>CM057343.1:473662481-476565097 GCA_030015575.1 Agapanthus africanus
TGGAAAAGCCCGTTAGAGCCCGAGATCATCGAAGGGATGCTGAAACCGCGCCCAACATCGGGAGTTGGTAGCGAAAGGCAAAACACCCGGGCCTAGTCGTCAGAGTATTCAAAGAAAAAGAAGAAGGCCAAGAAGCCCGCACAGCCTGACGACAAGCACACAGAGCTGCAAAAGCATATTGATGCGCTGGAAGAATATAATCAGAAGGCGCGAAACCCGGTCACACTCCAAGAGTTTCTCAACCACATCCTTGAAAGTGGAGATAACAACAATGATGAGGGAGACTAATCGTCAGAGGAACCCGAAGGCTATGTGGCAAATTGCCACATGATCTCTCATTCGTCACTAAATAACGAAGAAGCTCACTCGACGTTAGAAGATAATATAGAGGAGCTAGGGGCAAGTGCAGTGCCAAAATCATCCTTGGATTATGTGACAAGGTCTACCAAGATGGGGTTTATTTGCTCATGGATATGCATGGCGAGAGACCCTTCCGACCAGTAAACGACCGATTCCTGAAAAAATACTACGCTTGATAAGTCGCGGCCCAGGTCAACGATAGATGACGGCACCTATGTCCGCTCGCTATCTTCCCAAGCCCACACTCTATAAGTAGTGTCCGACGAAACCTCGCCTTCAAGGCTATGGGCCGCAATGTCCTAAAACTAACAATGGACCACAATGTCCTGAAACTAGCTACGGACCGGAAACATCTTTAAACTACTACAAACCGCAGCATCCTAGGGGTGACGCAAAAAAAAAATGGTACGTCCATAAGCGAAATGGACACAGATGAAAATCCGAAAGGGCTCCGTGAGTAAAAACAGCAGGGCTACCGGCGAGTTTGTGAAAACCCGAAAGGGCGCAATCTCATTAAAAGACACTTGCAAGGTCCTCTCGACCTTGTAAGGAGAAAAATACCTACGTGGGATCCTTACGACTCACAAAGGGAAGCAGCACACTTAGGGATCCCCATAATTCCTAAGGAGAAATTACACTTACGAGATCCTCATGACTCGTAAGGAGAACCCTCTTATGAGACCCTCATGGCTCGTAAGATTCAAAAGCCTTAAGCTACAGGGATCTAAACCTGTTCTTAAGCCATCAAATTTACCAGATTGCCCTACAAATGGTTCAATATTGACCTTTGTATACAATCCACGGGCACAAATAAACGTCTCCCCCCACCAAGTTCCGCCAATGGCGTGAAATCCCCCTGTTTGGTGAACAGACACTTGTAAGTCCTTTCGATTTATAAGGAGAAAACGCTCTTGTAAGATCCTTACGACTTATAAGAGAACACACACTTAGGAATCCTCACGATTCCTAAGGAGAAATCGCACCTATGAGATCCTCACGACTCGTAGGGAGAAACATCTTTATGA
This sequence comes from Agapanthus africanus, assembly GCA_030015575.1. Lineage (NCBI taxonomy): Eukaryota > Viridiplantae > Streptophyta > Magnoliopsida > Asparagales > Amaryllidaceae > Agapanthus > Agapanthus africanus. The sequence goes on from CM057343.1 coordinate 473,663,867, forward strand.
GACCCTTACGGCTCATGAAGTCAGAAGCCTTAGTCGACAGGATCCTAACCCTGTTTGCTAAGCCACCTTTGTTCGACATCGACAGAGGCAAATGATGATTCGCTCCTGGCAATGTCCCAGTGGTAGCGATGTTGATGCCTAAATCGGTATCAAAGTCCAAGTCCTTTCACGGCAAATGATGATTCGCTCCTGGCAATATTCTAGTCGCAGCGATGCTGATGCTAAGATTGGCATCAGAACCCAAGTTCCATACTCGCAGCAAAAAGTCAGCGAGTTATAAATGCATATAAAACAACCGAAATGATTGGGCAACTTGCAACAAAATCAGCAAGTAAAATATATGCATACAAAAAAACAGCCGAAATGATTGGGCAACTCGTAATAAAAAGCAGCGAGTAAAAAGAAAAATAGCCGAAATGGTTGGGCACCGCGAAAAACAGCCGAAATGATTAGGCAATCGTGACTTTCGCGATATAAAAAGCTGAAATGATAGAGCACCGCGGGAAGAAATAAAAAAAGAATAAAACTTTCGCCCTGCAGGTAAGTCTATAGTGACCCCTGTATACAATCCATGGGCATAAATGAAAAGGGAACCACATGTCCTAACGAACTCTGTCAAAGGGAAAGTTAGATCTCAACGGCAACATCTGCATCCTAGAAGACCAACAACGGCATTCCTCCTCATTCCAACAGGATACGGACGCGACACCACCAATCGGAGCCACGGCAAAGTCCCTAGTTCCAAGACTTTACGGTTCACAGACAACCTAGAGTCAGCCCCGACACCACAGAAAGCGGAGCACGTCATCCCATGACCCCATCGCGGAAAGACGTCAGCAAATGACCCCGTCGCGAAAATACGTCATCCCATGACCCCATCTTAGAAATACGTCATCCAATGACCCCATCACGGAAATACGTCATCCAATGACCCCATCGCGGAAATACATCATCAAATGACCCCGTCTCGGAAATACGTCATCCCATGACCCCGTCTCAGAAATACGTCAGCCAATGACCCCGTCTCGGAAATACGTTAGCCAATGACCCCGTCTCAGAAACGTTAGTAAATGCCCCGTCGTGGAAATACGTCAGCAAATGACCCCGTCTCGCAAATACGTCATCCAATGACTCCGTCTCGGAAACAAGTCAACCAACCTCCAGAGAAATCAGTGTCCTTGGCAAAACCTCTTGATTCAGGTAAATTAGCGTCCTTGGCGAGAACCTCGATTCGCGTCGACCCGTAAGGAAATCAGTGTCTTTGCAGGAATCTCTCGATTCGTCTCAATCCCAGGGAAATTAGTGTCCTTAGCTAAACATCTCGATTCAGGGAAATCATCATCCTTGATGAGAACCTCGATTCGCGTCGACCCGCATGGAAATCAGTGTCTTTACAGGAATCTCTCGATTCGTCTCAACCCCAGGAAAATCAGTATCCTTGGCAAAAACCTCGATTCAGGGAAATCAGTGTCCTTGGCGAGAACCTCGATTCACGTTGATCTGCAAGGAAATCAGTGTCTTTACAGGAATCTCTCAATTCGTCTCAACCCCAGGGAAATCAGTGTCCTTGGCAAAACCTTGATTCGGGCAAATCAGCATCCTTAGCGAGAACCCCCCGATTCGTTTCGACCCGCAGGGAAATCAACGTCTTTGCAGGAATCTCTCGATTCGTTTCAACCCCAGGGAAATCAGTGTCCTTAGAAAAATATCTCGATCCAAGGAAATCAGCGTCCTTGGCGAGAACCTTTCGATTCGTTTCGACCCGCAAGGAAATCAGTGTCTTTGCAGGAGTCTCTCGATTCGTCTCAACCCCAGGGAAATCAGTGTCCTTGGCAATATCTCGATCCAGGGAAATCAATGTCCTTGGCGAGAACCTTTCGATTCGTTTCGACCCGCAGGGAAATCAGTGTCTTTGCAGGAATCTCTCGATTCGTCTTAACCCCAAGGAAATCAGTGTCCTTGGCAAACTATCTCGACTCAGGGAAATGAACGTCCTTGACGAGAATATCTCGATTCATTTCGACCCGTAGTGAAATCAGTTTCTTTGCAGGAATCTCTCGATTCGTCTCAACCCCTGGGAAATCAGTGTCCTTGGCAAACCGTCTCAACCCCTGGGAAATCAGTGTCCTTGATGAGAATATCTCGATTCGTTTTGACCCGCAGGGAAATCAGTGTCTTTGCAGGAATCTTTCGATTCGTCTCGACCCCAAGGAAATCAGTGTCCTTGGCAAACTATCTCTGTCGGGACCTGGTTCTTGTTCACGCAACAAAGTGTCACACAGAACAAAGTTCAATGCCAATTGTCATACCAAGAGGGCGGGGGCCAACTCTAGAGTCCGTAGGACCCACTGTAGAACAATGGGGAATCTTCGGAACACATTACGAAAGAGGACCAGACTGCATTATAAATATAATGATACCACCCTCAATTATAGAGGCGCCTTTTAAGTGAACCGGCACTATAGGAGCTTGAGAACTCCGTAGTTAGGCATGCTTGAGCCAGGGATGTTCTGGGATGGGTGACCTGCTGGAAAGTGGCCCCTGGTCGGGTCTGGTTCACCCCGAAGGACAAAACTGTGCGGCTTTGGCCAGAGCGAACAATACTCTCTGTATTGGTAGTGGGGCGTGACAGAATGGTATCAGAGCTGGTCCCTCAATAGTAGGTCTGTGGTTCGAGGACGAACCATTGTTCAAAGGTGGGGAGAATGTCGGGACCCAGTTCTTGTTCACGGAGCAAAGTGCCACACAGAATAAAGTGCCACGCCAATTGTCATACCAAGAGGGCGGGGGCCACCTCATGAATCTGTGGGGACCACCTCTAGAGTCCACGGGACCCACTGTAGAACAATGGGAAATCTTCGGAACACATTCTGAAAGAGGACCGGACTGCATTATAAATATAATGATACCACCCTCAATTACAGAGGTGCCTTTTAAGTGAACCGGCAATACAGGAGCTTGAAAATTCCATAGTTAAGCGTGATCGAGCCAGGGAAGTTCTGGGATAGGTGACCTCTTAAGAAGTGGCCCCTGGTCGGGTCCGGTTCACCCCGAAGGACAAAACCATGCGGTTTTGGCCAGAGCGGACAATACTCTCTATATCGGGGGTGGAGCGTGACAATCTCAATTCGGGGAAATCAGCGTCCTTGACGAGAACCTCTCAATTCGTTCCGACCAGCAGGGAAATCAGTGTCTTTGCAGGAATCTCTCGATTCGTCTCGACCTCAGGGAAATTAGTGTCCCCGCACATGAAAATAAAATTCTCTTATGAGATCCTTATGACTCTCAAGAGAAAACAGACTTAGGAGTTCTCACGATTCCTAAGGAGAAATTACACCTACGAGATCCTCTGACTCGTAAGGAGAAAAGTCTTTATGAGACCCTCACGGCTCGTAAAGTTGAAAAGTCTTAGGCGGCAGATCCGAACCCTGTCTCCTGAGCCATCATTGCCCTGCAAGTAGGTCCTAGATGGACTATTGTATACTATCCACGGGCCACACTCTCCGAAGTCGAACATTGACAAGAAGGGAAACAACCACTTACAAGTCCTTTCGACTTGAAAGCGGGAAAAATTCTCTTGTGAGACCCTTATGACTCTCAAGAGAAAACACACTTAGGAATCCTCATGACTCCTAAGGAAGAAATACACCTATGAGATCTTCTCGACTCGTAGGGAGAAAAGTCTTTATAAGACCCTCACGGCTCATAAAGTTGAAAAGTCTTAGGCGGCAGACCTGAATCTGTTCCCTAAGCCATCACTGCCCTATAAGGAGGTCAAGGTGGACTATCTACGGGACACATTTGCCAAAGCAACATTCACCAATGAAATAAAGAAGCTACTTACGGGTCCTCATGATTCGTAAGGAAAAATACCCGAGTGAGATCCTTACGACTCACGGAGGCGATGAACACTTAGAAATGCTCACGATTTCTTGGGAGAATTTGCACCTACGAGATCCTCTCGACTTGTAGAGAGAAAAAACCTTCTTGAGACCCTTACGGCTCATGAAGATGGAAAAAGTCTTAGGCTACAAGGACCCTAAACTTGTCTCCTAAGCCATCAATTCTCTGTTCACGCATAACATTGCACTACTTCACCCACGTATATACTTACGTGGGCAAAGTAGCGGGGGGAATTTGTTCCCGCCAAAAATTTGGCTCAAAACTCGCTCCTTTATAAATTAATAACAATAAAATAAAAAAATAAAAGGAAAAACTCCACATGGAAAGAATGTAACAAATGTTTCAGCACCAAGAGTTAAAACACTCTGAGGCAGCGCCTTACATGCAAAGCACGAGAGTGCTAACAGCGCCAGCGCCAAGAGTCAAAGACTCTGATGTAGCGCCTCACGTGCAAAGCACGAAAGCGCCAAGAGTCAAAGACTCTGAGGCAGCGCCTCACATGTAAAGCACGAGAGCACCAGTGCCAAGAGCGTCAGCATTAAGAGTCAAAGACTCTGAGGCAGCGCCATACGTGCAAAGCACGAGAGCGCAAACGGTAGAACTAAATGTTCTCTACCCTTGGATCAAAGATCCAACAAAGATGAATAAATCATCAAATTACAGAATTAAATTCTGTTAAGGAAATACTCCTCAAATCTTTCTAAAACAAGAAAGATTGTGCTCTGTAAATCAGAGCACCGTTGGATCAAAGATCCAATAGTGATTAAAAATCACCAAGCTACAGAATAAGCTCTGTAGGGGAAAATATCTTCCAAATCTTTCCAAACAGAAAAGATTGTGCTCTGTAAATCAGAGCACCATTGGATCAAAGATCTAATGGTGATTAAAAATCACCAAGATACGGAATAAGTTATGTATGGGAAAATATTTTCCCAATCTTGTTAAAAACAAGAAGATTGTCTTCTGTAAAACAGAAGCCCTAGGATCAAAGATCCAATGGTGGGGAAACATCCCCAAATCAATCAGAGAAAGATTTCCTTAACGGATTCAACAAATCAGCCTCCCCTATATAAAGGACCCAAGACTTCAAGTCTTGCACAGAAGAACCCCCCCTCCCCCAATTTGAAGTTCTCAAAAAAGAAAAAAAGAAGAGCAAGCTCTAAGGAGAAGAAATTTACGTCAAGGTAGATGATAATAAGTAAGATCATAACATCTCCTCAATTCTTGAGAGTTTAACTCTCACATCATAAGAACGCAGTTCTTTTTCTAGATCACAGATTTATAAGATAAAGTCTTTCACAAAAACAGAAGAGATCATAGCATCTCTTCATAAAAAGAAGAACTTAGTTCTTAGATCCATCAGATAAAGTCCCTCATAAAGAAAACAAGAGAGATCATAGTATCTCCTCATAAAGAAGAACTTAGATCTGTGAGACAAAGTCTCTTATAAAAGAGAACTTAATTCTCAGAGCACAGAACTGATCAGAACTGCCATAAGAAGAGCTTCAGCGCTCCAAGTCTGGCGCTCAGCGCCAAGCGCGCCACGTGATCCTCACATGTGCGCTATTTCATAAGAAGCACTTTAGCGCTCCAAGTCTGGCGCTCAGCTCCAAGCGAGCCACGTGCTCCTCACGTGTGCGCTATTTCATAAGAAGCGCTTCAGCGCTCCAAGTCTGGCACTCAGTGCCACGTGCTCCTCACGTGTGCGCTATTTCATAAGGAGCGTTAAGCGCTCCAAGTCTGGTGCTCAGCGCCAAGCGCACCACGTGCTCCTCACGTGTGCGCTATTTCACAAGAAGCGCCTTAGCGCTCTAAGTCTGGTGCTCAGTGCCAAGCGCACCACGTGCTCCTCACATGTGCGCTGAGGGAACACAAAGTGTTCTTTGAATAAAGCCCAGCGCCATAAAAAGTGTTCAACACTCAGTGAAAGACAAAAGAAAAAGGGGTGTCAGAACCCAAATCAATACTCAGCATTGTTAAATAAAAAGGGACTGAGCCTAAATAAATGTTCAACATTTTATTCAAAACTAAGTGGGTTGAGCCCAAGTTGGCTACAAATCCCTAATTCAAATCAACTGAGCCTATGTGCTCATAATCTTTTTAATTGGACTCGGTCCCAAACCTGACTATAGATCTTTCAATCAATATTGGTTCAATGGTACATCTCTTCATACCTCTGATACAAGTCGTTATAATTCTTCAACGTCTTCAGAGAGATGGAGGGTCTCAATAACCAATAAATTTTGGTGCATCCTCAAATTGTGAAACCAAAATACAAAACTATGACGTCTTTAAACCAGACTATGTCGTTTTTAAACCGGACTATGAGGTCCTTAAACTCATGGACTATGATGTCCTTAAACTTGATGGACTATGAGGCCCTTAAACTCATGGACTATGATGTCCTTAAACCCAATGGACCGTAATGTCCATAAACTAAACCCCACAGACTATGACGTCTTTCAACAGGACTATGAGGTCCTTAAACTCATGGACTATGATGTCATTAAACTTTATGGACTATGAGGTCCTTAAACTCATGGACTATGATGTCCATAAACCCAATGGACTGCAACATCCCTAAACTAAACCCCACAGACTATGATGTCTTTAAACCGGACTATGATGTCCTTAAACTCATGGACTATGATGTCCTTAAACTTTACGGACTATGAGGTCCTTAAACTCATGGACTGTGATGTCTTTAAACGTTACAGACTATGATGCCTCTAAACTGCCACGGACTATGATGTCTTTAAACCCAATGGACCGTAATGTCCCTAAACTAAGACGATAGAGCCAAAATACTCTTTCGTCGGATCTAAATGATCCCAAAATCCTGTTGAGTAGATCTTAGTCTAAAATTAGACTAACGTATCCTTAACAAACGTTTAAGTTGATCTTAATCTCAATGAGATTAACGATCCTTAAACCCAACCCAAACCCAAATCTAAGAAAATACGGATTTGGACTAATCCACGCCCTATGGGCGACAACATAAATTAGTCTCAGTATACAATCCACGGTCAACCTAAAACAAAACAAACATACACGGCACGAAGTGAACATCTGGAGAAGGAAAAAGTGGTTATCGCTACGCGGTAACGTAATTAACTGCAGGGGCTTGTGCCTGCAGGGAAGAGCGTCCCCACACTCAAAAACCCTTGCAATGAGGGGGAATCTGACGAAGTCTACTATATCGGCCGCATCTGTCCAAACCTCCGATACATGGTGCCATAAATCAACTTGGCATCTTCGGAGAGGTGGACGGATAAAACCAAATAGCATCTGTCCCTAAATTCAGACAATACGTTTGTCTTCCCTGTTTTCGGTAGAGAACACCGGGTTTATGATGTCTAAGGGTATACCGATTCTAATTATTGTAGTTTTTCATTTCTTTTCTGCGACCGTAAATGTAATATGTGGGGTATCCCGAATCTCATTGCTATATGTCAACGAAATTTAGGATACGCATATTTACTTACGTTGATGACATGTGATGTTATGTGCTGATGTTGATATGATTTATTGGATCGTTGTGTAAGAATAGCCGGGGGGTTTTATATGAGATGAGAGTTTTTGTTTTCATTCATGTAAAATATGTATGTAATATTCTTTTATTAGGGCACTTGATGTCACCGTTGATGTATATTATTTACTTTCGCATTAGGATAGACCTAAGGTGGGAGCACAAGTAACCGGGTTCTACATTCCAGTGAGAGACCATCTTAAGGAGTTGAGACGGGTCTCCTAACTCTAGAATTGGTAGGGTTATTTTCCGCTCTCGTAGGGGTTTAGGGATGTGGGTTTGGCTATTCTTCACGACCGTGGAATCCGTGTTTTACATTACTGGCTAAATTTAAAACACGGAAATCCTTGTATATCCAATATTTCATATGTTGCTTCTGCTGCTTGGTTATGTGATGTGATCATATAACTGCGTGAGACGAATGTTATATTATATATATGATATATAATAAATGTTGCTTATGTTTTTCACCCGCGCTTGTCCAGCCCCCACTCTGCCGGTAGTTAAGTAACCTAACGGTGTATGACGGGGCCCCGTGGCGAATGCGGATGGTATAAGCGTATGTTCTATTTTCGTTTCATTTTTCTGTGATGTTTAGGAAACATTAAATGATGAGACTTCAATAATGTGATTAATGAAAGAAAAGAAAACTAAAGATGTTGTAGAATCAGATTTTTTAAACAAGATAGCTCTAGTTCTTGTTTTGCATAGTGGTATTCCTTGATGAATATCCAGCACCTCATTCGATGAGGAAAGAGCTGAGATCCCTTCACCGGGAATGACCTCTTTAGCGAAACTAGCAAATGTTATAACTCACTCGTTTAGTTTTGCAAGCTGCACTAGTTCTTGTTTTGCATAGTGGTATTTCTTGTAGAATATCCAACACTTTATTCGATGAGGAAAAAGCCGAGACCCCTTCACCAGGAGTGACTTCTTTAGCAAAACTAGCAAACACTACAAAACTATTCGATTTTTAAAACAGAGCTTAAAACACTCCAAATCACTAGATTCTACAATGATATCAAGTTCATTACGCTCATGGTTTTCTTAAAAACCCGTATAGCCCTCCATCATTTCAGATAAGTACTATTTAATATTCGTGCTGCGTTTGTTGACCTTGTCAAGGTGTAGTGTGCGGTAGATGATTAGTACTTATCTGTCAAGCATGTGATGCGATTGGATTAGGGAAGTCGTGCGGCCTTGTTGACCTTGTCAAGGGTCGTGTGGGTGGGTTTAATTCAATCAAGAAATGACGGGTAGAACTTGACTAGTGCTTATGATTTGTACACCTTGTCAAGGTCATAAGTGGCTAGGGGTAAAAATCATCGTCGGGAATTTCAAGTGTTGAAATTTGCAATGAGATTGCATACCTTCTATATGATAGTTGGATCCCGATACCCACTACGAGGAAGAGTTACTCCTGGGAGAGTTTTTCACTTTACAATTAGCTAATTCAGCAGGTGTCTAGAAAGGTGTCAATAGGGTTATGCCTCTAGGGAAACGAGGTTTATTTTAATTAGGTCCGTGTGAAAGCACGGGGAATCTCCCTCGGAGTACCGATACCTGCCTGGCCGAACGATTGGCGAACCTGTAGGGTGTAATTAATCCCGACAAATCTTACCTTTTATGGTTTGAAGAAAGATTTGATAAAAATAGTGGGAGCCATCCTGATTAGATAAGATAATAACCAATCTAATCTTGCAAAGAGCGCACGGTAATGCGTTTCCTTCTCTCTCTCTCCAGGCAGCAACCAATGTTACGCCTTAATCAAGATGATAATATAAATGTATTGACCAAACCGTCTTATTATACTGATCTGGGGAACGTTGGTTTCTTAGGAATAGGGGAATATCAGGATTTCCGCGCCACCCGTATGAAGAAACAACATGTTGATGCATCTTCTTCGGGTGTGTTCGTTACCGAGAACTGTTTTTCAGTTTGTTCTACGTCCTGGGTATTGGATACTGGATCAGGATCTCACGTATGTAATTTGTTACATGGGCTAAAGAAAGGTAGAGAACTGGGAAAGGGCGATAAATTCCTAACAGTAAAGAATGGTGCAATTGTTGCAACCAAGGCAGTTGTCGAATATCACCTTGTATTACCAACTGGTAATACATTGATTTTGAACGACTGTTACTACGTATCAAAAATGATGTATAACATTATATCGGTTTCTTTACTAACTAAAGAAGGATATAATTTCATATTAGAGGATAATGTTATGAACATATTCCAAAATCAAGTGTTGATTGGATTTGGTACGTTATGTAACGGTATATATGTTCTTAATCAAAGTACGGTTCTTAACGTACAGAACACAAACAAGAGGAAAAGTTCAGAAATGAACGAGGCCTTCTTGTGGCACTGTAGACTAGGTCATATCAATGTGACAAGACTGGCTAAGTTGCATAAAGATAGATATTTGAATTCGTTCGAATTTTCATCTTATGAAACTTGCCAGTCATGTCTCAAAGGCAAGATGACCAAAACTCCGTTTACTGGACACGGAGAAAGAGCTACTGAACTCTTGGGACTGATACATAATGATGTATGCTGTCCTATGTCTACACATGCCAGGAATGGTTTTTCGTACTTTATTACATTCATTGATGATCTCTCAAGGTTCGGACATGTGTTCTTGTTGAAACACAAGTCTGAAGCCTTTGAGAAATTCAAGGAATATAAGTGCGAAGTTGAAAACCAGACGGGCAAAAGTATTAAAGTCCTACGATCTGATCGAGGAGAAGAATACTTGAGCGGGGAATTCCAAGACTATTTAAAAGAGAATGAGATTCTCTCTCAGCTTACTCCTCCTATACACCAAATCACAAAGGTGTGTCGGAGCGGAGAAATTGCATCCTATTAGATATAGTGCGCTCTATGATGAGTACTGCTGAGTTGCCTATTTCTTTTTGGGGTTATGCGCTTGAGATAGCTGCATACCTACTGAATCAAGTTCTATCAAAATCTGTGCCTAAAACACCATATGAGATATGGAGTGGAAAGGGACCATATCTTAAACGAGTTAGGATATGGGGTTGTCCGGCCTATGTCAAAAGGCAAAATCCGGACAAACTCGAGGCAAGATCAGTTCTGTGTAAGTTTGTAGGATATCCAAAGAATTCACATGGATATCTTTTCTACCACACTGAGGAATAAAAGGTGTTTGTTGCTCAACATGCCACCTTTTTAGAAAAGGAATTTCTTGTAAAAGAAATTAGTGGCAGTGAGGTAGAACTGGAAGAAGTTCCAGCAGCACAGACTACAACTGACGATTTAGTGGAACCGTAGGATCCAATAGTGCCTAACGAACCCCAACCACTTCGCAGATCTAGTAGGGTTCCTCATCCACCTGAGAGATACTACGGTTTTCTTATAGACGGTGGGAGCGAGGATTGTATCATGGAAGATGATGACCCTACTAGTTTCGAGCAAGCCATCACAAGTAGAGACTTTGTGAAATGGCTGGTTGCTATGGAATCCGAGATGGAATCCATGTACACCAACAAAGTATGGACTTTGGAAGTTGCTCCTGAAGGGGTAAAACCCATCGGGAGCAAGTGGATCTCCAAGAAGAAGATTGGTGTGGATGGAAAAGTTGAGACTTTCAATCCTTGACTTGTAGCAAAAGGTTTTCGTCAACGACATGGCGTCGACTATGATGAAACCTTTTCTTTTGTCGCTATGCTTAAGTCCATCAAGATCCTACTTTCCATTGCTGCATACCATGACTACGAAATCTGGCAGATGGACGTCAAGACCGCTTTTCTAATTGGTGATTTAGAAGAGAGCGTGTACATGACACAGCCAGAGAGCTTCATAGACAGTGGGAGCAGCGGAAAGGTGTGCAAGCTGCTTAAATCCATCTACGGATTGAAGTAGGCGTCGCGAAGCTGGAACATCTGTTTTGATGAAGCTGTCAAAGAGTTTGACTTCATCAAAAATGTAGATGAACCTTGTATATATAAGAAGGCTGTAGAGATTAAGGTCTTCTTCCTCGTATTGTACGTGGATGACATACTCTTGATAGGGAATAATATTCCTATGCTACACTCGGTCAAGCTCTTCTTATCATATAAGTTCTCTTTGAAAGATCTAGGTGATGCCTCCTATATCTTGGGGATAAAGATCTATAGAAATAGATCTAAACGGATGTTGGGATTGTCCCAATCCAGGTACATAGACACCATACTAAATAGGTTTAGTATGGAAGATTCCAAGCGAGGTAATTTACCCCTTTGCTCAGGAATCACTCTCTCCAAAGAGATGTCCCCCAAGACTGATTTGGAGAAGGCTCGCATGCAAGGGATACCCTATGCTTCGGCAGTAGGCTCTATCATATATGCGATGTTGTGTACCAGACCAGATGTAGCTTACTCACTAGGTGTAGTGAGCAGGTATCAATTAGATCTGTTGGAGAAACACTGGACAGCTGTGAAGAACATTCTTAAATACTTGAGAAGGACTAAAGAAATGTTCTTGGTGTATGGTAACGGTGAACTCCAGGTGGAATCCTTTACCGATTCGAGTTTCCAGAGTGATAAGGACGATAGTAAGTCGGTCCCGGGTTTTGTTTTTACCCTCATCGGAGGGGCGGTGTGTTGGAAGAGTTCCTAGCAAGACACCATAGCAGACTCGACGATAGAGACTGAATACATCGCTGCCAACGATGCTGCCAAAGAGGCTGTCTGGATGAAGAAGTTCATTGATAAGCTTGGAGTGGTTCCATCCATTGAGCATCCAATACCTATGTATTGTGATAACAATGAAACTGTGGCTTTGGCCAAGGAACCCAGGTCTCATCAGAGATCCAGAAATATTCTTAGTTGGTATCACCTAATCAGGGAGATAGTAGATCGCCGGGAGATCGAGGTCGGGAGATTCGACACAAAGGACAACGTAGCGGATCCACTCATGAAGGCCCTCCCCCAGATGCAGTTTGAGAGACTTTTTGGAATGTTGGGTATGAGATACTACAACACATGGCCTTAGTGAAAGTGGGAGATTATTAGGAATATGTATGTCCTAGAGGCCATTATTGTGCATGTGATGTATATTATAGTGGATGCTTGGACATATATATAGAGGACTTTCTTGCTCGACATGATAGTATGCTATCTGGTTACTCTTTATCTTAACATGTTGACTGGTGTTCTTTACCGTCTTGCTCTCACATGTTGATAAAGCCCTTAGGATATGTACTTGACTACCAGGATTATGATGAGATCATACTAGTGGGGCCAGGGTGGTCCAAAAGAACATCCTTTAATCAGTTCCTAGTCGAGGGAATTTCAAGACTAGGGCATCGATATTCCAGAGTAGACTAGTATGTACGTTTCTTGTCCCTTAGAGGGCAATGGTTGATCCTACAACCATTGGTGTGCGACATCAAAGATTGTGCACAGGTGCTCATTGGAGAATGGGTACACCGAACAGGACTCGCCGAGGACTCCTAGTTGGTAGTATACCTATCGTCAGATAGCAGTTCTCTGGTGACACCGGTATAGGTTAGTCTGTAGACCGGAGATCGTCATAGAGTCTTGTGTGGCTCCCACTGTGCTTTGATTTCCTCCATACCACGCTCAAAGGAGAAGTGAAAACAGGTGGATTTTGGGTATAGCCCCGAATCACATGGAGGCAATGAGCGATAGGAGGGGTTTCGTCTCTCCCGGTATTGGGAGTTGATGTTGCGCTATGCTCGATTGGCCATAACTGGAAGTCCCTGGCCATGGCTGCTGCTGAGATTTACTGATAAGAGTTATCAGTAGTTTCTCGAACCGTTATAGGCCAGACATCGGCATGACTTATCACGTTACTGGGGTCTGACGTTTACCACCCCTAAACATGATATGCGACATATCAGACAATGAGACCGGACTGTATGGTAGTATTACTGATAGGCTTCATGGAGAGTATAGACGAGCTTGCTTGTTGATCTTCATATCGCTCAATACCCGGGTAGCCGTTACGTCCAGCTAGTACCGCTGACGGCTTGTAGGTAACTGATGTGATCATCACCTATTTCTGGCGTATTGCCGAGTTTTTAGAGTCCCACACAGAAGTTTTCTGGTTCAAGATAAACGAAGTTGGGCACATATGTTGATATGTGCGGGGGCTTGATTAAATACGAGTATGTGATACCGTATTGTAATCTGGCAGTTATCTGTTGTCGGTGAGGTTATATGTGATAACCAGATTATCAAATCAAGTGTTGATTTGATAATGTGATAAGCAGATAAATGATATTATTCGGTCATATGTGATATAACCGGATTATTAAATCAAGTGTTGATTTAATAATTTGATGTATAATTATATGTTTACTAATATCATTAGCTCACTAATTGCTTATCTTTAAATATATATATATATATATATATATTATTTGAAGCATGGCATGTATTTTCTATTTTTAGAAAATAGAAAAATGAGGTTTAATTGAGGAGATATTTTGGGTATGGTTCAAGGCATGGTGTATTCATTTGTTTACTCATTTTATTTGCACTATTGAAGCATGGTGCATTTGTTTATTGCATTATTTTTTCCATGCTTCAATAATGTGTAAACATAATGAGTAGCCATTCATTATTCTTCACTTGGTCATTCTTCAAGCCTTAGCCATTTTTGATAAGCTCTTGCTCTCTCTTGCTCTCCAAAATTCTCATCCCTTCTCCAAACTCAAAATCCTAAAAATGTGATGTGAATCATTGAGTTTGAGAGATCATTAGTGAGCTTTCATAACCCCTACTTCACCATCCCACACTAGATTATCCATTTGGTGTGGTGTGTTTCCTACACTAAACGAGTTTAGTGTAGAGGTAGCTTGGGCTAGAGGGATGATTGAATATGGATTTCGGATTGTGTAGTATGAAAATTGTATTTAGAAATCACAACCAAAAATATTTTGACCGCAATCAATAACGGTGTCGGATGTAGCGCGTTAGTAAGTGCGGATCGTCCACAGGGAAAGTGAGATCCGTTCAATTTCCGAATTAGATGAGTTGAAAATTTACGGAAAAGAAAAGAAAACAATTCATGATTTGTAATTGAAGATCAAGAATTATAAAAATCTAGATCTAGAAAAAACATTAAAAACAAGAATTGAGAGGTGTGATAATTTCCAACCAACAATCAAGATTAGAAGTATGGCTCGTAGGAGTAGATCGGATCTATAGATGTGATGAGATCTAATAATTACTCATTCTTATCCATTAACGAATTGATACTAGATCGATGAGAATTTACCGAGGTTTAAGGATCTTGCGAGAAAATTAGGGATTCCGCAACTCATCCTTTGTCCTTTCGATGAATCTCATTCAAATTCTAGCTTCTAGTTAATCAAATGATCAATAGTTGTTCCCTATTTTCGAGTGAACACGATCAAGAAAGCATCATCTCGAAACTAGGTCATTAATCATTTGATTCACTAGAATTTCCAAACATTATAGGATTTAAGAATTGTAAAAGTGTCTAAATCATCATCATCTAAAGATCGTCACAACTCCTACACGAGCGGAGATTACTAAAACATCATGATCACAAACACAATCACAAATTGAGATCTAATCATTATGCTTGAATTAAAAGATAAGCAAGAATATAGAAAATTCACCTTTATTTATCGACAATTTTCGTTACAACTCTCTTGAATTTACAAAAGGAAGGAACTAGATCGTCGATTTCGGCTTCGCTCAGCTCCTTGAGTCGCGGATCGGTGTGGATCTCTTGCTCCGTTGAAATCCGGCGTCGCTTCTAAAGGTTGAAGGCTCTCTTGCTTAATTGCACTCGGGATCTTGATCTTGATTTTGAATTGGGGTTTGGCACAAGTCGTGTCACTCGACTTGTGGGTAGAAGATGATGGTGATTCTTGAACAACCTCAACCCTAGATCTAGGCTCTCTTTTATAGACCTCAAAACCCTAGATCTAGGATTTCAAATTTGAATTTTCCCTCCACAAGTTCGTTAGCAAAAGATTTGAATTTCCCTCCAAAAGTTTGTTAAGAGAGCCTTCTAGAAATAGTTTGTTAAGCCGAGCCTTCTAGATGCGCCACGTGGAGCTTCTGGGGTCTTCTGGAAGCTTGGCCGTTATCAATAGGCACATGGAAAAAATTGGAGCTCTTGATGACGTCATATCACCGTGGATCCGCGGCGCCAAGGGGGTTTGGGCCGCGGATCCGCGGTCCTTTGAGGGCTTTAGAACTCGAGTTTTCTGGTACATTCTTGGGCTGAGTTTTGGGCCTGTTTCTGATATGTTGAATTTTATTTGGCCTTCTGTATCACTACAAGATCTTACATCTTGGAGTTGGCGTATCTTTTACCAGCTCTTTTCCCAATTTTAGGCTTTGCTTCTGGAATTTCCTGCATTAAACCCCAAGACAAGAGTTGCGCAATACAAGGATGATGCGATGCCATGAAACACAGTCAATTTCCCTTAAAGTGCCGGTTTAAAAGTCTAACACATGCAATCTGGTATTTCAGAGATATTTTGCTAATATGTGCAATATGAATACCGAACACATCTAGATGAGTGCAAATGATAGGGAAATTGCCGGTTTAAAAATGCAGTATTTTCGACTGATCAAATTCCCCCAAACTTATTTTCGATCGTTTCGATCGAACTGTTTTATTAAAAAGAGAAGGAGAAAATAAAGAAAGAGAAAAGCACACTTTCGTAGGCAACACGATTGCACTGAGCACGTGCAACAAGCCTTTAAACCTCTAGGTGTCCCTAGTATGAGGAGTGTTGTCTCCTGAGGGTTTTCAGCGGATTGCACCTACAAAATCCAATAATAAAAGGAAGATCATGAATATTACATTTAAAGACAAGAATTGTAAAAGAAAAGCCTTGAAAATTAGGGTTTCCAACTAAGCTAGCTTTTCGGTTGTCATGAGCCCTATCTTAATGGTCATGAAAAGATGTCAGAAATCACGTCTTCCCTCAATAAAACATCGTCTTATTCTTCATTCCTATCTTTCTTCCAAACATCGATCATATCACCCTGCGTGTGTGCAAAGGACATCCCTACACCCGGAGAATTCAATTCAAGCTATCATACTCTTGCCCATCAGCCTCGGTACTTTTTGATTAATGAATATTTAAATGAATTTGCTCACACACTTTCATGCGACCGTTAATACTTCTTGAGGTACTAACCGACCGATTACTCATGTGCTTACTTATTTGGTGTATTTTCCTCGTCTTGCACCACCTCAGGCATAGCAGTGACTTTCAGACCAGTTGGCCTTAGGGCACTAGGTGAAGAGGCACCCTTGCTATAAATTTTTTATTGCCCTTGGCGATAACAAAACCAGTGTCCATTTTTCTCACCACTTTATATTTTCTTCATTTTTTTTATTTTATTTCCTTCATACATCGGCTTTAAGACAAGAGCATTTCAAGGTATCTTCTACTATCCCGGGCTTCAAGACGTGTGTAAGTGCGAATAGCAGGGTATCAACGTTCAAAATGTTTGGCTTCCAGAATAGAAACTATTTTTTAGACTTATTTTTATCCTCAGATTAGTGACTTCCTTCATCTTACTAACCCTTGGTACAACGGCTCATAACTACTTATTACTAGTTCGTATAAGAAAACTTCTAATTTTCTTGGTTTTCTTAAATTTTTTCTAATCTCATGGATGTAATTGTTCACTATCTAATCTTTTATTATCATAAATATTAAAGATTTTTATATTTTGAAAATTTTTAAATTTTTATGAGTTTTGAAAAATTTTGAATTTTTATGGGTTTTGAAAATTTTTAAATTTTTATAGGTTTTTATGGATTTTGAAAAATTATTTACAAAATGATGAGCCAAAACTTTTTACACAATTTTTATGGGTTTTTGAAAAAAAAAATTTTAAAAAAATTTTTTATGGGTTTTTTTTTAAAGAAATGTTTTGTGCTTATGCAAATGATATGCAAATGATGCAAAACTAAGCACAAACCTCCCCCAAATTTGTTTTCAACAGTGTCCTCACTGTTGCCAACCGCTATATCTACAAAACCTGTAAGCCTGGGAGAAATTTATTAGTGGGGGCAAAATATATAAGTGAAGATCCTCCCCCAAACTTATTCTTTTCACTCACCTCCATTCAAAAAAATGACGCAGTAATATACAGGACATGGAGGTGAGACGGAGGAATTTTAATCAAGATAAACTGGCTCCTGTAAGAACAGGAGCTCCTCCGTGGGGTCAATGGAAAAATACGGCTTTAGTGTATGTCCATTCACTTTGAAAAATGTGCTGTTTTTAACATTTTCTACCTATACTGCCCTGTGCGGGTATACAAACCGCACAACAAAAGGTCCCTTCCACCGAGATCGAAGCTTACCCGCGTGAAGGTGTAGTCGTGAATCATAAAGAAGGACTTGCTGACCAGGTGAAAATGTTTTCCTCAAAATGTTTTTATCATGAAAAACCTTGGTCCTATTCTTTACGATTACAGCGTTATCATAAGCTTCATCGCAGAGTTCGCTTAGCTCATTTAGTTGCATCTTCCGAAAGTTGCAGGCTTGGTTTAAGTCAAAGTTGATTTCCTTAATAGCCCACAATGCTTTATGCTCTATCTCGACTGGTAAGTGACATGCCTTCCCAAACACTAACCTATATGGAGACATCCCTAGGTCGGTTTTAAATGCAGTTCTGAATGCCCAAAGAGCATCCGTCAGTTTGGTCGACCAATCTTTTCTATTCTTAGCAACAGTCTTCTCCAGGATTTGTTTGATCTGTCTATTTGAAATCTCACCCTGCCCGCTCGTTTGGGGATGATAGGGTGTAGAAAGTCTGTGGTTGATTCCGTATTTCCGCATCAGAGTTTCGAAAGACCTGTTGCAGAAATGTGTCCCGTTATCGCTAATGATAGCGCGTGGGTGTCCAAATCGCGAAAAGATGTTTTCTTTTAGGAACTTAATGACAACCTTCTTGTCATTAGTGCGACATGGAATGGCTTCAACCCACTTCGAGACGTAATCAACCGCCAGCAGTATGTACAAATTCCCAAAGGAGTTGGAAAAGGGACCCATAAAGTCAATGCCCCAAACATCAAAAATTTCAACCGCTAGGATGGGTTGCTGGGGCATCTCATTTCTCCGGGAAATTCTACCCATGTACTGACATTGTGTACAGGTTTTGCAATGCTCAAATGCGTCCTTGAATAAGGTCGGCCAATAGAATCTACATTGCAAAACCTTCTCCGCCGTCTTTTTAGGACCGAAGTGACCCCCACAGGCCTGATCATGACAAAAAGATAGAACACTCTTGAACTCCTCATTCGGGACACACCGGCGAATGATCTGATCAGGACAATACTTAAACAGATAGGGATCATCCCAGTAAAAGTGTTTTACTTGGGATAGAAAACGGTATTTGTCCTGTTTTGACCAATCACTGGGTATAAGTCCCGTGACAAGATAGTTCATAATATCCCTGAACCAAGGTTCATTAGATACGCTCAAGAGTTGTTCATCCGGGAACGAATCATTGATCGGCAGGGTCACAGGGGAAGAAGAGATGCATGAAAGATGGTCGGTTACAACGTTTTCACATCCTTTCTTATCTTTGATAACAAGATCAAACTCTTGTAAAAGAAGGATCCAACGTATTAGCCTTCCTTTTGCATCTTTCTTTGCCAAAAGATGTTTTAAGGCGGAATGGTCTGTGTACACAACTATTGGTGAGCCAATCAAGTAAGGCCTAAATTTTTCTAGTGCAAATACAACCGCCAAAAGCTCTTTTTCAGTAGTTGTATAATTGATTTGCGCATCATTCAGGGTCTTACTCGCATAATAGATCACGTGTGGCATCTTATCAATGTGTTGTCCTAAGACTGCACCTATTGCAAAGTCTGATGCATCACACATAAGCTCAAAGGGGTAGTCCCAATTTAGAGACGATAGAACGGGAGCTGTAGTGAGGGAGTGTTTGAGTGAGTCGAAAGCTGCTTCACAATCCGAGTCAAAGTGGAAAGTCGTATTCTTGGCCAAAAGAAGAGTTAAGGGTCTAGCAATTTTGCTAAAATCCTTAATGAATCTCCTATAAAAGCCCGCATGGCCAAGAAATGATCGAATGTCCTTGACGCTTTTGGGATGAGGAAGGTTTTGAATGACATCTATCTTAGCTTTGTCAACCTCAATGCCTTTCCGTGAAAAAACATGTCCAAGCACAATTACCTCTTAGACCATGAAGTGGCATTTTTCCCAATTCAAGATTAAGTTCTTCTCTTTGCAACGAGTAAGAACTGCGTCAAGATTCGTTAGGCAGTCAGAAAAAGAGTCTCCAAAAATCGAGAAATCGTCGATAAAAAACTCCAAGAAATTCTCTACCATGTCAGAGAATATCCCCATCATACACCGCTGAAAAGTAGTGGGAGCATTGCATAACCCAAAAGGCATGCGTCTATAAGCAAAGGTACCAAAAGGAAAAGTAAAAGTGGTTTTATCTTGATCCTTTTTGGCTATGGGGACCTGATTATAGCCAGAGTATCCATCCATAAAGCAATAATACGCACGTCCAGCTAAGCGTTCCAGCATCTGATCAATGAAAGGTAGAGAAAAGTGGTCTTTCCTCGTGGCGGCATTGAGTTTTCGGTAATCAATACATACACGCCACCCAGTTTGGGCGCGTGTCTGAATCAACTCATTTACCTCATTGGTAATAACAGTGATGCCAGATTTCTTAGGGACGACATGTATTGGACTCACTCATTGGCTATCGGAGATTGGGTATATGATACCGTTATCAAGGCATTTGACGATCTCTTTCATCACCGCTTCCTTCATGACGGGGTTTAACCGTCTCTGTGGTTCTCGGGTTGGTCTGGCATCATCCATCACATGTATATGATGTTCTACAATCAAGGGACTAATCCCTTTGATGTCCGCCATGGTCCAACCAAACGCCTCCTTATTAGATCTCAATACCGATAAAAGTACATTCTCTTGCTCTGATGCTAGAGAAGCGGAAATGATAACTGGTAAAGATTCATTCTCACCTAAATATGTATATTTAAGATGAGAAGGTAAAATTTTGAGATCTAATGCTGGCGGAGAAATAATAGAAGGTGGGATCATCGAATGATTTTCGGAGTCACAAAGAAGCTCATAGCCTGTAAAAGATACAGACTCGGATGGTGATGAGTCAGGAGTGGCAGACTCAAGCATGAAAATGGTGTCCTCACTAAGATCATGTGCCAGGTCAAACAGTGATGCGGTAGTGTCGTCGAGATCTGTAAAGTAAAGTTCCTCAACTCTGCAACTTTCGGGAGCAATCTCGTGGACAGAGCACACATCAAGGATATGAGCAGAGGATTCTGATGGCTGACTTCCAATTTTGTAGATATTTAGTTCAATGGTCATATTTCTAAATGATAAGTTCATTGAACCATTTCTACAGTTAATGACAGCATTGGAAGTGGCAAGGAAAGGTCGACCCAAAATCACCGGAATTTGGCTCCGGAGGTTCGCTACAGGTTGTGTATCGAGAACAATGAAGTCTACAGGGAATACAAATTCCCCGACCTTTATCAACACATCCTCTAGTTCACCTCGTGGTTTGGTGATTGAACGGTCTGCCATTTGGAGAGTGCAGTGAGCAGGTTTCAACTCTCCAATCCCTAACTGCTCATAGACAGAGTATGGAAGTAGGTTAACACTTGCGCCAAGGTCTAAAAGAGCACGGTTGATGTTTTTACCCCCAATAGAAATCGATATCGTAGGACATCCTGGGTCCTTACGTTTCTTTGGTAGCTGAGAGATAAAAGCAGTGCTAATGTTATTAGACATGAAGACCTTCTTCGGCACTTGAGTCTTCCTCTTCCTAGTGCACAAGTCCTTAAGAATTTTCGCATAAGCGGGCCTTGTTGAATCGCATCTAGGAGAGGGATGTTGATGTTAACCTGTTTGAACATTTCCATAATTTTCTCCATATGTGGACTCGATTTGTTTGCCCTTAACCGATTCGGGTAAGGTGCTTTAGCAATGAGCGCTGGGTCTATCATAGGAGAAGGAAGTGGGGGTAGACGTGATCCCGAAAGAGGAGTGGGGATCGTCTGTGAAGATCTAGAAGAGGTGGGCTGAGGTGTCGAGCCTAGAGGGAAATGGAGAATAGGCTCGCGAGAAGGCGGTGGGATAGAAGAACAAGAATCAGACGTAGAAGTGTGTGTGTGAGGAAAGGTCTCAGCCGGGGTGTTGATAGGATTTTCAATATCATCAACTTCTTCCCCAACATGGTTATCCAGCACTCTTCCTGATCTCAACGTTGTGACGGCATTTACATTGTAATGCCCAGGATTCGGTAGGGGTTGAGACGAAAGTTTCCCTTTTTCTCTCGCACTCATTTCGGCCTTAAGTCATGCAATTTCAGCTTCAATCGTTCTGATACTCTCAGCTTGGGACGCTGAGTTTTTCTTTATCTCACCAACGGAAGACCTAATCTCGGCCGACACTTCCATGAAATTTGACAAGAGTGATTTCATGGTTTGAGCGAATTGAGAGAACTCGTCAGAACAGGTCGACTGCATAGGATTAGACGGTGCAGGAGGGTTGACCTGGTTTTGGAAATTTTATGACTGGTGGGGTGCTGGGTGAGTTGAAGTGATTGCTGTTGTGGTGGAGGGACCCTTTGGAATTGATTCAGGTTTGGAATCGTGTTTTGGGATTGGTTCCAGGCAAAATTCGGGTGATTCCTCCAACCCTGATTATATGTGGAAGAAAAAGGGTCACTTCTAGGTCTTTGAAATGCGGCATTGGTATGCTCGAGACCTTGAAACTGAGAGTTTAATGGACATTCTTCCGTTAAGTGAGAAGGATCAGAACAACACCCACATACAGTTTTGGGGAGCGATATCGGGTTTAGGGAGGCTGCTAAGAATTTGTGTTCCATAGCGTCAAGCTTCTTTTGCATTACTGCCATCTCAGCTCGAACACCTATGGACACATCTATTTGGTGTACGCCACCCCTACTCGATGGCTGGGTTCCAGTCTCCCACTGTAAGGACTTTTCAGCGAACTCTTCTAAAAATTTCCATGCTTCCCCATCATCCTTGGTCATAAAGGTGCCTTGACACATGTTTTCAAGGTTTTGTTTAGTGGTAGGGTTAATGCCCTCATATATGATTCGGCAAAGGTCCCATCTCGGGATGCCGTGATGTGGGCATTGAATCAAAAGATCCTTGAATCGTTCAAAGCATTTCGAGAATGGTTCAGCCGGAAGCTGGGAGAATTGATATAGTTCGCTACGGATTCGAGCTGTCTTTTGCATAGGGTAGAATTTCTTAAGGAATGCCGCAACGAATTCTTCCCAATTCGTGATGGAATGTGCGGTGGTGTTATACAACCACTTCTCAGCTATATCGCACAAGGTAAATGGAAGAAGTTGTAGACGCATGGCATCCACAGAAAGTTGTGATGTACCCATTATTGCGCATACGTTTTCAAATTTGGTGATAAAAACGTATGCGTCTTCAGTCTCGAGACCGTGGAATTTGGGTAGAAGGTTGATGTACTAGGGCTTAATCTCAAAGTTATCCCTGTTGGCTGGTGGAATGGATAAGCAGGTCGAGAGAGGACCTCGCAAAGGGTAGC
Organism: Agapanthus africanus; assembly: GCA_030015575.1. Lineage (NCBI taxonomy): Eukaryota > Viridiplantae > Streptophyta > Magnoliopsida > Asparagales > Amaryllidaceae > Agapanthus > Agapanthus africanus. The sequence continues at coordinate 473,686,884 of CM057343.1, forward strand.
ACCTCTCTTGGAGAAAGATGCGGGGAGGATTCTGCGCACCAACGGACGGCGGCAGAGCAGCGGTAAAGAGGTTCAATGGAGACGGATCCATCGGTGTGGGTGTGGTGGTGGGTAAAAGAGAGGTAAATGGATAAATACCGACTTCGGAATCGATCGAGGGGACGCGGACAAGTCGGGCACTAGAATCCCGTGTCCAGCCTATCTTGCACTAAAAAGGGTTAGTACAAGTGGCAGCGTGATTTATAATTAGGGGAATGAATGAATGCGGTGTTTGTTTTGAAAAATGATACGGATTTTGAAAATATGATGTGATCACAACAAATGCAACAAGCAACCCTAAAATCTATGGTCACCTAGGTCAAAACTCTAGACCGCTCCTAACTTCCAAAAGACAAGTCGCAGGATAAAATCCTCCACTGCCTCTTTATTTCTCCTGTGGCCAGGTAAGTGCCAGGTAAGTGGGAGGTTCTCCACTACGTAAGTAGTGGGCCTAATTAAGTAACTTCTAGCCTTTGACACACTTGCCTTAGATACCACAAAAAGAAACGCGGATAAGCAATGAATTACCCACGGCCTTCTTCTGTCCTAAGCGAGCGCGACGGTCCTTAGAGTCATCTCTAGATATTTTTTAGTTAATGAGGGTAATGCGGATGCAGGTTTGTGATTTTTAGGGCTTAGGAAGGGTAATGAACTCCCCACCTAATCTGGATTTGGCCGTGCCCCTTAATGTCTGTATTAATTATGCAAACAACCACAACATAAAAAACAAGCACAATTTATTTTGCTTTTTGCGGCGCTGTGATTTTTGCAAAGAAGCCTGCAACAAATTGTTAATTGGAGCAGATGAGGAAGGAGATAAGAAAGTTAGAAAGCACCTGAGAGATTTTGGTGCAGTGAAGCCTTGAAGAGGCCACGAAACCGCCGCAATTAGGCTCTTATGCCGCGGAAACGCGGTGCTACAGTGGGATCTCTGCACTAAATTTTTCCAGAGAGCTCCTGATCACTTCCTTAGTCCTCTGGAATTCTTCAAATAATTTTCCAAGTGCACAGCAAGCTCCAGATTTCCTTGCAATTAACCACAACAACTCGTTTAGTGTTTTGCGCAAGTTTTGATCTAAAAAATATTGATGGAATAAGCTTTTCAACTCAAATTTCAAAAAATGAACAAATAGCACACGATCCCCGGCAACGGCGCCATTTGATTGAATATGGATTTCGGATTGTGTAGTATGAAAATTGTATTTAGAAATCACAACCAAAAATATTTTGACCGCAATCAATAACGGTGTCGGATGTAGCGCGTTAGTAAGTGCGGATCGTCCACAGGGAAAGTGAGATCCGTTCAATTTCCGAATTAGATGAGTTGAAAATTTAAGGAAAAGAAAAGAAAACAATTCATGATTTGTAATTGAAGATCAAGAATTATAAAAATCTAGATCTTGAAAAAACATTAAAAACAAGAATTGAGATGTGTGATAATTTCCAACCAACAATCAAGATTAGAAGTATGGCTCGTAGGAGTAGATCGGATCTATAGATGTGATGAGATCTAATAATTACTCATTCTTATCCATTAACGAATTGATACTATATCGATGAGAATTTACCGAGGTTTAAGGATCTTGCGAGAAAATTAGGGATTCCGCAACTCATCCTTTGTCCTTTCGATGAATCTCATTCAAATTCTAGCTTCTAGTTAATCAAATGATCAATAGTTGTTCCCTATTTTCGAGTGAACACGATCAAGAAAGTATCATCTCGAAACTAGGTCATTAATCATTTGATTCACTAGAATTTCCAAACATTATAGGATTTAAGAATTGTAAAAGTGTCTAAATCATCATCATCTAAAGATCGTCACAACTCCTACACGAGCGGAGATTACTCAAACATCATGATCACAAACACAATCACAAATTGAGATCTAATCATTATGCTTGAATTAAAAGATAAGCAAGAATATAAAAAATTCACCTTTATTTATCGACAATTTTCGTTACAACTCTCTTGAATTTACAAAAGGGAGGAACTAGATCATCGATTTCGGCTTCGTCCGGCTCCTTGAGTCGCGGATCGGCGTGGATTTCTTGCTCCGTTGAAATCCGGCGTCGCTTATAAAGGTTGAAGGCTCTCTTGCTTAATTGCACTCGGGATCTTGATCTTGATTTTGAATTGGGGTTTGGCACAAGTCGTGTCACTCGACTTGTGGGTAGAAGATGATGGTGATTCTTGAACAACCTCAACCCTAGATCTAGGCTCTCTTTTATAGACCTCAAAACCCTAGATCTAGGATTTCAAATTTGAATTTTCCCTCCACAAGTTTGTTAGCAAAAGATTTGAATTTCCTTCCAAAAGTTTGTTAAGAATGCCTTCTAGAAATAGTTTGTTAAGCCGAGCCTTCTAGATGCGCTACGTGGAGCTTCTGGGGTCTTCTGGAAGCTTGGCCGTTATCAATAAGCACATGGAAAAAATTGGAGCTCTTGATGACGTCATATCACAGCGGATCCGCGGCGCCAAGGGGGTTTGGGCCGCGGATCCGTGGTCCTTTGAGGGCTTTAGAACTTGAGTTTTCTGGTACATTCTTGAGCTGAGTTTTGAGCCTGTTTCTGATATGTTGAATTTTATTTGGCCTTCTGTATCACTACAAGATCTTACATCTTGGAGTTGGCGTATCTTTTACCAGCTCTTTTCCCAATTTTGGGCTTTACTTCTGGAATTTCCTGCATTAAACCCCAAGACAAGAGTTGCGCAATACAAGGATGATGCGATACCATGAAACACAGTCAATTTCCCTTAAAGTGCCGGTTTAAAAGTCTAACACATGCAATCTGGTATTTCAGAGATATTTTGCTAATATGTGCAATATGAATACCGAACACATCTAGATGAGTGCAAATGATAGGGAAATTGTCGGTTTAAAAATGCAGTATTTTCGACTGATCAAGGGACTTCGAGTGGATCGTCTTCGGCGCAAAGATCACGAAAGAGGCCCGTTCAACTCGAAAAGGAGCCTAGTGGAGTCGCGTGGACCACAACCCGGAGCTAAAGAAGAGAAGGACTCGATCTATAAGGGTATAACATCCTTTTCTTCTCTTTGTTTTTCTTGTTATCAAACTAAAACCCTAATCATCTAGTTAACGATCCAGGTTAGTCTAGCTTAGCACCTATAAAAAAATTGAATTTGGCATGTTTGAAGCAATTAGAACCTCATGGTGGTGCCAGGGTAGACTTTCATAATACCAACCAGCAGTTTCCCACGAGTTCGTCCAGTGTAACCCATAACCCAATGAGCACCTGTATACTATCTCCAGTATGACGCACTAATGGCTGTGGGACAAACCATCTCCCCTGCTTGGATGAGAAGAGTATACACTAGTCTACTTTGGAGTATCGATGCCCTATCTCGATAATCCTATGACTGGAGACCTGTATAAGGATGTACTTATAGACTACCCATCCCCCAGTAGTGTGACTGCCATCACAACGCTGGTAGTCAAGCAAAGATCCTAAGGGCTCTATCAATATGTATTAGCGATACGTTAAAAGAAACATATACACATATTAAGATAGAATCAAACCAAGTAGCATACTACCATATTAAGCAAGACTGTTATTATATCCATTTATATCCCAAGCTTCCAAAATGTAATATACAAACCAATACTATACAATAATGGCCATTAGGGCATATATCACCAACACTAAACAGTATCCCGATTGATATGAAACTAATTTTAATGCTTAGCTAATCAAGTACACTTCATATACTCTTTATATTATTTTGACCGATTCTGCATATATAATTTATAGTGAATTACGCAAACTGAACGACATTGAATATCCTTATTTAATTAAATTTCATTTCATGCATTCTTACCATGTCATGTGTGATTGCTTCGTATTCATTGATTAATGATGAACTACTTTGATACCCTAGGGACTTTTTTTACATTACCGAATGTTAAGTGTTAGTGATTGAATTGTGGCAAGTACGTTAGTGTAAAAACGTGATTGAATAGTGGAGTTGGCATGTACTTGTATACAATCAGCAAAACCGTTTAGTTATTGGATTGTCGATATCTATGAGAATTATATAAGTGTAACTATAACTGGAATGGGACGGGTATGGAACCACTTATATTAGTGTCATAGGTAAGACATCGAGGACCGTCCACTTGTCTTATATACCAGCCGAGACATGCTTGATGGAGTACATTGTCTCCAATTCTCATATAGACTTGTTATGGAGCATCAAGTGTTTAGATTCGTGGTCGATGCTTGATGTAGACTGTGGGATGTGGGGTAGTTTGAGTGTGAGTTCGATCAACAGAATCCCAGGAGTCCTTTTTGAAAGGTTCCTTAGCACCCTCACTACGGTTTCTAGGGCATCAAGCATGCAATTTTAAAAAACCTAGAGTGCTAATCAACCCATAACCAAGGATCTAACTAGAAGATTAGGGTTTAACTAACATGTAAACTATTTTACACTAAGTGAATTTGGAATACAACCTTTGTAGACCGGTCCTTCACTTCTAAAGCTCCATGTAGTAGTCCCTTTTGCTCCAAGTAGTGGTGTCCCAGACTCTCCATTGGCTCCACTAGGTGAAAGGAATGAGCTTGCTCAAGGATCTTCGAGGCCGAAGATGATCTACGTCGAAGAATCTCTAACTCAAGCTACCTCTTCACTAATTGATAAACTATTGAAGAAACAAGCTATACTAAATGGCTAGTCTAGTGTAGATTGATGAAGTAGGAATTTTGCTCACTTTGGAATTATTTTTCTCTCATTCTTTTTCTTTTCACTCAAAGCTAGAGAGCAATGGAGGAGATGAAGAAAATAAACTCAAGTGATCAACTTATGAACCATGGGCGAGAAAATATCATATATTACTCATGTAGAGACTAAACCATGGCTAAAGATAATGGTTAGGTTAATAAATATCTAGAGTAAAACAAAATTAGTGGACTAAGTCAATGGTTTCTACAAGCTTCTCCAAGCTTCAAGCCATGACTAATTACCACTTAATTTTGATTTTCCTTTAATAATTAAAACCCCATATTATCTTAAGTATGGTGTGAGTCTCATACACCCAAGTCCAATGTATCATCTAGCATGACACAAAATAAATACATTAACATATATCACATATATGTTAAATATACAAATGAGAAAAGAAATTCTTAAGTGAGCTAATATTAGATAATGTATATTAATATATCAAATATATAATTACACATCAAATTATTAAATCAACACTTGATTTAATAACCCAGCTGCATCGCATACAACCGACTAATATCATTTATATGCATATCACATATACATATAACATATCATTGAATCAACACTTGATTCAACAATCCGATTATATCACATATAACCTGTATCGTGAGATTGAAATACGGTATCTCATACACATATTAATCTCGGTCCCGCACATATCACATATGTGCCCTACTCGTTTCGCATGAGCTAGGAAACCTCTGTATAGGACTCTAATTACTCGTCAATACGCCGGCAGTAGGTGATGATCATATCAGTCATCCACAAGTCGTCAGCGGTACTAGCTGGACGTAACGGCTACCCAGGTATTGAGCGATCAGAAGATCAGCAAGCAAGCCTGCTCATACTCCCGTGAATCCAACAGTAACACTACCGTACAGTTCGGTCTCTTCGTCTGATATGTCGCATATCTTGTCTAAGGGTGGTAAACGTTAGACCCCAATAACTTGATAAGTCGTGCCGACGTGAGGCTCATAACGGGTCGAGAAACTACTGATAACACTTACCAATAAATCTCCATATCGGCCCTAGCCAAGGACTTCCTGTTATGGCCAATCGAGCACAGCGCAACATCAACCCCCAATACCGGGAGAGAAGAAACCTCTATTTTGCACAGCGCAACTCTCATATCGCTCATTGCCTCCCATATCGCTCATTGCCTCCATGTGACTCGGAACTGTACCCAAAAACCACTGTTTTGCACGCTCTCTTGAACATGGTAAGGTGGAAATCAAAGCACAGTGGGAATCACACAAGACTCTATGACGATCTTGGGTCTACAGACTAACCCGTACCAGTGTCACCAGAGAACTGCTATCTGACGTTAGGTATAATACCATCTAGGAGTTCTTGGTGAGTCCTGTTCAGTGTACCCAGTCTCCATTGAGCACCCGTATACCATCTTTGATGTCAAACACCAATGGATATGGGATCATCCATCGCCCATCAAATGGGTCAAGAAGCGTATATGCTAGTCTACTCTGGAATATCGATACCCCGCTCGATACACCCTCGACTAGGAACAATTAAAGGATGAACTTATGGACTACCCTGGCCCCACTAGTATGATCTCCATCATAGTCCTGGTAGTCAAGTACACATCCTAAGGGCTTCTTCCCTTATAAAAATTCAGAAAGAAAAGGGGAAGGGAGAATTCCCCACTAATGGAAGCATCACGTGTAACCACGTGATCATCGATCCCTTATAAAGAGACTCAGAGAGGGAAAGGAAAAACTTCCCGCTAGTGGAGCATCACGTGCTAGCACGTGATGCATCAGTATACAGAGTAAGCGGCTCTACTTAGTAAGTGGCAAATAAAGCCTCACGTGCAAGCGCGTGATCATCTTTCACACAAAACTTGTAGGACCCAGTTATAAAACAAACAAAGAGCAAAGAAGCTCACGTGTTACCACGTGATGCCTTCCCTCTGTTTGGACTGCTGCATACAAACGAACCAAGTTAATTCTGTGAAGGGTCACGTGCTGCACGTGAGAGGTCTCAGATGCCTTCTGAGACGATCGGTGGGCTTAACTTCGTGGAGTCAGGTGCTGCACGTGAGGGCTTCTAATGCCTTCTGAGCCGATAGAATTAAATTCTAAATAAAAAGGATCAGAACCCTATTTTGGAAATATTTTCCACAATCTTTCTAAACAAGAAAGATTGTGCTTTGTATATCAGAGCACCGTTGGATCAAAGATCCAATGGTGATTAAAAATCACCAAGATACAGAATAAGCTCTGTATGGGAAAATATTTTCCCAATCTTGTTAAAAATAAGAAAAATGTCTTCTGTAAAACAGAAGTTCTTGGATCAAAGATCTAACGGTTGATAAATTCCCCAAATCGATTAAGAAATCTCTCAATAAGAGATTTCCTCAACTGAATCAACAAATTAGCCTCCACTATATAAAGGCCCCAAGATTTCAAGTCTAGAGAGAAGAACCCCCCCAAAAACTGCAAGTTCAAAAGAAAAGAAGAAAGGTAAGAAGGAACAAAACACAGAGAACATATTACTTCTTCTTCGTCTCCATAAGAGTTTAACTCTTCTAAAGAACTTAGTTATTTCTTCTGGTAAAAGATCTGCCGAAGCAGATCTCCCCATAACTTGAGAATTTAATTCTTATCGGGGAGATTCTGCTATGCAGATCCAAAACCTAGGAGAAGATCTGAGTTCAGAGAATTTAATTCTCCCAAAAGGCATATAGGAATTTAATTCCTCTGATAAAACTAGGGTTTAACCCTTCATATAAAAACTTAGTTCTTTCTTCTGGTGAGAGATCTGCAGAAGCAGATCTCCCCACATGTTGATAATTTAATTCTCATCAGGGAGACTCTGTAGATCCAAAACCTAAGAGAAGAACTAAGTCCAAGGAATTAAATACTTATAAAAATATATAATAAAGGATTTGAGATTTTTTTTAAGACCCAGAGAAAGAATTCCATGCATATTGATGATCACGTGTTCACACGTGACCACCTGTGATGAACTCAAAAGAGAGACTGAAATGGATCGCGTGTTCACACGTGACCCCCTTCACTGATAGTGCTTAGCACTTATAAAGCAAAAAGGGAATAAATCAAAAGCAGTTTCCATTTTTGCGGCGTCTCACGTGATCCCACGTGACTTAATAGTGCTTAGCGCTCAGAAAAAAACAAGGGAATAAACCCAAAGAAATAGCGCCAAATTTCAAGCGCCTCACATGACCCCACCTGAGCGCCTCAAATTTTTAGTGTTTAACACTATTTCAAGCGCCTCACGTGACCCTACGTGAGCGCCTCAAATTTCTAGTGTTTAACACTATGAGAGGCCAATATAAGCCAAACTCAGACCAAATCTCCCGAGAACAATCAATTGAGCCCCTCATGCTCAGGGTCCCCAAAACCGATTTCAGTTCCAAAGATAGCTAATGAGCTCCTAATAGATGGCATCTAAAATGATGTTCATCCCATCCCCCCTCAGTCGGGATATTGGTTCAAGGGTACATCTCTCCACACCTCTGATACATGTTGTTGTAATTCTTCAACGTCTTTAGGGAGGTGGCGGGTCCCGACAACCAACAACTTTTTGGTACATTTCCAAACCCATGGAGAAACCCCTATGGACCGCAACGTCCTTAAACTAGCTATAGACCGTAATGTCTTTAAACTAACTATGGACTGCAACGTCCCTAAACTAAACTCTATGGACTATGATGTCCTTAAACCCAATGGACCGCAACGTCCCTAAACTAAACTCTATGGACTATGATGTCCTTAAACCCAATGGACTGCAACGTCCTTAAACTAAACTCTATAGACTATGATGTCCTGAAACCCAATGGACTGCAACGTCCCTAAACTAAAACGATAGAGCCCAAATACTCTTTCGTTGGATCAAAAGTGATCCCGAATCCCTGTTGAGTAGATCTTAGTCTAAAATTAGACTAACGTATCCTCAACAAACATTTAAGTTGATCTTAATCTCAAATGAGATTAACGATCCTTAAACCAACCCAAACCCAAATCTAAGAAAATACAGATTTGGACTAATCCCCGCCCTACGGGCGACAACATAAATCAGTCTCCATATACAATCCACGGGAAACCTAAAACAAAACAAATATACACGGCACGAAGTGAACATCTGGAGCAGGAGAAGTGGTTATCGCAATGCGGTAACGTAATTAACTACAGGGGCTTGCGCCTGCAGGGAAGAGTGTCCCCACAATCAAAAAAAACCCCTCACAATGAGGGGGAATCTGACAAAGTCTGCTACAACGGCCGAATATGTCCAAACCTCTGATACACGGTGCCATAAATCAACTCGGCATCTTCAGAGAGGTCGACGGATAAAACCCAATAGCATCTGCCCCCAAATTCAGGCAAGACGACCTAAGCGGTTTCGTCTCTGTTTTCGGCGGTAAACAGATTCTGGCACGCCTGGTGGGACATTTTCCTCTTTCCACTCCACACTTCGTGTGTCGTTTTTTCTTGCGATCAAATAATCGTGGTATATATGTTTGTGGTTGCTCTTGGGTGATGGGATACTGAAGCTGGCGTTTCGCCTCTATGAAGAATGGCGTTTGCCTCCTACCCTAGCAACTCAGGCTCTATCACATTTGGCGGAGTAAGTATGGATCACTTGCAGCCTCAAATCTCTGCAATCCGGCTCTTCAAAAAATCAACGGGCTTCGATTCAGGTTGATACTCACACTTCCCACCCTCAGTGCCTCAACGTCGAAGGAGGAAGCCCAGAAGAAGTCTGTCTTCTACAGGATGGCTCCCCAAGCAGCAGCTTTGCCGACAAAATCAGTCCTCAAACAACTGGCGCATGCCAATGACCAAGGTCGACGCAGGGGGAATAATGTTCAAGCTCTCAAAGGAAACAGGGAGCAGGCTCGGCAAAATCCTAAAGCTAATCAAATCCCGGCCATAAGAAACGGTCGACGTCGATATCGGCATCAGACAAAATGAACTGGGGGCAGTTCTCCGTATGGCCCTGTTTCAACCCCAGTGGTGAATGTTGTTGTTCCAACCGGGAACAGCTTCGAACTGTTGCGAAGGGTTAGACAAAATTCTCCCATTGCAATATTGAAGAAGTCTCCGCAGCTTATGGAGATCCCACGAGAGCAGAAACTAGTTTGTTCCCTGAGACAACTTTCCTCATCTATATATAAGGTGTAGAAGCAGGTGAAGGGGACTCATCCCAAGAAGGATCTTGATATAGCGGTTCCTCCCAAAACCAAAGCGGCTTTTCACAAAAAAGAGAGGCCTAAACAAAAAAAAGGTACGTCCGCAAGCAAGATGGGCACGGATGAAAAACCGTAAGGGCGCTGTGAGTAAAAACAGCAGGACTGCCGGCGAGCTTGTGAAAACCCGGAAGGGCGCAACCTCGTTAAAATAAATACACTTATGAGAATCCCTACGATTCGTGAGGAGAATCCCCCCTGTGAGAACCTCACGATTCTTGAGGAGAATCCCCCCTGTGAGACCCTCATGGCTCATAGGATTCAAAAGTATTAAGTTACAGGGATCTAGACATGTTCTTAAGCCGTCATATCTCTCAAACTGCCCTATAGGCGGTCCATATTGACCCTTGTATACAATCCAGGGGCACGAATAAATATTTCTTTGCTAAGTTCTACAAATGGAAAGAAATGTTCCCATATGGTGAATAACACTTGTAGGTTCTCTCGACTTATAAGGAGAAAACACTCTTGGAAGATCCTTACGACTTACAAGAGAAGACATCACTTAGGAATCCCTACGATTCTTAAGGAGAAAATACGCCTACAAGATCTTCACGACTCGTAGGGAGAAAACCCTTTATGAGACCCTTACGGCTCATAAAGTCAAAAGTCTTAGTCGACAGGATCCTAACCCTGTCTACTCAGCCATCTTTGTCCAAATCGACAAGGGCAAATGATGAGTCGCTCCTGGCAATATCCCAGTTGTAACGATACTGATGTCTAAACAGGTGTCAAACTCCAAGTCAACCTCTCCGGCAAATGCTGCCCCTATAGTCATCTAATGAAGAAGGGGACCCCGTTCATCTGGGATCGTAAATGCCAAAACGCACTAGATGAAATCAAGCAATACCTGCAAAATCCACCGGTACTGACCGCTCCAGTCAAGGGAAAGCCTCTCATTCTGTACACAACAGCCCTCAAAGGTTCGTTAGGCGCGCTATGGGCACAGGAGAACGACCAAAGGAAGGAGAGAGCCCTCTACTATTTGAGTCAAGTTCTCCTGGGGGCAGAAAATAACTACTCCCCTATCGAAAAACACTGCCTGGCGTTAATCTTCATGATAACAAAGCTTCGGCATTATGCTTTGGCGCATGAAGTCCATCTCATATCAAAAGTGGATCCTCTCAAATATTTGATGTTAAGAGCCATACTAACGGGACGGATCGCTAAATGGGCCCTACTCTTAATGGAATTTTCGATAACATGCCGACCTCTTAAGGCAGTGAAAGGCCAGGCCATCGCTGACTTCCTCGCTGAGCATCCGATACCTGCCGATTCACCCCTAAAATTGCGAATTGCCAGACGAGCACGTGTTTGACATGATCGACGGGGAGAGAGGAGGGAGTGATACCCGATGAGAACTCTACTTCGATGGGGCATCTTCCATGAAAAAGCGAAAACACAGCTCCCCTATAATCAAATCTGGGGTAGGCCTCATCTTTGTAATTCAACAAGGAGGGATAATGCGCTTTGCCTTTTCCTTAACAGAACCAAGGACAAACAATGAAGCAGAATATGTGGCTTTGATAGCAGGTCTTGAGATCGCTGTCGACATGGGAATCGAAAACCTCCTCATATACGGAGACTCCTGGCTGGTTGTTAGCCAAGTAAACGACGACTATCAAACGTGCAAATCAGAGTTGGTAAAGTACGGCGAGAGAGTGAAACAATTGCTGACTCAAATCCCTTCCTACGCCCTAGAAAGCATACCGTGTGTGGAAAATAACAAGGTGGATGTGTTAGCCAAGCTCGCTAAAGAACTGGCTGACGAAAACCTCGATGACGTAAGGATCGTTGTGCAAAGCCGTCGGGTTCTTGCACCAACAGAAATATCTCTGGAGTCATCTGAAGAAAAGGAAGCGACCAAGCAAACAACCCTACAAATAGATGACCAGGAGAATGTTAAGGATTGGAGAGAAGTCTTTATAGACTACTTCAAATTCCGTCGAACACCTGAAGATGCATCCTTAAGACATCAGCTCATAAAACGAGCTCTGTCTTTCGCCTTCGTCAATGATACTCTATATAAGAGGTCGTTCGACTCTCTATGGCTGAGATGCCTGGGACCGGAAGAAGCAAGGAGAGTCGTCCAAGAAATTCACGATAGACTTTGCGGTTCTCATCAAGCCGGGCCAAAGATGAAGCTAAAGGTCAAAAGGATGGGCTACTATTGGCCCACGATGATTCAGGACTGCCTTGAATACGCGAAGCGGTGCCACTCGTGCCAAATTTATGGAGACTTCATCCACCAGCATCCAAACCCACTACACCCAACAGTTGCTAGCTGGCCGTTCGAAATGTGGGGAACCGACATAATTAGGCCCATCGAACCGGCTTCATCCAAAGGACATCGGTTCATATTGGCGACAACCGATTATTTCTCTAAGTGGGCAGAAGCAGTACCGCTAAAAGAAGTGAAGACGGAGAATATTCTCTATCTCTTTAAGATACACATCATCTATCGGTTCGGCACTCCACGACGGATTATCTCCGATAACGGGACAGCCTACAGAAGTCAAAAAATTAGCCGCTTCGCACAATAGCATAATATAGACTGGAGATACTCTTCGGTCTACAATCCCCGAGCTAACGGTCTAGCCGAGGCTTTCAACAAAACCTTAGAAAAGATCATAAAGAAGACGGTGTCCAAAATAAAAGGACTGGCACGAGAGACTGCATGAAGCTCTCTGGGCTTATCGGACCATGTTCAAAACGGTCACAAATACAACGCCATTCGTGTTGGTATTCGGCACAGAAGCGGTACTCCCTTTGGAGATAGAGCTACCCTCTCTACGAGTGGCGGTTTATTATGAACTAACGGATGAAGAGAATGCTCATCTTCGGCTCGAGGAGCTCGATGCCGTCGATGAAACTCGTCTCATGGTGCAGCAAAACCTAGAAGCTTACAAAGCAAGGATGACATGCTCATATGAAAGATTGACTAGGCCGAGAATATTCCGCCAAGGCGAACTCGTGCTAGTCGTAAAAAGACCTATGATTCCCAATCGTGCCAAACGGGAGAAATTCGAGCCGAACTATGAAGGCCCGTACATCATAGACAAAGCCTACTGAGGTGGGGCTTACATGCTCATGGATATGCATGGCGAAAGATCATTCCGACCAATAAACGGCCGGTTCCTTAAAAAATACTATGCCTGACGAGTCACAGCCCAGGTTAATGATAGATGACGACGCTTGTGTCCGCTCGATGTCTCCATGAGTACCAAACTTTGTAAGTGCTATCTGGCAAAACTTCGCCGCAAAAACTCAACAACGGACCAAAACGTCCCTAAACTAGCTACGGACCGAGACATCCCTAAACTAGCAACGGACCGAAACGTCCCTAAACTAACAACGGACCGAAACGTCCCTAAACTAACAACGGACCGCAATGTCTTTAAACTAATAACGGATCATAATGTCCTAAAACTAACAATGGACCGAGATGTCCTGAAACTAACAGCGGACCGAAACGTCCATAAACTACTACGAATCGCAGCATCCTTAGGCTAACGCGGCAAAAAAAAACGGTACGTCCATAAGCGAAATGGTCACAGATGAAAACCTGAAAGGGCTCCGTAAGTTAAAACAGCAGGGCTACCGGCGAGTTTTTGAAAACCCGAAAGGGCGCAGACTCGTAAAAGAAATTCATGAACACTTGTGTCACGCCCCGCTTCCCAGAGTACGCTAGATTGGGCACGTGACATAGCCAACCATGCAACCTGTGGGTAGGAAGTATCCATCCACAGTCACATTACGGCTGTAGAGATATCAAGAACAAGATAAAACTATCTAAAACATGTCCATAATCCAGAATAACAGGAGTCAATAATAAATAAATGCGGAAGCAAATGATCCAATACAAATAACTGAAAAGTGTGTCCCATAATGCGGGCTCACATCAGGAAATAAATGCAGGAAATAAAACTAACTACTACTGAACTCACAGCTCAGCCTGCTAGCTGAAGTACTCCTGCTCGGACTGCAACAGCGGTACGGAATCTGGGTCATGCAAAACCCAGACGTCAGCGCGTCATGTCATCAAGTAATATAATAAATGAACAGGATACACGAGATATGCAGGCATGAATCATAAATAGTAACAAGTCAACAGGGATGTATAACAGTGAAGTGTATCAGTGTATGTGACGTGCAGTGATCAATCTAAACTGTGCTACTGGGTTGTCTACTCTAAAGTTTGTTTGAAATCAATCAATGTAATCCTCCATGTAACTCAAAGGATATGTCCCGTTACCCCCCGGGACCACGGATCAGGAATATATGAACCAAGAGTGGTTCTGTCCCGTTACCCCCAGGGACCACGGATCAAGATGTAAGAGTCACGAATGGCTCTGTCCCGTTACCCCCCGGGACCACGGATCAAGATGTAAGAGTCACGAATGGCTCTGTCCCGTTACCCCCCGGGACCACGGATCAAGTAGTACCCTTTTAAGTTACACTTTAGTTTACACTTTTGATTTCCCCATACCCCCAAGGTTATGTGTTCAAGTCAGGTATTCCGTAATCAAGAACTAATGCCAACACAGAATCAGGTAGGTGCAGGTTTGTCTGGATAGACAACAGGAACGGTCCGTAAGGACTACATGTCAGGTTTGTTGGCATTAGACACAGGATCAGGTAACGGGTCAGGTCATGGTACATCAGGTCAAGTCAAGCAGTGTACGGTACCATATCATGTCAAGTAGGAAGTGTAATAGGTCATGTCAGGAAGCACAAGATGTCATGTGCGTGCTCATAATCAAACTAACATAAGCATGTGTATAAATAAACAAGCATGAGTACTATCAGAACAATAAACTGGAACATGCAATATGATATGCAAATAGATATAATTTCAAGGATATGGATGCACAGTTGTCGATTAGGGTTACATTTATAGTTCCAATATTAATTAGGATGCAATTTATTAAACATGGAGTGTTAATATCACATTATTATGTAGTAATGTGATCTATGGATGCAATTATATGTATCTTAAATGCGATGGATGCAAACGGGTATCCGAAAAGTTATAAAACTATAAAATGGTAATGTGGGATGTACAACTAAGCAATATGTGATATAAATATTGATATAATAATATTAATATAGATAGCATATTCAAAGAGATTAATAACTATAAAAGTGGTATTGATTAACCATGCACAAGAAAGTTCCGTTAAGAAATTCAGCGTCACCCTAATTTGTAAAAAAACTTAAAAATAACAAAAGTTCTCCAAAAGGGACGTGTCTTATACCAAAACAAAGATAATTCAATAAGGTTTTCAATTTTATAAGTATATATCTCAGGTTGTCCCTACAAAAAGTTATGAACATTCGAAGTTGAAAGTTTGCTGCTGGAATTTCCCTGGACAGCAGTTTGGAGACATTTTCATTTGCATTTTACGTTATTTAAACAATTTATTTTGTAAGTAAATATTTCATAGAGTTATAGTATTCTGAGTTAGCTTCGTAACGAACTAAAGAACGTATACTAATGATTTTTCTATGATTTATAATGAATTTTATAAGGTAAGATGTACAGTAAATTTCAGATTTGTCATATCCGATTTTTCAACGACTTTTCATGTGTAAACTATAAGATTTTCAAATGTATAACATTATAAAATGAAGATTATAAACTAATCAAAGATAATAATAATAAATATTACGACGACATATATTTTAAATGATATGGTTGCAGTATAATGCAATCTAGTATGTCACAAGATAAGTTTTCATGATCTAGATTTAATATGATATAAACGGATGCAAACGGAACATCGAAACGTTATAAAATTAAACATGGGGCACTAGATTTAAACTATAGGTATGGTATTTATTTAAATAGGTATAAAATGAATTATATAGCATGTAGCAAGATTAACTTGCCTCGATGGGTCGCGAATCGGGAAAACGGAACGTTAACCGTCGGCGGGGAAAACTCGCGACGGCGCACGATTCACGGAATGAACCCAAACGACGAACAAAGGAACCACACGGGTCAGGGTACCTTGCTGGAACGTCGAGAAGCGTCACCGGCACGACGGAATTCCGGCAACAAAAGAACAGTTAAAAAAATGAGAAACGAGACATGAAGCAAGAAGAGAAAGAATGATAAAGAGAAGTACGAGAGAATATATGAGGGAGAGAGAGAGAGAGAAAGTGGAGATATAGAGCGAAAGCGAGAGAGAGAGAGAAGTGGGGCCCACAGGGTTAAAGGGGAGGTTGCGATTGGCTGAGAGAATAAATTGAGAAGGATATAAAAGATTGTAAAAATATTATATGGTTAACTTAAAGATTTAAAAGATAGGTAATGAACAGTAAGATATCAGGTTAGTTAGAAAAATATATGCGATAGTTTTAATAATATTAAATTTAGGATTTTGGCGCCAAATAAAACATTTCCAAATCGCGCCCGGGTCGAGTCCAAAAATTTGAAATTGAAATAATAGGATTTTAAGCGGGATCCAAATTTGAAAATTAAGTGTTTTATGATTAAAAAGCATACCCCCAAAACGGACACACGTACGTGCACGTAGCCATCCAAACTCGCCCGTTTCACTGAACGGGACGAGAACACAATGCACGGACGCTACCACGAGGCTAGGGGTGTCAAGTAGGCCAAGATGAATATTTTCAATTTTATTTTAGATGCCAAAATTTGTTATATGTAGAAATGACTTTGCCGGGTAAATTTTACAGTAAGCAACAAACAAGCAAGTTAAATGAAATGAGTACCACATTATGCTCAAACAGTAACTGAAAATAGTAGCATTGGGCTCGGGTGTTACATTATACCCAACTACAAAAAGAATTTCGTTCTCGAAATTCCAAGAATACAAAGATAGATAACTACAAGAAAATGTGAGGAAACTTCTGTCGGATTTCATCTTCTCGTTCCCAAGTAGACTCTCCATGCGAGCGATTACCCCAAAAAACAAGCACAAGGGGGATAACCTTGTTCTTAAGAACCTTTTCCCTTCGATCCACGATTTCAATCGGTCGCTCCTCAAAAGTCAAGTCTTCTCGTACTGTTAGCTCCGAATGATCCAAAACGTGTGTTTCATCTCGAACATACTTACGGAGTTGAGATACGTGAAACACATCGTGCACATTTGCCAAGGACTGCGGTAACGCCAAACGATACGCTACATCACCAACACGCTCCACGATCTCAAGGGTCCAAAGAATCGAGAACTAAGCTTTCCTCGACTTCCAAAACGAATCACCCCTCTAGTCGGTAATATCTTCAAGAATACCAAATCACCCACGGTGAACTCTAGAGGTCTTCTTGACGTATCTGCCCAACTCTTCTGTCGGTCCTGTGCTGCCTTCATATGATTTCTGATAGGGTTAACCTTCTCAACTGTCTGCACAACCAAATCTGGTCCCAATAATCTTCGTTCACCGACATCGTCCCAACAAACAGGTGAACGACATTTACGACCATACAAAGCTTCAAATGGAGCCATCTGAATAATTGCCTGAAAACTGTTGTTGTAAGACAACTCCACCAAAAGTAGATGATCCTCCCAAGATCCCTTGAAGTCCAACATGCATGCTCTCAACATATCCTCAAGAGTTTGGATCGTTCTCTCCGACTGACCATCAGTTTGAGGATGATAAGCTATGCTAAACTTCAATCGAGTCCCCAAACTTTCCTGTAGACTCCGCCAACAGTGTGATAAGAACCGAGTGTCCCGATCGGACACGATGCTCACCGGTACTCCATGCAATCTTACAATCTCTTGCATGTACCGCTCTGCCAAAGTCTCTGTTGATTGACCAACCCGAAAAGGAATAAAGTGAGCTGCCTTGGTCAATCGGTCAACAATTACCCATACTGCATTGTTGCCTTTTGGACTCCGCGGTAAAGCCGTTACGAAATCCATGGTTATATGTTCCCACTTCCACTGAGGAATCGGAAGTGGTTGCAATAAACCAGCAACCCTTTGATGTTCGGCCTTAACTTGCTGACACACCAAGCACTTTGCCACAAAGCGAGCAATCTCCCGTTTCATGCCCTCCCACCAGAAATGCTGTCGAATATCTCGGTACATCTTTGTGCCTCCTGGATGTACAGAATAAGCTGAACCGTGTGCCTCCTTCATAAGCTCTTCACGAATATCCCCCTTTGGCACACACAAACGGGTACCAAACCTCAACGAACCATCTTCGGGGATTAATAAATCTGTTCGTAGTCCGGCTTCAACCTGCTCTCGAAACTTTTGCAGTCTAGGATCCTGCGATTGAGCTGCTTTAATATTCTCGATCAATGACGAATGTACTTGCAGCTGCAACAACTGTCCCGTATAATGTGGTAGCACAACCTCCAAGTCAAATCTTCGAAAATCTGCGACGATCTCCTTCTGCGTAGTTAACACCTGAATTACTGGTAACCGACTAAGCGCATCCGGCACAACATTAACCTTCCCCGGATGGTACTTAAGATCAAGATCGTAGTCAGCCATCAGCTCCAACCATCTACGCTGCCTCATGTTAAGCTCCTTCTGTGTGAACACATACTTCAAGCTCTTATGATCTGTAAAACTTTGACTCTTTCGCCCAAAAGGTAGTGTCTCCAAATCTTCAAAGCGAAAATCACACCCGCAAGCTCCAAGTCATGAGTTGGATAATTCTTCTCATGGGTCTTCAACTGTCTCGATGCGTATGCTACAACCTTCCCATGCTGCATCAAAACACATCCCAATCCTTTCCCAGATGCGTCCCTGTGAATCACCAATCCTCCGGAATTGTCTGGCACGGTCAGAATAGGGGCGGTTATCAACTTCTGCTTCAACGTCTCGAAAGCTAATGCACACTTATCCGCCCATACAAAAGGTACCTCCTTGCGCGTAAGCTTGGTCAACGGCTCTACCAGACGAGCAAAGTTCTCCACAAATCTCCTGTAGTATCCGACTAATCCAAGGAAAATTCTTATCTCAGCAACATTCTTTGGAATAGGCCAATCTCGAACTGCTGCAATCTTTTCTGGATCGACGGCAATGCCATCGCCAAGACACAACATGCCCCAAAAACCTTACTTCCTCCAGCCAAAACTCGCACTTACTCATCTTCGCATACAATTTCTCCTGTCTCAACGTCTGCAGTGCGATCTTCAAATGCTCAGCATGCTCTTCAAAACTCTTCGAGTAAACCAGAATATCGTCAATGAATACCACAATGAACTGATCCAAGAACGGTGAAAAGATTCGGTTCCTCAAGTCCATGAATACTGCCGGCGCATTCGTTACTCCGAAAGGCATCACTAAGTACTCGTAATGTCCATACCGAGTTCGGAACGCCGTCTTGCAAATATCTTCTGTTTTCACTCGGACCTGATGATATCCGGATCGCAAATCCAGCTTCGAGAATACCCTCACGCCACTAAGCTGCTCGAAAAGTTCGCCAATGCGAGGGATTGGGTACTTGTTTTTAATAGTCACCCGGTTTAATTCTCGATAGTCGTTGCACATCCTTCTTGTGCCATCCTTCTTCTTTACTAGAAGAACTGGAGCTCCCCAAGGCGAGTTACTGCTTCGAATCCAACCTTTCTCAAGCAATTCTGCAACCTGTTTCTTGACTTCTTCCAACTCTACTGGTGCCATTGGATAATACGCTTTAGATACTGGCGCTGCACCAGGAATAAGATCAATTGTGAACTCCACGTCTCGCTTTGGCGGTAAACCCGATATATCTTCAAACACGTCCATAGAATCACGAACAACAGCCGGCTCTTTACTTTCATCACTTCCATTGATGCAAGAATATTATTTGTCGGCCTAGCCCTAAACTCGACTGGCCCGACAGAAAAACTCCCCTTCATCCCAGATAAACTCTGCTGCTCTCGGCTGCCAAAAGTACTTGTGAGAAAGTGGTCAAACCCAGGGAGACAATCTGCCTCTGGATGTCTACGTCCAGGCTGCGCATGAACCTCCGTGCCCTGTCTGCATCGTTGGTAACTAAAAGTCCAACGAAACTACCGAGTCTCGTCCATTCTGCTGCATGCACATCTACGGGTGCTCCCTTCTGCTTTAGTCCGATGAACTTCTCTTCTATTTCCTCCCGTGCAGTCCGCGGGAAGAACTTCTCCAGGAAACTCTTCGAAAAATCCGCCCACTTGATCGGCTTGGGCAAACGGTTCTCTTCTACAAGCCACCATTCTCGGGCGTAATCCACTAACTGAATGCGTACCACATCAACTCTTTCTCATCTGGAATCTGTGCCGCAATAAGCAAATTCCCTGTGTCAACTAGCCACTGCTCTGTTGGCAACGGCTCCTCCAATCCAGTAAATGTATACGGACCCAAACGTCTGAAATCTGCTACTGTCCCTACTCGGTCAACTGGCTTAGCTCCAACATTATTCACAGACTGCTGAACGATCTGCAAACCTTCCTGAAACGAGTCCGCTTGCTGCTGGATCAGCTCGGTCTATTTCTTTTGATTCTCCAGCATTCCCCTTATCACTCCAAGCATGGCGGCTTCGTCCACACGCCTTGGTACGTCTTCAAATTCTTACCGGCCATATTCCTGAACTCAAAACACCCAACATTAGCATGATGATAGATTCTGAATATAGATCAAGGCTAGAACTCCAAGATACTTAAATAGAGTGCCGCATTGTAACTATGCCGCGGTATCATAGCCATAATTACATAACTCTACCCAAGTCGCCTAAGTCCTAGAGATAACAAGGAATCAGGTTTTCGAATCGATATGCAAAGGAAGTTTGCACATCGTAAAAGATATAATCAGGAAGAATGTGATTCAAGAATGGTAAAACGGTCAAGGTGGCAGGACATGTTTCCTAAACACGGGTATTCTGATTCGTGTATTGGGTATAATACCCAACTACAAAAGAATCAACCCGACTATCCTATGGCTCTGATACCAAAAGAACCATGTCACGCCCCGCTTCCCAGAGTACGCTAGATTGGGCACGTGACATAGCCAACCATGCTACCTGTGGGTAGGAAGTATCCATCCACAGTCACATTACGGCTGTAGAGATATCAAGAACAAGATAAAACTATCTAAAATATGTCCATAATCCAGAATAACATGAGTCAATAATAAATAAATGCGGAAGCAAATGATCCAATACAAATAACTGAAAAGTGTGTCCCATAATGCGGGCTCACATCAGGAAATAAATGCAGGAAATAAAACTAACTACTACTGAACTCACAGCTCAGCCTGCTAGCTGAAGTACTCCTGCTCGGACTGCAACAGCGGTACGGAATCTGGGTCATGCAAAACCCAGACGTCAGCGCGTCATGTCATCAAGTAATATAATAAATGAACAGGATACACGAGATATGCAGGCATGAATCATAAATAGTAACAAGTCAACAGGGATGTATAACAGTGAAGTGTATCAGTGTATGTGACGTGCAGTGATCAATCTAAACTGTGCTACTGGGTTGTCTACTCTAAAGTTTGTTTGAAATCAATCAATGTAATCCTCCATGTAACTCAAAGGATATGTCCCGTTACCCCCCGGGACCACGGATCAGGAATATATGAACCAAGAGTGGTTCTGTCCCGTTACCCCCCGGGACCACGAATCAAGATGTAAGAGTCACGAATGGTTCTGTCCCGTTACCCCCCGGGACCACGGATCAAGATGTAAGAGTCACGAATGGCTCTGTCCCGTTACCCCCCGGGACCACGGATCAAGTAATACCCTTTTAAGTTACACTTTAGTTTACACTTTTGATTTCCCCATACCCCCAAGGTTATGTGTTCAAGTCAGGTATTCCGTAATCAAGAACTAATGCCAACACAGGATCAGGTAGGTGCAGGTTTGTCTGGATAGACAACAGGAACGGTCCGTAAGGACTACATGTCAGGTTTGTTGGCATTAGACACAGGATCAGGTAACGGGTCAGGTCATGGTACATCAAGTCAAGTCAAGCAGTGTACGGTACCATATCATGTCAAGTAGGAAGTGTAACAGGTCATGTCAGGAAGCACAAGATGTCATGTGCGTGCTCATAATCAAACTAACATAAGCATGTGTATAAATAAACAAGCATGAGTACTATCAGAACAATAAACTAGAACATGCAATATGATATGCAAATAGATATAATTTCAAGGATATGGATGCACAGTTGTCGATTAGGGTTATATTTATAGTTCCAATATTAATTAGGATGCAATTTATTAAACATGGAGTGTTAATATCACATTATTATGTAGTAATGTGATCTATGGATGCAATTATATATATCTTAAATGCGATGGATGCAAACGGGTATCCGAAAAGTTATAAAACTATAAAATGGTAATGTGGGATGTACAACTAAGCAATATGTGATATAAATATTGATATAATAATATTAATATGGATAGCATATTCAAAGAGATTAATAACTATAAAAGTGGTATTGATTAACCATGCACAAGAAAGTTCCGTTCAGAAATTCAGCGTCACCCTAATTTGTAAAAAAGCTTAAAAATAACAAGCGTTCTCCAAAAGGGACGTGTCTTATACCAAAACAAAGATAATTCAATAAGGTTTTCATTTTTATAAGTATAAGTATCTCAGGTTGTCCCTACAAAAAGTTATGAACATTCGAAGTTGAAAGTTTGCTGCTGGAATTTCCCTGGACAGCAGTTTGGAGACATTTTCATTTGCATTTTACGTTATTTAAACAATTTATTTTGCAAGTAAATATTTCATAGAGTTATAGTATTCTGAGTTAGCTTCGTAACGAACTAAAGAACGTATACTAATGATTTTTCTATGATTTATAATGAATTTTATAAGGTAAGATGTACAGTAAATTTCAGATTTGTCATATCCGATTTTTCAACGACTTTTCATGTGTAAACTATAAGATTTTCAAATGTATAACATTATAAAATGAAGATTATAAACTAATCAAACATAATAATAATAAATATTACGACGACATATATTTTAAATAATATGGTTGCAGTATAATGTAATCTAGTATGTCACAAGATAAGTTTTCATGATCTAGATTTAATATGATATAAACGGATGCAAACGGAACATCGAAACGTTATAAAATTAAACATGGGGCACTAGATTTAAACTATAGGTATGGTATTTATTTAAATAGGTATAAAATGAATTATATAGCATGTAGCAAGATTAACTTGCCTCGATGGGTCGCGAATCGGGAAAACGGAACGTTAACCGTCGGCGGGGAAAACTCGCGACGGCGCACAGTTCACGGAATGAACCCAAACGACGAACAAAGGAACCACACGGGTCGGGGTACCTCGCTGGAACGTCGAGAAGCGTCACCGGCACGACGGAATTCCGGCAACAAAAGAACAGTTAAAAAAATGAGAAACGAGACATGAAGCAAGAAGAGAAAGAATGATAAAGAAAAGTACGAGAGAATATATGAGGGAGAGAGAGAGAGAGAAAGTGGAGAGATAGAGCGAGAGCGAGAGAGAGAGAAGTGGGGCCCACGGGGTTAAAGGGGAGGTTGCGATTGGCTGAGAGAATAAATTGAGAAGGATATAAAAGATTTTAAAAATATTATATGGTTAACTTAAAGATTTAAAAGATATGTAATGAACAGTAAGATATCAGGTTAGTTAGAAAAATATATGCGATGGTTTTAATAATATTAAATTTAGGATTTTGGCGCCAAATAAAACATTTCCAAATCGCGCCCGGGTCGAGTCCAAAAATTTGAAATTGAAATAATAGGATTTTAAGCGGGATCCAAATTTTAAAATTAAGTGTTTTATAATTAAAAAGCATACCCCCAAAACGGACACACGTACGTGCACGTAGCCAGCCAAACTCGCCCGTTTCACTGAACGGGACGAGAACACAATGCACGGACGCTACCACGAGGCTAGGGGTGTCAAGTAGGCCAAGATGAATATTTTCAATTTTATTTTAGATGCCAAAATTTGTTATATGTAGAAATGACTTTGCCGGGTAAATTTTACAGTAAGCAACAAACAATCAAGTTAAATGAAATGAGTACCACATTATGCTCAAACAGTAACTGAAAATAGTAGCATTGGGCTCGGGTGTTACAACTTGCAAGGCCCTCTAAGGAGAAAATACCCGCGTGAGATCCTTAAGACTC
Organism: Agapanthus africanus; assembly: GCA_030015575.1. NCBI lineage: Eukaryota > Viridiplantae > Streptophyta > Magnoliopsida > Asparagales > Amaryllidaceae > Agapanthus > Agapanthus africanus. Next base: position 473,710,986 of record CM057343.1, read on the forward strand.
ACAAGGGAGCAACACACTTAGGGATCCCCACGATTCATATGGAGAAAGTACACTTACGAGACCCTCACGACTCGTAAGGAGAATCCCCTTATGAGACCCTAACGGCTCATAGGATTCAAAAGCCTTAAACTACAGGGATCTGTACCTGTTCTTAAGCCATCACATTCCCCAGTTTGCCCTACAAACGGTTCAATATTGACCCTTGTATACAATCCACGGGCATAAATAAGGCCTCCCTCGCCCAATTCCACCAATGGCGTGAAATTCCCCTATCTGGTGAACAACACTTGTAAGTCCTCCCGACTTGCAAGGAGAAAATGCTCTTGCGAGATTCTTACGACTCTCAAGAGAAAATGCACTTAAGAATCCTCACGATTCCAAAGGAGAAAACGCACCTACGAGATCCTCACGACTCGTAGGGAGAAATACCTTTATGAGACCCTTACGGCTCATGAAGTCAAAAGCCTTAGCCGACAGGACCCTAACCCTGTTTGCTAAGCCACCTTTGTTCGAATCGACAAAGGTAAATGATTATTTGCTTCTGGTAATATCCCAGTTGTAGCGATGCTGATGCCTAAATCGGTAACAAATTCCAAGTCCTTTCACGGCAAGTGATGATTCACTCCTGGCCATATTCCAGTCGCAACAATGCTGATGCTAAGATTGGTATCAGATCACAAGTTCTATACTCCCAGCAAAAAACTAGCGAGCCAAAAATGCATATGAAATAGCCGAAATGATAGGGCAACTTGAAACAAAGAGCAGCAAGTAAAATATATGCATATAAAAATAGCCGAAATGATAGGACAACTCACAATAAAAAGCAGCGAGTAAAGGAAAAGAAAAACAGCCGAAATGATTGGGCACCGCGAAAAATAGCCGAAATGATTGGGCAATCGCGACTTTCACGATATAAAAAGCTTAAATGATAGAGCATCGCGGAAAGAAAAACAAAAAAAGGATGAAACTTATGCCCTACAAGAGAGTCCATACTGACCCATGTATACAATCCATGAGCATAAACGAAAAGGGTACCATATTTCCCCACCAGACTCTGTCAAAGGGAAGACAGATCTCAACGGCAACATCTACAGCCTAGAGATCAACAACGGCATTCCTCCTCATTCCAGTAGGATACGGACGCGACACCAACAGTCGGAGCCACGGCAAAAGTCCCTAGTTTTAAGACTCCACGGTTCACAAACAACCTAGAGTGCACCCCGACACCGCAGACAGCGGAGCAAGTCAACCCCGACACCGCAGAAACCGGACCAAGTCCAACCCCTACACCGCAGAAAGCGGAGCAAGTCAACCCCGACACCGCAGAAAGCGGAGCAAGTCAACTCAGACACAGCAGAAAGCGGAGCAAGTCAACCCCAACATCGCAGAAAGCGGAGCAAGTCAACCACGACACCGCAGAAAGCGGAGCAAGTCAACCCCGACACCGCAGGAAGCGGAGAAAGTCAACCCCGACACCGCAGGAAGTAGAGCAATTCAACCCCGACACCGCAGGAAGCGGAGCAAGTCAACCCAGACACCACAGAAAGCAGAGAAAGTCAACCCGAACACCGCAAAAAGCGGAGCAAGTCAGCCAATGGCCTCCCTGCCGGAACAACGCTCCGACCCAGAAACAAGTCAACCAATGACCTCCCTACCGGAACAACGCTCCAACCCGGAAACAAGTCAACCAATGACCTCCACGCCGGAACAATGCTCCGACCTGAAATAAGTCAACCAATGACCTCCCCGCCGGATCAATGCTTCGTCTCGGAATCAAGTCACCTCACGAAAACCTCGATTCAGGGAAATCAGTGTCCTTGGCGAGAATCTCTCGATTCGTTTTGACCCACAAGGAAATCAGTGTCTTTGAAGGAATCTCTCGATCCGTCTCAACCCCAGGGAAATCAGTGTCCTTGGCAAAATCTCTCGACTCAGGGAAATCAGCGTTATTGACGAGAACCTCTCGATTCGTTTCGACCCGCAAGGAAATCAGTGTCTTTGTAGGAACCGCTCGATTCATCTCGACCCCAGGGAAATCAGCGTCCTTGGCAAAATCTCTCGATTCAGGGAAATCGGCGTCCCTGGCGAGAACCTCTCGATTTGTTTCGACACGCAAGGATATCGGTGTCTTTGCGAGAATCTCTCGATTCGTCTCGACCACAGGGAAATTAGTGTCCCTGCGCATAAAGAAAATTCTCTTGTGGGATCCTTACGATTCTCGAGAGAAAACACACTTAGGAGTCCTTACGACACATAAGAAGAAATTACACCTACGAGATCCTCTCGACTCGTAGGGAGAAAAGTCTTTATGAGATCCTCACGACTCATAAAGTTGAAAAGTCTTAGGTGGCAGATCCTAACCATGTCTCCTAAGCCATCATTGCCTTGCAGGGAGATCAAGATAGACTATCTACGGGCTACACTCTCCGAAGTCGAATATCGACAAGGAGGGAAACAATCACTTACGAGTCCTCTCGACTTGTAAGGGGGAAAATTCTCTTGTGAGATTCTTACGACTCTCAAGAGAAAGCACACTTAGGAATCCTCACAACTCCTAAGGAGAAAATACACCTACGGGATCCCTTCGACTCGTAGGGAGAAAAGTCTTTATGAGACCCTCACGGCTTGTAAAGTTGAAAAGTCTTAGGTGGCAGATCCTAACCCTGTCTCCTAAGCCATCATTGCCTTGCAGGGAGGTCAGAATGAACCATCTATAGGCCACACTTTCCAAAGTTACATGCCACTGAAATGGAGGTGCTACTCAAGAGTACGTAAACTATTTTGCGCCAAGTCAAAACAAAAAGGCATAACCCATGGACGTCAACCACATACTATGCAAGGCAGTAAAGAGAACATTTGATTCGCATCCAATTAAGCGTTCGAAGCGTACCCACTTATGTATGTGCGAAAAGGATTAATGCATAAAATAAATGCATAGAAAGGAAAATTTTGTTATTCATACCTCAGAAAATTCTTACATTGATGAAAACAGTAAAACAAAAACATCATTAAAATGTTTACAATGGTAAAACACTAAATCCGGGACATGGATTGAGAAATTCAGAAGTAAGGCCGTCTAAAATGCTTCTGGCCTCTCTGACCATTTTCGTGTGCATCCTCTCACGAATGCAAGCGTCAGGATCCTCGCTAATGTCGTCCGTCCTCTGATATGCAGAGATTATCATCGTCTATTGGAAAATTTGGTGCAAGATATCAACAAGATTATCTCATCGCCTCTTCGAGATCAGGCCCATCAGATATACTGAGTGCACCTTGTCTTTGGCATCATCCAGCGCCTTAAGCGGCATGGCTTCGTAAAATCCACGAAGTGCCTCCCAAATCACTCCCACGATAATCTTCAAAAGAGCGGAGCGACGAGAAAGTAGTCGACCATTGTATTCATTGAAGCGGCTCATAATCTCAGCGCATTGGGCATTTGTAAACTCCTGGTTTTGACAACGGCCTTGTACGCGAATGTCTTCATTAGAAATAATTTCGTCAAGATCATACAGATGAGCGGCCATAGTGTCTGAAAAGAAAAATCAGTGAGAGTTTAGTGATCAAACTGATCAAGAAAATGCTTATTGAAATAGACACGAGAGTTTAAACAACTCTTGACATCCTCAAAAAAAAACTGTTAAAACATTTAACAAATTTAAAAATTATGCAACCCTATGAAATGTGCTCAAGAACATCAGGGAAGGAAATTCCTGAGGGGTCCTATTGATCTTCAAAGCAAAGCTCTTCAATGAGGAATTAAATTCCTTTTATGCAATGGAATTAAATTCCAGAAACCCCCATAGAAAGGAAATCAAATGCCATGAATCATTGAAGGTCAGAGGAGGAATGCTCAAAGTGTCGAGAGTTATTACTCAAAAATCACATCTTGAGATCTCTAAGAGATGAGATTTAGAGGAGAGCAAAGCTCTCATGATGGATTTAAAATCCAAAGGCTTTCTTTAAGAAAAGGGTTCTCTGATGTTCAAAAGCTTTACCTAAAAAAGGGTTTCTTTTATCCAACAGAGTTTAACTCTGGAATTACAATGGCAGAGAATTAAGCTCTGAAGAGGAGAATTAAATTTTCAAACAAAGCAAAGAAGGAAGGAGATGAAGGAACGGAGGCGATGCAGAGATGAGACCCCTGCATTTATAAGACATGATAGGGAGCGGTTCATCTTCCCCGTTCCCTAGGCGGATCCAACGGCTATAAAGGTGACAGCGTTGCACTTACGCGCAAGCCACGTAAGAACAACGCTGTGGGGCCATTTGTTCCCTTATAAAAATTCAGAAAGAAAAGGGGAAGGGAGAATTCCCCACTAATGGAAGAATCGCATGTAAGCACGTGATCATCGATCCCTTATAAAGAGACTCAGAGAGGGAAAGAAAAAACTTCCCGTGGAGTATCACGTGCAAGCACGTGATGCATCTGTATACAGAGTAAGCGGCTCTACTTAGTAAGCGGCAATTAAAGCCTTACGTGCAAGCACGTGATCGTCTTTCACACAAAACATGTAGGACCCAGTTTTAAAACAAACAAAGAGCAAAGAAGCTTACGTGTTACCACGTGATGCCTTCCCTCTATTTGGACTGCTGCATACAAACGAACCAAGTTAATTCTGTGAAGGGTCACGTGCTGCACGTGAGAGGTCTCAGATGCCTTCTGAGCCGATTGGTGGGCTTAACTTCGTAGAGTCACGTGCTGCACGTAAGGGCTTCTAATGCCTTCTGAGCCGATAGAATTAAATTCTAAATAAAAGGGATCAGAACCCTATTTTGGAAATATTTTCCACAATCTTTCTAAACAAGAAAGATTGTGCTCTGTAAATCAGAGCACCGTTGGATCAAAGATCCAATGGTGATTAAAAATCACCAAGATACAGAATAAGCTCTGTATGGGAAAATATTTTCCCAATCTTGTTAAAAACAAGAAAAATGTCTTCTGTAAAACAGAAGTCCTTGGATCAAAGATCCAACGGTGGATAAATTCCCCAAATCGATTAAGAAATCTCTCAATGAGATATTTCCTCAATTGAATCAACAAATTAGCCTCCACTATATAAAGGTCCCAAGACTTCAAGTCTAGAGAGAAGAACCCCCCCATAAACTGCAAGTTCAAAAGAAAAGAAGAAACCCTAGGTAAGAAGGAACAAAACACAGAGAACATCTTAGTTCTTCTTCGTCTCCACAAGAGTTTAACTCTTCCAAAGAACTTAGTTATTTCTTCTGGTAAAAGATCTGTAGAAGCAGATCTCCACACAAGTTGAGAATTTAATTCTCATCGGGGAGATTCTACCATGCAGATCCAAAACCTAGGAGAAGATCTGAATTCAGAGAATTTAATTCTCCCAAAAGGCATATAGGAATTTAATTCCTCTGATAAAACTAGGGTTTAACCCTTCATATAAGAACTTAGTTCTTTCTTCTGGTGAGAGATCTGCAGAAGCAGATCTTCCTACAAGTTGAGAATTTAATTCTCATCAGGGAGACTCTGTCATGTAAATCCAAAACCTAAGAGAAGAACTAAATCCAAGGAATTAAATCCTTATAATAATATATAATAAGGGATTTGAGATTTTTTTTAAGACCCAGAGAAAGAATTCCATGCATATTGATGATCATGTTCACACGTGACCACCTGTGATGAACTCAAAAGAGAGACTGAAATGGATCACGTGTTCACACGTGACCCCCTTCACTGATAGTGCTTAGCACTTATAAAGAAAAAAGGGAATAAATCAAAGGCAGTTTCCATTTTTGGGACGCCTCACGTGATCCCACGTGACCCAATAGTGGTTAGTGCTCAGAAAAGAACAAGGGAATAAACCAAAAGAAATAGCGCCAACTTTCAAGTGCCTCACATGACCCCACGTGAGCGCCTCAAATTTTTAGTGTTTAACACTACTTTAAGCGCCTCACGTGACCCCACGTGAGCGCCTCAAATTTTTAGTGTTTAACACAACTTTCAAGCGCCTCACGTGACCCCACGTGAGTGCCTCAAATTTTTAGTGTTTAACACTACTTCAAGCGTCTCACGTGACCCCACGTGAGCGCCACAAATTTCAAGTGTTTAACACTATGAGAGACCAATATTAGCCAAATTCAGACCAAATCTCTTGAGGACAATCAATTGAGCCCCTCATGCTCAGGGCCCCCAAAACCGATTTCAGTCCTATAGATAGCTAATGAGCTCCTAATAGATGGCATCTAAAATGATGTTCATTCCATCCCCCTCAGTCGGGACATTGGTTCAAGGGTATATCTCTCCACACCTCTGATATATGTCGTTGTAATTCTTCAACGTCTTCAGGGAGGTGGAGGGTCCCGACAACCAACAACTTTTTGGTATATTTCTAAACCCATGGATAAACCCCTATGGACTGCAACGTTCTTAAACTAGTTATAGACCGTAATGTCTTTAAACTAACTATGGACCGCAACGTCCCTAAACTAAGCTCTATGGACTATGATGTCCTTAAACCCAATGGACCGCAACGTTCCTAAACTAAACTCTATGGACTATGATGTCCTTAAACCCAACGGACCGCAACGTCCCTAAACTAAACTCTATAGACTATGATGTCCTTAAACCCAACGGACCACAACGTCCCTAAACTAAAACAATAGAGCCTAAATGCTCTTTCATTGGATCAAAAATGATCCTGAATCCCCGTTGAGTAGATCTTAGTCTAAAATTAGACTAACGTATTCTCAACAAACATTTAAGTTGATCTTAATCTCAAACGAGATTAACGATCCTTAAACCAACCCAAACCCAAATCTAAGAAAATACGGATTTGGACTAATCCCCGCCCTACGGGCGACAACATAAATTAGTCTCCGTATACAATCCATGGGCAACCTAAAACAAAACAAATACACACGACACGAAGTGAACATCTGGAGCAGGAGAAAGTGGTTGTCGCTACGCGGTAACTTAATTAACTGTAGGGGCTTGCGCCTGTAAGGAAGAGTGTCCCCACAATCAAAAAAACCCCTCACAATGAGGGGGAATCTGATGAAGTTTGCTACAACGGCCGAATCTGTCCAAACCTCCGATACACGGTGCCATAAATCAACTTGGCATCTTCGGAGAGGTCGGCGCATAAAACCCAATACCATCTGCCCCCAAATTCGGGCAAGACGAGCTACGCGGTTTCGTTTCTGTTTTCGGCGGTAAACAAGGATTTATCAACATGTGAGAGAAAGACAGTATCACAATACAAGTCTACATGTTAAGATAAAGAGCAACCAGATAGCATACTATCATGTCGAGTAAGAAAGTCCTCCCTATATATGTCCAAGCATCCATTGTAATATACAATCATGTACAACAATGGCCTCTAGGGCATACATACAACTAACACCTTTACCGGTATATTTCGTGATTGTGTGTTGCTGTGGTACCAAGCTTGAACGGTAAAAATTGTTACTGATCGTGTTACTGGCTCTTACTGATCATGATTCAAGCCCGTGTTTCTAAGCCCCTGAATAGGTGTTAGTGCCTAGGGTTTGAGAATACTCCTGAAGTGATTGACGCTCACACTCGAACTGACGATATGTTAGTGACATGGACATTAAGACTTAGAGACTGATAGGTTTAGTGGCATGGAAATTGCATTGATTACTTGACTAATACACATGCTACCGCTTACCTGTACATGTTATTTCCTACTCATGTTATTACCATATGCTTGCTACTTCATGTTTATCTTTATTGCATATGTTATATATATTACTATATTGTGTCGCTCTGGCGACCTAAGTATGCATGCTCAGAGTAAAAATCCGACTTAGCTCAAATCAGAACCTACCTTACTTCGAGAATATTGCGGAGATCTAGATCAGCGACGTCAGTGCTATCTTTTCTTTTGACTCTATCTGGTTAGTTGTATCCCTGATATTATAGATTTGTATCCATTGCACTCTGATGTGATATAATCAGTGACTGCATTTTTTCATTACTTGTGATGTATTTACTGCTTACCATGAACTTCTACAAGCTGAAGTGTGACTGCGACAGGATTATTCCTTGACTATAGGAGCATAGCTGGACTAATCACCATCGTATTCCGTATTTTGGAAAGCGGGGCATGACAGACTCCGACGAATACCAAATCATACAAAAAGAACACTCTAACAATAACACACAAGATTTACTCAGGTTTAGCACAACTAGCCCTAATCATGCAAACCGTGATGAGAATTTCCACCATGAGAAAGAATTACAAAAGATTAAACGAATATCTCACCCTCCTTTACAAAGAAATACCCACTCTTACAAAACCTCTCTCTATCCCGCGACCGCGCTTGGTCGTCTCTCCCACTCTAATCAAACCCTAGGATATTAGAGAATTATGGATTCTTTTAAAAAACCTAGAGAAAGCCCCATATATATAGGGTATAAAAATGCTAGGAGATAAATATATATTTAAATTAGAGATAAATATGAATTTAATATAGAGATTATATTTAAATCTAAACTAAAGAGATTAGATTTAAATCCTAACTAATCCGAATTTAAATAAAATTTAATAGGTATAACATCATATTCTTCACAATTTGATTCTAATGATATCTCTAATGAGGATGATGTTTCTTTTGATGATAATGATAAAATTTCTTATGATGAGCTCTTTCATATGTTTTATGAATTGTGTTGAGTTTGCCCCGTAGTCTTATCCCTAGAAGTTCCCATCACATTCGACGTTTCACGAAGTGTCCCGGTTTTAGATATGTCTACAGCAAAGGGGCAGACGTCACCAAGTTTCAAATGTCTAATTCATATACGAAGACATGCACACAGAGAGTCGAGAGATGTCTCCTCTCTTGTTTTTCAGATGTTAGCTAGCGCTCTGTTTTTTGGGTAGACATCTGAAGTGCATTCATCAGACGTCTGCGCGCTCTCTGGAGTTTCATGAAGCTTTTGGGCATACGTTTGTACTGTCTCTTTCAGACATCTGCCGCACGATTAGGCCGAATCTTTGTTCTGTTGGGAAATTAGTTATTTGATCTTATCTGTATAATACTATATATATTGTAGTAATTTTGTAACCCTAGATTGGATAGCTTTTGAGATATCTTTTGGAGAGAACCCTTTGTATTTGTGAGAGGAGGCTAGGGTTTTTTGGGAGGGATTTATAAGATTTCATCCACCGTTTATAACACTCCATATTTGTTCAATTAGTAAAGCTTCCCTTCGCCCGTGGTTTTTCTAGTAAGGGTTTTCCATATAATCTTATGTTTTTTTGTTTGTGCTTTATTTATATTTCTTTGATTATTTGTTTACTTCTCTATATCATTTGTTATTACTTTGTGGTCGTATTTGTTGCCACAAACTAGTATTAGATCTACGTTGTGTTTGGGATATTTGGTCTTCAACTCACGATCTAAGTTTACAGTGGGTAACGACTCTTGTGTCCTCTTCCCCATCTTCTTAGATTGTGATCTTGAGGTTTTAGGGCTCGTAAGCACTTAAAGTGTCTTCTTTTGATCGTACATCATGTCTCCAACGATTATGAAGTTCGATATTGAGAATTTTGATGGGAATATGAGTTTTAGTCTATGGAAAGTTCGTATGATTTTCATATTGACACAGGATAATTTGAGAAATACAATTCTTGGAAAGAATTCAAGGCCTTCCACTATGAAGGAGGAAGCATTGGAGGAGATGGATGAAAAGGCTCTCACGGCTATCTAATTGTGTTTGACAAATGAAGTTTTGCAAGAAGTATTGGTGGAGAATACGGCGGCTAGTTTATGGTTGAAGTTAGAAGAGTCATATTTGAAGAAGTATCTCACAAATTGACTCCTGTTGAAATAGCGTCTCTACACATTTCGTATGTTAGAAGTCTCTCTTATCAAATCTCACATCGGTGAGTTTAATTCAATCATTACAGATCTGGGTAAGATGGATATTATGATTGATGATGAAGATCAATTACTTTTATTGTTATGTTCTTTTCTACCCTTTTATAACCACTTTCATGACACCATGGTCTATGGACGAGAAACTATCTCGATTAAGGATGTCAAAGAAAATTTGATGAATAGGGAGAAGATCGATAAGGAGTTCACTTCTGATGAAGGCGATGGTCAATCTTCAGGCTTATTTGTTCGAGGACGAGCGGAAAAAAGAGATTCGGAAGGTAGTAAGAAGAAATCAAGGTCGAAGTCCAAGAATAAGAACTTGACCTGCAACTATTGTAAGAAAAAGGGGCAATATTCAAAGTCGATTGTTTCAAATTGCAGAACAAGCAGAAGTATGAAGAAAATCAGAAGGAGTCTTCAGCTGAAGCTATTATTGCGGAAGGAGAAGGAGATCTACTTGTGGTTCTTGACAACATACATTGATCCAAGAATGAATGGATTATGTATTCGGGTTGTTCCTACCATATGTGTCCTAATAGGGATTTGTTCATCACTTATGAGTTTGGTAATGGTGGAGTGGTTTTGATGGGCAACAATAGTTAGTATCGAGCTATTGTCAAGGGGACGATCCAAACCAACATGTTTGAAAGCATTGTGAGAACATTAGCAGAAGTTAGGCATGTACTTGACTTGAAGAAGAATCTCATCTCATTGGTTACACTCGACGTTAAGGGTTATAAGTTCTCTGCTGAAGGTGGAGTTTTGAAAGTAACTAAAGGTGCTCTCGTCGTTATGAATGTATTGAAAATTGGGTCCTTATATGTGTTGTAGGGTTTGACAACTACCGGATAGGAGGCAGATTCATCATCTAAATCTATGTCAGATTCGGAAGTTACCAGATTATAGCACATAAGATTCGGGCATATCAGTAAGAGAGGTATGACTTAGTTATCGAAGTAGGGTCTACTTTGTGGTCAAAGTACATAGAAGATGGAGTTTTGTAAGCATTGCATTTTTGGAAAGCAGAAACGAGTTAGCTTCAGTTCGGCGGTACACTACACAAAAGGTATCTTGACTATATCCATTCCGATCTTTGGGGACCCTCTCAAGTTGCTTCTAAAGGAAGTGGTGCAAAACATCTGCTTACTTTTATCAATGATTTTTTGAGGAAGGTTTGGGTCTACTTCTTGAAGCACAAGAGTGATGTGTTTCTTACGTTCAAGTGATGGAAGAAGTTGATTGAGAAACAGACAAGCAAGCAGATTAAAAGGCTAAGGATGGAAAACAAATTAGAATTTTGTAGTGGAGATTTCAATGAGTTCGGCAAAAACGAAGGTATCGTTCGGCATCATACCGTTGTCCACACACCACAGCAAAATAGAGCCGCGGAGCGCATGAATCGGACCCTTTTGGAGAAAGCTTGGTGCATGTTATCGAATGCAGGGCTCGGTAAGGAGTTTCGGGCAGAAGCGATGAACACGGCTGTTCCCTTATAAAAAAAATTCGAAGGGTAGTCCCCATATGTTAAATATGTAAGCACTCACATGCAAAGTATGTGAGTACCGGCTTCAGATATGATTAAGTTTTATGACAGCCCCACGTGTTAAACACGTGAGCACTTACATGTAAGGCATGTGGGTACCGGCTTCAGATAGAATTAAATCCTATAAGAGTCCCCACGTGTTAAACACGTGAGCACTCATGTGCTAGGCATGTGAGTACCCTGGCCATATATGTATATGGCAGCACTCAAGTGATAGCACGTGAGCGCATCGGTTTAAAGCGCTGGCTTCTAGTAGAATTAAATTCTATATGATAGAATTAAATTCTATATGGGAAAATTTCTTTTGATCTTTCTAATATAGAAAGATTTTCTTTGTTAAACAGAGGGCCCTTAGATTTAAAATCCAACAGTGATTAAAATATCATCGATCATATCATCTGATAGAATAAAATTCTATGTTATGAAAATATTTTCCTAATCTTGTTAAAACTAATAAGAAATATTTTCTGTTAAACAGAAAGTGACTGGATCAAAGATCCAACGGTGAATAAAATTCCCTAGGTGATCATTAAGAACAATTAAATCAATTGAAATATATCAATGAGAGATTCTCTCAAACTAATTGATATTTTTCCCTCTCCTATATATAAGACCCAAAATTTGAAGTCTTAGATGAAGAATACTCCACATAAGCTTCTGTGATAGAGAATACCTTCTATAAGCTTCTGTGATACAGAATACCCTTTATAAATTTCTGCGAGATAGACAATACCTACCATAAGCTTCCAAAAAAGTCAAGAATTTAATTCTCTTTTGAAGAAGATCCTCCTCCTGCCAAGAAAAAACCCTAGGTAAAAAAAGAGATAAAAACATCTCCCTTCAGCCTACCTTATGTATGATATAAGGGTTTAACCATGTTAAAGAACTTTGTTCTTCCGTTGGATATAAGATCTACAAGAAAAATCTCTCATAAAGAGAATTTAATTCTCATCGGGAAGATCTTGTTTTTCAGACTCGAGATCCAGGGGAAAACTATAATGTTTTGCCACCCTATATGAACAGAAAAAAAGAACATGAACGAAAGAACGAGATGGAATTTATATTCCAGGAACTTAGAACTTAGTTCTTATATAAATAAAAGAGAAAAATAACTTTGTTCCTGCATAAACAAGATCTGCAAAAGAAAATTTAAGATTTTAGAGTTTAACTCTATCAATCTCGGCATGAATATGGAAGAGTCTAACTAGAAAGACACGTAAACACCCAAGAAAACATGTTTCATGTGAAAGACATGTGAAAATCCAAGAAAACAATGTCTCACATGAAACATACGTGAAAACCCAAAGAAACAACATCTCACATGAAAGGCACGTGAGCGCTCAAAAGGAAACATGAAACACCGTCTCACATGATATCCACGTGAGCGCTCAAAAGAAGCCATGAAAACAGCGTTTCACGTGATATCCACGTGAGCGCTCAAAAGAAGCAATCCAAAACTAAAATCTCACGTGAAAGGCACGTGAGCACCGAGACTTAAAATCTCACGTGAAAAGCACATGAGCACCCATGGAGATAGCGGCTCACATGATATCCATGTGAGGGCTGAGGAGAAATGCAAATAGAAGTGCGTAACGTGATATCCATGTGAGCGCTGGGGAGAAAAGCAAATAGAAGTGCGTCATATGATGTCCATGTGAGCACTCGAAGCCAAAGACATGCGCATCACGTGATATCTATGTGATCGCTTGAAGCTAAAACGAAAGTGAAAAGCACACGAGGGCCTGAAGCTAAAAAGAGAGTGCGCATCACATGAGCGCTGTATGATCGAGTGCTTAGCACTACTCAAGTAAAAGGCACGTGAACACCAAGAGGCATAGTTACTGACGTGATAGCACGTGAGTGCCAAAGAAACCAAAGAACTCACGTGATATCATGTGAACACTGAAGCGGGAAGGATATTATATCCGATGATGATGCTTAAGCTTCTGGGCCCAGTGCTTAGCACCGTTGGGTTATATAAAGCCCAAAACAAAATGTATGGCCTAGTGTTTAGTACTATTGGTAACAAAAATCCCAATATTTAGTCTAAAAATAGACTAAGTCCCTGAAGTTTTAAACTTCTTTGATTGTAAAAATCAATCAAGCTCATATGATTATATATTTTAAGTCGACATTAATCTAAAACAAGATTAATGGCCCTTGACTATATTTTAAGTCAATCTTAATCTAGAACAAGATTAACGATCCTTAAACCATTGAACTGATGGCAGAAAATACCTAAGTTCATCCCAAATATAATGTACGGATTTGGACTAATCCGCACCCTACGGGCGACGAAAAAATTAGTCTCTATATACAATCCAAGGGCAACCCCAAAATAAACAAATTATAACACGACACGAAGTGATGCACATAGAGAAGGTGAAAGTTATAAATTTGCGATAACGTAATTAACTGCAGGGGCTTGCGCCTGCAGGAAAAAGAGTCCCCATAATCAAAAACCCCTCATAAATGAAGGGGAATTTCATAAGTTTACTAAAATGGTCGTATCTATCCAAACCTCCGATAGATGGTGCCATAAATCAACTTGGTATATTCGAAGAGGTGGATGGATATGTTCCATACAAAATCTTCCCCCAAATTCAGGTAAGACGTTTGTCTTCCCAGTTTTCGGAGGTAAATAGATTCTGGCACGCCCGTTGGGACCTTTTCTTATTCCACTCCACACTTTTTGTGTCGTGCTTTCGCAAACAAGATCACGGCATATTATATTTATGGTTGCCATTGGATTTCGGGATACTAAAGCCGGTGCTCTCCTCCCTATGCAGAACTCAATGGCGTTCTCTGGCAAATGCAACTACAACTGTAACACTAACACTACCTAGCCAAGGTGGTCTTCTCTGCTGGGGCCATGGCTCTATTACTTTGCATCCCAACTACCCAAATCATGAAGGATCTCAATAGGCTTCAATTCGGAGTAATTCTCTCGCAACCCACCATTGGTGCCTCAATGCCGAATTGTGAAGCTCAGAAAGAGTCAGTCTTCAACAGGCTGACAACAACTTCTACATGCCCTTTCGAGAAGCCTGCCAAGTCTAAAGGTTCGGTCTTTAAGAGGTTGAGTACAAGCTTCATGGGCCTCGCCAAGAAGCCTATGATTCCGAATAAATCAGTCTTCAAGAGGCTAAGCTTTGCTGCTCTGGACACTTCAACCGTCCAGGACATTCCTAGGAAGACTGTCACTGAGAGGCTGACACCTGCAACCCTCGCCACTCCCGAAGTGCCAAAAGACGCTTCTCCTCCAAGGCCTTATGTATTCTACAGACTGACATCTCCAATTCTACCGAAGCAATCAGTCTTTAAACGACTGGCGCCTGCCGAAGGACAAGACCTCCACAAGGGATAGATACAAGAGGCTCCCAAGGCCGAAAAGACCTCTACTTCCAGAAATGTTCGATGTCGATATTAGTGCCGAACAAGGTACGGTGGGGGAAGTTCGCCATCTTGACTAACCCCGCCAGCTCCAATGATCCAGGTTGCTGTTCAAACTGGGAATAGCTTTGAGGTGTTGAAAATGGTGAAGCGTTCCTTTCTGACTGCCATACTAAAGAAAACTCCACCTCCCACCGAGACGCATGATGATCCAAAAGTGGTTCGATTGGTGAAACGGCTTTCCTCAACTATCCACAAGTTTTGGAAAGAAGTACAGGGGTCAGTAATCAACAAGGATTACTTTTCCTGACCCAATAAGCTAAAGAGTCATGACAAACACTCTTCCCACTAACCTAAGGAGGCTCCTGCTATGATGGTTCTTCCGAAACCGGCTTCTCACAAAAGAGAGAGGTCGGAGAAGATTCAAAGGATCAAAGCAAACTCCAAAGGTCAACATAATAAACACCTCAAGTCTGAGGGCATGGTAGTTAACATTATTTATATGATGAACTCTAAGGAAGATGAAAGAAAGTCTTCCATCACTCACAGGACAATCACACTGTCTGTAACAAAATATCAACAGAATCTACAAGAGTTGATAGCTCAAGTGGAAAAAATTACGATTCCTCCGCCCAGTGCAAATCTAGATGGCACTTTCGAGGAAACAACAGAGCAAGAATCTGGTACTGAATATCTGAAACGCATGCTATAGAAGAAGGATGAAAAGGCTGCGGAAATGGAGGCCAGAATGGATAAGATGTCCCACTTATTTCAAAGTATGATCGGGATGATGGCTCACCCTGAACCACCAACAGATGAACCATCGGTAGTCGTCATTGAAGATAAAGAAGAGACTTCCAATCCCCTCCAAACCTCATCGGTGGCAAAGGAGGAAGTAATCACCATATCGCAGCTGGACGAATATATCGCCCGGCAGTTTAAAGCACACCTAGACAGTGAAGCTGACAGCAAGTTGATAAATACTGGCCGACCTTACCCGACGTGTTATGACCAAATACAGAACCGCTAAGATATACAATTCCGACGTTCCCTATATATAAAGGAACCGAAAATCCAAAGCAGCATATCACCCAGTTCAAGTCCAAGTGCGGAACTCTGGGAGTAACGACATATTACTCCTTCGACGGTTCGTTAGCAGTCTAGCGGATGTGGCTTTCGAATGGTACTCGAAGATTCCTAATGACTTGATCAAAACCTTTGATGAGATGGAACTCCTCTTTTGCTAGAGATTTGCTAGTGCGAGCGAGCACACTACCATGACCGTCTTGGTCAGTGAGAGGCCCAGAACAAACGAGACATGGGTTCAGTACACGATAAGAAAAAGAAATCTTTGGTCTAAGTGCGAACAAAGAATCGTTGAAGCTCCGGCCATAAGTATGTTCGTGAGCACTCTCGATATAAAAGGCGCAAGTATTTCCATATCTGGTCTTTCTCAGCCAAGCAATTTTTCAAGAGCTCATCGATAAGTTGGCTCAGCTGGATACGATGAACCAAGGTCCCCCCACTTCTAATGGAGATTCATGAAACTTCAAGGGTAAGGGTAAGGCAGTGTTTTTTGCTAACACGCAACAACTGTCGAACGGTCTTGAAGCATCTGGTCGTCAAAATAACAACCGCACGGGACCCACTCTTGAAGAAAAGATGGGACGAGAATATTCGTTCCGTCATGATGAAACAAGGAAGTTATTCGACCTTGCGATGAAGAGCGGCTTTCTGACTTTGCTTGAGCCACGGTGACTGGCCCAAGCCAATGACGTCAACGGTCTAACTTATTGCCTATATCATCGGTGATAAGTCATCCGATTGAAGACTGTTACGTCTTCAAGAACTGGGTCGAGAACCAGTATAAACACGACAAGTTCATACTCTCCAATAAATGGAAGGTGAACTCCCCTTAGAAGCATATTTCTAAAGGAACCAACATGCAGAGGGTATCTTGCTCATTCATTGAAGAAATCCCATAGGAGGTGATGTTTTTTCCCAGAACAAAAAAATGTTAAAAGATCTCCTAGCATGTCTTGCGATCAGGTGGAAAAGCCCGTTTGAAACGGAGATCATAGAATGGATGTTGTAGTCATGCCCCACTCCGAAGGTTATTGATAAAGGGAAAAGCCCCAAAGTCAACCAGTCTTCTAAGAGGAAAAATAAGAAGAAAGCGAAGAAGCCTGTACAGCCGGCCGAGCTTGTCGATATACGTACAAATATCCAAAAGTACATTGACGTGCTAGAATAATACAATCAGAAAGTGCGTTCGCCCGTGTCACGACCCGAATGTACGGAACATGACTGGCACTTAAATTACACAACATCTATAGACATAATGTAATCTAAGTAAGCCAAAGCCCAGAAATCTAAACCGTTAAATAAATAGAGTGGAGGAAAACTTGTTTTAAAGAAAGTGATTTTACCAAGATAAGGTCGCATTAAACATTTTAAAAGCATCAAATTTTCCCAAAAATTTCGGCAGAGTTTCCTTTGTAAATACTGGCCCCAAACGGGTACAATACAAAAATATGCATAAGTAATGAATAAAGGCATCCCCAAGTGGGAGCTAGCTCTTCGCCAATGGCTGAATCACAACCACATGCAATATATATCATCATAATATGAGATAAGCATCTGAAAACAAGAAATAATAAAACACCACGTCGGCTCAAGTGAGCATAGATACCAGAAATAGAATACATACAAATCTCACAAGCTCACCATCTAAGTCCAATATACAACTGGTGAAAAACGATAGATATGGTAGATGGAGTGTACTAGATACAATAATAATACACAAGATGGGATCAAAAATATCCTCGCAACCCACCTATGAGCAAACCGCAAGTCAATGCAAATGAAGCAAAAAGAGGAAGTACGCCTGCCGCTACTGTGCTGACGGGTCAGACCTGCAAGATACTGTTGCACAACGGGAGTGAGTTGCCAACTCGTGAGTAGTAAGAAACATATAATAAAGCTATCGTAAGCATGCACGCAAATGCGTCACAACCTGCACATACAATTATGATGCGATGCACTAGTATGAATGCAACATGAATGTATAATCAACACGAAATCCAAATATATCTAATATGAGAGGATCTGTATCTTTATCTTAGTAAAAATTTTGTATAATAAGAACTGGAATATCATTAGTGAAATTAACGGAAAATCCGTGTCAAGTATCGACACAATATCCTCAATATCCCGGGCTCCGTTAGTCCGGATCGGCTCATATCATATCACGACTATGGTCGTTATCCTACAGATATCCGCCGTGCTAAACTATCTCGGGCTCCGTCAGTCTGGATCGACTCATATCATCATATCACGATTACGGTCGGTATCCTACAGATATCCGCCGTGCCAAACTATCTCGGGTTCCGTCAGTCCGGATCGGCCCATATCATCATATCACGACTACGGTCGGTATCCTACAGATATCCGCCGTGCCAAACTATCTCGTGCTCCGTCAGTCCGGATCAGCCCATATCATCATATCACGACTACGGTCAGTATCCTACAGATATCCGCCGCGCCAAACTATCTCGGGCTTCGTGAGTCCGGATCGACCCATATCATCATATCACGAGAAAAACCGCAACTTGTAATTTAAAAGATAATAAGTTTATAAAATTCTTATGGTTTCCCCCAAAATCTAGAAATCTCATAAATACCGAAATTCCCAAGAAGAATCACTATACATAAACGTGGCGGTAATAATGGATGTCTAAGAAATCAATAACATGCAATGCGATGTATGGCTAGAAAACTATGTATGAATGATGATGCGATGAAGCAGATGACTAACAATCTACATATAATACATGATGCAATGCACCGATATTGATTTTAAGCAAGTTCTATAGTGTTCGTGATATAGCAATTACCAATGGCGTGTGTGTTCGCATGAATAGTGCACGTACGGCATGAACCAATGGTAATGGTGCAAGTGTTCTAAGGAATAACATCGTAATTAAGAATATGAATATGCCATGATATGGGTGATTTGATACTACGCATATAGATGCAAGAACTACTCATTATTTCTAATTATCGGGCGTCTTGCGCCATCTAGACGACCCCCCATAGATGTGTACATCTACTCATTGGGATGCCTCGGCTAATCTGATCCAATCACAGCCTTTCCTTTCCGCGCCGCGTCCGACGTCTCCGCAACCGATCCTAGAATCATACATTAATTATATATGAGGTTAACCATTTAAATAGACATGAAGTCAAGACGGTACGAAGTAACTAATGCGCGCTAACTAGACGCGCGTGCACTTGGTGCACAAAACACGCACGACATCGCCATAAACCACAACTAGGGGTCGCTATGCGTAGTAACCACCAAACCTAGAATCCAATCGTACCAATCACGCATTAATATAACATTACATATCTTAGAAATTAGGTTGTAGATCATTCCAACCTCAAACTTAATTAAAATATATTTATTCTAAAAACCTAGTTAGCAACAATTAACCATTTTAGTGCAAAACTAGATGTTTTAGCAAATCTAGTCGCCACAAATTTCACTTAATATCTCAATTAAGCCGCACAATTATTAACTAATTTTAATCTCACCTATTTACACACTAATCATGAAATTAGTTTACATGAACGTTTAATTAGGACAATTAAAAGTAATGATTAGCAAGTTAACAACTAAATTAGATTTTGCAAGGTCTTTAGATGTTAAACTACACATTGCTACCTTAATCAAGTGATATAAATTTTAATTTAATCTCAAACCCTTTTCTTTAAAACTTCTAACTTTCAATTAAAACCATATTAGCACTTAATTAAAATTAGATTAGAACAAGTATGAACAAAGTAACAATTTGAGTAAGGTTATACCTCAAAATGGTTTTGGAAGGAGATCCAAACATGCTAACAAAATGGAGACTTGAGCCAAAAACCAAGCTAGCTTAGAACAAGGTATCTTTGTGATAATTTAAGCTAGGAATTTGTGTTGATTTTGTGTATTTTTGAATGAGGAAAATGAGGCATTATGAGAAAAAAGATGAAGAAGAAGTGAAGAACTTGGGGCTGCCAATTTCTGGCCGAGCCAAGTTGGGAAAGGGGGCTACGGTTGTGAAGAGTGGGAGAGAGAAAGGTGTGTTCAAGTCCAAGTTTACCCATACCTTAATTAATAAGGAACCATACCTCCTTTATCTATTCTTTTCTCATCATTTTCTTTCTTCTTTTTTTTCCTCTCTTGAAAAGTCTAGAATCATTGGTCAAATATCTTGTGTTTAGTTGTCATGGTGCAAAAACAAGTAATTACTTATACTAATTTATAATTATCACTAATTTAGTGTATAAGTGTATAATTAAATAATAATGATAAATAAATAATTAAGGAAAATATTTAAGTAAACTAGCAATTAATAGGTGACTAATTAAATACCAATACTAGCAATTACATAGTTAAAATAGATATATTTAAGTCTATGTAGAAAAATAATTATATCTTGGTTTTTTTTACGAAAAACACATATTGTCACTAATTATCATATAATTATCCTAAACAATTTTCTAAAGCGTTACAATCTTCCCCCCTTACAGAAATTCGGTCCCCGAATTTTAAAATTTAACTACGCGTACCTTCGAAGAGATGGGGAAATTTCTTCCGTATCTCGTTCTCGGCATCCCACGTGACCTCTTCATTGTTCGGGCCATGACAAAGAACCTTTACGGACGGTATGACCTTAGACTTCAGTTTCTTCACCTGCCAATTTAGAATAACAACCGGCAACTTGGCGAAAGAAAGATCGCACTCCAGTTGGATTGTCTGGTACTGAATCGCGTGAGAGGGGTCATGAAGGTACTTGCGGAGCATCGATACATGGAACACGGGGTGAACATCAGGGAATCTGGGCGGAAGAGCCAAACGATAAGCAACTGTGCTGACTCACTCGAGAATCTCGAAGGGACCCACATATCTCGGACTAAGCTTCCCTTTCCTTCCGAATCTCATCACGCCCTTCATTGGAGAAACGCGCAAGAAAACATGATCACCTACAGCGAATTCCAGTCTGCGACGACGTCTATCCGTATAAGATTTCTGCCTAGTCTGGGCCGCTCTCATCCTATCCCGAATCAACTGGATCTTCTCGGTTGTCTCCTGCATAATCTGCGGTCCTAAAACACTGCTCTCACTGAGTTCTGTCCAACAAACTAGTGATCGACATCTCCTCCCATATAGAGCCTCGAAGGGTGCCATCTGAATCGTCTTCTGGAAGCTGTTATTGTAGGAGAACTCCATCAAGGGCAAATGACAATCCCAACTGCCACCAAAATCTAGAACGCAAGCTAGGAGCATGTCCTCAAGAGTCTGTATGGTCCGTTCTGATTGACCGTCAGTCGGCGGATGAAAAGCTGTGCCAAAACTCAATCGGGTGCCTAACGCCTCCTTAAGTTTTTTCTATAGTCGGCTGGTGAACTAGGTGCCTCTGTCGGACACAATGCAAGTTGGAATGCCATGTAGTCGCACAATCTCATCAACATATATCTGAGCATACTGAACGAATCTGAAAGTGGTCTTGACTGGCAGAAAGTGAGCTGCTTTTGTCAATCGGTCTATGATCACCCAAATAGAGTCATACCCTCTACTGGTCCTAGGTAGACCCATAATAAATCCATAGAGATCTGCTCCCATTTTCACTCCGGAATGGGCAAGGGCTGTAACTCTCCTGCTGACTTCTAAAGCTCGGCCTTGACTTGCTGACAAGTCAAGCATCCCGAAACAAATTCTGTGACATCTCTCTTCATCCCTTCCTACCAGTAAACCTCTATCAAGTCATGGTACATCTTAGTGAAACCCGGATGAACACTATATACTGACCGATGCGCCTCCTCTAAAATCTCGCGTCTCAACGCCTCGGAATCTGGCATACACAGTCGAGTCCCAAATCATAGTACTCACTGATCATAGATCACGAACTCTGAATCTCTGTCCTGACGAACCTGCTCCATGATCTCTGACAAACGAACGTCATCGGACCGTGCCTCACTGGTGCGATCAAGTAACTGTGGATGTGCACGGACAAGGGCAAGCTATCCCCCGGTCAACGTAAACTCAAACTGTACTCGGCTGTCAAATAGAATATGCCAATCTGTCTTCGACTGTCACTGAACTGTGCTCAAACAAGATGAGCTATCTCCGGGCCTCCGACTCAAAGCATCTGCCACAACATTCGTCTTGCCCGGATGATAAAGAATCTCGCAGCTATAGTCTTTCACTAGCTCCATCCAACGGCGCTGTCTTAAATTTAGATCTCGTTGCTGAAAAATATACTTTAAGCTCTTGTGGTCCGTGAATATCTGGCACGACTCGTCATATAAGTAGTGTCTCCAGATCTTGAGTGCAAAAACCACCGCAGCCATCTCTAAGTCATGAGTGGGATAGTTCTGCTCAAGCTTCTTTAAATGCCAAGAAGCATAAGCGACGACCCTGCCGTACTGCATCAACACACAGCCTAGCCCCACTCGAGAAGCATCGCAATAAACAACGAAACCGCCTGATCATGAAGGCAAAAATAATACTAGCGCCGTAGTCAAACGAGTCTTCAACTGCTGAAAGCTCTACTCGCATGCCTCAGTCCAAAGAAAAGGAACTTCCTTCCGGGTCAACCCGGTCAACGGTGCAGCTATACGAGAAAAATCATGTACGAAATGTCGATAGTATCCGGCCAAACCCAAAAAGCTGCGAACCTCCGTCACTGATACAGGTATGGGCCAGTGCTGAATGGCCTTGATCTTCTTCGGTTCCATACGTATACCATCTCTCATAACTACATGACCCAAGAAGTCAACACTATCCAGCCAGAAATCACACTTGAATAATTTAGCGAATAGCTGGTACTCCCTCAAAGTATGCAACGAAATCCTCAAATGCTGCCTAGGCTCCTCCGGCTCCAGAAGTATACTAAAATGTCATCAATGAACACGATAATAACTGATTAAGAACCGGCCTGAATATGCGGTTCATCCAATCCATGAACGCTGCTAGGGCATTGGTGAGCCCGAACGACATTACCAAGAACTCATAATGCCCGTAACATGTGAGAAAAAGCAGTCTTCAGAATATCATCCTTCCGAACCCGCAACTGATGGAAACCTGATCGCAAGTTAATGTTCAAGAAGTGCCCCACACCCTGGAGTTGATCAAACAAATCATCAATGCGAGGTAGGGGATATCTGTTCCGCACAGTCACTCGATTCAACTGACGATAATTGATGCATAAAAACAAACTGCCGTCTTTCTTCTTGACGAATAGGACAGGAGCTCCCAATGTGACACACTCAGACGAATAAGCCCCTTATCCCACAAATCTTGCAATTGATCCTTCAGATCTTTAAGCTCTGTCGGGGCCATCCGATAAGGTGGTATAGAAATAGGCCCCGTGCCGGGAATCAAATCAATGCAGAACTCGATATCGCACTCTGGTGGCACTCCAGGCCACTCGTCAGGAAAAACATCTGGAAACTCTCTCACAATCGGGACCTGGTCTAACGGGGCCTCCGCGGCGCTATCATCACAAACACATGCCAAAAATCCTTGACATTCTTTCCTCAAGAGCTGACTAGGGCGAAGAGAAGAAATCAAACTAGGAAGGGCAGCACTACGGTCTCCCTGAACAATAAGAACTAGTTCACCCGAAAAACTAAATCTGACCGCCTTCTCACGGCAGTCCACGGACGTATAACACATGGCTAACCAATCCATGCCTAGAAGAACTTCGAAGTTAAACATTTCGAGAAGAATCAAATTGATAGAAGAATCCCTATCTCCCATACGAACAAAACAAACACGAACGAAAAACATATCGAGCGACAAAAGACTAGCCTACAGGAGAAATCACAACAAGCGGCTGATTTAGCAAGGAATACTATCGGCTAACCCTCGATACAAAATATGTTGATACCGTTTCAACAACACAAGAAAAATATGCATCAGAAGAAAACACCGAAAGAATACTTGTCACGACTACATTCGACGCCTGCACGTCCCGAGGAGTCAACACAAAAGCTAAGGCCTGCCCTCTACCAGCGATCAGCTGTCGTCCGCCTCTGCCACCTCGTCCTCTCGGAATACGACTGCCATGACCACGGCCTCTCGGGGCATCGATCTGGTATGGAGCAACAACAGGCGTAGGAGGTAATGCGCTCGGAAGAGGGAGTGAAGGTGGTAAAGCCGCATGTGAGACTGATGCCTCACCTTGTCGCCTCATGGTACAATTTCTAATAAGGTAATACGGAATCTTACACTGGAAACATCCTAACAATGGCTGGTGACCATGTGGGTGAAAGCGATATAACTGGCCCATAAAGAACACCACGGCCTCTGCGAACACGCCTAGGAGCTGATATATCTGTACGAATCCGCCTTGGTCTCGGAACAACCATAGGTGGAGCAATGTCCGATCTCCGTGCTCGACTAATCTCTATCAAGGATCCGATCATTTAGCACAAATCCTGAATGCTCGCCTCTAGCCTAGCTATACGATCAATAGAGGGTGGATCAATCTGTCCATGCGAGATAGGCGTACTACCCTGGTCGGTCCTCGCCTCAGACGAGCCCGCTCTAATCTCATCTCTGACGGCAGCCCTTTGGGTCCTCATATTCATCGGTGGCCTAGTGGCTGGAGTAAGAAACAGGATTGATAAGTACATTGCGATTGAAACAAGGGGACATATGGAATCAAGGAAGGAAATACAAGCAAATATATACCCTAAGATCACTTAGACGGAGTATCGTATCGTAAGTATGCCGCGGAACATACACACGCTACGTCACTCTACTTAAGTCACCTACTCCATCTACCAAGGATCATCCTACACTCAGAAAAGTAAAACATATCGCTCTGATACCAACTTTGTCAAGACCCGAATATACGAACGTGACTGACACTTAAATTACGCAACGTCTAGAGGCGTAACGTAATCTAAGTAAGCCAAAACCCAAAAATCTAAACCGTTAAATAAATAGAGTAAAGGAAAAATTGTTTTAAAGAAAGTGATTTTAAAAAAATAAGGTCGCATTAAACATTTTAAAAGCATCAAATTTTCCCAAAAATTTCGGCAGAGTTTCCTTTGTAAATATTGGCCCCAAACGGGTACAATACAAAAATATGCATAAGTAACGAATAAAGGCATCCCCAAGCGGGAGCTAGCTCTTCGCCAATAGCGGAATCACAACCACATGCAATATATATCATCATAATATGAGATAAGCATCTAAAAACAAGAAATAAGAAAACACCACGTCGGTTCAAGTGAGCATCGACACCAAAAATAGAATACATACAAATCTCACAAGCTCACCATCTAATTCCAATATACAACTGGTGAAAAAAGGTAGATAAGGTAGATGGTGTGTACTAGATACAATAATAATACACAAGGTGGGATCAAAAATATCCTCGCAACCCATCTATGAGCAAACCGCAAGTCAATGCAAATGAAACAAAAAGAGAAAGTACGGTTGCTGCTACTATACTGACGGGTCTGACCCGCAAGATACTGTGGCACAACGGGGGTGAGTTGCCAACTCGTGAGTAGTAAGAAACATCTAATAAGGCTATCGTAAGCATGCACGCAAATGCGTCACAAACTGCACATACAATTATGATGCGATGCACTAGTATGAATGCAACATGAATAGGTAATCAATACGAAATCTAGATATATTTGATATGAGAAGATCTGTATCTTTATCTTAGTAAAACTTTTGTATAATAAGAACTGAAATATCATCAGTGAAATCGACAGAAAATCCGTGTCAAGCATTGACGAAATATCCTCAATATCCCGGGCTCCGTCAGTCCGGATCGGCCCATATCATCATATCACGACTACAGTCGGTATCCTACAAATATCCGCCGCGTCAAACTATCTCGGGCTCCGTCAGTCCGGATCGGCCTATATCATCATATCACGACTACGGTCGGTATCCTACAGATATCCGCCGCGCCAAACTATCTCTGGCTACATCAGTCCGGATCGGCCCATATCATCATATCACAACTACGGTCGGTATCCTATAGATATCCGCCGTGCCAAACTATCTCGGGCTCCGTCAGTCCGGATCGGCCCATATCATCATATCACGAGAAAAACCGCAACTTGTAATTTAAAAGATAATAAGTTTATAAAATTTTTGTGGTTTCCTCCAAAATCCAGAAATCTCATAAATACTGAAATTCCCAAGAAGAATCATAATATATAAACATGGCGGTAATAATGGATGTCCAAGAAATCAATAACATGCAATGTGATGTATGGCTAGAAAACTATGTATGAATGATGATGCGATGAGGCCGATGACTAACAATCTATATATAATACATGATGCAATGCACCGATATTGATTTTTAGCAAATTCTATAGTGTTCGTGACATAGCAATTACCAATGGCGTGTGTGTTCGCATGAATAGTGCACGTGCGACATGAACCAATGGTAATGGTGAAGTGTCCTAAGGAATAACATCGTAATTAAGAATATGAATATGCCATGATATGGATGATTTGAGAATACATATATAGATGAAAGAACTACTCATTATTCCTAATTATCGGGCACATCGCGCCATCCAGACAATCCCCCCATAGATGTGTACATCTACTCACCGGGATGCCTCGGCTAATCTGCTCCAATCACAGCCTTTCCTTTCCACGCCGCGTACGACGTCTCCGCAACCGATCCTAGAATCATACAGTAAGTATATATAAGGTTAACCATTTAAATAGACGTGAATTCAAGACGGTACGAAGTAACTAACGCACGCTAACTAGACGCGCGCACACTTGGTACACAAAACACGCACGACATCGCCACAAACCATAACTAGGGGTCGCTATGCGTAGCAACCACCAAACCTAGAACCCAATCGTACCAATCGCGCATTCACATCACATTACATATCTTAGAAATTAGGTTGTAGATCATTCCAACCTCAAACATAATTAAAATCTATTTATTCTGAAAACCAAGTAATCAACAATTAACTATTTTAGTGCAAAACTAGATGTTTTAGCAAACCTAGTGGCCACAAATTTCACTTAATATCTTAATTAGGCCATACAATTATTAAGTAAATTTTAATCTCATAAATTTACACACTAATCATGAAATTAGTTTATACGAACATTTAATTAGGACAATTAAAAGTAAAGATTAGCAAGTTAACAACTAGATTAGATTTTGCAAGATCTGTAGATGTTAAACTACACATTGTTACCTTAATCAAGTGATATAAATTATAATTTAATCTCAAACCCTTTTCCTTAAAACTTCTAACTTTCAATTAAAACCACATTAGCACTTAATTAAAATTAGATTAGAACAAGTATGAACAAACTAACAATTTGAGTAAGGTTATACTTCAAAATGGTTTTGGAAGGAGATCCAAACATGCTAACAAAATGGAGATTTGAGCCAAGAACCAAGCTGGCTTAGAACAAGGTATCTTTGTGATAATTTAAGCGAGGAATTTGTGTATTTTTGAATGAGGAAAATGAGGCTTTATGAGATAAAAGAAGAAGAAGTGAAGAACTTGGGGCTGCCAATTTCTGGCCGAGCCAGGTTGGGAAAGGGGGCTACGGTTGTGAGGAGTGGGAGAGAGAGAGGTGTTTTCAAGTCCAAGTTTACCCATACCTTAATTAATAAGGCACCATACCTCCTTTATCTATTCTTTTCTCATCATTTTCTTTCTTTTTTTTCCTCTCTTGAAAAGTCTAGAACCATTGGTCAAATATCTTGTGTTTTGTTGTCATGGTGCACAAACAAGTAATTACCTATACTAATTTATAATTATCACTAATTTAGTGTATAAGTGTATGATTAAATAATAATTATAAATAAATAATTAAGGAAAATATTTAAGTAAACTAGCAATTAATAGGTGACTAATTAAATACCAATACTAGCAATTACATAGTTAAAATGGGTATATTTAAGTTTATGTGGAAAAATAATTATATCTTGGTTTTTTTATGGAAAACACGTATTATCACTAATTATCATATAATTATCCTAAACGATTTTCTAAAGTATTACAGCCCGTTACTCTCGAGAAGTTTATCAAACACATCCTTGAAAATAGCAGAGAGGATGAGGATGATGACTCAGAGGAAGAAATAGAAGACCGTGTGGAAATTTGTCGTACAGACTTTTACTCTTCCATCTATGATGATAAGGCCCCAACCGCGTCCGAAAGTGATTCAGACGAATAGAGGGCAGAATCAATGATTGAAGCTCCGAGTTTGCCACAAAAGGACCCGATTGAGAAGCTCCTAAGGGAAGCCTTTTACAGGAGCAAAGAAAGTCAAAGGCATGAGTTGTCTATTTACGAAAAAGCCAGACAGCAACGTCTAAAAAGGAAAGCCGTGGAAGAAGCGGGTTATGTAACTCCCCAACCAAAGCCGAATGAATAACCGAAGTAGAAGATATTGCTGAAGAAAGATAAGGCCGAGAAACCCTTCACTAAGTTCTTATCCAAAAGGATAAAGTTACCGCCCCTAAAGATATATACCCCAGTAGTTGTGGACTTTGAAGGTGGACAAGAGCATTTAAAGTATTGCCTCTACCACCAGAGGGTCTGCCACCCCATCGACGAGAGTAAAGCGTTCGGGAAATGGTGGTGAAAGTACGTTCTCCATAACAAGCGTCTAAAGAGAAAGAAGCAGGTGGCCAAGTCTTACCCGCCCCAACATGATGGTCCCAAGGCAAACGGCCAAGCAAGGACGATCCCCGAAAGCTGTTATATGACAAAGGCTCACACTTTAGAAGGAGGAAGTTCGGTAGTGCCGACTTTCGGAAGTGATTCAGAAGATGCATCTCCCATCAACCTCCCCTATGTAAGCTTCTCATCGGGGGACGAAAAAAAGGCAAAGGATTGCAACAACATTTGTTAGTTATATGTATGCCCTAGAGGCCATTACTGTGTTGGAGATAGTGCCCTCAGAGTCAATTATTGGATCATAGGCACGTGATTGCAATGATTGAGGGAGGACCTATCCCGGTAGGACAGTCTTACTCAAGATGATAGTATGCTATCTGGTTTACCTTTATCATCGTGTACTGCTTCAAGTGACCTTACAGGTCGCTATTACACGCTGATAGAGCCCCTATGATTCCTGCTTGACTGCCAACAATATGAGGGAGATCATATACGTGAGAGCTGGTGGTCTATAAGCGCATCCTTAAAAGGTCCCTAGTCGTGGGAGTTTCGAGACAGGGCATCGATTCTCCAGAGTAGACTAGTGTATACAGTCGAGACCCTGACGAGGGGCGGTGGCCGGTCTCACAAGCCACTGTGTCAGTGGGTTCACCTAAGATGTATACAGGTGCTCATTGGGTTATGAGTACACCGGACAGGACTCGCCGGGAACCTGCTAGTTGGGATTATACCAGACGTCAGATAGCAGTTCCCTGGTGACATGTGTACAGGTTAGTTCATCGACCTGAGATCGTCATTTATCTCGTGTGAGTTCCTATTGTGCTTTGATTACTACCCTACCACGTCTCAAAGGAGTCGTGCAAACAGGTTTTAGTTGGGTACAGTCCCGAGCCACATGGAGGCAGTGAGCGGATCTGCAGGGGTTCGTCTCTCCCGGTATTGGGGGTGAGGTCACGCTGTGTCTAGGAGAGCCAGAACATGAAAAGTCCTTGGCCAAGGCAGGAGATTTGCTGGTAGGTATTCCAGTAGTATCTCAGGGTGTTCTGCGCTGCACTCCGACACTACTTGTACCGCTTTTGGGGGTCTGACTTTTACCAACCCCCTAGGCCCGCCTTGCGATGCTCATAGACGAACGGACCGGACTGTACGGATATTGTCACTGACAGGCTCAGTAGGGTGTCAGGATGAGTTCGCTCATCGACGTCCCTTTCAGTCAATACCCGGTAGCTCGTTACGTATTGGCTTATACCTCTGACTTGCTAGTGGTTATATCCACAACCAAAGTATTGACGAGTCTTTAGAGTCCACCACACTCAGTTACTCAGGTTTCGGGCGAAACGCTGTAGAGGCCGTATGGAGATATGGCAGGGTTCGATCAGATACGTACGGTATTGCACGGATCGTGATCGGACGGTTTTTACTAGCCGGCTTTGGCTTAAGCCGGATCCTAGTATTTGATAGTGTAGTTTTGTCTCTTTACATTTGTGTTCAGTGGGAATACAAATGTGGGCATGTATTTGCAGTAGCGGGGTTTTCCTGTAATTTATTACGGGATCAGTTTTCTGAAGTTGCCAGCTTGCATTCCGTTCCGGCCGGTTTTCTTTTATTCCTTCTCGGCCGGACTTTTCGTTGGAGGGGGTTAATTGCAAGTTTGCAATTAACTTAGTTGTGAGGGGCTTTCTTGCATTTGTGGTTTTATGATGAGACTTGCATCATGATGAGATTCTATTCTAGTCTTTATCACTTGCTATTTTCTTGATGGATTTAGATGAGAAATGAGTGTGACCTTTTGATAATTATCTTCTTTTTCTTTTCTCCATGGTTTTATTTTCATTCCAATTTTTCTCCACCATGGAGAAGGGGGCCGGCCATTCTTGAGAGAGAAATGAGAGGAATTTCATTTTGGTGTGGTTCTCATTTTTGCTTGCTAAAATTACATTGTTCATCTCTCCAAAGTTATTCTTCCCTCCACATCAAAGGCAACTAAACCCTAAGAGACATGGCTACTACACTATTCTACAGCATCCCTTGGACGCGTCGGCTAGCCAACTTCGCGCCCGAGTTGCCTCGGTCCAGAGGTGGGAGCCCATAAAAGATTCCGTCTACGTGGTGCCCTTTCCGACGAGGAGGTGATGGACGGACTTTCCGCAGGAGATCGGAGTGGAGACGAAGACCGAAGGACACGGATCGCTTGGTATACTTCTCTACTCTTTTCTTATTTGCTAGTTAGCTAGGTTAATGGCCCGATCCGGGTGAAAAGTGCGCGGTGGTGCCGTTTGCAAGTTTTGCAAAGTTTTTGTTTCCGCGTTTCCGGCGTCGGATTGACGGCCGGGGCGCCGCCGCGGGCTTACATACTGTACATACGATGTATATTGTAATGGATGCTTGGACAAATATAAGGAGGACTTTCTTGCTCGACATGATAGTATGCTATCTGGTTGTACTTTATCTTAACATGTACTCTGATTGTCTCTATGTTACATGTTGATAAAGCCCTTAGGATATGTACTCGACTACTGGGACTATGATGAGATCATACTAGTGGGGCCACGGTAGTCGACGAGTACATCCTATAACTGTTCCTATTCGAGGGTGTATCGAGACAGGGCATCGATACACCAGAGTAGACTAGCGTATACGCATCTTGACCCATATGATGGGCGATGGATGATCCCATATCCATCGGTGTTTGACATCAAGGATGGTGTACGGGTGCTCAATAGACTGGGTACACTGGACGGACTTGCCGAGAACTCCCAGATGGTATTATACCTCACATCAGATGGCAGCTCTCCGGTGACACTGGTACAGAAAAGTCTGTTGACCCGAGATCGTCATAGAGTCTTGTGTGATTCCCACAGTGCTTTGATTTCCATCATACCACGTCCAAGTGGGCGTGCAAAAAGGTGGCTTTTGGGTACAGTCCCGAATCACATGGAGGCAATGAGCGATAGGAGGGGATTCGTCTCTCCCGGTATAGGGGGTTGATGTTGTGCTGTGCTCGATTGGCTATAACCGGAAATCCCTGGTCAGGGTTGCTGAAATTTACTGGTAAGTGTTATCAGTAGTTTCTCGAACTGTTATAGACCTCATATCGACACGACTTATCGAGATACTGGGGTCTGACGTTTACCACCCCTAGACGAGATATGCAACATATCAGACGACGAGACCGGACTGTACGAGAGTGTTACTGTTTGGATTCACAGGAGAATGTACAGACTTGCTTATTGATCTTCTGAGCGCTCAATACCTGGGTAGCTGTTACGTTTAGATGACCGCTTGCAGCTTGTGGGTGTTTGATATGATCATCACCTACTGCCGGCGTATTGACGATTCTTTAGAGTCCTACATAGAGGTTTCATGACTCAGGCAAAACGGAGTAGGGGCACGTATGTGATATGTGTGGGACCGAGAATAATGCGATATGAGATACCGTATTCTATTCTCGCGATATTTGATATCAGCCGGGTCATCGGATCAAGTGTTGATTCGATGGATCGGTACGGATAAATATTAGTCGGTTATATGCGATATAGCCGGATTTTCGGATCAAGTGTTGATTCGATAATTTAATGTATAATAATATATATGATATATTAAATTACATTAACTAATATTAGCTCACTAAAAGATTCTTTTTCTCACTCGGGTAATACATTGACATATATGCGATATATGTTAATTGTATTATTTTATTTTGTTACAATAAATATTATATATGTGATATATAATATAGTAACATGATATGATAACTAATGCAACATGATTAGTGGAGATTAAACATGGTTAGGGTTTGATTTGGGTTAAGTTTTTCTAGATGATTCTAGAAGGTTTAGTTTTATTTTGTGCAAAGATATTTTCAAGTGACTCATTCTTAACCTAACCCAAACTCTAGCCTTGGTTAATTCTCTACAAAGGTTTATTCAACCATGGTTGCATTATTCATCATATTTATCTTTCATTATTCATCACAAAAGGTTTCTAATGATATTATTCATCATCTTCTTCCTTCTTCTTCCTTTGAGCAAAAGCTTTTTAGCTTTTTGCTTTGTGATGAAAATGAGTGAGAATATGAAAACAAATGAGAGCAAAAATCCTACTTCATCATCCTCATCTACCCTTGCCCTTTAGATGAGAGTGTTCACTTCATTTAGTGAGTGTTAGCTTGTGTTAATGAAACTTCAAGGTAGATCATCTATGTTATCGAAGATCGGAAGCAAGACTGCATCTTTCCCTTCGTGGAGCCTCTCGAGAGTCCGGAACACGATGATCACAGCGAAGAGACCTCAACACGGAGCTTAAGAAGTGAAGGACCGGATCTACAAAGGTTGTAATCCCTCTCACTTAGTGTTAAAGTGTTTAACATACTTGTTTTCTCATAAACTCTAGTTTAAAGATCCGGCTTTGGGTTGTTCGGCACGGCTAAATTTTTAATCGGGCATGGTTGATGCCTCGTAGACCCTTGTGGCAGTGCCTAGCAACCCTGCAGTGGTATCAGAGCCAAGCTAGAGCTTTAGGCGAAGTCTGAGCGAAGTTTAAAGTCCGATCGAACCCGTAAACCCCGATATTTACCCCTCTCTGGTCATTTTTCAAAAATGTGTTTTTTTATGAATTAAAAATGCTCAGAAAAACAAGCAGGAAAAACTAAGAATTACTGTGAAGCACGGTCCACTAAGTCGCTCACGTGACCGCGGAACCGCGGCCAAACCAAGGGTTTGGCGCCGGTTCCGCGGCCAAAATTTGGACTTAGTCCCTCATATTTCATATATTTATTCTTAAGTCCTTTCTTGTTATTTTTTTCTGGGAATTTTTTAATTCCACTCAAGTGTTGAGTTTTCTAGGGTTGTATTGGGGACTCGTTGATTCGATCGGATAATTTAACTTTGTTTAGTTTTTCCGGGTAATTTTTAGATCGTGTTAAAAAGTTCGACCGGATATCAATATCTCACTTTTTCCCCTGCCGGAAAATTTCCAAGCGTTGGATTTTTTCGTAGTTTAGGAACGTTCTAAGTCGTGCAAGTAACGCGGTGGACCCTCTAGAAGACAACAAACCTTAACTCGATTATGTGACCGTCTTGAACTGCCTCTGAACCTTAGGGTTTGTGGCGGTACGGCGTGCCACATGTGAGGCGTTGGCTTGACCCTTCTTCGGCTGGACCATTGGTACTGTAGCATGTGATGGATATTTTTAAACTAATTTCAAGTGTTGAGAACTATTTGGGAAAACTTGGGTGTTTGATTATTCGATCGGAAATTTTAACATTGTCTATTTATCTGGAATGTGATACAATATTTGGAATCCACAAAAAGTTATGAGATAACTGATTTGAATGTTATAAATCTAGCAGTTCTGTCTCAATTGATCGGTTGCCACAGAATTTTGATGTGATCAAAAGTCCGTTGCAATCACGTAGCGTACGCGGATACTCGCCGGGTAAACTTAATAGACAGCCATGCCCCATAGCCCCGACCAAGTGACTGTAGGAGAACCCCGTCGCCAAAAGCATCCGTTCGGGTGCTCGTGGCAGCGGTATTCCGCCTTAGTGCACTTCGTCGACGGCATCGGGGGTGCGGACGTCTACTAAAGTTTGCGACGAGTATTCAATCAGGATGTCGGGAATCTTGTTGAATTGTCCGACTTGATATTGAAAAGTGTTTTCGATAATGAGACTAAACTGCGGGGTTTATAATTGTTAGGCATGCGATACCTAAGGAATTCATTTGGTTAGGTATGCGATGTCTAAGAGGGTTGCGGATACCAACTGTTGTAGTTTTACACTTTCTTTTCTGTGACTGTAAGTGTAGTATGTAGTTGTATTGCCGGTTTTCGTTGCTATACATCGACGAAACTTGGTGTATGCATACTTACTTACGTTGATGACATGTGATGTTATGTGTTGCTGTGATATGTTATATTGGATCGTCGTATTTGAATAGCCGGGGGTTTTATGTGAGATGAGGGTTTTTATTTTCATTCATGTAAAATTCATTTGTATGTAATATTCTTTTATTGGGGCACTTCCGGGCTGAGGATGATGTCACCATTGTATATTATTTACTTTTCCGCATTAGGTATACCCAAGGCGGGGAGCACAAGTAACCGGGTTCTAGGGTCCAGTGGGAGACCATCTCGAGGAGTCGAGACCGGGTTTCCTAACCCTAGAATTGACAGTGTTACTTGCCGCTCTCATAGGGGTCTAGGGATGTGGGTTTGGCTATTCATCGCGACCGTGGAATCCGTGTTTAATACAGGCTCGTATTAAAACACGGACGTCCTAGTATATCCAAGATTTCATATATGTTCTTCTGATGCAATGTTCTGTGATGAGATCATATTACTGCCTGAGATGAATGTTTATATTATATATATGAGATATATGTTATATTGCAGATTTCGTTTCAAATGTGATGCTTGTGAAGCATAATTAAATGGGACTTCATTAATGAGATTAATGAAACTAAAAAAAACCTAAAGATGTTGTAGAAACTTATTTAAAAACTGGTAGCTCTAGTTCTTGGTTTGCATAGCGGTGTTCCTTGTAGAACATCCAGCACCTTATTCGATAAGGATAGAGCCGAGATCCCTTCACTGGGAGTGACTGTTCATATCAGATTTCTGCATTTTCATACCGCCCAATTTTTATCACATTGCATATCGGTAGATACTCTTGAGCCGTGTTTGCTAGTCAATTGCAGGATACAGGTTCTCGGTTCTAAAAATGGTGAAATTCATGGAAAACACGACAAAATCCGGGTTCCTGCCAACCACTGAGAAAATACGGTCTCCGCTCTTCATCCGTATGTTGCCAGATACCAGTTTAGGAAGACAAAATAGCAAATCAATGTCGTTTTCATGCACAAGGCTCAATGGCAGCACAAGATCCAAGAAATCTACGCGGAGCTCGAGGAAATCATAACAAAAACATCCACAAAAAGTCCACCTTTCCCTCAACAGAAATTCTGGAAGAAATGTGGAAGTATTTTCAGAAAATACATGTACCAGACAACAGGGGACAGCAGATCAGGGCAGTACAAGAAACACCATACCCTGACTCCATCATAGGGCCGCGGATCCGCGGCCAATAGGGGGTATAGGCGGCGGATCCGCGGCCATACTGTGGAGTCAGGGCATGGGCTTTGGGGGGTATTTGGGTCTTTTCATGTGTATTCTGATGGTTGCCCTAGATTTTCAGTTTTCAGCCTATAAATAGCCGAGAACTTTGTGAAGGAAAATATCCATAATCTTGTATTTTTTTCTCTAGGATTTAGAATACATGTTCTTCTTCCTCTTCTCATCTCTTCTCCATTAAAACTTATAATGAGCTTGGTGAGTGAAGAATGGTGAATAAAGAAGTTCATTTTATTATCATGCTTGTCTTGTTCTTTCTATAATTGTTGTAATTTTCATTTGTTAACTAGTTGTTGTTATTTCTTGTTGTTTCTTTCTTCTCTCTTTTTCTTTATCCTTAAAAACAACCATGATGCTTACGCTTGATCCTCGCCAAGGTGAGGTCGCAAATAGCTAGTTGTTATCTTCTAATCTCTTTCTTTCTATCTTCCTCTTTTGTTTTGTTTTATTTTTTTCGTATCATGATGTGTGAGTAGTTTCATACTTGTTAGGGTAGGATAAGGGAAGTTTGAGAGAAGGAAATCTCTCTCACTCTTTCCTTGCCCAACAGCTTAATTCGACTCCCGTTAATTGAACCACAATCCGCTCCTTACGGCACCCTATCCTACATGATAGCGGTGATTCCGTAGTGAGACCGGTTGTGGTTGAATTAACCGGAGGTTATGGCTAAGAGCCAAGAACGGACGGACAAGCACCAAAAGGAAGAACTTATGCGTTGGAAAGCCTAGCTTATACTCGCAAGTTCCTTCCTAGTCGTGCTAATCCCCATTGTTGCCGATTACCGTAACACCGATATTAAGAGGGGCAACGAAAGATGTGGGAGACTCCTAACTCAAACTAACCTAATCCTAACCCTAACAAGCTCTCTTTAAATATCAATTTAACACTTTGATAATCACAAACAAATCTGAACTCTCGGACTTAACTCGTTAAAACACATAGAAAAAGACTCCCATCTCCCTGCGGACGACCCGTACTCAACCGGCTAGCTACAAGCGAAACCGTATTGATTGCGGTATTTAACTAAAACTTGAACACGCAGAATCTCTAACAATCAAATGGCGCCGTTGCCGGGGAGACGGTAGTTTATTTCCTTGTGTAATTTCGGGTTAACTTGTGAATATAACCGAAAAACAAAAAAAAAATATACTTTTTAAAAAAAAAATCATCTTGTTATTTTTGATTAGTTTTTGTGCAAGTGTGCAGGAAAATACGAAGTTCGAGTTCAGTGGCCAAAGACGTCGGATAATACGGAGTTCAAGTACAGTGCCAAAGACGTGGGAAGATAGACCCACACTTCGCGGCTCCACCGCGACGAATCAAAATGAAGCAAACGGTCTACTGTAAGATTCTGGAGTAGTTCCAGTGAGCAACTAAAGATTCAGCAAATCCAGACAAGCAGAGAACAAGCACAGCAGCCCACACAAAAAATTTGAAGCTCCAATTCCACCATATAGCCGCGGAACCGCGGTATAAGGTGGTGTTTGGCCGTGGATCCGCGGCCACTTGGTGGCTTCAGAGCCCCAAAATCTCTCTGTAAGTCCCTGTTCTCCTCTCCACTCCTCTGAACTCCAATAAACTGTGTTTTCTGCAGATTTCTTTGCGCAAACTCTTCTCCCCCTTCCAATAAACTGTTCTTGTGCAGGATTCTTTGCGCCGCGCTAAAAATAAAAATTGTTTGCAGTTGATTTGTTACTGCTTTGCATTTCTTAATACGGACTTAAGGGGCTTGAAACCAATTCAGATTGGGTGGGGATTTCATCACCCTTCCCAGGACCCCAAAAATCACAAAAGCATATGCATTGTCCATTGTAAATTAAAAAATACTAGACTTCAGCCCTAAGGACTTCACGCTCATTAGGAGAAGATAAACCGTGTTTAGAACCTCGCTTAACGGTATATTGTTTACGACGTGTCTAGGAAAGTGTTAACGGCGCAACCGCCAAAAGAGAAAGGGTTATTTAATTAAGGAATTTCGCGAAAGCGTTGGACAACCTCCCCTTATCTCTGCACTTACCTGGCCTCGTGATCAGTGTATCTTAAGCCCGTTTCTCGACACTGTTTAACTTCGACAATCAAGTTCAGGAGCAGGTCTAGTAGACCTAGGTGACCCTAGATCTAGGTGTGATTGTGCATATCTTGTTTGTGATTACTTAAACCGTATATCCGTACATATTTCTGTAAATCTCTTTCTAAAAACAAAACAAAAAAAAAGAAAAAAATCAAAAACTTTTATAAAAACTTGCCCTTTGTCGCCAAAATCCATTTTTCACCCACCACCCATCACCTCTCTCCATTGACGTTTTCTTACCCTCACCTTCTCCGCTTTGACTATACTAAACTCGTTTAGTGTATGTCCGCTTGGACTCGGGACACTAGCGCCCGTCTAGTCCGCGTTACGTTAGTCGCTACCGACTACGCGATCGACTCAGACGTCGATACTCCGTCCACTCCTCTTTCACCCCTTCCTTTGCCGGCCAACTCCGACGTTGACCGGAATTCTGTTCATACATCTTCACCTTCACCTTCACCAACCTCTTCTTCCGCGATGTCGGGATTTAATCCGAACATCTCTTTGACCACCCCTGGATTGGCTCCACCTCCTACGGAGACCAATATCCCACCACCACCGCCTGTTGTAGCGCCGCAACGAATCGCGCTCCAGGATCGTTTCTATCCCACCCGTTCTGCACTTCCCACCTGCCTTTCTCTTCCTCCGGCCAATGGGGACAACTTTGAAATTAAGTCCCACTTCATCAACATGCTCCCACGATTTCATGGGCTTGAATCTGAAGATGCGTATATCTTCATCAATAAATTTCAAAACGTCTGTGCCATGATGAAAACCACCCAGCTGTCGGACGATGCTATACGTCTACGGGTCATTCCGTTCACTTTATGCGATCTTGCTGAAAAATGGTTGTATAGCACCGCTTCCCACTCAATCACCAGCTGGGACGAGTTTGTTAAAGCGTTTCTAAAAAAATTCTATCCGAATCATAAGACCGCAAGGATTCGAAATGAAATCAACCAATTCTCCCAGCTTCCTTCTGAACCCTTCTGGAAGTGCTTTGACCGGTACAAAGACTTTCTTGTTCAGTGTCCTCACCACGGTATAGAGAAATGGCAACTTTGCCAAACCTTATACGAGGGCCTGAACCCAGCAACAAAGCAGTTGTTGGAAACCATCTGTCAGGGCCACTTCCTATCGAAATCTGACGAGGAAGCATGGCAGTTCTTTGACTACCTTGCGGAGCAAACGCTACAATGGGAGAGCACCAGACCGACTTCTTCTTCTTCTACCTCCACTTCTACCGGTCAGTCTAGGGTAGGAATCCACCAACTTGATGTCTCTATTGCAATGAAAGCTGAAATGGCTGCAATAACAAGAAAGCTTGAAGCGATAGAGAGCAAATTTTCTGCTCCTGCTCCTGCCCCTGTTCTCCCCCTTCGTACCATCTGAGCTTGTTGTTCCGATCCTTCTCATTTGACCGAAGAGTGTCCTTACAATCCACCCTCGCAAGGACAGGATCAGGTTAATGCTGCATTCCAGCAAAGACCGAGGAATGATCCATACTCTTCCACCTACAATCCCGGTTGGAGGAACCACCCCAATTTTGCCTGGAATCAGAATCAGAATCAATTCCAGGGCAACAATTTCCAAAGGGCCCCTCCACCGCAACAACAAGCGCAACAACAAACTCAACATCAATATCAGCAGCCCTTCCAACCCCAACCTTTCCAAAATCAGACGAACAACTTTGCACCCAACAATTCTTTTCCACCAAACAACTTTGTTCCGTCAAACAACGATAAGGATTCCTCGCTCGAACGAAGTCTGGAGGCGTTCGTTAAACAATCGACCCAATCTACCGCCAACATCCAGTCTTCCATTCAATCCTTAGTGCAACACACTGCCGCACACGGGCAAAGCATCAAGACCATCGAGGCCCAGATTGCACAGCTGAACGCGGCCTTAAGCGAGCGAGAGAAGGGGAAGCTCCCGTCCCAGCCACTCCCAAATCCCGGTCACCCACATAATGCACATGTTGCTCTTGAACAACAGAACCATAATGTGAGTGCCATGACCACACTGAGATCGGGAAGGATGCTGCAAAACAACATTGGCACACGGATCAACGATAACACCCCGGCCGCTTCATCTTCTTCTTCTTCTTCTTCTTCTTCTTCTTCCTCGTCTTCTGAGCCTATTCTCCGTTCTTCACAAGGCTCTCCTTCCTCTTCTTCTGCTCTGAATGGACCCACTTCTCACTCCACGAAAACACCTATTCTGGGATCCGTTCCAACTCCACAATCTCCTCCTCCAGCATTAGACTCAACCAACTTTCAAAATGTTCCATTTCCAAACCGGTTGAGGTCTAATAAACAAAATCCTCAAATGAAGAAGATTCTGGAGTTATTTAAGCAGGTTAACATTAACATTCCTCTTTTAGATGCTGTCCAACAAGTCCCGTCTTACGCGAAAATCTTAAAGGACTTGTGCACGAAAAAGAGGATGTCTCAGGTACCCAAGAAAGTTTTCTTGGCTAGTGCTGTGAGTGATGCCCTTACCCAATCTTTACCACAAAAACGGAAGAACCCTGGCTGTCCTACGATTTCTATTACCATTGGGGATAAGAACATCAACCGCGCACTATTAGATCTTGGTGCCAGTGTCAACCTATTTCCGTATTCGGTATACGAGCAATTAGGCGTCGGAGAGCTGAAACCCACGCACTGCACTCTCCAAATGGCCGACCGATCGATCACCCATCCTAGGGGTGAGCTAGAGGATGTGTTAATAAAAGTCGGGGACTTCATATTCCCCGTTGACTTTATTGTATTAGATACACAGCCTGTAGCTAACCCCCGGAATCAAATTCCGGTGATACTCGGTCGTCCATTTCTTGCAACCTCAAATGTTGTGATCAATTGTCGCAATGGTTCGATGAACCTCTCTTTTGGAAACATGACGATTGAACTCAACATTTTTAGGTTGGGGAATCAGCCCGCCGAACCTAATGCTCATATACTGGACGTCTGCTCGATCCAGGAGATTACCCCAGAAGAGTGTGAATTCGAGGAGTTTCTGTTTGATCACGATAATCTTGACGCCACTAGTGCGTTTCTCTTCGAACCTGCTGCTGTTTCTGTGCCCGACAACGACTACGAGTGTTTCACGTTCTCGAACGATCTTAGCTGCGCACAACCCGAGTTTGAATCCTTCGACTTTCCGGATGAGTTACCTGAACCATCCAACTCGGTTGCCTACACTCGTTTTGAACCTTTGCTGGAGTCCTTTGAGTTCGAGACCCTTGCACCAATCTTGCCTTCCATCGTTTCACCTCCAGCGCTCGAACTCAAGACTTTGCCGTCTCACCTTAAGTACGCTTACTTAGGTGAGAACGAGACCCTCCTTGTCATCATTTCGGCTTCTCTAGCTCCCGAGCAAGAGAAAGCCCTTCTCGCGGTCTTGCACAGCAACAGGCAAGCTTTTGGCTGGTCCATGGCGGACATCAAGGGGATTAGTCCCCTGATCGTTGAGCATCACATTCATCTGATGGATGATGCCAAACCAGCCCGGGATCCACAAAGACGGCTCAATCCAGTCATGAAAGAGGCTGTGAAGAAGGAGATTGTAAAATGTCTAGATAGTGGTATCATTTACCCTATCTCTGATAGCCAGTGGGTTAGCCCCATTCATGTTGTCCCCAAGAAGTCGGGCATCACGGTCATCACTAACGAGGCGAACGAGTTAATCCCTACTCGCACCCAAACTGGGTGGCGAGTGTGCATTGATTACAGAAAACTCAACGCCGCAACGCGGAAAGACCACTTTCCGCTACCTTTCATTGACCAAATGCTTGAACGATTGGCCGGACACGAGTACTACTGCTTTCTTGATGGCTACTATGGCTATAATCAAATTCCCATCGCCGAAAAAGACCAGGACAAGACCACTTTCACTTGTCCTTTCGGCACGTTTGCATATCGACGCATGCCCTTTGGGTTATGCAATGCGCCCGCTACCTTCCAGCGGTGTATGATGGGAATCTTCTCAGACATGGTGGAAAAATTTCTGGAGATTTTCATGGATGATTTCTCCATCTTCGGCGATTCCTTCAACGAGTGTTTGCTGCATCTTGACGCTGTCCTTACCCGATGTAAGGACAAGAATCTCACTTTGAACTGGGAGAAATGCCACTTCATGGTGCGCGAAGGTATTGTCTTAGGACATATCATCTCGCAAAATGGCATAGAGGTTGACAAAGCAAAGATTGAGGTCATTTCCAATCTGCCTCCTCCTCGATGCGTCAGAGATATCCGAGCCTTCCTTGGCCATGCCGGTTTCTATAGACGGTTCATCAAGGACTTTAGCAAGATTGCTAGGCCCTTGACTCTTTTGCTGGCCAAGGACACGCCATTCGACTTCAACTCGAGCTGTGTGACTGCATTCGAGTCACTAAAACGCTCACTCACTTCTGCTCCCATTCTTTCTTCACCTGACTGGACGCACCCATTTGAGATTATGTGCGATGCATCCGACTTTGCCATCGGTGCTGTCCTTGGACAACACATCAACAAGATGCCGCACGTAATCTATTACGCGAGCCGAACCCTGAACGACGCCCAACTCAACTATACAACAACTGAGAAGGAATTCTTAGCTGTTGTATTTGCTCTAGAAAAGTTCAGGCCCTACCTCATCGGCTCTCCAGTCATTGTCTACACAGACCATTCAGCTCTGCGCCATCTTTTTACGAAGAAAGATGCAAAATCTCGGTTAATACGTTGGATCCTCTTGCTTCAAGAGTTTGACCTTGTCATTAAGGACAAACGAGGATGTAAAAACGTAGTTGCCGACCATCTCTCACGACTTCCTTCTTCGCCTTCGCTTTCAATTCCGATCAA
This sequence comes from Agapanthus africanus, assembly GCA_030015575.1. Lineage (NCBI taxonomy): Eukaryota > Viridiplantae > Streptophyta > Magnoliopsida > Asparagales > Amaryllidaceae > Agapanthus > Agapanthus africanus. The sequence goes on from CM057343.1 coordinate 473,753,531, forward strand.
CGACGTTTTCCCGGATGAACAGCTCTTGACAGTATCGTGCGAACCCTGGTTCGCAGATATTGTGAACTATTTGGCCACGGGATTACTACCGACCGAATGGTCAAGTCAGGACAGACTTCGCTTCTTATCCCAAGTAAAACACTTTTACTGGGACGAACCCTACTTGTTCAAGTACTGTCTCGACCAGATTATTCGTCGGTGTGTCCCTGACGAGGAATTCAAGAGTGTGCTGTCATTTTGCCACGATCAAGCGTGTGGCGGGCATTTTGGGCCCAGAAAGACAGCTGAGAAGATCTTGCAATGTGGTTTCTACTGGCCACAACTTTTCAAAGACGCTCATGACTATTGCAAGACTTGCTCCCGGTGCCAACACATGGGCCGGATATCCCGGAGGAACGAGATGCCGCTCCAACCAATCTTGGTTGTGGAGATTTTCGATGTTTGGGGGATAGATTTCATGGGGCCGTTTCCCAGCTCTTTTGGGAACTTGTACATCCTTCTCGCTGTTGATTACGTCTCTAAATGGGTCGAGGCTGTGCCCAGCCGGACTAACGACAACAAGGTTGTCGTTAGGTTCCTTAAAGAAAACATTTTCTCCCAGTTTGGGCACCCCCGAGCGATCATTAGCGACAATGGCAGTCATTTTTGCAATAAGACTTTCGAGGCCTTGATGCGGAAATATTCCATTAATCATAAGCTTTCTACGCCCTACCACCCCCAAACCTGCGGGCAGGCCGAAGTTTCAAATCGGCAAATCAAGCAGATACTGGAGAAGACGGTTTCCAAGAACCGTAAGGATTGGTCGCTGAAACTCACTGATGCCCTTTGGGCCTTTCGAACCGCTTATAAGACCGACCTTGGCATGTCTCCCTATCGGCTTGTGTACGGAAAAGCCTGCCACCTACCTGTCGAAATAGAGCATCGCGCATTTTGGGCGATAAAAGAGCTGAATCTGTCTCTCGAAGATGCGGGCAGCCATCGGAAGCTGCAGTTGAACGAACTAAACGAGCTTAGGGATGAGGCTTACGATAACGCGGTTGTCGTTAAGAACCGAACGAAGGTGTTTCACGATAAACACCTTTTGTGCAAAACCTTCGTACCTGGTCAACAGGTACTGCTTTACGACACCCGACTTCACTTCCATCCAGGAAAGCTCAGATCTCGCTGGAAAGTGCCGTATTTTGTGCGGAATGTGTATCCGCAGGGAGCTGTGGATTTGGAAAATCCAAAGGACGGTTCACTCTTCAAAGTAAACGGACACCGATGCAAACCGTACCTTAGCGCCGAACCAACAGAGGAGCTCCTGTTCTTACAGGAGCCGGTTTACCCTGCCTAATCTTCCTCTGCCTACCTCCAAACTTCGGTTATCCAGCCAAGAACAGTGGACACTATTCCAAATAAGTTTGGGGGTCTGTATAAACCATTTTGTATATATTTGTGTATATTCTTTTTTTTCCCTTTAAAAACAAAAACAAATAAAAATTTGTGTATCGCTAACCAACAATTTTGACCCTTCAAATGATCTCTTCATGCAATGACAGTGAGGACACTGTCCAGTTTAAGTTTGGGGGTACGCTCGGTACGCATTTCTTACCTTCGCATTCATATGTATATTTTGCATCTGCATATTAAAATCCATAAAATCCATAAAAATCTGAAAATTTTCTAAAAATATAAAATCTTTTCTGTCAAGTTAGCTTGTGGAAGAACTCTGATTCAACATTTCGACGGTTTTGCTTGATAAAATAGGAATAACTAAATCTTATGTTTAGATTTTGAGAACCTGAAAGATAACTCTCCTTTGAAGTTAACTATAGCTGATATACGTCTTTACATCACACTACACGTGTCGTGAATTTTGGGAATTAGATGACAAGTCTTTCATGTTTAAAAACTTTTAAACAGATAAATGATTTTCTGAGGATCAAATAGGTTTGTTCTGAAATAAGTAATGTCAAGAATAGTTTATGAAGTAAAGCGAATATGAAGGAATGTTATTGATGCCGTAATTGGAACTAAGTCTGAAAAATAACCCATCTGAAACTTGATTGGAATGATTACACACCGAACCCACTAAACACGTCTTTTATCCAAAAAAAAGAATTGAACTGCCGGTTATATCTCCGTTCATTGTTCACGCCAAACTGTCTTTTGTTTTTGGACCTAGGTAACTTGAGTAATTAAGTCCGCTGGGGTGTTTCTACACCTAATGCCCTAAAATCAACTGGTTTGGGTGCATTGGCCCAAAGCTCGCTAAGAAGCCTAGAAAGTCCAGATTAAAACAAAGTCAAGCAAGTGTTCTCTCCGAGTTAAAATTCCTAACGGTTCTTTGTGTGAGAATAATCTTGATAAAAGACAGGCATTTATAAAAAAAATTTAACGGAGATATGAAGGTTTTACTCTATGATAAAGACTATTGCACGTTCACAGAGGTGTGTATGAAATGAAAACAAGAAAAAGGTGGAGTGAAAAATACGACTTAGTTTCCTGTTAAGGAAGATAGAAATTCTGAAGTTGAAACCTTACTGGAAAATGAAACTTGAAAAATGCTTAACTCTTTATAAAACTTATGTGATCCTTTTAAAATTGTTATCTGGGCTTTATGGTGCGACATGATGACTTTAATCGATCCTTCTGGAACTTAACGACACTATTTGCACTGCACGTAAAGACATATAAAATCTGTAGCTAAATAAGAAGCGAGGTGTGAAAACTTTAGGGTTTGAATCTTAGTTATTTTACAAAACTAGCTTGACCGGATTTTGTAGGTAGTATCCGCTGAAAACCCTCAGGAGACAACACTCCTCCTACTAAGGACACCTAGAGGTTTAACAGCTTGTTGCACATGCTCAGTGCAATCGCGTTCCCTGCGAAAGTGAGGTTAGGAAATTTTTTGTGAATAAATTGGCTTTGCTCGGGACGAGCAAAGCCAATTTATTTGGGGGTATTTGTTCACATCAGATTTCTGCATTTTCATACCGCCCAATTTTTATCACATTGCATATCGGTAGATACTCTTGAGCCGTGTTTGCTAGTCAATTGCAGGATACAGGTTCTCGGTTCTAAAAACGGTGAAATTCATGGAAAACACGACAAAATCCGGGTTCCTGCCAACCACTGAGAAAACACGGTCTCCGCTCTTCATCCGTATGTTGCCAGATACCAGTTTAGGAAGACAAAATGGCAAATCAATGTCGTTTTCATGCACAAGGCTCAATGGCAGCACAAGATCCAAGAAATCTACACGGAGCTCGAGGAAATCATGACAAAAACATCCACAAAAAGTCCACCTTTCCCTCAACAGAAATTCTGGAAGAAATGTGGAAGTATTTTCAGAAAATACATGTACCAGACAACAGGGGACAGCAGATCAGGGCAGTACAAGAAACACCATACCCTGACTCCATCATAGAGCCGCGGATCCACGGCCAATAGGGGGTATAGGCGGCGGATCCGCGGCCATACTGTGGAGTCAGGGCATGGGCTTTGGGGGGTATTTGGGTCTTTTCATGTGTATTCTGATGGTTGCCCTAGATTTTCAGTTTTCAGCCTATAAATAGCCGAGAACTTTGTGAAGGCAAATATCCATAATCTTGTATTTTTTCTCTAGGTTTTAGAATACATGTTCTTCTTCCTCTTTTCATCTCTTCTCCATTAAAACTTGTAATGAGCTTGGTGAGTGAAGAATGGTGAATAAAGAAGTTCATTTTATTATCATGCTTGTCTTGTTCTTTCTATAATTGTTGTAATTTTCATTTGTTAACTAGTTGTTGTTATTTCTTGTTGTTTCTTTCTTCTCTCTTTTTCTTTATCCTTAAAAACAACCATGATACTTACGCTTGATCCTCGCCAAGGTGAGGTCGCAAATAGCTAGTTGTTATCTTCTAATCTCTTTCTTTCTATCTTCCTCTTTTGTTTTGTTTTATTTTTTTTCGTATCATGATGTGTGAGTAGTTTCATACTTGTTAGGGTAGGATAAGGGAAGTTTGAGAGAAGGAAATCTCTCTCACTCTTTCCTTGCCCAACAGCTTAATTCGACTCCCGTTAATTGAACCACAATCCGCTCCTTACGGCACCCTATCCTACATGATAGCGGTGATTCCGTAGTGAGACCGGTTGTGGTTGAATTAACCGGAGGTTATGGCTAAGAGCCAAGAACGGACGGACAAGCACCAAAAGGAAGAACTTATGCGTTGGAAAGCCTAGCTTATACTCGCAAGTTCCTTCCTAGTCGTGCTAATCCCCATTGTTGCCGATTACCGTAACACCGATATTAAGAGGGGCAACGAAAGATGTGGGAGACTCCTAACTCAAACTAACCTAATCCTAACCCTAACAAGCTCTCTTTAAATATCAATTTAACACTTTGATAATCACAAACAAATCTGAACTCTCGGACTTAACTCGTTAAAACACATAGAAAAAGACTCCCATCTCCCTGCGGACGACCCGTACTCAACCGGCTAGCTACAAGCGAAACCGTCTTGATTGCGGTATTTAACTAAAACTTGAACACGCAGAATCTCTAACAATCAAATGGCGCCGTTGCCGGGGAGACGGTAGTTTATTTCCTTGTGTAATTTCGGGTTAACTTGTGAATATAACCGAAAAACAAAAAAAAAATATACTTTTTAAAAAAAAATCATCTTGTTATTTTTGATTAGTTTTTGTGCAAGTGTGCAGGAAAATACGAAGTTCGAGTTCAGTGGCCAAAGACGTCGGATAATACGGAGTTCAAGTACAGTGCCAAAGACGTGGGAAGATAGACCCACACTTCGCGGCTCCACCGCGACGAATCAAAATGAAGCAAACGGTCTACTGTAAGATTCTGGAGCAGTTCCAGTGAGCAACTAAAGATTCAGCAAATCCAGACAAGCAGAGAACAAGCACAGCAGCCCACACAAAAAATTTGAAGCTCCAATTCCACCACATAGCCGCGGAACCGCGGTATAAGGTGGTGTTTGGCCGCGGATCCGCGGCCACTTGGTGGCTTCAGAGCCCCAAAATCTCTCTGTAAGTCCCTGTTCTCCTCTCCACTCCTCTGAACTCCAATAAACTGTGTTTTCTGCAGATTTCTTTGCGCAAACTCTTCTCCCCCTTCCAATAAACTGTTCTTGTGCAGGATTCTTTGCGCCGCGCTAAAAATAAAAATTGTTTGCAGTTGATTTGTTACTGCTTTGCATTTCTTAATACGGACTTAAGGGGCTTGAAACCAATTCAGATTGGGTGGGGATTTCATCACCCTTCCCAGGACCCCAAAAATCACAAAAGCATATGCATTGTCCATTGTAAATTAAAAAATACTAGACTTCAGCCCTAAGGACTTCGCGCTCATTAGGAGAAGATAAACCGTGTTTAGAACCTCGCTTAACGGTATATTGTTTACGACGTGTCTAGGAAAGTGTTAACGGCGCAACCGCCAAAAGAGAAAGGGTTATTTAATTAAGGAATTTCGCGAAAGCGTTGGACAACCTCCCCTTATCTCTGCACTTACCTGGCCTCGTGATCAGTGTATCTTAAGCCCGTTTCTCGACACTGTTTAACTTCGACAATCAAGTTCAGGAGCAGGTCTAGTAGACCTAGGTGACCCTAGATCTAGGTGTGATTGTGCATATCTTGTTTGTGATTACTTAAGCCGTATATCCGTACATATTTCTGTAAATCTCTTTCTAAAAACAAAACAAAAAAAAAGAAAAAAATTAAAAACTTTTATAAAAACTTGCCCTTTGTCGCCAAAATCCATTTTTCACCCACCACCCATCACCTCTCTCCATTGACGTTTTCTTACCCTCACCTTCTCCGCTTTGACTATACTAAACTCGTTTAGTGTATGTCCGCTTGGACTCGGGACACTAGCGCCCGTCTAGTCCGCGTTACGTTAGTCGCTACCGACTACGCGATCGACTCAGACGTCGATACTCCGTCCACTCCTCTTTCACCCCTTCCTTTGCCGGCCAACTCCGACGTTGACCGGAATTCTGTTCATACATCTTCACCGGAGGTTATGGCTAAGAGCCAAGAACGGACGGACAAGCACCAAAAGGAAGAACTTATGCGTTGGAAAGCCTAGCTTATACTCGCAAGTTCCTTCCTAGTCGTGCTAATCCCCGTTGTTGCCGATTACCGTAACACCGATATTAAGAGGGGCAACGAAAGATGTGGGAGACTCCTAACTCAAACTAACCTAATCCTAACCCTAACAAGCTCTCTTTAAATATCAATTTAATACTTAGATAATCACAAACAAATCTGAACTCTCGGACTTAACTCGTTAAAACACATAGAAAAAGACTCCCATCTCCCTGCGGACGACCCGTACTCAACCGGCTAGCTACAAGCGAAACCGTCTTGATTGCGGTATTTAACTAAAACTTGAACACGCAGAATCTCTAACAATCAGTGACCTCTTTAGTGAAACTAGCAGATGCTACAAACTCGGTCTGTCTTTTGATTGCTTCTATAGTTCTTGCTTTGCATAGTGGTATATATGATATACCCTGCACCTTATTCGATGAGAAAAGGGCCAACGATCCCTTCACCGGGAGTGACCCCTTTAGCAAAACTAGAAAAGCCTCAAGAACACTCCATTTAAAATCACTCGATTCTACAACGATATCAAGTTCATTACGCAATAGGTTTTCTTAAAAACCTGTCGTAACCCTCTGTCATTTTAGGAAGTAGAGTACTTAGTATTCGTGCTGTGTTTGTTGACCTTAGTTAAGGCACAGTGTACGGTAGCTAAGTGATGTCTTCCTATATAGCATATGATGCGATTAGTTAGGACAGTCATATGACTTTGTTGACCTTAGTTAAGCGTCATGTGGGTGGGTCTAATTAATCAAGAAATCACGGGTAGAACTTGACTAGTGCTTATGATTTGTTGACCATAGTTAAGGTCATAAGTCACTAGGGGTAAAATATTATCAGGAATTTCAAGTGTTGAAATTTGCAATGAGATTGCATACCTTCTATAAGATAGTTGGATCTCGATACCCACTACGAGTAAGAGTTACTCCTGGGAGAGTTTTACACATTACAATTAGCCGATCAAGTAGGTGTCTAGAAAGGTGTGAACGAGGTTACGCCCCTGGGAAAACAAAGTTTACTTTAATTAGGTTCGTGCGAAAGCACGGGGGACCTCTCTCAAAGTACCGGTACTGGCCTGGCTGAAAGATTGGCAAACTTGTAGCGTGTAATTAATCCCGGCTAGTCTTTCCTTTTAGGGTTTGAAGGAAGATTTGACAAAAACGGTGGGAGACATCCTGATTAGATATATTTGATAACCAATCTAATCTTGCAAGAGCATACGCTGAGTGTTTTCTTCTTTCTCTCCAGGTAGCGACCATATCACGCCTTAATCAAGATAATAATACAGATGTATTGACCGAACCCACTTGTTATACTGAGCTGGGGAACGTTGGTCCCGCTCCAACTTATAATTGTTATAAGATAGAGCAGGAAATTGGGGAATACCAGAATTCCCGTGCCGCCCAAACGAAGAAAGTGCATGTTGATGCATCGTCTTCGGGTGTGTTCATTGCAGAGAACTGTTTCTCAATGTCCTTTACTTCCTGGGTATGAGATACCGGATTAGGATCCCGCATATGTAATCTGTTACATGGGCTACAGAAAGGTAGAGAACTGAGAACGGATGATAAGTTTCATGAAACAGAAAACGGTGTAAGTGTTGCAGCCAAGTCTGTTGGTCACTGTCACCCTGTATTACCAGAATACATTGATTCTGAATGAATGTTATTAGATACCGAACCTGATGTACAATATCATATCAGTCTCTTTATTAGTAAAGAAAGGATATAATTTTGTATTGTTGGATAATGTTTTGAACATTTCTTATATCAAGAGTTGATCGGTTCAGGCACGTTATCTAAAAGCATTGACGTTCTAAATCAAACCATAGTTCTTAATATACTGAACACACACAAGAGGAAGAGTTCAGAAATGAACGAATTCTTCTTGAGGCATTGTAGACTAGATCATATCAATGTGACCCGACTAGCTAAGTTACATTTAGATACATATTTAAATTAGTTTGAATTTACATCTTGTGAAACTTGCCGGTCATGTCACAATGATAAGATGACCACAGCTCTGTTTATTGGAAACAGAGAAAGAGTTAGTGAACTCTTGGGATTGATACATGCTGATGTATGAAGGTCCCCTGTCTACACATGCCAAGACCGGTTCTTTGTACTTCATTACATTCTCTGATGATCTCTCAAGATTCAGACATATGTTCCTGTTGAAATATAAGTCCGAACATTTAGAGATATTCACAGAATATAAGTTAGAAATAGAGAACCAAAAACGGGAATAAGTATTATGTCCTTTGATGTGATTAGGAAGGAGAATATTTGAGCACGGAGATTCCTGGACTATTCTAAAAGAGAATAAGATTCTCTCTCAGCATTACTCCTCCGTATACACCATAGTACGATGGTATATCGGGGCGGAGCAATAGCACCTTATGTGATATGGTGTGTTCTATGATGAGTACTACTGAGTTTCCTATTTCCTTTTGGGAGTTATGCACTTGAGAAGCTGCATACCTATTGAATAGGGTTCAAATCGAATCAGTTGCCTACCGCTTCATATGTGATATGGAAAGGGAAGAGCCCATATCTTAAGTTTGTTAAAGATTTGGGGTTGTCCGGCCTATGTCTAAAAAGCAAAATCCGGACAAGCTCGAGGCAAAATCAGATCTGTGAAAGTTTGTTGGATATCCCAAGCATACGCAAGGGAATATCTTCTACCTAACCGAGGAACAAAAATGTTTTGTTTCTCAACATGCCACCTTTGTGAAAGGGAATTTCTTGTGAAGAAATTAGTGGTCATGAGGTAGAATTGGAAGGAGTTCCAGCTATACAAACTACAGCGGATGATTTAGTAGAACCAAAGGATTTAATAGTTTCCAACGAACCATAGCCTCTCCGCCGATCCAGTAGGGTTCCTCACCCACCTGAGAGATACTTCGGTTTCTCTATGACAGTGGGAGCGAGAATTGCATCATGAGATGATGACCCAACTAGTTTCGAGCTGGCCATCAGGAGTGGGACTCTGTAAGAATGGCTGGATGCTTGGACATATATAGGAAGGACTTTCTTGCTCGACATGATAGTATGCTATCTGGTTGTACTTTATCTTAACATGTACTCTGATTGTCTCTATGTTACATGTTGATAAAGCCCTTAGGATATGTACTCGACTACTGGGACTATGATGAGATCATACTAGTGGGGCCACGGTAGTCGACGAGTACATCCTATAACTGTTCCTAGTCGAGGGTGTATCGAGACAGGGCATCGATACACCAGAGTAGACTAGCGTATATGAATCTTGACCCATATGATGGGCGATGGATGATCCCATATCCATCAGTGTTTGATATCAAGGATGGTGTACGGGTGCTCAGTAGAGACTGGGTACACTGGACGGACTCGCCGAGAACTCCCAGATGGTATTATACCTCACGTCAGATGGCAGTTCTCCGGTGACACTGGTACACAGTAGTCTGTTGACCCGAGATCGTCATAGAGTCTTGTGTGATTCCCACAGTGCTTTGATTTCCATCATACCATGTCCAAGAGGGCGTGCAAAAAGGTGGCTTTTGGGTACAGTCCCGAATCACATGGAGGCAATGAGCGATAGGAGGGGATTCGTCTCTCCCGGTATAGGGAGTTGATGTTGTACTGTGCTCGATTGGCTATAACCGGAAATCCCTGGGCAGGGTTGCTGAGATTTACTGGTAAGTGTTATCAGTAGTTTCTCGAAATGTTATAGACCTCATATCGACACGACTTATCGAGCTACTGGGGTCTGATGTTTACCACCCCTAGGCGAGATATGCGACATATCAGACGACGAGACCGGACTGTACGGGAGTGTTACTGTTTGGATTCACAGGAGAATGTACTGACTTGCTTGTTGATCTTCTGAGCGCTCAATACCTAGGTAGCTGTTACGTTTAGCTGACCGCTTGTAGCTTATGGGTGTTTGACATGATCATCACCTACTGCCGGCGTACTTACGATTGTTTAGAGTCCTACATAGAGGTTTCTTGACTCAGACAAAACGGAGTAGGGGCACGTATGTGATATGTGTGGGACCGAGGATAATGCGATATGAGATACCGTATTCTATTTTCGCGATATTTGATATCAGCCGGGTCATCGGATCAAGTGTTGATTCGATGAATCGGTACGGATAAATATTAGTCGGTTATATGCGATATAGCCGGATTGTCGGATCAAGTGTTGATTCGATAATTTAATGTATAATAATATATATGATATATTAAATTACATTAACTAATATTAGCTCACTAAAAGATTCTTTTTCTCACTCGGGTAATACATTGACATATATGCGATATATGTTAATTGTATTATTTTATTTTGTTACAATAAATATTATATATGTGATATATAATATAGTAACATGATATGATAACTATTGCAACATGATTAGTGGAGATTAAATATGGTTAGGGTTTGATTTGGGTTAAGTTTTTCTAGATGATTCTAGAAGGTTTAGTTTTGTTTTGTGCAAAGATATTTTCAAGTGACTCATTCTTAACCTAACCCAAACTCTAGCCTTGGTTAATTCTCTACAAAGGTTTATTCAACCATGGTTGCATTATTCATCATATTTATCTTTCATTATTCATCACAAAAGATTTCTAATGATATTGTTCATCATCTTCTTCCTTCTTCTTCTTTCTTCTTCCTTTGAGCAAAAGCTTTCTAGCTTTTTGCTTTGTAATGAAAATGAGTGAGAATATGAAAACAAATGAGAGCAAAAATCCTACTTCATCATCCTCATCTACCCTTGCCCTTTAGATGAGAGTGTTCACTTCATTTAGTGAGTGTTAGCTTGTGTTAATGAAACTTCAAGGTAGATCGTCTATGTTATCGAAGATCGGAAGCAAGACTGCATCTTTCTCTTCGTGGAGCCTCTCGAGAGTCCGGAACACGATGATCGCAGCGAAGGGACCTCAACACGGAGCTTAAGAAGTGAAGGACCGGATCTACAAAGGTTGTAATCCCTCTCACTTAGTGTTAAAGTGTTTAACATACTTGTTTTCGTATAAACTCTAGTTTAAAGATCCAGCTTTGGGTTGTTCGGCACGACTAAATTTTTAATAGGGCATGGTTGATACCTCGTAGACCCTTGTGGCAGTGCCTAGCAACCCTACAACATTCATCTGCGGAACTGCACTCTCCTTGAGAAGAACCTTGGGCCCGCAAATAAGGATCCGAAAAATCAAGACAAGGGTAAAGGGAAAATGCCCAAGAAGATCGCCCTTAATGAAGAGGTAGCCAAAGAACTCACCGCCAATGATTTCTCCAAGAAAAATAAGGTGAACTACAATGTGTTAGCCCATCTGAAGAGGTTACATTCACACTTGAGCATATACGATGCTCTGCACTTTTCAAAGGAACTGCTGGAGTCTTTAATCAAAGCTCTTGAAGAACCAGACATTTTCCAAGCACACCTTGCAGAGGAAGCGATCAAGGATAAAATGGCGAAGGCATACATGGCTGACATCACCTTTAGCGAAGAAGATCTTCTCCTGGGGATGCTCAAGCACAATCGAACGCTCTACATCGCCGGGTACTGCGATGATCAGAGAATAAATAAGATCCTCGTCGACAACGGTTCTTCGGTCAACCTGCTAAATGTTAAGGTGCTCAAGCAACTGTACATGGATGTACGATATCTCGGCCGAGAGAAAATTACTATCTCCGGATTCGACTCCATGTCTTCAAGAACGCTAGGGTCCATAATGTTGACGCTTCGCTTTGGAAAACTTATCACAGACGTCAAATTTCAATTCATTGAAGGCAAAACTTGCTGCAGAGATTTACTAGGTCAACCTTGGTTACACTAGTATGGCGTCATCCCTTCTACACAATATCAGTGTCTGAAGTATTTCGAGGATGGCCGAGAGCACACCATCACTGGCGAGCTCAATCCGTTCTTGGTAAACGAAGTACGAAAATGTGAAGATGCAAAGTGCTTTCTGTTGGACATCGAAGATACAGAGAAGTGCGATTGGCCGAAAGATAAAAAAGTGCAAGCGGCAATCGTCCCAATCTTTGGAAGTGACTCCGAAGAATAAGAAAAATAGTATTCACGGGTTAGCCTCCAAGGGAAATTGATGAACCAAGCTTGTCAACACCTATTCCGATCTTCGGCAGTGATTTGGAAGAAGAAACTAATACAATTTTCTCTATCCATCCATGGGTGAAGGTCCCCGATGAAGCTGATTGAGCCCTACATATTACAATGGCTATGCCGCATCACTACAAAGAACTCGATGCACTCAGCACCTACAGCATGCAAGAGCTAGCTACCTTCTATGTGCCTCCTAGATGTAAAAGAGAAAAGGCGATTCTTTTTTATAAATCAAAAGAGACCAAGATGGAGAATGGGATTTGGCACAGACTAGAGCCGAATCTCGATAGGTTACAACCAATCCTCATGCGAATATACGATACAAAGAGCTTAATATAGCTCCTTCATCGGTAGGGAATACCGTTTGAACAGACTATCCGTCAGGCCCAGTATTACAAGATGATCTGGGAACTGCCAGGGACCTGCCAACCAGCATCCCATGGAAAGTTCGATACTACTAGTTTGGGTTATGTCTGACCCAAGAAGAAGAATCGAGTTCCTGTTATGCCTTAAGCAAAAAGGAAGATGTTTGGGTGGCAGACAACTCAGCCCAGTAAAGTAAAGAAACCTCGCAAATTACTCCGACCAGATCATCCGAAGTGCCGATTGAGTCGCCGATGAAAGAAGTGATTCAAGAGTTTGATGAACTCGGAGAAGGTATAATGGCCCTATACAATAAAGTCATATAATTACCCCCAGGCGGGCGATATAATGAAGCAATGAGTGCATTAATTCAGCTCCGCAAAATACTGTGACTCTGCCACCAGAGGACCCGACTGAGAAGCTATTAAAAGAAGCCTATAGAATAGATGAGACAGCTTTATATGAAGTAGCCAGAATATCACACTTAAACAGGCAATCTATGGGAGAGACGAGCCGTAATCCTCATCCTCGACAGCTGCTTATACCTTCCTTTATAAATGAAGAAATACAAGGTGGCCACATTGAAGATAGGATACCATCCATATCCAAGCCGCAAAGTCACTCTGCCCCACCTCTTAAAGAGAGAATGGGATGGGGATATTCTTTTCCTCGAGATAAGACGAGGAAAATATTTAACCTATTCATGAAGCACTAGATGTTAATACTGCCCAAGTCTAAGCGACCTCATGAAGCTAATGCTCTTGATCATCCCGACTACCGTCCCCACCATCGGGTCATTGGTCTTCCAATCAAAGATTGTTTCGTCTTTAAGAATTGGGTGGAAGAGAAATACTGGCAAGGCAAGTTCTCACTGAATGACAAATGGAAAGGGGAACCTCCGCAAAAGCATGAGCCAATGTGAAAAACCCTCACCAAATCTTAGCGTAACCAGCCTAAGAAGTAGAAGCTCACCCATACTTGCCACATGATGAGACTCCTCAATGAAAAGGGGTATGAAGATACACTTCAGTGTCTCGACTGTTTCACAAATGAAGAAGAGGAGATTTTGGAGTTTCCGCCAGCGCCAAAAGAACTGGAAAACGGGATCCGTACCATCGCTAATGAATTGAACAAGATAAACTCGGGAACCGAAGAAGATCCTCGACCCACGTTCGTCAGCGAGCTGCTTTTAGATGAACAAGTAGCTGGTCTAAAAGTAGTACTCATGGAGTACAAAGACTGCTTCGCTTGGAATTACTCCAAGATGCCAGGCCTTGATCCAGATGTAGCAGTTCAAAAATTGTCCATAATACCGGGAATAAAGCCTATTAAACAATCTCCGAGAAGGATGCATCTTGAACTAGAGATGAATGTCAGCACTGAAGTTAAGAAGCTTATAGATTCCGGTTTCATCCAGGAAGTCCAATACCCCGACTGGATTGCTTATATCGACCCCATGATAAAGAAGAATGGGACCGTCCGGATCTGCATAGACTTTTGAGATCTCAATAAAGCGTGTTCGAAAGATGACTTCCCCGTAACAGTCACTGAACTGATGATCGACAACACCTTTACTCATGAGATCTTCTCCTTCATGGATGGATCGTCAGGATACAATCAAATAAAGATGCATCTCGAAGATCAGAAGCATACAGCTTTCCGCACATTGTTAGGCATATACTGTTACAAAGTTATGCCTTTCGGACTAAAGAATGCCGGGGTGACAGATCAAAGAGCAATGACCAAGATATTTGACGACATGATACATTACATCATTGAATGCTACATCGATGATTTAATGGTCAAGACAATGTCGTATGAAGAGCACTTGGAGCATCTAAGGACAGTCTAAAAGCACCTTCAAAAATTTAGCCTAAAGAAGAATCCGCTGTAATGTGAGAGTCTCGTCAGGAAAGTTTCTGGGCTTTACAATCCACCGCCGAGGGATCGAAATAGATCCTTCCAAAATCAGGGAAATTATAGAAATGCCCCTTCCAAAGAATCTCAAACAACTGCGATGTCTCCATGGAAAGCACGCTTATATCCTACGGTTCATCTCCAACCTCTCTGGGAAATGCCGTCCATACAACCATCTGATGAAGAAAGGGACCCCATTCATATGGGACCAGAAATGTCAGAAAGCACTCGAGGAGATCAGGCAATATTTGTAGAATCCACCAGTCTTGGCCGCTCCGATTAAGGGAAAGCCTCTTATCCTCTATACAACCGCTCTTGATGGTTCTCTAGACGCGCTATAGGCATAAGAGAATGACCAAGAAAAGAAGATGGCTCTATACTATCTGAGTTGAGTCCTGCTAGGCGCATAAAGTAATTACTCTCTTATCGAAAAGTATTGCCTGGCGTTGATTTTTGCCGTAAAAAAGCTCAGACATTACGTCCCGGCGTATGAATTCCATCTCATATCGAAGGTGGATCCCTTCAAGTACCTCATGTCTAAAGCTATCCTGACCGGGAGGCTCGCTAAATGGGCCCTTTCTGTTGATGGAGTTCACGATTATTTATCATCCTCAAAGCGGTAAAAGGTCAAGCTATCGCCGACTTCCTCATGGAACATCTGATTTCGGTCAACTCTCCATTAAATAGCGAGCTGTCGGATGAATATGCACTCAACTCAAGTGAAGAGATAGAAGAAACATGAAAGTACCGTTAGTAACTATACTTCGATGGAGTATCTTCAATGAAGGCACGAAAGAGGAATACCCTAATAAACAAAGCCGGGATGTGTCTTATCTTCGTAACTCCACAAGGCAAGATACTCTGCTATGCCTTCTTGTTGACAGAACCAAGAACCAACAACAAAACTGAAAATGAAGCTCTCATTACCGGTCTCGAAATCGCAATCGATATCCGCATCAAGGATTTTTTCATATACGGAGATTCGCAGTTAGTCGTCAATTAAGTGAACGGCGACTATGAGACATGCAAGGCAGAGCTAATAAGGTATAATGAAAAGGGTACAACAACTATTGACGCACATTCCCTTTTGTGTACTTGAAAGTATGTCACGAGCGAAAAACAGCGAAGCAGACGTGTTAGAAAAACTTGCCAAAAAATGGCAGATGAAAATCTTGACGATGTAAGGATCAGTATCCGAAACCGCAAGATCCTATCGCCAGCCGAATTTCCTTCGGAGTCTCTAATGGAAACGCCTGAAGAAGAAGAAGAAGTAGAAGAGATACTTGGAGAGAAGGTTCTCCAAGCTGAAAAAGAAGAAGAAGAAGAAGATTGTAGGCAAGTCTTTATAGACTACTTCAAGTCCTAACAGATGCCTGAAGATGCATCGCAAAGACACCAGCTCATCAAACGAGCGTTGTCTTTCGCCCTAAGCAATGGAACTTTATATAAAAGGTCCTTTGATTATGGCTGAGGTGTCTAGGCTCGAAGGAAGACAAAAAGGTCGTCCAAGAAATTCACGATGGTCTTTGTGGGTCTCATCAAGGTCGTCCCAAGATGAAATTGAAAATCAAAAGGATGGATTACTATTGGCCCACAATGATTCAAGATTGCATTGAATATGCGAAGAAATGCTACTCATGCCAGATACACGGGGAACTTTATACATCAGCACCCCAACCCGCTGCATTTGACCATAGCCAGTTGGCCATTCAAAATGTAGTGGACAGATATCATCGGCCCCATTAAACCGGCGTCATCAAGAGTGCATCGATTCATCTTGGCAAAAACCGACTACTTCTCCAAATGGGCAGAGGTGATATTGCTGAGAGAAGTGAAAATGGAGAATATCCTCCACTTCTTCAAAACTCATGTGATATACCGGTTCGGAGTTCCACGACATATAATCTCGGACAACGGACCAGCATATAAAAGCCACAAAATAAGCCGCTTCGCCAAGCAACACTAGATAGACTGGAGATATTCTTCCGTCTATAACTCACGAGCCAATGGTCTAACTGAAACCTTCTACAAGACGTTGACAAAGCTGATAAAGAAGATAGCGTCCAAGAATAAAAATGACTGGTACAAAAGGCTGCATGAAGATTTTTGTGCGTACCGAACGACGTTCAATATAACCACAAACACAACACCTTATGCCTTGGTGTTTGGAGCCGAAGCAGTGCTCCCGTTGGATTCCCTCGCTAAGGATGGAAGTTCACCATGAGCTTACGGATGAAGATAGCGCTCATCTCTAACTTGAAGAACTTGATGCACTTGACGGGACCCGTCTCGCAGCACAACAAAGCTTGGAAGCCTATCGAGCGAGGATGACCCAAGCATATGAAAGATTGACCATACTGAGAACATTCTGTCAAGATGAACTCGTACTGGTTGTCAAAAGATCCATGATCCCTAACCGTGCAAAATGTGGAAAGTTTGAGCCAAATTATGAAGGCTCGTATGTTATAGAGGAAGTCTACCAAGGTGGAGCTTACCAATTTGTGGATATGCACCAAGAGAGAATACAACGACCAATAAATTGGTCTATTTCTCAAGAAGTATTATGCTTAAAGGGCTGCAAATTAGATCAATGATAAATGACGACGCCTGTGTCCGCTCCTTATCTTCCTAAGCCGGATCTCTGAGAGCCAACCACTTCGCCCCAAACACAGGGATGATGGATCGAAATGTCCCTAAACTAATATTGGACCGAAATGTCTTTAAACTAGCACTTCACCCCAAACACGAGGATGTTGGACCGAAATGTTCCTAAACTAATGCATCACCCTATGCATGATAATGTTGGACCGAATGTCCCTAACTAGTATATCGTCCCTAAACCGGAATGTTGAACCGAAATGTCCCTAAACTAACGCATCGCCCCAAACACGGGGATGTTGGACTGAAATGTCCCTAGACTAATATTTGCTGCCCTATAAACAGTCTCCAAATTGACTACCGTATACAATCTATGGGCATAAATAATCCATATCTTACCCAACTCCCACCGGAAAACAGTTCAGTCACCCGCGGCGAAAATATTTCCGAGAATCCTGCCGACAAGCGAGGTTGAACCACCATCAACGGAGCTTCATAAAAAAAGATATGTCCATAAGCAAAATAGACACGGATGAAAACCTGAAAGGGCTTCATGAGTAAAAATAGCAGGACTGCTGGCAAGCTTGTGAAAACTCGAAAGGATGCAAACTTGTAAAAAAATATATTTGCAAAGTCCTCTCGAATTGCAAGGAGAACACCTCAGTGAGATCTTTACGACCAACAAAAGTGAAAGACTCTTAGAAATCCCCATGATTTCCAAGAAGAATATACACTTACGAGATCCTCTCGACTCCTAAGGAGAAAACCCATCTCTATGAGACCATCAGGGCCTATAGAATTCAAAAGCCTTAGGTTACGGATCTAAATCTGTTCCTAAGCCATCATATACCCTTCTAAGATATCCCTACAGGTAGTTCGATCTCGACTCTTGTATATAATTTATGGGCATAAATAAATATAAACAAACCCAAGTTCCACATGGTGGACGACCCTTGTAAGTCCTCTCAACTGCAAGAAGAAAAGTGCTCTTATAGGATCCTTACGACTTATAAGATTCACTTAGGATTCCTAACGATTCCTAGGAAGAAAATGAACCTATGAGATCCTCTCGACTAATAGTGAGAAGATAACTTTACGAGACCCTTACGGCTCGTAAGCATTGAAAAGCCTTAGTTGACGAAATCATAACCCTGTATTCTAAGCCACCTTTGTCCAAATAGGCAACGGCAGATGATGAGTTGCTCCTGGCAATATCCAGTTATAACGACTCTGAAAACTCCTGTACAAAATTAACTTGTTTAATATATAGAATGGGTATTTCAGCCTGATTAGGAGTTAAAAGTTAAAGATGTTTAATAAAAGCAAGAAACAACTTGTAGTTCACCGGTAAAGTCCCTACACTGCTGTGCATAGCCTGTGTGTTTGAATCCCACCAGTCCCAATTATTTTTAATATCTTTTCTTTTTTAACTTTTCAGAAGCCCAAGAGTTGCACGTGCAATACATGGATAAACGAAAAGTTTCAGAAAACTCAAACGGGATAAATGAGGAGTTAACATAGATTAATACCCATGCCCAAAGACTCGAGCCACGTGGCTCAAATCTAACCGCCGGATTTCCCATTTGGCCCGCCACTGACTATCCAAATAGCCCCAATCGCCTCCATTCTTTGCCTG
This sequence comes from Agapanthus africanus, assembly GCA_030015575.1. Lineage (NCBI taxonomy): Eukaryota > Viridiplantae > Streptophyta > Magnoliopsida > Asparagales > Amaryllidaceae > Agapanthus > Agapanthus africanus. The sequence goes on from CM057343.1 coordinate 473,772,240, forward strand.
TACGTCCCTTTGACTCCTCACTACTCCCCTGTAGTGTTTGATTTCTCTGCAATTGACCAGAGACTATTCAAATCACCCATTAACAACATTTTAATTCTTTTTAATTCACATTTTCAATTCCTATACACTTAAATTTCACAATAAATACTACTACATCACCTACCTCTCTCCCATTCTGAAAATTCCAATAAAAATTCTCAAAATCTCTAAGTGCAAAGTGGAGTTAAGCAAGCCAACAGGAGTAGTGTTCAAATCTCGACGACTGGAGCTTTCCCGACGATACCACGATACCCGAAGGTTTCCCCTCCCTCTTTTCCTCTCTTGTTAACGATCTAAAACAGTAAGTCTCTTCTCTCTCTCTCTCTCTCTCTCTCTCTCTCTCTTCCTTTCTTTTCATCTCAAATCAATTTCTAAAAAGATATCGATAAGTGGAGTTAACATTAAAAAAATCTTTTCTTTTAATGTTTTTATCATTCTTGATAGGTCAATATGTCACACAATTACCCTAATATCACTTCAAATTAATATTCACATCATTTTCCTTTTTGTGTAATCAAAATTTCATGTGAAATAATTATAAAACGAACTTTTTCATAAAAATACCATGAATTTTAATATAACCCTTATTTCGATAACTAGCATATATACATATAGGAAATTCATGGGGTAATGGCCTACCCTCATCATATAGACTATGGTTTCATAGAACAATATTTAGATGTATGGTTAATTTAAAGAATACGCCTTTTCAATAAAATACCACAGCTTTTACAAAAATGGTTTTTATCGATATTTTTACCTCCTTTTGCAATTGCGACTCTACAACCCTAGTTAGGGGACCCGCTAATGGATGGTGCAGATTATCGCATATTCTTGGGATAGTAGAGCGAGATGCAAATCTTCTCATGGAGAATTCGGCCTCGAAAGGAAATGAAAATACGATTTAAAAGAAATGCGGCTTTTAAAATAAAACTAAAATTGAAAATTTTATATATAATTATGAATCCGTATTTTCAATAAAAATAAATGGTGAAAATTATCTTTTAAAATGAAAGATTAAAATTTTAATAAAATACCACCAAGTTTACAAAAAGAAGTAGTTTTCATTAAAATACCATAAACTTTTAAAAGTTAGGTTTCATTACTAAAACACCATCTAAATTAAAATACACGTTCATAAAAACTCTTAACATTCTAAATCACCCTCGAGCTTTATTTTTAAACAATACTAAAGTATTTTTCATGAAATCCCCTCGAGAAATGTAAACAATATAAATACAATGTAAATAACAATAATAAATATTAAGGACTCTAGATTAATATAGGTTTAAGAGATATCCTTTCTCTTGAGCCCCAGGGAGTCGGAGAAAGTGAGTGCTTGCCTATTCAGGTTAGACAAATTAAACTTGAACACAAACTCAAATTTAAACTGGACTTTAAATTCAACTCGAATCCAAACTCAAACCTAAACTTGACTCGAACTCAATCTACTCAACTAACTTGACTCGACCCCAGATTGTAATTGACATGACTCGCTTACTACTTGATTTACTCGATTTCATTTTACAAATTTTGCAATCTACGGTTTCGATCAAGACATATTATAATCAACCAATCAAATTAACTAAGGATATCTTACAGTTATAATATATATTATACTCAGGGTGTTTGGGATAGTTTCTTGTGTGAATCCAACGGAGCTTCAGGAGTCCCGTAATAACATATTTTTTTCATTTACTCGAATCTCAGTCAGGTCGACTCCTCCACAGCTTGGAGTCCAGATGCTAACACATGAAATGGGCTCATGTTTCCTTGCTCCAGGGGATCACTCTTGAGCCCGTGAATACTTCTACGGTTGTGTTGATATACACACTTGGAACTTAACGTTAACATGGTGACTATATAGATACCTATAGTTATATAACCTTGTTCATTTTACATATACTTTTACTCGTCACAAACATTATTTCATGGTTATTATGTACTTATCACTTTTCACTCTTACTTTATCTGTGGGACATACCGAGTGCTAGTTCGCTGCCGGACATTCTACCCACCTTTGTTTTCTTGGAATGTTCGTCAGATACGGTCGAGACGGAGGAAGTGGATGCTACCGAAGAGGATTACGACCAGATAGCTACTCAACATTAGCTTAACTCCCTTTTTCTTTCAGTTAATGTATGCCACCTTTTTAGGCATTTTCTTTTATTGTATTTACTTTTCCAGTTGAACTCATCTACCTGTATATATTTCAAGTTTGAATGTAAATAAAGATATTTGTTGAAAATTGTACAGTCTCTATTTATTCTTGCACTGTGTATTATTGTTTCAATACGCTTAGTATATTTATTTGCGGAAGCAGGGCGTGACACTAGTTGAAATTGTTTACTCATAAAAAATTACTTTTTAATTAAACACAATCAGGCAGCGCCTCACATGCTTCCTGCATGAGCACCAGCGCCAGTCTTTGGTAGGATTAAATTGTATAATAGCGCTTCACGTGAAACACATATGGGCATTGGCTAATCTTCGGACGGCGCCTCACGTGAAATACCCATGAGCGCCGACGTGCAAAACACGTTGTGTCTGTTTCTGCAAGAATTAAATTCTTAGGCGGCGTCCATGTGCTCAACACGTGAGCACCAGCGCCTAAATTAAGAGTAGGTAGAATGAAATTTTATGTAGGAATTATTTCCCAAAATTCTGGGGATATTCTCTGTTAAACAGAGCCGTTGGATCAAAAATTCAATGGTGAGTAAGAATCATAGAATGATAGAATTAAATTCTATTAGGAGAAAATATCTCCATGATCTTTTTAAAGATATTCTCTGTTAAACAGAGAGCTGTTGGATCAAAAATTCAATGGTGAGTAAAAATCATTGAATGATAGAATTAAATTCTATTAGGGAAAAAATATCTTCCTGATCAAATATCCTCCGTTAAACAGAGAACCATTGATTAAAAATCCAATGGTGATTAAAAATCATCAAATATAGAATTAAATTCTATTAAGGGAAAATATCTTCCTGATCTTTCTAAACGAGAAAGATATTATCTGCTGGATCAAAAATCCAATGTTAGAATTAAATTCTAATATGTGAAAATATTTCCCTAATCTTTCTAAACAAGAATGATATGTTAGATATATATGCCCTAGAGGCCATTATTGTATATTGGACATTAGGGACATATGTATGTATAGAATAATCTTGCTCAAAATGATAGTAAGCTATCTGGTTTTGATTTTATCTTAACGTGTATGCATTTATTTCTTGCTCTCAAATATTCATGTTGATAAAGCCCTTAGGATTTTTGCTTGGCTGCCAGAACTATGATGTTGATCATACTAGTAGGCCCTGGGTAGTAAATAAGCACATCCTTAAAAGTTCCTAATTATAGGGGTATCGAGACAGGGCATCGATATTCCAGAGTAGACTAGTATATACATTTCTCGACCCCATACAGGGCTATGGTTGATCTCACAACCATTGGTGTTTGACACCAAAGATTGTATGCAGGTGTAGGGTATTTTTCGTCTTCCCATTGAGATGGGAATACGCGCACGCTTGTCAGGCGTACTGCAGATTCCCCCTGTCTAGGGTAGACGGGGGTTTATTAATTGTGGGGATCCGAATCTCCGGCAGTCGCGAACTAAGCTGCCATTAATTACCCCTCGCCTTTGGAGCGAAGGAACCTCCGATTGACGGGTTAAACTGGTCATGCAAACTCAATGTGCAGTGTATGTATGTTGTGTTTTGGAGGGGTTTTGGATATATATCGGGGGGCCCGCAGAGTTTTTACGGGGGTACCAGCACCCCGCAGTTATTGTGGGGATCAGAATTTTTTTCTAACAGGGACAGTGTCGCGGAGTGTGTGTGTGTGTATAAAAAAGAGAGAAAAAGCGTCCAAAGGACGTGTGGGTATCAGCGCCCCACGTGCTGGGCACGCGGGCACTATGCGCCAGAGCGCCAGCGCCCCACGTGCAGGGCACGCGGGCCAGAGAGCCAGCGCCCCACGTGCTGTGTGTGTGTGTGTGTGTGTGTGTGTTTTGAGGGGTTAAACTCCTAAGATATTTTTGAAGCTGATGAAGGGGCTTCTCCCCTTGAGCCCTGGATCTTCCCCAAAGTGGGGTCTTTGGAGATGGGTCTCCTTCTTCCTCCTCTATTAGCCGACTCTTGAAGAACAAGAAGTATGAGATTTTAAAAATCTCTCCTTTTTAAGATCTTATGGGAGATCTAAACTCCCCTTTGTGGGTTTTGTGGTGAAAAACTATTTAGTTTTGGAAAAGGATGAGTTAAATTCTTGATTTAATTCAAAAAGAAGAAGAAGAAGCTTTAGAACCTTAAGAAAGGAGAAGGAGGCACAAAAACCCTAACCTTTTTGTGAGGAATGAAAAGTGTATCTTTTATTCATCATCATGTTGCCTTATATAGGCTTACACATTTACATACAGCCCCTTGGGCTTTTCAAAATGGCATTTTTCCCATCACATGCCTCATGTGCTTATTTCTTTTGCACATAAGCCATGGGCTTTACAAAAATTTGGTTTTATGCTCATTTTTCTTACAATCATGCATAAAAAATTATATCAAAATTATTTATTACATGATTTTTATTTTGGCATAGAGTGGGGCCGGCCGCTTCATGTTCGGACTCGACTTGGGCATAGGCCCACTTGACCTGGGCTTGGGCCCACTTGACTTGGGGTTGACCTTGACTTTGACTTGGTCAACCGGGGTGTAATTTTGGACCCCAACAGCAGGTGCTCATTAAAGATTGAGTACAACGAATGGACTCACCGAGAACTCCTAGATGGTACTATACCTATCATTAGATAGCAGTTCTCAAGTGACAAAGTACAAGTTAGTCTGTAGACCTGAGATCGTCATAGTGTCTCATGTGGTCCCCACTGTACTTAGATTACTACCCTACCACGGCCTTAAAAGGCTGTGCAAACAGGTAATGGTTAGGTACAGTCCTGGATCATGTGGAGAAAATGAGCGATCGGAAGGGATTCATCTCTCCCGGTAGGAGGAGTTGATGTTGTGCAGTATGAGGTTAGCTATAACCATAAGTCCCTAGCCAGGGCAAGCAAGTTTTACTGATAAGCGTTATCGGTAATTTCTCATATGGTTATGAACTTTATATTTGCACGATTCACCGAGGTAGTAGGAGTCTGACGGATACCACCTCCCAGACCCGATATGCAACATTCTCAAACGAAAAGACCGAACTATACGTTAAGTGTCATCGATAGGCTCTGTAGGGTACGGACAAGTTATCTTGTCGACCTTTCCTTCGTTCAACACCTGGGTAGCCGTTACGTATAGCTAGTACCGCTAACGTGCTTGTAAGTTTAGGATGTGATCCAGCAACTCACTGCCAGCGTGTTGACGGGTCTTTAGAGTCCCACACAGATGTTTTGTCCACTCGAGCGAAATAATGTAGTGCACGCATGGGATGCGTGCAGGGTCCGGTTAGACATTTTTCTTTGTCCCGACGGGTTATGATACTAGCCAGTTTCCTGACTAAACCGGGTTATTGAATTAATTGTTAATTTAATGACAAGTTTAATTATATGATATTATGTGATAATACATGTAATTAACCTAATAACATTTTTACTCTCTCTCTCTCTTTATTTTAATGTTCCATGTGATGTGAACATTTTCTTTTATCATAGCTAATATCTTTTTAACCATGATATATCTTTTTTTCTTTTTATATTTTTCTTTTTCTCATTTGTGCATGCCTAAGAGTGATGCGTAACCATTTCACACACCTTAGAACATGTGTTAGCATGATAAGAGAGAGGTGGCATGGTTTAGGTTATGGGAGCATGTTGAGATTAACCATAACCTAACGCATCTCTCTCTCTCCCCTTCATTCTAACAAAAAAAACTCTTGAAAGGAAAAAGAAATAGGAGAGAATAAAGTGAAACCCCTCATGATCTACATCTCCAAGGGACTTCTTCTTACTACTTAGCAACTAGTATGGAAGAAGGAGTAGCTCAAGTCGTCATTCATCACCGTGGATCGTCTTCGACAGAAAGGGCCGACAACGAGACTTCAACCGGTGAACTCTAGAAGACCAAATTAGGAGTTCAAATTAAAGGAGCCACCATACTACACAAATTGGAGTTTTAAAGAAGAAGCATCAAAGGTTGTATGCTTTTTCTCTCTTAGCTCAAAGGTTTTTGTTTTTTGCAAGTTAATAGTTTTAGGATGATCACTAGGGAAGCATGTCATGCTAGCTAGTTTTTGTTTGATTTTACCATTCCGCATCGTGCTTTTTGCTCTAGCTCAGTGCATGACATCCTTACATGGTATCAGAGCCTACCTTAGAACTTTAACTTGCCTTATTCCGACATTTTGGTTTCAAATCATCAAGTTTAGTTCAGTTTTTCTAGTTTCCATTAACCGGTCTCTGTTCATTTTTTAAAGTTGCTTTAATAATTTTTTAAATAATACCAGAAGGGTATGCAGGGACCATAAAGCATCCACCAGAAGGCTGGGGGACCAAAGAGCAAGAAAAACCGCCGGTAGCGGGTAACTGGCGGTTCTTCTTGCTCTATTGGCCGCCGGTCTTCTTGTGTTGCTCCGTCTCTTTGAAACTAGAAAAAAAATTGTTCAATTTTCCCCATGTTGTACCTTTTGATATCTGGGGATGTTTTACTTTTATGGATAAAATTGATGATCGAAATCAAAATATCGTTATGGTTCCGCATTATGTTGAAACGTTGTTAAACGTCACCTAACTGCTATAGATCGGTTAAATGGGGTTTATGTATTCAACGAATTGCGATGATGTTATTGTTGTTGTGGTTGTGGTGGATAGACGGACTTTCGTGTGAATAGCCTGTTGTGTAATATTTTATATGTAATTCATATTTATAATATTCTTTTATCGGGGCACTTCCGGGAGTGAGGTAGTTTCCACCGAATGATGTATATTTGTATTTACTTTTCTGCATGCACAATTTACCGAATTCTAGAATTCAGTGGGTGAACATCTCAAGGAGTTGAGATCCGGATCACCTAATTCTAGGATTAGCGGGTATGTTGTTGCACTCGTAGGGGTCTAGGATAAATGTAGTTGTGGTTATTCACACGAACATGGAATTCCGTATTTCGGTTGATGGCTTGATCGAAAGTGTTATTTCCTAGTATATCCGTTTTCCATTACTCTGTGATATTTCTGTAATGCTTGTATCTGAGATGAAAACTATATTTATATATGATATAAATAAACGCTATTTATGCTTTGCATCCGCGCTAGCCCTGCCCTCGCTGTGCCGTTAGTTGAGTAACCCAACGGTGCATGACGGGGCCCTGTGGCGAATGCGGGTGGTATAAATGTGCGTTCTATTTTCGTTTCTTTTTTGGTGTGGATAGGTTTTTAAATGATGAGACTTCATTAATGAGATTAATGAAAAGATATAAACCTAATATTGATGTTGTAAGAACCACATTTGAAAACTACTCAGTTTTTTTCCTATTGAAACTAAACTTTTCAAATGCGGAGATTAAGCCACTCCTGTCTAAATATCACGAGGTTCTAACAAAGATATCAAGTTCACTACGTTAAAGATTTTCTTCAAAACCAGCTGTAACCCTCCGTCATTGCAGATTAGTAGAGTACTTAGTATTCAAGCTGCGTTTGTTGACTGTGTCAAGGCGTAGTGTTTGGTAGCTGAGTGATGCTTTTATATAGCATGAGATGCGATATATTAGGGATATTATATAACTTTATTGACTGTGTTAAGGGTTATACAGTTGGGTCTAAATCAATTACAAAATGACTGGTTGAACTTGACTGACGACTTATGATTTGTTAACTGTGTCAAGGTCATAAGCCGTTAGGGGTAAAAACCATATCGGGGATTTCAGGTTAGAAATTTGCAATGAGATTGCATACCTTTTATGTAATAGTTGGGTCTTGATTCCCACTGGGGTAAGCGTTACTCCTGGAAGAATTTTTCACTTTGCAATTAACTAAATCAAGTAGGTTCCTAGAAAGGTGTTAATGGGGCAACGCCTCTAAGGAAAAGAGGTTCTCTGTAATTAAGGAACTCGACAAAAGCCTTGGAAAACCTCCATCGAAGTATCGACACTGGCCTGACCGAATAATTAAGCGAACTTGTAGGGTGCAATTAATTCCGACTAATCTTTCCTTTTAAGGTTTTAAGGAGAATTTGATAAAAACAGTAGGAGCCATCCTAATTAGACAAGATAATAAACCATTCTAATCTTGCACGAGCATACGCTGAGCTTTTTCTTTTCTCTCTCTCTCTAACAGGCAGCGACCATGACTGGACTAAAACTATTATTAGAAAAGAATACGTTGACTAGACCTAATTACAAGGACTGACTGAGGAATGTCACATTTTCCCTCACTTATGATAAAGTGGCATATGTCCTTACCTGTAAAGCACCCCAGACCCCAGGTCCCAATGCCTCGATTGTAGACATCAAGGTCCGTAAGACATAGAACGAAGATTGCACGAAAGCCAAGTGCATGGTGCTGGCTTCAATGAATAATGAACTTCAGAAATAGCATGAAAATATGGTCGTACAGTCAATATTCCTCCATTGCAAGGATTTTTATGGAGAACACTCTCGTATCGCAAGATACGAGACCTCAAAGAAATTGTTTCAAATGAGGATGGCTCCCGAATCATCAGTAGAAGAACATGTCTTAAAGATGATCAGTCTTATTAAAGAACTCGCAAACCTGGGGTTCGTGTTAGAAAATGAGTTATACGTTGACTTAGTTCTACAGTCCCTTCCTTCTGCCTATGCTCGGTTTGTATTGAATTACAATATGCACGCTATAGAAGCTAATCTTCCAAAACTTCTTAATATGTTAAAAATAGCTGTTCATACCAAAATATTGCATTTAATACCGCCCATTCTTCTGCTCGTTTGTTTATAGGCAGGTGCTTTTAATCCGTGTTTGCTACATATTTGCAGGTTACAGGTTCCCAGTCCAAAATAATGCAAATCATACAAAATCTCCACGGTTATGCCAAAATCCAAAACATCTGTCACAAACAGATAAAATCCGGGTTCCGGCCATCCGCATCCGTCCAGTGCCGCTTACCAGTTTAAGAGACAAGACAAATAACAGTGGTCATTCGTGTCTCGGACAAGTACAGAGCACGAGAGGGACAACACAAGATTTAATGGATGCGCGGAGCTCGGGAGAGATAAAGGTCAAATGAATTAAAAGTGAAGCCATTTTTGACTGTTGCAAATCTGAATAAATTTTGGAAGCTATTTGCAATTTGGGGCATGTAGAACAACAGAACATAGCAACACAAGAAACCCCAGAAAATACGACAAATCAATTCCCCCAAATGGCCGCGGAACCGCGGCCAATAGCTCATTTATGCGGCGGTTCCGCGGCCGAGTTGACTCAGTGCCAGATCGGGTTTTGGGGATATTTTTGTAATTGTATTTGGGCTCAGAATTTGGCCCTAAGGTTTCAGCTCTCTGCCTATAAATACTCCAGTTTTGAGCTATTGCAGGGATGCTTATTCTTTTTAGTTAAGATTTAGTGTAGATTAGTTTGTATTTCTTCTTCTTCATCATCTTTCCTCCATGAATTGTAGTGAGAGCTTTTGAGTGGAAGATCAATGAAGATGATGGTTTTTTATTATCTTGTATCTTAATTTTCTTGTATTGTAATTTTTATTTCCTTGTCTTGTAATTTTAATTCCTAGTGTAATTTTATTTCTTGTTGTTAAGTAGCTGTTGTTATTTCTTGTTTTCTTTTTCTTTTCTTCTTATTCGTATTATTTTCAAGCCATGATACTTGACGGAGTCCCTTGCTAAGGTGAGGGCCCAAGTAGTTAGTTTGCTACCATTTTGTAAAACCGTATTTTTTCCTTTCTTTCTTTTCTTCTTCCTTGCTTTGTTTTTATTTTCATTTTAATGTGTGAATAATTTCCACACTTGTTAGAGGCTAAGGAAGGTTAGTATGAGGGACGGTAAAATCCCTTGTGTTTCTCTTCACCAAACATCCTAAAACGAACCTAGACCAAACAAACGCAACCCTCTCACTTAGGCGCGCTATACGTAACATATAGCCGCGACCTAAGTAGAGAAGTCCTTTGGACGCACTACAACGTGACATGTAGTTGTGACTTAATTGGATACATGGTTGCGGGTGTTTGGCCGAGAGTTGAAAATAAGCGCACGTAGCGGAAGGACAAGGGGCACTAGGAATGGATTTAGCGTTGGAAAGCTTGCTTAAACTCACAAATCCCATTTCTATGTCCTTCTAATCCCCGCTAGTTTCTTTTATCCCAACTTCAATTTAAGATTGGTAAAAGAAAAGCATAAGACTAATCCTAACTCTACTAACCAACCTTAACCCTAACAAGCTTACTTGAATATAAATACGAACACTTAGTACAGTTTTGAACATACACATATAAATTCTTTATTGACTCGTCTAAAACACGAACGGACATACTACCATCTCCCTGTGGATCGACCCGTCCTCAACCGGCTAGCTGCAAAGCGACACCGTCTTGATTGCGGTAAGTATAACAAATAGGACAAGGTAGAACGCATAGCTCTACCCGATCAATCAATAGCTGAGAGCACCATAAAGAAGGAAAAAGGCACCCGTTCTTGTTGTTGGGAATTCTTCTTCTTCCAAATCCAAGGCTAAAGACAAGGGAAAAAAGAAGAAGAACCCACCAAACCGAAAGGCGGTGTTAAAAAGGCGAAAGGCAAGGACAAAGCCGGGGTTGTGGAATAGGAGAAAGGAGGGTGTTTTCATTGTCATAAGAAAGGGCATTGGAAGAGAAATTGCAGGGCTTGCATTGCCTCACTCAAAGACAAGAAGCATGACGATGCTTCAACTTCAGGAATTTTGTAACAGAAAAATATTTTTCATTAACTCTGCTTCCTGGGTATTGGATACCAGGTCAGGTTCTCACATCTGTAACTCTTTGCAGGCGTCGAAAAGTAGCAGGTTTTTGAAGAAAGGAGATATGACCCTCAGAGTTGGGAATTATGCAAACGTTGACGCCGTAGCTGTTGGAGATTATCATCTTGGATTGCCAAGTGACAACTTTTTGATTTTGAAGAACTGTTATTTTGTACCAACTATGATATGTAATATTATATCAGTTGTTTTACTAGATAAAGAACGATATAGTTTCACATTAGATAGCAATGTTATGAACATTCATCTTAATCAAATGTTGATTGGGACCGGTACACTTAATAACGGAATATATACTGTAAATCAACACACGGTTTTCAACATCCAAAACACCAACAAAAGAAAGTTTTCATATATAAATGAAACTTTTTATGGTATTGTAGACTTGGTCATATAAATGAAACAAGACTGAATAAGTTACATAAAGATGGGTATTTAGATCCGTTTGAATATCAATCTTATGAAACTTTTCAATCCTGTCTAAAAGGAAAAATGACCAAAACTCCGTTTACTGGACACGGAGAAAGAGCTACCGAGCTCTTAGGCCTCATACATAGTGACGTATGTGGACCAATGTCTACACATGCACGAAGCGGAGATTCCTACTTCATAACTTTTACTGATGACTTCTCAAGGTATGGACATGTGTTCATGTTGAAACATAAGTCCGATACTTTTGAAAATTTCAAAGAGTATAAAAATGAAGTAGAGAAACAAACAGGAAAAAGTATCAAAATACTTCGATCGGATCGAGATGGTGAATACTTGAGTACTGATTTCCTTGAGTTCTTAAAAGAGAATGGGATTCTCTCTCAGCTTATGTAACAACTCCAAATTCTATGTACAGAAAAAATTAATCAAAAGTTAATGTACACTTGGGGTATTTGATTTCCTGTGAATGCTATAAAAATTTGTTTTGCTTTAGAATAGCAAGAAAGAGCTTGTAGCTCATTGGTAAGACCTTGCACTGCTGAGACAAAGCACCAGAGTTCAAATCCCATCAGCCACATTATCTTTTTGTTTTAATTTTTTTTAATCTTTTAGAAGCCCAAGAGTCTTCACATGCACAACACGTAAAACCAAGAGTCACACTCAAAACAAACAGATACAAATTAGTATTCAGTCCGTCAGGGACACGTGGCCCCAATTCAAGCCCCCACGTCCATGATCGGACCGACGAGATTTGATCTGGGGCCGGCGCCGCCGGATTTTTCAAGCCCAAACCCAAAATTTTTCTTTTACCCTAGACCTTTGGAATCCCCCCTTAACTCCTGTATTACTTATTTACTCTGCACATTTTCCAGAGGCAATAAATCACCCATTTACTTCATTTTTAATACATATTCTAATTCACCCATTCATCACCCCTAAACCCTAATGTTTCCTATAAATACCACTCCATTTCACACCCCTCCTCACTCACAAATCTCTGCCAAAACTCTCGAGAATTCCCAAGTCTTATATTGTGCAAGTGGAGTTAGCAAAGGCGAAGCTCCGATGAAGTTCCGGCGACGATACGAGGAGTTTCCAGCAACAAAACGAAGCACTGATGAATCCTAGACCTCCTTCTACCTCCCCCCCCCCCCTCTCATTAAAACCAGTAAATCCCATTTCCTCTCTCACTTTCATCTCTAAAAAGTTCCATTTCTAAAACACGACGGAAGCAGAGTTAATCCGACTTTCGATTCGATTTTCTTTAAAAACTATATTTTTCTTAATCAAGATAACTTCATATTCTCACATATTGCTTAATAAACATTAACAAATTCAAAAAAACAAGTTTCACATCAAAATAATCATTTTTGTGACAATTATCGCATTTTTACATAAAAATACCACATACTATTCATTTCGACATTAAAACCTTTATACCTTGCTATACCTTTAGATAGTTCATGAGGTAATGACCTACCTCATCACAACACACATCTTTATTATAGCACGATTGATTTTGGGGCAATAGAATACGGGAAATACGATCTTACAAATAAAGAACCTAAACTTATAAAACCGTTTTCTATAAAAAGATGTATTAACGATTTCCATGCAATTGCGCCTCTACAACCCATTATGGGGACCCCGTTTGGGATGGTGCGGATTATCGCACATCCTTGGGCTTAGTAGAGCGAGATACAGACCTTCGCAATGAGCATTCGATCTCGATGGAATTTTTAAACATTTTTCTTTAGAAAAATGAGATTTCTACAAGAAAATAAATAAATTATTTTCATTAAATATCTATATATTTATTATCAAAATACCTATTTTTAATTATATAAATATTCCAAGTTTTATAAATCAATGGAATCACTATTACATGAAAATACCATCCAAATACAACACAAGTACAATATTTCAAGAAAATACCACATACTATGGAAACTAGGTTCTATTTACTAGAAATTGCACAATTGTAAAATACACATCTATGAAACTCAAAAGACGATAATTAAATGCTTGAGGAGTATTTTGAAATTATACCAAAACTATTTTTACATAAAACCCCTCTTACATAAAACCCCTCAAGTTATACTAAATTACAATAAGGACCCTAGTAAACATAGGTTTAAGCGGGACCGGTATCTTGAGCCTCAGAGAGCCAGAGATGTGGGTGCTTGCCTATCTAAGGTAGAAAAATTAACAAACGGTGTTATCAATATGGTAATTGTTTTGGAAAAAGACACAAATCTTGCCGTCCATGTGCAGCAGTTACCGATAACACCAAAACATAATTCAGGACTTCAATTTCTTTCCTAATTGTATGACTCAGACTGAGTCTAAATATAATCAATATGACTTGAATATGATTCAAGTATAAAACCAAAATTAAATATGAATCCATTTATTCAATCTATCTTGACTGAACCGAACCATGGATATACTCCATTTACATGTTCATCCATTATATCCGTTCCATTACTGGTATCATGGTCTCACCAAGTCATCCATCTATACAATTATAATACAATACAATCCAAAAATATAATCAAGAAATCACGGGGTTTATAAAGGGTAGATTGGTACAGAAGGTGTTAAAAGTGGCACGAGACTGCAACCATAAGACACATAACCTGAATCTCCATTGTCTTTGTACCGTGGCTGAACGGTTCCTTATACTCCGCATACCTTAGTCTCCAGGATAGTGAGACCCCTCTCGTATACACTGGCATTTTCTGTACCAAGCTACAAACAACAGCACTAACAATATAATACAACTTTAAAAGTTATATTCTCTTTCTGTCTATTCCGTCTCTTCTTACTTTTGGGACTTACCGAACGATTGTTCGCTGACGACATTCCTTTTCTTCTTTCTTTGGAATGTTGTCAGGTGGATCGAACCTTCTGGAGACAGAGCCCACCAGCGAGGACTTAGATCGGCTAGCCTTTGATCCGGAGCTATAGTTTACTTGTACATTTCATTTTCATTTCTGTTATGCCATTATTTAGGCATTGCTTTCAGTACATATATTTTCATTTCAGATGTATTGTAAAAAGAATGCTAATAAATAAAGTTGTTGTTCATTTACATCTTGTCTCTTGTGTACATTTTATTTTATATGGCTTAGATATGCTTAGCGTGTTTACTTCTAAGTAAATACGTAGCGGCCTCGTCACGCCCTCTGCCCATACACTGGGAAGCGGGGCGTGACAGGTTACTCCTCTGTATACACCACATCACAACGGTGTATCGGAGCGAAGAAATCGCACCTTATTAGATATGGTGCGATCTATGATGAGTAATGCTGAGTTACCGCTTTCTTTTTGGGGTCATGCACTGGAGACAGCAATATACCCGTTGAATCAAGTTCCAACTAAATCCATGCCAAAAACTCCATATCAAATATGGAGTTGAAAGAGCCTATATCTTAAACGAATTAAGATATGGGGTTGTCCTGCTTTTGTTAAAAAGCAAAGTCCAGACAAACTCGAGGCACGATCAGTATTATGTAAGTTTGTGGGATATCATAAACATTCGAATGGATATATTTTCTACCACGCAAAGGAACAAAAGATTATTGTTTCTCGAAATGCCACCTTTTTAGAAAAGGAATTTCTTGTAAAAGAAATTAGTGGGAGCGCGGTAGAATTGGATGAAATTCAAGAAACATAAATTACAAATGAAGATTTAATGGAACCAAAAATTCAAGAACAAACCGGCGAACCTCAGCCACTCCACAGATCTAATAGGAAATCTCATCCGCACGAAAGATACTATGGTTTTCTCATAGACGGGAATCGAGAGGATTGCATCATCAATGATGATGAGCCTACTAGTTTTCAGCAAGCTATCACGAGTAGGGACTCGGTGAAGTGGCTGGATACTTTGAGATCCGAAATGGAATCCATGCACACAAACAAAGTTTGGACTTTAGACGTTGCACCTCCTGGGGTAAATCCCGTTGGATGCAAGTGGATCTTCAAAAAGAAGATTGGTGTTGATGGACAGGTAGAAACATATAAAGCTAGACTTGTTGCAAAAGGTTTTCGTCAAAAACCAGGTGTGGACTATGATAAAACTTTTTCTCTAGTGGCTATGCTTAAATCCATCCGGATCCTACTTGTTGTTGCTGCCTTCCACGACTATGATATCTGGCAGATGGACGTAAAAACCACTTTTCTAAATGGTGATTTAGAAGAATACGTTTATATGGATCAGCTAGAAGGTTTCATTGACAGTGGGAGTAGTGGAAAGACATGCAAGTTGCTTAAATCCATTTATGGATTGAAGCAATCATCGCGGAGCTAGAACATATGCTTTGATAATGCAATCAAAGAGTTTGATTTTATCAAGAATGTAGTACAAGAAAATTGTAGGGAGAGCTGTTGTTTTCCTCGTATTGTACATGGATGACATCCTCATGATGGGAAATGACATTCCCATGCTACAATCATTCAAACTTTTTCTGTCACAGAAATTCTCCATGAAAGACCTGGGTGATGCCTCCTACATACTGGGGATTAAGATCTATAGGGATAGATCTAAACGACTTTTGGGATTATCCTAATCAAGGTACATTGACATCATACTAAAAAGGTTTAGTATGGAAGATTCCAAGCACGGTAATCTACCCGCTTGTCATGAAATCATCCTCTCCAAAGAGATGTCACCTAAGACTGATGAAGAGAGGGATCATATGAACATTATACCCTATGCTTCTGCAGTCGGATCTATAATGTATGCGATGTTGTGTACCAGATCAGATGTATCTTATGCACTAAGTGTAGTAAGCCGGTATCAATCAAACCCAGGGGAGAAGTATTGGACAGCTGTGAAGAACATACTTAGGTACTTGAGAAAAACTAAAGATATGTTCTTGGTGTATGGTAATGATGACCTCCAAATGGAGGCATTTTCTGACTCTAGCTTCCAAAGTGAAAAAGATGACGGCAAATCCAACTTGGGTTATGTATTTACCCTCAACGGAGGGGTGATATGTTGGAAGAGTTCCAAACAGGATATCGTTGCAAACTCAACGATGGAAGCTGAGTACATTGCTGCCAATGATGCTGCCAAAGAAGCAGTCTGGATGCGTAAGTTCATTACGGAGCTGGAGGTGGTTCCGATCATTGCTGATCCAATACCATTGTATTGTGATAACAATGGAGCTGTAGCACTAGCAAAGGAACCGCAGTCCCATCAGAAGTCCAGACACATCTTGAGGCGATATTATCTGATCAGGGAGATCGTTGATCGCAAAGAGATCGAGATATGGAGAGTAGACACAAAAGAAAACCCAGCGGATCCATTCATGAAGGCCATTCCCTAAGTACATTTTGAGCGACTCTTTGGGTTGTTGGGTATGAGATACGCCAATAACTGGCCCAGTGCAAGTGAGAGATTGTTAGATATATATGCCGTAGAGACCATTATTGTATATTGGACATTAGGGATATATGTATATATAGAATAATCTTGCTCAAAATGATAGTATGCTATCTGGTTTTGACTTTATCTAAACGTGTATGCATTTATTTCTTGCTCTCAAATATACATGTTGATAAAGCCCTTAGAATTTTTGCTTGGCTGCCAGGACTATGATGTCGATCATATTAGTGGGTCCTGGGTAGTAAATAAGTACATCCTTAAAAGTTCCTAGTCATAGGGATATCGAGACAGGGCATCGATATACCAGAATAGACTAGTGTATACATTTCTCGACCCCATACAGGGCAATGGTTGATCCCACAACCATTGGTGTTTGACACCAAAGATTGTATGCAGGTGCTCATTAGGTACTGAATACACCGAACGGACTCACCGAGAACTCCTAGATGGTACTACACCTATCGTTAGATAGCAGTTCTCAGGTGACACAAGTACAGGTTAGTCTGTAGACCTGAGTTCGTCATAGTGTCTCATGTGGTCCCACTGTACTTAGATTACTACCCTACCACAGCCTTAAAGGGTTGTGCAAACAGGTAATGGTTAGGTACAGTCCCGGATCATGTGGAGGAAATAAGAGATCGAAAGGGATTCTTCTCTCCCGGTATGGGGAGTTGATGTTGCGCAGTGCGAGATTAGCTGTAACCATAAGTCCCTGGCCAGGGCAAGCAAGTTTTATTGATAAGCATTATCGGTAGTTTCCCATATGGTTATGAGCTTTATATTTGCACGATTCATCGGGTTAGTGGGAGTCTGACAGATACCACCTCCCAGATCAGATATGCGACATTCTCAAACGAAAAGACCAGACTGTACGGTAAGTGTCATTGATAAGCTCTGTAGGGTACAGACAAGTTATCTTATCGACCTTTCCTTCATTCAACACCTGGGTAGCCGTTATGTACAACTAGTACCGCTGACGTGCTTGTAAGTTTAGGATGTGATCCGGCAACTCACTGCCAGCGTATTGACGGGTCTTTAGAGTCCCACACAGATGTTTTGTGCACTCGAACGAAATAATGTAGTGCACGCATGGGATGCGTGCAGAGTCCGGTTAAACATATGTCTTTGTCCGGACAGGTTATGATACTAGCCGGTTTTCTGACTAAACCGGGTCATTGAATTAATTGTTAATTTAATGACAAGTTTAATTATATAATATTATATGATAATACATGTAATTAACCTAATATCATTTTTACTCTCTCTCTCTCTCTCTATTTTAATGTTCCATGTGATGTGAACATTTTCTTTTATCATGGCTAATATCTTTTTAACCATGAAATATCCTTTTTTCTTTTTTTTTCTTTATCTTTTTCTCATTTGTACATGCCTAAGGGTGATGTGTAACCATTTCACACACCTTAGGACATGTGTTAGAATGATAAGAGCGAGGTGGCATGACTTAGGTTATGAGAGCATGTTGAGATTAATCATAACCTAACTCATCTCTCTCTCTCTCCCCTTCATTCTAACACAAAAAAAAAATCTTGAAAGGAAAAAGAAAAAGGTAGAAAAGAAATAGGAGAGAATAGAGTGAAACCCCTCATGATCTACATCTCCAAGGGACTTATTCTTACTACTTAGCAACTAGTAAGGAAGCAGGAGTAACTCGAGTCGCCATTCATCACCATGGATCGTCTTCGACGGAAAGGGCCGACAACGAGACTTCAACCGGTGAACTCTAGGAGACCAAATTAGGAGTTCAAATTAAAGAAGCCACCTTACCACACAAATTGGAGTTTTAAAGAAGAAGCATCAAAGGTTGTATGCTTTTTCTCTCTTAGCTCAAAGGTTTTTGTTTTTGCAAGTTAATAGTTTTAGGATGATCACTAGGGAAGCATGTCATGCTAGCTAGTTTTTATTTGATTTTACCATTCCGCATCGTGCTTTTTGCTCTAGCTCAGTGCATGACATCTTTACAAGATAAACTCTGAACCCTTGGATTAAAAATCCATTGGTGATTAAAAATCACTGTTTGATAGAATTAAATTCAATCTATGGAAAAAATATATCCTTAATCTCATTAAAAACAAGAAAATATATTCTGTAAAACAGAAATCATTGGATCAAAGATCCAATGGTGGATAAAATTCCCCAAATAATCTTTAAGACAAATTAAATCAATTGGAATCTCTCAATGAGAGATTTTCTCAAAACTGATCAACAATTTATCTTGCCTATATAAAGGACCTGAGATTTCAAGTCCCTCATACACACAGAGACATATAGAGAGAACCCCCTATAAACTTCTGAAAACAAAAAAAGCTGCAACTGAGAATTTAATTCTCTCGATGAAGAAAGCCCCATTCCCCTTTTATACCCTAGGTAAAGAAAAAGTAAAGAAAAAAATATATCTTCTTTTCCTAGTACAAGTAAAAAACAAGGGTCTGACCCTTCATAAAAGAACTTAGTTTTTTCTCTGGATCTGAGATCTGTAAGACAAATCTCCCATAAGTTGAGAATTTAATTCTCATCGAGAAGATTCTGTTCTTCAGACTCAAAATCTAAGGGAAACAACTAGATAAAAAGAAAAGATAGAAAAGGAAACTTGTTCCAGGATTTTAATTCCTCTGAAAACAGAGTTTAACCCTATAAAGAACTTAGTTCTTATAATAAAAAACATAAGAACTTAGTTCTCAAAGAAAAACTTGATCCCAGATCTTCAAAACAGAGATCTTGATGATCATCGATGGTCAAAACGCCATCAACAGAGATTAAATCTCTAAAAGAAAAGAACTCAGCGTCTCACATACTTCCCATCTGAGCGCCCAATAAAAAAGGAGCTCAACGCCTCACGTGCTTCCCACGAGAGCACCAAAAAATAAAAACTCAGCATCTCACGTGCTTCCTACATAAGCGCCAAGAGGTGCAGACTCAGCGCCTCACGTGAAACACACGTGAGCACTGTATAAAAGTGCATAGCACTATATATATAGTCAAAACGATTAAGTGCTTAGCACCGATTGGGCAACGCCCATATCTGGACGCCTCACATGGTTCCCACATGAGTGCCAGAGCCATAAATAAGTGTTTAGCACTTCTCAATAAAAGGAGAAAACCCAAGATCGAGCATACCGAAACCAAACTGGGTAAGTCTCTCTAAAGTTGCTTGCAGTTAAGCCCAAATGCTCTGTTGTTGGATATTAATAAAATTTAATGATCGTGAAAATGTTGGTGAGTTGATTTTAGTCTCAAATAAGACTAACATATTCTTAGTTAAAATAAATTGAGCCCAGATGCTCATTTATATAAGTCGATCTTAATCTAAAAAAAGATTAACGGTCCTTAAATAAAATAAAATATTTTTTGAACTAAAAGAACATACAAGCTAAGTTCAAACCCAAATCTAAAATATACGGATTTGGGCTAATCCGCGCCCTACGGACGATGACAAAAAATAGTCTCTGTATACAATCTACGGACAACCATAACAAACAAAATAAACACACGACATGAAGTGACCTACCAAAGCAAGAGAAAGTTGTTATCGCAATGCGATAATAACTTTAACTACAGAGGCTTGTGCCTGTGAGGAAGAGCGTCCCCAAAATCAAAAACCCCTCATAAACGAGGGGGTCAGATAAAATTTGCTACAACGGTTGTATCTGTCCAAACCTCCGATATACGTGCCATAAATCAACTTGGTATCTTCGAAGAGGTGGATGGATATGTCCAAATAGCATCTGTCCCCAAATTCAGGCAAGACGTTCAATCCCAGTTCATTTTTGTTTTCGGCGGTAAACAGATTCTGGCACGCCCGGTGGGACTTCTTCTTCTTTCCACTCCGCACTTCGTGTGTCGTGATCGCGAACAAAATCGTGGTTCCCATATTCATGGTTGCTTCTAGATTCGAGGTACTAAAACTTGGTCTCGCTTCTGTACAAAATCAATGGCTCTCAACTGCACTGCTTGCAACAACAACTCTCTTTCTACCCCAGCTGGAAGAGTCGCATACGGGCATAACGCGGCCTCTATTTTCTTAATACCGTTAGGGCAGGTCACACAGGCCTCTACCGGGCAATTCTTTAGGACCATGCTCCTACCTGTGAACTTTGGCATCTCAACTCCATAAGGAGAAGCTCCTAGAAGGTCGGTCTTTGATCGGCTGGCAACCATGGCGGCTCCTATCAGCAAGCCGTCCAAATCTGACATCTCAATCTTCAACATGCTGAGAAAGAACTCGAGCAAGCCCGTAAAGAAGCCCCTGATACCATAGGGAGCTACCCAAAAATGGCTAGCTCTCCCTACTCCTGCTACGGGTGAAGCCGATAAAAGTGCTTCCCCTCCAAGATGGTCGATCTTCGAAAGATTGGCCAACTCCGCTTCAGCTCCACCAAGAATGTAAGTCTTCCAAAGGCTAACAGTAAGTGAAGCTCCCCAGCAACGCCTGGGGCATGAGGAAGACAACCCCAAACTGAGGCAATTCCCACTCCACAACATGCTCCACGTTGCCACTGGCGCCGAGTGAGAGAAGCTAGGGGAAACTCCCCCTCTGGGCTCACTCCACCAGCTTTTATGGTGGATATCAACGTTGTTGTTCTAACTAGTAACAACTTTCACCCGCTTAAGAGGGTGCACAATAACTCCCAGACGGTGGTACTGAAGAAATCACCTCCACCGGCAGAGGTCCCAATACAGAAACAACCAGAGCAGCCTTATCAGTGGCTCTCTTCTCAAATCCATATAGTCTGACGAAAAGTACAAGACTCTGTGCTTGATGAAAGCTACTCTCGTCGACCCAAGAAATCTAAGGGCTGACAAGAAAAAGACTGCTCCTCCGCCATACAACAGAGGACTTCTCCTAAACAGGCGTCTGTTACAACGGCTCCTTCAACTCCAATATTTCATAAAAGAACGAGGTTAGAGA
Source organism: Agapanthus africanus (assembly GCA_030015575.1). NCBI lineage: Eukaryota > Viridiplantae > Streptophyta > Magnoliopsida > Asparagales > Amaryllidaceae > Agapanthus > Agapanthus africanus. The sequence continues at coordinate 473,793,954 of CM057343.1, forward strand.
AAACTTTACTGCCAGCAGCAAAATCCAATGGCGAAAGATCTAAACGCCCTAAGTCTGGGGGCATAGCCATACATACGGTCTACAGGCTAGCAGCCACAAACTCAGTCGCTGAAAAAGGCTCAGGAGCAACATCAAAGGCTCCAGGAGATGCTGACCAAAATGGCAGCTCTCACCAGACCAAAAGAAAGTGTAACAACCCTAATTTTCCTATACAAATTTTTTTTTTCAAATATTTTTTTTCAAAAGTCTACAAAGGGGTATTTTAGCATGAGCACAAGATATAGGTAATTATTTTGTTTTTAATTACAAGCTACAAGAATATAATAACTCCATTTTTAGTGTAAAAGAATTTACTTTAAATTTAATGTATACTAGGAGTATTTATTCTTGCTGCTATCAGTTTAAGTAATTAAATACCACAATAATTACAAGAAGGAGCTTGTAGCTCATTGGTAATACCTTGCACTGTTGAACCAAGCCATCAGAGTTCGAATCCCATACCCCACATTATTTTTAATATTGATTTTTTTAAAACCTTTAGAATACCAAGAGTTTACACGTGCATATCTCACAAAAACCCCACTACACCCAAAGATGTAACACTTGCAGAGGGTAGATGAACCGTCGAGGGAGATCCAGGTCACCGGACTCGGTCGGGAATCGGCCAACTCGGCCTTGACTCGGCCGACTTAGTGATCCGACCGAGTCACGACCGAGTCACCCCCGATTCGGCCGATTCCGGCGAGGGTCACAACATGAAAGTTGTGTCTTTTCATATTCCCTACTCACCTGCAAAGTTTCAGCCTCATACCACTTCCAGAGCTCTTTAAAAACTCCAATTACTCCACTTTTAATACATTTTTATTACATTTTATCACATTTTTATTTTTAACTTTTCATCTACCCTAACCCTAGCTTAACCCTATAAATACCAACCCTACACACTACCCTCTCACCCTCCAAAATCTTGAGCCACTCTCTCAAAAGTTTTCCAAGAAGTGTGTGCTTTGAAACCGAGTTCACGGCGAAGCCCTGACGGAATTCCGGCGACGCGCTTTGAAGCAACCGGCGACGAAACCACACCTCGGCCTTTCCCCTAGTCCTCTTTACTCTTTAGAAGAGTTTGAAAACCCGTAAGTCCCAATCTTCCCTCTTTTCTATTTCTTAAAATACGGAATTACGAATCCCGACGGAAATCGGAACAAACCGATTTCCGATTCGGTTTTTTCTACAAAATCCCACTTGTCACCTAATCCATAATACCTACCTATATTCATGATGACTATTAATCACATAGAAACCAATTTAAACAAAGTTTCTCACATGAAATGATAGCTTTCTTGTAAAACCGTATTCTTTTCATAAAAATACCATGAAGTTTATTTTTCTTTGTTTAATCAATTCCCTCATTCCTAAATATGTTTATCTTGATCAATAAACTTGCAGAAATCAATTTGAATGAATTTTCACACATAAAATGATAACGTTTTCAAATACCGTATTCTTGCGCTTAAATACATTCAAGTTTAATATATCATATTTAACCTCTAAAACTTCATTAAAACTTAAAATAAGTCACGAGGTAATGACCTACCTCTACACACACACAAATATAACCCTAATTGATAAACGTCAAAACATAGAATACGAAAATACATGACTTTTCACTAAAATACCATTATCTTTATAAACCTTTCTTGAAAGCTTTAAGTTGTACACAATTTTAAATAAAATCTTTTATAATGAAAGCACGATATGTCATGGACATCGATCGTTTATCTAAACTGACTTTGTGGTGTCTAGGCAAGTGTGTCTAGGCTAGTGGTTTTTAATTAGGCCCACTATTGTGGTTCCTTCCCACTTACCTGGCACTTATCTGGCCGCAAATGACGGTGAAGAGGCGATTTGAGGCTTCTAATGACTTGCCGTTTAGACCTTAGAAATAGGCTAGTTGGCTTAGGAAACCCTAGAGACTAAAATACGGAAATTTATACCCTTTTATAAATAAATACCTTATATTTATAAAACCGTTTTTTCTAAATGAATGGTATTTGTTAAACCTAAGCAAAGCGCCGCTACAACCCACCTTTGGGGAACCCGTTAGGGATAGTACGGTTCATCGTGCACCCGCGGGCTAGTAGTGCGAGATTCAGACCTTCGCAAGGAGCATTCGGTCTCGAAAGGTTTAAAATACGGCATTTAAGAAAAAATGAGATTTTGGAAAATAAAATATTATTTAAAATTATTCTTGTATTAATTTAATTATCATTTAAACACATATTTTATTATAAGATAAAGTTTCCATCTTTTTCTAAAATTACAAGATTAAAAGTTACATTAAAATACCATGAATTTCAAATAAATCAATTAATACTTTTATTAGGATATATTCACTAGAATAACACAAATAAAATTTACACTCATTATAACAATAAAGACGAATAATAAATACTTGGGGTGTATCTTGAAAACTATGCAAAAGTATTTTTATATAAAACCCCCTCAAGTTTTATAATTTACAATAAGGACCCTAACAATTAAAGAACTTCAAATTCCATTTCTTTTAGTCTGACTCGGGTTTGAGTCTGACTATTTCTGACTTGAATATGATTCAAGTCATTCTATATTCTTTAATATTCCAACTCAATATGAATACATGAATCCCAGAATCCTGTTAACAATCATTACAACTTGACTGAATCAAACCATGGATATACATCCATTATTCCGTTATTCCATTTACCTGATTATGCAGTTACAACATGTTTACTGATATCATGGTTTTGATCAGTCATCCAACTTATACAATACAATACTACAATACAATCATAACACTACAGGGTTTAAGGGGTAGACTGGTACGGAATATGTTAAAGGTGGCACAAGGTGGTCACTTAAGACGTAATTACATCCATGCCGTTGTTCCGTGGTATTATCGACGGAGCCTTGTACTACAGGTTACCAAGGTCCCCGGTGTAAGTGGGACTCCCCTCGTATACACTGGCATCTTCTGTACCAGGCTAAAAACAACAACGTTAATACAATATTATAATATTATGATACAACAGTAAAAGCTCTCTCTCTCTCTCTCTCTTTCGTACTGTCTGTTTATTTCCCCCTTATCTTTGGGACTTACCGAGCGACTTGTTCGCTGACGACATTCTATTTCTTTCTTCTTTGAATGTCTTCAGGTGGTTTGGCCCCGGCAGAAGTTGAGTCAACCCAGGAAGACTTGGAGCAATTTGCTGAAGACCTTGCAGTATAATTTCATTGTACACTTTTCTTTTCAGTACTTTCCATTTCCTGTTATGCCACTGTTTAGGCATCTTTATTTCAGTTGTATTTTTTTTTCCTTTCCATGTTTTGTACAAAGAATGTTAATAAATAAAAATTGCTGTTATTTTTATACTCTTGTCTCTTGTGTAATATTTTATATTGCTTAGCTACGCTTAGCGTATGTACTTATGAGTACATACGTAGCGGACCTCATCGCGTCCACTTCACCGTACACTGGGAAGCGGGGCGTGACAGAAAGTCCGGACAAAAAGTCGAACAACACCAAGAGCAAAAGACCGATACATAGTTCTTATGACGAGTGCTAGAGAGAAAAGACAAAAAAGCTGTCGAGCAAGCTGCTAATATCAAGTAGATGGCTCTTTTATTCCAAGACATGGTTGGAATAATGATCCAACCAGAACCACCGGCTGAAATTCCAACGGTAATTATCGAGGATGACAGAGGAGAAACATCAAATCCTTCCCCAGCCTTATCAGCGGTAAAGTAGGAAACAATCTCCAAGGCGGCCCTAAATGACTACACTGCTCAGCAAATCAGAGCTCACCAGGAAAATGAAGTCGCTAGCCAACTCGTCAAAACCGGGCGACCGTAGCCGGTCTGGTATAACCAAATCAAGTACCCACCGGGATATACAATCCCGAAGTTTCATGTTTACAAAAGAACGGGCAATCCCTACCAGCACGTCGCACAATTCAGAGCTCTATGCGTCATTACTAGAGGCGACGACAAATTGTTTCTTCGCCAATTCGTCGGGAGTTTGTCCGAGACAGCTTTCGAATGGTACTCAGAGCTCCCGAATGACTCTGTGAAAACATTCTCTGAAATGGAGTTATTGTTCACGCAACGGTTCGCCAATGCTAGTGAGCGCACTCCGATTACAACACTGATTAATTCCAGGGTAAAGCCGAGAGAAACTTAGGTCCAATACGCGATCCGGTAGCGGAACCTGTGGTCTAAATGCGAACAGCACATCGAAAAGTCTCCAGCCGTGGGCATGTTCATTAGGACCCCCGATCCTCAATCGACTGTGTCCCAGTTCATGACATTCTTCAAACCCACAACCTTCTAGGCGCTGATAGACAAGTTGGCCTAAATGGATCAGATAGGTCATGGCCCCTCCTCCTCAAATAAGGACTCTCAAAAAAACAAGCGTAAAGGGAAAGCAACCTTCATTGCCTATACGCAAGAACAACCAAGCGGTCCAAAACTGGCTGCTCGCCAAAATAACGCACGTGCACACCCGTCCTTGGAAGATAGGTTAGGACGCGCATACTCGTTTCCTCGCGATAAAACGAGGAGGTTTTTTGAGCTGGTGATGCGAAATAATCTCATCATATTGCCAGACCCACGGCGACCCGCACAACTTAGTGATGTCAACAACCCTAACTACTGTTCCTATCATAGGATAGTGAGCCATCCAATTGAAGACTGCTACATCTTCAAAAATTGGGTTGAGGACCAGTACTAACAAGGTAAGTTCGCACTGTCCAATAAATGGAAGGTAAACCCGCCCCAAGAGCATGCTCCTGAAAAGGTGGACGCGCAGGGCGTATCGTGCTTACTTGTGGAAGAAGCCCCATGGGTGGTAGTCCTTTCAGCGAAAACTAAAAGAATGCTGAAGAATCTACAAACATGTCCGGCGATCAAGTGGAAAAGCTCGCTTGAACATGGAGTTTTTGAAGGGATGCTGAAATCACGTCCCACACCGAAAGTTGTTGACAAGGGGAAAAGCGCTCAAGTCAAGCCGTCAAAGTCTTCTAAGAAAAAGAAGAAGACCAAGAAACCCGTGCAGCCTGCCGAGTATGATGACAAGTGCACAAAGCTTCAGAAATACGTAGACGCGCTGGAAGAATATAATTAGAAGGCGCGGACACCGGTCACGTTCGAAAAATTCCTCAAGCATATTCTTGAGGATGGAGATAGTGACAATGATGAGAGAAATGACTCATCAGAAGAAACGGAAGACTATGTTGCAAGTTGCCATATGATTTCCCATTCGTCGTTATATGACGAAGAAGCTCCCTTAGCGTTAGAAATTGACGTAGAGGAACTGGGGCCAGAATCGGCGCTAAATTCCCTGAATCTGCCAAAAGAAGACCCGATTGAGAGACTTTTAAACAAAGCCTTTCAAAAAAGTAAAGACGATCGAGAATGTGAGACAGCCATATATGAAAAGGCTAAGCGTCAGCGTCTGAATAAAGAAGCTGCAGTGAGAACGAATCATAAAGTGCCCCGACCAAACCAAAGGCCACCTGCAACAAATAAAAGCAGGATCAAAACTGAGAAGCGGTTCGCTAAAGCCCTATCAATGGGGATGAAACTGCCGCCACTAATGATGTGCACTCTCGGAATCCCATATTTCGATGGAAGAGAATCATATCCAAAATACTGCCTATATCACCGAAAGGTCGCCAACCCCATCGAGGAGTGCAACACCTTCAAGAAGTGGGGCAAGAATATGTTGCCCATCGAAAGCACTTTAAGAAGGAGAAGTGCGAAACTCGCGCTCGTCAATATGAGAGTGGCGAAACAAACACATATAAAGAAATAACTAGCAACATTCATATGGTTGGTACTAGTTCGCAAAGGGAAAAACCCCAAGTTCTCATGTTCGGGAGCGATTCCGAGGATGAAATACCCCTCGACTCTCTCTTTGAAAACTCCATTTCGGAAAAAGAAGAGGAGGAGAAGAACTGCGAGAATATTGAGCTGCGTAACCGTACGTTGCCTGAGAAGAATCTCGGACTTACGAACAAAGGTTCGAACAAAAAAGACAAAAGAAAAGAGAAAATGCCCGAGGAAATCGCCCTTGATGAAGAACCAGTCAAAGAGCTCGCTCCAAAGGACCCGCTTAAGAAAAACAAGGTGGATTATAACGTCCTAGCACATATGAGGAAAATACCCTCACATCTAAGCATATTGGATGCTCTCCTCCTGTCCATAGAGGCACGAAATTCCCTGATTAAGGCGTTACAAGATCCCGACCAGTTCCAAGCTTTTCCCGCAGAAGAGAAGATGAAAGATGAACTGGCAGAGGTCCACACAACTGATATTATGTTCAGCGATGAAGATCTATTTCTCGGTACGTGTGAACATAATCGACCGCTATACGTCACCGGGTACTTCCACGACATCAAGATAGGGAAAATCCTTGTTGACAACGGATCCTCCGTTAATCCTCTCAACGTGCGAGTGCTGAAGGAAATCTGCTTGAATGTTCATCACCTTGCCCGAGATAAAATTACCATCTCTAGGTTCGACTCACAGTCGTCATGAATACTTGGGTCCGTAATACTGACGCTACGTTTCGGGATGCTCGTCACTGATATCAAATTTCATGTCATTGACGCCAAAACTTGCTACAACGCCCTACTCAGTAGGCCTTGGTTACACGAGTATAATATTATCCCTTCTATACAACATCAGTGTATGAAGTATTTCAAGGATGCCTCGGAGTACACCGTCATAGGAGAACTAAATCCGTTCTCGGTGAATGAAGTGTGAAAGTATGAAAATGTGAACTACTTTCTGCCGGACTTCGAAGATCCTGAAAGGTGCCACAAGACGGAGAATAAATAAAAATTCGCGGCCAGTATCCCGATCTTTAGAAGCGATATCGAGGAAGATGAATAAATAGTCTACTCGGGGCAACCTTAAAGGCAAAACAAAAAGCCCGGACCATCTACTCCTATTTTGGTCTTTGGCAGCGACTCTGACGACGAGGCCAATGCAGTGTTCTCCGTCTGCCCGTCGATGCAGACTTTTGCCGAAGCAGATCAAAGTCTACAAATCATGATGGCTCCGCCTCGACACTACAAGGAACTTGATGCACTCGATACATACAGCGTACAAGACTACAAACGTTCTACGTGTCTCCTAGGAGAAGACGTGAGAAAACGACCCTCTTCTACAAATCTAAGAAGACCAAGGTAGAAAACGAAGTCTGGCATGGTATCGACCCCACTCTTGACAAGTTCCATCCCATCCGTATACTAAGATATTATGCGGAGGGATTAAAGAAACTATTAATGCCCTAAGGAATACCTCTAGAACAAACGGTTCGTGAGACCCGATTCTACAAAAAGATTTGGGATATTCCCGGGACTCAAAGAAAGAAGCCTAATGAGAAGATGGAAAAAACTGGGCTCGGATATGTTCAGTCCAAGAAACGGAAGCAAATTTACAGCTGCCACGTTATAAACAGCTTGAGTGGAGAATAAAATGCTCTTCCGGATAGCCGTGACGTCAAATTGGAGAAAGATCCCGCTTTGAAATGTTAAGTCCGTCGCTCGAAGAGCAAATTGACAAGCTAATAAATGAAGCTTGTCAGGCGAGCCGAGACGACCATAGTCGCGAAATGGACATATACGAAAAAGCCAAGGCGCAGCGTCTCAGTCAGCAAGCAATGGAAGAAGTGGACCATAATTCTCTTCACCTACAGCCCGCTACATGCTTTCGCGAAAGGGAAAATCCTAAAGCAGAAACGAAAATGAGGTAAGTATTGCTGACAGTGCTCGAGGACGACAAAGCAAATCCAAGAAACCTTCTAAACAAGGAAAGTCCAGACTCGGCCCGTCCTTTATAAAGAAGATGGGGCATGAATACTCGTTCCTGCAGGACAAGACAGGGAAAATATTCAACCTTATCATGAAGCACCAAATGACGCGCTTCCAGAATCTCGGCACTCCGAACAAATAAACAAGGTCCATCACCCAGAATATTGCTCTTATCACTGAGCAGTAGGTCACCCCCTTACAGACTGCTTCACGCTCAAAGACTGGGTGGAGGACCAATATCAGTAAGGCAGGTTTATCCTATCCGACAGCTGGAGGGTAACCTCGCCACAAAAATACGAGCTAAAGAAGACCTAAACCGTCAGGATAGGACCAGCTTAATCGCGAAAATGAAAGCGGACTCGTACCTGTCATATGGTAACTCTCTCAAAAAAGGGAGAGGACGAGAATATGACTGACCTTTTTGGGTGCTTCGCAAATGAAGACGATGATGAGGAGATCTCAGAATTTCCACCGACACCAAAAGAGCTGGAGGACGGGATATATACCACAACAGACAACCTAAGAAAAATCGATGTAGGGACGGAGGATGATCCGAGGCCGACATTCGTCGGTGAACTACTATCTGAAAAATAAGTAGGCACACTCAAAGACGTGCTTATGCAGTATAAAGACTGCTTCGCATGGAACTACTCCGAAATGCCGGGTCTAAATCCAAAAGTAGCGGTACATAAACTGGCCATATTGCCAGACATAAAGCCTATTAAACAAGCACCAAGAAGGATGCGGCTCGAGCTTGAGATGAGTATCAACGCTGATGTCAAGAAACTAATCGAATCTGGCTTCATCCATGAAGCTCAATATCCCGACTGGATCGCTAACATTGTTCCAGTGATGAAGAAAAATGGGACAGTTTGCATCTGCATACTTTCGGGACCTCAACAAAGTATGCCCGAAAGATGACTTCTCAGTACCTATTATCGAACTGATGATCGATAACACATCATCTACGAGGTCTTCTCTTTCATGGATAGATCTTCAGGATACAACCAAATAAAAATGGATCCTAAAAACCAGAAGCATACCGCCTTCCGGACATCATTAGGTGTATTCTGCTACAAGATGATGCCCTTTGGCTTGAAGAATGCTCGTGCTACCTACTAAAAAGCCATGACAAAGATCTTCGTTGACCTCATACACGAGATCGTCAAATGCTATATTGACAATCTTATGGTGAAGAGCAATCTAATGAGGAACCCTGGGAACATCTAAAAATAGTGTTCCAACGTCTTCGGAAATATAATCTGAAGATGAACTCTCTAAAATGCGCGTTTGGATTTTTCTCAGACAAATTCCTGGGATTCATCATTCGTCACCGAGGCATCAAAATCGATCCCTAGAAAATCAAGGCGGTTATGGAAATGCATTCGACAAGAACCCTCAAACAATTACAGTCTCTCCAAGGAAAGCCCACGTATATCTGGCGGTTTATAACTGTAACAACCCTGAACTTTCTGTACATAATTTTTCAAAATACAGAAAGGAGTATCTTAGCCTGAGCACAAGTTATAAAATTAATTTGCTTTAGAACAGCAAGAAAACACTTGTAGCACATTGGCAAAGCCTTGCACTGCTGTGATATAGCCCCTGTGTTCAAATCCCCCCAGCCACATATTATTTTTATTAATTTTTCTTTTAAACTTTTAAAAGCTCAAAAGTTTACACGTGCACTACACATAAAATGAAAAGTCACACTAAAAACAAACATATGGAAAATGATATTTATACAGCCGAGAACACGTGGCAAGCATCCAAGCCCCCACATCCCTAAATGGACCGTAGAGATTCTCCATGGGGTCGGCGCCGCTGGGCCCCCTATCCCTATTGCCTCCAAATTTTTACCCTGCACCCCTTGGACTCCCCCCACTAACCCTAATCTGTTTGATTTCCCTGCACATTTTCAAAGAATTAAAATAAGGCATTAATCTAAATTTTATTGCATATTTTTAATTCATTCTTCAATTCTCAAAATTCTAATTTCTCCTATAAATACAAATATCCCACCCGAGCCTCCTCATTCAGAAATCCATTGCCAAAACTCTCTAAAATTTCTAAGTCCCAAAAGTTGTACAAGTGGAATTAGCTCAAGGCAAAGTTATGGCGACGTTTCGGGACAAATACGACGACGACGCGACTCCATGATGATTGCAAACCCTTCCTCTACCTCTCCCCTCTCCTTAAATCAGTAAGCCCCCTCCCCCTCCTCTCTTTCTATTAAAAATACTTCTCTTTTCAAAACTCGTCGGAAGCGGAGTAATTTCGACTTCCGATTCTAATTTTATCAAAAACGAAATTTTTCTTAATAAAAAATTTATCATCTTTTTACATATTGTTTATTAACTATTAAATAACATTTGAAACAAGTTTCAATTCAAAATATAATGTTAAACAACTTTTATGTAACTTTTACGGTAAAATACCATCTAGTTTACGTACGACATTACTTTATAGTTTGGCTCATATTACCTTTAGATAACTCACGAGGTAATGATCTACCTCATCACAACACTCATCTTGACATAGCACGATGGCTTTTGTAACAACTTTTGAGGGACAAAACACAATTTACATTAAAATACCTTAAACTATCGAAACCCGTATTCTTTAAATTGTTTTAATTAATTCCTTGCAAATAAACCTCTACAAGCCATTTTGGAGAACCCAATTGGGATGGTGCGGGTTATCGCACATCATCGGGACTAGTAGAGCGAGATGCAGACCTCCTCACGGAGCATTCGATCTCGATGGAATTTTTATTAAAATTTTTAAGAAAACGTGATTTCTATTTAATAAATAATTTCTATTTTTATAATTTTATATATATATATATATATATATTATCAAAATATCTATTTTATCAAAAATAGATATTTTGATAAATAGACATTTTATCAAAAATAGATAATTTCATCAAAAACGCAATTTTTCTTAATAAAAAATTTACCATCTTTTTACATATTGTTTATTAACCATTAAATAAAATTTGGAACAAGTTTCAATTCAAAATATAATGTTAAACAACTTTTATTTAACTTTTACGGTAAAATACCATCTAGTTTACATACGACATTACTTTATAGTTTGGCTCATATTACCTTTAGATAACTCACGAGATAATAACCTACCTCATCACAACACTCATCTTGACATAACACGATGGCTTTTGTAACAACTTTTGAGGGACAAAACACAATTTACATTAAAATACCTTAAACTATCAAAACCCGTATTCTTTAAATTGTTTTAATTAATTCCTTGCAAATAAACCTCTGCAACCCATTTTGGGGAACCCAATCGGGATGGTGTGGGTTATCGCACGTTCTCGGGACTAGTAGAGCGAGATGCAGACCTCCTCACGGAGCATTCGATCTCGATGGAATTTTTATTACAATTTTTAAGAAAACGTAATTTCTATTTAATAAATAAATTCTATTTTTATAATTATATATATATATATATAAATATTATCAAAATATCTATTTTAAATATAATATACATTCCATGTTTTCTAATTAAAGGAAAAGAATTACAAAAGATCATGAAAATACCATCACATTCATTACAAGTCAAATTACAGGAAAATACCATATACTATTCAAAGTTAGGTTTATATCCACTAGAATATTTCATTTTATAAAAATTACAACTATGAAAACCCTAAAGACGATAATTAAATACTTGAGGTGTATTTTGAGAATATATCAAAACTATTTTTCATAAACCCCCTCAAGTTTCTTAATTTACAATATGGACCCTAGTAAATATAGGTTTACGCGGGACCAGTTCTCTTGAGCCTCAGGGAGCCGGAGAATATGGGTGATTGCCTATCTAAGGTAGACAAACTAAAAATGGTGTTATCAATACGGTAATTGTCTTGGAAAAAGACACAAATCCTGTCGTCTATGTGCAGCAGTTACCGATAACTCCAAAACTAATTCAGGACTTCAATTCGTTTTAATATTTCTGACTCAAACAGAGTCTCGGTTTAATCTGAAATCAATCAACCAATCTATCCTTGAATATGATTCAAGTACAACTCCAATTCAACATGAATCCTTTTATACCAGAATCCAATCTATATCAACATGACTCGACCGAACCGAACCATGGATATACTCTGATTACATGACTATCCATTTATATCCACTCCATTTACATGATATCATGGTTTCGGCAAGTCTTACATCTATTAAACAAAACAATATACATCAATACAAAAGACATTACGGGGTTTTAAAGGGGTAGACTGGCACGTAATGTGTTAAAAGTGGCAAGAGATGGTCATTAAAAGGCGTAACTATACATCCATTGTTGTTGTTCCGTGGTTTTATCGATGGAGCCTTGTACTACGGGTTACCATAGTCCACGGTGTAAGTTGGACTCCTCTCGTATACACTGTCATATTCTATACCAAGCTACAAACAACTGCGTTAACATAACAATCAAATAGTATACAGTTATATTCTTTCTGTCTATTATATTTCTACCTTTCTTTGGGACTTACTGAGCGATTGTTCGCTGACGACATTCATATTTCTCTTCTTTCTTTGGAATGTTGTCAAGAGGACCCGACTCTGAGGAGTTCGAGACTATCCAGGAGCACTTGGAGCAGACCACTAAGCAGTACGCCCATTAGGCTTTACTTGTACTTACTTTACTTTCAGTTCATACCACTGTTTAGGCATTGCTTTCATCATTGTATTTACTTTTCAGTTGTATTGTAAAGAAATGTTTAATCAATAAAAGTTGTTTTTCATTTACATCTCTTGTCATTTTTCTTGTGTACTTTATCATATTGCTTATTTACGCTTAGCGTGTTTGCTTCTGAGTAAATGCGTCGCGTGACCTGCCACGTCCCCTTACCCGTACACTGGGAAGCGGGGCATGACAATAACCAACCTCTCTGGAAAATGGCATCCGTACAGTCATCTGATGAAGAAGGGGACTCCGTTCGTCTGGGATCAGAAGTGCTAAAACGCACTAGAAGAAATCAAGCTATACATGCAAAATCCGCCGGTATTGTCCGCTCCGGTTAAGAGAAAACACTTTATTCCATATACAACGACCCTTAAGGGTTCTCTAGGCGCATTGTGGGCATAAGAGAACGAATAAGGAAAGGAGAGGGCTCTCTACTATCTAAGTAGAGTTCTCCTGAGGGCAGAAAGCAACTATTCCCCCATCGAAAAGCATTATCTAGTGTTGATCTTCGTAATAATGAAGCTTAGACATTATGCCTTCGCACATGAGGTCCACCTCATATCAAAGGTGGATCCTCTCAAATATCTGATGTCAAAGGTCATACTGACAGGAAGGCTTGCCAAATAGGCCCTCCTCCTGATGGAGTTCTCGATAATGTATTGACCGCTCAAAGTGGTGAAAGGACATGACATCGCCGACTTTCTCACGGAGCATCCAATACCAGCCGACTCTCCCCTAAATTGTGAGTAACCATACGAACACACATTCGACGCAATCGAAGAAGAGAAAGAAGAAAATGATTCTTAATGGGAACTCTACTTCGATGGAACATCTTCCATGAAGAGGCGAAAGCAAAACACTCCCATAATCAAAGTCAGGGTGGGTCTTATCTTCGTGACTCTGCAAAGAGGAATATTGCATTACGCCCTCTCTTTGATAGAACCCAGGAATGATAATGAAGAGGAATATGAAGCTTTGATAGCCGGTCTTAAGATCGCTATCGACATAGGAATCAAGAATCTCTCATATATGGAGATTCCTAACTGATCGTCAGTCAAGTAAACGGCGATTATCAAACATGTAAGCCAGAGCTGATAAAGTATGGCGAAAAGTTGCAGCAACTGCTAACACAAACTCCTTCCTATACCCTGGAAAGCATACCACGACCGGAAAACAACAAAGCGTATGTGTTAGCCATACTGGATAAATAATTGGCTGATGAAGACCTCGATGATGTAAGGATCATTGTGCAAAGCCGCAGGTTCCTCGCACTAAAATATATATCTTCGGAAGAACTGATAGAGCCATCCGAAAGAAAAGAAATGACCGAACAAGTATCCCTTCAAATAGAGGACGAAGAAAGGGTCAAGGACTGGAGGGAATTCTTCATAGATTACTTCAAGTCCCAACGAATGCTCGAAAACGCGTCGTCTGGACATCAGCTCATGAAACGAGCTTTGTCATTTCCCTTCGTCAATGATACACTATATAAGAGATCATTCGACTGCCTATGGCTAAAATGCCTGAGGCCGAAGAAAGCAAAGAAAGTCGTCTAAGAAATACATGATGGACTCCGCGGTTCTCATCAAGCTGGGCCAAAGATGGAGCTGAAGATAAAAAGAATGGGCTATTATTAGCCCACGATGATTCATGACGGCCTCGAATATGCGAAGCAGTGTCATTCGTGCCAAATTCATAGGGACTTCACACATCAGCACCTAAATCCGCTATACCTGACAGTGTCCTGCTAGCCAATCGAAATGCGGGGAACCGATACAATTGGCCCTATCGAACAGACATCATCCAAAGGACACCGGTTTATACTGGAAACAACCGAATACTTCTCTAAGTGGGAAAAAGTGGTACCGTTAAGGGAAGTGAAGACGGATAATATCCTCCATTTCTTTAAGACCTGTGTCATATACCGGTTCGGGACTCCGTGATGAATTATCTCGGATAATGGAACAACTTATAGAAGCCACAAAATAAGTTGCTTCACACAGTAGAATAAAATAGACTGGAGATACTCTTCAGTCTATAATCCTCGAGCCAACGGGCTAGCTGAAACCTTCAACAAGACCTTGACCAAGGTTATAAAAAAGACGGTGTCTAGAAACAAAAAGGACTAGCATGAAAGGTTGAATGAAGCACTTTGGGTGTACCGAACAACGTTCAAGACGTCCACAAATACAACACCAGACGCACTGGTGTTTGGCGCGGAAGCAGTGCTCCCGCTGGAGATAGAACTCTACTCTTTACGAGTAGCAGTTCAATACGAGCTGACAGATGAAGAAAATACTCATCTTAGGCTCGAGGAGCTCGACACCCTCGACGAAACCCTCCTTATAGCACAATAAAATCTGGAGGCTTATAAGGCAAGGATGACCTGGTCATATGAAAGACTAACCAGGTCGAGAACATTCCGCCACGACAAACTTATGCTGGTTGTCAAAAGACCGATGATTCCCAATCGTGCAAAGTGGGAAAAGTTCGAGCCAAATTATGAAGGCCCATATATCATAGACAAAGTCTACCAAGGTGGAGCTTACCTACTCATGGATATGTATGGTGAAAGGCCATTCTGGCCAATAAACGACCGATTGCTCAAAAAGTACTACGCTTGACCAGTCATGACTTAGGTCAATGATAGATGACGACGCTTGTGTCCGCTCGCTATCTTCCTGAGTCAAAACTCTGAAAGTAGTATAAATAAAAGCTATGTCACCCCAAACACGACGATATTGGACCGAGACATCCCTAAACTAGTGCGTTCCCGCCTAAAACGGGAATATTAGACCGAGAAGTCCTTAAACTAATAATGGACCACTACGTCCTTAAACTGGCTTTGGACCGAAACGTCCTTAACTAAATACTCGCCCTAAAATACAGCGATAATGGACCGTCATGTCCCTAAACTAACACGTTTAACCCTACGGTGGATCCCCATATTGATCACCGTATACAATCCATGGGCATAAATAATTTATAGCTCTCCCACGTCCTATATGATGCGGTCCTTCAAAAAAAAGATCGGGGCATACATCTAATGGTGCGTTAGCTTACGAGCTGCCTAAAAAAATGGTATGTCCACAAGAGAATTGGGCACGGATGAAAACCCAAAAGGGCGCCATGAGTAAAAACAGCAGGGCTATGGACAAGCTTGTGAAAACCCGAAAGGGCGAAAACTCATTTTTTTAAAAAGGCACTTGCAAAGTCCCCATGACTTTGTAAGAAGAAAATACCTGCGTGAGATCTTTACGACTCACAAAGGAGCAACAACTTAGAAATCCACATGATTTCTAAGAAGAAAATACACTTACAAGATCTTCACGACCCATAAGGAGAATATACCCACTATAAGACCCTCACGGTTTATAGAGTTCAAAAGCCTTAAGTTACAGGGATCCAAACCTGTTCTTAAGCCACCAAAACCCTACAAAGATTTTCTGCCCTACAAGTGGTCCAATATCGACTCTTTTACAATCCATGGGCATAAATAAATATATTCCCAACCAACTCCCACTAATGGCGAGAAATATCCCCATATGGTAAACAACCACTTGTAAGTCATTTTGACTTACAAGGAGAAAATACTCTTGTAAGATCCTTACGAGTTACAAGAGAAAACACACTTAGAAATCCCTATGATTCTTAAGGAGAAAACACACATAAGAGATCCTCATAACCCATAGGGAGAAATCCCGTTATGAGACCCTTACAGCTCATAAAGTCAAAAAGCCTTAGTCGATAGGATCCTAACCTTGTTTACTAAGCCACCTTTGTCCAAATCAATAAAAGCAAATGATGATTCGCTCCTGACAATACCCTAGTTTTAGCGATGTTGATGGCTAAACAGGTGTCAAACTCCAAGTCATCTCATGGCAAATGATGATTCGCTCCTGAAAACATTCCAGTTGTAGCGATGTTGATGCCAAAATTGGTATCGGAACTCAAGTCCCCAACTCGCAGCAATAAAAAATAGTGAGTGAAAATAAAAAAAAAATGACATAGCCGAAATGATTGGGTACCACAGAAAATAGCCGAAATGATTGGGCACCGCAAAAAATAGTCGAAATGATTAGGCAATCGTGACTTTCGCGATATAAAAGCTGAAATGATAAAGTAATACGGAAATAAATAAAATAAATTTTTTTTGCCCTGCAAGTAGATCCATACCGACTCTTGTATACAATTCATGGGTACAAATGAAAGAAAGGGAACCATATTTTCCCACCATATTTCGTCAAAAGAAGAACCGAGTCTTGATGGCACATCTACAGCCTAGAGACTATTTCGACGTCCTTCCAGCAAAGCACAGACACGACGTCAACAAGGACCCAAGGGTCAAATAAAAGTGGAGTGATGGCAAAATCCTAGCTCCAGATCTCGAAGGCAACATCTACAGCCTAGAGATCATATCGACGTTCCTCCTCATTCAAGCAGGGTGCAGACGCAATTATCAAATGAAATTGGAGCAATGACATATTCCTAGCTCCAGACCTCAACTGCGATATATATAGCATAGAGATCACACAGATATCTACCTTACTTCAACAAAGAATACGTACGACATCATCAAAGCAAAAACGAAGTGACAGCGTATTCCTAGATTTGGGTCTTGATGGCAACACATACAAAGCCTAAAAACCATTGGAGATCATCCCACCTAAGAAGAGTGCGGTTATGACTCATCAGGGCTTCAAATTAAGCCTAACCTCAAGTAAGAAGCGCTACGGCAAATACCTAACACTTGACCTTCCAACGGTAATACGGATATTCCAACCGAAGAAGATTACTTGAAGACGTCTTGTCCAGCCTCAGAAGGGATCAGAGACACAACAGTCAAGGGGCTGCTCGATCAGCAACCTAAGGGACTGCATATCGAGAATACATCAGCCAACACGACGGTATGACGGACTTAAACCTAGTACCACAAACCTAACAGACCCCTATCATGAAAGAGTGGGGGTTATCTACATTCAGCATTAGGATAAATTCACCTGCAAACCCAAGAGAAAATGAACTAAACACTCCTAAATGGATGAATAAACTAGAAACTCTGAAATGAGTAAATAAACTAATTTCAGCACACAGAGAAGGAAAGTACATATATGAAAGGGAAAGTTGTTTTTCATTCATATTTAAAAAAGAAGGAAACTACATACTCTTAGTAAAAAAAAGGAAATGCATCATCCAAGATCTACAATGGCAAGACCATGAACTCCGAACACGGATTCTCAAACTCAAAAGCAATTTTGATCAATGCATGTTCAGCTTCATCGACTATCTTTTTGTGCATCTTCTCTCGGATGCAAGCGTCAGAGTCACCACTAATATTCTCCATCCTCTGGTATGCTGATACTATCGCTTTTTGTTGAAAGATGTGGCAAGATGGCGACGAGGTTATCTCTTTGTTTCTTTGAGATCAACCCCATCAGGTACACTGAATGTACCTTGTCTTCAGCGTCATCAAGCGCTTGGAGCAGCATAGCCTCAAGACATCCAGGCAAAGCCTCCTAGATTGACCCAACGACGAACTTTAAAAGGGCAGAGTGGCGGAGGAGCAATCGACCATTATAATCTTGGAAGCAATGTGTGACGTCTTAAAAATTTGTTTAGAGTTAATTATAAATTAATTAGTGATATAACATGTGTTTTTCAATAAAACTTAGTTAATAATTATATTCACATAGATATATTTATTTATTTAATTATTTAATTATTTATTTATTTATTAGGTTCCTACCAAGACTATGCCTACCACACCATATCAGATGCGAAGTGGGAAGAAACTCTATCTTCAGTATCTGAAGATATGGGGATGTCCAGCTTTTGTCAAAAAGCAGTATGTGGACAAGTTCGAGGCATGCTCAATACTGTGTAAGTTTGTGGGATACCCAAAGAACTCCAGGGGGTATCTTTTCTATTATACATAGGAACAAATGGTTTTTTGTTCCTCGTCATGCCCACTTTTTTATAAAATCAATTTATTGAAAAAGAACTAGTGGGAACGCAATAGAACTGGTATAAATTCCAAAACCACAAACTATTACTGAAAGTATGGTAGAACCAGAGATTTCAAAAGAACAGGACATCCCTGCACTAATCCGCAGGACTAGTAGGTAGTCTCATCCGCCTGAGAGATACTACGGTTTACTCATAGACGAGGATAAAGAGGATTGCATCATTGACAATGATGAGCCAACTAGCTTCCAGCAAGCCATTTAGAGCGGCGACTCGATAAAATGGCTGGATGCAATGCGTATCGAGATGGAGTCTATATAAACCAACAAAGTAGGCACTTTGAACATTGCTCCAGAAGGGGTAAAATCCATAGGCTGCAAATGGATCTTCAGAAAGAAGATTGGTATAGATGGACAGGTTTAAACCTATAAGGCTAGATTTGTTGCAAAAGGTTTTTTGTCAAAGACCTGGTTTGGACTAATGATGAAACCTTTTCTCCGGTGGCTATGCTCAAATCCATTCGGATCCTTCTTGCCATTGCTGCCTTCTGAGATTTTGAGATCCGGCAAATGGACGTAGAGACGGCTTTTCTAAATGGTAATTTAAAAGAGTGCATCTATATGGATCAGCCAGAGGGTCTCAATCAGAGTGGGAGCAGCGGGAGAGTGTGCAAGATGCTTGAGTCCATTTATGGACTAAAGAAGGCATCGTGGAGTTGGAACATCTGTTTTGATGAAACGGTCAAAGAATTCGATTTTATCGAAAATCCAGATGAACCATGCATTCATAGTAAGATTGTAGGGAGAACTGTGGGATTCCTCGTCGAGTATGTGGATGACTTTCTCTTGATAGGAAATGACACTCCTATACTGCAATCAGTTAAAGGATTCTTGTCACTAAGGTTCTCCATCAAAGACCTGGGTGATGCCAGCTACATTCTGGGGATCCAGATCTATCGTGATAGATCAAAGAGGATAGTAGGA
Organism: Agapanthus africanus; assembly: GCA_030015575.1. Taxonomy (NCBI): domain Eukaryota; kingdom Viridiplantae; phylum Streptophyta; class Magnoliopsida; order Asparagales; family Amaryllidaceae; genus Agapanthus; species Agapanthus africanus. The sequence goes on from CM057343.1 coordinate 473,813,470, forward strand.
CTTTCACAGTCAAGGTACATCAACAAAATACTAAAAATATTTAGTATGGAAGATTCTAAGCGCGGTAGTCTACCGGCTTGTCACGGAATCACCCTCTCCAAAGAGATGTCTTCCAAGGCTGATTTGGAAAGAGCTCGCATCACATCTATACCCTACGCTTCTGCGGTAGGCTCTATAATGTATGTGATGTTGTGTACCAGACCAGATGTTGCTTACGCACTCAGCGTGGTAAGCCGGTATCAGTCAAACCTAGGGGAGAAGCACTGGATAGCATTAAAGAACGTTCTCAAGTACCTGAGAAGGACTAAGGAGATGTTCTTGGTGTATGGCGGAAAAGACCTCCAGATCGAGGCCTTTGCCGACTCCAGCTTCTAGAGTGATAAGAATGACTCCAAGTCCATGTCGGGTTATGTCTTTACCCTCAGTGGAGGGGCGGTCTGTTGGAAGAGCTCCAAACAGGACACCGTTGCATATTCGACGATGGAAACAGAGTAGTTCGCTGCATGAGACACAGCAAAAGAGGCAGTCTGGATGAGGAAGTTCTTAACTGAACTTCAGGTGGTTCCTTCCATTGTTGGTCCAATACTTTAGTATTGTGACAACATACGGCGCTATAGTTTTAGGGAAGGAACCCAGGTCCCATCAGAGATTCAGACATATCTTGAGGCGGTATCACCTGATCAGGGAGATCGTTGATCCCCAGGAGATCGAGGTGAGGAAAGTAGATACGGAGAACAACACTGCAGATCCACTCACCAAGGCCATCCATCAGACAATGTTCGAGAGGCTATTCGAGATCTTAGGTCTGCGATATGCCAATACATGGCCTTAGTGCAAGTGGGAGATTGTTAGTGATATATGCCCTAGAGGCCATTATTGTATCATACTGGTTTGTATATTACTTAATAGAAACTTAGGATATACACGGATATAGTAACAGTCTTGTTCGAAATGGTAGTATGCTACCTGGTTTGTTTCTACCTCAATATGTGCATGTGCTTTCTTAGCATATTGTTTATACATATTGGTAGAGCCCTTAGGATCTTTTGCTTGATTACCAGCGTTGTGATGGCAGTCACACTAGTACAGGTTGGGTAGTCTATAAGCACATCCTATACAGGTCCCTAATCGTAGGATTATCGAGACGGGGCATCGATACTCCAGAGTAGACTAATGTATATGCTTCTCATCCCAGCAGGGGAGATGGTCTGTCCCACAGCCATCAGTACATCATACTGGAGATAGTATACAGGTGCTCATTAGGTTATGAGTACACTGGACAAAACTCGTCGGGAATTGTTGGTGGGTATTATACCTATCATCGGGTAGCAGTTCCCAGGTGACATGAGTATAGCTTAGTCTGTCGAGTTGACACTACTACTTTGCCTCGAGTGTATTCCCACTATATTTTGATTACTATCCTACCACGGCTTAAAGGAGTCATGCAAACAGATAGTAGTTGGGTGCAGTCCCAAAGCACTTGGAGGCAGTGGCGATTAGATAGGATTCGTCTCTCTCGGTGTTGGGGGTTGATATCACGCTGTGTTCGGAAGGCCATTACACAAATTCCTAGGCCAAGGCAAGCGAGATTTACTGGTAGGTATTCCAGTAATTTCTCTCGGTGTATTGGGCTATACTCCGACATGACTTATTGCGCTATTAGGGGTCTGACGATTACCATCCCTAGGCCCGATATGCGATACTCTTAGACGAACAGACCGGACTGTACGGAGATTGTCACATACAGGCTCAGTAGGAGTTCAGATGAGTTAGCTACCAGAAGTTTTCCAAGGCCTGACAAAAAGGGCATGGGAAAAGAAAGAGTTGACTCATGAAAATCAGAGCCAGAAGGTGAAGCGATTCCTTCAGCAACGCCTCACGTGCATGACACGTGAGCGCCGGCGCTGATTCTTTTTAGGATTAAATCCATTAGCGGCACCTCACGTGGATGACACGCGAAGCGCCGGCGCTGATTCTTTCCAGGATTCGAACTAGCGCCTCACGTGCATAACACATGAGCATTGGCGCTAGTTTATATATATATATATATATATATGTATATATATATATATATGTATATATATATATATATGTATATATATATATAACAACGCCTCATGGAGGTACATTCGAACATTGGCGTAAAGAAAAAGGGGAGCTGTGTCATTCATACTTCGAAGAAATTTATACATTGGTGATAAAATAAGAAAAAGGAACAAATATCATCAAAATATTTACAATGGCAAGACGCTGAATTCCGGACACAGATTCATGAACTTAGAGGCAATTTTGAGTAAAGTGCTTCTAGCTTCATTGACCATCTTCTTATGCATTTTCTCACGAATGCAAGCGTCGGGGTCCCCACTGATGTCGTCCATCCTCTAATACGTGGATATTATAGTCTTCTGTTGGAAGACGCGATGCAAAACAGCGAAAAGATCATCTCTCCGCTTCTTTGAGATCAGGCCCATCAGATATACTGAATGTACCTTGTCTTCAGCATCATCAACTGCCTCGAGCGGCATAGCCTCATCAAGCTCAGGAAGTGATTTCCAAATCGACCCAAGGACAATCTTCAAAAAAGCATAACGGCAGGGGAGCAATCGACCGTTGTAATCATCGAAGCGACGCATCACCTCAGCGCATTGGACGTCAGTAAACTTCTGGCCTTGACAGCGGCCTTGGATGTGGATCTCCTCATAAGTGATAATCTCTTCAAGATCATACAGATGAGAAGCCATAGTATATGAAAAGAAAAACCAGTAAAGGGTTAGCAATCAAAATACCAAAATCTTTACAATCTAGAAGAAAAAACAGTGACCCCCACAAAATCATGGTGATGCCTCATCGGTGATGAGACATGCACCCTTTATGAGAATCCAAAAGGATTCTCATTTAATGAAAAATCTTATTGAACAGTGGAGTTCAAGGCTCCCAATGGCCTCGAAGAACGTGTTCTATAACAGATTCAAATCTGCAAGAATAACCCTAAAAAGAAAATAAGAAAAGGGAATAAAATTCCTAAAAGAAATTTCAAAAGAAATTTTCTCAGAGGTAAGCTCTGTAGAACAAACCGGCATTGAATTCCTCTGATAGTGGGATTAAATCCCAGAAATCCCTATGGGAAATATATTGGAATTAAATTTCAGAGAAACCTTCAGAGACTAAAGTCACTAACAGGGTAAAACCCTAAGATCTATAAGACCCCATGTTCTATCCAAATAAAGTTTTTTAAAGATCTCTAAGAGAACATTCCAAGAAAAGAGCAAAGCTCTGTTAATGGGTAAAAATCCAGAACAAAAAGGAAGTTTTTTTTATGGGTTGAAATTTGGTCATGATTCTTACCAAGTTTTTTGGCAGAGTTCAACTCTAAGAGTTCCTTTGAGGCAAAGATCTAAGCTCTGAAAAGAGAATTAAATTCTAGAGGAAGAAGAAAGAAGATGACGGAACGTCAGTCGTCTCAAGGGCCAAAGGCCCTTTTTATAAGATGTGAAGGGACGGTTCAACTCCCTAGAAAATCCAATGGTGGAAAAAGTGTCACTGTTGCATCCATGTGTGATCCACGTGAGCACAACGGTGGGGGGAATTTGTTCCCCCAATATTTAACCTAATAAAAGAGAAAAGCTCTGCTGAATTTAATGACGCAACGCCTCAAGTGCTCTCTATGAGGGCGCCAACGTCAGAGCCACTCTTATATGCAAAGCACAGAAGAATATATTACATAAGAGTTAAACTCTTAGATGGCGCCGCACGTGCTCCTCACGCGGGCGCCAATGTGCAAAGCACAGGAATACCCATCTTAAGAATTAAATTCTTAAATGGTGCACAAGTGCATAACACATGAGCGCCAGCGTCCAGATAGAATTAAATTCTACAACACTCTCTATTAAACAGAGCCGTTGGATCAAATATCCAACGGAGATGATAAATTATCAAAATATATAATCAAATTCTATTAGGAGAAAATATCTCCCATATCTTTCTAAAAAAGAAAGCTAATCTCGGTTGGATCAATGATCCAATAATAGAATAAAATCCTATTTTTGGAATATATTCCCCAATCTTTCCAAACAAAAAGATTGCTCTCTGTAAAATAGAGAACCCTTGGATTAAAAATCTAATGGTGATTAAAAAAATCATCACTTTACAGAATAAATTCTGTATATGGAAAAATATTTCCCCATTCTTGTTAAAAACAAGAAAACACATTCTGTGAAAACAGAAACACTTGGATCAAAGATCCAACGGTGGGTAAAATTCCCCAAATCAATTTTGAGACCAATTAAATCAATTGGAATCTCTCAACGAGAGATTTTCTCAAAACCAATTAACAATCTGCCTCCATTATATAAAGGACCCGAGACTTCAAGTCTCGGGAGGAAAAAATAGAAGAAATCCCTCATAAGCTTCTGAAAAATACTGAAAGTTTCCAAAAACAACAGAGAATTCAATTCTCAAAGAGGAAGACTTCCCTTTCAAAAGAAACCTAAGTAAAGAAATACAGAGATCAAAAATATTTTTTTACATATTTTAAAGGTTTAACCCTTCTCAAAGAACTTAGTTCTTTCTCGGGATCAGAGATCCACAAGACAAGTCTCCCACAAGTTGAGAATTTAATTCTCATCGGGAAGATCTTGTTCTTGAGAATCAAAGATTCAGAAAAGAACTAGGTACAAAAAGAAAAACAAAAGGAAAAAGAACCTATAAAAGAACTTAGTTCTTAAGCAAAAAACCTAATCCCGGATCATAAAAAAAACAAAGATCTTGTTGATCATTAATGGTCAAAATGCCATTAACAAATATTAATCTCTAAAAAAAGAAAAAGACTAGCGTCTTACGTGCTCCCCACATGGACGCCCCTTTATCAGCGCCTAGCGCCTCACGTGAAAAACACACGAGCGCCCAAAACAGAAGGCCAGCGCCTCACGTGGAACACACGTGGGCGCTAAATAAAGTGCTTAGCATTCCACATACAGCTAAAATGGCTTAGTGTTTAGCACTAATTAGGCAGCGCTTAGCGCCTCACGTGCTCCTCACGTGGGTGCCACTTAAAAAGTGCTTAGCACTCCATATACAGCCAAAACAGCTGAGTGCTTAGCACTAATTGGGCAGCACCCAGCGCCGCATGTGTACCTCACGTGGATGCCATAGGAAGTGCGCAGCACTTCACATTTAGTCAAAAGGACTAAAGTGTTCAACATTCATTGGGCAGCGCCTATGACTAAATGCTTTACATGATATATATGTGAGCATCAGAGCTCAAATAAGTGCTTAGCACTTTTACATAAAAAGAAAATGGCTGAACAAATAGAGCCCAAATAAGTGCTTAGCACTTTTGAATGAAAAAGAAAAAGAATAAGTATAAGTAGACTAAGCCCAAATTGGCTATGTCTCTGAAGTTTTTTTTGCAGCTGAGCCCAAATGCTCTTTTGCTGGATCTTAAGTAAAAATAATCCTAAAAACATTGTTAAGTTGATCTTAGTCTCAAATAAGACAAATGTATCCTTAGCAAAACAAACTGAGCCTAAATGCTCACTTATATATTTAAGTTGACCTTAATCTCAAAATAGATTAATGGTCCTTAAATAAAACAAAATATTTTTGAACCAAAGGAATATACAACCTAAGTTCAAACCCCATCAAGCAAATCCTTGACCCAAGCCCAAATCTAAAATATACGGATTTGGACTAATCTGTGTCCTACGGGTGACAACATAAACTAGTCTCCGTATGCAATCCACAGGCAACCAAAACAAACAAAAAAACACACGACACGAAGTGAACTACTGGAGAAGGAGAAAGTGGTTATCGCAATGCGGTAACGTAATTAACTGCAGGAGCTTGCGCCTACAGGAAAGAGCGTCCCCACAATCAAAAACCCCTCATCAAACGAGGGGGAATCTGATAAAGTCTGCTACAATGGTCGCGTCTGTCCAAACCTCCGATATATGATGCCATAAATCAACTTGGTATCTTCGGAGAGTTTGAAAGATAAATCCAAATAGCATCTGCCCCCGAATTCAGGCAAGACGATCCATCCCAGTTCGTCTCGGTCTTCCGGTTGTAAACACCGCCAGATCTTGAGAGTGAAGATAGCCGCTGCCAATTCTAGATCATGGGTGGGATAATTGCATCTTTAACTGCCTTAACGCAAAAGCTACAACTTTTCCATGTAGCATACATCCCAATCCTTTCCTTGAGGTATCACAATGAACTTCAAAACTGCCTGATCTATCTGGTATAGTAAGAACAAGTGCAGAAGATAGTCTTGTCTTCAGCTCCATAAAAACTTATTCACATGCTTCCTACCATACGAAGGCTTCATCCTTACAAGTAAGCTTGGTAAAAGGTGCTACGATCTTCGAGAATCCTTCAATAAAGCGTCGATAGTACCCAGTTAGGCCCAAGAAACTTATGATGTCCTTGACTGACTTTAGTGTTGACCATTCCTTGACAGTTGACACCTTAGCAGGGTCTACCGAAATACCTTCTCTTGATACGATGTGTTCGAGGAAACCGAATTTATCTAGCCAAAACTCTCACTTGCTATGCCTGGCATAGAGTTAATGCAGTCGTAGCGTCTCCAGAACTACACGTAAGTGATTAGCGTATTCTTCATGAGTCTTCGAATAGACCAAGATGTCGTCTATGAAGATGAAAACAAACTTGTCTAAGTACTTGTGAAATACTTGGTTCATCAGGTTCATAAAAATAGCCGGTGCATTGGTTACTCCGAATGTCATCACAAGATATTCATAATGTCCATATCGGGTCCTGAACGCCGTCTTCGGAATGTCGGACTTCTTGACTTTCACTTGATGATAGACTGAACGAAAATCTAACTTAGAGAAAACACAAGATCCACTTAGCTAATCGAAAAGGTCATCGATGCGAGATAGTGGATACTTGTCCTTAATAATAACCTCATTCAGTGCCCGATAGTCAACGCACATCGGGTAAGTACCTTCCTTCTTCTTTACTAGCAACACCGGGGATCCCCAACTTGAGATATCGGGTCTGATCCAACCTTTCTTTAGAATTTTTTCTAACTGGATACCGAGTTCTTTTAATCCTTCCGGATTTAATCGATATGGAGCTTTTATTACGGTTCATGCACCGGGTTGTAAATCAATACTAAATTCAAGAGCTCGATCAGGAGGCAAACCTGATATATCTTCAGAGAAAACATCCTCAAACTCTTGAACTATTTTGGTCTTTTCTCTTTCAGCTTGTAAAGAGGACACGTCTATGGTCTTTGGCTTGGCTCGATAGCATCCTGGCTCTAAGGTTCTGTCTCCACTTTTGAAATAGAAGACCGGGTGATCTGGTATCTCAAAAACTACCCTCATTTGACAGCAATCAATGGTAGCATAAAATACTCCCAGCTAATCCATTCCCAACACAATATCGAAATTGGATATGTCTGGCACTTTGAAATTTGCGTAGAATTCTCGGCCACAAACTACAACTGGGTACTGATCATATCCCAAGGTTGCCTTCAAAACTCCATTCCCCGAACTAACGTTCTGGCTTAAAACGACTGGCTTAACGGAAATTGCGTGCGTTCTCACGAACCGTTGTGACATGAAGCAATGTAAAGCTCCAGTGTCAAAAAAGTGCGAGTGCAGGAAGGGTGGAAACTAGTATAGTACCTAAGTTGTGTGAGATTGCGTTTAGGTATAGGAAAAGACAATGATGAACTAGTATTGAAAAGTTGAAAGGATGGGAAGAATTTACTGGTGATGGCTTGTCTTGTTGCTTCTACCTCTTCGACTGACATTGTAAAATCCTGACTCCTCGGCACATTTCTCCTTGCCTGAGGCACATTCCCCTGTCCTTGAGACATGTTTCTATATGCCTAATAGTACTGTTGCTGAGGCTGTGCTAGTGGTCCACGTTGAGATGGTGCAGGAAGAGTTAGGCAGGGTGCAGGTGCCAGAATAGCTGGTCTTTGTGGTGTTTGTATAGCGGGTCTCTGAGTAGGGACTGTGCCGCCACAGTAATGTGGGCATTCTCCCAGCTCATGGTTAGATGCTCCACAAGCCAAACACAGGCTATTTGCAAGTCAACAGTCCTTCGCCAAGTGTCCAGTTCTCTTGAAGTAGAAACAAAAATCTGGACTAGCATTGGTAAACGATCATCCTGGTCTCTTAGGTGCAAAATCTGGCCTTGAAGAGGCACCTCCGGTGATCTGGATAGCAAGACGTTTGATTCCAGCCGATCGTAGCTTACCCTTTTTCTTGACCACAGCTTCATAGCTGCGTGCTGCCTTCAGAGCGAGTTCATGGGTCGGATAGTCTCCTGTGGCTAATGTCACTTGAATCTCTGGGTCTAAGCCCTGTTGGAAACGTCTAGCTCGAATCTCATAAGTAAAAATAAAGTGTGTCGCAAACCTAATATGATGTTGATGTCAGAACAGTTATGTGTTTTAAGGAATAGAACTTAAGATGAATTCTTTACCTGCTAAGAATAATGAATTCGGCATCATACTCATCCGCCGATTTTACCCACATAGAGTCTTGTTGCAGGTGGATAAATTGTTGTTCTATGTCAAATCAGGCAGTCTGGGGGAAAAACTTTGCATCGAATAGGACGTGGAACGCCTTCCACTCTATTGGTTGTGCAAGACGGCTCTCCTCGACCTTCCCCCAGACTCTTTTGTTGTCCGTGATCTGGAGTTTTGCCACACGAACCCAAGCTATGTCAGGCACTTATGCTATTGCAAGATCGTCCTCGATACTTTGGGCCCACTCTTCAGCCTTTAGGGGGATCTCATTCCATGAAAAGTTCTTTGGGCACAATGCCCGAAATTGTTTCACACCTGGTGCCTCGGCTTCGGAACGGTTCAAAAGGATAGCAGTCTGTTGTTGTTGGCCCTCCAGAAGACTGTTGATGGCTTCAAGAAGTACCAACTGTTCATTGATAGGAGCGGTAACGGTAGGTGGAGGTAGTAGGGTAGACGGTGGTGTGTTGCCATTGACGTTGGTGTTGGTATTGTTAGAAAAATCCATCATCTTGATAGAAAAGAAAAATTAGGAGAGATTCAAGAGATTGAAATTCAAGGAATGTAAAATTGCTGAATTTTATAATTCTTGTAATATATTACTTAAGACTTCATGCAGAACTGATCTGCATAGGCCACTAATAAAACTTGTCACGTCCCGATTCCCAGAAGACGGTAACGGTACGTAATGAGGCCCGCAATGCATTTACTATAAGAGGGTCATTTCGTTTAATAAATACATTAAGCATATGTAAGCAATATAATAATATGCAAGAATTAACAAGAGCAATAAAAATAAACAACAACTTTATTTACATTCAAGTTCAAATACAAATGTCTGAAAATAAAAGTTACAAATACTATAAAAATGCCTAAACAATGGCCTACAAGGAATAACTACAGGAATGGAATTAGTAATCTGGCTGAGTAGTAAGCCGATCGAAGTCCTCCTGGCTAGGCTCGATCTCCTCAGTGTCCGGTCCTCCTGAAGAACATTCAAAGGAAAAGAAATAGAGAAAAATGTCGTCAGTGAACTAGCGCTCGGTAAGTCCCTAAAAGAAATAAGTAAGGATGACTAAAGGTATGAAAATGAATAGAAACCAAGTAGTAATGAACAGGTAAGGTTATATGTAAAAGTATCCTAATCATGTCATTCATATGTATAAGGGTAGTTATTCTAACGTGGTTGTTTTTAGTTTGATATGGAAGGTAAGCGTGTATACGAGAGTAGTCCAGCTTACCCCGAGGACCAAAGGTGCAAGAGAGTACAAGACTCCTTCATAACCCACAAAACAATGGCAAAATTATATTCAAGAGGTGTCTTTTAAAGTGGTCTCTCGTTCCACGACAAATGTTCCTTACCAACTTACCCCTTATCCCGCGAATTTTATTGTATAGTTAAAGTTTGCAAGTCTTGGCCGAATCCATGAATATAAAGAGTACTAGTTCAGATTCAAGTTGTATTCAAGTATTCATGTCAAGTTCATGTCAAGTTATATTCATAATTCTGTCAAGTCAAGTGAAGTGTTCATGTTCAAGTTTGGATATTCAAGTTCAAGTATTCAAGTTCAAGATTAGGTTCGAGTTCGAGTTCAATTCAAGTTCGAGTTTGTACTCAGGTTCTAGGCATATCTTATTAATAGATTTACTTTTGAAATTCTTGAGTTTGGGAAATATCGACAACCGCTACACATGGACGGCATGATTTGTATCTTTTTCAAAGATGATTGCCATTGATAAATTCCACCCTAAGGTTACGATCTATATTTAAGGAGAAGCAAGTGGTGCACCATTGTCTTCGGCAATCCCGAGGCACTGACAAGAGAAGATACCACTCAAACCAATCTGCAAGCCAAATACGTAATCTAGATTACTCTTTTGATTTCTAAGGTATTTATATAAAAAGTCGTTTAAAAATTCTCGAGGGTTTTTAATTCGTCCTAAAGCCTCGAATATGTTTTTAATAAAAATATGTTAATTAGATAGTCAAGATTTTCGTATAAAAATGTATTTTATATTTGGTGGTATTTTAGTGATAAAACTTAGCTTTTAAAAGTTTATGGTATTTTTATGAAAATACCACTTTTGGAAACTTAAAGGTATTTTCTTAAAAACTTTAATCTTTCATTTAAAGGAATCTAGTTTTCATATTTGGTTTTATTTGGAAAATACGGGTTTATGGTTTAAAATAATTTTCCAATTATTTAGCTTGTTTTAAAAAAGTTGTATTTTCTTTAAAATCGTATTTTATTCTTTTCGAGACCGAATTCTCTATGAGAAGTTCTGCATCTCGCTCTACTATCCCCAGGATGTGCTATAATCCGCACCATCCAAAAACGAGTCCCCTAACAAAGGTTGTAGAGGCGTAATTGTAAAGATTTTAAAATAGCGATTCAAAAACGTATTTTATAAAGTGAGGGTATTTTAATGAAAAATTATTTTTTTAGCAAATATATGACCAATATATAATCGTGTTATGATTACCGAGTGTGCGTGTGGGGTAGGTTATTACCCCGTGCATAATCTATATTAACATATCATAGGAATAAATAATTAATTAACCATGGTATTTATTCGTTATTTTTATTCTATATATTATTTAACATAAAAATTTCATATAAAATTTTGTGATTCATGGATTTCAAGAATAGGGTTGTAAATTCGTATTTTCTTGGAATCATGAAATGAAAATTTATAACGAACATGCCGAATTATATTTTTAAATTAAACTTTTTTTAATAATACCATATTCTTTCGTGTCGATGTGAGAGGAAGCAAAAGAGAGAGAATTCGATGGAGGACTTATGGTTTGCGCTAGAAACAAAGGAGTAAGAGATAAATATGGTTGGAAGAACCATGACTACGACGCACGCGAGTTGATGAGGCGAGAGGAACGGTCTTGAGGGAAATGTTGGCTTGGACTTGATGGACTTGATGGACTTGAACTTGGTATAAGAATTTTCAAAAATGGGGATGAAGATAGGAGAGTAGGTATTTATAGGGAATTGAGGTAAAGTTATGGTGAATTAAAAACGAATTAATGGTATTAAAGTTGTGTTTATGGAGGAAATGAAAGGTCTAAGAGTTCTCGGGTTAGTGGAGGGATTTTAAATTATACCATGCAGAAGAGGGAAGAACAAGAGATGCACGGGAAAAAGAAGGACCCTAATGGGTTTGTCTTGGCCGCCCATGGTGGTCCAAGGTCGGCCCCATGTCGGCCCTAGGGGCTGGGTCATGGGGTTTGGGTTCGGGCCATGGTCTGGGTTCTATTGGCATATTTATTTTATTTGATGACTTTTCGTAACCACGTGTGAAGCCCGTGCAAACTCTTGAGATTCTAAAAAGTCAAAAAATAAAAATAATTGTGGCAGTAATGATTCGAACATACGGGCTATGAGACAGTAGTGCAGAGGCTTAATTAATGAGCTATAAAGAGTTTCTTGCTTTTAATTTAAAAAAATTATGTATAAATCATAGTCAGAACTAAAATATACCTTTATATACATTGAATAAGTTACAATCGTACAAGGATTTCAGGGTTGTTACAGAATGTGTGTCGGCAAAAAAATGACACAAGACAAAGATTGTGGAGTCACCGCTAGTGGACCCCACAAAATCAAAATGGCAGCTTACTGATAATGGAGCATATGCCCATTGAGAGAATAAAAAAGGTTTCTCATTAAATGAACAACTGGAGTTAAAATCCCAAGGTCCCAAAAGATGGGTTCTTTAATAACAAAAAGTTTGAATCTATGAAATAGAGATTAAAACCCTAAAAAAAACCCAAAAAAGGAAAAATATTCAAGAGCAGCAAAAGAAAATTTAAATGGAATTAAATTCCTAAAATTCATTATAAAAAAAAGAGGAAACTGTTCAAAAAATCAAATTAGATCTAAGCTCTATAAACAAGAAGATGATAATGGGATTAAATCCCAGAGTTCTCACTTGGGAAGCTTATGGGTTAAACATCAAAACAATGGAATTAAATTCCAAAAATCACCATGAACAAGAAATGTCAAGATTGACAGCAGGGTTTAAAACCATTAAAAGAAAAGATAATTGGAGTTAAAACTATAAAAATGTCCATCAATTAAGATCTTGGATCAAAACATCAAGATCTGTAATCTACAAAAAAGGGTTTTTTTAAGATCTCCAAAAAGGGAGATGATCGGTCCAACACCAAGAGCTAAGCTCTGTTAAATATGTTAATAGGATTAAATTCCAAAATCCCAAAAAGGGGATAATTTCCAAAATATGTTTAGATCTAACCTCTGTCAATGATTCTTACCAAAAATTTGGCAGAGTCGACCTTATTCGAAAGGATTTTGAAGGTAGAAAACCAAGCTCTGAAAGAGATTTAAATTCCTAAAAGAAAAGAAAACCAATGAAGAAGATGAAGGAAGTCATGGTCACTTCAGAGCTAAAGGCTCCATTTATAAGGGATGAAAGATTGGTTCGACTTCCCCATTTTCCTAAGTGATCCGACAGCTGTAAGACTGGCACCGTTACACTCAGAGAAACGGTGGAGGGTTTTTGTTCCCTTATAAAAAAAGTTGAAGGATAGTTCCCACGTGTTAAACACGTGAGCACTCACATGAAAAGCATGTGAGTACAGGTTTCAGATAGGATTAAGTCCTATGACAGCCCCCACGTATTAAACACTTGAACACTCACATGCAAAGCATGTGAGTACTGGCTTCAGATAGGATTAAATCATATAAAATCCACCATGTGTTAAATACATGAGCGCTCATGTGAAAAGCATGTGAGTACCCTGACCATATATGTATATGGCAACACTCAAGTGATAGCACGTAAGCACATCAGCTTGAAGCGCTGGCTTCAAATAGAATTAAATTCTATATGATAAAATTAAATTCTATATGGGAAATATTTCCCCTGAGCTTTCTAATATAGAAAGATTTTCTCTGTTAAATAGAGAACCTTTTGATTTAAAATCCAATGTGGATTAAAATATCACCGATCAGATCATCAAATAGAATAAAATTCTATATTAGGAAAACATTTTTCTAGACTTGTTAAAGCTAACAAGAAATATCTTCTGTTAAACAGAAAGTAACTTGATCAAAGATCCAACAGTGAACAAAATTATCCATGTGATCTTTAAGATCAATTATATCAATTGATATCTCTCAATGAGAGATTCTCTCAAACTAATTGATAGTTTTTCCCTCTCCTATATGAAGAACCTGAGACTTCAAGTCTCAGATGAAGAATACTCTCATAAACTTCTACGATAGAGAATACCCTCCATAAGCTTCTGCGATACAAAATACCCTCTATAAACTTCTGCGAAATAGGCAATACCCTCCATAAGCTTCCACAAAAACCGAGAATTTAATTCTCTTTTGAAGAAGATCCTCCTCCTGCCGAGAAAAAACCCTAGCTAAAAACAGAGATAAAAACATCTCCCTTTTGCCTACTTTATGTATGATATAAGGGTTTAAGCCTTTTAAAGAACTTAATTCTTCCTCTAGATCTGAGATCTACAAGACAAATCTCCCATAAAAAAGAGAATTTAATTCTCATCAAGAAGATCTTATTCTCTATACTCGAGATCCAGGAGAAAACTATGATGTTTTGCCACCCTGTATGAATAGAAGAAAAGAACATGAAAGAAAGAAAGAGAAGAAATTTATATTCTAAGAACTTAGAACTTAGTTCTCATATAAAAAAGATAAAAATAACTTAGTTCTTGCATAAACAAGATCTAAAAAGAAAATTTGAGATTTTAGAGTTTAACTCTATTAATCTCTGCATGAATATAGAAGAGTATCGTATGAAAGACACGTGAACACCCAAGAAAACATGTCTCACGTGAAACACACGTGAAAACCCAAAGAAACAACGTCTCATATGAAAGGCACGTGTGCGCTCGAAAGGAAACATGAAACGGCATCTCACGTGATATCCATGCGAGCACTCAAAAGAAGCCATGAAAACAGCGTCTCACGTGATATCCACGTGAGCGCTAAAAAAAGAAGCCATCCGAGACATAAAATCTCGCGTGAAAGGCATGTGAGCGCTGAGACTTAAAGTCTCACTTGAAAAGCACGTGAGCACCCATGGAGACAACGGCTCACATGATATCCATGTGAGTGCTGAGGAGAAAAGCAAATAAAAGTGCACACGTGATTCCATATGAGTGCTGGGGAGAAAAGAAAATAGAAGTGCGTCACGTGATTTCCATGTGAGCGCTTGAAGCCAAAAACATGCGCGTTACGTGATATCCACATGAGCACTTGAAGCCAAAGACATGCGCGTCACGTGATATCCACGTGAGTGCTTGAAGCTAAAACGAAAGTGCGCATCACGTGAAAAGCACGCGAGGGCCTGAAGCTAAACAGAAAGTGTGCATCACGTGATATCCATGTGAGTGTTGTATGAACGAATGCTTAGCAGTACTCACATAAAAGTCACATGAACACTAAGAGGCATATTTACTCACGTGATAGTACGTGAGTACCAAAGAAACCAAAGTACTCACGTGATGTCACGTGAACACTAAAGTGGGAAGGATATTATATCCTATGATGAGGCTTAAGCTTCTGGGCCCAGTGCTTAGCACAGTTGAGTTATGTAAAACCCAAAACAAAATGTATGGCCTAGTGCTTAGCACTGTTTGGTAACACAAAGCCCAAATTTTAGTCTTAAAATAGTCTAAGTCCCTAAATTTTTAAACTTCTTTGATTGTAAAAATCAATCAAGCTCATATGATTATATATTTTAAGTTGACTTTATCTAAAACAAGATTAACGGTCCTTAAATATATTTTAAATCGATCTTAATCTAGAACAAGATTAACGATCCTTAAACCTTTGAACCGATAGCAGAAAATACCTAAGTTCATCCCAAATATAATATACAGATTTGGACTAATCAGCACCCTACGGGCGATAACAAAATTAGTCTCCGTATATAATCTAAAGGCAACCCCCCAAAAAACAAATTATAACACGACACGAAGTGATGCACATGGAGAAGGTGAAAGTTGTTATCGCTTTGCGATGACGTAATTAATTGCAAGGGCTTGCGTCTGCTGGAAAAAGCATCCCCACAATAAAAAAAAACTCTCAAATGAAGGGGAATCTGATAAATCTGCTAAAACGATCGCATTTATCCAAACCTCCGATAGACGGTGCCATAAATCAACTTGATATGTTTGGAGAGGTGGATGGATATGTTTCATATAGTATCTACCCCTAAATTTAGGCAAAACATTTGTCTTCCCAGTTTTCGGCGGTAAACAATAGCATGTTACGTAGTGAATTGATTGTTGGGGTAAAAAATCACACCCCGGTTGACCAAATCAAAATCAAAGTCAACCCCAAGCCAATTGAGCCCAAGCCCAGGCCAAGTGGGCCCATGTCCAAGTCAAGCCCTGCGACCGGCCTTTCCCATGCCAAAATGAAAATCATGTAATAAATAATTTTGATGTAATTTTTATGAATAAATGTAAGAAAATTGGGCATAAAGCCAAATTTTTGTACAGCCCATGGCTCATGTGCAAATGAAATGAGCACATGAGGCATGGGATGGGCAAAATGTCATTTTGTAAAGCCCAAGGGGCTATGTGTAAATTTGTAAGCCTATATAAGACAACATGATAATGAAATGAAAGAAACTTTTCCATTCCCCTCAAAAACTAGGGTTTGTTCCTCCTTCCTCTTTCTCAAGGTTCTAAACTTTCTTCCCCTTTTTTGAATTAAATCAAGAGTTCAACTCTTTCTTCCCAAAAAATAAATAGTTTTTCACCACAAAACCTTTGGAGGGGAACGCGGATTTTCCATCAAATCTCTAAAAGGGGAGATTTTTAAATCCCACCATCCTTTCTCCAAGATCCAGCCAATAGAGAAGAGGAAGAAGGAGACCCATCTCCAAAAATCCTACTTTGGGGAAGATCCGAGGCTTAGGAGAGGATCCAGGGCTTAGGGGAGAAGAAAGAGGTCCCCTTTGATCATCTTCAAAGATTTCTGGGAGTTCAACTCCATTTTTCAAAATCTTTGGGAGTTTAACTCCATAAATAAAATTCTTTTAGGAGTTCAACTCCATTTAAAATCTTTTGGAGTTTAACTCCATAAATCAAACTCTTTTGGGAGTTTAACTCCCGTCAAGATTCTTTCAAGAGTTTAACTCTTAATCCCGGGGCTAAGCCCCTTTTCTGCAGGAGTTTAACTCCTGATCACATGCCGGGCGCATGAGGTGCCAGCGCCCAGCGTCCACGCGCCTCTCACGTGGCCTGGGGGCGTCCAGTGCCCACGTGCCGCGCATGTGAGGCGCACGTGGCCCGCTGGCATCCAGCACCGACGTGCCGAGCATGTGAGGCGCCGGCGCCCAGCTCCCATGCGCCTCTCACGTGGCCCACGGGCGCCGAGCGCCTATGTGAGAAACAACTAACCAAAAGAAATAACAATATCCTTAGTGCAAACAGAAAACGATAACGCTAGTGTCGTAGTCTAAATCACCGCGATCTCAAATGGCAGGTCCTGCTCCTGAGTTGGGTCACTACGTCCTCTGAGCATGCACGTCAGGGAGACACACACACACACACACACATAATATGTACAATGATATTATGTATGAAATGAACGGCAGAATACAGTAATATGAGAATATGGAATATCAAGTGAATGTGAACAGTATGGTATATGTATCATGTCAGCAGTCCATGCAATGTGTATGTCATTACCTATCCATCACTAAGTCAATTGAAACCAATCAGTGGAAAAGAATGCTCATGTTTAACAAGGGTCTCGTGCATGCCTAAGACTACGATCGGCTGTTGTCCGTGACATAACCCTGCAGCCGTGCCGCTTGACCCATGACCTAATATATATATCGCTAATATCAAATGATCATCCTCTAAGTTACTGTGCTTCGCTAAATACGAGTTCGATTCCACCTTAATTTCCCCATTTCCCCAGGTTATAGTATGTGTTCAGGTATTAGATAGGTTGTGAACAAGTACGTATTACTTTCACTTTCAATCACGCCTCCACTTATCAATATCACCTTCAATCACTGGTTCAGTATCGTACTTGCCACAACTCAATCACTAACACTTATCTATCGACAATGCAAATCAATCGTTAGGTCTCAATGTAAACGATCACTATGCATTGGGTATAAAGCAAACACAAAATAAGATAGAATCGCACTAAACAGATGTTCACTAAATTATAACAGCCAACGCCATATGACTTGAAAAATTCACCATAAATCACACGTGTAAAATCAGCCAAAAAAATATAAAAAGCGTACAAAGTATATATGATTATCTAAGCAGTAAAATTAGTTTCATGTCAAAACAAATTCAGGTTAAGGATTTATCATCGTTTTAAATCAGCGATTAGTCGCTGGAATTTCAGTTTCAGAACTGAAAGTCTAACCTCACGTGCAGTTTTCTATGGATTGCGTTTAGATTCAGGTGTTGCTCATGTTGAATAAAACCTATTTCTATCTGTTAGGTTTCTAATGCATTAAGCGGATAAATAATAGCCTCTGAGTACTAGGAGATATGTTCTGTTTAGTGTCAAGGTATATAAATTGTCACTGCAGAAAACTGCAGAACACGTCGACAATCTAAAATATAATTAAAATATCAAACGACAGGAAAATTGAACGAGACCAGATCTATGAGTTAGATAACTAAATTATCTACGTGAAAATATAGGACTCCGTGTATTTTCAGTTCTATGTAGGGATGTACAGGCGATTTAGTTCAGGTATTAACACGAAATACTGCTCTAGACTGCAGTCCAGAGCCGTATTTCCAGTTAGTTTTCGTCATTGTGTTATGGTAGTATCGAAATATAAAATATAGGAGGTTCTATTTTATCGAGTCGATTTCTATATGAGCCTCAGAACATCACGTTTTGATTTATATTTAATTTAATGTAGATTTTAGAACGTGGCATATGCGGTGAATTCCATATTCAACGTCGCCTTTTAGGGGCGACATTTCATGATGATAATCTCAATATTTTTAACTCAAATCTCTACACAATAATCATTAACAGTAACAAGATTCCTTAAACATAAGGTATGGGCATTTTAAAAGAGTACTCATCCATGTATCAGATCGAACACTTGGGTTATATATACGGGTATCAACCGAAATATCGATTCCATTTAATCGATTCAAACCAGATGTCATTCAAATAAATTACATTTGGTATTGATATGGGATAGTAGACCGAGTCGGGCTTCCATTCATCACAATCAAACTATGAGGTTCGCTAGAAAAATAATTTGATTATAATTTATCGATATAGCTATAAATAGATATGTATATATGCGCAATATCATTTATCACTATTATTTTGATTAACTAATAAATGAGCATGAATAAGCCAGTGATTGATTTTCACTTGCCTGGCGATAATCGTGATGACGAATAGTAAGAGCACGGCACATTCACGGCAGCAACGACAATCCCAGCAGTAGCAACCACACACGGCGAGCTTGGTTCTGGGTTATGGGCTATGGCCGGGATGGAAAGGCAGTGCAGGGAGGTCGATGGCATGATCAGAGACGAGGGGGCTCAGTCGGAGGCAGGGCAGTGGAGGTCGTGGAGGAGCTCGAGGATCGGTAGCAGAGGAGTTTGTAGGTTCGTTAGAGGAGTCGAGGAGGGTAGTGGTAATGGTGAGGGAGTGGGGTTGCAGTGTGGTGGTGTTCATCGAGGACGAGGAGGGTTGCCGGAGGTAAAGGAAGTGAGCTTGGTGGTTGTGTTGAGTGGAGGAAAAGTGGGGATCTTGGAGGATAAGTGGGGGTCGATGGTGTCGGTGGTTAGGAAGAGGTCGGTGGTGGGGTAGTGGTAGCTTGAGCTCATTGGCGAAGTTCTGGTGAGGTGGAGGTGAGCGATGAGAGGTGAAGAGATATTTAGAGAGAGATCGAGAGAATCGAAGAAAGAGTGAGATAAAGAGATAGTAAGATAAGGAGGTTGAGAGATTGGAGGCCGGGGATCTCGGGGAGCGGTTACGGCGTGGACGAGTTCATGTGGGTGAGTGGTTCCTACGTCATGGTGGAGCGGTTCATAGGGGGTAACTCGTTGCGAGGAAGGAGGAAGAGAGGGAAAGAGAGGGAAAGAAGAGAGTGGGCCGGTCGAGTTTAGGGTTTGGGTATTTGGGTTGGGTTGTTAGGCTTGGGCCAGTGTGGGTTTGGGTTAGGGAATTGGGTTAAGGTTATTAATAGAATATAAAAATAGAATTAGAAAGAATTGGTGAAAAAATATTTATAAAGAAATACGGAAAAGTACAAGGAACTGGGGATTTACACCAAGTTTGAAGCCTACTAGCAAAAAGACTCATTGGGTTATATTTTTATTTATTTTTGTTGCATATACAAGAAGATGATTGTAACATTTCAGAAAATAGAAAATAATATTTTTGAAATTTAAATTATAATATAATAAATTTAATGAATATTATACAAGTGTGGAATCTAGTTTTAGTAGAATGATATAATTATATACATATATTTTTGGAAAATAATTGGAAATTAAGATGAATTATCATTATAAAAACATTTAATTGATTTGGGCTTTATATAAATTATTATATAATTATTTACATACAAATTTAATGTTAAACTTGATTAGTGTTTTACTAATTTCTACATTAAACCAAGTTTATTTTGCTAACCATATTTTAAAGTGTCGTGTAACATTTTGTTGTAATATATGGTTTTATGTTGTGTTTTTAAAGAAAATAAAAGAAAATTAAAATGGGGGACAAAGAGGCATGAGGGTATAGCTTGGAAAGAGAATGAGAGGAGAGAGAGTGTGTGTATGGTTGCCTCAAACAATTCATTTCCCCACTTCTTCATTTCATTCATCATTCTGCATCTCCTCCTTCTTCATCCTTCTTTTTTCACCTCCACCACCTCACTACAACCACCAAAACCCTCCCAAATCTTACTCAGAACCATACAAAACTTTCACAAAAAATGTTCACAATCTCATCCTACACATTATGGTAGGATCAAGTCTTGGTCATTTAGGAATTTTCTTGAGTTGCTCCATGGGGTAATATTTTTACTTTTAAATAAGTCTTTAGATTTCCTAACCTCCTATATTAGTTTAGAGTTAAAAAGTTAATGTTTAGTTAACTTAGAATTTTCTAAGGTGATCTTTAGTGGATAAAACTTATAGTAGAGATATAGTAGAGGGTGTAATGAGTGTCTACTGGCCTAATAGTGGTGGTAGTCTTGATTAAAATGAGTTTAGTAGGTTTAAAGACGAACTTAAAATTTTCCGATGTCGGTTTATGGGGATATTGATGATCAATTAGAATCTAGTATTACTCAGAGACTCTGAAAATTTAATAGCAGATACAGTGAGATGTGCAAACCACTAGAAAGCCATCCTAAAAACTCGAGCCCGAGCCCTCATCTTTTGGCCGCAGTTTTATTCGATTTAGCCGCAATTTGTGGCCCAATTTTGGAGTTGGGGTCTGAAACTTGGTCTATAGCCCACTCATTAGATAACTAGACCTACCCTATAAGCAAAAAGTCTAATTCCACCTTAAGAAAAATCTAGAATTGTTTTACTTGAGTTCTGGCAATATTTTGCGGCTTTTGAAAACTTGACTTTTGATATTTGAGTTTTGACTCGGTCGTTTGACGTTCATACGCCGACGTCAGGGGTTATTTTGTTATTTTAGCACGCGTTGACCATAGGTTCTAACCTATGTGCGCTTTGAGTGTCGTGTCAGTTTTCGAATTTGATTTTGATGCGATACGATATACTTTGATTTGTAGGTATGAGCGCATGGACTTTCGGGACGACGAAAGAGGGCAAGGCATCCGTCGGGATTGACTAGAGCGAGACGTTGCAAATGAGTAGATATATATCTACGGGAGAAGTCGGGTGGATGGTATATAGCAACCCCGCAACCGTAGTATTAGGATATATATGAATATATATACTTAGGATACGAATACTTAGCTAATAGTGTTTCTAGAATATTATAGGTGATAATAGTATATTAGTAGAATGACATATGCTTAGTACTAGTTCTTAGCCTATGATCTATATCTACTCATGAAAGTATATAACTACATATATTTACAATATGATATGATATGATGAGAATATGATCCGATATGATGAAACAAATCGATATGATATGATATGATATGATATGATGATATGAGGCGATATATATAAATGATGCGATATGAGATGATATGACATGCGATGATATATGACTAGATGAGATGATATGATGTACGTAACGATAGATTCGTACTATTTGATTTGATGATATCGTACGATAGATTATACCGTACATGATATGATGTATGTGACGATAGATCTGTATTATTTAATTTGATGATATCGTGCGATAGATTATACTGTACATGATATAATGTACGTGACGATAGTGTTAGGAATATGTATGCCCTAGAGGCCATTATTGTTGATATAGTGGATGCTTGGACATATATATAGAGGACTTTCTTGCTCGACATGATAGTATGCTATCAGGTTACTTTTATCTTAATATGTAGACTGGTATTTATATTGTCTATCTCTTATATGTTGATAAAGCCTTTAGGATATGTACTTGACTACCAGAATTATGATGAGATCATACTAGTGGGCCAGGGTGGTCCAAAAGTACATCCTTTAATCAGTCACTGGTCGAGGGAATATCGAGAATAGGGTATCGATATTTCAGAGTAGACTAGTGTACGTTTCTTGTCCCTTAGAGGGCGATGGTTGATCCCACAACCATTGGTGTGTGACATCAAAGATTATACACAGGTGCTCATTGGAGAATGGGTACACCGAACGGACTCGCCGAGAACTCCTAGTTAGTAGTCTACCTATCGTCAGATAGCATTCCTCTGGTGACACTGGTACAGGTTAGTCTGTAGACCCGAGATCGTCATAGAGTCTTGTGTGGCTCCCACTGTACTTTGATTTCCTCCCTACCACGCTCAAGAGGAGTTGTCCAAACAGGTGGATTTTGGGTATAATCCTGAGTCACATGGAGGCAATGAACGATAGGAGGGATTTCGTCTCTCCCGGTATTGGGGGTTTATGTTGCGCTATACTCGATTGGCTATAACTGGAAGTCCCTGGCCAGGGCTGCTGCTGAGATTTACTGATAAGTGTTATTAGTAGTTTCTCGAACCGTTATTGGCCAGACATCGGCATGACTTATCACGTTACTGGGGTCTGACGTTTACCACCCGTAGACATGATATGCGACATATCAGACAAAGAGACTGGACTGTACGGTAGTATTACTGATAGGCTTCATAGAGAATATGGACAAGCTTGCTTGTTGATCTTCATATCGCTCAATACCCGGGTAGCCGTTACGTCCAGCTAGTACCGCTGACAACTTGTGGGTGACTGATGTGATCATCACCTGCTGCTGGCGTATTGATGAGTCTTTAGAGTCCCACACAGAAGTTCCCTGGTTCAGGCGAAACGAAGTAGGACACATATGTGATATGTGTGTGGGCCAGATTAAATATGTGTATGTGATACCGTATTGTAATCTGGCAGTTATCTGTTATCAAGTTCAGTTATATGTGATATAACCAGATTATTGAATCAAGTGTTGAGTTGATAATGTGATATACAGATAAATGATTTTAGTCGGTCATATGTGATATAACCGGATTATTAAATCAAGTGTTAATTTAATAATGTGATATATATTATATGTGATAATTATATCTTAACTAATATCATTAGCTCACTAAATAATTTATTATATGTATTAATATATATATATATATGTATGTATCATGACATAAATTTCTATTTTATGAAAATAGAAATGAGGTGGAAAATGGGAAGACTTTGGGAGCATGGTTGCTAGGATGGGCTTTTATCTTTGTTTATTCATCTTGACTCACTATTCAAGCATGGTTGCAATTTTATATTGCAATAATTCCATGCTTGGATTAGTGAGGGGTTAAGAGTTGCCATTCTCACTTGCTCATTCAACACTTAGCCATTTTCTTGAGTTGCTCCCATGTTGCTCTCTAGCTTCTTCTTCTTCCTTAATGTCATGGTTCAAGCTTCAACCCTCACATGTGATGTGAACCATGAAGCTTGAACACAAACTTGTGAGCTTTAACATCTCCTACTTCACCATCCTACACTTGACTAGCGATCGAGTGTAGCGTGTTTACTACGCTAAAGAGTTTAGTGTAGAGGTAGATTGAGTTAGAAGGACTTCGTGCGGATCATCTTCGGCACGAAGGTCATCGGAGGAAGCTCGTCCAAACCCTCAAGTGGATCCTAGTGGAGTCGCGGGACTTTTACACGGAGCATGTGAAGTGAAGGACTCGATCAACGAGGGTATAGCCATCTTTCACTTCTTCTAGTTTAGTTCATATCAAACATAAAACCCTAATCATCTAGTTAAACATCTTGGATAGTCTAGCTTAGCACCTATAAAAATTTGAATTTGGCATGCTTGATGCCACTAAGACCTCAAGGTGGTGCTAGGGTAGACTTTCAGATAGATCTGTACTATTTGACTTGATGATATCGTACGATAGATTATACCGTACGTGATATGACGAGGATGGATCGCCAACTTATGTATATATCGACTCGAGATATATTGTTTTTAAATCACTTAAGTATATATTAGGATATATTTAGAGTCATGCCTATTTTCAAAACTAACGAATCGTTATATATTTTTAATGATAACTTCAATGGATGCTACGGATTTTCAAATAGTATCTTTTTTCAAAAATATTGTAGCCCATATTTTCAAGAACAACATTTCGTACTATTTTAAACTATAACTGTATGGCTCATACGTAGTTACGTATTTTATATTGTTCACGTTTACGTTTTCTTTATTCTATTTACACTCGCGCTACGATTTCTTATTTCCGCATACGCTCGTATTATTTTCATTTACGACATATATACTACATTTCATGTACTTATCTTTTTACGACTTCATCTGCTAGGACACATACACCATTACCGATTATGCGCATGTTGCACGTACACATACTCACCGGCTCACAAACACATCATTAGTAATTTCCATGTCACGTACATGTTAGAAGTCGCTGTCACTGTAACGCCTTATAACCTGTAGAATTTTAGTTATTGTGTAGTACCCAGTACCACACATACTAGTTCAGATATTGCACTTTCTTACCTAGTTACACGACACGCTCATATGAACACACTTGCTAAACTTTACAGTATTGTTATGTGCATGTACATATTGTTTCATCATTGTTACATGCTTATGAGATTCTGTTTTCATGAGATTTTCTGAATTTGAGAAACCGCAGATACATTTTTAAAACTTATGATTGTTTTAGAAACGCGGTTTCTCTTGATATGATATTTCGACGTCCACTATGAGTTTTCTTGGTACTGAGCTATGATGATTACCCAATTCGAGGAGTGACGAGTCACCGTCTGCAGGTACATGGTGGACCCGGTACGGTACCCCGGGACAAGAAGATCGTATAGAAAGGCATTGAGCCCGGCAGAGGAACACTACCTACCGGTGGCAGTACTGGAATCGGTAGATATCCGGAAGATACCAACCGGAGCAATTTGAGACAGATGGATATGAGAGCCGATCTGATGAGACGGCGCTTGAGATATGAGGATTTACGTATCGATACTGGACACGGGTTTTATGATGATTTCAAGTGTCGATACTGGCACTCAGGTTTTTATGATGATTTGATGTATCGTTGATAGACACACGTTGGAAGATACACATATATATATATATATATGACACAGATGACATGGTACTATATTATGATACGGCCACAATATTATTATTATTGTTATACTTATGTATCACGATCACTCTCGTTACCACACGGTATTATATTATATGACCTAGAAGATCACCATACATTCGATTTCTATCTGCTGATGTCTTCTACTCATGAGTTGACAACTCACCCCCGTTGTGCCATAGTTTTTTTTGCAAGATCGACCGCTCGGATCAGTAGCGGCTTGCTGGCACATTACTCCTTTCTGGGTAATTTGCATTGGTAGGTGGGTTACAGTTCAGAGCGTAACCACCATTGTATACTATTTATTATTCATTTGTATCTAGTTAAATGCTCCAAAAACCAGACTATGTATATTTGGTACACCTAAAGACCAGTTTGAATATTCTTTAAATTTAGAGTCGAGACTTGTATATATATTCTTATATTAGATTTGATAATGTTTGGCTTTTCTTTATTTTCTTTCTGCGATTGATCTTCGTCTTGGGCGTCGTATATTTCATATTGCGTGGTTGTGATTCCGCCAATCAGTGAAGAGCTAGCTCCCACTTGAGGATGTGTCACGCCCCGCTTCCCAGTATACGGGCAGAGGACGCGACGAGGCCGCTACGTATTTACTCAGAAACAAATACGCTAAGCGTATCTAAGCAATATAAAAGTAAGCACAAGGGACAAGAGATATAAACTGAACAATAACTTTATTTATTAACATTCTTTTGTACAATGCATGAAAAGTAAATACAACTAAAATAAAAGCGATGCCTAAACAATGGCATAACAGGAATGTACAGTACTGAAAGGAAATGTGTACAATGAAACTAAAGCTCTGGGTCTTCAGCAAACTGAACCAAGTCTTCAGCAGTCGGCTCGATCTCTGACGTGTCCAGATCACCTGACGACATTCAAAGAAGAAAGAAAGAGAATGTCGTCAGCGAACAGGTCGCTCGGTAAGTACCAAAAATAAGAGGAGAAATAGATTAGACAGAGAGTAAGAGAGAGAGAGAGTACCTTTTGCAATTGTATTATGTTGTTATATTGTTGTATTTAGTGTTAACGCTGTTGTTTGTAGCTTGGTACAGAAGATGCCAGTGTATACGAGCGGAGTCCCACTTACACCGGGGACTTTGGTAACCTGTAGTACAAGGCTCCGTCGATAATACCACGGAACAACGGCATGGATGTAATTACGTCTTAAGTGACCACCTCATGCCACCTTTAATATATTCCGTACTAGTCTACCGCTTAAACCCCGTAGTGTTATCTTGATTGTATTGTTGTATTGTATTGTCATGTGTTGCAAACTGTATAGATTGTATAATTGGATGACTGACCGAAACCATGATATCAGTAAACGGATATAACCGTAGAATCATGTAAATGGAATAACTAGAGAACCATGTAAATGGAATGTATATCCATGGTTCGGTTCGGTCAAGTTGTATAAATTAATAATTGGATTCATGGATTCATGTTAAATTGTAATATTGAAGATTGTAGATTGTAGATTGTAAATTGTACTTGAATCATATTCAAGTCAGATTATACTGAGACTCGAACCTGAGTCAGACAATTAGAAAAGTAAATTGAAGTCCTGGTTGTTTTGATGTTATCGGTAACCGCTGCACATGGACGGCAGGATTTGTGTCTTTTTCAAAGATGATTACCGTATTGATAACACCATTATTAATTTGTCTACCTTAGATAGGTAAGCACCCACTTCTCCGGCTCCCTGAGGCTCAAGAGGTTGGTCCCGCTTAAACCTATGTTTACTAGGGTCCTTAGGGTAATTTATAGAACCTGAGGGGGGTTTATGTAAGAATACTTTTATATACTTTTCAAAGTACACTTCAAATATTTATTATTCGTCTTTAGAGTTGTAGTAAATGTAGATTTTATATTGTGATATTTCTAGTGAACATATCGTAATTTCATAAGTAAAGGTATTTATTTGTAATATTGATTTGTATGGAAATCATGGTATTTTAGTGTAAAATGATTCTTGTGATATTGTAGAAAAGGTGGAATATTTATAATTCTTCAAAAATAGATATGTTTATGTTACATATACATATATTTATACGAAAATAATTTTTGTATATATCTATAATATTCTGGAAATCTCGTTTTCTTAAAATGTCGTATTTTAAATCTTTAGAGACCGAATGCTCCTTACGGAGGTCTGAATCTCGCATTACTAAGCCCGGGGATGTGCGATAATCCGCACCATTCTTAACGGGTTCCCCAAATGAGTTGTAGCGGCGCTTTGCAAAGATTTGTATAAATACTAATCATTAAGGAAAACGGTTTTATTAATTATGGTATTTAAATGAAAAAGTGTCGTTTTCCCGTATTCTATGTTCTAGGGTCTCCTAAGTCAACTAGACTGCTCCTAACTGGTCAAGTTTTAAGATAGCTCAAATCGCCTCTTCACCGCCAATTGTGGCTAAGTAAGTACAAGTGAAGAAAGAAGGGATCCGCTCACGAATCACCGTGAGACGGGCTTTTTAAAGTTACATTTCTCACTTGTCTAGCCTAGACACCACAAACCCAGGTTTAGATAAATGACTGAATGCCCACAACCTTATCTTATTTTCATAATAAGTGGTATTTATTTATAAAGATGTATCAATACTAAATCTTTTAGAAATGGTTTTATTAAGTAAATAGTATTTAAATGAAAATGTTTGTTTTTCCTGTATTCTATGTTCTCGAGGGTATCGTGTTATGTTTCATATGAGTGTGTGAGGAGGTAGGTCGTTACCTCGTGATCTACTTAAAGGTGTAACAAGTTTAATGGTGTTAAATGTAGAATTGAAACAATGTGGTATTTAAGTGAAAAATATGATAAATTGAAATAGCCATCATTTTATGAAATGAATCTTGATCAATTTGGTTGATTAGTATTTAATGGTCAACATGAAGGAGTTTAAGTATAATTGTATTAACGAGAAGTGAAGTTTTATAAGAAAACCGAATCGGAAATCGGATTTGTACCGATTCCGTAGGGTTTTGTAAATCCGTATTTTTAGATAGAAGAGATAGATAGAAAATGAAACTTACGGGTTTTAGACAAGTAGGAGAAAGAGATGAAAGAAAAGGAATCGCCGGTGCGTCGCATCGTCGCCGAGAGCTCCTAAAACGATCGCCGGAAGTTCACCGGGAATTTCGCTGTAGCTTCGCTTCGTGCTTGTTTTCAAAGTACACAAGGTTCTTGGAATTTTTTTAGAGAGTTGGCTCAGAGTTTTGGGGTGAGAGGGTAGAGGGTAGGGGTGGTATTTATAGGGTTAGGCTTGGGTTATGGTAGATGAAGAGTTAAATTGAAAAAATATAAAAATAATGTGATAAATTGTAATAAAATGGAGTAAATAGGGCTTTATGATCTTTCTGGAACCGATCTAGGAAAATGAAGTGTACAGGGGGGTTTAGAAGATGAAGAGCCCCAACTTTGATGTTGGGGACTCCGCCGTCCGGCCGAGTCCGGCCGGCGGCGCCGGCCTGAGTCGGCCGGTCTGCCGGCCGAGTCAGGCCGAGTCGCAAGGTCGGGAGGTGGGGGGTCTCGATATGTAGCCTCTGGTCTATTTAGTTTTTCAGGTTCAGTAGAAAGTTTGGGAGTTATCTCGTGTGGACTGTTGGGCTTCTCTAAAATTTAAAACAAATAAATATAAAAAATAATATGGGGTATGGGATTTGAACTCTGGTGGCTTGGTTCAGCAATGCAAGGTATTACCAATGAGCCACAAGCTCCTTCTTGTAATTAAATTGCTAATTAATTGCTTAAGTCTTGTGCTCAGGCAATAAATACCCCTTTATGGATTTTTAAATTTTTTTTGTAAAAACTTGTATATGAAATTTAGGGTTGTTACATTCTACCCTCCTTAAAAAAAATTCATCATCGAAATTTGTAAAAGGAAAGTGTAACAGATTCAAAGAAAGTTTGGTGACTAACGTACTAACTGTATATGAAATATAGTAAGGTGGTGCAAGTGTTTAAAAATGTGAAAGAGTCTTACTAGTGTTACCTTGGTCAACTGTCTTGGCTTCTACGGCTGCTAAGGTGTAAGCCTGTCGCCGTGGTATGTTCCTCCTAGCTGGAGGCATATTCCCCTGTACTCGAGGCATGTTTCTCAGTGTCTGATGGAATTGGCGATTTGGCTGTGCAGGAAATCCACGTGGAGGTAGTGCTGGGAGTGCAGGACGAGTTGCAGGAGCCTGGATAGCTGGCTGCTGCGGGTAGTTGACGGGTGTGTGTGCTGGGCTGCGTCTAAAAGGACAGTTTCCAATTCCGTGATTGGACGCGCCACAAACCAAGCATAGGCCTTTTGCGCGCCTACAGTCCTTCCACAAGTTCCTTCCCTCTTGCAATAAAAGAAAAAATCAGGTCTTAGCCGATCCTTGGCTTCTTACAGTCTTCTGAGTTCAACAGCTGGTCTTGAAGAGGCCCTTCCTGCCATTTGAGTGGCAGGGCATTTCACTCCTGCAGACTGAGGTCTGCCCCTTACCTTTGTCACTGCCTCATAACGGCGGGCAGCTTCCAGAGCATCTTCATGAGTCGGAAATTTCCCTGTGGCTTGTGCAGCCTGGATTTCCGTGTCCAAACCTTGTTGAAATCAACGGGCTCTAATCTCATCCGTCGGTATCAGGTGTGCTGCAAATCTGTTACGGTCTTGTGTTAGCTGTGTAGTATGTGATATTAAAAATTTGAAATACTGTGACATATCTTACCGACTGAGCATGGTGAATTCAGCGTCATACTCATCTACTGACTTGTCCCACATCGAACCTTGTTGTAGATGAATGAACTGCTGTTCCATGGCAAACCTGGCAGTCACAGAGAAGTACTTCGCGTCGAACTTATCGCGAAAAGTCTTCCATTCAATGGGCTGATCAAGACGGGTTTCTTCCGCTTTCCACCAGTTCCGTGCATTGTCCGTGAGTTGCAGCTTTGCAACTCGGACCCAAGCTATTTTTGGCACTTGTGCTGCTGCCAGATCATCCTCGATACTTTGAGCCCATTCCTCAGCTTCCAGTGGGCTCCCCTTTCCTGAGAACTGTTTGGGATGTAAAGCTCTGAATTGCTTCACCCCAGGTGCTTCAGCTTCGGGACGGTTCAAGAGCTGCTGCTGTCTCTCTAGGAGGCTGCGGATTACCTCAAGCAGAACCGTTTGCTCGTTGAGTGGAGCAGGAACGGCAGGTGTGAGTGGTAGTGGTGGAGGTATGTTGTTGACATTGGTGCTGGTGTTGTTTGGTGAATCCATAGCCTTGAATGAAAAATTTAGGTTAGGACAGATTCAAAGTATATGATTTAAAGAATAAGAAATGATGGGATTCAAGGAACATGATTGTAAAGAATGTTTTAGTTGCTGGTTCTTGTGTTATATTGCTTAGGTTGTTCACGCAGAACAGAACTGCATGATAGAGTTTCATACAGCTTTGATCTGCATGGGCCACCAACAAAACCTGTCACGCCCTGCTTCCCAGTATACGGGCAGAGGACGCGACGAGGCCGCTACGTATTTACTCAGAAGCAAATACGCTAAGCATATCTAAGAAATATAAAAGTAAGCACAAGAGACAAGAGACATAAACTGAACAACAACTTTATTTATTAACATTCTTTTATACAATGCATGAAAAGTAAATACAACTGAAATAAAAGCGATGCCTAAACAATGGCATAACAGGAATGTACAGTACTGAAAGGAAATGTGTACAATAAAACTAAAGCTCTGGGTCTTCAGCAAACTGAACCAAGTCTTCAGTAGTCGGCTCGATCTCTGACGTGTCCAGATCACCTGACGACATTCAAAAAAGAAAGAAAGAGAATGTCGTCAGCGAACAGGTCGCTCGGTAAGTCCCAAAGATAAGAGGAGAAATAGATTAGACAGAGAGTAAGAGAGAGAGAGAGTAGCTTTTACAGTTGTATTATGTTGTTATATTGTTGTATTTAGTGTTAATGCTGTTGTTTGTAGCTTGGTACAGAAGATGCCAGTGTATACGAGAGGAGTCCCACTTACACCGGGGACTTTGGTAACCTGTAGTATAAGGCTCCGTCGATAATACCACGGAACAACGGCATGGATGTAATTACGTCTTAAGTGACCACCTCGTGCCACCTTTAACATATTCCGTACCAGTCTACCCCTTAAACCCCGTAGTGTTATCTTTATTGTATTGTTGTATTGTATTGTCTTGTATTGCAAACTGTATAGATTGTATAATTGGATGACTGACCGAAACTATGATATCAGTAAACGGATGTAACCGTAGAATCATGTAAATGGAATAACTGGAGAACCATGTAAATGGAATGTATATCCATGGTTCGGTTCGGTCAAGTTGTATAAATTAATAATTGGATTCATGGATTCATGTTAAATTGTAATATTGAAGATTGTAGATTATAGATTGTAGACTGTAGATTGTAGATTGTACTTGAATCATATTCAAGTCAGATTATACTGAGACTCGAACCTTAGTCAGACAATTAGAAAAGTAAATTGAAGTCCTGGTTGTTTTGATGTTATCGGTAACCGCTGCACATGGACGGCAGGATTTGTGTCTTTCTCAAAGATGATTACTATATTGATAACACCATTATTAATTTGTCTATCTTAGATAGGTAAGCACCCACTTCTCCGGCTCCCTGAGGTTCAAGAGGTTGGTCCCGCTTAAACCTATGTTTACTAGGGTCCTTAGTATAATTTATAGAACCTGAGGGGGTTTTATGTAAGAATACTTTTATATACTTTTCAAAGTACACTTCAAATATTTATTATTCGTCTTTAGAGTTGTAGTGAATGTAAATTTTACATTGTGATATTTCTAGTGCACATATCGTAATTTCATAAGTAAAGGTATTTATTTGTAATATTGATTTGTATGGAATTCATGATATTTTAGTGTAAAATGATTCTTGTAATATTGTAGAAAAGGTGGAATATTTATAATACTTCAAAAATAGATATGTTTATGTTACATATACATATATTTATATGAAAATAATTTTTGTATATATCTATAATATTCTGCAAATCTCGTTTTCTTAAGATGTCGTATTTTAAATCTTTCGAGACCGAATGCTCCTTGCGGAGGTCTGAATCTCGCATTACTAAGCCCGGGGATGTGCGATAATCCGCACCATTCCGAACGGGTTCCCCAAATGGGTTGTAGCGGCGCTTTGTAAAGATTTGTATAAATACTAATCATTAAGAAAAACGGTTTTATTAATTATGGTATTTAAATGAAAAAGTGTCGTTTTCCCGTATTCTATGTTCTAGGGTTTCCTAAGTCAACTAGACTGCTCCTAACTGTCAAGTTGTAAGATAGTTCAAATCGCCTCTTCACCGCCAATTGTGGCCAGGTAAGTACAAGTGAAGAAAGGAGGGATCCGCTCACGAATCTCCGTGAGACGGACCTTTTAAAGTTACCTTTCTTACTTGTCTAGCGTAGACACCACAAACTCAGGTTTAGATAAACGACTGAATTCCCACAACCTTATCTTATTTTCATAATAAGTGGTATTTATTTATAAAGATGTATCAATACTAAATCTTTTAGAAATGGTTTTATTAAGTAAATGGTATTTAAATGAAAATGTTTGTTTTTCCCGTATTCTAAGTTCTCGAGGGTATCGTGTTATGTTGCATATGAGTGTGTGAGGAGGTAGGTCGTTACCTCGTGATCTACTTAAAGGTATTGCAAATTTAATGAGGTTAAATATAGAATTGAAACAATATGGTATTTAAGTGAAAAATACGATAATTTGAAATAGCCATCATTTTATGAAATGAAACTTGATCAATTTGGTTGATTAGTGTTTAATGGTCAACATGAAGGAGTTTAAGCATAATTGTATTAACGAGAAGTGAAGTTTTATAAGAAAACCGAATCGGAAATCGGATTTGTTCCGATTCCGTCGGGTTTTATAAATCCGTATTTTTAGATAGAAGAGATAGATTGAAAATGAGACTTACGGGTTTGGACAACTAGGAGAAAGAGATGAAAGAAGAGGAATCGCCGGTGTGTCGCTTCGTCGCCAAGAGCTCCTAGAACGATCGTCGGAAGTTCGCCGTAGCTTCGCTTCGTGCTTGTTTTCAAAGTACACAAGTTTCTTGGAATTTTTTTAGAGAGTTGGCTCAGAGTTTTGGGGTGAGAGGGTAGAAGGTAGGGGTGGTATTTATAGGGTTAGGCTAGGCTTAGGGTAGATGAAAAATTAAATTGAAAAAATATAAAAATAATGTGATAAATTGTAATAAAATGGAGTAAATAGGGCTTTATGACATTTCTGGAACTGATCTAGGAAAATGAAGTGTACAGGGGGTTTAGAAGATGAAGAGCCCCAACTTTGATGTTGGGGACTCGGTCGTCCGGCCGAATCCGGCCGGCGGCGCCGGCCCGAGTCGTAAGGTCGGGAGGTAGGGGTCTCGAGGTGTAGTCTCTGGTATATTTAGTTTTTCAGGTTCAGTAGAAAGTTTGGGAGTTATCTCGTGTGGACTGTTGGGCTTCTCTAAAAATTTAAAACAAATAAATATCAAAAATAATGTGGGGCAAGGGATTTGAACTCTGGTGGCTTGGTTCAGCAGTGCAAGGTATTACTAATGAGCCACAAACTCCTTATTGGAATTAAATTACTAATTAATTACTTAAGTCTTGTGCTCAGGCAATAAATACCCTTTTATGGATTTTTGAAATTTTTTTGTAAAAACTTATATATGAAATTTAGGGTTGTTACAGGATGCCTATATTATACTTGTTATATATTGGTTTTGGATTAAATTTACAAAGGAGGTGCTGCCCAAATTTCAAATGATGAAAACATTTTTAAATTATTGCATATAATTCACTTGCATTTCAAACGAACTTTATATATACTTTAAAAAGAAAGAACTTGATTTCATTATAGCTTTGTTTCAAAACTTTACCTCCATTATTTTCCTAAAAGATTTAGATTCCTGGGTTTTCGGCTTACTTGGGTTACGGTGGGGTCATATTGGTTTCATGTGATTCAAGTGCCAGTCACGTGCCATTTCCCGGTCGTGAAAATCATGAAGCAAACACACAATCGATAACGAGAAGAAAATTAAACCACATGTAAGATAGAAATACGAATAGTAACCACAAAACAAGTAGGCGAAGGTGAAATTTTATTAATAATCAAATACCGGAGGAGTACAAATCGATGGAGAATACAAATCCCTCTCAAACCCTATATCTTTCACAATTATCAATGGGTTATTACAAATTAACAAACGACATCAGATCTAGGTCAAAAATAAGTCATCATATATATAGCATACAAAAGATTTCCACAAATAACTAATTTCCAAACAAAGAAAATATCATCCGGCCCAGTACGGCAAAGGTCTGCACAAAGAATTGGCAGATGTCTACCAAAGTATCACCGATGCTCCAGAGCGTCTACCAGACGTTTGAAAAAAGATGTGACAGACGTCTGAATTTCACATCAAAAAAGCATAGTGCTTGGCAGACATCTGAACCTCATCGAGACAGACATCTGCCCAAAGTATGCTCACGCATACAGAGCAGAGGCAGACGTCTGGCACTGAGACTGCCAGACGTCTGACCTGTAGACAAGCTCAGATTTTTAAATCGCTTCGTGATATTGCCGGATCATCAATAGGAAATCTTCAGGGATCTAAATGTAAGGAATATTTAACAATTTTATTAAGGACCTAAATGTTAAAGGGTTAGGACCTAATGAGCTTGAGAATACATACAGGTATTTAATTTTCATATTGCATCATGTGTTGATAAAATAATTTTAAATCTAAAATTATTTTTTATATTTTTTTAAAGCCTTAAATGTGTTTCACGATTAAAATAAATTTCTATATATTTAAAATGGAGCAAAATACTATTTACTCGTTTTATATTTTTATTATAAATGTCTAAATGAGGTTTTAATTGTATGCATATTATTATTTTCCTAATTTATATCATGTTATGTTTAACCCATATGTTTATAGGATTTTAATTTCAAATTTGTTTGGTTAGCTACTAAAATTCTTATGGAAAAATATAATACCCATACTTAGCAAGCTTTTAAATAATATAGTCGTTATTTCTAATTAGGAATTTAGCTAATATTTTGAGCAAAATTATTTTCAAATATATTTTCACCATCGCTACAAATTCATTTATAAACACAACTAGCTTTTCTCAAAAAGACAAATACTTCACTTTCATATCCAAAAAAGAAGAAGAAAGGATCTCACTTGCTCAAATCATTTTGAAAGAACCTATCAAGCTCATCTCTTTCAATACCTTATAGAAGATTTGTACGGTGCTTCATTGTCTCTCATCTCTTTAGAGAGAAGAATTGAAATATTGTAAGGATGATCCACTACCCGTGAAAAGGAGGTGTAAGGATACTCCATTACCCGGGAAACAAGATATTTGTAAGGGTTTCTCCACCCGGTAAAAGAAGGTTATGGTGATTGGGAAAAGTCCTCCTAAAGGTGGAGACCTTTAGGTAGTGGATTAGATGGAAAACACCGAACCACTCTAAAATTGACCGAATATATTGCAACCGTGTTAAATTTTGAACATATTGCTACCGTGCGGACTAGGAACCCATCCTTTATTTTATGCTGTGGTGACCAACGCGGATTCGGTACAATCAACCAGAGCAGGTATCATTTAATTCTTCCATTGTTGAAATCGAACATCAATATCAGTAACTGTTTTATGATGCGGCAATCTACAGTAATTCTCAAGAAAGACACGTTAATTGATCTTCAGCTTGCTACCAAATTCGTAGTCTAAATATGATCACACGTGCGTGCATGTTCTGTGGAAAATAATTTAAAAGCTGGCTGGCGATTATCAACAGGCTTGCAATGAGCAAACAATAATAATGTCGGCAGGGGGCGTCGGCTGTGATTAATTTAAACATACATATATACATACGATCCTTCATTCAAAGCTAACTGTTGCAACCAGTCCTAATGTCCTTTTCTACTCATCTAACTCCCACGTTTGGTGTGTGCGTGCGTGCACGCACAGTTGAAGGAAAGAGTCAACTAGGACATACGATCTGATGGCGATTTGGTTACATTCACGGTCACCGTTTTTCCTATAAGATAAAAACTCATATATTCTCATCAAAAGCCTGACATGCCAACTACTCAAAACTTTAACATGGTATAAGAGCATGATTCGTCCCCGTGGCCTTCAAATAGCATCTCGTACTGCGTGCACATACAACCATTCAAAAATACAAAATCTAAAAATCAATTAAAAAAAATCAGAAGCACAATCATTTGAAAATCCAAATATCCAAAAAATCTGAAATAGTGGTTAATGCATATACCACAATATTTGTACATGTAAACAACTTACATATATGAACTATAAATTAATTTTTAATTGTAAATATATATATATATACACACACACACATACACATACACACATACACGCGCACAATTACATTCAAAATAAAATGTTTTTAAATATTTTACTTTTCATCGATTCTTTTCCATTTTGTTATGTATAATTCCCTAATTATACAAAATTGAATCAACATTACATAGATATTTGTTATTGTCACTAAAATATAATGGTCATGAAAATAAAATGGCCTGCCGATAATAAGTGTTTGCACTTATTTTTTTAGAAAAAAATTCATATATTTTCAAGGGGTATGAATTAATCACGCTTAATTTGTTTTTACTGGTAATTTGCACAAGTACATTTGACATTTCAATGACTTTATTTGTGGTTGTTCATTAAAAACTATAATTTATCCCAAGTAGTTTAATTTAAGTGAAAGAGTTGGGTTTTTTTTGGCTAAGAAGTAAAGTGTTCAGCAGCCGTTATGAATCTTAATTGGATTTTTTAATGTATTTTTATTGATTTTTCAAGAATGATCAGAAAATCACGTCATGAATCAATTTCAAAATTAAAAGGACCTTTTCTTTTTGCACCAATTTCAAAATTAAAAGAACATTTTTTTTTTGCGCTATAATAAGAGAGACAGAAGAGAAATGATAGACTAGTGCATAAAAACTAGAAATAAGTATGTTAAAATTTTCCATCGTGGATTTAATTATATAGGTTTTTTTTGGAAGGGGGAAAATAATCGGAAGAGATGTAGTGTAGATATTGTACACTTAAAAACCAATCCCATTAATTTTGTTGGGTCTACTGGTATAGGCTGCATTACTTATTCCTCCTTATCTTTGGGGTGTGCTTGGTATTAGGTATCCTGCGTTGCCATGAAATATTATATTATTGTTCAGGTGTAAAATATATTTTTGAGAATATAGGATTATAATGATAATGGCAATCAAATGAGCCTATTTCATGCTTATTAATCATATTCCTCTCAAAACACGTGTCTATCCTAAATTATCACGAAATATTCCTATCTAAAATGAAATGAGGTTGACCATCCGCCGCCGGCCTCCTTCGCCACCCGTCGGCCCCGCCGCTCATCGTCAGTCCAGTCGGCCTACTGTCGATCGGCCGTTCCCCGCCAGTAATCGCCGATCGTTCGCTGGCATGTTTGCCGCTGCTCGAATTTTCGCCACCGACCGTCCGTAGTTCGTCGCCGGTCAGTTTGTCGACGATCAGCAGTTCGTCGCCGATCAGCATTTCGTCGCCGGCCTCGCTGCAATTTACCAGCCCTTCTCTGGTCTCACCGCCGGTCGACGATTGTATATACATAGATTATCGGGAATGATTACAGTATATCAAGCACGTTAATGCAAGATTCTTTGGAATTAGATGTCCGGTCATCTCATTCCCGAGAATACAAGAATTACCGGTAACCTTCCATTCCATGTATCAAGTGCAATCTTGAGAATAAGCCCTTACTCATTCATCCTTATCCTTAAAGATAAGCCTTACTTTTTCATCCTTTTATTTAAAGATCAATCAATAATATTTCATAATATTTTTATTCAAATCTAGGTTCTTAACAAATTTTATTAAGAAAAAAATGGTTTTATTCAGTAATTTATGGTTGAGTGTAGGTTACATTTTTTTTCCCTTTTAAAGTTAATGGTGAGATTGTGTTGATTGCATGTACGTTACGCATTGTGATTTTGGAACGCTCGTTAACAATAGACTATAGGTTTTGAGTTGACCATGCATTGCTTCAATCTGGTTTCTTCTTGGATCCATTGCTTCAATCAGGTTTCTTCTTGGATCCAGTCTGGTTTTTGTCCAAATTAGCTATTAGCCAGTTTAACATTTGATTTAAGAAATGATTTTAAGATCTCAAAAAAGGCATGATCTTTTTCCTTCCCCTCTTTCCTAAGATATATATATATATAATAATGGAGGAAAGAGAACCTAGGAGGCTTTTTGCGTTAGGTGGCGGTAAAAAGTATGCCCTCCAATATTTTATTCGACAATCGGCACCTTCGAACTTGATATTCATCCTCTAATTTGTCGATACACCAAATTGCATATAATTACAACACCATTTCACCATTGATTTAGTGGGTGCAAAATTAACGATTTACCGACAATAGAACTTTTAACATTGCTAAATCAACGGTGAAATGGTGTTGTAATCATATGAAATTTGGTATATCGAAAAATTGGAGAATGAATATCAAGTTGGAAGATACCGATCATCGAATAAAATTGTGGAGGGCGTACATTTTGCCGCCTCCTAACGCAAAAAGCCTCCTAGCACTGGTACAAAAATGGCCTGCCCATACGGATAATAAAATCCGTAGGGGCAATTAACGAATGTCTCTACGGATTAAGCCGTACGGGAAACTAATGCCCTTTACGGATAACTCCGTAGGGGCATTTATAAATAAAAATTTGTTAAAATTTAACTTATACAGTTGCCCCTACGATGCCACAAGATAAGGATCTACGGATATATCCGTAGGGGCAAATTTAAAAATTAAAAAAAAATAAAAATCAAATTGTTATCGTCCCCGTCACTATACCCTAATTCTCAATTCCTCCCAAAATTTCTCCGCGCGTGCCTCCTCCCTGGTTGATCGTCGCCTCCGACCTCTTCTGCGCCTCCGACCTCGTTGCCTCCTCCCTCCTCGTCGCTTCCTCCGAACTCTCGGCCCCTCCTCCGACATCGTCGCTTCCTCCTTCGTCGTCTTCTTCGTCCTCCTCCTACCTCCAGCGCCGTCCCCATCACCTCCAGCGCCGTCCTCTTCATCAATGTCGAGCTCCTTCCCGGCTTCCTCGTCACCGTCGAAATCATCAACATGTTAGCTAATTTATTGATAAATTTAAATTTTTATTTCCATAAATTGAATTTGGTGGGTAGGGCTTCAATTTGGGGATTTGAATTATGGTGGTCGGTGGTGGCTGGTGGCTGTAGCGGCGGCTGTGG
The DNA here is from genome assembly GCA_030015575.1 of Agapanthus africanus. Lineage (NCBI taxonomy): Eukaryota > Viridiplantae > Streptophyta > Magnoliopsida > Asparagales > Amaryllidaceae > Agapanthus > Agapanthus africanus. The sequence continues at coordinate 473,853,087 of CM057343.1, forward strand.
TTTGGGGATGTAGGTGGCGGCGGCGGCGGCTGTGGTGGCGGCGGTGATGGATGGTGGTGGCTGCGCTGTAATTAGGTCTAGGGTTAGGGTTAAGGTAATTAGGATGAAGGTTATGATAGGATATTTAGTGTTAGTGTAAGTGTGTGTGTGTGTGAGAGAGAGATAATGTTAATGATGATATGTGTGTGTTTGTGCGTGTGTGTGATAATGATGATGTTGATCTTTCATATTAAATAAGGTCAAGCCCTAATTTTAAATTTAACACCAGAACTAAATCCAAATCTTAAACTTCACACCAGAACCAAATCCAAGATCTTAAACTTGATTAAGAAAACCCTTCACTTTAAAAAACTTTACCTAAACTAAAAACTTAAAACTCTTGAAATTGAAACGTAAACGTGAAACCAATTCAAGTTAAATCTTATAATAAGTGTATATATGATAACTGATGATAATATGAAATTTTTATATGCTCATCGATTGTCATATGTGAAAATTAAAGCACAACTTAGTCCCCGTCTATTGGTTAACATATGTTCGATATTCGTCGTGATATAGAACTATACGAAAATTGTTAAATATCGGACAGTATCGTTCAGTGCTAACAACCGTCGTGTAGTTTATGTGACGAGAAAATTCAATCGTATCATAACCGATAGATTTGTCCAGTTTTGACAAGTTAGGAATGTATAAAGTAAACACATGAATTCACTTATGTTTTCATCCGTTTCGAGTTATTTCGTCGGTACTTTTCCGTTGGTTCTCCGTATACAAAGATAGATTAGATGTTTATTTCAATGTTATTTCACAGTATTGAAATGATTATCTATTCTATTACAGTGTACTCGGAGAACAGCGGGGAGATGCTGCCGAAATTTACTCGAAACGGATAAAAGCACAAGCGAATGGGTGTCTGCTCTATACATTCTTAATGGAATAAAAGCCTTACCCCCGACAGCCGAAACGCACACCTACAACACGAATACACAATAAACGTACACACAAAACACATACACACCAACAACCCTACACCTAAATGAAATCATAAATTGAAACACACATACACAGAATACAACTCATACTTGGGTATTGATTGATCATTTTCGTGTCGTGTTTTGAAAAATGTAAAAGATCACAACCAAAGAAATTTATACCGCAATCAATTAACTAGTTTCGTTAGCAAGAGCGGATCGTCCACTGAGATTGTGTGAATTTGTTTGAATTTATTTTAGTTGAGTTGAAAATAAAAGATAAAAGAAAATGATTTAAGATTTGTGAGGTTTAGTTTCAAGAAATATAAAGAAATTAGATCTAGAATCAAGAATTAATAAAGATCACGAAAATGTCCAAACCAATTGAATTCTCAAGATTTGTAAAGTAGCTTGTAAGAATCGATCAAATTGATAGTGATGATGAATACTAATGATTACAAATTCTTATCTATTGAGGATTTGTTGCTAGATCGATGACGATCAACGAGATTTAGGGATCTATTGAAGAAACTAGGGTTTCTCCTTCACCATCCCTTGTCCTTTCATTGATTATCATTCAAATTCTAGCCTCTGGCAAATTAAATCACCGATCGTTGATCTCTAATTTGGAGCGAAAACATTCAAGAAAGCGATCTCGCTCAAATTAGGTCTTCGATGATTCAATTTCCTAAAGTTTACAAAACTCATAAGGCTTAAGAATCGTTCAAGAATTTAATCACCATCATCTACATATTCTCTCGATTCCGCTACAAGCGGAGATTTCACTCAAATATCATGAAAAAAGAAAGAATCAAGAATCGGTAACTTTTCATAATACAAGAATGTAAAGAAAAGCAAGATTTATAATTTTCACCTTTATTAATCGACGATTAGGTACAATTCACTCAAAGATTACAAGATTTGAGGAGGTAGCTAGATCCGCCGAAATTAGCTTCGCATCGATCTTCTTGAGTCGCGGATCGTCGTGGATCTCTTACTCGGATGATGATCAGCGTTGCTTCAAAGGATCTTCATTTGCTTTCTTGAGTCGCTTCTCAAAATGATCTTGATTTGGCTTTGGATTTGGATTGGGTTAGGGTTTTGGATCACAAGTTGTGTCACTCAACTTGTGCAAATTTTGGCTCAATATTCAACAACTCAACTAATGAACTAATGAACAACCTTTATAATGAAGCCCTAGGTCCCCTTTTATAGTTTTTCTCTATCTTCTCCTAGAAGCTAGGTTGTTATGAAGCTTGCATAGGAAGCTAGGTAGGTACCAAGCCTACACTAGAAGATTGGCTATTGTAGAGAACCTTCTGGAGATTTCTAGGGATTTTAAAGCGTCTTGAAAAAGTTTGGCCGTTAAGAGAGAAGTCTCGGGAAAAGTTCAAACCGCCGACGAGTCAAATCGGTCGCGGATCCGCGGCGGATCGGCCTGACTCGGCCGCGGATCCGCGGCCATATAGTGGACTCCGTGCTTCAAATCTTCAGGGTATTCTGGTGTTGGCTTTAAGGTTGTTTCCTGATGTCTGGAATCTTATAGTTCTTTCTCGTTTATTGCCAGATCTCAAGTCTTGGACTTGCTGCAATTTATCGGCACTTTTGTGATTCCGGCTCTTTAACCTGGAGAAATTCCTGCACACAATCTCGAGACAAGTGTTCAAAGATCATGCGTGTAGTAATAAACACACAATTTCTCTCATAATACCGGACCCTTGAAGATATGTTGAGGGCTTGCATGTTAGACTTCAAAGGTTCATGGGAGGATCATCTACACCTGGTGGAGTTTTCGTACAACAATAGCTTCCAAGCAACTATTCAGATGGCCCCGTTTGAAGCACTGTATGGTCGTAAGTGCCGTTCACCTGTCTGTTGGGATGATGTTGGTGAACGAAGGTTACTAGGACCAGATTTGGTGGTACAGACAGTCGAGAAGGTGAATACAATCAGGAAGCATATGAAGGCAGCTCAAGACAGACAGAAGAGTTGGGCCGACACGTCAAGAAGACCTCTGGAGTTCGCCGTGGGTGATTTGGTATTCCTGAAGATATCACCGACTAGAGGGGTGATTCGCTTTGGAAGTCGAAGAAAGCTTAGTCCTCGATTCGTTGGACCCTTCGAGATTTTGGAGCGTGTTGGAGAGGTATCGTACCGGTTGGCGTTACCACCGTCATTAGCAGGAGTTCACGATGTGTTTCATGTGTCTCAACTACGGAGGTATGTTCGTGATGAGACTCATGTCTTGGATCATTCGGAGTTGACCGTACGGGAGGACCTAACCTTTGAGGAGCGACCAGTTGAAATCAAGGATCGAAGAGAAAAGGTTCTTAAGAACAAGGTTATCCCTCTTGTGCTAGTTTCTTGGGGAAATCGATCGCATGGAGAATCCACTTGGGAGCGAGAAGACGAGATCCGGCAGAAATTCCCTCACCTTTTCCAGTAGTTAGCTATCTTGTATTCTTGGAATTTCGAGGACGAAATTCTTTTGTAGTTGGGTATGATGTAACACCCGAGCCCAATAATACCATTTATATTACAAGTTGAGGGTTTTATATTGCTCATTCCTATTTTCCTGATTTTCTGGTGTTTATTGCTAAATTTTGACCGGTTAAGTCATTTTGGCACATAACAAATTTTAACTCATAAAATGAAATTTAAAGTGTCCATGTTGGCCTACTCGTCGCCACTAGTCGCGTGGTAGCGTCCGCGTGTCGAGATTCCGTCCCGTTTGGCTAAACGGGCAAGCCTGGACGACTACGCGCGCGTGCAAGTGTCCGACTTGGGGGCATGCATTTTAATCATTAAACACCTCTTTTCAAAATTTGGAACCCGCTTAAAATCCTATAATTTGAATTTGGAACATTTGGGCGCAAACCGGGCTCGATTTGGAAATGTTTCATTTCGCGCCAAAAAGGCCCATTTTAATTTAATATCTTAAAACCATTTATATAATCCCTAACAGTTAAATCCCTCAAATCTTTACCCAAATATTTCTCTGTTATCCCTCCAGCCAATCGCGAGCGCGAGTTACCCTCTCGTGGGCCCCATCCTACCTCTCTCTCTCTCTCCGCCTCTCTCTATCTCTCTCTTCCCTTTTCCCTATCTCATTCTCTCTCTCCCTCTAACAACTTTCTCTCTCTCCTCTATTTAAAACCCATGCAGCCGTCTCGCCTGCTCATCTTCATCACGAGAAAGCGCCTCTGAACCCTAACCCTAGCCCCTCGTTCTTCGCCGTCGACCTCCCCGCGACCTCGCCGTCGCCGCCCTCGCCACCGCGAGCCCAGCCGCACCTCCTACCTCCTTCCTCCGCCGATTCCCGCACCTGCACCCAACCCCGACGATGCCTCCAACCCCCGCAGACCTCGCCGTCGACGCCACCTCCCGTCGCCGACGACTCCCGCGACACCCTCTCACCCTCCTCGTCCCGACCTCGTCGTCGTTTCCCTCCTCCCCTCGCCGGACCACCAACCCGAGCTCATAACCCCATCACCTACCTCTGCTGTTCGCCGGAGAACGCGCCGGCGATCCTCGCCCTCGTCACCAGAGCCACCTCCGTCTCCCCCTCGACCACCAGAGCCGACCACCCTCTCCCCCACTCGTCGCAGCACCTTCTCCCGCGGACCCCGAGGCTGTTCAAGCCTTGCAGCCGCCGTCGCTGCCTCGCCGGCGTTCCAGCGCCGTCGAGCTCGCCGGGGTTACCCCCTGGTGCCTCTCGGTAAGCTTTCCTCACCTTTCCTTTATGCAGTAAACCCCCCGCTGATCGCATTAAGTTTATCGTGTGTTGCTAACTCGTTGCCGTGTTTTTGCCGGAATCAGACCGTGCCGTCTTGGCGAACCCGACGCTCCAGCGAAGCCCCCTGGTCCGTGTGATCCCGTTGTTCTCTGTTGGGACTCGATCCGTGGCCCGTGCTACCATATCGTGTTTTCTGCCGACATCGCATCCGTGTTCCGGTTTGCAAAACCGTCGAGGCAAGTATCTGAATACTTGCTTAAACATGCCAGCGTGCGAGATCTAGTCTTGCCACGCAATTGAATTCATACTATGAGACAACTTAATGATGGTAATTGATAAAATGTTATAAGTTAGAATTGACAGTTGCGGTTATCTTAACATGGAATCGTTATAATAGTTCTCGTAATTAATCAACCCAACATCAATCCATATTTCAACTAAATAAAACGACTGGATCATATCTGCTTTAACTGTTAAATCATTCACGAGACAATTATTATACTTAGTGTAAATTCCTGTAGCTTCATTGCTTCATGATTGTGGATATTGCTTCACCTTGTGGCTATTGCACCCTAAAGGTGCTTGAACCTGTTAATAAGAGAATACAAAACATCATGGAATAATATGGTTAATTACTGTTTCCTGCTGCTGTTCATTATTTAATTGTACACCTGTTGTGAGCACATAACCGATTGCACTACATATTGGCCTGACCCTGCTACACCTGACATATACATACATACCGACTCATCCTGTTGTACCATGACATTACTTGTTTCATGATTTCATGCCTAATGCCGACAAACCCGACCATCCCTGCTGTCTATCCAGACAGACCTACTCTTACCGGATTTTGTGTTGGCATTAGTCCTTGACTACTGAATACCTGACCTGACATACATAGCTTGGGGGTATAAGGAAATCAAAGATGAACCTGACTTGTAACTCGACAGTTCACTACCGTTCGAGTGTACACATTCCTTTCTGTGCCTAACGGCATGTCTCGGTTTCAGCCAAGAATATTGTGGCCGTGATCCCGGGTATGTACGGGGTAATACCGAGTGTACACTTTCCTTTCTGTGCCTAACGGCATGTCTCGGCTGCAGCCGAGAATATTGTGGCCGTGGTCCCGGGTATGTACGGGATACTATTGGGTTACATCGACGATTCATCAATTGGTTTCAAAGACTATAGAGTAGAAAACCTGATAGGACAGTTTAGACACCATTGCACATTACCCTGCTTGTTATTTCTTATTACTGCTTTATTCATGTTCATACTTGCATTGCTTATTACCATGTTTATACTATATACTTGATGTCATGACGCGCTGACGTCTGGGTTTTGCATGGCCCAGATTCCGTACCATTGTCGACGACCGAGCAGGAGTACTTCAGCCAGCAGGCTGAACTGTGAGTCCTTAGGGTTTAGTTTATTTATTTCATTTCGTTTCCAGATGTGAGCCCTCATTATGGGACGTACTGTTTATTCATTGTATTGGATCATTAGCTTCCGCACTTATCGTTTATTGATTCTTGTTATTATGGATTTGGACATGTATTAGATTAGTTTTTTTTTATCTTGTTCTTGATATCCTTACAACCGTAATGCGGCTGTGGATGGATACTTCCTACCCACAGGTAGCATGGTTGGCTATGTCACGTGCCCAATCTTGCGTACTCTGGGAAGCGGGGCGTGACATGGTTCTTTTGGTATCAGAGCCATAGGTTAATTGGGTTGATCCTTGTAGTTGGGTATTGCACCCGATACACGAATCAGAATACCCGTGATTAGGAAACATGTCCTGCCACTTGACCGTTTTACCAACCTTGAATCATTCTTCTGGATCATGTCGGCATGCAAACTTACTTTGCATTGTCAACTCGAAAACCTAACTTCTTGTTATCTCTAGGACTTAGGCGACTTGGGTGGAGTTAAGTAATTGCGGCTATGATACCACGGCATAGCTACAATGCAGCACTCTATTTAAGTATCTTGGAGTTCTAGTCTTGATTTATATATTGAATCTACCATCATGCTAATGTTGTTTGTTTTGATTTCAGGACCATGGCAGATAAGAATTTCAAGACGTATCAGAGGCGTGTGGATGAAGCCGCCATGTTAGGAGTGATACGTGGGATGTTGGAAAATCAGAAGAGGCAAACTGAGCTGATCCAGCAGCAAGCAGATTCATTTCAGGAGGGTTTGCAGGCTATGCAGCAGTCTATAAACACCGCTGTAGCGAAGCCAGTCGACCGAGTAGGGACCGTGGCTGATTTCAGACGGTTGGGTCCTACTATTTTCACTGGCTTGGAGGAGCCGTTGCCGGCCGAGCAGTGGCTAGTGGACACGGAGAATTTACTGATTGCGGCACAGATCCCAGAAGACAAGAGAGTTGATGTGGTGCGCATTCAGCTGGTGGATTACGCCCGAGAGTGGTGGCTTGTGGAGGAGACCCGCTTGTCCAAGCCAATCAGTTGGGCGGATTTCTCCAAAAGTTTCTTGGAAAAGTTCTTCCCGCGGACTGCCCGGGAGGAAATGGAGGAGAGATTTATTGGGCTGAGACAAAATGGAGCAGCTGTGGATATACATGCAGCGGAATGGACGAGACTCAGCCGTTTCGCTGGACCCTTAGTCGCCAAGGAGGCAGACAGGGCGCGAAGGTTCTTGCGCAGTTTGGATGTGGACATCCAGAGGCAGATTGTCTCCCTGGGTTTGACCACTTTCTCGCAGGTTCTTACGGCAGCCAGAGAGCAGCAGAGTTTATCAGGATCGAAAGGGAACCTTCACCAGACGGCAGTTGCGGCCAGGAAGCCTGCATTTGTACCTAACCGAGATCATGGGCGCAGAGGTATTCCAGTGGACCGTCGAGGTGTAGCGCCAATGAAGAAGCCTGTGATCGTTGATCGAAGAAAGAGCATAAGTTGTAACTACTGCAATTTACCGGGCCACTTGCAAAAGGATTGTCGAAGGAGACTGGGACTTTGTCTGGTTTGTGGAGCAGCCGATCACGCAGTTGGTGCTTGTCCGTCGAAGCTTCACACGAGAGATGAGATACAGAAGCCTCCGCAGAGACCGTTCCAAGGGCAGAAACAGCTGACACAAGGACCCAACCAGGGTCGAGCTTTCACGTTGACAGCTGAGGAGGCCAAGGCATCAGGAGAAGTGGTTTCAGGTACTATACTCGTTCGTGGTTTTCCCGCATTGGCATTATTTGATTCCGGAGCATCCCACTGTTTTATGTCATCCAAATTTATAACTACACACTCGATCACCTGCACGACCCTGTCTAGTTTTTGGGACATACACACTGGGAATGGGAAAATCATAGCTAGTAAGGAATGTAAAGATTGTACGGTTGTTGTTTGCGGACGGGAGCTTTTTGCAAATTTCTTGGTGATTAATACGGGCAGTTATGAGGTTGTCTTGGGGATGGATTTCCTTGGCACTTTCCACGCACACATTGATTGTAGGGCAAGGAAAGTAATTTTCCAGATTCCCGGACACCCTGAGTTTACTTTCTTTGGGGGAAGCAGTTCCGTCGGGCCAGTCGAGTTTAGGGCTAGGCCGACGAACAACGTTCTTGCGACTATGGTAGTGGATAGTAATGAAGAGCCGGCAGTTGTCCGCGACTTTATGGATGTGTTTGAAGATATTTCGGGCTTACCGCCGAAGCGAGATGTGGAGTTTGCGATTGACCTTATTCCTGGTGCAGCGCCAGTATCAAAATCTTATTATCCGATGGCACCGGTGGAATTGGAAGAAGTTAAGAAACAGGTGGGTGAATTGCTCGAGAAGGGATGGATTCGAAGCAGCAACTCACCTTGGGGAGCTCCAGTTCTTTTAGTAAAGAAGAAGGATGGCACGAGAAGGATGTGCATTGATTATCGAGAATTGAACCGGGTGACTGTTAAGAACAAGTACCCGATCCCTCGCATTGGAGAACTTTTTGAGCAGCTTAGTGGCGCGAGGGTATTCTCGAAACTGGACTTGCGATCAGGATATCATCAAGTCCGAGTGAAAGCAGAAGACATTTGCAAGACGGCGTTTCGAACTCGATATGGACATTTCGAGTATCTAGTGATGCCTTTCGGAGTGACTAATGCGCCGGCAATATTTATGGATTTGATGAACAGGATCTTTTCACCGTTCTTGGACCAGTTTATTGTGGTATTCATTGACGATATTCTGGTGTACTCGAAGAGTCCGGAGGAGCATGCTGAGCATTTAAGGATCGCATTGCAGACGCTAAGACAAGAGAAATTATTCGCGAAGATGAGTAAGTGCGAATTCTGGCTGGAAGAAGTGAAGTTTCTGGGGCATGTTGTGTCGGGCAAAGGAATCGCCGTTGATCCCGAGAAGATTACAGCAGTTCGGGATTGGCCTGTTCCAAAGAATGTTGCGGAGATAAGAAGTTTCCTTGGACTCGCCGGATACTACAGGAGATTTGTGGAGAACTTCGCTCGTTTAGCTGAGCCGTTAACCAAGCTCACGCGTAAGGAGGTACCGTTTGTTTGGACGGATGGATGTGCATTGGCCTTCGAGACGTTGAAGCAGAAATTGATAACCGCCCCTATCCTGACCGTACCGGATAATTCAGGAGGACTGGTGATTCATAGCGACGCATCCGGAAAGGGATTGGGATGTGTTTTGATGCAGAATGGGAAAGTCGTCGCTTACGCATCGAGACAGCTGAAGACTCATGAGAAGAACTATCCGACTCATGACTTAGAGCTTGCAGCCGTGATCTTCGCCCTGAAGATTTGGAGACACTACCTATTGGGCGAGAGAGTCGAAGTCTTTACGGATCACAAGAGTTTGAAATATGTGTTCACTCAAAAGGAGTTGAACATGAGACAACGCAGATGGTTGGAGCTGATGACCGACTATGACCTTGATCTGAAGTACCATCCGGGAAAAGTTAACGTCGTGCCAGATGCGCTAAGTCGGTTACCAGCAATTCAGTTATTGACTGCACAGAGAGAGATCATTGCGGATTTTCGGAGATTTGACTTGGAAGTTGTGCTACCCCATGCTACAGGACAGTTGATGCAGTTGCAAGTGCAATCGTCCTTAGTTGAGAAGATTAAAGCGGCACAATCGCAGGATCCTAGACTGCAAATGTTTCGAGAGCAGGTTGAAGCCGGACTACGAACCGATTTACTGATCCACGAAGACGGTTCGTTGAGATATGGTAGCCGTGTGTGTGTGCCAAAAGGAGATGTGCGTGAAGAGCTTATGAAGGAGGCACACAGTTCAGCTTACGCTGTACATCCAGGAGGGACAAAGATGTACCGAGATATTCGACAGCACTTCTGGTGGGAAGGTATGAAACGGGAAATTGCTCGCTTCGTGGCTAAGTGCTTGGTGTGTCAGCAAGTCAAGGCTGAACACCAAAGGGTTGCTGGTTTGTTGCAACCACTTCCGATTCCTCAGTGGAAGTGGGAACATATAACCATGGATTTCGTAACGGCTTTACCGTGGAGTCCAAAGGGCAACAATGCAGTATGGGTGATTGTCGATCGGTTGACCAAGGCAGCTCACTTTATTCCTTTTCGGGTTGGTCAATCGACGGAGACTTTGGCAGAGCGGTACATGCAGGAAATTGTCAGATTGCATGGAGTACCGGTAAGCATCGTGTCCGACCGGGACACTCGGTTCTTGTCGCACTTTTGGAGGAGTTTACAAGAAAGTTTGGGGACTCGATTGAAGTTTAGCACAGCTTATCATCCTCAAACTGATGGACAATCGGAGAGAACGATCCAGACCCTTGAAGATATGTTGAGGGCTTGCATGTTAGACTTCAAAGGTTCATGGGAGGATCATCTACACCTGGTGGAGTTTTCGTACAACAATAGCTTCCAAGCAACTATTCAGATGGCCCCGTTTGAAGCACTGTATGGTCGTAAGTGCCGTTCACCTGTCTGTTGGGATGATGTTGGTGAACGAAGGTTACTAGGACCAGATTTGGTGGTACAGACAGTCGAGAAGGTGAATACAATCAGGAAGCATATGAAGGCAGCTCAAGACAGACAGAAGAGTTGGGCCGACACGTCAAGAAGACCTCTGGAGTTCGCCGTGGGTGATTTGGTATTCCTGAAGATATCACCGACTAGAGGGGTGATTCGCTTTGGAAGTCGGGGAAAGCTTAGTCCTCGATTCGTTGGACCCTTCGAGATTTTGGAGCGTGTTGGAGAGGTATCGTACCGGTTGGCGTTACCACCGTCATTAGCAGGAGTTCACGATGTGTTTCATGTGTCTCAACTACGGAGGTATGTTCGTGATGAGACTCATGTCTTGGATCATTCGGAGTTGACCGTACGGGAGGACCTAACCTTTGAGGAGCGACCAGTTGAAATCAAGGATCGAAGAGAAAAGGTTCTTAAGAACAAGGTTATCCCTCTTGTGCTAGTTTCTTGGGAAAATCGATCGCATGGAGAATCCACTTGGGAGCGAGAAGACGAGATCCGGCAGAAATTCCCTCACCTTTTCCAGTAGTTAGCTATCTTGTATTCTTGGAATTTCGAGGACGAAATTCTTTTGTAGTTGGGTATGATGTAACACCCGAGCCTAATAATACCATTTATATTACAAGTTGAGGGTTTTATATTGCTCATTCCTATTTTCCTGATTTTCTGGTGTTTATTGCTAAATTTTGACCGGTTAAGTCATTTTGGCACATAACAAATTTTAACTCATAAAATGAAATTTAAAGTGTCCATGTTGGCCTACTCGTCGCCACTAGTCACGTGGTAGCGTCCGCGTGTCGAGATTCCGTCCCGTTTGGCTAAACGGGCAAGCCTGGACGACTACGCGCGCGTGCAAGTGACTCACGTTTAGTGAGAGAAGGACCAACATAGAACTCGTTGGAACCCAAACAAACCTCAACTAAAGTTTTCCCACGTAGGTTACCGAGCAGGAGCTGAGCCATGGTATTAAGAAGTGGCAAAGGCCACCTATCGGTCGCTGACTTTAAATCAAAACAGTAAGTCACATTAGACCCAACTAAGTAGTCTAGCGACTTGGGGGCATGCATTTTAATCATTAAACACCTCTTTTCAAAATTTGGAACCCGCTTAAAATCCTATAATTTGAATTTGGAACATTTGGGCGCAAACCGGGCTCGATTTGGAAATGTTTCATTTCGCGCCAAAAAGGCCCATTTTAATTTAATATCTTAAAACCATTTATATAATCCCTAACAGTTAAATCCATCAAATCTTTACCCAAATATTTCTCTGTTATCCCTCCAGCCAATCGCGAGCGCGAGTTACCCTCTCGTGGGCCCCATCCTACCTCTCTCTCTCTCTCTCCGCCTCTCTCTATCTCTCTCTTCCCTTTTCCCTATCTCATTCTCTCTCTCCCTTTAACAACTTTCTCTCTCTCCTCTATTTAAAACCCATGCAGCCGCCTCACCTGCTCATCTTCATCACGAGAAAGCGCCTCTGAACCCTAACCCTAGCCCCTCGTTCTTCGCCGTCGACCTCCCCGCGACCTCGCCGTCGCCGCCCTCGCCACCGCGAGCCCAGCCGCACCTCCTACCTCCTTCCTCCGCCGATTCCCGCACCTGCACCCAACCCCGACGACGCCTCCAACCCCCGCAGACCTCGCCGTCGACGCCACCTCCCGTCGCCGACGACTCCCGCGACACCCTCTCACCCTCCTCGTCCCGACCTCGTCGTCGTTTCCCTCCTCCCCTCGCCGGACCACCAACCCGAGCTCATAACCCCATCACCTACCTCTGCTGTTCACCGGAGAACGCGCCGGCGATCCTCGCCCTCGTCACCAGAGCCACCTCCTTCTCCCCCTCGACCACCAGAGCCGACCACCCTCTCCCCCACTCGTCGCAGCACCTTCTCCCGCGGACCCCGAGGCTGTTCAAGCCTTGCAGCCGCCGTCGCTGCCTCGCCGGCGTTCCAGCGCCGTCGAGCTCGCCGGGGTTACCCCCTGGTGCCTCTCGGTAAGCTTTCCTCACCTTTCCTTTGTGCAGTAAACCCCCCGCTGATCGCATTAAGTTTATCGTGTGTTGCTAACTCGTTGCCGTGTTTTTGCCGGAATCCGACCGTGCCGTCTTGGCGAACCCGACGCTCCAGCGAAGCCCCCTGGTCCGTGTGATCCCGTTGTTCTCTGTTGGGACTCGATCCGTGGCCCGTGCTACCATATCGTGTTTTCTGCCGACATCGCATCCGTGTTCCGGTTTGCAAAACCGTCGAGGCAAGTATCTGAATACTTGCTTAAACATGCCAGCGTGCGAGATTTAGTCTTGCCACGCAATTGAATTCATACTATGAAACAACTTAATGATGGTAATTGATAAAATGTTATAAGTTAGAATTGACAGTTGCGGTTATCTTAACATGGAATCGTTATAATAGTTCTCGTAATTAATCAACCCAACATCAATCCATATTTCAACTAAATAAAACGACTGGATCATATCTGCTTTAACTGTTAAATCATTCACGAGACAATTATTATACTTAGTGTAAATTCCTGTAGCTTCATTGCTTCATGATTGTGGATATTGCTTCACCTTGTGGCTATTGCACCCTAAAGGTGCTTGAACCTGTTAATAAGAGAATACAAAACATCATGGAATAATATGGTTAATTACTGTTTCCTGCTGCTGTTCATTATTTAATTGTACACCTGTTGTGAGCACATAACCGATTGCACTACATATTGGCCTGACCCTGCTACACCTGACATATACATACATACCGACTCATCCTGTTGTACCATGACATTACTTGTTTCATGATTTCATGCCTAATGCCGACAAACCCGACCATCCCTGCTGTCTATCCAGACAGACCTACTCTTACCGGATTTTGTGTTGGCATTAGTCCTTGACTACTGAATACCTGACCTGACATACATAGCTTGGGGGTATGGGGAAATCAAAGATGAACCTGACTTGTAACTCGACAGTTCACTACCGTTCGAGTGTACACATTCCTTTCTGTGCCTAACGGCATGTCTCGGTTTCAGCCGAGAATATTGTGGCCGTGATCCCGGGTATGTACGGGGTAATACCGAGTGTACACTTTCCTTTCTGTGCCTAACGGCATGTCTCGGCTGCAGCCGAGAATATTGTGGCCGTGGTCCCGGGTATGTACGGGATACTATTGGGTTATATCGACGATTCATCAATTGGTTTCAAAGACTATAGAGTAGAAAACCTGATAGGACAGTTTAGACACCATTGCACATTACCCTGCTTGTTATTTCTTATTACTGCTTTATTCATGTTCATACTTGCATTGCTTATTACCATGTTTATACTATATACTTGATGTCATGACGCGCTGACGTCTGGGTTTTGCATGGCCCAGATTCCGTACCATTGTCGACGACCGAGCAGGAGTACTTCAGCCAGCAGGCTGAACTGTGAGTCCTTAGGGTTTAGTTTATTTATTTCATTTCGTTTCCAGATGTGAGCCCTCATTATGGGACGTACTGTTTATTCATTGTATTGGATCATTAGCTTCCGCACTTATCGTTTATTGATTCTTGTTATTATGGATTTGGACATGTATTAGATTAGTTTTTTTTATCTTGTTCTTGATATCCTTACAACCGTAATGCGACTGTGGATGGATACTTCCTACCCACAGGTAGCATGGTTGGCTATGTCACATGCCCAATCTTGCGTACTCTGGGAAGCGGGGCGTGACAAGGTTGTTTCCTGATGTCTGGAATCTTATAGTTCTTTCTCGTTTACTGCCAGATCTCAAGTCTTGGACTTGCTGCAATTTATCGGCACTTTTGTGATTCCGGCTCTTTAACCTGGAGAAATTCCTGCACACAATCTCGAGACAAGTGTTCAAAGATCATGCGTGTAGTAATAAACACACAATTTCTCTCATAATACCGGTTATAATGTATAACACATGTTATTTGATATCTTGCAGACGAATTGCTAATATATGCTATATTTATACCAAACACCTTTAGATGATTAGAAAGAGTAGGAAAATTGATGTGTTAAGAATGCATTTCGACTGATCAAATTCCCCCAAACTTAATTTTGGTCGTCTCGAGCAAACATATTTTATTTTTAAGAGAAGGAGAAAATATAAGAAAAAGAAAAACTAACTAGCACACTTTCGTAGGCAACACGATTGCACTGAGCACGTGCAACAAGCCTTTAAACCTTTAGGTGTCCCTAGTAGGATGAGTGTTGTCTCCTGAGAGTTTTCAGCGGATTACACTCAAAAAAGCCTATAATAAAAGGAAGATTGTGAAAGTTACATATAAAGATAAGAATTATAAAAGAAAGACTTTGAAAATTAGAGTTTCCAACTAATACTGGTTTTTCGGTTGTCATGAGCCCTATCTTAATAGTCATGAAAAGATGTTAGAAATCACATCATCTCTCAATAAAACATCGTCTTTATTCTTCATTCCTACCTTTCTTCCAAATATCAATCATATACCCCTGCGTGTGTGTAAAAGACATCCTTACACTCGGAGAATTCAATTCAAGCTATCATACTCTTGTCCATCTATCTCAGTACTTTTTAGTCGGTGAATATTTTAGATGGAATTGCTCACACATTTTTCATGCGACCGTTAATACTTCTTGAGATACTAATCGACCGATTACTAAATGTGCTCACATATTAGGCGTAATTAGCAAGTTTCTCGTCTTGCAACACCTAAGACTTAGCAGTGACTCCCAAACCAGTTGGTCTAAGGCACTAGGTGATGAAGCACCCTGGCTATATTTTTTTATGCTGCCTTGGTGATAACAAAACCAGTGTTCATTTTTCTTCACCATTTTATATTTTCTTCATTTATTATTTCCTTCATATTTTGGCTTTTAGACAAGAGCATTTCAAGGTATCCTCTACTATCCCGAGTTTCAAGACGTGTGTAAGTGTGTATAGTAAGGTATCAACGTTCAAATGTTTGGCTTCCAGAATAGGAACTATTTTTTAGACTTATTTTTATTCTCAGATTAGTGACTTCTTTCATCTTACTAACCATTTGGACAACGGCTCATAACTACTTATTACTAGTTTCGTTTAAGAAAACTTCTAACTTTCTAAGTTTTCTTAAATTTTTCTAATCTTTTGGATGTAATTTTTCACTATCTAATCTTTTATTATAAAATTAAATATTTTTTTATATGTTTTGTGCTTATGCAAAGTATGATGCAAAGTGATGCGTAAATAAGCACAAACCTCCCCCAAACCCGTTTACAACAGTGTCATCACTGTTGCCATCTGTTAAATCTTCAGAAACCTGTAGACTTGTGAGGAAATTTATTAACGGGGGCAATAATATATGAACATGAAAATCCTCCCCCAAACTTATTCTTTAGCTCACCATTTTGAATAAAAATTTTATTTTCAAGAGCCAGATTATACCCCCCAGAACTTGAGTTAAACAATATTAAGCTTTTAAAATCACAAGAAAGGGTCAAAGTTACTGGTCAATGCAAAGCTTTACAAAGACCGAAAGTCAACACCAACCATTCGAAGATTTTATCAGTGTAGTGCACCGGTTGGTGGAAGAATATGTTGTATAGAGCTAGGAAGAAGTGGGGAAGAGTTAAGTGGTGTGAAGGGGAGGGTTTGCGTCTCAATTTGGAGAGAGGACTCAATGATTGTGATGGATTACTCGCATTTTCGTGATTGTCAAGAAGAAGGGGTGGAGGTTCAATTTCGTTTTGGAGATGATTCATCTCAACACCCGTGTTTGCTAAAAATGCGAGCTCATCAGCGAAAATTTTCTTAAAGCTCTCATCGATACCCCGTAGAATAATGTCATCAGAAAGAGTGGGATGATCTCTAGACTCCATAAAAGATTCATAATTAGCATTAGATGTTGACCCGGACAACTCAATAGAAGAGTCCGTATATGTATAATACATAGTTGGGTCAAACAACAACATATGAAAAGAGTCTAGATTAGTATCATGAGGCTGATCAGATTCGCTGCTGTCGACATCCATTAATTCGACAGAACATGCTTGAGCATAAAGTTCGGAGGGTACACTTCCCAACTTGTAAATGTTAAGCTCTATTGACATCTTCCCGAATGATAGAGTCATAGAGCCATTAGACAGTTGATTATAGCATTGGAAGTGGCCAAAAAGGGTCGACCAAGAATCACCAGAATTTGATTCTGTGTGTTCGCTAGAGGCTGTGTATCGAGTACAATAAAGTCCACAGGGAATACAAATTCCTCGATTTTTATCAACACATCCTCTAGTTCACCCCTAGGTTAGGTGATTGATCGGTCAGCCATCTGGAGAGTGCAGTGAGCTGGTTTCAACTCTCCAATCCCTAACTGCTCATAAACTGAGTAAGGAAGCAGGTTAACACTTGCGCCAATGTCAAGTAGAGCACGGTTAATGTGTTTACCCCCAATAGAAATAGAAATAGTAGGATAGCCAGGGTCCTTACGTTTCCTAAGTAATTGTTGGAGAAAAGCTGTGTCTACAGTCTTTGACATGAACACCTTTTTTGGCACTTGAGTCTTCCTCTTCCTAGTGCACAAGTCCTTGAGAATTTTCGCATAAGCCAGGACTTGTTGTATGGCATCTAGGAGAGGGATATTTATGTTAACCTGTTTAAATATTTCAGTGATCTTCTCCATTTGCGGACTTGGTCTGTTTCCCCTTAACCGATTCGGATAAGGAGCTTTAGCAATAATAGTGGGGTCCAACATTGGAGAAGATCGTGTGGGTAGGAAAGATCCCAGAATAGGAGTGGGGATCGTCTTTGGTGGACTAGAAGAAGTGTGCTGAGGGGTCGAGCCTTGGGGAAAATGGAGAATAGGCTCGGAAGAAAATGGTGGGGTAGACGAACTGGGGTCAGAAGTAGAAGTAGAAGTGGAAGGAAAAGTCTCAGCCGGGGTATCATTGATTGATTCATCATTATTAGTATCAATATTTTCACCAACTTGGTTGTCAAGCACTCTACCATATCTCAACGTGGTGATAGCATTCACATGATGTGAATAGCCAGAATTGGCTAAAGGTTGAGCTGGAAGTTTCCCTCTCTCTCTAACACTCATTTCGGCATTTATTCGTGCAATTTGTGCTTTCATCGATTTAATACTCTCACTTTGAGAGTCAGAGTTTTTCTGGATTTTATCAACGGAAGACTTCATCTCAGCCGAAACTTGCATGAAATTTGTCAGAAGCAAATTTATGGTTTGTTCGAGTGAAGAGGAGTTATCAGTACCGGTCATTTGCAAAGAATTGTTATATGGTGCAGGTGTGTTGACCGGATTTTGAAAGTTTTGTAATTGGTAGGGGTGCTTACTTATTTGAAGTGGTTGCTGTTGTGGTGGAGGAACCCTTTGAAAGTTGTTTTGGTTTGGAATCGTATTTTGAGTTTGTTGTTGGTTCCAAGCAAAGTTAGGGTGATTCCTCCAACCCTGATTATAAGTGGAAGAATACGGATCGTTTCTAGGTCTTTGCTGGAAAGCAGCATTAGTGTGCTCTTGACCTTGAAACAGAGAATTCAAAGGACATTCTTCCGTAAGATGTGATGGATCAGAACAGCATCCACAGACAGTTTTGGGGAGTGTCATCTGATTTAGAGAAGCTACTAAAAAATTTTGTTCCATAGCTTCGAGTTTCTTTTGCATTGCTGTCATTTCAGCTCTAACTCCTATGGAAACATCAAGTTGATAAATGCCACCCCTAGACGATGACTGGTTTACACTCTCCCACTGTAAAGTTCTTTCAGCGAAATCTTCTAAAAATCTCCAGGCTTCACCATCATCTTTATTCATGAAGGTGCCTTGACACATGGATTCAAGGGTCTGTTTTGTTGTAGGATTAATACCCTCATATATGATTCTGCACAGATCCCATCTAGGAATTCCGTGATGAGAACATTGAACTAACAGATCCTTGAAGCATTCAAAACACTTCGAGAATGGTTCATTTGGAAGCTGGGTAAATTGATTTATTTCGCTACGGACTCGAGCTGTTTTATGATTATGCTAGAATTTCTTTAGGAAATCTATTACGAATTCTCCCCAGTTCGAAATAGAATGTGCGGCTGTGTTATAAAGCCACTTCTCGGCTATATCGCACAAAGTGAATGGGAGAAGACGTAATCTCTTAGCATCCACAGAAAGTTGTGAAGTACCCATCATAGCGCATACATTTTCAAATTTGGTAATAAAGACGTATGCGTCTTCAGACTCGAGACCGTGATATTTTGGTAAAAGATTGATGTATTGTGGTTTGATTTCGAAATTGTCCCCATTAGCTGGTGGAATGGTGAGACGGTCGAAAGAGGATCTCGAATAGGGTAGCATCTCTCTTGGAGAGAGATGCGGGATGGATTCTACGCACCTGAGGACGGTGGCAGAGTAATGTTAAAGAAGTTTGATGGAGATCAGTCCATCGAAGTGGATGTGGTAGTGGGTGAAGAAAAAGTAGATGTAGAATTACCGACTTCGGAGTCGATAGGAGGAACGCGGACAAGACGGGCACTAGAATCCCGTATCCAGCCGAGCATGCACTAAATGGTTTAGCACAAGTGGCAACGTTGTGATAATTAGAGAAAAGTTTGGATTAGTGTTTGTTTTGAAAAATACGGATTTTTTTTTGAAAAATCACACAAACAATGCACAAGCAACCCTAAATCTAATGGTCAGCTAGGTCAAGTCTCTAGACCACTCCTAAACTTCCAGAAGACAAATTGCAGGATAGATCCTCTACTGCCTCTTTATCCCTTCTGCGGCCAGGTAAGTGCCAGGTAAGTGGGAGGTTCTTCACTACATAAGTAGTGGGCCTAATTAGGTAACCACTTGCTTTAGACACACTTGCCTTAGACACCACAAAAGAAATGTGGATAAACAGTAGTTTACCCACAACCTCCTTCTGTCCTAAGTGAGCGTGACAGTCCTTAGAGTCATGTCTATATAATTTTTAGTTAATGAGGGTGATGCGGATGCAAGTTTGTGATTTTTGGGGTTTAGGTAGGGTAATGAACTCCCCACCTAATCTGAATTTGGTCTTTGCCCTTTAATTTCCGTGTTAAAATATGCAAACAACCAAGATCAAACACACAACAATTTTCTTTTAGCGGCGCTGCGAATTTTTTGCAAAGAATCCTGCAGAAATTGGTTATTGGACAGAGCAGGGAGGAGATAAGAAAGTACAGAATATACCAGAGAAGTTTGAAGCACTGCAGTCTCAAGATAGTCGCGGTTCCGCCACAAGTTCAAGGAAATGGCCGCGGATCCGCGGTTCTCTAGCAAGATCTTTGCACGAAATTTTTTCCAGCTGCTCCTGTTACTTCACTGGACTTCCTGAGATGATCTGAATATTTTTTCCTTCGCTCCAATGATTCCAGATTCCCTTGCAGCAATTCACAACAAATTGTTAAGCACTTGTGCGATTTTGATCTAAAAAATTCTGATGAAATAATAAAATTTTCAACTCAAATTGCAAAAAGAAACAAATTAGCACACGATCCCCAGCAACGACGCCATTTGATTGATCATTTTCGTGTCGTGTTTTGAAAAATGTAAAAGATCACAACCGAAGAAATTTATACCGCAATCAATTAACGGTGTCAATTGTAGTTTCGTTAGGGAGAGCGGATCGTCCACTGAGATTGTGCGAATTTGTTTGAATTTATTTTAGTTGAGTTGAAAATAAAAGATAAAAGAAAATAATTTAAGATTTGTGAGGTTTAGTTTCAAGAAACATAAAGAAATTAGATCTAGAATCAAGAATTAATAAAGATCACGAAAATGTCCAAACCAATTGAATTCTCAAGATTTGTAAAGTAGCTTGTAGGAATCGATCAAATTGATAGTGATGATGAATACTAATGATTACAAATTCTTATCTATTGAGGATTTGTTGCTAGATCGATGACGATCAACGAGGTTTAGGGACCAACTGAAGAAACTAGGGTTTCTCCTTCACCATCGCTTATCCTTTCATTGATTATCATTCAAATTCTAGCCTCTAGCAAATTAAATCACCGATCGTTGATTTCTAATTTGGAGCGAAAACATTCAAGAAAGCGATCTCGCTCAAATTAGGTCTTCGATGATTCAATTTTCTAGAGTTTACAAAACTCATAAGACTTAAGAATCGTTCAAGAATTTAATCATCATCATCTACCTATTCTCTCGATTTCGCTACAAGCGGAGATTTCACTCAAACATCATGAAAAAGAAAAGAATCAAGAATCGGTAACTTTTCATAATGCAAGAATGTAAAGAAAAGCAAGATTTATAATTTTCACCTTTATTAATCGACGATTAGGTACAATTCACTCAAAGATTACAAGATTTGAGGAGGTAGCTAGATCCGCCGAAATTAGCTTCGCATCGACCTTCTTGAGTCGCGGATCGTCGTGGATCTCTTGCTCGGATGATGATCGGCGTTGCTTCAAAAGATCTTCATTTGCTTGCTTGAGTCGCTTCTCAAAATGATCTTGATTTGGTTTTGGATTTGGATTGGGTTAGGGTTTTGGATCACAAGCTGTGTCACTCAACTTGTGCAAATTTTGGCTCAATATTCAACAACTCAACTAAAGAACTAATGAACAACCTTTGTAATGAAGCCCTAAGTCCCCTTTTATAGTTTTTCTCTATCTTCTCCTAGAAACTAGGTTGTTATGAAGCTTGTATAGGAAGCTTGGTAGGTACCAAGCTTACACTAGAAGATTGGCTATTGTAGAGAAGCTTCTGGAGATTTCTAGGGACTTTAAAGCGTCTTAAAGAGGTTTGGTCGTTAAGAGAGAAGGCTCGGGAAAAGTTCCAACCACCGACGAGTCAGATCTGTCATGGATCCGCCGCGGATCGACCTGACTTGGCCGCGGATCCGCGGCCATATAGTGGACCCCGTGCTTCAAATCTTCAGGGTATTCTGGTATTGGATTTAAGGTTGTTTCCTGATGTCTGGAATCTTATAGTTCTTTCTAGTTTACTGCCAGATCTCAAGTCTTGGACTTGCTGCAATTTATCGGCACTTTTGGGATTCCGGCTCTTTAACCTGGAGAAATTCCTGCACACAATCTCGAGACAAGTGTTCAAAGATCATGCGTGTAGTAATAAACACACAATTTCTCTCATAATGCCGGTTATAATGTATAACACATGTTATTTGATATCTTGCAGACGAATTGCTAATATGTGCTATATTTATACCAAACACATTTAGATGATTAGAAAGAGTAGGGAAATTGATGTGTTAAGAATGCAATATTTTCGACTGATCAGGTATCTTCAAACCTAACTTTGTTAATTGATAATTTATTCTTTTCAACGACAAACTTACCCCTACGGATTTTCTTCTTTGTCAATAATCATCCCGTTCTTAGATTTCTCGATATATTCACCATAACTTACAATTTATATGTTATACAGTCTAACATGGCCTATGAGTATATCAGAGTTAAAGACTGGATGTACGTGGTTTGGCAATAACGCTTACAATCTAAGTTTATCACAGGAGTTCTTGCTTTCTTTAAATTTGCATGCGCACATAATAAGATCGTGTTAGAGAAGATTCTTTGTCCATGTGATAGATGTGGGAATAAGTTCTGACATAAGATAGAAATCGTAGAGTTTCACATCGTTAAACATGATTTTACTAGAGTTTATACAACTTGGTTATATTACAGGGAAGGACAAGAAGAAGACGATAATGCGGCAGAAGAAGAAGGAGAAGATGGTAATACGGCGGAAGAAGAAGAAGATAACTTCTTTTCAGAAGAAGAAATGGAAGATATGGTAGAGGCTGCCCTCGGTGGTAGTAATCCTACCGAAGAAGTCATTCCTTCCGGTTAAGGACCGCGTACGAATAAATATGAAAAGTTCATAAATGATGCTAGAAAACCAATTTATGAGAATGCAAAGTATTCTACCCTATCATGATTCGTCCAAATTTTCCAGATTAAGTGCCTAAATGGATGGAGTAATAAGTCATTAGAGTGCTCCGGCCATCTGTCTCCAAAGACAGGTTGTCTTCAGCTAATTATGAAGTTACGTGGGTTAGGAATGATATCGATGATGAAATCCAAGTAGATGTGTCTAATGCGTCTACGAAACGAAAAAAGTTATCAGTAATGTTATATTATTACTTCATATTTTTACGATCTATACATATATTGCATGCATATGTAATGATTGTACTTTTATCTAGGTTTGATGATGACGTTAGGAGCAGCGAGGGGCGGCAGGAGCACCAGCAGCGGCAGAGACAGAGGCAGAGCGGTTCTGCCGTCTGGGAAGCTGCGTAGGGAGCTCTAGAAGGCTGGTCTTGCACCCCGATCCATATTCCCTTCGGATGACTCTTTCCGTGTGGAATTTGCCACACCTCCAGGTATATTGCACGCATATTCATTTCGAATGTAATATTTTAGATATACAAGCATATTTATTTTAAAGTTACTTATATAGTCAAATTTTAAGTGTCTAGCTGTAGGTGGTGCGTCCTCATCAGAGGCAGAGGCCACTATCGCACCTGCAGCTATATTTATATATCTTATATTGCATGCATATTGATTTAGAATGCTATATTATAGATATACGCATATTCTTTTTTCAATTACTTATATAATCATTTTTTGATTGTCGAGCTGTAGGTGGTGCCTCCACATCCCGAGCAGAGACCACCACCGCACCTGCAATTATGTTTATATATCCTATATTGCATGAATATCGATTTAGATTATTATATTATAGATATACACATATTCATTTTGCAATTACTTATATAATCTATTTTTAATTGTCTAGTTGTAGGTGGTGCATCCACATCTGGCGCAGAGGCCACTCCCGCCACTTTCGTACCTTCCGCGCAGTCTGCAGGTTAGTATTCTAAAATATAAAATCTTTTATCATCAATATTTACATATACTCTAAGATTAACCATGAACTTCATGTAATTTTATCGTCAATATTTATTTTCTAGTTGGAGAGGATGTGTTCACGTCCAGATCATCGGCTGTTTCTCATCGGAGAAACTATCGTTCCGCTCGTGCTGCTACCCAGGCCCAGGCTCATGCTGCAGTCGCCGGAGGTATATATCGCACTTCAATTTTCGTTAATCCTTAATTTCTAAATACCGTTTTGTCTTGATATTACTTGTCTTGATATTTCTTATAGATGCAGGGCAACCCCATCCCGAGAGGGAGACTCGAGGGTCGAATCAGTCCCATAGGCCGAGACCCGATAGAGCTAGAGGCAATGCACTATTCCCCCTCTTCTTTACCTTCGATTATCGCTATACCGGCGATTATGCCTAGAGATTCGGCAGGTATATGGGGGATGAGAGCCACATCCAAAAAAAAAATATTCTCTTCACGTTGAGTGGGACGATCAACACCGGCGCTCCTTTACCCTCTTCTGAAATCAGGCTCGGGTATTAATATATATTTTCATTTGACTTATCAAATAAATTTTTAATTATTTAACGCTTATAATTTAAATACATTATTTTCTTTTATTTGCAGTTGGATTAGGACTTTCAGCCTGTACCCGATCCTGATCATCCTGACAGAGTGCTCGATCTTCACGCTCTTTACCTGATCCTTATGAAGAACATGCAATCTATGGTCCGATATAATAGAAACAAGTTGAAGATCGATTGCTATATGCTATGACTCCCGAGATGAAGAGAGCGGCTCTCCTACATTCTCCGGTCTTTGCCAGAGTCGACGTAGATACATAGCCTCTCTTGTGCCGGTATTATGAGTCTGAGCACAAATAGGTTTGTAATTTAAATGCAATTCATTATTTGGTATATAATTTATTTTTTTGTGTTGCTTAATTAGAAAACTAAATCTGATTGTGTTATGTAGAAACAAACCGATCAAAATAAGAAGAATAGGAAATCAGCGAAGAGAGGTCGTCCCACTTACACAGATGGCTCAAGGAACATTACTCGTGCTATGGATGTATCGATAAATTACAATAGATCTATTTTGATATAATGCAATATAAAGAGTTTTTTTATAATATATGTAAATTTTTGGCGAATTGCAGAGAGTTCAGACTCTGACGCAGGGTGGTACACTGAGAGTGTTGACCGCGTATCTTATCGTCCATGACACCTCGACAGATCCCACCACGGACGAGCTTCGATTCCTCGACACTGCTACCCAGGAATATTATGTAAGTGTTAATATTTATTCTAATTCAAATGAAATTTTTGTTTTGATAAGTTCAAATTTAAATGATATATATACTTATGTCTTAATACTTAATATGGGTGTAAGAGTGGGTGGTGGAGCAGGCAGAGGTATCGAGGATCGATTTCAGTGGACAGACCGATTCGATCATACTGACCCCGGTCCTATACGCCGCATACGGAGGGCACCACGGAGGTCGGGAGAAAGGCCGGGGACTTGGTCCTAGCAGGGCTCATATGAAATTGACATCCATGTTCCCCTCCGAAAGACGGCGACGATGTGAGGACGTCTTACCTGAGATTCGGGGCAGATGCTATATGGTTTTATCCGTCTACCTCTCCGAAGATGCCAAGTTGATTTATGGCACCGTGTATCGGAGGTTTAGACGGATGCGGCCGATGTAGCAGACTTCGTCAGATTCCCCCTCGTTAGAGGGGTTTTTGATTGTGGGGACGCTCTTCCCTGCAGGCGCAAGCCCTTGCAGTTAATTACGCTACCGCATCGCGGTAGCCACTTTCTCCTTCTCCAGAATTTCACTTCGTGTCGTGTGTGTTTGTTTTGTTTGTGGTTGCCGGGTGGATTGTATACGGAGACCGAGTAATGCCGTCGCCCGTAGGACGTGGATTAGTCCAAATCCGTATTTACTTAGATTTGGGTTTGGTGTTTTTAGTTTAAGGATACGTTAGTCGTATTAAGGCTAAGATCAACTTAAACATTCGTTAAGGATACGTTAGTCCTGTTTGAGACTAAGATCAACTTAACGTGGTGATCCATTTAATATATGGCCGTCAGGACTCATCACCTCTCTGACGTCGTTGAAAGATTACAACGATAGGTGTCAGAGGAGTTCAGAGATGCACCCTTGAACCAAAGTCGATTTGGAGTTTTATAGTCCATTTAAATGTTTAAGGATACGTTAGCCGTGTTTGGGGCTAAGATCAACTTAAACGGGATCGTTTATATCCGGCAAAAGAGCATTTGGAGGCTCTATTATTCCAGTTTAGGGACGTGGTGGTCCATGTTCCAGTTTAGGGACGTGGCGGTCCGTCATTAGTTTAAGGACGTTTCGGTCCGACATTAGTTTAAGGACGTTTCGGTCCGTCATTAGTTTAAGGACGTTTCGGTCCGTCATTGATGTGTGGTCGCCGGGACCCGTCACCTCTCTGACGTCGTTGAAGGATTACAACGACAGATGTCAGAGGAGTTCAGAGATGTACCCTCGAACCGGAGGTAAATTGATTTAGGAGAGCAATCTTGCTCAGTCAATTTAATTTGAGGACTTACGGCCACGATTGGGCTAAGTCCAGTTAAAAAAATGTTCAACACTTTTATTTGTTTTGGGCCTATTAGGCCTGTGCTGGGGCTTGGCCCATTTTTAAATAATGCATTGCATTGCTTTTTATTTTTGTTTGGGCTCTGCCCATAAAGGATGCAGAGCATCAATTTGTTTTGGGCTCTGCTTTTTTATTGCTTTGCAATTTATTTTGGCCTGTTAGATCTTTTTGACTTGGGCCTGGCCCTTTAGCAAAAGAAATGCATTGTATTTGTCAGGCGCTTTAAACCAATCAAAGAGCGCAAGCGCTTGTGGTGAGGACACGTGTCATGCAAGTGCAGTGTGCTGCGCCGGTGCGCTGCGCTGCTGCGCTGTTGACATGTGGCGCGCTCTGGTGAGTTGCGCTAGTTTCAGAGAGCAAAGCTCTATCCTAAAAATGCACAGCGCAAGTGAGTCAGATGCTGACACGTGTCACGTTTTGAGGAGCGCAAGCGCAACAGCGCAGTGCGTTGTGTCAGTACGCTGCGCTGTTGCGCTGCTGACACGTGGCGCTCCCTGGTGGCTTGCGCCAACACAGGAGCGCAACAGTGCAATTTTTCAAGTGCAAAGCACTGTTTTATGTTTTGATCGATTTTAAATCAAAGAAAACAAGTTTTTTCTTGTTTTCAAAGAACCAATGGTTCATAAGAAAGCGCAAAGCACTATTATTATTTATTTTTCTTTTTATTAAAGATCATTGATCTTCTTCTCAGATCAATGATCTGTTCATAAGAGAATTTTCTCTTTTTTCTAAAGGTTTTTACCTTTTTTGCTCTTGAAATTTCTTCAGAGTTCTCTCTGTTTGAAATTCTTGATTTCTCACAATTGTTGATGCCTTTGAATTGAGGTCTAGGGCCCTTTTTATAGTGCCCATAAATTAGTTAAATTTGTTAAAGAGATCTTTCTCAGAGTGATTTGGGGAATTTTCCCCACCGTTGGATCTTTGATCCAAGGGCTTCTGTTTTACAGAAGAAAATCTTCTTGTTTTAACAAGAACAGAAAGATTTGTTTAGAATCATGATTCTGTTTGGCACAAATCCCCCAGCACGTGACACGTATCGCGCAGCGCACAGCGCAACTGCGCTAGCGCATCTGCGCTGACACGTGTCGCGCAGCGCAAAGCGCGGCGCAACTGCGCTAGCGCATCTGCGCTGACACGTGTCGCGCATCGCAAAGCGCGGCGCAACTGTGCTAGCGCATCTGTGCTGACACGTGTCGCGCAGCGCAGTGCTTGCGCAACTAAAGCGTTGCTCCCTTTAATTTTGCTTTAAATAGAGCTTTGCTCTGATTGGGCGGAATCGGAAGCGTTGCTTCATCTCCCGCCTTGGAATTTGAACAGAGCTTTACTCTAATTGGGGTAAACAAATGCCCTCCACCGTTGCGCTTACATGGCCCCAAACGCTGAGCGCAACGGTGGCAGAATTCCAATCGTTGCGGCAGGTTTTTGAAGTTGAAAGGACATTTGATGCCTATAAATAGGACCTTTGGTCCTTCACAGATGATCATCATCTTCAAAATTTTTATTTTCAAACTTCAGAGCTTTGCTCTTGCCTTTAAGAACTCTAAGAGTTAGAATTTCTTAAAACTTTTTAGGTAAAATTTTTAATTCAAATTAAATTATATCACATTAATTTTAATTAACAGAGCCTTGCTCTCAATAGATCCCTGATCTAAAGAAAACCTATTTAGGATTTCACTTAGCAGAGCTTTGCTCTAAGGGGGTCTAAAGAGAACTAAAGGGAACCCTATTAGAGTTCCATTAATAGAGCTCTGCTCTCTAAAAGATTTTCTTTGTATTCTCTCATTTCATTAATGGAGCTCTGCTCCTTCCAAATTATACAAAAGAACTCTTAGGAGTTTTTCATTGATCTCGAGGTTTTAAAGATGACATTTTATTCCTCGGTGCATTATATCGTTTTGCTTAATCAGTCTTTCTGATAATTTTGTTGATTTTCTTTTCACAGAAACAATGGATGCCCACATGTACGATCTTGACGAGATCATCTCTTACGGTGACATCCGTCGACTCGGCCGCTCTCAAAATCGAGAATTTACGAATGCGGAGTGTGTCGAGATCATGAGCCGCTTCGACGCATATAACGGTCAACTGCTCCCCCGACGTTCTTCTTTCTTGAAGCTTATCGTGGGAGCCATTTGGGAAGCACTTCCCCTATTCTATTCCGGTGTGCCGCTTGGGGCGTTGGATGCTGCTGAGGATAAGGTGCATTCGGTATATCTGATGCACCTCATTTCAAAGAGACGGCGAGACAATCTTATCGATCTCCAGCACCAGGCTTTCCAACAGTCCGCCATACTCGTTGCTTATTGGAGGGTGGAAGACATCAGGGGGGACCCTGACGCTTGTGCTCGCGAAAGAAATCATACCAGGATGGTCCGCGAGGCTTGGAAAGTCATAGATAGGGTCACTCTCGAGTTCCTCAATCCATGTCCTGAATTCGAGGTTATACCTTTGTAAACATTTAATAATGTTATTATTTATTTCTCCGTGATTGTAAGAACCCCTTTTTATGATATGAATAGAAAATTTCCATTTCAGCTTGTCTTATTCCTCGTTCTGAACCTTTTGCATATGCATAAATGAGTATGTCTCGAATGCTTGATCAAATGTAAATCGGATGCTCTTTCCGTCACTTTCTTCTTTCTTTTATTATCATCATGCCACCTTAATAAACAGGGTCGACAGATAATAAAGCACGCATCTTGATTTCCTTAAGAAATAGCGATGGCTTAGGCCGCAGGTTCAGATCTGCCGCCTAAGACTTTTCAACTCTATGATCCGTGAGGGTCTCATAGAGACTTTTCTCCCTACGGATCGAGAGGATCTCGTAGGTGGGTTTTCTCCTTAGGAATCGTGAGGATTCCTAAGTGTGTTTTCTCTTATAAGTCGTAAGGATCCTATAAGAGAATTTTTTCCTCTTACGGGTCGAGAGGACCCGTAAGCGGTTGTTTCCCTCCTTATCGAAACTCGACTTTGGAGAGTGAGACCCGTGAATAGTATGCAAGAGACTGTTGTAGGCCGACTTGCAGGGTCCCATTGTTCAGTAAGCAAGTTTTTTAATCCCTGCTGCCTGAGGCTTCATCTTGCAAGTTGAGACGAATCAGGAATTTCCCGCGGAGACACTGGTTTCTCTGCAAGCCGACGCGAATCAAGAGGCTCTCATCAAGGATGTTTGTTTCCCTGAATTGAAGTATTTGCCAAGGATTATTTGTTTCCCTGGTGTTGAAACGGATCGAGAATTTCCCACGGAGACACTGGCTTCTCTGTGAGTCGACGCGAATCAGGAGGCTCTCATCAAGGATGTTTATTTTCCTGAATTGAGGTATTTGCTAAGGATTATTTGTTTCCCTGGTGTTGAAACGGATCGAGAATTTCCCACGGAGACACTGGTTTCTCCGCGAGTCGACGCGAATCAGGAGGCTCTCATCAAGGATGTTTGTTTCCCTGAATTGAGGTATTTGTCAAGGATTATTTGTTTCCCTGGTGTTGAAACGAATCGAGAATTTCCCACGGCGACACTGGTTGCTCTGCGAGTCGATGCGAATCAGGAGGCTCTCGTCAAGGATTGTTTGTTTCCCTGAGTTGAGGTATTTGCCAAGGATTATTTGTTTCCCTGGTGTTGAAACGAATCGAGAATTTCCCACGGAGACACTGGTTTCTCTGCGAGTCGATGCGAATCAGGAGGCTCTCGTCAATGATTGTTTGTTTCCCTGAGTTGAGGTATTTGCCAAGGATTATTTGTTTCCCTGGTGTTGAAACGAATCGAGAATTTCCCACGGCGACACTGGTTGCTCTGCGAGTCGATGCGAATCAGGAGGCTCTCGTCAAGGATTGTTTGTTTCCCTGAGTTGAGGTATTTGCTAAGGATTATTTGTTTCCCTGGTGTTGAAACGAATCGAGAATTTCCCACGGAGACACTGGTTGCTCTGCGAGTCGACGCGAATCAGGAGGCTCTCGTCAAGGATGTTTGTTTCCCTGAGTTGAGGTATTTTGCCGAAGACACTGGTTTTTTCGGGGTTGGGATGAACCATCGAGATTTGGTTTCGTTTTCTGGCGGAGCCTGTTGGGAAAGTATGGCTCCCTTTTCGTTTGCGCCCTTGGATTGTATACAGGGATCGATGTGATCTCAACTGTAGAGCCAAAGTTTTATCATCATTTTTTTTTGTTTTATTTCCGCGATGCTCTATCATTTCATCTTTTATATCGCGAAGGTCGCGATTGCCCAATCATTTCGGCTATTTTTCGCGGTGCCCAATCATTTCGGCTTTTTACTTGCTGCTTTTTATTGCGAGTTGCCCAATCATTTCGGCTATTTTGCATGCATATATTTTTACTTGCTACTTTTTATTGCAAGTTGCCCCATCATTTCGGCTATTTCATATGCATGTGCGGCCTACTGGTTTTTTGCCGTAAACCTGGAATTAGACACCGATTTCGGCATCAGCACCGCTACAAATGGGATATTGCCAGGACCGAATCATCATCTGCCTCTATCGATGTCAAACAAAGGTGGCTTAGCGACCAGGGTTAGGGTCCTGTCGACTAAGGCTTTTGACTTCATGAACCGTAAGGGTCTTACAAAGGTATTTCTCCCTACAAGTCGTGAGGATCTTGTAGGTGTATTTTCTCCTTGGGAATCGTGAGGATTCCTAAGTGTGTGTTCCTCTGTAAGTCGTAAGGATCCTACAAGAGGGTTTCCTCCTTATAAATCGAGTGGACCTACAAGGGTTGTCTATCATGCGTACATATCCCCAGTCACGGATGGGACTTGGTTAGGGAAATGTTTATTCGCGCCCGTGGATTGTATACAAGAGCCAGTACTGGACCACTTGTAGGGCAATATTGGAAGTTGTGGGGGTTGCTTAAGCACAGGTTTAGATCTCTGTAACTTAAGACTTTCAAATCTTATGAGCCGTGAGGGTCCCATAAGAGAGTTCTCCTTACGAGTCGTGAGGATCTCGCAAGTGTATTTTCTCCTTAGGAATCATGGGGATTCCTAAGTGTGTTTCTCCTTTGTGAGTCGTAAGGATCTCACGCGGATGGTTTCTCCTTACAAGGTCGAGAGGACCCTATAAGTGTCTTTTAACGAGGTTGCGCCCTTTCGGGTTTTCACAAAGACTCGCCGGTAGTCCTGCTGTTTTTACTCACGGAGCCCTTTCGGGTTTTCATCCGTGCCTATTTTGCTTATGGACATACCGTTTTTTTTATTCTTTTTATTTTCTTCTTCTCTCTCTTTTTTTTACGAGGTCGCGCCCTTTCAGGTTTTCACGAACACTCGCCGGTAGCCCTGCTGTTTTTACTCACGGAGCCCTTTCGGGTTTTCATCCGTGCCCTTTTTGCTTATGGACATACCGTTTTTATTTATTATATTTTTCTTTATTTATTTTTATATATTTTTTTTATTCATCTCGTCAGCCTAAGGATGCTGCGGTATTAGTTTAAGGACGTTTCGGTCCGCTATTAGTTAAGGACGTTTCGATCCGCTATTAGTTAAGGACGTTTCGGTCCGTCATTAGTTTAAGGACGTTTCGGTCCGTCATGGAGAAGGCTGGCTACTGCTTATAGAGTTTGAGTTTAGGAAGATAGCGAGCGGACATAGTCATCGTCATCTATCATTGACCTAGGCTGTGGTTCATTAAGCGTAGTATTTCTTTAGGAAGCGACCATTTATTGGCCTGTAAGGCCTTTCACCGTGCATATCCATGAGTAGATAGGCTCCATCCTGGTAGATCTTGTCTATGATGTACGGGCCTTCATAGTTTGGCTCGAATTTTTCCCGCTTGGCGCGATTGGGGATCATAGGTCTTTTGACCACTAGCACGAGCTCAACTTGGCGGAATGTCCTTGGCCGGGTCAATCTTTCATATGAGCGCGTCATCTTTGCTTTATAGGCCTCCAGATTTTGTTGCGCTATGAGCCGTGTTTCTTCAAGGGCATCAAGCTCCTCAAGCCGAAGGTTAGCATTTTCTTCGTTCGTCAGCTCGTAGTGGACTTCCACTCGTAGAGAGGGTAACTCTATCTCGAGGGGGAGTATTGCTTCTGTACCGAATACCAACGCATATGGCGTTGCGTTCGTGGCTGTCTTGAACGTAGTTCGATAAGCCCAAAGAGCTTCTTGCAGCCTCTCATGCCAGTCCTTCTTATTTCGGGACACCGTTTTCTTCATGATCTTCGTCAAGGTCTTATTGAAGGCCTCGGCCAGACCGTTAGCTCGCGGATTATAAACTGAGGAATACCTCCTGTCTATATTATGCTGTTGTGCGAAGCGACTGATCTTGTGGCTTCTGTAGGCTGGCCCGTTATCGGAGATGATTCGTCTTGGCGTTCCAAACCGATATATGACGTGCGTCTTGAAGAAATGGAGGATATTCTCCGTCTTCACTTCCCTCAACGGTACTGCTTCTGCCCATTTGGAGAAGTAATCAGTCGTCGCCAGGATAAAACGATGTCCTCTAGACGATGCTGGTTCGATGGGGCCGACTATGTCAGTTCTCCACATCTCGAACGGCCAGCTAGCCACCGTTGGATGTAATGGATTTGGATGTTGGTGGATGAAGTCCACATGGATTTGGCATGAGTGGCATTGCTTTGCATATTCGAGGCAGTCCTGAATCATCGTGGGCCAGTAGTAGTCCATCCGTTTGATCTTCAACTTCATCTTCGGGCCCGCTTGGTGAGAACCACAGAGTCCGTCATGAACTTCCTGAACGACCCTTTCCGCTTCGTCAGGCCCTAGACATCTCAGCCACAGAGAATCAAACGACCTCTTGTACAAAGTATCATTGACGAAGGCGAAAGACAGAGCTCGTTTCATAAGCTGATGTCTTGAGGACGCATCTTCGGGAGTTCGACGGTATTTGAAGTAGTCTATAAAGACTTCTCTCCAATCCTCGGTATTTTCCCGATCTTTTATTTGCAGGGTCGTCTGTTCAGTCACTCCTTTTTCTTTGGATGATTCCGGAGATATTTCCGCTGGGGCAAGCACCCGACGGCTTTGTACCACGATTCTTATGTCATCGAGGTTCTCATCAGCCAGTTCCTTAGCGAGCTTGGCCAACGCATCCGCTTTGTTGTTTTCCGCGCGCGGTATGCTTTCCAAAGTATAGGAGGGAATTTGGGTCAACAGTTGCTGCACCTTTTCGCCGTACTTCACCAACTCTGGTTTGCACGTTTGGTAGTCGCCGTTTACTTAACTAACGACCAGTCGGGAATCTCCGTATATGAGGAGGTTTTCAATTCCCATGTCGATGGCGATTTCGAGGCCGGCTATCAAAGCTTCGTATTCGGCTTCATTGTTTGTCCTCGGCTCTGTTAGGGAGAAAGCAAAGCGCATTATCCCTCCTTGTGGAGTTACAAAGATGAGTCCTACCCCCGATTTGATTATAGGAGCACTTTGTCTGCGTTTCTTCACGGAAGATGCTCCATCGAAATAAAGCTCCTATCGGGTATCACCCCCGTCGACCGCATCAAACGCATGTTCGTCTGGAAGATCGCAATTTAAAGGAGAATCGGCGGGTATCGGATGCTCAGCGAAGAAATCGGCGATGGCCTGGCCTTTCACTGCCTTGAGAGGTTGATACGTTATCGAGAACTCCATCAAGAGCAGGACCCATTTAGCGAGTCTCCCTGTCAATATGGCCTTCGACATCAAATATTTAAGGGGGTCCACCTTCGAAATGAGACGGACTTCATGTGCTAACGCATAATGTCTGAGCTTTGTTATCGCGAAGATTAACACCAGGCAGTGTTTTTCAATAGGGGAGTAGTTGCTTTTTGCCCCCAGTAGAACTCGACTTAAGTAGTAGAGTGCTCTTTCTTTCCCTTGATCGTTCTCTTGTGCCCATAATGCGCCTAAGGAACCTTCGAGGGCGGTTGTATAGAGAATGAGAGGTTTTCCCTTGACCAGAGCAGCCAATACCGGCGGATTCTGGAGGTACTTCTTGATCTCTTCTAGTACGCTTTGGCATTTTTGGTCCCAGACGAACGGGGTTCCCTTCTTCATCAGATGGCTGTAAGGACGGCACTTGCCTGAAAGGTTAGCTATAAATCGCTGTATATACGCGAGCTTCCCTTGGAGAGATCACAGCTGTTTGAGAGTCCTTGGCGGAGGCATTTCCATGATCGCCTTGATCTTTGAAGGATCTATCTTAATACCTCGGTGTCGGACGATGAATCCCAGGAATTTGCCCAAGGAAACTCCGAATGCACACTTGAGCGGGTTCATCTTCAAGTTATATTGTCGAAGGCGTTGAAACACGGTCTTCAAATGCTCGAGATGTTCTTCGTATGATTTGCTTTTAACCATGAGATCGTCGATATAGTATTCGACGATTTCGTGTATAAGGTCATCAAAGATTTGCGTCATGGCTCTCTGATAAGTAGCACCGGCGTTCTTTAAACCGAAGGGCATCACCTTGTAGCAGAATATACCCAAAGGAGTCCTGAAGGCGGTGTGCTTCTTGTCTTCGGGATGCATCTTTATTTGATTATACCCTGATGAGCCGTCCATGAAGGAGAAAACCCCATGAGTGGACGTATTGTCTATCATCAGTTCGGTGACTGGCACTGGGAAATCGTCTTTCGGGCAAGCTTTATTGAGATCCCGGAAGTCTACGCATATGCACACTGTCCCATTTTTCTTCATCACTGGGACGATGTTGGCGATCCATTCAGGGTATTGAACCTCCTGGATAAAGCCAGAGTCGATTAACTTTTTGACCTCGACGTTGATGCTCATATCAAGCTCGAGCCGCATTCTTCTTGGTGCTTGTTTGACTGGCTTGACTCCTGGGGATATCGCTAATCTGTGCACAGTAATTTCTGGATCCAATCCCGGCATTTCGGAATAGTTCCATGCGAAACAATCTTTGTGCTGCATAAGCAGGTCTTTTAATGAAGCCACCTTCTCTTCAGACAGCGGCTCGTTAATGAATGTCGGTCGCGGATCGTTCGCCGTTCCCAACTCAATTTTCTTGAGGTTATCTGCAGTGGTATGTATTCCATCCTCCAGCTCTTTCGGAGCAGGTAGGAACTCTGAGATCACTTCATCGTTGCTGTTTTCAAAGCACCAAGGAAGGTCATCCATGTTCTCGGGCTCTTCCTTTGATATTGTTATCATGTGACAAGTACGAATTCGCCTCCAATCCCAATGTGGGACTGGTTTTTCTTCCATGGCCTTGGGTTCGTGCCTCTGTGGCGGCGCTACCCTCCACTTTTCAGACAAAGCGAACTTGCCAAGCTGATACTGATCTTCAACCCAATTCTTTAAGGTGAAGCAGTCCTCGAGAGGGTGCCCTATCACTTGGTGATAAGGGCAATAGTTCGGGTGAGAGACTTCACCTGCTTGTTCGGGGTATTTAGACTCCGGCAGTGTAAGCGTCTGATGTTTTAAAGCGAGGTCGAGTATTTTCTTCGTCTTGTCTTGAGGAAAAGAGTACGCTCGACCCATTTTTCTCATGAGGGATAGATCGGAACCGCTTGATTTTCGTTCGCGTGGCCTCTTAGCCCCGCTTCGTTGCTGTTGAGTGCCTTTTTCGCGTTTCGAATTGTTTCTGCCTCTGCGTCGAGCCTTCTTTATAATAGGTTGATAAGGAGCGGCATTTTCATCTTTCACGGCCTGTTGGAGGAGGCGTTGCGTTTTGGCTTTCTTGTAGATGGCCATTTCGCGGTTATGGTCGTCTCGGACTTTTTGACTAGCTTCCCTTATAAATTTGTCCATTTGTTCTTCAAACGATGGACTGGGCACTTTTGCAACAGGAACTTTTACTGGTTCAGGATTAGCGTCCCCCCATTGAGCATCCGCTCTTCATCAAAGTCATACACGACGTAGCAGCCGTGTAGTAATTCTCGCTTCTTTGACCGGATGTATCCAAGCCCTTTTGTTTCCATTCTCCCATTAGGCAGTTTGCGTTGAATCCCGGGAACGTTCCAGACTTTGTCATAGAACTTGGCTTTTCGAATGGTCTGCTTGAAGGATATCCCCTGACGTTTCAGCAGCATTTTCAAACCTTCCGTATAATATCTGGGAAGACGGATAGGCTGAAGCCTGTCGAGCGTAGGATCCGCGCCATGCCAGATTTCTTTCTCCACTTTGGTTTCTTCAGAGCGGTAGAATAGAATTGCCTTCTCGCCTTCTTGCCCGGGAGGGATATAGAACGTCTGCAGCTCTTCTACACTGTCGGTATCGAGCGCATCCAGTTCTTTATAATGTTTAAGCGGCACCATGGCGACTTGCAGAATTTGCTCTTCGTCAGCGGAAGCTCGTATTGAAGGTCGAGCAGAGAATACAACATGGACCTCTTCCTCCGAATCACTACCAAAGATCAACGTAGGAGCGGATGGTCCCGGCTTGGGGTATTAGGGCGGACCCAAATAAACTATCTCCTCTTCCTCCTCGGTATCACTGCCAAAGACAGGGATGGTAGCGTTAGTTTTATTCTCCGGCTTGTGACACCTTTCCGTGTCTTCAAAACTCGGTAAGAAGTATTTGGCATCTTCATATTTGCGAACTTCGTTCACGGAAAATGGATTCAGTTCTCCCGTCACGGTATACTCGAGACCATCCCTAAAATATTTCATACACTGATGCTGTATAGAAGGGATGATGTTGTACTCGTGTAGCCATGGTCGGCCGAGCAGAGCGTTGTAGCATGTCTTGGCATCTATGACGTGGAATTTAATGTCCGTGACGAGCAGCCCAAAGCGTAGCGTCAGTATCACAGATCCAAGAGTCTTTGATGATTGGGAGTCGAACCCGGAGATGGTGATCTTGTCCCGAGCGAGGTGTTGGACGCTCATGCAGATTTCCTTCAACACCCGCACGTTAAGGAGATTAACAGACGATCCGTTATCGATCAGGATTTTGCCTATCTTTATATCATGGCAGTATCCTGAGACGTAGAGAGGGCGATTGTGTTCGCACGTCCCAAGGAGAAGGTCTTCATCGCCAAAAGTGACATCTGCCATGTGCACTTCCTCCAATTCATCCTTCATCTTTTCTTCGGTCAGGAAAGCTTGGAACTGCTCTGGGTCCTGTAGTGCCTTAATCAACGAATCTCTCGCCTCGCTTGATAGTAAAAGGGCGTCAAAAATGCTGAGCTGTGAGGGTAGCTTCCTCAGATGCGCTAAGACGTTATAATCCACCTTATTTTTTTTCGGCGGGTCTTTGGCAGCTAGCTCTTCCATGACTTGGTCATCTAGGGCGATGTCCTCAGAGACCTTTTTCTTTCCCTTTATCTTTTTTGTTTGGGAGTCCGAGATTCTTTTCGGGTAGCGTCCGATTACGCAGCCGGATATTTTCACAAATCTTCGGTTCTTCTTCTTTTCCCGAAGTGGACTCTTTAAAGAGGGGGCTAAGAGCCAGCTCCTCGTCGGAATCGCTCCCGAATGTGAGCACTTGTGATCCCCCGGCGTTAATCATGCGACAATTGCCGGTAGTTCTGTTAAGCCCTTTGGTCGTACCGTTCTGCTTTCGGCGAGCCTTACGCTTTTCCCGCTTAAAATGCTGCCGGTGAGCAACATATCCTTGCCACCATCTATCGAAAGCTTTGCACTCTTCAGTGGGGGTGCGAAATCTTCCGATGATATAAGCAGTAGGAGGGGTGCATTTCCGCTTTACCAGTAACTCTTCCCTCAGAGGATGGTAGCTTCATACCCACTGACACGGCTTTAGCAAATCTCTTCCTCATCTTGAATTTGATTTTATCCGCAGTGGGTGTACTTTGCTCCAGCGGGAGTATCTCAATTCTTTCGTCAAGGCGCTGGCGCTTGGCCCTTTCAAATATGATCGCTTCGCGCTCCCGATCAGCTTTACTTTTTAAGAGAGCTTCATTGAGGAATGCGTCAATTACTTCATCTGATGGCCCCAGAATTTTTGGTTCAGGATCTGCCCCCAGCTTTTCAGTACAAGGAGTCTCTTCATCATCCATGAACGAATGGGAAATCACATGACAGCTCGCCACGTATTCTTCAGATTCATCGGATGAACTTTCTCCTTCATCTTCTTCTTGAAAGACGTGATTGAGGAATTCTTGGAATGTAATGGGAGTTCGTGCCTTCTGGTTGTATTCCTCCAGCGCGTTAATTTGTTTTTGCAAGTCCGTGCGCTTGTCGCCAGGCTTCACGGGCTTCTTTAATTTCTTCTTCTTCTTCTTTGAAGATTTTGACGACTGGTTGCGAGTGCTTGAGCCACCACTATCGGTTTTTGGAGTTGGTCGTGGTTTTAACATCCCTTCAATGACCTGCGGTTCCAACGGGTTCTTCCACTTGATCGCTGGGCATGCCTGAAGGTCGTTCAGCATTCTCTTTGTCTTAGCTGATAATACAACCTCCCAAGGAGCTTCTTCAATGACAGAGCATGTTGCCCCCGGCGTATTCATTCCCTTAGAGGTGTGGGGCTGCGGGGGATTCACCTTCCATTTGTCAGATAACGCGAACTTGCCCTGTTGGTACTGGTCTTCGAGCCAATTTTTGAAGACGTAGCAATCTTCGATCGGATGACCCAGTACTCGATGATAAGGACAGTAGTTGGGCTCATTGACATCATTTGGTTGCGACGGACGTTTCGGATCCGGCAGATTTATGAGTCGATTACGCAACGCCAGCTCGAATAACCTTCTTGTTTTGTCTCGGGGAAAAGAGTAAGAACGTTCTAGTCTCTCCTCAAGGGCTACGTACGGGCGCATATTATTTTGACAAACAACCGTCTTCGAGTTGCTCGGCTGTTGTTGAGCATTAGCAACAACGATCGCTTTCCCCTTCCCCTTCTCATTTCGGGAGTCCGGCTTTGGAAGAGGAGGTTTATGGCCCATCTGATCCATTTGCGCTAGCTTGTCAATCAAGGCCTGGAAGGTAGTCGGCTTGAAAAACATCATAAATTGTGAGATGGTTGCTTGCGGATCAAGGGTTCCCACAAACATACCCACCGCAGGAGCTTCTTCAATGCGCTGCTCGCACTTAGACCATAAGTTCCGCCACTGTATAGCATATTGAACCTATGTCTCGCCTGGCTTTACCCTGGCGTTAATCAGTGCCGTCATCGGGGTGCGTTCACTGGCACTTGCAAAACGCTGAGTAAACAATAGCTCCATCTCCGCGAAGGTCTTGATAGAGTCGTTCGGGAGTTCAGAGTACCACTCGAACGCTGTATCTGATAAACTTCCAACAAACTGGCGAAGCAAAAGCTTGTTATCACCGCCGGTGTTGCCGCAGAGTGCCCTGAACTGGGCAACATGCTGGTGAGGATTGCCTGTCCCCTTGTAGACATGGAACTTGGGAATTGTGTAGCCTGGTGGGTACTTGATCTGGTCGTACCAACTCGGATACGGCCGTCCTGTTTTTACGACCTGGCTGGCTGCTTCAGTCGCATGATGAACCCGTATTTGCTGGGCTATGTACTCGTCTAAGTCAGCCTTGGGGATTGTTTCCTCCTTAGCTGTTGATAAAGCTGGCGGAGGATTCGACGTCTCTCCCCTATCGTCTTCAAGGATGATCGGGGGATCTTCGGCCGGGGGATCTTGCTGGATCATCATCCCTACCATGTTTTGGAATAGGAGGCCCATACGCTTTATGTTGGCTGCTTGTTCAGCAGCCTCTTTATCCTTCATCTCCAATATTCGACGAAGGAATTCGGCGTCGGTTTCTTGCTCTTGGCGTTCATCCGAGGACGTTTCAGGGTTTTCTTTTGGCCCAGTAAGTGCGGCCATAGCGTTCATCATCTCTTGGAGCTTTTGCTGCTGCTTCTGTGCTTTGGTCATCGATCGCGTGAGCGGTCTATGACCTGTTGATATGCGGCTGTCCTCTTTACCAGACGCCATACAGACGGTATGAACTACCATGCCCCAGACCTAGGGCGTTTGGGTTCACCTCCTTTGGCATTTGCCGCGGGTGTGGGGGTTTTCTCCGGCCTTCTTCTTTTGTGGGCCGTCGAAGTTGAAGGGGCCGTTGTAGTGGGCACCCAGGTGGTGGTCGTCCTGTGCTGTTTGTCCGGACGTTTCTTTTCTTCTTGCACCTTCACCTTTTCTGTCGACGAGAATGCTCTGGGTCAATTACGGAGTCTTGAACCCTCCGCCAAACCTTGTATATTTTTTAGGACAGCCGTCGAGGGGGCTGCTCCTGCTTCGTTTCCAGAACTCTCTCCACAGGTGGAGGAGATCTTTTCAGTGTAGCGGTTGGGGAGTTCTTACGTACCCTCCTTAGCAGTTCGAAGATGTTCCCAGTTGGAACAACAGCGTTGACTTCCACCACTGGAGCAGGTGGAGTTAGCCCTGAGGGGGAGTTGCCCCCTGCCTTCCTTACTCGTCGCCAATAGCGACGTCGAGCATGACGAGCCGTTGGGACTGGCTCGGTGATAGAGACAGCCTCTTTTTGCCCCCTGTCTGAATGAGGCGCTGCTGGTGTTAACCTCTTAAAGACTGAGGTTGTCCTTTGAGGGGTGATATTCAATCTTTCAAAGACAGATCCTTGAGTAGGGGCAGGAGCAGGAATCGTCAGTCTTGAAAAGACTGACTCTTTGACAGGGGAAGCCGCCTTGACGACTTCTGGAGCAGCAGTTATTGCCTTCCTTGGGACAACCAATTTAGAGTTCTGATCCAGCCTGGCGAAAACAGAGGCTGTTGGTTTGGTAGTGGGCGACCCGTTGACAGGGGTCGTCGTAGCAGTGAGCCGGTCGGAGACCGACTTCTTGTTCACTTCCGGTGCAGGTATTGGCAT
Organism: Agapanthus africanus; assembly: GCA_030015575.1. Classification (NCBI taxonomy): domain Eukaryota; kingdom Viridiplantae; phylum Streptophyta; class Magnoliopsida; order Asparagales; family Amaryllidaceae; genus Agapanthus; species Agapanthus africanus. The sequence goes on from CM057343.1 coordinate 473,893,966, forward strand.
AGAGAAGCTTGTAGGTGGGATCATGGTCCCGAAAAACAGACCGGTGGTGGCCTGGGTCACCTGTTCTACCGGTAGAGCGAGGAAGGAGGCCGCTTGGGGCCCATATGCTACACCTCGAGGTGAGGTGGAGCGTCCGTTGCAGTGACACTTCGAGCAGTTGGTGCAGTTAGAGGCCATTGATGCTTGAGTTCTGCGCCAGACAAAAGACCAAATCTTAGTAACTTGAAAATCCAGAGGCAACCGTTAAAAAACCGCGATTGGTTCGCGAAGACGACGCACGAAGTGTGGAGTGGAAAGAGGAAAATGTCCCACCGGGCGTGCCAGAATCTGTTCCCCTCCGAAAGACGGCGACGACGTGAGAATGTCTTGCCTGAGATTCGGGGCAGATGCTATATGGTTTTATCCGTCTACCTCTCCGAAGATGCCAAGTTGATTTATGGCACTGTGTATCGGAGGTTTAGATGGATGCGGCCGATATAGCAGATTTCGTCAGATTCCCCCTCGCTAGAGGGGTTTTTGATTGTGGGGACGCTCTTCCCTGCAGGCGCAAGCCCTTGCAGTTAATTACGCTACAGTATCGCGGTAGCAACTTTCTCCTTCTCCAGAATTTCACTTCGTGTCGTGTGTGTTTGTTTTGTTTGTGGTTGCCGGGTGGATTGTATACGGAGACCGAGTAATGCCGTCGCCCGTAGGACGTGGATTAGTCCAAATCCGTATTTACTTAGATTTGGGTTTGGTGTTTTTAGTTTAAGGATACGTTAGCCGTATTGAGGCTAAGATCAACTTAAACATTTGTTAAGGATACGTTAGTCCTGTTTGAGACTAAGATCAACTTAACGTGGTGATCCATTTAATATATGGCCATCAGGACTCATCACCTCTCTGACGTCGTTGAAGGATTACAACGATAGGTGTCAGAGGAGTTCAGAGATGCACCCTTGAACCAAAGTCGATTTGGAGTTTTATAGTCCATTTAAATGTTTAAGCATACGTTAGCCGTGTTTGGGTCTAAGATCAACTTAAACGGGATCGTTTAGATCCGGCAAAAGAGCATTTGGAGGCTCTATTATTCTAGTTTAGGGACGTAGTGGTCCATGTTCCAGTTTAGGGACGTGGTGGTCCATGTTCCAATTTAGGGACATGGCGGTCCGTCATTAGTTTAAGGACATGCCGGTCCGATATTAGTTTAAGGACGTTTCGGTCCGTCATTAGTTTAAGGACGTTTCGGTCCGTCATTGATGTGTGGTCGCCGGGACCCGTCACCTCTCTGACGTCGTTGAAGGATTACAACGACAGATATCAGAGGAGTTCAGAGATGTACCCTCGAACCGGAGGTAAATTGATTTAGGAGAGCAATCTTGCTCAGTCAATTTAATTTGAGGACTTGCGGCCACGATTGGGCTAAGTCCAGTTAAAAAAATGTTCAACACTTTTATTTGTTTTGGGCCTATTAGGCATGTGCTGGGGCTTGGCCCATTTTTAAATAATGCATTGCATTGCTTTTTATTTTTGTTTGGGCTCTGCCCATAAAGGATGCAGAGCATCAATTTGTTTTGGGCTCTGCCCTTTTATTGCTTTGCAATTTATTTTGGCCTGTTAGATCTTTTTGACTTGGGCCTGGCCCTTTAGCAAAAGAAATGCATTGCATTTGTCAGGCGCTTTGCGCCAATCAAAGAGCGCAAGCGCTTGTGGTGAGGACACGTGTCATGCAAGCGCAGTGTGCTGCACCGGTGCGCTGCGCTGCTGACATGTGGCGCGCTCTGGTGAGTTGCGCCAGTTTCAGAGAGCAAAGCTCTATCCTAAAAACGCACAGCGCAAGTGAGTCAGATGCTGACACGTGTCACGTTCTGAGGAGCGCAAGCGCAACAGCGCAGTGCGTTGTGTCAGTGCGCTGCGTTGTTGCGCTGCTGACACGTGGCGCTCCCTGGTGGCTTGCGCCAACACAGGAGCGCAACAGTGCAATTTTTCAAGTGCAAAGCACTGTTTTATGTTTTGATCGATTTTAAATCAAAGAAAACAAGTTTTTTCTTGTTTTCAAAGAACCAATGGTTCATAAGAAAGTGCAAAGAACTATTATTATTTATTTTTCTTTTTATTGAAGATCATTGATCTTCTTCTCAGATCAATGATCTGTTCATAAGAGAATTTTCTCTTTTTTCTAAAGGTTTTTACCTCTTTTGCTCTTGAAATTTCTTCAAAGTTCTCTCTGTTTGAAATTCTTGATTTCTCACAATTGTTGATACCTTTGAATTGAGGTCTAGGGTCCTTTTTATAGTGCTCATAAATTAGTTAAATTTGTTAAAGAGATCTTTCTCTGAGTGATTTGGGGAATTTTCCTCACCGTTGGATCTTTGATCCAAGGGTTTCTGTTTTACAGAAAAAAATCTTTTTCTTTTAACAAGAACAGAAAGATTTCTTTAGAATCTTGATTCTGTTTGGCGCAAATCCCCCAGCGCGTGACACGTATCTCTCAGCGCACAGCACAGCGCATCTGCGCTGACACGTGTCGCGCAGCGCATCTGCGCTGACACGTGTCGCGCAGCGTAGTGCTTGCGCAACTGAAGCGTTGCTTCCTTTAATTTTGCTTTAAATAGAGCTTTGCTCTGATTGGGCGGAATCGGAAGCGTTGCTTCATCTCCCGCCTTGGAATTTGAACAAAGCTTTGCTCTGATTGGGATAAACAATCCACTCCAGCGGTTACTTCCCTTACCCTCATGAGCGACGTCTGGAGCATGATGTTACCGTATTGAACACCACCGTCGAGGAGTTGAAAGAGATGTTGGTACGTATATTACTTATTAGTAAAATATTATATCACATTATAAATAGTAGCATATGCAATATTAGTAGCCTGGGCTTATTTGGTTTTAGACTTGAGTTTGATTAATCAGACTTATATAAAACTATCTAATTAAACTGAACTCTATAATCATAACTATGTCACATCTTTTTTCATTTTGGAGTTTAAAAAGTTATGATTATCTAAATTCACAACTTGAGAAGAAAATATTGCTTTGTAAATTAGATAACTCCAAAACCCAGTATCCAATCAGATCTAAACAATTAAGGAGAGATACAAGCTTACAAGTTAGACTAAGTATCATTTCTACCTCCACTTAAAATAAACTACGGTTTTCCAAACTAGATACCCAAGCTAGGCCTAAGTCCCTAAGTATTCTTAGATTGGGAGAAAAAAGTATAGACCTGAATGTGTGCAATTTCAACATGTATAAATTCTCATACATAACATATGAATTTCAAGAGAACTTGTGGAATCTCAACAAATCATATATAAATTCGTGGTTCCGAAATAATCTGATAATTATACGAATTCGACTAAAATCTAATACACCAATCTTACTCGTTTATTATACAAACACAAAATTTTACAGATTCGGCAGGCTATTTCGGCCGCGGCTCCACATGCCTCTTTTTCGGCTGCGGCTCCACAAGCCACTACCTTGGCTGCGGCTGTGCAGGCCACTCCTATGGCTCCATAGCCCACCCAGACTCCTGCACAGACCACTCAAACTCCTGCACAGACCGCTCCTTCATTAGTCGAGTTTTTGACGAGTCAGGGCTGCACGGAGGAGCAGATGCACCAGATTACGGTGCTTATTAGAGGTGGAGGAGCTGGACCGAGCTAGGATAGATTTATTTATATTTTTGAGAATGTATGTACTTATTTGATACATATTGTATATTTTTGACGATGTTGGTGGTTGTTTGGATGTTAACGATGATGTTAGATTGATTTCGTATTCTGTTTGTTTATTTCTTTTATATATTATGCATGCGATGTTTATGAATATTTCGGTATTCGGCTATATGATATTGTGCACAGGGCGTGGAAAAAATGGATAGTCCATTTTTAAAAAAAAAATCCTAATATAATGTCCCTGTGGATTAATCTGTAAGGGAAACAATTGCCCAAACAGATATATCTGTAGGGACAAAATATGAGAATATCTGAAACTTTGCTCCTATGGACTCAGTAATATGGACAAAACTTGTTCCTACGGCGTAATCCGTAGGGCATTTAAAAGGCCATACGGATAACTCCGTAAGGGCAATTATTTAATTTTTTAAACAGATAAATTAAAAAAATATTATGTCCTTACGGCGTAATCCGTAGGGCCAAATTCTCCTACGGATTACGCCGTAGGGGTAATATTTACTCCGTGGAGGCATGTTTATGGCAAATACTTTCACCTGCGGCCTTTAGATCTACGGAGCTATTTTATGTCCCTATGGATTAATCCATAGGGGCTAGGTTTGCCCCTACGGTTAAATCCGTAGGGGCAAATGGATTTTATAGCAGTGTAGGGTTTCTTTCCTTTAGTATTCTCTTATAAATATATATATATGAGGTTAATGGAGGAAAGGTGCCATAGGAGGGGATTTCCTCCTATGGCGTCGGAAAAATCCACCCTCCGTGATTTTTTTCGACGATCGGCATACATCACCTCCATCTTTATCATCTAAGATATGGATACACCAAATTTCATATGATTATACCATTTTTTCACCGTTGATTTAGTTGGTGCAAAATTAATGGTTTACCGACAATAGAACTTTTTACATTGCTAATTCAACGGTGAAAAAATAGTGGAATCACATGAAATTTGGTGTATGCACATCTTAGATGATAACGATGATGATGATGGATGTCGATCGTCGGAAAAAATGGCGAGGGTTGTATTTTTTCGATGTCATAGGAGGAAATCCCCTCCTATGGCCTCTCTCTCTCTCTCTATATATATATATATACGGGATTGCTTAAACATTTTTCTTCTTAATTTGTTGTTATCGATTTTAATATTTGTAACACCACATGCAACATGTTGAACGACTACACTGATATGTATCCAAAAAAGTAAAATCATGTTTTATGACTACATCGCAAGCAAATGAGAAATGAATAAAATGCATGCGGCACATTATGAAGTCTGTGGGTTCCCATGAGTTATTTGATTTGTATTTCGAACTCTTAGATGTTAAATATTTATCTATTAAGTGGAGTTATTCATTAAAAGATATTCAAATTCTTTTCTAAAGTGTGAAAATTTGCAAGAATAGAAAATACCAACAAGCCACCTTACCTATTTGATCACTTAGTATGTTTATAAAAAAATTCAATCTAATTCACTTAGTATCCCTCGCTCGATGAGAAACGGGTATATCATTCCAAGTAATGTTGTATTAACGTGATTGGTATATTTTGATCACTCTCCATAATATATATGTACAACAACAACAACAAAATGGCAGCGCCTGTGATGGGAGGGACACCAAAAAAGGCGCTAGCCGGAGATGGAGGTCGATGGTCCCTGGCCGGCAACTCGTGACGTGCCGTGGAGGAGGGCACTAGGTGGACACAACAAAGGTCAATGATCAATGGCGGCGGGTAACGGGTGTTTATGAGTAACAGTGGTAGATGACAGCCGGGTGGTTTCCGGAGACAAATGTTAAACGTCGGTGGGTGACAACATGCGAAGAGTGGCGACGGAAGTCGGCACATGTGAAACAAGAATAACATTCCTACAATTTGTGTGCATCGAATTCACTTGAGAATTATAAATTTTCGGAGATTTTATCTGTGTTTAGATATGTACGGTAATATTTTATGAAAATCTAAAATTGTCTTTTAGATTACCGCTCCCTTGGAGAAAGTGGTCGGGAAACGAGCACGTAGCCCTTAGTTCCATGTCTGTATAAGAGTCTATCGTATGTAGCTGGTGACAGCTAAGGAATGCAGTCTATTTTGACATCTAATGATAGTTTAGTTGCTCGCATATAATTAGACAATTAGTACTAAAAGGTGCTTCTCATTACCATATCAACAATGAATTAGATGGGCCTATAATTGCAAATATTGATAAACCCACTCTTATTTTTCAAAGTTATACTTCATCTTTGATCCTAAAGAAATGGCAACATGAGGTATGCATATTTAAAGTTTGAAATACGTCATGAAACGAGTGGATGGGAGAGGGCTATTGCTTAAAATGCAATATACTAAAGCGAATTCTTTCTTCTTGGTATCATGGCTGATGGCCAGCGGAAAGTGCATACTTCCAAATAGAACACTACTTCAGGGCCGTTTGGTTGTAGGATTTGTTTGGATTGTGCACTGTTTGAATTAAGGAATCCAAGAAAAAAGGGAGGATTTGGCACTGTTCATGTGGGTCTCGCATGCTTTAGTTATTAAAAATTCTCCACACTCTCTATCTCTATTTAATTCTCAAATCCAAATCACTTACTTTTTCCCAACTGAATACAAAATCAGATAATCCAGATTTTTTCAATTGTGCTATTTTGGAATCCAAATTTCATAATCTTGCAACCAATAAGCCCCTCAGGCAAAGTGATAGCACTTCTGGTTCATAGATCTGTTTTCTGCAATTTCATGCATTTTTAAATTTGTTTAATCCCATATTGTCACATTCATAAATATTTTAATCAGTAAACAATTTAGAAACAATTTTCCATTGTTTGTTCAAAAGAAGTATGAACGATTTCTGGTTCCATATAAGAGGAACGATCAGCCTAATTTGCAAAGCCTACTTAACTTCTCTTTTAATCCTCGATGTCCAAACAACCAATGAGAAAGCCTTCATTTCAATATTTCCAAAAAAACATTTAAAACAAAAGATGAGTTCGAAATTCAAAGATGAAGCCTGTATCAATTTTGAGTTATACCGATTAGGAGTATTGGATTATTAACTTCCAAACATTCCTAAAAATGAAAATGCTAATAATTTGCATCTCGAAGAGTGGTTTAATTATAGATTCATCTTGTGTCTTCATATAAAGGGCTTTAAACGGCTGCGAGTGACTGCCCAAATTACAGTCCAACATGGATAGGCTTTTTGGAAGTTTAAGTTGGCAGGATCATCCTCGTGGTTGTGAGAAACGGCCGAAATAAACTCGCTGCTGTCGTCCGCAACCACATTAAACTCTCTTAAATATGACATTCTAAAACATTTTAGTCGCTATATCATAACTTCAAAAACCAAAGAATGTCATAAAAAGCTATCACACATAACTCTTCACAAGTAAAAAGTGGGGAGGGCATTTATCATATTCATCTACTCATCTGGCCATCTCCAAAGAAAAGAATTTTAGAGAGGCATAATTATACAACATCCTCTGCTCTTCAACTGGAGCTCTCAGCCTTTTTGAACCTATTTTTTTTTTTTCTTTTCTCCACTCTCTTTTCCAACTGCCACATGATCCACCCTCTGCTTTTCAAATCCTTCCCTTCTTCTTCTATTTTGAATGCAAAGTAGTGGACAAAAATCCCAAAAAATAACTATTAAAAAAAAATTAATCAAAAAGACCAGAGAGAGGGGGGAGTGTGTGTGTGTGTGGGTGGGGGGGGGGGGGGGTGGAGGGGGAGAGAGAGAGACGATTCAAAAAACACTGGTCTCCACCATTTGAGGCTTTATTGGAAGATTTCATTTCAAATCTTCTTGTCTCTACTCAACAGAGGGAGATACACAAAGATGAAGGAAAATTTTCAAATTTCTAAAATTTGGATCTTTGGCATTTTGTTCTCCTTTGTGAGCTTCACAGGTCTCACAAATGGAAGAGAACCTCCATTGCTTTCTCCATTCTATGCCCCTTCTCAATCTCCTCTGCTGCATTTCCTCTCTCAGCCAACTCCAGTGGCATCACCTCCTCAAGGTGCAATTTTTCTTCATTTTTAAAGATTTTTTCCCCTAATCACAGATCACTGATCTCTTTGTTATGCTTATTTCCTTTCTGGGTCTTGCTCAATTTGTTTCCTGCATCACTGTAGTTAGTCAAAATGGAACCTTTGCAACTTTCTGTCTACTTTTTTGCTGTGATTTTGTATTGGATCTTTATGTTTTTCATATGATTTCAGTGATGCAGGTAGTAGTGATATTCAGACATCATCAATTTGAGAAGGAATTAGTCCTGGCCATTGCTGTATCTTCACTTGCAGTTGCTTTGATTTTCCTATCAATTATTTTTGCCTGTTTTGTTTGGAGAAGGAATCAAAATGACCCTGATTCAAAAAATCGCCAAAGCTCAGGTATTTTATTTTCTTTGCTCATTTAATTATATGAATATCAATTGCTAGTATTTTTTCTAATGCACTGTTGAATTGTACTTGATTTAGATTCAAATAGAGGAACTACTTTAGGCCCAATTTTGAGTAATTTCAATTCTTTCAAGATGGTGGGCAAAAAAGGGTCACTTGCTATGATTGGATACTCGATTATAGAATCAGCAACCAACAATTTCAATGAGAGTAATATATTGGGTGAAGGGGGATTTGGGTTTGTTTACAAAGCTTGCTTCAACGGCGGTGTACTTGCTGCAGTGAAGAAATTAGATTGTGGTAGACAAGACTCTGAAAGAGAATTTGAGGTGATTTTCATGGAATTCTATTGTGAGAAAATTTGATTATTTGTTTGTTGGGCTCATAGTTCGATTTCGTTGCAGAATGAGGCGGATTTGCTAGGAAAGATCCGGCACCTGAATATAATTTCTTTGTTGGGTTATTGTGTTCATGGCGAAATGAGATTTCTTGTATATGAATTGATGCAAAATGGATCTCTTGAAACTCAATTACATGGTATGCATTTTTTCTTCACCACTTTTTCGCTGAACAAGGTAAATTGAAATTAAATTTTTTTAAACTTAATTGCTATGTATTTTGACTGTTTTCTAAGGACCCTTACATGGATTGTCTTTAACATGGCACATCCGAATGAAAATTGCTCTCGATGCAGCAAGGTTAACATTCCGAATCGCATTCATGAGATGTTCAATTAAAGATTCTATTTTATTTTGACAATTTTCTTAATTTTTTTCTTATGTAGAGGGCTAGAGTATCTCCATGAGCACTGCAGTCCGCCCGTGATTCATAGAGATTTGAAATCATCCAATATTCTCTTGGATTCCGAATTCAATGCTAAGGTATTTCCTTTGTTATCTATAAATAATGAAATCAAATCTATTTTGATATCACTTTCTAGTGCAAATCCTTATATGTTTTTGTACTTCTTGATACAGATTTCAGATTTTGGCCTTGCAGTGAGTAGAGTTAAACAAAGCAAAGACAGTATCAAACTTTCAGGCACTCTTGGTTACATAGCTCCAGAATATCTTTTAGATGGTTGGTTATTAATATTCTTCTTTAATTTGCTATATTGATATGGAGCAAAATCATATATTTCCTTTCATATGGTTAGACTTTAATAAATTTTTAATATTTTTTAAGGTAAACTAACCGAGAAGAGTGATGTTTATTCCTTTGGTGTGGTTCTTCTTGAGCTTCTCATGGGTAGGAAACCTGTCGAAAAATTGTCACCATCTCAATGCCAAACTATAGTCTCATGGGTATGCATTACTTTTATGCTGAGTTTCAATAAACTACCATGACCTTTCATTTTTCTTTCCATTTAAATGCCATATATCTATAAATTGCAAGTTGATAGCATGAACTTTTCTTGGTCCATGGTATCAGCTTCCAATTATTAAACAAAACTCACCTTGTGGGATTTTATGATGACAACAGGCTATGCCTCAGCTTACCGATCAATCGAAGCTTCCAACCATTGTGGATCCAGCAATTAGAAACACGATGGACTTAAAACACTTATACCAAGTTAGTTGCTTTCACTAAAATCCCGTATCCTTAATTTAAATTATCATCGGATGCTAAAATTATGAAGTTATGGTTTATATAGGTGGCAGCTGTTGCTGTGTTATGTGTACAACCTGAACCAAGTTATCGGCCCCTGATAACCGATGTCCTTCACTCTCTAATTCCATTGGTGCCTGTAGAGCTCGGAGGAACACTTAGGGTTTCGAATTCATCACCTTGTGAAGTAAAAAAAGTCGAATGCTGACTCGTAAAGAAGGTGCGTAGAAAAACTATGACGAGGAACCTTTTTTTCCTTAATTGTTGTTAAAAGTAAACAAATGCTCGCTTTGTTGTAAATACGAGTTATTAATGCATTTGCTGAGAGGAAATTTTGATTTTAAATGTTGGCCTGTTCTATCTAGTTCATGAGCATTTATGCGCCCTTTTAGGATAGATATCCATTATATGTACTAAAAATTCATGAAATCTCTGTTACTTTGGCAAAATGCCATATATGCTCCTATATTATTATTTCATATTGAGTAAACAATTACTCAATGTTTTCTTTGTCAAATTATTGAACAATTTGTGCAAATCATAATCATTTATACAGATTACAGTCGAAGATTATGTGCATATACATCATACAGTACATACCTTCAGGATTCAGATTTGTTCCTGTCAGGTTTTATGAAGTTACAGTTGATATAAGGCTAAATTGCAGGAAACCCCCCTCACTTTCCCCCGGTTAGCGGAAAACCATCCTAAGTTTACTTCTCCCTCTTGTTTTAAATGCCATAAAATTTTCCGTTTCTACAATTTTTTATTTCCAAATACCCATCGCTAAAATTATGAATGACTAATGTATGCTCATAATTAATGAAATAATAAGGTCCTTAGAGTCAGAGGGTTAAAATGCATGTTGTTAAAACTAAGGGTGTTTTTTTGCTAATCTGTCTAAAGTGGGGGGTCTCACAACTTAGCCCACAATATATAAAAAGTCCAAACAATGTTTTCCGCGGTCCATGACTCCCACATAAGTGCTCAACTGGACATCAGACACTCCAAAAATAAGCATCCAACAATATCAAACGATGAGATGAACAGGGAGAGTAAATTCAATACAAAATTGGAGATGAGCATTTCTTTCTACTAACTTTGTCAAAGCTTGCATTGGCTTAAACTTACATGGAGATATGATGGAGCTTCGGATCTCCTTCAGATGCTGTCCTCCGTCGTTCCTGCGATGACGGTCTTGGACGGCTGAGATTTTGTTTTGGAGTTGTTGAGTGTGGATCTCAATGGGTTGGTGTTGGACGCCGAGCTACCTGTAAAGAAGTCCCGGGGTGGGTGAACACCGTAGGACCCTCTGACGATCAAGTTAGAGCCGAGGAATAGAAACAGAGTAGCGGCGTATTGAGATAAAAATCAGATACTTGAGTTGTCTGAGAGGGGGGTTTATACAGAGGTCGCTTGGAGCGAGTGGGCGCAAGATCACCGCCGTCAGTTACACCCCTGCGTTATCCTCGTCTTGAATGGCGGGATGCATCCATTAATGGAGGGATGCGCTAGCGTGGGACGCGGATCGTGGGGAGGCGGAGATCTCGCCCTGGCGATATACGCGGAGCCGTTGCGGGACGCATGGGGTCCGCGCTTCTGGTTGATCGAGGAGGCCGAGGAAGCTCGGCACGTCAGGGGCTCGGAGACGAGCCGGGAGGCCTAGGAAGCTCGGCACGTCAAGGGCTCAGAGACGAGCCGGGAGGCCAAGGAAGCTCGGCATGTCAGAAGCTCGGAGACGAGCCTAGAGGCCGAGAAAGCTCCGCACGTCAGAGGGCTCGGAGACGAGCAAGGAGACTGAGATAGCTCAGAGATGAGCTGTTGGTAGTCTCCTAGGTGAAGGTGGAATGTATTCAGGGAGGTCTCCTGGAAGATCGGGCAAGCTCCTCGAGACGAAATCCCCAAGGAATCCTCATAATGCAGCTCATTTATTCCACCTCCGTAGCTTTCGAGACACGTCATTCGCCATGCGTCGTAATCTGAGGAGACACCACTTGTGAGCATCATCATTAGCCCCCCACTCTCATTCCGAGGTCGGGTCGAGAGTGGTCTGCTTGGTTTCTCTTCTGTTCAATTTGGTGCCAAGAATCATAATGAGGAACGCCTGGGAACGACACGGCGTTTGGCGGTCGCGTCGTTTCTACCTTTTGGGCCCACGTGTCGCCTAGTCGTGCTCCTGAATCTTCGCGCGTATTCCCGATGGCGTCAGCGGATCAAATGAAATGATCGCGCTTTAAAGAGGGGGCGCCGCTTCAGTAGATCGCCAGTTGGGATACGAGCCACGTGTCGGACGTCGGTTGGCGGGCGTGACAGGCTGTCGCTGTCACCTGCAACCGAAGGGACGTCCCCAATAGCCGATCGCCACTTGGAGCTCTGACAGCTGGCAGATGCGACGTTTCGTTTTGGCGGGAATCGATCTGGGCCGTCGGATACTTTCTTTGGAGTGTATAAATAGGAGGAGACCCCTCTAGGGCCAACACTTCCGCCATAATTCACTCTTGTAGTCAAGGATTGCCCGACGCTCCTTCCTTTTAGATTGGATTACCCGTGATTTTTTCTCGGCGAGCCCATTCCCTTGAATTAGGTTAGATGTCTTCATCTGAGGACTCTGTAGAGATAGTTAGGGTCGAATCGGACGATGAGGCTCCAGTTGTTGGAGCCGAGTCCAGCAGGTCTTCCCCCCCCGGTTTCAGATAGCCGAGAGGGTTCTTCTTGCGTCATCTGTGTCAGGCTCGCCTCCTAGAGCCAAGGCTGCCCGTGTCGTTCGCCGTCAAGCGGCGATGACGGCCCTTAAGGTGCGCATCGGGAATGCCCGCGATGCGCCCTCCGTCTTGAGGAGTATAGACGAGCTTACCGAGATTCGGGCTCGATTCCACATTCCCTCCAACTATTCGCTTCGTTTAGCTAAAGAGGGTGAGCGGGCGAACCAGGTGCAGGGCAAGGAGATTACCCTGTATTTGGAAGCATTCGGGGTCGGAATGCGTCTGCCCTTCTCAATCGAGATATGTGGGGTGCTCCTTTACTTCCATCTTGCCCCGGGTCAGCTAGCATCGAACTCGTGGAGAATCCTTCTCGGGTTTCTGGTCCGGTTGAAACTTGAAGACATCCCCTTCAGTTTGACCCTCCTTGTTTCCTTCCTTTGTTATAAGAATCACTCTGGCACCAGCAAGGACGAGCCGAGCTGGGTGTATTTTTCGTTCAAAAAACGTAAGGGTGGGTGGGTGGGTCAGGAGTTGTAGTCGTCCCTTCTTCCATTCATGAATGGAAGGAGAAATTCATATTCGTCGGTTCACCCGAGGGGGAGGATTGGCTTGTGCCCACTCAATGGCATGGGGCTGACTGTCCGAGAGTGAAAAAGTCATCCATTCCGGAAGCAAGGGCGACGTCTTTGTGGGAGCCAATCCAGCGGGCTGGTGTCTTACTTTCCGAGCAGGCTCTGAGCTGGGCTGGGCTCAGCCCAGCGCGCTTTCTGGGTAATTTAGGGCCGTAGGAGATCTATTTAGACTTTAATAGATTTTTCTTGCCCCTTTCAGCGTCGCTAACTCTCTTGGGTGTATTCTCTTTCTTGCAGAGCAAATGGACCAGTCAAAGTTTCTGGCTGCCATAGCCGCGATGTTCCAGAAGAAGACCGGGGGCGGAAGCTCGTCTCGACCCAGACTGAGCTTGGCCCCGAAATTAACTCCACCAGCGAAGCCTTCTGCTGCGCCCCAAGCCCCGGAAGTCCGCCGCAGGGAGAGCCAGAAGCATGCGCGTGAACTGGCTCCCCGGGCGAGGGAGGTGGAGGATGAAGCCGATCCCACCGAGGTTCCGTTCAAGAGGCATAAAAGGACGATCTCTCGCTCGTCGCCCACCGGGATCCCCGTGTAGGAAGGGGATGTCTGCTTTGAGGTGCCCTCGGGGCTTTCTGTCGCTGACAGCCTGCTCTCCGACATGGAGCAATCGGCCGGGGGCAAAATTTCTTGGGGGACCCTAAAGGCCCAAGTGGCCGCCATTGCTCAGGAGGCTGTTCAGTTCGGTATCCTTTTTCCTTTAAGAATTTTCTCAAGTATTTTTCTTCAGTTTGAACATTTCTAACTCCTTTTGTTGCTTTACTCAGGTTCTCCAACACTGCGCCTTCATCGTTAATATGGAATCCGAGGAGATCGCCCTAGCCATGAGGAAGGCGGACGAATCGTCCTCGCGGGAGGAGGGTCTGCGCCTTGAGCTGCAGCAGGCGAAGGAGAGGATAGCCTCCCTCGAAACCCGTGTGGTCGCTGAGGAGTTAACGAACTCTAAGTATAAGGAGTCTCACCGACTTCTAAGTGAATCCAATAAGGCCATCCAGGCTAAGTTGGAGGAGGTTAGCAAACTCTACGCCATAATGAAGAAGTCGAAGGACGCCAACAGGAGGGACACCTAGGCGGCGCTCGATGCGATGAAGCTTTCCGAGCTCCGAGCTTCGAAGTCCGTGGAGATGTATAATGCGTCAGACCAGTACTACGTCGAACTCGCCGAGGCCTCGGCCATCGTTTGGTACGAGGCTCTTGATGCCGTCAAGGCTTCCATGCCAGAGTTTGCCGACGGTGAGCTCCGCGCCAAGTTCCCGCTCCCTCAGGATACGCCGCAAGTGGCTGGCGCCGAAGTGGCCGTCGGGGGAGAGGCGGTTACGAAGGCGGAAGCCCCGGCCCCTGAGGGCGGTGTTGAGCAAGGCGAGACCCCGGCGGAGCCTGTAGAGCTTTTTTGCCTTGTGCCTTTTTTGTTTTTCTTTTTTCAAATTTTGTATGCCTCCGGGCACCTTTGGTAAGGCTGAGGAGCCCAGAATACCTTTGTTAAATTTTGGAATATAAATAAAGTTGAGCTCATTTTCCTCTGCATGATTGTCTGCTTTCCGCGTGAGTACTTTAGCTCGTCAATCTTCTTCTTGTTTGAATTTTCAGTCTGCTGCAAGTGTTAGGTCGTAGGTTGGTGCTCGACCTTTTTATGTGACGATCACGTGTCGAGTGTAAGTCGAGTAACAGCCAAGTGTAGGAAGGTCGGAACCCTCCCGTTTCCCGGAGTCGAGGTGGCGATCGTTCATTTAGGATGAATCAAAAAATAACTCAGTTAGATAGGTCGGTGTTGACTGATTCTTCCTTGACGAGGGCGTTGGATCTATCTTTTCTGAGGGCAGGAACCTACCCCACATGGACGAGCCGAACAGGAGTATGTTTGGTGGCCTCTTGGTGAGGGCTTTAGATCCTTAGCGTTGATGGGTAGGAAGCTACCCGCTAGGGATGGACCGGGCAGGGGACTGGTCGGTGGCCTCGAGAGGAGGGCTTTAGATCCACAGCGTTGGTGGGAAGGAGGCTACTTGCTGGTGGATGACCGAGCAGGAAGATACTCGGTCGCCTCGCGAGGAGGGCTTTAGATCCTTAGCGTAGATGGGTAGGAAGCTACCCGCTAGGGATGGACCGGGCAGGGAAGCTGCTCGGCTGCTTCTTGATTAGGGCTTTAGATCCTTGCGGATGGGCCAGCAGGAAATTGCTCGGCCGCCTCGTGGTGAAGGCTTCGATCCTTAGCGTAGTTGGGTAGGAAGCTACCCGCTAGGGATTGGCCAGCAGGAAATTGCTAGGTGGCCTCGTGATGATGGCTTCGATCCACAGCGTTTGTCGGGCAGGAAGCTACCCACTGCGGATGAACCGAGTAGGAAGCTACTCGGTCGTCTCGTGGGGAGGGCTTTAGATCCTTAGCGTAGATGGGTAAGAAGCTACCCGCTAGGGATGGACCGGGCAGGGAAGCTGCTCAGTGGTCTCGAGAGGAGGGCTTTAGATCCACAGCGTTGGTGGGAAGGAGGCTACCCGCTGGTGGATGACCGAGCAGGAAGTTACTCGGTCGCCTCGTGAGGAGGGCTTTAGATCCTTAGCGTAGATGGGTAGGAAGCTACCCGCTAGGGATGGACCGGGAGGGAAGCTGCTCGGCAGCCTCTTGGTGAAGGCTTTAGATCCTTACGGATGGGCCAGCAGGAAATTGCTCGTCCGCCTCGTGGTGAGGGCTTCGATCCTTAGCGTAGTTGGGTAGGAAGCTACCCGCTAGGGATTGGCCAGCAAGAAATTGCTAGGTGGCCTCGTGATGAGGGCTTCGATCCACAGCGTTTGTCGGGCAGGAAGCTACCCACTGCGGATGAACCGAGCAGGAAGCTACTCGATCGCCTCGTGGGGAGGGATTTAGATCCTTAGCGTAGATGGGTAGGAAGCTACCCGCTAAGGATGGACCGGGCAGGGAAGCTGCTCGGTGGTCTCGAGAGGAGGGCTTTAGATCCACAGTGTTGGTGGGCAGGAGGCTACCCGCTGGTGGATAACCGAGTAGGAAGCTACTCGGTCGCTTCGTGAGAAGGGCTTTAGATCCTTAGCGTGGATGGGTAGGAAGCTATCCGCTAAGGATGGACCGGGCAGGGAAGCTGCTCGGCGGCCTCTTGGTGATGGCTTTAGATCCTTGCGGATGGGCTAGCAGGAAATTGCTCGGCTGCCTCGTGGTTAGGGCTTCGATCCTTAGCGTAGTTGGGTAGGAAGCTACCCGCTAGGGATTGGCCAGCAGGAAATTGCTAGGCGGCCTCGTGATGAGGGCTTCGATCCACAGCGTTTGTCGGGCACGAAGCTACCCACTGCGGATGAACCGAGCAGGAAGCTACTCGGTCGCTTCGTGGGGAGGGTTTTAGATTCTTAGCGTAGATGGGTTGGAAGCTACCCGCTAGGGATGGACCGGGCAGGGAAGCTGCTCGGTGACCTCGAGAGGAGGGCTTTAGATCCACAGCGTTGGTAGGCAGGAGGCTACCCACTGGTGGATGACCGAGCAGGAAGCTATTCCGTCGCCTCGCGAGGAGGGCTTTTTGCTCGAGAGTTTCCAGCAAAGATAGGTCGTTGCATCAAACTCGGCGGACGAGGAACCTGTGGTGTCCGTGGCGTTTAGGATTCTTGAGTACCGCCGAAGAGAACGGATCGATGCTGCATCGGATCGGTTGGAGGGGATTTCCTCGGTATACCATCGACAAAGCGACCTTGATCTCCAGTCCCCTTTGTTGTAATTTTTGTAAGGAGGAGGAGCTCACAATACATTCTTAATGAATAAGGTTCTTCTTGTTTAGGTGTATTGTCTCTTTTATCCCTTCAGTATATTTTACACAATTTTTAAAACAAACCTAAAGGTCTCGGAACCGAGAAAAGAAAAAAAGTTGTGCAAAAGGTCTCCTTTATGAGAGGACCTAGCTCAGGAGATTTAATTCAATGTCAATAAGAATTACATTGTTTCAAAAGAAGAATGTATGCCTATTTGTTCAATTTGAGTTTCTCGGCGTTGCAGGGCCGAAGAAACTTACGCGCCCGGCGTCTTGTAAGCGATACGCTCCACCGTGCAATACTTCTGCTACGAGGAATGACCCGTCCTATTTCGGGAAGAATTTATGCAGCCTTGCTTGGTCCACAAACCCGTTCCTTCGTAGGACCAGATCTCCCGTCTTGAAGGCCCGATGTTTAACTCGGGCATTGTAGTAGCGAGCAGTTTGTTGACGAGGCATTGATACGTGGCCCCGGCGTTCATGAGACCGAAGGGCATCACTTTGGAGCAGTATACCCCCCGATCCGTGGTGAACGCGGTAAGCTCTTCATCGGCCTGGTTCATCTGGATCTGATTGTAACCGGAGAAAGCGTCCATGAATCTTAGTAATTCGTTGACGGCCGAGCTGTTCACTAGCTGGTCTATCCGAGAGAGGGGATAGTTGTCTTTAGGGCAGGTCTTGTTCAGATTCGTGAAGTCGACGCACATGCGCCACTTCCCGTTCGCCTTTTTGACCATGACCACGTTTGCCAGCCAATCCGAGTAGTCAAGATTTCTAATGAACTCGTCCGCCAGCTCCTCGAACAGGATCCGGGGTAACGACCATGATTTTCCCGATCGTTAACTCCCTGGGAGGGGCTGGTTCTCTTGCTCCCGCTCTTCCCGTCGCTTGTCCCGCAAGTACTTCGCCAGGTGACCGGAGCGGATCAACTCCTCGATGTAGTCACGGAGTTGTTTGCAATTTTCGGTCGGGTAGCCCTGCGACCCGTGGAAGGTGCAGTACGGGCCTCGGAGACGTTTGCCCACGCTTCGGGTCATCGGCGGGAGCTTGAAGAACCTCTTGCCCTTTTCCTCCTCCAGCAGCTCGGTTTGGGAGATGTTAAGAGGAGTGTACTCCTGGAACTTCGGGGAGTAAGGTTTTGGTCGGCCGACTCACTTTTTCTCCCCTCTGCCTCGCTTCTTTTGGTCGGTTTGGTCGCCTCTGGGCAGATTTGAGTTCACCTCGGACTCGAGTTGTATCTCCCACTCTGTCCAGGCTTTTACCTCGGCCATGGTCTTAGGTTGCGCTAATGCAAAAGAGCGGAGCCACTCTTTGTGCCTAAGACCCGACCTCAGCGTGGTGATGACCGTCTCATCGCGGTGCTTGGGGACCTCGAGGAACGCGTTGTAGAAGCGGGTGACATATCCTTTGAAGGATTCTTTGTCTCCGTGCTTGATGGTGAACAGATAGTCGACCGTCCTTTTTTGCCGTCGATTCTCGACGAAGTGACCGAGGAATTGGGAGGACAGCTCGTCGAAGGTCGAGATGGAGCGTTGCGTAAGTCCTCGAAACCAGTCCCGTACAGCCTGGATGAGGGTGATGGGGAAGGCTCGGTATTGGGCAGCGTTGGAGTTATCCTGGAAGCTCATGCCCGCCGTAAATGCTGTTGAATATAGTGCTCTCAAAGTCAATTATTGGATCGCAGGCACGTGATTGCAATGATTGAGGGAGGACCTATGCCGTTAGGACAGTCTTACTCAAGAAGATAGTATGCTATCTGGTTTATCTTTGTCATCGTGTACTGCTTTATGTGATATTACAGGTCACTATTACACGTTGATAGAGCCCTTAGGATTCTTGCTTGACTACCAGCAGTATGATGGCGATCATATACGTGAGAGTTGGGTAGTCTATAAGCACATCCTTAAAGTGGTCCCTAGTCGTGGGAGTTTCGAGACTGGGCATCGATACTCCATTAGTAGACTTGTATACAGTCGAGACCCCGACGAGGGGCGGTGGCCGGTCTCACAATCCATTGGTGTCAGTTGGTTCACCTATGATGTATACAGGTGCTCATTGGGTTATGAGTACACCGGACATGACTCGCCGGGAACATACTAGTTGGTATTATACCTGACGTCAGATAGCATTTCCCTGGTGACATGTGTACAGGTTAGTTCATCGACCTGAGATCGTCATTTGTCTCGTGTGAGTTCCCACTGTGCTTTGATTACTATCCTACCACGGCTCAAAGGAGTGGTGCAAACATATTTTAGTTGGGTACAGTCCCGAGCCACATGGAGGCAGTGAGCGGATCGGCAGGGGTTTCGTCTCTCCCGGTATTGGGGGTGAGATCGTGTTGTGTCTAGGAGAGCCATTACACGAAGTCCTTGGCCAAGGCAGGAGATTTACTGGTAGGTATTCCGGTAGTATCTCAGGGTGTTCTAGGCTATACTCCGACATGATTTGTACCTCTTTTGGGGGTCTGACTTTTACCAACCCTCTAGGCCCGACATGCGATACTCATAAACGAACGGACCGGACTGTACGGATATTGTCATCGACAGGCTCAGTAGGGTTTCTGGATGAGTTCACTCATCAGCTTCCCTTTTGGTCAATACATGGGTAGCCCGTTACGTACAGCTAGTACCACTTACGTGCTAGTGGTTAAATCCACAGCCAGTGTATTGACGAGTCTTTACAGTCGTCCACAGACAGTTTCTCAAGTTTCGGGCGAAACGTTGTAGAGACCGTATGGTATTATGGCAGGGTTCGATCATATACGTGTAGTCGTGCATGGATCATGATCGGACGGATCATACTAGTGGGCTTTGGTTTAAGCCGGATCCTTGTATTAGATTTGTTGGATTACTTTAGTCTCATCGCATTTGCATTCAGTCGGAATGCGGATGCAGGTATGTATATACAGGTGAGGGGTATCCTTGTGATCCGTCACGAGTTTACTTTGGTAGATGCCATTCTCTTTTTATTGTGGTAAACATTTAGATAAATGTTTACAAATGGTAATAATGAGCTCAAAGTCATGATTAGGAGCATTAATTGTGACACATGCACAAGTGATGACTCATGGTTTCTTTATTTGTGCATATGTCACATTATTGTTTGATTTATGTGTTGAAATGATAAGAGGAGAGAGGGAGGGCAGCCATGAGGCTCGTTTTTTGCTCTTGTAATTATTCATTCTTGCTCTTACAAGATTATCATTCCAACACAAAAGAAAAAGAAAAGGCTCTTCTTCTCTTTTCTTCTCTTGAGCTCACTATTTCCACCATGGCATCATCTTCAACCTCCATCCATACACTCTCATGCGTTGAGAATCAATGGATGCTTGAGACAAAATGATCACACACATTCTCTACTTCACCTTGGACACATCGGCTAGCAAACTTCGTGTCCGAGTTGCTTCGGTTCGAAGCGGGAGCCCGTAAAAGGATTCATCGACGTGGTGCCCTTTTCGACGAGGAGATTGGAGATCGAGCGAGATCGGAGATGCCGCTAGGAGCTAAAGATGGTGGCTAAAGACCGAAAGACACGGATCGATCGGTATAGCTTTTCTAACCCTCTTTAGATTTCTAGTTTAATGTTAATGGTTCGATTCGGGTAAAAGTCTTCTAGCGCCAGTTTCAAGTTTATGAAAAGTTTTTGTTTCCGCGTTTTGGCCTTGGATTGACGGCCGGGGCGCTACCGTAGACTTACATGGTATCAGAGCCACGCCATTAACCTTAGCTAGCTTGATTAGACAATGTTAATTTATCGAAACCGAAACAGAACCCAAACACTGCCACTGCTGTCTTGGTCTATGTTGTTTTTAAAATGTCTTCGAAAAATTATTTAAACATGTGCAGAAGACTACTGAAATAGACCTAAGCATGCACCCCAAAAACGACACCCACCCCTCGGTTTTGGGCCGAGCACATAGCTCTCAAAACCGAGGAGGCCGGCCTTCCCTTGTTGTTTGGTGTTGTATTTTTTGGTGCAGTCAGGTCTCTGGGAAGTTGGTGCAGTGGTATTGTTTATTTGGCCCAGTTTGGATATGGTTTTATCAGTTTATTTGGGGCTATTCGGAGGTTATTTCGGAATCGATTTTTTCTAATATTGTTTAAAGTTTGCAGTGCATTACATTACTATCTGTGACCGTGAATATCATTTGATCGGTAAATCTTGTCTAATCGCTATAGCCCTTTTAGACGGATTTGAGAACGTGACATTCACGTTGATGTTCTGTGATGTTGCGGATTTGTCGTGGTGGATAGCCTGGATGCAATGGTAGTACAGTTTGGTTATATTTGTACAATTGATATCGCGGGGCGAGCGTACGACATGTGGACTGCCGTCATTGCCTTTTTGTATATTATTCTTTTGGGGCACCACCGGGTTGAGGTCGATGTACCTGTTGCACATATTTTTACTTTCTGTACTAGGATTACCCCGCGGTGGGGTGCACGGATAGCCGGGTTCTAGAGGACAACGGGCCCGCATCTCATGGCTTTGAGACGGAGGGGGCTTCACTCTAGAATTGGCGGGCTATTCGCCGCACTCGTAGGGGGTATAGGTTGACCCAAGGAGGGGTGCTCAAGTTACCAGATTCCGTGAAGTGCTGGGTGGTCCATTCACTTTGTTGAAGGGGGCTGCCTCACTTCAGGTTTTGGCGGGTAACTTGCCGCACCCGTAGGGGTCTAGGATTTCATTGCACAGGCTATCCACATGACCAGGGGAACGTCAAGTTTCAGTTGCGGCTCAAAGGAAACCCGGGGCTCCCAGATTCTCTGTATTGTTCTGTGATACTTATTACTTTCTGTGATGTTGCATTTATCACGCCTTGAGCGATTATTATATATTGATATATATTAGTAGATGTTTGTTTCCCTCAATCAGAGCAAAACACTGTTTTGAATTTCAAAATTCAAAAATTGAAGCAACACTCCTGATCCTGCGCGCTGCGCGCCGCGTGTCAAAAGCAGATACGCCAGCGCCAGGAGCGTTGCGCCCTAGGCAGCGCACCCCCAATCAGAGCAAAGCTCTGTTTCAAAATTCAAAATTTAAAAGTTGAAGCAACGCTTCAGATCCAGCGTTCTGCGCTGCGCGCCACGTGTCGAACACAGGTGCGCTAGCGCTGGAATTAAAAATTCCCCCCACCGTTAGATCAAAAGATTAATTAATAATAAATTATTAATTAATTAGAACTAAAAGTTCTGTTATGGAAAGATTTTTCAATCTTATTAAAACAAGAAGATTATCTTCTGTAAAACAGAAGTTTTAGGATCAAAGATCCAACGGTGGGAAATATTCCCAAATCAGTCAGAGAAAGATCTCTTAAAACTGATTTAACAAATCATTTGGCCCTATATAAAGGACCCTAGACTTCAAGTCTAAGAGAGATAGAGAATACAGAAGAAAAGGAGAGAAGACAAAAAAAAGAGAGAGAAAAACCCTCTGCAAAAAAGAGCAAGCTCTTAAAGAAAAAGAAGATTTTTCTTCATCTTCAAGCTAAAAAAAGAACTATGTTCTTGAACAACAGAGATGAAACCATCTTGTAAAAAGAAGAACCATCTTCTAAAAAGATCATAGATCTACAACAGACCAAGGTCTCTCATAAAAAGATCAAAAGATCTAATCATAAAAATAAAAGAAGTATTTACTTCATTCACAGATCCTTGATCTACAAAGGCAAAGCCCTTTTATAAAAAAGAACTTTTGTTCTTGAATCTTGAGACAAAGCCTCCTTTAAAAGAACATAAACTTGTTCTCTGATCATAAATTTGATCAAATGCGCTTTGCGCTATTGAAAAGTGCCTTACACTCATGAACTGCGCCTTTGCGTTCCTTGGATCGACGCTCAACACCCAAACGTGCCATGTGTCAACCATAGACACCACTTGCGCTTTTAAAACAGAGCGCTGAGCTCATAGACTGGCGCTCAGCGCCAAGGACGCCACGTGTCGCTCGCTGGCGCGCAACAGACTAGCGCAAAGCGCTCATAAATGGAAAGCGCAAATGCGCTAATGAACCAGCGCTTAGCGCTAAGCGTGACACGTGTCACCTTCGTGTGCGCTAGCATAATGCGCTCTTTAATTGGCGCAAAGCGCCTGACGCGCCATGTGGCGCACTGTCAGAACATGCTCTGTTCTGATAAAGACAAAAATGTCGGAGCCCAATGCTTAGCATTATTGAAAGGGCCGAGCCCAAATAAAGGCTTAATAGCCAGAACAAAAAAATAAAATGATAAACATTTTTTTAATTGGACTTAGCCCAATTCTGGCCATAAGTCCTCAACTTATCTTGAACTGAGCACATCTGCTCTTTCAATCAACTCACCTTGGTTCAAGGGTACATCTCTTCACCCCTTTGATATTTGTCGTTGTAATTCCTCAACGACTTCAAAGAGGTGACGAGTCCCGACAACCACACATTTCACGGACTGTGGGGTCCTTAAACTCATGGACTATGACGTCCTTAACCTTGACCGTGATGTCTTAAAACCAACAATGGACTGTGGGGTCCTTAAACTCATGGACTATGATGTCCTTAACCTTGACCGTGATGTCTTTAAACTAACATTGGACTGTGGGGTCCTTAAACCCATGGACAATGAGGTCCTTAACTAATCGACTGCAATGTCCCTAAACTAAACAATAGAGCCCAAATGCTCTTTTGTTGGATCTAAATGGTCCTGTTAAGTTGATCTTAGTCTAAAATTAGACTAACGTATCCTTAACCTAAAATCCCCTCGTTAAGTAGATATTAGTCTAAAAACCAGACTAACGTATCCTTAACATACGTTTAAGTTGATCTTAGTCCCAAATGAGACTAACGTATCCTTAAACCCAACCCCCAAATCTAAATCTAAGAAAATACGGATTTGGACTAATCCACGCCCTACGGGCGACAACATAAATTAGTCTCCGTATACAATCCACGGGCAACCACAAACAAAACAAACACACACGACACGAAGTGACCATCTGGAGAAGGAGAAAGTTGTTACCGCGATGCGGTAGCGTAATTAACTGCAGGGGCTTGCGCCTGCAGGGAAGATCGTCCCCACAATCAAAAACCCCTCAAACGAGGGGGAATCTGACGAAGTCTGCTACATCGGCCGCATCCGTTTAAACCTTCGATACACGGTGCCATAAATCAACTTGGCATCTTCGGAGAGGTGGACGGATAGCACCAATTAGCATCTGCCCCTAGATTCAGGCAAGACTTCAGTCTTTCCCGGTTTCCGGCAGTAAACAGATTCTGGCACACCCGGTGGGACCTTTTCCTCTTTCCACTCCACACTTCGTATGTCGTGTTCGCAAACCAATCGCAGTTTGCTAATGGTTGCCCTTGGGTTCGAGTTACTAAGATTTGGTTTCTTGCTTGGCGCAGAAAGCAAAACAGCAATGACATCTACTTGCGTAAAGTGCTCCAACTGCAGCTGCAACTCGCGCTCCACCTCATCTGGAGGCATAGCCTACGGGCCTCAAGCGACCTCGCTGTTCACGATGCCGGTGGAACAGGTCACTCAAGCCACCACAGGATTGTTCTTCGGGACCATGCTCCCGCCAACGAGCTTCACCGCTCCTGTGCCAACACCGGAAGCTCCCAAGAAGTCGGTCTTTGATCGGCTTACAGCTACTGTGACCCCTCTCAACGGGTCGTCCAGCACCGGCGCCTCGGTCTTCTCCAGATTGGGCCAAAGTTCAGGTGGGCCCATGATGAATCCTGCACCTCAAGAAAAGGTTATTCCGAAAAGAGTGACCAACCCTGCTCCCGAAGTCGTCAAGGAGGATTCTCCAACCAAAGGGTCAATTTTTACAAGACTGGCTGTTCCAGTTTCCACTACGGTTCCTGTCCTTGCTCAGAAGTCTGTTTTCGACCGATTGAATACTGCGCCTCGACGGACATCAGTCTTCAACAGGCTGACGCCAGCAGCAGCCCCTTACCTAGACAGGGGGCAAGACAAAGCCATCCCCATCGTCGAGCCAACCCCAACAGCTCGACACGCTCGACGTCGCCATTGGCGCCGGGTAAGGAAGGCTGGGGGCAACTCCCCCTCTGGGCTAACTCCCCCAGCTCCAACGGTGGAAGTTAATGCTGCTGTTCCAACCGGGAACAGTTTTGAGCTGCTGAACAAAGTACGCAGGAATTCGCCTACTGCCGCACTGAAAAGATCTGCGCCACCGGTGGAGACTGTCACAGAAATAAAGCCGAAGCAGTATCCTCAACGGCTGTCCTTCAAAGTTTACAAAGTCTGGCGACGGGTCCAGGAGTCGGTGATCGATCAGGACTATCTCAGCCAACAGAAGAAGCCGAAGGCTCAGAAGGAAGAGAACCGTCCTGTCAAAACACAAAGGACGACAACCACCTGGGTGCCCGCCGCAACGGCCCCCTCAATGTCAACCACTCAGAAAAGAAGGAGGCCAGAGAAAGCCCCTATAACTACGGCAGATCGCAAAGACGCCGAGACTAAACGCCCCAAGTCTGGGGGTATAATGGTGCATACTGTTTACATGGCTTCCGGAAAAGAGGAAAGTCGCGCTTCGACGGGTCACCGACCGCTCACCCGATCCGTAACAAAAGCCCAGGAGCAGCAACAGAAGCTTCAAGAAATGCTGACGCAAATGGCCACACTCACCGGGCCAAAAGAAAGCCCGGAGGCGTCATCAGAGCAGCGTCATGAACAAGAAACCGATGCTGAATTCCTCCGCAGAGTCCTCGAAAAGAAGGACAGAGAAGCAGCAGAACAAGCTGCCAACATAAAACGAATGGCGCTTCTCTTCCAAGACATGGTCGGAATGATGTTACAGCCGGATCCTCCAGCTGAAGACCCTCCGATCATTATTGAAGATGACCGAGCGGAGACGTCAAATCCCCTTCCGGCTTGTTCAGCAGCCAAAGAGGAGACCATCTCAAAAGCTGCGCTCGATGATTATATTGCTCAGCAAATATGAGCTCACCAGGCAAATGAACCGGTTGACCAAATTGTCAAGACCGGACGACCCTATCCGGGATGGTATGACCAAATAAATTACCCTCCATGATATACGATCCCCAAATTCTATGTGTACAAGAGGACATGGAATCCACATCAACATGTCGCTCAGTTCAGGTCTCTTCGGCGGCGATGATAAACTTTTGCTCCGCCAATTCGTCGGCAGCTTATCGGAAACGACGTTTGAGTGGTACTTCGAACTTCCAAACGACTCCGTCAAAACTTTCGCAGAGATGGAGTTGTTATTCATCCAGCGATTCGCGAGTGCTAGTGAACGCACCCCAATAACGGCATTGATCAATGCCAGGGTGAAGCCGGGTGAGACATGGGTTCAGTACGCAATCCGATGGCGGAATCTGTGGTCAAAATGCGAACAGTGCATCGAAGAAGCACCAGTGGTGGGCATGTTTGTGGGCACCCTAGACCCTCATGCAACTATTTGACAGTTCATGATGTTCTTCAAACCGACCACGTTCCAAGCTTTAATCGACAAGTTGGCCCAAATGGACCAGATGGGTCATAGACCGTCTCCTTCAAAGACGGATCCTTGGAATGAAAAGGGGAAAGGAAAAGCAACTTTCGTTGCCAATACTCAACAACAGCCGAGCAACTTAAAGCTGGTTGTTCGCCAAAACAACGCGCGTCCACGCCCATCCCTCGAGGAGAGGCTAGGACGTCCTTACTCGTTTCCTCAAGATAAAACGAGAAAACTGTTTGAATTGGCAGTGCGTAACGGATTCATCACACTGCCAGATCCAAAACGTCCGCTGCAGCCAAACGACGTCAACGATCCCAATTACTGCCCTTACCATCAAGTATTGAGCCATCCGATCGAAAACTGCCACGTCTTCAAAAACTGGGTTGAAAACCAATACCAACAAGGAAAGTTCGCATTATCGGAAAACTGGAAGGTGAAACCGCCGCAACCTCATGCCCCTAAAAAGGTGGACACGCCGGGGGCATCATGCTCATTTAGAAAGAAAGCCCTACAGACCGAAAAGTCAGTAAACTAGAAATTCACCTCAAATACGGCAACGATGGACCACTATGTCCTAAAACTGGCGTAAGATTGAAACGTCGTTAAACTAACAATGGACCACTATGTCCTAAAACTAGCCGTTGACCGAGATGTCGATAAACTACGGTGGATTGCGGCGTCCCAAAGCTGATATAAAAAAAAAGAATTAAAAAAAAGAAGAAAGAAAAACGGTATGTCCATAAGCAAAATGGGCACGGATGAAAACCGAAAGGGCTCCGTGAGTAAAAACAGTAGGGCTACCGGCGAGTTTTGTGAAAACCCAAAAGGGCGCAACCTCGTTAAAAAAAAACGGTATGTCCATAAGCAAAATGAACACGGATGAAAACCCGAAATGGCTCCGTGAATAAAAACAGCAGGTCTACCGGCGAGTTTTGTGAAAACCTGAAAGGGCGCAATCTCGTTAAAAAACACTTGCAAGGGTCCTCTCGACCTTGTAAGGAGAAACCACCCGCGTGAGATCCTTACGACTCACAAGGGAGCAACACACTTAGGGATCCCCACGATTCCTAAGGAGAAATTACACTTGCGAGATCCTCACGAGTCGTAAGGAGAACCCTCTTATGAGACCCTCACGGCTCATAAGATTCAAAAGTCTTAAGCTACATAGATCTAAACCTGTTCTTAAGTAGCCCCCACAACCTCCGATACTGCCCTACAAGCGGCTCAATACTGACCCTTGTATACAATCCACGGGGTCGAATAAACCTTTCCCTAACCAAGTCTCATCCGTGACTAGGAATATGTCTACATGGTGAACAACCCTTGTAAGTCCTCTCGACTTATAAGAAGAAAACACTCTTGCAAGATCCTTACGACTTACAAGAGATCATACACTTGGGAGTCCTCATGACCCTTAAGGAGAAAACGCACATACGAGATCCTCACGACTCGCAGGGAGAAGTACCTTTATGAGACCCTTACGACTCATGAAGTCAAAAGCCTTAGTCGACAGGATCTTAACCCTGATCGCTAAGCCACCTTTGTTCGACATCGACGGAGGCAAATGATGATTCACTCATGGTAATATCCCAGTTGTAGCGGTGCTGATACCGAAATCGGTGTCCAATTCCAAGCCTGCAGCAAAGAAACTAGCGAGCCACACATGCATGCGAAATAGCCAAAATGATGGGGCAACTTGCAAATAAAAAGTCAGCAAGTAAAAATATATGCATGCAAAATAGCCGAAATGATTGGGCAACTCGCAATAAAAAAACAGCGAGTAAAAATAAAACAAATAGCCGAAATGATTGGGCACCGCGAAAAATAGTCGAAATGATTGGGCAATCGCGACTTCGTGATATAAAAGCTAAAATGATAGGTCATCGCGGAAAGAAAAATATATAAAACAAAACTTTTTGCCCTATAGGTGAGATCATATCGATCCCTGTATACAATCCAGGGGCACAAACAAAGAGGGAACCATACCTTCCCCCAGGCTCCATCCAAAAGAGAGCCAAGTCTCAACGGTTCACAAACAGTCGGGAGACCACCTCAACATTCGTCTTGTTGCAGCAGACGCAATGTCAACAACGGCGTTCCTTCGCAGTCCAGCAGGATGCAGACGCAACGTCAACGAAAGACCTCACGGTCGAAACAAAGCGGAGTGATGGTAAAATCCCAGCTCCACCTTAGCAGTCGTCTCGTTACAGCAGATGTAATGTCCACAACGACGTTCCTTCGCAGTCCAACTGGATGTAGATGTAACATCAACAAAAGACCCCATGTTCAGCAAAGCGGAGGGACGGCAAAATACCGGCTCCACCTCGGCATTCGTCTCGTTACACCAGACGTAATGTCAACAATGACGTTCCTTCGCAGTCCAGCAGGATGCAGACGCAACGTCAACAAAAGACCTCACGGTCAAAACAAAACGAAGCGAAGGCCAAATTCCCAGCTTCAGGGTCTTGACGGTAACTCATATAAAACCTAAAAGAAAATCGGAGATCATCCCACACCAGCGCGGAGTGGTCACCACCTCGACGTTCGTCTCGATACAGCAGACGAGATGTCATCACAGCGTCCTTCCTCCAACAGGATCCGGATACGCCAAAGCAAACGAAGCGAAGGCCAAATTCCTAGCTTCAGGGTCTTGACGGTAACTCATATAAAACCTGGAAGACTACCGGAGATCATCCCACATGGAGTGGTCACCACCTCGACGTTCGTCTCGATACAACAGTCGAGATGTCCCCACAGCGTTCTTCCTCCAGCAGGATCCAGACGCGACAATCGAACAATGGAGCCACGGCAAAATCCCTAGTTCCAAGCCTCGACGGTTCACCCGCAACCTAGAGACAACCGCGACATTCGTCTCGTTACAGCAGACGCAATTCCAACAAACGAAGCAAAGGTCAAATTCCTAGCTTCAGGGTCTTGACGACAACTCATATAAAACCTGAAAGACTATCGGAGATCATCCCACACCAGCGCGGAGTGGTTATGACTCATCGGGGCTCTCTAAAATTCCTAACGCTTGCTCTTCTGACGGTCAAACTGCCTAAGAAGATTGCTTGAAGAAGTCTTGTCTAACCCCCGAAGGGATCAGAGATACGACAGTCGCAAGGCTACTCGAACAGCAAGATTGCCTATCGAGGAATACATCAGCCAACGTGACGGTAAGATGGGAAAAACCCTAGTACCACAGACCCTAACGGACCTCTGTCGTAAAGAGCAAAGGTTAACTGTGACGTTAGGATATTCTTGCGAGAACTTATCGATTCGTCTCGACTTGTAAGGCAAAGCCTTAGGCAGTGGGGATTAAAAAACCTGTTCCCTAAGCACTGGGGCCCCGCAAGTCGGTCCAAAACGGACTCTTGCATACTATTCATGGACCAAACTCTCCAAAGTCGAATCTCGACAAGGAGAGAAACAACCACTTACGAGTCCTCTCGACTTGTAAGAGGGAAAATTCTCTAGTGAGATCCTTACGACTCTCAAGAGAAAACACACTTGGGAATCCTCACGATTCCTAAGGAGAAAAATACACCTACGAGATCCTCTCGACTCATAGGGAGAAAAGTCTTTATGAGACCCTCACGGCTCATAAATTTGAAAAGTCTTAGGTGTCAGATCCTAACCCTGTTTCCTAAGCCATCGGTGCCCTATAAGGAGGTTAAGATAGACTATCTACAGGTCACACTCTCCGAAGTCGAACATCGACAAGGAGGGAAACAATCACTTATGAGTCCTCTCAACTTGTAAGGGAGAAAATTCTCTTGTGAGATCCTTACGACTCTCAATAGAAAACGCGCTTGGGGATCCCCACGACCCCTAAGGAGAAAATACACCTACGAGATCTTCACGACTCGTAGGGAGAAAAGTCTTTATGAGACCCTCACGGCTCATGAAGTTGAAAAGTCTTAGGTAGCAGATCTAAACCTGCTTCCTAAGCCATCACTACCCCTCGAAGAAGCCAAAACAAGATTCTCACCCTGCCATCTGCCGGCTATGCTTGCTAAAGTGACATGCTGATAACAAAAGAAAGAAGAAAGAAGAGAGATGACACAAGACATTGCAAAAGAAATGTATCTTTTATTCATGAATTCAATTGAATACAAGCTACATCATCCAAAAGGATAAAGAAAAATGAATACATTTTATTCAAGATTTACAAATGGCGCAAAATGCAACTATTGGGAGGGAAGCATCTTCAGTAGGCCAATCAATTGCTCACACACTCCCCTCAGCCTTTCGTCCCGGTCAGCTGCCACGGCCAACTCCGTTTCAACCTGAGCCCGTTGCTGTAAATAAGACGAAAGTCGCTCATCAACGACCCGCCGAGCTGCCTCACGACTCTGCGCATCCTGCTCGATGAGGTCGAGTTTCTGCCTTAGCGTTAGCCTATCAGAAATGCATCGTAAAAGGCCCTCAAAGATGGTTTTCAACTGCACAGTATTGGCGTCAACTTGAGCATGCAGTCGACCAGATTCGCTTGAAGTCTCTTCACATTCCTTATGCTTTAAGGCCGCTTCTTGTTCAAGATGACGGAAGTAAAGAGTGCTCTGCTCGACCCACGCAGCCCGTTGAGAGTTCACAGCCAGGACCTCGGGGGCAGGACGTCTGACCTCGAGCTCATACAAACAAGCCTCGATTTTCCTGCAGTGGCTAACCCAAGACTCAACGACGCCTTCACTATGAAAGTTCACGAGCGTCGCCAGCATAGGATTAACCTCGGCGGCAAAATCCGCAGCAGATGTAGGAGTCTCCACGTCGAGCTCCTCAATGTAGTCGCTCAGCATGCGCAAACTATTCGCGGCGCCTTTCGAGGACGGACGTCTGGAAAAGGGCCCTGCCGGCATAATAATGTGGGACTCGAACGGGGCTGGAGTCGAAGAGACCGCTGTAAAACAAATCACAATCGGATGACGGATCAAGAAGTATAAGAGGTCCATGAACAATGGGATTTACTATACCAGCTGCAGCAGGTGGCAAAGCCGGGAGGACCAGTAGCACAACTGTTCTCTCATCTCCTCCTTCAATCCGTAGTACTGCAATCAAGGCAAAGAAGAATCAGAAATGATTTCACTGTTGGTAAAAGAAAGAACATTAACTGAAGGCTGTATTCACCAGCGCCACTGGATGAAGCAATCTCCGACGGGAAGGAGAAGTGGGGGTGCAGCACCTGGTACAGGTGGTCAAAAAGGACTCCTACAAAGACGCAATAATGCAATGTCAGTACATAAATTATACAGCCTAGAGATAAGACTGATGGATCACAAATCCACACCTTCCAGCATCTGAGACGGTGCGAGAGAAGGTAGAGAGGTGGTCACCGTCAGAGCGGTAACTGACGGCGCTGCCTCGGGAAGCGCGACATCAGCACTAGCCGCACCTGCATTAGAAACAAGATAAACCCTGTCAGGAAAGATTGAAAAAGATTGCAGAATAAAAAGAAGGGCGGTGACCTAAAATCTACCTGATGAGTCGCCAGCCGGAGCTGTGACGAGGGCATCACTTGATACAACAACGGCGTCTCCCTCCTCCATCGGGGTGGTCTCACCTCCCGTTGCCTCGTCCCCTGACTCCAAGAGAGCCGTCGTCACGCTCGCGACGCCAGGAGATGGCAAAGAACCGTAGGCGGGAAGAGCGATAATCGGAGTGGTGCCCGACTCTTGAGAAAGAGCGGTCACCTCGGACCCAGCAATTGTACCCGTTTCGCTCGCCACCACCTCGGGCTCGGTACTTGCAGCCGTCTCATCCACCGCTGCCTTAGGCTCGGCCGTGGTAGCCGTCTCACCCGCCGCCACCTCGGGCTCGGCAATAGTAGCTGTCTCGGGCATAGTAATTGTCACTGTCTCATCAGCCGCTACCTTAAGCCCGGCAATTGCCACCACCTCGCCTACCTCAAGCTCAGCGGTCGCCGCCACTTCTTTGGGAAGACTCGGCTCTGCAAAGATAAGATATATGAGAATTGATAATTTAAAACTTTGACAACAGAGCCTCAAGGCACATTACCTGGAGTTGATTTACCGTTTGCTTCCCGAGCCGCCCGTGCCGCCCGTCTTTGAGCAGTAGACAAGGCAACCGGAAAATCCTCTGAAGGAGTAGCAGCAGGGGTAACGACGCTCGAACCTGCTCCCGCAGCTAAAGCAGCATTACGCTCCCTTGCTGCACGCCTCCGGTGCTTCCTTTCCTCCCGGGCCGTCAAAGCAGACCTTCTAGAAGCCTCCTTCAACAGAGCGTCATCATCCGCACCCAGGGTTACCTCTGGAGCCGTCAAGGCTTTCGTCATCGGTCGTTTGAGTAAGGCCTCTTTCGGCAATACCGAAGAGGCCGGGACTTCGGTGGCTGGCCCGGGAAGAGTCTCCGCGTCACCTTGCGAGACCGGCATTGTGGTTCCTGCGATGAGAAAAAGAAAGGGTTAGATCGTCCATAAAAAGGAGAATGAAGACTCAATAAGCCGAGACATACCAATGCCCAATGAAGCGCGATTCCTCTCCTCCTCCTCGAAGGTCCTGAGGGAAGCCGCCAGAACCTCTTCAGTAGTAAATTCTGTTACAAAAGGAAGAATGTCAGTCAAGACACGATAATAAAAATAAAAATATAACGCAAAAACAAAGTGCGACTAATATTTACTTGATTGCATGAGAGCGGCTATTTCCGCTTGGTGGCTCGCGAGTCGCGCAGAAGCAGCAATAGCGGCATCGAGATCAGTGTCTTCTGGCGCTATTAAGAGACCTTCATTGGTCCCATATTCACTTAGGCCTTCGGTAAGAGGAGCCTGAGGCTCTAGGCCGTGTACGGCATCAAGGGAGATGGCTGACTTCTTCTTCTTCTGTGCGCGGGCTCCGGTCGCAGCCAGAACCAGCTTGCGCTTCGTGGGCACTTTAGGAAGACGAGTCCCGATATCCGAGCCCACGCCAGACTCGGGTGAAGCTATGTTTATCGTCCCCACGGGAGCACGGGGCACCGATGGCACATCCACCGTCTCTACAGGATCATGGGGCAATCCACGCGTAGGACTTAGCACATGCGGAGGCTCAACTGCAGCAACCTCTCTTAGCGGAGGGGGTACAACGATCCGTCGCTTCAAAGGAACTTTACGATCACTGACAGGAGGTGCACTTTTGTGATCAAGCAGCAACCGCCTTTCTTCCTTAATAACGGCGCCTGTCGTATGCTGGTACCATGCCGTATATGCATTAAGGATCCGTGGGACACAACTCGGCTCGCTGATAAAGAAGTGAGAGCCCGTATTCAGATGCATGAAGTGATGCAGCGCGCTTCGCATCCCCTCTTCAGTGGCAGTGGGTTCCAGCAAGAAAGCCTCCAGCGGCACTCCTTGATTATAGCTCAATTGTTGGGCAAAACGATGCGGATTATATCTCATGAAAAGCACCGCATCATTTTTCCTAAACACCAGGAAGCCTGGTCTGATAGAATATAAATGGAGGGTCTCCCGAGCTGTCAGAACTGAGGCTCCATCTTTAAAAATATCCTGCAATGACCGCACTGTTGTGGTAGACTCTTTTCTGATGGTTAACACCTTGTCGGTGAAGGTCATCCCGTCTCCAACCGTACGGGGACGAAGGAACAAACCTCTAGCGTCCCGCGGTGATGGATTTACAATTGAGGCGCCGACCAATCGCATAATCCGAGGGAAGCTGCACCTGTCATAGAATGAAGGCCTTCTATGGATACCAAAAACGCCAAGTGCATGTAGCTCGAGCCATGCCATGAAGTAATGCATCGAGAAGTTCACATGCTGTACTCCAGGTTCAGTAGTATCCGCTGCTTGACTAAGGCCGTAATACAGATGGGCTATGCCGGCGACCCCGATAGCCACTTTCACCCCAATAGTCATTCGGTGAGCCGGATAAAAGACAGATGGCCTCATGCAGCGAAGGTGCATCGGGAGTGCGAACCAGCTCAACCATAGCCCAAGAAATCCCAAAAAGAATGCTTCTTCATTCATCCCAGGGACTGCAATCTCCGCAAAAGGAACAACTGGAGAGTTGGGAAGGAAGAAACTCTTCTGATTTACCTCCATCGCTGGCAGGTTGTCCAAACCTAAGCCAAAAGGGTCGCCAAGCGGGGCGAATTTAACGGCCTCCTTCGAAAAGACTTTTGGGTGAAGGAAGCGAGCGATGAAATCCTCGAAACTAACCCCGCGACTCGCAGATTCGAGAAAAAGGTGCTCGTAGATATCCAACACTTTGATCAAACTGGGAAACTGGTGTTGAACAACATTAACCAGAGTAAGGCACATTATCACTGGCTTGGCACCGAAGACATATTCGTCTGTGGGAAGCAGCTTCTCATAATGCTCCCCTATGACCGGTAAGCCGGAAACTTCTGCAAACTCCTCTAAGGAGATTGACACTTCCCGGTCCAGTGAAAGGAAGGTGTGAGTAGGGATATTCCAGTGCTCTAAAAAGGCCTTAACCCACTAGGTGGGGAGCGTAGGATACTAGAAAAGAGAAGCATAAACGGCGGTATACAACCTAAGCCTCATCAACCGCGACTTCTTCGTTGACAGAATGTAGCGGGCCCATTGCAGATAACCGGTCGGATGACGAGGAATCAGACCTATGTTATATGGTTGCCCCCACGGCCGCGCCTCGCCTTGACAAATACGACGTCCCAAGGTATCTAAAACCATGGGAGGCTGAACGGGAATCGAAGCTATAGCGGGCTGAAGAAGGCCTTCTGAAGTCCAATTGACTATCTCCACGGCGTAGTTCACCGGGGGTGAGTTAGTGTAATGGATCGCCGTGATGGGCTCCGAGGGTACCGCGCATGAAAAGCTTTGTCGACCCCTGATAATCTGATTGTACCATGATCCCCAAAGGTGAAGATTCTTATGTTCCGGATCATAGTCTCTGATCAAAGCTAGGACTTCCCGGTCTACGGGTGCTCCAGGAAATCCTCCTTCTGAACGAACGAATGTGAACGAAGCATTGAAAGACATGTTGCCTGCAAAAGGGGGACAAAAATCAACTGTCAGTGTTGTAATTTAATTTTTAATTTCTGACACTCGACACTTTAAAATTTGTACCACACCGCAGTGCAGTGGAAAGGGGACCAAAGGTGGACCCACAAAATCCAGATGACAATGCATTAATTAATAAAACAGCCTCATCATTGGATGAGACTGTCAATTAATGAGGAAATCCTCAAAGAATATTCTCATTGAATGAGAAATCCCTCGGGAGAAGGAGAAAATCTCCCTTTGAGAGCAAAGCTCTGTAACAGAGTGGCACTTGTCAAACTCTGGTCATGAAGGAATAAAATTTCTTAAAGAGCCTAGCTCTGTAATGATGATGGAAAATCCATCAAAGATTAATTAAAATTAATTCTTGAGAATTAAAATTCTGGGATCTTTAAGATCCATGAAAAAACTCTTAAGAGTTCTTCATCAAAGATCAAAAGATCTATATATTATCAAAAGAGCAGAGCTCTGATGCATGGGATAAGAACCCCCAAGAAAAGATCTGTTTAGATCTATGAATTCATGAGAGCAAGGCTCTATTAATGAAACCCTAATTTATTAAATGGTTTTCTTTAAATCAAAGATCTATGAAGAGCAAGGCTCTATTAATAAGTAAAACCCTAATTTATTAAAAGTTTTAAACTTTACCTAAGTTTGGAAAGAGTTCTGACTCTTGAAAGTTCTTAACTGAAGAGCAAGGCTCTAAATAAAATTCTGAAGAAGAAGATGATTATCATCTGAGGACTAAATGTCCTATTTATAGGCACTGAACTGCCTCTTCAACTTCTGAGTTGATCCAAGGGCTCAGATGTTGCCACCGCTGCACTCACGTGTCCGCCACGTGAGCGCAACGGTGGGGGGGGGGGGCATTTGTTTCCTCCAATCAGAGCAAAGCTCTGTTTTGAATTTCAAAATTCAAAAATTGAAGCAACGCTTTAGATTCTGCGCGCTGCGCGCCACGTGTCAAAAGCAGACACGCCAGCGCCAGGAGCGCTGCGCCCTAGGCAGCGCACCCCCAATCAGAGCAAAACTCTGTTTCAAAATTCAAAATTTAAAAGTTGAAGCAACGCTTCAGATCCTGCGCTCTGCGCTGCGCGCCACGTGTCGAACACACATTTCACGGATCAGTAAGAGAGCAAAGTAAATTGCAACTGCTATCATTTACGACCAAACCACATATTTCATCGCCACTCCTACTTCACCTTTGTATTTCTCCAGAACACCCCGTATCACTACGAACATCCAATTCTATTGGATAAATCCATCGTATGGTTATATACGAACTCGAAGGAACTTTTTCGAGGATGGATTCTGGTTCAGAAGAAATATGAATAAGGTTTATTCAGTTGTCTTTTATCTTTACCTTCTCTCAGGTTGCGAGTGCTCCTAGGATTAGGACAGTACACCTATTACGCTTATTGGATAGTCTTCTTCCAAACCATAGGCTGGTGTCGAACGGTAGGGAAGGAAGAAAACCATTTAGCCTAAGAAGGTGTACAGAAGGTAATGAGTAAAGACAAATAAATGGATTTGGAGAGATGTCAAAGAAATATATGGTTACAGTTGTGAATCTGATAATGGAAGAGGCATTACTAAGAATATCAGGATACCCCTACGAAACATTTTCATGTTTCAGTTTCATTGTGTATTGTTAATAGAAAACTGATTTCCCTGTTAGTCCTTGCTCCAGGGTATGTATTTACCAGGTATGCTTCTCACATCTGTATGGTTTTACAGATGATGAGTGGGAGTAAATTATTGGGAATTAGGTGATTGTCCTCATTATATTGGAATTCGTTGTAATTGGTGATATTTGAGGAAATCGCCTGGGTGTTTGCCGGACGGCAAATATGTAGGGTTCCTAGGCACCCTAATGAGGTCTCACAAGGCATCGAACATGCCATTTTCAAAAAATCTAGGTGCCGAGAGACCCGACTACGGATCGTTTGCTAGAAAACTAGGCGAAAAAGCTAACTAGTTAACAATTAACTAAAAGATACGGAAATACAACCTTTGTAGATCCGGTTCTCCACCTCCATAGCTCCGCAATGAAGTCCTCTCCGCTGTCCAAAAAGAATCCGGGCTCTAGCGTCGACTTCATCGGAGAATAAGCGAGCTAGGTCGTCGATGTCCATGCCGAAGATGATCTACGTCGAGGCATCGCTAAATCAAGCTCCGACTTCACCAAGTCAAGAAACTTGTGAAGAAAACACACTCTACTACTTGGCAAGAGGTAGAGGATGAAGAAATAGGAAGTGGGTAGACTTTAGAATTGGATTTCTCACTTGTTTCATCAATCCACCATTGATGAAGAAAGCTTTTCTTCTTTGAAGAAGATGAAGAAGAAGAAGCTAAAATATTATGATAAGATTATTCAAAAAGAAAAGAATAACAATTCTTATCATAATATTAACTCTAGTCAAGTGTAGAGAATGAATCATGATTAGTGGGAATGGTTAGGGTTAAGGATGAGATAAGAATGGTTGACTTGATCAAAGTTTCATGAAGTTTCAACTAAACTCCAAATTAAGCCACCATTCTTTTCTCCTTTCCATTTATTTTCCAAAAGAATAAACAAATAAATGAATAAATAAAAAATGGGAGAATAAACAAAACCCTAATCACTCTCACAACCATGGTTTAATCTTCACACATGTCCAAGTTAACATGTATCATCAAACATGATACAATCATGTGCACAAAATTATATCAAATATACAATGTGCACATCCGAGCGAGAAAATCCATTTAAAGTGAACCGATACTAGTTAATGCAAAGTAATATATCAAATATATAATTATGCATTAAATCATTAAATCAACACTTGATTTAATGATCCGGTCATATCGCATATAACCGACTAATATCAACAGTAACAACTTATCGAATCAACACTTGATCCGATAACCCGGCTATATCACATATAACCGATCAATGTCACATATCGCGAGAATCGAATACAGTATCACATACTGGTATCATTCTCGGTCCCGCACATATCTCATATGCACTCCTATTTCGTTTCGCTTGAGCCAGGAAACCTCTGTGTAGGACTCTAAAGACTCGTCAATACGCCGGCAGCAGGTGATGATCATATCAAACACCCACAAGCCGCAAGCGGTCTGCTAAACGTAACGGCCACCCGGGTATTGAGCGATCTGAAGATCGACGAGCAAGCCCGCTCACACTCCAGTGAATCCAACCAGTAACACTACCGTACAGTCCGGTCTGATCGTCTGATATATCGCATATCTCGCCTAGGGGTGGTAAACGTCAGACCCCAATAGCTCGATAATTCGTGTCGATATGAGGTCTATAACAATTCGAGAAACTACTGGTAACACTTACCAGTAAATCTCAGCAACCCTGGCCAGGGATTTCCTGTTATAGCCAATCGAACATAGCGCAACATCAACTCCCTATACCGGGAGAGACGAATCCCCTCCTATCGCTCATTGCCTCCATGTGACTCGGGACTGTACCCAAAAACCACCGTTTTGCACGCCCTCTTGGACGTGGTAAGATGGAAATCAAAGCACAGTGGGAACCACACAAGACTCTATGACGATCTCGGGTCAACAGACTACTCTGTACCAGTGTCACCAGAGAACTGCCATCTGACGTGAGGTATAATACCATCTGGGAGTTCTCGGCGAGTCCGTCCAGTGTACCCAGTCTCTACTGAGCACCCGTATATCATCTCCAATGTCAAACACCAATGGATATGGGATCATCCATCGCCCATCTGTATGGGTCGAGAAGGTATACGCTAGTCTACTCTGGTATATTGATGCCCCGTCTCGATACACCCTCGACTAGGGACTTTGAAGGATGTACTTATGGACTACCTTGTCCCCACTAGTATGATCCGCATCATAGTCCAGGTAGTCAAGTACAAATCCTAAGGGCTTTACCAACATGTAACAGAGAGACAATCAGTATACACGTTAAGGTAAAGATCAACCAGATAGCATACTATCATGTCGAGCAAGAAAGTCCTCCCTATATACGTCCCAGCATCCACTACAATATACATCCTATGTACAGTAATGGCCTCTAGGGCATACATATAACAAACAATCTCCCACTTGCACTAGGGCCATCTGTAGCAGTGGTTGCAGTATCTCATACTCAACCATCCCATAAAAGTCTCTCTCTGGGAAAAGGCCTTTCGTGAGTGGATCCGCTGTGTTGTCCTCTGAGTCTACTCTCCTAACCTCGATCTCCCTGGAGATCAACCATCTCCATGATCAAGTGATACTGCCTTAGAATATGTCTGGATCACTGATGGGACCGGCGTTCCTTGGCATAAGCCACAACTCCATTGTCACACAATGGTAGGAACATAGTTCATCTCATGAACCTATATACACCCAAACAGCCTCTTTGGTAGCATCTTAAGTAGCGATGTATCCTGCCTTTATCGTCTAGTATGTCACGGTATCCAGCTTGGAACTCTTCCAACATACCGTCCCTTTACTGAGGGTAAAGACAATGCCTGTGACTGACATTCAGTCGTCTTTATCACCCTGGAACCCTTCCAGTGATTCTCCTCAGGATCGATTGACACCATCTCACTACATCTAGTGAGTATCCTAACATCCAATTAAATCTATCTCATAGATCCAAAACTCAGGATTTAGCAGGTATCATCATGATCTTATGTGGAGAATCATTGTGATATGCGGAGATTGATCGAGCGTAGCATAGGAAACTCCTTCCCTATCAGGAGTATGTCATCCACGTACTCTACGAGGATCATCACCATACTCCCTACTACCTTTTTGTATATACAAGGTTCATCTACCATTTTGATGATGTCAAACTTTTTGACCGCTTCATCAAAACAGATGTTCCAACTTCGCGATGCCTGCTTTATCCTATAAAGCATCTTGCACACGTTTCCGCTGTTCCCACTGTCTACGAAGCCCTCTGGCTGTGTACTTATAGACGTTCTCTTCCAAAATATCATTTAGAAAAGCAGTCATGACACCCAACCACCAGATATCGTAGTCATGGTATGTAGCCGTGGTAAGTAGGATCTGGATGGACTTAAGCTTGGTTACTTGAAAAAGGTTTCATCATAATCCATGCCTGGTAAATGATGCAAACTTTTAACAAGTCTAGCTTTGAAAGTCTCAACTTTTCGATGTACACCAAGTAATCTTCTCAAGATATACTTGCTCCTGATGGGGATTTAACCCTTCAGATATAGCAACTAATGTCCATACTTTGTTGGTGTATAAGGATTCCATCTCAGATCGCTAAGCATCCAGCCATTCTTACAGAGTCTTACTCCTGATGGCCAGCTGGAAACTAGTTGGGTCATCATCTCATGATGCAATCCTCGCTCCCACTGTCATAGAGAAACAGAAGTATCTCTCAGGTGGGTGAGGAACCCTACTAGATCGGCGGAGAGGCTGGGGTTCGTTGGTATCTACGGAATCCTTTGGTTGTACCAAATCATCTGCTGTAGTTTGTATAGCTGGAACATTTCTAGTTCTACATAACAGACCTTGCCTCGAGCTTGTCCGGATTTTGCTTTTAGACATAGGCCGGACAACTCCAAATCTTAACTAGCTTAAGACATGGGCTCTTCCCTTTCCATATCACATATGAAGTGGTAGGCAACTGATTTGATTTGAACCCTATTTAATAGGTATGCAACTTCTCAAGTGCATAACTCCCTAAAAGGAAATAGGTAACTCAGTATTACTCATCATAGAGCACACCTTAACACATAGGGTGTAATTGCTCCACCCCGATATACCATCGTGCTATGGTGTATTCGGAGGAGTAATGCTAAGAGAGAATCTCATTCTCCTTTAGAATAGTTCAGGAATTCCGTGCTCAAGTATTCTCCTCCCTGATCACATCAAAGGACATAATACTTGTACCCGTATTTTAGTTCTCTACTTCTAACTTATATTCTGTGAATATCTCAAAAGGTTCAGACTTGTGTTTCAACAGGAATATATGTCTGAATCTTGAGAGATTATCAGAGAACGTAATGAAGTATAAAGAACCGGTCCTGGCATGTGTAGACTGGGGACCTACATACATCATCATGTATCATCCCAAGAGTTCACTAACTCTTTCTCTGTTTCCAGTAAACTGAGCTATGGTCATCTTATCTTTGTGACATGACTGGCAAGTTTCACAAGATATAAATTCAAACTGATTTAAATATGCATCTACATGTAACTTCAGCTAGTCGGGTCGCATTGATATGACCTAGTCTACAATGCCTCAAGAATGATTCGTTCATTTCCGAACTCTTCCTCTTGTGTGTGTTCTGTATACTAAAGAACTGTAGTTTGATTTAGAACATCAACGCTTTTAGATAACGTGTCTGAACCGATCAACTTTTGATATAGGAAATGTTCAAAACATTATCCAACAATACAAAATTTTATCATTTCTTTACTAATAAAGAGACTGATATGATTTTGTATATCAGGTTCGGTATCTAATAACATTCGTTCAGAATCAATGTATTGGTAATACAGGGTGACAGTGACCGACAGACTTGGCTGCAACACTTGCCCCGTTTTCTGCCTCATGAAACTTATCACCCGTTCTCAGTTCTCTACCTTTCTGTAGCCCTATGTAACTGATTACATATCTGGGATCCTGATCTGGTATCACATACCCAGGACGTAGATGATACAGAGAAACAGTTCTTTGTAACGAACACACCCGAAGATGATGTATCAGCATGCACTCTCTTCGTTTGGGCGGCACGGGAATTCTGGTATTCCCCAATTTCCTGCTCTGTCTTATAACAATTATAAGTTGGAGCGGGACCAACGTTTCCCAGCTCAGTATAACAAGCGGGTTCGGTCAATATTCCGTATTATTATCTTGATTAAGGCGTGATATGGTCGCTACCTGGAGAGAGAGAGAAGAAAACACTCAGCGTGCGCTCTTGCAAGAATAGATTGGTTATTATTTTATCTAATCAGGATGGCTCCCACTGCTTTTTATCAAATCTTCCTTCAAACCCTAAAAGGAAAGACTAGCCGGGATTAATTACACACTACAAGTTCGCCAATCTTTCAGCCAGGCTAGTGTCGGTACTTTGAGGGAGGTCCCCCGTGCTTTCGCACGAACCTAATTACAGTAAACCTCGTTTTCCTAGAGGCGTAACCCCGTTGACACCTTTCTAGACACCTACTTGATCGGCTAATTGTAATGTATAAAACTCTCCCAGGAGTAACTCTTACTCGCAGCGGGTATCGGGATCCAACTATCTCATAGAAGGTATGCAATCTCATTGCAAATTTCAACACTTGAAATTCCCGATAATTTTGCCCCTAGTATCCTATGACCTTGACGGAGGTCAACAAACCATTGGCTACTAGTCAAGTTCAACCCGTCATTTCTTGATCGAATCAAACCCACCCGCACGATCCTTGACGGAGGTCAACAAGGCCGCACGACTACCCTAACTCAATCTGCATCATATGCATAAATAGATAAATACTAGTTAGCTACCGCACACTACGCCTTGACGGAGGTCAACAAACGTAGCACGAATACTAAATAGGACTTATCTGAAATGACGGAGGGCTACGACTGGTTTTTCTGAAAACCCATTGCGTAATGAACTTGATATCGTTGTAGAATCAAATGAATTTTGAAATGGAGTGTTTTTGAGGCTTTTCTAGTTTTGCTAAAGGAGTCACTCCCGGTGAAGGGATCGTCGGTCCTTTCCTCGTCGAATGAGGTGCTGGATATATCATATATATCGCTGTGCAAAGCAAAAACACTTAAAAGCAATCAAAAGACAAACCGAGTGTGTAGCATCTGCCAGTTATTGCTAAAGGAGTCACTCCCGGTGAAGGGATCTCGGTCCTTTTCCTCATCGAATAAGGTGCAGGATATATCATATATACCGCTGTGCAAAGCAAGAACTGTAGCTACCTGTTTTATTTTGAAATTCGATTCTACAACATCTTAGGTTTCTTTTATTTCATTAATCACATTAATGATGTCCCATCATTTAAATACCTAAACATTACAGATAAATACGACGTACACTTATGCCATCCGCATTCGCCTCGATGTCCCCTCGTGCACCGTTAGGTTAGGTAACTAACGGCAGAGCGGGGCAGGGCTAGCGTGGGTGTAAAACATAAGTAACGTCTATATAATATATCATATATACTATATACTGTATCTATCAAAGAACATCACATGATCACATCACAAATATCGCAGCAGAAGAATCATATGAAATATTGGATATACTAGGACGTCCGTGTT
Organism: Agapanthus africanus; assembly: GCA_030015575.1. Lineage (NCBI taxonomy): Eukaryota > Viridiplantae > Streptophyta > Magnoliopsida > Asparagales > Amaryllidaceae > Agapanthus > Agapanthus africanus. The sequence continues at coordinate 473,937,430 of CM057343.1, forward strand.
TTCAATACGAGCCAGTATAAAACACGGATTCCACGGTCGCGATGAATAGCCAAACCCACACCCCTAGACCCCTACGAGAGCGGCAAGCAACCCTACCAATTCTGGAGTTAGGAGACCCGGACTCGACTCCTCGAGTTGGTCTCCCACTGGACCCCAGAACCCGGTTACTTGTGTTCCCCTCCTTGGGTCTATCCTAGTGCGGAAAAGTAAATAATATACAAACGGTGACAACTTCCACAACCTGGAAGCGCCCCAATAAAAGAATATTACATACAAGTTTTTACATGAATGAAAATGAAAAACACTCATCTCACATAAAAACCCCCGGCTATTCAAACACGACGATCCAATATAACATATCCAGCAACACATAACATCACATGTCATCAACGTAAGTAAATATGCGCATCCCAATTGTCGTTGACATATAGCAACGAAACCGGCGATATCACATATTACACTTACGGTCACAGAAAAGAAAGTGTAAAACTACAACAGTTGGAATCCGCAACCACCTCAGACATCGCATGCCTGACCAAATGAATTACTTAGACATCGCATGCCTAACAATTATAAACCCCGCATTTTAGTCTCATTATCGAAAACACTTTTCAATACCATGTCGGGCAATTCAACAGGATTCCCGACATCCTGATCGAATGCTCGTCGCAAACTTCAGTAGACGGCCGCACCCCCGATACCGTCGACGAAGTGCACCAAGGCGGAACACCGCTGCCGCGAGCACCCGAACGGATGCTTTCGGCGATGGGGTTCTCCTACAGTCACTTGGTCGGGGCTATGGAGTGAGGCTGTCTATTAAGTTTACCCGGCGAGTATCCACGTACGCTACGTGATTGCGACGGACTTTTGATCACATCAAAATTCCGTGGCAACCGATCAAGTGAGACTAAACCGCTATGTTTATAACATTCATTCAGTTATCTCATAACTATTTGCGAATTCCAAGTATTGTATCACATTCCGGATAAATAGAAAATGCTAAACTTTTCGATCGAACAATCGAACACCCAAGTTTTCCCGAAACAGCTCATCACATGAAACAAGTCTAACAACATTCAGTTCGTGCCTCAGTACCAACGGTCCAGCCGTAGAAGGGTCAAGCCAACGCCTCACATGTGGCACGCCGTACTGCCCCAAACCCAAAGGTTCAAAGGGCAGTTCAAGACGGTCACATAATCGAGTTAAGGTTTGTTGTCTTCTAGAGGGACCATCGCGTTACTTGCACCACTTAGAACGTCGTTAAACCACGGAAAAATCCAACACTTGGAAATTTCCCGACAAGGGAAAAATTGGGTATTTATATCCGGTCGAACTTTTTAACATATTCTAAAATTTATCCGGAAAGCCACACAGACAAAATTTGATACTCCGATCGAAACACCGAATCCCCAAATCAACTCCAGAAAATTCAACTCTTGAATAAATATTAAAAATTCCCAGGAAAACCACCACAGAAAAATGAGAATTACTGTGAAAATTAAAATGCACAAAACGACAAAGCCGCCGCGCATCCGCCGCACGAGCCATGCTCGTGCCGCGGATCCGCGGCCCTTTGATGGAATTACGAGCACGAATTTCACAGTATCTCTTAAATTCACCTGCTGATTTTTCTGCATATTTTTAATGTTGAAAAACTCACTGTTTTCAAAAAAGGACAGAGAGCAAGTTTGGTTTGGGGTTTCGGGTTCGTTCGGACTTCAAATTCCGTCTAGACTTCGCCTAAGGCTCTAGCTAGGCTCTGATACCACTGTAGGGTTCCTAGGCACCCTAATGAGGTCTCACAAGGCATCGAACATGCCATTTTCAAAAAATCTAGGTGCCGAGAGACCCGACTACGGATCGTTTGCTAGAAAACTAGGCGAAAAAGCTAACTAGTTAACAATTAACTAAAAGATACGGAAATACAACCTTTGTAGATCCGGTTCTCCACCTCCATAGCTCCGCAATGAAGTCATCTCCGCTGTCCAAAAAGAATCCGGGCTCTAGCGTCGACTTCATCGGAGAATAAGCGAGCTAGGTCGTCGATGTCCATGCCGAAGATGATCTACGTCGAGGCATCGCTAAATCAAGCTCCGACTTCACCAAGTCAAGAAACTTGTGAAGAAAACACACTCTACTACTTGGCAAGAGGTAGAGGATGAAGAAATAGGAAGTGGGTAGACTTTAGAATTGGATTTCTCACTTGTTTCATCAATCCACCATTGATGAAGAAAGCTTTTCTTCTTTGAAGAAGATGAAGAAGAAGAAGCTAAAATATTATGATAAGATTATTCAAAAAGAAAAGAATAACAATTCTTATCATAATATTAACTCTAGTCAAGTGTAGAGAATGAATCATGGTTAGTGGGAATGGTTAGGGTTAAGGATGGGATAAGAATGGTTGATTTGATCAAAGTTTCATGAAGCTTCAACTAAACTCCAAATTAAGCCACCATTCTTTTCTCCTTTCCATTTATTTTCCAAAAGAATAAATAAATAAATGAATAAATAAAAAATGGGAGAATAAACAAAACCCTAACCACTCTCACAACCATGGTTTAATCTTCACACATGTCCAAGTTAACATGTATCATCAAACATGATACAATCATGTGCACAAAATTATATCAAATATACAATGTGCACATCCGAGCGAGAAAATCCATTTAAAGTGAACCGATACTAGTTAATGCAAAGTAATATATCAAATATATAATTATGCATTAAATCATTAAATCAACACTTGATTTAATGATCCGGTCATATCGCATATAACCGACTAATATCAACAGTAACAACTTATCGAATCAACACTTGATCCGATAACCCGGCTATATCACATATAACCGATCAATGTCACATATCGCGAGAATCGAATACAGTATCACATACTGGTATCATTCTCGGTCCCGCACATATCTCATATGCACTCCTATTTCGTTTCGCTTGAGCCAGGAAACCTCTGTGTAGGACTCTAAAGACTCGTCAATACGCCGGCAGCAGGTGATGATCATATCAAACACCCACAAGCCGCAAGCGGTCTGCTAAACGTAACGGCCACCCGGGTATTGAGCGATCTGAAGATCGACGAGCAAGCCCGCTCACACTCCAGTGAATCCAACCAGTAACACTACCGTACAGTCCGGTCTGATCGTCTGATATGTCGCATATCTCGCCTAGGGGTGGTAAACGTCAGACCCCAATAGCTCGATAAGTCGTGTCGATATGAGGTCTATAACAATTCGAGAAACTACTGGTAACACTTACCAGTAAATCTCAGCAACCCTGGCCAGGGATTTCCTGTTATAGCCAATCGAACACAGCGCAACATCAACTCCCTATACCGGGAGAGACGAATCCCCTCCTATCGCTCATTGCCTCCATGTGACTCGGGACTGTACCCAAAAACCACCATTTTGCACGCCCTCTTGGACGTGGTAAGATGGAAATCAAAGCACAGTGGGAACCACACAAGACTCTATGACGATCTCGGGTCAACAGACTACTCTGTACCAGTGTCACCAGAGAACTGCCATCTGACGTGAGGTATAATACCATCTGGGAGTTCTCGGCGAGTCCGTCCAGTGTACCCAGTCTCTACTGAGCACCCGTATATCATCTCCGATGTCAAACACCAATGGATATGGGATCATCCATCGCTCATCTGTATGGGTCGAGAAGGTATACGCTAGTCTACTCTGGTGTATCGATGCCCCGTCTCGATACACCCTCGACTAGGGACTTTGAAGGATGTACTTATGGACTACCTTGTCCCCACTAGTATGATCCGCATCATAGTCCAGGTAGTCAAGTACAAATCCTAAGGGCTTTACCAACATGTAACAGAGAGACAATCAGTATACACGTTAAGGTAAAGATCAACCAGATAGCATACTATCATGTCGAGCAAGAAAGTCCTCCCTATATACGTCCCAGCATCCACTACAATATACATCCTATGTACAGTAATGGCCTCTAGGGCATACATATAACTAACAAAATATTTGGTTTTGTATATCCGTTGTTATGCACCAATTTCAAATTGATATATCTGTACGTTTATTTTTTATAAAGTGAGATATAACTTTTTGAAATTATGTCTATGACATTTACGTATATCAGTTGATGGTTAGATAAGGAGCATTAAACAGTGGTTTAATTCTTCATAACCATAGTACAGTTTTCAACCTACGACGCACAGGGTTTGAGTTATTCAACTCAGGGGACTTATACAGAGTATTGTATGTTGTCCAGTGTCCATTAGGACAGAGGGGTTGGTCCTCGTACTATATTCTGTTTACTTGTGACTTCTTTAGTTCTTAGACATGTGTTTCGTAGAAATATAAGGTCCAAGTTTTGAGAAGTTATAGGTATATGAATAAAGTAGAGAACCAGGTGTCGCAAGTATCAGGATTCTTCAAGGTGATCGAAGATGTTGATACTTGTGTATTGTATTCAGTTGATAGTAATGGGTTTGAGAAACTTGTTTCTCTTTCAGGTTACTCATAATTGGATGCACTCCTAAGTTGAGTAATGCTGATCGGCCTCTCTCCATTTAAGTTGACATGCACTGGAGACAACTGCATGATTTGAATCTGCTTCTAATTAAATCTATGCCTCTGTTTCTATATTGGATATAAAATGGATCATATCTTAACGATGTTAAGGTATATGGAGTTGTCCGGCTTATGCTTAAAACCAGATTCTGGATAACTTAAGGCACGTTTCTGTAATGGCTGTTTGTGGGTTGACCCGGGCTATGATGATGGTTGGTTTTCTACCATCCGGAAGATTAATAGTGATATTATTCTTAACTCGCCACAGTTATAGTAAAAATAGACTTTTTCAGAAAACAGTAGTGGGAGTATGGTAGAACTGGAAGAGATTCCAGAACCGCAAACGATTACTGAAAATTTAATAAGAACCTAAAGATTCAATCTGGATTGACATTTCATTAGCCAATCCGCAGATATGGTGGGTAACCTCAGGCACCCGAGAGGTACTCCGTTAGCCTCAAGGACGGTGACAGGGAGGTTCTTGTTTACCCAGACTTGCCATTGCCACTGTTCTGGACTATGAAACCCGGCAGGAGGATGAGTATAGCGTTGTTCTGAACTGGCTTTGGAAGTGCACGTGTATATGATTCTGCCAGAGGGTTGTCATAGTCAGTGAGAGCAGCGGAAGCATAGTGGACAAGTAGCTTATGTCTATTTATAGACTAAAGCAGATATAGCAGAGATAGATCATCTATTTCTGATGCGATAGTCATATGTTTGACTTCATCAGAATAGAAGATGGATCTGTTAAGAAGGTAGTAGGGTATGATGTCCTGGTATTTGGATGACATACACATAGTAGGAAGTAAAATTCCAATACTACGATCGGTTATACTTTGGTTGTCACACAGTGGTTTCTCCACATAGGACTTGGATATTATATCAGACATCCTGGTTACTAGATCTATGGTTTTAGATCTAGATTTGGGAAGTATCCCAATATGGGTACTTAGGAAGCATTCTAAAAGTGTTTTAGAATGGACGACTCCTGGCATGGTAGTGAACCTGCAGGTGATGGAGTCACCCTCTCAAAAGGTGTCTTACAGACTAAAGGGGAGAAGGATGTGCATGATTGGCATATCACTTGCTTAGGCAATTGAGTCAATCATGAGATGCCGAGTACCACACCAGATTTTTTTACACTAGATGCAATAAGTTGATATTAATCCAATCCTGAAGAAACGTTCAGAAGCATTTTTAGAACATAAGTTGATGTTCTAGGGATTTGATAACGACAGCCTCCTTTAGGAGACGGTTATCATTCCAGGCTTCCAAGATGACCTGGATGACAGAGTGACTGTCAGAGTTATATTTTTCCCTCTGACGAGGGGCAGTAGTTTGGACAGATGATCCAAGCGGATACTGAGGGAGACATGACGCATGATACTGATTAAATTCAGCTGTCGATATAGTCTAAGAAGTTTGGATTTGGAGTTCATTTATGAACTAGGTCCCATTAGATATCCAGACATATTCTAAGATAGGTATTGCTCATTTCGGGAGATGGCTTTCTCCGCGAACTTGAGATTAAGAGAGACATAGAAAGAAACATCAGGGCGGATCCACTCACTGAGGCTATTCCTCGAACGCAATAGTTTCACAAACCAGCTTTGTGAGACTGATTAGTAGAGGAGTTGGGTGTTCGGTATTACACGGGCTGTGAGATGCGACATCGCCATAATTAGCCTTGAGTGTAAGTGAGAGATTGTTGGATATAGTGCCCTCAAAGTAATTATTGGATCGCAGGCACGTGATTGCAATGATTGAGGGAGGACCTATGCCGGTAGGACAGTCTTACTCAAGATGATAGTATGCTATCTGGTTTATCTTTGTCATCGTGTACTGCTTTAGGTGATATTACAGGTCACTATTGCACGTTGATAGAGCCCTTAGGATTCTTGCTTGACTACCAGCAGTATGATGGCGATCATATACGTGAGAGTTGGGTATTATATAAGTACATCCTTAAAGTGGTCCCTAGTCATGGGAGTTTCGAGACTGGGCATCGATACTCCATTAGTAGACTAGTGTTTACAGTCAAGACCTCGACGAGGGGCGGTGGCCGGTCTCACAAACCATTGGTGTCAGTTGGTTCACCTAAGATGTATATAGGTGCTCATTGGGTTATGAGTACACCGGACAGGACTCGTCGGGAACATGCTAGTTGGTATTATACCTGACGTCAGATAGCAGTTCCCTGGTGACATGTGTACATGTTAGTTCATCGACCTGAGATCGTCATTTGTTTCGTGTGAGTTCCTACTATGCTTTGATTACTACTCTACCACGACTCAACGGAGTCGTGCAAACAGGTTTTAGTTGGGTACAGTCCCGAGCCACATGGAGGCAGTGAGCGGATCGGCAGGGGTTTCGTCTCTCCCGGTATTGGGAGTGAGATCGCGCTGTGTCTAGGAGAGCCATTACACGAAGTCCTTGGCCATGGCAGGAGATTTACTGGTAGGTATTCTAGTAGTATTTCAGGGTGTTTTGGGCTATACTCCGACACGACTTGTACCGCTTTTGGGGGTCTGATTTTTACCAACCCCCTAGGCCCGACATGCGATACTCATAGACGAACGGACCAGACTGTACGGATATTGTCACCGACAGGCTCAGTAGGGTTTCCAGATGAGTTCGCTCATCAGCTTCCCTTTTGGTCAATACATGGGTAGCCCGTTACGTACAGCTAGTACCACTTACGTGCTAGTTGTTAAATCCACAGCCAGTGTATTGATGAGTCTTTAGAGTCCCCCACAGAAAGTTTCTCAAGTTTCGGGCGAAACGTTGTAGAGGTCGTATGGTATTATGGCAGGGTTCGATCATATACGTGCAGTCGTGCACGGATCATGATCGGACGGATCATACTAGTGGGCTTTGGTTTAAGCCGGATCCTAGTATTAGATTTGTTGGATTACTTTAGTCTCATCGCATTTGCATTCAGTCGGAATGCGGATGCAGGTATGTATATACAGGTGAGGGGTATCCTTGTGATTCGTCACGAGTTTACTTTGGTAGATGCCATTCTCTTTTTATTGTGGTAAACATTTAGATAAATGTTTATAAATGGAAATAATGAGCTCAAAGTCATGATTAGGAGCATTAATTGTGACACATGTGTTGGGTATAGTGCTCTCAGAGTCAATTATTGGATCACATGCACGTGATTGCAATGATTGAGTGATGACCTATGCCGGTAGAACAGTCTTACTCAAGATGATAGTATGCTATCTGGTTTATCTTTATCATCGTGTACTGCTTTACGTGACATTACATGTCACTATTGCGCGTTGATAGAGCCCTTAGGATTCTTGCTTGACGGCCAGCAGTATGATGGCGATCATATACGTGGGAGCTGGGGTCTATAAGCACATCCTTAAAAGGTCCCTAGTCGTGGGAGTTTTCGAGACAGGGCATCGATACTCCAGAGTAGACTAGTGTATACAGTCGAGACCCCGACGAGGGGCGGTGGCCGGTCTCACAAGCCACTAATGTCAGTTGGTTCACCTAAGATGTATACAGGTGCTCATTGGGTTATGAGTACACCGGACATGACTCGCCGGGAACATGCTAGTTGGTCTTATACCTGACGTCAGATAGCAGTTCCCTGGTGACATGTGTACATGTTAGTTCATCGACCTGGGATCGTCATTTGTCTCGTTTGAGTTCCCACTGTACTTTGATTACTACCCTACCACGGCTCAAAGGAGTCGTGCAAACAGGTTTTAGTTAGGTACAGTCCCGAGCCACATGGAGGCAGTGAGCGGATCTGCAGGGGTTCGTCTCTCCCGGTATTGGGGGTGAGGTCGCGCTGTGTCTAGGAGAGCCATTACACGAAGTCCTTGGCCAAGGCAGGAGATTTACTGGTAGGTATTCCAGTAATATCTCAGGGTGTTCTGGCTACACTCCGACATGACTTGTACCGCTTTTGGGGGTCTGACTTTTACCAACCCTCTAGGCCTGCCATGCGATGCTCATAGACGACCGGACCAGACTGTACGGATATTGTCACTGATAGGCTCAGTAGGGTGTCAGGATGAGTTCGCTCATCGACGTCTCTTTTGGTCAATACCTGGTAGCCCGTTACGTATGGCTAATACCTTCGACGTGCTAGTGGTTAAATCCACAGCCAAAGTATTGACGAGTCTTTAGAGTTCCCCACAGACAGTTTCTCAAGTTTCGGGCGAAACGCTGTAGAGGCCGTATGGAGATATGGCAGGGTTCAATCATATACGTGCGGTATTGCACGGATCATGATCGGACGGATAATACTAGCGGGCTTTGGTTTAAGCCGGATCCTAGTATTGTACAGTGTAGATTTTGTCTCATTGCATTTGTATTCGGTCGGAATACAAATGCGGGTATGTATATACAGTCGCGGGGTTTTTCTGTAATTTATTTCGGGATCATTTTTCTGAAGTTGCCAGTTTGCTTTCCGTTTCGGCCATTTTTCTTTCTATCTTTCTTTGGCTGAAAATTGGTGTGGAGTGGCTTATTTGCAAATGTGCAAATTAGCATTTTGGAGGGCGTTTCTTGTAAGTTGTTGCTTCATGATGGTTCAACCATCATTTGACTTCTTGGTTCATCATTGCTTGACTTTTGTGATGAGAGTGATGGGTTTTGGAGTGAGATTTTGGTTGTGATGATTATTCCTCATCATAACCTTTTTCTCTTGCTTGCATTATTGCTCCCCCCCGATTTTTCTCCCTCCTCTCTCATTATTTTGTGGTTGGGGCCGGCCACACTTGTAGGGGCTGTCCAAATTTTTGTAGTGGGATTTTGATCTCTTTTGGCTTGCACAAAATCCCTTTGCTCATCCAAAAAGCTTGCATCTCCTTCACCACTTCAAAATGGCAACCTCTTATAATCCCATGAGACAAAACCATTCTACATTCAGCCTACAGCATTTTTGGACATGTCGACTCGCCAACTTCGTGCCCGAGTTGCCTCGGTACAGAGGTGGGAGCCCGTAAAAGAACCCGGCGATGTGGTGCCCTTCCGAAGAGGAGATGAAGACTGGAGATTCCGCGGGAAGATCGGGATGACAACGAGAAGACCGAAGGACACAGATCGCTCGGTATATCTCTCTACCCATTCTCTAGTTAGCTAGCATTAGTTTAATGGCCCGATCCGGGTTTAAAGTCCGCGGTAGCGCCGGTTCTAGTTTATAGAAAAGTTTTATATTCCGCATTTTGGCCTCGTTCAGACGGCCGGGGCGCTGCCGTGCACTTACAACATGCATAAGTGATGACTCATGGTCTCTTTATTTGTGCATATGTCACATTATTGTTTGATTTATGTGTTGAAATGATAAGAGGAGAGAGGGAGGGCAGCCATGAGGCTAGTTTTTTGCTCTTGTGTTTATTCATTCTTGCTCTCACAAGATTATCATTCCAATACAAAAGAAAAAGAAAAGGCTCTTCTTCTCTTTTCTTCTTTTAAGCTCACTACTTCCACCATGGCATCATCTTCAACCTCCATCCATACACTCTCATGCGTTGAGAATCAATGGATGCTTGAGACGGACTGATCACACACATTCTCTACTTCACCTTGGACACGTCGGCTAGAAAATTTCGTGTCTGAGTTGCTTCGGTTCGAAGCGGGAGCCTGTAAAAGGATTCATCAACGTGGTGCCCTTTCCGACGAGGAGATTGGAGATCGAGCGAGATCGGAGATGCCGCAAGGAGCTAAAGATGGTGGCTAAAGACCGAAGGACACGGATCGATCGATATAGCTTTTCTAACCTTCTTTAGATTGCTAGTTTAATGTTAATGGTTCGATCCGGGTAAAAGTCTTCGTTAGCGCCAGTTTCAAGTTTATGAAAAGTTTTTGTTTCCGCGTTTTGGCCTCGGATTGACGGCCGGGGCGCTATCGTAGACTTACAAATGCGTCTAGATGGTCCTTCGGGTCGGATCTCCCGTTGAAGAGGGCCACCTTGGGCGGTATATTCTTAGACGAGACGTGCTCGGCCAACAGTTCTTCCGTAAAGGGTTTCGTCAGCGAATCGGCGGAGTATCGGGCCCCTTTGCCGGACGCTTGGCCATCCCGGCGTATGCTCTCAATTTTCTTCTCGAGGGCCTCGAGTCGGTGGTGGTAACCCGAGGATTCTGCACAGTCGGAGTGGTGGCTACCCCCGCTCTGGGTCTGCGCTAGGGTGCGGCTTCGATTCCACTCTATCAGGTGTCTCAGATCCTCGGGCGAGGCCCTTCTCGAGTGGTCCCTGCGATCGTCACTCGCGCGATCCCGGTGAGAGTGGGGGCGTCGGTCATGTCTGGAAGCAGGCAAGCTAACCGACACCTCCTCAGGAGGAGAGAACGCGCGATGGGAATTGGGGTGACGACCCAATCTTCCCTGGGACCATGACGTGGAACTGTCCGGCGCCCAGCGGGTCATGGAATCAGTCGCCGCGTGTGGGTTAAGGCAGCTGGAGTCGGCTCCCCGGTGCTCAATGGCGCTGGGACGAGGGTAAGGTAGATCGAGGGCTTGAGTGTTCCCGTCCGTCCTTCGGCCGACGTCATTATCCCGAGGAGGGGGAGCCGCGCTCTGGTGGGTAGGGCCCACCGCTTGAACGCGGATGAGGACATCTACCAGCGTCGTAAGCTGGTCTATCTGGACGGACAAGGTGTGGATGGCATTAGGAGGGGGAGGCGAGCCGCTCCCGCCTCCGTTGTGGCGGCTCGTGTTTGGATCGTTGCGGTCGTCGCTCGCCATTGAATCAAGGGAGGAAGATCAACTTTTTTTAGATGGAACAAAATAAGTCTTTCGTTCGCATAGACGGCGCCAACTGATGGAGCTTCGGATCTCCTTCAGATGTTGTTCTCCGTCGTTCCTGCGATGACGGTCTTGGACGGCTGAGATTTGGTTTTGGAGTTGTTGAGTGTGGATCTCAATGGGTTGGTGTTGGACGCCGAGCTACCTGCAAAGAAGTCCCGGGGTGGGTGACCACCGTAGGACCCTCCGACGATCAAGTTAGTGCCGAGAAATAGGAGCAGAGTAGCGGCATATTGAGATAAAAATCATATACTTGAGTCGTCTGAGAGGGGGGTTTATATAGGGGTCGCTTGGAGCGAGCAGGCGTAAGATCACCGTCGTCAGTTACGCCCCCGCTTTATTCTCGTCTTGAATGACGGGATGCACCCATTAATGGGGGGATGCGCTAGCATGGTACGCGGATCATGGGGAGGCAGAGATCTCGTCCTGGCGATATACGCGGAGCCGTTGCGGGGCGCATGGGGTCCGGGCTCCTGGTTGATTGAGGAGGCCGAGGAATCTCGGCACGTCAGGGGCTCGGAGACGAGCCGGGAGGCCGAGAAAGCTCGGCACGTCAAGGGCTCGTAGACGAGCCTGGAGGCCGAGGAAGCTCGGCACGTCAGACGGCTCGGAGACGAGCAAGGAGACCGAGATAGCTTGGAGACGAGCCGTTGGTAGTTTCCTAGGTGAAGGTGGAATGTATTCAGGAAGGTCTCCTGGAAGGTCGGGCACGCTCCTCGAGACGATGTCCCGAGGAATCCTCATAATGCAGCTCATTTATTCCACCTCCGTAGCTTTCGGGACACGTCATCCGTCACGTGTCGTAATCTGAGAAGACGCCGCTTGTGAGCATCAACAAGTTATAACAAAACTAGACCTTGCAAAATTAAGAAAATAAACCTAAGATCAGAAGAGATGCCTAAGTTTCCCATAACTCAGTTTGTATTTAAGCCGAATTCCGACAAAAGAGGGCCTCATATGCTGTTATAATGTACCCTTTTCTCCTATGAACTATCAATCAATGGCAATTTGAATGAATGAATTGATGAAATGATTGGAGATTGGAAATAGCATTCATATGTTCAACAGAACAGCAAGTTACATGTTGATCCAATGAGCGCTCCAATTGGTGGTTGGATAATAACTTCCATTTCATATGTTAAGCATGAGGAGCTCATTACACTTGGTGCATGTGCAAATGCATTTTAATACAAGGTATGGATGGATATTGAATTTCCCAGATGTCATAAGAATAGTAGGCTCTTGTTTAATTATTTTTTTATATAAAAATAGTTCATATGGTGTATTTTTTATTTTCAATACAGAAATTCATTGGTTGGATTTATGTAAGGATTGACTTCAAAATGAAATGGTCGAGCTGAAGGAATTGTTGAAAGTGAGATGCAACACTATATAAAACAAAAGACAAGAAACTCCCGTAAAACTGGAAAAGGATACAGGCTAAACAGCATAAAATTACCAACAACTATTAAGATTTTCGTGATAACTAACTTAATCTAACTTTTATCAGAGAAACTACATCGAACTATCATCTCCGATTGTAGCAATATACCCAAACATTATTGAATGTTTGCAAATGTTAACTTAGGTTACCGTGTCATCAAAATATCACATGCAGTGTTCAAAATAGCGATAGCGTGTAGTATAGCGTTTCACTATTAAATAGCGAAAAGCACAAAAAGCGTAGCGCATAGCGTAAGCTACATGAATTATTAATTATTACTATAATCATTTCATTTACAATAAATTTTATTATTATAAAAATATAAAATTAGCTTGAGAACATTGAACAATAAGTAATATAATAATATGTTTTGCGGTTGCAGTTTGTTTGCTCCCCAAAATTCTCCAAAAAAAACAATATTTTCAAAATTTTCAATCCTTGAGTTATATATATGATTCAAACTAGTATTAAACCTATCAAAAATCAATTAAATAATCTCTATTTGAGAAACATAACTACTAAATATGATTTCAAATTGAGAGGATGGAATTTTAATGAGACCGTCTTCATATAGTTTAGGATCGGATTATGAAATCTTAAGAAGTTTAATAGAAAATCTTATATGAAAATAACATTGGCATAGCGTAGCGTATACTATTTGTTAAAAGCGCAAGCTATTTGAAGAAAAAACGTAAGCTACATTATATTAAAGCTTTTTTCTAAAACTATGTAGCGAATAGACTAAGCTACGCTACATAGCACAAAATAGCGAGCTACGTGGCGAGCTATTTTAAACATTGATCACATGATCTTCTCATTTTACACTTTCCGATGCTTTTGAAAGCTTCATTTTTTTTGAGGGAAAAGTAGAGCAAGATGCCTTACTCTAAAAAATATATTAAGAAAAATAAATATATAAGTACAAGACTTACAATAAGATAAGGCTGTAGAGACTAAAAAAGAATTGAAGATAATTACCCTCTTACACAAAGGTTGATGGAGGAGGAACAGACAAATTGTCGTCATTCATCACATAAACCAATCGCGGAAGAAGAAAATCCACTCAATCTAAAAACAAAACAAAGAATTCTCTAACAGCAGCCCAGAAAAACAAAACACCAACACATGATGCAGCTAAGCAACATAACCAAATTCTACATGAAGAAAACCAAAAAATGAAGCATACATCTAAGTAGGCCCTTCATGATCTGCACTTGATGTGCTTAACAAATGCAATGCTTTCTCGAGGTGGTCTTTCTTTTTCTCACTTGCTGCACCTGCCTAAAAAACAAACATCAAAATACTAGAATCAATAATTCTATCCGCTCCTTTGAATGTATCCGAGAATATTCTTGCATTTCTCTCGATCCACAAGTTCCAACATTTAGCCATACAGATTAACGCCCAAGTATTTTTGTCAATAGATACACGACAACATATCCGGTTCTCCAAAAATCATTAATTGATGAAGGCAAAGAATTTAGTCCAACCGATAAAATAACCTTTCTCCAAACTGCCATTGCTAGAGAGCAAGCGAAAAGAATATGAAAAGTATTCTCCAGGCTACAATCACACATAATACAAGTAGCGGAACCTTTCCAACCCCTGCTACACAATGTATCTTTCGAGAAAAAAGAGTTGTTGCTAATGAGACACATAAAGAGTTTAACTTTTCATGGAGCAACTGATCTCCAAATAAGATTGTAGTAAGGATGTCACGCCCCGCATCTCAGTAGACGGAAACAGTGACGTGGCAAGCCCGCAACGTATTTACTAAGAGAATACATTAAGCGTAAGTAAGCAATATAATAATGTGCAAGTATAACAAAAGTAAAAAATGAAACAGTAACTTTATTTACATTCAACTTTAATTATAGCTGTCTAGAATAAAAAGATACAATAATAAAAACAAATGCCTAAACAATGGCATACTGAAAACAAGTGCAGACAGGTGCTAGTAGTCGGGCTGAGCGACAAACTGATCGAAGTCCTCCGGGTTCGACTCTATCTCCTTAGAGCCGGTCCTCCTGACGACCATTCCAAAGAAAAAAAAGAGAGGAATGTCGTCAGCGAACTAGCGCTTGGTAAGTCTCCAAAAGAAATAAGTAATGTTGAATGAAAGTGAATAGAAACCAAGTGAATATGAACATGAAAGGTTGTATAAGCAAGTATCTAAGCATGATCATTTACAGGTATAAAATTGTTATTCTAAATATGGTTGTTTGTAATTTAATAAAGAAAGTATTCATATATACGAGAGGAGTCCATCTTATCCCGTGGACTATGGTAACATGTAGTACAAGGCCCCATTATAACCCACAGGACAACGACACGTGAATTCATGTAGGTTTCTTTTAAAGTGATCTCTCGTGCCACAATATACGTTTCGTACCAATCTACCCCTTTATCTCCGTGTATTGTAGTGTATAGCTCAAGTTAATAGGACTTGGTCGAATCTATTGTAATACCCGGTTTCCTTTTTATACGCCTATGCCCGTATTTTTTTTTTATAAATCATCACTTACAAGTTTGTTAGTTTATATTTAATATTATTTTAGTTAGTTAAAAACCCTAATTCTTTCATATCCTCTCAACCAAGCCATTCTTTAACTAAAAATTCTTTTAAGAAAACCCAAACCCTATTATTTCTCCCTACCCCTTATATTTTAAATATAAGCCCAAATCCTAACCCAAATCTTAAATTCTTATATCCCTAAATAATTCCACAGTCCAAATTCTAAGCCCATTGTTCCTTAATTTAAACCTTAAACAAATTTTAAGCATCTCAGCCCAGCCCTCACCTTGTTTAATTCGTTTTAAATTCCCTCAGCCAAATCCTTTAATCCCTGCAGCCCACGAGCTCACGAGCCCGGCCCCATTCTCCCCTTCATTTTAATTTATTTGATTTTCCTGCCGGCCCATCAGCTTCCCCAGCCCACTCTATATATTTTCCCATTTATTTTCCTTTTAAATTCATTGGCCCGGCCCACTCCTCTTCCCAGCAGCCGCCTCAGCTTCGCACCCGCGCCCGCTTCGCCTCAACCCGACCCGACCTCCCCATTACTGTATATCTCCTTAAATCCCCAACGGCTCTTTTCCTTTCACCGCGCGCGATCCCAGTTCTTCGCCGTCTCCTCCGCACTCGCTCGCGCGAGCGTTACCACCCACGACGCGCTCCTCTCATCTCCCTTAACTCCTTCCACCTCGCTCACACCCTCATTTTTCCAATTCCCTCATCGCTCTCTCCCTCGTGCTCATTCCTCCTCTCTCGTTCTGGGACCCGCCTCCTTCCTCCTCACCAGAAACCGCCGGCGCCGTCTCACCTCCATTCTCCTCCCTCGATCACCAGCAACCGACCACCCGAGCACCCCCTCCATCACGAACACCCCCTGCATCCCTTTTCCCTCGACGACGACGGCATCCCACTCTCGAGCCCACACCCACGCCCCTTCGCCGACCATCTCGTCGGGCCCTCGTCACCGACCCCTTCTTCTCATCACTCCTCCACTCTCGTCACTCTCTCTCTTTCTCACTCTCTCTCCCTCACCCTGTTTTCTCTCTCTCCCTCACCCTGTTTTCTCCTCTCTCTCTCTCTCTCTCTCTGCTCCTCTGTGATCTCTGCTCGTCTCTCCTCTCTCTCTCCTCCTCATTCTCTCATTGCCAATCTGCTCTCTCTCTCTCTCTGCATTCCCCCTCACACTCTCTACATCTCACTGCACACCTCTCTCTCTTTCTCTCTCCAACTCTCTCTCTTTCTCTCTCTCCAACTCCCTCTCGCTGCAGCCCCCTCTCTCTCTCTCTCCCTGCGCCTATCTCTCTCTTCCACTCTATAACACTCTCTCTGTTTAACCCTACACTCTCTAATCTCTATATCTCTTTCACTCTACAACTCTCTCTCTCTCTCCCTCTTACTCTCTCTCTAACTCTGTCTAGTTCTGTAAGATCCCCCTGTCCTCAGAAATTTCTCTCTCCCTCTCGCAAATCGACACCAAAAGCAACTCAGGCGGTCGCACGGAGAGTAACTGGAGTGGATACAATTGTCTGATTCCAAAGGGCTGAACTGTGCTGTGCCGAGCCGCGCGTGTGTCGCGATCGTGCCGCTGCCGCTACCGTACCTTTGTCGACAGGTCTCCAGGCAAGTTTTTACTTGCTTACATGCTATCTACCTATGATACAAATGTTAATTACATAAATATTAAAGTTGTAAGATTAATTAGAATTATGTGTTGTAACTGTTCGATACTTGTTCCCTTAGGAAAACATTAACAAATTCGACGGAACTCGATGGTGTAGGTTGGCCCGTAGGGCTGTGAACATAGTGTGTGATTTTCGTTGGATAATTTGATAGTTAACGACTAAAACAACTACCCCCAAGTTTAATCGTAAAACTGTAATTCTGTTGCACCTGAAAATAGTTAAATTCATCATAAATCATATACACATTAGAATGGTGCGTTCGAGGGCTTAAATCGAAGCTAACTCGACGAACTTTAACCCTATGCTAGTTTCCAGACATTCCTGTACCTAAATCGTGATGATAATTGTATCGGAGTGCGACTCTGGACTGCAGTCCAGAGCGACTCAAATTGTGCTTGCTGTCCCGTAATGGATACCATAGGATTTCCTTAACTCGTAGGTTGTGGAACTCCGCTGCTTATTGTAGGTAACTCTGTTAGCTAGACAACACAATCAGTTTCATTCTGTTTCGTTACCGTTTGATATTTAAACTGTAATTTAGAAGATCGGGACGCATAACAGTCCCAACAAAATCAGAACTGACATATTAGTGTTAAATAGATTGTAACTCCTAACGTACAGACGCGATTGAAGATCCGTTTGTTGCGTTGAAAACTTTACTGAAAACCCTAGAATTCTTTCAACTGTAGCGTCGCTAAATTATGATCCCAACTGGGGTTAAAATGCGTTGCGAAATGGATTCCTGATTCTGAAATTGGATTTCCAGCCGCGTGCGCTTAAAATGAAACAGTTATAACTAATGATCCTGAAACCCGTTTGACCTGAAACAAAATTCTAAGGATAGATAACTGAACATATTAAATACTACCTGTTTATCATTTCGCTAAATTATATACATATGTTTCATGATAAATCGTGCAAGTGATAGACTGCTGTTTTTTTATGATACCTTAGTTGTGCTTCTTATACTGTTCATGCATCATATCATACCTATATCGTTGTAGTGATAACCTAGTGATATCGTGTATTTACCCAGTGTTAGATTTTAGTGTTGATTGTGGCAAGTACGTCAGTGTTCGTGTATTCGTGATTAAGTGAAAGTGATATGTACTTGTGCACAATCAGTGTCCCTTTTATTCTATTGCATTGTCGACGTCTGTGGGATGCGTGTACGTGTGACTATAAGTGGTATGGGACACTTATGGAAGCGCTTGCACGGATGTCACAGATAAGGCATCCGACACTGCCATTTATCTTAGGTATTAGTCGGGACGTGCTTGATGGAGGTCCTGCCTTCAGTTCTCGCGCAGACTTGTCACGGATCGATTAGTATTTAGGGTTATGGTTAGCGTTTGATGTAGACCTCGGGGTGTGGGGTAGTTCAAGTGTGAATTCAATAGAATCTCGGGAGTCCCATGCCGGCTTATATATTTAGGGAGTTATATGGAGATTTACAGGGTATGTGCTATATCACCGTGATACATTCGTTACATGTTGGGCCCGTGGTCCCTTGCCCTTGGGTTCTACCCTTGGGTGGAGGACACTCGCGAGTGGTTGACTCTCACACTTGGACTGACGATAGGCTTATTGACCTGTGCAGTGAGACTTAGAGACTGATAGGGTTACTGTCATTTACATTCCTGATATACTGTGTTGACATACATGCCACATCGTTATACTGTTTTACTGCTCCGTTGCATTTATCTCTGCTCATTTATATTCATGCTGTTATTGATTTACTGTTATTCATATCCTTCACCACTGTTAGAACTGTTACTTGATTATATACATTATATTGCTATTGTGTCGCTCTGACGACCTGAGTATGCATGCTCAGTGTGAGAAGACGATTTAGCCTGGACCAGTGCATCACAGACTTCTTGACTTGCCGTTCCTAGTTACATTCGTTTGTTCCACTTCAGGTCAGTTTACATTATTGTATCTTTCAGTTACTGCATTTCTCATTCCCTGCGCATCGTTTACTGTTTACCATGATAAACTAGAAGCCGAAGTGTGACTACGGCAGGACTTTTCCTTGACCGTAGGAGCATGGCTGGCCTTGTCTACCCCTCGTATTCCGTATTTTGGGAAGCGGGGCGTGACATGACATGGTTTAGTTGGTATCAGAGCCAGGTTTTGCATCAATTGAGATTGCAGTTTTCTGTGTACAGTTTTGGCAATCTAAGACATCTTTCGGTCTAGGTTGTAAACTGTCATTCTTGATCCATATTCACATCGTGCGTTCAGCTATCCACTCGCTATGGTTTCGGGTGACCTGGCAAGATTACGTGGTTGCAATTGCACTACCGTATTCTGTTTAGGTGACTTAAAGTCATACAGTTGATTCTCCATTTATAATAAATTCAGCATCTCTGATATTTTTGAATCTTCGTCCTATCCATTTTGATTCGTAATCTTGTGACTTATATCATCCTCAAAATTGTTATTTCAGGATCATGTCTTCCAATGACTCTTCATCTTTATCCGCTCCCCGGAATCAGACTGTTGAGATTCTGAGTGTACTGCAAGGTTTAAAGGAAGCCCAGGAGCGAACAAACGACTTATTAGCTGAAGGACTGAGAAGACAAGTGAATCAGGCACCAGCGGGAGTCTCCTATCATAAAAGGATCTCTATTGGACGAGAAAAGGAGAAGAAGATGAAACGCCAGTTTGTTTCCCCGCGACAGAAGCATCAGAAGAACCTTTGTTGTGGATATTGTAAGAGACCAGGACACCTTCAGAGGGATTGTCGCCGTGCCCAAGGGAAATGTCTGATATGCGGTTCCGACGAACATCTCATCAACGGTTGCCCAGAAAGGAAAGAACTACAAGGAGGAAACTCGTCCACACTCCCCACTCTTGTCAAGTGAGGATTGCTGCGTAGTTCAGACTTCGACGATAAGGCGGATCAGACGCAAGATTCAACTCACGCGACGAGAATGCAATGTTATAGTAGTCGAAGAATAATTTTCATGTTATCTACTTTCAGTAATAATAATGTTGTCATCCTTTATGAATATTTCTTTCTGCTTGAAATCCTGTATCCTTTGAACTTTTAGTTGAATGCAATGAAATTTGAATCATAATATATGTATTATTCTCATGCTTTCTCTATGTCACATTCTATTCCTTATCACAGTATTTTCATTCGAATCTTTCAGTTCCTGCAACCGCATATTTTTCCTATATTGCGTACCCCGAGTTTTCCTTGATATATTCCACTGTCTAATCATGATTTCTCTTTCAGGCCATGGCCCACCCTGGAGCAGCGCCGCATCTAGACGAGGATGCACGGTCATGCGTTTCCTTAGATCACACATTGACAAGTTCCGATGATGAGGTCGATGGTCCACAGGTCAACTTCGGAAACAATGATTCAGAGGACGAAGGAGCAGCCGCCCCAGAGTTTGGCATGATAGCCGATTCTGATGAAGAAGAAGTAGATCCTGAAGAGAACCTGATAGAGGAAGATCCCGAGGGAGATCCAATAGAAGAAAATCCAGTGGAGGAAGACCCATTGGAAGAGAACCCAGAAGGAGAGAATCACATGGAATCAGACCTCGATGAAGAAGTTCTATCCAAGGATGAAGGACCAGAAGATCAAGACCCTGCCACGGAAGAACTTCCTTTAGCGATACCTGCGAGGCGCTATGGAAATGGACGCCCCTACCTGAGCGCGCGAGCCTACCGCAACCTGCTGAATCTCCGCCACCGCGACTGATGGGATTTCTTTTGATATTGTCTTTTGGCCGAATAATCTGTGTATAGTTTAGGGCCACTTTTCGTCTTTGAGAATGTCTTGTTTCAAATTTTCTTGAATGAAATAAATCTTCTGAATTCATAAACTTTTGATTATTGGTTCGCCTGATACTTGTTTATTGCCCGCATCCATTTACTTTTCTGCCGGGATCCCTGACTGTCCATCCCTACCCATTGTTTAGTTTCCATCCCGTTTTGATTAGAAAGTACGGCCCCTTGATCCTCGGAATGAGCCATCTTTATCCCTCCTCTGTGCCCCGTTTGAGATCCTTCTGGGAGGAGAACGGTTCTTGTGAAACTTCCGAGTTCACTAGCCCTTCAAATTTTGATTCATATGTTGTACCGACCGCTATCATACCCATACTTCTTCCCTTGTAGTCATTGTTGTCCGCCCTTACATCCTATGCGGATCCAATCCCAATCTCCTTGATCTTCAGCCTAAAAACCGCCACATTCCAACCTTTGAATAACCCACATTTCCTTGAAACCCTTACCCTAGCTAGCCTATACATATTGGTGATTTCTCTATTACCCAAAAAAAATATTTAGAGACATTATTATCCAAAATTTAGTTTTCATTATTTTAAATCTATCAAAGAGTGTGTGTTATCGATTACTCTGTTTTATGTAATTCAAGTACACTATTAGTATTCGTATTTTCAGTAGCGCAACCCTTATACCGCGCATATTTTGTTCCATGTCCCCTACTTTCACTATACAAGTTTCCTAAATTATTTTAAACCTATTTTCGATACCTTACCC
The DNA here is from genome assembly GCA_030015575.1 of Agapanthus africanus. NCBI lineage: Eukaryota > Viridiplantae > Streptophyta > Magnoliopsida > Asparagales > Amaryllidaceae > Agapanthus > Agapanthus africanus. The sequence continues at coordinate 473,958,919 of CM057343.1, forward strand.
TAAACTGTTTTAACCTACCGACAAATTTTTTACTGCTTTATTGTCGTTACTTTACTTTCGGGTTTTTCACTTATGATTACTAATATGTGTGGTTGAGCCTTATATTTATTACCTCTGGTTGCTATTTTTAAATACTTAGATGTGCACACATTCGGGTTTCGATTTTAGTGAACAAGCATTGCTTATCTCCGTTCGTTATTGTTATCTATATTCTCGTGTACTTATAGTTCCTCCTTATAGTTGCTCCCACCGTATACTTATTTAAATCCTTTCTGTTGTATGATGTTCCCGTATATTCATATATACATCTTCACAAATTTCATCCACCTGTTTTAAATAAACCATTATGAATTATTTTATGATATGGTAGCTTTCGTTTTGATTTTACAACTTATCGTTTAGTTTTAAATTTCGAGGACGAAATTTTTGTAAGGGTGGTATGATGTAATACCCGGTTTCCTTTTTATACGCCTATGCCCGTATTTTTTTTTTATAAATCATCACTTACAAGTTTGTTAGTTTATATTTAATATTATTTTAGTTAGTTAAAAACCCTAATTCTTTCATATCCTCTCAACCAAGCCATTCTTTAACTAAAAATTCTTTTAAGAAAACCCAAACCCTATTATTTCTCCCTACCCCTTATATTTTAAATATAAGCCCAAATCCTAACCCAAATCTTAAATTCTTATATCCCTAAATAATTCCACAGTCCAAATTCTAAGCCCATTGTTCCTTAATTTAAACCTTAAACAAATTTTAAGCATCTCAGCCCAGCCCTCACCTTGTTTAATTCGTTTTAAATTCCCTCAGCCAAATCCTTTAATCCCTGCAGCCCACGAGCTCACGAGCCCGGCCCCATTCTCCCCTTCATTTTAATTTATTTGATTTTCCTGCCGGCCCATCAGCTTCCCCAGCCCACTCTATATATTTTCCCATTTATTTTCCTTTTAAATTCATTGGCCCGGCCCACTCCTCTTCCCAGCAGCCGCCTCAGCTTCGCACCCGCGCCCGCTTCGCCTCAACCCGACCCGACCTCCCCATTACTGTATATCTCCTTAAATCCCCAACGGCTCTTTTCCTTTCACCGCGCACGATCCCAGTTCTTCGCCGTCTCCTCCGCACTCGCTCGCGCGAGCGTTACCACCCACGACGCGCTCCTCTCATCTCCCTTAACTCCTTCCACCTCGCTCACACCCTCATTTTTCCAATTCCCTCATCGCTCTCTCCCTCGTGCTCATTCCTCCTCTCTCGTTCTGGGACCCGCCTCCTTCCTCCTCACCAGAAACCGCCGGCGCCGTCTCACCTCCATTCTCCTCCCTCGATCACCAGCAACCGACCACCCGAGCACCCCCTCCATCATGAACACCCCCTGCATCCCTTTTCCCTCGACGACGACGGCATCCCACTCTCGAGCCCACACCCACGCCCCTTCGCCGACCATCTCGTCGGGCCCTCGTCACCGACCCCTTCTTCTCATCACTCCTCCACTCTCGTCACTCTCTCTCTTTCTCACTCTCTCTCCCTCACCCTGTTTTCTCTCTCTCCCTCACCCTGTTTTCTCCTCTCTCTCTCTCTCTCTCTGCTCCTCTGTGATCTCTGCTCGTCTCTCCTCTCTCTCTCCTCCTCATTCTCTCATTGCCAATCTGCTCTGCTCTTCTCCTCTCTCTCTCTCTGCATTCCCCCTCACACTCTCTACATCTCACTGCACACCTCTCTCTCTTTCTCTCTCCAACTCTCTCTCTTTCTCTCTCTCCAACTCCCTCTCGCTGCAGCCCCCTCTCTCTCTCTCCCTGCGCCTATCTCTCTCTTCCACTCTATAACACTCTCTCTGTTTAACCCTACACTCTCTAATCTCTATATCTCTTTCACTCTACAACTCTCTCTCTCTCTCCCTCTTACTCTCTCTCTAACTCTGTCTAGTTCTGTAAGATCCCCCTGTCCTCAGAAATTTCTCTCTCCCTCTCGCAAATCGACACCAAAAGCAACTCAGGCGGTCGCACGGAGAGTAACTGGAGTGGATACAATTGTCTGATTCCAAAGGGCTGAACTGTGCTGTGCCGAGCCGCGCGTGTGTCGCGATCGTGCCGCTGCCGCTACCGTACCTTTGTCGACAGGTCTCCAGGCAAGTTTTTACTTGCTTACATGCTATCTACCTATGATACAAATGTTAATTACATAAATATTAAAGTTGTAAGATTAATTAGAATTATGTGTTGTAACTGTTCGATACTTGTTCCCTTAGGAAAACATTAACAAATTCGACGGAACTCGATGGTGTAGGTTGGCCCGTAGGGCTGTGAACATAGTGTGTGATTTTCGTTGGATAATTTGATAGTTAACGACTAAAACAACTACCCCCAAGTTTAATCGTAAAACTGTAATTCTGTTGCACCTGAAAATAGTTAAATTCATCATAAATCATATACACATTAGAATGGTGCGTTCGAGGGCTTAAATCGAAGCTAACTCGACGAACTTTAACCCTATGCTAGTTTCCAGACATTCCTGTACCTAAATCGTGATGATAATTGTATCGGAGTGCGACTCTGGACTGCAGTCCAGAGCGACTCAAATTGTGCTTGCTGTCCCGTAATGGATACCATAGGATTTTCTTAACTTGTAGGTTGCGGAACTCCGCTGCTTATTGTAGGTAACTCTGTTAGCTAGACAACACAATCAGTTTCATTCTGTTTCGTTACCGTTTGATATTTAAACTGTAATTTAGAAGATCGGGACGCATAACAGTCCCAACAAAATCAGAACTGACATATTAGTGTTAAATAGATTGTAACTCCTAACGTACAGACGCGATTGAAGATCCGTTTGTTGCGTTGAAAACTTTACTGAAAACCCTAGAATTCTTTCAACTGTAGCGTCGCTAAATTATGATCCCAACTGGGGTTAAAATGCGTTGCGAAATGGATTCCTGATTCTGAAATTGGATTTCCAGCCGCGTGCGCTTAAAATGAAACAGTTATAACTAATGATCCTGAAACCCGTTTGACCTGAAACAAAATTCTAAGGATAGATAACTGAACATATTAAATACTACCTGTTTATCATTTCGCTAAATTATATACATATGTTTCATGATAAATCGTGCAAGTGATAGACTGCTGTTTTTTTATGATACCTTAGTTGTGCTTCTTATACTGTTCATGCATCATATCATACCTATATCGTTGTAGTGATATCCTAGTGATATCGTGTATTTACCCAGTGTTAGATTTTAGTGTTGATTGTGGCAAGTACGTCAGTGTTCGTGTATTCGTGATTAAGTGAAAGTGATATGTACTTGTGCACAATCAGTGTCCCTTTTATTCTATTGCATTGTCGACGTCTGTGGGATGCGTGTACGTATGACTATAAGTGGTATGGGACACTTATGGAAGCGCTTGCACGGATGTCACAGATAAGGCATCCGACACTGCCATTTATCTTAGGTATTAGTCGGGACGTGCTTGATGGAGGTCCTGCCTCCAGTTCTCGCGCAGACTTGTCACGGATCGATTAGTATTTAGGGTTATGGTTAGCGTTTGATGTAGACCTCGGGGTGTGGGGTAGTTCAAGTGTGAATTCAATAGAATCTCGGGAGTCCCATGCCGGCTTATATATTTAGGGAGTTATATGGAGATTTACAGGGTATGTGCTATATCACCGTGATACATTCGTTACATGTTGGGCCCGTGGTCCCTTGCCCTTGGGTTCTACCCTTGGGTGGAGGACACTCGCGAGTGGTTGACTCTCACACTTGGACTGACGATAGGCTTATTGACCTGTGCAGTGAGACTTAGAGACTGATAGGGTTACTGTCATTTACATTCCTGATATACTGTGTTGACATACATGCCACATCGTTATACTGTTTTACTGCTCCGTTGCATTTATCTCTGCTCATTTATATTCATGCTGTTATTGATTTACTGTTATTCATATCCTTCACCACTGTTAGAACTGTTACTTGATTATATACATTATATTGCTATTGTGTCGCTCTGACGACCTGAGTATGCATGCTCAGTGTGAGAAGACGATTTAGCCTGGACCAGTGCATCACAGACTTCCTGACTTGCCGTTCCTAGTTACATTCGTTTGTTCCACTTCAGGTCAGTTTACATTATTGTATCTTTCAGTTACTGCATTTCTCATTCCCTGCGCATCGTTTACTGTTTACCATGATAAACTAGAAGCCGAAGTGTGACTACGGCAGGACTTTTCCTTGACCGTAGGAGCATGGCTGGCCTTGTCTACCCCTCGTATTCCGTATTTTAGGAAGCGGGGCGTGACATCTATGAATATAAAAATGTGCAAGTTCATGTTCAAGATGTAATCATATATTCAGGTATTCATGTCAAGTTATATTCATGGTTCGGTCAAGTTAAGTCAACTATTCAAGTTCAAGTTTGGATATTCGAGTTTAAGTGTTCAAATTCAAGATCAAGTATTCAAGTTTGGATTCGAGTCAAGTTTGTATTCAGGTTATGGTCATTTCTTGTGAATGGATTAAACTGTTGAAATTCTTAAGTTCGGGAGTAATCGGACAACGGCTGAATATGAACGGCATGATTTGTATCTTTTTTCAAGACAATTGTCATTGATGACTTCGTTAATTTGCAGTGTTGTCTAACCTGAATAGGCAAGCACTCACTTTCTCCGGCTTCCTAGGGCTCAAGAGAAATGATACCGCTTAAACCTATATTTATCTAGTGTTCTTAAAGATTTATTCTTGTTGTTTCAATTGTGTTTACATTGTTTGTATTTCTCGAGAGGGTTTTATGAAAAATGTATTAATATTGTAAAAATAAACCTCGAGGGTGATTTGGAATATTAGGAGTTTTTATAAAAAAGGTATTTTAGTTTTAGTGGTATTTTAGTGATAAAACCTAACTTTTAAAAAGTTTATGGTAGTTTTATAAAAACTATACTTTTAGAAATTTGATGGTATTTTTGTGTAACTTTAATTTTTCATATCAAAAATATAGTTTTCAAAATTTGTTTTCATAGAAAAATATGAATTTATAATTTATATAATTTTCAAATGATTTAATTTGTTTTAAAAGTCGTATTCTTTAAAAATCATATTTTTATTTTCTTTTGAGACCGAATTCTCCGTGAGGAGTTCTGTATCTCATTCTACTATCCCAAAGATGTGCAATAACCCGCACCATCCGTAAATGGGTTCCCCTAAAAGGTTTGTAGAGACGCAATTGCAAAGGTCTTAAAAATATCGATTAAAACATATATTTGTAAAAACAATGGTATTTTATTGTAAACCGTATTCTTTAAATTAAACATACATCGAAAATATCGTGCTATGAACGCATAGTGTATGTGATGGGGTAGATCGTTACCCCGTGAATTTCTATAGGTATATATTCTAGCTATTGATAGAAGGGTACTTTTAAAGTTCATGATATTTATATGATATTGTTCGATTTATGTGGTTATTTCATATGAAATTTTAATTACATGAAAAGATAAATGATGTGAATAATATGTTAAGATGATATTAGAGATTTAGAGTTAAATTTTAACATAGCAAAGGTGAAAAAAGTTTGTTTAAAAGAAAATGCTACGAGTTAACTCCACTTTTATCGATATGTTTTAAGAATTGTTTTGAGGTGAAATGAAAGAGAGAAGAAGGGACTTACGGTTTGTGCAGCGTTGAGAAGAGAGTAAGGGAGAGAGAGAGGGTCTTCGTGGCGTCGCGGTATCGTTGGGAATGGCTCCGGTCTTCAATGGAACGGACTTGAATTGCTAACTCTACTTGACTTTCTTTAACTCATCTTGCACATAAGAATTTTGCTAGGGATTTCAGAATGGGAGAGAGCTAGGGGATGGGGTGATATTTATAGGGTAAAAATATGAGAGTGTGTGAAATAAAATGAATTAAAAATAGGTTTAATGGTGTTAATGGAGGAAATGAAAGGTCTCTGGTTGAAATCATAGAAAACAAAAAATAAAATAGAGTGGAAGGGTCAAAAGGACACACGAACAAAGAATGGAGGCATTTGGGCCTTATCGAACCGCCGGTAGCGGTTTTGGGGTGGATTCTGGCGGTTGGATTTCGGCCACGTGTCTCGAGATCGCGTCATGTGTGTTATTTATTTTTAAGTCCTCATTTATCCCGTCTGATTTTTCTGAAACTTTTCGATTCTCCGTGTATTGCACGTGAAACTCTTGAGCTTCCGAAAAGTAAAAAGAAAAAATATTAAAAATAATTGGGACCGATGGGATTCAAACATGCAGGCTATGACACAGCAGTGGAGGGTCTTAACCAATGAGCTACAAGTTGTGTCTTGCTTTTATTGCACAAAATTAACTTATAACTCCTAATCAACCAGAAATACCCTTGCTATACATTTGAACAAGTTACTTTTGTATATGGATTTCAGAGTCGTTACAAAGGATAAACCAAACCACCACAATTTAAGAACTTATACAAGCTACTAACTGAGAAAATACCATGGTTTAGCTTCCAGAATGGTGCATCATCATTTGCACAAGGTATTCTCAAACTGATAGCCTTAAGAAGGTTATTGTCGGAGGTTTGTAAGGTACGTCTTTGACACTTCTACATTGTGGCTGCCATTTCCACTCTCCATTTACATAAAAACCGTGGGATGCAACAGAAGATTTAGAATTCCAAGCAACTGAAAATAAATCAGGAAACAAAAATGCTATTAAACCATCTCCGGTCCAGTTATCAGTCCAAAACTTAGTAGTAGCTCCATTTCCCAAATTATAAGCTAAATGATGTTTAAAGATATCCCAGCATGAAAGAGCACCCTTCCAGAAATTTGAAACATTGGACTTTGATAAAGAAATGACACCACTTCTAAAGTATATAGTTTGCAGGCACTTCGCAGAAAACGAGTCATGTTCAAAAAATACCTTGGAGAGCCATTTACACAAAAGGGAGGAATTAAATGTTAAGATGTGAAGAACACCCAATTCTGCTTCAAGCTTATCTTTACATACTCTACTCTAGTTCACATTATGCATGGATTGAACTCTCAATTCTACCGCACCTCTTCATAGAAATTTTTCTCTGATACTATCAATTTTTTTGGCAACCCAAGTTGGCTTTTTAAAAACTAATAAATAGTAAAGAGACAGGAATGTCAACACGAAATTCATAAGGGTAAGTTTGCCTCCTGAAGAGAGAAGATTGCCTTTCCAAAAGCTTAATTTTTTTTAATAAAATTTATCAATCAAACTAAGCTATTCTCTATTATGAAGCTTTCCATAAGCCAGAGGTAAACCTAAGTAAGACATTGGCAAAGTTGCTAATTTGCAGCTCATTAGAGAGGCTAACTCATTTCCCAAAGAGATAGATCTCCCAAAATAAAAAAGGGATGTTTTAAAGTAATTGATCTCTAAGCCCGACATCCCCTAAAAAAATAGAGCAAAGCCTTAAGCTTGATTAACTCTTCTTCTTTAGCCTTGCAAATAACTAGAGTGTCATCTGCAAATTAATGAAAGAAATCATACTCAACTCCCCCGTAATATCCAGAGATTCAAAAGCGCCGTTATCTCTTCCAAGATTCAACAGGTGAAATAAAACATCAACGATAAGTATGAAAAGAATAAGGGAGAGAGGGTCGCCTTGTCTGAGACCTCTCTTGCAGTTGATAGTCCTACCTTAGTTACCATTAAGCAACATAAAGCATTTAGAAGAGTATAAAATATCCTCAATCCAAGCACACCATTTAACACTAAGGCCTCTAGCTTTGAGCATCTGTAAAATAAAAGACCAATCCAAACAGTCAAGGCTTTAGACCAATCCAAACAGTCAAGGCTTTTTTGAAGTCCAATTTAAGCATATCAACATTGAGTTTTTTCCTAGAACAGTAATGCATAATTTCATGTGCAATAACAAAGCTATCAATTGTGGACTTTTTCTTCAAGAATGCTGACTGTGATGAGCCAATAAGCATAGGGAGTAAGGAGCTAAGTCTATTAGATATAACTTTAGTAAAGACTTATTGGCATTTAATAAACTAATAGGCCTGAAATCAATAACATAACAAGCATCCACAGTCTTTGAAATAAGAATGATATTGGAAAAATTTATATTTGCAATAGATCAAGAGCCCTCATATAAGCCTGAAAAAAATTGAAACATATCATCTTTAATCACCTTTCAGAATTCTTGATAAAAAAGGATTGGAATCCCGTGAGGTCCAATTGCTTTGTTAGCTCCTAAGCCAAAACAGCAGCTCTAATCTTTTCTATAGTGAATGGCACATCAAAAGAAGAGGGAAGAGTATTGGTAGCAGGATAGATGGCATGCCAATTAGTTTCACATGAAAAATATTTAGTATTGCCAAAAACAGAAATGTAATGATCATCAAATATTGTATGAATGCAATCCTGATAAAAAACAACATTATTATCAATGACGAGAGAATGAACGTAGTTATTTCTCCTCCTCCCATTTGCAATCTTATGAAAGAAGGATGTGCTAGCATCCCCTTCCTTAAGCTAGTTAATTCTAGAGCGCTGTTGCCAATAAAGTTCTGAAGTTTGAACTAAATTAACATATTTAGTAGCTAAAAAAACCTGCTTAGAAATCTATTGTGGAGACAAATATCTATTTTCTTCCACAAGATCAAGTTCATTGATATCATTGAGAGTCTCGTTTATAGTAACAAGAGGGGAGTCAAAAACAATTTTTCTCCACCACTTCAGTTGACGCTTGAGCAGCTTAATTTTAGAGCTCAAAATAAAACAGGATTTCCCGTAAAATAAAAAAAACCCACCAGAAAGGAACATAGTCTTTGAAAGAAGTGTGAAGAAACCAACACTTTTCAAATCTAAAGAATTGAGAGTACCGAATAATACCATCAGTGTCCAAGAGAATGGGAGAATGATCAGAGCCCACTTTAGGCAAAACGTATTGTAGAATTGAAGGAAAGCGAGCCTCAAAATCCGCGGAAATAAGAAACCTGTCCAAACGGGGAAGAGAAGGGGAGGCCTTAGAATTAGACCAGGTGAACTTGCGCCCATTAAGATGTACATAAATTAGATGGAGATCATCAGTAAACTCTCTGAATAATCTAACATCTCTTGCCGAACTCAAACCCCTGTTTCTTTCATGTTGGTATATGGTAACATTGAAATTACCATATAATACCTACGACATAGTAAAACAGGCCATGGCCTGCTTTATCTCCGCAAAGCACATCTCTCTGTCATCAAGCTCAAATAGGGCATAGACATTGGTGATAGCCCATGTGAAGCCAGATTTCTTGCATATGAAAGAAACCGTAATATAAAAAATCCTAATAGAAGAATTAAGGAGATAAAATTGGAGATTATTACATCCAATCAGCAAACCCTCGCACGAATCAGTTGCATCTAAAAATAGCCAATTGGTGAAATAACTCTCTCCAACATAGAAAAGCTTAGTGAAATTAGCAGAGTTTAATTTAGTCTCTTGAATACAAATAAAATTTATATTAGCTAAAGCAATCCCTCTCCTCACAAATGCTGCACTTATTTTTCGTACCTAAACCTTTAACGTTCCAACATCCAATCTTCATAAAGAAAGGAGGAACAACAGTAAAGGAAAAAAAACATTAAACTGCAGCAGATCTCCTAGAGGAATCCAGGAGACAAATGCTCGCAATAGAACCATCCTTATCCTTCAATTCTACCGCATGATTCAGCAACTTCGAGGATGCTAGAATCATCTAACTTGTCAAGGGGATTTGCATTAAGTGACTTAGTGCGTGAATGCTTACCTGAGCCTCTTAAGGAAACAGATCCTGTGGAAAGTGCTAAGTGCTTACATAAGGGCTTTGGGTTGTAAGGCTTCCTTTTGACAGAGACTTTTCTCACACGAGCAGTCTGGGCCTCAAATCTAGGTGGGACTAATGGGTCTTTGGATAGTGACGGACGAGGCTTCTGGGATACTGAATTAGCCGACAATTCCGTAGATTATTTAGGCTGGAACGATTTTAGATGGGCCTCCTCCATTAACAAACGTTGACCCTTCCAAATTACTGTAACAAATTTCGCATTCTCGGGCAAAATATTATCCACAAGAATCTCATCATTTAAATTATGAGCACAATCTTCTTGAGGGCATGCATATCCAGCTATAATAAGAGTAATAATCAGAGAATTAGAAGGACCTAGCTTCTTGAACCTGCTTAATTTACTGGGGATTCTGTTGAGAAATATCTTGCAAATTTGAATTATCCTCAATTACCCTTTTACCCTTATCTTCCTTTGAGATTTTCTGCAGTAGTTTATCTCCCAAAATGACATCTTCTATTGCTGATGGCTACACGAGAACCAAAGAGTTTCCCGATTTTGGCTTAGGTCTCCACTCCTGACAAGGAATAGGCTGGCTCATATTCTTAAGGATAGATCCATAGTCTTGAACGTAATTAAAACCAATTTTACCACCTTCGATATCTGAAACCAAGAATGGTTTTCCACAGAAAGAAATTTTGATTTTGAAAACTCTGATACACTTATCGATAAGGGATTGATATTGAACCTCGACAAATTGGGGAATACTAGATATGTCTTCCACTCGAACCAAAACCTTAGCATCCTCAAAAGAAGTCTTGAGTTGAACATGATCTAAAAGAGCGACATAGTCCCCAAATTTCTCCATCGTAGCAGCTATTGGGACACGAGACCAAATTTTAAGAGGAAGATCATGAAGCCTCAACCAAACATACACTGGAACAAGCTTTTTATGGTAGCCATAATTGCAACACCCTAGCATGATCGTACGTTATTTAGTGATATTAAATAATGCATAATGTTTTCTTTTAATTATTATCGTTTGGGTTATGATTAGTGTTTGGATAGTATACATGATTATTATGTTTGTACCCGACCTGCTTGTGTGAAATCCGCTATGGGTTGATATTTAGATAGAGTATATTTTATTGATATTTATCCATAGCATATGAATCTCAAATAATATATATATATATATATATATATATATATATATAACTGGAATATATTTTTGTAGCTAGACATTATGGTTATACAAGTTGGTTATTAAAGATAATTAGTATCTAACCATTATTTACTAGTGTGTTATTATCTTATTTAAATATTCATATGATATTTTATTGACGGTTATCTATTGCGTATAAATCCATATACATCCTAAAATATCCATATACATCCTAAAATAATATGTATGAAATATTCGATTAGAATATTTTTCGTAGCCATTATATTATGGTTTAAGTGGGCTGCTAAGATAATATGTATGTATAAGTGTATGTTGATAAATTTTGGATATCTTTTGAGATTTCGTAGAGATTGATAGGGGTTTTATAATATTGGTTTAGTTAAATGGGTTATGTATATGAGGTTAATGGAGGAAAGGTGCCATAGGAAGGGATTTCCTCCTATGGTGTCGGAAAATGCACCCTCCATGATTTTTTTCGACGATCGGCATACAACACATCCATCTTTATCATCTAAGATGTGTATACACCAAATTTCATGTGATTATACGATTTTTTCATCGTTGATTTAGTTGGTGCAAAATTAATGGTTTACCGACAATAGAACTTTTTACATTGCTAATTCAACTGTGAAAAAGTAGTGGAATCACATGAAATTTGGTGTATGCACATCTTAGATGATAACGATGATAATGATGGATGCCGATCGTCGGAAAAAATGGTGGGAGTTGTATTTTTTCGACGCCATAGGAGGAAATCCCCTCCTATGGCATCTTTTCTCCATTATTCTCTATGTGTGTATATATGTGTGTGTGTGTAGAGAGAGAGAGAGAGAGAGAGAGAGAGAGAGAGACATACACACACACATGCGCACACACACCTTTACTTTTATAACTAATATAATAAAAATTAATTTACCATCTCCCCTCTCCTCTCACCTCAAAACCTACCGAGCCCTAATCCATCCTCTACCTCACCGCCGATGAAGCACCCCTCACCATCATCATCACCATCTTCTTCCTTTCACCCCAGCAACCAACTCCTTCTTCATCCCCATCGCAACAACACGTCCACCTAGCCGCAGCCGCCTCTATCACCTGCATCTTCTTCTTCCTTCAACTCCATTGCCATATTCTTCAATCCCATCTCTTTCATCCCTTAAACCCATAATCATCATCATCACCACCTCAACTCCCTTCGACCCAAGCAGCCGTCGCAACCATCTCCATCTCCCCAACTTCGACCAAGCTGCTATCGCCTCGTCCTCGGGGAACCGTAACCATCTTTTTCATCCTCTTGTCATTTCGACAGCAAGGCCGAGCACCCAACATCTGGTCGCCGTCGCATTGTTCTTTGAACCGTCACCGTCATCTCCTTGCTTCCCTCGCTTGCAGGCCAAAGCCGAGCACTCCAACCAAACCGAGATCCCTCGTATCGTCTCCATCATCGCAGCTGCAACAGCGAACCAAGATTTGGCCGTAATTGTGCATCGAATCGTGTTTTGCTTCATGTTTTGCATATTATCTCGTTCCGTGATCGATCGAGGCAAGTTTCTAACTTGCTACATGCTATAATTACGCAATACACACACATATTGTCCTAATATTATCATGATGTTATTTTCTACAATTATATATATTTATAATTCGTCTGTCGTTAAATATTTTCACATTAATAAGTTTTATAATTTAGTTTATAATGTTTTAGGAAAGTATATCTAAATAATAATACCTAATAATTAGGAAAAACTATTCTAATACGCTCAAGTTGATAAATTGAACTTGTAGGAATTGATATGATTATTTCTTTACGTCATATATCGCACCTAGATAACGGTTACAACTATATTCATCATGACTTATTTACACGATGTTATTACGAAATAAACACTTCACCTGATTTAGTACACCATCCCTGATATGCTTGTAACCTGTCATACTGTTACTGTTTTGCTATCATGCTAGTATCTATTTTCTATAGTATTTACTGATACCAACAATCCTAACTTATTGTCCTGATGGACGTAACCTGTTATCTTGATAGATATAACATATACCTGCTTTTCCCTGTGTTGGTATTAGGTATATATTATCTTCATACTTGACTTGGAAAATGAAACATGGGGAAAAGGGAAAATCAAAAGTGTAACTCAAAAGGATATTACATGTTTCCGTGGTTCCGGAGGTTAACGGAACAAATCATTCTTAATTCATACATCTTGCATCCGTGGTCTCATGGGGTAACGGGATATATCTTGCGTCCGTGGTCCCAGGGTAATGTGATATATATACTTTTGAGTTACATGGAGGAGTATATTAATTGATTTCAAATACCTGTAGGATAGATGACCTAGAAACATAGACCCATATGATACACGTGACATGTTTGACTACCTATAGCTTACTTGTTATATCACCCATGACTGCTTTTGTTTATACTCATGATATCTCACTCTTGCACATGGCATCCTATATAGCATACTATTCATTTTATTATTATGATATTTTTGACGCACTGACGTCTGGGTTTTACTTGGTCCAGATCCTTTGACCTTATCACAGGAGGATCAGGAATACTTTGATAGGATTGCCGAGCAGTGAAGAACTTTCCGCATATTGTAGTTTAGTGACGCTTTAGATTTATTTTCTAGTTATGGATTTATCGTTTTATCGTTGTAATCCCATAAGGGACGAGCCTAAGATATTGTTTCTTTTATTGGATCTTTATTTGCTTCTGCTAACTTTCTCGTTATTATTTATTGTGGCAGTTTGGACATGAGATAGATAGATGTTTATTCTCTGTTCTTGATATCTAATTGACAGCCGTAATGTGACTATAGAAGGATATTTTCTCACTGTAGGTAGTATGGTTGGCTTTGTTACATTCCTATATTTATGTAATTTGGGAAGTGGGGCGTGACAAGATATTGTTGGTATCAGAGCTTAGGTTTTAGGTTAGCTGGGTTTGGTTTAATTTATAGTTGGGTATTGTACCCAATACATTGATCTTAAAACCCAGAATTAGGAACGTGTCCTGCCACATTACCGCCATGTTATTCTTGAATCTATAGTTTATAGATTGCTTATTTCGTGTTTCCGTTGCTAATCGTCTTCAATTTCTCTTGACTTCAGAACCATGACGGAATATGAATTACGAGCGTATCAGAGGCGTGTCGACGACGCCGCACTACATGGGGTCATACACGGTATGCTGGAGAACCAGAAACATCAGACATAGCTGAACCAGCGACAGATCGAGGCTTTCTAAGAAGGTTTGAGGACGGCCCAACAGACTGCTATTACGACAGCTGAGAAGGCGGCGGCTCCTAGACCAGCTCAGCGTGAGAGTACTGTGGCGGACTTTAGGAAGCTCAGTTCGGCAACATTTACAGGATTGGAGCAGCCATTACCGGCGGAGCAGTGGCTAGTGGATATGGAAAATATTTCAGTTGCTGCACAGATCCCGGACGAGAAAAGGATAGATGTAGCACGCATTCAGTTGGTGGATTATGCTCGCGAATAGTGGCTTGCTGAGGAGACACGTTTGGCAAAGCCGATCAGCTGGACGACTTTTACATGGAGTTTCTTAGATAAGTTCTTTCTGCAGTCTGGTAGCGAGGAAATGGAAGAACATTTTATTGGCCTAAAGTAGAATGGCGGATCTGTGGATACACATGCGGCTGAGTGGACCCGGCTTAGTCGATTTGCGGGGCTCTTAGTTGCCAACGAGACGGATAGGGCAAGGCGGTTCATGCGCAGTCTGGATGTGGAGATTCAGAGGTATATTATATCGTTGGGGTTGACCACTTTTTCTTAAGTTCTTACGGCTGGTAGGGAACAACAGAGATTATCAGGGAGAGAAAAGGGTACTCATTAGCATAAGGTTATGGCGTGGAAGATCTTGCATACACCAACCAGACCTTCTGGACATAAGGGCATTCCGGTCAGGAGACATGGACCAGTACCTATGAAAAGGCCTTTCGTTTCAAATTAGAAAAGGAATGTGGTTTGTGATTTCTGCCATCTGCCCGGCCATATGCAGAAGGATTGTCAGAGGAAATATGGACTCTGCTTAGTGTGTGGATCAGCTGGCCATTTGATTGGTACATGCCCTTCGAAGTTATAGTTGAAAGGCGATGTCCAGAAAACATCTCAGAAGCAGATTACTTAAAGGCCTAATCATGGGCGGGCCTTCACCCTAACGTCCTAGGAGGCCAACGCTTCGGACGATGTTGTTTCAAGTATCCTACTTGTCTATAATTTTTCCGTATTGGAATTATTTGATTCTGGTGCATCCTATTGCTTCATGTTGTCCAAATTTATTGGTGCATATTCTATTCCACATACGGCCCTATCTAGTAGTTGGGATATACACACTGGGAATGAGAGAATTATATCTAGTAGTGGATGTAAGGGTTGTCCTATTATTATTTGCGGACGGGAGTTGTTCGCAGATTTCTTGGTGATAGATACAGGCAGTTATGACGTTGTGTTAGGAATGGATTTTCTGGGAATTTTCCATGCTCACATAGACTGTAGAGAAAAGAAGGTGATTTTCCAAATTCTCAAACATCTGGAGTTCGAATTCTTAGGAGGCAGCAAATCAGCCGGGCCATTCGAATTTAGGACTAAGCCGACAAATGTCATTTTTTCGTCGATGGAAGTGATAAAGGAGGAAGCACCAGTAGTAGTTCAGGATTTCATGGATGTGTTCAAGGACATCTTGGGTTTACCGCCAAAACAAGATGTGGAGTTCGCGATTGATCTTATTTCTAGAGCAGCGCCAATTACAAAACCTTATTATCCGATAGCACTGGTAGAACTGGAAGAAGTGAAGAGATAAGTTTCTGAATTATTAGAGAAGGGTTGGATTTATAGCAGTAGTTGATTGGTGTAATTTATTGCGCATTTATCTAACTCATTTATCATTTATTGTCATATTTTATGCTTGTCCAGGTATTTTTTGTGAATTATTACAGATAACAGAGTTTGGATGCAAAAAGACGGAAAATTATGCTAAAATGAGAATTACGTGCGTATAATGGAGACTTAAGGGAATTATTCAGAAAATCAAAAGACAATTTGCAAATTTGGAACAAATTTGAGAATATTATTACAAAGCAGCAAAGGTTGTAACAAATAGAGATGAATCAATCATCACAGCAACAAATCAGTTGGAGAAACCAAATCAAATTAGAAGTAACAAATCAACCTGCCTAATTATATGCTAAATTTGGGAACAATTCGGAGATCTACACAACTACATAGATACAACGAGATATTCAAGATTTTATGTGCTAAAAATCATCTAAATTGACAATAAAACCATAGAAAAAATCTGGAGCCACGAAGCCAAAAAAACGGCGGCGGATCAGCGGTCGATTTTGGGCCGTTCGATGAGGTTTTTTATGGGCACGATCGTATTTCCACATAGATTAATATGAGATGTAGGTTTTCGTCTTTTGAAGATTTTAAAGGCATGCAACAGTATCCAACAGAGTAATTAGATTAGATTATCATAATTGTTAGAAAGTAGATTCTCTTGTATTTTCTATTACTTGTTCTCCAATCTTTCTTAGCCATATATAAGCACTTGTATAGCCTTAGGGTTTCATATCTCTTTCATAGGCTTCTCATTAGGGTTTTCAAGGAGAAAAGATCGAGTCTATCGTAAGTACTCTTGATTAGTATAAGATTTATTTTTCTTTTATAAACATGAGCAACTAATTCTTTTTCTAGGGTTTTGTTTGTATTTATTTTGTGGTTGGGTAATCTTTTATCTCTTCTTTTCTATACTTTTATGATGAATGTCTTGTGATTTAATTATCTTCTTTATAGTTTTTCATCTAATAAACTAATCTCATAATGAAATTTGACGCCTAAAATAAGATTAGGGAAGGGTGATAACACCAATAATCTAATTAGGTTAAGAAAAATTTGACAAACTAGAAACTTAATTAGGGAAGGTAAGAAAATAATTTAATTACAAGATATTCAACTAAGGTAGTTAAAAGAGATCTAGATTAATCGATAAGACATTGATTGTAGACTCATGACCTACATATTTTTATGGAAGATTAAAACTAGGTTACTTTTAATTAACTAAAACTAAGATTTTAATATGATCTAGATAATGTTATAATTTAGATAGGCTATGTTTATAATTTAAATATAACCTATGCTTAGTTATAACTAATGAAAATATATTATAACTAGATTAGAAAAGAAGATGAATCTTTTAAACCAACCATAGAAATAAAGCAAATAAAAATCCTAGAATTTTCTCTCTCTTGAAAACCAACTTTTATTTTATTTCGCATTAAATTGTTAGATTTTGAAAACAACTCAAATTTAACTTAGTTTAAAAATAGTTAACACATCTCTCTGTGAGAACGATCCTCAAGTACGACTGTAATAAGTTGTATACTTGCGGTTAAATTTGGAGACTAATAAAATCTACATCAAGTTTTTGGCACCGTTGCTGGGGATCGAACCTGGGTCACCCATGTGACAGGGGCTGTTGCCAGGGCGGTGTTGTTTAATTACATTTAAATTTAAGTTTTAGATTTTAGTTGTAGATTAAATTAGATTTAGTTTACTTGATTCTGCGAATTCTCTGTTTTATATTTCAGGAATTGAGACAAACTTACTGGAAAAAAGATCAAGATGAACATAAGCAAATTTAGGTAAGATCTCGTTCTGATTCCAACTAACAGATTTTTTTGCAGGATTCTTTGTGGTAAAAAAATTAGTTTAGATTTTAGATCTTTGATTGTTTTAGACTGCATTGTATATTTTAAAAGATTCTAAGGGCCAACAACCCAATTCCAGATTAGGTGGGGATTTCATCACCCTTCCTAGGCCCTATAAATCACAACTGAGCATCCGCATTGACCTACAGTAATTTAAAAAATATCTAGATTTCAGCCTTTAAGGACATATCGTGCTCAATAGGACAAGAGAATGTTGTAGGTAATCTAACAGTTATCCGATTCAATCTTGAGGTGTCTAGTAACGTGTGACTGGTTGTGGTTACTTAATGAAGGCCCGCTATTTCGGTGATTCGTATAGCGGAACTCTCCCACTTAACTGGCACTAATCTGGCTTCAAAGTTTTTAAAGAGCCGTTAGAGGATATATCCCGCAATTTTTCTCTTGGCAGTTAGGAGCGGGTCTAGTAACTTGACCTAGATAACCCTAGATCTAGGTTCGTTTGTGCACTGTGTTGCTGATTTGTTAGAATCTTTAATCATCTTAGTTTTTGCATTAAAAAAAACAATTTTTTTTTACGTACGGTGTATGCACGTGTGGGGTCGAGACGAAACAAAACGTTTGACTCGTCTTGATTTTATAGATATTATGGCTGAAATCGTCCCCGCTACACCTACCCTACAGGATAGATGTTATCATGTCCGCACATCGTTGCCATCTTGCATAGTATTACCGTGTGGAGCCGGTGATTATGAAATAAAATCTGCTTTCATAAACTCACTTCCTATGTTTTATGGTTTAGAATCCGAAGACGCCTATATCTTCATAAGGGAGTTTGAGGATTTATGTCAAATATTTAAACTTAAGCAGTTGAACCAAGATGCAGTTAAGCTTAGACTTATTCTCTTTTCCCTCACTGATAAAGTTAAGAATTGGCTTTCCAGTGTGCTAGCCAATAGAATTAGGACATGAGATGAGTTTACGAAGATATTTCTTAAAAAGTTCTACCCACATCTTAAAACCGCCAAATTTCGAAACGAAATTAGGACTTTTCTCAAAAACAGGGAGAATCTTTTTAGAAGTATTTCGAACGTTTCAAGAATCTTCTCATAAAATGCTCCCATCATGGTATAGCTAAGTGGGAGCTATGTCAAATAGTCTAAGATGGCATGAAATCCAAGTTTATGATTGAGTCCATGTGTCAAGGGAATTTATGATGAAGAAAGAGAATGAGGTATGGGACTTTTAAGAAGAATTGTCCGATAAGACCATGCAGTGGGAGAGTTCTAGTGAGAGAGGGTTAACTAATTCTAAGGGTGGGATCCACACGGTTGAAACTACAATTGGAATACAAGCCCAGTTGGATGCCATTCAAAAATCAATAGAAAAGCTATCAACTACCTCCGCCCTCGTTGCTCAAGTCAGTCAACCCTTTCCTTGTCTTAACTGTCAAGACTCTTTCCATCTTTCGGAAGAATGTCCTCTTTTAAATGGTTCTCAAGGTAAAGAGACCACTAATGCTATCTATCAACATAACAACAATAATAATTCTTATTCTAAAACCTACAACCAAGGATTGAGGAACCATCGTAACTTGCAATGGAATCAAGGCAACACTGGCCAACAATTCCAAAATCAAAGATAAGGTCCTCCATCTAATCCTACCCAACCTAATGCTTATCAAAGGGATGTGGATGAGAATAATTATATTAACGTTGATAAGTAAATGGCTACCTATTTTCAAAATGAGATAACGCCAATTAAATAATCTATCTCTAATATAGAAAGGCAAATCGGTTAGTTAGCTGCGACATTAAGATGGCATGAGCAAGGAACCCTACCTAGTCAACCTGTTATGAATCCTAAAAATATACGTGCAAATCTAGCGCAAGCAAATACCATAACTACCTTATGATCAGATAAACAGGTTGATAATCAGGTTAGGATGCCCGAAGATTCGGAAGAGATCTCGGCTAATAAGGCTACCCCGCTTACACAGCAGGCATTTATTGACGCACCCACATCTCCACCCTACCCATCTTCTATACACACCCTTTTTGGGCCTAGAGCACCATATCCAAAACGTTTAAAGGTTAAGAAGCAAGATGCTAAGATAAAAAAGATGGTGGAGATATTTAAACAAGTGAATGTCAACGTCCCTCTTTTGGACATGATTGACCAAGTTCCTTCGTATGCAATAGTCTCTTCTTTCGGTTGGTAAGAAAGTCTTTTTAGCTGGCATTCACTTTTGACCAAGAAGAGACTAAAGTTCCTAAGAAAGTCTTTTTAGCTGGCAATATTTGTGGCGTCCTAAGAAATGCTATGCCCCTTAAGTATAAAGACCTCGGTAGTCCTACCATATCTTTCATTATAGGCAAAACTGTCATAAATAGAGTTTTATTGGACTTGGACGCTAGTGTTAACCTTTTGCCATATTATGTATATGAGCAATTAAGGTTTGGTGAGCTTAAGCCCAACAAGATCACTTTGCAATTAGCTGACCGGTCCATCAAGACTCCTATGGGTGAGATCAATGACGTGTTGATTAAAATTGGGGAATTTATATTCCCCGTAGATTTTATCGTGATAAAAACACAACCCGTCACTAACCTTAGGAATCAAATTTCTGTTATACTAGGTCGGCCCTTCCTAGCCATTTCGAATGCATTGATCAATTGTCGCAATGGTTCTATGAAACTATCATTTGGAAACATGACAATTGATCTTAATATTTTTAACCTAGGAAATCAGCCAAGTGATCCCTATAAGCCTTTCGAAGTCAACTTAATTAATGGTATTCCTAATGATGAAGAAGTTGACTTAGATAACTGCTTTACAGAAAATTGCATAAAGGAAGAACTTAGTAACAAAGAAGTTGTTACTTTTGATGATTCTCTCCCAGTAGTCTATATGAGCCACTTTTTCTTGAACCTAGGCCTCTTTTTCGCCCATCGATAGAAGAGGCCCCACCGTTAGAGCTCAAGCCCCTCCCATCAAACTTAAAATATTCCTATTTTGGTTTGAATAACACGCTCCCAGTTATAATTTCTGCTAATCTTATTAAGGGGCATGAGGAGGCCTTACTATCTGTTTTTAAGAATAATAAGGAGGCTATTGGATGGACTATGGCGGATATCAAGGGAATTACCCCTACTATAGTACAACATAGAATTCACTTGATAGACAACGCCAAGTCAGTTAGAATTTCTCAACGCCGTTTGAATCCTATTATGAAAGAGGCAGTGAGGAAAGACATAATTAAAAGCCTTGATAGTAGTATAATATACCTTATTTCTGATAGCACGTGGGTTAGCCTAATTCATGCGGTACCTAAAGAGTCGGGTATTACAGTCATTGAAAACTACATGAACGAACTAGTCCCTATTCGCATGCAAACCGGGTGGCATATGTGCATTGACTATCGTAAGATTAATGCCGCAACTAGGAAAGATCACTTTCGGTTGCCTTTTATCGATTAAATGCTAGAAAGGTTAGCCGCTCATGAGTACTATTGTTTCTTAGATGGATACTCCGGTTATAACCAAATACCCGTTGCACCTGAAGACCAAGAAAATGCCACCTTCACATGTCCATTTGGCACCTTTGCATATGTAAGTCTACGCCAGCGCCCCGGCCGTCAATCCGAGGCCAAACGCGGAACAAAAACTTTTACAAAACTGGCGCTAACATAGACTTAAAACCCGGATCGTTCCATTAACTGTAAACTAGTATACTACAAAGATGTTAGAATGCCTATACCGATCGATCCGTGTCCTTTGGTCTTTAGCCATCATCCCACGCTCCTCGCGGCATCTCCGATCTCGCTCGATCTCCGGTCTCCTCATCGAAGTGGCACCACGTCAACGAACCTTTATACGGGCTCCCGCTTCAAACCGAAGTAACTCGAATATGAAGTATGCTAATCGACATGTCCAAGATGAAGTAGAGAACGAGTGCGAATACTTTGTCTCAATACACCCTAGGATTCTCATCACATGAGAGGGTTAGGGTGGAGGTTGAAGAAGATGCAAAGAGATGAAGAGTGTGAGCTCATGAAATGTCAAGAGAGCAAAAACTAAACTCCAAAAATTAACCTTAGCTGCCCTCTCTCTTTTTGTGATGATATAATGAGGTTTTGTGATGGAAAAACAAAGAAAATATCTTATCAAAATATCTCCCACAAAACCATAAAAATATCTCACCTAAAACAAATGTCATTAATCTATCATGACTCACTACATGACCCATTACCATGAGTCATTAGTGAACATGCTATAAATAATGACTCACTAAAATGAGTCACACTTTCCAAATCCAATAAATATTTAAACCAAAATGTTTAACCAAAAAGAAATGCATCTTCTAAAGTAATCTCGTAACGGATTACGAGAATACCCCTCACCTGTAAATACATACCTGCATCCGTATTCCGAATGAATACGAATACTACGAGACGAAAGTATTCCTACACAATATAATACTAGGATCCGGCTTAAATCAAAACCCACTAGTATTATCTGTCCGAATCATGACACGTGCACAAGTGCACGTGTATGTTCGAACCCTGCCATAAAACCATACGGCCTCTACAATATTTCGCCCAAACTTGGGAAACTATCTGTGGAGGACTTTAAAGACTCGTCGATACCCTGGCAGTGGGTTTAACCACAAGCACGTCAGTTGCACTAGCTGTGCGTAACGGCTGCCCATGTATTGACCAAAAGGGAAGCCGATTAGCGAACTCATCCTGGAACCCTACTGAGCCTATCAGTGACAATATCCGTACAGTCCGGTCCGTTCGTCTATGAGTATCGCATATCGGGCCTAGGGGGCTGGTAACGTCAGACCCCCAATAGCGGTATAAGTCATGTCAGAGTGTAGCCCAGAACACCTTGAGATACTACTGGAGTACCTACCAGTAAATCTCGCTTGCCTTGGCCAGGGACTTTGTGTAATGGCTCTCCAGACACAGCACGATCTCTCCCCCAATACCGGGAGAGACGAATCCCCTGCCGATCCGCTCACTGCCTCCATGTGGCTCGGGACTGTACCCAACTAAAACCCGTTTGCATGACTCCTTTGAGCCGTGGTAGGGTAATAATCAAAGCACAGTGGGAACTCACACGAGAAAAATGACGATCTCAGGTCGATAAACTAAGCTGTACATATGTCACTAGGGAACTGCTATCTGACGCTAGGTATAAAACCAACTAGCAGGTTCCCGGCGAGTCCTGTCCGGTGCAATCATAACCCAATGAGCACCTTTATACATCTTAGGTGAACCAACTTACACCAATGGCTTGTGAGACCGGCCACCGCCCTTCGTCGGGGTCTCGACTGTATACACTAGTCTACTCCGGTGTATCGATGCCCTGTCTCGAAACTCCCACGACTAGGGACCATTTTTAAGGATGTGCTTATAGACTACCCAACTCTCACGTATATGATCGCCATCATACTGTTGGTAGTCAAGAAAGAATCCTATGGGCTCTATCAACGTGTAATAGTGATCTGTAATGTCACCTAAAGCAGTACACGATGATAAAGACAAACCAGGTAGCATACTATCATCTCGAGTAAGACTGTCCTACTGGTATAGGTCCTCCCTCAATCATTGCAATTACGTATCTGCGATCCAATAATTGACTTTGAGGGCACTATATCCAACAATCTCCCACTTGCACTTAAGGCTAATTATTGCGATGTCGCATACTCATAGCCCGTGTGATACCGAACACCCAACTACTCTACTAATCAGTTTCACAAAGCTCGTTTGTAAAACTATTGTGTTCGGGAAATAGCCTCAGTGAGTGGATCCACCCTGATGTTTCTTTCTATGTCTCTCTTAATCTCAAGTTCGCGGAGAAAGCCATCTCCTGAAATGAGCAATACCTGTCCTAGAATATGTCTGGATATCTGATGGGACCTAGTTCACAAATGAACTCCAAATCCAAACTTTTTAGACTGTATCGTCAACTGAACTTAATCAGTATCCTGCACCATGCCTCCTTAGGTATCCGCTTGGACCACCTGTCCAAACTACTGCCTCTCGTCAGAGGGAAAACTATAACTCTGACAATCACTCTGTCATCCATGTCACCTTGGAAGCCTGGAATGATAACCGTCTCCCGAAGGAGGCCGCCGCTATCAAATCGCTAGAACATCCACTCATGTTCTAAAAATGCTTCCGAATGTTTCTCTAGGATTGGATTAATATAAACTTATTGCAGTTAGTGCAAAAGCAATATCTGGTGTGGTACTTGACATCTCCTGATTGACTCAATTACCTAAGCAATTGATATGTAAATCAAGCACATCCCTCTCCCCTTTAGTCTATAAGACACTTTTAGAGAGGGTGACTCCATCACCTACAGGTACACCACCATGCCAGGAGTCGTCCATTCTAAAATACCTTTAGAATACTGTTTAAGTACCCAGATTGGGAAACTACCCAAATCTAGATCTAAAACCATAGATCTAGTAACCAGAATGTCTGATATTATATCCATATCCTGTGTGGAGAAACAACTGTGTGACAACCATAGTATAACCGATCGTAGTATAGGAATTTTACTTCCTACTCTGTGTATGTTATCTAAATACCAGGACATCACACCCTACTACCTTCTTAACAGATCCATCCCCTATTTTGATGAAGTCATACCCATGACTGTCACATCAAAAATAAATGATCTATCTCCGCTATATCTGCTTTAGTCTATAAATAGACATAAGCTACTTGTCCACTATGCTTCCGCTGCTCCCACTGACTACGAAAACCCTCTGGCAGAGTCATATACACGAACACTTCTAAAGCTAGTTTAGAAAGACGCTATACTCATCCTCCTGACGGGTCTCATAGTCTGGAACAACAGTAATGGCAAGTCTGGGTAAACAAGAACCTCCCTGTCACCGTTTTTGAGCATACCGAAATACCTCTCGGGCGCCTGAGGTTACCCACCATATCTGCGGAGTGGCTAATGGAATGTCAATCCAGATTGAATCTTTAGGTCCTATTGAATGTTCAGTAATCGTTTGCGGTTCTGAAATCACTTTCAGTTCTACCATACTCCCACTACTGTTTTCTGAAAAAGTCCATTTCACTAAAACTGTGGCGAGTCGAGAACAATATCACTATTGATCTTCCAGATGGTAGAAAGTCAACCGTCGTCATAGCCTGGGTTAACCCACAAACTACCATTACAGAAATGTGCCTTGAGTTATCCACAGTCTGGTTTTAAGCATAAAACGGACAACCCCCCTTACCTTAACATCGTTAAGATATGAACCATACTATATACCATATAGAAACTTAGTCACTGATTTAATTGGAACCAGATTCAAATCATGCAGTTGTCTCCTGTGCATGTCAACTAAATGGAGAGAGGCTGATCAACATTACTCAACTTAGGAGTGCATCCAATTATGAGTAACCTGAAAGAGAAGCTAGTTCTTAAAAACCATTACTATCAACTGAATACCAAACACAAGTATCAACATCTTCGATCACCTTGAAGAATCCCGATACTTGCGACACCTTGTTCTCTACTTTATTCTTATACCTATAACTTCTTAAAACTTAGACCTTGTATTTCTACGAAACACTTTTCTAAAAACTAGAGAAGTCACAAGTAAATATAATATAGTATGAGGACCAACCCCTTTGTCCTAATGGACACTGGACAACATACTATACTTTGTATAAGTCCCCTGAGTTTAATAACTCAAACTCTGTGCGTCGTAGGTTGAAAACTGTACTATGGTTAAGAACTATACCGCTGTTGACAGCTCCTTACCTAATCCTCAACTGATATAGGTAAATGTCACCGACATAATTTCAAAAAGTTATATATCACTTTATTAAAATAAATGTACAGATATATCAATTTGAAATTGGTGCACAACAATGTATATTCAAAACCATATATTTTCCGTCCGACAAAAACCCAGGCGATTTCCTCAAATATCACCAATTACAACGAATTCCGATATAATGAGGATGATCACCTAATTCCCAATAACTTACTCCCTCATCATCTGCAAAATCATACAGATGTGAGAATCATACCTGGTAAATACATACCCTGGAGTAAGTATCTAATTGGGAAATCAGTTTTCCTTTAACAACACATAGTGAAACTGAAACATGAAAATGTTTCGGGGTATTCGGGTATTCTTAGTAATGCCTTTTCCATTATCAAATTCATGACTGTAACCGTATATCTCTTTTCCATCTCTCCAAATCCTTTTATATGTCTTTAGTCATTAACTTCTATACACCTCCTTTAGGCTAAATGGTTTTCTTCTTTCCCTACCGTTCGGCACCGACCTATGGTTTGGAAGAAGACTATTCAGTAAGCATAATAGGTGTACTCTCATAATCCTAGGAGTACTCGCAACCTGAAAGAAGGTGATGATAAAGGACAACTGAATAAACCTTATTCTATTTCTCCTGAACTGGAGAAAAGCAAAGGTGAAGTAGGAGTGGCGATGATATACTCAGTTTGGTCGTTAATGATAGCAGTCGCAATTTACTTTGCCCTCTTTCTAATCCATTCATATGTCTTTAATTATTACCTTCTGTACACCACACTTAGGCTAATTGGTTTTCTTCATTCCCCACCTTTCGGCACCTGCTTATAGTTTAGAAGAAGACTATCCATAAGCGTAATAGATTTACCCTCCTAAACCAAGGAGCCCTTGCAACCTGAGAGAAGGTAAAAGGAAAAGACAACTGAATAATCCTATTCAATTTCTCCAGAACCAGAATCCATCCTCGAATCTGGAACAAGTTCCTTCGAGTTCGTATATAACCATACGATGGATTTATCCAATGGAAATGGATGTTCGTAGTGATACGGGGTGTTCTGGAAAAATGCAAAGGGTAAAAGAAGGAGTGGCAATGATATATGCAACCCAGACAATCCAAAATCCAATGTTTTAAGAAAGTTCGGTTAACTAGGTTACTGAGTCATAGTCTACGGTTGAGCCATGGTCGCTGCCAAAGAGAGAGAGAAAAGAAACACTCTGTGTGCACTCTAACCTAGATCAGAATGGTTATCACTTTATCAAATCAGAATGTTTCCCATTGTAATCTCAAATTCTCCTCCAAACCTGAAAGAAGAATTAGTCGGGATCACCCGAAGAGTAAACCAACTCATCAGTGGGAATCGGGATCCAACTCTCATCGCATGATAACGTGAAGGAATCCACTCACGTTATCACACTCCAGAAGGTATGTGCATGCCTGGCAAGTTTCAGTTTCTTTAGAAACTCCCGCTATGATTTTTACCCTATGCTCTTATGACCTTGACTAAGGCCAACAAATCATAAGTCACATGTCAAGTTCTGCCCGTCATTGTCCAGGTTAATTTGAACCCACCCGTTCAAGCCCTTGACTAAGGCCAACAAGGCTGTACGACTGTCCCAAACCAACGCATTTATCTATGCAACAGAAAGGTAACAAGCAGCTACCATACACTATGCCTTGACTAAGGACAACAAACATAGCATGAATACTAAGTGCTACCCGTCTGAAATGACAGAGGGCTACGGCTGGTTTTTGGCGAAAAACCTTTAACTTAATGAACTTGATATCGTTGAAGGAACTAGATAGTTTTTTACAAAAAATATAGTGGCGAAAACCTTTGCTAAAGAGGTCACTCCCGGTGAAGGGATCTCGGCTCTTTCCCCGTAGAATGAGGTGCAAGATATTCCAAACTAAATACCGCGATGCAAAGCAAAAAGTAATCGGCTATAGTAAAGTTATTATCCTGACGCAAACCTTTGTCCAAGGGGTCACTCCCGATGAAGGGATCTCGACCCTTGCCTCGTCGAATGAGGTTCTGGATATTCATAACCGAATACCACTGTGAAAAACAAAAGAGAACGTCCTTGCAATAACAGCTTTTTGAAAAATATTCCAACAACATCCAACAGGTTTGTTTTCCTTGCATTGATCAGAATCAATGCAGTCCCATCAATTAATCACACCAGAAAAGAACGAAAATAAAATGTACGTATATGCCACCCGCATTCGCCACTGGGCCCCGTCATCACCCGTTAGGTTTTTTAACTAACGACAGAGCGGGGACTGGACTAGCGCGGGTGTAAAACATATACAACATCTACTAGTATATATATCAATATACAATAATCGCTCCAGGCCTGATAAATGCAACATTACAGAAAAGTAATAAGCATCACAGAACAATACAGATAATCTGGGAGCCCCGGGTTTCCTTTGAGCCGCAAATGAAACCCGACGTTCCCCTGGTCGTGTGGATAGCCTGTGCAATGAAACCTAGACCCCTACGAGTGCGGCAAGTTACCCGTCAAAACCTGAAGCGAGGAGGCCCCCTTCAACAAAGTGAATGGATCACCCAGCACTTCACGGAATCCGGTAACTTGGGCACTCCACCTTGGGTCAACCTGTACCCCCTACGAGTGCGACGAATAGCCTGCCATTTCTAGAGTGAGGCCCCCTCCGTCTCAAAGCCATGAGATGCGGGCCTGTTTCCCTCTAGAACCCGGCTATCCGTGCACTCCATCATGCGGTAAACCTTGTACAGAAAATAAAATATGTACAACGGGTACATCGACCTCAACCCGGTCGTGCCCCAAAAGAATAATATACAAACATACAGTAACGGCAGTCCACATGTAGGACACTCGCCCCGCGATATCAAATGTACAAATATATCCAAACTGCACTACCATTGCATGCAAGCTATCCACCACGACAAATCCGCAACATCACAACACAACACAGAACATCAACGTGAATGTCACGTTCGCAAACCCGTCTAAAAGAGCTATAGTAATTAGACATGATTTACCGCTCGAATGACATTCACGGTCACAGATAGTAATGTAATGCACTGCAAACTTTAAACAGTGTTAGAAAATATCAACTTAGAAATAAACCCCGAATAGCCTAAACAACCTGATAAAACCATATCCAAACTGGGCTAAACAAACAATACCACTGAACCAACTTTCCAGAGACCAGACCACACCCCAAAAACCAAATCCAGAGGCCCTGAAATGGCCGGCCTCCTCGGATTTCTTGGCCATGTGCTCGGCCAAAATCCGAGGGATTGGGGTCGTGTTTGGGGTGTAGGCTTGTGTTCATATCAGTAGTCTTCTGCACTTTTTAAAATAATTTTAGAAGACATTTTCAAAAACGACAGAGAATGAAATGTGCAGGGCAGTGTTTGGGTTTTGTTTCGATTTTGATACTTTAACATTGTCTAAACCACTAGTAAACGGTTAATAGTTTGGCTCTGATACCATATAAGTCTACGCCAGCATCCCGTCCGTCAATCCGAGACCAAACGCGGAACAAAAACTTTTACAAAACTGGCGCTAACATAGACTTAAAACCCGGATCGTTCCATTAACCGTAAACTAGTATACTACAAAGATGTTAGAATGGCTATATCGATCGATCCGTGTCCTTCAGTCTTTAGCCATCATCCTACGCTCCTCATGGCATCTACGATCTCGCTCGATCTCCGGTCTCCTTGTCGTAGTGGCACCATGTCAACGAACCTTTATACGGGCTCCCGCTTTAAACCGAAGCAACTCGAATATGAAGTATATTAACCAACATGTCCAAGATGAAGTAGAGAATGAGTGAGAATATTTTGTCTCAATACACCCTAGGATTCTCATCACATGAGAGGGTTAGGGTGGAGGTTGAAGAAGATGCAAAGATATGAAGAGTGTGAGCTCAAGAAATTTCAAGAGAGCAAAAACCAAACTCCAAAAATTAACCTTAGCTGCCCTCTCTCTTGTGATGATATAATGAGGTTTTGTGATGGAAAAACAAAGAAAATATCTTATCAAAATATCTCCCACAAAACCCTAAAAATATCTCACCCAAAACTAATGTCATTAATCTATCATGACTCACTACATGACTCATTACCATAAGTCATTAGTGAACATGCTAGAAATAATGACTCATTAAAATGAGTCACACTTTCCAAATCCAATAAACATTTAAACGAAAATATTTAACCAAAAAGAAATGCATCTTCTAAAGTAATCTCGTAACGGATTAAGAGAACACCCCTCACCTGTAAATACATACCTGCATCCGTATTCCGACTGAATACGAATACTACGAGACAAAAGTATTCCTACACAATATAATACTAGGATCCGGCTTAAACCAAAGCCCACTTGTATTATCTGTCCGAATCATGACACGTGCACAAGTGCACGTGTATGTTCGAACCCTTCCATAAAACCATACGGCCTCTACAACGTTTCGCCCGAACTTGGAAAACTATCTGTGGAGGACTCTAAAGTCTCGTCAATACCCTGGCAGTGGGTTTAACCACAAGCACGTCAGTGGCACTAGCTGTGCGTAGCAGCTGCCCATGTATTGACCAAAAGGGAAGCCGATTAGAGAACTCATCCTGGAACCCTACTGAGCCTATCAGTGACAATATCCGTACAGTCCGGTCCGTTCGTCTATGAGTATCGCATATCAGGCTTAGGGGGCTGGTAACGTCAGACCCCCAATAGCGGTATAAGTCATGTCAGAGTGTAGCCCAGAACACCTTGAGATACTACTGGAGTACCTACCAGTAAATCTCGCTTGCCCTGGCCAGGGACTTTGTGTAATGGCTCTCCAGACACAGCACGATCTTACGCTCAATACCGGGAGAGACGAATCCCCTGCCGATCCACTCACTGCCTCCATGTGGCTCGGGACTGTACCCAACTAAAACCTGTTTGCACGATTCCTTTGAGCCGTGGTAGGGTAATAATCAAAGCACAGTGGGAACTCACACGAGACAAATGACGATCTCAAGTCGATGAACTAACCTGTACATATGTCACCATGGAACTGCTATCTGACGCTAGGTATAAAACCAACTAGCAGGTTCCCGACGAGTCTTGTCCGGTGCACTCATAACCCAATGAGCACCTGTATACATCTTAGGTGAACCAACATACACGAATGGCTTGTGAGACCGGCCACCGCCCCTTGTCGGGGTCTCGACTGTATACACTAGTCTACTCCGGAGTATCGATGCCCTGTCTCGAAACTCCAATGACTAGGGACCACTTTTAAGTATGTGCATATAGACTACCCAACTCTCACGTATATGATTGCCATCATACTGTTGGTAGTCAAGCAAGAATCCTATGGGCTCTATTAACGTGTAATGGTGATCTGTAATGTCACCTAAAGCAGTACACGATGATAAAGACAAACCATATAGCATACTATCATCTCGAGGAAGACTGTCCTACCGGTATAGGTCCTCTCTCAATCATTGCAATCATGTACCTGCGATCCAATAATTGACTTTGAGGGCACTATATCCAACAATCTCCCACTTGCACTTAAGGCTAATTATTGTGATGTGGCATACTCACAGCCCGTGTGATATCGAACACCCAACTCCTCTACTAATCAGTTTCACAAAGCTCGTTTGTAAAACTATTGTGTTCGAGAAATAGCCTCAGTGAGTGGATCCGTCCTGATGTTTCCTTCTATGTCTCTCTTAATCTCAAGTTCGCGGAGAAAGCCATCTCCCGAAATGAGCAATACATGTCTTAGAATATGTCTGGATATCTGATTGGACCTAGTTCACAAATGAACTCCAAATCCAAACTTCTTAGAATGTATCGTCAACTGAATTTAATCAGTATCCTGCACCATGCCTCCCTAGGTATCCGCTTGGACCACCTGTCCAAACTACTGCCCCTCATCAGAGGGAAAACTATAACTCTGACAATCACTCTGTCATCTTGTCACCTTGGAAGCCTAGAATGATAACCGTCTTCCGAAGGAGGCTGCTGTTATCAAATCGCTAGAACATCCACTTATGTTCTAAAACTGCTTCCGAATGTTTCTCTAGGATTGGATCAATATAAACTTATTGCAGCTAGTGCAAAAACAACATCTGGTGTGGTACTTGACATCTCATGATTGACTCAATTACCTAAGCAATTGATATGTCAATCATGCACATCGCTCTCCCCTTTAGTATGTAAGATACCTTAAGAGAGGGTGACTCCATCACTTGCATGTACACCACCATGCCAGGAGTCGTCCATTCTAAAGTACCTTTAGAATACTGTCTAAGTACCCAGATTGGGAAACTACCCAAATCTAGATCTAAAACCATAGATCTAGTAACCAGAATGTCTGATATTATATCCATATCCTGTGTGGAGAAACAACTGTGTGACAACCATAGTATAACTGATCGTAGTATAGGAATTTTACTTCCTACTTTGCGTATGTTATCCAAATACCAGG
This sequence comes from Agapanthus africanus, assembly GCA_030015575.1. Lineage (NCBI taxonomy): Eukaryota > Viridiplantae > Streptophyta > Magnoliopsida > Asparagales > Amaryllidaceae > Agapanthus > Agapanthus africanus. The sequence goes on from CM057343.1 coordinate 473,990,867, forward strand.
ACATCACACCCTACTACATTCTTAACAGATCCATCCCCTTTTTTGATGAAGTCAAACCCATGACTGTCACATCAAAAATAGATGATCTATCTCCGCTATATCTGCTTTAGTCTATAAATAGACATAAGCTACTTGTCCACTATGCTTCCGCTGCTCCCACTGACTACGACAACCCTCTGGCAGAGTCATATACACGAGCACTTCTAAAGCTAGTTTAGAAAGACGCTATACTCATCCTCCTGCCGGGTCTCATAGTCTGGAACAGCAGCAATGGCAAGTCTGGGTAAACAAGAACCTCCCTGTCACCGTCTTTGAGCATACCGAAGTACCTCTCGGGCGCCTGAGGTTACCCACCATATCTGCGGAGTGGCTAATGGAATGTCAATCCAGATTGAATCTTTAGGTCCTATTAAATGTTCAGTAATCTTTTGCGGTTCTGGAATCACTTCCAGTTCTACCATACTCCCACTACTGTTTTCTGAAAAAGTCCATTTCACTAAAACTGTGGCGAGTCGAGAACAATATCACTATTGATCTTCCAGATGGTAGAAAGTCAACCCTCGTCATAACCTAGGTAAACCCACAAACTGCCATTACAGAAACGTGCCTTGAGTTATCCACAGTCTGGTTTTAAGCATAAGCCGGACAACTCCCCGCACCTTAACATCGTTAAGATATAAACCATTCTATATACCATATGGAAACTTAGGCACTGATTTAATTGGAACCAGATTCAAATCATGCAGCTGTCTCCAGTGCATGTCAACTAAATGGAGAGAGGCTGATCATCATTACTCAACTTAGGAGTGCATCCAATTATGAGAAATTTGAAAGAGAAGCTAGTTCTCAAAAACCATCACTATCAACTGAATACCAGACACAAGTATCAACATCTTCGATCACCTTGAAGAATCCCGATACTTGTGACACCTGGTTCTCTACTTAATTCTCAAATTCATTACCCTAAACCCTATTTTTTCCTATAAATACCACACTACATTTCACCCCTCCTCATTCAGAAATCTTATACAAAAACTCTCTAAAATTTCCAAGTCCCAAGTTGTACAAGTGGAGTCAGCAAAGGTCGAAGTTCTGGCGACATTTCGAGAAGATTCCGGCGACGAAATGACTTCCCGACGATTCCAATAGCTTCCTCTATCTCTCCTCTTTATATTAAATCAGTAAGTTCCTTTCACCCTTCTCAACTTATAGTCTTAAACATCTTCTTTTCAAAACTCGTCGGAAACGAAATTATTCCAACTTCCGACTTTCTTTTCTTTCAGAACACAATTTCTCTTGCACAATAAATTACCATATCTTCTTATAATGTTTAACAAACATAAATAAACACATTAGAACAAGTTTCATCTCAAAATAATTTGTATTGCAATTTCTATTTCACTTTTACAGTAAAATACCATCATGTTTACATACGACATTGTTTATTCATTTTACCCATAATACCTTTAGAAAACTCACGAGGTAATGACCCACCTCATCACAAAACACATTCTTGACATAGCACGATGATTTGTGCAATATTAGTTTGTGGGAAAATACGAGCTTACACTTAAATACCATAAACATTTAAAAACCGTTTTTTTTAAAACTGTATTATTTAATTCCTTGCAAATACGCCTCTACAACCCATTTTGGGGAACTCCGATCGGGATGGTGTGGGTTATCGCACATCCTCGGGCCTAGTAGAGCGAGATGCAGACCTCCGCAAGGAGTATTCGATCTCGATGGAATTTTTAATGCAATTTTTAAGAAAAACGTGATTTCTATTTAATAAATAAATTCTATTTTTTAAATATATATTTATTTAAATACTATCAAAATATCTACTTTAGGTATACAATATATATATTCCATGTTTTCTAAATCAAAGGAATCACAAATTTCATGAAACTACCATTACAAATCAATACAATTCCAATATTACACTAAAATACCATGTACAATGAAATCTAGGTTATATCCACTAGAATATTTCACTTTATAAAAATCACAAAAATGAAAACCCTAAAGACGATAATTAAATACTTGAGGTGTATTTTGAAAATTTATCAAAACTATTTTTCATAAAACCCCTTCAGGTTATATTAATTTACAATAAGGCCCCTAGTAAATATAGGTTTAAGTGGGACCGGTTCTCTTGAGCCTCAGAGAGCCGGAGAATATCGGTGCTTGCCTATCTAAGGTGGAAAACCTAAAAACGGTGTTATCAACACGGTAATTGTCTTGGAAAAAGACAAAAATCATGTCGTCCATGTTTCCCCAATCAGAGCAAGGCTCTGTTTAAATTTCAAAAAAATTCAAATTTTGAAGCAACGCTTCAAATACTGTGCGCTGCGCGCAATGCGTCATGTGTCAGAAGTTGATACGACAGCGCAACGCCCAAGGCGGTGCGTCCAATCAGAGCAAGACTCTCTTAATAAACAAAAAGTAAAAGAAGCAACGTTCAGTTGCGCAAGCGCTGCGCTGCGCGACACGTGTCTGCGCTGCGCGACACGTGTCTGCGCTGTTGCGCAAGCACAACTGCGCAAGCGCTGCGCTGCGCGACACGTGTCTGCGCTGTTGCGCAAGCACAACTGCGCAAGCACAGTTGCGCAAGCGCTGCGCGACACGTGTCCGCAAGCGCTGCGCGACACGTGTCTGCGCAGTTGCGCAAGCACAGCTGCGCAGTTGCGCAGCGCTGCGAGACATGTGTCACGCTCTGGGGGAGTTGCGCAAAACAGAATAAATCTTTTCTGTTCTTGTTAAAACAAGAAGATTTTCTTCTGTAAAGCAGGGGCCTTTGGATCAAAGATCCAACGGTGGGGAAAATTCCCCAAATCACTCAGAAAAAGATCTCTGTAACAAATTTAACTAATTTGTGAGCACTATAAAAAGGACCCCAGACCTCATTTCAAAAGCATCAACATTTCTTGAAAAATCAAGAGCTTCAAACAGAGAGAACTCTGAGAAAAATTTCAAGAAAAAGGTAAAAACCTTCATAAGAGAGAAGAAATTTCTTCTAATAGATCATTGATCTAAAAACAAGATCAATGATCTTCACATAATAAACAGTGCTTTGCACTTCTTATGAACCACTGGTTCTTTAAAACAAGAAAAACAGAAATAAAAAAAATAGTGCTTTGCACTTTTATGAACCTTTGGTTCTTGAAATAAAAAGAAAAACTTGTTTTTCTTTGATCTAAATTAGATCAAGAAATCAAATAGTGCTTTGCACTTCTTTTATGAACCATTGGTTCTTGAATCTAAAGGATTCTCAAATTAATAGTGCTTTGCACTTATAAATCTGCACTGTTGCGCTTTTTGATTGGCGCAAAGCGTCTGAAAATGCAATGCATTTTCTCTGTTAAAAGGGCCAGGCCCAAATCAAAATGACCTAACAGGCCAAAATAAATTGCAAGGCAATAAATGGGCAAAGCCCAAATAAATTGATGCTTTGCATCCTTTATACAAGGGCAGAGCCCAAATAAAATTGATGCCTTGCATCATTCCTAAAAGAACAGAGCCCAAAACAAATTGATGCTCTGCATCCTTTCTGGGCAAAGCCTAAATAAAAATAAAAAAGAAATGCAATGCAAAAGAAAATAAAATGTTGAACATTTTCAACTGGACTTAGCCAAATTTTGGCCGTAAGTCCTTAAATTAAATTGACTGAGCAAGATTGCTCTCTTAAATCAATTTACTACCGGTTCGAGGGTACATCTCCGAACTCCTCTGACACATGTCGTTGTAATCCTTCAACGACGTCAGAGAGGTGACGGGTCCCAACGACCACGCGTATATGGACTGCGGGGTCCTTAAACTCGTGGACCGAAACGTCCTTAAACTAATATCGGACCGAAACATCCTTAAACTAATATCGGACCGAAACGTCCTTAAACTAACGGTGGACCACTGTGTCCTTAAACTGGTATTGGACCACCATGTCCCTAAACTGGCACAATAGAGCCCAAATGCTCTTTTGTCGGATCTAAACGATCCCGTTAAGTCGATCTTAGTCCCAAACTGGACTAACGTATCCTTAACAACCGTTTAAGTTGATCTTAGCCTCAAATATGGCTAACGCATCCTTAAACCTTCAAACAGACTTTAGTCCCAAATTGGACTATAAATTCCCCCAATCAACTTTGGCTCAAGGGTACATCTCTGAACTCCTCTGACATTTGTCTTTGTAATCCTTCAACGTCGTCAGAGGGGTGACGGGTCCTGACGACCATACATGAAATGGACCACTATGTCCCTAAACTGGAACAATAGAGCCAATTGCTCTTTTGGCGGATCTAAACGATCCTGTTAAGTTGATCTTAGTCTCAAATTAGACTAACGTATCCTTAACAAATGTTTGAGTTGATCTTAGCCTCAAACATGGCTAACGCATCCTCAAACCAAAACCCTAAACCCAAATCTAAGAAAACACGGATTTGGACTAATCCACGTCCTACGGGCGACGACATAAATTGGTCTCCGTATACAATCCACGGGCAATCACAAACAAAACAAACACCCACGACACGAAGTGAAATTCTGGAGAAGGAGAAAGTTGTTACCGCGAAGCGGTAGCGTAATTAACTGCAGGGGCTTGCGCCTGCAGGGAAGAGCATCCCCACAATCAAAACCCCCTCAAGCGAGGGGGAATCTGACGAAGTCTGCTACATCGGTCGCATCCGTCTAAACCTCCGATACACGGTGCCATAAATCAACTTGGCATTTTCGGAGAGGTGGACGGATAGCACCAATTAGCATCTGCCCCGAACCTCAGGCGAGACAGCCCATGTCTCGGCCGCCGTTCGGAGGGGAACAGATTCTGGCACGCCCGGTGGGACCTTTTCCTCTTTCCACTCCATACTTCATGTGTCGTCCTCGCGAACCAATCGCTGTTTGTTAACGGTTGCCTTTGGATTTCCAAGTTACTAAGATTTGGTCTTTTGTTTGGCGCAGAACTCAAGCATCCATGGCTTCTAACTGCACCAACTGCGCGAAGTGCCACTGCAACGGATGCTCCACCTCACCTAGAGGTGTAGCATATGGGCCCCAAGCGGCCTCTTTCCTTGCTCTGCCGGTAGAACAGATGACCCAGGCCACCACCGGCCTGTTTTTCGGGACCATGGTCCCACCTACAAGCTTCTCTATGCCGATACCTGCACCGGAAGTGAACAAGAAGTCGGTGTTCGACCGGCTCACTGCTATGACGGCCCCTGTCAACAGGTCGCCCACTGCCGAACCAACAGCCTCTGTTTTCACCAGGCTAAATCAGAACTCTAAACTGGCTGTCCCAAGGAGGGCAACGGCCGCTGCTCCGGAAGACGTTAAGGCGGCTTCCTCTGTCAAAGAGTCAGTCTTTTCAAGACTGACGATTCCTGCTCCTATCCCTGCTTGAGGATCTGTCTTCGATAGGTTGGATATCACACCTCAGAAGACAACCTCAGTCTTTAAGAGGTTAACACCGGCGGCGCCTCATTCAGACAGGGGGCAAAAAGAAGATGTCTCAATCTCCGAGCTAGTCCCAAAGGCTCGTCATGCTCGACGTCGCTATTGGCAACGAGTGAGGAAGGCAGGGGGCAACTCCCCCTTAGGGATAACTCCACCGGCTTCAGTGGTGGAAATCAACGCTGCTGTTCCAACTGGGAACAGCTTTGAACTGCTGAGCAGGGTATGTAAGAATTCTCCAACCGCTACACTGAAAAGATCTCCCCCACCTGCGGAGAGAGTTCCGGAAACAAAACAGGAACAGCCCCCTCAACGGCTGTCCTCAAGAATTTACAAAGTTTGGAGGAGGGTTCAAGACTCCGTGATCGACACGGATCACTCCCGTCAACGAAAGAAGATGAAGGTGCAAAAAGAAAAAGACCGCCCAATTAAACAGCAGGGGACAACATCTGCTAGGCTGCCCCCTTCAACGGTTCCTTCAACCTCAATGGCCCACAAAAGGAGGAGGTCAGAGAAAACTCCCGTGTCAGCGGCAAAAGTTAAAAATGGTGAACCTAAACGCCCCAAGTCAGGGGGCATAACAGTTCATACGGTTTACATGGCATCGGGAAAAGAAGATAGCCGCATGTCAACAGGTCATAGACCGCACACGAGGTCAGTGACCAAGGCTCAGGAGCAGCAGCAGAAGCTCCAAGAAATGATGAACGCTATGGCCGCACTTACAGGGCCAAAAGAAACCCCGGAAACATCCTCGGACGAGCGTCAAGAACAAGAAACGGACGCCGAATTCCTTCGGCGCGTACTAGATAAGAAAGATAAAGAAGCTGCGGAGCAGGAAGCCAACATAAAGAAAATGGCCCTCCTGTTCCAGGATATGGTGGGTATGATGATTCAACAAGATCCACCTGCTGAAGATCCCCCGATCATTCTTGAAGACGATAGGGGAGAGACGTCGAATCCTCCACCGGCTCTATCCACAGCTAAAGAGGATACCATCTCAAAAGCTGATTTGGATGAATACATCGCCCAGCAAATACGGGTTCATCATGCAACCGAAGCGGCCGGCCAGGTCGTAAAAACGGGGCGACCATATCCAAGTTGGTACGATCAAATCAAGTACCCACCCGGTTATACGATTCCCAAGTTCCATGTCTACAAGGGGACGGGCAATCCACACCAGCATGTTGCCCAGTTCAGGACACTCTGCGGCAATACCGGCGGTGATGACAAGCTTTTACTGCGCCAGTTTGTTGGAAGTTTATCGGATACGGCGTTCGAGTGGTATTCTGAACTCCCAAACGACTCTATTAAAACCTTCGCGGAGATGGAACTGCTGTTTACTCAACGTTTTGTAAGTGCCAGTGAATGTACCCCAATGACGGCACTGATTAACGCTAGGGTAAAACCCGGCGAGACATGGGTTCAGTACGCTATACGATGGCGGAATTTATGGTCAAAGTGTGAGCAGCGCATTGAAGAAGCTCCCGCAGTTGGTATGTTTGTGGGAACCCTCGATCCACAGGCAACCATCTCGCAGTTTATGATGTTTTTCAAGCCGACTACCTTCCAGGCCTTGATCGACAAACTAGCACAGATGGATCAGATGGGCCATAAACCTCCTCTTCCAAGGCCGGACTCCTGAAATGACAAAGGGAAGGGAAAAGCGATCGTCGTCGCTAATGCTCAACAACAACCGAGCGACCCGAAGCCAGTGGCTTGTCAAAATAATATGCGCCCGTACGTACCCCTTGAGGATAGGATGGGACGTCCTTATTCCTTTCCCCGCGATAAAACAAGGAGGTTATTCGAGCTGGCGTTGCGCAACAGACTCATAAATTTGCCGGATCCAAAATGTCCGTTGCAGCCAAGTGACGTCAACGAGCCTAATTACTGTCTTTATCATCGAGTACTGGGCCATCCGATTGAAGATTGCTACGTTTTCAAAAATTGGCTTGAAAACCAGTACCAACAGGGTAAGTTCACGTTATCTGACAAATGGAAAGTGAATCCCCCGCAACCCCACACCTCTAAGGGGACGAATACGCCGGGGGCAACATGCTCCATCATTGAAGAAGCTCCTTGGGAGGTTGTATTATCAGCCAAGACAAAGAAGATGCTAAATGATCTTCAGGCATGTCCAGCGATCAGGTGGAAGAACCCGTTGGAACCGCAGGTCATTGAAGGGATGTTGAAGCCACGTCCAACTCCAAAGACCGAAGGTGGTGGCTCAAGCACTCGCAACCAGCCGTCAAAATCTTTGAAAAAGAAGAAGAAGAAATCTAAGAAACCCGTGAAGCCTGGCGACAAGCGCACAGACTTACAAAAGCAAATTGACGCGCTGGATGAATACAACCAAAAGGCGTGGACTCCCATTACGCTCCAAGAGTTCCTCAATCACGTCTTTCAAGAAGAAGATGAGGGAGAAAGTTCATCGGATGAATCCGAGGAATATGTAGCAAGCTGTCATATGATCTCCCATTCGATCACGAACGATGAGGAGACTTCTGGCACTAAAACGCTGGGGGCAGATACCGAATCAAAAATTCCGGAGCTATCAGTCGAAATGATTGACGCGTTTCTTAACGAAGCTCGACTGAAAAGTAAAGCTGATCGAGAACGCGAGATGGCTATATTTGAAAGGGCCAAGCGCCAGCGACTTGATGAAAGAGCTGAGACGCTCCCGCTGGAGCAAAATACCTTCGCTACCGACAAAAGCCAATTCAAGATAAAGAAAAGGTTTGCTAAGACCATATCAATGGGCATGAACCTACCATCCTCTGAAGGAAAAATTACTGGTGAAATAGAAATTCACCCCTCCTATTGCTTATACCATCAGAAGGTTTCGCACCCCACTCAAGAATGCAAAGCTTTCGATAAATGGTGGAAAGGATATATTGCTCGTCGACAACGCTTTAAGCGGGAAAAACGTAAAACTCGTCGAGAGCAAAGAAATACGACCGAAGAGCTTGAAAGAACTACCGGCGATTGTCACATGGTTAACACTGGCGGGTCACAAGTGCCTACATTCGGGAGCGATTCTGATGAGGAGCTGGAACTCGCCCCTCTCTTTAAAGAGTCAACTTCGGGAAAAGAAGAAGAGCTAAAGGTTTGCGAAAATATCCAGCTACGTAATCGGACGCTACCTGAAAAGAATCTCGGACCCTTAAACAAGAAAGATAAAGGGAAAGAAAAGGTCTCTGAGGATATTACTCTAGATGACCAAGTTGCGGAAGAGCTAATCGCCAAGAATCCGTCGAAGAGAAATAAGGTGGATTACAACGTCTTAGCGCATCTGAGGAAGCTACCCTCACAGCTCAGCATTCTTGACGCTCTCTTGCTATCAAAAGAGGCGAGAGATTCGTTGATTAAGGCACTACAAGATCCGGAACAATTCCAAGCCTTCCTGGCCGAGGAAAAGATGAAAGATGGGTTGGAGGAAGTGCACACGGCCGATGTCACTTTCGGCGACGAGGACCTTTTCCTTGGGACGTGCGAACACAATCGCCCCCTCTATGTCTCAGGATACTGCCACGATATTAAGATAGGCAAAATCCTGATCGACAATGGATCCTTCGTTAATCTCCTCAACGTGCGGGTGTTAAAAGAAATCTGCATGAGCGTCCAGCACCTTGCTCGGGACAAGATCACCATCTCCGGGTTCGACTCCCAATCGTCAAAAACTCTTGGGTCTGTGATACTGACTTTACGCTTCGGGCTACTCGTCACAGACATTAAGTTCCACGTCATAGACGCCAAGACATGCTACAACGCTTTGCTCGGCCGACCGTGGTTACACGAGTACAACATCATCCCTTCTACACAACATCAGTGTATGAAATATTTTAAGGATGGCTTTGAGTATACCGTGACGGGAGAACTAAACCCATTCTCTGTGAACGAGGTCCGCAAATACGAAGATGCCAAATACTTCTTACCGTATTTTGAAGATACGGAGAAGTGTCACAAGCCGGAGAATAAAGCTAATGCCACCATACCTGTTTTTGGCAGTGACACCGAGGAGGAAGAGGAGATAGTGTATTCGGGTCCGCCCCAACACAACAAGCCAGGACCGTCCGCCCCTACGTTGATCTTTGGTAGCGACTCAGAAGATGAGATCCATGCTGTATTCTCTGCTCGATCTTCGATACGGATGTTCCCTGATGAAGAGCAAAGTCTGCAAGTCTCCATGGTGCCGCTTGGACACCATAAAGAACTGGATGCACTTAATACCTACAATGTAGAAGAGCTACAAACATTCTACGTCCCTCCCAGGCGAGAAAGCGAGAAAGCAATTTTGTTCTACCGCTCTGAAGAAACCAAGGTAGAAAAGGAAATTTGGCATGGTGTGGATTCTACGCTCGACAGGCTTCAGCCTATCCGCCTTCCCAGATACTATACGGAAGGTTTGAAAAAGCTGCTGAAACGCCAGGGGATATCCTTCAAGCAGACCGTTCGAAAAGCCAAGTTCTATGATAAAGTCTGGAACATGCCCGGGACTCAGCGTAAACTGCCTAATGGGAGAATGGAAACAATTGGGCTTGGATACGTCCGGTCAAAGAAACGGGAGATACTAAACAGCTGCTATGTCGTGTATGACTTCGATGAAGAAGCGGATGCTCAATGGGAGGACGCTAATCCTGAGCCAGTAAAAGTTCCAGATGCAAAAGAGCCCAGTCCGTCGTTCGAAGAACAAATGGACAAGCTTATAAGGGAAGCGGGTCAAAAAGTCCGGGACGATCATAACCGCGAAATGGTCATCTACGAGAAAGCCAAAACGCAACGCCTTCTCCAACAAGCCGTGAAAGATGAAAAGGCTGCTCCCTGTCAACCTGTTATAAAGAAGGCTCGGCGCAAAAGCAGAAATAAGACGAAAGACCAAAAAGGCGCTCAACAACAACAAAGCAGGGCTAAGAAGCCACGCAAACGGGAGTCGAGCGCTATTGATCTATCCCTTATGAAGAAAATGGGTCGAGCATACCCGTTTCCGCGGGACAAGACGAAGAAGATACTTGACCTTGCTCTAAAACATCAGATGCTCACACTGCCGGAGTCTAAACACCCCGAACAAGCAGGCGAAGTCTCACACCCAGACTATTGCTCTTATCACCGAGTGGTAGGGCACCCTCTCGAGGACTGCTTCACCTTCAAGAATTGGGTCGAAGATCAGTATCAGCTTGGCAAGTTCGCTCTGTCCGACAACTGGAGGGTAGCACCGCCACAAAAGCACGAGCCCAAGGCCACGAAAGAAGAACCAGTTCCACATTGGGATTGGAAACGAATTCGCACCTGTCATATGATTACAATATTAAAAGAAGAGCCCGAGGACATAGATGAGCTCCCTTGGTGCTTCGAAAACAGCAGCGACGAGATAATCTCAGAATTCCCACCCGCGCCAAAAGAGCTGGAAGATGGAATCCATACCACTGCAGATAACCTCAAGAAGATTTAGTTGGGGACAGCAAACGATCCACGACCGACATTCATCAGCGAGTTGCTATCTGAAGAAAGGGTAGCCGCGTTAAAAGACGTGCTTCTACAACATAAAGATTGCTTTGCATGGAACTATTCCGAAATGCCGGGATTAGATCCAGAAATTGCTGTGCATAGGTTGACAATATCTCCGGACGTCAAGCCAGTCAAACGGGCGCCGAGAAGAATGCGGCTCGAGCTTGAAATGAGCATCAACGCTGAGGTCAAAAAGTTAATCGACTCTGACTTCATCTAGGAAGTTCAATACCCTGAATGGATCGCCAACATCGTCCCGGTGATGAAGAAAAATGGGACAGTGCGTATATGCTTAGACTTTCGGGATCTTAATAAAGCTTGCCCGAAGGACGATTTCCCGGTGCCAGTCACCGAGCTGATGATAGACAACAAGTCCACTCATGAGGTTTTCTCCTTTATGGATGGCTCGTCAGGGTATAATCAGATAAAGATGGATCCCGAAGACCAGAAGCACATCGCCTTCAGGACTCCTCTAGGAATATTCTGTTACAAGGTGATGCCCTTTGGTCTAAAGAACGCCGGTGCCACCTACCAAAGGGCCATGACAAAGATCTTTGATGACCTTATACACGAAATCGTCGAATGCTATATCGACGATCTCGTGGTTAAAAGCAAATCATACGAGGAACATCTCGAGCATCTGAAGACCGTATTTCAACGCCTTCGACAATACAACTTGAAAATGAACCCGCTCAAGTGTGCATTCGGAGTTTCCTCAGGCAAATTCTTGGGATTCATTGTTCGACACCGAGGTATTGAAATAGATCCGTCAAAGATCAAAGCGATCATGGAAATGCCTCCGCCGAGAACTCTCAAACAGTTGCGATCTCTCCAAGGGAAGCTCGCATACATACGGCGATTTATAGCCAACCTTCAGGCAAGTGCCGTCCCTATAGCCACCTGATGAAGAAGGGAACCCCATTTGTCTGGGATCACAAATGCCAAGACGCATTGGACGAGATCAAGCAATACCTGCAGAACCCTCCGGTGTTGGCTGCTCCGGTCAAGGGAAAACCCCTCATTCTTTATACAACCGCTCTCGAAGGCTCCTTAGGCGCATTATGGGCACACGAGAACGATCAAGGGAAGGAAAGAGCACTCTACTACTTAAGTCGAGTTCTGCTAGGGGCAGAAAGTAACTACTCCCCCATTGAAAAACACTGCCTGGCGTTGATCTTTGAGATAACAAAGCTCAGGCACTATGCGTTGGCACATGAAGTCCGTCTCATTTCAAAGGTGGACCCCCTTAAATACTTGATGTCAAAGGCCATATTGACGGGACGACTCGCTAAATGGGCCCTGCTCTTAATGGAGTTCTCGATAACCTATCAATCTCTCAAGGCAGTGAAAGGCCAGGCCATCGCCGACTTCCTCGCTGAACATCCGATACCCGCCGATTCTCCTCTGAACTGAGATCTTCCAGACGAACATGCGTTTGATGCGATCGACGGCGATAATATCCATTGGGAACTTTATTTCGACGGAGCATCTTCCGTGAAGAAACGCAAACAAAGTACCCCTATAATTAAATCAGGGGTAGGACTCATCTTTGTAACTCCACAAGGAGGGATAATGCGCTACGCGTTCTCCCTAACAGAGCCGAGGACAAATAACGAAGCCGAATATGAAGCTCTGATAGCAGGCCTCGAGATCGCCATTGACATGGGAATTGAAAACCTCCTCATATACGGAGATTCTCAACTGGTCGTCAGTCAAGTAAACGGCGACTACCAAACGTGCAAGCCAGAATTGGTAAAGTACGGCGAAAAAGTGCAACAACTGTTGACCCAAATTCCCTCCTATACTTTGGAGAACATACCGCGCGCGGAAAACAGCAAAGCGGACGCACTGGCCAAACATGCTAAAGAACTGGCTGACGAGAACCTCGATGACGTTAGAATCGTGGTACAAAGCCGTCGAGTGCTTGCCCCAGCAGAAATATCTCCGGAATCATCCGAAGAAAAAGGAGCGAACAAAGAGATAACCCTGCAAGTAAAAGATTGGGAAAATACCGATGATTGGAGGGAAGTCTTCATAGACTACTTTAAGTCCCACCGATTGCCCAAAGAAGCGTCCACGAAACATCAGCTCATAAAACGAGCTCTGTCTTTCGCCTTCGTCAATGATACTCTGTACAAAAGGTTATTTGATTCTCTGTGGCTGAGATGCTTAGGACCTGACGAAGCAAAAAGGGTCGTCCAGAAAGTTCATGACGGACTCTGCGGTTCTCACCAAGCGGGCCCAAAGATGAAGTTGAAGATCAAACGGATAGGCTACTACTGGCCCACGATGATTCAAGATTGCCTCGAATATGCGAAGCAATGCCACTCATGCCAAATTCATGGGGATTTCATCCATCAACATCCAAATCCACTACACCCAACGGTGGCTAGCTGGCCATTCGAAATGTGGTGGACTGATATAGTCGGCCCCATCGAACCAGCATCGTTTAGAGGACATCGTTTCATCCTAGCGACGACTGACTACTTCTCTAAATGGGCAGAAGCAGTACCGTTAAGAGAGGTGAAGACGGAAAATATCCTCCACTTCTTCAAGACGCACGTCATATATCGGTTTGGAACTCCGCGACGGATCATCTCCGATAACGGGCCAGCTTACAGAAGCCACAAGATCAGTCGCTTCGCGCAACAGCATAATATAGACTGGAGATATTCCTCGGTTTACAATCCACGAGCCAACGGACTAGCTGAAGCCTTCAACAAGACCTTAACAAAGATCATAAAGAAAACGGTGTCCCGAAATAAGAAAGACTGGCACGAAAGACTGCAAGAAGCTCTTTGGGCATATCGAACTACGTTCAAGACGGCCACGAACACAACGCCGTACGAGTTGGTGTTCGGTACAGAAGCAGTACTCCCCCTCGAGATAGAGTTACCCTCTCTACGAGTGGCAGTCCACTACGAGCTGACGGACGAAGAAAATGCTCACCTCATACGAAAGATTGACCCGACCGAGGACATTCCGCCAAGGCGAACTCGTGCTAGTGGTCAAAAGGCCTATGATCCCCAATCGCGCCAAGCGGGGAAAATTCGAGCCAAACTATGAAGGCCCGTACATCATAGATAAAGTTTACCAGGGTGGGGCCTATCTACTCATGGACATGCACGGTGAAAGGCCTTTCAGGCCGATAAACGGTCGCTTCCTAAAGAAATACTATGCTTAATAAGCCACAGCCTAGGTCAATGATAGATGACGACGACTATGTCCGCTCGCTATCTTCCTAAGCTCAAGCTTTATAAAAAGTAGCCGGCCTTCTCCATAACGGACCGAAACGTCCTTAAACTAACGATGGACCGAAACGTCCTTAAACTAACGACGGACCGAAATGTCCTTAAACTAATAGCAGACCGAAACGTCTTTAAACTACTACCGCAGTATCTTTAGGCTGACAAGATATATAAAAAAAACAAATAAAAATAAAATTAAAAAAAATGGTATGTCCATAAGCAAAAAGGGCACGGATGAAAACCCGAAAGGGCTCCGTGAGTAAAAACAGCAGGGCTACCGGCGAGTGTTCGTGAAAACCCGAAAGGGCGCGACCTCGTAAAAAAAAAGAGAAAAAAATATATATATAAAAATAAAAAGAATAATAAAAAAAACGGTATGTCCATAAGCAAAATGGGCACGGATGAAAACCCGAAAGGGCTCCGTGAGTAAAAACAGCAGGGCTACCGGCGAGTGTTTGTGAAAACCTGAAAGGGCGCAATCTCGTTAAAGGACACTTATAGGGTCCTATCGACCTTATAAGAAGAAACCACCCACGTGAGATCCTTTCCCTAAGGAGAAAATACACTTGCGAGATCCTCACGACTCGTAAGGAGAACTCTCTTATGGGACCCTCACGGCTCATAAGAGTTGAAAGTCTTAAGTTACAGAGACCTAAACCTGTGCTTAAGCAACCCCCACAACTTCCGATATTGCCCTACAAGTGGCTCAATACCGACCCTTGTATACAATCCACGGGCGCGAATAAACATTTCCCTAACCAAGTCTCATCCGTGACTGGGGATATGTTCGCATGGTAAACAACCCTTGTAAATCCTCTCGATTTATGAGGAGAAAACCCTCCTGTAGGATCCTTACGACTTACAGAGGAAACAAACACTTAGGAATCCTCACGAGTCCTAAGGTGAAAATACACCTACAAGATCCTCACGACTTGTAGGGAGAAATAACTTCGTGAAACCCTTACGGCTCATGAAGTCAAAAGCCTTAGCCGACGGGACCCTAACCCTAGTCGATAAGCCACCTTTGTTCGACATCGACAGAGGCAGATGATGATTCGCTCCTGGTAATATCCCAGTTGTAGCGATGCTGATGCCGAGATCGGTGTCTAATTTCAGGTTTACGGCGAAAAGCCAGTAAGCCGCACATGCATACGAAATAGCCGAAATGATGGGGCAACTTGCAATAAAAAAGCAGCAAATAAAAATGTATGCATGCAAAATAGCCGAAATGATAGGGCAACTCGCAATAAAAAGCAGCGAGTAAAAATAAAATAAATAGCCGAAATGATTGGGCACCGCGAAAAATAGCCGAAATGATTGGGCAATCGCGACCTTCGCGATATAAAAGCAGAAATGATAGAGCATCGCGGAGATAAAACAAAAAAAATGATGATAAGACTTTGGCCCTACAGTTAAGATCACATCGATCCCTGTATACAATCCAAGGGCATAAACAAAGAGGGAACCATACTTTCCCAGCAGGCTCCGCCAGAAGACGAAGATAAATCTCGACGGCTCAGTCCAACTCCGAAGAAACCAGTATCTTCATCAAATTCCTTGATTCACGGATACAAACACTCCTTGACGAGAGCCTCCTGATCCGCGTCGACTCGCAGAGCCACCAGTGCCTCCGTGGGAATCCTCGACTCGTTTCAAACCCCAAGGAAACAAATAATCCTTGGCGCTCGGGAAACAAATAATCCCTAGCAAACTCCTCGACTCACGGATACAAACACTCCTTGACGAGAGCCTCCTGATCCGCGTCGACTCGCAGAGCCACCAGTGCCTCCGTGGGAATCCTTGACTCGTTTCAAACCCCAAGGAAACAAATAATCCTTGGCGCTTGGGAAACAAATAATCCCTAGCAAACTCCTCGACTCACGGATACAAACACTCCTTGACGAGAGCCTCCTGATCCGCGTCGACTCGCAGAGCCACCAGTGCCTCCGTGGGAATCCTCGACTCGTTTCAAACCCCAAGGAAACAAATAATCCTTGGCGCTTGGGAAACAAATAATCCCTAGCAAACTCCTCGACTCACGGATACAAACACTCCTTGACGAGAGCCTCCTGATCCGCGTCGACTCGCAGAGCCACCAGTGCCTCCGTGGGAATCCTCGACTCGTTTCAAACCCCAAGGAAACAAATAATCCTTGGCGCTTGGGAAACAAATAATCCCTAGCAAACTCCTCAACTCACGGATACAAACACTCCTTGACGAGAGCCTCCTGATTCGCGTCGACTCGCAGAGCCACCAGTGCCTCCGTGGGAATCCTCGACTCGTTTCAAACCCTAAGGAAACAAATAATCCTTGGCGCTTGGGAAACAAATAATCCCTAGCAAACTCCTCGACTCACGGATACAAACACTCCTTGACGAGAGCCTCCTGATTCGCGTCGGCTCGCAGAGAAACTAGTGTCTCCGCGGGAAATTCCCGATTCGTCTCAACATGCAAATGAAGCCTCAGGCAGCAAGGACTAAAAAACTTGCTTCCTGAGCAATGGGACCCTGCAAGTAAATCCAAAATGGTCTCCTGCATACTATTCACGGGTCTCACTCTCCAAAGTCGAATTTCGATGAGGAGGGAAACAACCGCTTGTGGGTCCTCTCGACTCGTAAGAAGGGAAAATTCTCTTATAGGATCCTTACGACTTATAAGAGAAAACCACACTTAGGAATCCTCACGATTCCTAAGGAGAAAACCCACCTACGAGATCCTCTCGATCCGTAGGGAGAAAAATCTCTATGAGACCCTCACGGCTTATAGAGTTGAAAAGTCTTAGGCAGCAGATCTGAACCTGCGGCCTAAGCCATCGCTATTTCTTAAGAAAGTCGGGATACTCGTCATGGTCATTAAGGTGGCATGCTGATAATGAAAGAAAGAAAAGACGGAGAAAATGACATATTACAAAAAAGGTGTATCTTTTATTCATAAACTTGATTGGATACAGGATACATTATGTCAAAGAATAAAAAATTGGTATATATATACATTCTTTTATTTACAAGTACAAACGATACAAGGAGAGTTACTGAGAAGGAAGCCTCTTGAATAGCTCTATCAAATGCTCGCGTACTTCCTTCCACGCCTTCTCTTGATTAGCCGCCACCGCCAATTCGGCCTCTACTTGAGCCCGCTGCTGCATGAAGGAGGCAAGCTGTTCCCCAACGACCTGCTGAGCTGCTTCACGGCCTCGGGCATCACGCTCGGCGGCATCAAGCTTCCGCTTCAGGGCTAGCCCATTAGAAATACGCTCCAGAAGGCCTTCAAAGACAGCTTTCACCTCGGCAGCATTCGTCCTGACTTCAGCGCGCAAGCGAGCAGCTGCGCTTGAAGATTCCTGACGTTCCTTCAACCGTAAAGCTGCTTCTTGCTCCAAATGACGGAAATAAGAAGTGCTTTGCTCGAGCCAGGCTGTCCGTTGGGTGCTTATGGCCAAAACTTCAGGAGAAGGACACGTCGACTCCAGCCGATATAGGCAGGCCTCGACCTCCCTGCAGTGGTTAACCCAAGATTCGACGACGCCTTCATTATGAAAGTTTACGAGCGCCGCCAACATTGGATTAACTTCCACAGCGAAATCTGCGGCAGAAGGGAGAGCGTCCGCGTTAAGCTTTTCGATATACCCGCTCAGCATGCCCAAACTCATCACGGCACCCTTTGAAGATGGACGTTTCAAGAAAGGTCCTGCCGGTGAAAGGACACGAGACTCAAGAGGGATCGGAGCCGGAACGATAGCTGCAAAACAAAACATTGTTAGACGATGGTTCAAGAGATGTTAAAGAATCGTCAAAAAGGAAATTTACTATACCAGCTGCAACAGATGGTAAAGCTGGAAGGGCCGGTGGCGTGGCAGGTCTTGCGTCCCCTCCTTCAATTCGTGGCACTACAATAAGGAAGAGGAAAAGTCAGAAATCATCCCATTGCTAAAATAGGGGGGGAGGAAATAAAGACATCGAAATGAAAGTATGCTCACCGGCACCACTAGAAGGAGAAGCGAATTCGGATGGGAAGGAGAAGTGTTGGAGCAACACTTGGTATAGATGATCAAAGAGCACTCCTGAAAGGACACAGTGATATAACGTTAGTACATAAGCTACATGTTTAAGAGACTAACTCATGAGTCGTAAATCCATACCTTCCAGCATCCGCGATGGCACGAGGGAAGGCTGGGAGATGACCACCGCCAGAGCAGTAGTTTACGGTGCTCCTTCGAGCAATGGAGCATCGGCACTGGCCGCGCCTGCGTTAAAAACAAAGACAGAATTGTTAGAAAAGATCGCAAGATATGTAAAAAAAAAGGGAATGATGGTAACTCGAAGTTTACCCGACGAGTTGCCAGCCGAAACTGAGGCAATTCCCTCCTCCATCGACATGAGGCCACCACCCGTAACCTCATCACCCGACTCGATAGGGACCGTCGTCGTGCTCGCACGACCAGGAGACGGCAGAAGATCGTAGATGGGGAGGGCAATGATTGGAGCGTTGCTGGACTCTTGGAAGGCAGCGGCTGACTCTTCCCCAAGAGTCGTACCCATATCACCCGCTACTTCCTCGGGCTCCGCTGTCTCCATCGGCTCATCTACCGTCACCACGAGGTCGCCAGCCTCAAGTGCCTCGTCGCCATCACCCCGGACTCAGTTGTAATGATCGTTTCATCTGCCGCCACTTCAGGCTCGGCATCAACGACCTTCTCGGCTATAGGCCCCCCAACCTCCGCACCAGGCTCCATGGCCTCAACGATGTTGCCCACTGTCGGCTCGGGTTCGGCAGGAACCGCCTCCTCTGTTCCCCTGGGTTCAACGGTCTCCGCCTCACCCTCGGTCGGACTCGGCCCTGCAAAATAATAGATATAAGAACCGTCGACATTATAACTCTCACAATAAAAATTCTGAAGGAAATGTTACCTGAAGTGGACTTATCATTTGCGCTTCGAACGGCGCGCGCCACTTGTCGGCGAGCAGTGGATAGGGCGACAGGGGCCCCTCCGGAAGGAGTATCTGCCCGAGGGACGGTGCTTGGGCCCGCTCCCATAGCCAAAGCAGTCCGGCGCGCCTTAGCCTCGCGCCTCAGCCGCTTTCTCTCCTCCTGGGCCGTTGAGACGGACCTCACCAGAGCCTCTCTCATTGAGGCGTCTTCATCCGTGAGTAGGGATGCCTCCAAATTTTTCAAGGCATCCCTCGTCGTTTTGTCAAGTTGAGGCTCTTGCAACGGCCCCGACGAGACCGGGACGTCAGTAACAGGCTTGAGAAGGATCCCCGCATTAACTGATATAGCCCCTACAAAGAAACAAAGGAAGAAGGTTAGGTTGACCATCAGAAGAGATAACAAATTTTTCTGATGAAAGGAAAGGGGGTGGAACGTACCAACGCCTGCTAGAGCACGTTTCTCCTCCTCCTCTTGGAAGGTTTTCAAAGAGGCAGCAATAGCCTCTTCGGTAGAGACACCTGTTGAAAATAGGAAAAGTATTAGTCAAGAATAAAAAAAAATGCGATGAAATGATGAGGAAAGCGGCTAATGATCACCTGACTCCGTGAGTTTGCTCAACATCGCTTCGAGCCTTGCTGATCGCTCAGAAGCTGCAATAGCGGCCGCCAAATTGGTGTCTGCAGGGTCTACCAAGAAGCCCTTATTGCTGCCATATTCACTTATTCCTTTGTTAAGAGGGGCCTCAGGCTCTAAATTGAGGATCGCGTCGAGAGAAAGGATCGACTTCTTCTTTTTTTGCCCGCCAGCTCTAGATGCACCTGGAATTGATTTGCGCTTGGCAGTCACCTTGGGGCGGCGGGTCCCGATATCCGCTCCTACGCCGGACTCTGGCGACATTACACTAACCGTCTTCGTAGGAACACGGGGCGCCTGTGGTGCATTCACCGTAGCAGACAGCGGCAATCCACGCGGGGGGCTCAACACGCATGGTCGGTCGACTCCGGCATCTTTCAACGGAGGAATGACCGGGATCCTTGGTTGCAAGGGGGCCTTGCGATCACCGCCAAGAGGCGCACCCCTACGGTCAACCAGTATACGCTTCTCCGTTAAGATAATTGGGCCCATCGCATGCGCATACCAAGCCACGTACGTGTTAAGCATCTTAGGGACACAGCTGGGTTCACTAATGAAGAAATAGGAACCCGTGTTAAGCCGTGTGAAATGGTGCATTGCGTTCTTCATCCCCTCTCGGCTGACCACAGGCTTTTCTAAGAAAGCTTCCATCGGGATCCCTTGGTTATAGCTCGATTGCTGAGCAAACCGGTGCGGGTTGTACCTCATGAAAAATGCGGTCTCATTCTGCCTAAACACTAGATAGCCCGGCCGAATGGAGTAGAGGTGGAGGATTTCCCGAGCCTTCAATACGGAAGCCCCGTCCTTGAAATCATCGCGCAGTGGCACTACTGACTTAGCAGTCTCTGAGCCTATGGTTATAACCTTATCCACAAAGGAAATCTTCGCTCCGACCAGATGTGGACGAAGGAGCAGCCCCCTAGACTCCCGTGGGGGTGCAAACACAATTGAAGCGCCGACCAACCGCATGACTCTCGGGAGTCTGCATTTCTCGAAGAACGGAGGAATCTTATGGACACCGAACACCCCTTGCACATGCATTTCCATCCAGGAGGTGAAATAATGCGTCGGGAAGTTAGCGGGCTGTATCCCCGGCTCACTAGCGTCCGCCGCTACGCTAAGTCCTTTATAAAGGTAGGCCAGCCCGGCGATTCCTACTGATAACTGTAAACCAGCCACCATTCGATGCGCTGGGTAAAAGACGGAGGGCCGCATGCGACGCGGGTGCATGGGGAGCGCAAAGCTGCATAGCCACAAACCCAAGAACCCAATAAAAAAGGTCTCCTCATCCATGCCCGGGACGGCAATTTCTGAGAAAGGGACGACGGCTGCGCCGGGGAGATAAAAATCCCTTTGATCATTCTCCGATACAGGTCGACGGTCTAAGACGAAGCCGAAAGGGTCATCGAGCTGAGCAAACTTCTCACTCCGCTCTGATAGGAGCTCCGGGCGAATGAAGCGGGCAATAAAATCTGCGAAACTGACGCCCCGGTCGCCCAATTCCAGATGGAGTCCTTCGTAGATCTCCAACATCTTCACCAGGCCCGGATACTGATGCTGGACGGCGTTTTCCGGAGTTAGGTCAAACACCAGCGGTTTGGTGACAAAGACGTATTCGTCAGGAGGTAGCAACTCCTCGTAATGCTCCCCCCTCATCGGTAAACCCGAGAGCTCGGCAAACTCCTCCAAGGAAATTGAGACCTCCCTATCCGCCATCAGGAAAGTGTGGGTGGGGATATTCCATTGTTCAATGAAGGCTTTGATCCACCACGTTGGAGGAGAGGGATACTCAAAGAGCGAGACGTAGATGGCTGAATACAACCCAATCTTCATTAGATGAGTCCTTTTCGCAGATAAGATGTATCGGGCCCACTGCAAGTATCCGGCGGGCGGTCGCGGCACCAATCCAATATTATAGGCCTGTCCCCAAGGGCGTGCTTCACCCTGACAGATTCGCCTTCCTAAAATATCTATTGCCGGCAGCGGCTGCACGGGAATAGCACCAATTGCGGGTTGGAGGAGGTCATCCGAATTCCAATTTTTAACCTCCACGGCATACTTCGCCGGGGGTTCGTCCGCATAGGGGATTGGAGTTATGGGTTCAGACGGCGTGGCAAAACTGAAACTGCGGCGACCCTGGATGATCTGGCTGTACCACCTCCTCCACAGGTGGAGTTTTTTGCACTCGGGGTCATGATCCTTAATAAGAGCGAGCGCCACCCGGTCCACTGGCGAATGAGGGAACCCTCCTTCCGAGCGAACAAAGGGGAAAGACAAGTCGTCAGACATGTTTCCTGTGGAAAGACAAAAATAACCGTTTAGTGTTCTAACGCTTGGCATTTTAAAATCTTACTCCACACTGTGATGCAGTGGGTAGGGGACCAAAGGGGGACCCACAAAATCTGGATGACGGTGCATCATTTAATAAGACGATCCCATCATTACATGAGACTGTCAATTCATGGAAAAAGATCCACAAAGAATATCCTCATTGATGGGAAATCCCTAGAGACAAGGAGAAAGTCTCCTCTTTTAGAGCAAAGCTCTGTCACAGAGTGACATTTGTCAAACTCTGGTCTCAGGGGAACAAGATTCCTCAAAAGAGCATAGCTTTTTGGTAATAATGGAAAGATCCATCAAATTTTTTTAACACACTTAAAAGAATTAAAATGTTGGAATATTGAAAAATCCATGGAAACTTATGAAAAATTCTTCATTTTTCAGATCTAAAAAGATCTACATTTGATCCAAGAGCAAAGCTCTGTTCATGGGTTAAAACCCATGGACAAGATCTCTGTAGATCTGTAAGTTTTTGAGAGCAAGGCTCTGGTGATAAAACTCTAAAAGGTTTTTCTTCTTTAGATCAAAGATCTATAAGAGCAAGGCTCTGTTAATTAAATTAAATTTAATTTAAATTACCTAGAGTGATTCTAAGTTCTGAACTTTGAAGTTCTTGGGGAAAGAACAAGAGCAAGGCTCTGAGAATCAAAATTCTTAAGAGTTGTAAGAATTTTCTAAGGACCAAGGGTCCTATTTATAGGCGCCTGCGCCCCTTCAACTTATCAGTTGATCCAAAGGCTGAGGTTTTGCCACCGCTGCACTCACGTGCGCGCCACGTGAGCGCAACGGTGGGGGGGCATTTGTTTCCCCAATCAGAGCAAGGCTCTGTTTAAATTTCAAAAAAATTCAAATTTTGAAGCAACGCTTCAAATACTGTGCGCTGCGCGCAACGCGCCATGTGTCAGAAGTTGATACGACAGCGCAACGCCCAAGGCGGTGCGTCCAATCAGAGCAAGGCTTTCTTAAAAAACAAAAAGTAAAAGAAGCAACGTTCAGTTGCGCAAGCGCTGCGCTGTGCGACACGTGTCTGCGCTGTTGCGCAAGCACAACTGCGCAAGCGCTGCGCTGCGCGACACGTGTCTGCGCAGTTGCGCAAGCACAGGTGCGCAAGCACAGCTGCGCAAGCGCTGCGCTGCGCGACACGTGTCTGCGCAGTTGCGCAAGCACAGCTGCGCAAGCGCTGCGCTGCGCGACACGTGTCACGCGCTGCGGGAGTTGCGCAAAACAGAATAAATCTTTTCTGTTCTTGTTAAAACAAGAAGATTTTCTTCTGTAAAGCAGGGGCCTTTGGATCAAAGATCCAACGGTGGGGAAAATTCCCCAAATCACTCAGAAAAAGATCTCTGTAACAAATTTAACTAATTTGTGAGCACTATAAAAAGGACCCCAGACCTCATTTCAAAAGCATCAACATTTCTTGAAAAATCAAAGATCCAACGGTGGGGAAAATTCCCCAAATCACTCAGAAAAAGATCTCTGTAACAAATTTAACTAATTTGTGAGCACTATAAAAAGGACCCCAGACCTCATTTCAAAAGCATCAACATTTCTTGAAAAATCAAGAGCTTCAAACAGAGAGAACTCTGAGAAAAATTTTAAGAAAAAGGTAAAAACCTTCATAAGAGAGAAGAAATTTCTTCTAATAGATCATTGATCTAAAAACAAGATCAATGATCTTCACATAATAAACAGTGCTTTGCACTTCTTATGAACCACTGGTTCTTTAAAACAAGAAAAACAGAAATAAAAAAAAATAGTGCTTTGCACTTTTATGAACCTTTGGTTCTTGAAATAAAAAGAAAAACTTGTTTTTCTTTGATCTAAATTAGATCAAGAAATCAAATAGTGCTTTGCACTTCTTTTATGAACCATTGGTTCTTGAATCTAAAGGATTCTCAAATTAATAGTGCTTTGCACTTATAAATCTGCACTGTTGCGCTCTTTGATTGGCGCAAAGCGCCTGAAAATGCAATGCATTTTCTCTGTTAAAAGGGCCAGGCCCAAATCAAAATGACCTAACAGGCCAAAATAAATTGCAAGGCAATAAATAGGCAGAGCCCAAATAAATTGATGCTTTGCATCCTTTATACAAGGGCAGAGCCCAAATAAAATTGATGCCTTGCATCATTCCTAAAAGAACAGAGCCCAAAACAAATTGATGCTCTGCATCCTTTTTGGGCAAAGCCTAAATAAAAATAAAAAAGAAATGCAATGCAAAAGCAAATAAAATGTTGAACATTTTCAACTGGACTTAGCCAAATTTTGGCCGTAAGTCCTTAAATTAAATTGACTGAGCAAGATTGCTCTCTTAAATCAATTTACTACCGGTTCGAGGGTACATCTCCGAACTCCTCTGACACATGTCGTTGTAATCCTTCAACGACGTCAGAGAGGTGACGGGTCCCAACGACCACACGTATATGGACTACGGGGTCCTTAAACTCGTGGACCGAAACGTCCTTAAACTAATATCGGACCGAAACATCCTTAAACTAATATCGGACCGAAACGTCCTTAAACTAACGGTGGACCACTATGTCCTTAAACTGGTATTGGACCACCATGTCCCTAAACTGGCACAATAGAGCCCAAATGCTCTTTTGTCGGATCTAAACGATCCCGTTAAGTCGATCTTAGTCCCAAACTGGACTAACGTATCCTTAACAACCGTTTAAGTTGATCTTAGCCTCAAATATGGCTAACGCATCTTTAAACCTTCAAACAGACTTTAGTCCCAAATTGGACTATAAATTCCTCCAATCAACTTTGGCTCAAGGGTACATCTCTGAACTCCTCTGACATTTGTCTTTGTAATCCTTCAACGTCGTCAGAGGGGTGACGGGTCCTGACGACCATACATGAAATGGACCACTATGTCCCTAAACTGGAACAATAGAGCCAATTGCTCTTTTGGCGGATCTAAACGATCCTGTTAAGTTGATCTTAGTCTCAAATTAGACTAACGTATCCTTAACAAATGTTTGAGTTGATCTTAGCCTCAAACATGGCTAATGCATCCTCAAACCAAAACCCTAAACCCAAATCTAAGAAAACACGGATTTGGACTAATCCACGTCCTACGGGCGACGACATAAATTGGTCTCCGTATACAATCCATGGGCAATCACAAACAAAACAAACACCCACGACACGAAGTGAAATTCTGGAGAAGGAGAAAGTTGTTACCGTGAAGCGGTAGCGTGATTAACTGCAGGGGCTTGCGCCTGCAGGGAAGAGCGTCCCCACAATCAAAAACCCCTCAAGCGAGGGGGAATCTGACGAAGTCTGCTACATCGGTCGCATCCGTCTAAACCTCCGATACACGGTGCCATAAATCAACTTGGTATTTTCGGAGAGGTGGACGGATAGCACCAATTAGCATCTGCCCCGAACCTCAGGCGAGACACCCCATGTCTCGGCCGCCGTTCGGAGGGGAACAGTCCATGTGCAACAGTTACCGATAACTCCAAAACAATCAGGACTTCAATTCTGTTTAAAAGTCTGACTCAGTTCGAGTCATGATCAAATCTGAATACAATATGACTTGAATTCATTTCAAGTATAACTGCAATACAACATGAATCCATGAATTCCAGAATACAATTTATAACAACATGAACATGACTTGAACCGAACTATGGATCTACTCTGTTTACATGACTATCCATTTATATCCATTCCGTTTACCTGATATCATGATTTCGGCAAGTCGTATACAACTATTCATTACATTACATCAATACATAAGACATTACAGGGTTTATAAAGGGGTAGACTGGCACAGAATATGTTAAAGGTGGCACGAGATGGTCATTAAAAGACGTATCTATACATCCATGCCGTTTTTCCATGGTTTTATTGACGGAGCCTTTTACTACGAGTTACCAAAGTCTACGGTGTAAGTTGGACTCCTCACGTATACACTGGCATATTCTGCACCAAGCTACACACAACTGCGTTAATATTATAATCAAACATTACTAGTTATACTCTATTATCTGTCTATTCTATTTCTTTCTTTCTTTGGGATTTACCGAGCGATAGTTCGTTGATGACATTCCTATTTCTCTTCTTTCTTTTGAATGTTGTCAGGAGGACCCGACTCTGAGGAGTTTGAGACCAGCCAGGAGTACTTGGAGCCGACTACTGAGTAGCATGACCATTAGGCTTTACTTGTACATACTTTTCATTTCAGTTATGCCATTGTTTAGGCATTGCATTCCAGACTTGTATTTACTTTCCTGTATTGTATTGTAAAGAAATATTGAATAAATAAAATTTGCTGTTCATTTATATTCATGTCTCTTGTGTACATTTTACTTTATATTGCTTAGTTACACTTATCGTATTTACTTCTGAGTAAATACGTAGCGGGCCCCGTCGCGTCTCCTTACCGTACACCGGGAAGCGGGGCGTGACAGGTTTTGTTGGTGGCCCATATAGGCCAGTTCTGCATGGACATGCAGGTCAGTTCTGCATGAAGTCCTAAGCAATATAACACATGCATCAGCAACTAAAAACATTCTTTACATTTCATGCTCCTTAAATCTTACAATTTCATATACTTTGAATCTATCCTAACCCTAATTTTCTTTCAAGGTTATGGATTCTCCAAACAATACCAGCACCAACTTCAATAACACACCACCACCTCTACTGCTTACGCCTACCGTTGTGCTCCGATCAATGAGCAGACGGTACTGCTTGAGGCAATCTGAAGCCTCCTGGAAGGACAACAGAAGCAGACTGCTATATTAATGAATCGTCCAGAATCGGAAGCGCCCGGAGTAAAGCAATTCCGGTCATTGCACCCAAAGCAATTTTCGGGGAATGAGAGCCCTCTGGAAGCTGAAGAATGGGCTCAGAGCATCGAGGATGATCTGGCAGCAGCACAAGTGCTAGAGATCGCTTGGGTACGAGTTGCGAAGCTGCAACTTACTGACAACGCCCGAGTTTAGTGGAAGGAGGAAGAAAGCCGTCTTGACCAGCCGATCGAATGGAAAACCTTTCGCGACATGTTCGACGCGAAGTACTTTCCAGAGACTGCCCGATTTGACATGGAGCAGCAATTCATCCACCTACAATGTTCAGTTGATAAAACTGCACATTTGTATTACATTTTTCCTACCATTTGCTAATTAAAATAAGGACTTTATTATAAAATATTATACATATGAGGGTTTATGTGTAAAAACACTATTTTCCATGTGTTAATATATTTTAATTAGCATTTGTTAGGAAAATATATGCAAATAAATTCATTGACCTAATCCTAGTAGAACAAAGTCTACTAAATCTTATTTGAGTTGTTGTGCAGAATTTTTCCAAGTTGTGCAGAATCTTTCAAGACTAGAATCAAGGAAATCAAGTTGTTGAGAAGACCTACCTAATTAAGAAGCAAAACTTGGAGACCAAGTCTGGCAGCAACCACGAGAAGATTTCAAAGATACAAAGGTTCCAGAGGAGTCCAAATGTCACAAAGACAGATGCCCTAAAGTTTGATGAACGGAGGAGATTAAACGGCCGCGGATCCGCGGCCTTACCCCCCTTGGGCCGCGGATTCGCCGCGGTAAAGAAGAATTGGGAGTTGAGGATTTTTAGGGAAAATCTTTTCTGCTTAAATCATATTTTGGAAGCAAATGATTCTGGCTTTACACTATAAAAAGGCACCGAGAGCCTCTTGGAAAATTTATCAAGCCGACGCGATCACGAAGCCCCAGACGCTCACGCATCCAGGCTGATCATCAACTGTTCGTCTATCTCCTTAGGAAAGATCGAGAAGCAACTAGTTTGTAATCATTTTCTACGGAATAAAGTGTAGATTGTTCAAGTGATTAATAAAGGTAGTTATTTTATTTAATTCTTTTGCATTTTACATTATGTTTCCCCTCTCTGTCTTTTCATCTTCTTCTCCCAACATGCACGAGTAATTCTCCGCTTGTTAGGGTTCGTAGGATTAGGGTAGGCTAATGGATGATGAACATCCCTAAACATTTTTTAAGTCTTATAAAGTTTATGAACTTTATCAAAAGAGTCATTAACATCCTAATCGGGCGCGCTAGCAATTCATTGCTAGTTCCGACCGCGATTAGAGATTAGATTAATGATTGTTTTGGTAAATGCTAGATTTGAACGGAGTTCCGTGTCGAGATAAGGGTTAAGAGTGGGATTCCTTTTCCCTCCAGAAACCCTAATCTACACGCATCACCGTCGTTCTAGTTTTAAATCTATTAATGGATAAAAAGGGTAACTTTTAATTAATCGTCCATGACTACTAAATCCTAACGAACCCTACAAGCCTTCTTATCATATTATCTAAATCTCTAAAATAATCTAGATCTATATTTTTGCATTCTTGCTTAACGTAGATCTAGAAACTTTTCACAAAATTCTTATTTCCTCCTCTCTTTCAACACATCTAAAGTAAGAGTAAAAGGTTCCACGTTTCCCTGAGGACAACCCGTACTCACCTCGGTCTAGCTACGCGCGACACCGTTCTGATTGCGGTTAACTACAAACACTTTTTCGTACCAATCAAATGGCGCCGTTGCCGGGGATACGTGGGTAATTTTTTATTTTTACTATTTGTGTTGAATTCTTAGACGATTTATATCATTATTAACACAAAACTGCAAATTGCATATTTAACGATTTGTGCGTGAATTTTGCAAGGAGATCTGGAGTCACAAAATTGAGGAAAACAGAAGACAGAGGCATTCATCGAGATCCAGAGGAGCACAGAGAGCTTGAGAAAAATTTTCATCAACTGTTCCTTCCACCTTGCGGCGGAACCGCGGCACAAAGGTGCTTACTGCGGCGGAAACGCGGTGGTTTAGAGGGATTAGGGCTACAGAACTCTCTGGTAAGATTCTCAACTCCTTCTCTCTCCTCTCAAATCCAATAAAATCTATCTTCCGCAGGATTCTTTGCAAAAATCGCGCCGCTCAAAAATCTTTTTGCAAAAGTTTTGTGATTGGTTTTGTTTTGCATAGTTTAATACGGATTTTTAAGAGGCAAAGACCAAATCAAGATTAGGTGGGGATTTCATCACCCTTCCTAAGCCCCACAAATCACAAACCGAGCATCTGCATCAACCCTACAATAATTTAAAAAATATCTAGACCAGACTCTAAGGACTGTCGCGCTCATTAAGGACAGAGGAAGGTCGTGGGTAATCTATCGTTTATCCGCATTACTTTTGTAGTGCCTAGGCAAGTGTGTCAAAGGCTAGTGGTTTTTAATTAGGCCCACTACTATGGTTCCTTCCCACTTACCTGGCACTTATCTGGCTACAAGGGTAGTATGGAGGCGGTAGAGGATTGATCCTGCGGCTTGTCCTTTGGAAGTCTAGGAGCGGTCTAGAGACTGGACCTAGGTGACCTTAGTTCTAGGGTTGCTTGTGCATCTTAGGGAGATTTGTCTTGAGTCCCACTTTTTCAAAACAAGCCAATTTTAAATCACACACACGCTGCCACTTGCACTAAACCCGCTTAGTGCATGCTCGGCTGGACACGGGATCCTAGTGCCCGTCTTGTCCACGTTCCTGCTATCGACGCCGAAGTCGGTACTTCTTCATCTTCTTTTCCCCCACCACACACCACATCGACCGAGATGGACGGCACTCCATCAGAG
Source organism: Agapanthus africanus (assembly GCA_030015575.1). Taxonomy (NCBI): domain Eukaryota; kingdom Viridiplantae; phylum Streptophyta; class Magnoliopsida; order Asparagales; family Amaryllidaceae; genus Agapanthus; species Agapanthus africanus. Next base: position 474,020,599 of record CM057343.1, read on the forward strand.
TATAACACCACGCTGCCACCGCCCGAAGGTGCGCAGAATCCACCGCGCATTTCTCTCCAAGAGAGATGCTAGCCTATCCGTGGTCCTCTTCCCACTTGTCTATCTCTTCCACCACCTAACGGGGATAATTTCGAAATTAAACCCCACTACATCAATCTGCTGCCCAAATTTCACGGGCTTGAGTCGGAAGACGCGTACGTTTTCATCACCAAATTCGAAAACGTATGCGCAATGATGGGTACTTCACAATTGACTTTAGATGCTATGAACTTACGTCTTCTCCCATTCACACTGTGCGACTTGGCAGAAAAATGGCTTTACAATACTGCCGCACATTCTATCACTAATTGGGATGAATTCGTCATAGCATTTCTTAAGAAGTTTTACCCAAACCATAAGACTGCACGTGTTAGGAGCGAGATCAACCAGTTCACCCAGCTTCCCAATGAACCATTTTGGAAGTGCTTTGAACGTTTCAAAGATCTGCTTGTCCAATGTCCTCATCATGGAATCAATAGATGGGATTTATGTCGGATTATATATGAGGGCATTAATTCAGCGACAAAGCAGATGCTTGAAACAATGTGTCAATGCAATTTCATGTCTAAAGACGACGGTGAAGCTTGGAAGTATCTGGAAGACCTCGCTGAACACACTTTGCAGTGGGAAAGCGTAAGACCACCTCCATCTAAGGGAGGTGTTCACCAGCTCGATGTTTCCATCGCAGTGAAAGCCGAAATGGCAGTGATGCAGAAGAAACTCGACGCTATTGAGAGCAGATTCTCATCAGTCTCCCTAAATCAGGTTATGCTTCCTAAGACCGTCTGTGGTTGCTGTTCGGATCCTTCACACTTAACGAAAGAATGTCCTATGAATGCATCGTTTCAAGCGAATGCTGCTTTTCAGCAGCGACCTAGAAACGATCCTTATTCTTCCACGTACAATGAAGGATGGAGGAATCATCCTAACTTTGCTTGGAATCAAAACCAACAAAGCAATTATCAAAGACCTCCTCCACAGCAACCACAACCACAGAATCAGCCCCCCTTTCAGTCACAGAATTTCCAAAATCCGGCCAACATTTCTACACCACAAGTGGCCGGTACTGACAACTCACTTGCACAAACTTTGGATATGTTCATGAAACAATCCATGCAAATTTCGGCTGAGATGAGGTCTTCTATTGATACCATAACGAAAAACTCCGCCTCCCAAGGTGAGAGTATTAAATCATTAGAAAACCAAATCGCACAGTTAAACGCTGCAATTAGTACGAGAGAGAAAGGGAAACTCCCATCTCAACCCCTACCGAATCCTGGCCATTCACAAAATCATAATGTGAATGCCGTTACTACGTTGAGATCGGGGAGAGAGCTGAATAACCGTGTGGGTGAGCAGTTTGATGTTAGTGACACATTTGATACCCCAGCTTCATCTTCTTCTTCCCCTAATTCGTCTAGTCCCCCACCTTCATCCGAGCCTATTCTTCGTTTTCCCCAAGGCTCGAACATTTCGCTAAATCTATCTAAGTCGATGCCCACTACAATTTTGGGATCGAATCCGTCGCCACCGTCTTCTCCACAAACGTTGGACCCAAAACTTATTGATCGAGCTCCATTTCCAAACCGATTAAGGGCCAACAGACATAACCCTCAAATGGAGAAGATTGTGGAAATGTTTAAGCAAGTTAGCGTGAATATTCCTCTCCTAGATGCTATTCAACAATTCCCATCTTATGCAAGAATCCTTACAGACTTGTGCACTAGGAAGAGAAAAACTCAAGTGCCTAAAAAGGTTTTCATGACGAGTAATGTTAGCACAGCTTTTACCCAACAAATACCAAAGAAACGTAAGGACCCCGGCTGTCCTACAATCTACCTTGTTTTTCTTAGGCGGGTCTTCTGTGGTGATCACTTTTACCACTCCATCATCGAGGGCAATTTCTTCGGGCATTTTCCCTTTTCTTTTGTCTTTTTTGTTCGAATCTTTGTTTGCAGGTCCGAGCTTCTTTTCAGGCAGTGTACGGTTACGCAGCTGGATGTTTTCGCAGTTCTTCTCCTCCTCTTCTTTTTCGGAGGTGGAGTCTTTGAAGAGGGGGCTGAAGGGTGTTTCATCATCAAAATCGTTCTCGAATGTAAGAACTGGAGGTTTTCCTCCATCCGAAATAGTACCAACCATATGATAGTTGCCAGTCATTTCTTCATGCGCATTTGTCCCACTATTTTGCTGTTGACGAGTGCGAGCTTCGCGCTTCATCCTCTTGAAGTGTTTTTAAAGGGCAACGTATCCTTGCCACCACTTCTTAAAGGCACTGCATTCCTCGATGGGGTGGGTGACCCTCCGATGATATAGGCAGTAGTTTGGATGTGATTCTTCTCTATCGATGCATATGACCCCGGGAGTGTTCGTTATGAGAGGTGGCAGCTTCATCCCCATTGACAGGGTTTAGCGAACTGCTTCTCTGTTTTGATCCTGCTCTTATTTGTTGCAGGTGTGCTTTGTTTTGGTTGGAGTACTTTACGAATCATCCTCATCGTGGCTTCTTTATCCAGAAACCGACGCTTACCATTTTCATATATGGCTGTCTCGCATTCTCGGTCAACTTTTCTTTTTTGAAAGGCTTCGTTTAGCAGCCTCTCAATCGGGTCTTCTTCTTGCAGTTTTGAGTATTTTAGCACCGATTCCGCTCCCAGTTCCTCTGCGTTGTTTTCTGATGCTGAGGGAGCCTCTTCGTCATATAACGACGAATGAGAGGCCATGTGGTAACTTGCTACACGGTTTTCAGTATCTTCTGATGAGTCATTTTCCTCATTATTGTCACTATCTTCGCCCTCAATAATATGCTTGAGGCATTCTTTGAGCGTGACCAGTGTTCACATCTTCTGGTTATACTCCTCCAGCGCATCTATGTATTTTTGTAAATCTGTTCGCTTGTCTTCATACTCAGTAGGCTGCACAGGCTTCTTGGTCTTATTTTTTTTCTTCGAAAACTTTGAAGGCTTAACTTGGAGGGTTTTCCCCTCGTCAACGATTTTTGGTGCGGGACAAGATTTTAGCATCCCTTCGATTATTTTGGGTTCAAGTGGGCTTTTCCATCTGACTGCCGGACTTGCTTGTAGATCCTTCAACATTCTTTGGGTTTTCGCTGAAAGAACGATTTCCCGTGGAGTTTCTTCCATGAGTGAGTATGATGCCCTCTGCGCATCCACCTTTTTGGGAGTGTGCTTCTAGGGTGGGTTTACCTTCCGGTTATCAAACAACGGAAATTTCCCCTGTTGAGACTGGTCCTCGACCCAGTTTTTTAAGACATAGCAATCTTCAATTGGGTGGCTCACCATTCTGTGATAGGAGCAGTAGTTAAGCTTGTTGACGTCGCCAGGTTGCGGTGGACGTCGCGGGTCTGGAAATGTGATGAGTTTATTACACATTGCCTATTCGAAAAGTCTCTTCGTCTTATCATGGGAAAACGAGTAAGCGCGTCCTAGTCTTACCACCAAGGACGGGCGTAGACGCGCGTTGTTTTGGCGAGCAGCTGGTTTTAGGCCACTCGGCTGTTGTTGCGTGTTAGCAACGAAGGCTGCTTTCCCTTTATCCTTAGCATTTCGAGGGTCCTTATTTGAGGAGGAAGGCCTATGGCCCATCTGGTCCATTTGGGCCAGTTTATCTATCAGAGCCTGAAAGGATGCGGGCTTGAAGAGTGTCATGATCTGGGACACAGACGTTTGAGGATCAAGGGTCCCGATGAATATGCCCACGGCAGAAAACTCTTCAATGTGCTGCTCGTATTTAGACCATAGGTTCCGCCACCGGATCGCGTATTGGACGAATATTTCTCCCGTCTTTACCCTGGCATTGATTAATGTTGTGATCGGATTGCATTCGCTCGCGCTGGCGAAATGCTGTGTGAAAAACAGTTCCATTTCTGCGAATGTTTTCATGGAGTCATTTGGGAGCTCCAAGTACCATTAGAAGGCTGTTTCTGACAGGCTGCCAACGAACTAGCGAAGCAACATTTTGTCGTCGCCTCCAGTGTTGCCGCACAGAGTTCTGAATTGCGCGACGTGTTGGTGAGGGTTGCATGTTCCTTTGTAGACATGGAACTTGGGGATCACATATTCTGGCGGGTATTTGATTTGATCATACCGGCTTGGATACGGTTGTTCAGTTCTGACAATTTGGCCAGCGACTTCATTAGCTTGACGAGATCTTATTTATTGAGCAATGTAATCATCAGGGGCGGCCTTAGAGATCATTTCCTCCTTGGCCGCTGATAAGGCCGGAAAGGGTTTGTTGTTTCCCCTCCATCATCCTCGACGATTATCGGCGAATCTTCGGCTGGAGGTTCTGGTTGGATCATCATTCTAACCATGTTTTGGAACAAGAGAGCCATCTGCTTTATGTTAGCAGCTTGCTAAGCAGTCTCTTTTTCCTTTCTCTCGAGCACCCTTCGCAGAAACTCCTTATCGGTCTCCTGCTCTTGGCGTTGTTCGGCTTCTTTATCCGGACTTTCTTTTTGTCCAGTGAGTGCCGTCATTTTATTCAGCATTTCATGGAGCTTTTGTTGTTGCTCCTGAGCCTTTGTCAGGGACCGAGTTTATGGTCGGTGACTCACCGAAGCATGGCTCTCTTCTTTTCCATTGGTCATATAGACCGTATGCACGATTATGCCTCCAGACTTGGGGCGTTTAGATCCATCGCCTTTGGAATTTGCCGAGGGCGGTAAAGTTTTCTACATCCTCGTTCTTTTATGAGAGATTGGAGTTGAAGAAGCCGTTGTGACAAGCACCTGTTTAAGAGAATTCCCCCATAGTATGGAGGAGGAGAGGTCTTTTTCTTGTCGAACCTTTGATTTCTTCAGTTGACAAGAGTATGTTTCCCCCAATCAGAGCAAAGCTCCGTTTGAATTTCAAAAATTCAAAAATTGAAGCAACGCTTCAAATCCCTTGCGCTGCGCGCCACGTGTCAAAAGCTGATACGTCAGCGCAGCGCCCAAGGCAGCGCGCCCAATCAGAGCAAGGCTCTATTTAAAACAAAATTAAAGGAAGCAACGCTTCAGTTGCGCAAGCGCTGCGCTGTGCGACACGTGTCAGCGCAGTTGCGCTGTGCGCTGCGCGACACGTGGTAGCGCAGTTGCGCAAGCGCAGTTGCGCTGCACTGTGCGTTGCGCGACACGTGTCAAGCGCTGGGACGTTTGCGCCAAACAGAATTAAAATTCCAGTAAGATCTCTCTGTTCTTGTTAAAACAAGAAGATTGTCTTCTGTAAAACAGAAGCCCTTGGATCAAAGATCCAACGGTGGGGAAAATTCCCCAAATCACTCAGAGAATGATCTCTTTAACAAATTTAACAAATTAATGAGCGCTATATAAAGGCCACTAGACCCCAATTGAAATGACATAAAAAAAACAAGAACACAGAGAGAATAGAGAAACTCAAGAAACATAGAGACTCCTCTAAAGAACTCTGAGAAAAAAACTCAAAAAAGAGAGAAAGGTAAAACCTTTGAATAAAAAAAAAAGAAAAATTTCTTCTGAATAGATCCTTAATCTAAGAACAAGATCATGGATCTTCAATAAAAAAATATAATAAATAACAAAAGCATTGCTTTTTTATGAACCATTGGTTCTGGAATCTTAAAGATTCTTTTCTTGAATCCAAAATTGGATTAAGATATAAAAACAGTGCCTTGCACTTGCAAATCTGCACTGTTGCGCTCCTGGGTTGGCGCAAGTCACCAGAGAGCGCCACGTGTCAGCTCCAGAATAACTTGCGCTATGCGCTTTTAAGATAGAGCTTTGCTCTCTGAAGTTGGCGCAACTCACCAGAGCGCGCCACGTGTCACAGCGCAGCGCACTGCGCTAGCGTGACACGTGTCACCTCCACAAGCGCTTGCGCTGAATAATTGGCGCAAAGCGCCTGACAAGCCACTGTCAGATAATTAATGCACTGCATTATTTACAGAAGGGCGAAGCCCAATTAAAAAAGGCCTAACAGGCCTAATAAAATGCTATGCATTATTTTAAAAAGGGCAGAGCCCAAATAAAAACAGATGTTGTGCATCATTTATAAAGGGACTGAGCCCAAATAAAAATGGCCTAGCAGGCCAGAATAAAATGCAGTGCATTATTAAACAGGGGCAAAGCCCTAGCACAGGACTAATAGGCCAAAGATAAAAACGTTGAATATTCTCAACTGGACTTAGCCCAATCATGGCCGTAAGTACTCAAATCAAATTGACTGAGCAAGACTGCTCTCTTAAATCAATTTACATCCAGTTCAAGGGTACATCTCTGAACTCCTCTGACACCTATCGTTGTAATCCTTCAACGACGTCAGAGAGGTGATGGGTCCCGACAACCACACATTGACACGGACTGTGGGGTCCTTAAACCCATGGACTTATGCCTCCTTAAACCCATGGACTTATGCCTCCTTAAACTAATGGACTAATGCGTCCTTAAACACACCCATATGGACTGTGGGGTCCTTAAACCCATGGACTTATGCGTCCTTAAACTAACGGACTAATGCGTCCTTAAACACATCCATACGGACTGTGGGGTCCTTAAACCCATGGACTAATGCGTCCTCAAACTAACATCCGGGAACAATGGACCACCATGTCCTTAAACAGGCAATGGACCGCAATGTCCTTACACTACCTATGGACCACTACGTCCCTAAACTGGAACAATAGAGCCCCCCCAAACGCTCTTTTGCCGGATCTAAACGATCCCGTTTAAGTTGATCTTAGCCTCAAATATGGATAATGTATCCTTAAACATTCAAACAGACTTTAGTTCGAAATTGGACTATAAGACCCCCAATCAACTTTGGTTCAAGTGTACATCTTTTAACTCCTCTAACACTTGTCGTTGTAATCCTTCAACATCGTCAGAGAGGTGACGGGTCCCGACGGCCATATATATTAAATGGACCACTACGTCTTTAAACTGGAATAATAGAGCCCCTAAATGCTCTTTCCGCTAAATTGATCTTAGTCTCAAATCAGACTAACGTATTCTTAACGAACGTTTAAGTTGATCTTAGCCTCAATATGGCTAACGTATCCTTAAACTAAAACACCAAACCCAAATCTAAGTAAATACGGATTTGGACTAATCCACGTCCTACGAGCGACGGCATAACTTAGTCTCCGTATACAATCCACGGGCATCCATAAACAAAACAAATACACACGACACGAAGTGAAATTCTGGAGAAGGAGAAAGTGGTTACCGCGATGCGGTAGCGTAATTAACTGCAGGGGCTTGCGCTTGCAGGGAAGAGCGTTCCCACAATAAAAAAAACCTCAAGCGAGGGGGAATCTGACGAAGTCTGCTACATCGGCTGCATCCGTCTAAACCTCCGGTACACGGTGCCATAAATCAACTTGGCATTTTCGGAGAGGTAGACGGATAAAACCAAATAGCATCTGCCCTGAATCTCAGGCAAGACGTCCCCACGTCTCGGCCGTCTTTCGGAGGGGAACAAATTCTGGCACGCCCGGTGGGACCTTTTCCTCTTTCCACTCCACACTTCGTGTGTCGTCTTCGCGAACGAATCGTGGTTTGTTAATGGTTGCCTTTGGGTTTCAAGTTACTAAGATTTGGTCTTTTTCCTGGCGCAGAAATCAAGCATCAATGGCCTCCAACTGCTCGAGCTGCTTAAAGTGCCAATGCAACCGACGCTCCGCCTTACCTGGAGGTGTAGCTTATGGGCCTCAAGCGGCCACCATCCTTGCCATGCCGGTGGAACAAGTGACCCAGGCCACCACCGGTCTGTTTTTCGGGACCATGATCCCGCCTGCAAGCTTCACCATGCCAGTTCCCCCACCAGAAGCGCACAAGAAGTCGGTCTTCGATCGGCTCACTGCTACAACGGCCCTTTCCAACGGGTCGTCCAATATCAAACCGGCAGCCTCTGTCTTTACCAGGCTGAACCAGAATTCTGATGGGATCGCCAAGAAGCCCATAAACCCTGAAGTGGCCATCGCGAGGAAGACAGCCACCTCTGCTCCTGAAGTCGTCAAGGCGGCTTCTCCTGTTAAAGAGTCAGTCTTTTCAAGGCTGACTATTCCGGCTCCTACTCCTACTCGAGGGTCTGTCTTTGACAGACTGAACGTCGCCACTCAAAAGACAACATCAGTCTTTAAGAGGCTGGCACCGGCAGCGCCTCATTCGGACAGGGGGCAAGACGAAGCTGTCCCTATCGCCGAGCCAGTCCCAACGTCTCGTCACGTTCGACGTCGCCACTGGCGCCGAGTAAGGAAAGCCCGGGGCAACTCCCCCTCAGGGCTAACTCCACCAGCTCCAGTGGTGGAAGTTAATGCTGCTGTTCCAACTGGGAACAGCTTTGAACCACTAAGGAGGGTATGTAAGAACTCTCCGACTGCTACGCTAAAAAGATCTCCTCCACCTGCGGAGAGGGTTACAGAAACGAGGCCGGAACAACCCCCTCAACGGCTGTCCTCCAAAATCTATAAAGTCTGGCGGAAGGTTCAAGGGTCCGTAATCGACCAAGATTACTCTCGCCGGCAAAAAAGGGCGAAAGTGCAGGAAGAAAAGAACCGTCCTGTCAAACAACAAAGGACAACAACCGCCAGGGTGCCCGCTGCAACAGCCCCCTCAACTTCAACGGCCCACAAAAGAAGGAGGCCAGAGAAAATTCCCACGCTCGCGGCAAATGCCAAAGGCGTCGAGTCCAAACGCCCTAAGTCCAGGGGCATTGTAGTCCATACTGTATGCATGGCGTCGGGGAAGGAGGACAGCCGTGCATCTACAGGTCATAGACCACTTACACGGTCAGTGATCAAAGCTCACGAGCAACAGCAGAAGCTCCAAGAAATGATGAACGCGATGGCAGCACTCGCTGGGCCAAAAGAAAGCCCCGAAGCGTCCTCTGATCAACGCCAGGAGCAAGAAACTGACGCTGAATTCCTTCGTAGGATATTGGAGAAGAAAGACAAAGAGGCTGCAGAACAAGCATCCAACATAAAGCGAATGGCCTTCCTGTTCCAGGACATGGTGGGAATGGTTATCCAACAAGATCCTCCTGCTGAAGATCTTCCGATCGTCCTTGAAGACGACAGGGGAGAAACGTCAAATCTTCCACCGGCTCCGTCAACAGCCAAAGATGAGACAATCTCCAAAGCTGACCTGGACGAATATATAGCTCAGCAGATACGGGTTCATCAGGCGACTGAGGCAGCCGGCCAAGTTGTCAAGACGGAGCGACCGTATCCAAGCTGGTACGATCAGATCAGGTACCCGCCTGGCTATACAATACCAAAATTTCATATGTATAAGGGGACTGGCAATCCCCACCAGCATGTTGCCCAGTTCAGGGCGTTTTGCGGCAACACCGGCGGTGATGATAAATTGTTGCTTCGCCAGTTTGTCGGTAGCTTATCGGATACAGCATTCGAGTGGTACTCCGAGCTCCCAAACGACTCTATCAAGACATTTGCGGAGATGGAGCTGCTGTTCACGCAACGATTCACGAGTGCCAGCAAACGCGCCCCGATAACGGCATTGATTAACGCCAGGGTGAAGCCGGGCGAGACGTGGGTCCAATATGCGATACGGTGGCGGAACTTATGGTCAAAATGCGAGCAATGCATTGAAGAGGCTCCGGCAGTAGGCATGTTTGTGGGAACCCTCGATCCGCAGGCGACCATATCCCAATTCATGATGTTCTTCAAGTCGACTACCTTCCAAGACCTGATCGACAAGCTAGCTCAAATGGACCAGATGGGCCATAGACCGCCCCCTCTAATGCCGGACTCTCGAAACGAGAAGGGGAAGGGAAAAGCGATCGTTGTCGCTAATGCTCAACAACAACCGAGCAACTTGAAACCGGCTATCCGTCAAAATAATATGCGTCCGCGCACGCCCCTTGAGGAGAGGCTAGGACGTCCTTATTCGTTTCCCCGGGATAAAACGAGAAGACTGTTTGAGCTAGCATTGCGCAACCGACTCATAAATCTACCGGATCCGAGACGTCCGTCGCGGCCAAATGATGTCAATGATCCCAACTACTGTCCCTATCATCGAGTACTGGGTCATCCAATCGAGGATTGCTACGTCTTCAAAAATTGGATTGAAGACCAGTACCAACAGGGCAAGTTCGCGTTGTCCGACAGATGGAAGGTGAATCCACTGCAGCCTCACACCCCTAAAAGGATGAATACGCCCGGGGCAACATGCTCCCTCATTGAAGAAGCTCCATGGGAGGTTGTGCTATCAGCCAAGACAAAGAGGATGCTGAACGATCTTCAAACATGCCCAGCGATCAGGTGGAAAAACCCGTTGGAACCTCAGATCATTGAAGGGATGTTGAAGCCGCATCCAACCTCAAAGATCGATGGTGGTGGCCCAAGCACTCACAACCAGTCGTCAAAATCTTCAAAGAAGAAGAAGAAGAAATCCAAGAAACCCGTGAAGCCTGGAGACAAGCGCACGGACTTACAAAAGCAAATTGACGTGCTGGAGGAGTACAACCAGAAAGCGCGAACTCCCATCACACTCCAAGAGTTCCTCAACCACGTCTTTCAAGAGGAAGATGAGGAAGACAGCTCATCGGATGAATCCGAGGAATACGTGGCAAGCTGTCATATGATCTCCCACTCATTTACAGACGATAAGGAAACTCCTTGCGCTGAGAAGCTGGGGACAGATCCTAAACCAAAAATTTTGGGGCCATCAGATGAAACAATTGATGCATTCCTCAATGAAGCTCTTTTAAAAAGTAAAGCTGATCGGTAAAGCGAGGCGGTCATATTTGAAAGGGCCAAACGCCGGCGACTAGACGGAATGGTTGAAGCACTTCCGCCGAATCAAAGTACGTCCACTGCAAATAAAAACAAATTCAAGACGAGTAAAAGGTTTGCTAAGGCCATATCAATGGGTATGAAGCTACCATCCTCTGAAGGAAGCATTACTTTGTGAAGCGGAAATGCACCCCTCCTACTGCTTGTATTATCGGAAGATTTCGCACCCCACCGAAGAGTGCAAAGCTTTCAATAGATGGTGGCAGGGATATGTTGCTCACCGACAACATTTTAAGCGGGAAAAGCGCAAAACTCGCCGGGAGCAGAACGGTACGACCGATGGGCTTAACAGAACTTCCGGCAATTGTCGCATGGTTAACGCTGGGGGATCGCAAGTGCTCACATTCGGGAGCGATTCTGACGAGGAGCTGGCTCTTAGCCCCCTTTTTAAAGAGTCCACCTCGGAAAAAGAAGAAGAGCCGAAGGTCTGCGAAAATATCCGACTGTGTAATCGGACGCTACCCGAAAAGAATCTCGGACCCTCAAACAAGAAAGATAAAAGGAAAGAAAAGGTCTCTGAGGATATCGCCCAAGATGACCAAGTCATGGAAGAGCTAGCCGCCAAGGACCCGCCGAAGAAAAATAAGGTGGATTATAACGTTCTAGCGCATCTGAGGAAGCTACCCTCGCAGCTCAGCATTCTTGACGCCCTTTTACTATCAAAAGAGGCGAGAGATTCGTTAATCAAGGCACTACAGGACCCCGAGCAATTCCAAGCTTTTCTCGCCGAAGAAAAGATGAAGGATGAGTTGGAAGAAGTGCACACGGCCGATGTCACTTTTGGCGATGAAGAGCTTCTCCTAGGGACGTGCGAACACAATCGCCCCCTCTATGTCTCAGGGTATTGCCATGATATAAAGATAGGCAAAATCCTGGTCGACAATGGATCCTCCGTTAATCTCCTCAATGTGAGGGTGTTAAAGGAAATCTGCCTGAGCGTCCGGCACCTCGCTCGGGATAAGATCACCATCTCCGGGTTCGACTCCCAATCATCACGAACTCTTGGATCTGTGATACTGACGCTACGCTTTGGGCTGATCTTCACGGACATTAAATTCCACGTCATAGACGCCAAGACATGCTATAATGCTCTGCTCGGCCGACCATGGTTACACGAGTACAACATCATCCCTTTCTACACAGCATCAGTGTATGAAATATTTTAAGGATGGCCTCGAGTATACCGTGACGGGAGAACTGAACCAGTTCTCCATGAACGAAGTCCGCAAATATGAAGATGCCAAATACTTTTTACCGGATTTCGAAGACACGGAGAGATGTCACAAGCCGGAGAACAAAACTAACGCCACCATCCCTGTCATCGGCAGTGATACCGAGGAGGAAGAGGAGATAGTTTATTCGGGACCGCCCCAATACAACAAGCCAGGACCATCCGCTCCTACGTTGATCTTTGGTAGTGACTCGGAAGATGAGGTCCATGCTGTATTCTCTGCTCGGCCTTCAATACAAACGTCCGCTGACGAAGAGCAAAGTCTGCAAGTCGCCATGGTTCCACTTAAACACCAAAAAGAACTGGATGCGCTCGATACCTACGGTGTAGAAGAGCTGCGGACGTTCTATGTCCCTCCTAGGCGAGAAGGCGAAAATGCAATTCTATTCTACCGCTCTGAAGAAACCAAAGTGGAGAAAGAAATCTGGCACGGTATGGATCCTACGCTTGACAGGCTTCAGCCCATCCGTCTACCCAGATATTATACAGAAGGCTTGAAGAGGCTGCTAAAGCGCCAAGGGATACCCTTTAAACAGACCGCTCGAAAAGCCAAATTCTATGACAGGGTCTGGAACATCCCCGGAACTCAACACAAGTTGCTTAGTGGAAGGATGGAAACAATCGGGCTTGGTTACATTCGGTCCAAGAAATGAGAGCTACTCCGCGATTGCTGCGTCGTACATGACTTCAATGAAGAAGCGGATGCTCAATGGGAGGATGCTAATCTTGAACCAGTAAAAGTCCCTGATGCAAAAGTGCCCAGTCCGTCGTTCGAAGAACAAATGAACAGGCTTATAAGGGAAGCTGGTCAAAAAGTCCGAGACGACCATAACCGCGAAATGGCAATCTATGAGAAAGCCAAAATGCAACGCCTCCTCCAACAGGCCGTGAAAGATGAAAATGCCACTCCCTGTCAACCTATTATAAAAAAGGCTCGACGCAGAAGCAGAAATAAGTCGAAAGGCGAAAAAGGCTCTCGACAGCAACAAAGTGGGACTAAGAAGCCACGCAAGCGGGAGTCGAGCGGTTCAGATTTATCCCTCATGAAGAAGATGAGTCGTGCATACTCTTTTTCTCGGGACAAGACGAAGAAGATACTTGACCGAGCTATAAATACCAGATGCTTACATTACCGGAGTCCAAGCACCTCGAACAGGCAGGCGAAATCTCACACCCGAACTATTGCTCTTATCACCGAGTAATAGGGCATCCTCTCGAAGACTGCTTCACCTTCAAGAATTGGGTCGAAGATCAGTATCAGCTTGGCAAGTTCGCTCTGTCTGACAACTGGAGGGTAACGCCGCCGCAGAAGCACGAACCCAAAGCCGCGAGAGAAGAACCAGATTCACATCGGTCTTCGAAGAGAGCTCGTACTTGTCACATGATAACAATATCAAAAGAAGAGCCCGAGAAGATGGATGACCTTCTTTCGTGCTTCGAAAATAGCAATGACGAAGTGATCTCAGAATTCCCACCAGCGCCAAAAGAGCTGGAAGATGGAATACATACTACTGCAGATAACCTCAAGAAAATTGAGTTGGGGACGGCGAACGACCCGCGACCGACATTTGTCAGCGAGCTGCTATCTGAAGAAAGGGTGGCTGCATTAAAAGATGTGCTTGTGCAGCATAGAGATTGCTTCGCATGGAACTATTCCGAAATGCCGGGACTAGATCCAGAAATTGCTGTGCATAGATTGGCGATATTTCCGGACGTCAAGCCGGTCAAACAAGCGCCAAGAAGAATGCGGCTCGAGCTTGAGATGAGTATCAATGCCGAGGTCAAGAAGCTAATCGACTCTGGCTTTATCCAGGAGGTTCAATATCCTGAATGGATCGCCAACATCGTCCCGGTGATGAAGAAAAATGGGACAGTGCGCATATGCGTGGACTTCCGGGATCTCAATAAAGCCTGCCCGAAGGACGATTTCCCAGTGCCAGTCACTGAGCTGATGATAGAAAATACGTCCACTCACGAGGTTTTCTCCTTCATGGATGGCTCATCAGGGTATAATCAGATAAAGATGCATCCCGAAGACCAGAAGCACAACGCTTTCCGGACCCCTTTGGGTATATTCTGCTACAAGGTGATGCCCTTCGGTTTAAAGAACGCCGGTGCCACCTATCAAAGGGCCATGACAAAGATCTTCGATGACCTTATACATGAAATCGTCGAATGCTATATCGATGACCTCGTGGTTAAAAGCAAATCATACGAGGAACATTTCGAGCATCTGAAGACCGTATTTCAACGCCTTCGACAATACAACTTGAAGATGAACCCTCTCAAGTGTGCATTCGGAGTTTCCTCGGGCAAATTCCTAGGATTCATCGTCCGACACCGAGGTATTGAGATAGATCCGTCAAAGATTAAGGCGATCATGAAAATGCCTCCGCAAAGAACTCTCAAACAGCTGCGGTCTCTTTAAGGGAAGCTCGCGTACATACGGCGATTTATAGCCAATCTTTCATGCAAGTGTCGTCCTTACAGCCACCTGATGTAGAAGGGAACTCCGTTCGTCTGGGATCATAAATGCCAAGACTTGCTGGACGAAATCAAGCAATACCTCCAGAATCCGCCAGTGTTGGCTGCTCCGGTCAAGGGAAAGCCTCTCATTCTTTATACAACCTCCCTCGAAGGTTCCTTAGGCGTATTATAGGCACAAGAGAACGACCAGGGGAAAGAAAGAGCTCTCTATTACTTAAGCCGAGTTCTACTGGGGGCAGAAAGCAATTATTCTCCCATCGAAAAACACTGCCTAGCGTTGATCTTCGCGGTAACAAAGCCCAGGCATTATGCGTTGGCGCATGAAGTCCGTCTCATTTCGAAAGTGGACCCCCTTAAGTATTTGATGTCAAAGGCCATATTGACGGGGAGACTCGCTAAATGGGCCCTGCTCTTGATGGAGTTTTCGATAACTTATCAACCTCTTAAGGCAGTGAAAGGCCAGGCCATCGCCGATTTCCTCGCTGAGCACCCGATACCGGCCGATTCCCCTTTGAATTGCGATCTGCCAGACGAACATGCGTTTGATGCGATCGACGGCAATGATACCCGATGGGAACTCTATTTTGATGGAGCGTCTTCTATGAAGAAGCGCAAACAAAGTACCCCCATAATCAAATCAGGGGTAGGCCTTATCTTCGTGACCCCACAAGGAGGGATAATGCGCTTTTCTTTCTCCTTGACAAAGCCGAGGACGAACAATGAAGCCGAATACGAAGCTTTGATAGCAGGCCTCGAGATCGCCATCGACATGGGAATTGAAAACCTCCTCATATACAGAGATTCTCAACTGGTCATTAGTCAACTAAACGACGACTACCAAACGTGCAAACCAGAGCTGGTGAAATACGGCGAAAAGGTGCAACAACTGTTGATCCAAATTCCCTCCTACACTTTGGAAAACATACCGCGTGCGGGAAACAGCAAAGCGGACGCGTTAGCCAAGCTCGCTAAAGAACTGGCCGACGAGAATCTCAATGATGTCAGAATTGTGGTATAAAGCCGTCGGGTGCTTGCCCCAGCAGAAATATCTCCGGAATCATCCGAAGGAAAGGGAGCGACTGAGCAGACGACCCTGCAAGTAAAATACCGGGGAAAGGCTGAGGATTGGAGAGAAGTCTTTATAGACTACTTCAAATTCCGTCGAACGCCCGAAGATGCGTCCTCAAGACATCAGCTTATGAAACGAGCTCTGTCTTTCGCCTTCGTCAATGATACTCTGTACAAGAGGTTTTTTGATTCTCTGTGGTTGAGATGCCTGAGACCTGACGAAGCAAAAAGAGTCGTTCAGGAAGTTCATGACGGACTCTGTGGTTCTCACCAAGCAGGCCCAAAGATGAAGTTAAAGATAAAACGGATGGGCTACTACTGGCCCACAATGATTCAGGACTGCCTCGAATATGCGAAGCAATGCCACTCATGCCAAATCCATGGGGACTTCATCCACCAGCATCCAAATCCGCTACATCCAACGGTGGCTAGCTGGCCGTTTGAAATGTGGGGAACTGACATAGTCGGCCCTATCGAACCAGCATCGTCCAGGGGATATCGTTTCATCCTGGCAACGACGGATTACTTCTCCAAATGGGCAGAAGCAGTACCGCTGAGGGAAGTGAAGACGGAGAATATCCTCCATTTCTTCAAGACGCACGTCATTTACCGGTTTGGAACTTCGCGACGGATCATCTCCGATAATGGGCTAGCCTACAGGAGCCACAAGATCAGCCGCTTTGCGCAATAGCATAACATAGACTGGAGATATTCCTCAGTTTATAATCCGCGAGCTAACGGTCTAGCTGAGGCCTTCAACAAGACCTTGACAAAGATCATGAAGAAGACGGTGTCCCGAAATAAGAAGGACTGGCATGAGAGACTGCAAGAAGCTCTTTGGGTGTATCGAACTACGTTCAAGACGGCCATGAACACAACGCCGTACGCGTTGGTATTCGGTATAGAAGCAGTACTCCCCATCGAGATAGAGTTACCCTCTCTGCGAGTGGCAGTCCACTATGAGCTGACGGATGAAGAAAATGCTCACCTTAGGCTTGAGGAGCTTGACGCCCTTGATGAAACCCGGCTCATAGAGCAACAAAATATGGAGGCTTATAAAGCAAAGATGACGTGCTCATATGAAAGATTGACTAGGCCGAGAACATTCTGCCAAGACGAACTCGTGCTAGTGGTCAAAAGACCTATGATCCCCAATCGCGCCAAGCGGGGAAAATTCGAGCCGAACTATGAAGGACCGTACATCATAGACAAGGTCTACCAGGGTGGAGCCTATCTACTCATGGATATGCACGGTGAAAGGCCTTTCAGGCCAATAAACGGTCGTTTCCTGAAGAAATACTACGCTTAATGAGCCACAGCCTAGGTCAATGATAGATGACGACGAATATATCCGCTCACTATCTTCCTAAGCCCAAGCTCTATAAGTAGTAGCCGGCCTTCTCCTTAACGGACCGAAACGTCCTTATACTAATCACGGACCGAAACGTCCTTAAACTAATCACGGACCACTACGTCCTAAAACTAGCTGAGGACCGAAACGTCCTTAAACTACTACCGCAGCATCCTTAGGCTGACAAGATGAATATAAAAATATATATATATATATAAAATAATAAAAAAAATAATAAATAAACGGTATGTCCATAAGCAAAATGGGCACGGATGAAAACCCGAAAGGGCTCCGTGAGTAAAAACAGCAGGGCTACCGGCGAGTGTTCGTGAAAACCCGAAAGGGCGCAACCTCGTAAAAAAAAGGAATTAAAAGAATTAAAAAAAACGGTATGTCCATAAGCAAAAAGGGCACGGATGAAAACCCGAAAGGGCTCCGTGAGTAAAAACAGCAGGGCTACCGGCGAGTGTTTGTGAAAACCCGAAAGGGCGCAACCTCGTTAAAGAACACTTTCAGGGTCCTCTCGACCTTGTAAGGAGAAACCACCCGCGTGAGATCCTTACGACTCACAAGGGAGCAACACACTTAGGGATCCCCACGATTCCAAAAGAGAAAATACACTTGCGAGACCCCCACGACTCGTAAGGAGAACTCTCTTATGAGACCCTCACGGCTCATAAGATTTGAAAGTCTTAAGTTACAGAGACCTAAACTTGTGCTTAAGGAACCCCCACAACCTTCGATATTGCCCTACAAGTGGCTCAGCACTGACCCTTGTATACAATCCACGGGCGCGAATAAACATTTCCCTAACCAAGTCCCATCTGTGACTGAGGATATGTCCGTATGGTGAACAACCCTTGTAAGTCCTACTTACAAGGAGAAAACCCTCTTGTAGGATCCTTACGACTTACAGAGGAACATGCACTTAGGGATCCTCACGATTCCTAAGGAGAAAATACACCTACATGATCCTCACGACTTGTAGGGAGAAATACCTTTGTGAGGCCCTTACGGCTCATGAAGTCAAAAGCCTTAGTCGATAGGACCTTAACCATGTTCGCTAAGCCACCTTTGTTCGACATCGACAGAGGCAAATGATGATTCGCTCCTGGAAATATCCCAGTTGTAGCAATGCTAATGCCGAAATCGGTGTCTAATTTCAGGTTTACGGCGAAAAGCCAGTAGGCCGCACGTGCATACGAAATAGCCGAAATGATGGGGCAACTTGCAATAAAAAGCAGCAAGTAAAAACGTATGCACACAAAATAGCCGAAATGATTGGGCAAATTTCAATAAAAAGCAGCGAGTAAAAATAAAATAAACAGCCGAAATGATTGGGCACCGCGAAAAATAGCCGAAATGATTGGGCAATCGCGACCTTCGCGATATAAAAGCTGAAATGATAGAGCATCGCGGAAATAAAACAATAATATAAAAAAAATGAATGATGAATGAAACTTTTGTCCTACAGTTGAGATCAGGTCGATCCCTGTATACAATCCAAGGGCACAAACAAAAAGGGCACCATACCTTCCCAACAGGCTCCGCCAGAAAGCGAAGCCAAATCTCGATGGTTCACCAACAACCTAGAGACAACCGTGACATTCATCTCAATACAGCAGACGCAGTGCCAGCAAACGAAGCAAAGATCAAATTCCTAGCTTCACGGTTTTGACGGTAACTTATATAAAACCCGAAAGACCACCACAGATCAGTTCAACTTCCAGGGAAACCAGTGTCCTTGGAAAATACCTCAATTCAGGGAAACTAGTGTCCTTGATGAGAGCTTCTTGATTCGCGTCGGCCCGCAGAAAAACCAGTGTCTCCGCAGGAATACTCCGATTTGTTTCAACCCCGAAGAAACCAGTGTCTTCGGCAAAATACTTTGACTCAAGGAAACCAGTGTCCTTGACGAGAACACCTCGATTCGCATCGACCCGCAGAGAAACTAGCGTCTTTGCAGGAACACATCAATTAGTTTCAACCGCAGGGAAACCAGTGTCCTTGGCAAATACCTTAATTCAGGGAAACTAGCGTCCTTGATGAGAGCTTCTTGATTCGCGTCGGCCCGCAGAGAAACCAGTGTCTCCGCAGAATACCCCGATTCGTTTCAACCCCGAAGAAACCAGTGTATTCGGCAAAATACTTCGACTCAGGGAAACCAGTGTCCTTGACGAGAACACCTCGATTCGCGTCGACCCGCAGAGAAACTAGTGTCTTTGCAGGAATACATCGATTCTTTTCAACCCCAGGGAAACCAGTGTCCTTGGCAAATACCTCAATTCAGGAAAACTAGCGTCCTTGATGAGAGCTTCTTGATTCGCGTCAGCCCGCAGAGAAACCAGTGTCTTCGCAGGAATACACCAATTCGTTTCAACCCCGAAGAAACCAGTGTCTTCGGCAAAATCCTTCGACTCAGGGAAACCAGTGTCCTTGACGAGAACACCTCGATTCGCGTCGACCCTCAGAGAAACTAGCGTCTTTGCAGGAATACATCGATTCGTTTCAACCCCAGGGAAACCAGTGTCCTTGGCAAATACCTCAATTTAGGGAAACTAGCGTCCTTGATGAAAGCCTCCTGATTCGCGTCGGCCCGCAAAGAAACCAGTATCTCCGCAGGAATACTCCGATTCGTTTCAACTTCGAGGAAACCAGTGTCCTCGGAAAAATACTTCAACTCAGGGAAATTAGTTTCCGTGACGAGAGCTGCTCGATTCGTCTCGGCTCGTGAGGAAATTAGTGTCTTCGCGAGGACTTCCCGATTCGTCTCAACTTGTAAGATAAAGCCTTAGGCAGTAGGGATTAAAAAACTTGTTTCCTAAGCACTGGGACCCTGCAAGTCGGTCTAAAACGGTCTCTTGCATACTATCCACGGGTCTCACTCTCC
This sequence comes from Agapanthus africanus, assembly GCA_030015575.1. Lineage (NCBI taxonomy): Eukaryota > Viridiplantae > Streptophyta > Magnoliopsida > Asparagales > Amaryllidaceae > Agapanthus > Agapanthus africanus. Next base: position 474,040,456 of record CM057343.1, read on the forward strand.
AAAGTCGAATCTCGACAAGGAGGGAAACAACCGCTTACGAGTCCTCTCGACTCGTAAGAGGGAAAATTCTCTTATAAGATCCTTACGACTTATAAGAGAAAACGCACTTAGGAATCCTCACGATTCTTAAGGAAAAAATCCACCTACGAGATCCTCTCGATCCGTAGGGAGAAAAGTCTCTATGAGACCCTCACGGCTCATAGAGTTGAAAAGTCTTAGGCAGCAGATCTGAACCTGCGGCCTAAGCTATCGCTATCTCTTGAAGAAACCAAGATGCTTACTCTATTATCTGTCAACCATGTTTATTAAGACAACATGCTCATAATAAGAGAAGGGAGAAAGCAAATAAATGATACAGGACATTGCAAAAAAAAATGTGTATCTTTATTTATTAATTCAATCAAGTACAAGGTGAATCGTACAAAGAATGGATACATCTTATTTGAAAAAGAATTTTTTTTTGGATACAAGGGCAGCTACTGGGAAGGAAGCGTCTTAAATAGCCTTATCAGTTGTTCGCGCACTTCCTTCCATGCCTTCTCCTGATCGGCCACCACCGCCAGTTCCGCCTCCACTTGAGCCCGCTGCTGCAAGAAGGATGCAAGCTGCTCCCCAACTTCCTGCTGAGCTGCTTCGCGGCCTTGGGCATCATGCTCGGCGGCATCAAGATTTCGCTTCAGGTTTAACCCATTAAAGATACGCTCCAGAAGGCCCTCGAAGATAGCCTTCACCTGAGCAGCGTTCGCCTCAACCTCAGCGCGCAGACGAGCCGTCTCGCTTGAGGTCTCTTGGCATTCCCTCAGCCTTAAAGCCGCTTCTTGTTCCAAGTGACGGAAGTAAGAAGCGCTTTGCTCGATCCATGCTGCTCTTTGATTACTTGCGGCTAAGGTCTCGGGAGCAGGGCGCATAAACTCTGATTGATGCAGGCGGACGTCGATTTCCCTGCAGTGATTGACCCAAAGCTCGACGACGCCTCCATCATGAAAATTCACAAGCGCCGCCAACATTAGGTTAACCTCCGCAGCGAAATCCACAGCAGATGGGAGAGCGTCTGCGTCCAGCTCCTCAACGTATCGGCTCAGCATGCCCAAGCTCATTACGGCACCCTTTGAAGACGGACATCTCTGGAAGGGGCCTGCCGGCATTATAACGCGAGACTCAAAGGGCGCCGGGATCGGAACGACAGCTGAAAAAATAAAATACGATTAGATGACGGTTCAAGAAATACGAAAAAAGTCATCAATGCGATAGTTTACTATACCAGCTGCGGCAGGCGGCAAGGCCGGGAGGGTCGGTGGCGCGACCGATCTTTCATCTCCTCCTTCGATTTGCAGCACTGCAATCAGGACAAGGAAGAGTCAGAAGTAATTCCATTATTGAAAAAAGAAAGGCATCAATTGGAAACGATACTCACCAGCGCCACTGGAGGAAGAAGCGAGTTCAGATGGGAAGGAGAAGTGCGGGTGTAACACCTGATAGAGATGATCAAAAATCACTCCTGAAAAGATGCAATAGTATGACATTAGTACATAAATCATGCGGCTGAAAGATAAAACTAATGGGTTGCAAATCCATACCTTCCAACATCTGCGATGGTACAAGGGAAGGCTGAGAGGTGACCACCGCCAAAGCAGTAGCTGACGGCGCCCCCTCGAGCAGTGGAGCGTCGGCACTGGCCGCACCTGCGTTAAAAATAAAGATACACATGTCAGAAAGGATTGCAAGATAAAAAAGGGGGGACGGTAACCCGAAATTTACCTGATGAGCCGCCAGCCGAAATGGAGGCGTCTCCCTCCTCTATCGATACGAGTCCACCTCCCGTGGCCTCATCACCGGACTCGACAGGGGCTGTCGTCGTGCTCGCACGACCAGGAGACGGCGGAGGACCGTAGACGGGGAGAGCAATAATTGGAGCATTGCCAGACTCTTGAGAAAGAGCGGCTGGCTTTTCCCCGGGAGTCATGCCCATCTCGCCCGCTACTCCTTTGGGCTCGGCGGTCGCCGTTGTCTCGTCCGCCGTTACCATGGGGTCACCAATTTCAGGTGCTCCGTCCACCGCTGCCTCAGGCTCAGTTATAGCAGTCGTCTCATTTGCCGCTACCTCAGGCTCGGCATCGACGACCTTCTCTGGCGCAGTTTCTTCGGCCCCCATCTCAGGTCCAGCAACCCCGGCGACGTTGCCCACCGTCGGCTCGGGTTCGGTCGGTGCCTCTTCCTCTGTCCTCTTAGGTTCGACGGTTTTCGCCTCCCCTTCAGTTGGACTTGGCCCTGAAAGACAAGATAAATAAGAACCAACAGGTTTACAACTCTTACATCGAAATCTTGAAAGATACGTTACCTGAGGTGGACTGATCGTTGGTCCCCCGAGCTGCACGCGCCACCTGTCTACGAGCTGTGGACAAGGCGACCGGGGGCTCTTCCGAGGGAGTATCAGCATGAGGAACGGTGCTTGGGCCCGCTCCCACGGCCAAAGCAGCCCTGCGTGCCTTCACCTCGCGCCTTAACCGCTTTCTCTCCTCCCGAGCCGTCAAGACGGACCTCTTCAAAGCTTCCTTCATCGAGGCGCCATCGTCCGTGAACAGAGATGCCTCCAAATCCTTCGAGGCATCCCTCATCGACTTGTCAAGTTGAGGCTCTCGCGGCAGCCCCGAAGAGACCGAGACTTCAGTAGCGGGCCCGGGGAGAGTCCCCGCATCAGCTGGCGCAGCCCCTGCAAAGAGACAAAGGAAGAAGGTTAGGTTGGCCATCAGAAAAGATAACAAAAACTTAATAAGGCGAGACGTACCAAGGCCCATTAAAGCGCGCTTCTTTTCCTCCTCCTGGAAGGTTTTTGAAGAGGCAGCGATGGCTTCTTCGGTAGTGACACCTATTAAAAAAAATGGGGGAAAGTATTAGTCAAAAATAATGATAAAAATGCGATAAAATGACGAAGAATGCAGCTAATGATTACCTGACTGAGCGAGTTTATTCATCATCGCTTCGAGCCTCGCTGATCGCTCAGAAGCCGCAATGGCGGCCGCCAGATCGGTGTCTGCGGGATCTACCGAGAAGCCTTCATTGCTGCCATACTCGCTTATACCTTCGGTAAGAGGGGCCTGAGGCTCTAAACCGAGGATAACATCGAGAGAGAGGAGCGACTTCTTCTTCTTCTGCCCGCCAGCCCTGGGCGCTTTGCGGCGGGTCCCGATATCCGCGCCCACGCCAGACTCCGGCGAAGCCACATTTACCTTCTCTACTGGAGCACGGGGCGCTGGTGGCGCATCCGCAGTATCAGGAGGCAGCAATCCGCGTGGAGGGCTCAGCACATGCGGTGGTTCGGCTCTAGCATCTTTCAGCGGAGGGACTACGGGGGTCCTTGGCACCAGGGGAGCTTTGCGGTCGCTTCCGGGAGGCACACCCTTACGGTCGACCAACAATCGCTTTTCTTCCTTTATAACGGCGCCCGTCGAATGCTGGTACCACGATGTATATGTATTAAGGATTCGTGGGGCGCAAGCTGGCTCGCTGATGAAAAAATGAGAGCCCGTATTCAGACGCATGAAGTGATGCAGCGCGCTCCGCATCCCTTCTTCAGTAGCAGCAGGTTCCAGCAAGAAAGCCTTCAACGGCACTCCTTGGTTGTAGCTCAGTTGCTGGGCAAAACGATGCGGGTTGTATCTCATGAAAAGCGCCGCATCATTTTGCCTAAACACCAGAAAACCCGGTCTGATGGAATATAGATGGAGGGTCTCCCGGGCTTGTTGGATATAGTGCCCTCAGAGTCAATTATTGGATCACAGGCACGTGATTGCAATGATTGAGGGAGGACCTATACTGGTAGGACAGTCTTACTCAAGATGATAGTATGCTATCTGGTTTATCATTATCATCGTGTACTGCTTTAGGTTACCTTACAGGTCACTATTGCACATTGATAGAGCCCCTAGGATTCTTGCTTGACTACCAGCAGTATGAGGGCGATCATATACGTGGGAGCTGGGGTCTATAAGCACATCCTTAAAAGGTCCCTAGTCGAGGGAGTTTCGAGACAGGGCATCGATACTCCAGAGTAGACTAGTGTATACAGTCGAGACCCCGACGAGGGGCGGTGGCCGGTCTCACAAGCCACTGGTGTCAGTTGGTTCACCTAAGATGTATACAGGTGCTCATTGGGTTATGAGTACACCGGACAGGACTCGCCGGGAACATGCTAGTTGGTCTTATACCTGACGTCAGATAGCAGTTCCCTGGTGACATGTGTACAGGTTAGTTCATCGACCTAAGATCGTCATTTGTCTCGTGTGAGTTCCCACTGTGCTTTGATTACTACCCTACCACGCTCAAAGGAGACGTGCACACAGGTTTTAGTTGGGTACAGTCCCGAGCCACCTGGAGGCAGTGAGCGGATCTGCAGGGGTTCGTCTCTCCCGGTATTGGGGGTGAGGTCGCGCTGTGTCTGGAGAGCCATTACACGAAGTCCTTGGCCAAGGCAGGAGATTTACTGGTAGGTATTCCAGTAGTATCTCAGGGTGTTCTGGGCTACACTCCGACACGACTTGTACCGCTTTTGGGGGTCTGACTTTTACCAACCCTCTAGGCCCGCCATGCGATGCTCATAGACGAACGGACCGGACTGTACGGATATTGTCACTGACAGGCTCAGTAGGGTGTCAGTATGAGTTCGCTCACAGACGTCCCTTTTGGTCAATAGCTGGTGGCCCGTCACGTATGGCTAATACCTCTGACGTGCTAGTGGTTAAATCCACAGCCATAGTATTGACGAGTCTTTAGAGTCCCCCACACAGACAGTTACTCAAGTTTTGGGCGAAACGCTGTAGAGGCCGTATGGAGATATGGCAGGGTTCGATCAGATACGTGCGGTATTTCACGGATCATGATCGGACGGATAATACTAGCGGGCTTTGGTTTAAGCTGGATCCTAGTATTGTACAGTGTAGATTTTGTCTCTTTGCATTTGTATTCAGTGGGAATACAAATGCGGGCATGTATATGCAGTCACGGGGTTTTCCTGTAATTTATTACGGGATCAGTTTTCTGAAGTTGCCAGTTTGCATTCCGTTCCGGCCAGGTTTCCTTTGTTCCTTCCCGGCCGGACTTTTGTGATGGAGGGGCTAATTTGCAAGTTCGCAAATTAGCATTTGTGGAGGGGGTATTTGTGATTTGAAAGATTATGAAAGCATCTTTTGATTCCATTCTTTTCTTTCATCATTTCTTGCTTTAATGAGAAAGGATTTGTGATGAGAGTTGATGTGAGGCTTGCCTTTTGGATGTGGTCACCCTTTGCTATTACTACACTCACCTCCCTTCTTGTTTTTGGTTATTCCTCCACCATTTTGATAGGGAAGGGGCCGGTCACTTGTTAGGAGTGGGAGAGAGTTCATTTTTGATGTGGGAGAAATTATCACATGATATTATACTTTGCTACAAAATCCATACCCATTTCCAAAAGCTTATTCTTCTTCTTCCCTCCATCAAAGGCAACTTCACAACCCCAAATGAGACAATGGTTTCTACACTTGCCTACAGCATTCCTTGGGCACGTTAGCTCGCCAACTTCGTGCCCGAGTTGCCTCGGTCCAGAGGTGGGAGCCCGTAAAAGAACCCGGCGTTGTGGTGCCCGTTCCGACGAGGAGATGAAGACCGGAGGTTCCGCGAGGAGATCGGAGTGGAGGCCGAAGACCGAAGGACACGGATCGCTCGGTATAGCTTCCTACTCCTTTTCTTGTTTGTTAGCGTTAGGTTAATGGCCCGATCCGGGATTTTTGTGCGCGGTGGTGCCGGTTCTAGTTTATAGAAAAGTTTTCGTTTCCGCATTCCGGCGTCGGATTGACGGCCGGGACGCCGCCGTGCACTTACAGTGGTATCAGAGCCAAGCCATTAACCTAGTCTAGCTTGCTCTAACTTGTTTACAAGTTCGATCGAACGAATTTCCAAAAACCGCGTTTCCATGTCGTAGTTTCTGGCGAATTTTTCTGTGCTCTAAAAATTATTTGGTACATTGGAAAATTACGTGCAGGGTTTTTTATGAATTCTGGGGAAATTTAGTACGCTGATGTTATTGTAGAGCGGCTGTTTAGCGGCCAAAACCACGTTTTGGCCGCGGAACCGCCGCCGTTTTGTGTCCAAACCGTACCAAATTTTCACAGTAGGCTTCTGACATGGAAATAGGGTTTCTGGTATATTCTTTTTGGGCCCAGATGTTTTTGAGTGCTGCAGTTGTGCTTGGGGGCCTACTTTGGAAAATTCAGTCGATCGAAAATTTTAAATATGTTAGTTCACAGTATTTACATTATATCTGCGACCGTGAATGTCACTCATCGGTAAATCCAGTCTATCTGCTATAGCCCTTTTAGACGGATTTGCGAACGTGACATTCACGTTGATGTTCTGTGTTGTGCTGTGATGTTGCGGATTGGTCGTGGGGGATAGCCTGGATGCAATGTTAGTACAGTTTTGTTTTATATGTACATTTGATAATGCGGGGCGATCGTCCGACATGTGGACTGCCGTTACTGCCTGTTTGTATATTATTCTTTTGGGGCACGACCGGGTCGAGGTCGATGTACCCGTTGTATATTTTACTTTCTGTACTATGATTACCCCAAGGTGGGGTGCACGGATAGCCGGGTTCTAGAGGGAAACGAGCCCGCATCTCATGGAATTGAGACGGAGGGGGCTTTACTCTAGAATTGGCGGGCTATTCGCCGCACTCGTAGGGGGTAAAGGTTGACCCAAGAAGGGATGCCCAAGTTACCGGATTCCGTGAAGTGCTGGGTGGTCCATTCACGTTGCTGAAGGGGGCTGCCTCGCTTCAGGTTTTGGCGGGTAACTTGCCGCGCCCGTAGGGGTCTAGGATTTCATTGCACAGGCTATCCACACGACCAGAGGAACGTCGGGTTTCAGTAGCGGCTCTATGAAACCCGGGGATCCCAGATATCTGTATTGTTCTGTGATGCTTATTACATTTTTGTGATGTTGCATTTTATCACGCCTTGAGCAAATATTGTATATTGATATATATATACTAGTAGATGTTGTATATGTTTTGCATCCGCGCTAGTCCAGTCCCCGCTCTGTCGTTAGTTAAGTAAACTAACGGGTGATGACGGGACCCAGTGGCGAATGCGGATGGCATATACGTACATCATTATTTTCGTTCTTTATTGGTGTGATCAATTGATGGGACTGCGTTGATTCGGATCAATGCAAGCTAAACAAACCTATTCTGATGTTGTTGGAACACTTTTCAAAAAGTTGTTATTGCAAGGACGTTCTCTTTTTGTTTTGCATCGTGGTATTCAGTTGGAATATCCTGCTCCTCAGTCGACGAGGCAAGGGCCGAGATCCCTTCACCGGGAGTGACCCCTTGGACAAAAGTTTGCGTTAGGGCAATAACTTCACTATAGCCGATTACTTTTGCTTTGCATCGTGGTATTCAGTTGGAATATCCTGCACCTCATTCTACGGGGAAAGAGCCGAGATCCCTTCACCGGGAGTGACCTCTTTAGCAAAGGTTTTCGTCACTATATTTTTAAAAGCTATCCGGTTCCTTCAACGATATCAAGTTCATTACGTTAAAGGTTTTTCGCCAGAAACCATTCGTAGCCCTCCGTCATTTCAGACAGGTAGCACGTAGTATTCATGCTATGTTTGATGACCTTCGTCAAGGCATAGTGTATGGTAGCTGCTTGTTACCTTTCTGCTGCATAGATATATGCGTTGGTTTGGGACAGTCGTATAGCCTTGTTGACCTTCGTCAAGGGCTTGTACGGGTGGGTTCAAATTAACCTGGACAATGACGGGTAGAACTTGACATGTGACTTATGATTTGTTGACCTTCGTCAAGGTCATAAGAGCATGGGGTAAAAATAACATCGGGAGTTTCTAAAGAAACTGAAACTTGCCAGATATGCGCATACCTTCTGGAGTGTGATAACGTGAGCGGATTCCGTCACGTTATCATGCGATGATAGTTGGATCCCGATTCCCACTGATGAGTTGGTTTACTCCTCGGGTGATCCCGACTAATTCTTCTTTCAGGTTTGGGGAAGAATTTGACGTTACAGTGGGAGGTTTCCTGATTAGATAAAGTGATAACCATTCTGATCTAGGTTAGAGTGCACGCTGAGTGTTTCTTTTCTCTCTCTCTTTGGAAGTGACCATTGACCCGACCCTTGACTATGACTTAGTGACCAAACTTAACCGAACCTTCTTAAACACTGGCTTTGGATTGTCAGAGTTGCATACCTCATTGCCACTCCTACTTTTACCCTTTTCTCCAGGACACCCCGTATTACTATGAACGTTCACTTACATTGGACAAAACCATCGTATGGTTATATACGAACTCGAAGGAATTTATTCGAGGATGGTTTCTGGTTCTGGAGAAAACGAATAGGACTATTCAGTTGTCTTTTCCTTTTACCTTCTCTCAGGTTGCGAGTACTCCTTGGTTTAGGAGATAGTACACCTATTACGCAAATTGGATTGTCTTCTTTCAAACCTTAGGCTGGTGCCGAACGGTGGGGAATGAAGAAAACCAATTAGCATAACGATGGTGTACAGAAGGTATTAAGTAAAGACAAAGAAAGGGATTAGTAAGAGGGCAAAGTAAATTGTGACTGCTATTCACGACCAAACCAAGTATTTCATTACCACTCCCACATCACCTTTGTATTTCTCCAGAACACTCCGTATCACTACGAAGATCCACAGTTTATTTGGATACTCCATCGTATGGTTATATACGAACTCGAAAGGAACTTGTTCCAGTTTGGGGATGGATTCTGGTTCAGGAGAAATAGGAATAAGGTTTATTCGGTTGTCTTTTATCTTCACCTTCTCTCACATTGCGAGTGCTCCTAGGATTAGGACAGTACACCCATTATGCTTATTGGATAGTCTTCTTCCAAACCATAGGCTGGTGCCGAACGGTAGGGAAGGAAGAAAACCATTTAGCCTAAGAAGGTGTACAGAAGGTAATGACTAAAGACCTATAAAGGGATTTGGAGAGATGGCAAAGAATTATACGGTTACAGTTGTGAATCTGGATAATGGAAGAAGCATTACTATGAATACCAGGATACCCCATTGAAACATTTCAATGATTCAGTTTCACTGTGTATTGTTAAAAGAAAACTGATTTCCTAATTAGACACTTGCTCCAGGGTATGTATTTACTAGGTATGATTCTCACATCTGTATGGTTTTACAGATGATGAGTGGAAGTAAGTTATTGGGAATTAGGTGATTATCCTCATTATATCGGAATTCGTTGTAATTGGTGATATTTGAGGAAATCACCAGGGTAGTTTTCCGGACGGCAAATATTTGGTTTTGAATATCCGTTGTTATGCACCAATTTCAAATTGATATATCTGTACGTCTATTTTTATAGAGTGAGATATACCTTTTTGAAATTATGTCTATGGCATTTACCTATATCAGTGGATGGTTAGGTAAGGAGCATTAAACATCGGTGTAATTCTTCATAACCATAGTAAAGTTTTCAACCTACGACACATAGGGAATGAGTTATTAGATTCAAGGGACTTATACAGAGTATTGTATATTGTCCAGTGTCCATTAGGACAGAAGGGTTGGTCCTCATACTATATTCTGTTTACTTGTGACTTCTCTGGTTCTTAGACATGTGTTTCGTAGAAACACAAGGTCCAAGTTTTGAGAAGTTATAGGTATAAGAGTAAAGTAGAGAACCAAGTGTTGCAAGTATCAGGATTCTTCAAGGTGATCGAAGATGTAGATACTTGTGTATGGTATTCAGTTGATAGTAATAGAACTTGCTTCTCTTTCAGGTTACTCATAATTAGAAGCATTCCTAAGTTGAGTAACGCTGATCGGCCTCCTTCCATTTAGTTGACATGGGCTAGAGACAGCTGCATGATTTGAATCTGGTTCAATTAAATCAGTGCCTCTGGTTCTATATTGGATATAGAACAGTTCATATCTTAACGATGTTAAGGTATGAGGAGTTGTCCGGCTTATGCTTAAAACCAGACTCTGGATAACTCAAGGTACGTTTCTGTAATGGCTGTTTGTGGGTTGACCCAGGCTATGACGAGGGTCGACTTTCTACCATCTGGAAGATCAATAGTGATATTGTTCTTGACTCGCCACAGTTTTAACAAAAATGGATTTTTTCAGAAAACAGTAGTGGGAGTATGGTAGAACTGGAAGTGATTCCAGAACCGCAAACGATTACTGAAAATTTGATAAGAACCTAAAGATTCAATTTGGTTTGACATTCCATTGGCCACTTCGCAGATATGATGGGTAACCTCAAGCGCTCGAGAGGTACTTCGGTATGCTCAAGGACAGTGGCAGGGAGGTTCTTGTTTATCCAGACTTTCCATTGCTGTTGTTCCAGACTGTGAGATCCGGCAGGAGGATGAGTATAGCGTCGTTCTAAACTAGCTTTAGAAGTGCACGTGTATATGACTCTGCCAGAGAGTTGTCGTAGTCAGTGAGAGCAGCGGAAGCATGGTGGACAAGTGGCTTATGTCTATTTATAGACTAAAGCAGATATAGCGGAGATAGATCATTTATTTCTGATGTGACAGTCATAGGTTTGACTTCATCAGAATAGGGGATGGATCTCTTAAGAAGGTAGTAGGGTGTGATGTCCTGATATTTGTTGACATACACAGAGTAGGAAGTGATATTCCTATACTACGATCGGTTATACTTTGGTTGTCACACAGTAGTTTCTCCACATAGGACTTGGATATTATATCAGACATTCTGGTTACTAGATCTATGGTTTTAGATCTAGATTTGGGTGGTTTCCCAATCAGGGTACTTTGACAACATTCTATGAGTATTTAGAATGGACGACTCCTGGCACGGTAGTATATCTGCAGGTGATGGGGTCACCCTCTCTAAAGGTGTCTTACAGACTAAAGGGGAGAGGGATGTGCATGATTGGAAGATCATTTGCTTAGGCAATTGAGTCAATCATGAGATGTCAAGTACCACACCAGATGTTGTTCTTGAAGTAGGTGCAATAAGTTGATATTGATCCAATCCTGGAGAAACGATCGGAAGCAGTTTTAGAACATAAGTAGATGTTCTAGGGATATGATAACGACTGCCTCCTTTAGGAGACGGTTATCATTCCAGGCTTCCAAGGTGACCTGGTTGACAGAGTGACTGTCAGAGTTATAGTTTTCCCCCTGACGAGGGGCAGTATCTGGACAGGTGGTCCAGGAGGATACTGAGGGAAGGCCTGGCGCAGGATACTGATTTAGTTCAGTTGACGATACAGTCTAAGAAGTTTGGATTTGGAGTTCATTTATGAACTAGGTCCCATCAGATATCCAGACACAATCTAAGACAGGTATTGCTCATTTCGGGAGATGGCTTTCTCCGCGAACTTGAGATAGAGAGAGACATAGAAAGAAACATCACAGCGGATCCACTCACTGAGGCTATTCCTCGAACGCAATAGTTTCGCAAACGAGCTTTGTGAGACTGACTAGTAGAGGAGTTGGGTGTTCGGTATCACACGGGCAGTGAGTATGCGACATCGCAATAATTAGCCTTGAGTGCAAGTGGGAGATTGTTGGATATAGTGCCCTCAGAGTCAATTATTGGATCACAGGCACGTGATTGCAATGATTGAGGGAGGACCTATACCGGTAGGACAGTCTTACTCAAGATGATAGTATGCTATCTGGTTTATCTTTATCATCGTGTACTGCTTTAGCTTACCTTACAGGCCACTATTGCACGTTGATAGAGCCCCTAGGATTCTTGCTTGACTACCAGCAGTATGTGGGCGATCATATACATGGGAGCTGGGGTCTATAAGCACATCCTTAAAAGGTCCCTAGTCGAGGGAGTTTCGAGACAGGGCATCGATACTCCAGAGTAGACTAGTGTATACAGTCGAGACCCCGACGAGGGGCGGTGGCCGGTCTCACAAGCCACTGGTGTCAGTTGGTTCACCTAAGATGTATACAGGTGCTCATTGGGTTATGAGTACACCGGACATGACTCACCGGGAACATGCTAGTTGGTCTTATACCTGACGTCAGATAGCAGTTCCCTGGTGACATGTGTACAGGTTAGTTCATCGACCTGAGATCGTCATTTGTCTCGTGTGAGTTCCCACTATGCTTTGATTACTACCCTACCACGCTCAAAGGAGACGTGCAAACAGGTTTTAGTTGGGTACAGTCCCGAGCCACATGGAGGCAGTGAGCGGATCTGCAGGGGTTCGTCTCTCTCGGTACTGGGGATGAGGTCGCGCTGTGTCTAGGAGAGCCATAACACGAAGTCCTTGGCCAAGGTAGGAGATTTACTGGTAGGTATTCCAGTAGTATCTCAGGGTGTTCTGGGCTACACTCCGACACGACTTGTACCGCTTTTGGGGGTCTGACTTTTACCAACCCCCTAGGCCCGCCATGCGATGCTCATAGACGAACGGACCGGACTGTACGGATATTGTCACTGACAGGCTCAGTAGGGTGTCAGTATGAGTTCGCTCACAGACGTCCCTTTTGGTCAATAGCTGGTGGCCCGTCACGTATGGCTAATACCTCTGACGTGCTAGTGGTTAAATCCACAGCCATAGTATTGACGAGTCTTTAGAGTCCCCCACACAGACAGTTACTCAAGTTTCGGGCGAAACGCTGTAGAGGCCGTATGGAGATATGGCAAGGTTCGATCAGATACATGCGGTATTGCACGGATCATGATCGGACGGATAATACTAGCGGGCTTTGGTTTAAGCCGGATCCTAGTATTGTACAGTGTAGATTTTGTCTCTTTGCATTTGTATTCAGTGGGAATACAAATGCAGGCATGTATATGCAGTCGCGGGGTTTTCCTGTAATTTATTACGGGATCAGTTTTCTGAAGTTGCCAGTTTGCATTCCGTTCCGGCCAGTTTCCTTTGTTCCTTCCCGGTCGGACTTTTGTGATGGAGGGGCTAATTTGCAAGTTTGCAAATTAGCATTTGTGGAGGGGGTATTTGTGATTTGAAAGATTATGAAAGCATCTTTTGATTCCATTCTTTTCTTTCATCATTTCTTGCTTTAATGAGAAAGGATTTGTGATGAGAGTTGATGTGAGGCTTGCTTTTTGGATGTGGTCACCCTTTGCTTTTACTACACTCACCTCCCTTCTTGTTTTTGGTTATTCCTCCACCATTTTGATAGAGAAGGGGCCGGCCACTTGTGAGGAGTGGGAGAGAGTTCATTTTTGATGTGGGAGAAATTATCACATGATATTATACTTTGCTACAAAATCCATACCCATCTCCAAAAGCTTATTCTTCTTCTTCCCTCCATCAAAGGCAACTTCACAACCCCAAATGAGACAATGGTTTCTACACTTGCCTACAGCATTCCTTGGGCACGTCGGCTCGCCAACTTCGTTCCCGAGTTGCCACGGTCCAGAGGTGGGAGCCCGTAAAAGAACCCGGCGTTGTGGTGCCCGTTTCGACGAGGAGATGAAGACCGGAGGTTCCGCGAGGAGATCGGAGTGGAGGCCGAAGACCGAAGGACACGGATCGCTCGGTATAGCTTCCTACTCCTTTTCTTGTTTGCTAGAGTTAGGTTAATGGCCCGATCCGGGATTTTTGTGCGCGGTGGTGCTGGTTCTAGTTTATAGAAAAGTTTTCGTTTCCGCATTCCGGCGTCGGATTGACGGCCGGGGCGCCGCCGTGCACTTACAGGGCTGTCAGAACTGAGGCCCCATCTTTGAAAGTGTCTTGCAATGGCCGCACTGTGGTAGTAGACGCCTTTCCAATGGTCAGCACTTTGTCAGTGAAAGACATCCCGTCTCCAACTGTGTGGGGAAAAAGGAGCAAACCTCTGGCATTCCGTGGCGATGGAGTCACAATTGAGGCGCCGATCAGTCGCATGATTCGAGGGAAGCTGCACCTGTCATAGAATGAAGGCCTTTTGTGCATACCGAAGACGCCCAGTGTATGTAGCTCAAGCCATGATATGAAGTAATGCATCGGGAAGATCACGTGCAGTACTCCAGGATCATTAGCATCCGCCGCTTGACTAAGGCCGTGATACAGGTGTGCCAAACCGGCGATCCCGACGGCCACTTTTACCCCAATGGTCATCCGGTGAGCTGGGTAAAAGACAGAGGGCCTCATCTGGCGAGAATGCATCGGGAGCGCAAACCAACTCAGCTAAAGCCCAAGAAATCCTAAGAAGAACGCTTCCTCGTCCATCCCAGGGGCTGCAACCTCCGCAAAAGAGACAACCGGAGAGTTAGGAAGGAAAAAGCCCTTTTGATCTACCTCCTTCGCTGGCAGGTTGTCCAAACCTAAACTAAAAGGGTCATCAAATGTGAAGAACTTAGCAGCTTCTGCCGAGAGAACGTTCGGGTGAAGGAATCGAGCGATGAAATCCTCGAAACTGACCCCGCGGCTCCCACGTTCGATAAAAAGGGCCTCGTAGATGTTCAACACTTTGATCAAACTTGGAAACTGATGTTGAACAACATTCTCCGGAGTGAGGCCCTTTATTGCCGGCTTAGCACCGAAGACATATTCGTCTATAGGAAGAAGCTCCTCATAGTGCTCCCCTATAACCGGTAAGCCGGAGACCTCTATGAATTCCTCCAAAGAAATCGATACTTCCCGGTCCAGTGCGAGGAAAGTGTGAGTAGGGATGTTCCACTGCGCCAAAAAGTCCTTAAACCACCAGGTTGGAAGCGTGGGATATTGGAAGAGGGAAACGTAAACAGCAGTGTACAACCCGAGCCTCATCAACTGCGACTTCTTCGCTGACAAAATGTAGCGAGCCCATGGCAGATAACCGATCGGATGGTGGGGGATCAGACCTATGTTATATGATTGCCCCCAAGGTCGCGCCTCGTCTTGACAAATACGGCGTCCCAGGATATCCAAAACCATAGGAGGCTGAACCGGAATTGCTTCTGTAGCAGGATGAAGAAGGCCCTTTGAAGTCCAATCGACCATCTCCACGGCATACTTCACCGGGGGTGGGCTGGCATAGTGGATCGCCGTAATAGGCTCTGATGGTACTGCGCATGAAAAGCTCTGTCGACCCATGATAATTTGGTTGTACCACGACCCCCAAAGGTGAAGATTCTTATATTCCGGATTGTAATCCCTGATCATAGCTAGGACCTCCCGGTCTACGGGTGCTCCGGGGAATCCTCCCTCCGAACGAACAAATGGGAATGAGGTATCGAAAGACATGTTTCCTGCAGAGGGACAAAAATCAGCCGTCAATGTTTTAATTCCAACGCTTGGCATTTTTTTTAAAAAAAAAATTTACACCACATTGCAATGCAGTGGGTAGGGGACCAAAGGGGGACCCATAAAATCCGGATGACAGTGCATCAGTTAATAAGACAGCCCCATCATTGGATGAGACTGTCAATTAATGAAGAGATCCTCAAGAGAATATTCTCATTAATAGGAAATCCCTAGAGACAAGGAGAAAATCTCCTCTTTCAGAGCAAAGCTCTGTCACAGAGTGACATTTGTCAAACTCTGGTCTCAAGGGAATAAAATTTCCCAAAAAGAGCCTAGCTCTGTAATAATGATGGAAAGATCCATCAAAAGAAAAATTTAACTCTTGAAAGAATTAAAAATTTTGGGATCTTAAAGATCCATGAAAACTCTTAGGAGTTCTTCATTTTCAGATCAAAAAGATCAACATTTGATCCATGAGCTAAGCTCTGTTCATGGGTTAAAACCCATGAAACAAGATCTCTGTAGATCTATGGACTTTTGAGAGCAAGGCTCTATTGGTGAAACCCTAAAGGGGTTTTCTTTAGATCAAAGATCTATGAGAGTAAGGTTCTGTTGGTGAAACCCAAAGGGGTTTTCTTTAAATCAAAGATCTATGAGAGCAAGGCTCTGTTAATTAAATTAAATTAAATTTAATTTAAATTTTACCTAAGATGATTCTAGGTTTTGAACTCTGAAGTTCTTGAAAAGAAACGAGAGCAAGGCTCTAAAAGTTCTTAAAAACAAGAGCAAGTCTCTGAAAACTCAAGTTCTTGAAAATATGTAACTATTTACTGAGGACCAAGGGTCCTATTTATAGGCGCTTGCGCCCCTTCAACTCAACAGTTGATCCAATGGCTAGGATCTTGCCACCGCTGCACTCACGTGTGCGCCACGTGAGCGCAACGGTGGGGGGGGCATTTGTTTCCCCCAATTAGAGCAAAGCTCTGTTTGAATTTCAAAAATTCAAAAATTGAAGCAACGCTTCAAATCTCTTGCGCTGCACGCAACGCGCCACGTGTCAAAAGCTGATACGTCAGCGCAGCGCCCAAGGCAGCGCACCCAATCAGAGCAAGGCTCTATTTAAAACAAAATTAAAGGAAGCAACGCTTCAGTTGCGCAAGCGCTGCGCTGCGCGACACGTGTCAGCGCAGTTGCGCAAACGCAGTTGCGTTGCGCTGTGCGACACGTGTCAGCGCAGTTGCGCTGCGCTGTGTGCTGCGCGACACGTGTCAGCGCAGTTGCGCAAGCGCAGTTGCGCTGCGTTGTGCGCTGCGCGACACCTGTCAAGCGCTGGGGCGTTTGCGCCAAACAGAATTAAAATTCCAGTAAGATCTTTCTGTTCTTGTTAAAACAAGAAGATTGTCTTCTGTAAAACAGAAGCCCTTGGATCAAAAATCCAACGGTGGGGAAAATTCCCCAAATCACTCAGAGAATGATCTCTTTAACAAATTTAACAAATTAATGGGCATTATATAAAGGCCCCTAGACCCTAATTCAAATGACATCAAAAAAAAAGAACGCAGAGAGAATAGAGAAAATCAAGAAACAGAGAGACTCCTCTAAAGAACTCTGAGAAAAAAACGTAAAAAAGAGAGAAAGGTAAAACCTTTGAATAAAAAAAAGAAGAATTTCTTCTGAATAGATCCTTGATCTAAGAACAAGATCAAGGATTTTCAATAAAAAATATAATAAATAACAAAAGCATTGCTTTTTTATGAACCATTGGTTCTGGAATCTTAAAGATTCTTTTCTTGAATCCAAAATTGGATTAAGATATAAAAACAGTACCTTGCACTTGCAAATCTGCAATGTTGCGCTCCTGGGTTGGCGCAAGTCACCAGAGAGCGCCACGTGTCAGCTCCAGAATAACTTGCGCTATGCGCTTTTAAGATAGAGCTTTGCTCTTTGAAGTTGGCGCAACTAACCAGAGGGCGCCACGTGTCACAGCGCAGCGCACTGCGCTAGCGTGACACGTGTCACCTCCAAAAGCGCTTGCGCTCAATAATTGGCGCAAAGCGCCTGACAAGCCACTGTCAGATAATTAATGCACTGCATTATTTACAGAAGGGCCAAGCCCAATTAAAAAAGGCCTAACAAGCCTAATAAAATGCTATGCATTATTTTAAAAAGGGCAGAGCCCAAATAAAAACAGATGCTGTGCATCATTTATAAAGGGACTGAGCCCAAATCAAAAAGGCCTAGCAGGCCAGAATAAAATGCAGTGCATTATTAAACAGGGGCAAAGCCCTAGCACAGACCTAATAGGCCAAAGATAAAAACGTTGAATATTCTCAACTGGACTTAGCCTAATCATGGCCGTAAGTCCTCAAATCAAATTGACTGATCAAGACTGCTATCTTAAATCAATTTACATCCAGTTCAAAGGTACATCTCTGAACTCCTCTGACACCTATCGTTGTAATCCTTAAACGACGTCAGAGAGGTGACGGGTCCCGACAACCACACATTGACACGGACTGTGGGATCCTTAAACCCATGGACTTATGCGTCCTTAAACCTATGGACTTATGCGTCCTTAAACTAATGGACTAATGCGTCCTTAAACACACCCATATGGACTGTGGGGTCCTTAAACCCATGGACTTATGCGTCCTTAAACTAACGGACTAATGCGTCCTTAAACACATCCATACGGACTGTGGGGTCCTTAAACCCATGGACTAATGCGTCCTCAAACTAACATCCGGGAACAATGGACCACCATGTCCTTAAACAGGCAATGGACCGCAATGTCCTTAAACTACCTATGGACCACTACGTCCCTAAACTGGAACAATAGAGCCCCCCAAACGCTCTTTTGCCGGATCTAAACGATCCTGTTTAAGTTGATCTTAGCCTCAAATATGGATAATGTATCCTTAAACATTCAAACAGACTTTAGTTCGAAATTGGACTATAAGACCCCCAATCAACTTTGGTTCAAGTGTACATCTTTTAACTCCTCTAACACTTGTCGTTGTAATCCTTCAACATCGTCAGAGAGGTGACGGGTCCCGACGGCCATATATATTAAATGGACCACTGCGTCCTTAAACTGGAATAATAGAGCCCCTAAATGCTCTTTCCGCTAAATTGATCTTAGTCTCAAATCAGACTAACGTATTCTTAACGAACGTTTAAGTTGATCTTAGCCTCAATATGGCTAACGTATCCTTAAACTAATATAAGCTCTCTTTATTGATTCATTTTCTCACTGGATAATACATTGATATATATGCGATATATGTTAATTGTATTATTTTCTTTTGTTACAAAATATATTGTATATGTAATATATAATATTGTAACAAGTTAGGGTTACAAATGCAACATGGTTGTAAAGTTTAAACAAAGTTAGGGTTTGGATTTGGGTTAGCTTTTGGGTTAGCTTTTTCATGAAGCCATGAAGCTTTCCTTTTGTCTTTTGCTTTGATATTTTGTGTAGATATTTTTTTAACCCAACCCAAACCCTTAACCATAGTTTATTCTCCACAAGAGTTAATGCCTTCATTTATTAACTCATGGCTGTCATTTGTAACCACAACAATTCATTATTCATCACAAAAGCTTTCTTCTTCTTCTTCTTCTTCTTGCTTGAAAAAGCTTTCTAGCTTTTTGTGTTGTGATGATTTAAAGTGAGAAATTGAAAAAAAAAGAAGAGCAAAAATCCTACTTCATCATCCTCATCTATTCTAGCGACTTATATTAGGGTGTTCACTTCTCTAATAGTTTCATTAGTGAAGTGTAAGCTTGGGTTAGAGATTCTTCAAGGTAGATCATCTTCGAAAATGAAGATTTCAAGCAAGCATGGATCTTTCGACTTGTGGAGCCTCTCTAGAGTCCGGGAGTTCATGGATCGCGGTGAAGGGACTACTACTCGGAGCTTATGAAGCGAAGGAACGGACTACAAAAGTTGTAATCCCTCTCTCTTAGATGTAAAGTTGTTTACATGCATGTTAACCCTAATTCTCTAGTTAAGATCTTGGTTAGGGTTTGTTTAGCATCCCAAAAATTATAAACTTGCATGATTGATACTTGCCAAAACCTTGCTAAGGTGCTAAGCTAACCCTACATTTGGTACTTTTGATCCCAGACGAACGGGGTACCCTTCTTCATCAAATGACTGTAGAGACGGTATTTTCCGGAGAGTTTGGTTATGAACCACCGGATATACGCGAGCTTTTCTTGGAGAGAACGCAGTTGTTTGAGGGTTCCTGGCATGGGTATTTCCATAATTGCCTTGATCTTTGAGGGATCGATTTCGATACCCCGGTGACGTATGATGAATCCTATGAATTTGCCTGAGAAAACTCCAAACGCGCATTTTAGAGGGTTCATCTTCAAATTATACTTCCGAAAACGTTGGAACACTATTTTTAGATGTTCCCAATGTTCCTCGTGAGATTTTCTCTTTACCAAAAGGTCGTCGATATAGAATTCGACGATCTCGTGTATGAGATCATCGAAGATCTTTTTCATGGCCCTCTGGTAGGCATCGCCAGCGTTTTTCAAACCGAAGGGAATCACTTTATAGCAGAATATGCCCAATGGGGTCCGGAAGGCGGTATGCTTCTGGTCTTAGGGATGCATTTTTATTTGGTTGTATCGTGAAGATCCATCCATGAAGGAGAAGACCTCATGGGTAGACGTGTTATCGATCATCAGCTCGGTAACGGGTACTGGGAAGCCATCCTTCGGGCAAGTTTTGTTGAGATCCCGAAAGTCCACACAGATGCGAATCGTCCCGTTTTTCTTCATCACTAGAATGATGTTAGCGATCCAGGCGGGATATTGAATTTTTTGGATGAAGCTAGAGTCGATTAGTTTCTTGACTTCAGTATTGATGCTCATCTCAAGTTCGAGTCACATCTTTCTTGGCGCCTGTTTAATTGGCTTTATAACTGGCGATATAGCCAGTTTATGTACTGCCACTTTTGGATATAGACCCGGCATTTCAGAGTAGTTCCAGGCAAAGCAATCTTTATATTGCATGAGCACGTCTTTTAACGTGGCCACTTGTTTTTCAGATAGTAGCTCACTGACGAACGTTGGCCTCGGATCATTTTCCGTCAATTTTTCTTAGGTTGCCTGCCGTAGTGTGTATCCCATCTTCCAGCTCTTTTTGTGATGGTGGAAACTCTGAGATCATCTCGTCCTTGTCTTCATTTGCGAAGCACCTGTAGAGGCCGTTCATAGTCTCGTGCCCTCCCTCTTTTGAGAGTGTTATCATATGGCAAGTACGAGTTCGCTTCAATTCTTTTGGTTGAGTTGGTCTTAATCTGACGGTATATGTCCTTTTTGGCTCATGCTTTTGTGGCGGGGTTACCCTCCAGCTATTGGATAACGTAAACCTGCCTTATCAATACTGGTCTTCTACCCTGTCTTTAAAGGTGAAGCAGTCTTCAAGAGGGTGACCTATTACTCGGTGATAAGAGCAATAATCCGGATGATAGACCTCGTTTATTTGTTCAGAGTGTCGAGACTCCGGAAGCATCATCATTTGGTGCTTCATGACAAGGTTAAATATTTTCCTTGTCTTGTCTTGAGGGAAAGAGTATTCCCGACCCATCTTCTTTACAAAGGACGGGTTCCAATCGAGATTTTCTCGATTGAACGGCGTCTTTGATCCGCTTTGTTATCTTCGAATGTTGTTTGCATTCTTTGCCCTGTTTTTGCCTCCATTTCGAAGTTTTCCCCTTTCCTGAGAACATATATCGGGCCGGGGATGAAGAGCATTACGGTCTACTTTCTTCGCAGATTACCGGTTGAGTCGCTGCATCCTGGCCTTTTCATAAATGACCATTTCGCGGTTGTGGTTGTCCCGGATCGTTTGAAAAGCTTCTTTTATTAACTTGTCAATTTGTTCTTCCAGCGATGGAATTAACGTTTTTAAAGCGGGCTCTCGGGCTCTCACTCCAATTCGACGTCACGGCTATTTGGAAGAGTGTTTTCCATTTCACTTGAGCCGTTTACAACATGGAAACTGCAGATCTACTCCCATTTCTTGGAACGAACATATCCAAGCCCAGTTGTCTCCATCTTCCAGTTCGGCGTCTTTCACTGAGTCTCGGGAATATCCTAAATCTTTTTGTAGAATTGAGCTTGTCGAAAAATTTGTTCGAGGGGTACACCTTGGTATCTTAACAGCCTTTTCAATCTCTCTGCGTAATATCTTGGCATATGTATGGGTTGAAGCCTATCGAGTGGAAAATCGGTACAATACCAGACTTCTTTTTCTACTTTGGTCTCATAGATTGGTAGAAGAGGATCGCCTTTTCACCTTTTCGCCTAGGAGTTACATAGAAAGTGTGCAGCTCTTTTACGCTGTATGTGTCTAGCGTATCAAGTTCCTTGTAGTGTTGAGGTGGAGCCATTGTGATTTGCAGACTCTGATCCGCTTCGGCAAGAGTCTGGATTGACGGACAGACGGAGAACACTGCATTGGCCTCATCCTCTGAGTCGCTGCCAAAGACCAAAATAGGAGTATATGGTCCGAGTTTATTGTTTTCTTTTTTGGGGCTGCCCCGAATAGACTATTTCTTTTTCTTCCTCGGTATCGCTCCTAAAGATCGGGTTAGTGGCGACGGATTTCTGTTTATTCTCCGGCTTGTGGCACCTTTCAGTATCCTCGAAGTCTGGTATGAAGTACTTTGTGTCTTTGTATTTCCGGACTTTGTTTATAGAGAATGGATTTAGCTCTCCCATGACAGTGTACTCCAAGCCATCCTTGAAATACTTCAAACACTGATGTTGTGTAGAAGGGATGACGTTGTACTCGTGTAACCAAGGCCTGCCGAGCAAAGCGTTATAGCAAGTCTTGGCGTCAATGATATGAAATATTATGTCAGTGATGAGCAGCCTGAAGCGTAGTGTCGGTATTGCGGAGCCAAGCATCCGTGATGACTGTGAGTCGAACCCGAAGATGGTAATTTTATCTCGGATAAGGTGCTGAACGTTTATGCAAATTTCCTTCAGCACTCTTACATTGAGAAGGTTAACGGAGAATCCGTTGTCGACAAGGATTTTGCTTATCTTGATGTCGTGGCAGTACCCAGTGACATATAACGGGCGATTATGCTCACATGTATCGAGGAGGAGATTCTCATCGCTAAATGTAATATCGGCCGTGTGGATTTCTGCCAGTTCATTTTTCATCTTCTCTTTTATGAGGAAATCTTGGAACTGACCGGGCTCTTGTAATGCCTTCATCAGGGAATCTCGTGCCTCTTTGGATAGAAGGAGAGCATCCAATATACTCAGTTGCGAGGGTGTTTTTCTCAGATGTGTTAGGATGTTGTAATCTACCTTGTTTTTCTTAGGCGGGTCTTCTGTGGTGATCACTTTTACCACTCCATCATCGAGGGCAATTTCTTCGGGCATTTTCCCTTTCCTTTTGTCTTTTTTGTTCGAATCTTTGTTTGCAGGTCCGAACTTCTTTTCAGGCAGTGTACGGTTACGCAGCTGGATGTTTTCGCAGTTCTTCTCCTCCTCTTCTTTTTCGGAGGTGGAGTCTTTGAAGAGGGGGCTGAAGGGTGTTTCATTATCAAAATCGTTCTCAAATGTAAGAACTGGAGGTTTTCCTCCATCCGAAACAGTACCAACCATATGATAGTTGCCAGTCATTTCTTCATGCGCATTTGTCCCACTATTTTGCTGTTGACGAGTGCGAGCTTCGCGCTTCATCCTCTTGAAGTGTTTTTAAAGGGCAACGTATCCTTGCCACCACTTCATAAAGGCACTGCATTCCTCGATGGGGTGGGTGACCCTCCGATGATATAGGCAGTAGTTTGGATGTGATTCTTCTCTATCGATGCATATGACCCCGGGAGTGTTCGTTATGAGAGGTGGCAGCTTCATCCCCATTGACAGGGCTTTAGCGAACTGCTTCTCTGTTTTGATCCTGCTCTTATTTGTTGCAGGTGTGCTTTGTTTTGGTTGGAGTACTTTACGACTCATCCTCATCGTGGCTTCTTTATCCAGAAACCGACGCTTACCATTTTCATATATGGCTGTCTCGCGTTCTCGGTCAACTTTTCTTTTTTGAAAGGCTTCGTTTAGCAGCCTCTCAATCGGGTCTTCTTCTTGCAGTTTTGAGGATTTTAGCACTGATTCCGCTCCCAGTTCCTCTGCGTTGTTTTCTGATGCTGAGGGAGCCTCTTCGTCATATAACGACGAATGAGAGGCCATGTGGTAACTTGCTACACGGTTTTCAGTGTCTTCTGATGAGTCATTTTCCTCATTATTGTCACTATCTTCGCCCTCAATAATATGCTTGAGGCATTCTTCGAGCGTGACCAGTGTTCACATCTTCTGGTTATACTCCTCCAGCGCATCTATGTATTTTTGTAAATCTGTTCGCTTGTCTTCATACTCAGTAGGCTGCACAGGCTTCTTGGTCTTATTTTTTTTCTTCGAAAACTTTGAAGGCTTAACTTGGGGGGTTTTCCCCTCGTCAACGATTTTTGGTGCGGGACGAGATTTTAGCATCCCTTCGATTATTTTGGGTTCAAGTGGGCTTTTCCATCTGACTGCCGGACTTGCTTGTAGATCCTTCAACATTCTTTGGGTTTTCGCTGAAAGAACGATTTCCCGTGGAGTTTCTTCCATGAGTGAGTATGATGCCCTCTGCGCATCCACCTTTTTGGGAGTGTGCTTCTATGGTGGGTTTACCTTCCGGTTATCAAACAACGGAAATTTCCCCTGTTGAGACTGGTCCTCGACCCAGTTTTTTAAGACATAGCAATCTTCAATTGGGTGGCTCACCATTCTGTGATAGGAGCAGTAGTTAAGCTTGTTGACGTCGCCAGGTTGCGGTAGACGTCGCGGGTCTGGAAATGTGATGAGTTTATTACACATTGCCTATTCGAAAAGTCTCCTCGTCTTATCATGGGAAAACGAGTAAGCGCGTCCTAGTCTTACCACCAAGGACGGGCGTAGACGCGCGTTGTTTTGGCGAGCAGCTGGTTTTAGGCCACTCGGCTGTTGTTGCGTGTTAGCAACGAAGGCTGCTTTCCCTTTATCCTTAGCATTTCGAGGGTCCTTATTTGAGGAGGAAGGCCTATGGCCCATCTGGTCCATTTGGGCCAGTTTATCTATCAGAGCCTGAAAGGATGCGGGCTTGAAGAGTGTCATGATCTGGGACACAAACGTTTGAGGATCAAAGGTCCCGATGAATATGCCCACGACAGAAAACTCTTCAATGTGCTGCTCGTATTTAGACCATAGGTTCCGCCACCGGATCGCGTATTGGACGAATATTTCTCCCGTCTTTACCCTGGCATTGATTAATGTTGTGATCGGATTGCATTCGCTCGCGCTGGCGAAATGCTGTGTGAAAAACAGTTCCATTTCTGCGAATGTTTTCATGGAGTCATTTGGGAGCTCCAAGTACCATTAGAAGGCTGTTTCTGACAGGCTGCCAACGAACTAGTGAAGCAACATTTTGTCGTCGCCTCCAGTGTTGCCGCACAGAGTTCTGAATTGCGCGACGTGTTGGTGAGGGTTGCATGTTCCTTTGTAGACATGGAACTTGGGGATCACATATTCTGGCGGGTATTTGATTTGATCATACCGGCTTGGATACGGTTGTTCAGTTCTGACAATTTGGCCAGCGACTTCATTAGCTTGACGAGATCTTATTTATTGAGCAATGTAATCATCAGGGGCGGCCTTAGAGATCATTTCCTCCTTGGCCGCTGATAAGGCCGGAAAGGGTTTGTTGTTTCCCCTCCGTCATCCTCGACGATTATCGGCGAATCTTCGGCTGGAGGTTCTGGTTGGATCATCATTCTAACCATGTTTTGGAACAAGAGAGCCATCTGCTTTATGTTAGCAGCTTGCTAAGCAGTCTCTTTTTCCTTTCTCTCGAGCACCCTTCGCAGAAACTCCTTATCGGTCTCCTGCTCTTGGCGTTGTTCGGCTTCTTTATCCGGACTTTCTTTTTGTCCAGTGAGTGCCGTCATTTTGTTCAGCATTTCATGGAGCTTTTGTTGTTGCTCCTGAGCCTTTGTCAGGGACCGAGTTTATGGTCGGTGACTCACCGAAGCATGGCTCTCTTCTTTTCCATTGGTCATATAGACCGTATGCACGATTATGCCTCCAGACTTGGGGCGTTTAGATCCATCGCCTTTGGAATTTGCTGAGGGCGGTAAATTTTTCTACATCCTCGTTCTTTTATGAGAGATTGGAGTTGAAGAAGCCGTTGTGACAAGCACCTGTTTAAGAGAATTCCCCCATAGTATGGAGGAGGAGAGGTCTTTTTCTTGTCGAACCTTTGATTTCTTCAGTTGACAAGAGTATGTTTCCCCCAATCAGAGCAAAGCTCCGTTTGAATTTCAAAAATTCAAAAATTGAAGCAACGCTTCAAATCTTTTGCGCTGCGCGCCACGTGTCAAAAGCTGATACGTCAGCGCAGCGCCCAAGGCAGCGCGCCCAATCAGAGCAAGGCTCTATTTAAAACAAAATTAAAGGAAGCAACGCTTCAGTTGCGCAAGCGCTGCGCTGTGCGACACGTGTCAGCGCAGTTGCGCAAGCGCAGTTGCGCTGTGCGCTGCGCGACACGTGGTAGCGCAGTTGCGCAAGCGCAGTTGCGCTGCACTGTGCGTTGCGCGACACGTGTCAAGCGCTGGGACGTTTGCGCCAAACAGAATTAAAATTCCAGTAAGATCTCTCTGTTCTTGTTAAAACAAGAAGATTGTCTTCTGTAAAACAGAAGCCCTTGGATCAAAGATCCAACGGTGGGGAAAATTTCCCAAATCACTCAGAGAATGATCTCTTTAACAAATTTAACAAATTAATGAGCACTATATAAAGGCCACTAGACCCCAATTCAAATGACATAAAAAAAACAAGAACACAGAGAGAATAGAGAAACTCAAGAAACATAGAGACTCCTCTAAAGAACTCTGAGAAAAAAACTCAAAAAAGAGAGAAAGGTAAAACCTTTGAATAAAAAAAAAAAGAAAAATTTCTTCTGAATAGATCCTTGATCTAAGAACAAGATCAAGGATCTTCAATAAAAAATATAATAAATAACAAAAGCATTGCTTTTTTATGAACCATTGGTTCTGGAATTTTAAAGATTCTTTTCTTGAATCCAAAATTGGATTAAGATATAAAAACAGTGCCTTGCACTTGCAAATCTGCACTGTTGCGCTCCTGGGTTGGCGCAAGTCACCAGAGAGCGCCACGTGTCAGCTCCAGAATAACTTGCGCTATGCGCTTTTAAGATAGAGCTTTGCTCTCTGAAGTTGGCGCAACTCACCAGAGCGCGCCACGTGTCACAGCGCAGCGCACTGCGCTAGCATGACACGTGTCACCTCCACAAGCGCTTGCGCTCAATAATTGGCGCAAAGCGCCTGACAAGACACTGTCAGATAATTAATGCACTGCATAATTTACAGAAGGGCGAAGCCCAATTAAAAAAGGCCTAACAGGCCTAATAAAATGCTATGCATTATTTTAAAAAGGGCAGAGCCCAAATAAAAACAGATGTTGTGCATCATTTATAAAGGGACTGAGCCCAAATCAAAATGGCCTAGCAGGCCAGAATAAAATGCAGTGCATTATTAAACAGGGGCAAAACCCTAGCACAGGACTAATAGGCCAAAGATAAAAACGTTGAATATTCTCAACTGGACTTAGCCCAATCATGGCCGTAAGTACTCAAATCAAATTGACTGAGCAAGACTGCTCTCTTAAATCAATTTACATCCAGTTCAAGGGTACATCTCTGAACTCCTCTGACACCTATCGTTGTAATCCTTCAAAGACGTCAGAGAGGTGACGGGTCCCGACAACCACACATTGACACGGACTGTGGGGTCCTTAAACCCATGGACTTATGCCTCCTTAAACCCATGGACTTATGCGTCCTTAAACTAATGGACTAATGCGTCCTTAAACACACCCATATGGACTGTGGGGTCCTTAAACCCATGGACTTATGCGTCCTTAAACTAACGGACTAATGCGTCCTTAAACACATCCATACGGACTGTGGGGTCCTTAAACCCATGGACTAATGCGTCCTCAAACTAACATCCGGGAACAATGGACCACCATGTCTTTAAACAGGCAATGGACCGCAATGTCCTTAAACTACCTATGGACCACTACGTCCCTAAACTGGAACAATAGAGCCCCCCCAAACGCTCTTTTGCCGGATCTAAACGATCCCGTTTAAGTTGATCTTAGCCTCAAATATGGATAATGTATCCTTAAACATTCAAACAGACTTTAGTTTGAAATTGGACTATAAGACCCCCAATCAACTTTGGTTCAAGTGTACATCTTTTAACTCCTCTAACACTTGTCGTTGTAATCCTTCAACATCGTCAGAGAGGTGACGGGTCCCGACGGCCATATATATTAAATGGACCACTACGTCCTTAAACTGGAATAATAGAGCCCCTAAATGCTCTTTCCGCTAAATTGATCTTAGTCTCAAATCAGACTAACGTATTCTTAACGAACGTTTAAGTTGATCTTAGCCTCAATATGGCTAACGTATCCTTAAACTAAAACACCAAACCCAAATCTAAGTAAATACGGATTTGGACTAATCCACGTCCCACGGGCGACGACATAACTTAGTCTCCGTATACAATCCACGGGGATCCACAAACAAAACAAACACATATGACACGAAGTGAAATTCTGGAGAAGGAGAAAGTGGTTACCGCGATGCGGTAGCGTAATTAACTGCAGGGGCTTGCGCCTGCAGGGAAGAGCGTCCCCACAATCAAAAAACCCCTCAAGCGAGGGGGAATCTAACGAAGTCTGCTACATCGGCCGCATCCGTCTAAACCTCCGATACACGGTGCCATAAATCAACTTGGCATCTTCGGAGAGGTAGATGGATAAAATCAAATAGCATCTGTCCCGAATCTCAGGCAAGACGTCCCCACGTCTCGGCCGTCTTTCGGAGGGGAACAGAGTTGTTTTTGTCAATCACAGAGCCTTGGACTTTTCGCCAGACCCTATGAATTTGCGAGGAGAGCCGCTGATAAGGCCGCTCTAGTTTTTCCTGCACTGTAACTTTTGTAGATAGGGTAGATTTCTTTAGCACCGCCGTTGGGGAGTTTTTACGCACCCTCTTAAGCGGTTCAAAACTATTCCAAGTTGGAACAGCAGTGTCAACCTCCACCATAGGAGCTGGTGGGGTGAATCCAGAGGGGGGTTGCCCCCGGCTTCTCTCACTTGGCTCCAGTGGTGACGTCGAGCATGCCTTGCTGAAGGGACCACCTTAGTTTTGGAAGCAGCTTCATCATGCCCCCGGATTTGCTGAAGGGTTTCAATCGGCGTCAGCCTGTTGAAGACTGACGTACCTGATGGAGTTTGATGAGAGCAGGCCAATCTTTCGAAGACTGATTGTTTGATAGGGGAAGCACCTTTGACGGCTTCGTTTGTGGCAGGAGTAAGGAGGGCTAGCCATTTTGGGGTAGCCCCTTCAGGTATCACGAGCTTCTTTACCCGTCTGAGTTCTTTCCCAGTCTGTTGAAGACTGAGCTTTCAGGGTTTGATAGCTTGCTGATGGGAGCCGTCATGTTTGCCGGCCGATCGAAGATCGACCTTCTAGGAACTTCTTCTTGTGGCGTTAAGGAACCGAAATTCACATGTGGGAGCATGGTCCCGAAGAACAGTCCGGTAGTGGCATGCGTGACTTGCCCTACCGGCATTGAGAAAATAGAGGCCGCGTTGAGCCCATAGGTCACTCCTCCAGTTGGGATGGAGCAGGAGTTACTGTTGCATGAGGTGCAGTTGAGAGCCATTGATTTTCTGCACAGGTGAAAGACACCAAATTTTAGTACCTCGAATCCAAGGGAAACTATAGCGAACATCAATTTTGTTCACGAAACATGACACACGAAGTGTGGAGTGGAAAGAGGAAAATGTCCCATCGGGCATGCCAGAATCTGTTCACCGCCAAAAGACTAGACAGAGACGTGGAGGACGTCCAGCCTAAATTTGGGGACAAATGCTATTTGAACATATTCATCCACCTCTCCGAAGATACCGAGTTGATTTATGGCACAGTATATCAGAGGTTTAGATAGATGCGATCGTTGTAGCAGATTTCATCAGATTTCCCTTCATTTGTGAGGGGCTTTTGATTGTGGGGACGCTCTTCCCTGTAGGTGCAAGACCCTGCAGTTCATTACGTTACCGCATTGCGATAACCACTTTCTCCTACTCCAGCTGTTCACTTTGTTTCGTGTTGTGTTTGTTTTATTTTGGGTTGCCCATGGATTGTATACGCAAACTAATTTATTTCGTCGCCCGTAGGGCGTAGATCAGTCCAAATCTGTATATTTTTAGATTTAGGGTTTTGAACTTAGGTTATATTTTCCTTTAGTTCAAAAATATTTTGTTTTATTAAAGGGTCGTTAATCTAGTTTGAGATTAAGATCTACTTAAATATATGAGCATTTGGGCTCAAGGATACGTTAGTTCTATTTGAGACTAAGATCAACTTAGATATGTTTTAGGAATCGTCAAATTTTTGTTGAGATCCAACAACAGAGTATTTGGGCTCAGCTGCAAGAAACTTCAGAGAGACTTTTAACCAATCTGGGCTTGGTCTGCTCAGTCTTTTTCCTTTTTTTTTATTCAAAAGTGCTAAGAACTTATTTGGGTTCTATTTGCTTAGCCTTTTTCCTTTTATACAGAAGTGCTAAGTACTTTTTTGGGGTTTTGGCGCTCACATGTATATCACGTGAAGCACTCAGTCATGGGCGCTGCCCAATCAGTGCTAAGCACTTTAGTCATTTTGACTGAATATATATATATATATATATATATATATATATATATATATATATATATTGCTAAGCACTTTTGTATGGCGCTCACGTGTGAATCACGTGAGGCGCTGAGATATGGGTGTTGCCCAACCAATGCTAAGCACTTAGTCATTTTGACTGAATATGAAGTGCTAAGCACTTGGTATAGTGCTCACGTGAGGAGTGTTGGGTTACCTACAACGGCAGCAAAGTTTCGGGTGGCATCTCTCATGCCAATTTCAAATTTTGCCATTATAGATAACCCTAAGCATATGAACTTTAACTAGAGAATCAAACAATACTAGCTTGTTAGCACTTTAACATCTAAGAGTTATGAATTACAACCTTTGTAGTCCGTTCCTTCGCTTCATAAGCTCCGTGTTGAGGTCCTTTCGCTGCGATCATCAAATACCCGGACTCTAAAGAGGCTCCATGAAGAGAATGATGCACCCTTGCTTGAAGTCTTCACTAATCCAAGATGATCTACCTTGAAGAATCTTAAACCCAAGCTCTTGCTTCACTAATCAGGTATTAGTAAAGCAAACACCCTAATATAAGTGGCTAGAATAGATGAAGATGATGAAGTAGGAATTTTTCTCTCTTTTGTTTTCAATTTCTCACAAAACATCATCACACAACAAAAAGCTAGTGAAGCTTTTCAAGAGGAAGAAGAAAAAGAAAATCCTTTTGTGATGAATAATGAATTATTGTTGAGGTTAGAAATGCAACCTAGGGTTAAGTATGACATGCTTAACCCTTGTAGAGACTTTACCATGGGTTAAGATTTGGGTTGGGTTAACAAATATCTCTCCAAAATATCAAAGAAAATGGACAAAGTCAAACCTTCAAGAAGCTTCCACAAAGCCCATCCAAAACAATAACCTTAATCCAAACCCTAATTTGGTTAAGTCTCAAAACCCTAGTTGCATTTGTAACCTTAACATGTTACAATATTATATATCACATATATAATATATATAGTAACAATATAAAATAATACAATTAACATATATCGCATATACGTCAATGTATTATCCAAGTGAGAAAAAGAATCAATAAAGCGAGCTTATATTAGTTAATGTAACGTAATATATCACATATATAATTATACATTAAATTATCGAATCAACACTTGATCCGATAATCCGGCCATATTAAATATAACCGACTAATATAACAAGCAACCTTTCATCGAATCAACACTTGATCCGATGACCCGTCTATATCACATATACCCGGCCGATATCACATATCGCGAGAATCGAATACGGTATCACATACACGTATTATTCTCGGTCCCACACATATCACATATGTGCTCCTACTCCATTTTGCCTGAGCCAGGAAACCTCTGTATAGGACTCTAAAGAATCATCAAAACGCCGGCAGTAGGTGATGATCATATCAAACACCCATAAGCTGTAAGCGATCAGCTAAACGTAACAGCCACCCAGGTATTGAGCAATCAGAAGATCAACAAGCAAGCCTGTACATTCTCCTGCGAATCCAACCAGTAACACTCCCGTACAGTCCGGTCTCTTCGTCTGATATGTCGCATATCCAGTCTAGGGGTGGTAAACGTCAGACCCCAATAACCGATAAGTCGGGTCGATATGAGGTCCATAACAGTTCGAGAAACTACTGATAACACTTACCAGTAAATCTCAGCAACCCTGGCCAGGGATTTCCAGTTATAACCAATCGAACACAGCGCAAAATCAACTCCCAATATTGAGAGAGACGAAACCCCTCCTATCGCTCATTGCCTCCATGTGATTCGGGACTGTACCCAAAAGCCACCATTTTGCACGTTCTCATGAACGTGGTAAGGTGGAAATCAAAGCACAGTGGGAATCACACAAGACTCTATGACAATCTCTGGTCTACAGACTAACATGTACCAGTGTCACCAGAGAACTGCCATCTGACGTGAGGTATAATACCATCTGGGAGTTCTCGGCGAGTCCGTCCAGTGTACCCAGTCTCCATTGAGCACCCGTATACTTTCTCTGATGTCAAACACCAATGGATATGGGATCATCCATCGCCCATCTACATAGGTCAAGAAGCTATACGCTAGTCTGTAAGTCAACGTTACACACTCCACAAGATGCGGGGAGGCGGAATAGGAAAAACAATCATTTTTTTCAAAGTAACATCGACTATCAAATAGATCTTTTCTAAACCCTAAATAACAAACTATCTAGAAGTGCTAAACTACTATGATGGATGATTATACCTCAAGATACTAGTCCTTCTTGTTCTTGCTGTTCACCTCCTCGGCGGCCTCCTCGATGTAATAGAAGAACCACCCGAGAGTTTCTTCTTCAAGCTTTAACCTCTAACTTGAGGTAACTAAGTGGCTAGGATTGTTAATCCAAATGAACTAAAGGATATAGAGATAGATTAAGGATCTATTAGTCTTGCTAACCCTATGGTTCTCAACTTATGAGAGGATTAAGGTTAGGAGGAAGAAGATGAGAGCTTGAGGAGAGAGAATGTGTTTGTTATTATGAAATGAAATATAACTCATTTGTGTATATCATGAAGCATGATAATTTTCTAATAAAAAATATATCATAATTACAACCATGCTTCATTTAATACAAATGGATGAATCATCTGTTGAGTCATGGTTTCATTTAATGCAAATAACGCATCATCTCCTCCACATCATTAAGCTTAATTCATATATGAATTAAAACATAATGAGTCACCTTTCTTCTAGAAACTTTTCGAGTAATTACAAAAATGCCCCTCCCATCCGTATTTACGAAAAACACGGATATACTGAGACTGCATAAATCCAATAATCCAATACTACAATCTGGCTTAAACCAAAGCCCGCTAGAATAATCTGTCCGAACATCATACGTGCACAAATACATGTATATGTCCGAACCCTGTCGTAAAACTATACGACCACTATATCGTTTCGCCCGAAGCAGAGAAACTCTCTGTGTGGGACTCTAAAGACTCAACACTACACTGGCAGTGGGTTTAACCACAGGCCGCAAGCGGTACTAGCTGTACGTAACGGTCCCCAGGTAGATGTCGATAAGAAGGACGATGAGGAAACCCATCCGAACTCCTACTGAGCCTGATGTGACATTCTCCGTACTATCCGGTCTGTTCGTCTAAGACTATCGCATATCGGGCCTAGGGGAGGCAAGCGTCAGTCTCCTAAAAGCCGTATAAGTCGTGTCGGTGTGAAGCCCATTACACCTTGAGAAACTAATGGAAAACCTACCAGTAAATCTCACTTGCCCTGGCCAGGGACCTTGCGTAATGGCTCTCCAAACACAGCGAGATATCAACCCCTAACACCGGGAGAGACGAATCCTATCTAATCGCCACTGCCTCCAAGTTCTTCGGGACTGCACCCAACTGCTACCTGTTTGCACGACTCAGTCGAGCCGTAGTAGGGTAGCAATCTAAGAACAGTGGGAACACACTCGAGGCGAAGCAGCAGTGTCAAGTCTACGGACTATGCTGTACTCATGTCACCTGGGAACCGTTAACTGACGATGGGTATAATACTAACCAACAGTTCCCTGCTAGTCCTATCCGGTGTACCCGTAACCCAACGAGCACCTGCATACTATCTCCAGTGCAACGTACTAATGGCTGTGGGACAGACCATTTCCCTTGCTGGGACGAGAAGTGTACACACTAGTCTACTACGGAGTATCGATGCCCTGTCTCGATAATCCTACGACTAGGGACCTGAAAAAGGATGTGCTTGTAGACTGCCCAGCCTCCACTAGTGTGACTGCCATCACAACGCTGGTAGTCAAGTAAGATCCTGTGGGCTCTATCAATATGTATTCGCTATATGCTAAAAGAAACATATACACATATTAAGATAGATATAAACCAAGTAGCATACTACCTTGTTAAGCAAGACTGTTAATACAACTTTGAATATCCTAAGCTCCCATTAAGTAATATACAAGCTAGTATGATACAATAATGGCCCCTAGGGCATATACACTAACAATCTCCTACTTGCACTAGGGCCATGTACTGGCGTATCGCAGACCTATCATCTCGAATAGCCTCTCGAACTGTGTCTGAAGTAAGGCCTTTGTGAATGGATCTGCAGTGTTCTCCTCTGTAGCAACTCTCCGGACCTCGATCTCCCGGCGATCTATGATCTCCTTGATCGGGTGATACCGCCTCAAGATGTGTCTGGACTTTTGATGGGACCTAGGTTCCTTCGCTAAAGCAATAGCCTCGTTGTTGTCACAATACAGAGGTATTGGATCAACAATGGATGGAACCACCTGAAGTTCTGTTAAGAACTTCTTTACCCAGACAGCTTCTTTTGCGGCATCAGAAGCTGCGATATACTCTGCTTCCATCGTCGAGTCAGCAACGGTGTCCTGCTTGGAACTCTTCCAGCACACCGCCCCTCCATTGAGGGTAAAGACATAACCTGACATGGACTTGGAGTCATCCTTGTCACTCTGGAAGCTGGAGTTAGCAAAAGCCTCGATCTGGAGGTCTCTTCCGCCGTAAACCAAGAACATATCCTTAGTCCTTCTCAGGTACTTGAGAATGTTCTTTACTGCTATCCGGTGCTTCTTCCCTGGGTCTGACTGATACCGGCTTACCACGCTTAGTACGTAAGCTACATCTGGTCTGGTACACAACATCGCATACATTATAGAGCCTACCGCAGAAGCGTAGGGTATAATCGACATGCGATCCCTTTCCAAATCAGTCTTGGGAGACATCTCTTTGGAGAGGGTGATTCTGTGACTGGCCGGTAAATTACCGCGCTTAGAATCTTCCATACTGAATCTTTTCAGTATAGTGTTGATATACCTATACTGCGAAAGTCCCAACATCCTTTTAGATCTATCACGATAGATCTGGATCCCCAGAATTTAAGAGGCATCACTCAGGTCTTTCATGGAGAACCTGTGTGACAAGAATCCTTTGACAGATTGTAGCATTGGAATGTCATTTCCTATCAAGAGAATGTCATCCACGTAGAAGACGAGGAATACGACAGTTCGTGCTACAATCTTACTATATATACATGGCTCATCTGGATTTTTGATAAAATCATATTCTTTGACCGTTTCATTAAAACAGATATTCCAACTCCGCGATGCCTGCTTTAGTCCATAAATGGACTTAAGCAACTTGCACACTTTCCCGCTGCTCCCACTCTGATTGAAACCTTCTGGCTGATCCATATAGACGCACTCATCCAAATTTCCATTTAGAAAAGCCGTGTGGGGTCTCCTCTTCCCCCACACCCTATTTGGCTTCGGATGATCCTTGCGTCTGTGCTAGCCGATCTTCCCCCTCCTCTAGCAGAGATGTCATCGGCAATGCTCGATACTGCCGAAGACAAGATAGAGTACTTCTTCGAGGCGCACTTGATCACTAAAGCCCTGAGGGATTGCTCCATCTACTTGCTGAGCCAGATACGGGCTCGCCGGGTTGTCATCACCACTGTCTATGAGGAGTGCGGCGTCGACCGTTGGATGGCTACTCCTCGGGAGGATCACCGTTTTGACATAGTGGAGAAGACGGAGAGAGAGCTGGACAATCTTCTCATTAGCTTTGCGAACCCCTGTTCTTTTGATCCCATGTTTGGTGATCTTTTTTAAATGTAATAATAAATAAATGTTTTAATTAAGTATTTTATTATTTGTTAAGTGTTCCTTTGTTTTTTAATTCTTTGTTATTCCTCTGTAAGGTGTTTATGCGCTGCGTAATTTAATTTGCTATAATCATGTGCAAGTAATTCTTGTAAGGATGAAGCGCTTCTGGCGCTTAGCGCTCTCGTGCTTTGCATGTGGGCGCCGTTTCAGAGTCTTTGACTCTAATTGTAAGCGCATTTGATGTTAGTACCTTTCATAAAGCGTTGCTTCGCTTTCCAATCTTGGAAACAGAGCCTTACTCTAATTTGGGGTGCGTGGCGTTGAGCGCAGCATGCTATCGCTAGCGCACTCGTGTTTTGACACGTGGCGCGCAGCGCGCCTATCGCTAGCGCACTCTTGCTTGACACGTAGCGCGCGGTGCGCCTAACGCTAATGCACCCGTGCTTGACACGTGGCGTGCCGTGCGCCTGGCGCGGAACCTGAAGCGTTGCTTCAATTTTTCCCTTTAGAATTTTAATACAGAGCCTTGCTCTTCTGAATCATATGTAGATTCCTTAATCTTTGATGCAGAACTTTAAGAGTTTTCTCATAAATCTTGAAGATCCCAGGATTTTTAATTCATAAAAATCAATTGATTTTAATTTTCTATTCTGATGGGTTTTTCCATCATCATTGCAGAGCCAGGAATCTTGACCTTGACCTTGAGCGCAGCGCAACTGCGCTAGTGCACCCGTGTTAGACACGTGGCACGCAGCGCAGAGCGCAGCGCAACTGCGCTAGCGCACCCGTGTTTGATACATGGCGCGCAGCGCAGAGCGCTGGATCTGAAGCGTTGCTTCAATTTTTGACTCTTGAATTTTTAAACAGAGCTTTGCTTTGATTGGGGGAAGCAGAAGCGTCGCTTCATTTCCAATCTTGGAATTTGAACAGAGCTTTGCTCTGATTGGGGGAAGCGGAAGCGTCGCTTCATTTCCAACCTTGGAATTTGAACAGAGCTTTGCTCTGATTGGGGAAACAAATGCCCCCACCACCGTTGGGCTTGCGTGGCCCACACGTAAGCGCAGCGGTGGAAACATCTGAGCCCTTGGATCAACTCAGAAGTTGAAGAGACGTTTTAACGCCTATAAATAGGATCTTTGGTCCTCTAGATGATTATCATCCTCTTTGAGAATTTTGTTCAGAGCACAGCTCTTCTGTTTGAGAATTTCTCAAAAGTAGAAAAGGAACTCTTTCCAAACTTAGGTAAAATTTTAACAAATCTTAATGAGTTAGGGTTTTACCTATTAACAGAGCCTTGCTCTTAATAGATCTTTGATCTTCAGAAAACCCATTTAGGGTTTCACTAGCAGAGCTTTGCTCCATAGGTCTAAAGAGATCTAAAGAGAACCCTATTAGGGTCCTATTAATAGAGCTCTGCTCTCTAAAAGGATTTTACTTATGATTTCTTAATTCATTAATGGTGCTTTGCTCCTTTCAAATCATATAGAAGAACTCTTAAGAGTTTTTCATGGATCTTGAAGATTAAAGATGGAATTTTATTTTTTTTGATGAATTATATCATCTTCTCAGAGCAAAGCTCTCAATGTTCTCGGGGGATTTCTTTAACTTCCCCTCATAATTGATTTTGACAGGTGTCACTCCTGTTTGCAGAGCAATGCTCTCGAGGAGTTTAACTCCCTGTGCCTGTTTTGAATAAGAAATTGCTTGATTAGTCTGTCTGCTAATTTTGTTGATTTTCTTTTTCAGGAGTAATAGACGCTCACATGTATGATCTCGACGAGATTATTTCTTACGGGGACATCCGCTCACTCGGCCGTTCTCAGAATCGAGAATTCACAAACGCCGAGTGTGCCGAAATTATCAGTCGCTTTAACGCATACAATGGTCAACTGCTTCCTCGGCGTTCCCCTCTTCTGAAGCTTATTGTGGGAGCGATCTAGGAAGCGCTTCCTCTATTCTTTATCGCGTGCCGCTTAGGGAATTGGATGCCTCCGAGGATAAGGTGCACTCGGTGTATCTGATGAGCCTAATCTCAAAGAGAAGGCGAGACAATCTTGTCGACCTCCTGCACCAGGCTTTTCAACAGTCAGCCATACTTGCTGCCTATCGGAGGGTGGAGGACATCCGTGGGGATCCCGATGCTTGTGATCGTGAAAGAAAGTACACTAGGATGGTTTGCCAGGCCTGGAAAATTCTGGACAAAGTCACTTTTGAGTTCCTCAATCCATGCCCTGGATCTGAGGTTTTGCCATTGTAATTATTTTGATAATGTCTTTGTTTATTGTTTTCATAATTGTAAGAGCCCCCTTTTTTGAAATATGAATGGCACATTTCTCATTTCGGCGTGTCTTATTTTATGTACTAAATCTTTTGCACATGCATGAATGGGTATGCCTCGAACGCTTAGTTAAATGCAAATCAGATGTTCTCTTTGTCGCTTTCTTCTCCTTGCTGTGTTGTTGCCATGTGATTTTAGCAAGTGCGATATGTAGATAGCATATAGCTGTCAATCTTAGATTCTTTGTAGAGTGGTGATGGCTTAGAAAACAGGGTTAGGATCTGTCACCTAAGACTTTTCAACTTTATGAGTCGTGAGGGTCTCATAAAGAATTTTCTCCCTACCGGTCGAGAGGATCCCGTAGGTGTAATTTATCCTTAAGAATCGTGAGGATTCCTAAGTGCGTTTTCTCTTGAAAGTCGTAAGGATCTCACAAGAGAATTTACTTCCTTACGAGTCGTGAGGACCCGCAAGTGATGGATGAAGTTGTCCTTATCCGCATTTTACGGAGTCAGGGGTTGCTCTGGATGCTTCCCACGGGTTCATGCCGTGATTGGCGAGGACCAGGCTCTGCTCTGGGCGT
Organism: Agapanthus africanus; assembly: GCA_030015575.1. Classification (NCBI taxonomy): domain Eukaryota; kingdom Viridiplantae; phylum Streptophyta; class Magnoliopsida; order Asparagales; family Amaryllidaceae; genus Agapanthus; species Agapanthus africanus. The sequence continues at coordinate 474,078,968 of CM057343.1, forward strand.
TTTCCAGGATACTGTAGTTTAAAGACATTGCGGTCGAGGTTAAGGACATCATAGTCCGTAGATTTAAGGACTCCACCGTCCATTGTTAGTTTTAATACATCACGGTCGAGGTTAAGGACATCATAGCATGAGTTTAAGGACCCCACAGTCCGATGTTAGTTTTAAGACATCACGGTCGAAGTTAAGGACATCATAGTCCATGGGTGTAAGGACCCCACAGTCCGATGTTAGTTTTAAGACATCACGGTCGAGGTTAAGGACATCATAGTCCATGGGTTTAAGGACCCCACAGTCCGATGTTAGTTTTAAGACATTACGGTCGAGGTTAAGGACATCATAGTCCATGAGTTTAAGGACCTCACAGTCCGATGTTAGTTTTAAGACATCGCGGTCGAGGTTAAGGACATCATAGTCCGTGGATTTAAGAACTCCACAGTCCGACGTTAGTTTTAAGACATCGCGGTCGAGGTTAAGGACATCATAGTCCGTGGATTTAGGGACTCCACAGTCCGATGTTTGCTCTGGATGCTTCCCACAGGTTCACTACTGTGTTCGGGGAGGACCAGGCTCTGCTCTGGATGCTTCATACGGGTTCACTGCCGTGCTCTGCGAGGACCAGGATCCGCTCTGGACGTTTTCCACGGGGTCAGAAGTGACATAATCCGCGTTCCACGTAGCCAGGAATTTTGCTCTGGATGCTTCCCACAGGTTCACTGCCGTGTTCAGCGAGGACCAGGCTCCGCTCTGGATGCTTCACACGGGGTCATTGTCGTGCTCTGCGAGGACCAGGATCCGCTCTGGACGTTTTCCACGGGGTCAGAAGTGACATAATCCACGTTCCACGTAGCCAGGAATTTTGCTCTGGATGCTTTCCACGGGTTCACTGCCGTGTTCGGCGAGGACCAGGCTCCGCTCTGGATGCTTCACACGGGGTCATTGCCGTGCTCTGCGAGGACCAGGATCCGCTCGGGACGTTTTCCACGGGGTCAGAAGTGACATAATCCGCGTTCCATGTAGCCAGGAATTTTGCTTTGGATGCTTTCCACGGGTTCACTGCCGTGTTCGGCGAGGACCAGGCTCCGCTCTGGATACTTCACACGGGGTCATTGTCGTGCTCTGCGAGGACCAGGATCCGCTCTGGACGTTTTCCACGGGGTCAGAAGTGACATAATCCGCGTTCCACGTAGCCAGAAATTTTGCTCTGGATGCTTCCTACAGGTTCACTGCCGTGTTCGGCGAGGACTAGGCTCCGCTCTGGACGTTTTCCATGGGGTCAGAAGTGACATAGTCCGCGTTCCACGTAGCCAGGAATTTTGCTCTGGATGCTTTTCACGGGTTCACTGCCGTGTTCGGTGAGGACCAGGCTCTACTCTGGATGCTTCACACGGGGTCATTGCCGTGGTCTGCGAGGACCATGATCCGCTCTGGACATTTTCCACGGGTCAGAAGTGACATAATCCGCGTTCCACGTAGCCAGGAAGGGTTGACTTTATCCGCATTTCATGGAGTCGGAGTTTGACTTTCGGTCGTTTGTGCATTGTCGAGTCATGGAACTGGGAGTTGCCGTTGTTCCTCTTTGCTTGATGTTGTGTCTGTTGTAATGAGACGAATGTTGAGATGATCTCCAGGCTATCTGAGAACCGTCGAGATTTGGCTTCTTCTTCTGATGAAACCTGGGGAGGAGGAGTGCGATTCCTTCTTTGTTTGCGCCCCTGGATTGTATACAGGGATTGATGTGATATCACCTGTAGGGCATAAATTTCATTGAGTTATTTTCATTTCATTTTTTTTATTTCTTTCCGCGATGCTCTATCATTTCAGCTTTTATATCGCGAAGGTCGCGATTGCCCAATCATTTCGGCTATTTTTCGCGGTGCCCAATCATTTCGGCTATTTGTTTTATTTTTACTCGTTGTTTTTTATTGCGAGTTGCCCAATCATTTCGGCTATTTTGCATGCATACATTTTTACTTGCTGACTTTTTATTTGCAAGTTGCCCCATCATTTCGGCTATTTTATATGCATGTATGGCTCGCTAGCTTTTTGCCGCAAGCTTGGGATTAGACACCGATTTCGGCATCAGCACCGCTACAACTGGGATATTGCCAGGAGCGAATCATCATTTATCTCTGTCGATATCGAACAAAGGTGGCTTAGCGAACAGGGTTAGAATCCTGTCGACTAAGGCTTTTGACTTCATGAGCCGTAAGGGTCTCATAAAGGTATTTCTCCCTGCGAGTCGTGAGGATTTCGTAGGCGCGTTTTCTTCTTAGGAATCGTGAGGACTCCTAAGTGTATGTTCTCTTATAAGTCGTAAGGATCTTACAAGAGTGTTTTCTCCTTATAAGTCGAGAGGACTCACAAGGGTTTTTCACCGTGCGAACATATCCCTAGTCATGGATGGGACTTCGTTAGGGAAATGTTTATTTGCGCCTGTGGATTATATACAAGGGTCAGCATTGAGCCATTTGTAGGGCAGTAGTGGATGTTTTGGGGGCTGCTTAAGAACAGGTTCAGATCCCTGTAGCTTAAGACTTTTGAATCTTATGATCCGTGAGGGTCTCATAAGAGGATTCTCCTTACGAGTCGTGAGGATCTCGCAAGTGTAATTTCTCCTTAGGAATCGTGATGATTCCTAAGTGCGTTGCTCCCTTGTGAGTCGTAAGGATCTCACTTAGGTGATTTCTCCTCACAAGGTCAAGAGGACCCTATAAGTGTCTTTTAATGAGGTTGCGCCCTTTCGGGTTTTCACAAACACTCGCCGGTAGCCCTGCTGTTTTTACTCACGGAGCCCTTTCAGGTTTCATCCGTGCCCATTTTTCTTATGGACATACCGTTTTTCCCTTTTTTTTCTTTTCTTTTTTTTATTCGAACGAGGTTGCGCCCTTTCGGGTTTTCACAAGACTCGCCGGTAGCCCTGCTGTTTTTACTCACGGAGCCCTTTCGGGTTTTCATCCGTGCCCATTTTGCTTATGGACATACCGTTTTCTTTTTTCTTTTTTTTTTCTTTTTCTTTGTTGTATCAGCTTTGGGATGCTGCAATCCATCGTAGTTTATCGACATCTCGGTCAACAGCTAGTTTTAGGACATAGTGGTCCGTTGTTAGTTTAAGGACGTTTCGGTCCGTCGTTAGTTTAAGGACGTTTCGGTCCGTTGTTAGTTTAAGGGTGTTTCGGTCCGTCGTTAGTTTCAGGACGTTTCGGTCTGAGAAAAGAAAGCCGGCTACTACTTATAGAGTTTGGGGTTAGGAAGATAGCGAGCGGACATAGTTGTCGTCATCTATCATTGACCTAGGCCGTGACTCATCAAGCGTAGTACTTCTTCAGGAAGCGGCCATTTATTGGCCTGAAAGGTCTTTCACCATGCATGTCCATGAGTAGATAGGCCCCACCCTGGTAGACCTTGTCTATGATATACGGGCCTTCATAATTCGGCTCGAATTTCACGCGTTTAGCACGATTGGGGGTCATAGGTCTTTTGACCACTAGCACGAGTTCTCCTTGGCGGAATGTCCTCGGCCTGGTCAATATTTCATATGACCACGTCATCTTTGCTTTATAAGCCTCCAGATTTTGTTGTGCTATGAGCCGGGTTTCGTCAAGGGCATCGAGCTCCTCAAGCCGAAGGTGAACGTTCTCTTCGTCCGTTAGCTCGTAATGAACCGCCACTCGTAGAGAGGGTAACTCTATCTCGAGGGGGAGTACTGCTTCTGTACCGAATACCAATGCGTATGGCGTTGTGTTTGTGGCCGTCTTGAACGTAGTCCGGTACGCCCAGAGTTCTTCATGCAGTCTCTCGTGCCAGTCCTTCTTATTTCGGGACACCATCTTTTTTACGATCTTCGTCAAGGTCTTGTTAAAAGCCTCAGCTAGACCGTTAGCTCGGGGATTATAGACTGAGGAGTATCTCCAGTCTATGTTATGTTGTTGTGCGAAGCGGCTGATCTTGTGGCTTCTGTAGGCTGGCCCGTTATCGGAGATGATCCGTCTCGGAGTTCCAAACCGATAAATGACGTGCGTCTTGAAGAAATGGAGGATATTCTCCGTCTTCACTTCCTTCAGCGGTACTACTTCCGCCCATTTGGAGAAGTAATCAGTTGTCGCCAAAATGAATCGATGTCCTCTGGACGACACTGGTTCGATAGGGCCGATTATGTCGGTCCCCCACATTTCGAACGGCCAGCTAGCCACTGTCGGATGTAATGGATTCGGATGCTGGTGGATAAAGTCCCCATGGATCTGGCACGAGTGGCATTGCTTCGCATACTCAAGGCAGTCCTGAATCATCGTGGGCCAATAATAACCCATCCGTTTGATCTTCAGCTTCATCTTAGGGCCCGCTTGGTGAGAACCGCAGAGCCCGTCGTGAACTTCTTGGACGACTCTTCTTGCTTCTTCAGGTCCTAGGCATCTTAGCCATAGGGAATCAAATGACCTTTTGTACAGAGTATCATTGACAAAGGCAAAAGATAGGGCTCGCTTCATGAGCTGATGTTTTGAAGACGCATCTTCAGGTGTTTGCCGGGATTTGAAGTAGTTTATAAAGACTTCTCTCCAATCCTCAACCCTTCTTCGGTCTTTTACTTGTAGAGCCATTTGATTGGTCGCTCCCTTTTCTTCGGATGATTCTAGAGATATTTCTGTCGGTGCAAGGACCCGACGGCTTTGCACAACGATCCTCATGCCATCGAGGTTCTCGTCGGCTAGTTCTTTAGCGAGCTTAGCTAATGCATCCGCTTTGCTATTTTCCGCACGCGGTATACTTTCAAGGGTGTAGGATGGAATTTGGGTCAGCAGTTGTTGTACCCTTTCGCCGTACTTTACCAGTTATGGTTTGCACGTTTGGTAGTCGCCATTTACTTGACTAACGACCAGTTGGGAGTCTCCGTATATGAGAAGGTCTTCAATCCCCATGTCGATGGCGATCTCGAGGCCTGTTATCAAAGCTTCGTACTCGGCTTCGTTGTTCGTCCTCGGCTCTGTTAAGGAGAAAGCAAAGCGCATTATCCCTCCTTGTGGGGTCACGAAGATAAGGCCTATCCCTGATTTGATTATGGGCGTGTTCTGTTTGCGCTTCTTCATGGAAGACGCTCCATCAAAATAAAGTTCCCATCGGGTATCACCACCATCGATCGTGTCAAACGCATGTTCGTCTGGCAGCTCGCAATTCAAAGGAGAATCAGCAGGTATCGGATGCTCAGCGAGGAAGTCAGCGATGGCCTGGCCTTTCACTGCCTTAAGAGGCTGATAAGTTATTGAGAACTCCATCAAGAGCAAGGCCCATTTAGCGAGCCGTCTCGTCAATATGGCCTTTGACATCAAATATTTGAGAGGGTCCACCATCGATATGAGACGGACTTCATGCGCCAACGCATAGTGTCTGAGCTTCGTTATCGCAAAGATCAATGTCATGCAGTGTTTTTCGATGGGAGAATAATTGCTTTCTGCCCCCAGTAGAACTCGACTCAAGTAGTAGATGGCTCTCTCCTTCCCTTGGTCGTTCTCTTGTGCCCATAATGCGCCTAAGGAACCTTTAAGGGCGGTCATATACAAAATGAAAGGCTTTCTTTTGACCGGAGCAGCCAGCACTGGCGGATTCTGCATGTATTGCTTGATTTCGTCCAGTGCACTTTGGAATTTGTGAGCCCATACGAAAGGGGTTCCCTTCTTCATCAGGTGACTGTAAGGGCGACATTTCCCTGAAAGATTGGCTATAAATCGCCGGATATACTCGAGCTTCCCTTGGAGAGACCGCAATTGCTTGAGAGTCCTTGGCGGGGGCATTTCCATAATCGCCTTGATCTTTGACGGATCTATCTCGATGCCTCGGTGTCGGACGATGAATCCTAGGAATTTTCCCGAGGAAACTCCGAACGCGCATTTGAGAGGGTTTATCTTCAAGTTGTATTGCCGAAGGTGTTGAAACACGATCTTCATATGCTCTAGATGTTCCTCGTATGATTTGCTTTTCACCACGAGGTCGTCGATATAGCATTCGACGATTTCATGTATGAGGTCATCGAAGATCTTCGTCATGGCCCTCTGATAGGTGGCGCCGGCGTTCTTTAGACCGAAAGGCATCACCTTGTAGCAGAATATACCCAAAGGGGTCCGGAAAGCGGTGTGCTTCTGGTCCTCGGGATGCATCTTTATCTGATTGTATCCTGACGAGCCGTCCATGAAGGAGAAAACTTCATGGGTGGATGTATTGTCTATCCTGACGTGCCAGTTTGTGGACATCAATCTCTGGATCTAGTCCTGGCATTTCGGAATAGTTCCATGCGAAGCAATCTTTATGTTGCATAAGCACATCTTTTAGTGTAGCCACCTTTTCTTCATACAACAGCTCACTGACGAACGTCGGCCGTGGGTCACTTGGCGTCCCCAGATCAATTTTCTTGAGATCATCTGCAGTAGTATGTATTCCATCTTCCAGCTCTTTCGGCGCCGGTGGAAACTCTGAGATCACCTCATCATTATCGTTTTCGAAGCACCAGGGGAGGTCATCCATAATCTCGGGCTCTTCTTTTGATAGCGTTATCATATGACAAGTACGAGCTCGCTTCCAAGACCGATGTTGATCTGTTTCTATTCTCGCTGTATGCGCGGCTTTGGGTTCATGCTTCTGCGGCAGGGTTACCCTCCAGCTGTTGGATAGAGCGAACCTGCCTTGTTGATACTGGTCTTCGACCCAATTCTTGAAGGTGAAGCAGTCTTCGAGAGGATGTCCTATCGCTCGGTGATAAGAGAAATAGTCTGGGTGAGAGATCTCGTTGGCTTGCTCAGGGTGCTTGGACTCCGGGAGGGTAATCATCAAGTATCTTCTGTGTTTTGTTCTAGGGAAAAGAATATGCTCGACCCATCTTCTTTATAAGAGACAAATCCGGATTGCTCGATTCCCGACCGCGTGGCTTCTTGGTCCCGCTTTGTCGCTGTCGAACGCCTTTCCCGTTCTTTGGTTTGTTTCTACCTCTGCGTCGGGCCTTTTGCACAACGGGTTGACAGGGAGGAGAATTTTCATCTTTCACAGCCTGTTGATGAAGGCGTTGCGTCCTGGCTTTCTCGTAGATGGCCATTTCGCGATTATGGTCGTCTCGGACCTTTTGACCCGCTTCTTTTATAAGCTTGTCCATTTGTTCTTCGAATGACGGACTGGGTATTTTTACGGCGGGAGCCTTTTCTGGTTCAGGGTTAGCATTCTCCCATTGAGCGTCTGTTCACACCATAATATTGTATTATTATATTCCCCATTCTTATTCGTTTTATAAATAAACAGGTGCTTTTGACGCATGTCTGCTACATATTACAGGTTACAGGTTCTTGGACAGAAAACAGTGAAAACGATGAAAAGACGATGCAAAAGTAGACTTTGACCAACAAACAAAAGACTCTTGATCAAGCCCACATCAAAGATAAAATTCACAAAATACAAGGCAATGTAAGGTCCAAGATTACAAAACGACCAGTTAAAAGTCCACCGCAATTATTCACTGGAGATCTGGAAGAAACATAGAAGCTATTTTAATAAAAGAACCAAATAATAAGGAAGCCCAAAGAAAGAAGAGCCCACAAAGGAAATTTCAAGGCCCAATACTTCCTTTTAATAAAAGACAGAGACATAAAATTTTACCAAAGCTTGGAGTCTACTTTGACTAGGTCTTCCTAAGGATATTTTGGTAAATGTAGACATACGAATCAATTGTAACCTAGGGTTTCCTATCCTCTATAAATAGGAACTCTAAATCATTGTAAAGGCTAGGCCTCCCTTCATTAATAAATTTTAGAATTCTTTTAGAGAGCATCGGTGCCTCTTTTCAATTCATGAATTCAGATCTGACAACCCTGTGTTGATGTTTGGAGAGAGCCATCTGTAAGTAGTTTTATTTAATTGCTCTAGTTTAGATATTAATTCCTTGCCTTAGATGTTAGCTTTGGGGAAGGCTTTTGAGAGATGAGATCTCTCATCCCTTTCTTGCCCATGATATATTTTCAATAGGACTCCATGCATACACACACACACTACGCCCTACGGCACCCTATCCCTCGAGGTAGCGGTGATACCATAGTATAAAGGCCCGGTTGCGCATGTTTTCCATGGAGGTTAGGGTAAGGATCTCTAAAGGAAGGACAAGAACCTAGAGGAAGGAACACCTTCCCGAATGGATCTAATCCCCTTTATTGATAATTACCATAACTCCTCTTTGATCCTAATTTGGGTATAGAAAGCGTTGAGATTTATTTACATTTCCAAACCATTCCTAAACCTAACCCTAGCAAGACTTAGATCTAGATAATCGTAGTATAGAATAATTAGGTTTTTAGATTTAATAATCTGTCCGAACACCCTTCGGAATTAACTCGTTAGCGCGACTAGGAGATTCACAACATCCCTGTGGACCGACCCGTACTCACCGGCTAGCTACATGCGACGCCGTTCTTGATTGCGGTAATAGATAGTTTTTAAGACCAATCAAATGGCGCCGTTGCCGGGGATGGCATGTTATTTTCTTTTTGCAATTTCGGGTTAATCAAAATCATAAAAATCTGAAAAATACAAAAATAAAAAAATATATCATCTGTTATTTTTGGGAAGGGTACTTTTGTGTGAATTTTGCCGGATCTACGAACAAATTCGGATCTGGAAATCTACAGAGATCAAAACAACAAATATCAAATCCGAACAAACAGAGGAATATCACAACAGACAACAGAAGAAATTTGGAGGACTGAGTCAACAAGTCAACCGCGCGATCTGGTGAAAAAAAATCGCCTGCTAACGTCATCGCCTTGCGGCGGATCCGCGGTCGTTGGTAGCTTCGGGCGGCGGTTCCGCGGTCATCTCAGCGGATCAGATCCCCAAACTTCCTCTGCGGTTCATTAAAAAAAAACTGTAAGTCCTCTGTTTCTTCTCTGTAAATCTTGATATATCTTCTGTAAATTTGCCTGCAGGATTTCTTTGCGCTTAAAAATCTTCCCCCTTCCAAATAACAAATCTTGTGCAGGATTCTTTGCGCGCGTTTAAAATAAAAATTGATTGCAAGAAATCTTTTCTGTTTTGCATAACTTTTCTCAACTTGCAATAACAAAAAAAATCTTTGATTGCAAGTGATTTACTGTTTTGCATATCTTTAATCGGATTTTAAGGGGCTTTTGACCAATTCAGATTGGGTGGGGATTTTATCACCCTTCCCAGGACCCCAGAAATCACACAAGGCATTTGCATTGACCATATTTAATTAAAAAATACTAGACTCAGCCCTAAGGACTTCGAGCTCAATAGGACAGAGGACTAGTTATAGGCATCGACCGTTTATCCCAACCTGACTTTGCGGTGTCTAGGCAAGTGTGTCTAAGGCAAGTGGTTACTTAATTAGGACCGCTACTTGTAGCGGGGAGCCTCCCACTTACCTGGCACTTACCTGGCCGCAATTGGCGGTGAAGAGGCGGTTTGAGGTCCTATTTCTAGCCCTTTGGAACAGTTAGAAGCTGTCTAGCTGACCTAGGTGACCCTAGATCTATGCCTGATTGTGCATTTTTGGTTGATTTCATTTGTGTCTAAGCCCTTTATCGAAAATTTTTGCAAAACAAATAAGAGGAAAATTTTTATAAAAAAACTTGCAACTTTTTTCGCTAAGAAATCCGTGCACCCCAATCATCTTTCTCTTCTCTTTCTTCTATCATGGGTACCCCACATCATAAATCTCTTGCCGAACTTTGGTATCCCGAACCTAATTTTGCCTCGTACGTCAATTGTTTCGGTCGATTTAAGGAAGATCCCTCCGTGCCCAAAATATCTTTGAAAGATCAAATAGAAGCGTCTAGGAGAAACAGTTCGACTTTGCAACCCACTTTGTGTCAACCAAGTCAACCTTTACCACCTTCATATGTTGATACCACTTTTTCAAGTCCTGCTGTAACTCCTAAACCGATGTCCATTGCTGAGCATATTGCTCAATCTCGTAGCCGATCTTTCACCCCTCTCCACTCATCTAGTTCTAGGGATCCACAAGACTATTCACCTTATTATCCACATGTTGATCCTAATCCTGTCCAACTATCCACTTCCTACCAGTCCTACCCAACTTTCCCACATTCACTAGACCCTGTTTCTACACAGCCTTTTGGGAGTTTCACGTATCCAAACAATTTCGAATCTTTAACCGAAACCCCTTCACCACCCATGTCTAGTTTGGAACAGTCGTTGGCAGCTTATATTACAGCAACAAACAAAATGACTAGGAATGTGGAAGCGTCTATGGCCGCCCTTATACAACCGAGTGAACCGGTAGCTAGTTTCCTACTAGCTCCAAATTTTTCAATGTATAAGGAGGCGGTTGGACAGAGTGAGAATGTGAGAGGATTTCCAAATCAGACCTACCCATACCCAATTGAATCCAACAACTCCAATTTTCAAACATGTGTCCAAAATAACGAGTTGTGTGATTTTCTAGTGCTTGATTTGCCAAATTGTGAAGAACCCCTTTCGAGTGAAACCACACTTAATCCTTTCGATCTTTACACCTCCAATCTAGGACCTGAATTGATAAATATCCATGCTTTGGATGAGGTGTCAGAAAAAATTGATTTTCACTTGATTGAGGATATAGACGCCGGGAATATTTTGGATGATGAACCCGTTGATTTGATTGAAATTTTATGTCCAACTCATCATCCCGAGTCATTAATTGTTTCTCCCGAACTTCATATGCATCTTGATTATGATGATAATGGCATGGATGAAACAAATATTGAGGAAAATTATGAGGATAGTATTGAGGAGAGTATTGAGGATAATATAGAGGTTTAACCATTTTTGTTTGATGTATCGGATTTTCCAATTCATCCTCTTGAACCTTTAACTGTTATATCACCCTCCCTCCTTTCCATCGTTCCGACCGTGCAAAACATCACGCTTGAAGACTGTGAGCTTGAAAAATTTTCCTTTGAATCTGACACAGTTCTCACAGCCGATCACACGTACGAGTGTTTCACTTTTCCAGACAATGTTGATGACTCACCGCCCGAGTTTGAGTCCTTTACATTTTCAGATGAGTTAGTTGAACCATCAGACTCGGTTGCTTACAGTCGTTTCGAACCATTGTTGGAATCTTTCCAGTTCGAGACAGTTTACTACGGTGAGAATGAGACTATCCCTAATTCACTCCCTTTCGTCCTTCCTATCATTCCGACCGTACAAGAGACCGTTACGCTTTCATCTCCAATACCAAGTTCGGCGTACCCATGCCTTCTTGCGAATCTTGAGAGATTTGACCCCATTTCTCGACGGGTTGATAGATTAGCACAATCGTTTTTAACACATCGGTCATCACAAATTGTGCTAATTTATTCACTCGATTTACACCCTCAAGATCGTGCTACCCTTCTTTCTCTTTTCCGCCATTCTTCTCCCCCACTAGACTGTATCCCGTTTCTACCTCCACACGGTCTCGTGTGCTTCTCATCTCTTTTTTTTCCACTCCATTCTTTCACCAACTCGACCATTACCACGAAAAGATTTTTGAATGGTTGGTGCTAACCTTTGGCTTGTGTAAGGCCAAGCTCAAGTTTGGGGGGAACCTTGTTGTATATATGTATATATATTTTTGTTTTCTTTTTCTATATAAAAAAAAATTCAAAACATTAAAAAATATAATAAAAAAATTTATAAATAAATAAACAGGGGAGTGCCAGCATTTTGACCCTCTTGGTGTAGCATGACAGTGAGGAAACTGTCAAGTTTAAGTTTGGGGGTATGCTTGGTAAGTCTTCTTCCTTCGCATTCATTTGTGTATATTTTTGCATTTGCATACTTATTTGAAAACCCATAAAAAATTGAAAATTTTTGAAAATTTATAAAAATTATTGTATTCAATTTTGGCTAATTGACTTGAGTTTGACAAATAGGTCAACTGGCTAGGAACAACTAGATCTTAGACTTAGTAAATTAAAAAACCTAAAGATAACCTTCCTTAAAGTTTAGCGGTAGAAAGTATATGTCTTTGTAGTTTATTTAGAAATAGGAAAATTTTGAGTTCACTTCTTGGGCTAAGTTAAAACAAGGGATGGGTATTGATGTTTTTATTAAAGTATAAGTTTGAAAAATAATTCCTAACTTAAGTCTAAATTCTGAAAATGTATACCCTATAATTTGCACAATCACGCACCTTGAAACTTGGAACAGTAGAAGATACCTTGAAATGCTCTTGTCTAAAGTCCTTAGTACGAAAAAAAATACAAGTGTGAATAAAGGAAAAAAAATGAACACTGGTTTTTGTGATTACTTAAGGCTGTAAAAATAGAAAAATATTTAGCGAGGGTGCTTCATCACCTAGTGCCTTAGACCAACTGGTTTGGGAGTCACTGCTAAAAAGCCTTGGGTGTTGCAAGACTAGGAATTACGCTTTAAAGTGCAAACGCATTTTGTAATCGGTCGTTGGTACCTCAAGAAGTATTAACGGTCGCATGAAGGATGTGTAAGAAAAATTCATAAAAATTCACCAATTAAGACGTGCTTTGGACAACGGACAAGAGTATGATTGCTTGATTTGAATTTTCGAGTGTAGGGGTGATATATACACACACGTAGGGATATGTGATTGGAGTTTAGATGAGAGAAAGGAGTGAAGAATAGAACTTGTATCTTTAATAGAGTTGATAAAAATTCCTAAGTGGAGATGGAACCCTAGAAGGAAAACTTAAGAAATGCCGAAAGCTAAGTAAGTCTGCAGAACATATATAATCTTAAGTTAGATGTTGAGGAAGTGTGAAGAATATGGGTGGATAATTTGCAAGTCGAAGATAATAGAGTTCCTTGTTAGAAACCCTAATTGGAGAACAAAAGTCGAAAAGCCGAATTGATAGGATTTTTTGGGTAGTATCCGCTGAAAACCCTCAGGAGACAACACTCCTCCTACTAGGGACACCTAGAGGTTTAACGGCTTGTTGCACGTGCTCAGTGCAATCGCGTTTCCCTGCGAAAGTGCGGTTAGGTTTTTTTGTAGAGAATAAAAAATAAGTTTGCTCGAGGACGAGCAAAAGATAAGTTTGGGGGTATTTGTTCACACCATAATATTGCATTATTGTATTCCCCATTCTTATTCGTTTTATAAATAAACAGGTGCTTTTGACGCATGTCTGCTACATATTACAGGTTACAGGTTCTTGGACAGAAAACAGTGAAAACGATGAAAAGACGATGTAAAAGTGGACTTTGACCAACAAATAGAAGACTCTTGATCAAGCCTACATCAAAAATAAAATTCATAAAGTACAAGGCAATGCAAGGTCCAAGATTACAAAGTGAACGGTTAAAAGTCCACCGCAATTATTCACTGGAGATCTGGAAGAAACATAGAAGCTATTTTAATAAAAGAACCAAATAATAAGGAAGCCCAAAGAAAGAAGAGCCCACAAAGGAAATTTCAAGGCCCAATACTTCCTTTTAATAAAAGACAGAGACATAAAATTTTACCAAAGCTTGGAGTCTACTTTGACTAGGTCTTCCTAAGGATATTTTGGTAAATGTAGACATGCGAATCAATTGTAACCTAGGGTTTCCTATCCTCTATAAATAGGAACTCTAAATCATTGTAAAGGATAGGCCTCCCTTCATTAATAAATTTTAGAATTCTTTTGGAGAGCATCGGTGCTTCTTTTCAATTCATGAATTCAGATCTGACAGCCCTGTGTTGATGTTTGGAGAGAGCCATCTGTAAGTAGTTTTATTTAATTGCTCTAGTTTAGATTTTAATTCCTTGCCTTAGATGTTAGCTTTGGGGAAGGCTTTTGAGAGATGAGATCTCTCATCCCTTTCTTGCCCATGATATATTTTCAATAGGACTCCATGCATACACGCACACACCATGCCCTACGGCACCCTATCCCTCGAGGTAGCGGTGATACCATAATATAAAGGCCCGGTTGCGCATGTTTTCCATGGAGGTTAGGGTAAGGATCTCTAAAGGAAGGACAAGAACCTAGAGGAAGGAACACCTTACCGAATGGATCTAATCCCCTTTATTGATAATTACCGTAACTCCTCTTAGATCCTAATTTGGGTATAGAAAGCGTTGAGATTTATTTACATTTACAAACCATTCCTAAACCTAACCCTAGCAAGACTTAGATCTAGATAATCGTAGTATAGAATAATTAGGTTTTTAGATTTAATAATCTGTCCGAACACCCTTTGGAATTAACTCGTAAGAGCGATTAGGAGATTCACAACATCCCTGTGGACCGACCCGTACTCACCGGCTAGCTGCAAAGCGACGCCGTTCTTGATTGCGGTTATTAGATAGTTTTTGAGATCAATCAGCGTCCCCTTCTTCATCAAAGTCATGTACGACGTAGCAGTCGCGGAGTAGCTCCCGTTTCTTGGACCGAACATATCCAAGCTCGATCGTTTCCATTCTCCCATTGGGCAACTTTCGCTGAGTTCCAGGGACGTTCCAGATCCTGTTATAGAACCGTTCTTGTTGAGCAGTTTGCTTAAGGGGTACGCCTTGGCGCTTTAATAGCCTTTTCAAGGCTTCTGTGTAATATCTAGGCAGACGGATGGGCTGGAGCCTGTCAAGTGTAGAATTCGCACCATGCCAAACTTCTTTCTCCACTCTTATTTCCGTGGATTGGTAGAATATGATTGCCTGTTCACCTTCTCGCCTGGGAGGGACGTAAAATGTTTGTAGCTCTTGCACGCCATAAGCTTCAAGTGCGTCGAGATCTTTATAGTGCTCCCACGGAATCATGGTAATTTGCAGACTCTGATTATCACCAGCAAATGCTTGTATTGGTGGCCGAGCGGAGAATATAGCATGGACCTCATCTTCCGAGTCGCTGCCAAAGATCAACATAGGAGCGGACGGTCCCGGCTTGTTGCACTGGGGTGGACCTGAATAAACTATCTCTTCCTCTTCTTCAGTATCACTCCCGAAGACAGGAATGGTGGTGATAGCTTTGTTCTCCGGTTTGCGACATCTCTCCGTGTCCTCGAAATCTGGCAAAAAGTATTTTGCATCTTCGTACTTGTGGACTTCGTTCACTGAGAATGGGTTCAGCTCTCCTGTTACGGTATACTCGAGACCATCCTTAAAGTATTTCATACACTGATGTTGTGTAGAAGGGATGATGTTGTACTCGTGTAACCAAGGCCGGCCGAGCAAAGTGTTATAGCATGTCTTGGCGTCAATGACATGAAATTTAATATCCGTGAAAAGCAGTCTGAATCGTAATGTCAATATCACAGTCCCGAGAGTCCGCGATGAATGGGAGTCAAAACCGGAGATGGTGATTTTATCACGAGCGAGGTGCTGGACGCTCATGCAGATTTTCTTCAACACTCGCACGTTAAGGAGATTGACGGAAGACCCATTGTCGACCAGGATTTTGCCTATTTTTATATCGTGGCAGTATCATGAGACATAGAGGGGACGGTTATGCTCGTACATCCCAAGAAGTAGGTCTTCATCGCCGAAGGTGATATCGGCTGTGTGTACTTCCTCCAGCTCGTCCTTCTTCCTTTCTTCGGCGAGAAAAGCTTGGAATTGCTCTGGCTCTTGTAGCGCCTTGATCAATGAATCTCTCGCTTCTTTAGATAGTAAAAGGGCGTCGAGAATGCTGAGCTGCAAGGGTAACTTCCTCAAGTGCGCCAGAACGTTGTAGTCCACCTTACTTTTTTTTGGCGGGTCCTTGGCGGTCAGCTCTTTCATGACTTGGTCATCCAGGACGATATCCTCAGAGACCTTTTCTTTTCCCTTGTCTTTCCTATTCGTGGGTTCGAGATTCTTTTCTGGAAGCGTACGGTTGCGCAGCTGGATATTCTCACAGGCCTTCGGTTCTTCCTCTTTCCCTAAGGTGGATTCTTTAAAGAGAGGGTCCAGATCCATTTCCTCGTCAGAGTCGCTCCCAAAGGTGAGAACCTGCGATCCTCCGGCGTTGACCGTGTGACAGTTAATGGTAGTTCTTTTATGCTCCTCGGTCGTACTTCTCTGCTCCCAACGAGTTTTGTGTTTCATGCGCTTAAAATGTTGCCGGTGAGCAACATATCCCTGCCACCATCTTTTAAAAGCGTCGCATTCTTCGGTGGGGTGCGAAAACTTTCAATGATATGAGCAGTAGCTAGGATGCATCTCTGCTTCACCGAGAGTGTTTCCTTCGGAGGGTGGTAGCTTCATTCCTATTGATATGGCTTTAGCAAACCTTTTCCTCGTCTTGAACTTGTTTTTATCCGCGATGGATGTTCCTTGATTCGGTGAGAGTGTCTCGACTCTTTCGTCTAGTCGTCGGCGTTTGGCTCTTTCAAATATGGACATCTCGCTCTCCCGATCGGCTTTACTTTTCAGATGAATCTCATTCAGGAAGGCGTCGATCATTTCGTCTGACAGCCATAGAAGTTCCGGCTCGGGACCTGCCCCCGGTCTCTCTGTGCAAGGAGCTTCTTCATCGTCTGTAGAAGAGTGAGAGATCACATGACAACTTGCTACGTAATCCTCAGATCTATCCGACGAGTCTTCTCCATCATCTTCGTCCTCAAGGACGTGGACGAGGAACTCTTGAAGCGTGATTGGGGTTCGCGCCTTCTGGTTGTACTCTTCCAGTGCGTCAATCCGTTTCTGTAGGTCCGTGTGCTTGTCGCCAGGCTCCACGGGCTTCTTGGATTTCTTCTTCTTTTTCGAAGATTTCGGCGGCTGGGTGTGAGCACTTTGGCTATCATCACCAATCTTTGGAGTTGGGCGCGGCTTCAGCATCCCTTCGATGATCTGGGGTTCCGGCGGGTTCTTCCACCTGATCGCCCGGCATGTCTGGAGATCATTCAGCATCCTTTTGGTTTTGGCTGAAATCACGACCTCCCATGGAGCTTCTTCAACAAAAGAGCACGTTGCCCCCGGTGTGTCCATCTTCTTAGGAGTGTGCGGTTGTGGTAGGCTCACTTTCCACTTTTTGGACAGCGCGAACTTTCCCGGTTGGTACTGATCCTCGATCCATCCCTTAAAGACGAAGCAATCTTCGATCGGATGGCTTACAGTTTGGTGGTAGGGGCAATAATTGGGATTATTCACTTCGCTGGGTTGCGGCGGTCGCCTTGGATTTAGCAAATTGATAAGCCTGTTGCACCCCGCCAGCTCGAACAGCCTCTTCGTTTTATCCTGCGGGAATGAGTAAGGGCGCTTCATTTTCTTATTGTAATAGCGTCGTCTCTCTTCCAATTGATCCGTTAGTCTTGGAGCACTGGGCTGTTGTTGAGTGTTCGCAACGAAGGTCGCCTTCCCTTTACCCTTTTCGTTCCGCGGCTCCGGCTTCGGAGGAGACGGTCTGTGACCCATCTGATCCATCTGGGATAGCTTGTCGATTAAAGCCTGTAATGTGGTCGGTTTGAAGAACATCATGAACTGTGAAATAGTTGCTTGAGGGTCTAGGGTTCCCATGAACATGCCCACCGCTGGTGCTTCTTCGATGCGTTGTTCGCACTTCGACCACAGATTCCGCCATCGGATCGCGTATTGAACTTAAGTTTCGCTCGGCTTCACCCTGGAATTAATCAATGCCGTTATTGGGGTGTGTTCACTGGCACTTGCAAATCGCTGGGTGAATAATAACTCCATTTCTGCGAAAGTTTTGACGGAGTCGTTTGGAAGTTCGGAGTACCACTCAAACGCCGTTTCCGACAATCTGCCGACGAATTGACGGAGCAAAAGCTTATCATCGCCCCCGGTGTTGCCGCACAGAGATCTGAACTGGGCGACGTGCTGGTGGGGATTGCCTGTCCCCTTGTCGTGGAATTTGGGGATTGTGTAGCCCGGCGGGTACTTTATCTCATCATACCAGCCTGGGTATGGTCGCCCAGTTTTCACGAATTGACCAGCCGCCTCATTTGCCTGATGAACTCTTATTTGCTGAGAAATATAGTCATCCAGGGCAGCTTTAGAGATTGTTTCCTCTTTGGCTGTTGACAGAGCTGGCAGAGGATTCGATGTTTCTCCTCTGTCATCTTCAATTATTACTGGAGGATCTTCGGTTGGGGGATCCGGTTAGATCATCATGCCCACCATATCTTGGAATAGAAGGGCCATTCGTTTTATATTAGCTGCTTGTTCCGCAGCCTCTTTATCCTTCTTCTCAAGTATTCTCCGAAGGAATTCGACATCAGTTTCTTGCTCATGGCGTTGCTCCGAGGATGCCTCTGGGCTTTCTTTTGGCCCGGTGAGTGCGGCCATCACAGTCATCATCTCCTGAAGCTTTTATTGCTGCTCTTGAACCTTAGTCACTAATCGCGTAAGCGGTCGATGACCTATGGAGATACGGCTATCCTCTTTTCCGGATGCCATATAGACAGTATGCACCACCATGCCCCCAGACATGGGGCATTTAGGCTCAGTGCCCTTGAAATTTGTCGCAGGCATGGGGATTTTCTCCGGCTTTCTCCTCTTATGAGCGGTCGAAGTTGAGGGGGGCGTTGCAGTGGGCACCCAGGTAGCCGTCGTCTTTTATGGCTTAACAGGACGTTTTTCTTTCTGTCGAGCCTTCAGCTTTTTCTGCTGGCGAGAGAAATTTGGATCAATCACCGAGTCTTGGACTTGACGCCAGACCTTGTAGATTTTAGAGGATAGCCGTTGAGTAGGCTTCTCCGGCTTTATTTATGTGATGGACCCACCGGTGGTGGAGATCTTTTCAGCACGGCGGTAGGAGAGTTCCTGCGCATCTTATTCAACAGCTTAAAGTTGTTCCTAGTTAGAACAACAACATTGACTTCCACCGTTGGGGCTGGTGGAGTTAACCCAGAGGGGGAGTTGCCCCCAGCCTTCTTTACCCGGCGCCAGTGACGACGTCGAGCGTGTCGAGCGGATGGTGTTAGTTCGGTGATGGCTTTGTCTTGCCCCCTGTTCAGATGAGGGGTTGTTGTTGGCGTCAGCCTCTTAAAGACTAATGTTCATTGAGAAGCCGTGTCCAATCGGTCAAAAACAGACTTCTGAGCGGGAGCGGGAGTGGGAGAAGTCAATCTTGTAAAGACTGACCCTCTGGTAGTTGAAGCCGCCTTGACGACCTCAGGAGCAGGGATGGCTATCTTCTTTGGGATGGCCACTTCGGGTACCATGGGCTTCTTGGCAGGCCATCGGAGTTCAAGCTCAGCCTGGTGAAGACCGAGGAGTTGGAGTTGGACGACCCGTTGAGAGGGGCCATGGTAGTAGCAAGCCGATCGAAGACCGACTTCTTGGGAGCTTCCGGTGCGGGCATAGGAACGGTGAAGCTCGCTGGCGGGAGCATGGTCCCGAAAAACAATCCTGTGGTGGTTTGGGTGACCAGTTCCACTGGCATCGTGAATAAGGAAGATGCTTGGGGCCCATAAGATATACCCCCAGTTGAGGCAGGACGTGGGTTGCAGTTGCATGTGGAACACTTTGAGCAGGTGAACGCCATTGATCCTTTGCTTTCTGCACCAAGAAAAATGCCAAATCTTAGTACCTCGAAACCCAAGGGCAACCATTAGCAAACCATGATTGGTTCGCGAACACGACACACGAAGTGTGGAGTGGAAAGAGGAAAAGGTCCTACCGGGCGTGCCAGAATCTGTTCCCCTCTGAATCACACGGCGGAGACGCGATGAGCGTCTTGCCTGAAAATCGGGGCAGATGCTAATTGGTGCTATCCGTCCACCTCTCCGAAGATGCCAAGTTGATTTATGGCACCATGTATCAAAAGTTTAAACGGATGTGGCCGATGTAGCAGACTTCGTCAGATTCCCCCTCGCTTGAGGGGTTTTTGATTGTAGGGACGCTTTTTCCTGCAGGCGCAAGCCCCTGGAGTTAATTACGCTACCGCATCATGGTAACAACTTTCTCCTAATCCATGTGGTCACTTCTTGTCGTGGGTGTTTGTTAAGTTTGTGGTTGCCCGTGGATTGTATACGGAGACTAATTTATGTTGTCGCCCGTAGGACGTGGATTAGTCCAAATCCGTATCTTCTTAGATTTGGGTTTGGGGGTTGTGTTTAAGGATACGTTAGCCTTATTTGAGGCTAAGATCAACATAAATTTTTGTTAAGGATACGTTAGTCTAATTTTAGACTAAGATCAACTTAACGGGATCGTTTAGATCCAACAAGAGAGCAATTGGGCTCTATTGTTTAGTTTAGTGACATTGCGGCCGATAATTAGTTTAAGGACATTACGGTCCATTGTTAGTTTTAAGACATCGCGGTCGAGGTTAAGGACATCATAGTCCGTGAGTTTAATGACCTCACAGTCCGATGTTAGATTTAAGACATCGCGGTCGATGTTAAGGACATCATAGTCCGTGGATTTAGGTACTCCACAGTCCGAGATATTAGTTTTAAGACATCGCGGTCGAGGTTAAGGACATCATAGTCCATGGATTTAAGGACTCCACAGTCCGATGTTAGTTTTAAGACATCACGGTCGAGGTTAAGGACATCATAGTCCATGAGTTTAAGGACCCCACTGTCCGTAAAATGTGTGGTTGTCGGGACCCGTCACCTCTTTGAAGACGTTGAGGAATTACAATGACAAATAGCAAACGAGTGAAGAGATATACCCTTGAACCGAGGTGATTTGGTTGAAAGAGCAAATGTGCTCAGTTCAAAATAAGTTGAGGACTTATGGCCAGAATTGGGCTAATTCCAATTAAAATATTTTAACATTTTATTTTTTGTTCTGGCTATTAAGCCTTTATTTGGGCTCGACCCTTTGAATAATGCTAAGCATTGGGCTCTAATATTTCGTCTTTATCAGAATAGAGCACGTTCTGACAGTGCGCCACGTGGTGCATTAGGCGCTTTGCGCCAATTAAAGAGCGCATTGCGCTAACGCATGTGAAGGTGACACGTGTCGTGCTCAGCGCTAAGCGCTGGTTCATTAGCGCACTTGCGCTTTCCATTTACGAGTGCTTTGCGCTAGCGCGCCAGCGAGCGACACGTGGCGCGCTTGGCGCTGAGCGCCAGTCTATGAGCGCAGCGCTCTATTTTAAAACCGCAAAGCGCAAGTGGTGTCTATGGTTGACACGTGGCAAGTTATGGCGCTGTGCGCCAGTCCAATAAGCGCAAGGGCGCAGTTCATGTGTGCAAGGCACTTTTCAATAGCGCAAAGCGCATCTGATCAATTTTAAGATCACAGAATAGCTCTTATGTTCTTCAAAGGAGGCTTTG
Source organism: Agapanthus africanus (assembly GCA_030015575.1). Classification (NCBI taxonomy): domain Eukaryota; kingdom Viridiplantae; phylum Streptophyta; class Magnoliopsida; order Asparagales; family Amaryllidaceae; genus Agapanthus; species Agapanthus africanus. The sequence continues at coordinate 474,100,124 of CM057343.1, forward strand.
CCTCAAGATCCAAGAACAAAAGTTCTTGTTTTGATAAAAGGCTCTGCCTTTATAGATCAAAGATCTGCAAAGGAAGTAAAAATACTTCTTTTATTATTTTCTTTTTTATAATTAGATCGTCTGATCTTTTTTCTTATCATCAGAGACCTTGGTCTTTTTTCAGATCTATGATCTTTTTAGAAGAGAGTTCTTCTTTTTATGAGATGATTTCATCTCTGTTTTTTTTTCCAAGAACATAGTTCTTTTTTACCTTGAATATGAAGAAAACTCTTCTTTTCTTAAGAGCTTGCTCTTTTTTTTGCAGAGGGTTTCTCTCTCTCACTTTTTCTGTATTCTCTCCTTTTTTTTGACTTGAAGTCTAGGGTCCTTTATATATGGCCAAATGATTTGTTCAATCAGTTTTAAGAGATCTCTCTCTGATTGATTTGGGAATATTTTCCACCGTTAGATCTTTGATCCTAAGGCTTCTGTTTTACAGAAGATAATCATCTTTTTTTAATAAGATTGAGAAATCTTTCCATGCAGAATTTGTTCTGTCTTTGGTAATTTATTATTTACCATTGGATCGTTGATTCAGTGGTGCTTAAAGCACAATCTTGTTGTTTGGAAAGATTTTGAGGAATCTTTTCTTAATAGAATTTAATTCTGGTTAATTAATGATTTATCATTATTATTAGATCCTTTGATCTAACGGTGGGAATTTCTTAATTCCAGCGCTGGCGCACCTACGCTCGACACGTGGCGCGCAGCGTAGAGCGCAGCGCAACTGCGCTAGCGTACCCATGTTTGACACGTGGCGCGCAGCGCAGAGCGCTGGATCTGAGGCGTTGCTTCAACAGAGCGCTGGATCTGAAGTGTTGCTTCAACAGAGGTGTCTTTTCACCTTCCTTTTTAAGTCAAACTTGTATTCCCTAGAATCTTTCATTCCCCGAATCTTGGAAATAGTTCCATTGTGCACAAAATTTTCTGTGCCTAGTCTTTATAACTCGAAGCAGAGCTTCTTTCTTTTCTCATCTCCAAAGAACCTCTTTTCTCATCTCCAATGAACCCTTTCAGTTATAGCTTGTAACCGCCCACATGCCCGTCGACAACCGTGGGAAGTGCCCATTCAGGACCTTTTTCCTTGTTTTGCTGCGCGCTTGGTGGATCCTTCTCTCACGGATGAGCAGTACGACGCTGCACTGCACGATCTTTTGACTCGTGTGGGGTCTCCTCTTCCCCCACACTCTATTTGGCTTCGGATGATCCTTGCGTCTGTGCTCGCCAATCTTCCCCCTCCTCCAGTAGAGATTTCCTCGGCAATGCTCGATACTGCCGAAGACAAGATCGAGTGCTTCTTCGAGGCGCACTTGATCACTAAAGCCCTGAGGGATCACTCCATCTACTTGCTGAGCCAGATACGGGCTCGCCGGGTTGTCATCACCACTTTCTCTGAGGAGTGCGGCGTCGACCGTTGGATGGCTACTCCTCGGGAGGATCGCCGTTTTGACATGGTGGAGAAGACGGATAGGGAGCTGGACAATCTTCTCCTTAGCTTTGCGAACCCCTGTCCTTTTGATCCCATGTTTGGTGATCTTTTTTAAATGTAATAATAAATAAATGTTTTAATTAAGTATTTTATTATCTGTTAAGTGTTCCTTTGTTTTTTAATTCTTTGTTATTCCTCTGTAAGGTGTTTATGCGCTGCATAATTTAATTTGCTATAACCATGTGCAAGTAATTCTTGTAAGGATGAAGCGCTTCTGGCGCTTAGCGCTCTCGTGCTTTGCACGTGGGCGCCGTTTCAGAGTCTTTGACTCTAATTGTAAGCGCATTTCATGTTAGTACCTTTCATGAAGCGTTGCTTCGCTTTCCAACCTTGGAAACAGAGCCTTGCTCTAATTTGGGGTGCGTGGCGCAGCGCGCTAGCGCTAGCGCACTCGTGTTTTGACACGTGGCGCACAGCGCGCCTAGCGCTAGCACACCCGTGCTTGACACGTGGCGCGCAGTGCGCCTAACGCTAGCGCACCCGTGCTTGACACGTGGCGCGCCGTGCGCCTGGCGTGGAACCTGAAGCGTTGCTTCAATTTTTCCCTTTAGAATTTTAATACAGAGCCTTGCTCTTCTGAATCATATATAGATTCCTTAATCATTGATGAAGAACTTTAAGAGTTTTCTCATGGATCTTGAAGATCCCAGAGGATTTTTAATTCATAAAAATCAATTGATTTTAATTTTTTGTTCTGATGGGTTTTTCCATCATCATTGCAGAGCCAGGCATCTTGACCTTGAGTGCAGCGCAACTGCGCTAGTGCACCCGTGTTAGACACGTGGCACGCTGATTGTTAGAGATTCCGCGTGTTCAAGTTTAAGTTAATTACCGCAATCAAGACGGTTTCGCACGTAGCTAGCCGGTTGAGTACGGGTCGTCCGCAGGGAGATGGGAGTCTTTTTCTATGTGTTTTAACGAGTTAAGTCCGAGAATCCAGATTTGTTTGTGATTATCTAAGTGTTAAATTGATATGTAAAGAGAGCTTGTTAGGGTTAGGATTAGGTTAGTTTGAGTTAGGAGTCTCCCACTTCTTTCGTTGCCCCTCTTAATATCGGTGTTACGGTAATCGGCAACAACGGGGATTAGCACGACTAGGAAGGAACTTGCGAGTATAAGCTAGGCTTTCCAACGCATAAGTTCTTCCTTTTGGTGCTTGTCCGTCCGTTCTTGGCTCTTATCCATAATCTCTGGTTAATTCAACCACAACCGGTCTCACTACGGAATCACCGCTATCATGTAGGATAGGGTGCCGTAAGGAGCGGATTGTGGTTCAATTAACGGGAGTCGAATTAAGTTGTTGGGCAAGGAAAGAGTGAGAGAGATTTCCTTCTCTCAAACTTCCCTTATTCTACCCTAACAAGTATGAAACTACTCACACATCATAATGAAAAGAAAACAAAACAAAAGAGGAAGATAGAAAGAAAGAGATTAGAAGATAACAACTAGCTATTTGCGACCTCACCTTGGCGAGGATCAAGCGTAAGCATCATGGTTGTTTTAAGGATAAAGAAAAGAGAGAAGAAAGAAACAACAAGAAAAATAACAACAACTAAGTTAACAAATGAAAATTACAACAATTAACAAGAGAATAAGACAAGCATAATAATAAACGGTTCTTCTTTATTCATCATTCTTCACTCACAAGCTCACTACAAGTTTTAATGGAGAAGAGATGAGAAGAGGAAGAAGAACATGTATTCTAAAACCTAGAGAAAAAAAATACAAGATTATGCACCCTTGGCTTCACAAGTTCAGGATTATTTATAGGCAGGAAACTGAAAATCTAGGGCAACCATCAGAATACAAATGAAAAGACCCAAATACCCCCCAAATTTCGTCAACTGAGGAGGCCGTACGGCCGCGGATCCACGGCCTAGACCCCCTATTGGCCGCGGATCCGCGGCTCTATAGTAGAGTTGGGGTCTCGTTTTTCTTGTGGTCTCCTGGTTTGCTTTTCTCTGTAGTTTGGCATATGATGTTTTTGATAAACTTTCCACATTTCTTCCAGAATTTCTGTTGATCAAAAAGGTGATTGAAAGTGGATCTTTTGTAATGATTTTCTCGAGCTCCGCGTAGATTTCTTGGATCTTGTGTTTCCCTTGAGCCTTGTGCATGAAAATGACATTGATTTGCCATTTTGTCTCTTAAACTGGTGTGTGGAAACAGACGGATAAAGAGCGGAGATCCGTGTTTTATCTGTGGTTAGCAGGAACCCGGACTTTGTCATGTTTTTCCATGAATTTCACCGTTTTAGAACCGAGAACCTGTATCCTGCAATTGACTAGCAAACACGGCTCAAGAGTACCTACCGATATGCAATGTGATAAAAATTGGGCGGTATGAAAATGCAAAAATCTGATATGAACAAATACCCCCAAACTTATCATTTGCTCGTCCCGAGCAAAGCCAATTTATTCACAAAAAATTTCCTAACCTCACTTTCGCAGGGAACGCGATTGCACTGAGCATGTGCAACAAGCCGTTAAACCTCTAGGTGTCCCTAGTAGGAGGAGTGTTGTCTCCTGAGGGTTTTCAGCGGATACTACTCACAAAATCCGGTCAAGCTAGTTTTGTAAAATAACTAAGATTCAAACCCTAAAGTTTTGTTTCAGAAAATAACAATTCTATTATCCTAAGTCTAGACTATCGAACCTTTATTTTTCACACCTCGCTTCTTATTTAACTACAGCTTTTATATGTCTTCACGAGCAGTGCAAATAGTGCCGTTAAGTTCCAGAAAGGTCGAATAAAGTCATCATGTCACACAATAAAGCCCAGATAAAAATTTTAAAAGGATCACATAAGTTTTATAAAAAGTTAAGCATTTTTCAAGTTTCATTTTCCAGTAAAGTTTCAACTTTAGAATTTCTATCTTCCTTAACAGGAAACTAGGTCTTATTTTTCACTCCACCTTTTTCTTGTTTTCATTTCATACACACCTCTGTGAACGTGCAATAGTCTTTATCATAGAATAAAACCTTCATATCTCCGCTAATTTTTTTTATAAAATCCTTTCTTTTATCAAGATTATTCTCACACAAAGAACCGTTAGGAATTTTAACTCGGAGAGAACACTTGCTTGATTTTGTTTTAATCTGGACTTTCTAGGCTTCTTAGCGAGCTTTGGGCCAATGCACCCAAACCAGTTGGTTTTAGGGCATTAGGTGTAAAAACACCCCGGCGGACTTAATTACTCAAGTTACCCAGGTCCAAAAACAAAAGACAGTTGGCGTGAAAATCAGATGATCTAATACGAACGGAGATATAACCGGCAGTTCCATTATTTTTTTTTTGGATAAAAGACGTGTTTAGTGGGTTTGGTGTGTAATCATTCCAATCAAGTTCCAGATGGGTTATTTTTCAGACTTAGTTCCAAATAAGGCGTCAATAACATTCCTTCATATTCGCTTTACTTCATAAACTATTCTTGACATTACTTATTTCAGAACAAACCTATTTGATCCTCAGAAAATCATTTATCTGTTTAAAAGTTTTTAAACATAAAAGACTTGTCATCTAATTCCCAAAAACTCACGACACGTGTAGTGTGATGTAAAGACGTATATCAGCTATAGTTAACTTCAAAGGAGAGTTATCTTTCAGGTTTTCAAAATCTAAACATAAGATTTAGTTATTCTTATTTCATCAAACAAAACCGTCGAAATGTTGAATCAGAGTCCTCCCACTAGCTAACTTGACTGAAAAGTTTTTATGTTTTTAGAAAATTTTCAGATTTTTATGGATTTTATGGATTTTAATATGCAGATGCAAAATATACATATGAATGCGAAGGTAAGAAATGCGTACCGAGCGTACCCCCAAACTTAAACTGGACAGTGTCCTCACTGTCATTGCATGAAAAGATCTTTTGAAGGGTCAAAATTGTCGGTTAGCGATACAAAAAAAAAAATTGTTTTTGTTTTTAAAGAAAAGAAAAAGAATATACATAAATATATACAAAATGGTTTATACATACCCCCAAACTTATTTCGAACAGTGTCCACTGTTCTTGGCTGGATAACCGAAGTTTGGAGGTAGGCAGAGGAAGATCATGCAGGGTAAACCGGCTCCTGTAAAATCAGGAGCTCCTCTGTTGGTTCGGCGCTAAGGTACGGTTTGCATCGGTGTCCGTTTACTTTGAAAAATGAACCGTCCTTCGGATTCTCCAAATCCACAGCGCCCTGCGGATACACATTCCGCACAAAATACGGCCCTTTCCAGCGAGATCTGAGCTTTCCTGGATGGAAGTGAAGTCGGGTGTCGTAAAGCAGTACATGCTGACCAGGTACGAAGGTTTTGCGCAAAAGGTGTTTATCGTGAAACACCTTCGTTCGATTCTTAACGACAACCGCGTTATCGTAAGCCTCATCCCTAAGCTCGCTCAGTTCGTTCAACTGCAGCTTCCGATGGCTGCCCGCATCTTCGAGAGACAGATTCAGCTCCTTTATCGCCCAAAATGCGCGATGCTCTATTTCGACAGGTAGGTGGCAGGCTTTTCCGTACACAAGCCGATAGGGAGACATGCCAAGGTCGGTCTTATAAGCGGTTCAAAATTCCTAAAGGGCATCAGTGAGTTTCAGCGACCAATCCTTACGGTTCTTGGAAACCGTCTTCTCCAGTATCTGCTTGATTTGCCAATTTGAAACTTCGGCCTGCCCGCAGGTTTGGGGGTGGTAGGGTGTGGATAGCTTATGATTAATGGAGTATTTCCGCATCAAGCCTCGAAAGTCTTGTTGCAGAAATGACTTCCATTGTCTCTAATGATCGCTCGGGGGTGCCCAAACCGGGAGAAAATGTTTTCTTTAAGGAACCTAACGACAACCTTGTTGTCGTTAGTCCGGCTGGGCACAGCCTCGACCCATTTAGAGACGTAATCAACAGCGAGAAGGATGTACAAGTTCCCAAAAGAGCTGAGAAACGGCCCCATGAAATCTATCCCCCAAGCATCGAAAATCTCCACAACCAAGATCGGTTGGAGCGGCATCTCGTTCCTCCGAGATATCCGGCCCAAGTGTTGGCACCAGGAGCAAGTCTTGCAATAGTCATGAGCGTCTTTGAAGAGTTGTGGCCAGTAGAAACCACATTGCAAGATCTTCTCAGCTGTCTTTCTGGGGCCAAAATGCCCGCCACACGCTTGATCTTGGCAAAATGACAGCACACTCTTGAATTCCTCGTCAGGGACACACCGACGAATAATCTGGTCGGGACAGTACTTAAACAGATAGGGTTCGTCCCAGTAAAAGTGTTTTACTTGGGATAAGAAGCGAAGTCTGTCCTGACTTGACCATTCAGTCGGTAGTAATCCCGTGGCCAAATAGTTCACAATATCTGCGAACCAGGGTTCGCAAGATACTGTCAAGAGCTGTTCATCCGGGAAAACGTCGTTGATCGGAATTGGAAGCGAAGGCGAAGAAGGAAGTCGTGAGAGATGGTCGGCAACTACATTTTCACATCCTCGTTTGTCCTTAATGACAAGGTCAAACTCTTGAAGCAAGAGGATCCAACGTATTAACCGAGATTTTGCTTCTTTCTTCGCAAAAAGATGGCGCAGAGCAGAATGGTCGGTGTAGACAATGACTGGAGAGCCGATGAGGTAGGGCCTGAACTTTTCTAAAGCAAATACAACAGCCAAGAATTCCTTCTCGGTTGTTGTATAATTGAGTTGTGCGTCGTTCAGGGTTCGGCTCGCATAATAGATTACGTGCGGCATCTTATTGATGTGTTGTCCAAGGACAGCACCAATGGCAAAGTCGGATGCATCGCACATAATCTCAAATGGGTGCGTCCAGTCAGGTGAAGAAAGAACGGGAGCAGAAGTGAGTGAGCGTTTTAGTGACTCGAATGCAGTCACATAGCTCGAGTTGAAGTCAAATGGTGTGTCCTTGGCCAGCAAAAGAGTTAAGGGCCTAGCAATCTTGCTAAAGTCTTTAATGAACCGTCTATAGAAACCGGCATGGCCAAGGAAGGCTCGGATATCTCTGACGCATCTGGGAGGAGGGAGATTGGAAATGACCTCAATCTTCGCTTTGTCAACCTCTATGCCATTTTGCGAGATGATATGTCCTAAGACAATACCTTCGCGCACCATGAAGTGACATTTCTCCCAATTCAAAGTGAGATTCTTGTCCTTACATCGGGTAAGGACAGCGTCAAGATGCAGCAAACACTCGTTGAAGGAATCGCCGAAGATGGAGAAATCATCCATGAAAATCTCCAGAAATTTTTCCACCATGTCTGAGAAGATTCCCATCATACACCGCTGGAAGGTAGCGGGCGCATTGCATAACCCAAAGGGCATGCGACGATATGCAAACGTGCCGAAAGGACAAGTGAAAGTGGTCTTGTCCTGGTCTTTTTCGGCGATGGGAATCTGATTATAGCCGGAGTAGCCATCAAGAAAGCAGTAGTACTCATGTCCGGCCAATCGTTCAAGCATTTGGTCAATGAAAGGTAGCGGAAAGTGGTCTTTCCGCGTTGCGGCGTTGAGTTTTCTATAATCAATGCACACGCGCCACCCAGTTTGGGTGCGAGTAGGGATTAACTCGTTCGCCTCGTTAGTGATGACCGTTATACCTGATTTCTTGGGGACAACGTGGATGGGGCTAACCTACTGGCTATCAGAGATATGGTAAATGATACCACTATCTAGACATTTTACGATCTCCTTCTTCACAGCCTCTTTCATGACTGGATTGAGACGTCTCTGTGGATCCCGGGCTGGTTTGGCATCATCCATCAGATGAATGTGATGCTCAACGATCAGGGGACTAATCCCCTGGATGTCCGCCATGGACCAGCCAAAAGCTTGCCTGTTGCTGTGCAAGACCGCTAGAAGGGCTTTCTCTTGCTCGGGAGCTAGAGAAGCCGAAATGATGACAGGGAGGGTCTCGTTCTCACCTAAGTAAGCGTACTTAAGGTGAGACGGCAAAGGCTTGAGTTCGAGCGTTGGAGGTGAAACGATGGAAGGCAAGATTGGTGCAGAGGTCTCGAACTCAAAGGACTCCAGCAAAGGTTTAAAGCGAGTGTAGACGACCGAGTCGGATGGTTGAGGTAACTCATCCGAAAATTCGAAAGATTCAAACTCGGGTTGTGCGCGGTTAAGATCGTTCGAGAACGTAAAACACTCGTAGTCGTTGTCGGGCGCGGAAACAGCAGCAGGTTCGAGGAGGAACGCACTAGTGGCGTCAAGATTATCGTGTTCGAATAGAAACTCCTCGAATTCACACTCTTCAGGGGTGATCTCCTGGATCGAGCAGACGTCCAATATATGAGCATTAAGTTCGGCGGGCTGATTCCCCAACCTAAAAATGTTGAGTTCAATCGTCATATTTCCAAAAGAGAGGTTCATCGAACCATTGCGACAATTGATCACAGCATTTGAGGTTGCAAGAAATGGGCGACCGAGTATCACCGGAATTTGATTCCGGGGGTTAGGTACAGGCTGTGTGTCTAATACAATGAAGTCAACGGGGAATATGAAGTCCCCGACTTTTATTAACACATCCTCTAGCTCACCCTTAGGATGGGTGATCGATCGGTCGGCCATTTGGAGAGTGCAGTGCGTGGGTTTCAGCTCTCCGACGTCTAATTGCTCGTATACTGAATACGGAAGCAGGTTAACACTGGCACCAAGATCTAATAGTGCGCGGTTGATGTTCTTATCCCCAATGGTAATTGAAATCGTAGGACAGCCAGGGTCCTTCCATTTTTGTGGTAAAGATTGGGTAAGGGCATCACTCACAGCACTGGCCAAGAAAACTTTCTTGGGTACCTGAGACTTCCTCTTTTTCGTGCACAAGTCCTTTAAGATTTTCGCGTAGGACGGGACTTGTTGGACAGCATCTAAAAGAGGAATGTTAATGTTAACCTGCTTAAATAACTCCAGAATCTTCTCCATTTGATGATTTTGTTTATTAGACCTCAACCGGTTTGGAAATGGAACATTTTTAAAATTGGTTGAGTCTAATGCTGGAGGAGGAGATTGTGGAGTTGGAACGGATCCCAGAATAGGTGTTTTCGTGGAGTGAGAAGTGGGTCCGTTCGGAGCAGAAGAAGAGGAAGGAGAGCTTGTTGAAGAATGGAGAATAGGCTCAGAAGACGAAGAAGCAGGAGAAGAAGAAGAAGAGGAAGAAGAAGCAGCGGCCGGGGTGTCATCGTTGATCCGTTTGCCAATGTTGTTTTGCAGCATCCTTCCCGATCTCAGTGTGGTCACGGCACTCACATTATGATTCTGTTGTTCAAGAGCAACATGTGCATTATGTGGGTGACCGGGATTTGGGAGTGGCTGGGACGGGAGCTTCCCCTTCTCTCGCTCGCTTAAGGCCGCATTCAGCTGTGCAATCTGGGCCTCGATGGTCTTGATGCTTTGCCCGTGAGCGGCAGTGTGTTGCACTAAGGACTGAATGGAAGACTGGATGTTGGCGGTGGACTGAGTCGATTGTTTAACGAATGTCTCCAGACTTCGTTCGAGCGAGGAAACCTTATCGTTGTTTGACGGAACAAAGTTGTTTGGTGGAAAAGAATTGTTGGGTGCAAAATTGTTCGTCTGATTTTGGAAAGGTTGGGGTTGGAAGGGCTGCTGATATTGATGTTGAGTTTGTTGTTGCGCTTGTTGTTGCGGCGGAGGGGGCCTCTGGAAGTTGTTGCCTTGGAATTGATTCTGATTCTGATTCCAGGCGAAATTGGGGTGGTTCCTCCAACCGGGATTGTAGGTGGAAGAGTATGGATCAGTCCTCGGTCTTTGCTGGAATGCAGCATTAACCTGATCCTGTCCTTGCGATGGTGGATTGTAAGGACACTCTTCGGTCAAGTGGGAAGGATCGGCACAACAAGCGCAGATGGTACGAAGGGAGAGAACAGGGGCAGGAGCAGGAGAAGAAAATTTGCTCTCTATCGCTTCAAGCTTTCTTGTTATTGCAGCCATTTCAGCTTTCATCGCAATAGAGACATCAAGTTGGTGAATTCCTACCCTAGACTGACCGGTAGAAGTGGAGGTAGAAGAAGAAGAAGTCGGTCTGGTGCTCTCCCATTGTAGCGTTTGCTCCGCAAGGTCGTCAAAGAACTGCCACGCTTCCTCGTCAGATTTCGATAGGAAGTGGCCCTGACAGATGGTCTCCAACAACTGCTTCGTTGCTGGGTTCAGGCCCTCGTATAAGATTTGGCAAAGTTGCCATTTCTCTATACCGTGGTGAGGACACTGAACAAGAAGGTCTTTGTACCGGTCAAAGCACTTCCAGAAGGGTTCAGAAGGAAGCTGAGAGAATTGGTTGATTTCATTGCGGATCCTTGCGGTCTTATGATTCGGATAGAATTTTTTTAGAAACGCTTTAACAAACTCGTCCCAACTAGTTATGGAATGGGAAGCGGTGCTATACAGCCATTTTTCAGCAAGATCGCATAAAGTGAACGGAATAACCCGTAGACGTATAGCATCGTCCGACAGTTGGGTGGTTTTCATCATGGCACAGACGTTTTGAAATTTATTGATGAAGATATAGGCATCTTCAGATTCAAGCCCATGAAATCGCGGAAGCATGTTAATGAAGTGGGGCTTAATTTCAAAGTTGTCCCCATTGGCCGGAGGAAGAGAAAGGCAAGTGGGAAGTGCAGAACGGGTGGGATAGAAACGATCCTGGAGCGCGATTCGCTGCGGCGCTACAACAGGCGGTGGTGGTGGGATATTGGTCTCCGTAGGAGGTGGAGCCAATCCAGTGGTAGTCAAAGAGATGTTCGGATTAAATCCTGACATCGCGGAAGAAGAGGTTGGTGAAGGTGAATGTGAAGATGTATGAACAGAATTCCGGTCAACGTCGGAGTTGGCCGGCAAAGGAAGGGGTGAAAGAGGAGTGGACGGAGTTTCGACTTCGGAGTCGATCGCGTAGTCGGTAGCGACTAACGTAACGCGGACTAGACGGGCGCTAGTGTCCCAAGTCCAAGCGGACATACACTAAACGAGTTTAGTATAGTCAAAGCGGAGAAGGTGAGGGTAAGAAAACGTCAATGGAGAAAACGATGGGTGGTGGGTGAAAAATGGATTTGGCGACAAAGGGCAAGTTTTTATAAAAGTTTTTGATTTTTTTTTTCTTTTTTTTTTAGAAAGATCTTTACAGAAATATGTACGGACTTACGGTTTTAAGCAATCACAAATAAGATATGCACAATCTCACCTAGATCTAGGGTCACCTAGGTCTACTAGACCTGCTCCTAACTGTTCCAGAGGGCTAGAAAAATGACCTCAAACCGCCTCTTCTCCGTCTAATGCGGCCAGATAAGTGCCAGGTAAGTGGGAGGTTATCTAACGCTTTCGCGAAGTTCCTTAATTAAATAACCACTTGCCTTCGTCACACTTGCCTAGGCACCGCAAAAGTCAGATAGGATAAACGGCCGATGCCTGTAACTAGTCCTCTGTCCTATTGAGCGCGAAGTCCATAGGGCTGAGTCTAGTATTTTTTAATTTAACAATGGTCAATGCATATGCTTTTTGTGATTTTTAGGGTCCTGGGAAGGGTGATGAAATCCCCACCCAATCTGAATTGGTTTCAAGCCCCTTAAGTCCGTATTAATTAATGCAAAGCGATAACAAATCAACTGCAAACAATTTTTATTTTTAGCGCAGCGCAAAGAATCCTGCACAAGAACAGTTTATTGGAAGGGGGAGAAGAGTTTGCACAAAGAATGCTGCAGAAAACACAGTTTATTGGAGTCCAGAGGAGTGGGAGAGAGGAGAGAGAAGTACCCAAATTTTGGGCTTCTGAAAGCTCCAAACGGCCGCGGTTCCACGGCCTAAGCTTGCTTATGCCGCGGTTCCGCGGCAAAGTAGTGGAATTGATGCTTCAGTTTTGTTGGGTGGGTTCTGTTGGGTGTCCTCTGCTTGTCTGGATGTGCGGAATTTTTATTTTCTCACTGTATCTGCTCCAGATTTTTACAGTAGACCGTTTGCTTCGTTTTGTCCGTCGCGGTGTAGCCGCGAAATGTGGGTTTATCTTCCCATGTCTTTGGCACTGAACTTGAACTCCGTATTATCCTGCCCACTTGCACAAAAACTAATCAAAAATAACAAAATGATTTTTTTACAAAGTATATTTTTTTGTTTGGTTTTTTCGGTTGTTTTTATATTCACAAATTAACCCGAAATTACATAAAGAAATAAACTACCGTCTCCCCGCCAACGGCGCCATTTGATTGTTAGAGATTCTGCGTGTTCAAGTTTAAGTTAATTACCGCAATCAAGACGGTTTCGCACGTAGCTAGCCGGTTGAGTACGGGTCGTCCGCAGGAAGATGGGAGTCTTTTTCTATGTGTTTTAACGAGTTAAGTCCGAGAGTCCAGATTTGTTTGTGATTATCTAAGTGTTAAATTGATATGTAAAGAGAGCTTGTTAGGGTTAGGATTAGGTTAGTTTGAGTTAGGAGTCTCCCACTTCTTTCGTTGTCCCTCTTAATATCGGTGTTACGGTAATCGGCAACAACGGGGATTAGCACGACTAGGAAGGAACTTGCGAGTATAAGCTAGGCTTTCCAACGCATAAGTTCTTCCTTTTGGTGCTTGTCCGTCCGTTCTTGGCTGTTAGCCATAACCTCCGGTTAATTCAACCACAACCGGTCTCACTACGGAATCACCGCTATCATGTAGGATAGGGTGCCGTAAGGAGCGGATTGTGGTTCAATTAACGGGAGTCGAATTAAGTTGTTGGGCAAGGAAAGAGTGAGAGAGATTTCCTTCTCTCAAACTTCCCTTATCCTACCCTAACAAGTATGAAACTACTCACACATCATAATGAAAAGAAAACAAAACAAAAGAGGAAGATAGAAAGAAAGAGATTAGAAGATAACAACTAGCTATTTGCGACCTCACCTTGGCGAGGATCAAGCGTAAGCATCATGGTTGTTTTAAGGATAAAGAAAAGAGAGAAGAAAGAAACAACAAGAAAAATAACAACAACTAAGTTAACAAATGAAAATTACAACAATTAACAAGAGAATAAGACAAGCATAATAATAAACGGTTCTTCTTTATTCATCATTCTTCACTCACAAGCTCACTACAAGTTTTAATGGAGAAGAGATGAGAAGAGGAAGAAGAACATGTATTCTAAAACCTAGAGAAAAAAAATACAAGATTATGCACCCTTGGCTTCACAAGTTCTGGACTATTTATAGGCAGGAAACTGAAAATCTAGGGCAACCATCAGAATACAAATGAAAAGACCCAAATACCCCCCAAATTTCGTCAACTGAGGAGGCCGTACGGCCGCGGATCCGCGGCCTAGACCCCCTATTGGCCGCGGATCCGCGGCCCTATAGTAGAGTTGGGGTCTCGTCTTTCTTGTGGTCCCCTGGTTTGCTTTTCTCTATAGTTTGGCATATGATGTTTCTGATAAACTTTCCACATTTCTTCCAGAATTTCTGTTGATCAAAAAGGTGATTGAAAGTGGATCTTTTGTAATGATTTTCTCGAGCTCCGCGTAGATTTCTTAGATCTTGTGTTTCCCTTGAGCCTTGTGCATGAAAATGACATTGATTTGCCATTTTGTCTCTTAAACTGGTGTGTGGAAACAGACGGATAAAGAGCGGAGATCCGTGTTTTATCTGTGGTTGGCAGGAACCCGGACTTTGTCGTGTTTTTCCATGAATTTCACCGTTTTAGAACCGAGAACCTGTATCCTGCAATTGACTAGCAAACACGGCTCAAGAGTACCTACCGATATGCAATGTGATAAAAATTGGGCGGTATGAAAATGCAAAAATCTGATATGAACACACGCAGCGCAGAGCGCAGCGCAACTGCTCTAGCGCCCCCGTTTTTGACACGTGGCGCGCAGCGCAGAGCGCTGGATCTGAAGCGTTGCTTCAATTTTTGACTCTTGAATTTTTAAACAGAGCTTTGCTCTGATTGGGGAAAGCAGAAGCGTCGCTTCATTTCCAATCTTGGAATTTGAACAGAGCTTTGCTCTGATTGAGGGAAGCGGAAGCGTCGCTTCATTTCCAACCTTGGAATTTTAACAGAGCTTTGCTCTGATTGGGGAAACAATGGATCTTCTAAAAAGGTAGTAGAGAGTGATGTCAAGGTATTAGGATGACATACACTTGATAGAAAAAGATATTCCTATACTACGATCGGTTATACTATGGTTGTCACAAAGTTGTTTCTCCACATAGGATATGGATATAATATCAGAGTTTCTGGTTACTAAATCTATGGTTTTAGATCTAGATTTGAGAAGTATCCTAATCTGGGTACATTGACATTATTCTAAAGGTATTTTAGAATGGACGACTCCTGGCATAGTGGTGTACCTGCAAGTGATGGAGTCACCCTCTCTAAAGGTGTCTTACAGACTATAGGGAAGAGGGATCTTCATGATTAGCACATCACTTTCTTAGGCAATTGAGTTAATCATGAAATGTCAAGTACCACACCAGATGTTGTTTTTGCATTAGCTGCAATAAGCAGATATATTAATCCAATCCTGGAGAAATGTTGGGAAGCAGTATATGAAAATAAATGGATGTTCTAGTGATATGGTAATGGTAATCTCCTTCGGGAGACAGTTATCATTTCAGGCTTCCAAGGTGACCTGGATAACAGTGTGACTGTTAGAGTTATAGTATTCCCTCTTTTGAGGGACAGTATGTTGGACAGGTGGTCCAAGCGCATACTGAGGAAAGGCATGGCGCAGGATACTGATTAAATTCAATGGATGATACAGTCTAAGAAGTTTGCTAGATTTGGAGTTCATTTGTGAACTGGGTCCCATTAGATATCCAGACAAATTCTAAGACAGGTATTGCTCATTTCGGGAGATATTTTTCTCTGCGAAGTTGAGATATAGAGAGATACATAAAGAAACATTGGAGCGGATCTACTCACTGAGGCTATTTCTCGAACACAATAGTTTCACAAACGAGCTTTGCGAAACTGATTACTAGATGTTTCCCCCAATAAGAGAGCAAGGCTTTGTTCAAAATTTGAACTGAGGCAGCGCCTCACGTGCAAAGCACGAAAGCGCCAACGCCAAGAGTTAAAATCTCTGAGGCAGCACTTTACGTGCAAAGCACGAGAGCGCCAGCGCCAGAACTAAAAGTTCTCCACCCTTGGATCAAAGAGCCAACGCAGATAATAAATCATCAAATTACAAAATTAAATTCTGTTGAGGAAATATTTCTCGAATCTTCCTAAAATAGGAAAGGTTAATCTCTGTAAAACAGAGCACCGTTGGATTAAAGATCCAATGGTGATTAAAAATCACCAAGATACAGAATAAGCCATGTTTGGGAAAATATTTTCCCAATCTTGTTGAGAACAAGAAAAATACCTTCTGTAAAACAGAAGGCCTAGGATCAAAGATCCAACGAAGGATAAAATCCCTAAATCAATTAGAGATCTCTCAATGAGAGATTTCCTTAACTAAATCAACAAATCAGCCTCCACTATATAAAGGACCCAAGACTTCAAGTCTTGTACAAGAGGATCCCCCCCTAAATTCCAAACTTCAAGACGAGAACGATTTCTCCTCAAAGTAAATAAAAATAAGAGAGATCATAACATCTCTTCCATATCTAAGAGTTTAACTCTCACATCAGAAGAACTTAGTTCTTTTTCCAGATCTCAGATCTATAAGACAAAGTCTTTCACAAGTGAGAATCTAATTCTCAGAGAATTGAATTGAGCAGAATAGAAAACTCAGTGCTTAGCACTCAAAGTCTGGCGCTCAGCGCCGAGTGCTCCACGTGCTCCTCACGTGGGCGCTATTTAATAAGAAGCACTTAGCACTCAAAGTCTGACGCTCGGCGCCGAGCGCTCCACGTGCCCCTCACGTGGGCGCTATTTAATAAAAAAGTGCTTAGCACTCAGTGTCTGGTACTCAGTGTCTGGTACCACACGTGCTCTGCACGTGGGTGCCATAAATTGTTTAACACTCCATATAAAAGAATATAAATAAAACAAAAAGAAAAAGAGGTGTCAGAACCCAAATCAATGCTCAGCGGTGCTGATACAGAAAGGGGATCAAGCCAAAATAAGTTATCAAGTGGGCCAAACCCCAAATCGACCGAGTCCAAGATTGGCCAAACCCCAAATCGACCGAGCCCATATGTCTTCTTCTAAATTGGCCTTGGTCCCAAACAAGACTACCAAGTCCCTGATGAACATTCATTGGTTCAAGGGTACATCTCTTCACACCTCTGATACATGTCGTTGTAATTCTTCAACGTCTTCAGAGAGGTGGCGGGTCCCGACAACCAGCAACCATGGACCGCAACATACTTAAACTAATAACGGACCGCAACATCCTTAAACTACTGTGGACCGCAACGTCCTTAAACTAAACCATCACCTCAAAAATGGTGATCTGTGGACCGCAACATCCCTAAACTAAACTACGGACCGTAACGTCCCTAAACTAAAAACTGGACCGAAACGTCCTTAAACTAAACTTTGGACCGAAACTTCCTTAAACTAAACATGGACCGTAATGTCCTTAAACTAGCCTATGGACCGCAACGTCCTTAAACTAAAACGATAGAGCCCAAATACTCTTTTGTTGGATCAAAAACGATCCTAAACCCCCGTTGAGTAGATCTTAGTCCAATATCGGATTAACGTATCCTTAACAAACATTTGAGTCGATCCTAATGTTAAACAAGGTTAGTGATCCTTAAATCAAACAATCCCAAATCTAAGAAAATACGGATTTGGACTAATCCATGCCCTACGGGTGACAAAACGAATTAGTCTCTGTATACAATCCACGGGAAACCAAAAATAAAACAAACGCACACGACACGAAGTGATCTTCTGGAGCAGGAGAAAGTGGTTATCGCTACACGGTAATGTAATTAACTGCAGGGGCTTGCGCCTGCAAGGAAGAGCGTCGCCACAATCAAAAAACCCTTCACAATGAGGGGGAATCTGACGAAGTCTGCAACAACGGCCGTATTCGTCTAAACCTCCGATACATGGTGCCATAAATTAACTTGGCATTGTTTCCCCCAATCAGAGCAAAGCTCTGTTTTGAAATTCAAAATTCAAAAATTGAAGCAACGCTTCAGATCCGGTGCTAGGTGCACTGCACACCACGTGTCAAACACAGATAGGCTAGCGTCAGGTGCGCTGCGCCCTAGGCAGCGCACCCCCAATCAGAGCAAAGCTCTGTTTTAAATTTCAAAATTCAAAGGTTGAAGCAACGCTTCAGATCCAGCGCTCTGCGCTGCGCGCCACGTGTCAAACACGGGTGCGCTAGTGTAGTTGCGCTGTGCTATGCGCTGCGCGCCATGTGTCAAACACGGGTGTGCTAGCGTAGTTGCGCTGTGTAAGTGCGCTAGCGCCACGTGTCGAACGTAGGTGCGCTAGCGCAAGGTGCGCCAGCGCTGGAATTAAAAATTCCCCACCGTTAGATCAAAAGATCTAATAATAATAAATTATTAATTATTCAGAATTAAAATTCTGTTATGGAAAGATCTTTCCAATCTTGTTAAAAACAAGAAAATTGTCTTCTGTAAAACAGAAGCCCTAGGATCAAAGATCCAACGGTAGGGAAACATCCCTAAATCAATCAGAGAAAGATCTCTTTAACTGATTTAACAAATCAATTTGCCCTATAAAAAGGCCCCTAGACTTCAAGTCTCATACAGAGAGAAACATAGAGAAACCTCCCTAAAAACTTTGAGAAAACTCAAAGAGAGAAAAGCAAGCTTCTTGCAAAAAAAAGATCTTCTTCAAGTTAAAGAACATAATTCTTGGATACAGAGATGAAATCATCTCATGAAAAGAAGAACTATCATCTAAAAAAGATCATAGATCTATAAAAAGACCAAAGTCTTTGATATAAAAGAGATCAAAAGATCTTATTATAAACAAAAAGAAGAAGTATTTACTTCATTTACAGATCATTGATCTACAAAGGCAGTGCCTTTTTATAAATAAAGCAAGAACTTTTGTTCTTGAATCTTGAGGCAAAGCCTCCTTTAAAAAGGACATAAACTTGTTTCTCTAATCATAAATTTGATCAAATGCGCTTTGCGCTATTGGAAAGCGCCTTGCACTCATGAACTGCGCCTTTGGCTCCTTGGACCGGCGCTCAGCGCCAAAACATGCCATGTGTTAAGCACAGACACAGCTTGCGCTTTGCGCTTCTGAAACAGCGTACTGCGCTCATAGGCTGGCGCTCAGCGCCAAGCGCGCCACGTGTCACTCACTGGTGCGCCATTAAATCAGCACAAAGTGCTCATAAATTAAAAGCGCAATGCGCTAATAAACTGGCGCTTAGCACAAAGCGCGACACGTGTCATTTTCGTGTGCGCTACTTGCCAGAAGCGCAATGCGCTCTTTAATTGACGCAAAGCGCCTGGCACGCCACGTGGCGCGCTGTCAGAACACACATTGTTCTGATGAATGTTATGCATTCAATACAAGAAAAAAAATGTCAGGATCTAATGCTCAGCATTATTAAAAGGGTCAAGCCCAAATAAAGGCTCAACAGTCCAAAACAAATAAAATGTTAAACATTTTAATCCTATTGGACTTAGCCCAATATTGGACGTAAGTCCTCAACTTATATTAAGCTGAGCCTATCTGCTCATGAATATTTAACAGATCTTAGTCCCAAACTGGGCTACAGATGTTCCAACCAATTCACACCGGTTCGAGGGTACATCTCTTTACTCCTCTGATATTTGTCGTTGTAATCCTTCAACGTCTTCAGAGAGGTGACGGGTCCCGACAACCAAAACATTCTACGGACTGTGGGGTCCTTAAACTCATGGACTATGATGTCTTTAAACTTAACCGTGATGTCTTTAAACTAACACTGAACTGTGGGGTCCTTAAGCCCATGGACTATGATGTCTTTAACCTTGACCGTGATGTCTTTAAACTAACACTGGACTGTGAGGTCCTTAAGCCCATGGACTATGATGTCCTTAACCTTGACCGTGATGTCTTTAAACTAACACTGGACTGTGGGGTCCTTAAGCCCATGGACTATGATGTCCTTAACCTCGACCGTGATGTCTTTAAACTAACACTGGACTGTGGGGTCCTTAAGCCCATGGACTATGATGTCCTTAACCTCGACCGTGATGTCTTTAAACTAACACTGGACTGTGAGGTCCTTAAAATCACAGACTATGATGTCCTTAACCTTGACTATGAGATCTTTAAACTCACGGACTATGATGTCCTTAACCTTGACCGTGATGTCTTTAAACTAACACTAGACTGTGGGGTCCTTAAGCCCATGGACTATGATGTCCTTAACCTCGACCGTGATGTCTTTAAACTAACACTGGACTGTGAGGTCCTTAAACTCACGGACAATAATTTCCTTAACCTTGACTGTGAGGTCTTTAAACTCACGGACTATGATGTACTTAACCTTGACTGTGAGGCCTTTAAACTTACGGACTATGATGTCCTTAACCTTGGACCGAGATGTCCTTAAACTAACATTGGACCACCATGTCCTTAAACTGGTAATCGACCGCAATGTCCCTAAACTAAACAATAGAGCCCAAATGTTCTCTTGTTGGATCTAAATGATCACGTTAAGTTGATCTTAGTCTGAAATTAGTCTAACGTATCCTTAACATACGTTTAAGTTGATCTTAGTCTCAAATGAGACTAACGTATCCTTAAACCCAACCCCAAACCCAAATCTAAGAAAATACGGATTTGGACTAATCCATGCCCTAGGGGGAATCTGATGAAGTCTGCTACATCGGCCGCATCCGTTTAAACCTTCGATACATGGTGCCATAAATCAACTTGGCATCTTCGGAGAGGTGGACGGATAGCACCAATTAGCATCTGCCCTCGGAATTCAGGCCGAGCCAAACCTACGCGGTCCCATCTCTGTGTTTCGGAGGAGAACAGATTCCGGCACGCCCTGTGGGACCTTTTCCTCTTTCCACTCCACACTTCGTGTGTCGTGTTCGCGAACGAATCGCGGTTTGCTAATGGTTGCCCTTGGGTTCGAGGTACTGAGATTTGGCATTTTGCTTGGTGCAAAAAGCGAAGAATCAATGGCATCAACTTGCGTGAAGCGTTCCAACTGCAACTGCAACCCACGTTCCGCCTCATCTGGAGGCATAGCTTACGGGCCCCAAGCGGCCTCCCTGTTTACGATGCCGATGGAACAGGTCACTCAGGCCACCACAGGTTTATTCTTCGGGACCATGCTCCCCCCTACAAGCTTCAGCGCTCCTATACCAACACAGGAAACTCCCAAAAACTCGGTCTTTGATCGGCTTGCAACTACTGCGGCCCCTCTCACCGGGTCGTCCAGCTCCAGCGCCTCGGTCTTCGCCAGATTGAGCCAAAGTTCCTGTGGGCCAATGGTGAAGCCTGCAATTCAAGAAAAGGTTGTTCCGAAAAGAGTAACCATCCCTGCTCCCGAAGTCGTCAAGGCGGCTTCTCCTACCAAAGGGTCGGTATTTACAAGACTAACTTTCCCGACTCCCACTCTGGCTCCCGTTCCCGCTCTGAAGTCTGTCTTTGACAGATTAAATACTGCTACTCAACGGACATCAGTCTTCAAGAGGCTGAAGCCAGCAACAGCCCATTTCCAGAACAGGGGGCGTGACGAAGTCTCCCCTAAAGCTGAAACAATCTCAATGGCTAGACACGCTCGACGTCGCCACTGGCGCCGAGTAAGGAAGGCTGGGGGCTACTCCCCCTCTGGACGAACTACACCAGCCCCAACAGTAGAAGTCAATGCTGCTGTTCCAACTAGGAACAACTTTGAATTGCTGAACAAGGTGCGCAGGAATTCTCCTACCGCCGTACTGAAAAGATCTCCTCTACCCATGGAGAAGGTTACAGAAACAAAGCTGGAGCAGTCCCCTCAGCGGCTGTCCTCCAAAATATACAAGGTCTGGCGATAGGTCCAGGACTCAATAATTGATCAAGATTACCCTCGCCGACAGAAAAAGGTGAAGGTTCAACAGGAAGAGAACCGTCCTGGCAAGCCACAAAAGACAACAGCTACCTGGATGCTCACTGCAACGGCCCCCTTGACTTCAACTGCTCAAAAAAGAAGGAGGCCAGAGAAAGCCCCTGTGGACGTGGCAAACCGTAAAAGCGCTGAATCTAAACGCCCCAAGTCTGGGGGCATGGTAATACATACTGTTTATATGGCTTCCGGAAAAGAGGAAAGCCGTGCTTCCACAGGTCATCGACCGCTTACGCGATCAGTGACCAAGGCCCAGTAACAACAACAACAGAAGCTTCAGGAGATGCTGACTGCAATGGGTGCGCTCACCGGACCAAAAGAAAGCCCAGAGGCGTCATCGGAGCAGCGTCATGAACAAGAAACCGATGCTGACTTCCTTCACAGAGTCCTCGAAAAGAAAGACAAAGAAGCCGCAGAACAAGCGGCTAATATAAAGCGAATAGAACTTCTCTTCCAAGACATGGTCGGGATGATGCTACAGCCGGAGCCTCCAGCCGAAGACCCTCCGATCATTATTAAAGACGACAAAGGGGAGACGTCGAATCCTCCTCCGGCTCTTTCAGCAGCTAAAGAGGAAACTATTTCTAAGGCCACTCTGGATGACTATATTGCTCAGCAAATACGAGCTCACCAGGCAAATGAAGCGGCTGGCCAAGTTGTTAAAACAGGACGGCCATATCTAGGCTGGTATGACCAAATAAAATACCCGCCGGGATACACAATCCCCAAATTCCATGTGTACAAGGGGACAGGCAATCCCCATCAACATGTCGCTCAGTTTAGGGCTCTTTGCGGCAACACCGAGGGTGATGATAAGCTTTTGCTCCGCCAATTCGTCGGCAGCCTGTCGGAGATGGTATTTGAGTGGTACTCCGAACTTCCAAACGACTCCGTCAAGACTTTCGCAGAAATGGAGCTGTTATTCACCCAGCGATTCACGAATGCTAGCGAACGCACCCGAATAACGGCATTGATCAATGCCAGGGTGAAGCCAGGCGAGACGTGGGTTCAGCACGCAATCCGATGGCGGAATCTGTGGTCAAAATGCGAACAGCGCATCGAAGAAGCACCAGCGGTGGGCATGTTCGTGGGCACCCTAGACCCGCATGCAACTATTTCATAGTTCATGATGTTCTTCAAACCGACCACGTTCCATGCTTTAATCGACAAGCTGGCCTAAATGGACCAGATGGGTCATAGACCGTCTCCTTCAAAAACGGATCCTCGGAATAAAAAGGGGAAAGGAAAAGCAACTTTCGTTGCCAATACTCAACAACAGCCGAGCAACTTAAAACCGGTTGTTCGCCAAAACAACGTGCATCCATGCCCATCCCACGAGGAGAGACTGGGACGACCTTACTCGTTTCCCCAGGAAAAAATGAGGAGGCTGTTCGAGCTAGCAGTGCGCAACAGACTCATCAATCTGCCGGATCCAAAACGTCTGTTGCAGCCAGGCGATGTTAACAATCCTAATTACTGCCCTTACCACCAAGCAGTAACCCATCCAATCAAAGATTGCTTCGTTTTCAAAGGCTGGATTGAGGACCAATACCAACAAAGCAAGTTCGCATTATCCGAAAACCGGAAGGTGAACCCGCCACAACCTCATGCTTCTAAAAAAGTGGACATGCCGGGGGCATCGTGCTCTTTTATAGAAAAAGCTCCATGGGAGGTCGCTCTTTCAGCTAAGACAAAAAGAATGCTGAAGGATCTTCATACATGCCCAGCCGTCAGGTGGAAAAGTCCGCTAGAGCCCGAGGTCATTGATGGGATGCTGAAACCACGCCCAACACCGAGAATTGATAGTGGTGGGCAAAACACCCAGGCACAGCCGTCAAAGTCTTCAAAGAAAAAGAAGAAGACCAAAAAGCTCGCGCAGTTTGATGACAAGCGCACGGATATGCAAAAACATATTGACGCACTGGAAGAATATAATCAGAAGGCGCGGACCCCAGTCACACTCCAAGAATTCCTCAGCCACGTCCTTGAGGACGAAGATGATGACAAAGACTCGTCGGATGAACCTGAGGATTATGTGGTAAGCTGCCATGTGATCACTCACTCGTTAATAAATGGTGAAGAAGCTCTCGACACAAGAAAATAGGGGGCAGATCCTGAGCCGGAACTTCTAGAACCATCAGACGAAATAATTGACGCATTCCTGAATGAAGCCCGTCTAAAAAGCAAAGCTGATCGGGAGCGCGAAATGGCCATATTTGAAAAAGCCAAACGCCGGCGACTGGACGAAAGGGTTGAAACACTCCCACCAGATCAAAGCATATTCGCTGCAAATGAAAGCAGGTTCAAGACAAGGAAAAGGTTCGCCAAAGCCATATCAATGGGAATGAAGCTGCCCTCTTTCAGAGAAAATTTTCCTGGCGGTATACATCTTGATGAAGCGGACGTACATCCTAACTTCTGCTTATATCATCAGAAGATCGCACACCCTACTGAAGACTGCAACGCCTTTAAAATTTGGTAGCAAGGCTATGTCGCTCACAGGCAACACTTCAAGAAGACAAAGCGTGAAGCTCGTAGACAGCGGAAAAATGCAACAGATGAGCGTAAAAGAATTGCCGGCAATTGTCATAGGGTTGATCCCAGGGGATCGCGAGTTCTCACCTTCGGGAGCGACTCCGACGAAGAAATAGCCCTCGACCCTCTCTTCAAGGAATCCATATCTAAAATGAAAGAACTGAGGAGTTGCGAGAACATTCAGCTGCGCAATCGCACGCTACCCGAAAAGAATCTCGGACCCGCAAACAAGGAATCGAACAAAAAGGATAAGGGGAACGGGAAATCGACCTTTGTCGCCAATGCTCAGCATCAGCCGAGTAACCAGAGACCGTTTTTTGTCCGGTTGAAGATCTAAGATTGAGAACCATCATATGCTTAACACATGAAATCGTATGCTTTTCGTCAAAGCAACAAGCCGTGATCCCTCAATGAGAAGTTGAAACGTCCGTACTCATTTCCCCGGGATAAAATAAGGAGACTGTTCAAACTAGTAGTGCGCAACAGGCTTATCACTTTACCGGAGCCGAAACACCCACTACAACTGAACAACATCAACGATCCCAATTACTACCCCTACCACCGAGTATTGGGCCATCCGATCGAAGATTGCTACGTCTTCAAAAAATGGGTTGACGACCAGTATCAACAGGGAAAGTTCGCGCTGCCCGAAAACTGGAAGATAATCCCGCCACAACCACATGTTCCGGAAAAGATGGACATGCCGGGGGCATCGTGCTTATTCATATAGAAAGCCCCATGGACCGAAAAGTCCGTAAACTAGAAATTCGCCTCAAATATGGCAGCGAAGGACCGCTATATCCTAAAACCAGTGACTAACCGAAATGTCTCTAAACTAACGATGGACCGAAATGTCCTTAAACTAACTATGGACCGCTATGTCCTGAAACTGGCTGTTGACCGAAACGTCGATAAACTATTACGGACAGCAATATCCTAAGTCTAAAATAAATAAAAAATGGTACGTCCATAAGAAAAATTGGCACGGATGAAAACCCGAAAGGGCTCCGTGAGTAAAAACAGCAGGGCTACCAGCGAGTTTTGTGAAAACCCGAAAGGGCGCAATCTCGTTAAAAGACACCTGCAAGGTCCTCTCGACCTTGTAAGGAGAAAATGCCTGCGTGAGATCCTTACGACTCACAAGGGAGCTACACACTTAGGGATCCCCACGATTCCTAAGGAGAAATTACACTTGTGAGATCCTCACGACTCGTAAGGAGAACCCTTTTATGAGACCCTTACGGCTCATAAGATTCAAAAGTCTTAAGCTACAGGGATCTGAACCTGTTCTTAAGCAGCCATCCCAACCTCCAATGCTGCCCTACAAGTGGTTTAATGCCGACCCTTGTATAAAATCCATGGGCGCGAATAAACATTTTCCCTAACAGAGTCTTACCAGTGACTGGGGATATTTTCATATGGTGAACGACACTTGTAAGTCCTCTCGACTTATAAGGAGAAAGCACTCTTGTGAGATCCTTACGACTTATAAGAGACCATACACTTAAGAATCCTCACAATTCTTAAGGAGAAAACACACCTACGAGATCCTCACGACTCGTAGGGAGAAATACGTTTATGAGACCCTTACGGCTCGTAAAGTCAAAAAGCCTTAGTCAACAGGATCCTAACCCTGTTTCCTAAGCCACCTTTGTTCGACATCGACAGAGGCAAATGATGATTCGCTCCTGGAAATATCCCAGTAGTAGTGATGCTAATGCCTAAATCGTTATCAAATCCCAAGTCCTTTCATGGCAAATGATGATTCGCTCCTGGCAATATTCCAGTCGCAGCGATGCTGATGCTTAGACTGGCACCAGATTCCAAGTTCTACACTCGTGATAAAAATTCAGTGAGCCACAAATGCATATGAAATAGCCGAAATGATAGGGCAACCTGCAACAAAATCAGCAAGTAAAATATATGCATACAAAATAGCCGAAATGGTTGGGCAACTCGCAATAAAAAGCAGCGAGTAAATAAAAACAAATAGCCGAAATGATTGGGCACCGCGAAAAATAGCCGAAATGATTGGGCAATCGCGACTTTAGCGATATAAAAGCTGAACTGATAGAGCAGCGCGGAAATAAAAAAATATGTAAGATGAAACTCTTGCCCTACAGGTAAGATCACATCGATCCCTGCATACAATCCAGGGGCACAAACAAAGAGGGAACCATATAATCCCACCAGGCTCCATCAGAAAGAGAGCCAAGTATCGACGGTCACATCTGCATCCCAGAAGGCCAACAACAACATTCTTCCTTATGACAGCAAGGCACAGAAGCAACACAACGAAACAAAGCGGAGTAACGGAAAAACCCCAGCTCCACCTCAGCATTTGTCTCGTTACAGCAGACGCAATGTCAACAACGGCGTTCCTTCGCAGTCCAGCAGGATGTAGATGCAACGTCAACGAAAGACCCCATGGTCGAAACAAAGCGGGGTGATGGCAAAATCCTAGCTCCACCTCAGCATTCGTCTCATTACAGCAGACGCAAAGTCAACAACGGCGTTCCTTCGCAGTCCAGCAGGATGCAGACGCAACGTCAATAAAAGACCTCATGGTCAAAACATAACGAAGCGAAGGCCAAATTCCTAGCTTCAGTGTCTTGACGGTAACTCATATAAAACCTGAAAGACTATTGGAGATCATCCCACACCAGCGCAGAGTGGTCACCACCTCGACGTTCGTCTCGATACAGCAGATGCAACGCCAAAACAACGAAGCAAAGGCAATATTCCTAGCTTCAGGATCTTGACGGTAACTCATATAAAACCTGAAAGACTATCGGAGATCATCCCACATGGAGTGGTCACTACCTCGACGTTCGTCTCGATACAGCAGACAAAATGTCACTACAGCGTCCTACTTCCAACAGGATTCGGACACACCAAAGCAAACGAAGCGAAGGCCAAATCCCTAGCTTCAGGGTCTTGACGGTAACTCATATAAAACCTGAAAGACTATCGGAGATCATCCCATATGGAGTGGTCACCACCTCGACGCTCGTCTTGATACAGCAGACGAGATGTCACCACAGCGTTCTTCCTCCAGCAGGATCCAGACGCGACAATCAAACAACGGAGCCACGGTAAAATCCCTAGTTCCAAGCCTCGACGGTTCATCCGCAACCTAGAGATAACCGCGGCAGTAGTCTCGCTACAGCAGACGCAATGGCAGCAAAACGAAGCAAAGGACAAATTCCTAGTTTCAGGGTCTTGACGGCAACTCATATAAAACTGAAAGACTATCGGAGATCATCCCACACCAGCGCGGAGTGGTTATGACTCATCGGGGCTCTCCAAAATGAGCCTAACCTCTAGTAAAAAGAGGCATGGAAAAATTCCTAACGCTTTCTCTTCTGACGGTCAAACTGCCTAAGAAGATTGCTTGAAGACATCTTGTCCAGACCCGAAGGGATCAGAGACATGACAGTCGCAAGGCTGCTCGAACAGCAAGATTGCCTATCGAGGGATACATCAGCCAACGCGACGGTACGACAGGCAAAACCCTAGTACCACAAACCCTAACGGACCTCTGTCGTAAAGAGCAAAGGTTAACTCTGACATTAGGACATTCTTGCGAAAACTTCTCGATTCGTCTCGACTCGTAAGGCAAAGCCTTAGGCAGTGGGGATTAAAAAACCTGTTTCCTAAGCACGGGGGCCCCGCAAGTCGGTCCAAAATGGACTCTTGCATACTATTCACGGACCACACTCTCCAAAGTCGAATCTCGACAAGCAGGGAAACAACCACTTATGAGTCCTCTCGACTTGTAAGGGGGGAAAATTCTTTTGTGAGATCCTTATGACCCTCAAGAGAAAACACACTTAGGAATCCTCACGATTCCTAAGGACAAAAATACACCTACGAGTTCCCCTCGACCCATAGGGAGAAAAGTCTTTATGAGACCCTCACGGCTCATAAATTTGAAAAGTCTTAGGTGGCAGATCCTAACCCTGTTTCCTAAGCCATCGGTGCCTTACAAGGAGGTCAAGATAGACTATCTACAGGCCACACTCTCCGAAGTTGAACATCGAGAAGGAAAGAAACAATCACTTATGAGTCCTCTCGACTTGTAAGGGGGAAAATTCTCTTGTGAGATCCTTACGACTCTCAAGAGAAAACGCACTTAGGAGTCCTCACGACCCCTAATGAGAAAATACACCTACGAGATCCTCACGACTCGTAGGGAGAAAAGTCTTTATGAGACCCTCACGGCTCATGAAGTTGAAAAGTCTTAGGTATCAGATCTGAACCTGCTTCCTAAGCCGTCACTACCCCTCGAAGAAGCCAAAACAAGATGCTCACCCTATCATCTGCCGGCTATGTTTGCTAAGGTGACATACTGATAACAAAAGAAAGAAGAAAACAGAAAGATGACACAATACATTGCGAAAGAAATGTATCTTTTATTCATGTATGCAATTGGGTACAAAATACATCATATGAAAGAATAAAAGAATGAATACATTTTATTCAAAATTTACAAATGACGCAAAAGCAACTATTGGGAGGGAAGCGTCTTAAGTAGGACAATCAATTGCTCACGCACTCCCCTCAGCCTCTCGTCATGGTCAGCTGCCGCGGCAAACTCTGCTTCAACCTGAGCTCGTTGCTGCAAATAAGATGAAAGCTGCTCCTCAATTGCCTGCTGAGCTGCCCCGCGATTTTGTGCATCCCGCTCGACGACGTCAAGTTGCTGCCTCAGTGTTAACCCGTCAGAGATGCATCGCAGAAGGCCTTCAAAGATAACTTTCAACTGTGCAGCATTTGCATCAACCTGAGCATGTAGTCGGGCAGATTCGCTCGAAGTCTCTCCGCACTCCTTACGTTTTAAAGCCCCTCTTGTTCAAGGTGATGGAAGTAGGGAGTGCTCTGCTTAACCCACGCAGCCCGCTGAGCGTTCATAGCCAGGACTTCTGGAGCAGGACGTCCAACCTCGAGCTCATGCAGGCAAGCTTCAATTTCCCTGCAATGATTAACCCAAGACTCGACGACGCCTCCATTATGAAAGTTCACAAGCGTCGCCAGCATTGGATTGACCTCGGCAGCGATATCTGCGGCAGATGTAGGAGCCTCCGCGTCAATCTCCTCGACGTATTCGCTCAGCATACGCAGACTGGTCACGGCACCTTTTGAGGATGGACGACTGGAAAAGGGCCCTGCCGGCATTATGATAAGAGACTTGAACGGGGCTGGAGTCGATGTGATTGCTGCAAAATAATCACAATCAGATGTCGGCTCAAGAAATAAATAAAATACACGAACAATAGAGTCTGCTACACCGGCTGCGACAGGGGGCAGAGCTGGGAGTACTGGTGGCGCAACGATAGCCTCGTCCCCGCTTTCGATTTGTAAGGCTACAAGCAATACAAAAAGGGATTAGCAATAATGAGACTGCCCGTTAAAGAAAGGACGTCGTTTAGAAAAGATACTCATCGACACCACCAGGCGGACTAATCTCTGACAGGAAGTAGAAGTGTGGGTGCAGCACCTGATACAGGTGGTCAAAAAGGACTCCTGCAAGGACACGGTAATGCAACGTCAGTGCATAAGTTATACAGCCTAAAAGTAAGACTGATGGGTCACGAATCCGCACCTTCCAACATCTAAGATAGTACGAGAGAGGGTAAATGAGGTGTCACCATCAAAGCGGTAGCTGATGGCGCTGCCTCGGGTAGCGCAACCTCAACGCTTGCCACACCTGCATTAGAAACGAGATAAATACTGTCAGAAAAGATTGAAAAGGATTGCAGAATAAAAAGAAAAGCAATGACCCAAAATCTACCTGATGAGTCGCCAGTCGGAACCTCGACGAGGGCATCACTTGATACAGCAACTACTTCATCCTCTTCTATCGGGATGGTCTCACCTCCCGTCGACTCATCCCCTGACTCTACGAGAGCAGTCGTAACGCTTGCGACGCCAGAAGATGGCAAAGAGCCGCAGGCGGAAAAAGCAACGATCGGGGCAGTGCCTGACTCTTGCGAAAGAGTGACCACCTCGGGCTTGGCGGCTGTACTCGTCTCACCCATCGTCACCTCAGGCTCGGCAATCATCACTGACTTACCAGTCACTACCTCAAGACCGGAAATTGTAGCCACCTCGCCTAGCACCGCCCCGGGTTCGGCAATCACAGCTACCTCCTCCACCGCTACCTCAGGCTCAGCGGTCACCGCCACTTCTTTGGTAGGACTCGGCCCTGCAAGATAATATATATGAGAACTGATATTTAAAACTTTGACAACGGAACCCCATGTCACATTACCGTGAGTTGGTCTTCCGTTTGCTTCCCGAGCCACACGTGCTGCCCGTCTGTAGGCAGTGGACAAAGTAGCCGGAGAATCCTCTAAAAGAGTAGCGGCAGGGGTAGCGGTGCTCGAGCCCGCACCCGCGGCCAAAGCAGCACTACGCTCCCTTGCTGCACGTATTCTGAGCTTCCTTTCCGTCCGGGCCGTGAGAGCCGATATTCTCAAGACCTCCGTCAATGGTACGTCATCATCCACGCCAAGAGCTACCTCTGGATCCGTTACGGCGTCCGTCATCGGTTGCTTGAGTAAAGCCTCTTTCGGCAGTGCCGAAGAGGCCGGGACTTCGATGGCTGGCCCGGGAAGAATTTCCACATTACTTTGCGGGATCAACATTGCGGTCCCTGCAATAAGATAGAGAAAGGGTTATATTGTCCACAAGAAAGAAAGATGAAGATGCAATGAGCCGAGACATACCGATGCCCAACAAAGCGCGATTCCTCTCCTCCTCCTCGAAAGTCTTGAGAGAAGCTGCGAGAGCTTCTTCAGTGGAAGTGCCTGTTAAAGAAGGAAAAGTGTCAGTCAAGACACGATAATAAAAATACGATGCAATGGCAAAAAATACAGCTAGTGATTACCTGATCGTGCGAGGATAGCTAGCCCCTCTTCGTGGCTGGCCAATTGCTCAGAAGCTGCAATGGCAGCCGCCAGATCAATATCATCTGGCGGCATGAAGAGACCTTCGTTGGTCCTATATTCACTCAGGCCCACATTATAAGGAGCCTGAGGCTCCAGGCCGAGTACAGCATCTAGGGAGAGGACCGACTTCTTCTTCCTCTTCTGCGCGCGAACTCCAGTAGCAGAAAGTACAAGCTTACGCTTGGTGGGAACTTTGGGGTGACGAGTCCCGATATCTGAGCCCACACCAGATTCGGGGGAAGCTACATTTACCTTCTCTGCGGGAGCATGGAGCACCGATGGCACATCCACCGTCTCTACAGGAGCATGTGGCAACCCGCGCGTAGGGCTTAGCACACGTGGAGGCACGACTGCGGCGCCTTCTCTTAGCGGAGGGGGGACAGTGGTCCTTCGCTTCAAAGGGACGTTGCGATCACTGGCAGGAGGCGCACTTTTGCGGTCGAGCGGCTGTCGTTTTTCTTCCTTAATGATGGCGCCCATCGAATGCTGGTACCACGCCGTATACACATTAAGGATCCTCGGAACGCAACTCGGCTCGCTAATAAAAAAGTGAGAGCCTGTATTCAAGCGCATGAAGTGATGCAGCGCGTTCCGCATCCTCTCTTCAGCGGCAGTGGGTTCTAGCAAGAAAGCCTCCAGCGGCACTCCTTGATTATAACTCAATTATTGGGCAAAACGATGCGGATTGTATCTCATGAAAAGCGCCACATCATTTTGCCTAAACACTAAGAAGCCTGGTCTGATAGAATATAATGAAGGGTCTCCCGAGCCTTCAAAACTGAGGCTCCCTCTTTAAAGATATCCTTCAATGGCCACACCGTTGTGGCGGACTCTTTTCCGATGGTTACAACCTTGTCGGTAAAGGTCATGCCGTCTCCAACCGTGCGGCGACGAAGGAGCAGACCTCTAGCATCCCGCGGTGATGGATTTACAATTGATGCGCCGACTAATTGCATAATACGGGGGAAGCTTCACCGGTCATAAAATGAAGGCCTTTTGTGAATACCAAAAACGCCAAGCGCATGTAGCTCGAGCCATGACATGAAGTAATGCATTGAGAAGTTCACATGCTGTACTCCGGGTTCGGTAGTATCCGCCGCCTGACTAAAGCCTTAATACAAATGGGCTAAGCCGGCGACCCCGACAGCCACTTTCACCCCAATAGTCATTCGGTGAGCCGGATAAAAGACAGACGGCCTCATACGACGAAGGTACAATAGGAGCGAGAACCAGCTCAACCATAGCCCAAGAAATCCCAAAAAGAATGCTTTCTTATCCATCCCAGGAACTTCAATCTCCGCAAAAGGAACAACTGGAGAGTTGGGAAGGAAGAAACTCTTCCGTCGTTGGCAGGTTGTCCAAGCCTAAGCCAAAAGGGTCGTCAAGCGTAGCAAATTTAACAGCCTCCTTCGAGAGGGCTTTTGGGTGAAGGAAACGAGCGATGAAATCCTCGAAACTAACCCCGCGGCTCCCAGATTCGAGGAAAAGACCCTCGTAGATGTCCAACACTTTGATCAAACTAGGAAATTGGTGTTGAACGGCATTCACCGGAGTAAGGCCCATCATCACTGTCTTAGCACCGAAAACATATTCGTCCGTGGGAAGCAGCACCTCATAATGCTCCCCTATGACCGGTAAGCCAGAAACTTTCGCAAATTCCTCTAAGGAAATTGACACTTCTCGGTCTAGTGAAAGGAAGGTGTGAGTAGGGATATTCCACTACTCCAAAAAGGCCTTAACCCACCAGGCGGGAAGTGTAGGATAATGGAAAAGAGAAGCATAAATGGCAGGATACAACCCAAGCCTCAACAAATGCGACTTCTTCGCTGACAAAATGTAGCGAGCCCACTGCAGGTAACCAGTCGGATGACGAGGGATCAGACCAATCATATAGGGTTGTCCCCACGGTCGCGCCTCGCCTTGACAGATACGTCGTCCCAAGGTATCTAAAGCCATAGGAGGCTGAACGGGTATCGATGCTATAGCGGGCTGAAGAAGACCTTCTGAATTCCAATTAACCATCTCCACGGCTAGTTCACTGGGGGTGGGTCAGCGTAATGGATCGCCATGATGGGCTCCGAGGATACCGCGCACGAAAAGCTTTGTCGACCCTTAATAATCTGATTATACCATGACCCCCAGAGGTAAAGATTCTTATGTTCCGGATCATGGTCTCCGATCAAAGCTAGAACCTCCCGGTCTACAGGTGCTCCAGGAAATCCTCCCTCTAAACGAACGAACGGAAACGAAGCATCGAAAGACATGTTGCCTGCGAAAAGGGGGACAGAAATCGACTGTCAGTGCTATAATTTAATTTTAAATTCCTGACACTCGGTACTTTAAAAGTTGTACCACACTACAATGCAGTGGAAAGGGGACCCACAAAATCCAGATGAAAATACATCAATTAATAAAACAGCCTCATCGTTGGATGAGACTGTTAGTTAATGAGAGAAATCCCTCGAGAAAAGAAGAAAATCTCCCTTTGAGAGCAAAGCTCTATGACAGAGTGACACTTGTCAAACTCTGATCATGAAGGAATAAAATTCCTCAAAGAGCCTGG
Source organism: Agapanthus africanus (assembly GCA_030015575.1). NCBI lineage: Eukaryota > Viridiplantae > Streptophyta > Magnoliopsida > Asparagales > Amaryllidaceae > Agapanthus > Agapanthus africanus. The sequence continues at coordinate 474,133,654 of CM057343.1, forward strand.
CTCTGTAATGATGATGGAAAAATCCATCAAGGATTAATTAAAATCAATTACTTTTTATGAATTAAAAATTCTGGGATCTTCAAGATCCATGAAAAAACTCTTAAGAGTTATTCATCAAAAAATTAACATATCAACATGATACAGAAGAGCAGAGCTTTGTTCATGGCCTAAGTTACCCCAAAAGATCTCTTTAGATCTATGGGTTCATGAGAGCAAAGCTCTACTAATGAAAACCTAAATGGGCTTTCTGTAGATCAAAGATCTATAAAGAGCAAGGCTCTATTAATGGGTAGAACCCTAACTTATTAAAATTTTACCTAGGTTTGGAGAGAGTATTTACTCTAGGGAAGTCTTAAACAAAAGAGCTGAGCTCTGAAATTCTCAAGAAGAAGATGATAATCATTTAGAGGGCCAAAGGTCCTATTTATAGGCGCTACGCCGCCTCTTCAACTTCTGAGGGCTCAGATGTTGCCACCGCTGCACTCACGTGTGGGCCACGTAAACGCAACGGTGGGGGGGCATTTGTTTCCCCCAATCAGAGCAAAGTTCTATTTTGAAATTCAAAATTCAAAAATTGAAGCAACGCTTCAGATCCAGCGCTAGGTGCGCTGCGCACCACGTTTCAAACAAAGATGGGCTAGCGCCAGGTACGCTGCGCCCTAGGCAGCGCACCCCCAAGAAGAGCAAAGCTCTGTTTTAAATTTCAAAATTCAAAGGTTGAAGCAACGCTTCAGATCCAGCGCTCTGCGCTGCGCGCCACGTGTCAAACACGGGTGCGCTAGCGTAGTTGCGCTGCGCTATGCGCTGTGCGCCACGTGTCGAACGTAGGTGCGCTCGCGTAAGGTGCGCCAGCGCTGGAATTAAAAATTCCCCACCGTTAGATCAAAAGATCTAATAATAATAAATTATTAATTAATTTAAAATTCTGTTATGGAAAGATCTTTCCATTCTTGTTAAAAACAAGAAGATTGTCTTCTGTAAAACAGAAGCCCTTGGATCAAAGATCCAAAGGTGGGGAAACATCCCTAAATCAATCAGAGAAAGATCTCTTTAACTGATTTAACAAATCAATTTGCCCTATAAAAAGGCCCCTAGATTTCAAGTCTCATACAAAGAGAAACATAGAGAAATCTCCCTAAAAACTTTGAGAAAACTCAAAGAGAGAAAAGCAAGCTTCTAGCAAAAAGAAGATCATCTTCTTCATGGTAAAGAACATAATTCTTGGATACAGAGATGAAATCATCTCATGAAAAGAAGAACTCTCTTCTAAAAAAGATCATAAATCTATAAAAAGACCAAAGTCTTTGATATAAAAGAGATCAAAAGATCTTATTATAAAGAAAAAGAAGAAGTATTTACTTCATTTATAGATCATTGATCTACAAAGGCAGTGCCTTTTTATAAATAAAGCAAGAACTTTTGTTCTTGAATCTTGAGGCAAAGCCTCCTTTAAAAAGGACATAAACTTGTTTCTCTGATCATAAATTTGTTCAAATGCGCTTTGCGCTATTGGAAAGTGCCTTGCACTCATGAACTGCGCCTTTACGCTCCTTGGACCGGCGCTCAGCGCCAAAACATGCCACGTGTCAAGCACAAACACAGCTTGCGCTTTGCCCTTCTGAAACAGCGCACTGCTCTCATGGGCTGGCGCTCAGCGCCAAGCGCGCCACGTGTCACTCACTGGTGCGCCATTAAATCAGCGTAAAGCGCTCATAAATTAAAAGCGCAATGCGCTAATAAACTAGCGCTTAACGCTAAGCGCGACACGTGTCATTTTCGTGTGCGCTACTTGGCAGAAGCGTAATGCGCTCTTTAATTGGCGCAAAGCGCCTGGCGCGCCACGTGGTGCGCTGTCAGAACACACATTGTTCTGATGAATGCTATGCATTCAATACAAGACAAAAAATGTCAGGATCTAATGCTCAGCATTATTAAAAGGGCCAAGCCCAAATAAAGGCTCAACAGCCCAAAACAAATAAAATGTTAAACATTTTAATCCTATTGGACTTAGCCTAATATTGGCCGTAAGTCCTCAACTTATATTAAGCTGAGCCCATCTACTCACGAATATTTAATAGATCTTAGTCCAAAATTGGGCTACAGATCTTCCAATCAATTCACACCGGTTCGAGGGTACATCTCTTTAGTCCTCTGATATTTGTCGTTGTAATCCTTCAATGTCTTCAGAGAGGTGACGGGTCCCGACAACCAAAACATTCTACGGACTGTGGGGTCCTTAAACTCATGGACTATGATATCCTTAACCTTGACCGTGATGTCTTTAAACTAACACTGGACTGTAGGGTCCTTAAGCCCATCGACTATGATGTCCTTAACCTTGACCGTGATGTCTTTAAACTAACACTGGACTGTGGGGTCCTTAAGCCCATGGACTATGATGTCCTTAACCTTGACCGTGATGTCTTTAAACTAACACTGGACTGTGGGGTCCTTAAGCCCATGGACTATGATGTCCTTAACCTCGACCGTGATGTCTTTAAATTAACACTGGACTGTGAGGTCCTTAAACTCACGGACTATGATGTCCTTAACCTTGACTGTGAGGTCTTTAAACTCACGGACTATGATGTCCTTAACCTTGACCGTGATGTCTTTAAACTAACACTGGACTGTGGGGTCCTTAAGCCCATGGACTATGATGTCCTTAACCTCGACTGTGATGTGATTGAAAGAATTAAAGTTAACCGCAATCAAGACGGTGTCGCTATGCAGCTAGCCGGTTGAGCACGGGTCGATCCACAGGGAGATGGATGTATGTCCTTTCTTGTCTTAGACGAGTTAATAAAGAATTTGTATGAGTTTGTTCGATTCTAACCTATGTGTATTATTTGCAAGTATAAAGTTGTTAAGAAAAAGATACGAGATTATAAGCTAAAGAAATCCGTACTCAAAACCTTTGAGCCGAGTCTTGACCAATCGAAGCTAGAGCAATCGGCAACAACGTGGATTGGGGGATTTAAGCGCGGTATTCGTGGAATACGGCTTATTTACCCTTGTCCTTCCGTTCTTGTCTCTTGCTTTCGCCTCCGGCCAAACCGAACGCAATCGGTCGCGGTTAGGAATCACCGTTACCTTGTTAGGGTAGGGTGCCTAACGGAGCGCTTGCGTATCGTTTGGGCGGCGTTCAATGGAAAATAACGGGAAAAGGAAATAAGCAAAGAAACGTTAAATTACAATATCGTATTGATTCTTAACAACGACAATAATTACAACCATTCACAAAAAGAACAAAAAGAGCAAAAGAAAAGAAAAGATTACAAGTAAGTAAGGGCATGGAATTTAAGTGCATGAAAGTAAAGCAAGGAAATAAAAAGCAAGTAATAAATAAGCAATAAAAAGAACAAGAAACTAGAACTCAAGACAAGCATGGGATCAATAGCCAACCCTTAAACTTGCAAGCTCAATCAAGAGGTTGCAAGATCAAGAGAAGGGTAAAGAACTCATGTGAAGTGAAGAACTAATTCCATAAGAAAATACGACCCTTGAGATCAATAACTATCCCTTAACCTTTCAAGCTCAATGAAGAGGTTGAAAGATCAAGAGAAAGCAAAAATCTCAAGGGGAAGCTAAACAAACAAGAATGATACAAAAACCCTCATCTTCATTAACATCCACTCAATGCTCTCACTACATTTTCATGGAGGAAGAATGAAGAAGAAGAAGAAAGAAACTAAAACCTAACAAAAAGAGGCTAAAGAAATTAACACTTGGTTTGATCAGAACTGGGGTATTTATAGGATAGGAATGGGAAACCTAGGGCAAGAATCTGCCACTACATAAAATTATCCAACTGCCCACAAAACATGACAAATCAAGGAGACTAAATGGCCGCGGTTCCGCGGCCTAAGCCTGCTTAGGCCGCGGAACCGCGGCCGTATAGGGGAGTTAGGTAATTTTCTTTTGTCGTTTTCCCTGGTTCCATTTTTACTTGTGTTTGCCAACTTAAAACTGCACAAAATCTTCCAGAATATCTTCAGATTTCTTAGTCCAAGATTGCATTATTTTCTTTAGTTTAGACTTCTATCTCCCTCGAGCTCCGCGCACCCATTGATTCTTGTGCAGCCCCTCTCGTGCTCTGTGCTTGTCCGAGACACGAATGACCACTGTCATATATCTTGTCTCTGGAACTGGTAAGCGGCACTGGACGGATACGGATGACCGGAACCCGGCTTTTATCTGCTGTGACAGATGTTCTGTTTTTGGTGTAACTGTGGAGATTTTATCTCGATTTGCAATATTTGTACTGGAAACCTGTAATCTGTAAATATGTAACAAACACGGATTAAAAGCACCTACCTATAAACACACGAGCATAAGATTGGGCGGTATAAAATGCAGTATTCTGTTATGAACATGATGTCTTTAAACTAACACTGGACTGTAAGGTCCTTAAACTCACGGACTATGATGTTCTTAACCTTGACCGTGAGGTCTTTAAACTCACGGACTATGATGTCCTTAACCTTGACTATGAGGTCTTTAAACTCACGGACTATAATGTCCTTAACCTTGGACCGAGATGTACTTAAACTAACACTGGACCACCATGTCCTTAAACTGGTAATCGACCGCAATGTTCCTAAACTAAACAATAGAGCCCAAATGCTCTCTTGTTTGATCTAAATGATCCCGTTAAGTTGATCTTAGTCTGAAATTAGGCTAATGTATCCTTAACATACGTTTAAGTTGATCTTAGTCTCAAATGAGACTAACGTATCCTTAAACCCAACCCCGAACCCAAATCTAAGAAAAATACGGATTTGGACTAATCCACGCCCTACGGGCGACAACATAAATTAGTCTCCGTATACAATCCACGGGAAACCAAAAACAAAACAAACACCCACGACACGAAGTGACTATCTGGAGAAGGAGAAAGTTGTTCCCGCGATGCGGTAGCATATTTAACTGCAGGGGCTTGCGCCTGCAGGGAAGAGCATCCCCACAATCAAAAAACCCTCAAATGATGGGGAATCTGACGAAGTCTGCTACATCGGCCACATCCGTCTAAACCTTTGATACACGGTGTCATAAATCAACTTGGCATCTTCGGAGAGGTGGACGGATAGCACCAAATAGCATCTGCCCTCGGAATTCAGGCCCGGACGTCCCAACGTCCCGGTGTCGTCATTTCGGCAGGGAACAGGCATCTTCGGAGAAGTAGACAGATAGAACCAAATAGCATCTGCCCCCAAATTCAGGCAAGACGGCCTACGCAGTCCCGTCTCCGGCTTTCGGCGGTAAACAGATTCTGGAACGCCCGGTGGGACCTTTTCCTCTTTCCACTCGACACTTCGTGTATCGTGTTTCGCGAAAAAATCGCGGTTTAATTTGGTTGCCCTTGGAGTCGAGGTACTGAGATTTGGTGTTTTTCTCCTGTGCAGAGAAAATAAGATCAATGGTTTCCAAATGTACCTGCAATAACAACTCTTGCTCCGTCCCATCTGGAGGAGTAACTTGCGGGCCCCAAGCGGCCTCCATATTCGCAATGCCGGTGGAACAAGTGACACAGGCCGCCACTGGATTGTTCTTCGGGACCATGATCCCGCCAACAAGCTTCACCGTCCCGATGCCATCACAGGAAGCTCCGAAGAAGTCGGTCTTCGATCGTCTTGCAACTATCGCGGCCCCTCTCAACGGGTCGTCCAAGTCTACTATCTCAGTCTTCGACAGGCTGAGCCTAACCTCAAATGGGCCCGCGAAGAGGCTCGCAATACCGGAGAAGGCCATCCTAAATCCTGCTGCAGGTGAATTCGTCCAAACTACTTCCTCTACTCGAAAGTCGTCCTTCGACAGGTTGACCATTCCTTCCCAGCGGATGTCAGTCTTTGACAGGCTGGCGCCAATAACAGCCTCTTCTCAAAGCAGGGGGCATGACGAAGCTACTCGGATGATAGAGGTGATCCCGGCTACACGATATACTCGACGTCATCACTGGCGCCGAGTGAGGAAAGCTGGGGGTAGTTCCCCTTCTGGACTTACCCCACCAGCTCCAATGGTGGAAGTTGATGTTGCTGCTCCAACTGGGAACAACTTTGAGCCGCTCAGGAGGGTGCGCAAGAACTCTCAAATTGCCATACTAAAAAGGTCTCCTCCACCCGCTGAAAATGTTATTAAGGCGAAGCCGGAGCAGCCCCCTCAGCGGCTGTCCCCCATAACCACAGGGTCTGGCGAAGAGTCCAAGACTCTGTGATCGACAAAAACTACTCCCACCGACAGAAGAAAATGAAGGTCCGGCAAGAGGAGGATCATCCCGCCGTCGTACCACGGAAAGTATCGTCTGCAACAGCCCCCTCAACTTCGACTGCCCATAAAAGGAGAAGGCCGGAGAAGATCCCTGTGCCTACGACAAATCTCAAGGGCACTGAACCTAAACGCCCCAAGTCTGGGGGCATGGTAGTGCACACCATTTACATAGCTTTCGGAAAAGAGGAAAGTCGTGCTTCTGGGGGTCATCGACCACTTACACGATCAGTAACTAAGGCTCAAGAGCAACAACAGAAACTCCAGGAGATGCTGACGAAGATGGCTGCACTCACTGGGCAGAAGGAAATCCCGGAAGTATCGTCGGATCAACGCCAGGAGCAGGAAACCGACGCCGAGTTCCTCCGAAGAATGCTCGAAAAGAAAGATAAAGAAGACACGGAACAAGCGTCTAACATAAAACAAATGGCGCTCCTGTTCCAAGATATGGTGGGGATGACGATCCAGCCGGACCCTCCAGCCGAAGATCCCCCAATAATCATTGAAGACGACAAACGGGAGACATCAAACCCTCTTCCGGCTTTATCAGCAACCAAGGAGGAGACGATCTTGAAAACTGCGCTTGAAGACTACATAGCTCAACAAATACGAGCTCATCAGGCAAGCGAAGCCGCTGGCTAAGTCGTCAGAACTGGGCGCCCTATTCAAGCTGGTATGATTTAATTAAGTACCCTCCAGGATACACGATCCCTAAATTTCACATGTATAAGGGGATAGGCAATCCCCATCATCACGTGTATCAGGGCTCTATGTGGCAATACTGGAGGTGACGAAAAACTGCTGCTTCACCAATTCGTCGGCAGCTTAGCGGAGACGGTATTTGAATAGTACTCGGAACTTCCGAATGACTTCATCAAAACATTCACAGAAATGGAGTTGCTATTCACCCAGTGTTTCGCAAGCGCCAGCGAATGCACCCCGATCATGGCATTGATCAATGCCAGGTGAAGCCAGGAGAGACTTGGGTTCAGTCTGCAATTCGGTGGAGGAACCTATGGTCGAGATGCGAACAACGCATAGAAGAAGCTCCTGCCGTGGGCATGTTCATGGGGACCTTTGATTCGCAAGCAACTATATCCCAATTTATGATGTTCTTCAAGCCGACCACTTTCCAAGCCTTAAGCGACAAGCTGGGCCAAATGGACCAGATGGGCCATAGACCGCCCTCCTCGAAAACGGAGCTTCGAAATGAAAAGGGCAAAGGGAAAGTGACCTTCGTCGCCAATGCTCAGCAACAGCTGAGTGATCTAAAACCAACTGCTCGCCAAAACGATAAACCGCGATCACTCGGCGAAATGTTGAGACGTCCTTACTCATTCCCTCAGGATAAAACGAGAAGGCTGTTCGAACTGGCAGTGTGCAACAGGCTCATCACTCTACCAGATCCGAGACGCGCACTACAACCGGGCGACGTCAACAATCCCAATTACTGCCCCTACCACCAAATAGTGGGCCACCCAATCAAAGATTGCTTCGTCTTCAAAAACTGGGTTGAGGACCAGTACCAACAGGGCAGGTTCGCGTTGTCTGAAAACTGGAGAGTAAACCCGCCACAACAGTACGCTCCTAAAATGGTGGACACGCCGGGGGCATCGTGCTCATTTATAGAGGAAGCTCCGTGGGAAGTTTTCCTTTCAGCTAAGACTAAAAGAATGCTGAAGGATCTTCAAACATGCCAGGCAATCAGGTGGAAAATCCCGCTAAAGCCCGAGATTATTGAAGGGATGCTGAAACCGCACCAAACACCGAGAATTGGTAACAATGGGCAGAACACCCAGGCCCAGCCGTCGAAGTCTTTAAAGAAGAAGAAGAAGACCAAAAAGCCCACGCAGTCTGATGACAAACGCATGGACCTGCAAAAGCATATGGACGCGCTAGAAGTATATAACCAGAAGGCACGAACCCCGGTCACACTCCAAGAGTTTCTCAACCATATCCTTGAGGGTGGAGATAATGACAATGATGAGGGAGAAGACTCGTCAGAAGAACCTGAGGATTATGTGGCAAGTTGTCACATGACCTCTCATTCACCAATAAATGACGAAGAAGCTCACTAGGCATCAGAAGATAATATAGAAGAGCTGGGGGCAGGATCGGTGCCAAAATCCTTAGAACCGTCAGACGAGATGATTGGCATGCTGCTGAACGATGCTTGTCAGAAGATCAAAGCTGATCAAGAGCGTGAAATGGCCATATTCGAAAGGGCCAGGTGTCGGCATCAAGTTAAAGAAGTCATGGTAAGGATAAGTCACAAAGCACTCCAACAAGATCGAAGCACACCCGCGGCAGACAAAAGCAGGCTTAAGACAAGGAAATGGTTCGCTAAAGCCCTGTCAATGGGAATGAAGCTTCCACCTTTCAAAGAAAAAGAAAATACTCCCGAGGATACGTACCTTGACGAAGAGGACGTTCATCCGAGCTACAGCTTATACCATCGGAAGGTTACACATTCCACTGAAGAATGCAATGCCTTCAAGAAATGGTGGCAAGGATACGTTGCTCACCGACAACATTTCAAGCGGTTGAAACACAAAACTTGTCGGGAGCAGAGAAATATGACAGATGAGCACAAAAGAACTGCCGGCAACTATCACATGGTTGATACCAGGGGATCGCAAGTTCTCACCTTCGGAAGCGATTCTGACGAAGAAGTAGCCCTCCGCCCTCTCTTCAAAGAATCCATCTCAGGAAAAGAGGAAGAGATAAAGAACTGTGAGAATATTAAGCTGCATAACCGTACGTTGCCTGAAAAGAATCTCAGACCCACAAACAAGGGATCGAACAAAAAGGATAAGGGGAAGGAAAAAGTCCCTGATGATATCGCCCTCGATGACCGAGTCGTCGAAGAGCTTGCAACCAAGGACCCGCCTAAGAAAAACAAAATAGATTACATTGTCCTAGCACACCTGAGGAAGATACCCTCACACCTAAACGTTTTGGATGCCTTTCTGTTGTCTAAAGAGGCACGAGATTATCTGATCAGGGCATTACAAGAGCCCAAGCAGTTTCAAGCTTTCCTTGCTGAAGAAAAGATGAAAGACGAGCCGGAAGAAGTGCACACAGCTGACGTCACTTTCGGCGATGAAGATATCCTCCTCGGGACGTGCAAACACAACTGTCCCCTGTATGTCACTGGGTACTACCATGGCATCAAGATAGGGAAGATCTTATTTGAAAATGGTTCCTTTGTCAACCTCGTAAATGTGAGAGTGCTAAAAGAAATCTGCATGAGCGTTCAGCACCTTGATCGGGATAAAATCACCATCTCCGGGTTCGACTCCCAGTCATCATGGATGCTTGGGTCTGTAATACTGACGTTACGCTTTGGGATGCTCATCACTGACATCAAATTTCATGTCATTGACGCGAAGACCTGCTACAACGCTTTGCTCGGCAGGCCTTAGTTACACGAGTACAACATCATCCCTTCTACACATCATCAGTGTATGAAGTATTTCAAAGATGGTCTCGAGTACACCATGATGGGGGAACTAAACCCATTCTCCGTAAATGAAGTCCGCAAATACGAAGATGTCAAGTACTTCCTACCAGACTTCGAAGACATGGAAAGATGTCATAAACCGGAGGACAAACAGAAAGCTATCACCACTATCCCGGTCTTCGGGAGCAATACTGAGGAAGAAGAAGAGATAGTCTATTCGGGGTCGCTCAAATGCAACAGGCCGGGACCATCGACCCCTATTCTGGTCTTTGGCAGTGACTCTGAAGATGAAGTCAATGCAGTGTTCTCGGTCCGTACATCAATGCAGGCCCTCACTGGAGATGATCAGAGTTTGCAAATCGCTATGGTTCCGTGGCAGCATTACAGAGAGCTTGATGCGCTTAAGAAATATAGCATGCAAGAGCTGCAGACATTCTACGTCCCTCCCAGGCGAAGAATTGAAAAGGCGATCCTATTCTATCGATCCACGGAAACCAAAGTCGAGAGAGAAGTCTAACGCGGTGCCGAACCTGCGCTTGACATACTCCAACCAATCCATGTGCCCAGAAACTACGCAGAGGGATTGAAAAGGTTATTGAGATGCCAAGGCGTTCCCTGTAAGCAAACCGCGCGACAGGCCCAATTCTACAACAGGATCTAGAACATCCCCGGAACTCAGCGAAAATTGCCCAACGGGAAAATGGAAACAATTGGGCTTGGACATGTCGAGTCCAAGAAACGGGAGCAATTCCATGGCTGCTATGTCATAAATGACCTCGATGAAGAAGGGGATGCTCTTTTAAAAGACGCTGATGTCAAACCAGAACGAGATCCTGCCATAAAAATGCCGAGTCCGTCGTTTGAAGAACAGATAGACAAGATAGTATGGGAAGCGAGTCAAAAGGTTTGGAACGACCATAGCCGCGAAATGGCCATTTACGAGAAATCCTAGACGCAACGCCTTCTCCAACAGGCTACGGAGTATGACAATGCCCTTCACCATCAGCCCGCCATGCATTCCCAAGATAAGAAAAAGGCTTGACGTGGGGGCAAAAACAAGTTAAAGAACGGAAAAACGTTCGGCAGCAGCAAAATGGGTCCAAGAAGCCACGCGATCGAGAAAAGGTCAGTCGGAATCCATCGCTGATGAAGAAGATGGGTCGAGAATATTCCTTCCCTCAAGACAGGACAAGGAAGATATTCGACCGCGTCGTGAAACATCAAATGATTACGCTCCCGGAGTCCAAGAACCCCGAACAAGCAAACGATGTCTATCAACCGGATTATTTCTCCTATCACCGAGCAATATGACATCCTCTTGAAGACTGCTTCACCTTCAAAAACTGGGTCGAAGACCAATACCGACTCGGCAGGTTTGCTCTATCCAACAGTTGGAGGGTAGCCCCACCACAAAGGCATGTGCCAAAAGCAACATATATTGCGAGAGTAGAACCAGATCAACACCGGTCTTGGAAACGATCTCATATATGTCACGTGATAACGCTGTCGGAAGAAGGAGTGCACGAGAATATGGATGACCACTCCTGGTGCTTCGAAAATGAGGATGAAGATGAGTTGTTCTCAGAATTTCCACCAGCGCCAAAAGAGTTGGAAGATGGGATACACACCACGGCGGACAACCTGAGAAAAATAGACTTGGGGACGGCAAATAACCCGCGACCAACGTTCGTCAGTGAGCTGCTGTCTAAAGAACAGGTGGCTACGCTAAAAGATGTGCTCATGCAGTATAAAGACTGCTTCGTATGGAACTATTCCGAGATGCCGGGATTAGATCCAGAAATAGCTGTGCATAAATTGGCGATATCTCCAGACGTCAAGCCAGTCAAACAAGCACCAAGAAGAATGCGGCTCAAACTTGAAATGAGTATCAATGCCGAAGTCAAGAAGCTAATCGATTCCGGCTTCATCCAAGAAGTTCAATACCCTGATTAGATCACCAACATTGTCCCAGTGATGAAGAAAAATGGGACGGTATGCATCTGCGTAGATTTTTGGGATCTCAACAAAGCTTGTCCGAAAGATGACTTTCGAGTACCTATTACCGAGCTGATGATCGATAACACATCCACCCATGAAGTCTTCTCCTTCATGGACAGATCCTCAGGGTACAACCAAATCAAGATGCATCCTGAAGACTAAAAGCACACTGCTTTACGGACACCAGTGGGCATATTCTGCTACAAAGTGATATCATTCGGTCTGAAGAACGCTGGCGCCACCTGCCAGAGGGCCATGAAAAAGATCTTCAATGACGTCGTACACGAGATTGTCGAATGTTATATCGACGACCTCGTGGTGAAAAGTAAATCATATGAGGAACACTGGGAGCATTTGAAAATAGTATTCCAGCGTCTTCGGAAGTACAACCTGAAAATGAACCTTCTGACATGCGCATTTGGAGTCTCCTCGGGAAAATTCCTGGGATTCATCATACGACACCGGGGCATCGAAATAGATCCATCGAAGATCAAGGAAATTATGGAAATGCCCACTCCAAGAACTTTAAAACAATTGCGGTCTCTACAAGGGAAGCTCGCGTATATCCGGCGGTTCATAACTAATCTCTCCGGAAAATTCCACCCCTACAGTCATCTAATGAAGAAGGGAACCCCATTCGTTTGGGATCGTAAATGCCAAAGCGCACTGGAAAAAATCAAGCAATATCTGCAGAACCCACCGGTACTGACCACTCCGGTCAACGGAAAGTCGCGCATCCTGTACACAACCGCCCTTGAAGGTTCTTGATTGTTAGAGCTTTTGCGTGCTTAGTTAATTACCGCAATCAAGACGGTTTCGCTTGGTAGCTAGCCGGTTGAGTACGGGTCGTCCGTAGGGAGATGGAAATCTTTTTCTATGTGCTTTAACGAGTTAAGTCCAATTTGTCCAGGTTTTTTTGAGATTAACTATATGCTAAAATATATATGAAGAGAGCTTGTTAGGGTTAGGATTAGGTTATTTTGAGTTAGGAATCACTCACTTCTTTCATTGCCACTCTTAATATTGGTGTTACGGTAATCGGCAACAATGGGGATTAGTAAGACTAGGAAGGAAACTTGCGAGTATAAGCTAGGCTTTCCAACGCTTAGTTTCTTCCTTTTGGTCCTTGTCCGTCCGTTCTTGGCTCTTAGCCTTAACCTCCGGTTAATTCAACCACAACTGGTCTCGCTGAGGAATCACCGCTATCATGTAGGATAGGGTGTCGTAGGGAGCGGATTGTGGTTCAATTAACGGGAGTCCGAATTAAGATGTTGGGCAAGAAAAGAGTGAGAGAGATTTCCTTCTCTCAAACTTTCCTTATCCTACCCTAACAAGTGAGAAACTACTCACCCATTAACAAGAAAAAGAAAATAAAACAAAGGAGGAAGATAGAAAGAAAGGGGTTAGAAAATCACAACTAGCTATTTGAGACCTCACTTTGGCAAGGATCATACTTAAGCATCATTGTTGTAAGGATAAAGAAAAATAGAAGAAGAAAGAAAGCGAACAACAAATAACAACAACTAGATTAGCAAATGAAAATTACAAGAAAATATAATTAAACACAATAACAAGACAAGCATGTTAAAGAAAAGAACTCTTCTTTTATTCATCACTCATAAAGCTCACTACAAGTTTTAATGGAGAAAGATGAAAAGAGGAAGAAGAACTACAAAATCTAATCCTAAAATCTAATACAAAGAAAAGCACCCCTCACTTGGCTTTGCACTGGGCTATTTATAGGCAGGAAAATGAAACCCTAGGGCTACAATCTGAGACAAAATGATATTACAAAAATACCCCTAAAAATGATCCAAAACATAGCCGACTCGGCCGCGGATCCGCGGCCTAAGTGCCATATCGGCCGCTGTTCCGCGGCCGTTTGTGGAATTGGGGGACCATCTTTTCTGGGGTTCTCCATGTTGTTGTTTTCTTCTGTTTTGTACACTTGGTTTCTTAGAAGCTCTTCAGTTTTCTTCCAGATTTTCAGCAGTGTAAAAGATGAAATGATGTGGACTTTTTGCCTTGATTTTCTTGAGCTCTGCGTTGAAGTCTTGAATCTTGTGCTGCCCTTGTGCTTTATGCATGAAAATGACCAATGATTTACCATTTAGTCCCTTGAACTGGTAGGCGGCATTATACGGATAGTGCACAGAGACCCGTATTTATCTCTGGTTGGCGGAAGTCCTGAATTTGTTGCGCTTTTTCATGAATTTCACTGCTTAGAGCTGAGAACCTGTAACCTGCAATTATTTAGCAAACACGGATCAAGAGTACTTACCTATATGCAATGTGATCAAGAATGGGCGGTATAAAAATGCAAAAATCTGATATGAACAAATACCCCCAAACTTATCTTTTGCTCATTCCGAGCAAAGCCAATTTATTCACAAAAAATCCTAATCTCACTTTCGCAGGGAACACGATTGCACTGAGCTCATACAACAAGCCGTTAAACCTCTAGGTGTCCCTAGTAGGAGGAGTGTTGTCTCCTGAGGGTTTTCAGCAGATACTACCCACAAAATCCGATCAAATTGGCCGTCGACTCTTATTCTACAATTCAGCATTCTAGCGAGAAATTCTATCATCCTCAACTTAGAAATCATCAACCTGTATTTTTCACTCTTCCTATTCATTTAACTTAAGGTCCTATATGTTTTGCCAGTTTATAAATCTCTTAGCATCTCTAGAGTTTTCCTTCTAAGGCGCAATCTTAACTCAGGAATTTTTATCATCTCTACTGAAGATATAAGCCCTATCTTTTATTCCTATCTCTCCTCCAAACTCTAATCATATACCCCTACGTGTGTGTAATTATCACCCCTATACTTGGAAATTCAATTCAAGCTATGATACCCTTGCTTTAATACCTAGTACTACTTCTTTTCATTAATGATGAACGGTTTTGCTCATACACTTTTCATGCGACTATTAATGCTTCTTGAGGCACTAATATCCGATTACTGAATGTATGAGCTTAAGGCGTAAATAGCAGTCTCCAGGTCTTGTATTTTATTCTCTCTTTTTTTAATTTTTTTTATTTCAAGACCGGATATATTTTCAATGATGCTCTTTTGGTGGTTAGCTTTAATTTCCGTTTCTTCTTTCATACTAGGCTTTCAAGCAAGAGTATTTCTAGTTATCTTCTACTATCCCAAGTTTCAAGGTGCGTATATGTGCAATTTGTAGGGTATATATTTTCAGAATTTAGACTTAAGGTTCAGAATTATTTTTCAGACTACACTTCAAATAGAGCTTTCAATACTCTTCCCTCATTACGACTTAGCCCAAGAACTGAACTCAAAATTTGCTTATTTCTAAATAAACTGTAAGGACGTATATTTTCTACAGTTAGACTTCAAGAAAGTTTATTTTTAGGGTTTTTAATTTACTAAGTTTAAGATCTAGTTTTTCTAACTTGTCAACCGTCATGTCAAACTCGAGTCAAATATGGCCAATATTGAAATTTTCTTTTTTATATATATTTTTAAATTTTATTCTTTTTTATTCTTTTTTTATTTATATTTTTTATGCAATGCATAAAAATAAGATACGGAATTAAATATGCAAAGAAAAACAAATATTTACAAAAAAAAACGTGTAGATGCAATGCAAAGATAACTATTTACAATTAACCCTCACCCCCAAACTTATTGATAGCAGTGTCCTCACTACTCCCTGCGGCGTCTACTAGACGCCGCCTCACTTGTTCCTGTCTCACCTCTATCTTCCCCTCGTTCCCTCGATCATGATCGTGATCGTGATCGTTCCTCTCTTGCCAGTAGGGTGGACATTCCCTGCTCCAGACTCGTCAGTCGCTGATCAAAGTTAGTCAGCATCCCTATCACTCGTTCTACCCCCCTATGGGTTCGTCAAATTAAGCGCGCTTGCGCAGCGGGGGTGATCTCTTCATCTCTCGTTGTGGAGCTTGAGCTAGGGGTCTTGGCCATCATATCCTCGGCCGGCTCGGTGCGCGACCATAAATCATGAAGTCGTGTGTAGGATGTGGAGACACCCTCAAGAAGGGGTCGAACGGGAACCCCACCGTGCAGGTAAAATTTAAATTCCTCAACAGGGAGGAAATTGCGACACAGTCGTGTCACCAACATCGGGCATGGATAATTGGCCGCCCGTTTGTTGGCGCCAATCGAGTGAAGCAATACAGTGCACATGTCATATCTAGGGTTTCGAGTCATCAATGTGTGCACTATGTGTAGGGATGGTGTAAAAAATGTTATGTTGTAGGAACTTCCAAAAATATTGTTTTGTGCCCAACGACACACAGTTAAAACGTTTGCAAAAAGTGTGCGAGCCTGAATGCCCTTTCTGGGCTCCCTAGAACAGCCATTTCCCATTAAGGGTAGGTAGTCCTCAAATCGGAGGGGTTGATCTTGAATGGGAAGTCGTGGTATTAAGGTGACTTCGTGAATGAAGTCCCTATCGATTAAAACTTCCTGATCCCCCGACAGTAATCGAATGTACCCATGTTGTACCAAACAACCCTCCTCCATACATTCATAAAAACGTGCAACAAGATCCGGAAGCGCGAATGTGTTCGGATGGTTAAATATAACAGAAAGTTCCATCCGCGCTTTCGGATCTCGTCGCCGAAATAACTACCATAAACATTATGTGCAAACAATTGTGAAAAATCCTTTTCAAATTGCAGTGTAGGTGCCATGACAGAGAGCAAATGTAGAAAAATAAGAATTTGACAGAGAGGGAAAAAATATTGCAAACCTCCTCTGAAAATTTCAGAGGGAGTAGAGGCAGATCGGCGGCAGAAGAGCGGCGGGAAGGGCTCTTCGACGGCGGTTGGGTGGCGGTTGGAGGCGATCTCGCTACGATTTTAGGAGCGGCAGCTAAGGTTTATGTTTAGGGTTAGAATGAGGCAGGGGAATTCAGAAAAGGGGTCGGGGTGTTTTTATAGGGGTTGTTTGGTTATTTGTACAAAAGCCCCCTTAAAAAAGGAATTTATTTTGTAAGAAATTTTTTTTATTATTATTTATTTATTTAATTAATTGAACTGAATATTTACAAAAACACCCCCCGAAAATTTAATTTTTTATTTATTTTACTCTACAATTAATTACAAGTGAGAGAATAAAATGGTATAAACATACCCCCAAACTTATTTGAAACAGTGTTTCCACTGTTTATGGCTGGATAACCGAAGTTTGGTGGTAAGCGGAGGAAGATCGGTCAATGTAAATCGGCTCCTGCAACATCAGGAGCTCCTCCGAAGGGTCTGTGGTAAGAAACGATTTTAACCTGTGTCCGTTCACTTTGAATAGTGAACCGTCCTCTGGATTTTCCAAATCCACCGCACCGTGCGGATATACAGTCTGCACAAAAAATGGTCATTTCCAGCGAGATCTGAGCTTCCCGGGATGGAAATGTAGTCGGGTGTCGTCAAGAAGCACATGTTGACCAGGTGTGAAACTTTGTGCGTAAGGTGTTTATCATGAAACACCTTCGTTCGGTTCTTAACGACAACCGCTTTTTCGTAAGCTTCATCCAAAATCTCGTTCAGTTCGTTGATCTGCAGCTTCCGATGGCTGCCCGCATCTTCAAGAGATAGATTCAGCTCCTTGATCGCCCAAAATGCGCGATGCTCGATTTCCACTGGAAGGTGGCAAGCCTTTCCGTAAACAAGACGATAAGGAGACATGCCAAGATCAGTCTTATAAGCAGTTCGAAATGCCCAAAGGGCGTTAGTGAGTTTCAAAGACCAATCCTTACGGTTCTTGGAAACTGTTTTCTCCAAAATCTGTTTGATTTTCCGATTAGACACATCGTCTTGCCCACATGTTTGGGGGTGGTAGGGCATGGATAGCTTATGATTAATGGAGTATTTCCGCATCAAGGCCTCGAAAGTCCTATTACAGAAATGCATTCCATTGTCACTAATGATCGTGCGGGGGTATCCAAACCGGGAAAAGATGTCTTCCTTAAGAAACCTAGTCGTTAGTCCGCCTGGGAACGGCCTTGACCCATTTAGAGACATAATCAACAACTAGAAGAATATACAGGTTCCCAAAAGAGCTGGGAAATGGCCCAATGAAATCAATCCCCCAAACATCGAAAATCTCAACAACCAAGATTGGTTGGAGCGGAATCTCGTTTCTCATGGATATCCGGCCCAAGTGTTGGAACTGGGAGCAAGTCTTGCAGTAATCACGAGCGTCTTTGAAGAGTTGTGGCCAGTAGAAGCCACACTGCAAGATCTTCTCGGCTGTCTTTCTCGGGCCAAAATGCCCGCCACACGCTTGATCGTGGCAAAATGACAGTACACTCTTGAACTCATTCTTAGGTACACACCGATGAATAATCTGGTCGGGACAGTACTTGAACAGATAAGGTTCGTCCCAGTAAAAGTGTTCTACTTGGGATAAGAATCAAAGTTTGTCCTGACTTGACCATTCGTTCGGTAGTAATCATGTTGCCAAATAGTTCACAATATCGGAGAACCAGGGTTCGCACGATATTGTCAAAAGTTGTTCATCCGGAAAAACGTCGTTGATGGGAAGTGGAAGCGTAGGCGAAGAAGGGATTCGTGAAAGATGGTCGGCCACTACGTTTTCACATCCTCTTTTGTCCTTGATGACAAGGTCAAACTCTTGAAGTATGAGGATCCAACGTATCAACCGAGATTTTGCGTCCTTCTTCGCAAAAAGATGACGTAGAGCAGAATGGTCTGTGTAGACAAATGACTGGAGAGCCGATCAAGTAAGGCCTGAATTTTTCTAATGCAAACACAACAGCCAAGAATTCCTTCTCGGTTGTTGTGTAATTAAGTCGGGCATCATTCAGGGTTCAGCTAGCATAGTAGATTACGTGCGGCATCTTATCGATGTGCTATCCTAGGACCGCACCGATGGCAAAGTCGGATGCATCGCACATAATCTCAAAGGGATACGTCCAGTCAGGAGAAGAAAGTACGGGAGCAGAAGTGAGTGAGCTTTTTAGTGATTCGAACGCAGTCACACAGCTCAGTTGAAGTCGAATGTGGTGTCCTTGGCCAGCAGAAGATTCAAGGGTCTAGCAATCTTGCTAAAATCCTTGATAAACCGTCTATAGAAACCGGCGTTGCCAAGAAAAGCTCGGATGTCTCTGACGCATCTGGGAGGAGGGAGATTGGAAATGACCTGAATCTTCGCTTTATCCGCCTCAATGCCATTTTGTGAGATGATATGTCCTAAGACAATACCTTCGCGCACCATGAGGTGGCACTTCTCCCAGTTCAAAGTAAGTTTTTTTTATCCTTACACAGGGTAAGGACAGCGTCGGGATGCTGCAAACACTCGTCAAAGGAATCGCCGAAAATGGAGAAATCATCCATGAATATCTCCAAGAATTTCTCCACCATGTCTGAGAAGATTCCCATCATACACCGCTAGAAGGTAGCGGGCGCATTGCATAACCCAAAGGGCATGCGGCGATATGCAAACGTGCCGAAAGGACAGGTGAACGTGGTTTTGTTCTGGTCCTTCTCGGTGATGGGAATCTGGTTATAGCCGGAGTAGCTATCCAGAAAGCAGTAGTACTCGTGTCCAGCCAATCATTCTAGCATTTGGTCAATGAATGGTAGCGGAAAGTAGTCCTTCCGCGTTGCGGCGTTGAGTTTTCTATAATCAATGCATACTCGCCACCCGGTTTGGATGCGAGTTGGGATTAACTCATTCGCCTCGTTGGTGATGACCGTTATGCCCGACTTCTTGGGGACAACGTGAATGGGGCTGACCCACTGGCAATCAGAGATAGGGTATATGATATCACTATCAATACATTTGACGATCTCTTTTTTCACAGCCTCCTTCATGACTGGATTAAGTCGTCTCTGTGGATCCCGGGCTGGTTTGGCATCATTCATCATATGAATGTGATGTTCAACGATCAGGGGACTAATCCCCTTGATGTCCGCCATTGACCAGCCAAAAGCTTGTCGATTGCTTTGCAAGACCGTAAGAAGGGCTTTCTCCTGCTCTGGAGCTAGAGAAGCCGAGATGATGACAGGGAGGGTCTCGTTCTCACCTAAGTAAGCATACTTGAGGTGAGACGACAACGGCTTAAGTTCGAGCGTTGGAGGTGAAACGATTGAAGGAAAGATCGGAGAAAATGTCTCGAACTCAAAGGATTCTAACAGAGGCTCAAAACGAGTGTAAGCGACCGAGTTGGATGGTTCAGCTAACGCATCCGAAAATTCAAAGGATTCAAGCTTGGATGGCGACAAGCCAAGATCGTTCAAGAAAGTGAAACACTCGTAATCACTGTTGGGAGCAGAAGCAGCAGCATGTTCAAAGAGGAATGCGCTAGTGGCGTCAAGATTGCTGTGATCGAACAAAAACTCCTCGAATTCACGGTCCTCTGGGGTGATCTCCTGGATCGAACAGACGTCTAGTATATGAGAATTAGGTTCGGAGGGCTGATTCCCCAACCTAAAAATGTTGAGTTCAATTTTCATGTTTCCAAAAGATAGGTTCGTCGAACCATTTCGACAATTGATCACAGCATTTGAGGTTGCAAGAAATGTGCGACCGAGAATCACCGGAATTTGATTCCAGGGGTTAGCTACAGGCTGTGTGTCTAAAACAATGAAGTCAACAGGGAATATGAAGTTCCCTACCTTTATTAACACATCCTCTAGCTCACCCTAGGATGGGTGATAAATCGATCGGCCATTTGGAGAGTACAGTGTGTGGGTTTCAGCTCTCCTACACCTAGTTGCTCATATACTGAGTACGGAAGCAGGTTAACACTGGCACCAAGATCCAAAAGTGTGCGGTTGATGTTCTTATCCCCAATGGTGATTGAAATCGTAGGACAGCCAGGTTCCTTCCATTTTTGAGGTAAAGATTGGGTAAGAGCATCACTTACGGCACTAGCTAAGAAAACTTTCTTAGGTACCTGAGATTTCCTCTTCTTAGTGCACAAGTCCTTCAAGATTTTTGTGTAGGAAGGGACTTGTTGGACTGCATCTAAGAGGGGAATGTTAATGTTAACCTATTTAAATAACTCCAGAATCTTCTCCATTTATGGATTTTGTTTATTGGACCTCAACCGGTTTGGAAATGGAACGTTTTTGAAATTGGTTGAGTCCAATACTTGTGGAGGAGATTGTGGAGTTGGAACAGATCCCAGAGCTGGAGTTTTCGTGGAGTGAGATGTAGGTCTGTTCGGAGCAACAGAAGAAGAAGAGCCTTTTGAAGAATGGAGAACAGGCTCAGAAGACGAAGAAGAAGAAGAAGAAGCAGCCGGGGTGTCGTCATTTGTGCCGACGTTGTTGTGTAGCATCCTTCCTGTTGGAGATAGTGCCCTCAGAGTCAATTATTGGATCACAGGCACGTGATTGCAATGATTGAGGGAGGACCTATCCCGGGACGACAGTCTTACTCGAGATGATAGTTTGCTATCTGGTTTACCTTTATCATCGTGTACTGCTTTAGGTGACCTGACAGGTCGCTATTACACGTTGATAGAGCCCCTAGGATTCTTGCTTGGCTGCCAGCAGTATGAGGGCGATCATATAAGTGAGAGCTGGAGTCTACAAGCATATCCTTAAAAGGTCCCTAGTCGTGGGAGTTTCGAGACAGGGCATCGATTCTCCAGAGTAGACTAGTGTATACAGTCGAGACCCCGACGAGGGGCGGTGGCCGGTCTCACAAGCCACTGGTGTCAGTTGGTTCACCTAAGATGTATACAGGTGCTCATTGGGTTATGAGTACACTGGACAGGACTCGCCGGGAGCATGCTAGTTGGTCTTATACCTGACGTCAGATAGCAGTTCCCAGGTGACATGTGTACAGGTTAGTTCATCGACCTGGGGATCGTCATTTGTCTCGTGTGAGTTCCCACTGTGCTTTGATTACTACCCTACCACGGCTCAAAGGAGTCGTGCAAACAGGTTTTAGTTGGGTACAGTCCCGAGCCACATGGAGGCAGTGAGCGGATCTTCGGGGGTTTCGTCTCTCCCGGTATTGGGGGTGAGGTCGCGCTGTGTCTAGGAGAGCCATTACACGAAGTCCTTGGCCAAGGCAGGAGATTTACTGGTAGGTATTCCAGTAGTATCTCAGGGTGTTCTGGGCTACACTCCGACACGACTTGTACCGCTTTTGGGGGTCTGACTTTTACCCACCCCCTAGGCCCGACATGCGATGCTCATAGACGAACGGACCGGACTGTACGGATATTGTCACTGACAGGCTCAGTAGGGTGTCAGGATGAGTTCGCTCATCGACGTCCCTTTTAGTCAATAGCTGGTGGCCCGTTACGTATTGGCTTATACCTCTGACGTGCTAGTGGTTAAATCCACAGCCATAGTATTGACGAGTCTTTAGAGTCCACCACACTTTCAGTTACTCAGCTTTCGGGCGAAACGCTGTAGAGGCCGTATGGAGATATGGCAGGGTTCGATCAGATACGTGCGGTATTGCACGGATGGTGATCGGACGGTTTTTACTAGCCGGCTTTGGCTTAAGCCGGATCTTAGTATTTGATAGTGTAGTTTTGTCTCTTTACATTTGTATTTCGGTCGAAATACAAATGCGTGTGTGTATGCACAGTATCGGGGTTTTTCCTGTAATTTATTACGGGACCAGTTTTCTGGGGTTGCTAGTTTGCATTCCGTTCCGGCCGGTTTTCTCTTTTTCCTTCCCGGTCGGACTTTTCGTTGGAGGGTGTTAATTGCAAGTTTGCAATTAACACTTTATGGAGGGGTTTATTGCATAAGGATTGATTATGATATCTTCTTTGCTATTCATGCATTTATGAGATTTGAGAGGGTATGGTTTGGATGTACATTGATTTTGTGTTGGAATTGGGCCGGCCACTGTTGGAGTTTGATGGATTAATTTCCTTTGTAAGGAATGTATGATTAATGAGTATGCTGGAATGGTTTTTGATGGATTGATTGATTAATATATTTATTCATTTGGTGATGGTTATTGGGTGGGGCCGGCCACTGTGGGAATGGAGTGTGTTTTGATTTGCTTGTGAGGTTAATTTCCTTCATGTTTATTTTTGGTGGACCCCCCTCCATTTGGTGTGTGCAGTGAAGGATTTTTTGTTCCTTTGTTATTAATCAATACACACAATCTTTCAAGTAAAAAAAAAAAAAAAAAAGGGGCTGGTTTCATTTTTTTCCAGAGAGCCTTTTCTCTTGGTTGGCCGAGCTCATTTGCTAGTGATGCTCCATTCTTCATCAAGATTTGATCTATGATTATTCTTGCAAAATTCCTCCAACCATGGCAACCTCATTAACCCCAAAGAGACAACTACACTATACATTCTACAGCAAATCTTGGGCGCGTCGGCTAGCCTACTTCGCGCCCGAGTTGCCTCGGTATAGAGGTGGGAGCCTGTAAAAGAATCCGGCTACGTGGTGCCCTTCCGGCGAGGAGATGGAGACCGGACATTCCGCAGGAGATCGGGACGACGACGAGAAGACCGGAGGACTCGGATCACTCGGTATATCTCTTCCCTTTCTTGTTAGTAGCTTAGACTTGTTAATGGTTACGATCCGGAGGTTAGTGCGCGGTGGTGCCGGTTTGCAAAGTCCGAAAAAATTAAAGTTTATCACCGCTTCCGCATTCCGGCGTCGGATTGACGGCCGGGGCGCCGCCGTGCAGTGGTATCAGAGCCTCGCCATTAACTTCGTCTAGCTTTGTTTAATGTGTTTTACGTTTCCGATCGAACAAAGTCCCGAAAACACGTATTTCAAGCACATCAGTTTCTGTCGAATTTTTTTTGAGTCCAAAAATTTTTCAGGTTGTCTCAGAGTGATGTGCAGGGAATTAGAAGCATACTGTAAAAATTTTGTAACATGAACTCACCATTCCACCGCGGAAGGGCGGCCAAAACCCTACTTTGGCCGCGCTTCCGCCGCAAGGTTTACTGTTCATGCCTCCAAAACTTTGCAGAATGTTCCTGAGTTGAAAATGTGCTTTCTGGAACATTAAAATTGGGCCCATATTTTCTGTAACTGCTACAGTATTGCTTTGGGGCCCACTTGTTATAATTTGATCGATCGGATATTTTAAACACATTTTTCACAGTATTTACATTATATCTACGACCGTGAATGTCACTCGATCGGTAAATCCGGTCTAACTGCTATAGCCCGGTTAGACGGATTTGCGAACGTGATTTTCACGTTGATGTTCTTTGTATTTGCTGTGATGTTGCGGATCGGTCGTGGGGGATAGTCTGGATGCAATGCTAGTACAGTTTCTGTTGTATTATGTACATTTGGTGTTGCGGGGCGAGCGTCCGACATGTGGACTGCCGTCACTGCCTGTTTGTATTATTATTTTGGGGCACGACCTGGTTGCGGTCGATGTACCCGTTGTATGTATATTTTACTTTCTGTACTAGGATTACCCCGCGGAGGGGTGCACGGATAGCCGGGTTCTAGAAAGCAACAAGCCCGCATCTCATGGCATTGGGACGGAGGGGGCTTCACTCCAGGATTGGCTGGCTATTCGCCGCACTCGTAGGGGGTATAGGATTTCATTGAACAGGCTATCCACACGACCAGGGGAACGTCGGGTTTCAGTAGTGGCTCTGTGAAACCCGGGGATCCCAGATATCTGTATTGTTCTGTGATGCTGTACATTTCTGTGATGTTGCATTTTATTCACGCCTTGAACGAAATACTATATATTGGTATATATATTAGTAGATGTTGTATATGTTTTTCATCCGCGCTAGTCCAGTCCCCGCTCTGCCGTTAGTTAGCTAACCTAACGGGTGATGACGGGACCCAGTGGCGAATGCAAATGGCATATACGTACGTCAGTATATTTTCGTTTTTTGTGGTGTGATCAATTGATGGGACTGCGTTGATTCGGATCAATGCATGTTAAACAAACCTAATCTGATGTTGTTGGAACACTTTTCAAAAAGCTGTTATTGCAAGGACGTTCATTTCTGTTTTGCATCGTGGTATTCATTTGGAATATCCTGCTCCTCAGTCGACGAGGCAAGGGCCGAGATCCCTTCACCGGGAGTGACCCCTTAGACAGAAGTTTGCGTTAGGGCATTAACTTCACTATAGCCGATTACTTTTGCTTTGCATCGTGGTATTCAGTTGGAATATCCTGCACCTCATTCTACGAGGAAAGAGCCGAGATCCCTTCACCGGGAGTGACCTCTTTAGTAAAGGTTTTCGTCACTATATTTTCTAAAAAGCTATCCGTTCCTTCAACGATATCAAGTTCATTACGTTAAAGGTTTTCGCCAGAAACCATTCGTAGCCCTCCGTCGTTTCATATGGATAGTCAATAGTATTCAAGCTGTGTTTGTTGGCCTTAGTCAACGTACAGCGTTTGGTAGCTATTGGGTATTCATATGCTGCATAGATAGATGCGTTGGTTTGGGACAGTCGTATAGCCTTGTTGGCCTTAGTCAAGGGCTTGTACGGGTGGGTTCAAATCAACCTGGACAATGACGGGTAGAACTTGACATGTGACTTATGATTTGTTGGCCTTAGTCAAGGTCATAAGAGCATGGGGTAAAAATCACATCGGGAGTTTCAAAAGAACTGAAACTTGCCAGGTATGCGCATACCTTCTGGAGTGTGATACCGTGAGCGGATTCCGTCACGTTATCATGCGATGATAGTTGGATCCCGATTCCCACTGATGAGTTGGTTTACTCCTCGGGTGACCCCGACTAATTCTTCTTTCAGGTTTGGAGGAGAATTTGAGGTACAGTGGGAGGTTTCCAGATTAGATAAATTGGTAACCATTCTGATCTTGGTTAGAGTGCACGCTGAGTGTTTCTTTTCTCTCTCTCTTTGGCAGCGACCATTGACCCGACCCTAGACTTTGACTCAGTGACCAAATTGACCGAACCTTCTTAACACAGGCTTTTGGATTGTCAGAGTTGCAGACCTCATTGCCACTCCTACTTTTACCCTTTTCTCCAGGACACCCCGTATTACTACGAACGTCCACTTCCATTGGACAAAACCATCGTATGGTTAGATACGAACTCGAAGGGATTCGAGGATGGTTTCCGGTTCTGGAGAAAACGGATAGGATTATTCAGTTGTCTTTTCCCTTTTACCTTCTCTCAAGTTGTGAGTACTCCTTGGTTTAGGAGATAGTACACCTATTATGCAAATTGGATAGTCTTCTTCCAAACCTTAGGCTGGTGCCGACTGGTAGGGAATGAAGAAAACCAATTAGCCTAAACGGTGTGCAGAAGGTATTAAGATTAAGACAAAACAAGGGATTAGTAAGAGGGCAAAGTGAATTGCGACTGATATTCACGACCAAACCAAGTATTTCTTCGCCAATCCTAAATCACCTTTGTATTTCTCCAGGACACTCCGTATCACTACGAAGATCCACAGTATATTGGATACTCCATCGTATGGTTATATACGAACTCGAAAGGAACTTGTTCCAGTTCGGGGATGGATTCTGGTCCAGGAGAAATAGGAATAAGGTTTATTCGGTTGTCTTTTATCTTCACCTTCTCTCGCATTGCGAGTGCTCCTAGGATTAGGACAGTACACCCATTATGCTTATTGGATAGTCTTCTTCCAAACCATAGGCTGGTGCCGAACGGTAGGGAAGGAAGAAAGCCATTTGGCCTAAGGGGTGTGCAGAAGGTAATGACTAAAGACATATAAAGGGATTTGGAGAGGTGGCAAAGAATTATACGGTTATAGTTGTGAATCTGGATAATGGAAGAGGCATTACTAGGAATACCAGGATACCCCATCGAAACATTTCAATGTTTCAAGATTTCACTGTGTACTGTTAAAGGAAAACTGATTTCTCGATTAGACACTTGCTCCAGGGTATGTATTTACCAGGTATGATTCTCACATCTGTATGGTTTTACAGATGATGAGTGGGAGTAAGTTATTGGGAATAGGGTGATCATCCTCATTATATCAGGATTCGTTGTAATCGGTGATATTTGAGGAGATCATCTGGGCTGTTTGCCGGTCGGCAAATGTTTGGTTTTGAATATCCGCTGTTGTGCACCAATTTCAAATTGATATATCTGTACGTCTATTTTCATAGAGTGAGATATACCTTTTGATATTATGTCGATGACATTTACCTATATCAGTGGATGATTAGGTAAGAAGCATTAAACAGCGGTGTAATTCTTCTTAACCATAAGTACAGTTTTCAATCTACGACACACAGTGAAAGAGTTGTTAGACTCGGCGGACTTATACAGAGTATTGTATGTTGTCCAGTGTCCATTAGGACGGAGGGGTTGGTCCTCATACTATATTCTGTTTACTTTTAACTTCTCTAGTTCTTAGACATGTGTTTCGTAGAAACACAGGGTCTAAGTTTTGAGGAGTTATAGGTATTTGAATACAGTAGAGAACCAGGTGTAGCAAGTATCGGGATTCTTCAAGTGATCGAAGATGTAGATACTTGTGTATGGTATTCAGTTGATAGTAATGATAAAGAGAAATTGCTTCTCTTTCAGGTTACTCATAATTGGAAGCATTCCTAAGTTGAGTAACGCTGATCGGCCTCTCTCCATTTAGTTGACATGCACTGGAGACAGCCGCGTGATTTGAATCTGGTTCAATTAAATCAGTGCCTCTGGTTCTATATTGGATATAGTACAGTTCATATCTTAACATTGTTAAGGTACGGGGAGTTGTCCGGCTTATGATTAAAACCAGACTCTGGATAACTCAAGGCACGTTTCTGTAATGGCTGTTTGTGGGTTGACCCAGGCTATGACGAGGGTTGACTTTCTACCATAAGAAAGATCAATAGTGATATTGTTCTTGACTCGCCACAGTTTAATAAAAATGGATTTTTTCAAAAACAGTAGTGGGAGTATGGTAGAACTGGAAGTGATTCCAGAACCGCAAACGATTACTGAAGATTTGATAAGGAACCTAAACATTCAATCTGATTTGACATTCCATTGGCCACTCCGCAGATAAGGTGGGTAACTTCAGGCACCCGAGAGGTACTCCGGTAGCCTCAAGGACCGTGACAGGGAAGTTCTTGTTTACCCACACTTGCCATTGTTGTTGTTCCAGGCTGCGAGACCCGGCAGGAGGATGAGTATAGCGTCGTTCTAAACTAGCTTTAGAAGTGCACGTCTGTATGACTCTGCCAGAGGGTTGTCGTAGTCAGTGGGAGCAGCGGAAGCATTGGTGGACATCAAGCTTATGTCTATTTATAGACTAAAGCAGATGTAGCGGAGATAGATCATCCATTTCCGATGTGACAGTCATAGGTTTGACGTCATCAGAATAGAGGATGGATCTGTTGAGAAGGTAGTAGGAAGTGATATTCCTTTACTACGATCGGTTATACTTTGGTCGTCACACAGTGGTTTCTGCACACAGGACTTGGATATTATATCAGACATTCTGGTTACTAGATCTATGGTTTTAGATCTAGATTTGGGTGGTTTCCTAATCTGGGTACCTTGACAGCATTCTAAGAGTATTTAGAATGGACGACTCCTGGCATGGTAGTGTACCTGCAGGTAATGGAGTCACCCTCTCTAAAGGTGTCTTATAGACTAAAGTAGAGAGGGATGTGCATGATTGGCAGATCACTTGCTTAGGCAATTGAGTCAATCATGAGATGTCAAGTACCACACCAGATGTTGTTCTTGCATTACATGCAATAAGTTGACATTGATCCAATCCTGGAGAAACAGTCGGAAACAGTTTTAGAACATAAGTGTATGTTCTAGGGATATGATAACGACAGCCTCATTCGAGAGACAGTTATCATTCCAGGCTTCCAAGGTGACCTGGACGACAAGGAGGTTGTCAGAGTTATAGTTTTCCCTCTGACGAGGGGCAGTATTTTGGACAGGTGGTCCGAGGCAATACTGAGGGTGGCATGGCGCAGGATACTGATTAATTTCAGTTGACGATACAGTCTAAGAAGTTTGGATTTGGAGTTCATTTTTGAGCTCGGTCCCATCAGATATCCAGACACTCTAAGACAGGTATTGCTCATTTCGGGAGATGGCTTTCTCCGCGAACTTGAGATATAGAGAGACATAGAAAGAAACTTCAGAGCGGATCCACTCACTGAGGCTATTCCTCGAACGCAATAGTCTCGCAAACGAGCTTTGTGAGACTGACTAGTAGAGGAGTTGGGTGTTCGGTATCACACGGGCTGTGAGTATGCGACATCGCAATAATTAGCCTTGAGTGCAAGTGGGAGATTGTTGGAGATAGTGCCCTCAGAGTCAATTATTGGATCACAGGCACGTGATTGCAATGATTGAGGGAGGACCTATCCCGGGACGACAGTCTTACTCGAGATGATAGTTTGCTATCTGGTTTACCTTTATCATCGTGTACTGCTTTAGGTGACCTGACAGGTCGCTATTACACGTTGATAGAGCCCCTAGGATTCTTGCTTGGCTGCCAGCAGTATGAGGGCGATCATATAAGTGAGAGCTGGAGTCTACAAGCATATCCTTAAAAGGTCCCTAGTCGTGGGAGTTTCGAGACAGGGCATCGATTCTCCAGAGTAGACTAGTGTATACAGTCGAGACCCCGACGAGGGGCGGTGGCCGGTCTCACAAGCCACTGGTGTCAGTTGGTTCACCTAAGATGTATACAGGTGCTCATTGGGTTATGAGTACACTGGACAGGACTCGCCGGGAGCATGCTAGTTGGTCTTATACCTGACGTCAGATAGCAGTTCCCAGGTGACATGTGTACAGGTTAGTTCATCGACCTGGGGATCGTCATTTGTCTCGTGTGAGTTCCCACTGTGCTTTGATTACTACCCTACCACGGCTCAAAGGAGTCGTGCAAACAGGTTTTAGTTGGGTACAGTCCCGAGCCACATGGAGGCAGTGAGCGGATCTTCGGGGGTTTCGTCTCTCCCGGTATTGGGGGTGAGGTCGCGCTGTGTCTAGGAGAGCCATTACACGAAGTCCTTGGCCAAGGCAGGAGATTTACTGGTAGGTATTCCAGTAGTATCTCAGGGTGTTCTGGGCTACACTCCGACACGACTTGTACCGCTTTTGGGGGTCTGACTTTTACCCACCCCCTAGGCCCGACATGCGATGCTCATAGACGAACGGACCGGACTGTACGGATATTGTCACTGACAGGCTCAGTAGGGTGTCAGGATGAGTTCGCTCATCGACGTCCCTTTTAGTCAATAGCTGGTGGCCCGTTACGTATTGGCTTATACCTCTGACGTGCTAGTGGTTAAATCCACAACCATAGTATTGACGAGTCTTTAGAGTCCACCACACTTTCAGTTACTCAGCTTTCGGGCGAAACGCTGTAGAGGCCGTATGGAGATATGGCAGGGTTCGATCAGATACGTGCGGTATTGCACGGATGGTGATCGGACGGTTTTTACTAGCCGGCTTTGGCTTAAGCCGGATCTTAGTATTTGATAGTGTAGTTTTGTCTCTTTACATTTGTATTTCGGTCGAAATACAAATGCGTGTGTGTATGCACAGTATCGGGGTTTTTCCTGTAATTTATTACGGGACCAGTTTTCTGGGGTTGCCAGTTTGCATTCCGTTCCGGCCGGTTTTCTCTTTTTCCTTCCCGGTCGGACTTTTCGTTGGAGGGTGTTGCAATTAACATTTTGTGGAAGGGTTTATTGCATAAGGATTGATTATGATATCTTCTTTGCTATTCATGTATTTATGAGATTTGAGAGGGTATGGTTTGGATGTACATTGATTTTGTGTTGGAATTGGGCCGGCCACTGTTGGAGTTTGATGGATTAATTTCCTTTGTAAGGAATGTATGATTAATGAGTATGCTGGAATGGTTTTTGATGGATTGATTGATTAATATATTTATTCATTTGGTGATGGTTATTGGGTGGGGCCGGCCACTGTGGGAATGGAGTGTGTTTTGATTTGCTTGTGAGGTTAATTTCCTTCATGTTTATTTTTGGTGGACCCCCCTCCATTTGGTGTGTGCAGTGAAGGATTTTTTGTTCCTTTGTTATTAATCAATACACACAATCTTTCAAGTTAAAAAAAAAAAAAAGGGGGCTGGTTTCATTTTTTTCCAGAGAGCCTTTTCTCTTGGTTGGCCGAGCTCATTTGCTAGTGATGCTCCATTCTTCATCAAGATTTGATCTATGATTATTCTTGCAAAATTCCTCCAACCATGGCAACCTCATTAACCCCAAAGAGACAACTACACTATACATTCTACAGCAAATCTTGGGCGCGTCGGCTAGCCTACTTCGCGCCCGAGTTGCCTCGGTATAGAGGTGGGAGCCCGTAAAAGAATCCGGCTACGTGGTGCCCTTCCGGCGAGGAGATGGAGACCGGACATTCCTCAGGAGATCGGGACGACGACGAGAAGACCGGAGGACTCGGATCACTCGGTATATCTCTTCCCTTTCTTGTTAGTAGCTTAGACTTGTTAATGGTTACGATCCGGAGGTTAGTGCGCGGTGGTGCCGGTTTGCAAAGTCCGCAAAAATTAAAGTTTATCACCGCTTCCGCATTCCGGCGTCGGATTGACGGCCGGGGCGCCGCCGTGCACTTACACTTCCAGATCTCAACGGAGTCACGGCACTCACATTATGGTTCTGTTGTTCAAGAGCAACATGTACATTATGTGGGTGACCAGGATTTGGGAGTGGTTGAGATGGAAGCTTCCTTTTTTCGCTCGCTTAACGCTGCATTCAGTTGTGCAATCTGTGCTTCGATGGTCTTTATTCTTTGCCCGTGAGCAGCGGTGTGTTGCACCAGAGACTGAATGGAAGACTGGATGTTGGCGGTGGATTGAGTCAATTGTTTTACAAACGCCTCCAGACTCCGTTCTAGCGAGGAAACATTATCGTTGTTTGACGGAACAAAGTTGTTTTGAGGAAAAGAATTGTTGGGCACAAAATTGTTCGTCGGATTTTGAAAAGGTTGGGGTTGGAAGGGCTGCTGATATTGATGTTGAATTTGTTGCTGCGCTTGTTGTTGCGGAGGAGGAGGCCTCTGGAAGTTGTTGTGTCCTTGGAATTGATGCCGGTTCTGATTTCAGGCAAAATTGGGGTGGTTCCTCCAGCCGGGATTGTAAGTGGAAGAGTATGGATCATTCCTTAGTCTTTCCTGAAATGCAGTATTGACCTGATCCTGTCCTTGAGAAGATGGGTTATAAGGACACTCTTCGGTCAAATGGGATGGATCAGAACAACACGCACAGATGGTACGAGGGGAAGAGCAGGGGCAGGAGAAGGAGATGAGAATTTGCTCTCAATTGCTTCTAGTTTTTGTTAGTTATATGTATGCCCTAGAGGCCATTACTGTACATAGGATGTATATTGTAGTGGATGCTGGGACGTATATAGGGAGGACTTTCTTGCTCGACATGATAGTATGCTATCTGGTTGAACTTTACCTTAACGTGTATACTGATTGTCTCTCTGTTACATGTTGGTAAAGCCCTTAGGATGTGTTCTTGACTACCTGGACTATGATGCGGATCATACTAGTGGGGACATGGTAGTCCATAAGTACATCCTTCAAAGTCCCTAGTCGAGGGTATATCGAGACGGGGCATCGATATACCAGAGTAGACTAGCGTATACCTTCTCGACCCATACAGATGGGCGATGGATGATCCCATATCCATTGGTGTTTGACATCAGAGATGATATACGGGTGCTCAGTAGAGACTGGGTACACTGGACGGACTCGCCGAGAACTCCCAGATGGTATTATACCTCACGTCAGATGGCAGTTCTCTGGTAACACTGGTACAGAGTAGTCTGTTAACCCGAGATCGTCATAGAGTCTTGTGTGGTTCCCACTGTGCTATGATTTCCATCTTACCACATCCAAGAGGGCGTGAAAAACGGTGGTTTTTGGGTACAGTCCCGAGTCACATGGAGGCAATGAGCGATAGGAGGGGATTCGTCTCTCCCGGTATAGGGAGTTGATATTGCGCTGTGTTCGATTGGCTATAACAGGAAATCCCTGGCCAGGGTTGCTGAGATTTACTGGTAAGTGTTACCAGTAGTTTCTCGAATTGTTATAGACCTCGTATCGACACGACTTATCGAGCTATTGGGGTCTGACGTATACCACCCCTAGGCAAGATATGCGACATATCAGACGATCAGACCGGACTGTACGGTAGTGTTACTGGTTGGATTCACTGGAGTGTGAGCGGGCTTGCTCGTCGATCTTCAGATCGCTCAATACTCGGGTGGCCGTTACGTTTAGCAGACCGCTTGCGGCTTGTGGGTGTTTGATATGATCATCGCCTGCTGCCGGCGTATTGACGAGTCTTTAGAGTCCTACACAAAGGTTTCCTGGATCAAGCGAAACGAAATAAGAGCGCATATGAGATATGTGCGGGACCGAGAATAATGCGTGTATGTGATACCGTATTCTATTCTCGCGATGATTGTATCGAATGGTTGTATGCGATATAACCTAGGTATCGAATCAAGTATTGATTCGATAAGCCGATACATTGAATACTAGTCGGTTGTGTGCGACATGACCGGATCATTGAATCAAGTGTTGATTTAATGATTTAATGCATAATTATATATTTGATATATTACTTTGCACTAACTAGTATTGGTTCACTTTAAACGGATTTTCTCACTTGGTTTGTGCACATTGTATATGTGATATACTTTTGTACACTTGATTGTATCATGTTTAACTATAGTTAAGTGTAATGAATTAAGCCATGGTTAAACTAATGATTAGGGTTTTCTTTTCTTACTTATTTATTTATTTATTTTGAATAGATGAGAAAAGATTGGTTGCTAATTTTGGAGTTTAGTTGAAGCTTCATGAAGCTTTGACTTTGTAACCATTCTTGTCTTCATCTTTAACCCTAACCATTAATCTAACCTTAGTTAATTCTCTACACTTGACCATGGTTGATGATGATAAGTATTCTATTATTTTCTATTTTCTAATTAACTTATCATAACATTCTTCTTCTTCTTCATTTCTTCAAGTGAAGAAAGCTTGCCTCCATCAATGGCAAGTGATGAAAACAAGTGAGAAATCCAATTCTAAAGTCTACCCACTTCCTATTTCTTCATCCTCTACCTCTTGCCAAGTAGTAGAGTGTGTTTTCTTCACAAGTTTCTTGACTTGGTGAAGTCGGAGCTTGATTTAGCGATGCCTCGACGTAGATCATCTTCGGCATGGACATCGATGACCTAGCCCGTCCGTTCTCCGATGAAGCCGACGCTAGAGCCCGGGACTTGTTATGGACAGCGAGGAGACTTCGTTGCGGAGCTATGGAGGTGGAGCACCGGATCTACAAAGGTTGTATTTCCGTATTCCTTGTAGTTAAGTGTTAACTAGTTTCTAGTTTCGCCTAAACTTTAGCCAACGATCCGTATTAGGGTTTCTCGGCACCTAGTTTTTTTGAAATTGGCATGGTTGATGCCATGTGAGACCTCCTTAGCGTGCCTAGGAACCCTACAGTGGTATCAGAGCCTAGCTAGAGCCTTAGGCGAAGCGTAGACGGAATTTGAAGTCCGATCGAATCGAAACCCAACTCAAAAATTGCTCTCTGTCCTTTTTTCAAAAACTGGGATTTTTCAACATTAAAAATATGCAGAAAATTCAGCAGGGAAATATAAGAATTACGGCGCAAAAATTTTTCCATGAACAGTTCAAACCGCGGCGGAAACGCGGCAGAAGCCTGGCTTCTGCGGCGGTTCCGCCGCACATTGATGACGTCATCCTCGTTTGTTTGCACAGTAACTTCTATTATATTATGCTGGACTTTCTGGGTATTTTTAAAATTTTATTCAAGAGTTGAATTTTCTGGGGTTGTTTTGGGGATTCGGTGTTTCGATCGGAGTATCAGATTTTGTCTATGTGGCTT
Organism: Agapanthus africanus; assembly: GCA_030015575.1. Lineage (NCBI taxonomy): Eukaryota > Viridiplantae > Streptophyta > Magnoliopsida > Asparagales > Amaryllidaceae > Agapanthus > Agapanthus africanus. The sequence continues at coordinate 474,168,192 of CM057343.1, forward strand.
TCCGGATAAATTTTAGAATATGTTAAAAAGTTCGACCGGACATAAATACCCAATTTTTCCCTGTCGGGAAATTTCCAAGTGTTGGATTTTTCCGTAGTTTAACGGCGTTCTAAGTAGTGCAAGTAACGCGATAGACCCTCTAGAAGACAACAAACCTAAACTCGATTATGTGACCGTCTTGAACTGCCCTTTAAACCTTAGGGTTTGGGGCAGTACGGCGTGCCACATGTGAGGCGTTGGCTTGACCCTTCTACGGATGGACCGTTGGTACTGAGGCACGAACGGAATGTTGTTAGACTTATTTCATGTGTTGATCTGTATCGGGAAAAATTGGGTGTTCGATTGTTCGATCGGAAAGTTTGACATTTTCTATTTATCCGGAATGGGATACAATAATTGGAATTCAGAAGTAGTTATGAGATAACTGAATGAATATTATAAACATAGCAGTTTAGTCTCACTTGATCGGTTGCCACAGAATTTTGATGTGATCAAAAGTCCGTCGCAATCACGTAGCGTACGCGGATACTCGCCGGGTAAACTTAATAGACAGCCTCACTCCATAGCCCCGACCAAGTGACTGTAGGAGAACCACATCGCCGAAAGCATCCGTTCGGGTGCTCGCGGTAGCGGTGTTCCGCCTTGGTGCACTTCGTCGACGGTATCGGGGGTGCGGCCGCCTACTAAAGTTTGCGACGAGTATTCGATCAGGATGTCGGGAATCTTGTTGAATTACCCGACTTGATATTGAAAAGTGTTTTCGATTTTGAGACTAAAATGCGGGGTTTATAATTGTTAGGCATGCGATGTCTAAGTAATTCATTTGGTCAGGCATGCGATGTCTGAGGTGATTGCGGATTCCAACTGTTGTAGTTTTACACTTTCTTTTCTGTGACCGTAAATGTAATATGTGATATCGCCGGTTTCGTTGCTATATGTCAACGACAATTGGGATGGACATATTTACTTACGTTGATGACATGTGATGTTATGTGTTGCTGGATATATTATATTGGATCGTCGTGTTTGAATAGCCGGGGGTTTTTATGTGAGATGAGTGTTTTTCATTTTCATTCATGTAAAAACTTGTATGTAATATTCTTTTATTGGGGCACTTCCAGGTTGCGGAAGTTGTCACCCTTTGTATATTATTTACTTTTCCGCACTAGGATAGACCCAAGGAGGGGAGCACAAGTAACCGGGTTCTGGAGTCCAGTGGGAGACTAACTCGAGGAGTCGAGTCCGGGTCTCCTAACTCTAGGATTGGTAGGGTTGCTTGCCGCTCTCGTAGGGGTCTAGGGGTGTGGGTTTGGCTATTCATCACGACCGTGGAATCCGTGTTTTATACTGGCTCGTATTGAAAACACGGACGTCCTAGTATATCCAATATTTCATATGATTCTTCTGCTGCGATATTTGTGATGTGATCATGTGATGTTCTGTGATAGATACTATATATAGTATATATGATATATTATATAGACGTTACTTATGTTTTACACCCGCGCTAGCCCTGCCCCGCTCTGCCGTTAGTTACCTAACCTAACGGTGCATGAGGGGACATCGAGGCGAATGCAGATGGCATAAGTGTACGTCGTATTTATCTGTGATGATTAGGTACTTAAATGATGGGACTTCATTAATGTGATTAATGAAAGAAAAGAAACCTAAGATGTTGTAGAATCGAATTTCAAAATAAAACAGGTAGCTACAGTTCTTGCTTTGCACAGAGGTATATGTGATATATCCTGCACCTTATTCGATGAGGAAAGGACCGAGATCCCTTCACCGGGAGTGACTCCTTTAGCAAGAACTGGCAGATGCTACACACTCGGTTTGTCTTTTGATTGCTTTTAAGAGTTCTGCTTTGCACAGTGATATATATGATATATCCCGCACCTCATTCGACGAGGAAAGGACCGACGATCCCTTCACCGGGAGTGACTCCTTTAGCAAAACTAGAAAAGCCTAAAAAACACTCCATTTCAAAATTCATTTGATTCTACAACGATATCAAGTTCATTACGCAATAGGTTTTCAGAAAAACCTGTCGTAGCCCTCCGTCATTTCAGATAAGTAGTAGTTAGTATTCGTGCTACGTTTGTTGGCCTGCGTCAAGGCGTAGTGTGCGGTAGCTAACTGGTGCTTATCTGCATAAGCATATGATGTGATTGGATTAGGGTAGTCGTGCGACTTTGTTGGCCTGCGTCAAGGGTCGTGCGGGTGGGTTTAATTCAATCAGAAAATGACGGGTTGAACTTGACTAGCGGACTATGGTTTGTTGGCCTGCGTCAAGGTCATAGGACGCTAGGGGCAAAATATTATCGGGAATTTCAAGTGTTGAAATTTGCAATGAGATTGCATATCTTCTATGAGATAGTTGGATCCCGATACCCGCTGCGAGTAAGAGTTACTCCTGGGAGAGTTTTACACATTACAATTAGCCGATCAAGTAGGTGTCTAGAAAGGTGTCAACGGGGTTACGCCTCTGGGAAAACGAGGTTTACATTAATTAGGTTCGTGCGAAAGCACGGGGGACCTCCCTCAAAGTACCGACACTGGCCTGGCCGAAAGATTGGCGAACTTGTAGTGTGTAATTAATCCCGGCTAGTCTTTCCTTTTAGGGTTTGAAGGAAGATTTGATAAAAAGCAGTGGGAGCCATCCTGATTAGATAAAATAATAACCAATCTATTCTTGACAGAGCGCACGCTGAGTGTTTTCTTCTCTCTCTCTCCTGGTAGCGACCATATCACGCCTTAATCAAGATAATAATACGGATTATTGACCGAATCCGCTTGTTATACTGAGCTGGGGAACGTTGGTCCCGCTCCAACTTATAATTGTTATAAGACAGAGCAGGAAATAGGGGAATACCAGATTTCCCGTGCCGCCCAAACGAAGAGAGTGCATGCTGATGCATCATCTTCGGGTGTGTTCATTACAGAGAACTGTTTCTCTGTGTCCTTTACGTCCTGGGTATGTGATACCAGATCAGGATCCCAGATATGTAATCTGTTACATAGGGCTACAGAAAGGTAGAGAACTGAGATCGGGTGATAAGTTTCATGAGGCAGAAAACGGGGCAAGTGTTGCAGCCAAGTCTATTGGTCACTGTCACCCTGTATTACAATACGTTGATTCTGAACGAATGTTATTAGATACCGAACCTGATATACAAAATCATATCAGTCTCTTTATTAGTAAAGAAATGGTAAAATTTTGTATTGTTGGATAATGTTTTGAACATTTCCTATATCAAAAGTTGATCGGTTCAGGCACGTTATCTAAAAGCGTTGATGTTCTAAATCAAACTACAGTTCTTAGTATATGGAACACACAAAAGAGGAAGAGTTCAGAAATGAACGAATTCTTCTTGAGGTATTGTAGACTAGGTCATATCAATGCGACCCGACTAGCTAGAGTTACATGAAGATGCATATTTAAATTAGTTTGAACTTACATCTTGTGAAACTCGCCAGTCATGTCACAAAGATAAGATGACCGTAGCTCCGTTTACTGCAAACAGAGAAAGAGTTAGTGAACTCTTGGGATGATACATGTTGATGTATGTAGGTCCCCTGTCTACACATGCCAAGACCGGTTCTTTGTACTTCATTACATTCTCTGATAATCTCTCAAGATTCATACATATGTTCCTGTTGAAACACAAGTCCGAACCTTTTGAGATATTCATAGAATATAAGTAAGAAGTAGAGAACCAATACGGGTATAAGTATTATGTCCTATGATGAGATCAAGGAGGAGAATACTTGTGCACGGAAATCCTGGATTATTCTAAAGGAGAATGAGATTCTCTCTCAGCATTACTCCTCCGAATACACTATAGCACGATGGTATATCGGGGTGGAGCAATCACACCCTATATGATAAGGTGTGCTCTATGATGAGTACTACTGAGTTACCTTTTTCCTTAAGGGAGTTGTGCACTTAAGAAGCTGCATACCTATTGAATAGGGTTCCAATCAAATCAATTGCCTACCACTTCATATGTGATATGGAAGGGGAAGAGCCCATATCTTAAGTTAGTTAAGATTTGGGGATTGTCCGGCCTATGTCTAAAAGCAAAATCCGGACAAGCTCGAGGCAAGGTCTGTTATGTAGAACTGGAAATGTTCCAGCTATACAAACTGCAGCAGATGATTTGATAGAGCCAAAGGATTCAGTAGATTCCAACGAACCTCAGCCTCTCCGCCGATCTAGTAGGGTTCCTCACCCACCTGAGAGATACTTCGGTTTCTCTATGACAGTGGGAGTGAGGATTGCATCATGAGATGATGACCCAACTAGTTTCGAGCTGGCCATCAGGAGTGTGACTCTGTAAGAATGGCTGGATGCTTAGTGATCTGAGATGGAATCCCTATACACCAACAAAGTATGGACTTTGGTTGCTATAACTGAAGGGTTAAATCCCCATCAGGAGCAAGTATATCTTGAGAAGATTACTTGGTGTACATGGAAAGGTTGAGACTTTCAAAGCTAGACTTGTTAAAGGTTTTCGTCATCAACCAAGCGTGGATAATGATGAAACTTTTTCAAACAACTATGCTTAAGTCCATCCAGATCCTACTTGTCACGGCTACATACCATGACTACGATATCTGGTGGTTGGGTGTCATGACTGCTTTTCTAAATGATGTTTTAGAAGAGTAGGTCTATAAGTACACAGCCAGAGGGCTTCGTAGACAGTGGGAGCAGCGGAAACGTGTGCAAGATGCTTTATAGGATAAAGCAGGCATCGCGGAGTTGGAACATCTGTTTTGATGGATTAGTCAAAAGAAGTTGACATCATCAAAATGGTAGATGAACCTTGTATAAACAAGAAGGTAGTAGGGAGTATGGTGACGTTCCTCTTGGTTTGTGCACATTGTATATGTGATATACTTTTGTACACTTGATTGTATCATGTTTGATGATACATGTTTAACTATAGTTAAGTGTAATGAATTAAGCCATGGTTAAACTAATGATTAGGGTTTTCTTTTCTTACTTATTTATTTATTTATTTTGAATAGATGAGAAAAGAATGGTTGCTAATTTTGGAGTTTAGTTGAAGCTTCATGAAGCTTTGACTTTGTAACCATTCTTGTCTTCATCTTTAACCCTAACCATTAATCTAACCTTAGTTAATTCTCTACACTTGACCATGGTTGATGATGATAAGTATTCTATTATTTTCTATTTTCTAATTAACTTATCATAACATTATTCTTCTTCTTCTTCATTTCTTCAAGTGAAGAAAGCTTGCCTCCATCAATGGCAAGTGATGAAAACAAGTGAGAAATCCAATTCTAAAGTCTACCCACTTCCTATTTCTTCATCCTCTATCTCTTGCCAAGTAGTAAAGTGTGTTTTCTTCACAAGTTTCTTGACTTGGTGAAGTCGGAGCTTGATTTAGCGATGCCTCGACGTAGATCATCTTCGGCATGGACATCGATGATCTAGCCCGTCCGTTCTCCGATGAAGCCGACGCTAGAGCCCGGGACTTGTTATGGACAGCGAGGAGACTTCGTTGCGGAGCTATGGAGGTGGAGCACCGGATCTACAAAGGTTGTATTTCCGTATTCCTTGTAGTTAAGTGTTAACTAGTTTCTAGTTTCGCCTAAACTTTAGCCAACGATCCGTATTAGGGTTTCTCGGCACCTAGTTTTTTTGAAATTGGCATGGTTGATGCCATGTGAGACCTCCTTAGCGTGTCTAGGAACCCTACAGTTTTCGCGTGATTGCTGCCATCTCGGCCTTCATTACAATTGAGATGTCGAGTTGATGAACTCCTCCTCTAGAGATATCGGAAGAAGTAGACAAAGTGTTCGGTCTGGTGCTTTCCCACTGAAGCATCTGTTCCGCGAGATCGTCGAAGAATTGCCAAGCTTCCTCGTCGGATTTGGATTGAAAGTGGCCTTGACAAATGGTCTCCAGCAACTGCTTAGTTGCTGGATTCAGGCCCTTGTATAAGGTCTGACAAAGTTGCCATCTCTCAATACCGTGATGAGGGCACTGAACAAGAAGGTCTTTGTATCGGTCAAAGCACTTCCAAAAGGGTTCGGTAGGAAGCTGAGAAAATTGGTTAATTTCGTTTCGGATTCTCGCGGTCTTGTGGTTCGGGTAGAACTTTTTAAGAAACGCTTTTACAAACTCATTCTAACTGGTTATGGAATGCGATGCGGTGCTATATAGTCACTTCTCAGCAAGGTCACACAGAGTGAAATGAATGACTCGTAGCCGTATAGCATCGTCGGACAGTTGGGTTGTTTTCACCATTGCACAGACGTTCTGGAATTTGTTGATGAAGATGTAGGCATCTTCGGATTCCAGCCCGTGAAATTTGGGCAACATGTTGATGAAGTGGGGCTTAATTTTGAAATTATCCCCATTGGCCGGCGGAAGTGAAAGACAGGTAGGAAGTGCAGAGCGGGTGGGATAGAAACGATCCTGGAGCGCAATTCGCTGTGGCGCTTCCACAGGAGGTGGTTGCGGGTTATTCGCACCCAGATGAGGTGGAATCAGTCCCGGGGGAGGTAAAGGGATGTTAGGAGGAAATCCTGATATCTCAGAAGAAGAATTCGGTGATGATGATGGTGAAGGTGAAGATGTATGAACAGAATCTCGGTCAACATCGGAGTTGGCCGGCAAAGGTAAGGGTGAAATAGGTGTGGAGGGAGTTTCGACGTCGGAGTCGATCGCGTAGTTGGTAGCGACTAACGTAACGCGGACTAGGCGGGCACTAGTGTCCCGAGTCCAACTGGACATACACTAAACGAGTTTAGTATAGTCAGAGCATAGAAGGTGAGGGTAAGAAAACATCAATGGAGAAATGCGGATGAAAGGTGGGTGAAATGGAATTCTGGCGACAAAGGGCAAGTTTTTATAAAATTTTTGTTTTATTGCTTTTTTATATATTTTTTTAGAAAAGTTTTAGCAAAAATATGTACGGACTTATGGCACAACTTCAAACAATCACAGTCAAAACATGCACAATCATACGTAGAGCTATGGTCTTCAAAGTCCACTAGACTGCTCCTAACTGTTCCAAAGTGACAAGTTGTGAGATAACCCTCAAATCGTCTCTTCACTGCCAATTGTGGCCGGGTAAGCAAAAATGAGGAAAGGAGGGTTCCGCTCACGAATCACCGTGAGACGGGCCCTTTAAAATTACCTTTCTCACTTGTCTAAACTAGGCACCACAAAGTCAAGTTTAGATAAACGATCGAATGCCCACAACCTTCCTCTGTCCTATTGGGCACAACAGTCCTTAGTTGGCTGAGTCTAGATATTTTTTATTAAGCTCAAGGGTAATGCGTATGCTTTTAGTGATTTTTGGTATCTTAGGAAGGGTGATGAAATCCCCACCCAATCTGAATTGGTGTTATAGCCCCTTAAAGTCCGTATTATTTATGCAAAACAGTAACAAACAAAAATCTAAAATACTTGCAAAAAATTTATTTGGCAGCGGCGCAAAGAATCCTGCATAAAAATAATTTTATTGGAGAAGGGAAGAGAATTTATGCAAAGAATGCTGCAGAAAGAATAGTTCAGTGGAGTTCAGAGGAGTGGAGAAGAGAAATGGAATACTCACAGAGAGTTTTGGGTGCTGACGTCACCCTTTGACAGCGGTTCCGCGGTCAAACTTATGCTTCTGCCGCAGTCTCGCGGCTGTTTAGAAAGTTGAAGGCTTCAAATTTGTTCCCTGTGCTGAGTTGGTTCTCCTCTTCCTGTTTAGAGCCCTTGAATCTTGATTTGCTCACTGAATGTGCTCCAGAATTTTATAGGAAAGTCGTGGTTCCGTCTTGATCTGCCGCGGTGTAGCCGCGAGATATGGGTCGAACTCCCCACGACTTTGGCACTAAACTTGAACTTCTTCCTATCCTGCACACTTGCACAAAAAGGAATCAAAAATAACAAGATTATTTTCATAGTATATTTTTTTGTTTTTGGTTATAGAAATATTCACAAATTAACCCGAAATTACACAAAGAAATAAACTACCGTCTCCCCGGCAACGGCGCCATTTCATTGTTAGAGCTTTTGCGTGCTTAGTTAATTACCGCAATCAAGACGGTTTCGCTTAGTTTCTAGCCGGTTGAGTACGGGTCGTCTCCAGAGAGATGGGAATCTTTTTCTATGTGCTTTAACGAGTTAAGTCCAATTTGTCCAGGTTTGTTTGAGATTAACTATGTGCTAAAATATATATGAAGAGGGCTTGTTAGGGTTAGGATTAGGTTAGTTTGAGTTAAGAATCGCTCACTTCTTTCATTGCCACTCTTAATACCGGTGTTACGGTAATCGGCAACAACGGGGATTAGTACGACTAGGAAGGAAACTTGCGAGTATAAGCTAGGTGTTCAGTTGATAAAACTGCACATTTAATATGACATTTTTCCTACTATTTCTATATAATAAAAGGCGTTTATTATAATATATGATACATGTGAGGGTTTATCTGTAAAAATACTATTTTCATGTATTTATATGTTATAATTAACATTTGGTAGGAAAAAGTAAGCATATAATATTCATGTAACATTTGGCCCATTTAAATATGCTTACCCAATAAAATATCTTTAACCAATTCTTAATGGTTAAATTAATATCTCAATAAAACAAACTCTACTAATATTATTTGTTGAGTTTGTTGTGCAAAATTTTCAGGGCTGAAATCAAGGAAATCAAAGTTGTTAGAACAAACCTGCCTAATTAAGAAAGTAAACTAAAGAAATCAAGTATGGCAGTGACGTAGAAAAGATTTCAGTTTTCATAAATGTCAAAAGATCACCAAGAGCTACATAGATGAAGCACCAGAAATTTAAGGCCAAGATCCCACCATAAGACCGCGGATCCGCGGTCAAACCCATCCAACGGCCGCGGTTCCGCCGCGGATTTGAGGAGTTGAGATATGGGATTTTGGTAGTTAGGATCCTAACAACTAGTTTCCATATTAGGAAACTAGGGTTCTGGCTCTGTGACTATAAATAAGGACCGAGAGCCTCTTGGAAAAATCATCAAGCTGAAGAGATCACGAAGTCCGCGACAGGCTCACGCATCCAGGCTGATCATCAACTGTTCATCTACCTCCTTAGAAGAGATCGAGAAGCAAACTAGGTTTTTGTAATCATTTTCTAAGGAAACAAAGTGTACTTGATCTTGTTGATTAATAAAGGTAGTTTTATTCTATTGCATTTTATTTTCTTCATGATTTCTATCTTTTCTTATCCTAACATGCACGAGTAATTCTTTGCTTGTTAGGGTTCATGGGATTAGGGTAGATTAATTGATGATGAAAATACCTAAACTCTTTTTACGTCCTATAAAGTTTATAAAGTTTATAAACTTTATTAAAAGAATCATTAACATCCTAATCGGGAGCGCTACCAATTCATTGTTAGTCTCGACCGCGATTAGAGATTATATTAATGATTGTTTTGGTAAAGGCAAGATATGAACAGAGTTCCGTGTCGAGATAGGGGTTAAGAGTGGGAACCCTTTTCCCTCCAGAAACCCTAATCTACATGCATCACTGTCGTTTTAGTTTTAAATCTATTAAAGGATAAAAAGAATAATCTTTAATTAATCATCCATAACTACTAAATCCTAATGAACCCTACAAGCCCCCTTCTTATATAAACTTACATCCGTAGTTAATCTAGATCTATATTTTGCATCGTGTTTAACGTAGATATAGATCCTACAATCATTATACAATATTCTTTATTCCTCCTTTCTTTTTCAACACATCTAAAGTAAGAATAAAAGATTCAACGTTTCCCAGAGGACGACCCGTACTCATCTCGGTCTAGCTACACGCGACACCGTTATTTATTGCGGTTATTCTACAAACTTCTTTAAAACAGATCAATCACTAGGCTTTCCAACACTTAGTTTCTTCCTTTTGGTCCTTGTCCGTCCGTTCTTGGCTCTTAGCCTTAACCTCCGGTTAATTCAACCACAACCGGTCTCGCTAAGGAGTCACCGCTATCATGTAGGATAGGGTGCCGTAGGGAGCGGATTGTGGTTCAATTAACGGGAGTCCGAATTAAGATGTTGGGCAAGAAAAGAGTGAGAGAGATTTCCTTCTCTCAAACTTTCCTTATCCTACCCTAACAAGAGAAACTACTCACCCATTAACAAGAAAAAGAAAATAAAACAAAGGAGGAAGATAGAAAGAAAGGGGTTAGAAAATCACAACTAGCTATTTGAGACCTCACTTTGGCAAGGACCATACTTAAGCATCATTGTTGTAAGGATAAAGAAAAATAGAAGAAGAAAAAAAGAAAACAACAAATAACAACAACTAGATTAGCAAATGAAAATTACAAGAAAATATAATTAAACACAATAACAAGACAAGCATGTTAAAGAAAAGAACTCTTCTTTTATTCATCACTCATAAAGTTCACTATAAGTTTTAATGGAGAAAGATGAAAAGAGGAAGAAGAACTACAAAATCTAATCCTAAAATCTAATACAAAGAAAAGCACCCCTCACTTGGCTTTGCACTGGGTTATTTATAGGCAGGAAAATGAAACCCTAGGGATACAATCTGAGACAAAATGATATTACAAAAATACCCCTAAAAATGATCCAAAACAGAGCCGACTCGGCCGCGGATCCGCGGCCTAAGTGCCATATCGGCCGCGGTTCCGCGGCCGTTTGGTGGAATTTGGGGACCATCTTTTCTGGGGTTCTCCATGTTGTTGTTTTCTTCTGTTTTGTACACTTGGTTTCTTAGAAGCTCTTCAGTTTTCTTCCAGATTTTCAGCAGTGTAAAAGATGAAATGATGTAGACTTTTTGCCTTGATTTTCTTGAGCTCCGCGTTGAAGTCTTAAATCTTGTGCTGCCCTTGTGCTTTGTGCATGAAAATGACCAATGATTTGCCATTTTGTCCCCTGAACTGATAGGCGGTATTATACGGATAGTGCGCGGAGACCCGTATTTATCTGTGGTTGGCGGAAGTCCTGAATTTGTTGCACTTTTTCATGAATTTCACTGCTTAGAGCTGAGAACCTGTAACCTGCAATTATTTAGCAAACACGGATCAAGAGTACCTACCTATATGCAATGTGATCAAGAATGGGCGGTATAAAAATGCAAAAATCTGATATGAACAGATCTTTAGGCGCACTATGGGCACAGGAGAATGACCAAGAGAAAGAGAGAGCCCTCTGCTATTTGAATCGAGTTTTCCTGGGGGCAGAAAACAACTACTCCTCTATCGAAAAACACTGCCTGGCGTTAATCATCGCGATAACGAAGCTTCGGCATTATGCTTTGGCGCATGAGATCCATCTCATATCAAAGGTGGATGCTCTCAAGTATTTGATGTCAAGAGCCATACTAACAGGACAACTCGCTAAATGGGCCCTTCTCTTGATGGAGTTCTCGATAATCTATCGACCCCTCAAGGCGGTGAAAGGCCAGGCCATCGCCGACTTCCTCGCTGAGCATCCGATACCTGGTGACTTACCTTTAAATTGCGAACTGCCAGACGAGAACGCGTTTGACACTATCGAAGGGGAGAAAGGAGGGAGTGATACCCAATGGGAACTCTATTTCGACGGAGTATCTTCCATGAAGAAGCGACAGCACAACACCCCCATAATCAAATCTGGGGTAGGCCTTATCTTCGTGACTCCACAAGGAGGGATAATACGCTTTGCCTTTTCCTTAACAGAGCCAAGAATAAACAACGAAGCGGAATATGAGGCTTTGATCGCAGGTCTTGAAATCGCTGTTGACATGGGGATCAAAAATCTCCTTATATACGGAGACTCCCAGCTGGTCGCTAGCCAAGTAAACGGTGACTATCAGACATGTAAGCCAGAGTTGGTAAAATATGGCAAAAGAGTGCAACAGTTACTAACTCAAATTCCCTCCTACGTATTGGAAAGCATACTGCGTACAGAAAATAGCAAAGCGGATGCATTAGCCAAACTCGCTAATGAACTGGCTGACGAAAACCTCGATGACGTAAGGATCATTGTACAAAGCCGTCGGGTTCTTGCACCAGCAGAAATATCTCCGGAGTCGTCTGAAGAAAAGGAAGCGACCAAGTAAACAGACCTACAAATAGAATACCAAGAAAAGGCTAAGGGTTGGAGAGAAGTCTTTATATACTACTTCAAATCCCATCAAACACCGGAAGATGCATCCTCAAGACATCAGCTCATGAAACGAGCTCCGTCTTTCTCCTTCGTCAATGATACTCTATATAAGAGATCGTTCGACTCTCTGTGGCTAAGATGCCTGGGACCGGAAGAAGCAAGGAGAGTGGTCCAAGAAACTCATGACGGACTCTGCGGTTCCCATCAAGCCGGGCCAAAGATGAAGCTGAAGATTAAAAGAATGGGCTACTATTGGCCCACGATGATTCAGGACTGCCTCGAATACGCGAAGCAGTGCCACTCGTGCCAAATTCATGGAGACTTCATCCACCAGCATCCAAACCCGCTACACCCAACAGTGGCTGGCTGGCCGTTCGAGATGTGGGGACCCGATATAATTGGGCCCATCGAACCAGCGTGATCCAAAGGACATCCGTTCATATTGGCGAAACTGATTACTTCTCTAAGTGGGCAGAAGCCATACCGCTAAGAGAAGTGAAGACGGAGAACATCCTCCATTTCTTCAAGACACACATCATCTATCGGTTCGGCACACCGCGACGAATTATCTACAATAATGGGCCGGCCTACAGAAGTCACAGAATCAGCCGCTTCGCATAGCAGCATAATATAGACTGGACATACTCTTCGGTCTATAATCCCTAAGCTAATGGTCTAGCTGAGGCTTTCAACAAAACCTTGACAAAGATCATAAAGAAGACGGTGTCCAAAAATAAAAAGGACTGGCACGAGAGACTGCAAGAAGCTCTCTGGGCGTATCGGACTACGTTCAAAACGGCTACGAATACAATGCCGTATGCATTGGTATTCGGCACGGAAGCAGTACTCCCCTTGGAGATAGAGCTACCCTCTCTACGAGTGGTGGTTCATTACGAACTAACGGATGAAGAGAATGCTCATCTTCGGCTTGAAGAGCTCGACGCCTTCGATGAAACTCATCTCATGGCGCAACAAAACTTGGAGGCTTACAAAGAAAAGATGACAGGCTCATAAGAAAGATTAACTAGGCCGAGAACATTCCGCCAATGCGAACTCGTGCTAGTTGTCAAAAGAACTATGATCCCCAATCGTACCAAACGGGGAAAATTCGAGCCAAACTATGAGGGCACGTACATCATAGACAAAGTCTACCAAGGGGGGGCTTACTTGCTCATGGATATGCATGGAGAAAGACCTTTCCGGTCAATAAACGGTCGATTCCTTAAGAAATACTACGCCTGACGGGTCACAGCCCGGGTTAATGATAGATGACGACGCTTGTGTCCGCTCGCTGTCTTCCTAAGTACCAAACTCTGTAAGTGCTATCCGGAAAAATTTCGCCGCAAAAACTAACAGCGGAACGAAGCGTCCCTAAACTAACAACGGACCGAAACGTTCCTAAACTAACAACGGACCGAAACGTCCCTAAACTAACAATGGACCGTAACGTTCCTAAACTAGCTAAGGGCCGAAACTTCCCTAAACTAGCAATGGACCGCAATGTCCTGAAACTAGATACGGACCGTAACGTCCTTAAACTACTACGAACCGCAGTATCCTTAGGCTAACGTGGCAAAAAAACGGTACATCCATAAGAGAAATGCGCACGGATGAAAACCCGAAAGGGCTCCGTGAGTAAAAACAGCAGATCTGCCGGCGAGTTTGTGAAAACCCGAAAGGGCACAGACTCGTAAAAAAATTCCTGTGCACTTGCAGGGTCCTTTCGACCTTGTAAGGAGAAAATACCCGTGTGAGATCCTTACTACTCACAGGGGAGCAAAACACATAGGAATCCTCACGATCCCTAAGGAGAAATTACACTTATGAGATCCTCAGGACTTGTAAGGAGAATGTCCCCCCTATGAGACCCTCACGGTTCACAGGATTCAAAAGTCTTAAGATACAGGGACCTGGACCTGTTCTTAAGCCATCATATCCCCCAAACTGCCCTACAGGCGGTCAATATTGACCCTTGTATACAATCCACGGGCATAAATAAGGGTTCCCTCACCCAGTTCCACTAATGGTGTGAAATTCCCCTATCTGGTGAACAACACCTGTAGGTCCTCTCGACTTGCAAGGTGAAAATGCTCTTGTGAAATCCTTACGATTCTCAAGAGAAAACGCACTTAGGAGTCCTCATGACTCCTAAAGAGAAATTACACCTACGAGATCCTTACGACTCGTAGGGAGAAATACCTTTATGAGACCCTTACGGCTCACGAAATCAAAAGCCTTAGTCGTCAGGTCCCTAACCCTGTCTACTAAACCTTTGTTCGATAGCAGCGAAGGCAAATGATGATTCGCTCCTGGAAACGTTCCAGTAGTAGCGATATTGATGCCTAAATCGGTAACAAATTCCAAGTCCTTTCACGGCAAGTGATGATTCGCTCCTGGCAGTATTCCAGTCGCGGCGATGCTGATGCTAAGATTGGTATCAGAACTCAAGTCCATACTCGCAACAGAATCAGTGAGACAAAAATACATTAAAAAAATAGCCGAAATGATTGGGCAACTCGCAATAAAAAGCAGCGAGTAAAAAGAAAAATAGCCGAAATGATTGGGCACCGCGAAAAATAGCCGAAATGATTGGGCAATCGCGACTTTCGCGATATAAAAAGCTGAAATGATAAAGCATCGCGGAAAGAAAAAAAATGAAAGAATGAAACTTTTGCCCTACAGGAGAGTCCATACTGACCCCTGTATACAATCCATGGGCATAAACGAAAAAGGAACCATATTTCCCAACAAACTCTGTCAAAGGGAGAGTCAGATCTCAACGGCAGCATCTGCATCCCAGAAGATCAACGTGGCGTTCCTTCCCGACACCGCAGAAAGCGGAAACAAGTCAACCAATGACCTCCCCGCCGGAACAATGTTCCGTCTCGGAAACAGGTCAACCAATGACCTCCCCGTTGGAACAACGCTCCATCTCGGAAACAAGTCAACCAATAACCTCCCCGCCGGAACAACGCTCCGTCTCGGAAACAAGTCAACCGATGACCTCCCCGCCGGAACACCGCCCGGAAACAAGTCAACCAATGACCTCCCCGCCGGAACACTGCTCCGTCTCGGAAACAAGTCAACCGATGACCTCCCCGCCGGAACAACGCTCCGTCTCGGAAACAAGTCAACCGATAACCTCCCCGCCGGAACAACGCTCCGTCTCGGAAATAAGTCAACCAATGACCTCCCCGCCAGAATAATGCTCCGTCTCGGAAACAAGTCAGCCAATGACCTCCCTGCCGGAACAATGCTCCGTCTCGGAAACAAGTCAACCAATAATCTCTCGATTCGTCTCAACCCCCAGGGAGATCTGTGTCCCTGCGCAAACCTTTCAACCCATAAAAAGAAAACTCTCTTGTGAGATCCTTACGACTCTCAAGAGAAAACGCACTTAGGAGTCCTCACGACCCCTAAGGAGAAATTATACCTACGAGATCCTCTCGACTCATGGGGAGAAATGTCTTTATGAGACCCTCACGGCTCATAAGTTGAAAATTCTTAGGCAGCAGACCCGAACTTGTTTCCTAAGCTATCGCTACCCTACAAGGAGTTCAAAATGAACCGTTATCTACCATCTACAGAACACATTTGCTAAAGTCACATGCCAATGACACGACAAAGAAAAGAAAGCGCCAGTATGAGATAAAATATGTCCTTTATTCATGAATAAAAATGAATACAAGATATTCCTATTCGTAAATGAATACAAAAAATACACAATGACGAAAAAATGCTTAAGCCGGTGCACGGTACAGTAGGCTCGTAAACTCGTCGGACTTCCGCTGGACCTCGGCCCCAAGCTCTGTTATGGCTGTGAGATGAGTCCCCGCCTGAGCCTGTTGAGTCTGATAAGAAGCAAACCGACTCTCAAGCTCCCTTTCAACTACTTTATGAGCTTCAACCATCTCGCGGGTAAAAATGACGGTTTTATCAAGAGCGACCACCACGGTGATAGCTTCTTGAAGCACTCACCAAATTTCATACGCACGAGTGGCCTTGGTTGGCGGCGCACCGTTCGATCAACCCCCGCAGGCTCGTCTTTGCATTCAAGAGCTCAGAAGGAAGACGTATGCACTTAAGACCATGTAGGCAAGCCTCCACTCGACGACAATACTCAATCCAAAACATGCACAAACCATGTGCTATGTAAGGCAATAAGGAGAGTCATTGGTGTACACCCTATTAAGCATGCATTCACGACTGTATGCCTGCTTAAATGGAAATGGTATCCAAAATGCACTGATTTGCGAGCAACACGACAATAGCGCTCGCACTTAGAGGAAATTCCTAGGGGTAAAGTATAAAGCTCATGTACACAGGTGGGATGCACGTACGAATATATGACGAACAGAAAAAATCAATAGAAAGCATTCAGCAGTCAATAATAAGATAAATACATCGATTTAAATATACTACTCTACAGGGAAAAGATCACCAAATATGGGATCAGAGATACAGGGGTTAACAAAACAAAATACAAAGTTCTCCAATTTCCTCTCTGCCTTCTCCAACATGTCGAAGCGACGGTTTTCGCGAGGAGTTGCTCCCCACCGGTTAGCACCGTGTTCATCAGCAAAAGCGAACATGATGGCCTTCCGAGCTCTTATTTGACTCAATAAATAAACCGAACGATCCTTCATAGGCTGGGTAATTAAGTGTGCCTCATGGAAGCGCTCAATTTTGTCCTCTGCCGTATCAAGAATCGCCGGAGTCATCTCAGCCGGATGAGGGGGGATATCAGCAAGCACGGATAGAAAGATCATCCGGAGCCAAATGGAGCCCATAGGAAGAGGAGAGCCCCTACGAGTCAGCAGCTCATACATCACCGCATCACACTGAGCGCGGTAAAAAGAGGGTCTACTAGCCGTGCGACAAAGCGAGGAATAATCTCCTCAATGGGCACCTCCCATGGTTGCCGACGAGCATAGGGGCGGTTGCAAGCCATAACCTTTGGTTTGTTTCTCAAAATGATCACCCTAAGGTCTAAATGGTTTTCTCTTTAGAGGGGAAGAAAGGCACGGCTTCAGGTTATAAAGGTAACCATTCAATGCCATGCACAGAAAATGTTGTGCATGGTGGAACTATTCCCAAGGCCTAGAAAAAGGGGAGAGCATGGGAAATGAAAGAGGTGACTCATTGGAATCAGAGTAGGGAGATAAAACGACCTCATCAGTAGAGACTCATGCGCATGGCATGTGAGCACCCACATTGATCCTTTTGAAAACTAAAACGGCACCGCACATGCATAACACGTGAGCGTCGGCGCTAATTCAGGATTAAAATCCCTAACAGCGCCTCATGCGCAAAACACGTGAATTCCAACAACATTATAATGACGCTTCATGCAGAATACATGTAAAAAATGGGGGAAGAAAGTTTTGTCATCCATACTCCAAGAACTCATACAAAAACAAAAGAAAATGTTTACAATGGCAAAACACTAAATCCGGGACATGGATCGAGGAATTCGGAAGCGAGGCCGTCTAAAATGCTTCTAGCTTTTCTGACCATTTTCATGTGCATCTTCTCACGAATGCAAGCGTCAGGATCCTCGCTGATGTCATCCGTCCTCTGGTAGGCAGAGATTATCGTCGTCTGTTGGAAAACTTGATGCAAGATATCAACAAGATTATCTCACCGCCTCTTTGAGATCAGGCCCATCAGATATACTGAGTGCACCTTGTCTTCGGTATCATCAAGTGCCTTAAGCGGCATGGCCTCATAAAATCCAGGAAGTGCTTCCCAAATCGCTCCCATGATGATCTTCAAAAGAGTGGAACGACGGGGAAGTAGTCGACCGTTGTACTCATCGAAGCGAAGCATAACCTCAGCGCATTGGGCGTTTGTAAACTCCTGGTTTTGGCAGCGGCCTTAGACGCGAATGTTTTCATAAGAAATAATTTCGTCGAGATCATACAGATGAGCGGCCATAGTATCTGAAAAGAAAAATCAGTGAAAGTTTAGTGATCAAACTGATCAAGAAAATTCTCATTAAACAGACACGGGAGTTTAAACAACTCTTGCATCCCCGTAGAGAAAACAAGTTCTGTTAGAATACCCAAAAAATTTAAAATTGTGCAACCTTATGAAAACACTCAATAACATCGGGGAATGAAATTCTTGAAGGGCCGTTTGATCTTTCAGAGCTAAGCTCTTCGGTAAGGAATTAAATTCCTTTTATGCGATGGAATTAAATTCCAGAAACCCCCATGATAAGGAAATGAAAAATAAAACCCCCATGAATCCTCAAGAATCAGAGGGGAATGCCCAAGACATTGAGGTTTACTCCTCCAAGATCATGTCTGTGGATCTCTAAGAGATGGGCTTTAAAAAAAAAAGCAAAGCTTTCTGCAGAATAAAAACTCCAAGATCTCTAAAATCTACAAAACGAACTCTAAGAGTTCTTCATAGAGATGAACAATGTTCTAATTAATGGGTTAAGTAACCCTAAAAATCCATTTTAAGATCTACGATCTGAGAAGAGCAAAGCATTGTTAATAGGTTCGATCCTTACCAAATTTGGGCAGAGTTCTAACTCTAAAAGGGATTTCCTTGGGCAGAGATCTAAGATCTGGAAAGAGAATTAAATTCTCAGAAACAAGAGAGGAAGAAGATGAACAGAAGTCATCTCAAGGGCCAAAAACCCTGCTTATAGGCGCTGGAAGACGATCCAACTTCCAAGATGATCCGACGGTGGAAAGATTTCCACCGCTGCACTCACGTGTGAGCCGCGTGAGCGCAACGGTGGGGGAGCATTTGTTTCCCCCCAATAAAAGAGCAAGGCTCTATTCAAAATTTGAACTGAGGCAGCGCATCACGTGCAAAGCACGAAAGTGCCAACGCCAAGAGTTAAAAACTCTGAGGCAGCGCCTCACGTGCAAAGCACGAGAGCGCCAGCGCCAGAAATAAAAGTTCTCCACCCTTGGATCAAAGATCCAACGAAGATGATAAATCATCAAATTACAGAATTAAATTTTGTTGAGGAAATATTCCTCGAATCTTCCTAAAACGGGAAAGGTTGATCTCTGTAAAACATAGCACCGTTGGATTAAAGATCCAATGGTGATTAAAAATCACCAACATACAGAATAAGCTCTGTATGGGAAAATATTTTCCCAATCTTGTTGAGAACAAGAAAAATACCCTCTATAAATCAGAAGGCCTAGGATCAAAGATCCAACGGTGGATAAAATCCCCAAATCAATTAGAGATCTCTCAATGAGAGATTTCCTTAACTAAATCAACAAATCAGCCTCCACTATATAAAGGACCCAAGACTTCAATTCTTGTACAAGAGGAGACCCCCCCCCATAAATTTCAAACTTCAAGACGAGAACGATTTCTCCTCAAGGTAAATAAAAATAAGAGAGATCATAGCATCTCCTCCATATCTAAGAGTTTAACTCTCACATCAGAAGAATTTAGTTCTTTTTCCAGATCTCAGATCTATAAGACAAAGTCTTTCAAAGTAAGAATCTAATTATCAGAGAATTGAATTGAGCAGAACAGAAAACTCAGTGCTTAGCACTCAAAATCTGGCGCTCAGTGCCGAGCGCTCCACGTGCTCCTCATGTGGGCGCTATTTAATAAGAAGCGCTTAGCACTCAAAGTCTGGCGCTCGGCACCGAGTGCTCCACGTGCCCCTCGTGTGGGTGCTATTTAATAAAAAGGTGCTTAGCACTCAGTGTTTGGCGCTCAGTGTCTGGTGCTCAGCGCCGAACGCCTCACGTGCTCTGCACGTGGGCGCCATAAATATTTTAACACTCCATATAAAAGAATATAAATAAAACAAAAAGAAAAGGGGTGTCAGAACCCAAATCAATGCTCAGCAGTGCTGATACAGAAAGGGGATCAAACCCAAATAAGTAATCAAGTGGGCTGAGCCCAAGGTTGCCCAAACCCCAAATCGACCGAGCCCATATGTCTTCTTCTAAATTGGCCTTAGTCCCAAACAAGACTACCAAGTCCCTGATGAACATTCATTGGTTCAAGGATACATCTCCTCACACCTCTGATACATATCGTTGTAATTCTTCAACATCTTCAGAGAGGTGGCGGGTCCTGACAACCAGCAACCGTGGACCGCAATGTCCTTAAGCTAATAACGGACCACAACGTCCTTAAACTACTGTGGACCGCAACGTCCTTAAACTAAACCCTCACCTCAAAAATGGTGATCCGTGGACCGCAACGTCCCTAAACTAAATTACGGACCGTAACGTCCCTAAACTAAAAACTGGACCGAAACGTCCTTAAACTAAACTTTGGAACGAAACAGCCTTAAACTAAATGTGGGCCGTAATGTCCTTAAACTAGCCTGTGGACCGCAACGTCCTTAAACTAAAACGATAGAGCCCAAATGCTCTTTTGTTGGATCAAAAATGATCTTGAATCCTTATTGAGTATATCGTAGTCCAATATCGGATTAACGTATCCTTAACAAACATTTGAGTCGATCTTAATCTTAAACAAGGTTAACGATCCTTAAATCAAACAAACCCAAATCTAAGAAAATACGGATTTGGACTAATCCACGCCCTATGGGCGACAACACGAATTAGTCTCCGTAAACAATCCATGAGCAACCAAAAATAAAACAAACGCACACGACACAAAGTGACCTTCTGGAGCAGGAGAAAGTGGTTATCGCTACGCAGTAATGTAATTAACTGCAGGGGCTTGCGCCTGCAGGGAAGAGCGTACCCACAATCAAAAAAACCCTCACAACAAGGGGGAATCTGACCTAGTCTGCTACAACGGCCGCATCCATCTAAACCTCCGATACATGGTGCCATAAATTAACTTAACATCTTCGTAGAGGTAGACAGATAAAACCAAATAGCATCTGCCCCCAAATTTAGGCAAGACGGCCTACGCGGTCCCGTCTCCGGCTTTCGGCGGTAAACACTAGAGAAGTTGGGTGTTCGGTATCACACGGGCTGTGAGTATGCGACATCGCAATAATTGGCCTTAAGTGCAAGTAGGAGATTGTTAGCTATAGTGCCATCAAGGTAATTATCGTAATCACAAGCAGGTGATTATGATGATTGAGGAAGGACCTATACTGGTAGAACCGTCTTACTCGAGATGATAGTATGCTATCCGGTTGTCTTTATCATCATGTACATGTTGATAGAGCCCAAAGGATTATTGCCTGACTACCAGTATTATGATGGCGATCATATACATGGGAGCTGGGGGTCTATAAGCACATCCTTAAATGTCCCTAGTCGTGGGAGTATCGAGACTGGGCATCGATACTCCAGTGTAGACTAGTGTATACTGATCGATACCCCGACGAGGGGAGGTGGCCAGGTCTCACAAGCCATTGGTGTTAGTTTGTTTATCTAAGATATTATACAGGTGCTCATTGGGTTATGAATACACTGGACGGACTCGCAGGGAACCTGCTAGTTGGTATTATACCTATTGTCAGATAGCAGTTCCCAGGTGACATGTGTACAGGTTAGTCTGTCGACCTGAGATCGTCATTTGTCTCGTGTTAGTTCCCACTGTGCTTTGATTACTACCCTACCATGGCTCAAAGGAGTCGTGCAAACAGGTTTTAGTTGGGTACAGTCCCGAGCCAAATGTAGGCAGTGATCGGATCGTCGGGGATTCGTCTCTCCCGGTATTGGGGGTTGATGTTGCGTTGTGCACGGGTGGCCATCACCAGAAATCTGTGGTCACGGTGGATGAGAATTACCGATCCAGGATCGATAGTTTTTCTGGTGGTGATGGGTTTCATGCCGACACTAAATGTCGCGTTGTTAGAGGTCTGACTTTATCCACCCCCTAGACTCGATATGCGATGCTCTTAGACGAACAGACCGGACTGTACGGATATTGTCACTGTCAGACTCAGTAGGGGTTCAGGATGAGTTTGCTCCTCGGCCTCCCTTTCGCTCAATACCTGGGTAGCTGTTACGCACAGCTAGTGCCGCTGACGTGCTTGTGGTTAAACTCACTGCCAGCGTATTAACGAGTCTTTAGAGTCCCACACAGAGGGTTTTTATGGTTCAGGCGATATGGTGTAGATGACGTATGTTGGTACATACAGGTATCCGATTAAATATGTGCACATGCTGCACAGACTTTAATCGGACGGTTGATAATACTAGCGGCTTAGGGTTGAGCCGGATTATTAAATCGGGTTTTTATATAATAATTTATATATGTAATTATATATATATGTATTCTAGTATTATTGTTCAGTATTCATTTTCTCTCTTGGCTATTCGTATTTTTGTACGAATACACGTATATGTATTTCGATACATGTACCGGGTTGTATTTCGTATTTATACGGAATAGCTTCTAGAAGTGGACACCTCATTTGTATGATTTTCCTTTTTTGGAAATTCATTTTCTTCACAAATGAGGTGGAGGAGTGAGGTGGCATGAGCATACTCTTGAGCATGTAGAGAGGTATGACATGCAATTGTTTATTGGATAAATTGATGAGATATTTTTCTTTGGTTGATTGAGAATGAGAGGGGGGCAGCCACATTTTGGAAGAGGCTTGCTCATTTTGTTTTCTTGGCTTGCCTTGCTCAATACTTGATTCTTCACTTTCTCTCTTCACTTGGCTCTCATTCTCACTAAAAGACTTAGCACTTTCTTGAGTTGCCCATGCCACATGTTTCCTCACCTCCTCTTCATCTTCTTGAGTTGCTCATTGAGCATATGTGATGAGAGAAAATTATAGTGACACATTCCTACACCTCCACTCTCCATTGCTAGCAACCTTGGAGCGTCGGTTGCCTCGCTCGACGAGACTGAAGCTTGCGTCGTTTTCCTCAGGTGGATCATCGTAGATGGAGGAAGACCGGCAAACAAACTCGATCAAGGAGCCACTAGGAGCTTGGGGATGATGGTTGAAGACCGAAGGACACGGATCAACTTGGTATAACCATTCTAACTTCTTTTTATATCTTTCTAGTTTAGGGTTTAGGGTAGATCCGGGTATCGGGTAATGGTAGCGCCAGTTTAGAAAAATTTTGTTCCGCATTTGGCCACGGTTTGATGGCCCGGGCGCTGCCGTAATCCAACATGGATTTCTTGACAGCATTACCAAGGAGTTCAAAGGGCAATAACGTAGTATGGGTGATCGTCTATCCACTGACCAAGGCTGCTCATTTTATACCATTTCGAGTTAGTCAGTCGACGGAGGCTTTAGCAGAGAGGTACATGCAGGAGATTGTGAGATTGCATGGAGTACCGGTGAGTATTGTTTCTGATCGTGACACCCGGTTCCTATCACATTTTTGGAGGAGTCTACAAGAAAGTTTGGGAACTCGCTTGAAGTTTAATACGGCCTATCACCCTCAGACTGATGGACAGTCCGAGAGAATGATCCAAACTCTTGAAGTTATGTTGAGAGCTTGCATGTTAGACTTCAAGGGTTCGTGGGAGGATCATTTACATTAAGTGGAGTTCTCGTATAATAACAGTTTTCAGGCGACGATACAAATGGCTCCATTTGATGCATTGTATGGTCGTAAGTGTCGCTCGCCAGTATGTTGGGACTACGTTAGAGAAAGAAGATTGTTGGGACTGGAACTAATTTTGCAAATTGTAGAGAAAGTTAACTTGATTTGTGATCATATGAAGGTGGCACAAGATCGACAGAAAAATTGGGTTGATAAAGGCCATTAGAGTTTGTTGTTGGTGATCATGCGTTCTTGAAGATATCACCGACTAGGGGAATAATCCAGTTTGGTAGTCAAGGTAAGCTTAGTCCTCGATTCGTAGGACCTTTCAATATCATTGAACGTATTGGAGAAGTGGCGTATCGAATGGCTTTAATACCGTCCTTGGCAGCAGTGTATGACGTGTTTCATGTATCTCAACTTTGCAAGTATGTTCAAAATGAGACGCACGTCCTAGACCATTCGAAATTGATAGTGAGAGATGATTTGAGTTATGAAGAGCAACCGATGGTTATTGTGGATCGACGAGAAAAGGTTCTCAAGAATAGAATGGGCCCTTTAGTTATTGTTTCGTGGGGAAATCGTTCGCATGGAGAATCTACATGGGAACATGAAGATAAAATTCGACAAAAGTTTCCACTTCTGTTTCCTTGAATCTGTATTTCCTTGTTCTTGACTTTTCCCTGTTTCCGTGAATTTTGAGAACGGAATTCTTTTGTAGTTGGGTATAATGTAACACCATAGCATGATAGTACATTATTTGGTGATATTAAATAATGCATTGGGTTTTCTTTTAATTATTTTCATTTAGGTTATTATTAGTGTTTGGATAGTATGTTTGATTATTATGTTTTTACCCGATCCGCTTGTGTGAAATCCGTTATGGGTTGATATTTAGATAGAGTATATTTTATTGATATTTATCCATAGAATATGAATCTCAAATAATAAGTTCTGGATATCTTTTGAGATTTCGTAGAGATTGATGGGGGTTTTATAATATCTTTATATAATATTGGTTTAGTTAAATGGGTTATATATAAGGGTTTTTATAATATCTTTATATAATATTGGTTTAGTTAAATGGGTTACACACACACACACACATACATTTACTTTTATAATTAATATAATAAAAATTAATTTACCATCTCCTCTCTCCTCTCAACTCAAAACACACCGAGCCCTAACCCATCCTCTACCTCACTGCTGGCGAAGCACCCTTCACCGTCATCACCACCATCTTCTTCCCTTCACCCCAGCAACTAACTCCTTCCTCCTCCTCATTGCAACAGCACCTCCACCTAGCCGTAGCCATCTCCATCACCTCATAGCTGAGACCCCATCACCTGCATCTTCTTCTTCCTTCAACTTCATTGTCATCTTCTTCAATCCTATCTCCTTTATTCCTTAAACCCACAATCATCATCATCGCAATCTCAACTCCCTTCGACCCAAGCAGCAGCCGCAACCATCTCCATCTCCCAAACTTCGACTGAGCATCCATGCCTCGTCTTCGGGAAGCTGTAGTCGTATTTTTCTTCCCCTTGTCATTTCGACAGCAAGGCTGAGCACCCAACACCTGGTCGCCGTCGCATTGTTCTTTGAACCGTCGTTGTCATCTTCTTGCTTCCCTCGCTTGCAGGCCAAAGCCGAGCACTCCAACCAAACCGAGATCCCTCGTAACGTCTCCATCATCATAGCTACAGCATCGAGCCCGAGTTTTGGCCGTAATCATGCATCGAATCATGTTGTGCTTCGTGTTTTGCATATCATCTAGTTCCGTGATCGATCGAGGCAAGTTTCTAGCTTGCTACATATTATAATTACGCAATAGAGACACATATTGTCGTAATATTATTATAATGTTATTTTATACAATTATATATATTTATAATTCATATGTCGTTAAATAGATTCATATTAAAGTTTTATAATTTAGTTTATAATGTATTACGCAAGTATATCTAAATAATAATACCTAATAATTATGACAAACTATTCTAATACGGTCAAGTTGATCAATTGAACTTGTAAGAATTGATATGGTTATTTCTTTACATCATATTTCACACCTACATAACGGTTACAACTATATTCATCATGACTTGTTTACACGATGTTATTACGAAATAAACACTTCACCTGATTTAGTACACCATTCCTGACATGCATGTAACATGCCATACTGTTACTTTTTTGTTATCATGCTAGTACCTATTTGCCTGCAATACTTATTGATGCCAACTGTTCACGCCAAATTTTTTGGCTCGGAGCTTGTTGTTCCCTTATAAAAAGGGGAGAGAAGATAGAGGAAAAAATTCTTATAGTTTAGCATCAAGTGTTAAACACATGGGCGCTTAAGCACTGAAAATAAATAACTAAGGACCAAATTGGCCTCACGTGTTAAACACGTGAGCGGTCATATGCAAAACATATGAGCGCTGAATAAAATAAACCTAAAGGCCAAATTGGCCTCACGTGTTAAACACATGAGCGCTCATATGCAAAACATATGAGCGCAGAAAATAAACAGGCTAAACCCACACTAGGGGTCACGTGTTAAACACGTGAGTTCTCTTGCCGCATTCTTTGGCAGCGATCACATGTAAAGCATGTGAGCGCCCCAATTTAAAATGCTACCATCTATCAGAATTAAATTCTATGTATAGAATTAAATTCTATTTGGGAAATATTTTCCATGATCTTTCTAATATAGAAAGATCTTTCTCTAACAGAGAATTTTGGATTTAAAATCTAATGGTGATAAAATATCACCAATTAAATCATCTGATAAAATAAAATTCTATTTGGGAAATAGTTTCCCTGATCTTTCTAATATGGAAAGATCTTTCTCTAACAGAGAATCTTAGATTTAAAATCCAATGGTGATAAAATATCACCAATTAAACCATCTGATAGAATTAAATTCTATATGGGAAATATTTTCCTGGTCTTCCTCAAATTAGAAAGATCTTCTCTGTTAAACAGAGGACCCTTGGATCAAAGATCCAACGGTGATTATAAAATCACCCATCGATCATATGATAGAATAAAATTCTATGTGATAGAATTAAATTCTATATTGGAATAAAATTCTAATCTTGTTAAACTAACAAGATATCCATATGATAGAATTAAATTCTATATTAGGAAAATATATTTCTAATCTTATTAAACTAACAAGATATCCATATGATGGAATAAAATTCTAATCTTGTTAAACTAACAAGATATTCATATGATAGAATAAAATTCTATCTTAAGAAAATATTTCCTAATCTTGTTAAACAAACAAGAAATCTTCTCTGTTAAACAGAGAGCCTTTGGATTAAAAATCCAACGGTGAATAAAATTTACCGATTGATCTAAAAGATCATTTTGGTTGATCATAAAATCAATCACGATCTCTCAATGAGAGATTTTCTCAACAAATTGATTTTTCTCTTCTCCTATAAATAGGAGCAAAGAGATTAATCAAGGAGAAGAGGAAGAAGGAGAAGAGACCCCCCATAAGCTTCTGTAAAAATACAGAAGGCTCTAAAAACAACAGAGAATTTAATTCTCTCAAATAAAAAGATCTCCCTCCTAAAAACCCTAGGTGAAGAAAAAATAAGAGATCAAAATATCTTTTTTACCTATCATATCACATCTAAAAGTTTAACCCTTCTCAAAGAACTTAATTCTTTCTTTGGATCTGAGATCCACAAGAAAAGCCTTCCATAAATTGAGAATTTAATTCTCATCAGGAAGATCTTGTTCTTGAGAATCAAAGATTCAAGAAAGAACAATTTCGAAAAGAACATGGAAGAAAAGAACATGAAGTAGATGGAGTACATAATACTCCAGGAACTTAGTTCCTTCAAATCAAGAACTTAGTTCTTATAGAACCTGATCCCAAATTCTCAAAATAGTGATCTTGGTGATCGTTAATGGTCAAAATACCATTAACAGAGATTTATGTTCTCTAAAAAACATCAACAGAGAATAAATTTCCAAAAAACATAGCGCCCCACGTGAAACTGTCACGACCCGAAATTTAGTTCGTGACCGGCATTTAAATCACGCAACGTTTAAAAGCGTAACGTAACTTAAGTAAGCCGAAACCCAGAAATATAAACCTTTTTAAAGAAAACAAAAAAGGTGAAGTTTTGAAATAAAGGTATGATGAAATCAAACGTTTTCTTAAATGCATAGATAATGGAACATGAAAATGCAAGTGGATTATACTAGTTGAAAAACATGTTTCGTCTTTTAAAAATTTGGGCAGCACCTCCCTTGTATATTTTGATCCAAAACCGCACATACATAACAACAATAAAGGCATCCCCAAACGGGAGCTAGCTCTTCGCCAATCGGCGGAATCACAACCACGCAAGTCAGAAATATATGTATACGACTCCCAACGGCGAAGATCAACATAAAAGGAAAATGTAAGGAAGCAAGACATCAAATCCCCCAATAGCGAACATATAATCCATCGCTCTAAGTCTCGCAAGCACAAGTCTTTCTAAGTCTTACTAATTATACAAATACTAGTTTCTAATTGATGGAGTTGACTAGATACAACAGGAATAATAATACAAGAGTGGGCACGATCCAATATGTCCCACCTACCATAGCAAATCACCAGAATGCAAGCTGTGTGCCAGCGATACTTCTACTGATCCATGCGGTCAAACCTGCAAGGACTGTGGCACAACAGGAGTGAGTTGCTAACTCGTGAGTAGAAAACATCAGCAGGTGAAAATCGAATAAAACGACGATTTCCTAGGTCAACTATATCATAAAGATAATACTATGATATCTAGGGTGACCGTGTCTGCATATATGCCAACAATAATCAATGCTTGTATGCATGTGGATATCATCCACGTGTCCATCTATCACACAACAACATCATGGAACCTGAGTCTCCAACATCGACACTCGAAACATCATGAAAGAATATGCATGTAAATATGAGGATATCAACCAACGTGTCTCCATCAACGACACATAAAAATCATGAAAGCTGGGTATCCAACATCAACACTCGAAACATCATGAAACACATGTCCAACATCGACACGTAAATCCTCAAATCTCGGGCTCCGTCAGTCCGGATCGGCCCATGAGCTCCGTCAGTCCGGATCGGCCCATATCATCTCACAACTCCGGTCGGTATCCTCCGGATAACCGCCAAGCCCAATACTATCACCGGTAGGTAGTAGTCCCTCTGTCAGGCTCATCGTCTACTGCACAGCATACCTTTCTTGTCCCGGGGTACCATACCGGGTCCACCATGTAATCACAAACGGTTCGTCCAGCTCCTCAAATAGGGTATCACATAGCTCATAACCGAGAAAACACATGGTGGACGCCTCGAAATATCATATCAAGAGAAACCGGGTTTTTAAAACAATACATAATTTCTTTTGAAATATAACTACGGTTCTCAAATCCAGAATCTCATGAAAACAGAATCTCAATGCGTATAATCGTAAAGCATGACGTATGCAAACATAGAACAGAAATGTGAGCATATCAGTATATCATGCAACATAGCATAATGATGTGAGCATAGCAATGTATCATGCTAACGAGTCATATGATAATTGATTGGTGATTTTGTATGTGTTTTGCGTTTTGAATCAAAGTTAAGAATATACCGTAATCAAGACGGTGTCGCTTGGTACCTAGCCGGTTGAGTACGGGTCGGTCCACAGGGAGATGGATTCCTTTTCTTTATGTTCTAACGAGTTAATCCGATCAAGTCGGGTTTTGTTTTAAGATCTAAGAATGAGATTAAATTGATTTAAAGGCTTGCTAGGGTTAGTATTAGGTTAGTTCGGAAAAGAGATTCTACCCACTGCTTTCTTTGCCTTAGTTAAGAATTTAGGTGTTAGGGTAATAGTCAATAAAGGGGATTAGCACGACTAGGAAGAAACGTAATTTCTTCCCTTTGGTCCTTGTCCGTCCTTTCTTAACTCTTAGCCCTAAGCTCTATGTAAATCAACCACAACCGGTCTAACTAGGAAATCACCGCTATCTCGTAGGATAGGATGCCGTAGTGAGCGGTGTGTGGTTGAATTAAATAGAGTCCTAATTAAAAAATTATATGGGAAAAGAAAGGAGAGAGAGAGGGATTTACTTCTCTCAAACCTTCCCTCTCCTAACCCTAACAAGTGAGGAATTACTCACTCATTAGGGTATTAACAATGGAATTCATTTTTATGTTTTATATATTAGAAAACTAAATTGCAGAAGACAAAATAAAATAGCAGATATTAAAAGAAAAGATAAAAATGCAGGAATTAAATTCAGATAAAAAGTTTTACTTTATTGATGCACTCTTGACGATTACAAAAGAATTGAAATTTTAAACTAGAAAATAAACAGAGTAATCTCTAAAGAGAGGCACCTAGAAGAGGCACCCTAATTAGGCTCTCAACTTTCCTATTTATAGATAGGAGAAACCCTAGGGTTTACATCTGATCCATACATGAAATTACAAAACAACCCCAAAGACCGAGTCAAAGCACCGACTTATCCACCGACACGTGCATTGCACGGCCGCAGAACCCGGCCATAAGCTTTGTTTGGCCACGGTTCCGCGGCCATCTTGAGAAATCATTGGCTCAAATTCTTAGGGTGGCTTCATGTTGCTATTTCCTTCTGTTCTCTTCTCTTGGTTCTTCAGAATCTTTTCTACTTTCTTCCAGATTTCTACAGTGCAGAATGTTGTGGACTTTTTACCGTGAGCTTCGCGTTGAAGTCTTTAATCCAGTGCTGCCCTTGAACTGTCTTGTGCATGGAACTATTTATTGATCTTTGTTTGTTTCTTAAACTGGTAGGCGACATCATACAGATTCATCTATCTGTTGGTCGTAGTCTCACATTTGTAACGTCTTTTCATTAATTTCATTGTATTGTTCTGAGAACCTGTAACCTGCAACTTTTTAGCAGACATGGATCAAAAGCGCCTATTTATTTGTAATATGATTAAGAATGGGCGATATAATAATGCAAAATTCTGATATGAACAAATACCCCCAAACTTATCTTTTGCTCGTCCCGAGCAAAACTATTTTATTCTCGAAAAAATCCTAACCTCACTTTCGTAGGGAATCACGATTGCACTGAGCTCGTGCAACAAGCCGTTAAATCTCTAGGTGTCCCTAGTAGGAGGAGTGTTGTCTCGTGAGGGTTTTCAGCGGATACTACCTACAAAATCCGATCAATTTGGCCTATTGACTTTCATTCTTCAATTTGGTGTTTTAGCAAGAAATTCTATTATCTTTAACTTAGAAATCATCAACCCGGATTTTTCACACTCACTTATCTTTTAACTTAAGATCGTATATGTTCTGCAAATTTATTCAGCTTTCAGTATCTTTTGAATTTTCCTTCTAAGGCTCCATCTCAACTTAGGAATTTTTATCATTTCTACTGAAGATATAAGTCATATCTTTCATTCCTATCTCTTATCCAAACCCCAATCATATATCCCTACGTGGGTGTATGTATCACCCCTATACTTGGAAATTCAATTCTAGCTATCATACTCTTGTCCATCGTCCAAAGCACTTTTAGTTGGTGAATTTTAGATGAAATTGCTCACACATCCTTCATGCGACCGTTAATACTTCTTGAGGTACTAACGACCGATTACAAAATGTGTTCGCGCATTAAGACGTAATTCCTCGTCTTATAATACCTAAGGCTTTAGCAGTGACTCCCAAACCATTTGGTCTAAGGCACTAGGTGATGAAGCACCCTCGATATATATTTTATTTATGCAGCCTTAAGTAATTACAAAACCAGTGTTCATTTTTTTTTTATTCACACATGTACTTTTATTTTCTTTTCCTTCATACTAAGGATTTTAGACAAGAGCATTTCAAGGTATTCTCTACTATTCCAAGTTTCAAGGTGCGTGTCTGTGCAAGTTGTAGGGTATATATTTTCAGAATTTAAACTTAAGCTTCAGAATTATTTTTCAAACTTACATTTCAAATAAAAATTCAATACTCTTCCCTTATTTTGACTTAGAACTGAACTCAAAATTTGCCTATTTCTAAATAAACTACAAGGACATATATTTTCTACAGTTAAACTTTAAGAAAGGTTATTTTTAGGGTTTTTAATTTACTAAGTTTAGGATCTAGTTTTTCCTTACTATTCAACTGTTGAACTTAAGTCAAATATGGCCAAAATTGAACTTTTCAATTTTTATAATTTTTAAAAAATTTCAATTTTTATGGGTTTTGAAATAAGTATGCAAATGCAAAATTATACATATGAATGCGAAGGGAGAAAGCTTACCGAGCACACCCCCAAACATAAACTTGACAGTGCCCTCACTGTCAGGCTATACCAAGAGGGTAAAAATTATCGGCGCTCCACTGTTTTGTTTATTTATTAATTTTAAAAATTTTTTTGTAAAAGAAAACAAAAAATATATATACACAAAAAGATCCCCCAAACTTAAGTGAAACAGTGTTTTCACTGTTTAAGCATTAAAGTTCAGAGTTAGGGGGGAAAGAACAGTATCAAGCTATACAAGGCCTTACACAAGCCAAATGTTAGCACCAACCATTCAAAAAATTTATCATTATAATGGTGTGGTTGGTGAAAGAATGGAGTGTAGAGAAAAGAAATGAGAAACACACGAGACCGTGTGGAGATAGAAGCAGTATACGGTCTCGGTGGAGGAGAAGAATGGCGGAAGGGAAAAATAAATGGTGGTGGTTTGACTTCTTCAGGTGGAGGTTGATTAATCACAAAATCCGTGTCATTTAGGAATGCATGTTCGTCAGCAAAAAGTTCTTCAAAACTCTCATCGATATAATTGAATATGTTGCTCTCAGTAAGTTTTGTGCCAGAATTTATCATAATTGATTTGTCAAAAATTATGGAGGTGGAGACTCGAAAAACTCATCTACATCATTTTCAAAAGTATCCAAATCAAGTTGGCTTTCTGGAATGATCAAACTTGAATTATCGGATTGTGATTCATCAACACTCATTGAAATTATAAGAAGAATAGAAGAGAAACCTGAGAAAGTGGGAGAAAGAAGTTGAATACGAACTTGAGGGTGGAGATGGAGTGTATAAATTAGCACAATTTGTAATGACCGATGTGTAAAAAGCGATTGTGCTAATCTATCAACCCACTGAGAAATGAGGTCAAATCCCTCAAGATTCGTGAGAAAACATAGGTACGTCGAACTTGGTAAAGCAGACATTGAAAATGAAAGGGATACGGTTTTTTGCGCGGTTGGAACGACAGAAAGGATGAAGGGGATTGATTT
This sequence comes from Agapanthus africanus, assembly GCA_030015575.1. Taxonomy (NCBI): domain Eukaryota; kingdom Viridiplantae; phylum Streptophyta; class Magnoliopsida; order Asparagales; family Amaryllidaceae; genus Agapanthus; species Agapanthus africanus. The sequence continues at coordinate 474,201,044 of CM057343.1, forward strand.
AGGAAGTGTAACAGTTAAAGGTTCAGGAGGATGAATTGGAAAATCCGACTCATCAAACAAAACTGGTTCATCCTCAATACTATCCTCAATACTTTCCTCAAAATTTAGCTTATCCATACAATTCTCATCAAATTCAAGACGCATATGAAGTTCGGGAGAAACATTTAATGTCTCTGGATGATGAATTGGAAAGAAAAACTCATCCAAATTTGTGGGTTCATCATCCAAAATATTCCCAGCGTCAATATCCTCGATCAAGTGAAAATTAAATTTCTCAGACACCTCATCAGAAGCATGGATATCAATCAATTCAGGTTCTAGAGTGGAGGTGTAGAGGTCAAAAGGATTGGTGACGGTTTCACTCGAAAGGGACCCTTCACAATCAGGTAAATCAAACACTACAAAGTCGCACAACTCATTACTCATTCTATTTTCAACTGGTGAACCATTTGGGACACTCGATAGACATTCAAAACCGGAGTTGTGGGATTCAATTGGGGATGGGTAGGTTTGATTTGGAAGTGTGTACAGCTCACTCTCACCACTCAAATTCTCAATCTGTCCAACCGTCTCATCATACATTGGAAAATTTGGAGCTAGTTGGAAACTAGCTACCGGGTCACTAGGTTGTATAAGGGCGGCCATGGACGCATTCAACTCCATTATCTGTTGTCTTGACGCTACCATAAAATCTTCCAACGACTGTTCCAGACTAGACATGGGTTGTGAAGGGGTTTCAGTAAAAGATTCAAAGTTGTTTGGATACTGGAAACTCCCAAATGGCTGTGTAGAAGCAATGTCTAGGGAAGGTGCAACAGTTGGGTAAGATGGATAGGAATTGAATGGTTGGACAGTATTAGGATCAACATTTGGATAAAAAGGTGAATGGAATTGTTGATCCCAAGAACTGGAAGTGTTGAAAGGAGTGAAAGATCGGTTAAGAGATTGTTCAATATGTTCAGCAATAGACATGGGTTTCGGAGTTATCACCGGACTCTCAAAAGGGGTATCAACGTAAGAAGGTGGTGAAGGTTGAAACGGTTGATACAAAGTGGATTGCGGAGTCCAACTGTTTCTCCTAGACGCGTCTATTCGATCTTTCAAAGAAATTTTTGGCATGGAGGGGTCGTCCGAAATTCGACCAAAACAATGAGCGTAGGAAGTAATGTCTAGTTGAGGGTACCAAAGTTCGGCGAGTTTTGCGAGGTGGGGTACCCATGATGTGAGGAAAGAAAGGAAAAGAATGTGAATTTTTATATTTTTATTTTTATTTTTATATTTTATATTTTTATTTTTTTATTAAATTTTTTTTGTTAACCCAAAATTACACAAAGAAAGAGACTACCGTCTCCTCGGCAACGGCGCCATTTGATTGGTAGAGATTTTGTACGTGTTTTGCGTTTTGAATCAAAGTTAAGAATATACCGCAATCAAGAGGGTGTCGCTTGGTAACTAGCCGGTTGAGTACGGGTTGGTCCACAGGGAGATGGATTCCTTTTCTTTATATTCTAACGAGTTAATCCGATCAAGTCGGGTTTTGTTTTAAGATCTAAGAATGAGATTAAATTGATTTAAAGGCTTGCTAGGGTTAGGATTAGGTTAGTTCGGAAAAGAGATTCTACCCACTGCTTTCTTTGCCTTAGTTAAGAATTTAGGAGTTAAGGTAATAGTCAACAAAGGGGATTAGCACGACTAGGAAGAAACGTAGTTTCTTCCTTTTGGTCCTTGTCCGTCCTTTCTTAACTCTTAGCCCTAAGCTCTATGTAAATCAACCACAACCGGTCTAACTAGGGAATCACCGCTATCTCGTAGGATAGGGTGCCGTAGTGAGCGGTGTGTGGTTGAATTAAATAGAGTCCTAATTAAAAATTATATGGGAAAAGAAAGGAGAGAGAGAGAGATTTACTTCTCTCAAACCTTCCCTCTCCTAACCCTAACAAGTGAGGAATTACTCACTCATTAGGGTATTAACAATGGAATTCATTTTTATGTTTTATATATTAGAAAACTAAATTGCATAAGGCAAAATAAAATAGCAAATATTAAAAGAACAGGTAAAAATGAAAGAATTAAATTCAGATAAAAAGTTTTACTTTATTGATGCACTCTTGACGATTACAAAGGAATTGAAATTTTAAACTAGAAAATAAATAGAGGCATCTCTAAAGAGAGGCACTTAGAAGAGGCACCCTAATTAGGCTCTCAACTTTCCTATTTATAGATAGGAGAAACCCTAGGGTTTACATCTGATCCATACATGAAATTACAAAACAACCCCAAAGACCGAGTCAAAGCACCGACTTATCCACCGACACGTGCATTGCACGGCCGCGGAACCCGACCATAAGCCTTGTTTGGTCACGGTTCCGCGGCCATCTTGAGGAATCATTGGCTCAAATTCTTAGGGTGGCTTCATGTTGCTATTTTCTTCTGTTCTCTTCTCTTGGTTCTTCAGAATCTTTTCTACTTTCTTCCAGATTTCTACAGTACAGAATGTTGTGGACTTTTTACCGTGAGCTTCGCGTTGAAGTCTTTAATCCAGTGCTGCCCTTGAACTGCTTTGTGCATGGAACTGTTTATTGATCTTTGTTTGTTTCTTAAACTGGTAAGCGGCATCATACAGATTCATCTATTTGTTGGTCGTAGTCTCACATTTGTAACATCTTTTCATTAATTTCACTGTATTGTTCTGAGAACCTGTAACCTGCAACTATTTAGCAGACATGGATCAAAAGCGCCTATTTATTTGTAATATGATTAAGAATGGGCGATATAATAATGCAAAATTCTGATATGAACAACAATACTGAACAATTAAGAGTAATAGCATGATGTAGCAATTCTACTGTGTAAGTGACATAGTCATTATCGAAGATGAAAGTGTGTGAGCCGGCAAATCTGTGTAAGTGTAACATACGCATCATCGATTATTGTGTACGTGTACTAGCGCAGGTATATGTAATGCAATGAAAATATCATGAACGTAGCAGAAAGTAAATCATGAGCGCAATGCCATATGGTATACGTATCTAATCAAATCTCTACGTAAAGGCTAAACTAAGCAGTGTAGATAGGGATTAAATATCTATAACATATCCGAGTCGGTGAATCCATCAATCGGCATCCAGTCCTACAACATCAAGTACGGTATAACCCATCGTACGGCATCCTCTAGTCAAGGATATGGATCAATCATCCGGTAAAATATCGCGTGCGGTAAACCATCGTACAACGACAACAAACAGAATAGGGATTCTAACGACCTATACAGCAATGAGGGTATGGATCTAAGTCTCGTATGGAATAACACTCATAATTCTCATATATATATATATATATATATATATATATATATATACCTATATCTCATATCACATCCGTACCAATCTCATATCATGGGACCGACAAAGGTATCAATTATCTCATATCGCCTTGCATCCGTATAACGACATATCAAACCAAGTCACCATATCTCATCGTATACTCTTTTCATCACATCAATATCTCACATCAAGTCATCTTATTAATCTCATGTCGTATTTATCGACCTCATAACATGCCACTATAATCTCATACTGATTCTTTTCCAACTATATATATATATATATATATATATATATATATATATCGTGATTCGCATTCACGTTTCACATCCTTAAATATCAATTCGAGATATCCTTTCTATCATATCGTTTCACACTAAAACCATTAACTATAACTTAAGTTGTGGCATATCTTGTCTCTAAATTACAAATCACATATCAATGGTTGCGGGGGTGCTATACGTCATCCACCCGACTTTCCCCGTAGATATAAATCTACTCACCTGCAATCTCCTCGCTTAGCCGGAGTCGATGTGCTTCGTCGTCTCGGAAGTCCATGCGAAGGTACCTACAATAAATACACAGTCGCAATGCTATTAAAATCAAGTCCGGAAAACCGATACGGCACACGGTGCGCTCATAGGTTAGAACCTATAGCCTACGCATGCAAAAACAACCAAACAACCCTCGTCGTTGACGTACAAATATCCAACGACCCAATACAATATAAAATACCAAAACTTAAGTTCATAAATCACAAATACCAAATTCAGCAACATAGGAAATCACTCCCAGATTTCATCTTAGGTTAATTGGGACTAAACAAGCAAATACAGGGAATAGTTTATAGGGATTAGGAGCTACAGCCAAAAAACCAACCCCAGAACCCAACAGAAATCCGGCGACATCACCAGAATACCCGAGCTCGCCGGCCAGATTAGGGGAAATCGGCTCGTATTTTGGTGGTGGTCTTCTGGTCTTTTTTCTAGGTCTATGGACTTGTTTGATTTTCCTGAAACTACCCCAGATAGCTCCAGATACCCTGTAGGCTATTAAACATCACAAAACCGACACGGGTTAATTTCTAAGTTCGTATTTTGGTGCTAATCATGGATCTTGGCAAGTAAAACACCACTAAGGGTTAAGTAAACACCCACTACAGATTAGAAGTCCACACAAACACCTAAACCTTCTCTTGAAATTTCCAAACATCACTAATCTAAATCGATTTAACTCTAAACTACTATAGGGTGCTAGGAAACTCAAAAACTAAACTTGAAGTGTAGGAATTACCTCATTTGGAAACTCAAGAATTTTCTTGAGTTACTCAAAGTCTTCAAAATCCTACTTTGAAAGGTCCAAAGGGTGTAGGATGAGGTGGAGATCAACTTTTGTGAAGAGAGTATAGCGTTTTGGTGAAGAAATTGAGATGATACATGGAGGTGGAGGGAGGATGAGGATGAAGAAGATGAAGAAAACAAAGGGAGAAATGTGAGGGGGGCAGCCCACTCTCTCTCTCTCTCTCTTATCCTCACCCACATGGCATGCCACCCACTCTCATGCCCATGCCCCATGTCATAAGTGTGTCCCCCCTCTCCTTAATAATTCTCTTTTTCTTCTCATAATAAATAAAACCAAATGTAATGAACAAACATGTAACAAAAATGCAACATGTCATGGTGCACTAACCATAATTAATTAAAAGACGGATTTGGCCCAATCGCGATTAGTAGTGCACTAATCAAGTTTAATTTTAAACTTGAATATAATTAATTATAAAAATGTCAAATCCAATAAATATATTTTTAAATGAATAAATCATTTTAATCTCCAATTATTTCACAAATATTGGTATATATTTATACCATTTTACGAAAACCCCAAATTCGCAAATCGAGTAGTTTTCGCGAAATATATTATTTTAATATTATATTCCAAAAATAATATTTTATATTTTCTGAAATGTTGCAATCTTCACCTTAAATAAATTCGGTCCCCGAATTTAAATTTAAATCCCCAAATACTAAAACATTTCAATAACCAGTTCAATCACGGGGCTCCGAAATCATGGAAGATACAGAAATACCACAGCGCATCAAGTGCGCATGAAAACGAGTATAAAACTCAAGGTCGAACTCCGTCAAGCGTAACGCAATCACTGGAGTTATAATGGAGATACAAATCTCGAAATCCACTACTGAAATCCAATATACACTAGTCGAATACTATAATACGTATATAGTACGCATCCTTGGAAAAATCTCCTAAAACTGAATAAAACACATGCAAAATCTTTTCTGAATTGTTGTGTGATGCGTAACTCACGGCACAAGTGACAGACGCTCATTTGTAAAGTAGTAAATATACGTTCATATATGTTTTGCTCAAATATATGTTCCTCCATTTTGAAATATCCCAAAAGGTTTTCCTTTATAAACGTTCATGTCGCTCGCGGACACGTAGGAAATAGCGAGACTATAGCTCCTTTTTGAAAACCTCTTGGTAAACTTTTTATGCATGCAAAGTACTTAGGTACTGTCCTCAGATCAGTCTTGTTCGGCTACTACATAATATAGTGCCCACCATGAAAACAAAGTGCTCAAAAGCAAAATCAGCCTCAAAAGGTGTATCCAACATCATGTACGTCTGGTGCGCACGGAAATCAAAGCCAAATACAAGTGCTACGAATATGCACAAAAGCAAAACTAAGTGCAAAGGGTGTGCACGGAAGCATCTGTCCAGTGCAGCGGATGTGCACGACAACAATATCAAGTGCATCTATAGTGCATGAAAATCTCAACCCAGTGCAACTAACCTGCATGAATTGAAATCTAAATCAAGTGCATCCAACATGCACGAGTAGAACCTCAATCAAGTGCATCCGACATGCACGAATAAAATCTAAATCAAGTGCATCCGACATGCACGAATAAAATCTCAATCAAGTATATCCGACATGCACGAATAAAATCTAAATCAAGTGCATTCGGTGCGCACAAAAACCCCACACCATGCGCCTAATATGCGCAAAAATCCAACCCAAGATCGTCAGGTCCGTATAAAGAATCTAGTGCAGTAGCATGCACGAAAACGAACGTCAAGTGCAACGCGCATAAAAAACATAAATCTGGTGAAACAAATGCTTAAAGACATAAATCGGGTGCAACCAATGTATGGAATATAGATCTAGTGCAACAAATGCACGAAATACAAATTCGGTGCATCCAATGCACAAAATACAAATCCGGTGCATTCAATGCACGAAATACAAATCCGGTCCATCCAATGCACGAAATACAATTCCGGTGCAGCCAATGCACGAAAACTCATCCATATTTCAAATGCTCACAAAAACAACACCGAGCATGCCAAGGTGTATTAGAATCATAAGTGTGTGCAACTGCGTGCACAAAACACGTATCAATGCACTGCAAGCACATGCGAGCTATACCGAGTGCAAAAACCAAATCGATTTCGTACCACATGCACAAAATCAAATCAACCGTATGAAATCCACGAAATCATAACCACTTGCAGCAAAGGCAAAAAATCAATATTAAGTGAAATTGATATGCACAATTCATAAGCCAACACAACGGTGTATAAAACATATATCAAGTGCAATAACAACGCACAAAATGTAAATACCCAGTAGGTGCAGCCATGGTGCACGAAACCAATATCATGAAACTCAATCATCAAAACTCAAATCCAAGCGATATAAGCGTGATACTCGGATCACAAATGCAAATCGCAACAAATTACATTGAGGTACACCTCCAACAATGTCGAAAAATGTCGGTGCGCCCAAAACTGGCAGAGCAAGCACATCCGCCTGCCTCCTGCTCACGGCCTGGCGTCCTCTGTCTCTGGGTCCTCATTTTCTCTGTAGATTACCAATCTCGCAATCCATCGGCTCGTCGGCTCGGTCGGGTGTACTAACGGAAACGATTCCGCTCTGACACTCCTCTGGTCATCTTTCCGCCAATTAGTATGACCACTAGTAAAGCAGCACGTCACTGGTATCGGCCTCTGGCCCTCTGAATACACATGACACAACTGATCCTCGGTGCAAATCTTATCGCAGCAGTGTCCTGGAAGGAACCTGCTCAAGGTCTCTTCTAATCTCATCTATGCCGAACTGTACGGAGGCTGGTACTCTTGCATAATTTTTTTCTCTTTTTCTGGACATCTGCGTTCTCAGCACAACATTTCCTCAGAAACTAGCCGTATCCCAACGCCTCTGTATACATATCAAACCTCTAATCTCAACGGGGAGTAACAACAGCTCGTTAACATCTCGCACGAACCTCTTGTTCCACTCGTCTTTATTATCATCCACTTCGACGTCACGTCATGCTATCAGCGTACTGCAATTGTTCTCGGCTACAATCAATCTGGAGTCTCACGCACGGACTCGAAATTACGAACTCGGTATCTTCATCACTCTGTAGAAGATATCTAGCCGAACACTTCCTCAGGAACTCGTCCCAATCATCGGAGGAATATACTTTATTCATCCGTTCTCGATCAACTCACAACGCATCTGGGTGAGGTCCTCTATCCGAAGCTGGTCAACTTACTGATCTCCTATCGGATCATCCAACGAACAACGTCATCTCTGGATCGATCTACTCTAGATCTGAATAAGATTCTCCACATTGGAAATCTTCAACTCAATTGAGCCTGCTTCGGCGAATCAAATCAGAAGAATCATCTCAGTCGCTCAACTCAACTCAAGATAGACTAGCTATCTTCTGTCGCATCTCTGCTTGAGAACTCCAGCGATCTCAGTTCATAAGCTCTAGAAGCGACATCCCATAAGTCTCAGCAACGGCTGGGTCATCTGTTTACACAGTAGACAACATCACGATCTTTGAGGTAGGCTGTACATCAACAGTCCTCTCACAACAGGCAGCCTCTATCAGTGGCCCGATCATCCAATACAAAATCGAACACTCGCCTCAACCGAGAGGTCACAATACAAACACTAAATCGATACGTTCTCATGTCACCAGAAAACATGATAGTCAGTCCTCGTCCATGATGAGCTCGCCCTGAACGCATCACTAGCAGCAGCTCAATCTGCGCTCAAACCATGGTGACAGGAACCTTAAGCATGTGTCAATGAAGATAGATCGAAGGAATAAAAGGAATCAACAGATCCAGAATGGATACATGATCATAAGGAGGAACGGAATCAATGAGAGTATGATCATGGGAACGAATAGAATCAAGGATCTCAAGTATATACATCCTAAGGTCACTTAAGCGGAGTATCATATCGTAAGTATCCGCGGAACATATGCACGGTACGTCACTCTATTTGAGTTACCTACTCCATCAATCAGGGTCAACCTATGTAACGAAAGTTCGGGTCTAATACCCCTCATGTTCAAGTCTAAGTTCCATAAGGTCAAGCCTAGGTTCCGAAATATTTACGCTCTAGACTCCGCATAGTCAAACCCAGACTCGAACCAAGGTCAAACCTAGCTCTCCGATACCAACTTTGTCATGACCCGAAATTTAGTTCGTGACCGGCACTTAAATCACGCAACGTCTAAAGGCGTAACGTAACTTAAGTAAGCCGAAGCCCAGAAATCTAAACTTTTTTAAAGAAAATAAAAGAGGTGAAGTTTTGAAATAAAAGTATGATGAAATCAAACGTTTTCTTAAATGCATAGATAATGGAACATGAAAATTCAAGTGGATTATACTAGTTGAAAAACATGTTTCGTCTTTTAAAAATTTGGGCAGCACCTCCCTTGTATATTTTGATCCAAAACCGCATATACATAACAACAATAGAGGCATCCCCAAGCGGGAGCTAGCACTTCACCAATCGGCGGAATCACAACCACACAAGTCAGAAATATATGTATACGACGCCCAACGGCAAAGATCAACACAAAAGGAAAATGTAAGGAAGCAAGACATCAAATCCCCCAATAGCGAACATATAATCCGTCGCTCTAAGTCTCGCAAGCACAAGTCTTTCTAAGTATTACTAATTATACAAATACTAGTTTCTGATTGATGGAGTTGACTAGATACAACAGGAATAATAATACAAGAGTGGGCACGATCTAATATGTCCCACCTACCATAGCAAATCACCCGAATGCAAGCTGTGTGCCAGCGATACTGCTACTGATCTATGCGGTCAAACCTGCAAGAACTGTGGCACAACGGGGGTTGGTTGCCAACTCATGAGTAGAAAACATCGGCAGGTAGAAATCGAAAAAAATGATGATTTCCTAGGTCAACTATATCATGAAGGTAATACTATGATATCTAAGGTGACCGTGTCTTCATATATGCCAACCATAATCAATGCATGTATGCATGTGGATATCATCCACGTGTCCATCTATAACACAACAACATCATGGAACCTGAGTGTCTAACATCGACACTCGAAACATCTTGAAAGCATATGCATGTAAATATGAGGATATCAACCAACGTATGTCCATCAACGACACATCAAAATCATAGAACCTGAGTGTCCATCATCGACACTCGAAACATCATGAAACCCGTGTCCAATATCGACACACAAATCCTCATATCTCGGGCTCCGTCAGTCCGGATCGACCCACGGGCTCCGTCAGTCCGGATCGGCCCATATCATCTCACGACTCCGGTCGGTATCCTCCGGATAACCGCCGAGCCCAATACTATCACCGGTAGGTAGTAGTCCCTCTGCCAGGCTCATCGTCTACTGCACAACATACCTTACTTGCCCCGGAGTACCATATCGGGTCCACCATATACCCGCAAACGGTTCGTCCAGCTCCTCGAATCGGGTATCATATAGCTCATAACCGAGAAAACACATGGTGGACGCCTCGAAATATCATATCAAGAGAAACCGGGTTTTAAAAACAATACATACTTTCTTTTGAAATATAACCGCGGTTCTCAAATCCAGAATCTCATGAAAACAGCATCTCAATGCGTATAATCGTAAAGCATGATGTATGCAAACATAGAACAGAAATGTGAGCATATCAGTATAACATGCAACATAGCATAATGATGTGAGCATAGCAATGTATCATGCCAACGAGTCATGTGACAATACTGAACAATTAAGAGTAATAGCATGATGTAGCAATTCTACTGTGTAAGTGACAGTCGTTATCGATGATGAAAGTGTGTGAGCCGGCAAATCTGTGTAAGTGTAACATACGCATCATCGATAATTGTGTAGGTGTACTAGCGCAGGTATATGTAATGCAATGAGAATATCATGAACGTAGCAGAAAGTAAATCATGAGCGCAATGACATATGGTATACGTATCTAATCTAACCTCTACGTAAAGGATAAATTAAGCGGTGTAGACAGGGATTAAATATCTATAACATATCCGAGTCGGTGAATCTATCAATCGGCATCCAGCCTCACAACATCACGTACGGTATAATCCATCGTACGGCATCCTCTAGTCAAGGGTATGGATCAATCATCCGGTAAAATATCGCGTGCGGTAAACCATCGTACAGCGACAACAAACAGAATAGGGATTCTATCGACCTATACAGCAATGAGGGTACGGATCTAAGTCTCGTACGGCATATCACTCATAATTCTCATAATTATATATATATATATACCTATATCTCAGGTCACATCCGTATCAATCTCATATCATGGGACCGACAAAGGTATCAATTATCTCATATTGCCTCGCATCCGTATCAAACCAAGTCATCATGTCTCATCGTATACTCTTTTCATCACATCAATATCTCACATCAAGTCATCTTATTAATCTCATGTCGTATTTATCGACCTCATAACATGCCACTATAATCTCATACTGATTCTTTTCCAACTATATATATATAGATAGATATAGATCGTGATTCACATTCACGTTTCACATCCTTATATATCAATTCGAGACATCCTTTCTATCATATCATTTCATACTAAAACCATTAACTATAACTTAAGTCGTGGCATATCTTGTCTCTAAATTACAAATCACATATCAATGGTTGCGGGGGTGCTATACGCTATCCACCCGACTTCCTTCGTAGATATAAATCTACTCACCTGCAATCTCCTCGTTTAGCCGGAGTCGATATGCTTCGTCGTCTTAGAAGTCCACGCGAAGGTACCTACAATAAATACACAGTTGCAATGCTATTAAAATCAAGTCCGGAAAACCGATACGGCACATGGTACGCTCATAGGTTAGAACCTATAGCCTACGCATGCAAAAACAACCAAACAACCCTCGTCGTTGACGTACAAACATCCAACGACCCAATACAATATCAAATACCAAAACCTAAGTTCATAAATCACAAATACCAAATTCAGCAACATAGGAAATCACTCAAAGATTTCCTCACAGGTTAATTGGGACTAAACAAGCAAATACAGGGAATAGTTTATAGGGATTAGGAGCTACAGCCAAAAACCCAACCCTAGAACCCAAAAGAAATCCGGCGACATCACCAGAATACTCGAGCTCGCCGGCCAGATTAGGGGGAAATGGGCTCGTATTTTTGTGGTGGTCTTCTGGTCGTTTGTTTAGGTCTATAGACTTGTTTGATTTTCCTGAAACTACCCCAGATAGCTCCAGATACCCTGTAGGCTATTAAACATCACAAAACCGACACGGGTTAATTTCTAAGTTCATATTTTGCTGCTAATCTTGGGTCTTGGCCAGTAAAACACCACTAAAGGTTAAGTAAACACCCACTACAGATCACAAGTCCACACAAACACCTAAACCTTCTCTTGAAATTTCTAAACATCACTAATCTAAATCGATTTAACTCTAAACTACTATAGGGTGCTAGGAAACTCAAAAACTAAACTAGAAGTGTAGGAATTACCTCATTTGGCAACTCAAGAATTTTCTTGAGTTGCTCAAAGTCTTCAAAATCCAACTTTGAAAGGTCCAAAGGGTGTAGGATGAGGTGGGGATCAACTTTTGTGAAGGGAGTATAGGGTTTTCGTGAAGAAATTGAGATGATACATGGAGGTGGAGGGAGTATGAGGATGAGGAAGATGAAGAAAACAAAGGGAGAAATGTGAAGGGGGGCAGCCCTCTCTCTCTCTCTCTCTCTCTCTCTCTCTTATCCCCACTCACATGGCATGCCACTCTCTCTCATGCCCATGCCCCATGTCATAAGTGTGTCCCCTCTCTCTCTCCTTAATAATTCTCTTTTTCTTCTCATAATAAATAAAACCAAATGCAATGAACAAATATGTAACTAAAATGCAACATGTCATAGTGCACTAACCATGATTAATTAAAAAGACGGATTTGGCCTAATCGCGATTAGTAGTGCACTAATCAAGTTTAATTTTAAACTTGCATATAATTAATTATAAAAATGCCAAATCTAATAAATATATTTTTAAATGAATAAATCATTTTAATCTCCAATTATTTCACAAATATTGGTATATATTTATACCATTTTACGAAAACCCCAAATTCGCAAATCGAGTAATTTTCGCGAAATATATTATTTTAATATTATATTCCAAAAATAATATTTTATATTTTCTGAAATGTTACAGAAACATACGTGAATGCCAGAGAAAATTAGTGCTTAGCACTATTATAGCACCTCACGTGAAAAGCACGTGAGCGCCCAAGGCTATGTTACATAGTTCTTCATGTGAAAAATACGTGAGCGTCCAAAAGATCCCTCCCTAACAAAAGGTTAGCGCCTCATGTGCTCTTCACGTGGGCGCCTAAACCAACGCCCAGCGCCTCACGTGCTCCTCACGTGGGCGCCATACAAGAGTGCTTAGCACTTCATATACAGCCAAAAAGGCCAAGCGCTTAGCACATAATAGGCAGTGTCCATGTCTGAGCACCTCACGTGATACACATGTGAGCGCCAGAGCTCCAAAAAAGTGCTCAACACTTCTGCAATGAAAAGAAGACTGAGCAGACCAAACCCAAATTGGCTAAGTCCCTCTGGAGTCAATTGCAACTGAGCCCAAATGCTCTGTTGTTGGATCTCAACTAAAATTTGATGATTCTTAAATGTCGCTAAGTTGATCTTAGTCTCAAATAAGACTAACGTATCCTTAGTTAAAAATAAATTGAACTCAAACGCTCATATGTTTAAGTTGATATTAATCTAAAACTAGATTAACGGTCCTTAAACCAAACAAAAAAAATTTGAACTAAAGGAACATATAACCTAAGTTCAAAACCCAAAACCCAATCTTAGCCCAAATTGGCTAAGCTTATGTTTGTGATATCCAAACTGATATCCAAATCGATCTTCATCCTATACCTCCTAAGATAATCTTAGTCTCAAATATGACTAACGATTCTTAGGTCCATCACCCCATTTTCCTCAAATACGGGATTTGGTTCAAGACTACATTTTTCCACACCTCTGATATATGTCATTGTAATTCCTCAGCGTCTTCAGAGAGGTGGCGGGTCTTGAAAACCAACAACAACTCCGTTCATCCCACATTAATGCGCTTCTAAATTGACATGCACACCTCAAATCGGATCGTACCCTAAATTGGGCGCATTCTATATTACCATCATTCACTCCGCCACATAACAAATACACGTGCACGTAATATGAATGTTGGACCGAAATGTCCTTAAACTAATACTCATCCCTAAAATGGGAATGTTGGACCGAAATGTCCTTAAACTAATATTCGCCCCAAATAAGATGATAATGGACCGAAATGTTCTTAAACTAATACTCTTCTCCAAAATGGGAATGTTGGACCGAAATGTTCTTAAACTAATATTCGCCCTTAATACGACGACATCGGACCGAAACGTCCTTAAACTAATATTCGTCCCAAATATAGGAATGTTGGACTAAAATGTCCTTAAACTAATACCCGTCCCCAAAATGGGAATGTTGGACCGAAATGTCCTTAAACTAATATTCGCCCCAAATACGGCGATAATGGACCGAAATATTCTTAAATTAATACTTGTCCCCAAAATGGGAATGTTGGACCGAAATGTCCTTAAACTAATATTCGCCCCAAATACAGCGATAATGGACCGAAACGTCCTTAAACTAACATTCGTCCCAAATAGGGAATGTTGGATAGTGATGTCCATAAACTAAAATAATTGAGCCCATACGCTTCTAAGTTGATTTTAGTCTCAAATATGACTAACGATCCTTAAATCAAACCTAAATATCCCGTGAACTATTGGACCTCATTTATATGAGATCTGCATCCTAAGTTCACTCCCGTTGGCAAACCAAGCTACCAACGTGGACCCCGTCAAGAAAATCCTTGACCCAAACCCAAATCTCAAATATACGGATTTGGACTAATCCGCGCCCTACGGGCGACAACATAAACTAGTCTCCGTATACAATCCATGGGCAACCTAAACAAACAAAAACACACACGATACGAAGTGAACTACCGAAACAGGAGAAAGTGATTATCGCAATGCGGTAACATAATTAACTGTAAGGGCTTGCCCATTTGGGGAAGGGCGTCCCCACAATAAAAAAACCCGCATAAAATGAGGGAGAATCTGATAAAATCTGCTACAACGGTCGCGTCTGTCCAAACCTCCGATATATGGTGCTATAAATCAACTTGGCATTTTCGGAGAAGTGGACGGATAAATCCAAATAGCATCTGCCCCTAAAATTCAGGCCAGACGTCCCAATGTCTCGGTCCGGTCTTTCGGCGGTGAACAGATTCTGGCACGCCCGGTGGGACCTCTTCCTCTTTCCACTCCACACTTCGTGTGTTGTGTTTTGCCGCGATTAAATAATCGCGGTATAAATGTTTGTAGTTGCCCTTGGCTGATGGGATACTTAAGCCGGCGTTTCGTCTCTATGCAGAATGGCGTTTGCTTCTACTCACCACAACTCAGGATATGTCACATCTGGTGGAGTCAAGTATGGGCCACTTGCAGCCTCAAATCTCTGCAATCCGGCTCTTCAAGAAATCATTGGGCTTCTTTTTGGGTCTATGCTCCCACCTTCCACCCTCGGTGCCTCAATGCCGAAGGAGGATTCCCAGAAGAAGTATGTCTTCCATAGGCTGGCTCCTCAAGCTTCTTCTTTGCCGATGGAATCGGTTTCCAAACAACTGGTACCTTCTAAAGGCCATGGTCGACTCAGGGGGCAGAATACTCAAGCTTTCGAAGAAAATAGGGGTAGGGTCAGCAAAATTCCGCGGCTAATCAAATTCAGGCCGTAAGAAACGGTCGACGTCGATATCGGCGTCATACAAAACAAGTTGGGGGCGGTTCTCCGTATAGTCCTGTTTCAACCCCAGTGGTGAATATTGTTGTTTCAACCGGGAACAGATTCGAACCATTGTAAAGGATCAGACAAAATTCTCCCACCGCAATATTGAAGAAATCTCCGCATCCTGTGGAGATCCGATGCGAGCAGAGAGCAGTTCACTCCCCAAAAGAACTTTCCTCATCTATAAATAAGGTGTGGAAGCAGCTGAAGGACTCAGTCGTCATCTGCAGATCTTCCCCTAAACGTCAGCCAAATTCTAACAAATCCCCTTTCAAATACAAATAGACTCATCCTAAGGCGGTTCCTGCTACAATGGTCCCTCCTGAAGCCAAACAGGCTTCTCACAAAAAAGAGAAGCCTAATAAGGCTCAAGTACCCGAGGCAAACTTCAAAGGCCAAAACTCCAAACACTCCAATTATGGAGGCATGGTAGTTCATACAGTCCACATGGTGAACTCCAAAGACGAAGATTGTGCTTCTACTAGTCACGGACCGCATACTCGGTCTCTGAAAAAAGCTCAACTGCGATGTGAAAAGCTACAGGAGATGCTTACTCAGGCGACAACACTTGCTCGTCCACTGCCTAAGGAAAATCTTGAAGACGCACCCAAAGAAAGAGTAAGGAAGAAGTCAGATATTGACTTCCTAAAGCATGCTCTCAAAAAGAGAGATGAAGAAGCGACAGAAGTGTCCGTTAAAATGAACCAGATGGTCTTTCTGATCCAGAATATGGTTGGAATGATGGTTCAATCGAAACCACTAGCAGATGAACCGCCGGTAATCGCTCTTAAAGATAAGGGTGATATTTCAAATCCTCCGCAAGTCTCATTAACGGCCGAAGAGGAAATGATTCCAAAAGCAAAGCTGGACGAATATATTGCTCAGCAAATCAAAGTTCACTATGTCGATGAAGCAGCAAATGGGTCAATCAAGACTGGTCGACCATATCCGGCCTGGTACGATCAAATATAGTACCCGCCAGAGTACACACTTCCAACGTTCTACATGTACAAAGGAACTGGGAATCCTCGCCAACACATTGCGCGATTTAAATCCATGTGCGGTAATAATGGAGAAAATGATATATTGCTCCTCCGACAATTCGTCAGCAGTCTGGCGGGCATTGCCTTCGAATGGTATGAAAAACTCCCAAATGATTCCGTGAAGACCTTCGACGAGATGGATATGCTCTTTTGTCAGAGATTCACTAGTGAGAATATACACATTACTATGGCGGCGTTGGTCAATGAAAAGGTTGGACTGAATGAAACCTGGGTTCAATATGTTACCCGATGGCGGAATCTCTGGTCAAAATATGAGCAATGCATCGATGAGGCTGCAGCCGTGGGAATGTTCATAGCCACCCTTGACCCAAATTCTAAGGTGTTCTCATTTATGGCCATCTTCAAGCCGACGACCCTCTTCAAACCGACGACCTTCCAAGAGCTCATGGATAAAATGACTTGATTGGATCAGATAAGTCAAGACCCTTCATCATTTGATGAAGATGAATAAAAAGCGGAGGCAAGATGGCGTTTGTCACCAACGCTAAACAAAAAATGAGTGGCTCTGAAGCAGCCTATCGCCAAAATAGCGACGGCGTGGGTACTCGCTCCCCCCAAGATATACACAGGGGGCATATTTCTCACTGGCGGAAGAATCTCTACATAGGATAGTCCTTTCTTCTCAAAAAACAGAAAGAATATCAAGGTACCTACAAGCGGGTCTTGCAATCAAGTGGAATATCCCACATGAACCGAAAAACCATGGGAGGGATGTGAAATCCATGTCCCACTCCGAATAAGACGATGAGGGGGAAAAACCCCAAGTCATGTTCATTCTTCCAGGAAAGAAGAAGACTCGGCCGAAAGAATGACGTGATATCTCATTCCTTCGTATATGAAGAAGATGCTCCATCAGTATCAGAAAGCGACATTGATGAGAAGAGGGCAGGTGCCGTGTAAAATACTCGGTACTTCCTGCAAAACAACCCGATGGACACGATGATAGATGAAGCAGTCCAAGAATATGAAGATAGTCTAAGGCGTGAAGTGTCCATGCAAACAAAGGACAGGCAGCAGCGCCTCAGCAAACAAGAGTTGGAAGGGATAGGTTATGCAACTCTCCGACCGAATGATAAAATGGACCGAACCGTCCATAAACTAACGTGTTCCCCCAAAAAACGGAATGTTGGACCGAAACGTCCTTAAACTAACAACGGACCGAAACATCCTTAAACTAATATTCGTCCCAAATATGGGAATGTTGGACCGAAACGTCCTTAAACTAATATTCGTCCCCAAAATGGGAATGCTGGACCGAAAAGTCCCTAAACTAAAATTTCTCCTCAAACATGGCGATAATGGACAGGAACGTCCCTAAACTAGCGCATCGCCCCAAATACGCCGATAAGCTCCCTTGAGATATATATTGCAATCGAAGTCCTAACGGCGGAGGTTGCAACTCAAGTCCCACTGGATACACAGCTACTCCAGCGATGAAGCCACTCCCGAATCCCATCGGCAAAAAGATGGGTCACCTGCGACGACACTACTTTCGAGAGTTTCGCCAAAAAAACGGGATGTCCAAAAGCGAAATGGGTACGGATGAAAACCCGAAAGGGCGCCGTGAGTAAAAACAGTAGGACTATCGGTGAGTTTGTGAAAACCCGAAAGGGCGCAATCTCGTTTAAAAAAACGGTATGTCCAGAAGCAAAATGGGCACGGATGAAAATCCGAAAGGGCGCCGTGAGTAAAAAACAGCAGGACTGCCGGTGAGTTTGTGAAAACCCGAAAAGGACGCAAACTCATAAAATAAAAAAATTTATGTGTGCTTGCAAGGTCCTCTCGACCTTGTGAGGAAAAAAACCTGCGTGAGATCCTTACGACTCACAAAGGAGAAACACACTTAGGAATCACCACGATTCCTAAGGAGAAAATACACCTGCCATATCCTCACGACTTGTAGGGAGAAATACCTTTATGAGACCCTTACGGCTCATAATGTCAAAAAACCTTAGTCGACAGGATCCTAACCCTTTTTGCTAAGCCACTTTTGTTCAAATCAATAAAGGTAAATGATGAGTCGCGCCTGACAATAATCCAGTCGTAGCGATGCTGATGCCTAAAATGATATCAAACTTCAAGTCCTCTCAAGGCAAATGATGATTCGCTCCTGGCAATATCCCAGTTGCAGCGATGCTGATGCCTAAACAAGTGTCAAACTCCAAGTCCTTTCACAGAAAATGATGATTCGCTCCTGGCAATATTCTAGTCGTAGCGATGCTAATGCCAAGGATGGTATCAGATTCTAAACTCGTAATAAAAATAGCAGCAAGTAGCAAAAAAATGCATATGAAATAGCCGAAATGATGGGGCAACTCGCAATAAAAATCAGCGAGCAAAAAATATGCATATAAAAACAGCCGAAATGTTTGGGCAACTCGCAATAAAATGCAGCGAGTAAAAATATAAAAAAATAGCCAAAATGATTGGGAACCGTAGATAAAAAGCCGAAATGATTAGGCAATCACGACTTTCGCCATATGAAAAGCTGAAAAGATAGAGCATCGCGGCAATAAAAAATAAAATAAAATAAAATTTCCTTTTCCCTGCAAGTATGTCCATATTGACTCTTGTATACGATCCATGGGCACAAATGAAAGAAAGGGAACCATATTTTTCCACCAGACTCCGTCAAAGAGAGAGCCAGATCTTGATGGCAACATCTATAGCCTAAAGATCAACTCGATGCTCTTCTCATTCCAACAGGGTGCAGACGTGACGTCAACAAATCTCTAAGGAGCCAAATCAAAAAGGAGTAATGGCAAAATCCCAGCTCCAACTCGACGTTCCTTCTCGGTGCAGACGCAACGTCAACAAACAAAAGTGGAGTGACGAAAAAATCATGGCTCCAGCTCGACATGATCCTCATTCCCGCAAGCTGCGGACGTAACTTTGAAATGAAATTGGAGCAATGGCATATTCCTAACTCCAGATCTCGATGGCAACATCTACAGCCTAGAGATCAGCTCGACGTTCTTTCTCGGTGCAGATTCAACGTCAACAAGGACCCAAGGGGTCAAATAAAAGTGGAGCCATGACAAAATCCTAGCTTAAGATCTCAATGGCGATATCTACAGCCTAGAGATCAGCTCGACGTTCTTCTCATTCCAACAGGTTGCAGACATGACGTCAACAAAGCTCCAAGGAGCCAAATCAAAAAGGAGTACTGGCAAAATCCCAGCTCCAACTCGACATTCCTTCTCGGTGCAGACGCAACGTCAACAAACAAAAGTGGAGTGATGGCAAAAATCCTAGCTCCAGCTCTACTTTCTCATCATTTCAGCAGGATAAGGACGCAGCTATCAAATAGAATTGGAGCAATGGCATATTCCTAGCTCCGGACTTCAATTGCAATACATACAGCATAGAGGTCCTAGAGATGTCTACCTAACTTTAACAAAGAATCGGCGTGATATCATCAATGAAAAAAACAAAGTGACGGCATATTCCCAGCTTCGGGTCTTGACGGCAACTCATATAAATCCTAAAAGACTATCGGAGATCATCCCACCCCAGAAGGGTGCGGTTATGGCTTATCGGGGCTCCAAATTGAGCCTAACCTCAAGTAAAAAGCGTCATAGAAAATTCCTAACACTTGCTCTTCCGATGGTAATATGATCTAAGGAGATTACTTGAAGACGTCTTGTCTAGCCCCTGAAGGGATCAGAGACACGGCAGTCGTGGGGCTACTCGAACAGCGGCTTAAAGACTGCATATCGAGGAATATATCAGCCAGCGCGACGGTACCATGGACTAAAACCCTAGTACCACAAACTTAACGGGCCTCTATCGTAAAAGAATGGGGGTTATCTATATTTCACGTTAGGATACACTTGTGAGATCCTCTCGACTCCTTTCGACTCGTAGGAAAAAACATCTTTATGAAACCCTCGTGGCTCATGAAGATGAAAAGCCTTAGACGACGGGGATATCAATCTGTTTCCTGAGCACTGTGGCCCTACAAGTAGGTCCAAATTGACTCTTGTATACCATCCACGGGCCACATTCTCCAAATTCGCATACCGACAAGGAGGAGAAACCACTTACGAGTCCTCTCGACTCGTAAGGGGAAAATTCTCCTGTGAGATCCTTACGACTCTCAAGAAAAAACGCACTTAGGAGTCCTCATGACTTCTAAGGAGAAAATACACCTACGAGATCCTCTCGACTCGTAAGGAGAAAAGTCTTTATGAGACCCTCACGGCTCATAAAGTTGAAAAGTCTTAGGCGACGGATCTAAATATGTTTCATAAGCCATCGCTGCCCTACAAGAAGGTTAAAACTGACTCTTGTATGCTATCTACGGGCCACATTCGTCAAAGTTACATGCCAATGAAGTGAAGAAACTACTTACGGGTCCTCACAACTCGTAAAAAAATACCCGAGTGAGATTCTTAAGACTCACGGAGGCGATGAACACTTAGGAATCCTCACGATTTCTAGGGAAATATGTACCTATGAGATCCTCACGACTTATAGGGAGAAAAACCTTCTTGAGACCCTTACGGCTTATGAAGATGAAAAAAGCCTTAGGCTACAAGAATCCTAAACTTGTCTCCTAAGCCACTAATTCTATGGCCATGCATAACTTTGCACTACTTCACCCGCGTACATAATTACGTGGGCAAAGTAGTGGGGGGAATTTGTTCCTACCAAATTTTTTGGCTCAAAGCTTGCTATTCCCTTATAAAAAGGGGAGAGAAGATAGAGGAAAAAATTCTCATAGTTTGGCATCACGTGTTAAACACGTGAGCGCATAAGCACTGAAAATAAATAACTAAGGGCCAAACCGGCCTTACGTGTTAAACACGTGAGCGCTCATATGCTTTATAAAATAAAACTAAAGGCCAAACCGACCTCATATGTTAAACACGTGAGCGCTCATATGCAAAGCATATGAGCGCTGAAAATAAATAGGCTAAACCCACACTAGGGGTCACGTGTTAAACACGTAAGTTCTCTTGCCGCATTCTTTGACAGCAATCACATGAAAAGTATGTGAGCGTCCCAATTTAAAACGCTACCATCTAATAGAATTAAATTCTATGTAATCTCAAACTAGAAAGATCTTCTCTGTTAAACAGATGACCCTTGGATCAAAGATCCAACGGTGATTATAAAATCATCAATCGATCATATGATAGAATTAAATTCTATGTGATAGAATTATATTCTATATTAGGAAAAATATCTTCCAAATCTTATTAAACTAACAAGATATCCATATGATAGATTAAAATTCTAATCTTGTTAAATTAACTATATATTCATATGATAGAATAAAATTCTATCTTAGGAAAATATTTTCTAACTTGTTAAACAAACAAGAAATCTTCTCTGTTAAACAGAAAGCCTTTGGGTTAAAAATCCAACGGTGAATAAAATTCACGATTGATCTAAAAGATCATTTTGATTGATCATGAAATCAATCATGATCTCTCAATGAGAGATTTTCTCAACAAATTGATTTTTCTCTTATCCTATAAATAGGAGCAAAGAGATTAATCAAGGAGACGATGAAGAAGGAGAGGAGGAAAAAAGGAGAGGAGACCCCCCATAATCTTTTGTAAAAATACAGAAGGCTCTAAAAACAACAGAGAATTCAATTCTCTCAAAGAAAAAGATCTCCCTCCTAAAAACCCTAGGTAAAGAAAAAATAAGAGATCAAAATATCTTTTTTACCTATAATATCACATCTAAGGGTTTAACCCTTCTCAAAGAACTTAGTTCTTTCTTTGGATCTGAGATCCACAAGGCAAGTCTCCCATACGTTGAGAATTTAATTCTCATCGGGAAGATCTTGTTCTTGAGAATCAAACATTCAAGGAAGAACAATGTCGAAAAGAACATGGAAGAAAAGAACATGAAGTGGATGGAGTTCATAATACTCTAGGAACTTAGTTCCTTCAAATCAAGAACTTAGTTCTTAAAGAACCTAATCCCAGATTCTCAAAATAGTGATCTTGGTGACTGTTAATGGTCAAAATACCATTAACAGAGATTTAAGTTCTCTAAAAAATATCAACAGAGAATAAATCTTAAAAAAACATAGCGCCTCACGTAAAACATATGTGTACTTAGCACTATTGTAGCGCCTTACGTGAAAAGCACATGAGCGCCCAAGGCTAAGTTACATAGATCTTCACGTAAAAAACACGTGACCGCCTAAAAGATCCCTCCCTAACAGAAGGTTAGCGCCTTATGTGCTCCTCACGTGGGCGCCTAAACCAGTGTCCAGTGCCTCACGTGGGCACCATACAAAAGTGCTTAGCATTTCATATACAGCCAAAACGGCAAAGCGCTTAGCACATATTATTCAGCGTCCATGTCTGAGTGCCTTACGTAATACACATGTAAGCGCTGGAGCTCCAAACAAGTGCTCAACATTTCTCCAATTAAAAGAAGACTGAGCAGACCATCCCCAAATTGGCTAAGTCCCTCTGGAGTCAATTGCAACTGAGCCCAAATGCTCTGTTGTTGGATCTCAACTAAAATTTGATGATCCTTAAATGTTGCTAAGTTTATCTTAGTCTCAAATAAGACTAACGTATTCTTAGTTAAAAATAAATTGAGCTCAAACGCTCATATGTTTAAGTTGATCTTAATCTCAAACTAGATTAACGGTCCTTAAATCAAACAAAACATTTTTTAACTAAAAGAACATATAACCTAAGTTCAAAACCCAAAACCCAATCTTAGCCCAAATTGGCTAAGCTTATATTTGTGATATCCAAACCGATCTTCATCCCATACCTCCAAAGATAATCTTAGTCTCAAATATAACTAACGATTCTTAGGTCCATCACCCCATTTCCCTCAAATACGGGATTTGGTTCAAGGGTATATCTTTCCACACTTCTAATATATGTCATTGTAATTCCTCAGCATCTTCAGAGAGGCGGCGGGTCCCAACAACCAACAACAACTCCGTTCATCCCTCATTAATGCACTTCCAAATTAACGTGCACACTTCAAATCGGATCGTACCCTAAATTGGGCGCATTTCATATTACCATCATTCACTCCGCCACATGACAAATACACGTGCGCGCAAGATGAATGTTGGACCGAAATATCTTTAAACTAATACTCGTCCCCAAAATGGGAATGTTGGACTGAAATATCCTTAAACTAATATTCGCCCCAAATATGGCGATAATGGACCGAAATGTCCTTAAACTAATACTCGTCCCTAAAATGGGAATGTTGGATCGAAATGTTCTTAAACTAATATTCGCCCCAAATACGGCGACAACGGACCAAAACGTTCTTAAACTATTATTCGTCCCAAATATGGGAATGTTGGACCGAAATGTCCTTAAACTAATACTCGTCCCCAAAATGGAAATGTTGGACCAAAATGTCCTTAAACTAATATTCGCCCCAAATACGGCGATAATGGACCGAAATATTCTTAAACTAATACTCGTTCCCAAAATGGGAATGTTGGACCGAAATGTCCTTAAACTAATACTCGCCCCAAATACGGCGATAATGGACCAAAACGTCCATAAACTGACATTCGTTCCAAATAGGGAATGTTGGATCATGATGTCCTTAAACTAAAATAATTGAGCCCATATGCTTGATTTTAGTCTCAAATATGACAACGATCCTTAGATCAAATCCAAATATCCCGTGAAATGATGGACCTCATTTATATGAGATCTGCGTCCTAAGTTTACTCCTGTTGGTAAACCAAGCTGCCAACGTGGACCCCGTCGGGCAAATTCTTGACCCAAACCCAAATCTCAAATATATGGATTTGGATTAATTCACGCCCTACGGGCGACGACTTAAACTAGTCTCCGTATACAATCCACGGGCAACCTAAAAAAATAAAAACACACACGACACGAAGTGAACTGCCTGAGCAGGAGAAAGTGGTTATCGCAATGCGGTAACGTAATTAACTGCAGGGGCTTGCGCCTGTAGGGAAGAGCATCCCCACAATCAAAAAGCCCCTCATAAAATGAGGGGGAATCTGATAAAGTCTGCTATAATGGTCGCGTCTGTCCGAACCTCCGATATATGGTGCCATAAATCAATTTGGTATCTTCGGAGAGGTGCACGGATAAATCCAAATAGCATATAACCCTAAAATTCAGGCCAGACATCTCAACTTCTCGATCCGGTCTTTCGGCGGTGAACACCAACAATTCTGACTTGTTGTCCTGATGGACGTAACCCGTTGTCTTGATAGATATAACATGTAACTGTTTGTCCCTGTGTTGGAATTAGATAGATATTATTTTCATATCTGACTTGGAAAATGAAACCTGGGGAAATGGAGAAATCAAAAGTGTAACTGAAGTGTAATTCAAAAGGATATTACATGTTTTCGTGGTTCCGGAGGTTAACGAAACAAATCATTCTTGAATCATACATCTTGCATCCGTGGTCCCGTGGGTAATGGGATATATCCTACGTCTGTGGTTCCGGGGGGTAATGGGATATATACTTTTGAGTTACATGGAGGAGTACATTAATTGATTTCAAATACATGTAGGATAGATAACCTAGAAACATGGACCCATAAGATACACGTGATATGTTTGACTACCTATAGCTTGCTTGTTATATCACCCGTGACTGCTTTTGTTTATACTCATGATATCTTACTCTTGCACATGGCATCCTATATAGCATATTGTTCATTTTATTATTATGATATTTTTGACGCACTGACGTTTGGGTTTTACATAGCCTAGATCCTTTAACCTTATCACAGGAGGATCAGGAATACTTTGACAGGATTATCGAGCAGTGAAGAGCTTTCCGCTTGTTGTATTTTAGTGGCACTTTAGATTTATTTTCTAGTTATGAATTTGTCGTTTTATTGGTGTGATCCTATAAGGGACAAGCCTGGGATATTGTATCACGCCCCCTATCCCGGAATATAGGTAATAGTGGACCCAAAAAAAATATGGTGTAGAGTACGTGACTAGCAGAAAACACGTATATTCAGAAGGAGAATCTACTCTCATCATATATGCTATTCCTATTGTTGGGAATATGTATACCCTAGAGGCCATTATTGTACATTGATGTATATTATAGTGGATGCTTGGACTATATATAGAGGACTTTCTTGCTCGACATGATAGTATGCTATCTGGTTACACTTTATCTTAACATGTACACTTAGTATTATTGTACTGTCTTTCTGATACATGTTGATAAAGCCCTTAGGATGTTTGTTTGACCACCAGGACTATGATGCAGATCATATTACTGGAACTTATGTAGTTTACAAGCACACCCTTTAACAGTTCCTAGTCGAGGGAGTATCGAGGCAGGGCATCGATATTCCAGAGTAGACTAGTGTGTATGTTTCTTGACCCTGTATGGGGCGATGGTTGATCCCATATCCTTTGATGTTTGTCATCGAAGATTGTACACATGTGCTCATTAGAGAATGGGTACACCGAACAGGACTCGCCGAGAACTCCTAGATGGTACTATACCTATCGTCAGATATCAGTTCTCTGGTGACACTGGTACAGATTAGTCTGTAGACCCGAGATCGTCATAGAGTCTTGTGTGGTTCCCACTGTGCTTTGATTTCCTCCCTACCAGGGCTCAAAAGAGTCATGCAAACAAGTGGATTTTAGGTACAGTCCCGAGTAACATAGAAGCAATGAGCGATAGGAGGGGTTTCATCTCTTCTGGTATTGGGAGTTGATGTTGCGTTATGCTCGATTGGCTATAACAGGAAGTCCCTGGCCAGGGTTGTTGATGAGATTTACTGGTAAGAGTTATCAGTAGTTTCTCGTACCGTTATAGGCCATACATCGGCATGACTTATCAAGTTATTGGGGTCTGACGATTTCACCCCCAGACTCGATATGCGACATATCAGACGAAGAGACCGGATTGTACGGTAAATGTTACCTATAGGCTTCATGGGAGTTTGGACAAGCTTGCTTGTTGATTTTCTATTCGATCAATACCTGGGTAGCCGTTACGTCCAGCTAGTACCGCTGACGGCTTGTGGGTGACTGATGTGATCATCACCTACTACTGGCGTATTTACGAGTCTTTAGAGTCCCACATAGAAGTTTCTTAGTTCAAGCGAAACGAAATAGGGCACATATGTTGATATGTGTGGGGGCAGGATTAAATATGAGTATGTGATACCATATTCTAATCTGGCGGTTATTTATTATCAGTTAGGATATATATGATATAACCGGATTATCGAATCAAGTGTTGATTTGATAATATGATATACAGATAATTAATATTAGTCGGTTATATATGATATAACCGGATTATTAAATCAAGTGTTGATTTAATAATATGATATATATTTATATTTGATATAATTATATATTAACTAAAATTATTAGCTCACTAATTATTTTCTTCATAATATATATATATATATATAAAGCATGGTAGGATTTTCTATTTTGTGAAAATAGAAAGTGAGGTGGAAAAATGGGTAGATATTTAGAGTGTGGTGTGAATTATGGGCTTTATCATTTGTTTATTAGTCTTGACTCACTATTCAAACATGGTTGCAATTTATTATTGCAAATAATTTCATACTTGAATAAATGAGGTCAAGAGAGAGACATTCTTCACTTCATATTTTCTACACTTGACCATTATCAAGACTTAGCTATTTTTCTCTTCTTGAGCTCATTTTTTGCTCTCTTGATTTTTCCATCATCATCTTCCTCATACTTCAAGCTCTAAACCCTCACATGTGATGTAAACCATAGAGTTTGAGATCCTTAGTGAGCAAACAAAACCCCTATTTCGCCATCCTACACTTGATTAGCAATTAAGTATAGTGTGTTTACTTCACTAAAGAGTTTAGTGAAGAGGTAGCTTGGATTAGCGGAGTTTCGGGCGGATCATCTTCGGCACGAAGATCACGTATGAGGCCCGTTCAAACTTCAAGTGGAGATACGATGAGTCGTAGGGACTACAACCCGGAGCTTCTAAAGAGAAGGACACGGTCTACAAAGGTTGTAGGCTCTATCCTTTAGCTTAGTTTAGTGTTATCATCATAGTTAACCATAATATTCTAGTTTGATCCTTAGTTAGTCTAGCTTTGCACCTAGAAATTTTAAAAATTTCATGCTTGATGCCTGTTTAAACCTCATGGTGGTGCTAGGGTAGACTTTCAGAGTACGCGACTGGCGGCAAATACGTATATTCAGAAGGAGAATCTACTCTCGTCATATACGCTATACCACCGATATCAACTTGGTCAGCTCAAAAACTAATCTAAATAAACAATTAGTGTAGGTGAATAGCTGTATAGGTTTCGTACTTTAAGTACCGCATGTTAAGAACAATAAGATGGAATTGATAAATATAGATGATACGAGAATATCAAAATTCAAATGGAACAGATGGATACCTGGTAATCTATCTTTGATTTACTCTAATGAAAATCATAATCTGTACTTTCGAACATCAGCCGTCTGATTCTCCGATATCTGGACATGTAAGCCCAGGGTCGTCAGAAAACGACCTAGCAAGTGGTAAAATGAAGGAAATCGTGCACATGTGTGTTTACCAAGATATAATGTGTAAATAAAATGCATATGGATATGGATTAAAATATAATATGTGAAATACCAAACTATAAGTCAATATACGTAAATGTCGGAATAATGTTAAGAAATAATCAAGTTACTAGAGATGTGTAAAATGGATGTCAGGATAAAACGGAATATGGTTAGGGGAGTATTGTGGAAATGGAGGGTAAGGTACTCATATCTTGGGGTATCCCATAACTAACTGGCACGCCGAGGTCAAGTATAACCAGTATCTGTAAGTGCACGGCGGCGCCCCGGTCGTCAATCCGACGGCCAAATGCGGAAACGGTGATAAACTTTAATTTTGCGAACTTTGCAAACCGGCACCACCGCGCACTAAACCCCGGATCGGGCCATTAAACTAGATCTAGCAAAGTAACAAGATAGGGAAGAGATGTACCGAGGGATCCTAGTCCTCCGGTCTTCTCGTCATCGTCCCGATCTCCCGCGGAAACTCCGGTCGTCGCCTCCTCGCCGGAAGGGCACCACATCGCCTGTTTCTTTTACGGGCTCCCGCCTCCATACCGAGGCAACTCGGGCATGAAGCCGGCAAGTCGACATGCCCAAGATGTGCTGTAGAATATAGTGTAGAGTGCATGTCTCACTTTGGGGTATTGGTTGCCTTGATGGAGGAATGAAGGTATGAAAAATGGTGCTTTCATTTTTCCTTGTATCAAAATGAGATGAATGAAATTAGCCACACCACCAAAATCAAAAGCTCTCATTTTTTTTTTCTCCTCTCAAATTTGTGGCCGGCCATTATCTAAATGAGAATGGTGGAGGAATCAAACATTATCAAAGAGGGAGGTGAGTGTAGTAGAAAACAAGGGTGACCACAAACAAACATCATGATCACAAAACCCATACCCTTTCATGTCTTAATTAATGCAAGTGATGGATGAAAGATATCATAATCAATACTTTTGCAAGAAACCCCCCCCCCATAAATGTTATTTGCACAATTGCAAATAACCCCCCTCCATCGGAAAAGTCCGGCCGGGAAAGAACAAAGGAAAACCGGCTGGAACGGAATGCAAACTGGCAACTCCAGAAAACTGGTCCCGTAATAAATTACAGGAAAACCCCAATACTGTGCATACAAACCCGCATCTGTATTCCGTCCGGATACAAATGCAAAGAGACAAAATCTACACTGTACTAAACTAGGATCCGGCTTAAACCAAAGCCGGCTAGTAAAATCCGTTCGATCCTGATCCGTGCAATACCGCACGTATCTGATCGAACCGTGCCATATATCTATACGGCCTCTAGTACAAACCGTCCGATCCTGATCCGTGCAATACCGCACGTATCTGATCGGACCCTGCCATATCTCCATACGGCCTCTACAGCGTTTCGCCCGAAAGCTGAGTAACAGAATGTGTGGTGGACTCTAAAGACTCGTCAATACTATGGCTGTGGATTTAACCACTAGCTCGTCAGAGGTATAAGCCAATACGTAACGGGCCACCAGCTATTGACCAAAAGGGACGTCGATGAGCGAACTCATCCTGACACCCTACTGAGCCTGTCAGTGACAATATCCGTACAGTCCGGTCCATTCGTCTATGAGCATCGCATGTCGGGCCTAGGGGGTGGGTAAAAGTCAGACCCCCAAAAGCGGTACAAGTCGTGTCGGAGTGTAGCCCAGAACACCCTGAGATACTACTGGAATACCTACCAGTAAATCTCCTGCCTTGGCCAAGGACTTCGTGTAATGGCTCTCCTAGACACAGCGCGACCTCACCCCCAATACCGGGAGAGACGAACCCCCGAAGATCCGCTCACTGCCTCCATGTGGCTCGGTACTGTACCCAACTAAAACCTGTTTGCACGACTCCTTTGAGCCGTGGTAGGGTAGTAATCAAAGTACAGTGGGAACTCACACGAGACAAATGACGATCCCCAGGTCGATGAACTAACTTGTACACATGTCACCTGGGAACTGCTATCTGACGTCAGGTATAAGACCAACTAGCATGTTCCCGGCAAGTCATGTCCGGTGTACTCATAACCCAATGAGCACCTGTATACATCTTAGGTGAACCAACTGACACCAGTGGCCTGTGAGACCGGCCACCGCCCCTCGTCGGGGTCTCGACTGTATACACTAGTCTACTCTGGAGAATCGATGCCCTGTCTCGAAACTACCACGACTAGGGACCATTTAAAGATGTGCTTAAAGACTACCAGCTCCCACTTATATGATCGCCCTCATACTGCTGGTGGTCAAGCAAGAATCCTAGGGGCTCTATCAATGTGTAATAGCGACCTGTAAGGTCACCTGGAACAGTACACGATGATAAAGGTAAATCAGATAGCAAACTATCATCTCGAGTAAGACTGTCGTACCGGGATAGGTCCTCCCTCAATCATTGCAATCACGTGCCTGTAATCCAATAATTGACTCTGAGGGCACTATCTCCAACAATCTCCCACTTGCACTCAAGGCTAATTATTGCGATGTCGCATACTCACAGCCCGTGTGATACCGAACACCCAACTCCTCTACTAGTCAGTCTCACAAAGCCTGTTTGGAAGACTATTGCGTTCGAGGAATAGCCTCAGTGAGTGGATCCGCTCTAATGTTTCTTTCTATGTCTCTCTAAATCTCAAGTTCGCGGAGAAAG
This sequence comes from Agapanthus africanus, assembly GCA_030015575.1. Lineage (NCBI taxonomy): Eukaryota > Viridiplantae > Streptophyta > Magnoliopsida > Asparagales > Amaryllidaceae > Agapanthus > Agapanthus africanus. The sequence continues at coordinate 474,231,866 of CM057343.1, forward strand.
CGATCTCCCGAAATGAGCAATACCTGTCTTAGAGTGTCTGGATATCTGATGGGACCGAGCTCATAAATGAACTCCAAATCCAAACTTCTTAGACTGTATCGTCAACTGAACTTAATCAGTATCCTGCGCCATGCCACCCTCAGTATTTCCTTGGACCACCTGTCCAAAATACTGCCCCTCGTCAGAAGGAAAACTATAACTCTGACAACTTCCTTGTCGTCCATATCACCTTGGAAGCCTGGAATGATAACCGTCTCCTAAAGGAGGCAGCCGTTATCATATCCCTAGAACATTCACTTATGTTCTAAAACTGCTTCCGACTGTTTCCCCAGGATTGGATCAATATCAACTTATTGCATCTAGTGCAAGAACAACATCTGGTGTGGTACTTGACATCTCATGATTGACTCAATTGCCTAAGCAAGTGATCTGCCAATCATGCACATCCCTCTCTACTTTAGTCTATAAGACACCTTTAGAGAGGGTGACTCCATCACCTGCAGGTATACTACCGTGCCAAGAGTCGTCCATTCTAAATACTCTTAGAATGCTGTCAAGGTACCCTGATTGGGAAATCACCCAAATCTAGATCTAGAACCATAGATCCAGTAACCAGTATGTCTGATATAATGTCCAAGTCCCTTGTGGAGAAACCACTGTGTGACGACCAAAGTATAACCGATCGTAGTATAGGAATATCACTTCCTACTTTGTGTATGTCATCCAAATACCAGGATATCACACCCTACTACCTTCTCAACAGATCCATCCCCTATTCTGATGAAGTCAAACCTATGACTGTCACATCAGAAATAGATGATCTATCTCCGCTATATCTGCTCTAGTCTATAAATAGACATAAGCCTGATGTCCACCAATGCTTCCGCTGCTCCCACTGACTACGACAACCCTCTGGCAGAGTCATATAGACGCGCACTTCTAAAGCTAGTTTAGAACGACGCTATACTCATCCTCCTGCCGGGTCTCGCAGCCTGGAACAACAACAATGGCAAGTGTGGGTAAACAAGAACTTCCCTGTCACCGTCCTTGAGGCTACCGGAGTGCCTCTCGGGTGCCTGAAGTTACCCACCTTATCTGCGGAGTGGCCAATGGAATGTCAAATCAGATTGAATCTTTAGGTTCCTTATCAAATCTTCAGTAATCGTTTGCGGTTCTGGAATCACTTCCAGTTCTACCATACTCCCACTACTGTTTTTGAAAAAATCCATTTTTATTAAAACTGTGGCGAGTCAAGAACAATATCACTATTGATCTTTCTTATGGTAGAAAATCAACCCTCGTCATAGCCTGGGTCAACCCACAAACAGCCATTACAGAAACGTGCCTTGAGTTATCCAGAGTCTGGTTTTAATCATAAGCCGGACAACTCCCCGTACCTTAGCAATGTTAAGATATGAACTGTACTATATCCAATATAGAACCAGAGGCACTGATTTAATTGAACCAGATTCAAATCATGCAGCTGTCTCCAGTGCATGTCAACTAAATGGAGAGAGGCCGATCAGCGTTACTCAACTTAGGAATGCTTTCAATTATGAGTAACCTGAAAGAGAAGCAATTTCTCTTTATCATTACTATCAACCGAATACCATACACAAGTATCTACATCTTCGATCACCTTGAAGAATCCCGATACTTGCTACACCTGGTTCTCTACTCTATTCAAATACCTATAACTCCTCAAAACTTAGACCCTGTGTTTCTACGAAACACATGTCTAAGAACTAGAGAAGTTAAAAGTAAACAGAACATAGTATGAGGACCAACCCCTCTGTCCTAATGGACACTGGACAACATACAATACTCTGTATAAGTCCGCCGAGTCTAACAACTCTTTCACTGTGTGTCATAGGTTGAAAACTGTACTTATGGTTAAGAAGAATTACACCGCTGTTTAATGCTCCTTACCTAACCATCCACTGATATAGGTAAATGTCATCGACATAATATCAAAAGGTATATCTCACTCTATGAAAATAGACGTACAGATATATCAATTTGAAATTGGTGCATAACAGCGGATATTCAAAACCAAATATTTGCCGACCGGCAAACATCCCAGGTGATCTCCTCAAATATTACCGATTACAACGAATCCCGATATAATGAGGATGATCACCCAATTCCCAATAACTTACTCCCACTCATCATCTGTAAAACCATACAGATGTGAGAATCAAACCTGGTAAATACATACCCTGGAGCAAGTGTCTAATCGGGAAATCAGTTTTCTTTTAACATTACACAGTGAACTGAAACATTGAAATATTTCGATGGGGTATCCTGGTATTCCTAGTAATGCTTCTACCATTATCCAGATTCACAACTAAAAACCGTATAATTCTTTGCCACCTCTCCAAATCCCTTTATATGTCTTTAATCGTTACCTTCTGCACACCCCTTAGGCCAAATGGTTTTCTTCCTTCCCTACCGTTCGGCACCAGCCTATGGTTTGGAAGAAGACTATCCAATAAGCATAATGGGTGTACTGTCCTAGTCCTAGGAGCACTCGCAATGCGAGAGAAGGTGAAGATAAAAGACAACCGAATAAACCTTATTTCTATTTCTCCTGGATCAGAATCCATCCCCGAACTGGGACAAGTTCCTTTCGAGTTCGTATATAACCATACGATGGAGTATCCAATAAACTGTGGATCTTCATAGTGATACGGAGTGTCCTGGAGAAATACAAAGGTGATTTAGGATTGGCGAAGAAATACTTGGTTTGGTCGTGAATATCAGTCGCAATTTACTTTGCCTTCTTACTAATCCCTTGCTTTGTCTTAATCTTAATACCTTCTGCACACCGTTTAGGCTAATTGGTTTTCTTCATTCCCTACCGGTCGGCACCAGCCTAAGGTTTGGAAGAAGACTATCCAATTTGCATAATAGGTGTACTATCTCCTAAACCAAGGAGTACTCACAACTTGAGAGAAGGTAAAAGGGAAAAGACAACTGAATAATCCTATCCGTTTTCTCCAGAACCGGAAACCATCCTCGAATTCCTTCGAGTTCGTATCTAACCATACGATGGTTTTGTCCAATGGAAGTGGACGTTCGTAATAATACGGGGTGTCCTGGAGAAAAGGGTAAAAGTAGGAGTGGCAATGAGGTCTGCAACTCTGACAAACCAAAAGCCAGTGTTAAGAAGGTTCGGTCAACTTGGTCACTGAGTCATAGTCTTAGGGTCGGGTCAATGGTCGCTGCCAAGAGAGAGAGAAAAGAAACACTCAGCGTGCACTCTAACCTAGATCAGAATGGTTATCCCTTTATCTAATCTGGAAACCTCCCACTGTACCTCAAATTCTCCTCCAAACCTGAAAGAAGAATTAGTCGGGGTCACCCGAGGAGTAAACCAACTCATCAGTGGGAATCGGGATCCAACTCTCATCGCATGATAACGTGACGGAATCCGCTCACGGTATCACATTCCAGAAAGTATGCGCATATCTGGCAAGTTTCAGTTCTTTTGAAACTCCCGATGTGATTTTTACCCCATGCTCTTATGACCTTGACTTTGGCCAACAAATCATAAGTCACATGTCAAGTTCTGCCCGTCATTCTCCAGGTTAATTTGAGCCCACCCGTACAAGCCCTTGACTTTGGCCAACAAGGCTATACGACTGCCCCAAACCAACGCATCTATCTATGCTGCATATGAATAACCAACAGCTACCAAACACTGTGCCTTGACTTTGGCCAACAAACACAGCTTGAATACTATTGACTACCCATATGAAACGACGGAGGGCTACGAATGGTTTCTGGCGAAAACCTTTAACGTAATGAACTTGATATCGTTGAAGGAACGGATAGCTTTTTAGAAAATATAGTGACGAAAACCTTTACTAAAGAGGTCACTCCCGGTGAAGGGATCGGCTCTTTCCCCGTAGAATGGGGTGCAGGATATTCTAAATGAATACCACGATGCAAAGCAAAAGTAATCGGCTATAGTGAAGTTAATGCCCTGACGCAAACTTCTGTCTAAGGGGTCACTCCCGGTGAAGGGATCTCGGCCCTTGCCTCGTCGACTGAGGAGCAGGATATTCTAAATGAATACCACGATGCAAAACAAAAGTGAACGTCCTTGCAATAACAGCTTTTTGAAACGTGTTCCAACAACATCAGAATAGGTTTGTTTATCTTGCATTGATCCGAATCAATGCAGTCCCATCAATTGATCACACCACAAAGAACGAAATTATACTGACGTACGTATATGCCATCCGCATTCGCCACTGGGTCCCGTCATCACCCGTTAGGTTAGCTAACTAACGGCAGAGCGGGGACTGGACTAGCGCGGATGAAAAACATATACAACATCTACTAATATATATACCAATATTATATTTCGCTCAAGGCGTGAATAAAATGCAACATCACAGAAATGTACAGCATCACAGAACAATACAGATATCTGGGATCCCCGGGTTTCACAGAGCCACTACTGAAACCCGACGTTCCCCTGGTCGTGTGGATAGCCTGTGCAATGAAATCCTAGACCCCTACGGGCGCGGCAAGTCACCCGCCAAAACCTGAAGCGAGGCAGCCCCCTTCAGCACCGTGAATGGACCACCCAGCACTTCACGGAATCCGGTAACTTGGGCACCCCTCCTGGGTCAACCTGTACCCCCTACGAGTGCAGCGAATAGCCCGCCAATTCCAGACTGAAGCCCCCCTCCGTCTCAATGCCCTGAGATGCGGGCCCGTTGCCCTCTAGAACCCGGCTATCCGTGCACCCCTCCGCGGGGTAACCCTAGTACAGAAAGTAAAATATACATACAACGGGTACATCGACCGCAACCAGGTCGTGCCCCAAAAGAATAATACAATCAGGCAGTGACGGCAGTCCACATGTCGGACGCTCGCCCCGCAAAATCAAATATACATAATACAACAAAACTGTACTAGCATTGCATCCAGGCTATCCCCACGACCGATCCGCAACATCACAGCAAAACACAGAACATCAACGTGAAAGTCACGTTCGCAAATCCGTCTAACCGGGCTATAGCAGTTAGACCGGATTTACCGATCGAGTGACATTCACGGTCGCAGATATAATGTAAATACTGTGAAATAATGTGTTTAAAATATCCGATCGATCAAAAATTAACAAGTGGGCCCCCAAGTACTACTGTAGCACATCAAGAAATTCTGGGCCCAATATTAATATTCCAAAACCCCTAAAAACGACCCAGAAAGCAACTGTAGAAATTCGACATGGCAAAGTCATTATATTGCGGCGGAACCGCGGCGGAAAGGGGGTTTTCGCCGCGGTTCCGCGCTCTAGATGTCGATTTACAGTGTCGAATTTTTACAGTATTCTTAGAATTTTCAGTACATTAGTTTTCTACAAGCTGAAAAAATTTTCGAGCAAGAAAAAATTGAGCAGAAAACTGATGTGAGGAAAAATGCAAGTTTTGGAATTTTGGTCGATCGGAAATGCAAAACACATCAAACGAAGCTAGACGAAGTTAATGGCGAGGCTCTGATACCACTGTAAGTGCACGGCGGCGCCCCGGTCGTCAATCCGACGGCCAAATGCGGAAACGGTGATAAACTTTAATTTTGCGAACTTTGCAAACCGGCACCACCGCGCACTAAACCCCGGATCGGGCCATTAAACTAGATCTAGCAAAGTAACAAGATAGGGAAGAGATGTACCGAGGGATCCGAGTCCTCCGGTCTTCTCGTCATCGTCCCGATCTCCCGCGGAAACTCCGGTCGTCGCCTCCTCGCCGGAAGGGCACCACATCGTCTGTTTCTTTTACGGGCTCCTGCCTTCATACCGAGGCAACTCGGGCATGAAGCCGGCAAGTCGACATGCCCAAGATGTGCTGTAGAATATAGTGTAGAGTGCATGTCTCACTTTGGGGTATTGGTTGCCTTGATGGAGGAATGAAGGTATGAAAAATGGTGCTTTCATTTTTCCTTGTATCAAAATGAGATGAATGAAATTAGCCACACCACCAAAATCAAAAGCTCTCATTTTTTTTTTCTCCTCTCAAATTTGTGGCCGGCCATTATCTAAATGAGAATGGTGGAGGAATCAAACATTATCAAAGAGGGAGGTGAGTGTAGTAGAAAACAAGGGTGACCACAAACAAACATCATGATCACAAAACCCATACCCTTTCATGTCTTAATTAATGCAAGTGATGGATGAAAGATATCATAATCAATACTTTTGCAAGAAACCCTCCCCCCCACAAATGTTATTTGCACAATTGCAAATAACCCCCCTCCATCGGAAAAGTCCGGCCGGGAAAGAACAAAGGAAAACCGGCCGGAACGGAATGCAAACTGGCAACTCCAGAAAACTGGTCCCGTAATAAATTACAGGAAAACCCCGATACTGTGCATACACACCCGCATCTGTATTCCGTCCGGATACAAATGCAAAGAGACAAAATCTACACTGTACTAAACTAGGATCCGGCTTAAACCAAAGCCGGCTAGTAAAATCCGTTCGATCCTGATCCGTGCAATACCGCACGTATCTGATCGAACCGTGCCATATATCTATACGGCCTCTAGTACAAACCGTCCGATCCTGATCCGTGCAATACCGCACGTATCTGATCGGACCCTGCCATATCTCCATACGGCCCCTACAGCGTTTCGCCCGAAAGCTGAGTAACAGAATGTGTGGTGGACTCTAAAGACTCGTCAATACTATGGCTGTGGATTTAACCACTAGCTCGTCAGAGGTATAAGCCAATACGTAACGGGCCACCAGCTATTGACCAAAAGGGACGTCGATGAGCGAACTCATCCTGACACCCTACTGAGCCTGTCAGTGACAATATCCGTACAGTCCGGTCCGTTCGTCTATGAGCATCGCATGTCGGGCCTAGGGGGTGGGTAAAAGTCAGACCCCCAAAAGCGGTACAAGTCGTGTCGGAGTGTAGCCCAGAACACCCTGAGATACTACTGGAATACCTACCAGTAAATCTCCTGCCTTGGCCAAGGACTTCGTGTAATGGCTCTCCTAGACACAGCGCGACCTCACCCCCAATACCGGGAGAGACGAACCCCCGAAGATCCGCTCACTTCTTCCATGTGGCTCGGGACTGTACCCAACTAAAACCTGTTTGCACGACTCCTTTGAGCTGTGGTAGGGTAGTAATCAAAGTACAGTGGGAACTCACACGAGACAAATGACGATCCCCAGGTCGATGAACTAACCTGTACACATGTCACCTGGGAACTGCTATCTGACGTCAGGTATAAGACCAACTAGCATGTTCCCGGCGAGTCCTGTCCGGTGTACTCATAACCCAATGAGCACCTGTATACATCTTAGGTGAACCAACTGACACCAGTGGCCTGTGAGACCGGCCACCGCCCCTCGTCGGGGTCTCGACTGTATACACTTGTCTACTCTGGAGAATCGATGCCCTGTCTCGAAACTCCCACGACTAGGGACCATTTAAAGATGTGCTTAAAGACTACCAGCTCCCACTTATATGATCGCCCTCATACTGCTGGTGGTCAAGCAAGAATCCTAGGGGCTCTATCAACGTGTAATAGCGACCTGTAAGGTCACCTGAAACAGTACACGATGATAAAGGTAAATCAGATAGCAAACTATCATCTCGAGTAAGACTGTCGTACCGGGATAGGTCCTCCCTCAATCATTGCAATTACGTGCCTGTGATCCAATAATTGACTCTGAGGGCACTATCTCCAACAGTATCCAGTAATATGATAAACGGTGTCCAATAAACATGATAAACGGTATACAACAAACAATATTCAGTAAACAGTATTAGGTAATCAGATTCTAGTAAACAGTATCCAGTAATCATGATAACAATGGGCGTGGCGTGGATATTATCCAAGTGAATGAGTATCCTTATTTTCCATTTACCAATAAACCACTAGTCAAGTCAACAAAAGGATCATGTCGGTAACAGTAATAAATTAATGTCAAGTCATTAACCGTAACATGAATTCAAATTGGCCAAGTACTACATGTATCAGGTAATAACACTTGTGTTGCCTGAAACACGAAGAAATGAATATTAATTATATGAATGGATATTTAAGCTTAAAATAATTTATTATTTAGTTTGATATAAGTTTGGGAACATGAACTGCCTCGCATATACCCCAGTACCCCATTTCCGGACTCGAGTATACGTAGTAGCTTACGACGTCGAATTATTAAACAAGTTTGCTCTTATGTTTGTGAAAGTTTCTTGATAGCCAGCGAATAACAATAGAAAGCGTCCCGTGCATACCCGGGACCACGACCCCTGACCCCTGGAGCTGAACTCAGGACGCACCGCTAGGCGCAACTAGAATAGGAATAGATATTATAGCTCGGAAAACTTTTAAAAACATTTTTATAGAGTAGAAAAATAGTACCGGACGGTAGCAAGCTATCCAGACCACCATGGCTGGCCCTAACTGGCACGAGCTGTAATAACAACTGGAATGACGGTAGGTGCAGCTACTACTCGGACCTTCTAGGTTGGGCCCTAACATGTGGTACCATAAATAAAGATTTCGAAAACTATTAACCGAGTCTACCAAGTCCTTTGTCCACCTCCGACTGTATCAGTTTTATTAATGAAATTTTATTTAGTTGGAACTTGATATCATATCAATATCAGTATTTGGAATTGTATCAGAATTGTATCAATATACATATAGACTTATCATGAAACAAGTGATTGTAAGAATAATTACTCCAAGTAATCATATGGTAACAGTATCATGTCATGTGTCAACGTTCAGGTAAACTTGTTATATCATGAAACAAGTATATATATAAACCATTATAACAAGTATTCAGTGGTAACTATAATTTGCCATGTATCATTGTTTCAGGTATCAGGGTCGTGTTATGAAACTTATAAATACGGTGTCATGTCATGTAAATCTTTGTATATGATTTCTAGTAATTATATCGGTATTTCAGGTAAACTGTATCTTGTCTTGAAACAAACATTATATAAGATATGTCATGAAAATCCGTGAATGTGGAATCTATAGTACATATGATAAATCAAGTAACATGGTATGGTAATTATGAAACATAAATTAACAATCTATATAACCCGTTAGATGTAAAAACCAATTAAGAAAATAAGAGATGGCTCAAGTTCAAGGCTTAGACACTTTTAACCGTAGGTTAATTTAGTCTTCTAACTTCAGGGACCCTTTTAGATGTCTTAATCTCAATATTAGAAAATATGGTAAACATAAAAGTTGTAGGCCTCGAATTAATCTTTCCAACGAGCCCAAGAACATCAAAATACGATCACCGAGTAAAAGGTTATGTTCTATTTAAGATCAATGTATATAAATAGTCACTGAAGAATTCAGCAGAACGTATCGATAGTTTGAAATACTTTTAAAATATCTAACGACAATGAAATTGAATGAAACCAAAACCATAGGTTATCTAACTCGATTATCTACGTACTGATATAGTTCTCTGCATGTTATCAATTCTGATCAGTAAGATATGGATGTTTCAGTTAAGGTTATGACTGGAAATATTGGTATAAACTGCGGACCAAAGCCGTACTTTTCTCCGGTTTTCATTATCGTATTATAGTAACCACCTATATAGGTTTATAGGTTATTTAGTTAGTTTCAATACGAGCCCTGTAACATTACATTCCGATGTATATTTAATTTAATATCAATTTTCGAAGACGATATGGACGGTAAATTCCAGATTTGATCTATTCTATTAAAAACCTAGTTTTTTTTTATATAAAACCACTTAGAAACTTATCAAAGTTTGGATCTTTGCTCTAATTCAAGCAAAAAGGGATAATCCATACTTGTAGTAGGAGGCCACTAGGTTTAATTGAGTTGATTCACTTGAGGAATTTGGAAAAAGACCAAGTTTTATGGTGAAATGTTTAGATGTTCGGTGTAAGGTTAGAATTGTGTGGTGTGGGGGTGGGTGGGGGGGTGGGGGGGTTGTTAATCCAGGGTTAACCTAATTGTTCATGCCAACACAAGTACGAGGATTTAAAAGGGTAAGTTAACCAACCAACCAATGTAACTAACTAAATTAACAATAACACAAGATATTATTATTAACAATATCATATCAAGAAATTTATTTATCATACATAAAGAACAAATTGAAAATAACACATGAATAAACTTGATAATTTAAAACGAATCAAAGGACTTGCTTTATACTTCTTGACATTGAAATCAAGATAATCAAATATATTAAAAAAAACAAATCAAGAATAGAACACTTGCCTTTATCTACAAATTAATCTCCACTTCTCTTCTTGGATAAATTTTGTAAAACTTGGATTTATTGATGGGAAGGAGAAGAAGAAAAGAGATTGTTCCCCGCCGGAAGACGCGGTCGGGACGTTGGGACGTCGGGGTCTGAACTTCGAGGGCAGATGCTAATTGGTGCTATCCGTCCACCTCTCCGAAGATGCCAAATTGATTTATGGCACCATGTATCGAAGGTTTAAACGGATGCGGCAGATGTAGCAGCCTTCGTCAGATTCCCCCTCATTTGAGGGGTTTTTGATTGTGGGGACGCTTTTCCCTGCAGGCGCAAGCCCCTGCAGTTAATTACGCTACCGCATTGCGGTAACAACTTTCTCCTTCTCCAGATGATCATTTCGTGTCGTGGGTGTTTGTTTTGTTTTTGGTTGTCCGTGGATTGTATACGGAGACTAATTTATGCCGTCGCCCGTAAGACGTGGATTAATCCAAATTCGTATTTTCTTAGATTTGAGTTTGGGGTTTGGGTTTAAGGATACGTTAGTCTTATTTGAGACTAAGATCAACTTAAACGTTTGTTAAGGATACGTTAGTCTAATTTTAGACTAAGATCAACTTAATGGGATCGTTAAGATCCAACAAGAGAGCATTTGGACTCTATTGTTTAGTTCAGAGACATTGCGGTTGATTACTAGTTTAAGAACATGGTGGTCCATTACCAGTTTAAGGACATGGTTGTCCAAGGTTAAGGACATCGTAGTCCGTAGGTTTAAAGGGATCCCACAATCCGAGGTTAAGGACATCGCAGTCCGTGGGTTTAAAGGGACCCCACAGTCCAGTTTAAGGACATCGTAGTCCATAAAATGTATGGTTGTCGGGAGCCGTCACCTCTCTGAAGACGTTGAAGGATTACAACGACAAATATCAGAAGGGTTCAGAGATATACCCTTGAACCAGTTTTGCTTGGTAGATCTGTAGTCCAATTTGGAAATAAGATCTGTTAAAAGATTTATTAGCATATGGGCTCAATTAATCTGAGTTGAGGACTTATGGCCAATCTTGGGCTAAGTCCATTCAAGTTAAAATGTTTAACATTTATTTTGGGCTGCTGAGCATTTGTTTGGGCTTGGCCCTTTTAACAATGCTAAGCATTGATTAGGATTTTGACAGTATTTCTGTCACTTATTGAATGCTGAGCATTCATCATAGCTCTGGGGTTTATAAAAGAACAATTTATGTTCTGTCAGCGCCCATGTGAGTAACACGTGGCGCGCTTGCCGCTTTGCGCCAGTTAAAGAGCGCATTGCGCTTCTGCTGAGTAGCGCACACATGAGTGACACGTGGTGCGCTTGGCGCTGAGCGCCAAATGATGAGCGCATTGCGCTAATTTATGAGCGCATTGCGCTATTAGTTCAATGGCGCACACGTGAGTGACACGTGGTGTGCCTGGCGCTGAGCGCCAGTCCATGAGCGCAGTGCGCTATTTCAAAAGCGCAAATTGTTGAGTGGCGCACTCGTGAGTGACACGTGGTACTCTCAGCGCTGAGCGCCAGATGATGAGCACATTGCGCTAATATATGAGCGCATTGCGCTATTAACTTAGTGGCGCACACCTGAATGACACGTGGTGCGCGCTGAGCGCCAGCCCATGAGCGCAGTGCGCTATTTCAGAAGCGCAAACCGCAACTTGTCAATTGGCGCATACGTGATTGACACGTGGCGCATTTGGCGCTGAGCGCCAGTCCAGAGAGCGCAGAAGCGCAGTTCATGAGCGCAAAGCGCAGTTCAAGAGCGCAAAGCGCATCTGATCAATTTTATGATCTGTGAACAAATTTATGTTCTTTTAAAAGAGACTTTGTCTCAAGATTCAAGAACGACAGTTCTCATTTTGAAAGGGCTTTGCCTTTATAGATCCATGATCTTTAAGAAAATTTAATAATTTTCTCCCCCTTTATGATGAGGTGTTCATGATCTCAGAAAGATAATTTGTCTTATAGATCTATGATCTGTGAACGAAGTAAATACTTCTTTGTTTTTATGATGAGATCTTTTGATATTTTTATAAAAGACCTTGGTCTTTGTAGATCTATGATCTTTTAAGAAGATAATTCTTCTCTTTAAGAGACGATTTCATCTCTGTGTTCATCATTCATCATCTTTACCTTGAAGAAATATCTTCTTGTAAGAGCTTGCTCTCTTTCTTTTGAGTTTTCTCAAAGTTTATGGGGGGGGGGGTTCTCTATCTCAGAATTGAAGTCTTGGGGCTTTTATATAGGGCAAGCTGATTTGTTGAATCAGTTAAAGAGATCTTTCTCTGATTGATTTGGGGATATTTTCCACTATTGGATCTTTGATCCTAGGGCTTCTGTTTTGCAGAAGGTAATCTTCTTGTTTTTAACAAGATTGGAAAATATTTCCATAATAAAATTTTAATTCTGATTAATTAACGATTTATCATCATTATTAGATCTTTTGATCTAACGATGGGGAATTTTTAATTCCAGCGCTAGCGCACCCGTGCTTTGCACGTGGTGCACTACTTAGAGTGCAGCGCACTTAGCGCCCGTGCTTTGCTCGTGGTGCGCTGCTCAGAGCGCAGCGCACTTGGCGCTAGCGCACACGTGCTTTGCACGTGGTGCGCTGCTCAGAACGCAGCGCACTTGGCGCTAGCGCACACGTGCTTTGCACGTGGTGCGCTGCCTAGGGTGCAGCGCACTGGGCGCTGGATCTGAAGCGTTTCTTCATTTTAAAATTTGAATTTTGGACAGAGTTTTTCTCTGATTGGGGGAAACAAATGCCCCCCCCCACCGTTGCGCTCACGTGGCCCACACGTGAGTGCAGCGGTGGCAGAATCTCTGCCGTTGGATCAACTCAGAAGTTGAAACGGCTATTTATGCCTATAAATAGGACCCTTGTCCCTTTAGATGATTATGTTCATCTTCAATCCTTCTTGAAAAATTATTTTCTTCTTCAGAGCGCAGCTCTTCCTCTTAAGAATTTTCTTAAGGACAGAACTCTGTCATATTTTTTAGGTAAAAGATTAAATCTTTTTGAAACATCTTTTAGGGTTTCACCCATTAACAGAGCCTTACTCTTCATAGATCTTTGATCTAAAGAAAATCCTTTTTAGGGTTTTATTAACAGAGCTTTGCTCTCTCAAATCATATTGATTTGTTAATCCTTGATAAAGAACTCTTAAGAGTTTTATTCATGGATTTCAAATTCATTAAAATCTTTGCTTTTAGGGTTCTTGATGGGTTACTTCATCTTCTTCGCAGAGCATGGCTCTTAGCATTCTCGGGGAATTTCTTTAAATTCCCCTCATAATTGACTTTGACAGGTGTCACTCCTGTCTGCACGGCATTGCTCTCGAGGAGTTTAACTCCTTGACCCGAGGGGTCGCTCATTAAATGAGATTCCTTTTTTAAGATTTCTCGCAAATTCGAATTTGTTAGGTGTCATAATTAGAATTTGTTTTCTCCATGGGGATATCAAGAGCCGTTTAAATCCCTGTGCCTGTTTTTAATAAGAATTTTCTTAATCAGTCTGTCCGCTAACTCTTGCTGATTTTCTTTTTCAGACGTTATGGACGCTCATATGTATGACCTTGATGAGATTATCTCTTATTGCGACATTCTCGTACTCGATCGTTCTCAAAACCGAGAATTCACAAACGCCCAGTGTGCCGAAATCATGGGTCGCTTCGACGCATACAATGGTCAACTGCTTCCTCGACGTTCCTCTCTCTTGAAGCTTATTGTGGGAGCGATCTGGGGAGCACTTCCTCTATTCTGTGCCGGCATGCCGCTTAAGGCATTGGATGATGCGGAAGACAAGGTGCACTCGGTGTATCTGATGGGCCTAATCTCAAAGAAAAGGCGAGACAATCTTATTGATCTTCTGCATCAGGATTTTCAGCAGGCGGCAATACTCGCTGCCTATCGAAGGGTGGAGGACATCAGTGAGGACCCCGACACTTGTGATCGCGAGAGGAAGCATACTGGGATGGTTCGAAAGACCTGGAAAATTTTAGATGGCCTTACTCATGAATTTCTCAATCCATTAACTGGATTTGATGTTTGCCATTGTAATCATTTTGATGATGTTTTTGTTTACTGCTTCCATTGTTGTAAGAACCTTTTGAAGTATGAATAGCAAATTCCTTGTTTCCGTGTGTCTATTTTATGCACTAAATCTTTTGCTTATGCATGAATAGGTATGCTTTGAACGCTTAACTGAATGTGCACCAAATGTTCTCCTTACTGTCACTTTCTTCTCTTTTCTTTGTTCGCCATGTTACTTTAGTAAGTGTAGCCCGTAGTTGACAGAGAACATTCCGTCTTGAACTCTTCGAGAGGTAGTGATGGCTTAGAAAGCAGGTTTAGATCTGCTGCTTAAGACTTTTCAACTTCATGAGCCGTGAGGATCTCATAACGACTTTTCTCCCAACGAGTCAAGAGGATCTTGTAGGTGTATTTTCTCCTTAGGAATCGTGAGGATTCTTAAGTGTGTTTTCCCTTATAAGTCGTAATGATCTTATAAGAGAGTTTTCTTCCTTACGAATCGAGAGAACCCGTAAGTGTTTAATGAGATTGACGTTATCTGCATTTCACGGCATCATTGGGTGACGTATTTCCGAGGCGGGGTCATGTGGATGATGTATTTCCGCGACGGGATCATATGGATGACGTATTTCCGCGACGGGGTCATGTGGATGACGTATTTCCGAGACGGGGTCATATGGATGACGTATTTCCGCGACGGGGTCATGTGGATAACGTATTTCCGAGACGGGGTCTTTTGGATGACGTATTTCCGCAACGGGGTCATAAGGATGACGTATTTCCGATACGGGGTCATGTGGATGACGTATTTCCGAGACAGGGTCATGTAGATGACGTATTTCCGCGACGGGGTTATAAGGATGACGTATTTCCGAGACGGGGTCATTTGGATGACGTATTTCCGAGACGGAGTCATATGGATGACGTATTTCCGGGACGGGGTCATGTGGATGACGTATTTCCGCGACGGGGTCATTTGGATGATGTATTTCCGAGACGGAGTCATATGGATGACGTATTTCCGGGACGGGGTCATATGGATGACATATTTCCGCAACGGGGTCATATGGATGACGTATTTCCGAGACGGGGTCATGTGATGTGGATGACATATTTCCACGACGGGGTCATGTGGATGACGTATTTCCGAGACGGGGTCATTTGGATGACGTATTTCCGCGACGGGGTCATTTGGATGACGTATTTCCGCGACGGGGGCATATGAATGACGTATTTCCGCTACGGGGTCATATGGACGACGTACTTCCGAGACAGGTTCATTTGGATGACGTATTTCCGAGACGGAGTCATATGGATGACGTATTTCCGGGTCGGGGTCATGTGGATGACGTATTTCCGAGACGGAGTCATTTGGATGACGTATTTCCGAGACGGGGTCATGTTGATGACGTATTTCTGAGACGGGGTCATTTGGATGACGTATTTCAAAGACAGGGTCATGTGGATGACGTAATTCCACGATGGGGTCATGTGGATGACGTATTTCCGAGACGGGGTCATTTGGATGACGTATTTCCGCGACGGGGTCATTTGGATGACATATTTCCGCGAAGGGGTCATATGGAAGACGTATTTCCGCTACGGGGTCATTTGGATGACGTATTTCCGAGACGGGGTCATTTGGGTGACGTATTTCCACGACGGGGTCATGTGGATGATGTATTTCTGCGACGGGGTCATGTGGATGACGAATTTCCGAGACGGGGTCATGTGGATGACGTATTTCCGCGACGGGGTTATGTGGATGACGTGTTTCCGAAACGGGGTCATGTGGATGACGTATTTCTACGACGGGGTCATGTGGATGACGAATTTCCGAGACGGGGTCATGTGGATGACGTATTTCCAAGACGGGGTCATGTGGATGACGTGTTTCCGAGACGGGATCATGTAGATGATGTATTTCCGAGATGGGGTCATGTGGATGACGTATTTCCGCGACGGGGTCATGTGGATGATGTATTTCCGCGACGGGGTCATTGGATGACGTTTCTCCGCGATGGGGTCATTTGGGTGACGTATTTCCGAGACGAGGTCATGCTGATGACGTATTTCCGCAACGGGGTCATATGGATGACGTATTTCCGAGACGAGGTCATGTGGATGACGTATTTCCGCGACGGGGTCATGTGGATGACGTGTTTCCGAGACGGGGTCATGTAGATGACGTATTTCCGAGACGGGGTCATGTGGATGACGTATTTCCGAGACGGGGTCATGTAGATGACGTATTTCCACGACGGGGTCATTTGGATGACGTATTCCGATACGGGGTCATATGGATGATGTATTTTCGAGACGGGGTCATGTGGATGACGTATTTCCGAGACGGGGTCATGTGGATGGCGTATTTCCACGACGGGGTCATGTGGATGACGTGTTTCCGAGACGGGGTCATGTGGATGACGTATCTCCGAGACGGGGTCATGTGGATGACGTATTTCCGCGAAGGGGTCATATAGATGACGTATTTCCGAGACGGGGTCATTTGGATGACGTATTTTTGCGATAGGGTCATTTGGATGGCGTATTTCCTCGACGGGGTCATATGGATGGCGTATTTCCGCTACGGGGTCATATGGATGACGTACTTCCGAGACGGGGTCATTTGGATGACGTACTTCCGAGAAGGGGTCATTTGGGTAACGTACTTCTGAGACGGGGTCATGTGGGTGACGTATTTCCGAGACGGGGTCATAAAGATGATGTATTTCCGTGACGGGGTCATATGGATGACGTATTTCCTCTACGGGGTCATATGGATGACGTACTTCCGAGACGGCGTCATTTGGATGACGTATTTCCGAGACGGGGTCATTTGGGTGACGTATTTCCGAGACGGGGTCATGTGGATGACGTATTTCCCGGACAGGGTCATAAGGATGACTTATTTCCGCGACGGGGTCATTTGGATGACGTATTTCCGTGACGGGGTCATATGGATGACGTGTTTCCGAGACGGGGTCATGTGGATGATGTATTTCCGAGACGGGGTCATGTGGATGACGTATTTCCGCGATGGGGTCATGTGGATGACGTATTTCCGCGAAGGGGTCATCGGATGACGTGTCTCCGCGACGGGGTCATTTGGGTTACGTATTTCCGAAACGGGGTCATGTGGATGACGTATTTCCGTGACGGGGTCATGTGGATGACGTATTTCCGCGACGGGGTCATGTGGATAACGTGCTTCCGAGACGGGGTCATGTGGATGACGTATTTTCGAGACGGGGTCATGTGGATTACGTATTTCCGCAACGGGGTCATGTGGATGACGTATTTCCGCGACGCGGTCTTCGGATGACGTGTCTCCGCGACGGGGTCATTAGCTGACGTATTTCCGCGACGGGGTCATTGCCTAACGTGTTTCCGCGACGGGGTCGTTGGATAACGTTGCGTCTGTTGTAATGAGACGAATATCGAAGTGGTCTCCAGGTTGTCTGTAAACCATCAAGATTTTGAGTTGGGGCTTTGCCATGGCCCCAGGGTTGATTACAGCGTCTGAATCCTGCTGGAATAAGAAGAACGTTGTTGATGATCTCTAAGCTGTCTGTGAACCATCGAGATTTGGAGTAGAGACTTTGCCATGGCTCCAAGGTTGATTGCAGCGTCTGAATCCTGCTGGAATGAGGAAGAACACTGTTGATGATCTCTAGGTTGTCTGTGAACCATCGAGATTTGGCTTTGTTTCGATGAAGCCTGGTGGGAAGGTATGGTTCCCTCTTTGTTTGTGCCCCTGGATTGTATACAGGGATCGATGTGATTTCACCTGTAGGGCAAAAAGTTTCATTTTATTTATTTTTCTTTCCGCGTTGCTCTATCATTTTAGCTTTTATATCGCGAAAGTTGCGATTGCCCAATCATTTCGGTTATTTTTCGCGGTGCCCAATCATTTCGGCTATTTGTTTTATTTACTCGCTGCTTTTTATTGCGAGTTGCCCAATCATTTCGGCTATTTGTTTTATTTACTCGCTGCTTTTTATTGCGAGTTGCCCAATCATTTCGGCTATTTTGGATGCATACATTTTTACTTGCTGATTTTGTTGCAAGTTGCCCCATCATTTCGGCTATTTCATATGCATTTGTGGTCCGCTGACTTTTCGCTGCGAGTTTGGGATTTGATACCGATTTAGGCATCAGCATCACTACAACTGGGATATTGCCAGGAGCGAATCATCATTTGCCTTTGTCTATGTCGAACAAAAGTGGCTTAGCAAACAGGGTTAAGATCCTGTTGACTAAGGCTTTTTGACTTTACGAGCCTTAAGGGTCTCATAAAGGTACTTCTCCCTACGAGTCGTGAGGATCTCGTAGGTGCGTTTTCTCCTTAAGAATCATGAGGATTCCTAAGTGTATGGTCTCTTATAAGTCGTAAGGATCTTACAAGAGTGTTTTCTCCTTATAAGTCGAGAGGACTTACAAGGGTCGTTCACCTAGTCGCGGGCGGGACTTTGTTAGGGAAATGTTTATTTGCGCCCATGAATTGTATACAAGGGTCAATACTGAACCGCTTGTAGGGCAGCATTGGGGGATGTGATGGCTACTTAAGAACAGGTTCAGATCCCTGTATCTTAAGGCTTTTGAATCCTATGAGCCGTGAGGGTCTCATAGGAGGGTTCTCCTTACGAGTCGTGAGGATCCCGCAAGTGTAATTTCTCCTTAGGAATCGAGGGGATCCCTAAGTGTGTTGCTTACTCGTGAGTCGTAAGGATCTCACGCGGCTGGTTTCACATTACAGGGTCGAGAGGACCTTGCAAGTGTCTTTTTAATGAGCTTGCCCCCTTTCGGGTTTTCACAAAACTCGCCGATAGCCCTGCTGTTTTTACTCACGGAGCCTTTTCGGGTTTTCATCCGTGCCCATTTTGCTTATGGGCATACCGTTTTTCTTCTTTTTTTTATTTTTTTGTGTTAGCCTTGGGATGCTGCGGTCCGTAATAGTTTATCGACGTCTCGGTCAATATCCAGTTTTAAGACATAGTGGTCCATCGTTAGTTTAAGGAGGTTTCGGTCCGAAAGCCGGCTACTGCTTACAGAGTTTGGGCTTAGGAAGATAGCGAACGGACATAAGCGTCGTCATCTATCGTTGACCTAGGCTGTGACTCGTTAAGCGTAGTATTTTTTCAGGAAGCGGCCGTTTATTGGCCTGAAAGGTCTTTCGCCATGCATGTCCATGAGTAGATAGGCTCCACCTTGGTAGACCTTGTCTATGATGTACGGGCCTTCATAGTTCGGCTTGAATTTCTCCCGTTTGGCACGATTGGGGATCATAAGTCTTTTGACCACTAGTACGAGTTTGCCTTGGCGGAATGTCCTCAGCCTAGTCAGTCTTTCGTATGAGCACGTCATTTGCTTTGTAAGCCTCCAGATTTTGTTGCGCCTTGAGCCGGGTTTCATCAAGGGCGTCGAGCTCCTCAAGCCGAAGGTGAGCATTTTCTTCGTCTGTTAGCTCGTAGTGGACTGCCACTCATAGAGAGGGTAACTCTATCTCAAGTGGGGGTACTGCTTCTGTGCCGAATACTAACGCATACGGCGTTGTATTCGTGGCCATTTTAAACGTAGTTCGATACGCCCAGAGAGCTTCATGCAGTCTCTCGTGCCAGTCCCTCTTATTTCGAGACACCGTCTTTTTCACGATCTTTGTCAAGGTCTTGTTGAAAGCCTCAGCTAGACCGTTAGCTCGGGGATTATAGACCGAAGAGTATCTCCAGTCTATATTATGCCGTTGCGCGAAGCGGCTGATTTTGTGGCTTCTATAGGCTGGCCCGTTATCGAAGATGATCCGTCACGGAGTTCCAAACCGATAAATGACGTGCGTCTTGAAGAATGAAGAATATTCTCCGTCTTCACTTCTCTTAGAGGTACTGCTTCTGCCCACTTGGAGAAGTAATCGGTTGTTGCCAGTATTAACCGATGTCCTCTGGACGATGCTGGTTCGATGGGGCCGATTATGTCAGTTCCCCACATTTTGAACGGCCAGCTAGACACCGTTGGGTGCAGCGGATTTGGATGCTGATGGATAAAGTTCCCATGAATCTGGCACGAGTAGCACTGTTTCGCGTATTCGAGATAGTCTTGGATCATCGTGGGCCAATAATAGCCCATCCTCTTGATCTTCAGTTTCATCTTTGGCCCAGCTTGATGAGATCCGCGGAGTCCGTCGTGCGTTTCTTAGACGACTCTCCTTGCCTCTTCAGGTCCCAGGCATCTTAGCCATAGAGAATCAAATGATCTCTTGTATAGAGTGTCATTGACGAAGGCGAAAGAAAGAGCTCGTTTCATGAGTTGATGTCTTGATGACGCATCTTCAGGTGTTCGACGAGATTTGAAATAGTCTATAAAGACTTCTCTCCAATCCTTAGCCTTTTCCTGGTCTTTTATTTGTAGAGCCGTTTTCTCGGTCGCTCCATTTTCTTCGGATAACTCAGGAGATATTTCTGCCGGTGCAAGAACTCGACGGCTTTGCACAACGATTCTCACGTCATTGGGGTTCTCGTCGGCCAGTTCTTTAGCGAGCTTGGCTAATACATCTGCCTTTCTATTTTCCGCACGCGGTATACTTTCCAGAATGTAGGAAGGGATTTGAGTCAACAATTGTTATACCCTTTCGCCGTACTTCACCAACTCTGGTTTGCACGTTTGATAGTCACCGTTTACTTAACTAACGATCAGTTGAGAGTCTCCGTATATGAGAAGGTTTTCAATTCCCATAACGATAGCGATCTCAAGACCTGCTATCAGTGCTTCATATTCGGCTTCATTGTTTGTCATCGGCTCTGTTAAGGAGAAGGCAAAGCGCATTATCCCTCCTTGGGGAGTCACGAAGATGAGGCCTACCCCTGATTTGATTATGGGGGTGCTCTGTTTGCGCTTCTTCATGGAAGATGCCCCATCGAAGTAAAGTTCCCATCGGGTGTCTCTTTCTCCTTTTTCACCGTCGATCGTGTCAAACGCGTGCTCATCTGGCAGTTCGCAATTCAAAGGAGAATCTGCAGGTATCGGATGCTCAGCGAGGAAGTCGGCTATGGCCTGGCCTTTCACTGCCTTAAGAGGCCGATAAGTTACCCGAGAACTCCATCAAGAGCAGGGCCCATTTAGAGAGCCGCCATGTTAATATGGCCTTCGACATCAAGTATTTGAGAGGATCCACTTTTGATATGAGATGGACCTCATGTGCCAACGCATAGTGCCTGAGCTTCGTTATTGCGAAGATCAATGCCAGGCAGTGTTTTTCAATGGGAGAGTAATTGCTTTCTGCCCCCAGGAGAACTCGACTAAAATAATAGAGGGCTCTCTCCTTCCCTTGGTCATTCTCTTGTGCCCATAGTGCGCCTAAGGAACCCTCAAGGACGGTTGTATACAGAATGAGAGGCCTTCTCTTGACCGGAGCGGTCATCACCGGCGAATTCTGCAGGTATTTCTTGATCTCGTTCAGTGCGCTTTGACATTTGCGATCCCAGACGAAAGGAGTCCCTTTCTTCATTAGGTTACTGTAAGGACGACACTTGCCGGAGAGATTGGCTATGAATCGCCGGATATACGCGATCTTTCCTTGGAGAGATCGCAATTGCTTGAAAGTCCTTGGCGGAGGCATTTCCATGATCGCCTTGATCTTTGACGGATCTATCTCGATGCCTCGGTGTTAGACGACGAATCCTAGGAACTTGCCCGAGGAAACTCCAAACGCGCATTTGAGAGGGTTCATCTTCAGGTTGTATTTCCGAAGGCACTGAAATACGGTCTTCAGATGCTCTAAATGTCCCTCGTATGATTTGCTTTTAACTACGAGGTCGTCGATATAGCATTCGACGATTTCATGCAAGAGGTCATCGAAGATCTTCGTCATGGCCCTCTGATAGATGGCACCGGCATTCTTTAAACCGAAAGGCATCACCTTGTAGCAGAATATGCCTAAAGGGGTTCGGAAAGCGGTATGCTTCTGGTCCTCGCGATGCATCTTTATTTGATTGTACCCTGATGAGCCGTCCATGAAGGAGAAAACTTCATGAGTGGACGTATTATCTATCTCAGCTCGGTGACCGGTACTGGGAAGTCATCTTTCGGGCAAGCTTTGTTGAGATCTCGGAAGTCTACGCATATGCGCACAGTCCCATTTTTCTTCATCACTGGGACAATGTTGGCGATCCAATCAGGGTACTGAACTTCTTGGACAAAGCCGGAGTCGATTAGCTTCTTGACCTCAGCGTTGATACCCATCTTAAGTTCGAGCTGCATTCTCCTCGGTGCTTGTTTGATTGGCTTGATGTCCAGGGATATCGCCAATTTGTGGACGGCTATTTCTGGATCCAATCCGGGCATCTCGGAATAGTTCCATGCGAAGCAATCTTTATACTGCATGAGCACGTCTTTTAGCGTAGCCACCCTTTCTTCAGATAATAGCTCACCGACGAACGTCGGCCGTGGGTCGTTTGTCGTTCACAAGTCGATTTTTCTGAGGTTATCTGCAGTAGTATGTATTCCATCTTCCAGCTCTTTTGACGCCTGTGGAAATTCTGAGATCACCTCATCATCATCGTTTTCGAAGCACCAGGGGAGATCATCCATATCCTCGGGTTCTTCTTCTGACAGCGTTATCATGTGACAGGTGCGAGATCGCTTCCGAGACCGATGTTGATCCGGCTCTTCTCTCATCGCATAAGTGGCTTTTGATTCATGCTTCTGTGGTGGGGTTACCCTCCAGCTGTTGGATAGAGGGAACTTGTCGAGTTGGCATTGGTCTTCGACCCAGTTCTTGAAGGTGAAGCAGTCTTCAAGAGGGTGTCCTATCGCTCGGTGATAGGAGCAATAGTCCGGGTGAGAGACCTCGCCTGCTTGCTTGGGGTGCTTGGACTCCGGGAGTGTCATCATCTGATGTTTTATGACGAGGTCAAATATCTTCCTTGTCTTGTTTCGGGGAAAAGAATACGCTCGACCCATCTTCTTTATAATAGACGAATCCTGGTTGCTCGATTCTGCTTCGCGTGGCTTCTTGGGCCCGCTTTGTCGCTGTCGAACGTTTTTTCGCTCTTGGGTTTATTTCTACCTCTGCGTCGGGTCTTCTTTGTGACGGGCTGGCGACGAAGAACACCGTCATTTTCCGTAGCCTGCTGAAGGAGGCGCTGTGTTCTGGCTGTCTTGTAAATGGCCATTTCGCGATTATGTTCGTCTCGAACCTTTTGACCCGCTTCTCTTATAAGCTTGTCCATCTGTTCTTCGAACGACGAACTTGGCATTTTCATGGAGGAAATTCGTTCTGGTTCAGGGTCAGCGTCTTCCCACAGAGCATCTCCTTCTTCATCAAAGTCATGTATGACATAGCAGTCGCGGAGTAGCTCCCGTTTCTTGGATTGAACATACCCAAGCCCAGTCGTTTCCAATCTCCCGTTGGGCAACTTTCTTTGAGTTCTGGGAACGTTCCAGATCCTGTTATAGAACCGTGCTTGTCAAGCAGTTTGCTTTAGGGATACACCTTGGCGTCTCAAGAGTCTTTTTAGTCCGTCTGTGTAATATCTGAGCAAACGGATAGGTTGGAGCCTGTCAAGTGTAGAATCCTCACCATGTCATATTTCCTTCTCCACTTTGGTTTCCCCGGATCGGTAGAATAGGATCGCCTTTTCACCATTTCTCCTGGGAGGGACATAGAATGTCTGAAGTTCTTGCACACTATAGGTATCAAGCGCGTCTAGCTCTTTATGATGCTTTGGTGGAACTATGGCAACTTGCAAACTTTGATCTTCATCAGCGAAGGTTTGTATTGATGGCCGAGCGGAGAATACGGCATTGACCTCATCTTCTGAGTCGCTGCCGAAGATCAATATAGGGGTGGACGGTCCCGGCTTGTTGCATTGGGGCGGCCCGGAATAAACTATCTCTTCGTCCTCCTCCGTATCTCTCCCGAAGACCGGAATTGTGGTGATAGCTTTGTTCTTCGGTTTGTGACATCTTTACGTGTCTTTGAAATCTGGTAAGAAGTATTTTGCGTCTTCGGGATTTGCCTTAGACTATGGATTAGCGAGTGATGCTGCCTGAGCAAGCTTCTCCTGCAGATTTTCACATTGCAGTTGAACTTTTGTCAAGGACCGAGTTTGAGGTCGGTGACTAGTAGAAGCTCGAACTTCGTCTTTGGAATTCACCACATAGACTATATGAACTACCATGTCCCACCGGGCGTGCCAGAATTTGTTCCTCGCCGGAAGACGCGACCGGGACGTTGGAACGTCGGGGCCTGAACTTCAAGGGCAGATGCTAATTGGTGCTATCCGTCCACCTCTCCAAAGATGCCAAGTTGATTTATGGCACCATGTATCGAAGGTTTAAACGGATGCGGCCGATGTAGCAGACTTCGTCAGATTCCCCTCATTTGAGGGGTTTTTGATTGTGGGAACGCTCTTCCCTACAGGTGCAAGCCCCTGCAGTTAATTACGCTACCGCATTGCGGTAACAACTTTCTGCTTCTCCAGATGGTCACTTCGTGTCGTGGGTGTTTGTTTTGTTTTTGGTTGCCTGTGGATTGTATACGGAGACTAATTTATGCCGTCGCCCGTAGAACGTGGATTAGTCCAAATCCGTATTTTCTTAGATTTGGGTTTGGGGTTTGGGTTTAAGGATACGTTAGTCTCATTTGAGACTAAGATCAACTTAAATTTTTGTTAAGGATACGTTAGTCTAATTTTAGACTAAGATCAACTTAACGGGATCGTTTAGATCCAACAAGAGAGCATTTGGACTCTATTGTTTAGTTTAAGGAAATTGCGGTCGATTACCAGTTTAAGGACATGGTGGTCCATTACCAGGTTAAGGACATGGTGGTCCAAGGTTAAGTACATCATAGTCCGTGGGTTTAAAGGGACCCCACAGTCCGAGGTTAAGGACATCGTAGTCTATGGGTTTAAAGGGACCCCACAGTCCAGTTTAAGGACATCGTAGTCCGTAGGTTTAAAGGGACCCCACAGTCCAGTTTAAGGATAAGGTAGTCCGTCAAATGTATGGTTGTCGGGACCCGTCACCTCTCTGAAGACGTTGAAAGATTACAACGACAAATATCAGAGGGGTTCAGAGATGTACCCTCGAACTAGTTTTGGTTGGTAGATCTGTAGTCCAATTTAGAAATCAGATCGGTTAAAAGATTTATTAGCATATGAGCTCAATTAATCTGAGTTGAGGACTTATGGCCAATCTTGGGCTAAGTCCATTCAAGTTAAAATGTTTAACATTTATTTTGGGTTGCTGAGCATTTGTTTGGGTTTGGCCCTTTTAACAATGCTGAGCATTGATTAGGATTTTGACAGTATTTATGTCACTTATTGAATGCTGAGCATTCATCATAACTCTGGGGCTTATAAAAGAACAATTTATGTTCTATCAGCGCCCACGTGAGTGACACGTGGCGCTTGGCGCTTTGCGCCAGTTGAAGAGCGCATTGTGCTTCTGCTGAGTAGCGCACACATGAGTGACATGTGGCGCGCTTGGCGCTGAGCGCCAGATGATGAGCGCATTGCGCTAATTTATGAGCGCATTGCGCTATTAGTTCAATAGCGCACACGTGAGTAACACGTGGTGCGCCTGGCGCTGAGCGCCAGCCCATAAGCGCAGTGCGCTATTTCAGAAGCGCAAAGCGCAAATTTTTGAGTGGCGCACTCATGAGTGACACGTGGTGCTCTCGGTGCTGAGCGCCAGATGATGAGCGCATTGCGCTAATATATGAGCGCATTGTGTTATTAATTCAGTGGCGCACACATGAATGACACGTGTTGCGCTTAGCGCTGAGCGCCAGCCCATGAGCGCAGTGCGCTATTTCAGAAGCGCAAACCGCAACTTGTCAATTGGCACATACGTGATTGACACGTGGCGCATTTGGCACTGAGCGCCAGTCCAGAGAGCGCAGAAGCGCAGTTCATGAGCGCAAAGCGCTGTTCAAGAGCGCAAAGCGCATCTGATCAATTTTATGATTTGTGAACAAATTTATGTTCTTTTAAAAGAGACTTTGTCTCAAAATTCAAGAACGACGGTTCTTATTTTGAAAGGGCTTTGCCTTTATAGATCCATGATCTTTAAGAAAATTTAATAATTTTCTCCCCCTTTATGATGAGGTGTTCATGATCTCAGAAAGACAATTTGTCTTATAGATCTTTGATCTGTGAACGAAGTAAATACTTATTTATTTTTATGATGAGATCTTTTGATCTTTTTATAAAAGACCTTGGTCTTTGTAGATCTATGATCTTTTAAGAAGATAATTCTTCTCTTTAAGAGACGATTTCATCTCTGTGTTCATCATTCATCATCTTTACCTTGAAGAAATATCTTCTTGCAAGAGCTTGCTCTCTTTCTTTTGAGTTTTCTCAAAGTTTATGGGGGGGTTTCTCTATCTCAGACTTGAAGTCTTGGGGCCTTTATATAGGGCAAGCTGATTTGTTGAATCAGTTAAAGAGATCTTTCTCTGATTGATTTGGGGATATTTTCCACCATTGGATCTTTGATCGTAGGACTTCTGTTTTGCAGAAGGCAATCTTCTTGTTTTTAACAAGATTGGAAAATCTTTCCATAATAGAATTTTAATTTTAATTAATTAATGATTTATCATTATTATTAGATCTTTTGATCTAACGGTGGGGAATTTTTAATTCCAGTGCTAGCGCACCCGTGCTTTGCACGTGGTGCACTGCTTAGAGTGCAGTGCACTTAGCGCCCGTGCTTTGCTCGTGGTGCGCTGCTCAGAGCACAGCGCACTTGGAGCTAGCGCACACGTGCTTTGCACGTGGTGCGCTGCTCAGAACGCAGCGCACTTGGCGCTAGCGCACACGTGCTTTGCACGTAGTGCGCTGCCTAGGGCGCAGCGCACTGGGCGTTGGATCTGAAGCGTTGCTTCATTTTAAAATTTGAATTTTGAACAGAGCTTTGCTCTGATTGGGGGAAACAGAGATGAAATATGAAGGTTTTGGAAAATAAAAGAGAAGGAATAGAGAAGAAATGAGAAGAAGAGTTTTAGTGGTGAGAAAATATTAATTAGGGAATTGCTTGGGGTTAAAGTATTGGTTACTTGAGGATAAAGTAAACCAAATTAATATGATAGAAAAACAAAAGAAATAAAATAAAATGAATTTGGTAGAATTATCTTGGTTATGCAAATTTGAAATCTACCCCTTCAAAATAAAGATTTACACATCATCCTCAATTTTGCAAATAAATTCTCTTATATAAAAAAAATATGTAAAGCAATTCACATTTAAAATTTAGGAAGTATATTTATCGAAAATACGATTAGTTTCAAATTATCAAAATTCTATTATTATATATATTTTTCAAACACAAATACGGGTATTTTTAATTTCAAGAAAAATCATATTTTCAAATACGAATATGAGTAAAAAAATTTTTAAGGAATATCAATACATGTATATCAGGATCTGGGGGTTACATATTATTTCTTTCATTGGATCTTTATTTGCTTCCGCTACCTTTTTCGTTATTATTTATTGTGGCGGTTTGGGCATGAGATAGATAGATGTTTATTCTCTGTTCTTGATATCTGATCGACAGTCGTAATATGACTATAGAAGGATATTTTCTAACCGTAGGCAGAATGGTTGGATTTGTTACGTTCCCATATTTATGTATTTTGGGAAGAAAGGCGTGACAAGAATCCTTCGACCAAGGCATAATAGTACCCTTGAATCCTCCAAAGTCAATAATTCCTTCAAGCACTGCTTTCTCCACCTCATCTTTAGATTGAAATTGGATCAGAAAAGAAGTACGAGAGAAACGCTTAACCCCCCAATCCCAATTAGCTAGGGACATTCCACTTCCAATTTAAACCCCCTGCAACTTCATCAATCCTTGGATCTATAAGCGTGATCTGAAGGAAAGCGGATGACAAAAAATTGATAGCTTCCAACTCCACATCTCTCGGATCTGAGAGATTAATATTAATCACCTTCTTCCTCTGAATTTCGGGACACCCATTAAGCTTATGACCGGATCTATGACAGTTGAAGTATCGGAAGCCATATTTACGACAATCAGCGATGAGGTGGTCCGATCTGCCGCATTTGAGGCACCCTTTGAACAGCATCCTCTTATGAGGGGTATTTTGATCCAATAAAAAGGTATTTTTATGGAAAAGGGTCATTTTTGTGAGGGAAAAAGGGGTTTTGTGACCAAAAGAAATGTTACCTTGATTAGAAAAAGATTTGAGATGGTGAAAAGGAGCTTTGAGGATCTCAGTGAAGGAGAGCTGAGGATTTAAGGAAGGAATAGAACAAAAATGAGGTGTTGTGCGAGGGGAAAATGGCTTGACTTTGTTGGCAAGGTTGGTATCCCAACAGAAGATTTTGAAAACTTCCCTCGCACTCCTTTACTCTTTTCCTCAATTTTCTTTTAGATCTAAAGAAAAATTCATATGTTCATCTTTTTCTTCAAAGCGCTTTTTCAAACCACAACAACCACCATCATGAGTGGTTTACGATTGTGGGTTTCAGTTACAATCTAGGATTCGGTGCTTTGCATATTCTTCTTCTTCAAACCACCGCCGCCGTGTATAATTTGTAATTGTGAGTTTTTAAAGGATTTTTAGCTTGTAGCCCCTCCTCCCCCAACCCAAAAAAGAAATATAGGAAAATCCTTTTTACCCTCCCAAAACTTGATGTTTACTTTTTAAAAAACCCCTAGCTCCTCCTCTTAGCGTCTAAATACTTAGGGAGATCCTTTAACCATAAAAAAAAAGCTGCATCCCTTTTCATACGGACCTTTATATCTAGAGCAACCAAAGAATTTTTTTCATAGGTCTTAAGTTTACAACTTATCCGAAGACAACAAATAAGGCTGCAAAAGCATTTGACTTCTACATGACTAGAGAAGGATGTTGAAATTTTTATTTTTTTGGGGCTTCAAGTAAAAAACCCTTTTAAAATTCTCTATTGATATGAATAGGGATTGGAGGGCTTGATCACCTTCAGATGTTTTCCCCCGTCGATCCGTCGCGAGCGTTGATGAAAGGTTGAGATTGGTGTTGATGGTTGTCTTCTTGAGCGTGTGGATCTCAATGGGTTGATTTCGATGTGAAGCCGAGCTACCTGCAAAGAAGTCCCGGGTGGTTATACCACCGTGGATCCTCCGACGATCAAGTAAGCCGAGGAATTTGAGCAGAGTAGCGGCTTGTTGGATTGAAAATGTCTTACCTGAGTCTTCTGAGAGAGGGGTTTGTATAGTGGTCGCACGAAGCGAGCTGGCACGAGATCTTCGCCGTCGATTATGCCCCTGACATTACGCTTGCGTGAATGAAGGGATCCCCCCCATTAATTACGAGATACGCTTGTTAATGGGAGGATACGACGGCATGGAACGCGGGATGTTGGGTGGCGGATATCTCGCCTCTGGGGAGATACGCGGAGCCGTGGCGGAAGCACTTGGGTTCTGTGTTCTTGGTTGCTCGGTAGAACCGGGGAGGTTTAGCTCGGCGGGAGGCTTGGAGGTGAGTGGAAGGCCGAGGAGGCTCGGTTCTATGATAGCTCGGAGACGAGCAGGGAGGGCTGAGGAAGTTCAGCGTGTATGAGGGCTCGGAGGAGAGCCGATGGTATCTTGTAAGGAGAGCATGGGAGTGTTCTGGGAGGCCATAGAAGGTCGGGCCAATCCTCGGGGTGAAGGCCCGGGGAATGCCTTTAATGTGTCTTGTTTGCCCCTGTCCCGTGAGCCCCGAGACACGTCATCTACCGCGTGTCATGATCTGGGGAATTCCCACTTATGAGTATCATCATTAGCCCCCCCACTCTCGTCCCGACCTATTTATGGGTCGGGTCGAGAGTGGTCTAATCGGTTTTCTGGGCAAAGACTGTTGCCAAAAATACATCGACGCGGATTCCCGGGACAACTCGGTGAAGGGTAGTTGCGTCATTCGGACTTATGAGCCCGCGTGGCGTATCTCGGGCGCTTGGATCTCTGCGTGCATCTCTGATGACATTAACGGATCAAGGGAAATGATCGTGCATTAAAGAGGGGGCGCCGATTCGCTTGCACGTCTGTTGAGGTGCAGGCCACGCATCGACAGCGAGTTGGCGGACGCGATAGGCTGTCACTGTCGCCTGCGATCGAAGGGTCGTCCCCAATGGTCGTTCGACATGTGGAGACTTGACGGCCGGCGGATGCGAAGCTTCATTTTGGTGGGAATTAATCTGTACCGTTGGATGCCTTTCCTGGAAGGTATAAATAGGAGGGGACCCCCTATAGGGCCAGCACTTCCTTCATAATTTCCCTTCGTTGCCGAAGATTGCCCGGCGCTCCTACCTTTTAGATCAGATCGCCTGTGCTTTTTCCTCGGCCTGGCCCTTCCTTTAAATCGGGTTAGATGTCTCCATCTGAAGAGTCTGTAGAGGTAGTTAGGGTGGAGTTGGGCGATGAGGTTCCAGTTGTTAGAGCCGAGTCCGGAGGATCTTCCTCCTCTTCGGCTTCAGATAGCCAAGAGGGTTCGTCTTCTTCTTCGTCCTCTGTGTCGGGGTCGCATCCGAGAGTCGGGGCTACCCGCGTCGCTCGTCGCTAGGCGATGGCAAGGGCCCCTAAGGTGCGCATCGGGAACGCCGGCGATGCGCCCTTCGTCTTGAGGGATGTGGGCGAGCTTGCCGAGATTCAGGCTCGTTTCCATATCCCCTCTAACTATTCGCTCCGTTTAGCTAGAGAGAGAGAACGGGCGAATCAGGTGTAGGGTAAGAAGATTGCTCTGTATTTGGAAGCTTTCCGGGAAGGAATGCGTCTTCCCTTCTCAACCGAAGTATGCGGGGTGCTTCGTTGTTTCCAACTTGTCCTGGGCCAGCTAGCGCCGAACTCTTGGAGACTCTTCCTCGGGTCCCTGGTCCGGTTGAAACTTGAAAATATACCTTTCAGTTTGACCCTCCTAGTCTCCTTCCTTTGTTATAAGAATCATCCCGGAACCAGCAAGGATGAGCCGAGCTGGGTGTATTTTTCCTTCAAAAAACGTAAGGGTGGGGTGGCCGGGTCGGGGGTAGTAGTCGTCCTTTCCTCCATTCATGACTGGAAGGAGAAGTATATATTCATCGGGCCACCCGAGGGTGAGGATTGTCTTGTGCCTACACAGTGGCACATAGCCGACTGCTCGAGGGCGAGGCAGTCATCCTCACCCGAGGCGAGGGCGGTATCCATGTAGGAGCCGATCCAGCGGGCCGACGTTCTTCATTCTGAGAAGGCCTTGAGCTGGGCTGGGCTCAGCCCTGCGCGCTTTCTGGGTAAGTTAGGGCAGTCGTAGACGATCTATTTAGACTTTGATGAATTTCCTTTGCCCTTTTCAACGTCACTAACTCTCTTTTTGTATTCTCCTTTCTGCAGAGCAAATGGACCGATCCAAATTTTTAGCCGCCATAGCCGCGAAGGCAGGAAGGAAGACCGGTGGCGCTAGCTCATCCCGACCTGGTTCGAGCTCGGCCCCGAAGCCAACTGCATCGGCGAAGCCTTTCCGCTGCGCCTTGAGCCCCGGAAGTCAACCGCAGGGAAAGCCAGAAGCACGCAGGGAACCGGGGCCTCGGGCGAGGGGGTGGAGGATGAAGCCGGCCTCATCGAGGTCACCCTCAAGAGGAACAAAAGGACAGTCTCTTGCTCTCCGTCCTCCGGGATCCCCGTGCAAGAGGGGGACGTCTGTTTTGAGGTGCCTTCGGGGCTTTCCGTTGCCGATAGCCTGCTTTCGGATATGGAACGGTCGGCCGGGAGCAAAATTCCTCGGGGAACCCTAAAGGCCCAAGTGGCCGCCATCGCTCAGGAGGCGGTCCAGGTCGGTATCTGTTTTCCTTTAAGGATTTTGTCAAGTATTTTTCCTCGGATCAAACATTTTTAACCTCCTTTTGCTACTTCCCTTAGGTCCTCCAACACTGCGCCCTCATCGTCAACATGGAGTCCGAGGAGATTTCCCCGGCCATGAGGAAGGCGGGCGAATCGTCCTCGCGGGAGGAGGACTTGCGCATGGAGCTGCAGCAAGCAAAGAAGAGGATAGACATCCTCGAAACCCGGGTGGCCGCTGAGGAGTTGACGAACTCCAAGTGTAAGGAGCCCGTCCGACTTTTGAGTGAATCCAACAAGGCCATCCAGGCTAAGTTGGAGGAGGCTAAGGTTCTTAACGTCACGATGAAGAAGTCACGGGATTCCTGCAAGAGCGACACCCAGACGGCGCTTGAAGTGGTGAAACTTACCGATCTCCGGGCTTCGAAGTCCGTGGAGAGGTATAAGGCGTCGGACCAATTCTACGCCGACCTTGCTAATGCCTCGGCCATTGTTTGGCACCAGGCATTCGACGTTGTCAAGGCGTTGATGCCGGGGTTTGCTGACGGCGAGCTTCGGCTCCAATACCCTCTCTCCGAGGATGCGCCGCAAAAGGAGACTGGCGGGAGTGCCGCCGGGAGAGAGGCTGCCGGTGGAAGCACCGACCCAGAGGCGGCTATATCGGTCCCCGACGCTGGTATCGTGTAGGGTGAGATCCTCCCCGGTCCCGGGGCCTGAGCTTTCCTGCCTTTTCGCTTTACATTTTCAAATCTTGTAAGCCTCCGGGCACCTTTTGTAAGGCTGAGGAGCCCAGAATACCTTGTAAAGATTTTCGGAACATAAATAAAACTGAGCTTATTTTCCTCTGCATGGCAATATGTTTCTTGTGTGAGTACTTGAGCTTGTCGGTCTTTTCCTTGATCCAAGTGTTAGGCCGTAGGTCAATGATCAGCCTTTTAGATGGCGATCGCGCATCGAGTGTAAGTCAGTTAATCGCCAGGTGTAGGAAGATCAGAGCCCTCCCGCCCCCGGAGTTGAGGTGGCGATCATTCATATAGGATACATCGGAAGACCTCTCCGTGTAGGGAGGTCGGTATCTGACCATTCCTTAGAGTCGGACCGACAACCACATCTCTTAGCGTAAGTTGACCAACAGCCAAGTCAGAATTGGTCGGCATTGACTGGTTCCCCTGCGATGTAGTTCCTAGACCTTCATCTTGAGACGGTAGGAATTTATCACTCAGATTGACCGAGCAGGGAAGCTACTCGGTGGCCTCTTGATGAGGGATTTAGATCCTTGGCGAAGATGGGTAGGAATCTACCCGCCAGGGATTGACTGAGCAGGGAAGCTGCTCGGTGGCCTCTTGGTGAGGGCTTCGATCCTTAGCGCAGGTGGGTAAGAAGTTACCCGCTAAGGATGGACCGAGCAGGGAAGCTGCTCGGTGGCCTCTCGGTGAGGGCTTCAATCCTTAGCGTACGTGGGTAGGAAGTTACCAGCTAAAGATTGACCGAGCAGGGAAGCTGCTCGGTGGCCTCGTGAGGAGGGCTTTAAATCCTTGGGGAAGATGGGTTAGAATCTACCCGCCAGGGATTGACCGAGCAGGGAAGCTGCTCGGTGGCCTCTTGGTGAGGGCTTCAATCCTTAGCGCGGGTAGGTAAGAAGTTACCTGCTAAGGATTAACCGAGCAGGGAAGCTACTCGGTGGCCTCGTGAGGAAGGCTTTAGATCTTTGGCGAAAATGGGTAGGGATTTACCCGCCAGGGATTGACCGAGTAAGGAAGCTGCTCGGTGGCCTCTTAGTGAGGGCTTCGATCCTTAGCGCAGGTGGGTATGAAGTTACCCGCTAAGGATTGACCGAGCAGGGAAGCTGCTCGGTGGCCTCTCAGTGAGGGCTTCGATCCTTAGCGCGGGTAAGTAAGTAGTTACCCGCTAAGGATTGACCGAGTAGGGAAGCTGCTCGGTAGCCTCTTGGTGAGGGCTTTAGATCCTTGGCATCGTTGGGTAGGGAACTACCCGTCAGGGATTGATCGAGCAGGGAAGCTACTCGGTGGCCTCTTTATGAGGGCTTCGATCCTTAGCGTAGGTGGGTAAGAAATTACCCGCTAGGGATTGACCGACCAAGGAGGCCACTTGGTGGCCTCTTTGTGAGGGCTTCGATCCTTAGCGTAGGTGGGTAGGAGGTTACCCGCTAAGGATTTACCGAGCAGGGAAGCTGCTCGGTGGCCTCTTGGTGAGGGCTTTAGATTCTTGGCGTCGTTGGGTAGGGAACTATCCGCCAAGGATTGACCGAGTAGGGAGGCCGCTAGGTGGCCTCTTTGTGAGATCTTCGATCCTTAGCGTTGGTGGGTAGGAAGTTACCCGCTAAGGATTGACCGAGCAGGGAAGCTGCTCGGTGGCCTCTTGGTGAGGGCTTCAATCCTTAGCGTAGGTGGGTAAGAGGTTACCCGCTAAGGATTTACCGAGCAGGGAAGCTACTCGGTGGCCTCTTGGTGAGGGCTTCGATCCTTGGCGTCGTTGGGTAGGGAACTAGCCGCCAGGGATTGACCGAGCAAGGAAGCTGCTCGGTGGCCTCTTGGTGAGGGCTTTTTAGACTTCTTTTCGCCTTCATGGGGCATCGTTCAATCTCCCTTGACCCGTAAAGTTTGGAAGAGTGACCGTCGCAGACAACACGTGGCAGAAACGCACAGACAAGGTGCGACGCTCCGTGGTTCGCGTCGTTCCAACTCCCATTGACTGCTTAGGGGCTCGTGAGGATTGGCATGGCTGCCACGTGGTAGCCCTGTATTAGGAAATTTGAAAATATCCCGTGATTTGCATTGCTTCGCGCGCAAATTTCGGCCTTTAGGGATCCCGTTGGGGGCTATAAATAGCGAAGGCATGTTGGTTTCTTTTAGCCTTGCGTTTCTAAAGATGGCTAGGCGTTCAGGTGCCGGGGAATTTGTTCCACTTAGACTTCGTCAAAACTTTTCCGCGGTTTTTTCACCTCGGCCAAGTACTTCACCATGAGCGGCTCTCGGGCTTCGAAATGCTCGGTTACTTGCACTACTACAAATAGGAGTTGCCCCTACAGATTTATCCGTAGGAGCAAACCACTGCCCCTACGGATATATCCGTAGGGGCAAGAAATTACCCTGTAGGTGCAAACGCCGTAGGTGCAAGTCTTAGCCTTAAACATTCCCCTACAGTTAAATACTTACTCCTACGGCGTAATGTGTAGGTCCATATGTCCCTATTGATTAGACTGTAGGGACAAAAAAGTTATTTAATTTATCGGTATATAAAATAAAATAGTTGTCCCTACGGAGTTGTCCGTAGGGCCAAATGTCTTCCCCTACGGATACATGCGTAGGTCCAGATGTGTAGGGATAAAATATCAGGTATCCTGATATTTTATCCTACGGATACCTGTGTAGGGGCATGTTTAAGCTCCTACGGTCAAATCCGTAGGGACAAGTATAACCCTCTCTTACTGAGATCATAGGGGCAAAATATCAGGTATCCTGATATTTTGCCCCTACGGATAAATGTGTAGGGGCAAAGTAGGACCCTACGGATTAATCTGTAGGGGCAATGTTGGGCCCTACGGATTAATCCGTAGGGACATATTATCAGGTTTGTTTTTTAAAAATGGGTTGCCTATTTTTTTTTCTCGCCCTGTGCACAATAATATATACATCATCTATAAAATTAATCAACACGCAGAATATATACCGCAATATTCACAATCACATCTCACGCATAATATACAAAACAAATCAACAAGCAGAATACGATATCAATCTAAATCAATATAAACACGCAAACACCACCAATATCAATATCGTCCAAAATATATACAATATGTATCATATAAGTAAATACATGTTTAAAATACAAGAATCAAAAAGCTACCCTAGCTCAGTCCAGCTCCACCTCTGATAAACGCCGTAATCTGGCACGCCTACTCCTCGGATATACCCTGAGTCAATATCTCGAGCAATGCGGAGTGTGCGGGAGTCTGAGCGGGCTGTGGAGCTGTAGGAGTGGTCTGCGCAACCGCCGCCGAGGTAGTGGCTTGCGGAGCCGCAGCTGCGGGAGTCTGAGCGGATAGTGGAGCTATAGGAGTTGTCTGCGCAACCGCAGCCGAAGTAGTGGCTTGTGGAGCCGCAGCCGAAGGAGATGCATTTGGAGGCTCAGCCGATGTATCCTGTCGCGTCTGTTCAATTTTTTGTGTAATAAACGAGTAAGAACTGTGTATTAGTCGAATTCGTATCATTATCAAGTTATTGCGAAACCCCAATCTATGTATACTTAGGAACTTAGGCCTCGTTTGGATATCTAGTTTGGAAAACCGTAGTTTATTTTAATTAGATATGTATGTATGATTAATCAAAGCTAAGTCTACAACCAAATAAGCTCAGGCTACGTACTAATATTGGATGTGTTGCTATCTATAATATGACATAATATTTTACTATTAAGTAGTATACGTACCAACATCTCCTTCAACTCCTAAACGGTGGCCTTCAAGGTGTCCAGTTCTTGCTGGAAACGTCGCTCACGGGAGTAGAGGAAGTAACCGCCAGAGTGGAGTCCAACCTCATATGGGCCCTACTAGGACCCAGTCCCCGGCCTCTCTCCCAACCTCCGTGGTGCCCTCCGTGTGCGGCGTCTAGGACTGGGGTCAGCAGTATCGGATCGTTCTGTCCAGTAAAATCGATCCCTGATGCCTCCACCTGCTCAACCACCCGCTCCTACACCCATATTAACCAGTAAAATATAAGTATATCATTTAAATTTGAACCTTTCAAAACAAAAATTTTAAATATGGGTTGAATAAATATTGACACTTACGCAATACTCCTGGGTAGCGGTGTCGGGGTATCGAAACTCGCCCGCGGCGGGATCTGTCGAGGTGCCGTGGACGGCAATATACGCGGACAGCACGCTCGGTGTACCACCCTGCGCCAGGGTCTGAGCTCTCTGCAATATTAGAAAATAACTCTTAATATTAGATATATTAGAAAATAACTCTTAATATTATATTATATCATAAAGGCCGGTCTATTGTAATTTACCGATAACTCCATAGCACGAGTAATATTCCTCAAGCCACCTGTAGAAGTGGGGCGACCCCTCTTCGCCGACTTCCTATTCTCTTTATTTTGTTCGGCCTGTTTCTGCACAACACATTCAGATTTAGTTTTCTAATTAAGCAACACAAAAAAATAAATTATATCCTAAACAATGAATTACATTTAAAATACATACCTGTTTGAGATGAGAGTCGAAATATTGGCACAATAGAGGCCATGTATCTACGTCGACTCTCGCAAAGGCCTGAGTATGTAGGAGGGCCGCTCTATCTGCCTCGGGGGTCGCCATCCACAGGGAATAGCAGTCGATCTTCAGCTCATTTCTGTTATATCTGACCTTCGTCTGCATGTTCTTCATCAGGCCATTGTACAGAGCGTGAAGATCGAGCACCCTTCCAGGGTGATCAGGGTCGGGCACAGGCTGAAAATCGTAATCCAGCTGAAAATACAAAAAAACATTGTTATTAGATTGCAAGTGTTAATAATAAATATATTGGATAAATCAAATGAAAATATATATTAATACCCGAGCCTGATCCCAGAAGAGGGCGAATGAGCGCCGGTGCTGGTCGCCCCTCTCAACGTGAAGCGGATAGTTCTTCACGAAGTGGATCTCATCCACCATATACCGGCCGAACCTCTCGGCATAATCGTCGGTATAGCGATAATCAGGGGTAAAAAAGAGGGGGAATGCTGCCTCCCCCTAGCTCTGTCGGGCCTCAGCCTGTGGGACTGATTTGGGCCTCGAGTCCCTCTCTCGGGATGGGGAGGCCCTGCGTCTACAAGAAATATCAAGACAATCAATATTAAGACAAAGTGGTATTAAGAAATTAAGGTTTAACGAAAATTGAAGTGTGATATATACCTCCGGCGACTAAAACACGAGCCTGGGCCCGGGCAGCAGCACGAGCGGGACGATAGTTCCTCCGGTGACCCGGACATGGACACATCTCCAGCTAGAAAATAAATATCGATAAAATTACATGAAGTTCATGTTTATTCTTAAAGGATATGTAAAATGAATAAATATTTTATATTTATTCATACAAACCTGCAGACTGAGCGGAGGGTATGGAAGTGACGGGAGTGGCCCCTACACCAGACGATGACGCACCACCTATAATTAGACAATCAAGTATCAGCTATATAAGTAATTGCAAAAAGAATACGTATATCAATAATATAACATTCTAAATCAACAAGTATACACTATAGGATATGTAAACATACCCGCAGGTATAAGATATATAAACATACCTGGAGGTGCGGAAGTGGCCTCTGTCCCTGATGTAAGTACGTAAAAGCAAAAAGAATGTATGTATATTTATGATATAGCATTCTAAATCAATATACATGCACTATATGATATATAAACATACCTGGAGGTGCGGGAGTGGCCTCTATCCATGATGTGGACGCATCACCAACAGCTAGACAATCAAACATTGACAATAGAAGTAATTTTGACATGAACATGCATGTATATCTATAATATTACATTCAAAATGAATATGCGTGCAATATACCTGGAGGTGTGGCAAAGTCCACACGGAAGGAGGCATCCGAAGGGGTCTCCGATCGGGGTGCAAGACCGGCCCTCTGAAGCTCCCTACGCAGCTCTCCGGGCGGCAGAACCGCTCTGCCTCTGCCTCTGCCTCGGCCGGTGCCGCGGCTGGAGCTCCTGCCGCCCCTCGCTGCTCCCTTCATCATCGTCAAATCTAGATAAAACGGTTCATGGACGCATTAGACAATCATTACAAGCATTGACTATATATGTATAGATCGTAAAATATGAAGTAATAATATAACATTACTGATAACCTTTTTCGTTTCGTGGGCGCATTAGACATATCTACTTGGATTTCATCATCGATATCATTTCTAACCCGCGTAACTTCATGATCAGCCGAAGACAACCCGTCTTTCGAAACAGACGGTCGGAGCACTCTAAGTCTTCTCTCTTCTTCATCCTCATCGCTGTCCTCGAATTCTGGGACATCGTAGACATCCCTGGGTTTCCAACGGCACACGACACTCCATCCTGGATGCTTCAAACACTGTGAGTAGTATACTTGGAACGCTTGGTTTGGAAAGATAAACGGATCTTCCTGACCGTAAAATCAAAGTGTGTTCACACTGGTCAATCCATATTCATCTTTCCAAGTCCCAAGATTGCCTCTCCACTTATCCGTATCGGTTTGCGTATCGTACCAAGTACACTGAAATATATAAAAGGGTTCTGATCGTCCGGGATAGTGGATGCCGAGTATACAATTTAAGTATCCATAATAAATCACACCATCCGATCCTACCGTCACAATCCCACTATTCTGAGTGGTTCTAGATGTTTTTATATCCTTAACTTCGAATTTGTATCTAAGGACACCGAATCCTTTATAATATGCAACCTCCATACTAGGAAATTAAGCTAAACATCTTGAATCACTCTCTAATGATGCAAACAAGTTCGGATCGTGGATCTAAAAAAACAAATTTTACGACAAATACATAACGATATAAGTTTAGATCAAAACTGATAGCAATAACATGTTATTCGAATAACTTACATGATCCGCAACCAAATCGCAAAAATTATCCTGATGATATTTTTCCAATCGTTCATCGTTTCAATCAGGATGCCCCTCACGTACTTCGTTAAAATGAATTCTGTTCTTGACAATAAATTATGACATTAATATTATATCATTTCATACACACACAAACACAAATATAACAATTAATCCAAAAAAACTTACTCTCTAATTTTTTCAAGACATGCGCAATTAAGCAAAATAAACCGGTATATCTTGTTGATAAACATAGTGTCTACCCTCTTATAATCGGCTTTACCATATGGCCCGTCTTGAATTCTTCGAGGCCTGTTAAGTCTCGTCTCAATGTTCTCGTCCAGATAGCGGGAACAAAATGTGCTTGCTTCATCTAGAAGATAACCGTGCATGATACAACCCTCTGGTCGATTTCTATTGCGTATATACTTTTTAAGAGTGTAGAGGTACCTAAAGAAAATATGTTGAATAAATAAATACGGGCATACAGGACAACAATAATTTTAAAAATTGCGCAAAATGAAAAATTCCACGTACCTCTCGACGGGATACATCCATCGATATTGTACCGGTCCGGCTAAGTTAGCCTCAGTTCCAAGATGAACCGTCGGGTGTATTATGATATCGAAGAATGATGGTGGGAAAATACGCTCAAACTTGCAAAGTATTAACGCAATAGAATTTTCTAGTTTATCCAGCATCACAACATCTAGTGTTTTAGCGCATAACTCTCTGAAAAAACAATATAGGTCGTTGATTATTAGACCAACCGATTCGGGGAGAGAAGTCCTTAGGGCTAATGGAAGAAGGTGCTCCACGATAACATGGTGATCATGACTTTTCAGCCCATCGATCTTTCCTTTCACAATTTTTATCTTCTTACTGAATGATCCTGAGAAACCTGTGGGAACTTTCAAATCATGCAACACCTGCAGGAATCTTTTCTTCTCCAGTTGTAACATATGATAAGTGGCATTGGGAAGTACAAACTTGCCTGGTTTACCCGCTACCAGTTTAGGATGCAATTCACTTCTTATTTCCCAGTCCTGTAGATCCATCCGAGCATTGAGGTTGTCTTTTGATTTCCCGTCTTTACAAAGAAGCAAGTTGAGTATGTGCTCGGATACTCCCTTCTCTATATGCATGACGTCCAGACAATGACGCACTAAATTTGTTGAACAGTACGGAAGCTCGAAGAAAATGCTTAACTTGTTCCAGAATGGTAGTTTGACCTGTTTTGTCGGATCCATCCCGAAGGTCACATTATTGTAACCATCCCACTGAGCAGTCACGTCCTTTCCGGACAATGGGGCTGGACGTCCAAGAAGCTCCTGACCATCAAAGTGAACAACGTCTAATCTGTAGGGGTGGTCTATAGGCTGGAAACGTCGATGGCCGCAATAACAAACCTTCCTGCTAAAATTCAAGAATTTCGATGTTGTATGTTGATGGCAATGAGGACATGCTTTGTGACCATGTACGGACCAACCTGATAGCATTCCATACGCAGGATAGTCATTAATTATCCACATTAAAGCCGCACGCAGTATGAAGGTTGTATTTGTGTTTGCATCGTAAGTCTCTACACCATCAATGAACAAAGATTTTAACTCCTCGATTAGAGGTCGGAGATAGACGTCGATATTGTTTCCCGGTGAGTTTGGTCCGTCGATAAGAAGAGGCATGATAAAGTATGATTGGTCCATAGCCAACCAAGATGAAAGATTATAAATTATCATTACAACGGGCCATGTGCTGTGGCTTCCAGCCATATAGTTGAATGGGCAGAAGCCATCACTCGCCAGTCTGAACCTGACATTGTGAGGATCGCTACTGAATATTGCGTGCCTCCTATCGAAATCCTTCCATGCCGGTGAATCTCTTGGATGGCTCATTTTTCCATCTTCACTTGGAGGAGCACGGTGATGCCAAATCATTGCCTCGGCTGTTTTCTTGCACCTGAATAGCCTCTGCAGCCTCTATGTTATGAGAAAATATCATGCTATCATGACAGGTATATCAGGCTTCTTATGAGAATCTTTTGGCTTATACCTGGCCTCTCCGCATGTTGGACACTCTTTCAAATCTGAATTCTCTTTCCGGTACAACACGCAATTTTTAGGATATGCTTGAATCTTCTCACACTTCATACCCAAATCAGACATCATCTTCTGGGCTCCGTACCAGCTGTCGGGCACGTTATTTCCCGGGGGCATAGAATCTTTCAAGAATGAAAGAATTATTGTGAATGACTTGTTGCTCCATCCATTTAGGCACTTAATCTAGAAAATTTTGACGAACCATGAGAGGGTGGAATACTTTGCATTCTCATAAATTGGTTTTCTAGCATCATTCATGAAATTTTCATATTTATCCACACGCGGTCCTTGACCGGAAGGAATGTCATCTTCGGTACGAATAGATTCACCTAGGGCAGCCTCTACCATATCCTTCATTTCTTCTGATGGAAAGAAATTACCGTCTTCTTCTTCTGCTGCATTACCGTCTTCTCTTTCTTATTCTGCCGCATTATCGTCTTCTCCTTCTTCTTCTGCCGCATTACTGTGTTCTTCTCCTTCCCCGTGATATAGCCAAGTTGTATAAAGTCTAGTAAAACCATTTTTTACGATATGAAGCTCTGCCAATTCTACCTTCTGCCAGTACTTATTCCCACATCTATCGCACGGGTAGAGAATCTTCTCTATCACGGTCTTATTGTGCGCGTGCAAATTCAATAAAAGCATCAACTCCTGCGACAAATTTAGGTTGCATACGTTATTACCAATCAACATACATCCAGTCCTTAACTCTGACGTACTCATGGGCCGTGTTAGACTGTATAACATATAAATTATAGGTTTGATGACTATATTGAGAAATCTAAGAACGGGATGGTTACTGACAAAGGAGAAAATCCGTGTATATGCTTTGTGTGTGCGTTTGTCGTTGAAAAGAATAAATTATCGATAACCAAAGTTAGATTTGAGGATACTCATGTATGAGAATATGAAAGTTTCATATTATCATCGAGTATCATATATTGGTTTTAACTTGAATATCTTGAATCACTCTCTAATGATGCGTTTGTTATGTATTCTTGTTGTGTGTGTGTGTTTCGGCTGTCGGGGTAAGGCTTCTATCCCATTAAGAATGTATAGAGCGGACACACATTCGCTTGTGCTTTCAACTGTTTCGAGTAAATTTCGGCAGCACCTCCCCGCTGTTCTCCGAGTACACTGTAATAGAATAGATAATCATTTCAAAGCTGTGAAACAACGTTGAAATGAACATCTAATCTATGTTTGTACATGGAGAACCAGCGGAAAAGTACCGACGAAATATCTCGAAATAGATGAAAACACAAGTGAATGAAGGTGTTTAATTTATACATTCCTAACTTGTCCACACGGGACAAATCAATCGGTTATCATACGATTAAATCTTCTCGTCACATAGACTACACGACGGTTGTTAGTATCGAGCTATACCGTCCGATATTTAACAACTTTCTTATAGTTCTATGTCACGACGAACATCGAACGTATGTTAACCGATAGACGGGGACTAAGTGGTGCTTTGAGTTTCATATATGAGTATCGATGTGAATATGAAAGTTTCATATTATCATCAAGTATCATATATTGGTTTTAATTTGAACATCTTGAATCACTCTCTAATGATGCGTTTGTTTTGTATTCTTGTTGTATGTGTGTGTTTCGGCTGTCGGGGGTAAGGCTTCTATCCCATTAAGAATGTATAGAGCGGACACCTATTCGCTTGTGCTTTCAACCGTTCGAGTAAATTTCGGCAGCACCTCCCCGCTGTTCTCCGAGTACACTGTAATAGAATAGATAATCATTTCAAAGCTGTGAAACAATGTTGAAATGAACATCTAATCTATCTTTGTACACGGAGAACCAGCGGAAAAGTACTGATGAATTATCTCGAAACAGATGAAAACGCAAGTGAATGAAGGTGTTTGCTTTATACATTCCTAACTTGTCCACACGGGACAAATCTATCGGTTATCATACGATTGAATATTCTCGTCACATAGACTACACGACGGTTGTTAGTATCGAGCTATACCGTCCGATATTTAACAACCTTCGTATAGTTCTATGTCACGACGAATATCGAACGTATGTTAACCGATAGACGGGGACTAAGTGGCGCTTTGAGTTTCATATATGGGTATCAATGAGAATATGAAAGTTTCGTATTATCATCGAGTATCATATATTGGTTTTAACTTGAACATCTTGAATCACTCTCTAATGATGTGTTTGTTGTGTATTCTTGTTGTATGTGTGTGTTTTGGCTGTCGGGGGTAAGGCTTCTATCCCATTAAGAATGTATAGAGCGAACACCCATTCGCTTGTGCTTTCAACCGTTTCGAGTAAATTTTGGCAGCACCTCCCCACTGTTCTCCGAGTACACTATAATAGAATAGATAATCATTTCAAAGCTGTGAAATAACGTTGAAATGAACATCTAATCTATCTTTGTACACAGAGAACCAGCGGAAAAGTACCAACGAAATATCTCGAAACGGATGAAAACACAAGTGAATGCTGGTGTTTGCTTTATACATTCCTAACTTTTCTACATGGGACAAATCTATCGGTTATCATACGATTGAATCTTCTCGTCACATAGACTACACGACGGTTGTTAGTACCGAGCTATACCATCCGATATTTAACAACCTTCGTATAGTTCTATGTCACGACGAACATCGAATGTATATTAACCGATAGACGGGGACTAAGTGGCGCTTTGAGTTTCATATATGAGTATCGATGAGAATATGAAAGTTTCATATTATCATCGAGTATCATATATTGGTTTTAACTTGAAAAACGTGCCATTGAAGCAAATTATTGTTCTCCACCTTGCACTCTCTTAACAATGGTACATGCATTAAACAACATGTAAGAGCTATCTATAACAACTCTAAACTTTCACCTGTTGGGTTCAACAAAAAGGTTTTTGATATAATAAACACAACCTTCC
Organism: Agapanthus africanus; assembly: GCA_030015575.1. Lineage (NCBI taxonomy): Eukaryota > Viridiplantae > Streptophyta > Magnoliopsida > Asparagales > Amaryllidaceae > Agapanthus > Agapanthus africanus. The sequence goes on from CM057343.1 coordinate 474,276,605, forward strand.
TCAATTTTTCCCTTGAATTGATGTGAAATTAATAGTGTCCATATGTCATAATGGATATATTTTCCACACAAAAGGAAAAAAGCAAACAATAGTAAAGCAATTGTAATTCTATCAAGTATCCAGACTGAAAAAGAATAAATAGCAAACTAAAAATTAATCACTAATGAAAAACAAACAAAAGTGTATCATTACAACCAGCAAATTAAAAGGACCATAAAGAAAACAACAAAAATTTAATTCTCATCTATGACAATTAAATCGGTGCTCAAGTATTTGCCATCTAAATTAGACATGGACGGAGCGATTTAATATGTAAGTCATGAAAGTCGACGGTCTTCACGCAAGTACATGTATATGCTTGTAAAAACGAATTAATCCAACCCTATGTAGAAGATGCCTATGCAAACAATGTAAAAATCTATTGATCTAATGCCTTACATGGTTTCAACTTGGTAATCTAACTAGTATTAATTTGTGCCAAAAACAGCCGACTTTAGATGGGATCAATCTTATATGAGCTCACTTTTGATTACGGCTTCAAATTTTACATTCTTGCAAAGCCTTAAGCACCCACTATTATTCACAAAGAATATGTTAAAGATGAAAATGCCCTGAGCTAATGAAACGCTAGAGCCTCAGCCCCAGCCGAACCCCAACCCCAACACCAAACCCCAACCGAACCCTAACCCTAACCCTAACCCCAACCCCAACCCCAGCAGAACCCCAACCCCAACACCAAACCCCAACCAAACCCTAACCCTAACCCTAACCCCAACCGAACCCCAACCCCAACACCAACCGAACCCTAATCCTAACCCTAACTCTAACCTAAAATGAACCCGATGCCTAACCCTAACCCTCATCCCTACCCGAACCCTGAACCCTAGCCCTAACATCATCAAAATTATGTTTAATTAGAGATTTACTAACCTGTAGGCGGTGGAGGAGACGACGGAGTCGCTTGGCGGTCGACGACGTGCGCAATCGGCAACGAGGAACTCGACGAGGAAGAACGAGGGCGGTGGCGGGCCGCGAACGGAGGGCGGTGGCGACAAGGAGAAAATTGGAGACGCGGGGATGAGATCACAGAGAATTTTGGGAATTTTGGGAACGAGGGAAAAGAGATCGAGGCGTAGGGCATTTCTGTGTCTTTTTTTTTATTAAATTCCCAAATAGATGCCCCTACGGACTTAACCGTAGGTCATTGGTTTGCGGCTCCGTAGGGCCAAACAACAAATTACGATTTAATATTTTTAAATTGAAACGTTGGACACCGTAGGGACAACCATTGGGCCTTACGGCTTAGTCCGTAGGGGCAAGAAAAATCTGCCCCTACGGATTCCATTATCCGTAGGGGCAAACCCATATTATAGTAGTGTTGGCCGATGACTAAGGCGGAATCGCTGCGAATCCGGATCGTCTTCAGCCCCATCATGGAAGCGATTCATAATCCGACCAGCAAGGCCTCTGTTTACCGCCAAAAACTGGGAAGACAAACGTCTTGCCTGCATTTGGGAGCAGATGCTATTTGGATTTATCCGTCCACCTCTCCGAAGATATCAAGTTGATTTATGGCACCGAGTATCAGAGGTTTGGACGGATGCGTCCGTTGTAGCAGACTTCATCAGATTGCCCCTCGTTGTGAAGGGTTTTTGATTGTGGGGATGCTCTTCCTTACAGGCGCAAGCCCCTGCAGTTAATTACGTTACCGCATCACGGTAACCACTTTCTCCTGCCCCAGAAGGTCACTTCGTGTCTGTGTGTTTGTTTTATTTTTGATTGCCCGTAAATTGTATACAGAGACTAATTTGTGTTGTCTCCCGTAGGGCGTGGATTAGCCCAAATCCGTATTTCCTTAGATTTGGGTTTGGTTTGATTTAAGGATCGTTAATCTCATTTGGGATTAAGATCAACTTAAATGTTTGTTGAGGATACGTTAGTCTAATTTTTAGACTAAGATCTACTCAACATGATTTTGGGGTCATTCAGACCCAACAAAATAGCATTTGGGCTCTATTGCTTTAGTTTAAGGATGTTACGGTCCGTAGCTAGTTTAAGGACATTACGGTCCATAGGAATGTGCTCATGGGTTTGGGAGTGCACCAAAGAGCTGTTGGTTGTCGAGACCCTCTCTCTGAAGACGTTGAAGAATTACAACGATATGTATCAAAAGTGTGGAGAGATGTACCCTTGAACCGAACTCCAGATTGAAGGGAGAGATTATAGTAGAACGAACATCATTTCAGATGCCATGTGTCAGGAGATCATTGGTCATCTTTGGAACTAAGATCGATTTGGGGAGACCTGAGTATAGAAAGGCTCGGTGGATTGATGGTCAAAAAGTTTTTTGGCCTCAGGAGACTTGGCTAATTTGGGCTAAGGTTGGTCCATCAAAGTGTTAAACACTGATTTTATTTGGCGCTCACGTGCTCCCACGTGAGGCTCTTAAGCAGTGTTAAACACTGAAATTTGGAGCGCTCACGTGTGGCACGTGAGGCGCCTGAAAATTGGGCATTGCTTCTTTGGGTTTATTCCCTGCTTCTTTTATCAGTGCTAAGCACTATTGGGGGTCGCGTGAGAGCACATAAGGCGATCCAAAAATGGGAACTGTTTTTGGGGTTTATTCCCTTTTCTTTTGAAAGTGCTAAGCACTGTTAAAGGGCCACGTAGGGTCACGTGAGGCGCCCCATAATGGGAATTGTCTTTGATTTATTCCCCTTTTCCTTTCATAAGTGCTAAGCACTATTAGGGGGTCACGTGGGATCATATGACTCGATCTCAGACGTTCCTTTTTGTTCCTCAGAGATGCTCACATGGGAACACGTGATCTGTCGTGATAGCGTTGAACGCTAATCATTTCTTTTATGTGCATGGTAATCTTGATCTTAGTTTTGAGAATTTCGTGTCCCTAAGTTTTGAGTCTGCATGACAGAATCTTCCCGATGAGAGTTAAATTCTCAACTTGTGGGGAAATATGCTTCTGCAGACCTCAACCAGAGGAAGAACTAAGTTCTTTTTAGAAGAGTTAAACTTTTGAAATGGCGAGGAAGAGATAAAATGATCTCTATGTCTTTCTTCTTACCTAGGGTTTCTTTTTCTAAAAGAGATTTCTTCTTCTTCTTTTTTGTTACTCAAATCTTATGGGGGGCCTCTCCTCTCTTAGACTTGAAGTCTTGGGTCCTTTATATAGTAGAGACAAGTTTGTTGATTTAGTTAAGGAAATCTCTCATTGAGAGATTTTTTAATTGATTTGAGGATTTTATCCACCGTTGGATCTTTGATCCAAGGACTTCTGTTTTACAGAAGATATTTTTCTTGTTTTTAACAAGATTGGGAAAATATTTTCCCATACAGAGCTTATTCTGTAGCTTGGTGATTTTTAATCACCATTAGATCTTTAATACAACGGTGCTCTGTTTTACAGAGCGTAATCTTTCTTGTTTATAAAGATTTAAGGAAATATTTTCCAAATAGGGTTTTGATCTCTTTATTTAGAATTTAATTCTATCAGCTTGGAAGGCGTTTAGGAACCCTCATGTATAGCACGTAACCCCCATAGCATTAAACTGGTTTGCTTATATGTAGCAGTCACAGAGAAAAGGCATCACGTGTTGGCACGTGAGCTGATATTCAGAAATGTCACGTGTGGCACATGATCCCCACGAAATTAAGCCCAACAAAGAGCATCACGTGCTGACACGTGAGCTTCTCTGTCCTGTTATTTATTTTAGGAAGGCCCCTATATACTTTGTATATAGATGCTCACGTATTTAGCACGTGACCCCTGCTGTGGGTTTTAGCCTGTTTATTTTCAGCGCTCATATGAGTATATGAGCGCTCACGTATTTAACACGTGAGACCTGTTTAGCCATTGGTGATTTATGTTCAGTGCTCATATGCTTTGCATATGAGCGCTCACGTGTTTTACACGTGAGGCCTGTTTGGCCCTCTAGGTTTATTTTATTCAGCGCTCATATGATTTGCATATGAGCGCCCACGTGTTTTACACGTGAGTCCTGTTTGGCCCTTTAGGTTTATTTTATTCAGCGCTCATATGCTTTGCATATTAGTGCCCATGTGTTTTACACGTGAGGCCTGTTTGGCCCTTTGTTATTTTCTTTCAGCGCTCATATGCTTTGCATATAAGCGCTCACGTGTTTAACATGTGATGTCCAACCGTGAACTCTTTTCCTCTTTCTTCTCTCCATTTTTTATAAGGGTTATAAGGGAACAAATAGCTCTTGGCCAAAAAATTTGGCGGGAAAAAATGCCCCCCACTACTTTGGCCATGTATGTATGTATGTGGGTGAAGTAGTGCAGAGTTATGCATGGCCATAGAATTGAGGGCTTAGGAGACAAGTTTAGGGTCCTTGTAGCCTAAGACTTTTTTCATCTTCATGAGCCGTAAGGGTCTCAAGAAGGTTTTTTTCCTCTCTACAAGTCGAGAGGATCTCATAGGTGCAAATTCTCCCTAGAAATCGTGAGGATTTCTAAGTGTTCATCGCCTCCGTGAGTCGTAAGGATCTCACTCGGGTATTTTTCCTTACGAATCGTAAGGATCCGTAAGTAGCTTCTTTATTTCATTGGCTAATGTGGCTTTGGCAAATGTGGCATGTCGATAGTCCATCTTGACTTCCTTGTAGGGCAGCGATGGCTTCGGAAACAGGTTTGGATCTGCCGCCTAAGACTTTTCAACTTTATGAGCCGTGAGGGTCTCATAAAGACTTTTCTCCCTACGAGTCGGGAGGATCCCGTAGGTGTATTTTCTTCTTAGGAGTCATGAGGACTCTTAAGTGAGTTTTCTCTTGAGGGTCGTAAGGATCTCACAAGAGAATTTTTCCCCCTTACAAGTCGAGAAGACTCGTAAGTGGTTTTTTCCCTCCTTGTCAATATTCGACTTTTCTCCCAACTTGCAGGACCCAGTGCTTAGAAAACAGGTCTTTATCCCCGTTGCCTAAGGCTTTTCTCTACAAGTCGAGACGAGTCGAGAAGTTCTCGTAGGAACATTATTTTCCCCACGAGTCGAGACGAATCGAGAAGTTCTCGCAAGGATATCCTAACGTCACAGTTAACTCCTGCTAATAGAAGTCCGTTAGGGTCTGTGGTGCTAGGGTTTTTTACCCGTCGTACCGTCGCATTGGCCGGTGTATTTCTCGATACGCAATCTTGCTGTTCAAGTAGCCCCGCGACTGTCGTGTCTCTGATCCCTTCAGGGGCTGGAAAAGACGTATTCAAGTAATCTTCCAGGTGATATTACCGTCGAAAGAGCAAGCGTTAGGGATATTCCATGTCGCTTTTTACTTGAGGTTAGGCTCAGTTTGGAAGCCCCGATGAGTCATAACCACTCTGCGCTAAAGTGAGATGATCTCCGATAGTCTTTCAGGTCTCATTTGAGTTGCCGTCAAGACCCTGAAGCTAGGGATCTTCCTTTGCTTCGTTTGTTGACATTGTGTCTGCAATATTGCGATGAATGTTGAGGTTGTCTCTGGGTTGTCTGTGAACCGTAAAGATTTGGAACTAGGGGACTTTGTCATGGCTCCGTTTGTTGATATCGCGTCTGTATCCTGTTGGAGGGAGGAAAAATGTTGTTGTTGATCTCTAGGCTGTGGATGCTGCCGTCGCGACTTGGAACTAGGGACTCTGCCATAGCTCCGAGGTAGTCTCTAGGTTGTCTATGAACCGTCGAGATTTGGAACTAGGGGACTTTGTCGTGGCTCCGAGGTAGTCTCTAGGCTGTCTGTTAACCGTCGAGATTTGGAACTAGGGGACTTTGTCGTGGCTCCAAGGTAGTCTCTAGGCTGTCTGTGAACCGTCGAGATTTGGAACTAGGGGACTTTATCGTGGCTCCGAGGTAGTCTCTAAGATTTCTGTGAACCGTCGAGATTTGGAACTAGGGGACTTTTCTGTGGCTCCATTTTGTTGACGTTGCGTCTGCATCCTGATGGAGTGAGAAGAAACGCCGTTGTTGATCTCTAGGCTGTTTGTGAACCGTCGATATTTGGAACTAGGGGACTTCGTCATGGCTACATTTGTTGACGTCGCGTCTGCATCCGGTTGGAAAACACCGTTGTGGATCTCTAGGCTGTAGATGTTGCCGGCGAGACCTGGCTCTCCTTCTGATAGAGCTTGATGGGAAAATATGGTTCCCTTTCAGTTTGTGCCCATGGATTGTATACAGGGATCAATGTGATCTCACCTGCAGGGCAAAAGTTTCATTCATTTTTTTTGTTTCTTTCCGCGATGCTCTTTCATTTCAGTTTTTACATCGCGAAAGTCGCGATTGCCCAATCATTTCAGCTATTTTTATATGCATATATTTTACTCGCTGATTTTTGTTGCGATTTGCCCTAACATTTCGGCTATTTTTATATGCATATATTTTACTCGCTGATTTTTGCTGCGAGTATGGAACTTGAGATTTGATACCAATCTTAGCATCAGCATCGCTGCGACTGGAATATTGCAAGGAGCGAATCATCATTTGTCGTGAAAGGACTTGGAATTTGATACCAATCTAGGCATCAGCATCGCTACCACTCGGATTGTTGCCAGGAGCGAATCATCATTTGCCTTTGTCGATTCGAACAAAGGTGGCTTAGCAAACAAGGTAAGGATCATGTCGACTAAGGCTTTTGATTTCATGAGCCATAAGGGTCTCATAAAGGTGTTTCTCCCTACGAGTCATGAGGATCTCATAGGTGTGTTTTCTCCTTAGGAGTCATGAGGATTCCTAAGTGTATGTTCTCTTATAAGTCGTAAGGATCTTACAAGAGTGTTTTCTTCTTATAAGTCGATAGGACTTACAAGTGTCGTTCACTACATGAGGACATTCCCCATCGTTGGTGGGACTTGGTGAGGGAAACGTTTATTTATGCCCGTGGATTGTATACAAGGGTCAATATTGAACCGCTTGTAAGGCAACTTGGGGAGTGTGATGGCTTAAGAACAGCTTCAAATCCCTGTAGCTTAAGGCTTTTGAATCCTATGAGTCATGAGGGTCTCATAGGGGGAATCTCCTTATGAGACGTGAGGATCTCGTAAGTGTAATTTCTCCTTAGAAGTCATAGGGATCCCTAAGTGTGTTGCTCCCTTTTATGAGTCGTAAGGATCTCATGCGGGTGTTTTCTCCTCACAAGGTCGAGGGAACCTTATAAATGCGCATGATTTTTTTTATGATTCTGCGCCCTTTCGGGTTTTCAAGAACTCGCCGGCAGTCCTGCTGTTTTTACTCATGGAGCCCTTTCGGGTTTTCATCCATGCCCATTTCGCTTGTAGACGTGCCTTTTTTTGTTTTTTTTACATCACGAGATTGCGCCCTTTCACGTTTTTGCAAGCTCGTTGGTAGCCCTGCTGTTTTTACTCACGGCGCCCTTTCGGGTTTTCATTCGTGTCCCTTTTGCTTGTGGACGTACCGCATTTTTTTAACTCCTCCATTTTGCCAATGGCGCTCAGAGGGAATTTCGCCACCGGGGCGGTTGTGCAGCCAGCGGGACTTAAGTTGCAATCCTCGCCGCTGGGATTTGTGGACTTGAATTCCACTATCGCCGTATTTGAGGTGACATATTTAGTTTAGGGACATCTCGGTCCATTGTTAGTTTAGGGACATCTCGGTCCAATGTTAGTTTAAGGACATTGCGGTCCGTTGTTAGTTTAGGGACGTCTCGATCCGCAGCTAGTTTAAGAACGTTGTGGTCCGTTGTTAGTTTAGGGACATTTCGGTCCGCAGCTAGTTTAAGGACGTTGTGGTCTGTTGGGATTTTGAGGCGAGGTTTCGCAGGATACTACTTATAGAGTATGGACTCAGGAAGACAGCGAGCGGACACGAGCGTCATCATCCATCATTAACCCGAGCCGTGACTTGTCAAGCGTAGTATTTCTTAAGGAACCGGCCGTTTATTGGCCAGAAGGGTCTTTCGCCATGCATATCCATGAGCAAGTAGGCCCCACCTTGGTAGACCTTATCTATGATATACGGACCTTCATAGTTTGGATCGAATTTCCCCCGTTTGGCATGATTAAGAATCATAGGTCTTTTTACGACTAACACGAGTTCGCCTTGGTGGAACGTTCTCTTCCTAGTCATTCTTTCGTATGAGCGCGTCATCCTTGCTTTGTAAGCTTCCAGATTTTGCTGCGCCATGAGACGAGTTTCATCGAGGGCATCAAGCTCCTCAAGCCGAAGATGGACATTATCTTTATCCGTCAGCTTGTATCGAATTGCTACTCGTAGAAAGAGTAACTCTATCTCTAAGGGAAGTACTGCTTCCGTGCCGAATACCAACACGAATGGCGTTGTATTCATGGTCGTCTTGAACGTGGTCTGATAAGCCCAGAGAGCTTCATGCAATCTCTCATGCCAATCCTTTCTGTTTCTGGACACCGTCTTCTTTATGATCTTCGTCAAGGTCTTGTTGAAAGCCTCAGCTAGACCGTTAGCTCGGGGGTTATAGACTGAAGAGTATCTCCAATCTATTTTATCCTGCTGTGCAAAGCAGCTGATCTTATGGCTTCTGTAGGCTGGCCCGTTATCCGGGATAATTCGTCGCGGGGTGCCGAATCGGTAGATGACATGTGTCCTGAAGAAATGGAGGATGTTTTCCGTCTTCACCTCTCTTAGCGATATTGCTTCTGCCCACTTAGAGAAGTAATCGGTTGTTGCTAGTATGAACCGATGTCCCTTGGATGATGCTGGTTCGATGGGCCCAATTATATCGGTTCCCCACATTTCAAATGGCCAGCTAGCCAATGTTGGGTGTAGCGGATTCGGATGCTGGTGAATGAAGTCCCCGTGAATTTGGCACGAGTGACGCTGCTTCGCATATTCAAGGCAGTCCTGAATTATCGTGGGCCAAAAGTAACCCATTCTTTTGATCTTCAGCCTCATCTTTGGCCCAGCTTGATGGGAAACGCAGAGTCTGTCATGAGTTTCTTAGACAACTTTCCTTGCTTCTTCCGGTCCTAAGCATCTTAGACACAAGCTGTCAAACGATCTCTTATATAGAGTATCATTGACGAAGGCGAAGGATAGAGCTCGTTTTATGAGCTGATGTCTTGACGACGCGTCTTCGGGCGTATGATGAGATTTGAAGTAGTCTACAAAGACTTCTCTCTAATCCTTCGCCTTTTCCTCATCCTATAATTGGAATGCCGCTTGTTCGGACGCTTCCTTTTCTTCAGATGACTCCGGAGACATTTCTGCTGGCGCGAGAATCCGGCGGCTTTGCACAATGATCCTTACGTCATCAAGGTTTTCGTCAGCCGGTTCTTTAGCGAGTTTAGATAACGCATCTGCCTTGCTATTTTCCACTCGTGGTATGCTTTTTAGGACGTAGGAGGGGATTTGAGATAGCAATTGCTGCACTCTTTTGCCATATTTTACCAACTCTGGCTTACAGGTCTGATAGTCGCCATTTACTTGGCTAACGACCAGCTGGGAGTCTCCATATATGAGGAGATTCTCGATTCCCATGTCAATGGCGATCTCGAGATCTGCTATCAAAGCTTCATATTCCGCTTCGTTGTTTGTTCTTAGCTCCGTTAAGGAAAGGGCAAAACGCATTATCCCTCCTTATGGAGTCACAAAGATAAGGCCTACTCCGGCTTTGATTATGGGGGTGCTTTGCTTCCGCCTCTTCATAGACGAAGCCCCATCGAAGTAGAGTTCCCATCGGGTATCACTCCCTTCTTTCTCCCCGTCGATTAAGTCAAATGCGTATTCGTCCGGCAGCTCGCAGTTCAAGGGAGAGTCGGCGGATATCGGATGCTCTGCGAGAAAGTCGACGATGGCCTGGCCCTTCATTGCCCTGAGGGGTCGATAGATTATCGAGAACTCCATCAAAAGGAGGGCCCATTTCGCAAGCCTTCCCATTAGTATGGCTCTTAACATCAAATATTTGAGAGGATCCACCTTTGATATAAGATGGACCTCATGTGCCAAGGCATAATGTCGGAGCTTCGTTACCGCGAAGATTAATACCAGGCAATGCTTTTCGATAGGGGAGTAGTTGTTTTCTGCCCGCAGGAGAACTCGACTCAAATAATAGAGAGCTCTCTCCTTCCCCTGGTCGTTCTCCCGTGCCCATAGCACGCCTAAAGAACCTTCAAGGGTTGTTGTGTACAGGATGAGGGGCTTTCCCTTGACCGGAGCGGTCAGTACCAGCGGGTTCTGCAGGTATTGATTGGTTTCGTCTAGCACATTTTGGTATTTACGATCCCAAATGAACGGGGTCTCCTTCTTCATTAGATAGCTGTAGGGGCGGCATTTTCCGGAAAGGTTAGCTATGAACAATCGGATATACGCGAGCTTTCCTTGGAGAGACCATAGTTGTTTGAGAGTTCTTGGCATGGGCATTTCCATGATCGCCTTGATCTTCAATAGGTCTATTTCGATACCTCGGTGTCGGATGATGAATCCTAGGAATTTGCCTGAGGATACTCCAAACGCGCATTTCATAGGGTTCATCTTCAGATTACATTTCCGAAGACGCTGGAACACTATCTTCATATTCTCTGAGTGCTCCTCATACGATTTGCTTTTAACCACAAGGTCATCGATATAACATTCGACAATCTCGTGTATGAGGTCATCGAAGATTTTTGTCATGGCCCTCTGGTAGGTGGCGCCAACGTTCTTCAGACCAAAGGGCACACTTTGTAGCAGAATATGCCCAGCGGAGTCCGGAAAATAGTGTGCTTTTGGTCTTCAGGATGCACCTTTATTTGATTATACCCCGAATATCCATCCATGAAGGAGAAGACTTCATGGGTGGATGTGTTATCGATCATCGGCTCGGTAACAGGCACTGGGAAGTCATCCTTCGGACAAGCTTTGTTGAGATCCCGAAAATCTACGCAGATGCGTATTGTCCCATTTTCTTCATTACCATAACGATATTGGCGATCCAGTCAGGGTATTGAACTTCTTGGATGAAGCCGGAATCGATTAGCTTCTTGACTTCGGCATTGATATTCATCTCAAGCTCAAGCCGCATTCTTCTTGGTGCTTGTTTGACTAGCTTGACGTCCGGTGATATTGCCAGTTTATAAACGGCTATTTTTGGATCTAGTCCCGGCATCTCGGAATAGTTCCACGCGAAGCAGTCTTTATACTGCATAAGCACATCTTTTAGTATAGCCATCTTCTCTTCAGACAATCGCTCGCAGACGAACGTTGGCCTTGGCTTGTTTGCCGTCCCCAAGTCGATTTTCCTCAGATTTTCTGCTATGGTATGTATCTCGTCTTCCAACTCCTTTGGTGCTAGTGGAAATTCTGAAATCGCCTCGTCTTCATCTTCATTTGTGAAGCATTAGAAGAGGTCATCCATATTCTCTTGCTCTCTTTCCTTTGAGAACGTTAACGCGTGGCAGGTACGAGCCCGTTTCCAAGACCGATGTTGCTCTGGTTTCATTCTCGCTCTACAGATTTCTTTTAGCTCATGCTTTTGTGGCGGGGTTAGCCTCCAACTGTCGGATAGAGAAAACTTGCCTTGCTGATACTGGTCTTCAACCTAGTTTTTAAAGATGAAGCAGTCTTCAAGAGGATGTCCTATCGCTCGGTGATAGGAGCAATAACCTGGGTGATGGACCTCGTCTATTTGTTCGGGGCATGAGACTCCGGGAGCACCATCATTTGATGTTTCATGATAAGGTCAAAGATTTTCCTTGTCTTGTCTTGAGGAAAAGAGTATTCCCGAACCATCTTCTTCATCAGCGATGAATTCCAGCGGACCTTTTCTCGATCACGCGGCTTCTTGGATCCGCTTCGCTGTTTTTGATCGACATTCCCGTTCTTCACCTGCTGTTGTTTCTACGTCGGGCTTTTTTCTTTCCATGAGAGCGCACAACGGACTGATGGTGAAAGGCATCGTCATCCTTCGTAGCCTGCTGAATGAGACGTTGCGTCCTGGCTTTCTCGTAAATGGCCATTTCGCGGCTGTGGTCATCCCGAACCTTTTTGACCCGCTTCCCTTATTAGCTTGTTAATCTACTCTTCGAATGACAGACTTAATATTTATACGGCGGGATTTCGCTCTGTTTCAATATCAGCGCTATATGGAAAGACATTCTCTTTTACGCCGGAATCATTTATAACATGACAGCCATGGAATCGCTCCCGTTTCTTGGACCGAACGTATCTAAGACCAGTCGTCTCCATTCTCCCGTTGGGCATCTTTCGCTGAGTCCCGGGAACATCCCAAATCTTGTTATAGAACTGGGCTTGTCGAGCAGTCTGTTTGAAGGGTACGCCTTGGCATCTCAATAGCCTTTTCAGTCCCTCTGCGTAGTATCTGGGCAGACGGATTAGTTGAAGCCTGTCGAGCGCAGGTTCGGCACCATGCCATACTTCTTTCTCCACTTTAGTCTCCGTAGATTGATAGAAAAGGATCTCCTTCTCACCTCTTTGCTTAGGAGGGACGTAGAAGGTCTGCAGCTCTTGCACGTTGTACGTATCAAGTGCATCAAATTCTTTGTAATGCCGTTGCGGAACCATGGTAATTTGTAAACCCTGGTCAGCTCCAGCAAAGGTCTACATTGACGGGTGGACGGAGAACACTGTGTTGGCCTCGTCTTCAGAGTCACTGCCAAAGACCAGAATAGGAGTAGATGGTCCTGGCCTGTTGCCTTGTGGTTGTCCCGAGTAGACCATCCTTTCATCCTCCTCGGTATCGCTCCCAAAGATCGGGATAGTGGTGATGGATTTTTGTTTATTCTCTGATTTGCGACATCTTTCCATGTCTTCGAAGTCTGGTAATAAGTACTTAGCGTCTTTATATTTGCGGACTTCATTTACGGAGAATGGGTTCAGCTCCCCTGTAACTGTGTACTCGAGGCCGTCCTTGAAGTACTTCATACACTGATGTTGTGTAGAAGGGATGATGTTGTACTCATGTAATCAAGGCCTGCCGAGCAAACCGTTGTAGCAAGTCTTGGCATCAATAACATGGAACTTGATATCAGTGACGAGCAACCCGAAGCGTAATGTCAGTATTACAGACCCTAGTGTTTGATGATTGGGAGTCAAAACCGGAGATGGTAATTTTATCCCGAGCTAGGTGCTGCACATTCATGCAAATCTCCTTCAACACTCTTACATTGAGAAGGTTGACGGAGGACCCGTTGTCGATCAGGATCTTCCCTATCTTGATATCGTGACAATACCCAGTTACATACAGTGGACGATTATGCTCACACGTTCCGAGAAGGAGGTCTTCATCGCTGAAGGTGACGTCAGCCGTGTGGACTTCTTCCAGCTCGTCCTTCATCTTTTCTTCTGCAAGGAAGGCTTGAAACTGGTCGGGCTCTTGTAACGCCTTGATCATGGAATCCCGTGCCTCTTTAGATAGGAGAGGGGCATCCAAAATACTCAATTGTGAGGGTATCTTCCTCAAATGTGCCAGGACATTGTAATCCACCTTGTTCTTCTTGGGCGGGTCCTTGGCTGTGAGCTCTTTGGCGACTCTATCATCGAGGGCAATCTCTTCAAAGACTTTTTCCTTCCCCTTGTCTTTCTTCCACGAACATTTGTTTGAGGGTCCGAGATTCTTTTCAGGCAACGTACGGTTACGTAGCTGAATGTTCTCACAGTTCCTCATCTCTTCTTCTTTTCCAGAGGTAGATTCCTTGAAGAGAGGGCCGAGGGCCATTTCCTCATCCGAATCGCTCCCGAAGGTAAGAACTCGAGACTTCCCTTTTGTTGGGATGGCATCAACCATATGACAGTTACCGGCTGTTCCTTTATGCTCATCTGTCGTGCTTCTCTGCTCCCGACGGGTTTTGCGCTTTATTCGCTTGAAGTGTTGTCGGTGGGCAACGTGTCCCTGCCACCACTTCTTGAAGGCATTGCACTCTTCGGTAGGGTGTGTGACCCTCCGATGATATAAGCAGTATTTCGGATGTACATCCGGTTCGTCGGGGCACGTACTCCCGGAAGTATTTTCTTTGAAAGGTGGCAGCTTCATTCCCACTGACAGAGCTTTGGCGAACTGCTTCCTTATCTTGATTCTGGTCTTGCTGGTGGCAAGGGCGCTTCGATCCGGTTGAGATACTTTATGGCTTCTCATTATCGGAGCTTTTTCAACCCGACATCGACGCTTGGCCTTTTCGTATATAGCTGCTTCACGTTCTCGATCAGCTTTGCTCTTTTGAAGAGCTTCGCTCAGCAGCCTGTCGATTAGGCCGTCTGATGATTCCAGGGATTTTGGCTCTGGTTCTACCCCTAGTTTCTCTACGTCAGGAGCTTCTTTGCCATTTACCGACGAATGAGAGATCATGTGGCAACTCGCCCCGTAATCCTCGGGTTCTTCTGACGAGCCGTCTCCTTCATCAATGTCACTGTCTCCATTCTCAAGAATATGCTTGAGGAACTCTTCCAATGTGACCGGGGTCCGCGCCTTTTGGTTGTATTCCTCCAGTGCGTCAATGTATTTTTGCAGATCCGTACGATTGTCGTCAAGCTGCACGGGCTTCTTGGTCCTCTTCTTTTTCTTTGAAGACTTCGAAAGCTCGGACTGCAGGTTTTGCCCATTGTCACCAACTTTCAGTGTCGGGCGCGGTTTAAGCATCTCGTCAATAATCTCGGGCTCCAGCGGGCTTTTCCATTTGATGGCCGGACATGCTTGAAGATCCTTCAGCATTCTTTTAGTTTTAGCCGAGAGGACAACTTCCCACGGGGCTTCTTCTATAAATGAGCATGATGCCCCCGGCGTATCCACCTTTTTAGGAGCATGCTGCTATGGCGGGTTTACCTTCCAGTTTTCGGACAGCGCGAACTTGCCCTGTTGGTATTGGTCTTCAACCCAGTTTTTGAAGACGTAGCAATTTTCGATTGGGTGGCCCACTATTCGGTGGTAGGGGCAGTAATTGGGATTGTTGACATCACCCGGTTGCAGTGGGCGTCTCGGATCCGGCAGAGTGATGAGCCTGTTGCGCACCGTCAGTTCGAATAGTCTCCTCGTTTTATCCTGGGGGAACGAGTAAGAACGTCTCAACTTTTCTTCGAGAGATCTTGGTTTGTTGTTTTGGAGAGCTACCGGTTTCGGGTCACTCGGTTGTTGTTGAGCGTTGGCGACGATGGTCGCTTTCCCTTTGCCCTTTTCATTCTGAAGATCTGTCTTTAAAAGGGACGGCCTATGACCCATCTGGTCCATTTAGGCCAGTTTGTCAATCAAGGCCTGGAAGGTAGTCGACTTGAAGAACATCATAAACTGTGATATAGTTGCCTGGGGATCAAGGGTTCCCACGAACATGCCCACGGCGGACGCTTCTTCTATGCGTTGTTCGTATTTTGACCATAGGTTACGCCATCGAATTGTGTATTGAACCCAGGTCTCTCCTGGCTTCACTCTGGCATTGATTAACGCCGTGATCGGCGTACGCTCGCTTGTGCTCGCGAACCACTGTGTGAATAATAATTCCATATCCGTGAATGTTTTGATAGAATCATTTGGGAGCTCAGAGTACCATTCAAATGCTGTCTTCGCCAAGCTGCCGACGAATTGGCGAAGCAGCAGTTTGTCGTCGCCTCCGGTATTACCACACAAAGCTCTGAATTGAGCAACATGTTGGTGTGGATAGCCCGTCCCCTTATACACATGAAACTTAGGGATCGTATATCCCGGCGGGTACTTAATTTGATTGTACCAGCCTAGATAAGGTCGCCCAGTTCTAACGACTTGGCCAGCCACTTCGCTTGCCTGATGAGCTCGTATTTGTTGAGCTATGTAGTCGTCAAGGGCAGCTTTGGAAATTGTCTCCTCCCTGGCTGCTGATAAAACCGGAGGAGGGTTCGATGTCTCTCCTCTGTTGTCTTCAACGATTATTGGAGGGTCTTCGGCTGGAGGGTCCGGGTGGATCATCATCCCGGCTATATCTTGGAACAGGAGTGCCATCTGCTTCATGTTAGCGGCTTTCTCCACGGCTTCTTTATCCTTTCTTTCTAGTACCCTCCGCAGGAACTCCGTATCGGTCTCCTGATCCTGGCGCTGCTCAGACGATGCTTCTGGGCTTTCTTTCTCCCCAATGAGTGCGGCCATCCTTGTCAACATCTCCTGGAGCTTTTGTTGTTGCTTCTGAGATTTTGTCACAGACCGTGTAAATGGTCGATGACCCGCGGAAGTACGGCTTTCCTCTTTGCTGGAAGCCATGTACACCGTGTGCACTACCATTCCCCCAGACTTGGGGCGTTTAGGTCCACTGCCTTTGATATTTGCTGCCGGCATGGGGATCTTCTCCGGCCTTCTCCTCTTGTGGGAGGTCGAAGTTGAGGGGGCCGTTGCAGTAGGCACCCACGCAGATGATACCTTCCATGGAACGACGGAGGGATGGAATTCCTCTTGCCAATCCTTCGTCTTCTTCAGCCAGCGAGAGTAATCTTTGTCAATTACAGAGTCTTGGACTTTCCACCAGACTCTGTGGATCTTGGAGGACAGCCGCTGAGGAGGATGTTCTGGTTTTGCCTACATTGTGTTTTCAACAGGCGGAGGAGACTTCTTCAGTACAGCGGTTGGATAGTTCTTGCGCACCCTCCTGAGCAGCTCGAAGCTGTTCCCAGTTGGAACAGCAGCATCAATTTCCACCATTGGAGCTGGTGGGGTAAGTCCAGGGGGGGAGTCATCCCCAGCTTTCCTTACTCGGCACCAGTGGCGACGTCGAGCATGTCTTGCGGATGGGATCACCTCAGTTGTAAAAGCGACCTCGTTATGCCCCTTGTTTTGATGAGAAGCTACTATTGGTGCCAGCCTGTCGAAAACTGACGTCCGTTGAGAGGGAACGTATAACCTGTCGAAGACTGACTTTCGGGTAGGGGAAGCACTTATAACGACCTCACCCGTAGCAGGAGTTGGGAAGACTATCCTTTTTGGGATAGCCTTCTCAGGTATCACGAGCCTCTTTACAGGCCCACTTGAGCTTAGGCTCAGCCTGTCGAAGACTGAAGCGCTGGAATTGGACGACCCGTTGAGAGGGGCCGTGGTAGTTGCAAGCCGATCGAAGACCGACTTCTTTGGAGCTTCTTATGATGGTATTGAAGCATTGAAGCTCATTGGCGAGAGCATGGTCCCGAAGAACAATCCAGTGGTGGACTGAGTCACCTGCTCCACTGGCATTGCAACGATGGAGGCCGCTTGGGGCCCATAAGTCACTCCTCCAGCAGGGACGGAGTGTGAGTTGCTGTTGCAATTGGTGCAGTTGGAAGCCATCGATGTCATCTTCTCTTCTGCATGGAGGAACACACCAAATCTTAGTATCTCGAATCCAGTGGCAACCATATTAAACCGCGATTTTTTCGCGAACACGACACACGAAGTGTGGAGTGGAAGACGGCGAAGTCCCACCGGGCGTGCCAGAATCTGTTTATCGCCGAAAACCGGGAAGACAAACGTCTTGCCTGCAATTGAGGGTAGATGCTATTTGGATTTATCCGTCCACCTCTCCAAAGATGCCAAGTTGATTTGTGGCACTGGGTATCGGAGGTTTGGACAGATGCGGCCATTGTAGCAGACTTCGTCGGATTCCCCCTCGTTGTGAGGAGTTTTTGATTGTGGGGACGCTCTTCCCTGCAGGCGCAAGCCCCTACAGTTAATTACGTTACCGCATCGCGGTAACCACTTTCTCCTGCTCCAGAAGGCCACTTCGTGTCATGTGTGTTTTATTTTTGGTTGCCCGTGGATTGTATACGGAGAATAATTTGTGGTGTCGCCCGTAGGGCGTGGATTAGTCCAAATCCGTATTTCCTTAGATTTGGGTTTGGTTTGATTTAAGGATCGTTAATCTCATTTGGGATTAAGATCAACTTAAATGTTTGTTGAGGATACGTTAGTCTAATTTTTAGACTAAGATCTACTCAACATGATTTTGGGGTCATTCAGACCCAATAAAAGAGCATTTGGGCTCTATTGCTTTAGTTTAAGGATGTTACGGTCCGTAGCTAGTTTAAGGACATTGCAGTCCATAGGAATGTGCTCATGGGTTTGGGAGTGCACCAAAGAGCTGTTGGTTGTCGGGACCTTCCATCTCTCGGAAGACGTTGAAGAATTACAACGACATGTATCAGAGGTGTGGAGAGATGTACCCTTGAACCGAACTCCAGATTGAAGAGAGAGATCAAGGTGGAACGAACATCATTTTAGATGCGATGTGTCAGGAGATCATTGGTCATCTTTAGAACTAAGATCGATTTGGGGAGACCTGAGTATAGGAGGGCTCGGTTGATTGATGGTCAAAAGGTTTTTTGGCCTCAGGAGACTTGGCTAATTTGGGCTAAGGTTGGCCCCTCATAGTGTTAAACACTGATTTTCTTGGGCGCTCACGTGCTCCCACTTGAGGCTCTTAAGCAGTGTTAAACACTGAAATTTGGAGCGCTCACGTGTGGCACGTGAGGCGCCTGAAAATTGGGCATTGCTTCTTTGGGTTTATTCCCTGCTTCTTTTATCAGTGCTAAGCACTATTAGGGGTCACGTGGGAGCACGTGAGGCGCTCCAAAAATGGGAATTGTTTTTTGGGTTTATTCCCTTTTCTTTTGAAAGTGCTAAGCACTATTATGGGGTCACGTGGGGTCACGTGAGGCGCCCCAAAATGGGAACTGTCTTTGATTTATTCCCCCTTTCCTTTCATAAGTGCTGAGCACTATTAGTAGGGGGGTCACATGGGATCACGTGACTCAATCTCAGTCATTCATTTTTGTTCCTCAGAGATGCTTACGTGGGAACACGTGATCTGTCGTGATAGCGTTGAACGCTAATCATTTCTTTTATGTACATGGAAATCTTGATCTTAGTTTTGAGAATTTTATGTCCCTTGTTTTATAAGAATTAAATTCTTATACAGGGTTAAACCCTAATTTTATCAGAGGAATTAAATTCTTGTATCTCTGGAAGAATTAAATTCTTCAAACTTAGTTCTTTCTCCTAAGTTTTGAGTCTGCATGACAGAGTCTCCCCGATGAGAATTAAATTCTCAACTTGTGGGGAGATCTGCTTCTGCAGACCTCAACCAGAGGAAGAACTAAGTTCATTTTAGAAAAGTTAAACTCTTGAAATGGCGAAGAAGAGATATAATGATCTCTATGTCTTTCTTCTTACCTAGGGTTTCTTTTTCTAAAAGAGAGCTCTGCTTCTTTTTATTGTTTTTCAAATCTTATAGGGGGGTCCCTCCTCTCTTAGACTTGAAGTCTTGGGTCCTTTATATAGTAGAGGCAAGTTTGTTGATTTAGTTAAGGAAATCACTCGTTGAGAGATTTTTTAATTGATTTGAGGATTTTATCCACTATTGGATCTTTGATCCAAGGACTTCTGTTTTACAGAAGATATTTTTCTTGTTTTTAACAAGATTGGGAAAATATTTTCCCATACAGAGCTTATTCTGTAGCTTGGTGATTTTTAATCACCATTGGATCTTTAATCCAACGGTGCTCTGTTTTACAGAGCGTAATCTTTCTTGTTTAGAAAGATTTAAGAAAATATTTTCCAAATAGGGTTTTGATCCCTTTATTTAGAATTTAATTCTATCAGTTTGGAAGGTGTTTAGGAACCCTCATGTGTAGCACGTGACCACTATAGCATTAAACTGGTTTGCTTATATGCAGCAGTCCCAGAGAAAAGGTATCACGTGTTGGCACGTGAGCTGATGTTTAGAAATGTCACGTGTGGCACGTGACCCCTACGAAGTTAAGCCCAACAAAGAGCATCACGTGCTGACACGTGAGCTTCTCTGGACTGTTATTTATTTTAGGAAGGCCTCTATATACTTTATATATAGATGCTCACGTGTTTAACACGTGACCCCTGCTGTGGGTTTTAGCCTGTTTATTTTCAGCGCTCATATGAGTATATGAGCGCTCACATGTTTAACACGTGAGACATGTTTAGCCGATGGTGATTTATGTTCAGTGCTCATATGCTTTGCATATAAGCGCTCACGTATTTTACACGTGAGGCCTGTTTGGCCTTTTAGGTTTATTTTATTCAGCGCTCA
The DNA here is from genome assembly GCA_030015575.1 of Agapanthus africanus. Classification (NCBI taxonomy): domain Eukaryota; kingdom Viridiplantae; phylum Streptophyta; class Magnoliopsida; order Asparagales; family Amaryllidaceae; genus Agapanthus; species Agapanthus africanus. The sequence goes on from CM057343.1 coordinate 474,296,573, forward strand.
TACACTTTGCATATGAGCGCCCACGTGTTTTACCCGTGAGGCATGTTTGGCCCTTTAGGTTTATTTTATTCAGCGCTCATATGCTCTGCATATGAGCGCCCACGTGTTTTACACTTAAGGCCTGTTTGGCCCTTTGTTATTTTCTTTCAGCGCTCATATGCTTTGCATATAAGCGCTCACGTGTTTAACACGTTATGTCGAACCGTGAGCTCTTTTCCTCTTTCTTCTTTCCCTTTTTATAAGGGTTATAAGGGAACAAATAGCACTTGGCTGAAAATTTTGGCGGGAACAGCCTCGTATTCCGCGGCATTGTTTGACGCTCTGAACCCGAGCTTCAAAGAGTACTCCATCTCTGCCTCGTTCGGGCCTCGAATGATAAGGCTAGCCCCACTCCCTTCCTCGGTAAAGGACCCGTCGACGTAGAGAACCCAATCGGGGACGGAGTCGGGTACTTCCTCGACCAAGGATCGGGGTCCGCCGTCCCGCATTGCCGCTTCTTCTTTAGTGGGAATAGTACATTCGACCATGAAGTCGGCTAGGACCTGAGCTTTGATGGCTTGCCGGGGGCGGTACTTGATGTCGAATTGGGACAATTCCCACGTCCATTTTTCTAGACGACCTGATGACTCGAGGGAGGCGAGAATTGTCCCGATAGGACGCTTGGTGAGGACGAAGATGGTGTGCGCCTGGAAGTAGTGCCAGAGTTTTCTTGAGGTGACGACAAGAGCCAAGACTATCTTTTATATGGCCGGGTACCTCGTTTCTGCGTCTTTTAAGACGTGGCTCACGTAGTAGACCGGTTTTTGCACACCTTCAGCTTCCATGACGAGCACCGCGCATGCCGCTTGGTCGGAGACTGCCAGGTTCAATAATAGCTCGTTTCCTTCGATTGGTCGGGTGAGCAGTGGGGGAGTTTCCAGGTGTGCTTTGAGCTGCTCAAAAGCGTTCTGACATTCTTTCGACCATTCGAACATTAGGATCTTTCTCAGGGCTTTGAAGAATGGGAGGCACTTTTCTCCGGATCTCGACATGAATCGACTCAGAGAGGCCGCTTTCCCCGTGAGTCGCATGATCTCAATGTTGCTCTTTGGTGTGGCCATGTTGATAATGGCGCTGATCTTTTTCGGGTTAGCTTCGATTCCTCGGTGGGTAACCATGAACCCGAGGAATTTCCCGCTAGTGACTCCGAACGCACACTTGACCGGATTCAGCTTCATTTTGTACTTGCGGAGGACGTCGAATGTCTCGCCGAGATCTTTGGTGTGCTCGTCCGATGAGGTGGATTTCACAAGCATGTCGTCGACGTAAACCTCCATGTTCTTCCTGATCTACGGTTTGAACATTTTGTTAACCGGGCGCTGATATGTAGCCCCAACATTTTTAAGGCCGAAGGGCATCACTCTGTAGCAGTATACCCCCGGTCCATGGTGAACGCGGTAAGTTCTTCATCTTTCGGGTTCATACGGATCTGGTTGTAGCCGGAGAAAGCGTCCATGAAGCTGAGCAATTCGTGGCCTGCCGAGCTGTCTACTAGCTGGTCTATCCGAGGGAGGGGATAGTTGTCTTTCGGGCAGGCCTTATTCAGGTCTGTGAAGTCGACGCACATGCGACACTTCCCATTCGCTTTTTTAACCATGACTACATTCGCCAGCCAGTCCGAGTAATCAACATTTCGAATGAAGTTGGCTGCGAGTAATCTATCGACCTCGTCCTCAATCGTCTTTTGCTTTATCGGCGCGAAACTCCGCTTCTTTTGCCTGACGGGTTGGGCCTTCGGGTAGACCCTGAGCTTGTGCGAGATTACTTTGGGGTCGATCCTGGGAATGTCATCAGGTGCCCAGGCGAACACGTCCGAGCTCGCTCGGAGAAAGCGGATCAAGTCTTTGCGTCGGGCTTCCGTTAAAAGGGATCCGGTCTGGACGGTTCGTCCCACATTCCCCTCGACGAGGCTGGCTTCTGTTAGCGCCTCCACCAGGGCTCTTCGGATTTCTTTCTGTTCGTCACGAGTATCCAAGGACCCCTGGAAATCATTTGCATCTTCGAGGTCGTCGCCCTGCTCTCCGGTGGTGTATGTTGTGGTGAAGCAAATCTTGGCGATTCGCTGGTTTCCGTATGCCCGGCCTATTCCCCCTTGATCTAATGGAAATTTGATCGCGAGGTGGTAGGTCGAGATCTGAGCCCGGAAGGCATTTAATGTTGGGCGTCCCAGGAAGATGTTGTAGGACGAGGGGATCCTAGCGACGATAAATTCCACCAATACAGTCCTCGAATGGCCCGCTTCCCCAATGTTAAGGAGGAGGGTGACCACTCCCTCGGTCGGGATGGAGTGGTTGGTAAATCCTGATAGGACGTGGGAGGTTGGCCGTAGGTCGGACGGCCCTAGCCCCATACGATGGAAGCAGTCATAGAAGAGGATATTTGTCGAGCTTCCAGAATCGACTAATATCCTTTGAACCTCGTAATGGTGGACTCACGCCATAATCACGAGAGGGTCATTGTGAGGCAAGGATATACCATGGAGGTCTTCATCAGTGAAGATAATGGGCTCGGAGTTCCTGCATTTCTTCTGGGACGGGTCGCTTGTTCCCTCGACGGGTACGAGGCGGTGAGTCTCGCCGGCTCCACGGACAGACCCCGAGGAAACGACCATGATTTGGCTGATCGTTAATTCACTGGGAGGGGGTTGGTTCTCGTGCTCCCTGTCTGCTTGTCGCTTGTCCCGCAGGTATTTCACCAAGTGGCCAAAGAGGATCAACTTCACGATATAATCGCGGAGTTGTTTACAGTTCTCGGTCGGGTGGCCCTGCGACCTATGGAAGGTGTAGTACAGGCCACAGATACGTTTAGCCGCTCTATGGGTTACCGGCGGGAGCTTGAAGAATCGCTCGCCCTTCGCCTCCTCTAAGATCTCGGTCTGGGAGATATTGAGAGGGGTATACTTCTGGAACTTTGGGGAGTATGGCTTTGGTCGGTCGGCCTTCTTCTTCTCTTCTCTGCCCCTCTTCTTTTGGTCGGCTTAGTCATCCCGGGGCAGGTTGGTGTTCACCTCATACTCGAGTTGTATCTCTCGCTCGGTCCAAGCTTTTACTTCGGCCATGGTCTTAGGTTGCGCTAATGCAAAAGAGCGGAGCCACTCTTTGTGCCTAAGACCCAACCTTAGAGCGGTGACGACAGTTTCATCTCGGTGATTGGGGACTTCGAGGAGAGCGTTGTAGAAGCGGGTGATATATCCCTTGAAGGATTCTTTGTCCCCGCTCTTTATGGTGAACAAGTGGTCGACTGTTCTCTTCTGTCGTCTGTTGCCGATGAAGTGTCCGAGGAATTGGGTTGCCGACGAAGTGTCCGAGGAATTGGGTGGTCGAGAAAGCACGGCACTGGGCTGCGTCCGAGTTATCCTGGAAGCTCATGCTCGCCGTGAACGCGTCCAGGTGGTCCTTCGGGTCGGACTTCCCGTCGAAAAGGGCCACCTTGGACGGATTGTTCCTGGATGAGACATGTACGGCAAGCAACTCCTCGGTGAAGGTCTTTGTAAGTGAGTGGTGGCGTACCTGGCCCATTCACCGGACGAATGACCCTCCCGATGTATACCCTCGATTATCTTTTCGAGGGCGTCGAGGCGGTCGTGATACCACGAGGATTCGGCGCAGTCAGAGTGGTGGCCCTTCCCGCTTGTGGTCAGCGCCAGGCTGTGACTCCGATTTCATTCTATCAAATTCCTTAGGTCCCCTGGCGAGGTCCTTCTTGAGTCTTTGCGGCGAGTGTCGTTCGTGCGATCCCGTCGAGGGAGGGGGTGTCGGTCATGCCTGGGTGCAGGAGAGCCGACCTATACCTCCTCGGGAGGGACGGAAACGCGACGGGCCTCAGGACGATGAGTTCTTTCGTGAGACCGCGGCGTGGGGCCGTATGGCGCCCAACGGGCCATGGAATCGATCGCCGTGGGGGGAGCCGCGGTCGCTTGAGTGAGCACGGCGTTGTTCGGCGGTTCCAGCGTGGGCGGTGTTGTCACGCCCCGCTTCCCAGAATACGCTAAGATAGGCACGTAACATAGCCAACCATGCTACCTGTGGATAGGAAATATCCTTCCACAGTCACATTACGGCTGTAGAGATATCAAGAACAATAATAAACTATCTAACACATGTCCATAAGCCAGAATAAAACGAGTCAAGAATAAAATAATGCGGAAGCAAAAGATCCAATACAAGAATAAACTGGAATGTATGTCCCATAATGCGGGCTCACATCAGGAATGAAAATACCGAAAGTAAAAACAATGAACTAACTACTAACAAGTCCTCACTGCTCAGCCTGCTGACTGAAATACTCCTGCTCGGCCTATAGCGAAGGTAAGGAATCTGGGCCATGCAAAACCCAAACGTCAGTGCGTCATAACATCAAGCAATAATATAAACAGGGGTAGCAAGACATGCAGGTATGATCATGAACGATAAAACAAGTAAAACAACAATATAAATAAGGACAGTGAAGGGTAGTGTGCGGTGAGTAATCTAAACTGGTCTACTGTGTTAACTACTCTCAAGTCTTTGAAATCAATTTGATGAATCATCGATGTAACTCAATAGTATCCCGTGCGTGCCCGGGATTACGGTCTATGACTCTCGGCCTGAATCTGAGACGTGCCGCAAGGCAGTAAAGGGTAGTAGGTAATGACGAGTGATGTCAGCAGCATCACCCCGGGGCTGACCTAGCCCGTAAGACTGATCAGTAAAGGTATCGAACTGTCGAGTTACAAGTCAGGTTTCATCATTGATTTCCCCATACCCCCAAGTTATATATGTTCAAGTCAGGTATTAAATGATCTGGAGCTAATGCCAACACAGGATCAAGCAAGTACAGCTTTTTCTGGATAGACAACAGGAAATGTCCGTAGGGACAACAGGTCAGGTTTGTTGATATTAGTAACAAGATCAGGTAACAGAGAAAGCCATGGTACCTCAGGTCAAGTCAGGTAATATATAGGTATCATGTCATGTCAAGAAGTGCACGGTATCATGTCGTGTCAAGTAATGGTATATCAAGTCATGTCAGGGGTGCACAACATGTCACGTGGGTGCTCATAATCAAACTAAATTAAGCATGGGTATACAAAACAAGTATGGGGTACTAATGGAACAATAAAATGGAACATTGTAATGTGGTATGCAAATAGGTACAGATTAAAATATATGGATGCACGGTTATCGATTTGAGTTTGGGTTATGGTTCCAACACTAAGTAAAATACACTTAATCAAATATGGAATGTTAAAATCTCGTTATTATGTATTAAATGATCTAGGGATGCAATTGTATATAAAATAGGCTAAATGGATGCAAGTAGGTATCCGAAAGTTATAAACTATTTAAAAATGGTACTATGGGCTATGCAAATAATTATTATGTGGTTCAATTACGGATATGGGTATCGTGTATCGTAATCTAATATGTAACATGATATGTTTCAAGTTCTAAAACTAAAATGATATAAATTGAACATCGGAATGTTAAAAGGAACATGTGGCATTAGATTTAAATTATAGGTTTACTATGCAATTAAATAGGTATAAAATAATATAAATAGCATGTAGCAAGTGTTACTTGCCTCGAAGCTCAAGAAACGGGTATACGGAACGTCTCACGCTGGCAGGAAAAGTCACGACGTACACACGATGCACGAAACGGATCCAAACAACGTACAAGGGGATCACACGGGTCAGATACGCTCGCTGGGTCGTGGGGACCGTCGACGGCACGACCCGATTCCGGCGATCTACAAAAGATAGAGAACTAAGAATTTAAGTAAAGAAAAGAAAGAAAGAAAGAGAAGAAAGGAAAGAGGGAGAAGAGATTGAGAAGAAGATGGATGCTCACTGAGTTTGCAGAGAGGGGTGGAGATGTTGACGGTGATGAACGGAGCTCCGGCGAAGGGGTTGGTTGCTAGGGTTCGGTTAGGGTTTGGGTGTGCAGGTTGGCTCTGTTGGTGTAGGGTTCAAGAAGAGAAGAAAAGAAGGAGAAGAGAAGGAAGATGAGGAGGAAAGGAGAATGGGGTGAGGTCGTCGGCGGTGGGTTTCACGGCGACGAGGGCAAGAAGCTAGGGTTTGGGTTTCTTGAGTTCTCGGGGGAGGAAAGGAGAGGAGAGAAGAAGGAGAGAGAGCTGGAGTGTGGGGCCACGCGCACAGAAAGGAAGAGAGAGAAGAGTTGTTAATATTGTTAGAATTTTAATTTAAAAATATATTTGGTTAGTTAGTAGAAAAATATGAACTGTTAAATAAAATTTTAAACGGTTAAATGAATTTTAAATATTTAATAAACTTGAATTTTTGCAGGATACAAAAATATTTCAAAACGCGCCCGGGTCGGGTCCAAAATTTCAAATTTTAAATACGAAAAATAAATGCAACTTCCAAATTTTAAAATGAATGATTAGGTAAAGAAATGCATACCCCAAGAACGGACGCACGTACGTGCGTGTAGCTATCCAAATATGTCTGTTTCACTGAACGGGATGAGAATAAGATGCACGGACGCTACCACAGGGGCAGGGGTACCATGCAGGCTATGAAATGCAATTTTAATTTATTTTATATAACCTAAAATGTTATATGATAAAATATGCGATGCTAGATGCAATACCAATATGCAGTTTACACTAGATGCACGTGTCTATTTAACAAGCCAGGGTAGTCTATAAATATGAATCAACCAGTTCAAACAAGCGGGTCGGGTCGAATGCAATGTAAAAGTAAACTACCATTCGCATCCAAACATGATAAATCAATAAAATACCACAGACAAACAAATACGGAAACAGAAATTGGTATAACTAAACTCGGTTGTTACAGGTGTCATCCGCCCTCCTACGGATGTCGTGATCTCCGGGAGGGGTAATGGCGACTTGGGGGGCTGGGCCCGCCGTCTAGACATGGACAAGGGCGTCAACTATGGACGCGAGCCTATCGATCCTCGCCGAGAGGGCATGGAATGTGTTCGGAGGGGGAGTAAACCCGTTCGTGCCTCCGTTGTGGGGAGGACGGCGGCTTGTGCTGGGATCGTCACGGTCTTCGCTCGTTATGAAGTCGAGAGTGGAAGATCAACTTTCGATGGGTGGAGAAAATTGAGATTCCCACAGACGGCGCCAACTAATGGAGGGCTTGATCTCCTTCAGATGTTGTCCTCCGTCGATCCGTTGCGAGCGTTGATGAAGGGTTGAGATTGGTGTTGAGGATTGTCTTCTTGAGTGTGTGGATCTCAATGGGTTGATTTCGAGGTGAAGCCGAGCTACCTGCAAAGAAGTCCCGGGGTGGTTGTACCACCGTGGACCTTCCGACGATCAAGTTAGCCGAGGAATTTGAGCAGAGTAGTGGCTTGTTGGATTGAAAATGTCTTACCTGAGTCGTCCGAGAGAGGGGTTTTTATAGTGGTCGCACGGAGCGAGCTGGCGTGAGATCTTCGTCGTCGGTTACGCCCTTGAAGTTACGCCTGCGTGAATGACGGGATCCCCCCATTAATGACGAGATACGCTCGTTAATGGGGGGATACAACGGCGTGGAACGCGGGATGTTGGGTGGCGAGATACGCGGAGCCATGGCGGAGGCGCTTAGGCTATGTGTTCTTGGTTGCTCGGTAGAACCGGGGAGGTTTAGCTTGGCGGGAGGCTCGGAGGCGAGCGGGAGGCCGAGGAGGCTCGGTTCTGTGATAGCTCGGAGGCGAACAGGGAGGGCTGAGGAAGTTCAGCGTGTATGAGGGTTCGGAGGTGAGTCGATGGTATCTTGTAAGGAGAGCATGGGAGTGTTCTGGGAGGCCATCGAAGGTCGGGTCAATCCTCGGGGCGAAGGCCCGGGGAATGCCTTCAATGTATCGTGTTTGCCCATGTCCCGTGAGCCCCAGGACACGTCATCTACCAGTGTCATGATCTGGAAAATTCCCACTTATGAGTATCATCACTTTTCCTCAATTTTCTTTTAGATCTAAAGAAAAATTCATGTGTTTATCTTTTTCTTCAAAGCGTTCTTTCAAACCACAAAAACCACCATCATGAGTGGTTTACGGTTGTGGGTTTCAGTTACAATCTAGGATTTGGTGCTTTCAATTTTGGGCTTTGTATATTCTTCTTCTTCAAACCATCACCACCGTGTGTAATTTGTAATTGTGAGTTTTTAAAGGATGTTTAGCTTGTAGCCCCTCCTCCACCAACCCAAAAAAGAAATATAGAAAATTCCTTTTACCCTCCCAAAACTTGGTGTTTACTTTTTTTTAAAAAAAACTAACTCCTCCTCTTAGCGTCTAAATACTTAGGGAGATCCTTTAACCATAAAAAAAAGCTGCATCCCTTTTTATATGGACATTTATATCTAGAGCAACCAAAGAATTTTTTTCATAGGTCTTAAGTTTACCACTTATCTGACGACAACAAATAAGGCTGCAAAAGCATTTGACTACTACATGACTAGAGAAGGATGCTGAAATTTTTATTTTTTGGGGGCTTCAAGTAAAATATCCTTTTAAAATTCTCTATTGATATGAACACGGATTTGATGTTTTGCAATTATAAGCTTTACAATTTTCTTCATCTCCTCCTCCTCCTCCTTCTCGTCAAACATTCTAATCATATGAAATCATTAATCTCAAACCACATCGAGAACTATAAACAAAATCCAAATCATATTGAAAGAATAGAGAAAATCCTAATCATTGGATTCCGTATAATAGACATATCTCTAACCCTAAAATATCAATTATGTTAAAGAATCAAGATCATTAACCTATGATAGCAGGATTATCAAGTTTCCACAAGAAAAATGCTTGATCTCCCGATTGAGAACAAGGAATTTTAGATCGAGGGAAAATTACTATGGTTAAGTTAATGGATAGGGTAATTAAGGATTATAACAGTCAATATGTTAATTATTTTAATGTCATAGGATAGCTATCCGCCAAACGGAAAGATCGATGCAGTCTTTCCTAATTTACTTGGATTAAGATATTAATGGCAAAAATCATGATGGTTATAGATATTTTTATAGCAAGGATATATTATAGATTCATATTAGAAGAGTAGTTAAGTTCTTGGGTTTCCTTGACAATTCATTGTAGTATTGAACTAGCGGTGAGGCCTGCGTATTGTAGCGGGTTTTAGAATAATCTATGAAAATAAATAAACAATAACTTATATAAATAGCTATGTCAGTGATCATAACGATAAAAATTCATGGCATTTATGTAATAAACAAAGTCCATGACATTTATCTAAAACATTAAAGTTTCATGGTAATTGTTTATAATACATAAAGTCCATGGTATTTATCTGAAATTTATTGGAAGTACATTGTATTTATTTGTAATAAACAAAATCCATAGTATTTATATGCGAAAAATGAAATCTCATTGTATTTATTTGTAATAAATAAAGTCCATAGTATTTATCCAAACATGGAGAAAAATCATAACATTGATTTACAATAAACAAAGTCCATGATATTTATATGGAAAATGATGAATGATCGTGGTATTTATTTATATTAAACAAAACCCATGGTATTAATCTAAAAAACAAGAGAAGTCATGGTATTTATTTGTAATAAATAAAGATCATGGTATATATTTAGAAAATGGTAAAAGTCTTGGTATTTGTACGTACGAAAAAACTCGAAATGAAAAAAACTCGAAAGCCCATGGTATTTTAGCGAAAACCTAACAGTGATAAACGAAGTCCATGTGTTTTTTGTAAAAAACAAAGTTCACGGTATTTTACCTTTAAAATGTTGGAAGCTCGTGGTATTTTAGTGAAAACCTAAAAAGATTTTGAGCAATTGGTGGTAAATAAAGAGAAGTTTTGTCATAGTAAGGAATTCACAATTTTATCCCTACTGCCTCACAAAAATAACAAAATTGCTAACTTTTTCATTTTTTCCACAAACCCAGATTAATAGAAAGTAGGGGTGCGAAAGTGGAAATTATGAATTTTTTACATTTTATTAGTATAATGATGATTGGTTTTATGTGTTAGACGACGAAACAAGGAGAACACATATATAGCTAAAAAAATTGCAGGGTTAAATCCTCATGTAGCACCCGACTGCATCTTCTCCACTAAATCTAAATGGATGTTTTCTTCCTTTCTAGATTGTTGGTATGTCTTGAACTTTTGTGATTATCTTATCATAATTTCATGTGTCTCACTCTCTTAAGAGTTGCATGTATGTAATAATTTGTGTGAATTATTTACTAAATAACTATTTTGAATATGCTTGTTGTACTATAAAAACAAATTCATCCCAAATTTTTTATCTTATCCAAATATTGAATTTGGCTTGGTTAGCTAAGAATTTGGCTTGCATCTAATTATCATGTGTTTAATTGCATGTGGTTGGAACAACACGTTGCTCCAGCTACATATGATTTATCAAATCCGGAATTTGGTTGCATGTATTTCCAACTACATTTTGTAGTTGCAAAAGCCAAAAAAAAAAAGATTCTTTCCGTGTAGCCCGAGCTGCGCTTGAATTGTACGCAGCTCCAAAAACAAACGTTAGAATGCATGCTCTAAAAGGACACGGCATCACTTAACAACGAAGTTTTCTAAAGGATGAACGTGGTCACATCCTGGTAAGAGACATGGAACTATTCACTTAACTTTTGGATAAATAACCTTGTCAAATGATAAATTTAAACAAAGATTGAGAGTAGATCTTATAAACTTCTTGACTCGTAGTAGACCATGGCTTAATTTCGAGAAAAACAAATTATTATACTTTTGATCAAATTTTACAGTAAATCTTGACGCGACATGGATCGCGCCAAGATATTATCTTCCGTTGATCTACTGATGGCGGCGACGGGTGGCTGAAATTGGATCTGGAGGCTGTCGCTCCTGAAGCGTGTGGATCTCAATGGGTTTGAGGTTGTGGTTGCCGAGCTACCTGCAAGGAAGTCCCGGGATGGTTGTACCACCGAGAACCCTCCGACGGTCAAGTTAGACTAGAGATCCGAGCAGAGTAACAGCTTAGTGGAGTAAAAATGGCTTAATTGAACCGTCTGAAGAAGGGGTTTATATAGCGGTGGCAGCAGGCAAGGCAGGCGCGAGAATCACGCCGGCCGTTACGCTCCCGACGTCACGCCCGCGTGATGAGCGGGACCTACCATTAATGGCGAGACATGCTTGTTAATGGGGGATCGTGGTGGCGTAGAACGTGAGATATGGCCGGCAGAGATCTCGCGCATGGTGAGATTCGCGGGGTAGCGGTTACGCCTGAAAACGGTGCTGTTGGTCGGTCGATGAGACCGAGAAAGATAACCTCGGCGGGAGAGCTCGCGGAGGAGCGGGAGAGCCGAGCAATCCCCAGTCGATGAGACCGAGAAAGATTGACACGTGGCGCTCTCTGGTGACTTGCGCCAGTCCAAGGAGTGCAACAGCGCAAATTAAGAGTGCAGGGCACTGTTCAATAGCGCAGAGCGCATCTTGATCAAATTTAGATCAAAGAAAAGAATCTTTTTAGTTCTCAAGAGGTTCTACCTCAAGTTTCAAGAACCAATGGTTCAACAAAAGGCTGTGCCATTATATAGATCAAAAGATCTAATAATGAAGTAAATTACTTCTTTTTTATGATTGGATCTTTTTTGATCTTTTTGAAGATCTTGATCTTGTTCTTAGATCATTGATCTTTTTAGAAGAAATTCTTCTTTTTTCAAAGATTTACCTTTTTTTCTCTTTGAGTTTTTTCTCAAAGTTTTTGGAGGAGCTCTCTATATTTGAGACTTGGATTCTATGGGCCTTTATATAGGGCCAATTAGTTTGTTAGGTTAGTTACAGAGATCTTTCTCTGATTGATCTGAGGATATTTCCCAACCGTTGGATTTTTGATCCTAAGGCCTCTGTTTTACAGAAGATAATCTTCTTGTTTTAATAAGATTAAAAAGATCTTTCTAGAATTTTAATTCTGATTAATTAAATAATTTAATATTTAAGTTTTAGTGCTGGCACAGTTGGCGCAAGTGCACCTGCGCTTGACACGTGTCGCGCAGCGCAGCGCAACTGCGCTGACACGTGTCGCGCAGCGCAGAGCGCAACTGCGCTGAAGCGTTGCTTACTTTTTAATTTGAATTTTTAAAACAAAGCCTTGCTCTGATTGGGGGAAACAGAAGCGTTACTTTATTTCCCATCTTGGAATTTGAACAGAGCTTTCTCTGATTGGGGGAAACAGCAAGGTATTACCAATGAGCTACAAGCTCCTTCTTGTAATTATGGAGCTAATTAATTACTTAAAGTAATAACAGCAAATGTAAATACTCCAAGTATATATTAATTTTTAAGCAAATTTTGTACACTAAAAATGGAGTTGTTACACACCAGGTTAGATGTCTTGTTTTGAGGAGTCTGTAGATGTCGTAGGGATAGATTCTAAGGATTCTTCCCCTGCGTTGGAGCCCCTCCGGAAAGTTGGGATCAGATCCTCTTCCCGGGGTCGCGCGTCAGGGGCGGTTCCCAGATCGGTAGCGGCGGACGCTCCTGGTGCGTCGTCCTCAGTGAGATATGAGGACGAGATTGTCACCATCCGGGCTCGTTTCCATATTCCTTCTGGCTACACGCTACGCTTGGCCGAGTAAGGAGAGAGGGCAGATCAGGTGAGGGGTGGAGAGATCACCTTGTACCTGGAAGCCATTTGGGCCGGAATGCGCCTGCTTTTCTCTCCCGAGGTTGTAGCTGCGCTAAATTACTTTGGGTTAGCCCCGGGCCAGCTAGTGCCGAACTCCTGGAGGATTCTCCTTGGGTTCCTGGTGCGGCTGAAGTTGCAGATGATCCCCTTTAGTCTGTCCATCCTTGCCTCCTCCCTTATTTACAAAAGTCACCCCGGAACTCGCGTGGGCGACCCGAGGTGGGTTTACCTCTCCTTTAGGAAGCAGCTGGGGAGTGTAACCGGGTCAGGAGTTATCGTCTTGCCTTCTTCCATCCACGATTGGAAGAAGAAGTTTTTCTTCATCGGGCCGCCAGAGGGTGAGGACTGGCCCGTACCCATCCAATGGTCTAGGGATAGGTGCTGGCAGGGAAATCCGTCCAATGACCCCGACGCAACGAGAGTAGCGGCGTGGGAGCCCATTCCTCGGACTGATGTGCTGCTTTCTGAGCGGGCCCTCAGTTGGTCCGGGCACAGCCCCGCCCAGTTCTTCGGTAAGTTAGGAACTTGTATTTGTTTTTACTTTATTTGTGTCGCTAATTCCATTATATCTTGTCTTGTGCAGAAACCATGGACGCGGGCCTCCTCCGAGAAGCCATGCGCAAGCCGAAGAAGGGGTCGAAGGCTGGAGGGGCCAGCTCTTCTCGTCAAACGCCGGTCCCGGCTCCCCCAGCAGCCGTCTCGCCCCAGCGCTCGAGTGCGGATCGCGCCCCGGAGCCCAGCCAGGCGCCGAGCAGAAAAAGGGGCTGGGGAAAGGACGCCCAGGCTTCGGAGATGGAGACGAGCTCTCCGTTGTCGTCTCTCAAGAGGTTCCCCCGAATAGTTCCACAGACCCCGGCCTCTCCGATCTTGGTGGACGAAGGGGAGATCCGCTTTGAGGTGCCTTCGGGGCTCTCCGTCGCTGACAGCTTGCTGCACGACATGGAGAGGTCGGCCGGGGGCCGGGTCCCTGGGGGGACGCTGAAGGCGCAAATGGCGTCCATCGCCCAAGAAGTCGTTCAGGTTAGTGTTCGTACGTCGTCTCATCATTTGCGAGATTAGGTGCCCCTTTTTTCTTCTAACCCCTCTCGATTTCTTCAGGTCCTCCAGCAAGTCGCTATCGTCGCCCGGATGAAGGAGGAGAAGATAGCCCTGGCGATGAGAGCCGCGGGCGAGATTTCTTCGCTGGGGAGAGCTCAAAGCGGGAGCTGGAGGCGGCGATGGCGAGGGTCGCTGCCCTTGAGGGCGAGGTGGCTGCCGGGTGGCAGGAGGAGCGGCCGCGAAGCAGGTGGCGGCGACGGCGAAGCAGGAGGCGGCGGCCGTGAAGCAAGAGGTAGCGGCCTCGAAGCAAGAGGTGTCCAGGTTCCACGAGGCCGCCGAAGCTAAGCTTCAGGGCTCCGACGTGCTCATCGGCACCATGAAGAAGTTAGTGAGCACCCTCCGAAAGGAGTTGGGGGCTACGGTAGAGGCGGCGAAGAGAGCTGACCTCAGGGCGGCGGAGGCGGTGGAGAAATTCCAGAAGTCGGAGAAGTTCTACACCGTCCTAGCCTCGGCCACCACCCTCATCTGGCACGAGGCTCTCGACGCCGTCAAGGCCCGGGTGCCGGAGTTTGCTGATGAAGAGCTCCGAGCAGAATATCCCCGCAGGGATGACGAGCAGGGGGATGACCCCGGGAGCACTGCCAGGGAAGGGACTCTCGGTGAGGGCGACGCCGAGGCTCCTGTGATGGACGCATCCCCAGTCGCGGTGGACGTCGAGCTCATCGGTATCGCACCCGTCCCTGAGACCTGAAGCCCCCCGTCTTCTCTTTGTCTTTTCTTTTGTTGCCTCGCTGCTTTGTGGGCCTCCGGGCATTTTGTAAGGCTGGGTCGCCCATAATACCCTTGTAAAAGCTTTGAATTCTTGAATAAAGATTTTTGTTTTTGCAGTAGTGTTTGTGCTCGTATTTCCTTTTGTTGGTAGACACCTGTATTTGCACAGTACTGCTTTTATGGTCTGCATGCTCCTTGTCTAGCGATTACTCGTCGACTTGAATCTGATCATTTGCCGAGTGTGCGAGATCCGGCGGGAAGACGGTGTCTCCATAGCCCCGAAGTCGAAGTGGAGATCGCTAAGACATTGATAGACTGGATGCCTCTTGTTGAGTCCGTGTTCCTTAGGTGTTGGAGGGGCCGTAAGTGGCCTACTAAGGATGGTGCCGAGCAGGGTAGCTGCTCAGTGCCTCTTGGCGAGGGCTTGATCCTTAGTTTTCAGAGGGACCGTAATTGGCCAACTAAGGATGGTGCCGAGCAGGGTAGCTTCTCGGTGCCTCTTGGCGAGGGCTTTAATCCTTGGTTTGTTGGGGTAGGGAGCTACCAGCCAGGGATAACCGAGCAAGGGCGGGCCCGGTTGCCTCTTGCGAGGGCTTTGATCCTTAATTATTGGAGGGGCCGTAATTGGCCAACTAAGTATGGTGCCGAGCAGGGTAGCTGCTCGGTGCCTCTTGGCGAGGGCTTTGATCCCTGATTTGTTGGGATAGAAGGCTACCAGTCAGGGATAACCGAGCAAGGGCAGGCCCGGTTGCCTCTTTTAAGGGATTTTGATCCTTAGCGCAGGAAGGGCCATAAGGGGCCTACTAAGGACGGTGCCAAGCATGGTAGCTGCTCGGTGCCTCTTGGCAAGGGCTTTGATCCTTAGCGCGGGAGGGGCCGTGAGTGGCCTACTAAGGACGGGGCCGAGCAGGGTAGCTGCTCGGTGCCACTTGGCGAGGGCTTTGATCCTTAGCGCGGGAGGGGCCGTGAGTGGCCTACTAAGGACGGGGCTGAGCAGGGTAGCTTCTTGGTGCCTCTTGGCGAGGGCTTTGATCCCTGGTTTGTAGGGGTAGGAATCTACCAGCCATGGATAACCGAGCAAGGGCGGGCCCGGTTGCCTCTTGCAAGGGCTTTGATCCTTAAGGACGGGTCGAGCAGGGTTACTGCCCAGTGCCTCTTGGCGAGGGCTTTGATCCCTGGTTTGGTAAGGAGCTACCAGCCAGGGATAACCGAGCAAGGGTGGGCCCGGTTGCCTCTTGGCGAGGGCTTTGATCCCTGGTTTGTTGGGGTAGGGAGCTACCAGCCAGGGATAACCGAGCAAGGGCGGGCCCGGTTGCCTCTTTCGAGGGCTTTTCATCCTTAGCGCGGGAGGGGCCGTAAGTGGCCTACTGAGCAGGGTTGCTGCCCAGTGCCTCTTGGCGATGGCTTTTTGTCCTTAAGGATGGCCGAGTAGGGTTGCTGCCCGATACCTCTTGGCGAGGGCTTTGATCCCTGGCGTTGTGGGGTAGGGAAGCTACCAGCCAGGGGTAGCCGAGTAGGGTAGCTGCAGGGCTGCCTCTTGATGAGGGCTTCAATCCCTGGTGCTGTGGGGTAGGGAAGCTACCAGCCAAGGATAGCCGAGCAGGGTAGCTGTAGGGCTGCCTCTTCGTGAGGGCTTCGATCCTTGGCGCTGGAGAGGCCGTGGGAGGCCTTCCAAGGATTAACCAAGCAGTGAAGCTGCTCGGTTGCCTCTTAGTGAGGGCTTAGATCCCTGGGGTTATGGGGTAGGCGAGCTACCAGCCAGGGATAGTCGAGCAGGGTAGCTGCAGGGCTGCCTCTTGGTGAGGGCTTCGATCCCTGGCGCTGTGGGGTAGGGAAGCTACCAGCCAGGGATAGCCGAGCAGGGTAGCTGCAGGGATGCCTCTTCGTGAGGGCTTCGATCCTTGGCGCTGGAGGGGCCGTGGGAGGCCTGCCAAGGATGAACCAAGCAGTGAAGCTGCTCGGTTGTCTCTTAGAGAGGGCTTAGATCCCTGGCATTGTGGGGTAGGAGAGCTATCGGCCAGGGATAGCCGAGCAGGGTAGCTGCAGGGTTGCCTCTTGGTGAGGGCTTTGGGAAGATGGACAGTCATGAGTGACACGTGCCACGAACGTGTAGAGGAGGCGAAGCGCCAGAGCCGCGTTGTTTCAATTTTGCATCGAGCGGCACGATGTCTGCCGCGTGGCGGCACAGTTGCGGGCGACCATTGAACTCCGAGAGCCTTGTAGGCTATAAAATGGAAATATTGTTGATGACTCCTTTCCTCACACCCAAAACGCAAGAATGGAGGACTTCCCTTTCACCATCCCCGATATCATAAGCTTCAAGGACGTGTATCTTTACGATCAGTGCTGCACTGATGACACGGTGCAGTTGGTGATAGGACGGATCGAGGATCATTTCGGTCGATTGCTTCCCCGGCACTCCTCCCTACTTCAGGTGTTAATGTATTCCATCTGGAGGGCGTCGTCGGGGCTCTACAACTCCTTATTCGAGCAGCTGAAAGACGAGGCCATTGGCAAGCTGAGGTCTCTGAGGCGTTTTGGCCTGATCTCTGCGAGCCGGCTAAATCGCTTGGAGGAGGTCGTCCTTGAGTGCTACCACTTGAGGCTCGATGCCGACACTGGCGAGGGTCATCGAAGGGAGAGGTTAGACGCCGCGAGGGCTCGGCTGGCGGAAATATCCTCAGAGTACCACAAACAGTGCTCTCTGTACCCCATTCCCCTGCTGTTGTAATATTTATTTCTTTTTTGTACGGCTAAGAAGCCTATAGTGCCTCTTGAATGAATAAGATTCTTTTTATTTTCTGCAATGCTTTATTGATCCCTCTATTATATAAACAAAAGATCTCAAGAAAGATGTACATTGCACTGAAAAGAAAATACATGCTAGTAGATGTTCCTATTCGTGCAGCTTGAGCCCCCGGATGTCTGTTGGCATCTATGCCCGGCATAAGGTACCGAGCTTCGTGGGTACCAGACGTATCCTCCGCTGACACTACCATGATCTAGCCGATGGTCAGCTCGGCTGGAGGGGGACGCTGCTCCAGTTCGCGGTCAGCTTGCCGCTTGTCCCTAAGGTACGCTGCTAGGTTCCCCGAACAGATGAGCTCCTCGATGTAGTCTCGGAGCTGCTTACAACTCTCCGTGGAGTGGCCTAGCGACCTGTGGAACCCGCAGTAGGGGCCCCGGATTCGCTTCGAGGCCATTCGTGGGATCGGGGGGAGCTTGAAGAAACCCTCGCCCTTAGCCTCTTCTAGTAGCACTTCCTGGGAGACATTGAGCAGTGTGTACTCCTGGAACTTTGAGAGATAGGGCTTTTGCCGTTCAGGTCCCCTTCTCTCTTCTTTTGCCCTCTTCTTCTGGTCGGTTTGCTCTGCCCGAGGAAGATTTGCGTTTACCTCAGATTCGAGCTGGACCTCGCGCTCGGTCCAGGCCTTTACCTCGGCCATGGTCTTAGGTTGCGCTAGTGCAAAGGAGCGTAACCACTCTTTGTGCCTAAGACCGGACCTTAGTGCCGTGATGACCGTCTCGTCCCGGTGCTCTAGGACCTCGGGAAGCGCGTTGTAGAAGCGGGCGACGTATGTTGTGAACGTCTCTTTGTCCCCGCTCTTGATCGTGAAGAGATGGTTGACTGTGCGTTTATGTCGCCTATTCCTGACGAAGTGGCCGAGAAATTGTGTGCCCAGCTCGTCGAAGGTTGAGATCGAGCGCGGTTCGAGTCCTCGGAACCAGTCTCGCCCAAAGCAGATAAGAGTGGTCGGGAAAGCTCGGCACTGGATGGGGTCGGAGTTGTCTTGGAATCTCATTCCCGCGGTGAATGCATCCAAGTGGTCCTTCGGGTTAGATTTGCTGTCGAAGAGGGAGACCTTTGGGGGCTTGTTGCGGGAGGAGACATGGACGGCGAGCAGCTCCTCGGTGAACGGTTTTGTGAGCGAGTCGGCGGCGTACTTAGCCACGTCACTCGAACGGTGTCCTTCCCGGTGCATACCCTCGATCTTCTTCTCGAGGGCGTCGAGTCGGTCGTGGTATCCTGACGACTCGGCGCATTCTGATCCCTGGCCTCTGTTGTTGGAGGCCTGCGTCTGGCCGCGGCTCCGGTTCCTCTCAATGAGGTTCCTTAGATCCCCCAGCAAGGTGGCCCTCTAGCCGCCGCGGCGAGTTCCGTCCGTATGACCCTATCGAGGGAGGGGGTGTCGGTCATGCCTGGTAACAGGCGACCTGACAGACATCTCCTCGGGAGAGACAGGTGCGCGGAGGATCTCGGGGCGAGGTGCTCTGGCGACGGACCTCGGTGTCAAGCTATGGGGTGCCCAGCAGGTCTCAGAACGTATCGACCCGAGAGATCTGCGGCTGACGCGAACGGAGTCTTCTCTCCCCTTGTGGGGGTCCTAGTCCTGAGGCCGGGGAGCGGCGACTTGGTGATCTTGCCCTGCAGTTTAGACATGGATCAGCGCCTCCACAACAGACGTGAGTCGGTTTATCCGGCCGGCGAGGGCGTTGATAGCATTCGGCGGAGGAGGTTCATCCACGCCTCTGTTGAAGGGGAGGCGGCGGCTGGTGCTTGGATCGTCGTGATGATCGCTCTCCATTGGATTGAGATCAGAAAGTGAACTTTTGTTTTTGTGGAATCAAGGACTTCCTACAGACGGCGCCAGCTGACGCGACCTGGATCGCGCCAAGATGTTACCTTCCGTTGATCTTCTGATGGCGGCGACGGGTGGCTGAGATTGGATCTGGAGGCTGTCGCTCATGAAGCGTGTGGATCTCAATGGGTTTGAGGTTGTGGTTGCCGAGCTACCTGCAAGGAACTCCCGGGGTGGTTGTACCACCGAGGACCCTCCGACGGTCAAGTTAGACTAAAGATCCGAGCAGAGTAACGGCTTAGTGGAGTAAAAATGGTTTACTTGAACCGTCTGAAGAAGGGGTTTATATAGCGGTGGCAGCAGGCGAGGCAGGCGCAAGAATCACACCGGCCATTACGCTCCCGACGTCACGCCCGCGTGATGAGCGGGACCTCCCATTAATGGCGAGACAGGCTCGTTAATGGGGGATCGTGGTGGCGTGGAACGTGAGATGTGGCCGCCGGATATCTCGCACATAGCGAGATTCGCGGGATGGCTGCTGCGCCTGTGAGCGGTGTCGTTGGTTGGTCGATGAGACCGAGGAAGATAACCTCGGCGGGAGAGCTCACAGACGAGCGGGAGAGCCGAGGTATCTTCGTTCCGTGGTAGCCCGGAGACGAGCTGTGAGGCTGAGGAGGCCGATTGTGCTGGGGGCTCAGAGGTGAGCCAGTGCTTGTTTGTGGGACGGGCACAGGAGTGGTCTAGTAACCCTACCAATTCTAGAGTTAGGAGACCCGGTCTCAACTCCTTGAGATGGTCTCCCACTGGACTCTAGAACCCGGTTACTTATGCTCCCCGTCTTGGGTCTATCCTAATACGGAAAAGTAAATGATTTACATTAGTGGTGACATCATCCTCAACCTGGAAGTGCCCCAATAAAAGAATATTACATACAAAATTTTACATGAATGAAAATTGAAAAACTCGCATCTCACATAAAAACCCCCGGCTATTCAATCACGATGATCCAATAAAACATATCAGCGACACATAATATCTAAGTAAATATGCGTATCCCAAATTCCGTTGACATATAGTAACGAGATTTGGGATGCCCCACATATTACACTTACGGTCGCAGAAAAGAAATGTAAAACTGCAATAATTAGAATCTACATATCCTTAGACATCATAAACCCTGAATATCTCATATTTCGAATTTCATGCCTAACCCTATAAACCCCGCATTTTAGCCTCATATCAAAAACTCTTTTTAATAATTTAATCGGGTAATTCAACAAGATTCCCGACTAACTGATCAAATACTCGTCGGAAACTTTAGTAGATGGCTGAACCCCGATACCGTCGACCAAGTGCACTTAGGCGGAACACCGTGGTCATGAGCACCCGAGTGGATGCTATTGGCAACGGGGTTATCTTACAGTCACTTGGTTGGAGCAATGGGGCGAGACTATCTAGTAAAGTTATCCGGCGAGTATCGGCGTACTATACGCGATTGCGATGGAGTTTCGATCCGAATCGAAACTTCATGGAAAGCGATCTACCGAGACTAAAACACTAGATTTATAATCACTAACTAGTTTTCTCAAAACTAATTAAATGTGGATTCCAACTACTGCATCCATATCAAACTTAAAGCCGAAACGATGTAATAATTACGACTACGAAACACTCCGTATTAGCCCCTTAACAAAATTAACATCACATGCAATTTTGGAAAAAATAAACATAACCTGAAACCCTAAAACCAAGAGATCAGAACACCATAAAAATTTCAAGGTCTTTTGCTACAGTAAAAAAAAAGTGAGGCCGGTTTTTTGAGTAATCTCACCGGGTCAATTTTGGAGTTTTGCCCTCAAATTTCTCTGGTGTTCTAGTTACATCACATGTAACATTCTGCACATGTTTAAAAAAATTTAGAGACCTTTAAAAATCGACAGAAACTTGGTGTTCGGGTTTGCGGTTTCGGAGTTGTTTCAGTTTCGTGTTTCTAATAACATCGTCTAATCTTCTAGTTTTGTCTCTGATACCATGAAAGTGTACGCTAGCACCCCTAAGGGGTTTTACAAGCATCAAGCATGCCATTTTAAAAAATTTTGGGGTGCTAACTAACACTAACCTAGATCGTTAACTAGATGATTAGGGTTTTAGGCTTGATAACTATTAAACTATAAGAAGTGAAAGATGGCTATACCTTCGTAGATCGAGTCCTTCACTTCTTGAGCTCCGGGTTGTGGTCCACGCGACTCCACTAGGCTCCATTTCGAGTTGAACGAACCTCCTCCGTGATCTTCACGCCAAAGACGATTCACCCGAAGTCCCTCTAGCTCAAGCTACATTTTCACTAAACTTATCTTTTTAGTGAAGGAAACACGCTACACTTGATTGCTAGTCAAGTGTAGAATGATGAAGTAGGGGTTTGGTTTAGCTCACTAGTTTGTTCAAAACTCTATGGTTCACATCACATGTGAGGGTTGGAGTTTTGATGCATGAAGATGAGGAAGAAGAAGATGAGAGCAACTCAAGAATGAGCTCAAGTGATAGAATGAGAGAAGAATGGCTCATCATAGACCCTCACTCATTGAAGCATCAATTTCCACAAATAAAAATATGGAGCCATGCTTCAATAGTAAGTCAAGCCAAATATAATATTAGATAAAGCCATGCTTCCTCATTCCTCTTCATTTTCCACCTCATTTTTATTTTTCACAAAAATAGAAAATCATGCCATGCTTAATATAAATATATATATATATATATATATATATATCAAATATATATATATATAAAGTAAATAATTAGTGAGCTAACAATATTAGTTAAGATATAATTATATCAAATATAATATATATCACATTATTAAATCAACACTTGATTTAATAATCCGGTTATATCACATATGACCGACTAATATCAATTATCTGTGTATCACATTATCAAATCAACACTTGATTCGATAATCTGATTATATCACATATAACCTAACTGATAACAGATAACTGACATATTACAATACGGTATCACATACACGTATTTAATCAGGCCCATGCACATATCACATGTATGCCCTACTTCGTTTCGCTTGAACCAGGAAACTTCTGTGTGGGATGATTGGTAGAGTTTTTGCGTGCTTAGTTAATTACCGCAATCAAGACAGTTTCGCTTGTAGCTAGCCGGTTGAGTACGGGTCGTCCGCAGGGAGATGGGAATCTTTTTCTATGTGCTTTAACGAGTTAAGTCCAAATGTCCAGGTTTGTTTGAGATTAACTATGTGCTAAAATGTTATATAAAGAGAGCTTGTTAGGGTTAGGATTAGGTTAGTTTGAGTTAGGAGCCGCTCACTTCTTTCGTTGCCACTCTTAATATCGGTGTTACGGTAATCGGCAACAACGGGGATTAGCACGACTAGGAAGGAACTTGCGAGTATAAGCTAGGCTTTCCAATGCTTAAGTTCTTCCTTTTGGTGCTTGTCCGTCCGTTCTTGGCTCTTAGCCTTAACCTCCGGTTAATTCAACCACAACCGGTCTCACTAAGGAATCACCGCTATCATGTAGGATAGGGTGCCGTAGAGAGCGGATTGTGGTTCAATTAACGGGAGTCCGAATTAAGATGTTGGACAAGGAAAGAGTGAGAGATTTCCTTCTCTCAAACTTTCCTTATCCTACCCTAACAAGTAAAAAAACTACTCACCCATTACAAGAAAAAGAAAATACAACAAAAGGAGGAAGATAGAAAGAGAGAGGTTAGAAGATTACAACTAGCTATTTGAGACCTCATTTTGGCAAGGATCAAGCTTAAGCATCATTATTGTTAAGGATAAAGAAAAAGAGAACAAGAAAGAAACAAACAACAAATAACAACTAGATTAGCAAATGAAAAATACAAGCAATTATCATTAACAACATAACAAGACAAGCATGGTAACAAAAAGAACTCTTTTATTCATCCTTCACTCATAAAAAGCTCACTACAAAGTTTTAATGGAGAAAAGATGAAGAGAGGAAGAAGAACTACAAAATATATCCTAAAATTTGACACAAGAATAAGCACCCTTTGGCTTGGCAAGTTCTGGGCTATTTATAGGCAGGAAAGTGAAAACCTATGGCAACATTCAAGACCAACATGAATGTACCAAACTGCCCCTGAAAACTCATCATCTGACGAGCCCGTACAGCCGCGGATCCGCGGCCTAGACCCCATGTTGGCCGCGGATCCGGGGCCATATAGAAGAATTAGGTCATTTGCTTTGGTGGGTTTTCCTGGTTTTCAGTACTCTTCAGTGTGGTAAATGTTGTTTCTCAGAAACTCTTCACAATTTTTCCAGAATTTCAGCAGATCCAAAGGTGATGTGATGTGGATCTTTTGCCATGATTTTTCTTGAGCTCCGCGTAGACATGTTGGATCTTGTGTTGACATTGAGCTTTGTGCATGAAAATGACATTGATTTGCCATTTTGTCCCTTAAACTGGTGTGCGGCAACATACGGATAGAGAACGGAGATCCGTGTTTTATCTGTGGTTGGTAGTAATCCGGAATTTGTCGTGCTTTTCCATGAATTTCACTGTTTAGAGCTGAGAACCTGTATCCTGCAATTAACTAGCAAACACGGCTCAAGAGTACCTACCGATAAGCAATGTGATAAAAATTGGGCGGTATAAAAATGCAAAAATCTGATATGAACAAATTCCCCCAAACTTATCATTTGCTCGTCCCGAGCAAAGCCAATTTATTCACAAAAATTCCTAACCTCACTTTCGCAGGGAACACGATTGCACTGAGCATGTGCAACAAGCCGTTAAACCTCTAGGTGTCCCTAGTAGGAGGAGTGTTGTCTCCTGAGGGTTTTCAGCGGATACTACCCACAAAATCCGGACAAGCTAGTTTTGCAAAATAACTATGATCCAAACCCAAGGGTTTTGTTTCAGAAAATAACAATTCTATTATCCTAAGTCTAGACTATCGAACCTTTATTTTTCACACCTCGCTTCTTATTTAACTTAAGATTTTATATGTCTTTACGTGCAGTGGAAATAGTGTCGTTAAGTTCCAGAAGGATCGGTTAAAGTCATCATGTCACACAATAAAGCCCAGATAAAAATTTTAAAAGAATCACATAAGTTTTATAAAGAGTTAAGTATTTTTCAAGTTTCGTTTTCCAGTAAGGTTTCAATTTCAGAATTTCTATCTTCCTTAACAGGAAACTAGGTCTTATTTTTCACTCCGCCTTTTTCTTGTTTTCATTTCATACACACCTCTGTGAACGTGCAATAGTCTTTATCAAATAATAAAACCTTCATATCTCCGCTAGAAATATTTTTTTTAAAAAGATGTCTTTTGTCAAGATTATTCTCACACAAAGAACCGTTAGGAATTTTAACTCGGAGAGAACACTTGCTTGACTTTGTTTTAATCTGGACTTTCTAGGCTTCTTAACGAGCTTTGGGCCAATGCACCCAAACCAGTTGGCTTTAGGGCATTAGGTGTAGAGACACCCCAGCAGACTTAATTACTCAAGTTACCAAGGCCCAAAAACAAAAGACAATTTAGCGTGAAAATCATGATGATTGATTCAATGCGAACGGAGATATAACCGGCAGTTCAGTTATTTTTTGGATAAAAGACGTGTTTAGTGGGTTAGGTGTGTAATCATTCCAATCAAGTTTCAGATGGGTTATTTTTCAGAATTAGTTCCAATTAAGGCATCAATAACATTCCTTCATATTCGCTTCACTTCATAAACTATTCTTGATATTACTTATTTCAGAACAAACCTATTTGATCCTCAGAAAATCATTTATCCATTTAAAAGTTTTTAGACATAATAGACTTGTCATCTAATTTCCAAAACTCACGACACGTGTAGTGTGATGTAAAGACGTATATCAGCTATAGTTAACTTCAAAGGAGAGTTATCTTTCAGGTTTTCAAAATCTAAAAATAAGATTTAGTTATTCTTATCTTATCAAACAAAATCGTCGAAATGTTGAATCTGAGTTCTCCCACTAGCTAACTTGACAGAAAAGTTTTTATGTTTTTAGAAAATTTTCTGATTTTTATGGAGTTTAGTATGCAGATGCAAAATATACATATGAATGCGAATGTTAGAAATGCGTACCGAGCGTACCCCCAAACTTAATCTGGACAGTGTCCTCACTGTCATTGCATGAAGAGATCATTGAAGGGTCAAAGTTGTCGGTTAGATATACACATTTTTTTTTTGTTTTTAAAGAAAAGAAAAAGAGTAAAAATGGAAAAGAATATCCACAAATATATTAAAAAAGGTATATACATACCCCCAAACTTATTTGGAACAGTTTCCACTGTTCTTGGCTGGATAACCGAAGTTTGGTGGTAGGCATAGGAAGATTATGCAAGGTAAACCGGCTCCTGTAAGACCAGGAGCTCCTCTGTTGGTTTGGTGCTAAGGTACGGTTTAATTCGGTGTCCGTTTACTTTGAAAAATGAACAGTCCTTTGGATTCTCCAAATCCACAGCGCCATGCGGATACACATTCCGCACAAAGTATGGCCCTTTCCAGCGAGATCTCAGCTTACGTGGATGGAAATGTAGCCGGGTGTCGTAAAGCAGCACCTGTTGACCAGGTGTGAAACTTTTGCGCAAAAGGTGTTTATCGTGAAACACCTTCGTTCGGTTCTTAACGACAACCGCGTTTTCATAAGCCTCATCCCTAAGCTCGCTCAATTCGTTCAACTGCAGCTTCCGATGGCTGCCCGCATTTTCGAGAGACAGATTCAGCTCCTTTATCGCCCAAAATGCGCGATGCTCTATTTCCACAGGGAGGTGGCAAGCCTTTCCGTACACAAGCCGATAGGGAGACATGCCAAGATCGGTCTTATAAGAAGTTCGAAATGCCCAAAGGGCATCAGTGAGTTTCAACGACCAATCCTTACGGTTCTTGGAAACCGTCTTCTCCAGTATCTGCTTGATTTGCCGATTTGAAACTTCGGCTTGCCCACAGGTTTGGGGGTGGTAGGGCGTAGATAGCTTATGATTAATGGAATATTTCCGCATCAAGACCTCGAAAGTCTTATTGCAGAAATGAGTTCCATTGTCGCTAATGATCGCTCGGGGGTGCCCAAACCGGGAGAAAATGTTTTCTTTAAGAAACCTAACGACAACCTTGTTGTCGTTAGTCCGGCTGGGCACAGCCTCGACCCACTTAGAGACGTAATCAACAGCGAGAAGGATGTACAAGTTCCCAAAAGTGCTGGGAAACGGCCCCATGAAATCTATCCCCCAAACGTCGAAAATATCCACAACCAAGATTGGTTGGAGCGGCATCCCATTCCTCCTGGATATCCAGCCCAAGTGTTGGCACCGGGAGCAAGTCTTGCAGTAGTCATGAGCGTCTTTGAAGAGTTGTGGCCAGTAGAAACCACACAGCAAGATCTTCTCAGCTGTCTTTCTGGGGCCAAAATGCCCGCCACATGCTTGATCGTGGCAAAATGACAGCACACTCTTGAATTCATCGTCAGGGACACACCAACGAATAATCTGGTCGGGACAGTACTTGAACAGATAGGGTTCGTCCCAGTAAAAGTGTTTTACTTGGGATAAGAATCGAAGTCTGTCCTGACTTGACCATTCAGTCGGTAGTAATCCTGTGGCCAAATAGTTCACAATATCTGCGAACCAGGGTTCACAAGATACTGTCAAGAGTTGTTCATCCGGAAAAACGTCGTTGATCGGAATTTGAAGCGACGGCGAAGAAGGAAGTCGTGAGAGATGGTCGGAGAATACGTTCTTACATCCTCTTTTGTCCTTGATGACAAGGTCAAACTCTTGAAGCAAGAGGATCCAACGTATCAGCCGAGATTTTGCATCTTTCTTCGCAAAAAGATGGCGTAGAGAATGTTAGTGTTTATGCCCTAGAAGGCCATTACTGTATCATACTAGTTTGTATATTACTTAATGGAAGCTTGGGATATTCACATGTATATAACAGTCTTGCTAAACATGGTAGTATGCTACTTGGTTTTTCTATCTTAATATGTGAGTGTACGTATTGATAGAGCTCTTAGGATCTTGCTTGTCTACCAGCGTTGTGATGGCAGTCACACTAGTGGGGGCTGGGTAGTCTACAAGCACATCCTTATTCAGGTCCCTGGTCGTTGGATTATCGAGACAGAGCATCGATACTCCGGAGTAGACTAGTGTGTACGCTTCTCATCCCAGTTGGGGAGATGGTCTGTCCCACAGCCGTCAGTACGTCGTACTGGAGATAGTATGCAGGTGCTCGTTAGGTTACGGGTACACCGGACAGGACTCACAGGAAACTGTTGGTTGGTTTTATACCAGTCGTCAGTGAACAGTTCCCAGGTGACATGAGTACAGCATAGTCCGCAGACTTGACACTGCTACTTCGCCTCGAGTGTGTCCCACTGTTCTTAGATTGCTACCCTACCACGGCTCAAAGGAGTCGTGCAAACAGGTAGCAGTTGGGTGCAGTCCCGAGCACTTGGAGGCAGTGGCGGTTAGACAGGATTCGTCTCTCCCGGTATTGGGAGTTGATATCGCGCTGTGTCAGAGAGCCATTACGCAAAGTCCCTGGCCAGGGCAAGCGAGATTTGCTGGTAGGTTCCAGTAGTTTCTCAGGGTGTAATGGGTTTCGCTCCGACACGACTTATACCGCTATTAGGGGACTGACGCTTGCCGCCCCCCTAGGCCCGATATGCGATAGTCTAAGACGAGCGGACCGGACTGTATGGAGATTGTCACATCAGGCTCAGTAGGAGTTCGGATGGGTTTCCTCATCGGCCTTCTTATCGACAACTACCTGGGGACCGTTACGTACAGCTAGTGCCGCTTGCGGTCTGTGGTTAAACCCACTGCCAGCGTAGTAGTCGAGTCTCTAGAGTCCCACACAGAGAGTT
This sequence comes from Agapanthus africanus, assembly GCA_030015575.1. NCBI lineage: Eukaryota > Viridiplantae > Streptophyta > Magnoliopsida > Asparagales > Amaryllidaceae > Agapanthus > Agapanthus africanus. Next base: position 474,324,508 of record CM057343.1, read on the forward strand.
TCCTACTCCAGGCGAAACGATATAGAGGTCGTATGGTTTTACGACAAAGGGTTCGGACGCATACATGTGTTTACGCACGTACGACTTTCGGACAGTTTTTACTAGCCGGCTTTAGTTTAAGCCAGATTCTAGTATCGGGATATTGGATTTATACATTCTAAAGTTTTTCCGTGTTTTCATGGATAGGAGGGGCGTTCTCGTAATTTTGCGAGAAGTTTCTAGAAGGATGGTGACTTGAGGGTTTAGGTGGCATAAGCATTAAATGAGATTAGTGACTCATTTGTGTGATTCATCCTTGTCATTAATGCTTCATAAATGCTTAATGACTCATATAGATGAATCACTCATTTGTATTTATGAAGCATGGTTGTTAAATCCTTTATTTTATTTATTTGATAAATATAATGCTTCATATATATCATAAGAGATCATTATCTCATTCTCATTCTCTTGCTCACCTTCTCTCTCCTCAAGCTCTCTCTCTTCAAACCCTAATCCTCCCCTCTCATGTGTTGAGATCAAGGATTAGAAAGACTAATCAATCCATAATCCAACTCTATATCACCTAGGTTACTTAGATTAGCACTTTAAGAAACCTAGTTACCTCAAGTTAGAGGTGAAGCTTGAAGTATAGCTCTCAGGTGGGTCATCTACTACATAGAGAAGGCCGGAGAGGAGGTGGAGAACGAAAAGACGAAGGACATGGTTCATTAGGTATAATCAGTTCACATAGTAGTTAACAACTTCTATATTTCTTGTTAGTTATAGTTTAGCAAAGATTCTTCGGTTAGTCGATGTTTACGCAAAGAACAAGATCGTTTTTCATATTTCCGCCTTCCCGCAAGTCGTGGGGTGTTGTACATCGACTTACAGTGGTATCAGAGCCTCGCTAAACATTAATTAACTCATTATCAAAGTCGTAAGAATTTCGAACGCAAAACGAACCGGAAAATACATCGAAATCACATAGTTTCTGTCAAATTTAAAACAGGCCCTAAAAATTTTTCTGGCAGCTACAGTATAACCTACAGAGAAAGATAAGAACACTGAAAACGATTGGGTTCATGAATCGGCCATACAACCGCGGAACCGCGGCCGATCCCACCGATCCGCCGCGGATCCACGGCCGAGTTGGAGCCGATTCGGTCCAAGTTTTTCCACTGGCTCTTTTGTGATATTTTTGTATTTTCTGGAATGTTTATTTTCTGCTCAAGTCTCAGGTGCACAGAGAAGTTTTGGGAGTAGAATCTGATATGTTTGCTCGATCAAAATTATACGATGTTTGCTAATTTGATTATATCTGTGATTGTATAATGTGTTCGTAAACCTCCCCTAACTGCTAGTATGTCGGTTGGCAGGGGGTTGCACATTTCTGTAATGGATTTTAACTGTTTGTGATTATGAACTGTATTGAATTGTTGTGATGATTAGCCGGGGTTTTGTGATGGGTTATTATTTTAATTCATTCAATGTAATTGTAATATGTTGTAATATTATTTTGCGGGGCGCATCCAGGTTGCGGTTGTAGCCACCGTTGTATTATTTTATTTTACTGCTTTTGCTCCTAGGACAGACCCAAGGTGGGGTGCACAAACTACCGGGTACTTTGAAGTGTTTAGTGGCATACTCACGTTGTTGTGGGAGACCGCTTCACTTCGGGTACTTGGCGGGTAGTTTGCCGTACCCGTAGGGGTCTAGGGTGGGGTAATGGCTATTCATCACAACTGTGTAATCCGTCTTTCGTTGCAAGCTCAAAAGAAACGCGGATTGCTTGCATATCCAATAATGTTCATCTGAGATCTGGAATGCCTATTATTGCATCTGACGAATGTACAATATCTATATATGATAGCTATTTAGACGTCACTTATGTTTTACACCCGCGCTAGCCCAGCCCCCGCTCTGTCGTTAGTTAAGTAACCTAACGGGTGATGATGGGACCCAGAGGCGAATGCGGATGGCATAAGAGGACGTTGTATTTTCGTTGTTTTCTGCAATGATAGGTTAATGATGGGACGCATTATTATTAATGCAAAGAAAATAAACCAAAGTTTAATCGTTGGAACAATTTAAAAGAAACTACTCGGTTATTTTTAAAACAGAAGATATTTTTTAATTGCGGAGCTTTAACCACTCTTTTTTAAAAGCTGTCAGGTTCCTTCGGTTATATCAAGTTCACTACGTTCACGGTTTCGCCAAAACCATTCGTAGCCCTCCGTCATTTCATTTGAGTATTCAGTAGTATTCAAGCTATGTATTTTGGCCAAAGTCAAGGCATAGTGTTTGGTAGCTGCTGGGTATTCATTTGTTGCATAGATATATGAGTTAGTTTGGGACAGTCGTATTATCATTTGACCAAAGTCAGGGGTATGTATGGATGGGTTCAAATTGACAAGATAATGACGGTAGAACTTGACATGTGACTTATGACATTTTGACCAAAGCCAAGGTCATAAGAGCATGGGGCATAAATTTATATCGGGGATTTCTAAAGAAACTGAAATTTGCAAAGAGATGCATACCATTTGGAGTTTGATGAATGTTGGTAGGATTCCTTCAACATTATCATACGATGATATTTGGATCCCGATCCTACTGTGAGTATATGCTACTCATCAGGAGATTCGTCACTTAACGATCAATGCTATAAACCAAGTAGGTGCCGAGAAAGGTGTCAGCGGGGCTACGCCCCCAGAGAAAAGAGATTATTTAATTAAGGAACTTCGCGAAAGCGTTGGAAAACCTCCCTCGAAGTATCGACACTGGCCTGACTGAACGATTAAGCAAGTATTGTACGGTGAGAATAGTCCTGGCTAATTCTTCTTTTATGGTTTGAGGAAGGATTCGAGAAACAGTGGGAGCCATCCAGTTTAGATAAACTAAAATCCACTCTAAACTTGCAAGAGCATCATGCTAAAGTGTTTCTTCTCTCTCTCCTACTTGCAGCGACCCTCAAAATGACTGGACTTAAGTTAATTTTAGAGAAAAATATACTGACAGGGCCAAACTATAAAGATTGGCTGCGGAATGTCAAAATGGCTTTGACTTATGACAAATTGGGGTACGTCCTCACAACTAAGGCACCTGCAGTCCCAGGTCCCAAATCCAGTAATGCGGATAAGGAAATCCACAAAACCTGGGAGTATGATTGCGCGAAGGCCAAGTGCATCGTGCTTGCCTCGATGAATAATGAACATCAGAGGAGGCATGAGGATATGGATCTTGATGCCATATTTCTCCATACAAAGGAACTTTATGGAGAGCAATCTCGTATAGCAAGATACGAGATCTCAAAGAACTTGTTTCGTGCGAGGTTGGTCGTCGGATCATCGGTAGGAGAACATGTCCTAAAGATGATTGGCTATATAGAAGAGCTCGCAGACCTTAGGACGACTTTGGATAATGAGCTCTATACAGACCTTATTCTCCAGTCCCTTCCATCCACCTACGCCCAATTTATTCTGAATTTCAACATTCAAAGAAGAGAAGTTGAACTTCCAGAACTCCTTAAAATGTTGAGGAGTGCAGAGGGCACCTTGCAGAAGGATAGGGAAACACCCGCTATGTTTGTTAGCGGTGCTTCATCTTCCAGGTCCAAGGCTAGGGCCAAAGGAAAGAAGAAGAAGGCCGCCACCAAACCTAGAGGAGGTGTTAATAAGGTGAGAGCGAAGGGAAAGAAAAAGTTTGCGGTACCAGTAGTGGCCCAGGATGAGTGCTTCCATTGTCACAGGAAAGGGCACTGGAAGAAGGATTGCAAGGCGTGGAACGCCAAGAACCAGGGACCGAAGCAAGTTGTGGTTTCGACTTCAGGTGTGTTTGTAATTGAGAATTTTCTGTCAATCAACTCTACTTCCTGAGTATTGGATACCGGATCAGGATCTCATATATGCAATTCATTGCAGGCACTGAGAAACCGTAGAGTGCTGAAGAATGGTGATATGACCCTGATGGTTGCTAATGGAGCTAGCGTGGGAGCTGTGTCCGTAGGGGATTATCACCTGGGATTGACGAGTGGACATATTTTGGTTTTACATAACTGTTTTTGTGTACCTAGTTTAACGTGATATATCATATCAGTTTCTTTGTTATCAAATAAAGGTTATGATTTCACGTTTGTAAGCGATGTTGTTAACATCCACCTTAATCATAGTTTGATTGGGTCCGGTACACTGGATAACGGTATATATGTCTTAAACCAACTCCAGATTTTCAATGTCCAGAACACACTAAAAAGAAAGTCTCCAGATTTAAATAAGGCTTTCTTATGGCATTGTAAACTAGGTCACATCAATGAGACAAGGTTAACTAAGATACATAAAGAAGGATATTTGGACTCGTTCGAATATCAACTTATGCCACTTGTCAATCACGTCTCAAAGGAAAGATGACAAAGACTCCATTCACTGGACATGGAGTAAGAGCGAGCGAGCTCTTAGGACTCATACATAGCGATGTATGTGGTCCAATGTCTACACATGCAAGAGGTGGTTTTTCCAATTTCATTACTTTTACGGATGATTATTCAAGGTACGGATTCATTTATCTGATGAAACATAAATCCGAGGCTTTTGAAAAATCCCAGGAGTATAAGAATGAAGTAGAAAACCAAACCGGCAAAAATATCAAGACACTAAGATCTGATCGAGGTGGTGAATACTTAAGTGCCGAGTTCCTAGGTTACCTAAAAGAGAAAGGAATTCTCTCTCAGCTTACTCCTCCATACACTCCACAGCATAACGGTGTATCGGAGAGACGGAATCGAACCCTATTGGATATGGTACGTTCCATGATGAGTAATGCTGAGTTACCGTGATCTTTCTGGGGTTATGCGCTAGAATCAGCGGCATATCTTCTGAACAGGGCTCCTACCAAGACTGTGCCTACCACCCCATATCAGATGTGGAGTGGGAAGAAACCCCATCTTCAGCATCTGAAGATATGGGGATGTCCAGCTTTTGTTAAAAAGCAGCATGCGGACAAGCTCGAGGCACGATCAGTAAAGTGTCAGTTTGTGGGATATCCAAAGAACTCCAAGGGGTATCTATTCTATTACGCAGAGGAACAAAAGGTGTTTGTTTCTCGTAATGCCCATTTTCTAGAATATCAGTTTTTAGAAAAGGAAATAAGTGGGAGCGAAATAGAACTGGAAGAAATTCCAGAACCACAAACTGCTACTGAAAGTTTGGTAGAACCGATAGTTTAAGAAGAACAGGACATTCCCGCACCCCTCCGCAGGAGTAGTAGGCCGTCTCATCCGCCTGAGAGATACTACGGTTTTCTCATAGATGGGGATAGAGAGGATTGCATCATAGATGATGATGAACCTACTGACTTCCAGCAGGCCATCCAGAGCGGCGACTCGGTACGATGGCTAGATGCAATGCGGACCGAAATGGAGTCCATGTACACCAACAAAGTATGGACTTTGGACTTTGCTCCAGATGGGGTAAAACCCATAGGATGCAAATGGATCTTCTAGAAAAAGATTGGTGTAGATGGACAGGTAGAAACCTATAAGGCTAGACTTATTGCAAAGGGTTTTCGTCAAAGACCTGGTTTGGACTATGACGAAACTTTTTCTCCAGTGGCTATGCTCAAATCCATTCGGGTCCTTCTTGCTATTGCTGCCTTCCATGATTATGAAATCTGGCAGATGGACGTAAAGACGGCTTTTCCGAATGGAAATTTAGAAGAGTGCGTCTATATGGATCAGCCAGAGGGTTTCAATCAGAGTGGGAGCAGCGGGAAAGTATGCAAGCTGCTTAAGTCCATTTATGGACTAAAGCAGGCATCGCGGAGTTGGAACATCTGTTTTGATGAGACAGTCAAAGAATATGACTTTATCAAAAATCCAGATGAACCGTGCATATATAGTAAAGTTGTAGCCAGAAGTGTCGTATTCCTCGTCTTGTACGTGGATGACATTCTATTGATAGGAAATGACATTCCTATGCTACAATCTGTCAAAGGATTCTTGTCACACAGGTTCTCCATGAAAGACCTGGGTGATGCCTCTTACATTCTGGGGATCCGGATCTATCGTGATAGATCCAAGAGGATGTTGGGACTTTCACAGTCCAGGTATATCGACACTGTACTGAAAAGATTCAGTATGGAAGATTCTAAGAGCGGAAATCTACCGGCTTGTCACGGAATCACCCTCTCCAAAGAGATGTCTCCCAAGACTGATTTGGAAAGGGAACGCATGTCTATTATACCCTACGCTTCTGCGGTAGGCTCTATAATGTATGCGATGTTGTGCACCAGACCAGATGTAGCTTTCGCACTAAGCGTGGTAAGCCGGTATCAGTCAGACCCAGGGGAGAAGCACTGGATAGCAGTAAAGAACATTCTCAAGTACCTGAGAAGGACTAAGGAGATGTTCTTGGTTTACGGCGGAAAAGACCTCAGGTTGGAGGCCTTTGCTGATTCCGGCTTCCAGAGTGATGAGGACGATTCCAAGTCTATGTCGGGTTATGTCTTTACCCTCAATGGAGGGGCGGTGTGCTGGAAAAGCTCCAAGCAGGACACCGTTGCTGACTCGACGATGGAAACGGAGTATATAGCTGCTTGCGATGCCGCAAAAGAAGCAGTCTGGATGAAGAAGTTCCTAACAGAACTTCAGGTGGTTCCTACCATAGTTGATCCAATACCTCTGTATTGCGACAACAACGGAGCTATAGCTTTAGCGAAGGAACCAAGGTCCCATCAGAAGTCCAGACACATCTTAAGGCGGTATCACCTGATCAGGGAGATCATTGATCGTCAGGAGATCGAGGTTCGGAGAGTTGCTTCTGAAGAGAACATTGCTGATCCATTCACGAAGGCCCTACCCCAGATTCAGTTCGAGAGGCTACTCGAGATCATTGGTCTACGATACGCCAGTACATGGCCCTAGTGCAAGTGGGAGATTGTTAGTGTTTATACCCTAGAAGGCCATTACTGTATCATACTAGTTTGTATATTACTTAATGGAAGCTTGGGATATTCACATGTATATAACAGTCTTTCTAAACATGGTAGTATGCTACTTGGTTTTTCTATCTTAATATATGAGTGTACGTATTGATAGAGCTCTTAGGATCTTGCTTGTCTACCAGCGTTGTGATGGCAGTCACACTAGTAGGGGCTAGGTAGTCTACAAGCACATCCTTATTCAGGTCCCTGGTCGTTGGATTATCGAGACAGAGCATCGATACTCCGGAGTAGACTAGTGTGTACGCTTCTCATCCCAGTTGGGGAGATGGTCTGTCCCACAGCCGTCAGCACGTCGTACTGGAGATAGTATGCAGGTGCTCGTTAGGTTACGGGTACACCGGACAGGACTCACAGGGAACTGTTGGTTGGTTTTATACCAGTCGTCAGTGAACAGTTCCCAGGTGACATGAGTACAGCATAGTCCGCAGACTTGACACTGCTACTTCGCCTCGAGTGTGTCCCACTGTTCTTAGATTGCTACCCTACCACGGCTCAAAGGAGTCGTGCAAACAGGTAGCAGTTGGGTGCAGTCCCGAGCACTTGGAGGCAGTGGCGGTTAGACAGGATTCATCTCTCCCGGTATTGGGAGTTGATATGGCGCTGTGTCAGAGAGCCATTACGCAAAGTCCCTGGCCAGGGCAAGCGAGATTTGCTGGTAGGTTCCAGTAGTTTCTCAGGGTGTAATAGGCTTCGCTCCGACACGACTTATACCGCTATTAGGGGACTGACACTTGCCTCCCCCCTAGGCCCGATATGCGATAGTCTAAGACGAACGGACCGGACTGTATGGAGATTGTCACATCAGGCTCAGTAGGAGTTCGGATGGGTTTCCTCATCGGCCTTCTTATCGACAACTACCTGGGGACCGTTACGTACAGCTAGTGCCGCTTGCGGTCTGTGGTTAAACCCACTGCCAGCGTAGTAGTCGAGTCTCTAGAGTCCCACACAGAGAGTTTCCTACTCCAGGCGAAACGATATAGAGGTCGTATGGTTTTACGACAAAGGGTTCGGACGCATACGTGTGTTTACGCACGTACGACTTTCGGACAGTTTTTACCAGTCGGCTTTGGTTTAAGCCAGTTACTGGTATCCGGTTATTGGATTTATACAGTCTAAATTTTTTCCGTATTTTTGCGGATTGGAGGGGCGTTCTCGTAATTGTGCGAGAAGCTTCTAGAAGATGGTGACTAAGGAGGTTTAGGTGTCATATGCATTGAATGAGATTAGTGAGTCATGAGAGTGATTCATCATTGTCATTAATGCATCATAAATGCTTAATGACTCATGATAATGAATCACCACTTGATATTTGTGAAGCATGATTATTCATCACTTATTTTCTTTTCTTGATAAAAATAAATGCTTCATATATATTATGATAACTTACTATTCTCATTTGATAATTTCATTCACATTCTCTCTCCTCAAGCTCTCTCTCTTCAAACCCTAATCCTCACCTCTCATGTGTTGAGAACAAGGATTAGTTAGACTAAACAATCCATAACCCTCACTCTATCTCATCTATCTTCTTTGATTAGCAATCCAAGAAGGTTAGTTGCCTCAAGTTTAGAGGCTAAGCTTGGAGTTTTGCTTTCGGGTGGATCATCTACTACATCGAGAAGGCCGAGGAGGACGAGGAGATCGTAAAGCCGAAGGACTTGGTTCGATAGGTATAATCCCTAAGCATAGTAGTTTAGAACAACTATGTGTTTGGTTAGTTATCGTTTAGCTTCGATTCAAGCGGTTAGTCGATGTTTGTTCACTAAACAAGTTCATTTTTGAAAATTCCGCCTCCCCACAAGTATTGGGGTGTTGTACATCGACTTACAGAGAAGAATGGTCTGTGTAGACAATGACTAGAGAGCCGATGAGGTAGGGCCTGAACTTTTCTAAAGCAAATACAACAGCCAAGAATTCCTTCTCAGTTGTTGTATAATTCAGTTGGGCGCCGTTCAGGGTTCGGCTAGCATAATAGATTACGTGTGGCATCATGTTGATGTGTTGTCCAAGGACAGCACCGATGGCAAAGTCGGATGCATCGCACATAATCTCAAATGGGTGTGTCCAGTCAGGAGAAGAAAGAAAGGGAGCAGAAGTGAGTGAGCTTTTTAATGACTCGAACACAGTCACACAGCTCGAGTTGAAGTCGAATGGCGTGTCCTTGGCCAGCAAAAGAGTCAAGGACCTAGCAATCTTGCTAAAGTCCTTGATGAACCGTCTATAGAAATCGGCATGGCCAAGGAAGGCTCGGATGTCTCTGATGCATCTGGGAGGAGGGAGATTGGAAATGACCTTAATCTTCGCTTTGTCAACCTCTATTCCATTTTGCGAAATGATATGTCCTAAGGCAATACCTTGGCGTACCATGAAGTGGCACTTCTCCCAATTCAAAGTGAGGTTCTTGTCCTTACATCGGGTAAGGACAGCGTCGAGATGCAGCAAACACTCATTAAAGGAATCGCCGAAGATGGAGAAATCGTCCATGAAGATCTCCAAAAATTTTTCCACCATGTCTGAGAAGATTCCCATCATACACCGCTGGAAGGTAGCGGGCGCATTGCATAACCCAAAGGGCATGCGACGATATGTAAACGTGCCGAAAGGACAAGTGAATGTGGTCTTGTCCTGGTCTTTTTCGGCGATAGAAATCTGATTATAGCCAGAGTAGCCATCAAGAAAGCAGTAGTACTCGTGTCCGGCCAATCGTTCAAGCATCTGGTCAATGAAAGGTAGCGGAAAGTGGTCCTACCGCGTTGCGGCGTTGAGTTTTCTGTAATCGATGCATACTCGCCACCCAGTCTGGGTGCGAGTAGGGATTAACTCATTCTCCTCGTTGGTTATGACCGTTATGCCTGATTTCTTGGGGACAACGTGAATGGGGCTAACCCACTGGCTATCAGAGATAGGGTAAATGATACCACTATCCAGACATTTTACGATCTCCTTTTTTACAGCCTCCTTCATGACTGGGTTGAGTCGCCTTTGTGGATCCCTGGCTGGTTTGGCATCATCCATCAGATGAATGTGATGTTCAACGATCAGAGGACTAATACCCTTGATGTCCGCCATGGACCAGCCAAAAGCTTGCCTATTGCTGTGCAAGACCGCAAGAAGGGCTCTCTCTTACTCGGGAGCTAGAGAAGCCGAGATGATAACAGGGAGGGTCTCGTTCTCACCCAAGTAAGCGTACTTAAGGTGAGACGGCAAAGGCTTGAGTTCGAGCGTTGGAGGTGAAACGATTGAAGGCAAGATTGGTGAAAAGGTCTCGAACTCAAAGGATTCCAGCAAAGGTTCAAAACGAGTGTAAGCGACCGAGTTGGATGGTTCAGGTAACTCATCCGGAAATTCGAAGGATTCAAACTCGGGTGGTGAGTGACTAAGATCGTTCGAGAAAGTGAAACACTCGTAGTCATTGTCGGGCGCAGAAACAGCAGCAGGTTCGAAGAGGAACGCACTAGTGGCGTTAAGGTTGTCGTGATCGAACAAAAACTCCTCGAATTCACACTCTTCCGGGGTGATCTCCTGGATTGAGCAAACGTCTAATATATGAGCATTAGGTTCGGAGGGCTGATTCCCCAACTTAAAAATGTTGAGTTCAATTGTCATATTTCCAAAAGATAGGCTCATCGAACCATTTCGACAATTGATCATAGCATTTGAGGTTGCAAGGAATGGGCGACCGAGTATCACCGGAATTTGATTCCGGGGGTTAGCTACAGGCTGTGTGTCTAAAACAATGAAGTCATCGGGGAATATGAAGTCTCCAATCTTGATTAACACATCCTATAGCTCACCCTTAGGATGGGTGATTGATCGGTCGGCCATTTGGAGAGTACAGTGTGTGGGTTTCAGCTCTCCTACACCTAGTTGCTCATATACTGAGTACGGAAGCAGGTTAACACTGGCACCAAGATCTAATAGTGCGCGGTTGATGTTCTTATCCCCAATGGTAATAGAAATCGTAGGACAGCCAGGGTCCTTCCGTTTTTGAGGTAAAGATTGGGTAAGAGCATCACTCACAGCACTAGCCAAGAAAACTTTCTTGGGTACCTGAGATTTCCTCTTTTTCGTGCACAAGTCCTTAAAGATTTTCGCGTAAGACGGGACTTGTTGGACAGCATCTAAAAGGGGAATGTTGATGTTAACCTGCTTAAACAACTCCAGAATCTTCTCCATTTGTGGATTTTGTTTATTGGATCTCAACCGGTTTGGAAATGGAACGTTTTTAAAATTTGTTGAGTCCAATGCTTGTGGAGGAGATTGTGGAGTTCGAACGGATCCCGGAGCTGGTGTTTTCGTGGAGTGAGAAGTGGGTCTGTTCAGAGCAGAAGAAGAAGAAGAAGAAGAGCCTTTTGACGAATCGAGAATAGGCTCAGAAGACGAAAGAGAAGAAGAAGAAGAAGAAGAAAAAGAAGCAGCCGGGATGTCATCGTCGATCTGTGTGCCAATATTGTTTTGCAGTATCCTTCTCGATCTCAATGTAGTCACGGCACTTACATTATGGTTCTGTTGTTCAAGAGCAACATGTACATTATGTGGGTGACCGGGATTTGGGAGTGGTTGAGATGGAAGTGTAGGGTTGCTAGGCACGCGCACAAGGTTCTACGAGGCATCAACCATGCCCGATTTAAAAATTAGCCGTGCCGAACAACCCGAAGCCGGATCTTTAAACTAGAGATTAGGCGAAAACTAACATGCTAAACTCTTTAACACTAAGTGAGAGGGATTACAACCTTTGTAGATCTGGTCCTTCACTTCATATGCTCCGTGTTGAGGTCCCTTCGCTGCGATCATCGTACTCCGGACTCTCGAGAGGTTCCACGAAGAGAAACATGCAGTCTTGATTCCGATCTTCGATACAAAGATGATCTACCTTGAAGTTTCATTAACACAAGCTAACACTCACTAAAATTGAGTGAACACTCTCATCTAAAGGGCAAGGGAAGATGAGGATGATGAAGTAGGATTTTTGCTCTCTTTATTTATCTTTTTCTCACATTTATTCATCACTTGGAAAAAAGCTAGTGAGCTTTTTCCATGAAGAAAGAAGAAGGAAGAAGATGATGAATAATGATAGATTTTTTTTTGTGATGAATAATCCTAGGAGATAATGATGAATTATGCAACCATGATCAAGTAACCATTGTAGAGATTGAACTAGGGTTAAAGGGTGTGGTTGGGTTAAGAAATATCATGCAAAAATATCTTTTCCAAAACAAAAAAGAAAACCTTCTAGAAACATCTAGAAAGGTTTAACCCTAATCAAACCCCAACCATGTTTAATCTCTACTAAACATGTTGCATTAGTAATCATATCATGTTACAATATTATATATCACATATATAATATTTATTGTAACAAAATAAAATAATACATTTAACATATATCGTATATATATCAATGTATTACCCGAGTGAGAAAAAGAATCTTTTAGTGAGCAAATATTAGTTAATGTAATTTAATATATTATATATATTATTATACATTAAATTATCGAATCAACACTTGATCCGACAATCCGGCTATATCGCATATAACCGACTAATATTTATCCATACCGATTGATCGAATCAACACTTGATCCGATGACCCGGCTGATACCAAATATCGCGAGAATATAAAACGGTATCTCATATCGCATTATCCTCGGTCCCGCACATATCACATATGTGCTCCTACTCCGTTTTGCCTGAGTCAAGAAACCTCTGTGTAGAACTCTAAAGAATCGTCAATACGCCGGCAGTAGGTGATGATCATATCAAACACCCACAAGCTGCAAGCGGTCAGCTAAACGTAACAGCTACCCAGGTATTGAGCGCTCAAAAGATCAACAAGCAAGCCTGTACATTCTCCTGTGAATCCAAACAGTAACACTCCCGTAGAGTCCGGTCTCGTCGTCTGATATGTCGCATATCTCGCCTAGGGGTGGTAAACGTCAGACCCCAATAGCTCGATAAGTCGTGTCGATATGAGGTCTATAACAGTTCGAGAAACTACTGATAACACTTACCAGTAAATCTCAGCAACCCTGGCCAGGGATTTCCGGTTATAGCCAATCGAACACAGCACAACATCAACTCCCTATACCGGGAGAGACGAATCCCCTCCTATCGCTCATTGCCTCCATGTGATTCGGGACTGTACCCAAAAGCCAACTTTTGCACGCCCTCTTGGACGTGGTATGATGGAAATCAAAGTACAGTGGGAATCACACAAGACTCTATGACGATCTCGGGTCAACAGACTACTCTGTACCAGTGTCACCGGAGAACTGCCATCTGACGTGTGGTATAATACCATCTGGGAGTTCTCGGCGAGTCCGTCCAGTGTACCCAGTCTCCACTGAGCACCCGTACACCATCCTTGATGTCAAACACCGATGGATATAGGATCATCCATCGCCCATCATATGGGTCAAGATGCGTATACGCTAGTCTACTCTGGTGTATCGATGCCCTGTCTCGATACACCCTCGACTAGGAACAGTTATAGGATGTACTCGTCGACTACGGTGGCCCCACTAGTATGATCTCATCATAGTCCCAGTAGTCGAGTACACATCCTAAGGGCTTTATCAACATGTAACATAGAGACAATCAGAGTACATGTTAAGATAAAGTACAACCAGATAGCATACTATCATGTCGAGCAAGAAAGTCCTCCCTATATATGTCCAAGCATCCATTACAATATACATCGTATGTACAGTAATGGCCTCTAGGGCATACATATAACCAACAATCTCCCACTTGCACTAGGGCCATCTGTTGTGGTATCACATACCAAACAATTAGTTGCGGTTGAAATATCTCATACTCAACCGTCCCATAAAAGTCTCTACTGGGAAAAAGGCCTTTGTGAGTGGATCCGCGCTGTCGTCCTCTGTATCTACTCTCCTAACCTCGATCTCCCTGGAGATCAACCATCTCCATGATCAGGTGATACTGCCTAAGAATTATATCTGGATTTCTTATGGGACGGTAGTTCCTTGGCTAAAACCACAACTCCATTGTCACACAATGGTAGGAACGAAGTTCATCTTATGAACTTATATCTATCCAGACTGCCTCTTTGGTAGCATCTTAGTAACGATGTATCTTGCCTTTAATCGTCTAGTATGTCACGGTATCTAGCTTGGAACTCTTCCAACATACCGTCCCTCCACTGAGGGTAAAGACAATGCCTGCGACTGACATTCAGTCGTCCTTATCACCCTGGAACCTTTCCAGTGATTCTCCCCAGGATCATTTGATACCATCTCACTACAACTAGTGAGTATCCTAACATCCAATTAGATCTATCTCATAGATCCAAAACCTAGGATTTAGGAGGTATCACCTTGATCATATATGGAGAATTCTTGTGATAAGCGGAGATTGACCGAGTGTAGTATAGAAAACTCCTTTCCTATCAAGAGTATGTCATCCACGTACTCTACGAGGATCACCACCATACTCCCTACTACCTTTTTGTATATACAAGGTTCATCTACCATTTTGATGAAGTCAAACTCTTTGACTACCACATCAAAACAAATGTTCCAACTCCGCGATGCCTGTTATATCATATAAAACATCTTGTACACGTTTCCGCTGCTCCCACTGTCTACGAAGCCCTCTGGCTGTGTACTTATAGACGCTTATTTCTAAAACATCATTTAGAAAAGCAGTCATGACACCCAACTGCCAGATATCGTAGTCATGGTATGTAGCCGTGGCAAGTAGGATCTGGATGGACTTAAGCATAGCTTTGAAAGTCTCAACTTTTCCATGTACACCAAGTAATCTTCTCAAGATATACTCGCTCCTAATGGGGATTTAACCCTTCAGATAAAGCAACCAAAGTCCATACTTTGTTGGTGTATAAGGATTCCATCTCAGATCGCTAAGCATCCAGCCATTCTTACAGAGTCCCACTCCTGATGGCCAGCTCGAAACTAGTTGGGTCATCATCTCATAATGCAATCCTCGCTCCCACTGTCATAAAGAAACCGAAGTATCTCTCAGGTGGGTGAGGAACCCTGCTAGATCGGCGGAGAGGCTGAGGTTCGTTGGAAACTATTGAATCCTTTGGTTCTACCAAATCATCAGCTGCAGTTTGTATAGCTGGAACATTTCCAGTTCTACATGACAGACCTTACCTCGAGCTTGTCCGGATTTTGCTTTTAAACATAGGCCAGACAACCCCAAATCTTAACTAACTTAAGATATGGGCTCTTCCCTTTCCATATCACATATGAAGTGGTAGGCAACTGATTTGATTGGAACCCTTATTCAATAGGTATGCAGCTTCACAAGTGCATAACTCCCAAAAGGATATAGGAAACTCAGTAGTACTCATCATAGAGCACACCATATCAAATAGGGTGCTATTGCTCCGCCCCGATATACCATCGTGCTATGGTGTATACGGAGGAGTAATGCTGAGAGAGAATCTCATTCTCCTTTAGAATAGTCCAGGAATTCCGTGCTCAAGTATTCTCCTCCTTGATCTCATCAAAGGACATAATACTTATACCCGTTGTTGGTTCTTTACTTCTAACCTATATTCTGTGAATATCTCAAAAGCTTTGGACTTGTGTTCCAATAGGAACATATGTCTGAATCTTGAGAGATCATCAGAGAATGTAATGAAGTACAAAGAACCGGTCTTGGCATGTGTAGACAGGGGACTTTCATACATCAGCATGTATCAATCCCAAGAGTTCACTGACTCTTTCTCTGTTTCCAATAAACAGAGCTGTGGTCATTTTATCTTTGTGACATGACCGGCAAGTTTCACAAGATGTAAATTCAAACAAATTTAAATATGCATCTTAATGTAACTTCAGCTAGTCGGGTCGCATTGATATGACCTAGTCTACAATGCCTCAAGAAGGATTCGTTCATTTCTGAACTCTTCCTCTTGTGTGTGTTCCGTATACTAAGAACTGTAGTTTGATTTAGAACGTCAATGCTTTTAGATAACGTGCCTGAACCGATCAACTCTTGATATAGGAAATGTTCAAAACATTATCCAACAATACAAAATTATATCCTTTCTTTACTAATAAAGAGACTGATATGATTTTGTATATCAGGTTCGGTATCTAATAACATTTGTTCAGAATCAATGTATTCTGGTATTACAGGGTGACAGTGACCAACAGACTTGGCTGCAACACTTGCACCGTTTTCTGTCTCATGAAACTTATCACCCGTTCTCAGTTCTCTACCTATCTATAGCCCATGTAACAGATTACATATGCGGGATCCTGATCCGGTATCTCATACCCAGGACGTAAAGGATACTGAGAAACAGTTCTTTGTAATGAACACACCCGAAGATGATGCATCAGCATGCACTTTCTTTGTTTGGGCGACACGGGAATTCTGGTAATCCCTAATTTCCTGCTCTGTCTTATAACAATTATAAGTTGGAGCGGGACCAACGTTCCCCAGCTCAGTATAACAAGCGGGTTCGGTCAATATATCCGTATTATTATCTTGATTAAGGCGTGATATGGTCGCTACCTGGAGAGAGAGAGAAGAAAACACTCAGCGTATGCTCTTGCAAGATTAGATTGGTTATCTAATATATCTAATCAGGATGTCTCCCACTGTTTTTGTCAAATCTTCCTTCAAACCCTAAAAGGAAAGACTAGCTGGGATTAATTGCACGCTACAAGTTCGCTAATCTTTCAGCCAGGCCAGTGTCGGTACTTTGAGGGAGGTCCCCCGTGCTTTTGCACGAACCTAATTAAAGTAAACTTCGTTTTCCCAGGGGCGTAATCCCGTTGACACCTTTCTAGACACCTACTTGATCGGCTAATTATAATGTGTAAAACTCTCCCAGGAGTAACTCTTATTCGCAGCGGGTATCGGAATCCAACTATCTCATAGAAGGTATGCAATCTCATTTCAAATTTCAACACTTGAAATTCCCAATAATATTTTACCCCTAGCACTTATGACCTTAACTAAGGTCAACATATCATAAGCACTAGCCAAGTTCTACCCGTCATTTCATGATTAATCAGACCCATCCTACATGACCCTCAACTATGGTCGACATAATCACATGAATGTCCTAACTAATCGCATCATATGCTGTGTAGGAAGACATCACTTAGCTACCGTACACTACGCCTCAACTAAAGTCGACATACGCAGCACGAATACTAAGTACTCTACTTCCTACAATGACGGAGGGCTACGCTAGGTTTTTAAGAAAACCCTTTGCGTAATGAACTTGATATCATTGTAGAATCGAGTGATTTTAAATGGAGTGTTTTTGAGGCTTTTCTAGTTTTGCTAAAGGGGTCACTCCCGGTGAAGGGATCGTCGGCCCTTTCCTCATCGAATAAGGTGCAGGATATTTCATAAATACCACTATGCAAAGCAAGAACTATAGAAGCAATCAAAAGACAAACCGAGTTTGCAGCATCTGCTAGTTTCACTAAAGAGGTCACTCCCGGTGAAGGGATCGTCGGCTCTTTCCTTATCGAATAAGGTGCTGGATGTTCTACAAGGAACACCACTATGCAAAGCAAGAACTAGAGCTACCAGTTTTTAAACAAGTTTCTACAACATCTTTAGGTTTCTTTTAGTTTCACTAATCTCATTAATGAAGTCCCATTTTATTATGCTTCACAAGCATCTCATTTGAAACGAAATCTGCAATATAACATATATCTCATATATATAATATAAACATTCATCTCAGGCAGTAATATGATCTCATCACAGAACATTGCAGCAGAAGAAACATGTATGAAATATTGGATATACTAGGACGTCCGTGTTTTCAATACGAGCCTGTATAAAACACGGATTCCCGGTCGCGATGAATAGCCAAACCCACATCCCTAGACCCCTACGAGAGCGGCAAGTAACACTGCCAATTCTAGGGTTAGGAGACCCGGTCTCGACTCCTCGAGATGGTCTCCCACTGGACCCTAGAACCCGGTTACTTGTGCTCCCCTCCTTGGGTCTACCTAATGCGGAAAAGTAAATAATATACAACGGTGACATCTTCTGCAACCTGGAAGTGCCCCAATAAAAGAAAATTACATACATATGAATTTTACATGAATGAAAAAGAAAAAACTCTCATCTCACATAAAACCCCCAGCTATTCAAACACGACGATCCAATACAACATATCACAGCAACACATAATATCTCATATCATCAACGTAAGCAAGTATGCGTATCCCGATTGTCGTTGATGTATAGCAACGAAGCCGGCGATATACCACATACTACGCTTACGGTCACAGAAAAGAAAGTGTAAAACTACAACAGTTGGAATCCGCAATCTCTTTAGACATCGCATGCCTAACCAAATGAATTTCTTAGACATCGCATGCCTAACAATTATAAACCCCGCATTTTAGTCTCATTATCGAAAACTCTTTTCAATATCAAGTCGGGCAATTCAACAAGATTCCCGACGTCCTGATCGAATGCTCGTCGCAAACTTTAGTAGACGGCCGCACCCCCGGATGCCGTCGATGAAGTGCACTAAGGCGGAACACCGCTGCCGCGAGCACCCGAACGGATGCTTTCGGCGACGGGGTTCTCCTACAGTCACTTGGTCGGGGCTTTGGGGCGTGGCTGTCTATTAAGTTTACCCTGCGAGTATCCGCATACGCTACGTGATTGCGACGGACTTTTGATCACATCAAAATTCCGTGGCAACCGATCATTTGAGACTAAACTGCTAGATTTACAACATTCAAATTAGTTATCTCATAACTATATGTGGATTCCAAATATTGTATCACATTCCAGATAAATAGACAAAGTTAAACTTTCCGATCGAATAATCAAACACCCAAGATTTCCCCAATATATCTCAACACTTGAAATCAGTTTAAAAAACATCCATCACATGCCACAGTACCAATGGTCCAGCCGTAGAAGGGTCAAGCCAACGCCTCACATGTGGCACGCCGTACTGCCTCAAACCCTAAGGTTCAAAAGGCAGTTCAAGACGGTCACATAATCGAGTTAAGGTTTGTTGTCTTCTAGAGGGTCCACCGCGTTACTTGCACGACTTAGAACGTTCTTAAACACGATGAAAAATCCAACTTTTGAAAAATTTCCGACAGGGGAAAAAGTGAGTTATTGATATCCGTTCGAACTTATTAACAGTTTCTAAAAGTTATCCGGAAAAAACTAAACAAAGTTAAAATATCCGATCGAATCTTTAAGTCCCCAATACAACCCAGAAAAAACAACACTGGAGTGAAAATAAAAAATTCCCAGAAGAATCAGGAATTAGCTACGGAGGTTACTGTGTAAACCCTATCCCTCAATCCTTCATTATTGCCGCGGAACCGCCGCCAATACCTAGTTTTGGCCGCGGTTCCGCGGTGCTTTGGGGGATTTAGGGGTTCGGGTTTCACAGTAATTCCTATAATTCCCTGCTGATTTTTTTGAGCATTTTTAATTCAAAAAAAATCACATTTTCGAAAAATTTCCAGAGAAGGGAATATATCGGGTTTTCCGGGTTCGATCGGACTTTAAACTTCGTCTAGACTTCGCCTAAAGCTCTAGCTTGGCTCTGATACCACTGTAGGGTTGCTAGGCACGCGCACAAGGTTCTACGAGGCATCAACCATGCCCGATTTAAAAATTAGCCGTGCCGAACAACCCGAAGCCGGATCTTTAAACTGGAGATTAGGCGAAAACTAACATGCTAAACTCTTTAACACTAAGTGAGAGGGATTACAACCTTTGTAGATCCGGTCCTTCACTTCATATGCTCCGTGTTGAGGTCCCTTCGCTGCGATCATCGTACTCCGGACTCTCGAGAGGTTCCACGAAGAGAAACATGCAGTCTTGCTTCCGATCTTCGATACAAAGATGATCTACCTTGAAGTTTCATTAACACAAGCTAACACTCACTAAAATTGAGTGAACACTCTCATCTAAAGGGCAAGGGAAGATGAGGATGATGAAGTAGGATTTTTGCTCTCTTTATTTATCTTTTTCCCACATTTATTCATCACTTGGAAAAAAGCTAGTGAGCTTTTTCCATGAAGAAAGAAGAAGGAAGAAGATGATGAAAAATGATAGATTTTTTTTTGTGATGAATAATGCTAGGAGATAATGATGAATTATGCAACCATGGTCAAGTAACCATTGTAGAGATTGAACTAGGGTTAAAGGGTGTGGTTGGGTTAAGAAATATCATGCAAAAATATCTTTTCCAAAACAAAAAAGAAAACCTTCTAGAAACATCTAGAAAGGTTTAACCCTAATCAAACCCCAACCATGTTTAATCTCTACTAAACATGTTGCATTAGTAATCATATCATGTTACAATATTATATATCACATATATAATATTTATTGTAACAAAATAAAATAATACATTTAACATATATCGCATATATATCAATGTATTACCCGAGTGAGAAAAAGAATCTTTTAGTGAGCAAATATTAGTTAATGTAATTTAATATATTATATATATTATTATACATTAAATTATCGAATCAACACTTGATCCGACAATCCGGCTATATCGCATATAACCGACTAATATTTATCCATACCGATTGATCGAATCAACACTTGATCCGATGACCCGGCTGATACCAAATATCGCGAGAATATAAAACGGTATCTCATATCGCATTATCCTCGGTCCCGCACATATCACATATGTGCTCCTACTCCGTTTTGCCTGAGTTAAGAAACCTCTGTGTAGGACTCTAAAGAATCGTCAATACGCCGGCAGTAGGTGATGATCATATCAAACACCCACAAGCTGCAAGCGGTCAGCTAAACGTAACAGCTACCCAGGTATTGAGCGCTCAGAAGATCAACAAGCAAGCCTGTACATTCTCCTGTGAATCCAAACAGTAACACTCCCATAGAGTCCGGTCTCGTCGTCTGATATGTCGCATATCTCGCCTAGGGGTGGTAAACGTCAGACCCCAATAGCTCGATAAGTCGTGTCGATATGAGGTCTATAACAGTTCGAGAAACTACTGATAACACTTACCAGTAAATCTCAGCAACCCTGGCCAGGGATTTCCGGTTATAGCCAATCGAACACAGCACAACATCAACTCCCTATACCGGGAGAGATGAATCCCCTCCTATCGCTCATTGCCTCCATGTGATTCGGGACTGTACCCAAAAGCCAACTTTTGCACGCCCTCTTGGACGTGGTATGATGGAAATCAAAGCACAGTGGGAATCACACAAGACTCTATGACGATCTCGGGTCAACAGACTACTCTGTACCAGTGTCACCGGAAAACTGCCATCTGACGTGAGGTATAATACCATCTGGGAGTTCTCGGCGAGTCCGTCCAGTGTACCCAGTCTCCACTGAGCACCCGTACACCATCCTTGATGTCAAACACCGATGGATATAGGATCATCCATCGTCCATCATATGGGTCAAGATGCGTATACGCTAGTCTACTCTGGTGTATCGATGCCCTGTCTCGATACACCCTCGACTAGGAACAGTTATAGGATGTACTCGTCGACTACCGTGGCCCCTCTAGTATGATCTCATCATAGTCCCAGTAGTCGAGTACACATCCTAAGGGCTTTATCAACATGTAACATAGAGACAATCAGAGTACATGTTAAGATAAAGTACAACCAGATAGCATACTATCATGTCGAGCAAGAAAGTCCTCCCTATATATGTCCAAGCATCCATTACAATATAAATCGTATGTACAGTAATGGCCTCTAGGGCATACATATAACCAACAGGAAGCTTCCCCTTTTCTTGCTCGCTTAACGCCGCATTCAGCTGTGCAATCTGGGCTTCGATGGTCTTGATGCTTTGCCCGTGTGCAGCAGTGTGTTGCACCAAAGACTGAATAGACGACAGGATGTTTGCGGTGGATTGTGTCGATTGTTTAACGAACGCCTCCAGACTTCGTTCGAGCGAGGAAACCTTATCGTTGTTTGACGGAAAAAAGTTATTTTGGGGAAAAGAATTGTTGGGTGCAATGTTGTTCGTCTGATTTTGAAAAGGTTGGGGTTGGAAGGGCTACTGAAACTGATGTTGAGTTTGTTGTTGCGGAGGAGGGGGCCTCTGGAAATTGTTGCCTTGGAATTGATGCTGATTCTGATTCCAAGCGAAATTGGGGTGGTTCCTCCAACCGGGATTGTAGGTTGAAGAGTATGGATCATTTCTCGGTCTTTGCTGAAATGCAGCATTAACCTGATCCTGTCCTTGAGATGGTGGATTGTAAGGACACTTTTCGGTTAAGTGAGAAGGATCGGAACAACAAGCACAAATGGTACGAAGGGGAAGAACAGGGGCAAGAGCAGGAGATGAAAATTTGCTCTCTATCACTTCAAGTTTTCTCGTTATTGCAGCCATTTCAGCTTTCATCGCAATAGAGACATCAAGTTGGTGAATGCCTACCCTAGAATGACCAGTAGAAGTGGAGGAAGAAGAAGAAAAAGTTGGTCTGGTGCTCTCCCATTGAAGCGTTTGTTCCGAAAGGTCGTCAAAGAATTGCCATGCTTCCTCGTCAGATTTTGATAGGAAGTGGCCCTGACAAATGGTTTCCAACAACTGCTTGGTTGCTGGGTTCAGGCCCATTATAAGGTTTGGCAAAGTTGTCATTTCTCGATACCATGGTGAGGGCACTGAACAAGAAGGTCTTTATACCGGTCAAAGCACTTCCAGAAGGGTTCAGTAGGAAGCTGAGAGAATTGGTTGATTTCGTTACGGATCCTCACGGTTTTATGATTCGGATAGAATTTCTTGAGAAACGCTTTCACAAACTCGTCCCAACTGGTTATGGAGTGGGAAGCAGTGCTAACAGCCACTTTTCAGCAAGATCGCATAAAGTGAACGGAATGACCCGTAGTCGTATAGCATCGTCCGACAGCTGGGTCGTTTTCATCATGGCACAAACATTTTGAAACTTGTTGATGAAGATATAAGCATCTTCAGATTCAAGCCCATGAAATTTCGGAAGCATGTTAATGAAGTGGGGCTTAATTTTAAAATTATCCCCATTGGCCGGTGGAAGGTAAAGACAGGTGGGAAGTGCAGAGCGGGTGGGATAGAAACGATCCTGGAGCGCGATTCGTTGTGGCGCTACGACAGGCGGTGGTGGTGGGTTATTCGCATCCATAGGAGGTCGAATCAATCCCGGGGGAGTTGAAGGGATGTTTGGATTAAATCCTGACATCGCGGAAGAAGAGGTTGGTGATGGTGAAGGTGAGGATGTATGAACAGAATTCCGGTCAACGTCGGAGTTGGCCGGCAAAGGTAAGGATGAAAGAGGCGTGAACGAAGTTTCGACGTCTGAGTCGATCGCGCAGTCGGTAGCAACTAACGTAACGTGGACTAGGCGGGCGCTAGTGTCCTGAGTCCAAGCGGACATACTAAACGAGTTTAGTATAGCCAAAACGGAGAAGGTGGGGGTAAGAGAACTTCAATGGAGAAATACGATAGGAGATGGGTGAAAAAATGGATTCTGGCGAAAAAGGGCAAGTTTTTATAAAAGTTTTTGGTTTTGTGTTTTTTTTTAGAAAGAGCTTTACAGAAATATGTACGGACTTATGGCTTCAAACAATCACAGACAAAATATGCGCAATCACACCAAGATCTAGGGTCACCTAGGTCAGCTAGACAGCTCCTAACTGTTCCAAAAGGCCAGAAATAGGACCTCAAACCGCCTCTTCTCCGCCAATTGCGGCCAGGTAAGTGCCAGCTAAGTGGGAGGCTCCCCACTACGTAAGTAGTGGTCCTAATTATGTAACCATTTGCCTTGGACACACTTGCCTAGACACCGCAAAGTCAGGATAGGATAAACGGCCGATGCCTGTAACTAGTCCTCTGTCCTATTGAGCGCGAAGTCCTTAGGGCTGAGTCTAGTATTTTTTAATTAAACAATGGTCAATGCATATGCTTTTTGTGATTTCTGGGGTCCTGGGAAGGGTGATGAAATCCCCACCCAATCTGGATTGGTTTCAAGCCCCTTAAAGTCCGTATTAATAAATGCAAAGCAGTAACAATCAACTGCAATAAATTTTTTTATTTTTTTAGCGCGGTGATTGGTAGAGTTTTTGCGTGCTTAGTTAATTAATGCAATCAAGACGGTTTCGCTTGTAGCTAGCCGGTTGAGTACGGGTCATCCGCAGGGAGATGGGAATCTTTTTCTATGTGCTTTAACGAGTTAAGTCCAAATGTCCAGATTTGTTTTGAGATTAACTATGTGCCAAAATGATATATAAAGAGAGCTTGTTAGGGTTAGGATTCGGTTAGTTTGAGTTAGGAGTCGCTCACTTCTTTCGTTGCCACTCTTAATATCGGTGTTATGGTAATCAGCAACAACGGGGATTAACACGACTAGGAAGGAACTTGCGAGTATAAGCTAGGCTTTCCAACGCATAAGTTCTTCCTTTTGGTGCTTGTCCGTCCGTTCTTGGCTCTTAGCCTTAACCTCCGGTTAATTCAACCACAACCGGTCTCACTAAGAAATCACCGCTATCATGTAGGATAGGGTGCCGTAGGGAGCGGATTGTGGTTCAATTAACGGGAGTCCGAATTAAGATGTTGGGCAAGAAAAGAGTGAGAGAGATTTCCTTCTCTCAAACTTTCCTTATCCTACCCTAACAAGTATGAAAACTACTCACCCATTATAAGAAGAAGAAAATAAAACAAAAGAGGAAGATAGAAAGAAAAAGGTTAGAAGATTACAACTAGCTATTTGAGACCTCACTTTGGCAAGGATCAAGCTTAAGCATCATTGTTGTTTAAGGATAAAGAAAAAGAGAACAAGAAAGAAACAAACAACAAATAACAACAACTAGATTAGCAAATGAAAAATACAAGCAATTATAATTAATAATTACAACAAGATAAGCATGGTAACAACAAGAACTCCTTTATTCATTCTTCACTCACAAAAGCTCACTACAAGTTTTTAATGGAGAAGAGATGAGAAGAGGAAGAAGAACAACAACATATATCCTAAAATCTAAATACAAGAATAAGCACCCTTGGCTTTGGCAAGTTCTGGACTATTTATAGGCAGGAAACAGAAATTCTAGGGCAACATTCTGGATCAACATGAAAAGACCAAACAACCCCTGAAAACTCATCAGCCGACAAGCCTATACGGCCGCGGATCCGCGACCTAAGCATGCTTATGCCGCGGTTCCGCGGCCTTACTAGGGAATTGGGCTTTCATTTTTCGTCGGTTTCCTTGGTTTGTAGTCCTCTTGAGTTTGGTATAGTACTTTTCTCATAATCCCTTCGCAATTCTTCCAGATTTTCAGCAGATCAAAAGGTGATGTGATGTGGATCTTTTGCCATGATTTTCTTGAGCTCCGCGTAGATATGTTGGATCTTGTGTTGATATTGAGCTTTGTGCATGAAAATGACATCGATTTGCCATTTTGTCCCTTAAACTGGTGTGCGGAAACATACGGATAGAGAGCGGAGACCCGTATTTTATCTATGGTTGGCAGTAATCTGGAATTTATCATGTTTTTCCATGAATTTCACTGTTTAGAGCTGAGAACCTGTATCATGCAATTGACTAGAAAACACGGCTTAAGAGTACCTACCGATAAGCAATGTGATAAAAATTGGGCGGTATAAAAATGCAAAAATCTGATATGAACAAATACCCCCAAACTTATCATTTGCTCGTCCCGAGCAAAGCCAATTTATTCACAAAAAATTCCTAACCTCACTTTCGCAGGGAACGCGATTGCACTGAGCATGTGCAACAAGCCGTTAAACCTCTAAGTGTCCCTAGTAGGAGGAGTGTTGTCTCCTGAGGGTTTTCAGCGGATACTACCCACAAAATCCGGTCAAGCTAGTTTTGCAAAATAACTATGATGCAAACCCCTAAAGTTTTGTTTCAGAAAATAACAATTCTATGATCTTAAGTCTAGACTATCGAACCCTTATTTTTCACTACTCGCTTCTTATTTAACTAAAGATTTTATAAGTCTTTACGTGCAGTGTAAATAGTGTCGTTAAGTTCCAGAAGGATCGGTTAAAGTCATCATGTCACACAATAATTCCCAGATAACAATTTTTAAAAGGATCACAAAAGTTTTATAAAGAGTTAAGTATTTTTCAAGTTTCGTTTTCCAGTAAGGTTTCAATTTCAGAATTTCTATCTTCCTTAACAGGAAACTAAGTCTTATTTTTCACTCCACCTTTTTCTTGTTTTCATTTCATACACACCTCTGTGAACGTGCAATAGTCTTTATCATATAATAAAACCTTCATATCTCCGCTAGAAATATTTTTTTATAAAAACCTGTCTTTTGTCAAGATTATTCTCACACAAAGAACTGTTAGGAATTTTAACTCGGAGAGAACACTTGCTTGACTTTGTTTTAATCTGGACTTTCTAGACTTCTTAGCGAGCTTTGGGCCAATGCACCCAAACCAGTTGGTTTTAGAGCATTAGGTGTAGAAACACCCCAGCGGACTTAATTACTCAAGTTATCTAGGTCCAAAAACAAAAGACAATGTAGCGTGAAAATCATGATGATTCAATGCGAACGGAGATATAACTGGCAGTTAAATTATTTTTTTGGATAAAAGATGTGTTTAGTGGGTTAGGTGTGTAATCATTCCAAACAAGTTTCAGATGGGTTATTTTTCAGAATTAGTTCCAATTAAGGCGTCAATAACATTCCTTCATATTCGCTTCACTTCATAAACTATTCTTGATATTACTTATTTCAGAACAAACCTATTTGATCCTCAGAAAATCATTTATCCATTTAAAAGTTTTTAGACATAAAAGACTTGTCATCTAATTTCCAAAACTCACGACACGTGTAGTGTGATGTAAAGACGTATATCAGCTATAGTTAACTTCAAAGGAGAGTTATCTTTCAGGTTTTCAAAATCTAAAAATAAGATTTAGTTATTCTTATCTTATCAAACAAAACCGTCGAAATGTTAAATCAGAGTTTTCCCACTAGCTAACTTGACAGAAAAGTTTTTATGTTTTTAGAAAATTTTCTGATTTTTATGGATTTTATGGATTTTAATATGCAGATGCAAAATATACATATGAATGCGAAGGTTAGAAATGCGTACCGAGCGTACCCACAAACTTAAACTGGACAGTGTCCTCACTGTCATTGCATGAAGAGATCATTGAAGGGTCAAAATTGTCGGTTAGATATACACATTTTTTTTTGTTTTTAAAGAAAAGAAAAAGAGTAAAAATGGAAAAGAATATCCACAAATAAATACAAAATGGTATATACATACCCCCAAACTTATTTGGAACAGTGTCCACCGTTCTTGGCTGGATAACCGAAGTTTGGTGGTAGGCAGAGAAAGATTATGCAGGGTAAACCGGCTCCTGTAAGACCAGGAGCTCCTCTGTTGGTTCGGCGCTAAGGTACGGTTTTAGTCGGTGTCCGTTTACTTTGAAAAATGAACCGTCCGTTGGATTCTCCAAATCCACAGCGCCATGCGGATACACATTCCGCACAAAATATGGCCCTTTCCAGCGAGATCTGAGCTTTCCAGGATGGAAATGTAGCCGGGTGTCGTAAAGCAGCACCTGTTGACCAGGTGCGAAAGTTTTGCGCAAAAGGTGTTTATCGTGAAACACCTTCGTTCGGTTCTTAACGACAACCGCGTTATCGTAAGCCTCCTCCCTAAGGTCGCTCAATTCGTTCAACTGCAGCTTCCGATGGCTGCCCGCATCTTCGAGAGACAGATTCAGTTCTTTTATCGCCCAAAATGCGTGATGCTCTATTTCGACAGGGAGGTGGCAAGCCTTTCCGTACACAAGCCGATAGGGAGACATGCCAAGATCGGTCTTATAAGCCGTTCGAAATGCCCAAAGGGCATCAGTGAGTTTCAACGACCAATCCTTTCGGTTCTTGGAAACCGTCTTCTCCAGTATCAGCTTGATTTGCCGATTTGAAACTTCGGCTTGCCCACAGGTTTGGGGATGGTAGGGCGTAGATAGCTAATGATTAATGGAATATTTCCGCATCAAGGCCTCGAAAGTCTTATTGCAGAAATGAGTTCCATTGTCACTAATGATCGCTCGGGGGTGCCCAAACCGGGAGAAAATGTTTTCTTTAAGAAACCTAACGACAACCTTGTTGTCGTTAGTCCGGCTGGGCACAGCCTCGACCCACTTAGAGACGTAATCAACAGCGAGAAGGATGTACAAGTTCCCGAAAGAGCTGGGAAATGGCCCCATGATATCTATCCCCCAAACGTCGAAAATCTCCACAACCAAGATTGGTTGGAGCGGCATCTCGTTCCTCCGGGATATCTGGCCCAAGTGTTGGCACCGGGTGCAAGTCTTGCAGTAGTCATGAGCGTCTTTGAAGAGTTGTGGCTAATAGAAACCACATTGCAAGATTTTCTCATCTGTCTTTCTGGGTCCAAAATGCCCGCCACATGCTTGATCGTGGCAAAATGACAGCACACTCTTGAATTCATCGTCAGGGACACACCGACGAATAATCTGGTCGGGACAGTACTTGAACAGATAGGGTTCGTCCCAGTAAAAGTGTTTTACTTGGGATAAGAATCGAAGTCTGTCCTGACTTGACCATTCAGTCGGTAGTAGCCCTGTGGCCAAATAGTTCACAATATCTGCGAACCTGGGTTCGCGAGATACTGTCAAGAGCTGTTCATCCGGAAAAACGTCGTTGATCGGAAGTTGAGGCGACGGGGAAGAAGGAAGTCGTGAGAGATGGTCGGCAACTACGTTTTCACATCCTCTTTTGTCCTTGATGACAAGGTCAAACTCTTGAAGCAAGAGGATCCAACGTATTAGCCGAGATTTTGCATCTTTCTTCGCAAAAAGATGGCGCAGAGCAGAATGGTCTGTGTAGACAATGGCTGGAGAGCCGATGAGATAGGGCCTGAACTTTTCTAAAGCAAATACAACAGCTAAGAATTCCTTCTCAGTTGTTGTATAATTAAGTTGGGCGTCGTTCAGGGTTCGGCTAGCATAATAGATTACGTACGGCATCTTGTTGATGTGTTGTCCAAGGACAGCACCAATGGCAAAGTCGGATGCATCGCACATAATCTCAAATGGGTGCGTCCAGTCAGGTGAAGAAAGAACGGGAGCAGAAGTGAGTGAGCTTTTTAATGACTCGAATGCAGTCACACAGCTCGAGTTGAAGTCGAATGGCGTGTCCTTGGCCAGTAGAAGAGTCAAGGGCCGAGCAATCTTGCTAAAGTCCTTGATGAACCGTCTATAGAAACCGGCATGGCCAAGGAAGGCTCGGATGTCTCGGACGCATCTGGGCGGAGGGAGATTGGAAATGACCTCAATTTTCGCTTTGTCAGCCTCTATGCCATTTTGCGAAATGATATGTCCTAAGACAATACCTTCGCG
Source organism: Agapanthus africanus (assembly GCA_030015575.1). Classification (NCBI taxonomy): domain Eukaryota; kingdom Viridiplantae; phylum Streptophyta; class Magnoliopsida; order Asparagales; family Amaryllidaceae; genus Agapanthus; species Agapanthus africanus. The sequence continues at coordinate 474,353,829 of CM057343.1, forward strand.
CACCATGAAGTGGCACTTCTCCTAATTCAAAGTGAGGTTCTTGTCCTTACATCGGGTAAGGACAGCGTCAAGATGCAGCAAACACTCGTTAAAGGAATCGTCGAAGATGGAGAAATCGTCCATGAAGATCTCCAGGAATTTCTCCACCATGTCTGAGAAGATTCCCATCATACACCGCTGGAAGGTAGCGGGCACATTGCATAACCCAAAGGGCATGCGACGATATGCGAACGTGCCGAAAGGACAAGTGAATGTGGTCTTGTCCTGGTCCTTTTCGGCGATGGGAATCTGATTATAGCCGGAGTAGCCATCAAGAAAGCAGTAGTATTCATGTCCGGCCAATCGTTCAAGCATTTGGTCAATGAAAGGTAGCGGAAAGTGGTCTTTCCGTGTTGCGGCGTTGAGTTTTCTGTAATCGATGCATACTCGCCACCCAGTTTGGGTGAGAGTAGGAATTAACTCGTTCGCCTCGTTAGTAATGACCGTTATGCCTGATTTCTTGGGGACAACATGAATGGGGCTAACCCACTGGCTATCAGAGATAGGGTAAATGATACCACTATCCAGACACTTCACGATTTTATTTTTCACAGCCTCCTTCATGACTGGGTTGAGTCGTCTTTGTGGATCCCTGGCTGGTTTGGCATCATCCATCAGATGAATATGATGTTCAACGATCAGGGGACTAATCCCCTTGATGTCCGCCATGGACCAGCCAAAAGCTTGCCTATTGCTGTGCAAGACCACAAGAAGGTCTTTCTCTTGCTCTGGAGCTAGAGAAGCCGAGATGATAACAGGGAGGGTCTCGTTCTCACCCAAGTAAGCGTACTTAAAGTGAGACGGCAAAGGCTTGAGTTCGAGCGTTGGAGGTGAAACGATTGAAGGCAAGATTGGTGAAAAGGTCTCGAACTCAAAGGATTCCAGCAAAGGTTCAAAACGAGTGTAAGCGACCGAGTTGGATGGTTCAGGTAACTCATCCGGAAATTCGAAGGATTCAAATTCGGGTGGTGAGTGGCTAAGATCGTTCGAGAAAGTGAAACACTCGTAGTCATTGTCGGGCCCAGAAACAGCAGCAGGTTCGAAGAGGAACGCACTAGTGGCGTTAAGGTTATCGTGATCGAACAAAAACTCCTCGAATTCACACTCTTCTGGGGTGATCTCCTGGATTGATCAAACGTCTAGTATATTAGCATTAGGTTCGGTGGGCTGATTCCCCAACCTAAAAATGTTGAGTTCAATTGTCATGTTTCCAAAAGATAGGTTCATCGAACCATTTCGACAATTGATCACAGCATTTGAGGTTGCAAGGAATGGGCGACCGAGTATCACCGGAATTTGATTCCGGGGGTTAGCTACAGGCTGTGTGTCTAAAACAATGAAGTCAACGGGGAATATGAAGTCCCCAACCTTGATTAACACATCCTCTAGCTCACCCCTAGGATGGGTGATCGATCGGTCGGCCATTTGGAGAGTGCAGTGTGTGGGTTTCAGCTCTCCTACACCTAGTTGCTCATATACTGAGTACGGAAGCAGGTTAACACAGGCACCAAGATCTAATAGTGCGCGGTTGAGGTTCTTATCCCTAATGGTAATAGAAATCGTAGGACAGCCAGGGTCCTTCCGTTTTTGGGGTAAAGATTGGGTAAGAGCATCACTCACAGCACTAGCCAAGAAAACTTTCTTGGGTACCTAAGACTTCCTCTTTTTCGTGCACAAATCCTTTAAGATTTTCGCGTAGGACGGGACTTGTTGGACAGCATCTAAAAGGGGAATGTTGATGTTAACCTGCTTAAACAACTCCAGAATCTTCTCCATTTGTGGATTTTGTTTATTGGACCTCAACCGGTTTGGAAATGGAACGTTTTTAAAATTGGTTGAGTCCAATGCTTGTGGAGGAGATTGTGGAGCTGGAACGGATCCCAGAGCTGGTGTTTTCGTAGAGTGAGAATTGGGTCCGTTCAGAGCAGAAGAAGAAGAAGGAGAAGAGCCTTTTGACGAATGGAGAATAGGCTCAGAAGACGAAGAAGAAGAAGAAGAAACGGCCGGGGTGTCATTATCCTCAATTGTTGTGCCAACGTTGTTGTGCAGCATCCTTCCCGATCTCAATGTAGTCACGGCACTCACATTATGGTTCTGTTGTCCAAGAGCAACATGTACATTATGTGGGTGACCGGGATTTGGGAGTGGTTGAGATGGAAGCTTCCCCTTTTCTCGCTCGCTTAACGCCGCATTCAGCTGTACAATCTGGGCTTCGATGGTCTTGATGCTTTGCCCGTGTGCAGCAGTGTGTTGCACCAAAGACTGAATAGACGACTGGATGTTGGCGGTGGATTGTGTCGATTGTTTAACGAACGCCTCCAGACTTCGTTCTAGCGAGGAAACCTTATCGTTGTTTGACGGAACAAAGTTGTTTTGGGGAAAAGAATTGTTGGGTGCAAAGTTGTTCGTCTGATTTTGAAAAAGTTGGGGTTGGAAGGGCTGCTGAAACTGATGTTGAGTTTGTTGTTGCGCTTTTTGTTGCGGAGGAGAAGGCCTCTGGAAATTGTTGCCTTGGAATTGTTGCTGATTCTGATTCCAGACGAAATTGGGGTGGTTCCTCCAACCGGGATTGTAGGTGGAAGAGTATGGATCATTTTCGGTCTTTGCTGAAATGCAGCATTAACCTGATCCTGTCCTTGAGATGGTGGATTGTAAGGACACTATTCGGTTAAGTGAGAAGGATCGGAACAACAAGCACAAATGGTACGAAGGGGAAGAACAGGGGCAGGAGCAGGAGATGAAAATTTTCTCTCTATCGCTTCAAGTTTTCTCGTTATTGCGGCCATTTCAGCTTTCATCGCAATAAAGACATCAAGTTGGTGAATTCCTACCCTAGACTGACCAGTAGAGATGGAGGAAGAAGAAGAAGAAGTTGGTCTGGTGCTCTCCCATTGAAGCATTTGTTCCGCAAGGTCGTCGAAGAATTGTCACGCTTCCTCGTCAGATTTCGATAGGAAGTGGCCCTGACAAATGGTTTCCAACAACTGCTTGGTTGCTGGGTTCAGGCCCTCGTATAAGGTTTGGCAAAGTTGCCATTTCTCGATACCATGGTGAGGACACTGAACAAGAAGGTCTTTATACCGGTCAAAGCACTTCCAGAAGGGTTCGGTAGGAAGCTGAGAGAATTGGTTGATTTCGTTACGGATCCTTGCGGTTTTATGATTCGGATAGAATTTCTTGAGAAACGCTTTCACAAACTCGTCCCAACTGGTTATGGAGTGGGAAGCGGTGCTATACAGCCATTTTTCAGCAAGATCGCACAAAGTGAACGGAATGACCCGTAGCCGTATAGAATCGTCCGACAACTGGGTAGTTTTCATCATGGCATAAACATTTTGAAACTTGTTGATGAAGATATAGGCATCTTCAGATTCAAGCCCATGAAATTTCGGAAGCATGTTAATGAAGTGGGGCTTAATTTCAAAATTATCCCCATTGGCCGGTGGAAGGGAAAGACAGGTGGGAAGTGCAGAACGGGTGGGATAGAAACGATCCTGGAGCGCGATTCGCTGCGGCGCTACAACAGGCGGTGGTGGTGGGTTATTTGCATCCGTAGGAGGTGGAGTCAATCCCAGGGGAGTCAAAGAGATGTTTGGATTAAATCCTGACATCGCGGAAGAAGAGGTTGGTGATGGTGAAGGTGAGGATGTATGAACAGAATTCCGGTCAACGTCGGAGTTGGCCGGCAAAGGTAAGGGTGAAAGAGGCGTGTACGGAGTTTCGACATCTGAGTCGATCGCGTAGTCGGTAACGACTAACGTAACACGGACTAGGCGGGCGCTAGTGTCCCGAGTCCAAGCAGACATACACTAAACGAGTTTAGTATAGTCAAAGCGGAGAAGGTGAGGGTAAGAAAACGTCAATGGAGAAATACGATAGGAGGTGGGTGAAAAAATGGGATTTTGGCGACAAAGGGCAAGTTTTTATAAAAGTTTTTGGTTTTGTGTTTTTTTTTTAGAAAGTGCTTTACAGAAATATGTACGGACTTACGGCTTCAAGCAATCACAAACAAGATATGCACAATCACACCTAGATCTAGGGTCAGCTAGACAGCTCCTAACTGTTCCAAAGGGCTAGAAATAGGACCTCAAACCGCCTCTTCTCCGCCAATTGCGGCCAGGTAAGTGCCAGGTAAGTGGGAGGCTCCCCACTACGTAAGTAGTGGTCCTAATTAAGTAACCACTTGCCTTGGACACACTTGCCTAGACACCGCAAAGTCGGGATAGGATAAACGGCCGATGCCTGTAACTAGTCCTCTGTCCTATTGAGCGCGAAGTCCTTAGGGCTGAACCTAGTATTTTTTAATTAAACAATAGTCAATGCATATGCTTTTTGTGATTTCTGGGGTCCTGGGAAGGGTGATGAAATCCCCACCCAATCTGGATTGGTTTCAAGCCCCTTAAAGTCCGTATTAATATATGCAAAGCAGTAACAATCAACTGCAAACAATTTTTATTTTTTAGCGCGGCGCAAAGAATCCTGCACAAAAACAATTTATTGGAAGAGGGAAGAGAATTTGCGCAAAGAATGCTGCAGAAAACACAGTTCAGTGGAGTTCAGAGGAGTGGGGAAGAGGAGAGAGAGACTTACAGAGAATTTGGCACCCTGAAGGCACCAAACGGCCGCGGTTCCACGGCCTAAGCTTGCTTATGCCGCGGTTCCGCGGCGTAAAGATGTTCTTGGAGCTTCAAAAATCTTGCAGGTCCTTATTTGGCTGTCCTCTTCTTGTCTGGATTTCCTGAATCTTGATATGCTCACTGTATATGCTCCCGATTTTTACAGTAGACAGTTGGTTCTTTTCTTGATCCATCGCGGTGTAGCCGCGAGATATGGGTCGAACTTCCCACATCTTTGGCACTGAACTCGACCTTTCCTTTTCTCCTGCACACTTGCACAAAAACTAATCAAAAATAACAATATAGTTTTTTTTACAATGTATATTTTTTTTTTGTTTTTTCGGTTATATTTATATTCACAAATTAACCCGAAATTACACAAAGAAATAAACTACCGTCTCCCCGGCAACGACGCCATTTGATTGGTAGAGTTTTTGCGTGCTTAGTTAATTACCGCAATCAAGACGGTTTCGCTTGTAGCTAGCCGGTTGAGTACGGGTCGTCCGCAGGGAGATGGGAATCTTTTTCTATGTGCTTTAACGAGTTAAGTCCAAATGTCCAGGTTTGTTTTGAGATTAACTATGTGCTAAAATGATATATAAAGAGAGCTTGTTAGGGTTAGGATTAGGTTAGTTTGAGTTAGGAGTCGCTCACTTCTTTCGTTGCCACTCTTAATATCGGTGTTATGGTAATCGGCAACAACGGGGATTAGCACGACTAGGAAGGAACTTGCGAGTATAACCTAGGATTTCCAACGCATAAGTTCTTCCTTTTGGTGCTTGTCCGTCCGTTCTTGGCTCTTAGCCTTAACCTCCGGTTAATTCAACCACAACCGGTCTCACTAAGGAATCACCGCTATCAAATAGGATAGGGTGCCGTAGGGAGCGGATTGTGGTTCAATTAACGGGAGTCCGAATTAAGATGTTGGGCAAGAAAAGAGTGAGAGAGATTTCCTTCTCTCAAACTTTCCTTATCCTACCCTAACAAGTATGAAAACTACTCACCCATTATAAGAAGAAGAAAATAAAACAAAGGAGGAAGATAGAAAGAAAAAGGTTAGAAGATTACAACTAGCTATTTGAGACCTCACTTTGGCAAGGATCAAGCTTAAGCATCATTGTTGTTTAAGGATAAAGAAAAAGAGAACAAGAAAGAAACAAACAACAAATAACAACTAGATTAGCAAATGAAAAATACAAGCAATTATAATTAATAATTACAACAAGATAAGCATGGTAACAACAAGAACTCCTTTATTCATTCTTCACTCACAAAAGCTCACTACAAGTTTTTTAATGGAGAAGAGAAGAGAAGAGGAAGAAGAACAACATATATCCTAAAATCTAAATACAAGAATAAGCACCTTTGGCTTTGGCATGTTCTGGACTATTTATAGGCAGGAAACAGAAATTCTAGGGCAACATTCTGGATCAACATGAAAAGACCAAACAACCCCTGAAAACTCATCAGCCGACAAGCCTATACGGCCGCGGATCCGCGGCCTAAGCATGCTTATGCCGCGGTTCCATGGCCTTACTAGGGAATTGGGCTTTCATTTTTCGTCGGTTTCCTTGGTTTGTAGTCCTCTTGAGTTTGGTATAGTACTTTTCTCATAATCCCTTCGCAATTCTTCCAGATTTTCAGCAGATCAAAAGGTGATGTGATGTGGATCTTTTGCCATGATTTTCTTGAGCTCCGCATAGATATGTTGGATCTTGTGTTGACATTGAGGTTTGTGCATGAAAATGACATCGATTTGCCATTTTGTCCCTTAAACTGGTGTGCGGCAACATACGGATAGAGAGCGGAGACCCGTATTTTATCTGTGGTTGGCAGTAATCTGGAATTTGTCGTGTTTTTCCATGAATTTCACTGTTTAGAGCTGAGAACCTGTATCCTGCAATTGACTAGAAAACACGGCTCAAGAGTACCTACCGATAAGCAATGTGATAAAAATTGGGCGGTATAAAAATGCAAAAATCTGATATGAACAAATACCCCCAAACTTATCATTTGCTCATCCCGAGCAAAGCCAATTTATTCACAAAAAATTCCTAACCTCACTTTCGCAGGGAACGCGATTGCACTGAGCATGTGCAACAAGCCGTTAAACCTCTAGGTGTCCCTAGTAGGAGGAGTGTTGTCTCCTGAGGGTTTTCAGCGGATACTACCCACAAAATCCGGTCAAGCTAGTTTTGCAAAATAACTATGATGCAAACCCCTAAAGTTTTGTTTCAGAAAATAACAATTCTATGATCTTAAGTCTAGACTATCGAACCCTTATTTTTCACTCCTCGCTTCTTATTTAACTAAAGATTTTATATATCTTTACGTGCAGTGTAAATAGTGTCGTTAAGTTCCAGAAGGATCGGTTAAAGTCATCATGTCACACAATAATTCCCAGATAACAATTTTTAAAAGGATCACAAAAGTTTTATAAAGAGTTAAGTATTTTTCAAGTTTCGTTTTCCAGTAAGGTTTCAATTTCAGAATTTCTATCTTCCTTAACAGGAAACTAGGTCTTATTTTTCACTCCACATTTTTCTTGTTTTCATTTCATACACACCTCTGTGAACGTGCAATAGCCTTTATCATATAATAAAAGCTTCATATCTCCGCTAGAAATATTTTTTTTATAAAAACCTGTTTTTTGTCAAGATTATTCTCACACAAAGAACTGTTCGGAATTTTAACTCGGAGAGAACACTTGCTTGACTTTGTTTTAATCTGGACTTTCTAGGCTTCTTAGCGAGCTTTGGGCCAATGCACCCAGACCAGTTGGTTTTAGAGCATTAGGTGTAGAAACACCCCAGCGGACTTAATTACTCAAGTTATCTAGGTCCAAAAACAAAAGACAATGTAGCGTTAAAATCATGATGATTCAATGCGAACGGAGATATAACTGGCAGTTAAATTATTTTTTTGGATAAAAGACGTGTTTAGTGGGTTAGGTGTGTAATCATTCCAAACAAGTTTCAGATGGGTTACTTTTCAGAATTAGTTCCAATTAAGGCGTCAATAACATTCCTTCATATTCGCTTCACTTCATAAACTATTCTTGATATTACTTATTTCAGAACAAACCTATTTGATCCTCAGAAAATCATTTGTCCATTTAAAAGTTTTTAGACATAAAAGACTTGTCATCTAATTTCCAAAACTCACGACACGTGTAGTGTGATGTAAAGACGTATATCAGCTATAGTTAACTTCAAAGGAGAGTTATCTTTCAGGTTTTCAAAATCTAAAAATAAGATTTAGTTATTCTTATCTTATCAAACAAAACCGTCGAAATGTTGAATCAGAGTTCTCCCACTAGCTAACTTGACAGAAAAGTTTTTATGTTTTTAGAAAATTTTCTGATATTTATAGATTTTATGGATTTTAATATGCAGATGCAAAATATACATATGAATGCGAAGGTTAGAAATGCGTACCGAGCGTACCCACAAACTTAAACTGGACAGTGTCCTCACTGTCATTGCATGAAGAGATCATTGAAGGGTCAAAATTGTCGGTTAGATATACACATTTTTTTTTTGTTTTTAAAGAAAAGAAAAAGAGTAAAAATGGAAAAGAATATCCACAAATAAATACAAAATGGTATATACATACCCCCAAACTTATTTGGAACAGTGTCCACTGTTCTTGGCTGGATAACCGAAGTTTGGTGGTAGGCAGAGGAAGATTATGCAGGGTAAACCGGCTCCTGTAAGACCAGGAGCTCCTCTGTTGGTTCGGCGCTAAGGTACGGTTTTAGTCGGTGTCCGTTTACTTTGAAAAATGAACCGTCCGTTGGATTCTCCAAATCCACAGCGCCATGCGGATACACATTCCGCACAAAGTATGGCCCTTTCCAGCAAGATCTGAGCTTTCCAGGATGGAAATGTGTTAGTTATATGTATGCCCTAGAGGCCATTACTGTACATAGGATGTATATTGTAGTGGATGCTGGGACATATATAGGGAGGACTTTCTTGCTCGACATGATAATATGCTATCTGGTTACTCTTTACCTTAACGTGTATACTGATTGTCTCTCTGTTACATGTTGGTAAAGCCCTTAGGATGTGTACTTGACTACCTGGACTATGATGCGGATCATACTAGTGGGGACATGGTAGTCCATAAGTACATCCTTCAAGGTCCCTAGTCGTGGGTGTATCGAGACGGGGCATCGATATACCAGAGTAGACTAGCGTATACCTTCTCGACCCATACAGATGGGCGATGGATGATCCCATATCCATTGGTGTTTGACATCAGAGATGATATACGGGTGCTCAGTAGAGACTGGGTACACTGGACGGACTCGTCGAGAACTCCCAGATGGTATTATACCTTACGTCAGATGGCAGTTCTCTGGTGACACTGGTACAGAGTAGTCTGTTGACCCGAGATCGTCATAGAGTCTTGTGTGGTTCCCACTGTGCTTTGATTTCCACCTTACCACGTACAAGAGGGCGTGCAAAACGGTGGTTTTTGGGTACGGTCCCGAATCACATGGAGGTAATGAGCGATAGGAGGGGATTCGTCTCTCCCGGTATAGGGAGTTGATGTTGCGCTGTGTTCGATTGGCTATAACCGGAAATCCCTGGCCAGGGTTGCTGAGATTTACTGGTAAGTGTTACCAGTAGTTTCTCGAACTGTTATAGACCTCATATCGACACGACTTATCGAGCTATTAGGGTCTGACGTTTACCACCCCTAGGCGAGATATGCGACATATCAGACAACGAGACCGGACTGTACGGTAAGTGTTACTGGTTGGATTCACTGGAGTGTGAGCGGGCTTGCTCGTCGAGCTTCTGATCGCTTAATATCCGGGTGGCCGTTACGTTTAGCAGACCGCTTGCGGCTTGTGGGTGCTTGATATGATCATCACCTCCTGCCGGCGTATTGACGAGTCTTTAGAGTCCTACACAGAGGTTTCCTGGCTCAAGCGAAACGAAATAGGAGCACATATGAGATATGTGCAGGACCGAGAATAATACTAGTATGTGATACTGTATTCGATTCTCATGAATTGTGACATTGATCGGTTATATGCGATATAACCGGGTTATCGGATCAAGTGTTGATTCGATAAGTTGTTACTATTGATATTAGTCGGTTATATGCGATATGACCGGATCGTTAAATCAAGTGTTGATTTAATGATTTAATGTATAATTATATATTTGATATATTACTTTGCATTAACTAGTATTGGTTCACTTTAAATGGATTTTCTCACTTGGATGTGCAAGTTGTATATGTGATATACTTTTATGCACATGATTGTATCATGTTTGATGATACATGCTTATTTGGTTAAGTGTAAAGAATTAAACCATGATTAAGTTGATGATTAGGGTTTTGCTTATTCATTTATTTATTTGTTTATTTATTTTGAAATCTAAACAAGAATGGTGGCTTTGTTTGTTTTTAGTTGAAGATTCATGAAGGTTTGACTTAGTCACCATTCTTGTCTCATGCTTAACCCTAACCATTTGAACTAACCCTAGTTCATTCTCTACACTTAACTATGGTGAAGAATATGATAAGTAATGATTTTCTTTTCTATTTTAAAATAACACTTATCATATTCTTTCTTGCTTCTTCTTCTTCTTCACTTGAAGAAAGCTTGCTTCATCAATGGCAACTTGAGCAAATGAGTGAGAAATCCAATTCTAAAATGAACCCACTTCCTATTTCTTCATCCTCTACCTCTTGCCAAGTAGTATAGGGTGTTTTCTTCATAAGTTTCATGACTTGGTGAAGTGGGAGCTTGATCTTGTGATGCCTCGACGTAGATCATCTTCGGCACGAAGCCGACGATCTTGCCCGCCCATTTTTCCGATGAAGCCGACGCTAGAGCCCGGGTTTCGATTTGGACAGGGAGGGGACTTCATCACGGAGCCATGGAGGTGGTGGACCGGACCTACAAAGGTTGTATGTTCGTTCACTTAGTTATATTGTTAACTAGTTTCATTTGTCGCCTAAAATTCTAGCCAACGATCTTGTTAGGGTTTCTCGGCAACTGTAAAATTTGAAATTGGCATGGTTGATGCCTTGTGAGACCTCATTAGTGTGCCTAGGAACCCTACAGTGGTATCAGAGCCTAGCTAGAGCCTTAGGCGAAGCGTAAACGGAGTTTGAAGTCCGATCGAACCGAAACCCCATTTCCAAAATGCTCTCTGTACATTTTCTGAAATCGTGGATGTTTAAGAATTAAAAATATGCAGAAAACCCAGCAGGAGATTCTAAGAATTACTGAGAAGCCCGTACTCCTAAGTCCATCAAAGCGCGGCGGAACCGCGGCATTAGCATGCTAATGCGGCGGTTCCGCGGCCCTTTTGTCTCCTCTTGCAATAAATTTTGCACAGTAATTCCTACTTTGCAGTGCTGAGTTTTCTGGGAATTTTTATTATTTACTCAAGAGTTGAGTTTTCTGGGGTGTTTTGGGAGTTCGTAGATTCGATCGGATTATCAAGCTTTGTCTATGTGGCTTTCCGGATATTTTTTGAATATGTTAAAAAAGTTCGACCGGATATAAATACCCAATTTTTCCCCTGCCGGGAAATTTCCAAGTGTTGGATCTTTCCGTAGTTTAACGACGTTCTAAGTAGTGCAAGTAATGCGATGGTCCCTCTAGAAGACAACAAACCTTAACTCGATTATGTGACCGTCTTGAACTACCCTTTGAACCTTCGGGTTTGGGGCAGTACGGCGTGCCACATGTGAGGCGTTGGCTTGACCCTTCTACGGCTGGACCGTTGGTACTGAGGCACGAAGTGGATGTTTTTAAACTTGTTTCATGTGTTGATCTGTTTTGGGAAAACTTGGGTGTTCGACTGTTCGATCGGAAAGTTTAACATTTTCTGCTTATCTGGAATGTGATACAATAATTAGAATTCACAAGTAGTTATGAGATAACTGAATGAATATTATAAACATAGCAGTTTAGTCTCACTTGATCGGTTGCCACGGAATTTTGATGCGATCAAAAGTCCGTCGCAATCACGTAGCGTACGCGGATACTCGCCGGATAAACTTAATAGACAGCTACACCCCATAGCCCCGACCAAGTGACTGTAGGAGAACCCCGTCGCCGAAAGCATCCGTTCGGGTGCTCGCAGTAGCGGTGTTCCGCCTTGATGCACTTCGTCGACGGTATCGGGGGTGCGGCCGCCTACTAAAGTTTGCGACGAGCGTTCGATCAAAATGCCGGGAATCTTGTTGAATTGCCCGACATTGTATTGAAAAGAGTTTTCGATAATGAGACTAAAATGCGGGGTTTATAATTGTTAGGCATGTGATGTCTAAGTAATTCATTTGATTAGGCATGCGATGTCTAAAGAGGTTGCGGATTCCAACTGTTGTAGTTTTACACTTTCTTTTCTGTGACCGTAAGTGTAATATGTGATATCGCCGGTTTCGTTGCTATATGTCAACGACAATTGGGATGCGCATGTTTACTTACGTTGATGACATGTGTTGTTATGTGTTGCTGGATATGTTATATTGGATCGTCGTGTTTGAATAGCCGGGGGTTTTTATATGAGATGAGCGTTTTTCATTTTCATTCATGTAAAAACTTGTATGTAATATTCTTTTATTGGGGCACTTCCAGGTTGCGGAAGATGTCACCTTTTGTATATTATTTACTTTTCCGCACTAGGATAGACCCAAGGAGGAGGGCACAAGTAACCGGGTTCTGGAGTCCAGTGGGAGATCAACTCGAGGAGTCGAGTCCGGGTCTCCTAACTCTAGAATTGGTAGGGTTGCTTGCCGCTCTCGTAGGGGTCTAGGGGTGTGGTATTGGCTATTCATCACGACCGTGGAATCCGTGTTTTATACTGGCTCGTATTGAAAACACGGACGTCCTAATATATCCAATATTTCATATGTTTCTTCTGCTGCGATATCTGTGATGTGATCATGTGATGTTCTGTGATAGATACAGTATATAGTATATATGATATATTATATAGACGTTACTTATGTTTTACACCCGCGCTAGCCCTGCCCCACTCTGCCGTTAGTTACCTAACCTAACGGTGCACGAGGGGACATCGAGGCGAATGCGGATGGCATAAGTGTACGTCGTATTTATCTGTGATGTTTAGGTACTTAAATGATGGGACTTCATTAATGTGATTAATGAAATAAAAGAAACCTAAAGATGTTGTAGAATCGAATTTCAAAATAAAAACAGGTAGCTACAGTTCTTGCTTTGCACAGCGGTATATATGATATATCCTGCACCTTATTCGATAAGGAAAGGACCGAGATCCCTTCACCGGAAGTGACTCCTTTAGCAATAACTGGCAGATGCTACACACTCGGTTTGTCTTTTGATCGCTTTTAAGAGTTCTGCTTTGCACGGTGATATATATGATATATCCAGCACCTCATTCGACGAGGAAAGGACCGACGATCCCTTCACCGGGAGTGACTCCTTTAGCAAAACTAGAAAAGCCTCAAAAACACTCCATTTTAAAATTCATTCGATTCTACAATGATATCAAGTTCATTATGCAATAGGTTTTCAGAAAAACCTGTCGTAGCCCTCCGTCATTTCAGATAAGTAGTAGTTAGTATTCGTGCTGCGTTTGTTGGCCTTTGTCAAGGCGTAGTGTGCGGTAGCTAACTGGTGCTTATCTGCTTATGCATATGATGCAGATTGGGTTAGGGTAGTCGTGCGACCTTGTTGGCCTTTGTCAAGGGTCGTGCGGGTGGGTTTAATTCAATCAGGAAATGACGGGTTGAACTTGACTAGCATCCTATGGTTTGTTGGCCTTTGTCAAGGTCATAGGAGGTTAGGGGCAAAATATTATCGGGAATTTCAAGTGTTGAAATTTGCAATGAGATTGCATACCTTCTATGAGATAGTTGGATCCCGATACCCGCTGCGAGTAAGAGTTACTCCTGGGAGAGTTTTACACATTACAATTAGCCGATCAAGTAGGTGTCTAGAAAGGTGTTAACGAGGTTACGCCTCTGGGAAAACGAGGTTTACATTAATTAGGTTCGTGCGAAAGCACGGGGTACCTCCCTCAAAGTACCGACACTGGCCTGGCTGAAAGATTGGCGAACTTGTAGTGTGTAATTAATCCCGGCTAGTCTTTCCTTTTAGGGTTTGAAGGAAGATTTGATAAAAACAGTGGGAGCCATCCTGATTAGATAAAATAATAACCAATCTATTCTTGCAAGAGTGCACGCTGAATGTTTTCTTCTCTCTCTCTCCAGGTAGCGACCATATCACGCCTTAATCAAGATAATAATACGGAATATTGACCAAACCCGCTTGTTATATAGAGCTGGGGAACGTTGGTCCCGCTCCAACTTATAATTGTTATAAGACAGAGCAGGAAATTGAGGATTACCAGAATTCCCGTGCCGCCCAAACGAAGAAAGTGCATATGATGCATCTCCTTCGGGTGTGTTCGTTACACAGAACTGTTTCTCAATATCCTCTATGTCCTGAGTATATGATACCGGATCAGGATCCCAGATATGTAATCTGTTACATAGGGCTACAGATAGGTAGAGAACTGAGAACGGGTGATAAGTTTCATGAGGCAGAAAACGGGGCAAGTGTTGCAGCCAAGTCTGTTGGTCACTGTCACCCTGTATTACTAATACATTGATTCTGAACGAATGTTATTAGATACCGAACCTGATATACAAAATCATATCAGTCTCTTTATTAGTAAAGAAATGATAAAATTTTGTATTGTTGGATAATGTTTTGAACATTTCCTATATCAAAAGTTGATCGGTTCAGGCACGTTATCTAAAAGCATTGATATTCTAAATCAAACTACAGTTCTTAGTATACGGAACACACACAAGAGGAAAAGTTCAGAAATGAACGGATCCTTCTTGAGGTATTGTAGACTAGGTCATATCAATGCGACCTGACTAGCTAAGTTGCACAAAGATGCATATTTAAATCGGTTTGAATTTACATCTTGTGAAACTTGCCAGTCATGTCACAAAGATTAGATGACCCTTTTGTCACGACCCGAAAATACGGAACATGACCGGCACTTAAACTACGAACGTCTCGAGGCGTACGTAATCTAAGTAAACCGAAAACCCAGAAATCCAAACCAAGAAAATAGTAGAGTGCAGGAAAAACCAACTTAAAGCAAGTAATTTCAATAGCATAAGCCGAATTATGCGGTTTTTAAAACATCAAAAATTTACTGAAAATTTCGGCAGAGTCTCCTTTGTAAATACTGGCCCCCAAACGGGATACAACATGAATAGTATACGAAATCAAGAAAAGGGCATCCCCAAGCGGGAGCTAGCTCTTCGTCAATCGACGGTCACAACCACACAAACAATATAATATACAACGCCAACGGCGAGGATCAAAACTCAAAAGGAAACTCAAAACCACCAGAAATATAACGAGCGACTCTAAGGTCGAAAGAATAACCAACACTGGTCTCTATCTCAATAAATACATGTTTGGTTGATGGAATTTACTAGATACAACTGAATAATATTATACAAGGTAATATGATGGGTACGATACAAGAAAAACCCACCTACTAGCAAGTCACCCGAATGAAACTGAGCCCGCAAAGCCGTAATGAAACCTGTACGGCAAACCTGCAAGAAACTGGGGCACAACGGGGGTGAGTTGCCAACTCGTGAATAGAAAAACATCTACGCACAGAAATCGCATAAATAACGCAATCCTAGGTCAATGATCATAATATATCCTCAAAAATGTATATAACATGCAGCCTATAACAAGGCTAGGGTAAATATCTAACCCGAGTGAAATCTCATGTGCCCGTGTCAGTGCCTCAGGTAGCAATATATCATATGAATGATGTATGAATGCATGAAACAGAATGCTTGTACTGAATAAAACTGGTTTCATAAATCAGTGAGATTTCTGTATTTTAAAAGAAATGAGGTACCATATATGAAATCAGCATAAAACAGTGCCCAGCATCGACACAAAACAAGTGTCCAAATACCTCGATATCTCTGTGTCACAATCTATGTACCTCAAGTCTCAATCACAATATCTAGGGCGCCGTCAGTCCAGACCGGCCCCTACCATCCATTTCAAGACCACGACGGTATCCTCTGGATATCCGACGTGTCGGGTAATATCACCGGTAGGTAGTGCTCCCCTGCCAGGCTCACATCGTCATCATCACGCGCTTCTTGCCCTGGGGTACCTTACCGGGTCCACCATGTACCCGAAACGGTTCATCCGTCTCCTCGAATCGGGTCTCGAAATCCATCAGCAAACTCATGGTGGACGACTCATACATCATGGGAAAAACCGCACTTTTATTTAGAAAAAGAGAGAAATCAGTTTATATATGTTTTGCGGTTTTCCTCCAAATCCAGAAAATATCATGGAAATCCGAATCATCAATAGTATGTAGAACCATGAATATAAGCATGAGAATGAATAACAGTATGCATGAAGCGACAAGTAATAACTACAATATCTAAGCTGGCATATAAGGTATGTACACTAATATTACGTCAAACTACTGGCTATCAAGCTAAGTTAAGCGACAATATTTTCTAAGGTGTACGTGACATGGCAATTACCGATGAAGATGTGTGTGAGCCGGCAAGTAAGTGTATGTGGTACATACGCATCATCGGTAATGGTGCTGGTGTCCTAACAGCATAATGTCAACAATGCAATATGAAATAACAATATAAATGTGCGATGCGGAGCGAGCAACCAAAATGAACGGGAGCTAAAAACTAGACGCAACTATAACTAATCTGCATTAATCTAATATAAGTCCTACAAATGGTGCCATTTGAAATAACACGAACCGCGGGGTTTTGAAAATAGGGCTACGGTGGTTTTTAAGAAAGGATACGTCTTTTGAAATATCCGTAGATCCCTTGACCTGTCTTTTAAAATACCCACGATCCGCTAGTTTTGAAATAGGTAGGAGTCTAATCTAATCTAACAACTACACTAAACTATATGGCTGAACTAACAAGCTGATCTACAGGTAAGGAAACCGCCTATCATCTGAGTCGATACATATACATACCTGTATATATACAGTCGGTGATCCCGCCTCAATAATATCATATCCATAACCAGACATCCCAAGTCAAGAGTGCGGATCAATCATCAAAATATAGCTCGTACGTAAATCCGTCGTACGGCATCCCCAAATCTGGGTACGGTCAATATCACATTCATTATACTATTCATCTGATATCCTCTTTATCAAGTATCATGATCGGGGTACTGATCTACGTCTAGTACAATATTGATACCATCTATGTATGCATGCATGTATGTGAAACACTACGTCAAGGACCCGCTACAACATCATGTCGTATCTCAAATACGAACCCTGCTATATCACCGATCTCACGGCCTCAAATCAAATCTCATCGACTCATCATAAATCCCAAGTACTATCATCCTCAATCCGTATGTGAACACATAGTCCCATACCCATGTGAACACATAACTATATAATCCCGTATAAGCACAAATGAAAGAAGAAAGTATGCAAGTATGGGTGTTGTGTGTGCATGTGTGGTGCGACCACTACTCTAGGATTTCGCGACACTAAATCATCCAAGAACATCAAATATCTATATCATCGATAATATCAAACAAATTATAGTCAAAATATATATATATGTGTGTATACGTATTCGTATATATCACCACGAACTGCGGGGGTGCTATACGCCATCTACCCGACTTCTCCCCGTAGATATAAATCTACTCACCTGGTCCTCGCTCGCCGGTGCCGACGTCGCCACGCCCTTACTTGTCGTCTCGAAGTCCACATGGGTACCTACATATCATAACGCACCGTATCGCATTATAATCCGACTCATGAACAAAACGACACATGAAACCCATATAGGTCAAAACCTATGGTTGCTTTCACAAATCAACCCAAAAACCCTCGACGTCGGCGTACCAACGTCAAACCATCGAGGAAACCCAAACACACCAATCGTGATTTCAAAACTCACTAATTATATAAGAAATAGGGTTTAGTTCATCAAAACCATAAAATTAAACAATTCGTTTTATTTTCCAAAAACCTAGTTAGCACAAATTCCCATTTCGGTTCAAAACTTGATGTTTTACCCAAACTAAATATTTTGACGATTCTAATGGCCAAAATGCTCACTTAATATCATAATTAGGTCATACAAATCTCCTCCATATTTTTAATCTCACGAATTAGCATTAACTCAAAATTCAAGTTTGCAACAAATATCGATTTTAACACTTTTCAAAGTAAAATTCACAATTTATCAATTAAGCACGGTTTTGCATGATCAAAGTCGCTAAACAACAAATTAAAATGCTAATAAAGTCATCAAAACCTTAATTACATTTTAAATCACAATTTATATGTATTTCACTAAAACCTAGTTTGCAAATTACATAATTAATACAAATTTAAATTTAACAAAGATATAAACTACCAACTAGATTAGTTTTAGCATAACAACATGTTAAACTACACAATTTTCCCATGATCAATTATAAGAACCCCAACTTAAATTCACAACCCTAATCTAGAATTTTCCAAACCCTCACTTAATAATTTCAACTTGAAATTAGAAACCAAATTAACATTTAACTACTTTAGCTTATGAAAAAAAAACTAACAAATTAACCATTAGATAAGATTATACCTCACAATTTGTAGATCTATCTTGCAAGAATCTTAGCCTCCAAACTTGCTTCCATGCTCCAAGATCCACACTAGATTGGTTAAAGAATAATGGGTAATTGTTGGATTTGGGATTTAAGAGGTTTTAATTTGATTTTTTCTTGAATTTTTTTGAGCACTTTGTGTTGGAAATGAAGTGGAAAGATTTTGGGGCTGATCAAGGAGGGTCTCGGCCAGATATTGAAGGGGGGGAGGAGAGAGAGGGAGGTAGAGAAAGTGGGGTGAAGTCAAAGTCAAAGTAAGGTCAAAGTCCACCTAATTCACCCATTTTCTTTTCTTTTCTTTCATATCTTTTCCTTTGAAAATCAAGTGGGGAAAACTATGGTGGCTGCTGAATTCAGCCATGGGGATAAGTGAATGGGGGTGTGTGGGTGTGGGTACGGGAGTGGGGTGATGAAAAATGATAAATACAATACCCCAAACATCCATTTACGCTAAAAAAAAGCTTTTTTTCTTCAATAATTTCTAAACCGTTTTGGCAAATGATTTCGTTCCAAAAACCACATGATAAAATTTTATTTAATGTTTTATGATGCACAAAATTTGTTTCAACTCATTCCAATTTGTAATTTTCCCTAATTAAATGTATTAGTGACGGCTTAAATAATAATAAAATAATATTTTTTGCAGAAAATTTGAAATTTCACCAGCGGCTCAATAAACACCAAATAATAGCAATTACATAGCTAGAATATGTATATTTAATTTTTATAATAAGATATTTGCATTTTGACTTTTTACAGAAAACCCCCTTATTTTACCGATTTTTCGAAATATCACCGAAACGATTTTCAAAGCGTTACACCTAGCTCTGTTTACTGGAAACAGAGAAAGAGTTAGTGAACTCTTGGGATTAATACATGTTGATGTATGTAAGGTCCCCTGTCTACATATGCCAAGACCGGTTCTTTGTACTTCATTACATTCTCTGATAATCTCTTAAGATTCAGACATATGTTCCTGTTGAAACACAAGTCCGAACCTTTTGAGATATTCACAGAATATAAGATAGAAGTAGAGAACCAAAATACGGGTATAAGTATTATGTCCTTTGATGTGATCGAGGAGGAGAATACTTGTGCATGGAATACCTGGACTATTCTAATGGAGAATGAGATTCTCTCTCAGCATTACTCCTCCGTATACACCATAGCACGATGGTATATCGGGGCGAAGCAATCACACCCTATATGATAAGGTGTGCTCTATGATGAGTACTACTGAGTTACCTATTTCCTTTAGGGAGTTATGCACTTGAGAAGCTGCATACCTATTGAATAGGGTTCAAATCAAATCAGTTGCCTACCACTCCATATGAGATATGGAAAGGGAAGAGCCCATATCTTAAGTTAGTTAAGATTTGGGGTTGTCCGGCCTATGTCTAAAAGCAAAATCCGGACAAGCACGAGGCAAGGTTTGTTATGTAGAACTGGAAATGTTCCAGCTATACAAACTGCAGCTGATGATTTGGTAGAACCGAAAGATTCAATAGTAACCAACGAACCTCAGCCTCTCCGCCGATCTAGTAGGGTTCCTCACCCACCTGAGAGATACTTTGGTTTCTCTGTGACAGTGGGAGCGAGGAATGCATCATGGGATGATGACCCAACTAGTTTCACGCTGGCCATCAGGAGTGAGACTCTGTAAGAATGGCTGGATGCTTAGCGATCTGAGATGGAATCCTTATACACCAACAAAGTATGGACTTTAGTTGCTATATCTGAAGGGTTAAATCCTCATCAGGAGCAAGTAAATCTTGAGAAGATTACTTGGTGTAGATGGAAAAGTTGAGACTTTCAAAGCTAGACTTGTTAAAAGTTTGCATCATTTACCAGGCGTGGATTATGATGAAACATTTTTCAAGTAGCTATGCTTAACTCCATCCAGATCCTACTTGCCACGGCTACATACCATGACTACGATATCTGGCGGTTGGATGCCATGACTGCTTTTCTAAATGATGTTTTAGAAGAGTGCGTCTATAAGTACACAGCCAGAGGTCCTCGTAGACAGTGGGAGCAGCGGAAACGTGTGCAAGATGTTTTATATGATAAAGCAGGCATCGCAGAGTTGGAACGTCTGTTTTGATGTAGTAGTCAAAGAGTTTGACTTCATCAAAATGGTAGATGAACCTTGTATAAACAAAAAGGTAGTAGGGAGTATGGTGGTGATCCTCGTAGAGTACGTGGATGACATACTCTTGATAAGAAAGGAGTTTTCTATGCTACGCTCGGTCAATCTCCGCTTATCACAAGGATTCTCCATAAAGGATCAAAGTAATACCTACTAAATCCTAGGTTTTGGATCTATGAGATAGATCTAATTGGATATTAGGAATCTCACTAGTAGTAGTGAGATGGTATCAATCGATCCTGGGGAGAATCACTGGAAGTGTTCCAGGGTGATAAAGACGACTGAATGTCAGTCACAGGCATTGTCTTTACCCTCAGTAAAGGGACGGTATGTTGGAAGAGTTCCAAGCTAGATACCGTGACATACTAGACGATAAAGGCTGGATACATCGCTACTTAAGATGCTACCAAAGAGGCAGTCTGGATGTATACATGTTCATGAGATGAACTTAGTTCCTCCCATTGTGTGAAAATGGAGTTGTGGCTTTTGGCAAGGAACGTCCGTCACATCAGTGATCCAGACATATTCTAGGGCAGTATCACCTGATCATGGAGATGGTTGATCTCCAGGCTGATCGAGGTTAGGAGAGCAGACTCAGAGGACAACACGGCGGATCCACTCACAAAGGCCTATTCCCAGAGAGAGACTTTTATGGGATAGTTGAGTATGAGATACTTCAACCACTGCTACAGATGGCCCTAGTGCAAGTGGGAGATTGTTAGTTATATGTATGCCCTAGAGGCCATTACTGTACATAGGATGTATATTGTAGTGGATGCTAGGACATATATAGGGAGGACTTTCTTGCTCGACATGATAGTATGCTATCTGGTTACTCTTTACCTTAACGTGTGTACTGATTGTCTCTCTGTTACATGTTGGTAAAGCCCTTAGGATGTGTACTTGACTACCTGGACTATGATGCGGATCATACTAGTGGGGACATGGTAGTCCATAAGCACATCCTTCAAGGTCCCTAGTCGTGGGTGTATCGAGACGGGGCATCGATATACCAGAGTAGACTAGCGTATACCTTCTCGACCCATACAGATGGGCGATGGATGATCCCATATCCATTGGTGTTTGACATCAGAGATGATATACGGGTGATCAGTAGAGACTGGGTACACTGGACGGACTCGTCGAGAACTCCCAGATGGTATTATACCTTACGTCAGATGGCAGTTCTCTGGTGACACTGGTACAGAGTAGTCTGTTGACCCGAGATCGTCATCGAGTCTTGTGTGGTTCCCACTGTGCTTTGATTTCCACCTTACCACGTCCAAGAGGGCGTGCAAAACGGTGGTTTTTGGGTACAGTCCCGAATCACATGGAGGCAATGAGCGATAGGAGGGGATTCGTCTCTCCCGGTATAGGGAGTTGATGTTGCGCTGTGTTCGATTGGCTATAACCGGAAATCCCTGGCCAGGGTTGCTGAGATTTACTGGTAAGTGTTACCAGTAGTTTCTCAAACTGTTATAGACCTCATATCGACACGACTTATCGAGCTATTGGGGTCTGACGTTTACCACCCCTAGGCGAGATATGCGACATATCAGACGACGAGACCGGACTGTACGGTAAGTGTTACTGGTTGGATTCACTGGAGTGTGAGCGGGCTTGCTCGTCGATCTTCTGATCGCTCAATACCCGGGTGGCCGTTACGTTTAGCAGACCGCTTGCGGCTTGTGGGTGCTTGATATGATCATCACCTGCTGCCGGCGTATTGACGAGTCTTTAGAGTCCTACACAGAGGTTTCCTGGCTCAAGCGAAACGAAATAGGAGCACATATGAGATATGTGCGGGACCGAGAATAATACTAGTATGTGATACTGTATTCGATTCTCGTGAATTATGACATTGATCGGTTATATGCGATATAACCGGGTTATCGGATCAAGTGTTGATTCGATAAGTTGTTACTATTGATATTAGTCGGTTATATGCGATATGACCGGATCGTTAAATCAAGTGTTGATTTAATGATTTAATGCATAATTATATATTTGATATATTACTTTGCATTAACTAGTATTGGTTCACTTTAAATGGATTTTCTCACTTGGATGTGCAAGTTGTATATGTGATATACTTTTATGCACATGATTGTATCATGTTTGATGATACATGCTTATTTGGTTAAGTGTAAAGAATTAAACCATGATTAAGTTGATGATTAGGGTTTTGCTTATTCATTTATTAATTTGTTTATTTATTTTGAAATCTAAACAAGAATGGTGGCTTTGTTTGTTTTTAGTTGAAGATTCATGAAGGTTTGACTTAGTCACCATTCTTGTCTCATGCTTAACCCTAACCATTTGAACTAACCCTAGTTCATTCTCTACACTTAACTATGGTGAAGAATATGATAAGTAATGATTTTCTTTTCTATTTTAAAATAACACTTATCATATTCTTTCTTGCTTCTTCTTCTTCTTCACTTGAAGAAAGCTTGCTTCATCAATGGCAACTTGAGCAAATGAGTGAGAAATCCAATTCTAAAGTGAACCCACTTCCTATTTCTTCATCCTCTACCTCTTGCCAAGTAGTATAGGGTGTTTTCTTCACAAGTTTCATGACTTGGTGAAGTGGGAGCTTGATCTTGTGATGCCTCGACGTAGATCATCTTCGGCACGAAGCCGACGATCTTGCCCGCCCATTTTTCCGATGAAGCCGACGCTAGAGCCCGGGTTTCGATTTGGACAGCGAGGGGACTTCATCACGGAGCCGTGGAGGTGGTGGACCGGATCTACAAAGGTTGTATGTTCGTTCACTTAGTTATATTGTTAACTAGTTTCATTTGTCGCCTAAAATTCTAGCCAACGATCTTGTTAGGGTTTCTCGGCAACTGTAAAATTTGAAATTGGCATGGTTGATGCCTTGTGAGACCTCATTAGTGTGCCTAGGAACCCTACAAAATGTAGCCGGGTGTCGTAAAGCAGCACCTGTTGACCAGGTGCGAAAGTTTTGCGCAAAAGGTGTTTATCGTGAAACACCTTCGTTCGGTTCTTAACGACAACCGCGTTATCGTAAGCCTCATCCCTAAGCTTGCTCAATTCGTTGAACTGCAACTTCCGATGGCTGCCCGCATCTTCGAGAGACAGATTCAGTTCTTTTATCGCCCAAAATGCGCGATGCTCTATTTCGACAGGGAGGTGGCAAGCCTTTCCGTACACAAGCCGATAGGGAGACATGCCAAGATCGGTCTTATAAGCCGTTCGAAATGCCCAAAGGGCATCAGTGAGTTTCAACGACCAATCCTTTCGGTTCTTGGAAACCGTCTTCTCCAGTATCTGCTTGATTTGCCGATTTGAAACTTCGGCTTGCCCACAGGTTTGGGGATGGTAGGGCATAGATAGCTAATGATTAATAGAATATTTCCGCATCAAGGCCTCGAAAGTCTTATTGCAGAAATGAGTTCCATTGTCACTAATGATCGCTCGGGGGTGCCCAAACCGGGAGAAAATGTTTTCTTTAAGAAACCTAACGACAACCTTGTTGTCGTTAGTCCGGCTGGGCACAGCCTCGACCCACTTAGAGACGTAATCAACAGCGAGAAGGATGTACAAGTTCCCAAAAGAGCTGGGAAATGGCCCCATGAAATCTATCCCCCAAACGTCGAAAATCTCCACAACCAAGATTGGTTGGAGCGGCATCTCGTTCCTCCGGGATATCTGGCCCAAGTGTTGGCACCGGGTGCAAGTCTTGCAGTAGTCATGAGCGTCTTTGAAGAGTTGTGGCTAATAGAAACCACATTGCAAGATTTTCTCATCTGTCTTTCTGGGTCCAAAATGCCCGCCACATGCTTGATCGTGGCAAAATGACAGCACACTCTTGAATTCATCGTCAGGGACACACCGACGAATAATCTGGTCGGGACAGTACTTGAACAGATAGGGTTCGTCCCAGTAAAAGTGTTTTACTTGGGATAAGAATCGAAGTCTGTCCTGACTTGACCATTCAGTCGGTAGTAGCCCTGTGGCCAAATAGTTCATAATATCTGTGAACCAGGGTTCGCGAGATACTGTCAGGAGCTGTTCATCCGGAAAAACGTCGTTGATCGGAAGTTGAGGCGATGGCGAAGAAGGAAGTCGTGAGAGATGGTCGGCGACTACGTTTTCACATCCTCTTTTGTCCTTGATGACAAGGTCAAACTCTTGAAGCAAGAGGATCCAACGTATTAGCCGAGATTTTGCATCTTTCTTCGCAAAAAGATGGCGTAGAGCAGAATGGTCTGTGTAGACAATGACTGGAGAGCCGATGAGATAGGGCCTGAACTTTTCTAAAGCAAATACAACAGCTAAGAATTCCTTCTCAGTTGTTGTATAATTAAGTTGGGCGTCGTTCAGGGTTCGGCTAGCATAATAGATTACGTGCGGCATCTTGTTGATGTGTTGTCCAAGGACAGCACCAATGGCAAAGTCGGATGCATCGCACATAATCTCAAATGGGTGCGTCCAGTCAGGTGAAGAAAGAACGGGAGCAGAAGTGAGTGAGCTTTTTAATGACTCGAATGCAGTCACACGGCTCGAGTTGAAGTCGAATGGCGTGTCCTTGGCCAGTAGAAGAGTCAAGGGCCGAGCAATCTTGCTAAAGTCCTTGATGAACCGTCTATAGAAACCGGCATGGCCAAGGAAGGCTCGGATGTCTCGGACGCATCTGGGAGGAGGGAGATTGGAAATGACCTCAATCTTCGCTTTGTCAACCTCTATGCCATTTTGCGAAATGATATGTCCTAAGACAATACCTTCGCGCACCATGAAGTGGCACTTCTCCCAATTCAAAGTGAGGTTCTTGTCCGTACATCTGGTAAGGACAGCGTCAAGATGCAGCAAACACTCGTTAAAGGAATTGCCGAAGATGGAGAAATCGTCCATGAAGATCTCCAGGAATTTCTCCACCATGTCTGAGAAGATTCCCATCATACACCGCTGGAAGGTAGCGGGCACATTGCATAACCCAAAGGGCATGCGACGATATGCGAACGTGCCGAAAGGACAAGTGAATGTGGTCTTGTCCTGGTCCTTTTCAGCGATGGGAATCTGATTATAGCCGGAGTAGCCATCAAGAAAGCAGTAGTATTCGTGTCCGGCCAATCGTTCAAGCATTTGGTCAATGAAAGGTAGCGGAAAGTGGTCTTTCCGTGTTGCGGCGTTGAGTTTTCTGTAATCGATGCATACTCGCCACCCAGTTTGGGTGCGAGTAGGGATTAACTCGTTCGCCTCGTTAGTAATGACCGTTATGCCTGATTTCTTGGGGACAAAGTGAATGGGGCTAACCCACTGGCTATCAGAGATAGGATAAATGATACCACTATCCAGACACTTCACGATTTCCTTTTTCACAGCCTCCTTCGTGACTGGGTTGAGTCGTCTTTGTGGATCCCTGGCTGGTTTGGCATCATCCATCAGATGAATGTGATGTTCAACGATCAGGGGACTAATCCCCTTGATGTCCGCCATGGACCAGCCAAAAGCTTGCCTATTGCTGTGCAAGACCACAAGAAGGGCTTTCTCTTGCTCTGGAGCTAGAGAAGCCGAGATGATAACAGGGAGGGTCTCGTTCTCACCCAAGTAAGCGTACTTAAAGTGAGACGGCAAAGGCTTGAGTTCGAGCGTTGGAGGTGAAACGATTGAAGGCAAGATTGGTGAAAAGGTCTCGAACTCAAAGAATTCCAGCAAAGGTTCAAAACGAGTGTAAGCGACCGAGTTGGATGGTTCAGGTAACTCATCCGGAAATTCGAAGGATTCAAACTCGGGTGGTGAGTGGCTAAGATCGTTCTAGAAAGTGAAACACTCGTAGTCATTGTCGGGTGCAGAAACAGCAGCAGGTTCGAAGAGGAACGCACTAGTGGCGTTAAGGTTATCGTGATCGAACAAAAACTCCTCGAATTCACACTCTTCTGGGGTGATCTCCTGGATTGAGCAAACGTCTAGTATATGAGCATTAGGTTCGGTGGGCTGATTCCCCAACCTAAAAATGTTGAGTTCAATTGTCATGTTTCCAAAAGATAGGTTCATCGAACCATTTCGACAATTGATCACAGCATTTGAGGTTGCAAGGAATGGGCGACCGAGTATCACCGGAATTTGATTCCGGGGGTTAGCTACAGGCTGTGTGTCTAAAACAATGAAGTCAACGGGGAATATGAAGTCCCCAACCTTGATTAACACATCCTCTAGCCACCCCTAGGATGGGTGATCGATCGGTCGGCCATTTGGAGAGTGCAGTGTGTGGGTTTCAGCTCTCCTACATCTAGTTGCTCATATACTGAGTACGGAAGCAGGTTAACACTGGCACCAAGATCTAATAGTGCGCGGTTGATGTTCTTATCCCCAATGGTAATAGAAATCGTAGGACAGCCAGGGTCCTTCCGTTTTTGCGGTAAAGATTGGGTAAGAGCATCACTCACAGCACTAGCCAAGAAAACTTTCTTGGGTACCTGAGACTTCCTCTTTTTCGTGCACAAGTCCTTTAAGATTTTCGCATAGGACGGGACTTGTTGGACAGCATCTAAAAGGGGAATGTTGATGTTAACCTGCTTTAACAACTCCAGAATCTTCTCCATTTGTGGATTTTGTTTATTGGACCTCAACCGGTTTGGAAATGGAACGTTTTTAAAATTGGTTGAGTCCAATGCTTGTGGAGGAGATTGTGGAGCTGGAACGGATCCCAGAGCTGGTGTTTTCGTGGAGTGAGAATTGGGTCCGTTCAGAGCAGAAGAAGAAGAAGGAGAAGAGCCTTTTGACGAATGGAGAATAGGCTCAGAAGACGAAGAAGAAGAAGAAGAAGAAGAAGAAACGGCCGGGGTGTCTTTATCCTCAATTGTTGTGCCAATGTTGTTGTGCAGCATCCTTCCCGATCTCAATGTAGTCACGGCACTCACATTATGGTTCTGTTGTCCAAGAGCAACATGTACATTATGTGGGTGACCGGGATTTGGGAGTGGTTGAGATGGAAGCTTCCCCTTTTCTCGCTCGCTTAACGCCGCATTCAGCTGTACAATCTGGGCTTCGATGGTCTTGATGCTTTGCCCGTGTGCAGCAGTGTGTTGCACCAAAGACTGAATAGACGACTGGATGTTGGCGGTGGATTGTGTCGATTGTTTAACGAACGCCTCCAGACTTCGTTCTAGCGAGGAAACCTTATCGTTGTTTGACGGAACAAAGTTGTTTTAGTGAAAAGAATTGTTGGGTGCAAAGTTGTTCGTCTGATTTTGAAAAGGTTGGGGTTGGAAGGGCTGCTGAAACTGATGTTGAGTTTGTTGTTGCGCTTGTTGTTGCGGAGGAGAGGGCCTCTGGAAATTGTTGCCTTGGAATTGTTGATGATTCTGATTCCAGGCGAAATTAGGGTGGTTCCTCCAACCGGGATTGTAGGTGGAAGAGTATGGATCATTTCTCGGTCTTTGCTGAAATGCAGCTTTAACCTGATCCTGTCCTTGAGATGGTGGATTGTAAGGACACTATTTGGTTAAGTAAGAAGGATCGGAACAACAAGCACAAATGGTACGAAGGGGAAGAACAGGGGCAGGAGCAGGAGATGAAAATTTGCTCTCTATCGCTTCAAGTTTTCTCGTTATTGCAGCCATTTCAGCTTTCATTGCAATAGAGACATCAAGTTGGTGAATTCCTACCCTAGACTGACCAGTAGAGGTGGAGGAAGAAGAAGAAGAAGTTGGTCTGGTGCTCTCCCATTGAAGCGTTTGTTCCGCAAGGTCGTCGAAGAATTGCCACGTTTCCTCGTCAAATTTCGATAGGAAGTGGCCCTGACAAATGGTTTCCAACAACTGCTTGGTTGCTGGGTTCAGGCCCTCGTATAAGGTTTGGCAAAGTTGCCATTTCTCGATACCATGGTGAAGACACTGAACAAGAAGGTCTTTATACCGGTCAAAGCACTTCCAGAAGGGTTCAGTAGGAAGCTGAGAGAATTGGTTGATTTCGTTACGGATCCTTGCGGTTTTATGATTCGGATAGAATTTCTTGAGAAACGCTTTCACAAACTCGTCCCAACTGGTTATGGAGTGGGAAGCGGTGCTATACAGCCATTTTTCAGCAAGATCACACAAAGTGAACGAAATGACCCGTAGCCGTATAGCATCGTCCGACAACTGGATAGTTTTCATCACGGCACAAACATTTTGAAACTTGTTGATGAAGATATAGGCATCTTCAGATTCAAGCCCATGAAATTTCGGAAGCATGTTAATGAAGTGGGGCTTAATTTCAAAATTATCCCCATTGGCCGGTGGAAGGGAAAGACAGGTGGGAAGTGCAGAACGGGTGGGATAGAAACGATCCTGGAGCGCGATTCGCTGCGGCGCTACAACAGGCGGTGGTGGTGGGTTATTTGCATCCGTAGGAGGTGGAGTCAATCCCGGGGGAGTCAAAGAGATGTTTGGATTAAATCCTGACATCGCGGAAGAAGAGGTTGGTGATGGTGAAGGTGAGGATGTATGAACAGAATTCCGGTCAACGTCGGAGTTGGCAGGCAAAGGTAAGGGTGAAAGAGGCGTGTACGGAGTTTCGACATCTGAGTCGATCGCGTAGTCGGTAGCGACTAACGTAACACGGACTAGGCGGGCGCTAGTGTCCCGAGTCCAAGCGGACATACACTAAACGAGTTTAGTATAGTCAAAGCGGAGAAGGTGAGGGTAAGAAAACGTCAATGGAGAAATACGATAGGAGGTGGGTGAAAAAATGGGATTTTGGCGACAAAGGGCAAGTTTTTATAAAAGTTTTTGGTTTTGTGTTTTTTTTTTAGAAAGTGCTTTACAGAAATATGTACGGACTTACGGCTTCAAGCAATCACAAACAAGATATGCACAATCACACCTAGATCTAGGGTCAGCTAGACAGCTCCTAACTGTTCCAAAGGGCTAGAAATAGGACCTCAAACCGCCTCTTCTCCGCCAATTGCGGCCAGGTAAGTGTCAGGTAAGTGGGAGGCTCCCCACTACGTAAGTAGTGGTCCTAATTAAGTAACCACTTGCCTTGGACACACTTGCCTAGACACCGCAAAGTCGGGATAGGATAAACGGCCGATGCCTGTAACTAGTCCTCTGTCCTATTGAGCACGAAGTCCTTAGGGCTGAGCCTAGTATTTTTTAATTAAACAATGGTCAATGCATATGCTTTTTGTGATTTCTGGGGTCCTGGAAAGGGTGATGAAATCCCCACCCAATCTGGATTAGTTTCAAGCCCCTTAAAGTCCGTATTAATATATGCAAAGCAGTAACAATCAACTGCAAACAATTTTTATTTTTTAGCGCGGCGCAAAGAATCCTGCACAAAAACAATTTATTGGAAGGGGGAAGAGAATTTGCGCAAAGAATGCTGCAGAAAACACAGTTCAGTGGAGTTCAGAGGAGTGGGGAAGAGGAGAGAGAGACTTACAGAGAATTTGGCACCCTGAAGGCACCAAACGGCCGCGGTTCCATGGCCTAAGCTTGCTTATGCCGCGGTTCCGCGGCGTAAAGATGTTCTTGGAGCTTCAAAAATCTTGCCGGTCCTTATTTGGCTGTCCTCTTCTTGTCTGGATTTCCTGAATCTTGATATGCTCACTGTATATGCTCCCGATTTTTACAGTAGACTGTTGGTTCTTTTCTTGATCCGTCGCGGTGTAACCGCGAGATATGGGTCGAACTTCCCACATCTTTGGCACTGAACTCGACCTTTCCTTTTCTCTTGCACACTTGTACAAAAACTAATCAAAAATAATAATATGGTTTTTTTTACAATGTATATTTTTTTTGTTTTGTTTTTTCGGTTATATTTATATTCACAAATTAACCCGAAATTACACAAAGAAATAAACTACCGTCTCCCCGGCAACGGCGCCATTTGATTGGTAGAGTTTTTGCGTGCTTAGTTAATTACCGCAATCAAGACGGTTTCGCTTGTAGCTAGCCGGTTGAGTACGGGTCGTCCGTAGTGAGATGGAAATCTTTTTCTATGTGCTTTAACGAGTTAAGTCCAAATGTCCAGGTTAGTTTTGAGATTAACTATGTGCCAAAATGATATATAAAGAGAGCTTGTTAGGGTTAGGATTAGGTTAGTTTGAGTTAGGAGTCGCTCACTTCTTTCGTTGCCACTCTTAATATCGGTGTTATGGTAATCGGCAACAACGGGGATTAGCACGACTAGGAAGGAACTTGCGAGTATAAGCTAGGCTTTTCAACGCATAAGTTCTTCCTTTTGGTGCTTGTCCGTCCGTTCTTGGCTCTTAGCCTTAACCTCCGGTTAATTCAACCACAACCGGTCTCACTAAGGAATCACCGCTATCATGTAGGATAGGGTGCCGTAGGGAGCGGATTGTGGTTCAATTAACGGGAGTCCGAATTAAGATGTTGGGCAAGAAAAGAGTGAGAGGGATTTCCTTCTCTCAAACTTTCCTTATCCTACCCTAACAAGTATGAAAACTACTCACCCATTATAAGAAGAAGAAAATAAAACAAAGGAGGAAGATAGAAAGAAAGAGGTTAGAAGATTACAACTAGCTATTTGAGACCTCACTTTGGCAAGGATCAAGCTTAAGCATCATTGTTGTTTAAGGATAAAGAAAAAGAGAACAAGAAAGAAACAAACAACAAATAACAACTAGATTAGCAAATGAAAAATACAAGCAATTATAATTAATAATTACAACAAGATAAGCATGGTAACAACAAGAACTCCTTTATTCATTCTTCACTCACAAAAGCTCACTACAAGTTTTTAATGGAGAAGAGATGAGAAGAGGAAGAAGAACAACAACATATATCCTAAAATCTAAATACAAGAATAAGCACCCTTGGCTTTGGCAAGTTCTGGACTATTTATAGGCAGGAAACAGAAATTCTAGGGCAACATTCTGGATCAACATGAAAAGACCAAACAACCCCTGAAAACTCATCAGCCGACAAGCCTATACGGCCGCGGATCCGCGGCCTAAGCATGCTTATGCCGCGGTTCCGCGGCCTTACTAGGGAATTGGGCTTTCATTTTTCGTCGGTTTCCTTGGTTTGTAGTCCTCTTGAGTTTGGTATAGTACTTTTCTCATAATCCCTTCGCAATTCTTCCAGATCTTCAGCAGATCAAAAGGTGATGTGATGTGGATCTTTTGCCATGATTTTCTTGAGCTCCGCATATATATGTTGGATCTTGTGTTGACATTGAGCTTTGTGCATGAAAATGACATCGATTTGCCATTTTGTCCCTTAAACTGGTGTGCGGCAACATACGGATAGAGAGCGGAGACCCGTATTTTATCTGTGGTTGGCAGTAATCTGGAATTTGTCGTGTTTTTCCATGAATTTCACTGTTTAGAGCTGAGAACCTGTATCCTGCAATTGACTAGAAAACACGGCTCAAGAGTACCTACCGATAAACAATGTGATAAAAATTGGGCGGTATAAAAATGCAAAAATCTGATATGAACAAATACCCCCAAACTTATCATTTGCTCATCCCGAGCAAAGCCAATTTATTCACAAAAAATTCCTAACCTCACTTTCGCAGGGAACGCGATTGCACTGAGCATGTGCAACAAGCCGTTAAACCTCTAGGTGTCCCTAGTAGGAGGAGTGTTGTCTCCTGAGGGTTTTCAGCGGATACTACCCACAAAATCCGGTCAAGCTAGTTTTGCAAAATAACTATGATGCAAACCCCTAAAGTTTTGTTTCAGAAAATAACAATTCTATGATCTTAAGTCTAGACTATCGAACCCTTATTTTTCACTCCTCGCTTCTTATTTAACTAAAGATTTTATATGTCTTTACGTGCAGTGTAAATAGTGTCGCTAAGTTCCAGAAGGATCGGTTAAAGTCATCATGTCACACAATAATTCCCAGATAACAATTTTTAAAAGGATCACAAAAGTTTTATAAAGAGTTAAGTATTTTTCAAGTTTCGTTTCCCAGTAAGATTTCAATTTCAGAATTTCTATCTTCCTTAACAGGAAACTAGGTCTTATTTTTCACTCCACCTTTTTCTTGTTTTCATTTCATACACACCTCTGTGAACGTGCAATAGTCTTTATCATATAATAAAACCTTCATATCTCCGCTAGAAATAATTTTTTATAAAAACCTGTCTTTTGTCAAGATTATTCTCACACAAAGAACTGTTAGGAATTTTAACTCGGAGAGAACACTTGCTTGACTTTGTTTTAATCTGGACTTTCTAGGCTTCTTAGCGAACTTTGGGCCAATGCACCCAAACCAGTTGGTTTTAGAGCATTAGGTGTAGAAACACCCCGGCGGACTTAATTACTCAAGTTATCTAGGTCCAAAAACAAAAGACAATGTAGCGTGAAAATCATGATGATTCAATGCGAACGGAGATATAACTGACAGTTAAATTATTTTTTTGGATAAAAGACGTGTTTAGTGGGTTAGGTGTGTAATCATTCCAAACAAGTTTCAGATGGGTTATTTTTCAGAATTAGTTCCAATTAAGGCGTCAATAACATTCCTTCATATTCGCTTCACTTCATAAACTATTCTTGATATTACTTATTTCAGAACAAACCTATTTGATCCTCAGAAAATCATTTGTCCATTTAAAAGTTTTTAGACATAAAAGACTTGTCATCTAATTTCCAAAACTCACGACACGTGTAGTGTGATGTAAAGACGTATATCAGCTATAGTTAACTTCAAAGGAGAGTTATCTTTCAGGTTTTCAAAATCTAAAAATAAGATTTAGTTATTCTTATCTTATCAAACAAAACCGTCGAAATGTTGAATCAGAGTTCTCCCACTAGCTAACTTGACAGAAAAGTTTTTATGTTTTTAGAAAATTTTCTGATTTTTATGGATTTTATAGATTTTAATATGCAGATGCAAAATATACATATGAATGCGAAGGTTAGAAATGCGTACCGAGCGTACCCCCAAACTTAAACTGGACAGTGTCCTCACTGTCATTGCATGAAGAGATCATTGAAGGGTCAAAATTGTCGGTTAGATATACACATTTTTTTTTGTTTTTAAAGAAAAGAAAAAGAGTAAAAATGGAAAAGAATATCCACAAATAAATACAAAATGGTATATACATAACCCCAAACTTATTTGGAACAGTGTCCACTGTTCTTGGCTGGATAACCGAAGTTTGGTGGTAGGCAGAGGAAGATTATGCAGGGTAAACCGGCTCCTGTAAGACCAGGAGCTCCTCTGTTGGTTCGGCGCTAAGGTACGGTTTTAGTCGGTGTCCGTTTACTTTGAAAAATGAACCGTCCGTTGGATTCTCCAAATCCACAGCGCCATGCGGATACACATTCCGCACAAAGTATGGCCCTTTCCAGCGAGATCTGAGCTTTCCAGGATGGAAATGTAGCCGGGTGTCGTAAAGCAGCACCTGTTGACCAGGTGCGAAAGTTTTGCGCAAAAGGTGTTTATCGTGAAACACCTTCGTTTGGTTCTTAATGACAACCGCGTTATCGTAAGCCTCATCCCTAAGCTCGCTCAATTCGTTCAACTGCAGCTTTCGATGGATGCCCGCATCTTCGAAAGACAGATTCAGTTCTTTTATCGCCCAAAATGCGCGATGCTCTATTTCGACAGGGAGGTGGCAAGCCTTTCCGTACACAAGCCGATAGGGAGACATGCCAAGATCGGTCTTATAAGCCGTTCAAAATGCCCAAAGGGCATCAGTGAGTTTCAACGACCAATCCTTTCGGTTCTTGGAAACCGTCGTCTCCAGTATCAGCTTGATTTGCCGATTTGAAACTTCGGCTTGCCCACAGGTTTGGGGATGGTAGGGCGTAGATAGCTAATGATTAATGGAATATTTCCGCATCAAGGCCTCGAAAGTCTTATTGCAGAAATGAGTTCCATTGTCACTAATGATCGCTCGGGGGTGCCCAAACCGGGAGAAAATGTTTTCTTTAAGAAACCTAACGACAACCTTGTTGTCGTTAGTCCGGCTGGGCACAGCCTCGACCCACTTAGAGACGTAATCAACAGCGAGAAGTATGTACAAGTTCCCGAAAGAGCTGGGAAATGGCCCCATGAAATCTATCCCCCAAACGTCGAAAATGTCCACAACCAAGATTGGTTGGAGCGGCATCTCGTTCCTCCGGGATATCCGGCCTAAGTGTTGGCACCGGGAGCAAGTCTTGCAGTAGTCATGAGCGTCTTTGAAGAGTTGTGGCTAGTAAAAACCACATTGCAAGATCTTCTCGTCTGTCTTTCTGGGTCCAAAATGCCCGCCACATGCTTGATTGTGGCAAAATGACAGCACACTCTTGAATTTATCGTCAGGGACACACCGACGAATAATCTGGTCGGGACAGTACTTGAACAGATAGGGTTCTTCCCAGTAAAAGTGTTTTACTTGGGATAAAAATCGAAGTCTGTCCTGACTTGACCATTCAGTCGGTAGTAGCCCTGTGGCCAAATAGTTCATAATATCTGCGAACCAGGGTTCGCGAGATACTGTCAAGAGCTGTTCATCCGGAAAAACGTCGTTGATCGGAAGTTGAGGCGATGGCGAAGAAGGAAGTCGTGAGAGATGGTCGGCGACTACGTTTTCACATCCTCTTTTGTCCTTGATGACAAGGTCAAACTCTTGAAGCAAGAGGATCCAACGTATTAGCCGAGATTTTGCATCTTTCTTCGCAAAAAGATGGCGTAGAGCAGAATGGTCTGTATAGACAATGACTGGAGAGCCAATGAGATAGGGCCTGAACTTTTCTAAAGCAAATACAACAGCTAAGAATTCCTTCTCAGTTGTTGTATAATTAAGTTGGGCGTCGTTCAGGGTTCGGCTAGCATAATAGATTACGTGCGGCATCTTGTTGATGTGTTGTCCAAGGACAGCACCAATGGCAAAGTCGGATGCATCGCACATAATCTCAAATGGGTGCGTCCAGTCAGGTGAAGAAAGAACGGGAGCAGAAGTGAGTGAGCTTTTTAATGACTCGAATGCAGTCACACGGCTCGAGTTGAAGTCGAATGGCGTGTCCTTGGCCAGTAGAAGAGTCAAGGGCCGAGCAATCTTGCTAAAGTCCTTGATGAACCGTCTATAGAAACCGGCATGGCCAAGGAAGGCTCGGATGTCTCGGACGCATCTGGGAGGAGGGAGATTGGAAATGACCTCAATCTTCGCTTTGTCAACCTCTATACCATTTTGCGAAATGATATGTCCTAAGACAATACCTTCGCGCACCATGAAGTGGCACTTCTCCCAATTCAAAGTGAGGTTCTTGTCCTTACATCGGGTAAGGACAGCGTCAAGATGCAGCAAACACTCGTTAAAGGAATCGCCGAAGATGGAGAAATCGTCCATGAAGATCTCCAGGAATTTCTCCACCATGTCTGAGAAGATTCCCATCATACACCGCTGGAAGGTAGCGGGCACATTGCATAACCCAAAGGGCATGCGACGATATGCGAACGTGCCGAAAGGACAAGTGAATGTGGTCTTGTCCTGGTCCTTTTCGGCGATGGGAATCTGATTATAGCCGGAGTAGCCATCAAGAAAGCAGTAGTATTCGTGTCCGGCCAATCGTTCAAGCATTTGGTCAATGAAAGGTAGCGGAAAGTGGTCTTTCCGTGTTGCGGCGTTGAGTTTTTTGTAATCGATGCATACTCGCCACCCAGTTTGGGTGCGAGTAGGGATTAACTCGTTCGCCTCGTTAGTAATGACCGTTATGCCTGATTTCTTGGGGACAACGTGAATGGGGATAACCCACTGGCTATCAGAGATAGGGTAATTGATACCACTATCCAGACACTTCACGATTTCCTTTTTCACAGCCTCCTTCTTGACTGGGTTGAGTCGTATTTGTTGATCCCTGGCTGGTTTGGCATCATCCATCAGATGAATGTGATGTTCAACGATCAGGGGACTAATCCCCTTGATGTCCGCCATGGACCAGCCAAAAGCTTGCCTATTGCTGTGCAAGACCCCAAGAAGGACTTTCTCTTGCTCTGGAGCTAGAGAAGCCGAGATGATAACAGGAAGGGTCTCGTTCTCACCCAAGTAAGCGTACTTAAAGTGAGACGGCAAAGGCTTGAGTTCGAGCGTTGGAGGTGAAACGATTGAAGACAAGATTGGTGATAAGGTCTTGAACTCAAAGGATTCCAGCAAAGGTTCAAAACGAGTGTAAGCGACCGAGTTGGATGGTTCAGGTAACTCATCCGGAAATTCGAAGGATTCAAACTCGGATGGTGAGTGGCTAAGATCGTTCGAGAAAGTGAAACACTCATAGTCATTGTCGGGCGCAGAAACAGCAGCAGGTTCGAAGAGGAACGCACTAGTGGTGTTAAGGTTATCGTGATCGAACAAAAACTCCTCGAATTCATACTCTTCTGGGGTGATCTCCTGGATTGAGCAAACGTCTAGTATATGAGCATTAGGTTCGGTGGGCTGATTCCCCAACCTAAAAATGTTGAGTTCAATTGTCATGTTTCCAAAAGATAGGTTCATCGAACCATTTCGACAATTGATCACAGCATTTGAGGTTGCAAGGAATGGGCGACCGAGTATCACCGGAATTTGATTCCGGGGGTTAGCTACAGGCTGTGTGTCTAAAACAATGAAGTCAACGGGAATATGAAGTCTCCAACCTTGATTAACACATCCTCTAGCCACCCCTAGGATGGGTGATCGATCGGTCGGCCCATTTGGAGAGTGCAGTGTGTGGGTTTCAGCTCTCCTACATCTAGTTGCTCATATACTGAGTACGGAAGCAGGTTAACACTGGCACCAAGATCTAATAGTGCGCGGTTGATGTTCTTATCCCCAATGGTAATAGAAATCGTAGGACAGCCAGGGTCCTTCCGTTTTTGCGGTAAAGATTGGGTAAGAGCATCACTCACAGCACTAGCCAAGAAAACTTTCTTAGGTACCTGAGACTTCCTCTTTTTCGTGCACAAGTCCTTTAAGATTTTCGCATAGGACGGGACTTGTTGGACAGCATCTAAAAGGGGAATGTTGATGTTAACCTGCTTAAACAACTCCAGAATCTTCTCCATTTGTGGATTTTGTTTATTGGACCTCAACCGGTTTGGAAATGGAACGTTTTTAAAATTGGTTGAGTCCAATGCTTGTGGAGGAGATTGTGGAGCTGGAACGGATCCCAGAGCTGGTGTTTTCGTGGAGTGAGAATTGGGTCCGTTCAGAGCAGAAGAAGAAGAAGGAGAAGAGCCTTTTGACGAATGGAGAATAGGCTCAGAAGACGAAGAAGAAGAAGAAGAAGAAGAAGAAGAAGAAACGGCCGGGGTGTCTTTATCCTCAATTGTTGTGCCAATGTTGTTGTGCAGCATCCTTCCCGATCTCAATGTAGTCACGGCACTCACATTATGGTTCTGTTGTCCAAGAGCAACATGTACATTATGTGGGTGACCGGGATTTGGGAGTGGTTGAGATGGAAGCTTCCCCTTTTCTCGCTCGCTTAACGCCGCATTCAGCTGTACAATCTGGGCTTCGATGGTCTTGATGCTTTGCCCGTGTGCAGCAGTGTGTTGCACCAAAGACTGAATAGATGACTGGATGTTGGCGGTGGATTGTGTCGATTGTTTAACAAACACCTCCAGACTTCGTTCTAGCGAGGAAACCTTATCGTTGTTTGACGGAACAAAGTTGTTTTGGGGAAAAGAATTGTTGGGTGCAAAGTTGTTCGTCTGATTTTGAAAAGGTTGGGGTTGGAAGGGCTGCTGAAACTGATGTTGAGTTTGTTGTTGCGCTTGTTGTTGCGGAGGAGAGGGCCTCTGGAAATTGTTGCCTTGGAATTGTTGCTGATTCTGATTCCAGGCGAAATTGGGGTGGTTCCTCCAACCGGGATTGTAGGTGGATGAATATGGATCATTTCTCGGTCTTTGCTGAAGTGCAGCATTAACCTGATCCTGTCCTTGAGATGGTGGATTGTAAGGACACTATTCGGTTAAGTGAGAAGGATCGGAACAACAAGCACAAATGGTACGAAGGGGAAGAACAGGGGTAGGAGCAGGAGATGAAAATTTGCTCTCTATCGCTTCAAGTTTTCTCGTTATTGCAGCCATTTCAGCTTTCATCGCAATAGAGACATCAAGTTGGTGAATTCCTACCCTAGACTGACCAGTAGAGGTGGAGGAAGAAGAAGAAGAAGTTGGTCTGGTGCTCTCCCATTGAAGCGTTTGTTCCGCAAGGTCGTCGAAGAATTGCCACGCTTCCTCGTCAGATTTCGATAGGAAGTGGCCCTGACAAATGGTTTCCAACAACTGCTTGGTTGCTGGGTTCA
This sequence comes from Agapanthus africanus, assembly GCA_030015575.1. NCBI lineage: Eukaryota > Viridiplantae > Streptophyta > Magnoliopsida > Asparagales > Amaryllidaceae > Agapanthus > Agapanthus africanus. Next base: position 474,392,525 of record CM057343.1, read on the forward strand.
GGCCCTCGTATAAGGTTTGGCAAAGTTGCCATTTCTCGATACCATGGTGAGGACACTGAACAAGAAGGTCTTTATACCGGTCAAAGCACTTCCAGAAGGGTTCAGTAGGAAGCTGAGAGAATTGGTTGATTTCGTTACGGATCCTTGTGGTTTTATGATTCGGATAGAATTTCTTGAGAAACGCTTTCACAAACTCGTCCCAACTGGTTATGGAGTGGGAAGCGGTGCTATACAGCCATTTTTCAGCAAGATCGCACAAAGTGAACGGAATGACCCGTAGCCGTATAGCATCGTCCGACAACTGGGTAGTTTTCATCATAGCACAAACATTTTGAAACTTGTTGATGAAGATATAGGCATCTTCAGATTCAAGCCCATGAAATTTCGGAAGCATGTTAATGAAGTGGGGCTTAATTTCAAAATTATCCCCATTGGCCGGTGGAAGGGAAAGACTTGTGGGAAGTGCAGAACGGGTGGGATAGAAACGATCCTGGAGCGCGATTCGCTGTGGCGCTACAACAGGCGGCGGTGGTGGGTTATTTGAATCCGTAGGAGGTGGAGTCAATCCCGGGGGAGTCAAAGAGATGTTTGGATTAAATCCTGACATCGCGGAAGAAGAGGTTGGTGATGGTGAAGGTGAGGATGTATGAACAGAATTCCGGTCAACGTCGGAGTTGGCCGGCAAAGGTAAGGGTGAAAGAGGCGTGTACGGAGTTTCGACATCTGAGTCGATCGCGTAGTCGGTAGCGACTAACGTAACACGGACTAAGCGGGCGATAGTGTCCCGAGTCCAAGCGGACATACACTAAACGAGTTTAGTATAGTCAAAGCGGAGAAGGTGAGGGTAAGAAAACGTCAATGGAGAAATACGATAGGAGGTGGGTGAAAAAATGGGATTTTGGCGACAAAGGGCAAGTTTTTATAAAAGTTTTTGGTTTTGTGTTTTTTTTTTTAGAAAGTGCTTTACAGAAATATGTACGGACTTACGGCTTCAAGCAATCATAAACAAGATATGCACAATCACACCTAGATCTAGGGTCAGCTAGACAACTCCTAACTGTTCCAAAGGGCTAGAAATAGGACCTCAAACCGCCTCTTCTCCGCCAATTGCGGCCAGGTAAGTGCCAGGTAAGTGGGAGGCTCCCCACTACGTAAGTAGTGGTCCTAATTAAGTAACCACTTGCCTTGGACACACTTGCCTAGACACCGCAAAGTCGGGATAGGATAAACGGCCGATGCCTGTAACTAGTCCTCTGTCCTATTGAGCGCGAAGTCCTTAGGGCTGAGCCTAGTATTTTTTAATTAAATAATGGTCAATGCATATGCTTTTTGTGATTTCTGGGGTCCTGGGAAGGATGATGAAATCCCCACCCAATCTGGATTGGTTTCAAGCCCCTTAAAGTCCGTATTAATATATGCAAAGCAGTAACAATCAACTGCAAACAATTTTTATTTTTTAGCGCGGCGCAAAGAATCCTGCACAAAAACAATTTATTGGAAGGGGGAAGAGAATTTGCGCAAAGAATGCTACAGAAAACACAGTTCAGTGGAGTTCAGAGGAATGGGGAAGAGGAGAGAGAGACTTACAGAGAATTTAGCACCCTGAAGGCACCAAACGGCCGCGGTTCCACGGCCTAAGCTTGCTTATGCCGCGGTTCCGCGGCGTAAAGATGTTCTTGGAGCTTCAAAAATCTTGCAGGTCCTTATTTGGCTGTCCTCTTCTTGTCTGGATTTCCTGAATCTTGATATGCTCACTGCATATGCTCCAGATTTTTACAGTAGACTGTTGGTTCTTTTCTTGATCCGTCGCGGTGTAGCCGCGAGATATGGGTCTAACTTCCCACATCTTTGGCACTGAACTCGACCTTTCCTTTTCTCCTGCATACTTGCACAAAAACTAATCAAAAATAACAATATGGTTTTTTTTACAATGTATATTTTTTTTGTTTTGTTTTTTCGGTTATATTTATATTCACAAATTAACCCGAAATTACACAAAGAAATAAACTACCGTCTCCCCGGAAACGGCGCCATTTGATTGGTAGAGTTTTTGCGTGCTTAGTTAATTACCGCAATCAAGATGGTTTCGCTTGTAGCTAGCCGGTTGAGTACGGGTCGTCCGCAGGGAGATGGGAATCTTTTTCTATGTGCTTTAACGAGTTAAGTCCAAATGTCCAGGTTTGTTTTGAGATTAACTATGTGCTAAAATGATATATAAAGAGAGCTTGTTAGGATTAGGTTAGTTTGAGTTAGGAGTCGCTCACTTCTTTCGTTGCCACTCTTAATATCGGTGTTATGGTAATCGGCAACAACGGGGATTAGCACGACTAGGAAGGAACTTGCGAGTATAAGCTAGGCTTTCCAACGCATAAGTTCTTCCTTTTGGTGCTTGTCCGTCCGTTCTTGGCTCTTAGCCTTAACCTCCGGTTAATTCAACCACAACCAGTCTCACTAAGGAATCACCGCTATCATGTAGGGTAGGGTGCCGTAGGGAGCGGATTGTGGTTCAATTAACGGGAGTCCGAATTAAGATGTTGGGCAAGAAAAGAGTGAGAGAGATTTCCTTCTCTCAAACTTTCCTTATCCTACCCTAACAAGTATGAAAACTACTCACCCATTATAAGAAGAAGAAAATAAAACAAAGGAGGAAGATAGAAAGAAAGAGGTTAGAAGATTACAACTAGCTATTTGAGACCTCACTTTGGCAAGGATCAAGCTTAAGCATCATTGTTGTTTAAGGATAAAGAAAAAGAGAGCAAGAAAGAAACAAATAACAACAACTAGATTAGCAAATGAAAAATACAAGCAATTATAATTAATAATTACAACAAGATAAGCATGGTAACAACAAGAACTCCTTTATTCATTCTTCACTCACAAAAGCTCACTACAAGTTTTTAATGGAGAAGAGATGAGAAGAGGAAGAAGAACAACAACATATATCCTAAAATCTAAATACAAGAATAAGCATCCTTGGCTTTGGCAAGATCTGGACTATTTATAGGCAGGAAACAGAAATTCTAGGGCAACATTCTGGATCAACATGAAAAGACCAAACAACCCCTGAAAACTCATCAGCCGACAAGCCTATACGGCCGCGGATCCACGGCCTAAGCATGCTTATGCCGCGGTTCCGCGGCCTTACTAGGGAATTGGGCTTTCATTTTTCGTCGGTTTCCTTGGTTTGTAGTCCTCTTGAGTTTGGTATAGTACTTTTCTCAGAATCCCTTCGCAATTCTTCCAGATCTTCAGCAGATCAAAAGGTGATGTGATGTGGATCTTTTGCCATGATTTTCTTGAGCTCCGCGTAGATATGTTGGATCTTGTGTTGACATTGAGCTTTGTGCATGAAAATGACATCGATTTGCCATTTTGTCCCTTAAACTGGTGTGCGGCAACATACGGATAGAGAGCGGAGACCCGTGTTTTATCTGTGGTTGGCAGTAATCTGGAATTTGTCGTGTTTTTCCATGAATTTCACTGTTTAGAGCTGAGAACCTGTATCCTGCAATTGACTAGAAAACACGGCTCAAGAGTACCTACCGATAAGCAATGTGATAAAAATTGGGCGGTATAAAAATGCAAAAATCTGATATGAACACGCGGCGCAAAGAATCCTGCACAAAAACAATTTATTGGAAGGGGGAAGAGAGTTTGCGCAAAGAATGCTACAGAAAACACAGTTCAGTGGAGTTCAGAGGAGTGGGGAAGAGAGCGGAAGGACTCACAGTGAATTTTGGGATTTGATGGCACCAAATGGCCACGGTTCCGCGACCTAAGCCTGCTTATGCCGCGGTTCCGCGGCAATAAAGTGGAATTGGGCCTCTGGATTTCTTGTGTGTGCTGCCTTGGCTGTCCTCCTCTTTGCTGGAGCTCCTGAATCTTGCTTTGCTCACTGGATATGCTCCAGAATTTTACAGTAGACCGTTGGTCTCGTCTTGATCCATCGTGGTGTAGCCGCGAGATATGGGTCTAACTTCCCACTTCTTTGGCACTGAACTCGAACTTCGTTTTATCCTGCACACTTGCACAAAAATTAATCAAAAATAACAAGATGGTTTTTACAATGTTTATTTTTTTGTTTTGTTTTTCGGTTATATTCACAAATTAACCCGAAATTACACAAAGAAATAAACTACCATCTCCCCGGCAACGGCGCCATTTGATTGGTAGAGTTTTTGCGTGCTTAGTTAATTACCGCAATCAAGACGGTTTCGCTTGTAGCTAGCCGGTTGAGTACGGGTCGTCCGCAGGGAGATGGGAATCTTTTTCTATGTGCTTTAACGAGTTAAGTCCAAATGTCCATGTTTGTTTGAGATTAACTATGTGCTAAAATGTTATATAAAGAGATCTTGTTAGGGTTAGGATTAGGTTAGTTTGAGTTAGGAGCCGCTCATTTCTTTCGTTGAAACTCTTAATATCGGTGTTACGGTAATCGGCAACAACGGGGATTAGCACGACTAGAAAGGAACTTGCGAGTATAAGCTAGGCTTTCCAACGCTTAAGTTCTTCCTTTTGGTGCTTGTCCGTCCGTTCTTGGCTCATAGCCTTAACCTCCGGTTAATTCAACCACAACCGGGCTCACTAAGGAATCACCGCTATCATGTAGGATAGGGTGCCGTAGGGAGCGGATTGTGGTTCAATTAACGGGAGTCCGAATTAAGATGTTGGGCAAGGAAAGAGTGAGAGAAATTTCCTTCTCTCAAACTTTCCTTATCCTACCCTAACAAGTAAGAAAACTACTCACCCATTACAAGAAAAAGAAAATACAACAAAAGGAGGAAGATAGAAAGAGAGAGGTTAGAAAATTACAACTAGCTATTTGAGACCTCACTTTGACAAGGATCAAGCTTAAGCATCATTGTTGTTAAGGATAAAGAAAAAGAGAACAAGAAAGAAACAAACAACAAATAACAACAACTAGATTAGCAAATGAAAAATACAAGCAATTATCATTAACAACATAACAAGACAAGCATGGTAACAAAAAGAACTCTTTTATTCATCATTCACTCATAAAAGGCTCACTACAAAGTTTTAATGGAGAAAAGATGAAAAGAGGAAGAAGAACTACAAAATATATCCTAAAATTTTACACAAGAATAAGCATCCTTTGGCTTGGCAAGTTCTAGGCTATTTATAGGCAGGAAACTGAAAACCTAGGGCAACATTCAGGACCAACATGAATGTACCAAACTGCCCCTGAAAACTCATCATCTGACGAGCCCGTACGGCCGCGGATCCGCGGCCTAGACCCCATGTTGGCCGCAGATCCGCGGCCATATAGAAGAATTAGGTCATTTGCTTTGGTGGTTTTTCCTGGTTTTCAGTACTCTTCAGTGTGGTATATGTTGTTTCTCAGAAACTCTTCACAATTTTTCCAGAATTTCAGCAGATCCAAAGGTAATGTGATGTGGATCTTTTGCCATGATTTTTCTTGAGCTCCGCGTAGACATGTTGGATCTTGTGTTGACATTGAGCTTTGTGCATGAAAATGACATTGATTTGCCATTTTGTCCCTTAAACTGGTGTGCGGCAACATACGGATAGAGAGCGGAGATCCGTGTTTTATCTGTGGTTGGTAGTAATCTGGAATTTGTCGTGCTTTTCCATGAATTTCACTGTTTAGAGCTGAGAACCTGTATCCTGCAATTAACTAGTAAACACGGCTCAAGAGTACCTACCGATAAGCAATGTGATAAAAATTGGGCGGTATAAAAATACAAAAATCTGATATGAACATGGGACTCTAAAGACTCGTCAATACGTCAGCAGTAGGTGATGATCACATCAGTCACCCACAAGCCGTCAGCGGTACTAGCTGGACGTAACGGCTACCCGGGTATTGAGCGATATGAACATCAACAAGCAAACTTGTCCATAATCTCCATGAAGCCTATCAGTAACACTACCGTACAGTCCGGTCTCTTCGTCTGATATGTCACATATCATGTATAGGGGTGGTAAATGTCAGAACCCAGTAACATGATAAGTCATGCCGATGTCTGTCCTATAACGGTTCGAGAAACTACTGATAACTCTTATCAGTAAATCTCAGCAGCAGCCCTGGTCAGGGACTTCCAGTTATAGCCAATCGAGTATAGCGCAATATCAACCCCCAATACCGGGAGAGACGATATCCCTCCTATCGCTCATTGTCTCCATGTGACTCGGGACTGTATCCAAAATCCACCTGCTTGCATAACTCCTCTTGAGCGTGGTAGGGAGGAAATCAAAGCATAATGGGAGCCACACAAGACTCTATGACGATCTTGGGTCTACAAACTAAACAGTACCAGTGTCACCAGAGAACCGTTATCTGATGATAGGTATAATACCAACTAGGAGTTCTCGGCTAGTCCTGTTCGGTGTACCCATTCCCTAATGAGCACCTGTGTACAATCTTTGATGTCATACACCAATAGTTATGGGATCAACCATCGCCCTCTAAGGGACAAGAAACATACACACTAGTCTACTCTGGAATATCGATGCCCTGTCTCGATATCCTCTCGACTAGGAACTGTTAAAGGATGTACTTTTAGACCACCCTGGCTCCACTAGTATGATCTCATCATAATCTTGGTAGTCAAGTACATATCCTAAGGGCTTTATCAATATGTAAGAGACAGATAGTATAAAAATACCAGTCTACATGTTAAGATAAAGGCAACTAGATAGTATACTATCATGTCGAGGAAGAAAGTCCTCTATATATATGTCCAAGCATCCACTATATCATGCAATAATGACCTCTAGGGCATACATATTCCTAACACATTCCACTTCCAATTTAAACCCCCTGCAACTTCATCCATCCTTGGATCTATGAGCGTGATTTGAAGGAAAGCGAATGGCAAAAAATTGATAGCTTCCAACTCCACATCTCTCGGATCTGAGAGATTAATATTAATCACCTTCTTCCTCTGAATTTCGGGACACCCATTAAGGTTATGGTCGGATCTATGACAGTTGAAACATCGGAATCCATATTTATGACAATGAGCGATGAGGTGGTCCGATCTGCCCCATTTGAGGCACCCTTTGAACAGCATCCTCTTATGAGGGGTTTTTTGATCCAATAAAAAGGTATTTTTATGGAGGAAAAAAAGGGTCATTTTTGTGAGGGAAAAGGGTTTTTTTGTGACCAAAAAAAGTGTTACCTTGATTAGAAAAAGAGTTATGATGGTGAAAAGGAGCTTTGAGGAACTCTGCGAAGGAGAGCTGGGGATTGAAGGAAGGAATAGAACAAAAATGAGGTGTTGTGCAAGGGGAAAATGGCCTGACTTTGTTGGAAAGGTTGGTATCCCAACAGAAGATTTTGAAAACTTCCCTCTCGCTCCTTTACTCTTTTCCTCAATTTTCTTTTAGATCTAAAGCAAAATTCATGTGTTCATCTTTTTCTTCAAAGCGCTTTTTCAAACCACAACAACTACCATCATGAGTGGTTTACGACTGTGGGTTTTAGTTACAATCTAGGATTCGGTGCTTTAATTTTGGGCTTTGCATATTCTTCTTCTTCAAACCACCACCACCATGAATAATTTGTAACTATGAGTTTTTAAAGAATTTTTTAGCTTGTAGCCACTCCTCCCCCAACCCAAAAAAGAAATATAGTAAATTCCTTTTTACCCTCTCAAAACTTGGTATTTACTTTTTAAAACCCCTCTAACTCCTCCTCTTAGCATCTAAATATTTAGGGAGATCCTTTAACCATAAAAAAGCTACATTCTTTTTCATATGGACCTTTATATCTTGAGCAACCAAAGAATTTTTTCATAGGTCTTAAGTTTACTACTTATCTGAAGACAACAAATAAAGCCGCAAAAGCATTTGACTTCTACATGACTAGAGAAGAATGCTGAAATTTTTAATATTTTGGGGCTTCAAGTTAAAAACCATTTAAAAATTCTCTGTCATATGAATAGGGATTTGGTGTTTTGCAATTATAAGCTTTACAATTTTCTTCAACTACTACTCCTTCACGTCAAACATTCTAATCACATGAAATCACTAATCTCAAACCATATCTAGAACTATAAACAAAAACCAAATCATATTGAAAGAATAGAGAAAATCCTAATCATCGGATACAGTATAATAGACATATCTCTAACCCTAAAATATCAATTATATTAAAAGAATCAAGATCATTAACCTATGATAATAGGATCATCAAGTTTCCACAAGAAAAATGCTTGATCCTTCGATTGATAACAAGGAATTTTAGATCGAGCAAAAATTACTATGGTTAAGTTAATGGATAAGGTAATTAAGGGGTATAACGGTCAACATGTTAATTATTTTAATGTATAGGGTAGCTATCTTTCAAACGGAATGATGGATGGAGTTTTTCCTAATTTATTTAGATTAAGATATTTATTGCAAAAATCATGATGGTCAGAGATATTTTTATAGCAAGGATATATTATAGATTCATATAAGAATAGTAAGGTTAAGTGAGTTTCCTTGACAATTAATTGTAGTATTGAACTAGTGGTGAGGCCTGCGTATTGTAGCGGGTTTTTAGAATAATCTATGAAAATAAATAAACAATAATTCATATAAATAGCTATGTCGGTGATCATAACTGTAAAAATTCATGGCATTTATGTAATAAACAAAGTCCATGACATTTATCTAAAACATTAAAATTTCATGATAATTGTTTATAATACACAAAGTCTATGGTATTTATCTGAAATTTATTGGAAGTGCATTGTATTTATTTGTAATAAACATAATCCATAGTATTTATATGCGAAAAATGAAATCTCGTTGTATTTATTTGTAATAAATAAAGCCCATAGTATTTATCCAAACATGGAGAAAAATCATAACATTGATTTACAATAAACAAAGTCCATGATATTTATATGGAAAACGATGAAAGATCGTGGTGATTATTTATGTTAAACAAAACTCATGGTATTAATCTAGAAAATTGCAGAAGCCATGGTATTTATTTGTAATAAATAAAGTTCATGGTATATATTTAGAAAATGGTGAAAGTCATGGTATTTATACGCATGAAAAAACTCGAAAGCCCATGGTATTTTAGCGGAAACCTAACAGTGATAAACGAAGTCCATGTGATTTTTGTAAATAGCAAAGTTCACGGTATTTTACCTTTAAAATGTTGGAAGCTCATGCTATTTTTGTGAAAACCCGAAAGGATTTTGAGCAATTGGCATAGTGGTAAATAAAGAGAAGTTTTGTCAAAGTAAAGAATTCACAATTTTATCTCTACTAACTCACAAAAATAACAAAATTGCAAACTTTTTTATTTTTCCCACAAATCCAAATTAATAGAAAGTGGGGTGCAAAAGTGGAAATTTTGAAATATTTACTTTTGATACCAGTTTCTATTAGCATAATAATGACTGGTTTTATGTGTTAGACAGCTAAATAACGAGAACACTTGGCTAAAAAAAATTGCAGGGTTAAATCCTCATGAAGTATCCGGCTGCATCTTCTCCACTAAATCTAAATGGATATTTTCTTCCTTTCAAGATTGTTGGTATGTATTGAACTTGTGATGATCTTGTCATAATTTCATGCGTCTCCAGCTCACTCTCTTAAGAGTTGCATGTATGTAATAATTTGTGTGAATTATTTACTAACTAACTATTGTGAATATGCTTGTTGTACTATGAAAACAAATTCATCCCAAATTTTTTATCTTATCCAAATATTGAATTTGGTTTGATTAGCTAAGAATTTGGTTTGCATCTAATTATCATCTGTTTGATTGCATGTGGTTAGAACAACACGTGGCTCCAACTACATATGATTTATCAAATCCGGAATTTGGTTGCATGTATTTCCAACTACATTTTGTAGTTGCAAAAGCCAAAAAAAGAAAAAGATTCTTTCCTTGTAGCTAGAGCTGCGCTTGAATTGTAAGCAGCTCCAAAAACAAACGTTAGAATGCATGCTCTAAAAGGACAAGGCATCACTTAACAACGAAGTTTTCTAAAGGATGAATGGGGTCGCATCCTGGTAAGAGACATGGAACTATTCACTTAACTTTTGGATAAATAACCTTGTGAAATGATAAATTTAAACAAAGATTGAGAGTAGATCTTATAAACTTCTTGACTCGTGCTAGACCATGGCTTAATTTTGAGAAAAAAAAATATTATACTTTTGATCAAATTTTACATTAAATCAAAATAGGTAAACTTCGAGTCCCTGCTGGTTTTGGAACAATATTAAATTGATGATGCTGACTACATTCGGACTGTGTGCCTATAATTATTTTATTTTACTTATTTTTTGGTGCGTGATGGCTTGCTAGCATTTGGCAATTTTTTAATTGATATTTATTCTTTATTGTATAATTCTACAACATATTAGAGAAGCAAGTTTACCAAGATGGATGAATAGATTTGGATTGTTTTATCTACAAATGTTCTTATGCAAATGCAACAACGACCAACTAAACCCTTGTTTTGTGAAAAATGGAGTTTGTATGGCATATCAAGTTATCAATCAAATACCAGAACGCAGCTTCAAATACGGTAGCTGGAGCAACATGTAGTTAGAAATGCATTGTAGTTTCAAGTACAGGTAACCAAACAACCTCTTAATATAAAGGAATCAATTCTAATTGGACCATGAATAGACTCGTACCAAGTGCTAGCTCTTCCACATTCTTTGAAGCGCTTTTGACAAGAAATGATTGAATTCAAAATTTTCATAATTTCCATTTTAAGGGGAAAAAGTTCTATGAACAAGATCATCGATGCAATTTAAATTTACACCTCGAGAGCCGCACTTCAAAAAATTCAAACCTTTTCAAGTCTTGCCAACTTTTACTCTCTTGAGAGTTGCATGTATCTATTAATCCGTTCGAGTTAATTACCAAATAAATATTTTCAATATACAGGTTGCGATATAAGCCCAAATGTGATTAGGAGTCTCTGCCGTTGGCAAAACAGCATCCATGCTATGGAATCCGACGGTACAGATTCATCCAAAATCGAAATTAATGGTCGAGATTTGTGTAAAACAGAGAGCCATGTGTATTGGTGTATCCTAAATATTTCGCACGTAAATGTGTGGCTGAAATGGCAGCAGAGCGTCCCTGCTGTTTTTTCCCTAATAGAAGCGACTCTTTTTCCGTCCAAATGCATTCCTTATTTTAAATCCTGACCAAAACTGGATCGAATCAAATTTGGTTAAATATATGATATATATCTTAATATACCACATCCTTTGAATCGCTTTTGAAGGAAAACAATATACATCACATGCGCACAACCGAAATATCTAAGTCCAAATACAATATTTTTATATAATAATTTCCATTTTAGGAGGGAAAAGTTGGATGAAGAAAATCATCGATGCAATTCAAATATGCAACTCAAGCTTCGCATTTAGGGTGTGTTTGGTTCTGGGATTTGTGAAGGATTCTTGAGTTTTGGATTCATGAATCCTAGGATTAGTAAAGTTTGTGTTTGGCTCCCCATTTTTAAGGATTCATGGATCCGGCAAGAAAAGAGGGATTTGTGGGACCCATTGCACTCTTCTCTCTTAAAAAAATCCCCTCTCTTTGTATCTCTCTTTAATTCTCAAGTTCAAATCCCACATTCTTTTCATCAACCAAACAAGAATTACAAGGATCTATAAATTCAAAACTAAGATCTCTTGCAAATGAAATAAGAAATTAATTAATCCAGAAATTTTCAATTGTATAATTTTGAAATCCAAATTTTACCATGCATGAGGCGCCTCATCTAATTTTTTCTCGCAGCCTCAGCTCGTATGCGGGCGATTTCATCGTGTCGCACCACGTTTGTTCCGGCCCGACCCGGTAATGAGCCGGGTAACTACCTAGCCACTGACAAATTAACCACCAACGGATCATGATCCGCATCAATATCATCCGGGTCTGCTTTCCCCATCACGGGACCCGTGGTTTTCTATTAGGCCATTCTGACATCGCGAAGCGTTTATGTGGAGCCCACCACCAGAGCTTCCTTTTACGCGCAGTTTCCTTTCCTTCACACTCAAGTCTCCGCTGATGACAGTCACTCTATATCTCCCCCCCCCCCCCGCGGCAAACACCCACACACTCCAGTCTCTCTCTCTCTCATCGAATCGTCATCATTTAGCAAAGCCATGGCCGAAACATCTCAAGCTCTCGCTCCAGTTAAAGACCCAAGAACAATCGCTAGACAGTAAGCAGCTACTCTCTGGATCTCGATCTTCTCTATCTTCGATTGCTTGCTGCCGATCTCTCCGAGGGTTAATTTTTGTTGATTTGAAATTGGATTGTTGATTGTTGTTGTTTTAGGTATCAGTTGGATCTTTGCAAGAGAGCCGTGGACGAGAACGTTATAGTCTATTTGGGGACCGGATGTGGAAAGACTCACATTGCTGTTCTTCTCATGTACGAGCTCCGACATCTGATTCGAAAGCCCGCCAACAGCGTTTGCGTCTTTCTCGCTCCTACAGCGCTCCTCGTTCGGCAGGTAAAATAATAAATTTAGACAAGTTGTTTGGGAATAATTGGGTTCTGATGTTGGTGAGAACAAGAAATTAGAAGTTTGAAACCTTTTCATACATCATGGTTGCTTGGGAATTGATGTCGGGCCTTTAAGCGAAATTGTAATTGTATGTGAATTATTATAGTAGTGCCTCCCACTCTGCGAGAGTTTGAGGTGAGTATATATCAATGTATCAATAAAGTTAGAGAAGTTTGTGTGTGTTTGTCAAAGTGCCTCGCATTGCGGCACAAATTATTTGAATTAACTAGCTAGGTACATGGTAGAATCGTGGACATTGTAGTAAAAAGAATATTGAAATGGATGTAGCCGCCATACGAGAAGGCACAGAGTGCTGATTTTTGACCACCTCAGGAGAAAATTTTCCTCCTACAGCACATGATACCAGTTATCCTTGTCCCTTTATAACGTGTACATTTACGTATAGAGTGAAGTTTTGGCGTAGAGTGCCAACATGTTCCCCGAATTTTGGGGGAACGCCAATATTGCACAAGTTGATGAGAGAGATACCACCGTTGCTGATAGAGCAATGAGGACCATTGAGTACCTGTTTAATTGGAGAAATGACGTATCGCCTTGAACATATTTGTAATGACGACTACTTTTCCTTTCCCACTGAAGGCTATAGGTGATATAGCAAGGTAAAGGACAACTTTTGTTAATTTATTCATCATTTAAGTTCGTTGTTTTTTAATTCCAGTTTTGGTTACTTTCCCGTGTCTTACTTTCAATTACATCTCTAAGAGTAGACATGTTAGAAGATTTTGGTGGAACCGCAAAATGTACAGTCAGAGATTGGATACAATTATACTTTGTTGGCATCCACACCCTCCAGACTAGCACATAACCAGTATGAAATATAAATGCTTAAATGAACACAGGTACCAAAGTTAAAATATAAACAAAGCCCAATTGTGGCTTTGAGAGGAATTATTTCCTCTCGCATTTATGTCGAGCATTACATAGTACATGTGCATTACAGAATATTCTCATAGTCAACATAAATAAGTGTTACCATCATGTAATTGACCTAAATAGGTCATCCTACCCAGCCTGACTTGTTGCCATCATGATCATGAAGCGCAAGACCTTCAACTCATGAAATTTGTAATCTATCATAATTTTGGTAGATGTGAAAGGAAGCCTTAGTCTGAGTGATCTCTCATGTTGAGATGTGAAATATCAGAAATGGACATTGTTCCAGTCCCTGATCTCGCTTGTGCAGTACCAATCTTTTGCAACCTTTCGCGTTATTATTTTGGAAAGAGACATGAAAGCAGCTGCATTCTTCTTTAAGCAACGAGTTAAGATAGCCAGATAAGTTTGAAAGTAATATTAATTAATATGCAACACTCTTGATCGGAACCTAGTACGTTTGTTGTGTAACGGTCTTCAAATTTCCAAAAGTAAGGGAGTCTGATTATGAAGAGGAAATATGGTAGTAGATTGCCAATTACACAGCAGATAAGGTCATTGCATGATGAAGACGAAATAGATTACCGGTTACATGATTCGCCCATCATCAATGGATGATGGTGTATGAATCATGGTTTGAAATCATGGCCAATCCCGATCCGAGATGCTTCATTCCGATCCAAGAATGACCGTCCAAGTCCGATACCAAGTAACATTGTGTTTACCATTTGATATTGAGGTTTTCATATATAGATTATTTATGGTTAGTGGTCTTACTAATGAGTTAATGGGCCCATTAATGGTTTAATGCGTTTATTATAGATTATTGGGTATTACGGTTAGTTGAACACCATTAATACGACTTTAGAATTATTGATCACAAAAGAATTTGACAAATTGTTTATAATTACCTTAAATGTTTATTTTAAAAAATTCTTAATTTTTCTAATTTGTTTTTCTCAACCCATATTCCGATCCGATACAGCCAACACAGCCGAGATTGTTGATTTCGATCCCAAAAACGATCATCTGATACCAATTCCGATACTGAGATTTTAAACTTTGGTCTGAATGATATTAGTGGATACGATCCAATTAGCTTCACAGTTGTAGAATGAATTGTATGATGATTCTCCAATATAAAAGCATCACATGTCTCACTTAAGTAAATTGTCTAAATTATCCGAGGAAATTTTTCCATATTTATTCATATCATGGCAGGAAGTATTTTCTTCACCCTATGTTGTCATTAAAAGCATCTCCATTTATAATGGTAAGTTTTTTCAATTGTGAGAAGCTAACCCCTAAACTTTTTGTAGCAAGCCATGGTCATACAGAATCACACTGATTTCAAGGTCCGGAGCTATTTTGGCAATCATAAAAATTTGAAGGACCATCATGACTGGAATGAGGAGATTGAACAAATAGAGGTCAGCTTTCTGTTTCATTTTTCCAGCTTACAAGTTTTTTCTGCTAAATTTTCATTTATTTATTTATATTTATATTTCATTGTCGATATATCCAATGTTGTTCCTGTGTTTCTTGTTATGTAGACAAATTATCCTGTGATTGGCTAACATTTTAGAAGATGCCAATCGCACTTGCACCACATCTACCATTTGCTCATTCCAACTGCATCGGGATGTGATATACTGATATCCATCTCTTGTATTCTGATTGTTTGAGCAGTTCAAAAATATTGGAAATGGCCTCTTTTTTCCCTCCTTTTTAACTGTTTGTGTCACTTTTTATTTTTGTTTTCTTTGGTCTTGAGCTAATGTCTATTAACATTGAATAATGCTTTCATGTTCTATGTAGGTTCTTGTTATGACTCCTCAAATACTGCTACATAATTTAAGACACTGTTTTATCAAGATGGAGCTAATTGCACTTTTGGTTTTTGACGAATGTCATCATGCACAAGGACAAAAAAGGCATCCTTATGCCCAGATTATGAAGGTTCTCTTGAATCAAAATCTATAAATAAGGCCGAGTAGGTTTGAAGGAGATGTTATTTTTGATAAAAGTGTTGCCTTGCTTGATGTCCAGGAATTTTACAAAATTGACTGCCCAAGAAGTCCTCGTATATTTGGCATGACTGCATCTCCAATCATTGGCAAAGGTTATACAACTCCTTAAATTTCAATTCTTGTCCCACATCTGGCCTTTTAATTATATCTTGATGTATGTTTACTAAAAGGTAATAATTAGTTCTTTCTAGTAATTAATTCATGGAATATCATGGAATATCAACATATTCATGGAATATCAACAGTCAATGTTTGTCCATACATTGCATCTTATATGTATTATACAATGTCATTCACCTCATGCGATAGATTTAATATAACCATCACCAATTATTTCTTTTGATAGGATCCCATCTATGCTTGCTAATCAGTTCTCTTTAGCAATACCCCAAACATCAGTTGAGGAGAATTCTGAAAGTTGTCAGAACACATGTTTTTTTAGTTTGGGAATAATAATAAAATACATTTTTTGTTGTCCAAATGAAGAGTCGATTTATGATTTCTTTTTGGAACCAAATGAGGATTCAGTTCACCTTCTATTTTTGAAATGCTTAACCGTTTCCTTTTTAAGGTTGATAAGTTTTCTGTTTTACATTTTTTGACATATTTTTTATTATTTTTAGGTGGATCCAATCAATTGAACTATACCAAATGTATCAACAGTCTTGAGAATTTACTTGATGCAAAGGTGTGTTGGAATGGCATTGTAAACTTGAATTAGACAAAATTAGAATTTGGGTAGACATTTGTTAGTCTATCACAATCTAAATATGATATTGTGTCGCGTCCTAATTTTTTTTACCTTGACTGTGTAGATGTGTTCAATTGATGACAATGTGGAACTTGAAAGTTTTGTTGCTACTCCAGATATAAAAGTCTTCGAGTATGGTCCTGTGCAACATACTGAACATAGCCTTATATGTATTTATCAAAGAAAACTTGATGAGATAAAAAACCAGGTAAATCTCGAGCATAAATCCATGCAAGATTTGTATTATATTCTTCCTAGTATATGCTTATAGCCTTTGCTTTATGAGCAGTGCGTGTGCATGATACGAGAACAGATTTGTGATTTAAAAGATTGTCAGAAGCTGACAAAGTTGGTTTTGAAGATGCATGACGAGGTGGTTTTCTGTTTGGAAAGTATCGGACTTTATGGAGCAATACAAGTGAGTCAGCTCCTAATATTTCTTATACTTTCAACTTATTGTAATGATTGGTCTCATTATTAATGCTAAATCATACATTGTCTCTGTTCTTAATTCTTTCATGTTCACTACTTCATTCTGCAAAGCATATTCTCATGCATTATGTTTATGTATTTAGGTTGGTGTTATACTGTAATAATGAGTTACCTTGAACCTGACGTTGCAGTTATTGCAAGGCCTAACCTGAATGTAAAGCTATATTTAGAAACCCCAAAATATCTGTAGATTCTATACACAAGATTAAGGTTAAAAAAAATTCTGAACAAGGAAACATAGGTCTAATCTGGAGCAGGAGCTTTCTCCAATTTCAAGATTCCAGGTGGTTACGCCCTTCATATCATCATGTTCGGGAAAAGCTGGTCAAGTGTCCATGGGAATATTATAACTTTAGAAGCAATTTACCCAGAAACTGATCGAATACAAGAATATAAACGATATTCCTTATAATTAAATGACAAGGGGAAAAAAACTATTGACTTCGAGATCACTGGATCATTTTTATTTGCGCAACGATTTTGTATCAAATCGAAATCATTGCAAAAGGAGGTCCAAGTTTAATGATCTTATAGTTGTTACATTCAGAATTCGACTAAGAAAATTAATTTAGTTGGTCTTATTATCTTAATCATAGTGGATTTAAAACTCTCCACCCAAAGAGCAATATCCTCTTTATTATACCCTTTGGTGTTCCATAACACCTACAAATCATCTAGAGTATAGGAGTTCTTCAAGACTTTTTAATGTTCAATAAAATCACTTTGAACGTCCATAACATCTGTAAGTCATCTAGAGAGATGCAACTCCTCTAGACTTCTTGGTGTTTTTATAACATATGCAAGAGTAAGACTTCTCTTCTTTTGATTTCTTGATGCTTCATAGCACCCAATAGTATAAACTACTGAATGCTTTATAGAGTACAAGATACTTCTAGTTTTAAAACATGTAGTAAAGCGTAAGCATGGAGTTCGAGAAGAGAAACAAGATAAAGAGAAAAAACATAAAGACGCTCAGGCTTTAACTTTTCTTGCTATTTATTCAGGCAATTTGGTAGTCACAATGACCAATTAGGCCACCGCGGCAATTAAATGTTTGTAGTTGAGTCAATCGGGAGGCAAATATGCCATCAAGTAATTAATGAGCCGATACAGGTATATGTTCTGTACTTCACATCAGAATGATATAGGATGCCTTAATTACATCAATTAATGTAGGGTGCCTCCATTAGCCCATTACATCCAGATACACTATATAGGAGACATTTATAACAAAATAATATAACATGCCGAGGTTGATTTACCATTTTTGAACAAAATATAGCCACAATTGTTTTATATTACCAAAAAATTTGAATTCTCTACTTGTACATATGAATTAGATTATTACTTTAAATATCATCATTTAGTAATTAATGCAAACATTAGCTATCATATTTAACTTGTACTTCATTATGGGAAGTCTGGTTAGGAAATTTTTTTATTCATGCAATTTAACCTTCTGTGACTAAAGGGTTAACGTCCTAAGGTTCCAAAGACTTAACCATTAATAAAGAAATTGTGCAAGCAATCTCTTGCGTAATTTTGCTAAAGCGTTAATCTTCTTCAAGTCATAATGTTGCATTCCCTTAACTTAGTTCTTATGATTTTAACACCGCAAATTTTCCATTTATTTTCCTGATGATTAGGTAGAATATATTAGCTGAATTTCCTTTTTGTGATGTTAATTCAGTACAACTTCATTGATTAAACGTTCTTGCCTGCATCTCTAACTTTTATTATATCATTATTTTCCTTGAAGGCTGCACAAATTCTTTTAACTTCTGATGGGTCGGACTTTTCGGAAATGAAGGAAGATAATGATAACAACACTAATTTCCTAGAAAATCACTATTTGAAGAGGGCACACTCAATCTTATGCTGCGACATTTTGGATGGTATAGCTGATACTGCATTTACAGTGTATCTATATTTCGTTACAATAATTTTGAAGTTGGTAGAGTATTTTGTTTTACTTATCGATGCTGCATGAATGCACATAGGATAAATACATGCATACACCGTTATCGAACTGACCTCGTTCCCCTGGGTACCATCAAATGCGGGCGTTTCCATTATATTTAGATGGAACCATAGGACCACTTTTTTGGAATATGAGCACCTACCCAAGCGAAGAAAAACTTCCACTGCTTTGTATATCAAAAAATATAAAAGAAACAAAAAAATGAAAGTAATGGTAACTTAGTAGATGTCGCTGAAGTAGATATAGTTGCTGTCATTGGGGGACATGGGTTGAGTTCCCTTGGTGAATTAACTTCCCGTGCCTTCTCTCTTTCAGGACAATGGACCCCATTAGTGATGAGTATTACAGCTTTCACTTGCGAATCCTAACCAATGTTTAAAATCTCGGTATTGGCACCGATATCGAATGATCACTTTTGGGATCGGAATCGGCAATTTTAGCCATATAAGCCTTCTTGAATCAGGGATATCCTGATTCTATATCATTTGAGAAATATAATTTTCAAGAATTGCGATTTTTTAAAATAAGTTACTGAAATAACTATAAAATTTTGGCAAATTTCTTAGTAATCAGTGATGTTCGGTCATATTAATGGTGTCAAATTAATTATAATAACCCAATGACCTAAAATAAACACATTAAACAATTAATGAACTCATACCCCATAAAAAACCCTTAACGATTAATAACCTTAATACTAAAACCTTACTAATCGAATGATAAACCCAGATTACTTGGTGGCGGAAGGTTTCAGTCTCTCATAACTCAGACAATCATTTTAAGAATCAAAATCCGCCATCTCATATCGGGATCGGCCGAGAGTTCGAACCATGATCCTAAGCTTCCCGTACTAAGAAAAACAAAGAAACATATGAAACGAACCACAATTATGGCAACCATGTGCAGACTTGCATCCATCTATACAGACATGCATATGCGCCAACATCCAATAGATGCCAATGATGCCGAGAGGGCCTGCACTTTTTTTTATTGATGACTCATGTTTCGAATCAATGACCTCTTAAGGAAAGTTGTATAGTAGGGCTATGCTTATTTATTCTAGATATCATGCATTATTATTAGGCTTATTTCCAAAAAAGTACCAAATACTTTGGCTCAGTTACGAGAAATTACCAAAAACTCTCATAATTACAAGAAACTACCCTGCTTTAAAAGTTTTGTGATAGTTTCTTGCAAATATTTCTGACATGGCACCTTAGTTATCATAGTTTTTAAAAGTTTTGTGGCAGTTTCTTGTGGTTTTTGAAAATTTTGTGGTAGTTTCTTGTAGTTTTGAAAGTATTTGGTAGTTTCTCATAATCGAGCCAAAGTAATTGGTAGTTTTTGGAATTAAGCCTATTATTTATTATTTATACACCTTTATCGCTTCCATTCTACCGGACATGACAAGCCCATAGAGTTTAACCAAATACTTTTATATTATGCAACTAGGGTTTGGTGAAAAATTTCCTGCTTGGCAGAAGGGAATTATATGTGTCATCCAAAGATGATAACCAAAATGGAGTTATGGGACAATGGTTTTGCCATCCAAATATTGAAAATTAACAAATAAACTTTGAATTTTTGACTTTGTCTGCTTGTAAAAAATGAGAAGATTATAGGGTGGCCATTATTCAATTTAAACCGAGATACTTAATCAAGCCAATACGTTTTATATTCATCTTGAAGAGGATGTAGCTTTTGCTTCAGCAATTTTTCAACCTATCTATGGCTTTTTATAGTAAGATATTTAAGCTGTCGAGGCATTTCTAGCTTATAAAACAACGGTTTGTATCTAGACACTTAGTTTCTTTACATAGAATGTTGGCCTTCCAAAAAATTGGATAGCCAGGTCACACAATATGAATTATAAAGCTAAAGAAAAAGATATGCAAATGCAAGCACTCTGATGATGCTAACCTAATATTGAAGAATAAACCTAATAATATTACCCTGTTTAGCTTTTGACTTGTGTAGTGATACAAACATGTAAAAGGAAAAACGTAATAATCCTATGATATGACGCAATGATTAAGAATGGTCCAGACATGAATCATGCCATGCAATACTAAAATCTATACGTTAACTAACACATAATACATTAAAGAGATAGAACGAGCATTAAATATCTCAATTATCAAGGGTCTAGAACCCGATTTTTAGTTCCAATCCTTCTAAATTTGGTCACTGTTGGTGGATTTCAGTTAGTTTGTTGGTTCTAGTATGAGTTACTGGTTAATATATATATATATATATATATATATATATATATATATATATATAAAAGAAAAATGTATCTACATCCGGATATAGAGAACTTCTCTATGGCTCTAGTACAAATCACATGGGAAAATGTGTGACCCCCACGGCATGTGCATTAGACTCACATGGTTTCCCATATGATTTAGCCTTGAGATGTAGATAAGTTCTCTACATCCGGATATAGATACATTTTTCTCTATATACATGCATACATATAATTATATATAGTATTTAATATATTTTACATAACTTACGTATAAGACATTTAAATATCATATATATTAAGAAATAATAACTAATTAAACCTAGAAATCCAATACCCACCTAACTAATTAAACAAATCCAATATCCAATGACCAACTTAACGAATTAAGTCCAAAATACAAATCCAAAGTTGAACACTTAACCCCAACTTCTTAAGTTTAGATTAAAATATCAATTTCTTAGGCCTAAACTTTTTTAAACTTGCCGAAAATTTTGAAAACTAATCGAAACTGCCCGTAACATTGGAAAATCGGCTGAAACTGATCAAAACCATTTTGGCCAACTTTCAGACCGACACTCTTTGAAGTGACCGAACCATTCTTAATGAGTTTGAGCTAAAATCTCAAGTCATGCAATTAATCTTTTGATTTTAACTGGCTTGAAATAGAGCCCGAAATACCATATGCATTTAAAGAATTCATATATATATATATATAAAAGAACGAGTGAGATGATTATATATTTATCTATGAGTGTGTACGGGCTTTTGATATAAGTGGGTTCCAACAATAAGACTCAAGCCTCGTTGAGGTTTGTCCATATTTTATATCTTATACCCATGTATCTCTCATAGTTTTTTCAACGTGGGACTATATTAGTCTCACTTCTCAACACTCCTCTTCACGTGCAGCCATCATTTTTTCTTAGTGTGGTTGACACGTGAATTGCACAGCACTTATAGAGCTAGGTCTCTTAGAGACTTTTTTGTGTTTGTAGCCTGCTTCTTTCAGAGATATTGTTGAGGTTCCGTTCGATCCGGGCTCTGATACCATAGTAACCATATCAGGTATATCTCTACTATCTCAGTTAGGTATATCTCTGTACGGTTGGGTCGTTGTGGATGGAGGAGTCGTACTTTATCGGGCAGTAGGAGTCTGATCCGGATAGCCATATTTTCCCAGTAGAATTAATCTGTATGGGTGATTGATTGATTTCTAATTTAGAGTGTGTAGTAACCGCAATCAATAATGGTGTCGCGTGTAGCTAGCCGAGATGAGTACGGGTCATCCTTAGAGATATGTGGAATCTTTCAATCTTACTTTAGACGTGTTGAAAAAGAAGAAGAATAGAAGAATAAAGAATAGTGAAGAATAGTTTCTAGATCTACGTCAAAATATGGATATAGAAAATAGATCTAGTTTAAATAAAGATGTAGATTTTATATCAGAAGAGGGCTTATATGGTTCGTTAGGATTTAGTAGTAATGGAAGATTAATAAAAATGACTCATTTTATCTATTGATAGATTTAAAACTAGATTAATAGTGATGAATGAGAATTAGGGTTCTTTGAAGAAACTAGTGTTTCCACACCATTGACCCTTGTCCTTTCATTGATCTCTATTCATGTTCAGCCCTTAACAAAACAATTGTTAATCTAATCTCAAATCGCGGTCAAGACTATCAATAAATTGATAGTGCGCCCGATTAGGATGTTAATATTTATTTTGCTAAAGTTTATAAACTTCATAAGACTTAAAAGAAGTTAAGAAAATTTTCACCTTCCATTGATCTATCTCTAATCCTACGAACCCTATCAAGCGGTGAATTACTCGTGCATGATGAAGATAGAAGAACAGATAGAGATCATGATGTAAAAATAAATGCAATAAGAATAAAACAACTACCTTTATTAATCAACTTGATCAATTACATTTTTTGTTTCTTTAGAAGTGAAATACAAATTCTAGTTTGCTTCTCGATCTATCTTGAAGGAGGTAAATGAACAGCTGATTGATCAACCTGGATGCGTGAGTCAACTTGAACTTCATGATCTCTTCGGTTTGATGAATTTCCAAGAAGGGCTCTGGGTTCTATTTATAGTCACAGAAGTTGCAATCCCTAGATTCCATAAATTATGGTTTGTTGAGACGATTCTAAACAGAAAATCCCACATCCCAACTCCCCATTTAGCCGCGGATCCGCCGCCAGAAGTAGGGTTTGGCCGCGGAAGGGCCGCACTTTGGTGGGGTCTTGGATGCAAATTTCTGAAGATTCATCTAGTTGACATGTGGTGATCTTTTGGATATCTGGATTTTGGAAATCTTCTCTAAGTCTCTGCCAGAATTGATTTCTTCGATTTACTTTAATATTTCTGCAGATTTGGTCTCGATATCTCGGATTTCCTTGATTCCAGTCCTGATGTAATTTCTACACAATATCTCAACAAATAATGTTAGTAATATTTGGTATTTTTGAGATATTATCCTAACCATTTTATATGATATTATATTTTAAGAATATTGATTAAGAATATTTGATATGATATGCATATTTAAATTATCAAAATATTATATAAATATTATATGCATATATTTTCCTTCATAATGTTAATTATAATATATAAACATATGAAAATAGTATTTTTACAGATAAACCCTCATATGTGTCATATTTATAATAAACATCTTTACATATTTAAGAAAAGTAAGGAAAATGTCATATCAAAAGTGCAGTTTTATCGACTGAAAAAATACCCCAAACTTAACTTTGATCGTTCCGAGCAAACTAGTTATTCAAGAGAAGGAGAAAAAGAAAAACCTAAGTATCACATTTTCGTAGGCGACACGATTGCACTGAGCACGTGTAACAAGCCGTTAAATCTCTAGGTGTCCCTAATATGAGGAGTGTTGTCTTCTAAGGGTTTTCAGCGGATTACACCAACAAAATCTTATAATAAAAGAAAGATGGTGAAAATTACATATAAAGATAGGAACTATAAAAGAAAGAACTTGAAAAGAAGAGTTTCCAACTACACTAGCTTTTCAGTTGCTATGAGCCCTATCTTAATGGTCGTGAAAAAATGTTAGAAATCACATCATTCTTCAATAAAATATCGCTTTTAGTCTTCCTCTCTATCTTTTTTCCAAACATTGATCATGTATCTCTACGTGTGTAAAAAACATCTATACACTTAGAGAATTCAATTCAAGTTATCATACTCTTGTCCATCTTCTTTAGTATTTTTTAGTTGGTGAATATTTTAGATGGAATTGCTCACACACCCTTCATGCGACCGTTGATACTTCTTGAGGTACTAACCGACCGATTACCAAATGTGCTCGCTTGCTCGCTTATTTAGGCGTAATTCCTTGACTTGCAACATCTAAGGCTTAGCAGTAGCTCTCAAACCAGTTGGTCTAAGGCATTAGGTGATAAAGCACCCTCGCTATATTTTTTTATGCTGCCTTGGTAATTACAAAACCAGTGTTTGTTTTTTTCCTTCACCAATTTTTTTTACTTCATACCAAGGCTTTTAGACAAGAGCATTTCAAGGTATTCTCTACTTTCTCAAGTTCGAGATGTGTGACTGCGTGTAGTAGGGTATCAACGTTCAAATGTTTGGACTCAAGAATATGGACTATTTTTCAGACTTATTTTTATCCTCAGATTAGTAATTTCCTTCATCTTACTAACCCTAGGGACAACAGCTCATAACTACTTATTACTAGTTTTGTTTAAGAAAACATCTAACTTTCGTGCTTTTCTTAAACTATTCCTATCTTTCATACATAATTTTTTACTTTCTAATATTTTATTATCAAAAGAAAATTTTATATAATGCCTAGTGCCAAAAGATAATTCAGTGAATACAAACCTCCCCCCAAACTTGTTTTCAGCAGTGTCCTCACTGATATTGTTCTTTGAGCGCATAGACCTGTAGACTTGGGGAGAGAAAATGATATGGGTAAAATAATAGTTAAATGAAAACTACCCCAAAACGTGTACTTTGGCACGCACGGATATTCATTTAAGTCATTTTTCACCCAACTCCATTCTTAAGATGAGACAATGTTACCGAGACATGGAGGTGAGGCGGAGGAAATTTAGTTATAATAGAGCGGCTCCTGTAAAAATATGAGCTCCTCCGCTGGGTCAGCAGAAAAACACGGTTTTAATCTATGCCCGTTTACTTTAAAAATTGAACCGTTTTTAACATTTTCAATTTCTACTGCCCCGTGTGTGTATACATACCGCACCATAAAAGATCTTTTTCAACGAGATTTTAGCTTACCCGGATGAAAATGGAGACGGGAATCGTAAAGAAGGACTTGTTGTCCCAGTGTGAAGGTTTTTCTAAAAAGGTTTTTATCGTGGAACACTTTAGTCCGGTTCTTTACTATAACCGCATTCTCGTAAGCTTCATCGCGGAGTTCGCTTAGCTCATTTAATTGCAGCTTCCGATAGCTGCTGGCTTGATCAAAATCGAAGTTAAGCTCTTTAACAACCCACATTGTTTTATGTTCGGTCTCGACAGAAAGGTGACATGTATTTCCAAACACTAGGCGGTATAGAGACATACCAAGATCGGTCTTATAAGTGGTACAAAATGCCAAAAGAGAATCCGTCAATTTGGTTGACCAATCTTTAAGGTTTTTAGAAACCGTCTTCTCCAAAATTTGTTTGATCTATCTATTGGAAATCTCAGCTTGCTCGCTCGTTTGGGGATGATAGGGTGTAGAAAGTTTGTGGCTGATTGAATATTTCCACATCAAAGTCTCGAAAGACCGATTACAGAAATGCGTCCCATTGTCGCTAATTATAGCACGAGGGTGCCCGAATTGTGAAAAGATATTTTCTTTAAGGAACTTAATAACAATTTTGTTGTCATTAGTACGACATGGTATTGCTTCCACCCATTTTGAGATACAATCAACCGCTAACAAGATATATAAATTCCCAAAAGAATTGGGAAAAGAGCTCATAAAATCAATACCCCAAACATCGAATATCTCCATAACCAAGATAGGTTGGAGCGGTATCTCATATCTTCGTGAAATCCGACCCATGTGTTGACACCGTAGACAAGTTTTGCAATGATCGTATGCGTCTTTAAATAATGTTGGCCAATAAAAACCGCATTACAAAACTTTTTCCACCGTTTTAGATGGACCAAAGTGACCGCCACATGCCTGGTCATGACAAAAAGACAATACACTCTTGAATTCATTGTTAAGGACACATCTGCGAATGATTTGATCGGAACAATACTTAATCAAATAAGGTTCATCCCAGTAAAAGTGTTTTACTTAGGATAGAAATCGAAGATTATCTTGTTTCGACCAATCGCTAGAAATTAGTCCCGTCGCTAGATAATTCACAATATCCATGAACCAAGATTCGCAGATACAGTCAAGAGCTGTTCATCAGGGAAGGAGTCATTTATTGGCATGGTCCACGTTGGTGAAGAATTGATGCGTGAAAGATGGTCGGTTACAACGTTTTCACGTCTACTCTTGTCTCGTATGACAAGATCAAATTCTTGTAACAACAGAATCCAACGTATTAGCCTGGCCTTAGCATCCTTCTTCAAGAAAAGGTGTCGTAGGACGGAGTGATCTGTATAAACCACTATTGCTGAGCTAATCAAGTAGGGCCTGAATTTTTCTAATGCAAATACAACTGCCAAGAGTTCTTTCTCGGTAGTTGTGTAATTAATTTGTACAGCGTTCAAGGTCCTACTTGCATAGTAAAGTACATGTGGCGTCTTATCAATATGATGTCCTAAGACCGCACCAATAGCAAAATCTGATGCATCATACATAAGCTCGAACGGGTGGTTCCAATCCGGAGATGATGAACGGGGGTGTAGTGAGAGATCTTTTAAGCGATTCAAAAGCAGCCTCGCAATCCGAATCAAAGTGAAATGTTGTATCCTTGGCCAAGAGAAGAGTTAAGGATCTAGCAATTTTGCTAAAGTCCTTAATGAATCTCCTATAAAATCCTGCATGACCAAGGAAGGATCGTATAACTTTGACGCGTTTGGAAGGAGGAAGGTTATGGATGACATCAATTTTAGCTTTGTCTACCTCAATGCCTTTTTATGAAATAATATATCCAAGGACAATACCATCTTGGACCATGAATGACATTTTTCCCAATTCAAGCTTAAGTTCTTATCCTTACAGCGGGTAAGAACCGTGTCAAGATGACGTAGGCATTTTTCAAAGGAGTCTCCAAATATGGAGAAATCCTCCGTAAATATCTCCAGAAAATTCTCGACCATGTCTGAGAATATTTCCATCATACACCGCTGAAATGTAGCGGGAGCGTTGCATAACCCAAAGGGCATGCGTCTATAAGCAAAAGTAGCGAAAGGACAAGTAAATGTTTTATCTTGATCCTTTTCGGCAATGGGGATCTGGTTATAGCCAGAGTATCCGTCCACGAAACAATAGTATTCATGTCCAGCTAATCGTTCTAACATCTGGTCAATGAAAGATAAAGAGAAGTGATCTTTCCTTGTTGCGGTATTGAGTTTTCTGTAATCAATACATACATGCCACCCAGTTTGGGTGCGTGTTTGGATCAACTCATTAGCCTCATTAGTTATGACCGTGATGCCTGACTTTTTAGGGACCACATGAATATGACTTACCCATTGACTATCAGATATTAGGTAAATTATACCACTATCTAGGCACCTGACGATTTCTTTCTTTATCGCCTCCTTCATAACGGGATTTAACCGTATTTGTGGGTCTCGGGTTGATTTGGCTTCATCCATCAAATGTATATAATGTTCAACCATCAAAGGACTAATCCCTTTGATGTCAGCCATTGTCCAACAAAATGCTTGTCGATTTGATCTTAATACCGCCAAAAGTGCGTTCTTTTTCTCTAAATCTAGAGAAGCGGATATGATCACGAGCAAAGACTCATTCTCACCTAAATATGCGTATTTAAGATGAAAAGGTAGCGGTTTAGGATCTAGTGTCGGCGGAGAGATGATAGAAGGTGGGATAAGGGAATAATACTCGGACTCCCTAAGAGGTTCATAACTTACGTAGGATATTGACTCGAAAAGCGCTACTGACTTTTGCGACGAGTCAAAGGATTCAAACTCGGGGATGGACTCATCGAAAATATTATCACTATAATAATTTGCCAGATCAAACAATATCGCACTAGTGTTGTCGAGATCATCATAGCAAAGTACTTCAGCTTCGCAGCTGTCGGAAGCTATCTCGTTGATAGAACATACATTTGATTAAATGAGCAAAAGGTTCAGATGGTTGACTTCGTAGCTTGTAAATATTAAGCTCAATTGTCATTTTCCCGAAGGACAAGTTCATAGAACCCTTACGACAATTAATGACAGCGTTAGAAGTTGCTAGGAAAGGTCGACCGAGTATCACCGGGATTTGATTACGTGGGTTAGCCACAGGCTGTGTATCTAAAACAATAAAGTCCACAGGGAATATGAATTCTCCGATTTTGATTAACACATCCTCTAGTTCACCCCTAAGTTGGGCGATAGATCGATCTGCTATCTGGAGAGTGCAGTGGGCAGGTTTCAACTCTCCTATACCTAGCTGCTCATAAACGAAATATGGAAGCAAGTTAATACCAGCGCCGAGGTCAAGTAGAGCACGATTGATGTTTTTAGCCCCAATAGTTATGATATTGTAGGACAACCGGGGTCCTTACATTTTTTAAGCAATTGTTGGGTAAAAACTGTACTTACATTACTAGTCATGAATATCTTTTTCGGCACTTGAGTTTTTTCTTCCTAGTGCACAAGTCTTTAAGGATTTTTGCATAACACGGAACTTGTTGAATATCATCTAGGAGAGGGATATTTATGTTAAGTTGTTTAAACATTTCCACAATCTTCTCCATTTGTGTGTTAGGTTTTTGGCCCTTAACCTGTTTGGAAATGGAAGTTTATCAATAAGTTTTGGGTCCAATATTTGTGGAGATGGAATCGATCCCAGAATTGGAGTGAGGATCGTTTTAGGTAGATTCGAGGAAGTGGACGAAGGGTTCGAGCCTTGGGGAAAATGGAGAATAGGCTCAGAAGAAGGTGGAGGACTAGACTAATTAGGGCAAGAAGTGGAAGCTGGGGTTTCAATTGATTCCTCATCATCAATCTGTTCACCCACTTGATTGTTCAACATTCTTCCCGATCTCAACATGGTAACAACACTCACATTATGACTTTGTGAGTAGCCAGGATCCGGTAGGGGTTGAGATGGAAGTTTCCCTTTTTCTCTCGCACTCATCGCGACATTTATTTGAGCAAGTTGTGCTTCTATCGATTTTATACTTTCACCGTGGGAGGTGGTGGTCTGTGTTAATGCTCGGATAGAATACATTATTTCATCCGTCGATTGCATGGAATGTTTAATAAACATATCCACGTTCGTTCGAGTGCAGATGAGTTTTCGTTACCGGCCGTTTGGAAAGAATTATTATAAGGTGTAGAATCGTTGGCCGGATTTTGAAAAGGTTGCGATTGAAAGGGGTGCTGACTCTGTGGATATGGTTGCTGCTACTGTGGAGGAGGTCTTTGATAATTGCTTTGGAACTGGTTTTGATTTTGGGTTTGGTTTTGGTTTCAAGCAAAATTAGGATGATTCCTCCATCCTTGATTGTACGTGGAAGAATAAGGATCGTTTCTAAGCCGCTGCTGAAAAGTAGCATTAGTGTGTTCTTGACCTTGAAACGGTGCATTCACAGGACATTCTTCCGTCAAATGTGATGGATCAGAACAGCAACCACACACGGTCTTGGAAAGCGTAACCTGGTTTAGGGAGATTGATGAGAATTTGTTCTCCATAGTATCGAGTTTCTTTTGCATTGCTGCCATTTCGGCTTTTACCGCGATGGAAATATCGAGCTGATGGATACCTCCCCTAGATGATGGTCTAACGCTTTCCCACTGCAAAGTGTGTTCAGCGAGATCTTCCAGAAATTTCCAAGCTTCACCATCGTCTTTGGACATGGAATTGCATTGACACATGGTTTCAAGCATCTGTCTTGTCGCTGGAGTAATGCTCTCATATATAATTCGGCACAGATCCCATCTATTTATTTCGTGATGAGGATATTGGACAAGCAGATCCTTAAACCGTTCAAAGCACTTCCAAAATGGTTCATTGGGAAGCTGGGTAAACTGGTTGATTTCGCTCCGAACACGGGCGTTCTTATGATTGGGGTAAAATTTCTTAAGGAATGCTATAACGAATTCATCCCAATTGGTAATAGAGTGTGCGGTAGTGTTATAAAGCCATTTTTCTGCTAAATCGCACAAAGTGAAGGGAGAAGACGCAAGCGCATAGCATCTACTGAAAGTTGTGACGTACCCATCATTGCGCATACATTTTCAAATTTGGTGATAAAAACATATGCGTCTTCAGACTCAAGCCCGTGAAATTTAGGCAACAGGTTGATGAAGTGGGGTTTAATTTCAAAATTATTCCCATTGGCTGATAGAAGGGATAGACATGTAGGAAGGGGACCGCATATAGGATAGCATCTCTCTTGGAGAGAAATGCGCCGTGGATTCTGCACACCGACGGGTGGTGGCAGAATGGTGTTATAATCTGATGGAGAACCGTCCATCTCGGTCGATGTGGTGGATGGAGGGGGAAAAGGAGATGAAGAAGCACCGACTTCGGAGTCGATAGCAGAAACGCGGACAAGGCGGGCAGTCCTTAGAGTCTTGGTCTAGATATTTTTAATTAATGTAGGGTGATGCGGAAGCTCGTTTTGTGAATTGTGGGGCCTAGGAAGGGTGGTGAAATCCCCACCTAATCTGAATTCGGTCTTTTTCCCTTAATGTCCGTATTAAAATATGCACATACCAATTACAAAACATGCAAAAAGATTTTTTTTAAGCGGCGATATTTTGCAAAGAATCCTGCAGAAAATATATTATTGGATTTTTCAGAGGAGAGAAATATGTAGGAAAGTTACCAGAGAATTTTGGATGCACGGTCCTTCAAGACTGCCACGGTTCCATCGCCAAAATGCCCTTGTTGCCGCGGTTCCGCCGCGACTTGATGGGATCGTTTGAAAATAATTGCTCTTGTGCCCTCCTATGCTCCTCTGGATCTCTCTGAAAGTCTCTGAATCTTGATTTTCTCGTTCTATTGTCTTCAGATTCTCTCGCAAAAATCGCACACTAATCGTTAAATACACAATTTGCTGTTTTGTTTTATTTATGATATTGATCGAATAAGAATTCAACACGAATAGTAAGAAAAAAATATTACACACGTATTCTCGGCAACAACGCCATTTGATTGATTTCTAATTTAGAGTATGCGGTAACCGCAATCAATAACGGTATCGTATGTAGATAGCCGAGATGAGTACGGGTCGTCCTCGGAGATATGTGGAATCTTTTAATCTTGCTTTAGACGTGTTGAAAAAGAGGAAGATTAGAAAAATAAAGAATAGTGGAGAATAGTTTCTAGATCTACGTCAAAATACGAATGTGGAAAATAGATCTAGTTTAAATAAAGATGTAGATTTTATATCAGAAGAGGGCTTGTAGGGTTCATTAGGATTTAGTAGTAATGGAAGATTAATAAAAATGACTCCTTTTATCTATTAATAGATTTAAAACTAAATTGATAGTGATGAATGAGGATTATGGTTCTTTGAAAAAACTAGTGTTTCCACACTATTGACCCTTGTCCTTTCATTGATCTCTATTCATGTCCAGCCCTTAACAAAACAATTGTTAATCTAATTTCAAATCGCGGTCAAGACTTTCAATAAATTGATAGCGTGTCGGATTAGGATGTTAATATTTATTTTGCTAAAGTTTATAAACTTCATAAGACTTAAAAGAAGTTAAGAAATTTTTCATCTTCCATTGATCTACCCTAATCCTACGAACCCTATCAAGCGGTGAATTACTCACGCATGATGGAGATAGAAGAACGGATAGAGATCGTGATGTAAAAATAAATGCAATAAGAATAAAAACAACTATCTTTATTAATCAACTTGATCAATTACACTTTTTGTTCCTTTAGAAAGTGGAATACAAATTCTAGTTTGCTTCTCGATCTATCTTGAAGGAGGTAAATAAATAGTTGATTGATCAACCTGGATGCATGAGTCAACTTGAACTTCATGATCTCTTCGGTTTGATGAACTTCCAAGAGGGGCTCTGGGTTCTATTTATAGTCACAGAAGTTGCAATCCCTAGATTCCATAAATTAGGGTTTGTTGAGACGATCCTACACAGAAAATCCCACATCCCAACTCCCTCATTTAGCCGCGGATCCGCCGCCAAAAGTAGGGTTTGGCCGTGAAGGGCCGTACTTTGGCGGGGTCTTGAATGCAAATTTCTGGAGCTTCATCTAGTTGACATGTGGTGATCTTTTGGATATCTGGATTTTGGAAATCTTCTGTAAGTCTCTCCCAGAATTGATTTCTTCGATTTACTTTAATATTTCGGCAGATTTGATCTCGATATCTCGGATTTCCTTGATTCCAGTCCTGGTGTAATTTCTGCACAATATCTCAACAAATAATGTTAGTAATATTTAGTATTTTTGAGATATTATCCTAACTATTTTATATAATATTATATTTTAAGAATATTGATTAAGCATATTTGATATGATATGCATATTTAAATTATCAAAATATTATATAAATATTATATGCATATATTTTCCTTCATAATGTTAATTATAATATATAAACATATGAAAATATTATTTTTACAAATAAACCCTCATATGTGCCATATTTATAATAAACATCTTTAGATATTTAAGAAAAGTAAGAAAAATGTCATATCAAAAGTGCAGTTTTATTGACTGAACAGTGATTATGGCGTGAGAAGGACTTTTTGTTGGAGGGTAAAAAGGCTGATCCTTAAGAAATGTGACATGACGAGACCCTACGACGGTAAATGGTAGAAACTGCAGCAAATGTGGAAGGTGGACATCCAAGTTGTATAGGCCATTAACTTCTCTGCCTCTACCAATCCGCTCCTTTGTCCGGTTGTCTTGAATCACAAAGTAATTACGAAGTAAAGGAACAATTAAAACAATTTTAAGCGATAAGGAAGATATCATATCAATATTGGTACAACCACGAACATGAAAGACATCCCTATTGACAATGAAAATGAATTTATGTGAAATGGAAAACACAGAGTCGGAAACACTATGAGTCATGTAGTCGGAAGCACCGGAGTCAAGGACCTAAGGGTTTGACTGAGATAGTAGAGATATACCTGATGTAGTTAATTTGGTAGTAGAGATATGAAAGAAAATACGTTGCAGATGCTTTTAGTCTTCAGGAAAGATATGCGAGAATGATGATGTTGATGGTTGGGTCGCTATGGATGAAGGAGCCGTACTCTGTCGGGCAATAGGAGTCTGATCCGGATAGTCATGTTTTTCCTAGTAGAATTGATCTATATGATTGGTACGACCATAATGAGAGCAAGAAAGGGAACCATGTCCGCGACCTCGTCCCCCACGACCCTGTGTACCAATAGAAGTATGGCCATGACCAGGAGGAAATCCTTGGCCACGGCCCTGAGCAACAAGGGCAGAAGATGGAGTCTCCACTGGAGAAGCGTTTGGTGGAGGTACACGATAAGCAGCAGCGATAATACTATTTAGGGTAAGCGTACCGTCCTGAGAAAGAAAAAAGAAGCAAACTCTATCCAAATGAGGCTTTATCTTAACCAAATAAAGAGTCCCAATTAAAGTCTCACACTGACACTTGGTAACGGCCGGATCAGAGAAGATGGGTTGATACATGTTCCATTTTTCTAGAAACCCTCGGACCCGGGCTTCAAAGCTATGTAGATCATCATCTCAAATCTCTTTACTTGTCAGAAGATAGCCTTCAGCAGCTCTATGATATCTTTCATGAACTCGTGATTTGGATGCAATCTGGGTGCGGAGAAGCGATCTGGGGGCGTCGAGGCGAGGGCAATAGAGGCGAGGCGAGGACGAGGATTTGGGGGTGAGGGCGAGGAGGGAGAGAGGTGGTTGCAAGTTTTTTTTTTAATTTTTTGAGGATTAGAGTTAGGATTTAGGAGACCCGCTCTGGTACTATATATATATATATATATGTATATATATGTATATATATGTATATATATATGTATATATATGTATATATATATGTATATATATGTATATATATATGTATATATATGTATATATATATGTATATATATGTATATATATATGTATATATATGTATATATATATGTATATATATGTATATATATATATATATATTCAAGAACTAGGGAGGTAATTATATATTTATTTATGAGTGCACACGGTCTTTTGATATAAGTGTGTTCCAACAATAAAATTCAAACCTTATTGAGCTTTGTCTCATCTTATATCTTATACCCATGTACCTCTCATAGTTTTTCTAATGTGAAACTATTTTAATCTTTCACATTTCAAC
This sequence comes from Agapanthus africanus, assembly GCA_030015575.1. Taxonomy (NCBI): domain Eukaryota; kingdom Viridiplantae; phylum Streptophyta; class Magnoliopsida; order Asparagales; family Amaryllidaceae; genus Agapanthus; species Agapanthus africanus. The sequence continues at coordinate 474,426,921 of CM057343.1, forward strand.
ATTTCAACACAAGAGAAAACATAGATAATTTGAGGCCAGTTAAAATTATAATGATGAGAAGATAAAAATATTAATTTTCATTTATTAAAACTTAAAAGATTACTTGGGGATGTTACTCCATTTACCTTTTGAGCTTAGGGATAAATGCATAGCAAATCATAACTTACCTCCTTATCTAGATTCTTGGCTGATGTAGGAAATTTAGGGATTGTCTCCATGATTTTAACAAAGAGGAATTTAGAGATCGTCTCATAATATGACTCGAATATAGGAGCTGTTGGGCAAATAGAAAGAGTTTGACTTTCCATTTATTTTTTTGGCGTAAACAAGATTGCATCTAATTGAAAAGGGTTCTTTCCTTCCATATAAAATTTGGCAATTGACCAACCTTTTCTAACTATCTAGAAAGGCAAAAGAAAAAAGATTTGTAAGTGGACAACTTTAAATTTTTACTTAAAATATATGAAAATCTCTCTTTTTTCTTTACCTCAAAACACACATTTTTCATGTTGAGAGGTTTAAACTCAGCTTATATTTGTGATTTTTAAAGTAGATTAGAGTTGGTGTGGGTTCCATAGTAAAACTCAAGCCTAGTTGAGGTTTGACCCATCTTATATCTTATATCCATGTGTTTCTTTTGTTGTTTCCAATGTGGGACTATCTTTAAAGTCCCATCATTTGGTTTTACTTTCAACACTTTTTTGCCAAATATTCCTACATGACCAAAAAGCTATGTTTACTTATCCTACAAAGTGTCTGTTCGGCCGGTAACTGCATTGTCTTAACCTAAACCTTATTGATGGCTGGGATAAGGCGGCCATGATGAGAATTGGGAAGAATGCATTTTCTTTTGTAACTGAATCATCTTTTGGCTTCAATATATCTAAGCCAGTGAACCAAATAATGCACTTGTCCATATTCACTTATTTGACTCACCAAACCATGCCTTACATTCTAAATTGGACGAAAGTAGATAGTTGCTTTAACGAGTTTTATAGATGTACTGTGATTTGTTTGCAATGACTGAATTTTAATTTTCGTTGATCCATCTGAATTCAAGCACATATAACAAGAATATGCTTTTCCTTAATTTGCAGAATATAATGGTCCAGATTCCCTTTCAGTGGAGACTTTAGAAGAACCATTTTTCTCACAGAAGTTGTCGGTTCTTATTAAGATCCTTTCTACCTCCAGGTTGGTTTTTGTCACTTTCAGCTTCTAGCGAATCTACTATACACAGAGGGTTTGTTACTTGTTATCGTTAAGTTCTAAATAAAAGAAATTTCCACAATCGAGAGAGAGAGAGAGAGAGAGAGATCCTATGAGGCGGGTTTGCGTTTTTAAAAACACGAACATGAATGAGGACCGTTGGATCTTGTGCTTTTAATCAACAGTTAAAATTAATTCAGCTTATTAAATCGTTAATAAATGGAAGGTAAATATTCTAGTCCTTGATTTTAGAAAAAAAATCAAGAGAGACATCAGATCCTTTAGTATTACCTACACAATATTTGGCAGTGGAATATTTACCTTCTATTTATTAACGATTTAATAATCTGAATTGATTTTAACCGTTGATTATAAACACAAGATCCAACAATTCTCATTCAGGTTCATGTTTTTAAAAAATGCGAATCTGCCTCATAGGATCCGTACTCTCTCTCTCTATCTATCTCTCTCTATATATAGAGGTTAATAGAGGAAATGTGCCATAGGAGGGAATTTCCTCCTATAGCATCGGAAAAATACATGCTCCGTGATTTTTTTCGACGATCGGCATACATCACTTCTATCTTTATCATCTAAGATATGGATACACCAAATTTCATGTGATTATACCATCTTTTCACCGTTGATTTAGTTGATGCAAAATTAATGGTTTACCGACAATGGAACTTTTTACATTCCTATTCAACGGTGAAAAAGTGGTGGAATCACATAAAATTTGGGATATGTACTTCTTAGATGATAACGATGATGATGATGGGTGCCGATCATCGGAAAAAATGGTTGAGGTTGTATTTTTTAGACGCCATAGGAGGAAATCCCATCCTATGGCCTCTTTCCTCCATTATTCACACACACACACACAGATATATATATATATATATATATATATATATATATATATATATATATATATATATGAGAATAATGGAGAAAAGAGGCCATAGGAGGGGATTTTCTTCTATGGCGTCGAAAAAATACGCTCTCCGTCGTATTTTCCGATGATCGGAATCCATCATCTTCATCGTTATCATCTAAGATGTGGGTACACCGAATTTCATGTGATTCTACAACTTTTTTACCGTTGATTTAGCAATGTAAAAAGTTCTATTGTCGGTAAACCGTTAATTTTGAATCCACTAATTCAACGGTGAAAAGTTGTAGAATCACATTAAAATTTGGTGTAGCCATATCTTAGATGATAACGATGAAGATGATGGGTGCCGATCGTCGGAAAACACGATGGAGAGCTTATATATATATATATATAAAAGAAAGACACTTGAAAGCTGTGGCCAGCTCTTAATTTTATTTTGGAAAGTTGAATAGCATGCTGCTCTAAGCTCTTTCTGTTCGAACTTGGAAGCTGTGGCCGTAGAGATTTAATATATTTCTGCTTTCTTTTGTTCAGGCGTAAAGAGAACATGAAGTGTATAATCTTTGTGAAGAGAACTATTGTTGCAAGAACAATAGCATGCATTCTTCGGAACTTACAGGCCCTAGATTTTTGGAAATGTGAATTTCTTGCTGGTTTTCATTCTGGACTAAAGAATATGTCACAGAGCAAGGTGAACTCAATTGTTGAAAAGTTCCGTGCTGGAGAGGTATTGCCGCATCACTGTGGGTATTGTTGTAATTTTATAGTTTATATAATAACATCCTCTTACACACATGTTCCTTTCATCATTTGAGTTCAGTTAGATTTAACACCGAAGCAATAGAATTTTCACTACAGTACAAGGAAATGTTAAACTTCCAAGCAATAACTATTTTTATTTGCAAATAAATTTTGTGATGCAACTATCAAAGTTAATACATAGATTTCCCCTCTATCTGTCAACTTTTTTTTATCAGGCTGATATGCACAATACCAAAAACCAGAATGATAGTTAAAAACCATGTAATTTACCCTCCCGACTATTACACCGTTGCTATTTTCATTTTTACTCCCTTTCTCTCACTCCGTCTTTCCCAAAAACCAATTAACCTTCTAAATCTAACACGATCCTAAGTTGATAGTCATCCAAAATATAAACAAATTAGAGTTTCACGTTTAGGAGGTGGATACGGTGTCTTTATTCTCACAGAAGCAGATTGGTGAAGTAGGACTGTAGGATTTGTGGGGAATGTGGGGAAAGAGAGAAATTTGGAAGAGAAAAGGGGTTAACAATAGGTTATTATATAGATTCTTTTGAAAGTAATTCAGGGAGCAAAAGAGGATAAAAAATGGAAATAATAATGGTGTTTCGGTCGGGGTGGCGGTGGGAGTTAAAGTGTAGGTTTTTCATCCAGTGGGTTGTTAAGGTAATCAGGCAAAAGTAAGAGGATTCCCTGCAATTCATCCAGAAATAAATTATTTAGATAAAAAGAATAATATGAAATCTCTCTACATAGTGGTTAGTAGGCTTAATTTTCAAACGAGTAAGATTTTTGTTAGATTTCTTTTAGAATCTTCTCATGATTTATTATTTCAATTTATCAAATTGCTAGGTGAATCTTCTGGTTGCTACCAATGTGGCTGAAGAAGGACTTGATATTCAGACTTGCTGCCTTGTTGTGCGGTTTGATCTGCCAGAAACCGTGGCTAGTTTTATACAGTCGAGAGGCCGTGCCCGAATGGAGAAATCTGAATATGTTCTTCTTGTGGAGAGGTGTTCTGTCATACTAATGCTTCGTTTATGTTTTAGCATGCTATTCTTTATATTACTATATTTAAGACATATTTCTTTATTTAATATCTCAGAGGAAACCTTCAAGATCAGAAGTTATTGCATGACTTTCTGTCTGGAGAGGATACCATGAATAAAGAAGTGTCCTCCAGAACATCCGGTGACACCTTTGACAACTTGGAGGAGAAGATTTACGAAGTTGAAACCACTGGTGCTTCTATTAGTACCGGTTGCAGCATTTCTCTTCTTCATAGATATTGTGCCAAACTACCTTGTGATATGTATGGCACCGTTCTTTTATGTTTCCTTTTTGTTATCTCACTGTTGTTACAATTTCTTTTAATTTGCTTTGACTCCCATTTTGACTGCAGATATTTTGGTCCTTCGCCAAGGTTCTTTTTCATGGACGACTTAAATGGGACAATCTGCCGAATAATTCTTCCTCCGAACGCACCAGTTCGTCAGGTTGATAGTATGCCGTATTCATCTAGAGATGAAGCTAAGAGAGACGCGTGTTTAAAAGCATGTATCAAGCTTCATAAACAGGGTGCTCTGACCGAGTATCTTCTGCCTGGTCTCGACGATGAGAAGAAGAAAGAACAAGAATCGCATTGCTCGAAGAGAAAAACCATTGATGGTGATGAATTTTCCTTATACACCGTTACCGTTAGTATATTTTTTAAAGCTTGATTAACCTTCATACAGCATTTTTTGACCCTTTAATCATTGTAATTGCTTTTCTACAGATGAATGCCTTAGGGAAGAACTTCATGACATGCTTGTCCCTGCCGCTCTTCAAGTGCCATGGTCTCACACTGCTGATGCTGTAGAGATGTGTGTCTATTATATAAATTGTGTTCCTATACCAGATGGTAGGAACTACAGAGAATTTGGTCTTTTTGTTAGAGCTCCTATTCCTAATGAAGCCGAGACAATGGAAGTTGATTTCCATCTTGCTCGTGGTAGGATTGTTAAGACACGGCTTGCACCTTTGGGGAAATTCACACTTCACAGACAAGAGGTGAGCAGATAACCTTTTTTTAAAATTTTTATTTACATAGATTCCATCGACATCTAGTCTTACAAGGTTTCTGTTTTTGTATTCCAGATTCTACTTGCACAGAATTTTCAGGAAATGTTTCTCAAGGTCATCCTTGACAGATCTGAGTTTTTCCACGATTTCGTTCCTTTGGGCGAGACAGCTGATTCTTATGATTACTCTCCCACATTTTACCTGTTACTTCCAATCAAGCAGCGAAATTGTAAGGAAATAATAAGCGTTGATTGGACACTCATGAGACGCTGTTTATCATCACCCGTGTTTAGAAATCCGGCCGTTTCATGTGGAAGAGATCTTTGTCCAGTTAGCGACAGTTTGATACTCTTTAATGGCGCCTTCACTGAAAACGATGTGATGGATAGTTTAGTGTTCACTCCCCACGATAAAGTATTCTATTTTATTGATGGAATTCTCAATCAGACAAATGCTTATAGCAAATACAAGGATGCTGCAAGTTATGCAGAACACTACAGTAACCAGTAAGTGAACAGAATGCGCTTTTTTTAAACACGCATAGTTTTATTTGGCCGGTTTTGAACCCAAGATTTTCCATGACACTCCGACCCCTTTATCATTGAACCAGGCCTTAATGGCAATATATACATAGTTTGACCCACAGTAAAAAAAAATCCCCATATTTGTGTTAATGCACAAATAGATGTGTACTTTTGATGCAAACTTCCCTGTGTGCCGCAGCCTATTTAAAGTTTCAATTGAAGAAACCCTCCTTGTGGCAGTATATTTTATGAATCTTGAGTCAATTTAGGATGTGAAACATTAGATTATTGGATTGTTGGGATCTTGAATCTTCTCTACAAACTTTTATATTTCTTCTACCTATTGGTTTGAGAACATTTCTCTTGTGTGCAATCTCTAATAATCCGTCTACCTTTATTAAGGTTTGGCGGTCATCTATCCTATCCTGAGCAGCCATTTCTGAAGGCAAAGCAGCTTTTCTGTTTGCACAACTTGCTGCATAATCAAGTACAAGAGAGTACAGGTAACAAAGCTTTGCGGGTCTATTAACTTCCTGTAATTCTTATATTCTACATGCATATAATTTAGGCTTTGCAGTTGACAAATAATTGCTGAGATTTTCATATTCCTTGTTGATTTTATTACTTGTTTGCCTCTTCGTCTGAAACTAATGTTTTTAATTCATATCTACTGAGAGAGAACATTATGGATCCTGTTATTATCTTTGTTATAGAGCTTTTTAAGGACTATTGTCACAAGAGTTTAGATATTGTTAGTGTCTCAATGTGATCTATACTCAACCCAGAATCCACTCAAAGCTAGGTTTGATGGAAATAACCGGAAATTTCTCTTGTAGGAGACAAAAAATATATGTGCATCAAGATAAATATCCCTACTTTTTAGTGGTCTTTAAAGTAATCAAAGTTATTTGGGGTGATCCTTGAATTAATCATATATCTGGCTTTGACTTGTGGAACTATTTCTGTTTTAGCCACCTATTTTCATTTTAAAATAAATTATTTGGTCAGCCAACAAAAGCCTCCTATGTATAATTGTTAACTGCATAACAATAGCTGATCTTGACTTCTTGACTGTATTGTACGATTTGGTAAAGAAGCCAAAATTCTCTTTGGTCCAATTAATGATTCCAATCATATGTAGTTAGTTACTAGGACAATGGCTTCTCTTAAGATTCGGAAATCTTAAATTGTTAATACTAAATTGTGGTTTGTGACAAGCAGAGGCATCAGAACTAGCGGAGCATTTTGTGCAGTTGCCTCCTGAGATGTGTTCATTAAAGATACTTGGTTTTTCTAAAGACATTGCAAGTACCTTGTCTTTGTTACCTTCTCTAATGCAGCGGCTACAAAATCTACTTGTGGCTATTGAGCTGAAGAATCTTTTATCAGCATCTATTCCTGAGGGCTCTCTGATCAGAGCTGAATCTGTAAGCTTTTCTACATTTTAAATGATATGAATTATTTTACTGTATTGCAACTTTGCAAGTATAAGTGCTTGGTATTAATTAGAGGAATATATATTTCAGATCCTAGAAGCACTAACTGCGGAGAAATGCTTGGAACGGTTCTCCTTTGAAAGGTTCGAAGTGCTGGGTGATTCATTCCTGAAATATATAGTCGGTCGACACAGTTTCATTTCATATCAAGGCCTAGACGAAGGACAGCTCACTAAAAAACGTTCTAGTCTTGTAAATAACTCAAACCTATATGAGCTAGCCATTGGAAAGAATCTGCAGGTAATTTGACTTCTTAGTTGAACATGTTCTGTAACTTGCTATTTACTAATGTGTTGTAGGCTTGTAGCATTAAATTGTTTTCTCCGGAAACTTTCTTCTTATAACCTGCTATCTTTTATCAATATTATGTTTTCTTTTTATAACCTGCTATATTTTATCAATATTATGTAGGTCCATACCACTGAGTATTTTTTCCTCCGCTGCTTATTCTTAATATCTTAGGAATCTAAACTCACACCTTTAGATGTAGGGGTATTTACCAAAAACCATCTTGAGGGTTGACCCTTTACGAGAAACCACCCTATGTGTTTTTTATTAACAAGAAGCCACCTTGAAGTATGCAATGTTAACGGAAAACCATCCTACGGGGTGGTTTCTTCCTAAAACTATTAAAGCATATGGTTGTTCTTGCGCTAAAACCATCAAACTACAAGGCCGTTTTTGATAAATATCCCAATTTAGCGTGGTTAAGGGGTAGAAATGTCACTTTATAATATACTTAACAACATGGTGGTTTTTTGCTAATAGTACATACTTCAGGATGTTTTTTCATTAAAGAAAAAACCACATGGTGGTTTCTCGTAAATGGGTGAAATCACAGGGTGGTTTTTGGTAAATACCCCTTGGATTTAATATTAAGCTTTTCTACATGGTTTTCAGCCTGTAGCTCTAGATGTGCATTACCTCAATTTGTTCTTTTGTACCATCTCCTGTTGAGTCTTAATGTAAAGGAAGTTGTTATTGAGATCTTCTGCATACCTTCTTGATATATAATAAGAATTAGATTGTTACTAGCACTGATGGCATTTTGCGGATACTGTATATTTCAGGTGTATATACGCGATGAGTTATTTCTCCCAGAAAACTTTTTCGCACTCGGTCGCCCTTGTAAAGCAATTTGCAATGTGGATACAGAATCAACTATCCACAACCAAAGAGCAAATGGAACAGAAGGAACAGAATTCAGTTTTGTCAGATGCACTAGATCCCATCGATGGCTGCACAGAAAAGCTATTGCGGATGTTGTCGAATCCCTTGTTGGAGCATTTCTTGTTGAGCTTGGACCTAAAGCTGCAATTGCATTTCTCCGATGGATCGGGATAGAAGTTGATTTTGAAGTTTCGAGTCTTCAGAAAGTTCTTGAAGAAAGCACAAACAACTTGTCCCTTACTGAAAATATGAACATTAATGCGCTCGAGAAGTTATTGGGATATAAATTTAAGCATAGAGGCCTACTTCTGCAGGCTTTTGTTCACCCTTCTTATAATAAGCACTCGGGAGGATGTTATCAGGTTTGTATTTATGCTTTGTTTAAATATATGCAACCGATTTACGAAAAATGATAGCCATCTGCTTTGAAAATTCTAATGACGTCTTTAACTATCTGTTTTCTAACATTTCGCTTTCTCAACCAGAAACTGGAGTTTCTTGGAGATGCTGTCTTGGAATATTTGATAACATCATATGTCTATTCTGTTTATCCAGACCTAAAACCAGGTCAAATAACCGATTTGCGATCTATAACTGTCAACAATAATTCCTTTGCACATATAGCAGTTTGGAGATCGTTGCATGGGTTTATTATTAAAGATTCTAATACTCTCGGTCGAGCAATAACAAAGTTCAAGAATTATGTTCTTTTATCAGAGGCAGAAAGGGATCTAGTTGAGGAGCCAGCATGTCCAAAGGTATTTTCCATTTTCTGTCGCCTTTTATGCTTTCTAGTAGGGAAACTATAATGTTCAGTAATTTATAATTGAATGTATACAGTCATATGTAATTGCTACTACTCTCGCAGTTTGACATAATTCCTTACAAGGCTACAGCCTGAAGGAGTAAAATAATAATATAACAGTTCATATTTATATATTTCAAGTAAGCATACGTGTATGCTTCATAACTTGCTCAAGTAAATGTATATGTATACCTTACTGGAAGATACCAACCTAACTCACAATTGCTCGATGCTTGGCTTTTTTTATGGCGAGAAGCATTTCTAATAGAATAAATTTTCTGTTAGGCCATGTTATTCAATTGGAACTTTCATACAGAACCGGTACTTTGAAAACATGGACTTTTTTTGGACTTTCATTGGAACCGAGGCTTTTTTAAAGGATTTTGGAACAACTAGAACTGAAATCTAGAACTTAACTTTTTCCTTTTGCATCATCCTTTCATTTTATTTTATATATGTCAAAAGTATAAAAATTTATGCCTGCATCCTATTTCATTTTTTATGTGACATCATGCTTTATTTATTTAAACTATTTTTAGTAAATTTATTTAATTAGTATTTTTGTTTTATTAGTTTATATATAACAATTGGTGAAAATGACACTTTTATAAATAGTTTAAATTAATTATTAGCAATATAAATTTTATTGGTATCATATCCTTGGAAATACAAATTGATTAGGCATAAAAAAATTTGTGCCTCGGATTACAATTTAAACAAAGTGTAATGAAAATAAGGTATACAAATTTCCAAACTTTTATGATTTATCGATTTTTTAAATTGAATGTTAAGTTTACCTTTTTAAATAAACTTTCTCAAAATTAGGGTTTATCATATTGGAAAAAGAAATTATACAAAAAGTACAAAAAAATGAACTGCATATTCAGTAAACATATAAAAATAGTAAATTCATATAAGTTGTATGAATCATGATTAAAAAACTGAAAAAATATGAATTTTAATTTTTAGGTTTTACCTTTGATGTGATATCCTTTGATATGAAGAAGAGAAGAAGAGAAATCGGAGAGAGAGAGAGAGGGGGGGGAAGGGAAGAAGAGAGGGGGGGTGAAGAAATCCTAGAAAAAGAAAAAATAACGTGTGTAGAAAGAGGAGGAAGAGAGTTCTGATTTGATGATCGAGTTCAAAAAAAATAGCATGGATAATTTTAAGGGGTGGAGTTGGAGAATTTTTATATAGTTGAACAAAAATTATAACTTTTGACTGGTGAGTTCCAATTCTAGTTCCATCCCATGACTAACACAAAATATAACTTTTAGTTCCAGTTCCAATTGACTGACACCATTAGCTTTATTATCCCAATATGTTCCAGTTCCACTCATTAACTCTAATTGACTAACCCCCTAGCATTTTCATAGGGTAAAAGCTTTCTCCAACAAAATCAATCTACGATAACTTGAAATTTCCATTTAAAATTTTGTAATCTCAATAGTTTCTTTGTCTTTGATGTATATGTAACTCAAGCTGTAGTCTGATCCTGTTCTTGTATAATATAGCGGGCAAAGTTTGTATATACGATTATGACTTGATGAAATGAAAAACGCTATTGTTTAAACATCAACCTGTCCTGCTGAACTTGGTGCCTATGTAGCATGGGTTTGGATACGGATGTGGGATATGATATGATACGGATTCACGGATTCGCAATTTCCTAAAAACGTAAGATACGGGATACGTTTTTGTATCGATTTAAATATAAATATATATTAAGAGATACTCATATACATATAAATATATAATAATACTAAATAATGACATTATGTTATATATTCAATGCACTTCCAAATTTTCGAGAGTCCTCATTTTCTTGAAAAAGAAAAGAGACGTCAATTCGAGAGAGCTTTGTGAGACATTTACAAATATGAGAGAATCCAAAAGTATCCGAGAGTTTTGCACTCCGATAAGCGATTCGGAACGGTTCGTGAGGCATTTACAAGTATATGTGCATTATATCTTGGTGCACATCGATCCCTTTTGCAACATTCCAATTTAAAGATAACCCTATATGTTTTCAAAGTCATTGTTCTTGAATTTCCGCTTCTAGAAATGGACTATTCACAGGCCTATGTTGATGCAGGTTCTTGGTGATATCGTCAAGTCTTGCATCGGCGCATTGCTTTTGGACACAGGATTCAACTTAAACATTGTTTGGAGATTGATGCTCAATCTCTTGGAGCCTGCTTTGAAGTTCTCTAGCTTGCAGATTAACCCCTTAAGAGAACTCCAAGAACTCTGCCAGTCTTATGGTTTTGAGCTTGGACTCTCAAATCCAACGAAACAAGATGAAGTCTATTCTGCCCAAGTAGAAATCAATATGAAAGGTGAGCACTTGAGTTTCAGTGCCGTGAACAAAAACTCAAAAGCCGCCAGAAGAACTGCTGCACAAGAAGCACTTTTTGAACTAAAGGTGAGGCCATTAAAAAATTTAGTGTGTTGAATAGTATAGGAACAAAACTTAATTAAATGCTATTGCATAATCCTGTTGATGTCTTTGATCATACCTTCCAATTTTTATTGCTGTTTTTGTTGAAGTATTGCATCCCTTCGCTCTCTGTAATTGTTATTTTTGGTTTTATTTATTCCTTTGATTTTCAACATTGAATATATGCCTTTGTGAACTTCTATGATGCATGAGACCTGGTCCAATTTTTTTTTACTTTCTTTTAGAAATCAAGCCCTTTTCTTAAGCTATTCGGTTGTCCAATAAAACCATAAGATATATGATATCCAATAAAGCTCATTATTGCATCACTACAGGCTCTTGGTTTCAAGCATAAAGCCAAGTCGCTAGAAGAAATTTTGAGGACGACTAGGAAGGAGGCACCGAAACTGATTGGATTTGATGAAGACCCTGTAAACTTAGAGAACTTTGATGTCGATTCAATTCCACTGGAGAAATCAAGAATAAATGAGTTAGAAGAAATTTCATCTGGGTTGGTTGTCCTCAAGCCCGAAGCTTCATCTTCCTCCAGCAATAATAGCATTCATAAGCCGCTCTCAACTCCATCAAGATCGCCCCAAAAACCGAATTACCCGACCAATGAATTAGCAGAGAAGGGCAGTTTCATGGAGATGAATGGTACGTCTAATTGCTTAAATTTGATCGATTTTATAAGCATTAGATGATGGCTAAATTACACTAAACTCCCCTTGATTATTTGTTCAGCTAACTACCTTACTTTTTTTTAATACAGTAAGCTCCCTCAAAATATTACGGTTAAGGATATTTTTGTGAAAAAACTCCCTTAAAACCACATTTACTGTAATAAAAAAATTGTATGTAGTTTAGTGGAAAACGGCGCTGGTTAAAGGTAGTCCGGTGTAATTAGGCCTTAGATAACATCATAGGATGTTGGTTTGATCTATTTTGTGTTTTTCTATAGGTGCTAAGAGTAATAAAACAGCAAGTTCGCTACTGCTTGAAATGTGTAATGCGAATTGCTGGAGCCTCCCTTCATTTGTGTGCTGTGAAGAGGAGGGGCCAAGCCATAGAAGAGAGTAAGCTTATGATTCTCATTCTTTCGGTTATATTTATCTGATACCAGCATGAAGGATTAACTATTGCTAATTGCTATGATCAAATTTCAATCTCAGGGCTGTACCTTAATACTTATATTGTTCTGTTATCGTTTTTTCTCTGCTGTTTATCATTTTCAGGTTCTTTAAATATCATGATCGATTCAGCCTATTAGATCTCACTACTGAGCCATCCTCATTTTTTACGAGTCTCGGTGTAGAATGTGGTTTCAGCACAAGTTTCCTCTTACTAATCCTATGTCTGGCTATGTGAACTCTTTTCCTCCATTCAGTTTTGCCAAAGTCTCCTTGATTAAAGTAACAACTAACATATCATTAGCTATTTGACTAATGAACTTTTACCTTTGCTAATATATAATGGAACCCCTTTCAAGGGGATAGTCGGAAAGCTCAATTGAGGGACAAGTGACATCCTACTTTTTATATTATAGCGCAACGAAACTTCTTTCTATCAAACAACCTTACTAAAGCTAGATATAGAACGGAATCTCTTGAAGCTGCTGGTATTTTGATATTTTCCCTTTTCCTCCCTAAAATTACCTTCATATCCTGCCTATGTTCTCTTACATTTGGGAAATGTTATAGGGTATTTGTGGTATTTTCCATTGGAGAATATTCTGCAGTAGTCAGCACTCATTAAGCTGTGGGCCCCATGCCCACTTTTTTGGGGGGGGGGGGGCGGGGGGTGAGAGGGCTCAAGACAACTGATATGGGGTCCACCACTAGAGAGTTAAGAATATACAGTAAAAAGGCTAGGGATGAGAGGGTAGGGATAAAAGAAAGAAGAGAAGGCGTCTTTGACAAAGTGAAAGTCCTAGATGTTAACTTGCTTCAATTTTCTTATTTCTCCTATATTTCTGCCCTTCCTACAAAAAATGCCGAAAGGTTATCCAAAACTCCCACGCAATCGCGTAGGGTTTTGCCCCAAGTATGATAGTAAAATGGGAAGTTTTATTCATATATATTTTTATCTGTCCGCATCACTAGTTATTCGAATTTAAATTCCCATCTTATCTCTATGTTCTTTTGACAAATTAGCCCTTCTAAAATAATAAATACACGTTAGAAAGTAATTTTTACATGATAAAACGTTATCTTTCTTTGTGCAAAATAAAATATGAAACTTTTGTTACATATTCTACATGTGACTGATATATAACTAGGATCCATTCAACTACTGATAAATTAATGTGACAAAACTCACAGGTTCACTTTCAAGGTTACCCTTGAAGTTGAAGGAGTGACTCGTACTCTTTTGGAGTGCTACAGTGACCCCAAACTACAGAAAAAAGAGGCGCAGGAGCATGCTGCGGAAGGAGCTCTATGGTATCTCAAGAATCTTGGATATACACCAGTGGTCTAAGTCAGCTAAAGCCGATATCTTAGTTTGGCCCTAGTTCCGAAATGTCATTGTTTTGTGCTTCCCTTGGTGTTAGAAGAGGAGTTTTCAGATTCCACTTCTAAGATTAAAGGAAGCATAAAAGAGTGATTCTTCTCCTGTATCCAGAAAGTTGTATTGGGCTGTACAAATCCAAAACGGCATTCTCGATACAGAAAATGAATTAGCAAAAGGGCGATGGTGTACGACGAGTTATGTTATGATCATATGGATAAGTTACTTATTTGAATGATGCAAACGATGGTATCGGAGTGTAATATTGTTCTGGCTAGCCATTTCAACTTCTCTATTTATGATGTATGTGCTATGGTTGTGTTATATTGCAGTTTCAGCGGAAAGTAATCATGGTCGGGTGTTATGTATTGTAAGTTTGCTACTAAAATCAACTGAAGCATAAATAAATTTCATTTGACAATTCTTATAGCATAGTGATTATAATTGATTGCTGAGATGCCATTTTTTTAGAGTCTAGAACAACTTGAAAGATGCCTAATCATCTTTTAAGACATGGCAAGCTTCTCCTTTGGCCTTAGCTTTCCTATTTAGGTTTTTTCACATGTGATGCATGCCAAAGAAACAAATGCTTATATAAAAGCTCCTTCATTTCCCACACTTGTAACCCTTGGCTATACATACACTCTGACCAATATCATTTTATAGATCAATTCTGGCACAAAAACCCCTTATGTTTCTCAGATACATCTCATAAACAACACAAACACAGCAAGAAGGATGATAAGATCAATACATAAATTAGTTGGAACAAATATTCAAGATATTTATGTTGGGAGATATCCTATGACGGATAATCAACGTTACGACAAACAATCACGCAACAACAAAGTGATACCGACGAAATATCACAAATAATAATAAAGTGCAAGAATAAGAAAATAGAATTACAATCAAACCAGAAAAGACGAGAGATTTGTTGTTGAGGTTCATCAACCGTATGGCTAGTCTCCGACAGAGCGGAATCTGCAAAATCTAATACTAGTAAAAACTGTACACGTTAGCGACCGTTTATTAGGGACCGTAATAATTTATACGGTCGCCAATGCATTGGCGACCGTGTCCAAAATATTAGCAATGCTTCGATCAGATTATACCCGAGAGCTGCCTTCTTCTTCTCCTCATTCTCCCCCATCGACCCACGAAGGGAAATTCCCATGCCCCATTTCATCAATTTTTAAAAAAAAATCATCTAACTTATTGCAATTTTTTCTTATAGGTATTATAGTTTGATTTGTTGTTGTTGGAGCTTGCTATAGGTTTTTTTCTTTTCCAAATTTGACCAAGGTTGGTGTTTTCTCCTCCGACCCCTAATTTTTTCAATTAGATTATTAAGTTTTGAAATTAGTTGATAAGTAATTTTAAAAAACTGAATCATTTGTAGGATGATGGGT
This sequence comes from Agapanthus africanus, assembly GCA_030015575.1. Taxonomy (NCBI): domain Eukaryota; kingdom Viridiplantae; phylum Streptophyta; class Magnoliopsida; order Asparagales; family Amaryllidaceae; genus Agapanthus; species Agapanthus africanus. The sequence continues at coordinate 474,442,205 of CM057343.1, forward strand.
TTAAGATTATGAAATCATGGAATTATGAAATTAGGGTCTGCATTTTTTTGTGATTTTGAGCTTGATGGATTTTATATAATTGAGAAACTGAAATATATGAAAAATTGACTTAGAAAATTTGGTAATTTAGTAATTTAGGGTAAGATGAGTTTTAGAATTGAAAATATATGAAAAATTGAAATTGAAATAGAAATTTGGTGATTTAGGATAAGATGGATGAGTTTTAGAATGTGTGTGTGTGAGCGAGTGTATGTATGAGTGTTTGAGTGCGCACGCGTATGTGTGGGTGTGTGAGAATGCATGTGTGTGCGTGTGCACGCCCGCATATGAAATATTTCAAAAATTTATTCATCCTAGGTTCTAACGTGTATTCTTTAAATTTATTAATGATTCGATATCCTTTATCTTATAAGTTTAATAATTTGATATCTTGTTGCTTATGATTTATTGTTTAGATTTTTTAATTGTAGCATAATTTATAAACCAAATCAAAATAAAAAATCAAATCCTTTAATATCAATTAAACTATAGCAGATGCATAAATAAAAAATAAAATCAAACTAATTAAGAAAAATTAACACTAATTAGTCTATAACATTAATTACATTAATTAAGAAATGTTAATTAAGACCAGATAACAGTGAGCCGAGACCCTGATTAAAAATGATTAAATAGAAAGTTAAGGACCCTAAAATTTTGATTAGAATCGTAACTAGGGTTTTATGTTTTCATTTAGTTAGTAAATTTAAGATCGAAATGTCTTAAACTTGTTTAAAATTGACTTATAGTTTCCCGTCTGACGATTGGTGTATGTCAAATATTTTTCCCGTCGAATTGATAGGATCACATTATATGTTTGTGAGAGTTGAGCGTCATGTTTAATTTTTTTAAACGTATGTGTAGTATTCGACAAGGGGATTTGACATACAGTAATTGTCGAATTTGCCCAGGTTGAACATGTTACGAATGCAACAAAACTCACATCTCACATCCTCCTCTATTTCGAGTAGTTTCGACGATGTTTTCCACCTGTTCCCCATATACAGATATATGTACAAACATGGAGAACAGGGGGAAAGTGCTGCCGAAATTTTCTTGAAATGGACGAAAAACGTGGAGGATGTGAGATGCGAGTGTTGCATTCATAATGGGAATTATGACCTTTATCCCCGACAACCATGAAATTGATTATTCGTCCCGATATTTTGCCCTGAGTACTTACGACAATTTTAAATGACTTTAGATGCTTTGATGTGCCCACATCACGAAATCTAATTTAAGACTTGAAAATTTATTTAATGATAAAATTATAATAAACTCATAAGATATATTAAAGTTATATTATTATCTGTGTTATAATAGATGAGAATTTTTCCGGATAAATTGTTTATGCACATGGGGAAAAAAGATACGTATAGTTTGAAAGACATCCGATTTAAAGATGGGCTTAAAACCTTTTTAGATTACACAGAGATGAACCCAAAGCGTAGCCGATACGGACTCTTGTTCTGTCATTGTAAGAAATGTAAGAATAGAGCCCGTTTTCGACGTGAAGTGATAGAAGAACATGTGTTTGTAGATGTTTTTGAACCGAACTACATTAGAATTACCATGGCGAGTGATTACGTGACGAGGAAACGATGATGGATAATGAGACTGCAGCTTCGTAAGCTGAATTGTTGACGGGTGACTGGATAGATGACACGCATGAGATATTAGAAGATTTATTTGCTGGAGAGAAAATGACTGATATTGAACCTTCTGAAGGCACCAGTGAATTAGAAGAATTACAAAAACTTCTGAAGAAAAACGAACAAGATCTGTACGAAGCCTGTACGAAATTTAGTAGGTTGTCATTTGTAATAAGTGTAAGCCGATGTCGCGCCCCCGCGGGTTCGGGGGGAGGCGGAATTTTCAAAACGGTTTTACAAATGAACTCGCAATATCGGCTAACTTAAGGATCTAATCTAAAACCTTAACTAACTAAGCTATCTAAGAGGTTTAACTACTCGGTGAGATGGTTATACCTCCAAGATCCAATCCTTCGGGTCTTCTAATCCTCCTTTCCTTGGCTCCTCGGTGAATGGATGATGATGGCAACATCGGTCTCCTCGCGTCAAAGATGATCCACCGCGAGAGAATGTGCTTCAAGCTCCAACCTCTATTCAAGGTAATTAGGGTAAATGGTTTGCTAATCCAAGTAGCCTGGATGATGTAGAGAATGTCTAATGGATTGTAATGTCTCACTAAACCCTATGGTTCACAACATATATGAAGGTTAGGATTTAGTTTGAGAAAGAAGGAGATGGAGGAAACTCCAGAGAGAATGAGGCGAGTAACTAAAGAAAAATAACCAAGAGTGTAGAATGACTAAGTGTGAGGAGAATGGCTAATGTATCCCACCTCACTCATTGAGCCATGGATAGAAAAACAAAAGAATATAGCACACATGCCTCAATAGCGAGTCAAGATGAATACAAAAATACTAAGAGCCATGCTTCTCACCTTATCACAAATATCTCTCCCATTTTCTCATTTCCACTTCATTAATCCATTTATCAAAAATAGATAATACAAATAATGAGGTGGTTCCTTCTAGAAGCATGCCTTGCCAAATTACAAGAATGTCCCTCACCGTATATACATACCCGTATCTGTATTCCAAAAAATACGAATACACTGAGACGATAACAATCCAATAATACAATACTAGGATCCGGCTTAAACCAAAGCCCACTAGCATTGTCTTCCCGATCAGCATCCGTGTACAAGTATACGTATGTGATCGAAGCCCTGTCGTAAAACCATACAGCCTCTACATCTATTGCTCGAAGCAGGGAAACTCTCTGTGTGGGACTCTAAAGACTCAACAGTACGCTGGCAGTGGGTTTAATCACAAGCACGTCAGCGGTACTAGCTGCACGTAACGGCTACGCAGGTATCTGTCGATAAGAAGGCCGAATAAGTCGTGCCGGAGCTGAGATACTCGTATATCGGGCGTAGGGGGATGGTAAACGTCAGACCCCTAACGGCCCAATAAGTCGTGCCGGAGCAGAGCCTAATACACCATGAGAAACTACTGGAGCACCTACCAGTATTTCTCGACTGCCCTGGTCAGGGACTTTGTGTAATGGCTTTCCGAACACTGCACGATATCAACCCCCAATACCGGGAGATACGAATCCTAACTGACCGCTACTGTATCCTAGTACTTCGAGACCACACCCAACTACTACCTGTTTGCACGACTCCTTTGAGCCGTGATAGGGTAGTAATCTAAGTGCAGTGAGAATACACTCAAGACGAAGTAGAGATGGCAAGTCAACAGACTAAGCTGTACTCATGTCACCTGGGAACTGCTTCCTGACGATATGTATAATACCAATCAGCAGTTCCCAACGAGTCCTGTCCAGTATAACTCATAACCTAATGAGCACCTACATACTATCTCTAGTACGTCGTACTAATGGCTGTGGGACAGACCATATCTCCTGCCGGGATGAGAAGCGTATACATTAGTCTACTTCGGAGTATCGATACCCCATTTTGATAATCCTGCAACTGGGGACCTGTATAAGGATGTGCTTATAGACTACCCAACCCCCACTAGTGTGACTGCCATCACAACGCTGGTAGTCAAGCAAAAATCCTAAGAGCTCTACCAATATGTATAAGCGATGTGCTAAAAGAAACATACGTACATATTGAGGTAGATACAAACCAGGTAGCATACTGCCATTTTGAGCAAGACTGTTATTATAACTGTGAATATCCCAAACTTTCGATATGTAATATACAATCCAGTATGATATAATAATGGCCTCTAAGGAATATCACTAACAATAAGGCTACCCTATTTGAAGATGATCAGCGGGATGGCTAACGTGCACTTTGACGTGCTTCTTGATCTCCTATGCAAGGTAATTCCTGAAGGAAAGGAAAACATTCCAGAGAATCATTACTAGGAAAAAAAGATTGTTAAGACATTTGGTTTCTCGTATGAGAACATCGATGCATGTCCCAATGACTGTGTGCTATATAGCAGGGATTACGCGTCTCTCGATGAGTGTCCTACTTGCAACTAGTTTAGGTGGTAAAATATTAAGAAAAATTCAAATGCAGAAACATCTGATGTCAGCAAAAAGAGCAAGAAAACTTCAGCCAAAGTCTTTCGTTATTTTCCTATGGATAAGAGATTGCAAAATTTATATATTTCAAAGGATATGGTGAAGAGCATGCGATGTCATTCTGATCGTTGGATCAAAGACGGGAAGTTGAGACATCCGGCTGATGCAGAAGCATGAAAGCAATTAGACAGTGTTGATCATTTTGGGGATGAGCCGAGGAATGTATGTCTACGTTTGGCAACCGACGGTTTTATGCCTTACGGACTCATGAGCTCTAATTGGTCCACATGGCCGGTATTGCTTATGCCTTACAATCTGCCTTTCTGGATGCGTTTGAAACAACCGTATATGATTCTTTCCTTATTAATTTCTGGAAAATATTCATCTTTCCAGAACATCGACGTCTATATGGAACCTTAATTGAAGAGCTGATAGAACTCTGGGAATATGGAGTAGAGACATATGATGCGTACGCCGAGGAGAAGTTTAGAATGCAAGCGGCTGTTATTTGGACAATCAACGATTTTCCAGCATACGACATGTTATCTGGACGCGAAGCATGCATGTCCATCATGTGGTCTTGATTATAGTGCCCTCCAGCTTAAGACACGTGGTAAGTTTTACTACTGGTTTCATCGTAGGCGGCTATCGGCGAATTATCCCTATAGAAAGATGGCAAATAAATTTAATGGAACATTGGAAAAGGGTGAATCACCAAAACAATTGTCATGGATAGAAAATTTTTAGCAGATTTCATCGTGTCAATTTCAGCAAAGTTCTAATGGGTTTAACTCAGATGGTTTCTTCAATAAAGAAAAGAAACGGAAGTGATCCAAAAATAACGAATTGTTGAGTTTGTGGAAGAAGAAAAGTATATTATGGAATTTTCCTTACTAGAAATATCTGTTGATTCGACACAATATTGATGTCATGCATGTAGAGAAAAATGTGTTTGATAATATTGCTGGCACATTGTTACAGGACGATTCTAAGTCTAAGGATAACTTGAGTGCTCGCGAGTGTTTGGAGGATCTTGGAATCTAACGGGAATTGCATCCGGTACTTCGTGATATGAATTACCAGATTCGAGCCATACAATGTCGAAATTAGCTATGAAAAGATTTTGTGAGGTGCTAAAGAGTACCAAAACCACAGATGGGTACTCCTCTAACACAGCAAAGAATGTGCCGGTCGAGCCATTAAAGCTCTTACATCTTAAAACTCATGATTGTCATATCTTTCTGCATCAATTGCTTCCAGTGGCACTTCGACATAATTTTCCATCCAATGTCACCAAAGCTTTGATAGAATATTGCGACTTTTTCAATAAACTTTGTTCTAAAATGATAGATGCGGCCAAATTCGAGGGGTTGCAAAAGAGTATTGTTGAAACCCTATGCAAGTTGGAGATGATATTTCCACCACTTTTCTTCACCGTCATGGTTCATCTTTCTGTGCATCTAGCTACAGAGACAATGATTGCTGGACCAGTCTCATATAGATGGATGTATCCAGTAAAAAGATAATATATTTTTGCAGACAATTGTGTTATTTAATTTATTATAATATTCATATTTTTCTAGTCTTCGTTAACGTTTTAGATACCTGGGATTCTTGAAACGGCAAGTGCGCAATCGAGCTCGACCTGAAGGGTCAATAGCCAAGAGTTATTGCACCAACGAATGTCTTAACTTCACTTCTTGTTACTTGCGTGGAGTTGAAACAAGATTAAACTGTCATTATCAAATTAACAATGATCAGCTATCCCATTCATAAGGGGAGGATTGATCCTACTGAAGGGAGTGACTCAATCAAGCCCATTCGTATATTCTTAATAATCTTGAAATTACTGCCAATCACAGAAGGTATATAAATTAAAAATTTTAATCACTTCAATATTTTGAGTGCCTATATCTATGTATGCCTAAATAATTAATACCGTTATTCTTTTAGCCGACATATTGAAAAACTTACGAATGCAATTTCCGGAAATAGTGCTAATTGGAAGATTAATTAAGAACATAAGAAACACTTTTCACGGTTGTTCCATAAACACGTACGTATGTCTTGTATATTTCACGTTTCACTGCATATATCACATATAGCTTATACATTTTACGTGTAAAAGCATTGTAGATTGAAGATGATGTAGCAAAAGGGATGCAATTCCCAGATGTAATCGTGCGACTATCTAAAGGTCTTAGTGCAAAAGTGAATCGATACGGTTCATATTGTATTAATAACCTAAAATTTCTTACAACCGAGAAATTGATTACCCAAAATAATGGAATTTATTGTTCGTTTGAACAAATGTGCTTCTCAAGTTCCCGTGATCAAAGACCGCAAAGAGGGAAAAAAAGAATATTACTGTCATCTAGAGGATATAATAGAGCTATTTTACGGGAATAATAAGCAAGAAAGATTTGTTATGTTCAAAGTTCGTTGGTGCGCTTGCATTCAGATTGATGAATACGGCTTTCAACCAGTCAATCTCAATAAAGAAATTTATTGAGATGATAAGTTCATGTTAGCCTCACAAGCTGAACGGTGTTTCTACATTAATAATCTTAATCGTGAATAAACTTGGATTGCATTAATGGTACCTCCTAAATCCTTTTTCGACAGTTCTACCGATGAGATTGATCTTGATGAAACAGATCCGGTTGACATATGAAATTTTTTGCAGTTGTAAACAATTGTAATCAATTGATATATGTTATAAACTTTGCAATTGTAAAAACTTTTAATCACTTGCATGTAAATAATATATGAAAAACCTAGCAGTTCTAATCACTTGTAATGTATTGATTTGTTAGCTTAATAATTTATGCATATTATATATTTTGTATCGTTATTACTCTTGCATGAAACAGATAGGACGAAAACACACGCTCGAAAAAATTGCCTAAGTATTTTCCTCAAAGAAAAAAGATCGAGATACTGAATCCTCGACACAGTATGATACTGAGAGTAGAGGTATATATTATGAGTTTTACATAATCATTGATCGTATTATTTTATTCAAATAACTATTGCATTGATTATAATAAATTAAAATGTGTAGGTACATCTGATTAGGAGGATACAGGTCCATCAGTGTAGCATGATCCGTATGCACATCTAGACGAGCAGTGCATGGACTTGAGTAGGGAACCTGGGGCGTTCTCGGATCCCATTACCGATGAGTGGATTCATGCATTGCTTCTTTCCCGAGATTTATAAAATGAAAAACCGTATCGCGATAGGGACAATGGGAAGGTAATGACACGATGGGCTGCTGGTCGAGCTTGTAGTGTGTTTTTCGTCACCCCATTGAGATGGGAATACGCGCGCGCTTTTCAAGCGTGGTACAGATCCCCCCTGCCTAGGGTAGGATGGGGTTTATTGATTGTGGGGATCCGAATCTCCGGCAGCCGCAGACTAAGCTGCCGTTAATTACCCCTCGCCTTTGGAGCGAGAGAACCTCCGATTAACGGGTTAAACTGGTCATGCGAACTCAATGTGCGGCGTGCGTGTGTTGTGTTTTAAAAGGGGGTTTTGGATATATCGGAAGCCACGCAAAGTTTTTACGGGGTCCCGCTATCCGGATAGCGGGCTGGGGGTCAAGGGGGCTAGCAGCCCCCTTACGGGGTGCGGGGCAGTGCCCCGGCCCAAAATTTTTTGAGGGGGACAGTGTTGGAGATAGTGCCCTCAGAGTCAATTATTGGATCACAGGTACGTGATTGCAATGATTGAGGGAGGACCTATCCCGGTAGGACAGTCTTACTCGAGATGATAGTATGCTATCTGGTTCATCTTTATCATCGTGTACTGTTTGAGGTGACCTTACAGGTCGCTATTACACGTTGGTAGAGCCCATAGGATTCTTGCTTGACCACCAGCAGTATGAGGGCGATCATATAAGTGGGAGCTGGTAGTCTATAAGCAAATCCTTAATTGGTCCCTAGTCGTGTGAGTTTCGAGACAGGACATCGATACTCCAGAGTAGACTAGTGTATACAGTCGAGACCCCGACGAGGGGCGGTGGCCGGTCTCACAAGCCACTGGTGTCAGTTGGATCACCTAAGATGTATACAGGTGCTCATTGGGTTATGAGTACACCGGACAGGACTCGCCGGGAACATGCTAGTTGGTCATATACCAGACGTCAGATAGCAGTTCCCTGGTGACATGTGTGCAGGTTAGTTCATCGACCTGGGGATCGTCATTTGTCTCGTGTGAGTTCCCACTGTACTTTGATTACTACCCTACCACGGCTCAAAGGAGTCGTGCAAACAGGTTTTAGTTGGGTACAGTCCCGAGCCACATGGAGGCAGTGAGCGTATCTTCAGGGGTTCGTCTCTCCCGGTATTGGGGGTGAGGTCGTGCTGTGTCTAGGAGAGCCATTACACGAAGCCCTCGGCCGAGGCAAGGAGATTTACTGGTAGGTATTCCAGTAGTATCTCAGGGTGTTCTGGGCTACACTCCGACATGACTTGTACCGCTTTTGGGGGTCTGACTTTTACCAACCCCTTAGGCCCGCCATGCGATGCTCATAGACGAACGGACCGGACTGTACGGATATTGTCACTGACAGGCTCAGTAGGGTTGTCAGGCTGAGTTCGCTCACAGACGTCCCTTTTAGTCAATACCTGGTAGCCCGTTACGTATTGGCTTATACCTCTGACGTGCTAGTGGTTAAATCCACAACCAAGGTGTTGACGAGTCTTTAGAGTCCCCCACATTCAGTTACTCAGCTTTCGGGCGAAAGGTTGTAGAGGCCGTATGGAGATATGGCAGGGTCCGATCAGATACGTGCGGTATTGCACGGATCAGGATCGGACAGTTTGTACTATAGGCCGTATGGTTATATGGCAGGGTTCGATCAGATACGTGCGGTATTGCACGGATCAGGATCGAACGGACATCACTAGCCGGCTTTGGTTTAAGCCGGATCCTAGTATAGTACAGTGTAGACTTTGTCTCATTGCATTTTGTATTTCGGTCGGAATACAGATGTGGGTGTGTATACACAGTATCGGGGTTTTCCTTTAATTTATTACGGGACTAGTTTTCTGGAGTTGCCAGTTTGTTTTCCGTTTCGGCCGATTTCCTTTGTATCGTTCATTGGCCGAAGATTGGTGGAGGAGGGTTTATTTGCATTGTTGCAAATAGGCATTAGTGGAGGGGGTTCTTTGCATCTTGTTGCATCATGATGGTTTTCATGATGAGCACCATCCATTGACTTGATCTCTTCATGATGGCTTGACTTTGTAAGCATCATGGTTGTTGATGATTAGTGTGTTGAGTGTGGTTTTGGTGTTAGTGATCATGTTCTTTCATGATATCTTTTGATTCCTCTCACTTGCATAAAAGACTTCTCCACTCATTTCCTTTGGGGCTCTCCCTCATTCCCTCCTCTCCTATTGTCATGGCCGGCCTTGGCTCATTTGGGGGCTGTCCAACTTTTTGAGAGTGGGATTTTGGTTCATTTCTTGTTGCAAAAATCCCACAAGATCAATCTCCAAAGCTCCAAGTATCATTCCTCCACCAAATGGCAATTCCACAACCCCAAAGTGAGACTTGAGGACTACATATTCTACAGCGAATCTTGGGCACGTCGAGTAGCCGGCTTCGTGCCCGAGTTGCCTCGGCATTGAGGTGGGAGCCCGTAAAAGAAGTAGGCGATGTCGTGCACTTCCGGCGACGAGGAGGAGACGGGACATTCGTCAGGAGATCGGGACGATGATGAGAAGACCGGAGGACTTGGATCGTCGGTATATCTTTATTCCCATTCTTGTAGATAGCTAGAACTAATTAATGGTTCGATCCGGGTATTAGTGCGCGGCGGTTTTCCAGTTCAAGTAAAATTAAAGTTTATCACCGCTTCCGCATTTGGCCGTCGGATTGACGGCCGGGGCGCCGCCGTGCACTTACAGTGGTATCAGAGCCTCGCCATTAACTTAGTCTAGCTTGGTTTAATGTGTTTTCATTTCCGATCGATCAAAAAGTTCCAAAACCGTGTTTTTCAAAGTGACAGTTTTCTGTTGAAATTTTTTAGTCTCCAAAAATTTTTCAGGTTGCATAAAAGTACTGTGCTGAAAGATCTAAGACTACTGGAAAAATTCGAGACACTAATCTCTTCAGGGAAGCGCGGAAACGCGGCAAAACCCTACTTGTTGCCGCGGTTCCGCCGCAGTATGAAGGATTTAGTGGGTCGGGTTTTTACAGTGGGCTTCTGGGGTGAAAATTGGGGTTTTGGAATATTAATATTGGGCCCAGAATTTCTTGATGTGCTACAGTAGTGCTTGGGGCCCACTTGTTAAAATTTTGATTGATCGGATATTTTAAACACATTATTTCACAGTATTTACATTATATCTGCGACCGTGAATGTCACTCGATCGGTAAATCCGGTCTAACTGCTATAGCCCGGTTAGACGGATTTGCGAACGTGACTTTCACGTTGATGTTCTGTTTTTGCTGTGATGTTGCGGATCGGTCGTGGGGGATAGCCTGGATGCAATGCTAGTACAGTTGTGGTTGTATTATGTACATTTGATATTGCGGGGCGAGCGTCCGACATGTGGACTGCCGTCACTGCCTGATTGTATTATTATTTTGGGGCACGACCAGTTGCGGTCGATGTACCCGTTGTATGTATATTTTACTTTCTGTACTAGGATTACCCCGCGGAGGGGTGCACGGATAGCCGGGTTCTAGAGGGCAACAAGCCCGCATCTCATGGCATTGAGACGGAGGGGGCTTCACTCTAGAATTGGCGGGCTATTCGCCGCACTCGTAGGGGGTACAGGTTGACCCAGGAGGGGTGTCCAAGTTGCCGGATTCCGTGAAGTGCTGGGTGGTCCATTCACGGTGCTGAAGGGGGCTGTCTCGCTTCAGGTTTTGGCGGGTAACTTGCCGCGCCCGTAGGAGTCTAGGATTTCATTGCACAGGCTATCCACACGACCAGGGGAACATCGGGTTTCAGCGGCTCTGTGAAACCCGGGGATCCCAGATATCTGTATTGTTTCTGTGATGCTGTACATTTTCTGTGATGTTGCATTTTATCACGCCTTGAGCGAATATAATATATTGGTATATATATTAGTAGATGTTGTATATGTTTTACATCCGCGCTAGTCCAGTCCCCGCTCTGTCGTCAGTTAGCTAACCTAACGGGTAATGACGGGACCCAGTGGCGAATGCGGATGGCATATACGTACATCAGTATATTTTCGTTCTTTGTGGTGTGATCAATTGATGGGACTGCATTGATTCGGATCAATGCAAGTTAAAAACAAACCTAATCTGATGTTGTTGGAACACTTTTCAAAAGGCTGTTATTGCAAGGACGTTCACTTTTGTTTTGCAACGTGGTATTCAGTTGGAATATCCTGCTCCTCAGTCGACGAGGCAAGGGCCGAGATCCCTTCACCGGGAGTGACCCCTTGGACAAAAGGTTTGCGTCAGGGCAATGACTTCACTATAGCCGATTACTTTTGCTTTGCACCGTGGTATTCAGTTGGAATATTCTGCACCCCATTCTACGGGGAAAGAGCCGAGATCCCTTCACCGGGAGTGACCTCTTTAGCGAAAGTTTTCGTCACTATATTTTTCTAAAAAGCTATCAGTTCCTTCAACGATATCAAGTTCATTACGTTAAAGGTTTTCGCCAGAAACCATTCGTAGCCCTCCGTCGTTTCATATGGGTAGTCAATAGTATTCAAGCTGTGTTTGTTGGCCAAAGTCAAGGCACAGTGTTTGGTAGCTATTGGTTATTCATATGCAGCATAGATAGATGCGTTGGTTTGGAACAGTCGTACTGCCTTGTTGGCCAAAGTCAAGGGTAGGTGCGGGTGGATTCAAATCAACCTGGAGAATGACGGGTAGAACTTGACATGTGACTTATGATTTGTTGGCCAAAGTCAAGGTCATAAGAGCATGGGGCAGAAATCTCATCGGGAGTTTCAAAAGAACTGAAACTGGCCAGATATGCGCATACCTTCTGGAGTATGATGACGTGAGCGGATTCCGTCACGTTATCATGCGATGAGAGTTGGATCCCGATTCCCACTGATGAGTTAGTTTACTCCTCGGGTAACCCCGACTAATTCTTCTTTCAGGTTTGGAGGAGAATTTGAGGTACAGTGGGAGGATTCCAGATTAGATAAATTGGTAACCATTCTGATCTAGGTTAGAGTGCACGCTGAGTGTTTCTTTTCTCTCTCTCTTTGGCAGCGACCATTGACCCGACCCTAAGACTATGACTCAGTGACCAAGTTGACCGAACCTTCTTGACACCGGCTTTTGGATTGTCAGAGTTGCGAACCTCATTGCCACTCCTACTTTTACCCTTTTCTCTAGGACACCCCGTATTACTACGAACGTCCACTTCCATTGGACAAAACCATCGTATGGTTAGATACGAACGCGAAAGAATTTATTCGAGGATGGTTTCAGGTTCTGGAGAAAACGGATAGGATTATTCAGTTGTCTTTTCCTTTTACCTTCTCTCAAGTTGTGAGTACTCCTTGGTTTAGGAGATAGTACACCTATTACGCAAATTGGATAGTCTTCTTCCAAACCATAGGCAGGTGCCGACCGGTAGGGAATGAAGAAAACCAATTAGCATAACGATGGTGTACAGAAGGTATTAAGTTAAGACAAAGAAAGGGATTAGTAAGAGGGCAAAGTAAATTGCAACAAGTATTCACGACCATACCAAGTTTTTCGTTACCACTCCCACATCACCTTTGTATTTCTCCAGGACACTCCGTATCACTACGAAGATCCACAGTTTATTGGATACTCCATCGTATGGTTATATACGAACTCGAAAGGAACTTGTTCCAGTTCGGGGATGGATTATGGTTCAGGAGAAATAGGAATTAAGTTCATTCGGTTGTCTTTTATCCTCACCTTCTCTCGCATTGCGAGTGTTCCTAGGATTAGGACAGTACACCCATTATGCTTATTGGATAGTCTTCTTCCAAACCATAGGCTGGTGCCGAACGGTAGGGAAGGAAGAAAACCATTTGGCCTAAAGGGGTGTGCAGAAGGTAATGACTAAAGACATATGAAGGGATTTGGAGAGGTGGCAAAGAATTATACGGTTACAGTTGTTAATCTGGATAATGGAAGAGGCATTACTAGGAATACCGGGATACCCCATCGAAACATTTTAATGTTTCAGTTTCACTGTGTACTGTTAAAGGAAAACTGATTTCCTAATTAGTCCTTACTCCAGGGTATGTATTTACCAGGTACGATTCTCACATCTGTATGGTTTTACAGATGATGAGTGGGAGTAAGTTATTGGGAATTGGGTGATCATCCTCATTATATCGGGATTCGTTGTAATCGGTGATATTTGAGGAAATCACCTGGGCTGTTTGCCGGTCGGCAAATATTTGGTTTTGAATATCCGCTGTCATGCACCAATTTCAAATTGATATATCTGTACGTCTATTTTCATAGAATGAGATATACCTTTTTGAAATTATGTCTACGACATTTACCTATATCAGTGGATGGTTAGGTAAGGAGCATTAAACAGCGGTGTAATTCTTCTTAACCATAAGTACAGTTTTCAACCTACGACACACAGTGAGTGAGTTATCAGACTCAAGGGACTTATACAGAGTATTGTATGATGTCCAGGGTCCATCAGGACAGAGGGGTTGGTCCTCGTACTATATTCGGTTTACTTATGACTTCTCTAGTTTTTAGACAGGTGTTTCGCGGAAACACAGGGTCTGAATTTTGAGAAGTTATAGGTATTTGAATAGAGTAGAGAACCAGGTGTAGCAAGTATCGGGATTCTTCAAAGCAATCGAAGATGTAGACACTTGTGCATGGTATTCAGTTGATAGTAATGATAAGAGATTTTGCTTCTCTTTCAGGTTATTCATAATTGGAAGCGTTCCTAAGTTGAGTAACGCTGATCGGCCTCTTTCCATTTAGTTGACATGCACTGGAGACAGCTGCATGATTTGAATCTGGTTCAATTAAATCAGTGCCTCTGGTTCTATATTGGATATAGAACAGTTCATATCTAAAAGATGTTAAGGTACGGGGAGTTGTCCGGTTTGTGATTAAAACCAGACACTGGACAACTCAAGGCACGTTTCTGTAATGGCTGTTTGTGGGTTGACCCAGGCTATGACGAGGGTTGACTTTCTACCATCTGGATGAACAATAGCAATATTGTTCTAGACTCGCCACAGTTTTATTAAAAATGGATTTTTTCAGAAAACAGTAGTGGGAGTATGGTAGAACTGGAAGTGATTCCAGAACCACAAACGATTACTGAAGATTTGATAAGGAACCTAAAGATTCAATCTGGATTGACATTCCATTGGCCACTCCGCAGATACGGTGGGTAACCTCAGGCACCCGAGAGGTACTCCGGTAGCCTCAAGGACGGTGGCAGGGAGGTTCTTGTTTACCCAGACTTGCCATTGCTGTTGTTCCAGGTTGCGAGACCCGGCGGGAGGATGAGTATAGCGTCGTTCTAAACTAGCTTTAGAAGTGTACGTGTATATGACTCTGCCAGAGGGTTGTCGTAGTCAGTGGGAGCAGCGGAAGCACTGGTGGACAGGTAGCTTATGTCTATTTATAGACTGAAGCACCAGTAGCGGAGATAGATCATCTATTTCTGACGTGACAGTCATAGGTTTGACTTCATCAGAATAGGGGATGGATCTGTTGAGAAGGTAGTAGGGTGTGATATCCTGGTATTTGGATGACATACACAGAGTAGGAAAGGAAACTCCTATACTACAATCGGTTATACTTTGGTCGTCACACAGTGTTTTCTCCACAAAGGAAATGGATTTTATATCAGACATACTGGTTACTAGATCTATGGTTTTAGATCTAGATTTGGGTAGTCTCCCAATCTGGGTACTTAGACAGCATTCTAAGGGTATTTAGAATGGATGACTCCTGGCACGGTAGTGTACCTGCAGGTAATGGAGTCACCCTCTTTAAAGGTGTCTTACAGACTAAAGGGGAGAGGGATGTGCATGATTGGCAGATCACTTGCTCAGGCAATTGAGTCAATCATGAGATGTCAAGTACCACACCAGACATTGTTCTTGCATTAGATGCAATAAGCTGACATTAATCCAATACTGGAGAAACGGTCGGAAGCAGTTTTAGAACATAAGTGGATGTTCTAGGGATATGATAACGACAGCCTCATTCGGGAAACAGTTATCATTCCAGGCTTCCAAGGTGACATGGACGACAAGGAGGTTGTCAGAGTTATAGTTTTTCCTTCTGACGAGGGGCAGTATTTTGGACAGGTGATCCAAGGCAATACTGAGGGAGGCATGGCGCGGGACACTGATTAAGTTCAGTTGTCGATACAGTCTAAGAAGTTTGGATTTGGAGTTCATTTATGAGCTATGTCCCATCAGACATCCAGACACATTCTAAGACAGGTATTGCTCATTTTGGGAGATGGGTTTTCTCCGCGAACATGAGATATAGAGAGACATAGAAAGATACAACAAAGCGGATCCACTCACTAAGGCTATTCCTCGAACGCAATAATTTCGCAAACGAGCTTTGTGAGACTGACTAGTACAGGAGTTGGGTATTCGGTATCACACGGGCTGTGAGTATGCGACATCGCAATAATTAGCCTTGAGTGCAAGTGGGAGATTGTTGGAGATAGTGCCCTCAGAGTCAATTATTGGATCACAGGTACGTGATTGCAATGATTGAGGGAGGACCTATCCCGGTAGGACAGTCTTACTCGAGATGATAGTATGCTATCTGGTTCATCTTTATCATCGTGTACTGTTTGAGGTGACCTTACAGGTCGCTATTACACGTTGGTAGAGCCCCTAGGATTCTTGCTTGACCACCAGCAGTATGAGGGCGATCATATAAGTGGGAGCTGGTAGTCTATAAGCAAATCCTTAATTGGTCCCTAGTCGTGTGAGTTTCGAGACAGGGCATCGATACTCCAGAGTAGACTAGTGTATACAGTCGAGACCCCGACGAGGGGCGGTGGCCGGTCTCACAAGCCACTGGTGTCAGTTGGATCACCTAAGATGTATACAGGTGCTCATTGGGTTATGAGTACACCGGACAGGACTCGCCGGGAACATGCTAGTTGGTCATATACCAGACGTCAGATAGCAGTTTCCTGGTGACATGTGTGCAGGTTAGTTCATCGACCTGGGGATCGTCATTTGTCTCGTGTGAGTTCCCACTGTACTTTGATTACTACCCTACCACGGCTCAAAGGAGTCGTGCAAACAGGTTTTAGTTGGGTACAGTCCCGAGCCACATGGAGGCAGTGAGCGTATCTTCAGGGGTTCGTCTCTCCCGGTATTAGGGGTGAGGTCGTGCTGTGTCTAGGAGAGCCATTACACGAAGCCCTCGGCCGAGGCAAGGAGATTTACTGGTAGGTATTCCAGTAGTATCTCAGGGTGTTCTGGGCTACACTCCGACACGACTTGTACCGCTTTTGGGGGTCTGACTTTTACCAACCCCCTAGGCCCGCCATGCGATACTCATAGACGAACGGACCAGACTGTACGGATATTGTCACTGACAGGCTCAGTAGGGTTGTCAGGCTGAGTTCGCTCACAAACGTCCCTTTTAGTCAATACCTGGTAGCCCGTTACGTATTGGCTTATACCTCTGACGTGCTAGTGGTTAAATCCACAACCAAGGTGTTGACGAGTCTTTAGAGTCCCCCACATTCAGTTACTCAGCTTTCGGGCGAAAGGTTGTAGAGGCCGTATGGAGATATGGCAGGGTCCGATCAGATACGTGCGGTATTGCACGGATCAGGATCGGACAGTTTGTACTATAGGCCGTATGGTTATATGGCAGGGTTCGATCAGATACGTGCGGTATTGCACGGATCAGGATCGAACGGACATCACTAGCCGGCTTTGGTTTAAGCCGGATCCTAGTATAGTACAGTGTAGACTTTGTCTCATTGCATTTTGTATTTCGGTCGGAATACAGATGCGGGTGTGTATACACAGTATCGGGGTTTTCCTGTAATTTATTACGGGACTAGTTTTCTGGAGTTGCCAGTTTGTTTTCCGTTTCGGCCGATTTCCTTTGTATCGTTCATTGGCCGAAGATTGGTGGAGGAGGGTTTATTTGCATTGTTGCAAATAGGCATTAGTGGAGGGGGTTCTTTGCATCTTGTTGCATCATGATGGTTTTCATGATGAGCACCATCCATTGACTTGATCTCTTCATGATGGCTTGACTTTGTAAGCATCATGGTTGTTGATGATTAGTGTGTTGAGTGTGGTTTTGGTGTTAGTGATCATGTTTTTTCATGATATCTTTTGATTCCTCTCACTTGCATAAAAGACTTCTCCACTCATTTCCTTTGGGGCTCTCCCTCATTCCCTCCTCTCCTATTGTCATGGCCGGCCTTGGCTCATTTGGGGGCTGTCCAACTTTTTGAGAGTGGGATTTTGGTTCATTTCTTGTTGCAAAAATCCCACAAGATCAATCTCCAAAGCTCCAAGTATCATTCCTCCACCAAATGGCAATTCCACAACCCCAAAGTGAGACTTGAGGACTACATATTCTACAGCGAATCTTGGGCACGTCGAGTAGCCGGCTTTGTGCCCGAGTTGCCTCGGCATTGAGGTGGGAGCCCGTAAAAGAAGTAGGCGATGTGGTGCACTTCCGGCGACGAGGAGGAGACGGGACATTCCGCAGGAGATCGGGACGATGATGAGAAGACCGGAGGACTTGGATCGTCGGTATATCTCTATTCCCATTCTTGTAGATAGCTAGAACTAATTAATGGTTCGATCCGGGTATTAGTGCGCGGCGGTTTGCCAGTTCAAGTAAAATTAAAGTTTATCACCGCTTCCGCATTTGGCCGTCGGATTGACGGCCGGGGCGCCGCCGTGCACTTACAGACAGTGAGTATGTGTGTATGTGTGTGTATGCATACAAATATAAAAAAAAGAAAGGGAAAGGGCATCTAGAGGATGTGTGGGAAAAGCGCCAGCACTTTGGGTGCTAGCGCTTTGAGCGCAAGAGCGCTAGCGCTTTGAGTGCTAGCACCCCACGTGTCAGCACGTGGGCGCTCGGACGCTAGCGCTCTGAGCGCTAGCGCTCCACGTGTCAGCACATGGGCGCTCGGGCACTAGCGCTCTGAGCGCTCGCGCTCCACGTGTCAGCACGTGGGCGCTCGGACGCTAGCACTCCACGTGTCAGCACGTGGGCGCTCGGGCGTTAGCACCCTGAGCGCAAGAGCGCTAACGCTAGCGCTTTGAGTGCTAGCGCTCCACGTGTCAGCACGTGGGCGCTCGGGCGCAAAAAGGGACTTGGTCCCTGCAATGGGAGTTGTACTCCCAGAAAGGAGCACTTATTATTTTGTGTGTGTGTGTGTGTGTGTGTATGAGGAGTTAAACTCCAAGGATGTTTTGAAGCTGATGAAGTGGCTTCTCCCCTTGAGTCCTAGTTCTTCCCCAAAGTGGGGTTTCTGGAGATGGGTCTCCTTCTTCTTCCTGTCGTTTGGCCGGATCTTGAAGGTCAAGAGATGTGAGATTTTAAAAATCTCTTCTTTTTGAGATCTAATGACAGATCCAAGTTCCCCTTTGTGGGTTTTGTAGTGAAAAACTATTTAGTTTTGAAAAAGAAAGAGTAAAACTCTTGATTTAATTCAAATGAAAGAAAAAGGTTTGGAACCTTCAGAAAGGGGAAAGAGGCACAAACCCTAGGTTTTTCTGAGAGAATGAAAAGTATTACTTTATTCATCATCATGTTGCCTTTTATAGGCTTACAAATTTACATGTAGCCCCTTGGGCTTTACAAAATGGCATTTTGCTCATCCCATGGCTCATGTGCCATTTCTTTTTGCATATAAGCCATAGGCTTTACAAAAATTTGGCTTTATGCCCATTTGTTTACATTCATGCATAAAAAAATTACATAAAAAGTTATTTATTACATGATTCTTATTTCAGCATGGGGGAGGTCGGATGCTTCGTGTTCGGGCTCGACCTGGGCATGGGCCCATTTGGCTTGGGGTTGACTTTGACTTTGACTTGGTCAACCGGGGTGCAATTTTCGACTTCAACAAAGTGCCCCCCATCAATAAATGGACACCACATATATGAGTCGTGTGCATGAAATTGATGGATCTTCTTTCGCGTGGAGGCGACTTGCTTTGGTTCCCCCTTTTTGGGATGCGCTCTGATCCAGAGCGATTTGGTTCCCGCTTTGTCGGAAACCTGTACTGCCCTTTTTACGACATGGACGGTCGACGCTTGACGCGTCTCCGAGACGGAGTGTTCGTGGTAGACTTTTCCCTGGCCCGGAGTGATCTAGTTCCTGCTTTGTAGAAAGCCTGCACTTCCCTTTTTGCGACATGGACGGTCGACGCTTTGATCCGGAGCGATTTGGTTCCCGATTTGTGGGAAGCCTGCACTGCCCTTTTTGCGACATGGACGGTCGACGCTCTGATACAGAGCGATTTGGTTCCCGATTTGTCGGAAGCCTGCACTGCCCTTTTTGCGACATGGACGGTCGACGCTCTGATCGGAGCGATTTGGTTCCCGATTTGTGGGAAGCCTGCACTGCCCTTTTTGCGACATGGACGGTCGATGCTCTGATCCGGAGCGATTTGGTTCCCGCTTTGTAGGAAGCCTGCACTGCCCTTTTTGCGACATGGACGGTCGACGCTCTGATCCGGAGCGATTTGGTTCCCGCTTTGTAGGAAGCCTGCACTGCCCTTTTTGCGACATGGACGGTCGACGTTCTGATCCGGAGCGATTTGGTTCCCGGTTTGTGGGAAGCCTGCACTGCCCTTTTTGCGACATGGACGGTCGACGCTCTGATCCGGAGCGATTTGGTTCCCGCTTTGTGGGAAGCCTGCACTGCCCTTTTTGCGACATGGACGGTCGACGCTCTGATCCGGAGCGATTCGGTTCCCGCTTTGTAGGAAGCCTGCACTGCCCTTTTTGCGACATGGACGGTCGACGCTCTGATCCGGAGCGATTTGGTTCCCGATTTGTGGGAAGCCCGCACTGCCCTTTTTGCAATATGGACGGTCGACGCTCTGATCCGAAGCGATTTGGTTCCCGATTTGTGGGAAGCCTGCACTGCCATTTTTGCGACATGGACGGTCGATGCTTGGCGCGTTTCCGAGACGGAGTGTCCGTGGTAGACGTTTCCCTGGCCCGGAGTGATCTAGTTACTGCTTTGTAGGAAACCTGCACTGCCCTTTTTGCGACATGGACGGTCGACGCTCTGATCCGGAGCGATTTGGTTATCGCTTTGTAGGAACTTGATTTGACTTGCTCTTCTTCTTGCAGTGTCAGGGGTGAACTTGACTTGCTCCGCTTCCTGCAGTGTCGAGATTAGATTCTGATTTGCTCCGCTTTCCGCGGTGTCGGAGTTGAAGTTGACTTGTTGATTGTGATTTAGGTTGACATCAGTATCTCTACACTGGAATATGATATCGGGAGTGAATCATCATCTGTCTTTGAGAAGATTTTGGGATTGGTTTTTTTTTTTCGGCATCTGCATTACTGCACTGGAATAATGCCAGGAGCAACTCATCATTTGCCCTGGGAGGATTTGGAAATTGGTTTTTTTTTTCGGCATTGCATTGCTGCACTGGAATAGTGCCAGGAGCAACTCATCATTTACCCCGGGAGGATTTGGGAATTGGTGGCTTAGAAGACAGGTTTAGATCCCTATCACCTAAGGCTTTGCAATTTTATGGGCCGTGAGGGTCCTATAAAAGCATTTTCTCCCTACGAGTCGAAAGGATCTCGTAGGTGTATTTTCTCCTTAGGAGTCGTGGGGACTCCTAACTGTGTTCCTCCTTTGTGAGTCGTAAGGATCTCACGCGGGAATTTTCTCCGCACAAAGTTGAGAGGACTTTTACGAGTGCATTTCATCTCTTTTTTACGAGTTTGCGCCCTTTCGGGTTTTCACAAACTCGCCGGTAGTCCTGCTGTTTTTACTCACGGAGCCCTTTCGGGTTTTCATCCGTGCTCATTTTGCTTGCGGACATACCATTTTTTTTGTGGGACTTTGAATGTGGCCTCACCGGTAGGACTTGGGAGAGATTGGGATTTTTTTACGCCCGTGGATTGTATACGGTTTCGCAGGATGTATGATCCAAGCCGTAAGGCCGGAAAAATTTTTGGGACTTTATTGGCGTCTGCATCGCTGCACTGGAATATGGCACCGGGAGCGACTCATCATTCACCGTTGGGGTATGGGATTTGTGATTTGGTTGGCGTCTGCATCGCTGCACTGGAA
Organism: Agapanthus africanus; assembly: GCA_030015575.1. Lineage (NCBI taxonomy): Eukaryota > Viridiplantae > Streptophyta > Magnoliopsida > Asparagales > Amaryllidaceae > Agapanthus > Agapanthus africanus. The sequence goes on from CM057343.1 coordinate 474,463,591, forward strand.
TATGGTACCAGGAGCGACTCATCATTCGCTACGGGGACTTGGATTTTGGTCGGCGTCTGCATCGCTGCACTGGAATATGATACCAGGAGCGACTCATCATTCGCCACTTGGGGGTTTGAGTTTGGAATTTGGTTGGCGTCTGCATCGCTGCACTGGAATATGGTACCAGGAGCGACTCATCATTCGCCATTTGAGAGTTGGGAAGCGATGGCTTAGCAGACAGGTTTAGATCCCTATCACCTAAGGCTTTTTAATTTTATGAGCCGTGAGGGTCCCATAAAAGCATTTTCTCCCTGCGAGTCGTAAGGATGTCACAGGTGTATTTTCTCCTTAGGAGTCGTGAGGACTCCTAAGTGTGTTATTCCTTTGTGAGTCATAAGGATCCCACGAAGGTTTGTTCTCCTCATGTATCGTGAGGATGCATGAGTGGGTCTTCCCAATAGAGCATAATTCCCAGGACGGAGATCGGCTGCTGGACTGGTGACTACGGTGGGGCATGAGTATGATGAGAATTATTTGAGCCCGTAGATTGTATACGAAAGTCAATTTGGGGACTAACCGTAGGGCCGGAAGAATTTTGGGAAATTGGATTTTTATTGGCGTCTGCATCGCTGCACTGGAATGATGCCAGGAGCGACTCATCATTCACCGTTGTTTTGTTTTTGTTTTTGTTTTGTTTTTTTACCGCAATTGCTCTATCATTTCAGCTTTTCTTATCGCGAAGATCGCGATTGCCCTATCATTTCGACTTTTCTTATCGCGAAGATCGCGATTGGCCTATCATTTCGGCTTTATTTTCATCTTTATTTTACTCGCTGATTTTTATTTCGAGTTGCCCTATCATTTCGGCTTTATTTTCATTTTTATTTTTACTCGCTGATTTTTATTACGAGTTGCCCCATCATTTCGGCTTTTCATTTATATACATATACATATATATATATATATATATACATTTTTACATCCCCAGTTTAACGACTTAGAGGTCGATTATTCCTAGTTTAGTGACGTGGCGATCGATCATTCCCAGTTTAACGACATGGTGGTCAGCTGGTGTTCCCAGTTTAACGACATGGTGGTCCTTTTTGCTTATACCAGCTCCTTGAACTTTGATCTTGGCGGAGCTGCGTTGATGACCGTAGCTCTGTGGCTTGCCGATGCATCCGAGGATCGTGAGGTTTTTCCAAGCTTGTATTGGTCCTCTGCCCAATCTTTGAAAACACAGCAGTCTTCAATGGTATGACTCACCACCCTATGGTATGGGCAGTATACGGGATTTCCGGTCATATTCATTTCATGTGGCCTCTTCGGAATAGGCAATTGCAGGCCGTTGTTCAAGGCTTCCTCGAATATATTGCGGATCTCATCCCTCCTAAAGGAGTACACCTTCTTCTTTCTATCCATTAGAGTAGGTGCTCTTACTGATGCTGGTCCTTGAGGCCGATCAGTCTTTGGTTCGCCCTTTTCAGATAATGGCACATGTCTGGGAGGATTGGGTTCCCGAAAGGCTTCGGTCTCCATTTGTATGAAACCGGCGGTCGTAGCTTGACTGTTTGCTAACACGCCTTTAGACAGTTCTATCTTTCCCGTCTTGTATTGCCTTTCAACCCAATCTTTGAAGACGAAGCAGTCCTCAATGGCATGACCTATCACCCTGTGATAGGGGCAATATTTTGGGTCGTCGGTCATATTCGCTTCTTGCGGTCTCTTTGACTCTGGCAGTTGTAGACCGTTTCTTAGGGCGTCCCTGAATATCTTGTGGACTTTTTCCCTTTTGAAGGAATAGACTTTTTCCAGCTTTTCTTTTAGAGGCGATTCCCCTTCGGTGTATGCATCGGAGGGATTGGAGGCTAATCGTGGCCGTTTTTCGCGAAGGCGCTCCGCTTTTAGGTTGAAGGGGGTATCAGTTGGTTGCCTCCGGGTATCAATCCTGGCTCATGAACCAAAATTTGATTCTGCTGTAATTGCAATCGGACGACCTGGTTCGCGAGATCTGCCACGACGTTAGCCAATTCGTCGACCTTGGACTGTACCTTAGCTAACTTCTCATCTCTGTCCTGAAGCTGCCTCTGTAGCCATCGGAATAATGCTCATTCTGTAGTTCCGGATATGACAACCGGGTTATCCGTATTGCTTGAGCTCAATTCCGCAGGAACCACGGGCTCCTTTGGCTTATCGGCCTGAGCGAGCTCCTCATCATTTAGACCGAGCCGATGCTGGGTAGCGTCCACCGTATCATCACCCTGGCTGTGAGGCATAGGAGGGTTCGTTTCTTCATGTCCGACCATGTAGACAGTGTGGACCACATACCCGACCATCTCTTTATCTTTGGCGGCTGATTTCGCGGAGCGGTCTGGGCTTTGGAAATTCATAAATTTTAACATGGCCAGAGCCCTAGCCCTTTTGTTGGCTTTGTATCTAAGCCGCTTCTACCTCAACTTCTCTGTCTTGAGCGCTTGGCAGGCTTCTACTCTTCGGGAAGTCGCCATAGGCTGAGTGATGGGGAGGCTTGAGAAGACACCCAATCGAGCAGTTGTCAGAGGCGCTGCTGGAGCTTGCCCGAGATGCCTTGTTGCTTTGCTGGTGTTGATGGCCTTGCCCTTAGCTGGGGCCAAGGAAAGTCGCTCAAACACCGACTTGCGTTTGAGTTGGGGCGTCTTCGAGACCACCACATTTGGCCTCTTGCCTTTCGAGACCGGTTTGTCTGTCACCGGGGCTTGAGGAGATGGGATGGCGTTGGCTGATACGAACAGAATATAGCCAAATGGTAATGGCGGCTCTTCCCACTGTCGTCCGAGACTTGCCGGGAGGACCGTCCTGACGTCCATCTTCATCGTGTAGGAGATGGGAGCCGTGATGACAGCTGAGATCGTCCTTGGAGACATCATTGAGAAGTGATTGCTTGAAAACCTGCATGAAAGGGCATTATTTTAGTATAAATATCGATATGTATATTGATTGAGTTCGCATGAATATTTAACCCGAAATATGGGAGGAGAGATTGGTCCCACCGGGCGTGCCAGAATCTTTAGGGTGTTTTTCGTCACCCTATTGAGATGGGAATACGCGCGCGCTTGTCAGGCGTGGTACAGATTCCCCCTGCATAGAGTAGGCTGAGGTTTATTGATTGTGGGGATCCGAATCTCCGGCAGCAGCGGACTAAGCTGCCGTTAATTACCCCTCGCCTTTGGAGCGAGGGAACCTCCGATTAACGGGTTAAACTGGTCATGTGAACTCAATGTGCGGCGTGCGTGTCTTGTGTTTTGAAAGGGGGTTTTGGATACATCGGGAGCCATGCAGAGTTTTTACGGGGGTCCCGCTACCCGGATAGTGGGCTGAGGGTCAAGGGGGCTAGCAGCCCCCTTGCGGGGTGCGGGGCAGCGTCCCAGCCCAAAATTTTTTGAGAGGGACAGTGTTGTAGAGTGTGTGTGCGCGCGCGCACGCGCGCGTGTGTGTATGCATATATATAAAAAAAAAAGAAAGGGAAAGGGCATCCAGAGGATGCGTGGGGAAAAGCGCCAGCGCTTTGGGCGCTCGCGCTTCGAGCGCAAGAGCGCTAGCGCCCCACGTGTCAGCACGTGGGCGCTCTGAGTGCTAGCGCCCCACATGTCAGCACGTGGGCGCTCGGCGCTAGCGTTTTGAGCGCTAGCGCTCTGAGCGCTAGCGCTCCACGTGTCAGCACGTGGACGCTCGGGCGCTAGCACCCTGAGCGCAAGAGCGCTAGCGCTCCACGTGTCAACACATGGGCGCTGGGGCGCAAAAAGGGACTTGGTCGCTGCAATGGGAGTTGTACTCCCAGAAAGGAGCACTTATTATTTTGTGTGTGTGTGTATAAAGGAGCACTTATTATTTTGTGTGTGTGTGTATGTGTGTGTGTGTGTGTGTGAGGAGTTAAACTTCAAGGATGTTTTGAAGCTAATGAAGGGGCTTCTCCCCTTGAGCCCTAGTTCTTCCCTAAAGTGGGGTTTCTGGAGACGGGTCTCCTTCTTCTTCCTGTCGTTTGGCCGGATCTTGAAGGTCAAGAGATGTGAGATTTTAAAAATCTCTTCTTTTTGAGATCTAATGACAGATCCAAGTTCCCCTTTGTGGGTTTTGTGGTGAAAAACTATTTAGTTTTGGAAAATGAAGAGTAAAACTCTTGATTTAATTCAAAAGAAAGAAGAAGGTTTGGAACCTTCAGAAAGGGGAAAGAGGTACAAACCCTAGGTTTTTTTGAGAGAATGAAAAGTATTACTTTATTCATCATCATATTGCCTTTTATAGGCTTACACATTTACATGTAGCCCCTTGGGCTTTACAAAATGGCATTTTGCCCATCCCATGGCTCATGTGCCATTTCTTTTTGCACATAAGCCATAGGCTTTACAAAAATTTGGCTTTATGCCCATTTGCTTACATTCATGCATAAAAAAAATTACATAAAAAATTATTTATTACATGATTCTTATTTCAGCATGGGGGAGGCCGGACGCTTCGTGTTCGGGCTCGACCTGGGCATGGGCCCATTTGGCTTGGGGTTGACTTTGACTTTGACTTGGTCAACCGGTATGCAATTTTCGACTTCAACAGAGCTCAAAGCGATATGATGATAGAGGCAGCGAACACGTGTATTAATGAGGCAAGGGCTGCAGGGGATAATCTGGCCCGGTTTGAACACCACGAAAGAGGTGTTGCAAACAAAATTACGAAATACGATATGCGTGGAAAAATGGCAATTCTGCAATGGGTAGGTGGGAAGCTCGTAGGTCCGTGTCTGTAGGCTATACATTTCCATGGTTATATTAGTATTCTCGTCCGCAACACCGATTTCTGGAACGTGGGCTTCACATTTGCAGATAACCTCTGTGAAGCATACGTATGGACTTGGTGCTCACTCTTGGTAATGCATAATTCAACTATATTTCAACATTAAATACATACCCGGTATATGTTATAAATTTTTTAAATAATATATTTATTAATTTGTATTACAGAAATATTTCGTCTTAGAAGATGATATGGACAGATATTGGACGCATATCCGGTATGAGATGTCATAAATATTCATGAGACGACGTCAAAAATTGAAGAAAAAAATTCAAACAGTCGGAAAAATTTACGGATGATTGGGAACGTTTTGCCACTCTTCGCTCCATCATCCCTAAAGATCAGTTTGCGTTTCTCCTATTGTATTGGGATACACCCGAAGCAAAGATAATTAAAAATATACTTAAATAATTTGAATACCGAATTTAGATTGAATTACATTTAAAGATATTATTTTCTGAATAAACAGGAAGTATCAGAAAAGAATAAACAGAACCGAGAGAAAGCCACATATGACTATTATGGTGGATCAGTTCCTGCTGATCAGTATAGGGCTATTTTGGTCAGCTCTTCCTTAATTACATAAATGCTCAATTTTTCAATTTTATCATTATATATTTTCACGTATAAATAAATCAAATATCCGTTACAGGAGAAGGCTGGGAAAAAATTGAGCCTGTCAGAGACTTAGGAGGCATTGCATATGAGAGAGGGCATGCCAGAAAACGGATGGATATAGCCACTCAACATGAGGTAAGCTTGCATTTTTCAATTCTTTTAAGTAAATTAATTACACTTGTTAACTTCATAAAGAAAATTAATTATTGTTATATTTATCAAACGAGGATTTCGAGGAGGCGAAGAAGAGCTAGCAGGAATCAAATCCCGAATATCCGATCGACGATCCTCTTCCTACGGAGGCCGAGATATCTATTATAGAGCAGCTTTTCCCTCAGTCGAACGGATACGGTTGTATTATCCTATACGGTGGTCCCGTTAGTCTTTCGCGGTCTGGTTCTAGAAGAAGTACTTCAACTTTGTCGACCGCTCGCTCCAACCAACAATCGGCTGAGGCACAACGGATCAATGAGCTAGAGGGGCAGCTCAGGAGAAAGGATGAAGCAGATAAAAAGATGGCGAAAGATGAAGCGGCTTGGAGAGCATAAATGGAAGCGCAGTGGGAACAATTCTCACAACAATACGTTCCTCCTCTACAATCGTGGTCAGCACATGGTCCATTCCCGCCGCAGCCAGCTTATTACCCTCCCCCATCACAAGGAACGTCATACCATCCTTATTCACCACCTCCGCAATCACAAGGAGGATATTACCCCCAGTCTCCACCTCCGCCATAAGATCCTTATTACCCTAACCCTCCGCCACATGAACCGTATAACCCTGATCAGCCGACCCCACAGAGAGGGTTATTAGGTAACTATTTTTCGCAGGAGGATTTTGACGATATGAATCGATACTAGTCAAGACGATCTTCTGATGGCGAAGGTAGCAGCGGGAGTTAGTGAGGCACGTATAGTTGTTATATACAGAAATTTGAGCATACAATTAAACTATGTTGAGTTTTGATTTTTAAAATTCATGTTGTGTATTCGTAGGGTTCTTATAAGTCAACGGCGAAAGGATTATGTTTTGATGATGAAAGTGGCGGGAGTTAGTGAGGTATATATATATATATATGTGTGTGTGTGTGTGTGTGTGTGTGTGTGTGTGTTATATATAATATAGCTAACATTGTTTCGAAGATTATGATTTGAGTTCATATATTTATTTATTTTGATTCATAGGGTTGAGTGGGCTGCGATTGCGAGTGATTTGGAGATTTTTTTCGTATTGTTAGACATATATATAGCGTATGTATTGTGTTGTTTGTATTCAAAATAATTTAGTTTATGTATGCTTGTTTATTAAAAATTTAGTTCATATGTGTTTGATTGAGTTGTTGATATTGGTGGATATATCGTGGACAATATTTATATATTAGTTTGTATGCGCATGTGTCGTATTTGTTGTTGATCTTTTTGGATATGTTGTGGATTGTGCATATATATTGATTTGTATGCGAAACGCTATTGTGGCGTAATATATTGTGATATTGTGTATTATTGTATTGAATATAGCATTTTTCTGCAATTTTTTTCAGGAAAAATAATTATTAGTGACCATATAAGCTACAGGAACGGTCTCTAATACCTCATCAGCAACTGTTCGCTGATATTAGGTAAATTTGTTGAGATATCCACGTGTCTGCTTATTAGCGACCGGTGGAAACGGTCTCTGATACATTTATTAGCGACCGTTCTTATTAGAGACCATTCATTAAGAGTCGCTAATATATGTATCAGAGACCACCCAATCAGCAACTGTTTAAAATATAAACGATTGCTAATATACATTACGAACCGCTCATTGTTTTTTGGAGACCATTCCATACAGTCTTTAATAGTGACTGTATGTAGTAGTGTACTATAATCTCGAATCAAATATACCCACAAGCAATCCCAAAAGATTTCTCTCAAATTTCTCTAGATCTAAGTTGTCACCCTCTGAATACAATAGTCTCTCTTATAATAGCAGTAAATTAATCATATGAGAGGTCCCTATATATAGGAAAACCTAATCCTAGTTTAAACAGGAGATAAACTCAAATTATCAAACAGAAGATTCACACAGAATTCCCATCGACGGATGTCTGACCAAGAAATAGTCAAACGTCTGTCAACTCTCTGTAAGGCTTGGTCTTCTTGGGCAAACGTCTTCACCTTTACTATCAGACGTCTGCCGCTGCTCTGGGCTTCAGCATCTCCAGACGTCTGATAGAGATGTCTGGCTACGCTATGTTCTTTTGGTTTCGACTTGACCAGATGTCTGCATCCTCTCTATCAGACGTCTGGCGTTGCTCTTGATTTCTGACATGGCTCTCACGTATGTCCAAATGTTTGTACTCCTCACATCAGACGTCTACAGGAAATTTCTCCACAATTTTAACAATTTAGAGAAAAGAAGAAAAGCTATAACTATAACTATAAAAATGTACACTGTTTCTTGCATTTCACCTATTGACGTTCAATCTTCCCCTCAATCTTCCTAATTTTCAACTCTTAACATTTAATCTACACTCAATGTTCCTAATTCACCTCCCATCAACCTCAGTTTCTCCTTCTCCATTAACTTGATGGTAAAATTCATCATCTTTCCCTTCAAAGTAATGACAATGGATTTGAGAGGGGAACTCGGAACATCCAAAGTATCTCCTTTCGTAATTCAACAATCAACTCAGAATTCATTAAAAAATTAACAGCCAAGAAAAAAATCATTAAGGGATTAACGAGCAACATGGATGAGACTAGTTTGGGTGGATTGCATGGGCAACATCCCCAGCACAAAATGGCCAACAATCCCCATACAGCTTTGCTTATGGAGAGACAACTACAAGAAACAATCTGTCCTCTAAAAAATTCTGCTGTTCTTTACATTTTATACATTGTTGGAATAACGAATGCATTCCAAAATATCGCATTTCAGGAAGAGATGCAGCAAATCCTGCTCACACATACCACTGCAATTCATCAAGCCCTTCATGCAAGTGTCGACAAAAAAGAGACCGAGCGAACAATCTCCATTCACTGCCTTGAGCACAAAAATAACATCTGAATACAATCAAGAATCCTGAAAACCCGCCCACCAAGGCTCAGCATGTACAACAAATTACAAACTCCAGGTACAAAACATAACAAAGCAAGCCATTCCCAAAAAAGAAAGGAAATATTGAGCAATTTAAGCAGCAGCAACTCACTGCCTTGTCCATAAGAACACCTTACCTCCACTTGTTGTACCAGCTAAATGACCCAGAGCATATTCGGATGTGCAGCAAATCGACATGGAATCGAAGTCATCTCCTCGCTTTCTAAGACCGTGGTATATAGTCCCATCCCCATATTGCCCTAACACACACACACACACACACAAAATTACTTCTTTTAGTTGGAGACGATTGAATAGGAAGGAGACATTGTTAATCAGGGACCTGAGTTATGAATTCAAAAGGTTAGAGTTAGATATCAAGGTTTATATAATGTATATTTCAATTCGGTCAAGAATGCAATAACTATGACTGGAAGATTGCAAACAAATTATATATATATATATATATATATATATATATATATATATATATATATATATATATATATATATATATATTGGATTAATTGCACAAAACACCTCTTAGTTAAACCCACATAGCACTCATACCTCCCCACCCCACCCCCTTTAAGTGAATTATTAGTGCAGACACAGCCTGAGCTCATAAGGCAAAACTCTTTAAAAAAAGGTAAATTGCTTAATTATACCATAATGTTTCACCCATTTTGCAACTAAATACCATAAAGTTTAAAACTAAGCAACTAAATACCACGGTTTTTTTTGGACCTTGCTACCCTGACGCCATTGATGGCAAAGTCAAAATGACCAAACTACCCCTAGTTTATATTTGGATTAAAAACCTAATCTCAATAGTAACCTAATCCTAATTACCTAACCCTAATTAGCTAACTATAACCAAAACCCACGCCATAACCTTGTTGGGGTCAAAAATTACACTCCGGTTGATCAAGTCAAAATCAAAATCAATCCCAAGCCAAGTGGGCCGAAGCCCAGGTCAAGACCGAGCATGGAAGGGACCGGCTCCATGACAAAAAGGCTGAAGTCATAAATTAGTTTAGCACAAATGTCATTTGGTAAAACCCAAGAGACTATATGTAAAGTGTATAACCTATAAAGACAAACATGATGGAAAAAATAAGGAGAAACTTTTTCATTCTCTCAAAAAAGCCTAGGGTTCTGTGCCTCCTTCTCTTTCCTCAAGGTTATAAACCTTTTTCCTTTTTCTTGAATTAAATCAAGAGTTTCACTCTTCTTTTCCCCAAAAAGTATAGTTTTTTACCATAAAACCTACAAAGGAGAGCTCAGATCTTCCATCAGATCTCTAAAAAGGGAGATTTTTTAGTCGCATCCCCTTTTTCTCCAAGATCCAGCCAACAGAGAGGAGGAAAAAGGATACCCATCTCCAAAACTTCCATTATGGGAAGATCTAAGGCTCAAGAGAAAATTTAGGGCTCAAGAGAGAAGAAAGGGCCCCCTTTCATTATCTCTGAAAATCTCTTAAGAATTTAACTCCAGACAAAAAATATAAAATAAAAATAATAAATCTCTTTTTTAGGAGTTTAACTCCAAAAGTCAATCGGGAGTACAACTCCCTGTGCAGACCTCTTCCTTTTTTTAGGAGTTTAACTCTAAAAGTCAATCGGGAGTACAACTCTCATTACAGGAGCTAAGCCCTTTTTTCCATTGGCGTCCAGCGCCGGCGTGCGGCGTGCGTAACCCACTGGCTTTCGGCGCTCGCGTGCGAGACGCGTGACCCGCTGGCGCCTACGCGCCACGCATGTGGTCCGCTGGCTCTCTGCGCCCACGCGCCACTCACACGTCCTTAGGATGCTTATCGCCCCTCTTTTCCCCTCATGCTCCACACTCAAAACACGTCTCTCGTTAGAAAAAAATTCTAACGGGATGTTGCCCCGCATCCCTCAAGGGAGCTGCTCGCCCTCTTGACTCCTAGCGCGCTATCCGAATAGCGGGAGCCTCGTAAACTCCGTGAGGTCCCCAATATATCCAAAAGCTTTCAAAACACAACACACGCAGATAATACATTGAGTTCGCATGACCGGGTTGTCCTGTCAATCGGAGGTTCCTTCGCTTTAAAGGCGAGGGGTAATTAACGGCAGCTTAGTCTGCAGCTGCCGGAGATTCAGATTCTCACAATCAATAAACTCTGGTCTACTCTAGGCAGGGGAATCTTTAATGCGCCTGACAAGCGATGCATATTTCCCATCTCAATGGAGCTGACGAAAAGCATCCTACAAACCTCTCATGCCGTCCCCCATTGCCATCACCCACATTGCCGTCGCATCGCCACCTCTACCTCCCCTCATGGCCACTCAGCCTCCACCTCACGCCAAGGGCACTATCAACCTCCACCTTGTCCCATGGCTACTGCGGCTCCGCCCCATGGCCACCATCAACCTCCACCTCTGCCCCCTTTGCCACCGCCCCCCATCACTCCCATGGCCACCACCTCCTCCACCTCCGCCCCCATCGCCACCAATCAACCTCCACCTCGCCTTCTTCGCAACCTCCTCCCCCTATCACTTCCATGGTCGTCACCTCCTCCACCTCCGCCACCACTGCTCTGCCCTATGGCCACCATCAACCTCATCCTCATCACCATCTCCTTCCCATCACTCCTATGGCCACCACCTCCACCTCCGCCCCCATAGCCGCTGCCACCTCTCCATAGCCTCCATCATCGCCACCTCTACAGTCGCAGAACCACCTCTGCCCCATCTTCATCTTCGTTGGCGCCGGAATATAGCACTCCGAGGATCTAAAAAGCTGGAGGATGAAGATGGGTTAGAGTTGGGGTTAAGTCAGGTTTAGTTTTTTTCTCTTCTATTTTTTTCGTTTTAAATTAAAAATCTTTTTAAATAAAAAAAACCAAGGGCAAATTTGTCTAATAATGCCCACGTGCACTCATGTGAGCAATTTTTCTATGGTACATTGCTGATGGTGCAAAATATTGTGGTATTTTAGTGCTGGAAAAAAAACTATTTGGTATTATTCTGCAGAAATTGTGAAACATTATGGTATCATTATGCAATTTACCAAAAAAAATCAAATTCAACTCTAAACTTCAGTGGTTACAAGATTTAACTCTACAACTTTTGTGCTGTTTATAGTATAATTTGGGTTGTTGAGGGAACTGGTTCATGAACTTAAAAGGATGTTCGCACTGACAATTTACTTTTTTGTTTGTTTGTTTGTTCTGTCTTTCTTGTTGGGAGATAAGTCGATCCACGGAGTAGTGCTCGTGACAAACAATCACACAAAACAATCACGTAGTTAGACAACGAAAGACAATATAGTAAATAGACGAGAACAAAATAAAACCAAATACAGAAAAGAGAGTCACAAGGATTTGTTAACGAGATTCACCCACCGTATGACTAGTTCTGGCAGAACGGAATCTGCAAATGTCTACTATATTCTTGATCAAGACTTATACAAAAAGTAACCCTAGAATATTTCTCTCAAATCTCTGTACAAGTCTCTCTATCTTTCTCGCAATATAATGATCATACAGCATATAGTCTCACAGCTCCTTTTTATTCTCTCTCGGCCGATGCTATGTTGATTTATAATTGCCCACGGGGAACAGAATGTTTCAAAATAATTGCCCATCACTCCCAAGGGGAACAGAATGTTTCAAAATTCAACAGCCTTATTTATTTAAGGCTATGTTGAATTTTGTCTCCTTATGTTTAATTTATGCAGCCGCCTCCATTATTTAAGGTACTATTGAGGGCACTATTCTTCAATAGTTTTTGGCTGCTGTTGAAAGGCTATGATATAAAAAATCTTCCCGCTTTAATTGACCACTATCTTCATGTGGCAAAGTCGTGAAATCACATGTGATTGTCGTTTCGTGGGGCCCATACGCATCGCATTTCAACAATCTACCATTTGATGCAAATTCAACACGATTGCCCACTTGGAGATACTTTCGCCTTAATTCCCAACCTTGTAGACTTCACATGTTTCCGCTTGATGGAGGTCTAGATCTCCTTCAGATGTTATCTCCCGTTGATTTGCTGCGATCGCTGAGGGATGGCTGAGATTGAGCTGGAGGGTTGACCCCTGGAGTGTGTAGATCTTAATGGGCTTGGATTTGGGGTTGAGCCGAGCTATCTGCAAGGAAGTCCCGGAGTGGTTGTGCCACCGAGGACCCTACGACGATCAAGTTAGTGGTGTAAATTGGGCAGAGTAGCGGCCTAGTGGAAAGAATTGCGTACCTCGATCGTCTGAGGGAGGTGTTTATATAGCGGCAGCAATGGGCAGGCAGGCACGAGAATCACGCCGGCCGTTACGCCCCTGACGTCACGCCCGCGTGATAGGCGGGATCCCGCATTAATGACGAGACATGCTCGTTAATGGAGATCGTGGTGGCGTGGAACACGGGGTCATGAGCGACGGATATCTCGCGCGTGGCGAGATTCGCGGAGCCGTGGCGAAGGTCCTTGTGATCAGCGCTGCGGGTCAGTCGATGAGACCAAGGAAGATGAGCTCGGCGGGAGGCTCGGGTACGAGTGGGAGGCCGAGGCATCTTGGTTCTGTGATTGCTCGAAGGCGAGCCGGTGGGTGGTTTGGAAGGCCTCCGAATGTCAGAAGACTCCTCGGACCGGAGGCCCGAGATGTGATTCCAACCGAGGTTACCGATCCTCTCTTGTAGGTTCTGGGACACGTCATCTGCAACGTGTCAGCATCTGGAGAGTCACCGATATCGAGCCTCATCATTAGCCCCCCACTCTCGTCCCGACCCGTTCCTGGGTCGGGTCGAGAGTGGTCCGACCGATCACCCGGGGTGAGCTCTTGTCCGAAGATATCGTCGGCGCGCATTCCCGAGCAAAGAGTAGTATTTTTTGAAGGCGTCAGCGGATCTGGGGAGAGATCTCGCATTAAATGGAAGCGCCGGATCGTGTGTACGTTTGTCGAAGCGACAACCTACGTGTCTGGCGTTGGTTGGTTGGCGTGACGTTCCACAGGAGTTCCCGCATCCAAAGGGGCACGCCCAATCGTGAGTGTGACGGGTGGAACATTGTCGGCCGTTGGCTGCGAAGCGTCGTTTTGGCGGGAGGCGATCGGAGCCGTAGGATGTGTACGCCGGCGACTATAAATAGATGTGGGATCCCTATCAGGGCCCATATCTCTTCATAATTTCCTCGTCCCTAGTCGTGTAAGCTCGGCGCTCTTCTCCTCAGGTCGGATTCCTTGCGTTTGATTTCCCGAGGACACCCCCCTTTGATCGGGTTAGATGTCTTCTTCTGAGGAGTCTGTAGATGTAGTCCGGGTAGAGTCTAGAGAGTCTTCGGCAGTTTCCTCTTCTACTTCCTCCGCTTCTTCTTCGTCTGAGTCGGAGCCCCCCCAGGAAGTTAGGGTTAGTCATGCTCCCCGGGGTCGCGCGATGGGGGCGGTCCCCACAGCGCAGGTCACGGATGCTCTTGGTGCGTCATCCACGCTGAGGCACGCGGATGAGCTCGCTACCATCCGGACTCGTTTCCACATTCCTCTCGGCTATTCGCTTCGTCTAGATGAGGAGGGGGGAGAGTGTTAGTGTTTATGCCCTAGAAGGCCATTACTGTATCATACTAGTTTGTATATTACTTAATGGAAGCTTGAGATATTCACATGTATATAACAGTCTTGCTAAACATGGTAGTATGCTACTTGGTTTTTCTATCTTAATATGTGAGTGTACGTATTGATAGAGCTCTTAGGATCTTGCTTGTCTACCAGCGTTGTGATGGCAGTCACACTAGTGGGGGCTGGGTAGTCTACAAGCACATCCTTATTCAGGTCCCTGGTCGTTGGATTATCGAGACAGAGCATCGATACTCCGGAGTAGACTAGTGTGTACGCTTCTCATCCCAGTTGGGGAGATGGTCTGTCCCACAGCCGTCAGTACGTCGTACTGGAGATAGTATGCAGGTGCTCGTTAGGTTACGGGTACACCGGACAGGACTCACAGGGAACTGTTGGTTGGTTTGATACCAGTCGTCAGTGAGCAGTTCCCAGGTGACATGAATACAGCATAGTCCGCAGACTTGACACTGCTACTTCGCCTCGAGTGTGTCCCACTGTTCTTAGATTGCTACCCTACCACGGCTCAAAGGAGTCGTGCAAACAGGTAGCAGTTGGGTGCAGTCCCGAGCACTTGGAGCCAGTGGCGGTTAGACAGGATTCGTCCCTCCCGGTATTGGGAGTAGATATCGCGCTGTGTCAGAGAGCCATTACGCAAAGCCCCTGGCCAGGGCAAGCGAGATTTGCTGGTAGGTTCCAGTAGTTTCTCAGGGTGTAATGGGCTTCACTCCGACACGACTTATACCGCTATTAGGGGACTGACGCTTGCCGCCCCCTAGGCCCGATATGCGATAGTCTTGGACGAACGGACCGGACTGTATGGAGATTGTCACATCAGACTCAGTAGGAGTTCGGATGGGTTTCCTCATCGGCCCTCTTATCGACAACTACCTGGGGACCATTACGTACAGCTAGTGCCGCTTGCAGTCTGTGGTTAAATCCACTGCCAGCGTAGTAGTCGAGTCTCTAGAGTCCCACACAGAGAGTTTCCTACTCCAGGCGAAACGATATAGAGGTCGTATGGTTTTACGACAAAGGGTTCGGACGCGTATGTGTGTTTACACACTTACGTCGTTTGGACAGTTTTTACCAGTCGGCTTTGGTTTAAGCCAGTTACTGGTATCCGGTTATTGGATTTATACAGTCTAAAGTTTTTCCGTATTTTTACGGATCGGAGGGGCGTTCTCGTAATTACTCGAGAAGCTTCTAGAAGATGGTGACTAAGGAGGGTTATGTGTCATATGCATTGAATGAGTTTAGTGAGTCATGAGGGTGATTCATGCATATCATTAATGCATGATTAATGCTTAGTGAGTCATGACAATGAATCACTATTAGATATTTATGAAGCAAGCTTATTCATCATTTATTTTCTTTTTCTTGTTAAAAGATAATGCTTCATATATATTATGATAACTTACTATTCTCACTCATAATATTATTCACATTCTCTCTCCTCAAGCTCACTCTCTTCAAAAGACTAATCCTCACCCCTCATGTGTTGAGATCTAGGATTAGTTAGACTAAACAATCCATAACCATCACTCTATTTCATTCTATCTTCTTTGATTAGCAATCCAAGAAGTTTAGTTGCCTCAAGTTTAGAGGTTTAGCTTGGAGTTTTGCTCTCGGGTGGATCGTCTACTACCTAGAGAAGGCCGAGGAGGACGAAGAGATCGTAAAGACGAAGGACTTGGTTCGATAGGTATAATCCCTAAGCATAGTAGTTTAGAACAACTATATGTTTGGTTAGTTATCGTTTAGCTTCGATTCAAGGGGTTAGTCGATGTTTGTTCACTAAACAAGTTCGTTTTTGAAAATTCCGCCTCCCCACAAGTATTGGGGTGTAGAACATCGACTCACAGTGGTATCAGAGCCTCGCTAAACAATAAATAACTTAATTGCAAATTTGTACGAATTTCGAACGGAAAAACGAAGCCGGAAAACCCTAAAACTGTCAAGTTTCTGTCGAGTTTAAAATGAAGTCCAAAAATTTTTCAGGTAAGTTCAGAGAGCTTGAAAAGACACCAGAAGAACACCCAAGAAATTTGAGCTCCTGAATCGGCAACATGGCCGCGGAACCGCGGCGGATCGGCACCGATCCGCCGCGCTTCCGCCGCCGAGTTGCCGAGTCAGGAACTCAAATTTCCTGTGCTGCTTCTCTTTGTAATTTGGGATTTTCTGGGATATTTAATATTTGCTCAGGTTTCAGTTTTACAGAGCAGTTTTTGGAGCAATATTAAAGATGTTTAATCGATCGAAATTGTACAGTATTTGCATATTGGATTATATCTGTGATTGTTTAATGTGTTCGTAAACCTCCCCTAACTGCTAGTATGTCGGTTGGCAGGGGGTTGCACATTTCTGTAATGGTTATATCTGTTTGTGCATATGAACTGTATTGGACTGTTGTGGTGTATAGCCGGGGTTTGCAATGGGTTATTATTTAATTCATTTGTTGTAAATGTAATTTGTTGTAATATTATTTTTTGCGGGGCACATCCAGGTTGCGGTTGTAGCCACCGTTGTATTATTTCATTTTACTGTTTTTGCTCCTAGGACTGACCCAAGGTGGGGTACACAAACTGCCGGGCGGGTAGTTTGCCGTACCCGTAGGGGTCGAGGGTGGGGTAACGGCTATTCATCACAACTGTGTAATCTGTCTTTTCTTGTAGGCTCAAAAGAAATACAGATTGCTTGCAAATCCAATATTGTTTATCTGTGTTCTGGAATGTATATCATTGCATCAGACGAATGTAAAATATCTATATATATGATAGCTATTTAGACGTCACTTATGTTTTACACCCGCGCTAGCCCAGCCCCCGCTCTGTCGTTAGTTAAGTAACCTAACGGGTGATGACGGGACCCCGTGGCGAATGCGGATGGCATAAGAGGACGTTGTATTTTCGTTGTTTTCTGCAATGATAGGTTAATGATGGGACGCATTATCTATAATGCAAAGAAAATAAACCAAGTTTAAATCGTTGGAACAATTTAAAAGAAACCACTCGGTTATTTTTAAAAACAGATATTTTTTAAATGCGGAGCTTTAACCACTCCTTTTAAAAAGCTATCAGGTTCCTTCGGTTATATCAAGTTCACTACGTTCACGGTTTCGCCAAAACCATTCGTAACCCTCCGTCATTTCATTTGGGTATTCAGTAGTATTCAAGCTATGCATTTTGGCCAAAGTCAAGGCATAGTGTTTGATAGCTACTGGGTTTTCATTTGTTGCATAAGATAGATGAGTTGGTTTGGGACAGTCGTATTACCATTTGACCAAAGTCAGGGGTATATACGGATAGGTTCAAATTGACAAGATAATGACGGGTAGAACTTGACATGTGACTTATGACATTTTGACCAAAGCCAAGGTCATAAGAGCATGGGGCAAAAACTTACATCGGGAATTTCTAAAGAAACTGAAATTTGCAAAGAGATGCATACCATTTGGAGTTTGATGAATGTTGGTAGCACTCCTTCAACATTATCATACGATGATATTTGGATCCCGATCCTACTGTGAGTATATGCTACTTATCAGGATATTCGTCACTTAACGATCAATGCTATAAACCTAGTAGGTGTCCAGAAAGGTGTCAGCGGGGTTACGGCCCCAGAGAAAAGAGGTTATTTAATTAAGGAACTTCGCGAAAGCGTTGGAAAACCTCCCTCGAAGTATCGACACTGGCCTGGCTGAACGGTTAAGCAAGTATTGTACGGTGAGAATAGTCCTGGCTAATTCTTCTTTTATGGTTTGAGGAAGGATTCGAGAAACAGTGGGAGCCATCCAGTTTAGATAAACTAAAAACCACTCTAAACTTGCAAGAGCATCATGCTAAAGAGTTTTCTTCTCTCTCTCCTAATTGCAGCGACCCTGAAAATGACTGGACTTAAGTTACTTTTAGAGAAAAATATACTGACAGGGCCAAACTATAAAGATTGGCTGCGGAATGTCAAAATGGCTTTGACCTATGACAAATTGGGGTACATCCTCACCGCTACGGCACCTGCTGTCCCTGGTCCCAAATCCAGCAATGCGGATAAGGAAATCCGCAAAACCTGGGATTTAGATTGCGCGAGAGCCAAGTGCATCGTGCTTGCCTCAATGAACAATGAACATCAGAGGAGGCACGAGGATATGTCCTTAGATGGCATATTTCTCCATACAAAGGAACTTTATGGAGAGCAATCTCGTATAGCAAGATACGAGACCTCTAAGAACTTGTTTCGAGCGAGGTTGGCTGTCGGGTCATCGGTAGGTGAACATGTCCTAAAGATGATCGGCTATATTGAAGAGCTCGCAGACCTTGGGACGACTTTGGATAATGAGCTCTATACAGACCTTATTCTCCAGTCCCTTCCTCCCACCTACGCCCAGTTTATCCTCAACTTCAATCTTCAAGGAAAAGAAGTTGAACTTGCGGAACTCCTGAACATGTTAAGGAGTGCAGAGGGCACCTTGCAGAAGGCAAGGGAAACACCCGCTATGTTTGTTGGCGGTGCATCTTCTTCCGGGTCCAAGGCTAGGGCCAAAGGAATGAAGAAGAAGGCCGCACCCAAACCTAGAGGAGGTGTTAGTAAGGTGGGAAAGAAGGGAAAGAAAAAGATAGCAGTACCGATAGTTGGCCAGGATGAGTGCTTCCATTGTCACAGGAAAGGGCACTGGAAGAAGGATTGCAAGGCGTGGATCGCCAAGAACCAGGAACCGAAGCAAGCTGTGGCTTCGACTTCAGGTGTGTTTGTAATTGAGAATTGTCTGTCGATCAACTCTACTTCCTGGGTATTGGATACCGGATCAGGATCTCATATTTGCAATTCATTGCAGGCACTGAGAAACCGTAGAGTGCTGAAGGAAGGTGATATGATCCTCAGGGTTGCTAACGGAGCTAGCGTGGGAGCTGCGTCCGTCGGGGATTATCACCTAGGATTGACGAGTGGACATATTTTGGTTTTGCATAACTGTTATTTTGTACCAAGCTTAACGTGTAATATCATATCAGTTTCCTTGTTATCAAATAAAGGTTATGATTTCACGTTTGTAAGAGATGTTGTTAACATCCACCTTAATCATGGTTTGATTGGGTCCGGTACTCTAAATAACGGCATATATGTTTTAAACCAACTCCAAATTTTCAATGTCCAGAACACACTAAAAAGAAAGTCTCCAGATTTAAATAAAACTTTCTTATGGCATTGTAGACTGGGTCACATCAATGAGAGAAGGTTGACTAAGTTGCATAAAGAAGGATATTTGGACTCGTTCGAATATCAAACTTATGACACTTGTCAATCCTGTCTCAAAGGAAAGATGACAAAGACTCCATTTACTGGACAAGGAGTAAGAGCGAGCGAGCTCTTAAGACTCATACACAGCGATGTATGTGGTCCAATGTCTACACATGCGAGAGGTGGTTTTTCCTATTTCATTACTTTCACGGATGATTACTCAAGATACGGATTCATTTATCTGATGAAACATAAATCCGAGGCTTTTGAGAAATTCCAAGAGTATAAGAATGAAGTAGAAAACCAAACCGGCAAAAGTATTAAGACACTAAGATCTGATCGAGGTGGAGAATACTTAAGTGCCGAGTTCCTAGGTTACCTAAAAGAGAAAGGAATTCTCTCTCAGCTTACTCCTCCATACACTCCACAGCATAACGGTGTATCGGAGAGACGGAATCGAACCCTATTGGATATGGTACGATCCATGATGAGTAATGCTGAGTTACCGCAATCTTACTGGGGTTATGCGCTAGAATCAGCGGCATATCTTTTGAACAGGGCTCCTACCAAGACTGTGCCTACCACTCCATATCAGATGTGGACTGGGAAGAAACCCCATCTTCAACATATAAAGATTTGGGGATCTCCAGCTTTTGTTAAAAAGCAGCATGTGGACAAGCTCGAGGCACGATCAGTAAAATGTATGTTTGTAGGATATCCAAAGAACTCCATGGGATATTATTTCTATTACGCAGAGGAACAAAAGGTTTTTGTTTCTCGTAATGCCCATTTTCTGGAAAATCAGTTTTTAGAAAAGGAAATAAGTGGGAGCGAAATAGAACTGGAAGAAATTCCAGAACCACAAACTGCTACTGAAAGTTTGGTAGAACCAGGAGTTCAAGAAGAACAGGACATTCCCACACCCCTCCGCAGGAGTAGTAGGCTGTCTCATCCGCCTGAGAGATACTATGGTTTTCTCATAGATGGGGATAGAGAGGATTGCATCATAGATGATGATGAACCTACTGACTTCCAGCAGGCCATCCAGAGCGGCGACTCGGTACGATGGCTAGATGCAATGCGGACCGAAATGGAGTCTATGTACACCAACAAAGTATGGACTTTGGACTTTGCTCCAGATGGGGTAAAACCCATAGGATGCAAATGGATCTTCAAGAAAAAGATTGGTGTAGATGGACAGGTGGAAACCTATAAGGCTAGACTTGTTGCAAAGGGTTTTCGTCAAAGACCTGGTTTGGACTATGACGAAACTTTTTCTCCAGTGGCTATGCTCAAATCCATTCGGGTCCTTCTTGCTATTGCTGCCTTCCATGATTATGAAATCTGGCAGATGGACGTAAAGACGGCTTTTCTGAATGGAAATTTAGAAGAGAGCGTCTATATGGATCAGCCAGAGGGTTTCAATCAAAGTGAGAGCAGCGGGAAAGTATGCAAGCTGCTTAAGTCTATTTATGGACTAAAGCAGGCATCGCGGAGTTGGAACATCTGTTTTGATGAGACAGTCAAAGAATATGACTTTATCAAAAATCCAGATGAACCGTGCATATATAGTAAAGTTGTGGCCAGAAGTGTCGTATTCCTCGTCTTGTACGTGGATGACATTCTATTGATAGGAAATGACATTCCCATGCTACAATCTGTCAAAGGATTCTTGTCACACAGGTTCTCCATGAAAGACCTGGGTGATGCCTCTTACATTCTGGGGATCCGGATCTATCGTGATAGATCCAAGAGGATGTTGGGACTTTCGCAGTCCAGGTATATCGACACTGTACTGAAAAGATTCAGTATGGAAGATTCTAAGCGCGGTAATCTACCGGCTTGTCACGGAATCACCCTCTCCAAAGAGATGTCTCCTAAGACTGATTTGGAAAGGGAACGCATGTCTATTATACCCTACGCTTCTGCGGTAGGCTCTATAATGTATGCGATGTTGTGTACCAGACCAGATGTAGCTTACGCACTGAGCGTGGTAAGCCGGTATCAGTCAGACCCAGGGGAGATGCACTGGAAAGCAGTAAAGAACATTCTCAAGTACCTGAGGAGGATTAAGGAGATGTTCTTGGTTTACGGCGGAAAAGACCTCAGGTTGGAGGCCTTTGCTGATTCCGGCTTCCAGAGTGATAAGGACGATTCCAAGTCCATGTCGGGTTATGTCTTTACCCTCAATGGAGGGGCGGTGTGCTGGAAGAGCTCCAAGCAGGACACCGTTGCTGACTCGACGATGGAAGCGGAGTATATAGCTGCTTGCGATGCCGCAAAAGAAGCAGTCTGGATGAAGAAGTTCCTAACAGAACTTCAGGTGGTTCCTACCATAGTTGATCCAATACCTCTGTATTGCGACAACAACGGAGCTATAGCTTTAGCGAAGGAACCAAGGTCCCATCAGAAGTCCAGACACATCTTAAGGCGGTATCACCTGATCAGGGAGATCATTGATCGTCAGGAGATCGAGATTCGGAGAGTTGCTTCTGAAGAGAACATTGCTGATCCATTCACGAAGGCCCTACCTCAGATTCAGTTCGAGAGGCTACTCGAGATCATCGGTCTACGATATGCCAGTACATGGCCCTAGTGCAAGTGGGAGATTGTTAGTGTTTATGCCCTAGAAGGCCATTACTGTATCATACTAGTTTGTATATTACTTAATGGAAGCTTGGGATATTCACATGTATATAACAGTCTTGCTAAATATGGTAGTATGCCACTTGGTTTTTCTATCTTAATATGTGAGTGTACGTATTGATAGAGCTCTTAGGATCTTGCTTGTCTACCAGCGTTGTGGTGGCAGTCACACTAGTGGGGGCTGGGTAATCTACAAGCACATCCTTATTCAGGTCCCTGGTCGTTGGATTATCGAGACAGAGCATCGATACTCCGGAGTAGACTAGTGTGTACGCTTCTCATCCCAGTTGGGGAGATGGTCTGTCCCACAGCCGTCAGTACGTCGTACTGGAGATAGTATGCAGGTGCTCGTTAGGTTACGGGTACACCGGACAGGACTCACAGGGAACTGTTGGTTGGTTTGATACCAGTCGTCAGTGAGCAGTTCCCAGGTGACATGAGTACAGCATAGTCCGCAGACTTGACACTGCTACTTCGCCTCGAGTGTGTCCCACTGTTCTTAGATTACTACCCTACCACGGCTCAAAGGAGTCGTGCAAACATGTAGCAGTTGGGTACAGTCCCGAGCACTTGGAGCCAGTGGCGTTTAGACAGGATTCGTCCCTCCCGGTATTGGGAGTAGATATCGCGCTGTGTCAGAGAGCCATTACGCAAAGTCCCTGGCCAGGGCAAGCGAGATTTGCTGGTAGGTTCCAGTAGTTTCTCAGGGTGTAATGGGCTTCACTCCGACACGACTTATACCGCTATTAGGGGACTGACGCTTTCCGCCCCCCTAGGCCCGATATGCGATAGTCTTGGACGAACGGACCGGACTGTATGGAGATTGTCACATCAGACTCAGTAGGAGTTCGGATGGGTTTCCTCATCGGCCTTCTTATCGACAACTACCTGGGGACCATTACGTACAGCTAGTGCCGCTTGCGGTCTGTGGTTAAACCCACTGCCAACGTAGTAGTCGAGTCTCTAGAGTCCCACACAGAGAGTTTCCTACTCCAGGCGAAACGATATAGAGGTCGTATGGTTTTACGACAAAGGGTTCGGACGCGTATGTGTGTTTACACACTTACGTCGTTTGGACAGTTTTTACCAGTCGGCTTTGGTTTAAGCCAGTTACTGGTATCCGGTTATTGGATTTATACAGTCTAAAGTTTTTCCGTATTTTTACGGATCGGAGGGGCGTTCTCGTAATTACTCGAGAAGCTTCTAGAAGATGGTGACTAAGGAGGGTTATGTGTCATATGCATTGAATGAGTTTAGTGAGTCATGAGGGTGATTCATCCATATCATTAATGCATGATTAATGCTTAGTGAGTCATGACAATGAATCACCATTAGATATTTATGAAGCAAGCTTATTCATCATTTATTTTCTTTTTCTTGTTAAAAGATAATGCTTCATATATATTATGATAACTTACTATTCTCACTCATAATATTATTCACATTCTCTCTCCTCAAGCTCACTCTCTTCAAAAGACTAATCCTCACCCCTCATGTGTTGAGATCTAGGATTAGTTAGACTAAACAATCCATAACCATCACTCTATTTCATTCTATCTTCTTTGATTAGCAATCCAAGAAGTTTAGTTGCCTCAAGTTTAGAGGTTTAGCTTGGAGTTTTGCTCTCGGGTGGATCGTCTACTACCTAGAGAAGGCCGAGGAGGACGAGGAGATTGTAAAGACGAAGGACTTGGTTCGATAGGTATAATCCCTAAGCATAGTAGTTTAGAACAACTATATGTTTGGTTAGTTATCGTTTAGCTTCGATTCAAGCGGTTAGTCGATGTTTGTTCACTAAACAAGTTCGTTTTTGAAAATTCCGCCTCCCCACAAGTATTGGGGTGTAGAACATCGACTTACAGAGAGGGCAGACCGGGTAAGGGGTAAGGAGATCGCCTTGTACCTGGAAGCCTTTTAGGCTGGGATGCGCCTGCCTTTCTCCCCCGAGGTGAGCTCGGCGTTGAACCGTGTCGAGTTAGCCCCAGGCTAGCTAGTGCCGAACTTTTGGAGGATTCTCCTTGGGTTCCTGGTCCGGTTGAAAATGCATCTGATCCGTTTCTGCCGGAGCCTTCTTGTGTCTTCCCTTTGCTACAAAAACTACCCCGGCGCTTGTAAGGGCGAGCTGAGCTCGGTATACCTCTCCTTTAGGAAGCACAAAGGGAGTACTGCCGGATCGGGGGTTGTCGTAGTACCTTCTTCCATTCTTGACTGGAAGAAGAAGTTTTTGGTTGTTGAGCCGCCCGAGGGTGAGGACTGGCCGATGCCCACCCAGTGGCAAAGGGCCAGCTGCCCGCGGGTGAGTCGGTCGATGGATCCCGACGCGTTGGTAGTGTCGGAGTGGGAGCACCTCCCCCAGGCCGACGTGTTGCTGTCAGAGCGGGCCCTCAGTTGGGCCAGGCTCAGCCCTGCCCAGTTCGCGGGTTAATTAGGAATTTTTGGTCGACTTATTTTAGACTTGTGCATTCTTTTACTTTCCTGACGTTGCTGACTCCTCTGTATTTTGTCTTTTGTAGAACCCATGGACCTAAATAAGTTCCGGGCGGCAGTGGTTGATGTGAAGAAGGGAAAGAAGGCTGGGGCGCCGTCCTTTCTCGCCCGTCGTCGGCTCCGGTCCCACCGGTTTCGTCCCCGCCGGCGGCAGCTCCATCGAGGCGCCCAAACTCTCCTCGGGCCCCCCGAGTCCAGTCGCGCGCCGGTCCGTAAGCGTGCTTGGGAGCAAGAGCCCTGGGCCTCCGAGGTGGGGGCCGAGACTGGTTCTCCCGCGTCGCTCATTAAAAGGTTCCACAGGACGTCGTCCTCCACCCCGGCTTCTCCGATCCTCGTGGACGATGGGGAGCTCCGTTTCGAGGTGCCCTCAGGACTTTTCGTCGCCGACAGCTTGCTCTCGGAGATGGAGAGGTCGACCGGGGGCAGAATCCCTCGAGAGACCCTCTGGGCCCAAATGGCGGCCATAGCTCAGGAGGCCATACAGGTTAGTGTTCGCATCCCACTTGGTTTTTTATATAGTGTTTTTGTTCACGTGATTGGGTGCCTTCGTTTTCTTTTTAACTCTCTTTCTTTCCTTCAGGTCCTCCAACACGTCGCCCTCGTCGTCAACATGGAGGACGAGAAGATAGCCCTGGCGATGCAGGCCGCAGGCTACGAGGAGAGCTCAAGGAGGCGGCGGTGGAGAGGATCGCCTCTCTTGAAGACCGGGCGGCGGCCAGAAGTCGGGAGGTTGCCCGATGCTGAGAGGCTGCCCGAGCTACCGAGGCCAAGTGGGAAGACTCCCAGGTGCTCGTCGCTACCTTAAAGAAGACGGCGAACACCCTCCACAAGGAGAATGAGGCGGCCAAGGACAGGGAAAGGCGTGCCGAGCTTCGGGCGTCGAAGGTGGTAGAGAGCTATAGGCAGTCGGGCCAGTTTTATACCGACCTTGATGAAGCTTCCGGCATTATTTGGCACGACGCCCTCGACGCTGTCAAGGCCCAGATGCCGGAGCTTCCCGACGGCAAGCTCCGGGCTGAGTACCCCCGCGAGGAAGGGGTGCAGGGGAAGTCTCCCGGCGGAGCTGCTAGGGAAGAGTCCCCTGGCAGGCCTGTTGGGGACAAACCGGAAGTCCTGGCCACCGGCGTCGAAGTTCCCACCGCGGGCACCGACCTCGAAGATGCCGCCCCGGTGGTCATAGTGGAGGCGCGACTCGTCGACGTTCGCTCCGGCCCCGAGGCCTGAACTTCTTCGTCTTCTTTTCTTTTGTGCTAAAATTTTGTAAGCCTTCGGGCGTTTTGTTAGGCTGAGGAGCCCATAATACCTTGTAAAGACTTCTGACTTTTTTATGAATAAGAAATCCATTTTGCAGTTTCTGTGTGCGCATTTTCCTTTTGTTTGTGGTAAACATTTGTACTTGCACAGTACTGCTTTCATCTTTAGGTAGGTATTTCATTTAGCGATCACGCGTCGAGTTGAATTCTATCACTTGCCAAGCATGCAGACTGGTGAAAGGTCGGTATCCCTATGGCCCCAAAATCGAGGTGGAGATCGCTTGGACGTGGATTGACCGAGCAGGGTAGAGGTCTGGTTGCCTCTTGGCGAGAGCTTTGATCCTTAGCGCGGGAGGGGCCGTAAATGGCCTGCTAAGGACGGGCCGAGCAGGGTTGCTGCCCGGTGCCTCTTGGCGAGGGCTTTGATCCCTGGCGTCAGTGGGTAAGGAACTACCAGGGGGGATAACCAAGCAAGGGTGTGCCCGGTTGCCTCCTGGCGAGGGCTTTGATCCTTAGCGCGGGAAGGGCCGTAAATGGCCCGCTAAGGACGGGCCGAGCATGGTTACTACCAGGTGCCTCTTGGCGAGGGCTTTGATCCCTGGCGTCAGTAGGTAGGGAACTACCAGTCGGGGATAACCGAGCAAGGGGGAGCCCGGTTGCCTCCTGGTGAGGGCTTTGATCCTTAACGCGGGAAGGGCCGTAAATGGCCTGCTATGGACGGGCCGAGCAGGGTTGCTGCCCGGTGCCTCTTGACAAGGGTTTTGATCCCTGGCGTCAGTGGGTAGGGAACTGCCAGCCGGGGATAACCGAGCAAGGGCGAGCCCGGTTGCCTCCGGGCGAGCCCGGTTGCCTCCTGGCGAGGGCTTTGATCCTTAGCGCTGGAGGGGCCGTAAATGGCCTGCTAAGGACGGGCCGAGCATGGTTGCTGCCCGGTGACTCTTGGCGAGGGCTTTGATCCCTGGCGTCGTGGGGTAGGGCACTACCAGCCAGGGATAACCGAGCAAGGGTGAGCCCGGTTGCCTCCTAGCGAGGGCTTTGATCCGTGGCGTCGTGGGGTAGGGCACTACCAGCCAGGGATAACCGAGCAAGGGTGAGCCCGGTTGCCTCCTAGCGAGGGCTTTGATCCTTAGTGCGGGAGGGGCCGTAAAAGGCCTGCTAAGGACGGGCTGAGCAGGGTTGCTGCCCGGTGCCTCTTGGCGAGGGCTTTGATCCTTGGCGTCATAGGGTAAGGCACTACCAGCCAGGGATAACCGAGCAGGGTTGCCGCTTGGTTGATCTGTGAGGTTTTGTCCGACCTCCCCGATGTGAACATAGGGAAGAGGGACAGTCGCGGGCAACACGTGTCATGAACGCGTGGGGGAAGCGAAGCGCAAGAGCAGCGTCTTTTCGGTTTCGCCGAGAAAGGCTTGATGTTTGCCGCGTGGCGGTACAGTTGTGGGTGAAACGAACGACTGTTAGACTCTTGGGGCATTGTAGGGCTATAAAACGGTGGGATCGTTGATCACTCCTTTCTTTACACCCAGAACGTAAGAATGGAGGACTTCCCTTTTATCATCTCTGACATTATAAACTTCGAGGACGTGTACCTTTACGATCAGTACTGCACCGAGGACATGGTGCGGTTAGCGATAGGCCGCATTGAGGATCATTTCGGTCGACTGCTTCCCCGGCGCTCCCTCCTGCTCCAGCTATTGATGTACTCCATCTGGAGGGCGTCGTCGGGGCTTTACAATCCCTTGTCCGAGCAGCTGAAGGACGAGACGGTTGGTAAGCTAAGGTCTTTGCGGCGCTTCGGCCTGATCTCTGCGGGTCAGCGGGATCGCTCGGCAGCACTCATCCTTGAGTGCTACCAATTGAGGCATGATGCCGACGTTCGCGGACGGCATCAGAGGTAGAGGTCTGAGGCGGCGAGGGCTCGGCTGGCGGAAATATCCTCGGAGTATCATGAGCAATGTTCCCTGCACCCCCTTCCCCTGCTACTGTAATTTTTCTTTTTCGATGTACGTCTGAGGAGCCTATAGTATCCTTTGGAATAAACAAAACTCTTCTTTTTGCAATGTTTTATTGATCCCCTCTTATTATATAAACAGAAAGAACTTGAGAAAAGTTTGCATTGCCTTAGCAAAAGAAGTACATGCTAGTAGATGTTCTTTTTATTGGTACAGTCTGAGCTTCTCGACGTTGTAAGGCCGTGGAAACTTGCGTCCTTCCGCGTCTTGGAAACGGTAGGCTCCGCCGAACAGTACCTCGAAGGGCCGTCCCATTTTGGGGAAAACTTATGCAGCCTGCCTTGGTCGATGAACTCGTTCTGCCTTAGGACCAGGTCTCTGGTCTTGAAGAAGCGACTCTTGACTCGCGCATTGTAGCAGCGGGCGATTTGCTGCTGATAGGCGATGGCTCTTATTTGAGCCGGGTCTCGTTTCTCTAACAAGATGTCCGGGTTGGTTCATAGCCCCAAGGTGTTTGCTTCATCGTCGAAGTGTTCGACCCGGTGACTGGGTAGCCCGATCTCCGCTGGGACCATTGCCTCGGTCCCATAGCAGAGGCTGAAAGGGGTTTCCCCGGTGGGGGTCTTCTTTGACGTGCGTAGGGCCCATAGGACCCGGGGCAATTCCTTGACCCAACTGTCTTGGCGTCCTTCTAGGCGTGTCCGGAGACCTCGGAGGACGTCCCGATTAGCGACTTCGGCTTGCCCGTTGCATTGGGGATGTGCAACCACGGCAAACTTCATAAGGATATGATATCCATTGCAGAATTCCTTCACTTTTTCGTTTTCGAAGTTCGTCCCGTGGTCGGTTATGATACACTTCGGGATGCCGAACCGGAGTATCACGTTGTTCTGCAGGAACTTGATAGTCGTGGTGGCATCCGGTTTCCTGATGGGGATGGCCTCGATCCACTTCGTGAAGTAATCCACTGCGACGGGGACATACTTGTGCCCCCCCCATACCGGTAGGGAACTGGCCTATCATGTCCATTCCCCACTGGGCAAACGGCCAAGGGGAGGTTAGGGCGGCCATCTCGGTAGCCGGAAGGCGAGGTATGCTTCCGTGGAGTTGGAAACATTTGCATCTCTTGACGAGCTTCTAGGCGTCTTGGTGAATAGTTGGCCAGTAGTACCCCTGGAGCAATGCCTTCTGGATTAAGGTGCGGGCCCCTTGGTGTGCGCCGCCGACCCCTTCATGGATTTCATGGAGGACGTAGTCTGCTTCGTGGGGGTCGACGCACCGGAGCAGGGGCTGAGTGAAGGACTTCTTGTAGAGGTTCCCATTGCTCCAGACAAAGCGACGGGCTTTGGCTCGGAGACGGCGGGCTGCTCCCCGATCTTCTAGGAGCGTACCTTCCCTTAAGAATTCCACGAGGGGCTTCCTCCAGTCCCGGTCTTCTTCTTGGGCTGTGTACACATGAAGTATTGTTGCCCCGTCTTCCACGCTAGACCGTGGCAAGATCTCGAAGAGGATGGATCGCTTGTTGTTGGCCGAGTAGAATGAAGCCAGCTTACCCAAGGTGTCGGCCTGGTGATTCGTATGTCAAAAACTATTTCTAAATCGTAATCAAGAACGGCGTCGCATGAAGCTAGCCGGTGAGTACGGGTCGGTCCACAGGGATGTTGTGAATTTCCAATTCGCGCTAACGAGTTAATTCCGAAGGGTGTTCGGATTAATTATTAAATCTAAAAAATCTAATTAACCTAGGGCAATTATCTAGATCTATTCTTGCTAGGGCTAGGTTTAGGGATGGTTTGGAAATGCAATTAAATCTCAACGCTTTCTATACCCGAATGAAGATCTATGAGGAGTTATGGTAATTATCAATAAAGGGGATTAGATCCATTCGGGAAGGTGTTCCTTCCTCTAGGTTCTTGTCCTTCCTTTAGAGATCCTTACCCTAACCTCCATGGAAAACGCGCGCAACCGGGCCTTTACACTACGGTGTCATCGTTACCTCGAGGGGTAGGATGCCGTAGGGCACGGTATGTGCGTGTATGCATGGAGTCCTATTGTAAATATTTGGTGGGTAAGAAAGGGATGAGAGATCTCATCTCTCAATATCCTTCCCCAAAGCTAAACCCTAAACAAGTTCCTAGGGCATGAAATTAAATCTACCTAGGGCAAAGAATTGAAATCTAAGCTAGGGCGAGAAATTAAATCTACTTACAGATGCATCCCTCCAATCATCCATGCAGGGTTGTCAGATCTGAATTTCTGAATGGAAGAGAGGCACCGATGCTCTCCAAAAGAATTTGTATTTTATTAAAAGGAGGCATAACCTAATACAAGAATTAGAGTTCTACTTATAGGAAATAGAAACCCTAGGTTACATTTTGATCCGCATGTCTACAATTACAAATATACCCCCAGGAAATCTTTTCAGAGCCGCCACGACGTTTTGGTAAAAAGCAATTTCTCTTTTGTCTTCTTATGGCCGCGGAACCGCGGCAATGGTGGGCTTGGGCCGCGGTTCCGCGGCCCTTTAGTAAGCTTAGGTTCTGAAATTTTTGTGTTATTCTCTGGATCTTTTTGGGCTTCTGGTTCTTGGGTTATTTTATCAATTGGGCTTCTGCGTCTTCTCCAGATCTCTCAGTGAAAATATGTAGCGATCTTTTAACCGTTTTGCCTTGACTTTTTTGGATCTTGTGTTGCCTTGTTGATTATGAACTGTTCTTCGTCTAGGCTTGACTGAGATCCTCCTATTTGTTAGTCAAAAGTCCTTCTTTTGTGTCGTCTTTTATGTTTTTCACTGTTTTCGCTCTAAGAACCTGTAATCTGTAACATGTAGCAGACATGCGTCAAAAGCACCTGTTTTCATTATAAAATGCATAAGAATGGGGAATATAAAATACAATATTATGGTGTGAACAAATACCCCCAAACTTATCTTTTGCTCGTCCTCGAGCAAACTTATTATTATATTTATTCTCGATAAAAATCTAACCTAACCGCACTTTCGCAGGGAAACGCGATTGCACTGAGCTCGTGCAACAAGCCGTTAAACCTCTAGGTGTCCCTAGTAGGAGGAGTGTTGTCTCCTGAGGGTTTTCAGCGGATTATACCCATAAAATCCTATCAATTTGGCTTGTCGACTTTTGTTTTCCAATTAGGTTTTCTAACAAGGAAGTCTATTATCGTCAACCCGTAAATTATCCACCCATATTCTTCACACTTCCTTATCATCTAACTTAAGATTATATATATCCTGTAGAGTTACTTAGCTTTCGGCATTTCCTAAGTTTTCATTCTAAAGTTTCATCTCCACTTAGGAATTTCTATCAACCCTTACTAAAGATACAAGTTCTATTCTTCACTCCTTTCTCTCATCTAAACTTCAATCGCATATCCCTACGTGTGTGTATAGATCACCCCTACACTTGGAAATTCAAATCAAGCAATCATACCCTTGTCCGTTGTCCAAAGTACTTATTAATTGGTGAATTTTTAATTGAATTTTGCTTACACATCCTTCATGCGACCGTTAATACTTCTTGAGGTACCAACAACCGATTACAAAATGTGTTTGCACATTAAAGCGTACTTCCTAGTCGTGCAACACCCAAGACTTTTAGCAGTGACTCCCAAACCAGTTGGTCTAAGGCACTAGGTGATGAAGCACCCTCGCTAAATATTTTTTCTATTTTTGCAGCCTTAAGTAATCACAAAGACCAGTGTTCATTTTTTTTCTTTATTCACTTTTTTTTTCTTTTATTTTCTTCGTACTAAGGACTTTAGACAAGAGCATTTCAAGGTCTCCTCTACTATTCCAAGTTTCAAGGTGCGTGATTGTGCAAATTGTAGGGTATATATTTTCAGAATCTAGACTTAAGGTAGGAACTATTTTTCAAACTTATACTCTAATAAGAACATCAATACTTTTCCTTCGTTTCGACTTAGCCTAAGAAGTGAACCCAAAATTTACCTATTTCTAAATAAACTACAAAGGCATATACTTTCTACCGTTAAATTTTAAGAAAGGTTATTTTTAGGTTTTTTAATTCACTAAGTCTAAGATCTAGTTGTTCCTAGCCAGTTGACCTGTTCGTCAAACTCAAGTCAATTAGCCAAAATTGAATACAATAATTTTTATATTTTTTGAAAGTTTTCAAATTTTTATGGGTTTTCAAATAAATATACAAATGCAAAAATATGTACAAATGAATGCGAAGGAAGAAGACGTACCGAGCATACCCCCAAACTTAAACTTGACAGTGTCCTCACTGTCATACTACAGCAAAAGGGTCAAAATGCCGGTACTCCCATGTTTATTTATTTATAATTTTTTTTATTGTTTTGAAATTTTTTTTATTTTTTATAGAGAAAAAACAAAAAATATATATGCATATGTACAAAGGTTCTCCCCAAACTTAGGCTTGGCCTTACACAAGCCAAAGGTTAACACCAAACATTCAAAAATCTTATCGTGGTAATGGTATAGTTGGTGCAATAATGGGGTGTAGAAGAAAGAAATGAGACACACGCGAGATCCTGTGGAAAAAAGAATGGTAGAATATGGTCTCGGTGGGGGAGAAGAATGGCGGAAAGGAGAAAGAAGTAGAGAACGATTTTGAGGGTGTAAAGCGAGTGAAGTAGCGCAATTTGTAATGACAGATGTGTTAAAAGCGATTGTGCTAACCTATCAACCCGTCGAGAAATGGGGTCAAATCCCTCAAGATTCGCAAGAAAACATGGGTACGCCGAACTTGGTATATGAGATGAAAGCGCAGCGGTCACTTGCACGGTCGGAACAATAGAAAGGACGAAAGGGAGTGAATTAGGGATAGTCTCATTCTCACCGTAGTAAACTGTGTCAAACTGGAAAGATTCCATCAATGGTTCGAAACGACTGTAAGCAACCGAGTCTGATGGATTAACTAACTCATCTGAAAATGCAAAGGACTCAAACTCGGGCGGTGAGACTTCAACATCGTCCGAAAAAGTGAAACACTCGTAAGTGTCATCGGCTGTGAGAACTGTGTCAGATTCAAAGGAAAAGTTTTCAAGCTCACAGTCGTCAAGCGTGAAATGAGGTGTGGTCGGAACGATGGAAAAGAGGGAGGGTGGTTCAGGTAAAGGTTCAAGAGGATGAATTGGAAAATCCGACACATCAAAGAAAAATGGTTCAACCTCAATATGATCCTCACTACGCTCCTCAATATTATCCTCATAATTCTCCTCAATATTCAACTCATCCATGCCATTATCATCAAAATCAAGACGCATATGAGATTTGGGAGAAACATTTAATAACTCGGGATGATGATTTGAACATAAAATTTCAATTAAATCGACAGGTTCATCATCCGAAATATTCCCGGCGTCTAAATCCTCAATCAAGTGAAAGTCAATTTCTTTAGACACCTCATCAAAAGCATGGATATTTATCAATTCAGGTTCTAGATTGGAGGTGTAAAGACCGAAAGGGTTAAGTGTGGTTT
Organism: Agapanthus africanus; assembly: GCA_030015575.1. Lineage (NCBI taxonomy): Eukaryota > Viridiplantae > Streptophyta > Magnoliopsida > Asparagales > Amaryllidaceae > Agapanthus > Agapanthus africanus. Next base: position 474,496,711 of record CM057343.1, read on the forward strand.
CACTCGAATGGGGTTCTTCATAATCTGGCAAATCAAACACTACAAAATCACACAACTCGTTTTTATTTTGAACTTGTGAATCATTGAGGACATTCGATGGAAAACTGGAGTTGTGGGCTTCAATTGGGTAAGGGTAGGTTTGATTTGGAAATCCTCTCACATTCTCATTCTGTCCAACCGCCTCCTCATACATTGAAAAATTTGGAGCTAGTTGGAGACTAGCTACCGGTTCACTAGGTTGCATAAGGGCGGTCATGGACGCTTCCACATTCCTAACCATTTTGTTTGTTGCTGTGATATACGCCTCCAACGCCTCTTCCAAACTAGACTTTGGTGGTAAGGGGGTTTCGGCAAAAGATTCGAAATTGTTTGGATATATGAAACTCTCAAAAGGCTGTGTAGAAGCAGTGTCTAGTGAAGGTGGGAAGGTCGGGTAGGACTGGTAGGAAGTGGATGGTTGGGCAGGGGTAGGGTCAACATATGGATAAAAAGGTGAATAGTCGTGCGGATCCCTAAAACTAGATGAGTGGAGAGGGGTGAAAGATCGGCTGCGAGATTGAGCAATATGCTCGGCAATGGACATCGGCTTAGGAGTGACAGAAGGACTTGAAAAAGTGGTATCAACATATGAAGGTGGTAAAGATCGACTTGGTTGACACAAAGTGGGTTGAAAAGTCGAATTGTTTCTCCTAGACGCCGCTATTTGATCTTTCAAAGATATTTTAGGCATGGAAGGATCGTCTTTAAATTGATCGAACAAATTGCCGAACGACGCAAAATTAGGTTCGGGATACCAAAGTTCGGCAAGTGATTTATTATGTGGGGTACCCATGTTAGAAGAAAGGGAGAAAGAAGAAAGTTTGTTGGTGCAAGGATTTGTTTGGGGCAAAAAATTTGCAAGTTTCCTAATAATAATTTTCCTTTTTCTTTTTCTTTACTTGATAATTGTTGCAAAAAAAGATTTTTAGTTAAAGATATGCAACCGAAAAAAATATTACTTGCAATCAGTTATTATTTTAAGCATATCACAAGAATCTTTATTTGGAAAAATTGTTGCAAAAAGATATTCGAGAAAAGATATGCAACAAAAAAGATTACTTACAATCAATTTCTATTTTGAGCGGAGCCCAAAAATCCTGCACAAGATTGTTATTTGGAAGGGAATATATTTCTAAAGTGCACAAAATCCTGCAGGCATTTCCAGAAAAGATATTTCAAAAATTACAGAGGAGGAACAAAGGAAGCTTACAGAGCAAATTTCACGAACAGAGGACACCAAAAGGCCGCGTTTCTGTGCTATAAACGCGTTAATGCCGCGTTTTCGCGGCAGTCTAGTCAGCACGAGTCCCCAAAATTTTTATGTTGCTCTGACTCGACAAGACGGCCGCGGTTCTGCGGCCTAAGGTAGGTTTTGGCCGCGGAAAGGCGGCGCTTTGGGCGGTTCACTGCTCCAAAAAAAATCCACTGTTCTGTCGTTTAAAATATCTTCTGTTTCGATATCCCGTTTTCTGTTTCGCTTTCTGGAAATTTTCAGATCCGTCTCGATTGTTCCTGCAAGATTCAAACAACAAAGTACCCTTTCCAAAAAAATAACAATTGATATATTTTTATAATTTTTGGATTTTTTAGATTTTTATGATTTTTTTAATTTTGATTAACCCGAAATTGCAAAAAGGAAATTTCTACGCCTGTCACGCGGGTGACCCGGGTTCGATCCCCGGCAACGGCGCCATTTGATTGGTCTCAAAAACTATCTATTACCACAATCAAGAACGGCGTCGCATGAAGCTAGCCGGTGAGTACGGGTCGGTCCACAGGGATGCTGTGAATTTCCGATTCGCGCTAACGAGTTAATTCCGAAGGGTGTTCGGATTAATTATTAAATCTAAAAAATCTAATTAACCTAGGGCAATTATCTAGATCTATTCTTACTAGGGCTAGGTTTAGGGATGGTTTGGAAATGCAATTAAATCTCAACGCTTTCTATACCCGAATGAAGATCTATGAGGAGTTATGGTAATTATCAATAAAGGGGATTAGATCCTTTTGGGAAGGTGTTCCTTTCTCTAGGTTCTTGTCCTTCCTTTAGAGATCCTTACCCTAACCTCCATGGAAAACGCGCGCAACCGGGCCTTTACACTACGGTATCATCGTTACCTCGAGGGGTAGGATGCCGTAGGACGCGGTATGTGCGTGTATGCATGGAGTCCTATTGTAAATATTTGGTGGGTAAGAAAGGGATGAGAGATCTCATCTCTCAATATCCTTCCCCAAAGCTAAACCATAAACAAGTTCCTAGGGCATGAAATTAAATCTACCTAGGGCAAAGAATTGAAATCTAAACTAGGGTGAGAAATTAAATCTACTTACAGATGCATCCCTCCAATCATCCATGCAGGGTTGTCAGATCTGAATTTCTGAATGGAAGAGAGGCACCGATGCTCTCCAAAAGAATTTGTATTTTATTAAAAGGAGGCATAACCTAGTACAAGAATTAGAGTTCTATTTATAGGAAATAGAAACCCTTGGTTACATTTTGATCCGCATGTCTACAATTACAAATATACCCCCAGGAATCTTTTCAGAGCCACCACGACGTTTTGGTAAAAAGCAATTTCTCTTTTGTTTTCTTATGGCCGCGGAACCGCGGCAATGGTGGGCTTGGGCCGCGGTTCCGCGGCCCTTTAGTGAGCTTAGGTTCTGAAATTTTTGTGTTATTCTCTGGATCTTTTTGGGCTTCTGGTTCTTGGGTTACTTTATCAATTGGGCTTTTGCGTCTTCTCCAGATCTCTCAGTGAAAACATGTAGCGATCTTTTAACCGTTTGCCTTGACTTTTTTGGATCTTGTGTTGCCTTGTTGATTGTGAACTGTTCTTCGTCTAGGCTTGACTGAGATCCTCCTATTTGTTGGTCAAAAGTCCTTCTTTTATGTCGTCTTTTATGTTTTTCACTGTTTTCGCTCTAAGAACCTGTAATCTGTAACATGTAGCAGACATGCGTCAAAAGCACCTGTTTTCATTGTAAAATGCATAAGAATGGGGAATATAAAATACAATATTATGGTGTGAACACCTGGACGTTGAGCTGTCTGGGGATTTACACTACTTGGACTTCGTTGAAGTTCGAAGTCTTCTTACCTCGGCCAGATACTTCACCATTAGAGGTTCCAGAGCCTCGAAATGGCCAGTCACTTGGCTAACGACTAGGGCTGAGTCGCTGCGGATCTGAATTGTTTTCAGCCCCAGCCCGGAGGCTATGCGCAGTCAGGCCAGCAGGGCCTCGTATTCCGCCGCATTATTTGAGGCCTTGAACCCGAGCTTCAGAGAATACTCCATTTCTGCTTCGTTCGGGCCTCGAATGATGAGGCCGGCACCACAGCCTTCCTCGGTCGAGGAACCGTCGACGTAAAGGATCCAATCAGGGACCGAGTCGGGCTTCCCCTCGATCTAGGGTTGAGCTGCGGGGGTCGGCGTGGACTCCGGTTCCTTGATGGGGATGGTGCACTCGACGATAAAATCGACCAGGGCCTGTGCTTTGATGGCCTGCCTCGGGCGGTATTTTATGTCAAACCGGGACAACTCCCATCTCCACTTTTCTAAGCGGCCTGAGGACTCGGGTGAGGCGAGGATAGCCCCCAAAGGGCACTCGGTAAGAACGAGGATGGTGTACGCCTGGAAGTAATGCTGTAGCTTCCTTGAGGCCACAATGAGTGTCAAGACGATCTTCTCTATGGCTGGATATCTCGTTTCTGCGTCCTTAAAGATGTGGTTCACGTAGTATACCGGCCTCTGGACTCTGTCGACCTCTCGGACGAACACTGAGCCTACTGCTTGGTCGGATACCTCCAGATACAGCGATAGCTTGTCTCCCTCAACTAGTCGGGTGAGCAGCGGTGGCGTCGCAAGGTGCCTCTTTAATTGGTCAAAGGCGGTCTGGCACTCCCCCGACCACTCAAACCTCGGGATCTTCCTTAGATCCTTGAAGAACGGGAGGCACTTCTCCCCAGACCTCGACATGAAACGGCTCAGAGCGGCTACCCGCCCCGTCAGTCGCATGATTTCGACGTTAGTCTTGGGCATGACCATGTTGCGGATAGCGTTGATTTTCTCTGGGTTAGCTTCGATTCTATGGTGGGTGACCATGAAACCGAGGAACATTCTCTCGGTGACCCCGAATTCGCACTTGGCGGGGTTCAGTTTCATCTTGAACTTGCGGAGTACTTCGAAGGCCTCTCCCAGATCCTTGGCATGGTCGACCGACGAGACCGATTTGACGAGAATATCGTCGACGTAAACTTTCATGTTCCTGTCGATCTGCGGCTTGAACATGCGATTGACCAATCGTTGGTACGTAGCTCCAGCGTTTTTGAGGCCGAAAGGCATCACCTTGTAGTAGTATACCCCAGGTCCGTTGTGAAAGCAGTGAGATCTTCATCTGCCGGATTCATACGAATCTGATTGTAGCCGGAAAAGTCATCCATGAAGCTTAATAGCTCGTGGCCTGCCGAGCTGTTGACGAGCTGATCTATCTGAGGGAGGGGATAGTTGTCTTTTGGGCAGACCTTGTTGAGGTCGATGAAGTCGACGCACATGCGCCACTTCCCGCTCGACTTTTTGACCAGAACTACGTTCGCCGGCCATTCCGAATAGGGCACATTGCGAATGAAGTTAGCGGCGAGGAGCCGATCTACTTCGTCCTCGATAGCCTTCTGTTTGACCGGGGCGAAGCTTCGCTTTTTCTGCCCGACAGGTCGGGCCGTAGGTTCTACCCTGAGATTGTGAGATATGACTTTAGGGTCGATCCCAGGCATGTCTGCAGGTGCCCAGGCGAACACATCGGAGTTGTTTATGAGGAAATGAACCAGGTCGTCTCGCTGAGTTCCTGTCAGAAGTGACCCGATCTGAACGATTCGTTTGTCGTCCCCTTCTACGAGGGGGACCTCTGTCAGTGGCTCCACTGGGGTCTCTCGGACCTCTTTTTGCTCGTCTCGAGTGTCCAGAGAACCTCTGATGTCACCTTCGGCCTCAATATCGTTGATTGGCCACTCAGACGAAGATGTTGTGGTGAAGCAAACCTTTGCAATCCGCTGGTCTCCGTAGGCCCGACCTAACCCGCCTTGGTCGAGCGGGAACTTTATCGCCAGGTGGTAGGTCGATATCTGAGCCCGGAGGGAGTTCAGCATTGGGCGGTCGAGGAGGATGTTGTAGGCCGATGGGATTCTCGCTACGATGAATTCCACAGGCACTGTTCGCATATGGCCGGCCTCCCCGACGTTAAACTGCAGAGTGATTACCCCCTCCACCGGGATGGAGTGGTTGGTGAATCCTGACAGGACGTGGGAGGTCGGCCTTAGGTCTGCCGGGGTGAGCCCAATATGCAGAAAGCCGCCGTAGAAGAGAATGTCCGCCGAGCTTCCCGAGTCAACCAGTATCCTCTGCACCTCGTATTAGTGGACCCGAGCCGTAATCACCAGAGGGTCGTTATGGGGCAGGGATATGCCGTGGAGGTCCTCGTCGTCAAAAACGATCGGCTCGGTTTCTCTGGCCTTCTTCCTCGGATGACTGTTGGCCTCCACAACCGGCATGGGGTGCCAAGCCTCGTAGGTACTCGACGTATCCCCCGCTGACAAGACCATGATCTGACCGATTGTCAACTCGCCGAGAGTGGGACGCTGCTCCTGCTCACGGTCAGCTTGTCGCTTGTCCCGCAAGTACGCCGCGAGGTGTCCTGAGCGGATTAGCTCTTTGGTCTCGGAGCTGCTTGCGGTTCTTGGTGGAGTGGCCCTGCGACCTGTGGAAGCCACAGTAGGGGCTCCGGGTGCGCTTTGCCGCCATGCGCGAGACTGGGAGGAGTTTGAAGAACCTCTCTCCCTTAGCCTCCTCCAGCAATACCGTCTGGGAGACGTTGAACGGGGTGTACTCCTGAAATTTCGGGGAGTAGGGCTTTGGCCGCTCAAGCCTCTTTTTCTCTTCCCTTGCCCTTTTCTTCTGATCAGTTTTCTCTGCCCGAGGGAGATTTGCGTTCACTTCGGACTCGAGCTGGATCTCTCGCTCGGTCCAGGCCTTTACCTCGGCCATGGTCTTAGGTTGCACTAATGCAAAGGAGCGTAACCACTACTTGTGCCTAGGACCTGACCTGAGGGCCGTAATGACCGTCTCGTCCCGGTGTACTGGGACCTCAAGAAGGGCGTTGTAGAAGCGGGTGACGTCCCCTTTGAATGTTTCTTTATCCCCGCTCTTGATTGTGAAGAGATGGTCGACGGTCCGCTTCTACCATCCGTTCCCGATAAAGTGGCCGAGGAATTGGGTGGCCAGCTCGTCGAATGTTGAGATCGAGCGTGGCGCGAGTCCTCAGAACCAGTCTCTTCTGGAGCGGACGAGAGTGGCTGGGAAATCTCGACATTGGGCGGCGTCGGAACAGTCCTGGAAACTCATCCCGGTTGTGAACGCGTCCAAGAGGTCCCTCGGGTCTGACTTCCCGTCGAAGAGCAAGACCTTTGGGGGCTTGTTCCGGGAGGAGACATGGACGGCGAGCAGTTCTTCGGTGAAGGGTTTTGTGAGAGAGTCGGCGGCGTACTTAGCCCCATTGCTCGAATGACGACCTTCCCGATGCATACCTTCGATCTACTTTTTGAAGGCGTCGAGTCGGCAGTGGTATCCTGATGATTCGGCACATTCTGATCTTTGGCCTCTGCTGTTGGAGACCTGTGGCTGGCCGCGGCCCCGGTTCCTTTCGATGAGGTTCCTTAGGTCCCCTGGCGAGGTAGTATTTGAGCTGCCGTGACTAGTCCCGTCCGTGCGACACCGTCGAGGGAGGGGGTGTCGGTCATGCCTGGGCACAGACAAGCTGACCGACACCTCCTCGGGAGGGACAGGGGCGTGATGGGGCTCGGGGCGAGGCGCTATGGCGACGGACCTCGGTGTTGAACTGTAGGGCGCCCAGCGGGTCATAGAATATGTTGGCTCAGGGGATCTGCGGCCATGGAAGGCAGCGAGGCGGTGGTCGGCAACGCCGACGCAAGCAGAGTCTTCTCTCCCTCTGTAGGGGTCCCAGTCCCGAGGTGGGGGAACGGCGACCTAGGGAGGTTGCCCTGCCGTTTGGAAACGGAAGAGCGCATCCACGACGGACGCGAGTTGATTTATCCGAGCAGCTAGGGCATTGATGGCGTTCGGGGGAGGAGATTCGTCCACGCCTCCGTTGTGGGGGAGGCGGCGGCTAGCGCTTGGATCGCCGTGGTGATCGCTCGCCATTAAGTTGGGATCGGAAGATGAACTTTCGTTGAGTGGAACTAGGCTTCCCACAGACGGCGCCAACTGATAGAGGTCTGGATCTCCTTCAGATGTTATCTCCTGTTGATCTGCTGCGAGCGCTGATGGATGGCTGAGATTGAGTTGGAGGGTTGACCCCTGGAGCGTATGGATCTCAATGGACTTGGACTTGGGGTTGAGCCGAGCTACCTGCAAGGAAGTCCCGGGATGGTTGTGCCACCAAGGACCCTCTGACGATCAAGTTAGTGGTGTAAATTGGGCAGAGTAGCGGCCTAATGGAAAGAATTGCATACCTCGATCATCTGAGGGAAGGGTTTATATAGCGGCAGCAATGGGCAGGCAGGCGCGAGAATTATGCCGGCCGTTACGCCCCTGACGTCACGCTCGTGTGATAGGCGGGATCCCGCATTAATGACGAGACAGGCTCGTTAATGGAGATCGTGGTGGCATGGAACACGTGGTCATGGGCGGCGGATATCTCGCGCGTGGCGAGATTCGTGGAGCCGTGGCGAAGGTGCCTGTGATCAGCGCTGTGGGTCGGTCGGTGAGACCGAGGAAGATGAGCTCGGCGGGGGGCTCGGGTACGAGCGGAAGGCCGAGGCATCTTGGTTCTGTGATTGCTCGGAGGCGAGCCAGTAGGTAGTCTGGAAGGTTTCCGAAGGTTGGGAGACTCCTCGGACCGGAGGCCCGAGGTGTAATTCCAACCGAGATTACCGATTCTCTCTTGTAGGTTCTGGGACACGTCATCTGCAGCGTGTCAGCATCTGGAGAGTCACTGATATCGAGCCTAATCACCGCTCTTACTCTCTCTTTATCAGATTTTAATAGAGAGGTTCATCAATCTAAAACAGAGATTCAGTTTATCTCTGTCTACGACCTTGGTTAATATATCCGCCGGATTCTTTTCTCTCGCGATCTTCTACAGTGTCAACTTACCATTTTCTAACGCTATGCGTATGAAGTGGTACCGCACCTTGATGTTCTTCGTTTGAGAGTGATATGCTGCATTCTTCGCCAAATGTATCGCACTTTGGTTGTCACTTCACAAGATGTTGAAGTCTTACTTCGTACCCAACTCTTCGAGTAACCCTTATAGCCATATCATCTCTTTACTTGCTTCTATGATCGCCACATACTCAGCCTTTGTAGTTGATAATGCTACCACATTTTGCAGTTGAGAGACCAAAATCACCATTGTTCCCTCAACCGTAAATACGTACCCCACTATGGTCTTCCCACTATCCCGATCTCTCGAATAGTCCGCATCAATGTACCCTTGTACATTTAGAGAGTCACCCCCGAAACATAAGCAGTGACTAGACGTACCCTTAAGATACCTCCAAATCCACTTCACCGCATTCTAATGCTCCTTCCCTGGGTTTTGTATATAGCTGCTAATGACTCCTACTGCATGTGCAATATCTGGTCTTGTACTCACCATTGTATACCTCAAACTCCCCAACGCAGATGCATAAGGCACTCTTGCCATATCGTCTTTCTGCTCTTGAGTTATCGGGCACAACTCCTTCATAAGTTTGAAATGTTTCGCTAAAGGCGTACTCACCGGTTTTGATTTGTCTATGTTGAACCTCATCAAAACTTTATCGGTGTGGTCCCTTTGCAATAACCACAGCTTCCGCTGCTTCTTATCTCGAACGATCATCATACCCAAGATTTGTTTGGCCGCTCCCAAATCCTTTATAATGAATTTCTCGTCCATCATCTTCTTCAAACTTTGAATCTTCTCGAAATTCGGACCCGCTACCAAAATATCATCCACATAAAATGACAAAATAATATAGTCTCCGTCCTTAAAAGTTTGAACGTAGACGCAGTGATCTGATTCACTCCTCACAAATCCTGTCTCTAGCATGAACTGATTAAACTTGAGATACCATTGCCTAGGAGCTTTCTTGAAGCCATACAAGCTCTTTCGCAGCTTACATACTATATTCTTCTTCCTCTTCATCTCGTATCCTGGCGGCTACATCATATAAATTTTCTCCTCCAAATCTCCATGAAGGAATGCCGTTTTCACATCCAGCTGCTCTAAATGCAACTCCTCCACTGCCACAATACTAAGGATCACCCGACTAGATATCATCTTTACCACAGGGGAAAAAATCTCTTGATAGTCAATACCTTGTTTTTGTGCGTAACTTTGACTACCAAGCGAATCTTGTACCACTTCACACCATCAGTCTCATCTTTTATCATATACACCCACCTATTCAGCAACGCTTTTCGACCCTTGGGTAGTTTCACTAGGTCCTACGTACGGTTCTCCTTCAAAGATTTCATCTCCTCGTCCATAGCTCACTCCCACTGCTTACTAGCACCGTCTTGCGCCCCGTTTCCAAAGGATTCAGACTCCCCCGAATCCGTATATAGAATGAAGTCGGTCACAAGTCTTGCAGGTGGTCTCCTTTCTCGTGTAGATCTCCTCAGAACTGGTACATCTGGTTGCTGAACATGGTCACCACCATGTTCTTGAATTTGATCCTATACTACAGTCCTATCCATGTTCTGATCTCCATTAGTAGGCACCTCATTGCTCTCTTGAGTTCCATCTAATTCCACGAACTTAGGTACCGCACCATCTTTGGCTCGCCTTTCTTCTTTATATAAGTGATGCTCATCAAAGACAACGTTCTGGCTTCGTACTACTTTCTTACTTATGTAATCCCACAGCCGATATCTGAACCTATCTCCACCATACCCGATGCAAGTACACTTCTTAGACTTGGAGTCAAGCTTACTCTTTTCTGCCTTATCAATAAAAAAATATACAATACAGCAAAATACTTTAAGGTGCGAATAGTTGACCGGTTTACCCGACCAAGTTTCTTCTGGAATGCCCCCATCAAGTGCACTCTCCGGGCTTGTGTTGATGAGATACACAGCCGCATCAACCGCGCTGCCTATAAGAATTTTGGCACATTCGCATCCAAGGTCATGCTTTGCACTCGCTCTAGGATCGTCCCGTTCATCCTTTCAACGATACTATTTTGCTGTGGCGTTCCCGGTACCGTATTTAACCAACGAATATCCTTTTGCGAGTAAAATGCCTCGAACTCTTGTGTGCAGTATTCCCCACCATTATCGGACTTTAGGCATTTAACCTTTAGCCCCGTTTAGTTCTCCACCTGCACAATCCAGTGTTTAAAAATACCAAACACATCGGACTTCTTTTTCAGCGCATACACCCATGTCTTTCGGCTTGCATCATCGATGAACGTCACGGAGTACCGATTTCCTCCTTAAGACTTCACCGAGTTCAGACCCCATATGTCCGTATGCACCATCTCCAGCTTCTTGGTCCATTTTTCTATGCCTCCAATTTAAAAACTGAGCGCGTTTTGCTTCCCACAAACGCAGCTCTCGTAAAACCCCAACTCCACATTTTTCTGCCCCAAAAGAAGCCCCTTAGCTTGAAGAATTTTCATATTCTTCTCGCTGAGTTGCCCCAATATTTTATGCCACAACGAAGTCTCTAAATTTGTTTTCGAACTTGCCGCCAATGTAACCGAGGCTTCACTGTTCCCACTGAATGAGTACAACGAACCACTCAACTTGCCACTTGAGACCACCAACGACCCTTAGAAACTTCCATTGAGAATTCCCAAATGTCGTAATAAACCCTTCGTTGTCTAGCTGATTTGTGGAAATCAAGTTTTTCTTCAAATTCGAAATATGAAGAGCATTCTTCAATTTGATTTGACCACCTCCTGACGGTTGCAAGATGATCGTCATCTTTCCAACGATCTTGTACGATTGATCGTTTCTCACTGTCACATGCCCAAGGTCGTCCTGAACATACTCGCTGAAGTGATATCTGTCTGAAGTGCAATGAAAAGATGCCCCTGAATTTAGGAACCAAGTATCCGGCTTTGTGTTATTGCTTGCCGATAGACAAAGATCTTGTTCCCCTTGTTCTTGTGTAGACACTACATTCGCTTCATTTTCATCCGCTTTCTCATCTGAGCCTTTCTTTGGAGGTTTGCATTCATTAGGTTCTCCCAACTCTCCGGCAATGAACATAGGAATAGTAGGGCTCGAATCTCGTCTTCAAATATGATTGAAACCGATTCGAGTTGGCTCGACACGCTGTTGAACTCGTTTATGTGCTCAATCACCGAACTGTTCTTTGCCATCTTCATGTTGAAAAGTTTCTTCATCAAAAATATTTTATTTGATGTCAAAGGCTTATCATACAACTTTTCTAACGTTGTCATTAGCGCCTTGGTTGTTTTCTCCTTTGAGATATTAAAATCCACCTGCGGAGTCAACGACAATCTGATAATCGTCAGGGCTTTCCTATCCAAAAGGTTGTACTCCTCATTGGTCATCTTCTCGGGCTTTTCTCCTAGCAACGGAAGATAGAGATCCTTTTATATAGGCAGTCCTCCAATTGCATGCGCCACCAACCAAAATTGTAACCATTGAATTTCTCGATTCTTATCTTATCATCCGCCATCTTTCATCTGTATCGCAGCAAACTCGACTCCTCCCTAAATTTGAACCAACGCGTTCAAAACTACAATATAAGAAAATGGGGAGGAGGACACACATGTCGTTACCCACCGTTGACCTAGATTGTAAAATCGAAGAACCCTAAGTTCTCTTAATCTTACTCTGATACCAGTTGTTGGAAGATAAGTCGATCCATGGAACAGTGCTCGCGACAAACAATCACACAAAACAGTTATGTAATTAGACAACGAAAGACAATATAGTAAATACGCGAGAACAAAATAAAATCAAACACGGAAAATAGAGGCACAAAGATTTGTTAACGAGGTTCACCCACCGTATGGCCAGTCTCCGGAAGAACGGAATCTGCAAATGTCTACTATATTCTTGATCAAGACTTACACAAAGAGCACCCATAGAAGATTTCTCTCAAATCTCTCTATACAAGTTTCTGTATCTCTCTCACAATACAATGATCAACAACATATAGTCTCACGGTCTCTTTTCACTCTTTCTCTCAGCCAATGCTATGTTGATTTATAATTGGCCTAAGAAAAGAAAACATCTCAAAATTCAACAGCCTTATTTAAGGCTATGTTGAATTTTTTCTCCTCACGTTTAATTTATGCAGCCACCTTCACTATTGAAGGCACTATTGAGGGAATTATTCTTCAATAGTTATCCTTGCACTTGTAACTCTTTGTCTTTACCCATTACTCTTAACTTATATCGATTAATAGATCAACTCCGTCATAAAAGCCCCTTGTGTTTCTCTGAAACATCTCATAAACAACATAAACATTGCAAGAACTGAGAAGGATAATAATATCAATACATAGATTAATCGGAACAAACATTCAAAAGAAGAAATGAAAATGTACTCTCTTGCATTTCACCTCTAACATTCAATCTACAGTCAGCCTTCATAATTTTCACCTATATTAATCGTTGGTTCTACACAACTTGTCTTTCTTGACTTTCACTTCCTTTTAAGCAACAATATTGTAGCTTCAGCCTTCCCCCTTTTTTATGCCTCGACGTCTTTAAGCTTTTCTTCAATGCCATCTTCTTTTAAGTCTTGTTGATCTCAACCCTAACTTGATGTGGAAGAACATCAACCTTATCTTCAAATTAATGGCAACAAATTTTAGACGGGAACTTGGAACATCAAATGCATCTCCTTTCGTAATGCAACTTATCTCCTTTCTTAAAATAGATATCCGCTCATGCGGGTATCTTGTTTACTGTGGGTACTCAAAATCGAAGGCAACAATGTGATGGGCACAATAGATGTTTACACACATTGTTAAGGGGCATTTGTTGGACCACAAATATCAAATTCCCCATGCAAGGAACCCTGGCTTGAAAAGCGGGAACCTTCAATTGTGGAGACCTCTGATTGGGGTTATCTCTTTTGATTATTTAAAAAGAAATACCCGCTCCAATTTGAAAGCCGCTGCGGGTATTGTAACACCCTAAAACGATCGTACGTATTTGGATTAATAAATGATATTGATTGACTGGTTTTATTGAGTTTTAGCTTTGGGACATCATCACCCGGCTCAAGATTGGTGTGAGCCGTTTCATGCACCTAGAGAATCATGGTTTGATTGGAAAAGCTTGTGAGCCGGCTTTGGCTATTATTGAGCCATCTCAAACCTGTCATGCAACCTGATATTGCTTCTTGACATGTTTATTCATCGGGTAATTGATATATTGTTATTGGGTTATGGTAGATTGTGTTTAATTAATATTTAGGTTGTGGATATGATTGTTTTTTTTATTATATAAGTTTCACATATTATCCGGCTCATATCCATGCTAAACTATATAAACTCTTTATAATCATGCAAATCCTAATTCCTATTGTTTCCTCTCAAACAAAAAACCCTAGCCTCCATATTTTTTTCTCTTTCTCACCCAAACCGAGAACCTTAACCCTAGATGACCTATTCCTTCATCAATCACATTGCTACCATCGTCATCTCCTTCGTGCAAGGCCGATCTCCATCGCCATCTTCAGTCTCAAGCAGCACTTGGAGTCGAGGATTTTGCATGGGTTCAAGCATCATCGTGCCTACTTCATAGATATCATAAGATCGTCGTTGAGGCAAGTATCTCTAGATGCTTGTTTACATGCTAACAGCGATATTAGATCTTGCTTAGTAATTATATATAATAGATATATCGATTGATTACAAAACGTATGCATGTTTTATTATCGAGACTTAATCTTTATTGATCATTGCTATTGTTATTTATTTAATGCATGGTTGACAAGATTTGGATCTTGTGGTATATGGTTATAATCCAATGATATTGATATGGATCGATCGACATTTAAGTTCTATTTAATTAATCGATATGTCGAGATCGGAATCACGATGCATCGACAAGTTTATGTTTATGGTGACGCTTTGATAACCCTAAAAGTTATCATCCTTGCGATAAACCAATTAACACATATTTACTGCATGTATTAAATTTAAACTAGAACCCTAATTAAAATATCTGATCGTCCCAAAAAATAGGCTTAGATCCGGCTCAAGACAACCATGAGTCGTATTATATAAAAAGAAATTTAGTATACTTTTTCTGACCTGGTTTGAGCCGTCTAAAATAGTTTGAGCAATCTCAAGTTGGGCATGAGCCGTCTCAACATTACTTGAGCCATCTCATGTACACAAAGAATTTATTATTGCTTCGGGCATGACTTTGAGCCGTCTCAAGACAGCTCTGAGCCGTCTCAAGACCATCTTGAGACGTCTCTCACACTTATAAAACATATAATTAATTGGAAACAACTTATGATCTGTTTCAGACATCCCTGAGTCGTCTCAACATGATATTTAAGCTTGATTTGAACCTGATATGTTAAATTGTTTCACGAACACGATATACATTGCCTAATCATCTTACTTGACTTGTACCATAATATTTAAGACATGTTATTGATATGATACTGCTATTCCTGACATGCTTGTGTATTGATTGATTCACGTATCCATGATATATTGCTATCTATATTGTATTGCTATTGGATCATGCCAAACTTTCTTGTAACGTATGTTTACCCAAAATGCCAACAATTTATTGATATCGACTTGATTGACTCATTGTCTTGATAGACACTACTTGTACATGCTTATTCCCGTGTTGGTATTAGGTAATATATTATTGACACTTGATATGAACATGAAACCTAGGGAAAGGGAAAATCAAGAATGGAACCGAATTGTAACTCAAGGGTATCTATTGTACCATTTTCATAGGCATGGATGGGATATATATTGTGTCGTTTCCCGGGTATAGACGGGATATACTATTATGTTGTTTTCCTTGGTGTGGACTGGATATACTATTGTGCCGTTTTCGCAGGTGTGGATGGGATATATATTTTTTCATGTTCCTGGGTGCAGACGGGGTAAACTATTGAATTACAATGAGTGTTGCATTGATTAGTTTTAAATACTGTAGAATAAATAACTTAGCAACATAGACCCCTAGGAAACACATTAACACGATTGCCTTGTTCTATATAGTTATGATGTTATTGTTATTGCTATCATTTATTGCTATGCTCACTTGACATTGTTTTTGGCTATATTCATTATGATATTATGTTCGATGCTCTGACGTCTGGGTTTTGCATGGCCCAGATACTTTGGATTTAGAACAAGCAGATAAGGAGTACTTCGAGAAGTTTGTTGAGCAGTGAAGGATGTTGCTATTGATCTAGTTATTATGTTTTAAGTTTATTTATCATATCGGATCATTTTATTGGATCTATTGTGAGCCCATAAGGGTTAACTAGTTATTGTTCTTATTTTTTTCCTTGGATCTTGATACTTGATCGTTTATTATTATTGCTTCTGCTATTGATTCTTTTGAATCTTGATTATTGATTATCGTTAATGTTATCATAGAATATTGGACATTGATAGTTATTTATATATTATATTGTGCTTGTTTACTGCATGGCAGCTTTAATGTGACTATAGAAGGATGTTTCCTTACCGCAGGTAGTATAACTGGCTGAGTTATGTCCCGTATTTGAGTATTTTTAGGAAGCGAGGTGTGACAAGGTTTTATTGGTATCAAAGTTTAGGTTTAGGTTAGCCGGGCTTGGTTCAATTTGTAGTTGGGTATTGTACCCAATACATTGACCTTAAATGCTCGAATGATAGGAACATGTCTTGCCACATTTTATTGCTTTGTTATCCGATTCTTGAATCCTTTGTTTTTATTGAATCCTTTTCTTTATTGAATCTTTTTCCTTTGCTAATCCTTATCCTTCGTCATTAAGTTCAGAACTATGGATAGAAGGAATCAAGCTCCATCTACCGACAACACCGCACTTCTTGGCGTGATACATGGCATGCTGGAGAACCAGCAATGACAAGCAGATTTAAACCAGCAACATGCTGAGGATTTTCTAGAGGGCTTGAGAACA
The DNA here is from genome assembly GCA_030015575.1 of Agapanthus africanus. Classification (NCBI taxonomy): domain Eukaryota; kingdom Viridiplantae; phylum Streptophyta; class Magnoliopsida; order Asparagales; family Amaryllidaceae; genus Agapanthus; species Agapanthus africanus. Next base: position 474,512,905 of record CM057343.1, read on the forward strand.
ACTCAATAGACTGCTATCACGACAGTTGGGAGGTGGAAGTTCCTAATCAGGTACAGCGTAAGGATACGGTTGCGGACTTCATGAGGCTTAGAGCAACAACTTTTACAGGATTGGAAGAAGCTCTTCAGGCAGAGCAGTGGCTTGTGGATACGGAGAACTTGTTGATTGTTGCTTAGATTCCAGATGAGAAGAAAGTGGATGTGGTACGTATCCAGATGATTGACTATACTAGAGAGTGGTGACTAGTAGAGAAGACTCATTTGGTGAAGCCGATCAGCTAGGCGGCTTCTACTCAGAGTTTGAAGTTCTTTCCGCGGTTTGCAAGGGAGAAAATGGAAGAAAAGTTTATTGGTTTGAAGCAGAATGGTGGATTTTTAGATGCCCAAGCGGCCGAATAGACCCGGCTTAGTTGATTTGCAGGGCTTTTAGTGGCTAATGAGGCTGAAAGAGCATAACGGTTCCTACGTTGTCTTGATATGGAGATTCAGAAGCTTATTACGTCGTTTAGATTTACTACATTTTCTCAAGTTCTCACCGTGTTCAGAGAACAGCAAAAGCTTGTAGAGAGATAAAAGGGTACACCTCAGCAAGATGTTCTATCACGGAAGACAGTACATGCACCAACCAGGGCTTCAGGACGTAGTGGTATTCCGGTCAGAAGACGGGGAACAGTTCCGATGAAGCGACCATTTGTTTTAGCTCTAAGGAAGAATGTGATTTATGATTACCACCAGCGACCAGGCCATATTCAAAGAGATTTCCTGAGGAAGCTTGGGCAGTGCTTAGTATGCTGTACTAGTGACTATCAGGGTAACACTTGTCTGTCGAGAGTCCAGTTGAGGGGCGATGCTCAGAAAGCACAGCAGAAACTGACTTATGGACAGAAACAGATTACTCAAGGGCCAAATTAGGGACCGTTTTTCATCCTGATGGCCGAGAAGGGAACGGCTTTGGAAGATGTGGTTACAGGTATCCTACTCGTTTGTACTTTTCACGCATTAGCGTTATTCGATTCTAGTGTATCCCATTGTTTTATGTCATCCAAATTTGTTGGTGCGCACTCAATCTCACACATGGCCTTGTCTAGTAGTTGCGACATACACACTGGGAATGCGAAAATTATCTCTAGTAGGTAATGCAAAGATTTTTCAATTTTTGTTTGCGGAAGAGAGTTGTTCATGGATTTCTTAGTCTTTGACATCGGCAACTATGATGTTGTTTTCGGGATGGACTCTCTTGGCACATTTCACGCTCACATAGATTGCAGAGCAAGGATTGTGATTTTCCAAATTCCTAGTCATCCAGAGTTTGAATTCTTAGGAGACTATAGATCCGTCATTCCAGTCGAGTTTAGGGCTAAGCCGATGGATTCTAGTTTATCGACAATGGAGGTGAACAAGGAGGAAGTATTGGTGGTAGTTCAGGAATTTATGGATGTATTCAAGGACATCTCGGGTTTACCACCCAAGCCAGATGTGGAGTTTGCGATTGACCTTATTCCTGGAGCAGCGCTTATTTCGAAGTCGTATTATCCAATGGCACCGTTGGAACTAGAGGAAGTAAAGAAGCAATTTTCAGAATTGTTAGAGAAGGGATGGATTCAAAGCAGTGGTTCACCTTGGGGAGCTCCAGTTATATTGGTCAAGAAGAAAGATGGCACGCGGCGAATATGCATTGATTACCAAGATCTTAATCGGGTGACCATTAAGAACAAGTACCCAATTCCCCGCATAGGAGAATTATTCGATCAGCTAAGTGGCGCAAGGGTTTTCTCGAAGTTGGATTTGCGATCGGGTTATCATCAAGTTTGGGTGAAGCCGGAAGACATTTGCAAGACGGCGTTTTGAACACGATACGAGTACTATGAGTATTTAGTTATTTCATTTGGAGTCACGAATGCACCGGCGGTATTTATGGATCTAACGAACATAATTTTCTCAACGTATTTAGATCGGTTCATGGTGGTGTTCATCGACGATATACTAATGTATTCGAAGAGTAAATAGGAACATGAAGAACATTTGAAGATTGCACTGCAGATATTGAGGCAAGAGAAGCTGTATGCTAAGTTAAGCAAGTGTGAATTCTGGCTCGATGAAGTGAAGTTCTTAGGTCATGTCATATGGGGGATGGAATCGCAGTTGACCCGGAAAAGATTACACTAGTACAGGATTGGCCAATTCCGAAGACTGCAGCGGAGATTTGAAGTTTTCTTGGACTTGCAGGATATTATCGAAGGTTCGTGAAAGGTTTCGCTCAGTTAACGGAACCTTTGACCAAGTCTCGAAAGGGGTACCGTTTGTTTAGTCCGAAAAGTGTGCGCAAGCTTTCGAGGCATTGAAGCATAAGTTGACAACTACACCTATTCTAACTATGCCAAATGGTTCCAGAGGATTAGTTATTCACAGCGACACATCGGGAAAAGGTTTGGGATGTGCTTTGATGCAGCATGGTCGAGTGATAGCATATGCGTCAAGACAGTTAAGGACACATGAGTAGAACTACCCAACACATGATTTGGAGCTAACGGTGGTTATAGATGAGACAACGTAGATGGCTGACCACGACTTAGATCTAATGTACCATCCAGGTAAGGTGAATGTAGTTCCGGATATCTTGAGTCGGTTGCCAGCTATAATGACGTTAACTTTGCAGAAGGAGATTATCGCGTATTTTCAGAGATTTGACTTGGAGCTCGTGTTATCAGATACTTCAGGGCAGTTGATGCAACTAAAATTGCAGTCTTCCTTGATAGATCACATCAAATTCGCGTAATTGCAAGATGCTAGATTTCAAATGTTTAGAGGCCAAGTAGAGGCAGGCCTTCGAACAGACTTGTTAATTCATGAAGATGGATCTTTGAGGTATGGAAGTCGCTTGTGTGTGCTAAAGAGAGAGATTCGTTGAGAGGTCATGAGGGAAATCCACAGTTCGGTGTATTCGGTGCATCCAGGAGGTACTAAGATGTACAAGGATATGCGATGACACTTTTGGTAGGAAGGCATGAAGCAAGAGATCACTCATTTTGTGTCGAGATGCTTGGTGTGTCAGCAAGTGAAGGCTAAAAATCAAAGGGTTGCTGGTTTGTTGCAACCATTTTCGATTTGTAATACCCCAGAGTAGTGCGGTCTTCGGACATCATGGTGATCTGCTCTGTCCACACTCAGTGCGGTCTGTTACAAACACATAGTGATCTAAATGTAGAGCCTTTTTAGAACAATGGGATAGGTCCCTAAAGCACATTCCGAAAAAGGACCGAACTGTATTATAAATGTAATGATGCCACCCTCAATTACGGAGGCTCCTTTTCGATGAACCGATAGTCCGGAGTTTGAAGAACTCCATAGTTAAGCTTGCTCGGGCTAGGAAAATTCTAGGATGGGTCTCTTAGGAAGTGTACCTTTCTCGAGTCAGGTTCGCTCCAAAGGACAAAACTGTGTAAGTTCGGCCAGAGCGGACAATACCATCTATAATAGGGTGTAGGGCGTGAAATTTATGGTGGCCCATGCAGGTCCCTCAGTAGTACGTTTGTGGTTCAAGATTAAACTATTGTTTTTAGGTGGGGGGATGCAATACCCCATGTTCCCGCCAAAAAATTTTCTGCGCAAAAGAGCCCAAGGTATCAAATGGCAATGATACGTTTAAAAAAATGTGAACCAGTATTTTCCGGGCTGTATTTTGACAAGCTCCCAAATGTGAAGTAGCTAAATTCTGATGGTATCGAAAGCGTCTCGAAAAAGCCTTCGATTTGATATATTATGGGCTTCATAATTCATCCGGGATCAAAAGTTATGAGCCATCACGTGCTTATACGTGACCGGGCATCACGTGCAGACACGTAACCATTTACAGGCAAAGCCTGTAGGCACTGAATAAAATAAATAATTGGAAATAATTAATCAGTAGGGTCACGTGCCAACACGTGATGGGCCTTTAAACCCACTGAAAAGAATTAAAAGTATAATAAAATAACAAGGAAAAACCCAAATGGGGCATCACGTGCCAACACATGACCAAGGGTCACGTGCTGACACGTGATAATTCCTGAGTTCTTAAAACAACAGAATTAAATTCTAGTCAAATACTTAATCAGGAGGTCACGTGCCAACACGTGATGGGTTCCTAAAGATCTATGAATTAATAGAATTAAATTCTAATTAAGAGGGAATCAAAAATCCTAACTGGAAAGTATTTCTCTAAATCTTTCCGAACAAAAAAGGATTATGGGAGACCGTTGGATTAAAAATCCAAGAGTGATTAAAAATCACCAATTTATGGAAAGATTTTAGACGAGGAAATATTTCCCTAAAATTCACCAAAAATAACAAACAGAATATCTTTTGGATTAAAAATCCAATGGTGAATAAAATTCGCTGAGTGATCTAAAAGATCATATTAGTTACGAAAAACAAACAATATCTTTCAATCAAAAATTACTAAACAAATTGATTCTTTTCCTTCTTCTATAAATAGGAGCCAAGAGGAGAAGTAAGAGATAGAATTTTGGGATCTTGAAATTTCTTAAAGGCAAATAGCAGAGAGAAAAGAAAGAAGAATTTAATTCTCAAGAAAGAAAACCCTAGGTGAGAAAAGGGAAAAGGATCAAAACTTCAAAAAGAGAATTTAATTCTCAAATCTAAGAGTTTAACTCTTCTGCAAAAGAACTTAGTTCTTCTTCTGGTTGAAGATCTGCAGAAGCAAATCTCCCCATAGGTTGAGAATTTAATTCTCATCGGGTTGAGATTCTGCCATGCAGATCCAAAACTTAGAGGGAGGATTGAGTTTAGAGAATTTAATTCTCCCAAATTCACAGGAATTTAATTCCTCCAAGATAAAATTAGGGTTTAACCCTATATGAGAATTTAATTCTCCCAAACTCACAGGAATTCAATTCCTTCAAGATAAAACTAGGGTTTAACCCCACATGAGAATTTAATTCTCCCAAATTCATAAGAATTTAATTCCTTCAAGACAGGCAGAACTAGGGTTTAACCCTATATGAGAATTTAATTCTCTCAAATTCACAGGAATTTAAGTCCTCCTAAATGAAATTAGGGTTTCACCCTGCTTAAGAATTTAATCCTTTCACATACATGGGAATTTAATTCCTCTAAAACATAATTAGGGTTTAACCCTACAGAGAATTTAATTCTTAAAAAAATAAAGAGACTTGGAAGATCTCCATGGATGTAAAGAACTAGGTCACGTGTCCCCACGTGACCCCTGAACAGATCCTTCAAAATAAGAAGGAATTAGCCTAGAGGCAATGCTTCACATGCTCCCACACGACCTCCAAAACAACAAGAATGAAAGCAAAGGCAGATTCTAACTTGGGCGCTCTCACGTGTTATCACGTGACCCCTTGATAAATGCTTTAATGATCAGGGCATAAATACCCATCACGTGCCAACACGTGATGGACAAAAGAGCAAAAGTGTTTAAACACTTATTTGCAGAACAAAGGAAAGGAGATCTAGCCCCACCTTTGGGTGCCCTCACGTGTCCCCACGTGACCCTTTCCTCTCTAGTGTTTAGCACTAATTCGAGGGTTTTATTTCCAGTGTTTAACACTGTTGTCTTCTAGTTTTTAACACAAATTTGAGAATCTTATTTCTAGTGTTTAACACTAATTTGAGAATATTATTTCCAGTGTTTAACACTGTTGTCTTCTAGTGTTTAACACCAATTTGAGAGCTTTATTTCCAATGTTTAATACTGCTATTCTCTAGTGTTTAACACTATTTTTAGCCAAATTGGCTAATTTTCTAGAGGCAAAAGCCTCCCCTTCAATTGAATCTCAAAATTGAGTAAAATCCAGAGTTATAATGTTCAATGCTCAGTCAAAGAGAAAAATGTTACCAAAGCCCTCAAACTCTTGTTTAAGTATTGCCGAATGATGAGGGGCTGAACCCAGACAAATGTCTAATGGTCCAACAAATGGCCAATATTTCAAACTTAATTGGACTTAGACCAAGTTGGCCATAAGTCCTCAATTCAGACTTAACTGAGCTAATGTGCTATTAATATAATTAATTGATCTTAGTTCCAAATTGGACTACAGATCACTTAATCCACCTTGGTTCAAGGGTATATTTCGTCACTCCTTTGATATTTTTCGTTGTAATCCCTCAACGTCTTCAAAGAGGTGACGGGTCCCGACAACCACACATTTCACAGACTATGACGTCTCTAAACTACGGACTGTGGGGTCCTAAAACTCACGGACTATGATGTCCTTAACCTCGACCGTGATGTCTTTAAACTAATATTGGACTGTGGGGTCCTTAAACCCATGGACTATGATGTCCTTAACCTTGACTGTGAGGTCTTTAAACTCACAGACTATGATGTCCTTAACCTCGACCGTGATGTCTTTAAACTAACACTGGACTGTGGGGTCCTTAAACCCATGGACTATGATGTCTTTAACCTCGATCGTGATGTCTTTAAACTAACACTGGACTGTGGGGTCCTTAAACCCACAGACTATGATGTCTTTAACCTCGACCGCGATGTCTTTAAACTAGCAATCGACCTTGAAGTCTTTAAACTAATAATGGACCATCATGTCCTTAAACTGGTAATTGACCGCAAAGTCCCTAAACTAAAACAATAGAGCCCAAATGCTCTTTTGTTGGATCTAAATGATCCTGTTAAGTAGATCTTAGTCTAAAATTAGACTAACGTATCCTTAACAAATGGTTAAGTTGACCTTAGTCTAAAATTAGACTAATGTGCCCGTAACAAGTTGTTAAGCTGATCTTAGTCTAAAATTAGACTAACGTATCCTTAACAAACTGTTGAGTAGATCTTAGTCTAAAATTAGATTAACGTATCCTCAACAAACGTTTAAGTCGATCTTAGTCTCAAATGAGACTAACACATCCTTAAACCCAACCCCAAACCCAAATCTAAGAAAATACGGATTTGGACTAATCCACGCCTTACGGGCGACAATATAAATTAGTCTCCGTAAACAATCCACGGGCAACCAAAAACAAAACAAACACCCACGGCATGAACTGACCATCTGGAGAAAGAGAAAGTTGTTACCACGATACGGTAGCGTAATTAACTGCAGGGGCTTGCGTCTGCAGGGAAGAGCGTCCCCATAATAAAAACCCTTCAAATGAGGGGGAATCTGACGAAGTCTGCTACATCGGCCGCATCCGTTTAAACCTTCGATACATGGTGTCATAAATCAACTTGGCATCTTCGGAGAGGTGGACGGATAGCACCAATTAGTATCTGCCCCGAAATTCAGGCAAGATGTTTACCGCGTCTCGTCCGCGTCTTTCAGCAGGGAACATCCCAGAGCAGTGCGGTCTTCGGACATCATGGTGATATGCTCTGTCCACACTCGGTGTAGTCTGTTGCAGACACATGGTGATCTGAGTGTGGAAACGCTTCAAAATGATGGGATCGGGTCCCTGAAGCATATTCCGAAAGAGGACCGAACTGCATCATAAATGTAATGATGCCACCTTTAATTATGGAGGCGCCTTTTGGATGAACCGGCACTCCGATGTTTGATGAAATCCGTAGTTAAGCGTCTTGGGCTAGGGAAATCCTAGGATGGATGACCTCCTAGGAAGTGGCCCCTTCTGGAGTCCGGTTCGTTCCAAAGGACAAAACCGTACGACTTCGGCCAGAGCAGACAATACATGCATACTGGGATGTGGGGCATGACACGATTCCTCAATGGAAGTTGGAACATATAACCATAAACTTCGTGACAGCTTTACCATGAATTCTAAAGGACAATAATGTTGTATGGGTGATCGTGGATCGTCTGACCAAGGCAGCTCACTCTATACAATTTCGAGTTGGTCAGTCAAAGGAGACGCCAGCAGAGAGATATATGCAAGAGATTGTGAGATTGCAGGGAATACCGGTGAATATCGTATTGGATCATGACACGCGGTTTCTATCGCATTTCTGAAGGAGTCTGCAAGAGAGCTTGGGAACTCAATTGAAGTTTAGTATGGCATATTATCCACAGACAGATGGTCAGTCCGAGAGGACGGTCTAAACTCTTAAAGTTACATTGAGAGCATGCATGTTAGACTTCAAGGGTTCGTGGGAGGATTATTTGCACTTGGTTGAATTCTCGTATAATAACAGTTTTCAGGCGAGCATTCAGATGGCTTCATTTGAAGCATTGTGCAGACGTAAATGTCGTTCGCCGATATGTTGGGACAACATTAGAGAAATAAGATTATTGGGACCAGAGTTGATCGTGCAAACCATGGATAAGGTCTGTTTGGTTCGTGATCATATGAAGGTGGTGCAAGATTGGCAAAAGAGTTGGGCCGATACCGGAAGGAGACTGTCAGAGTTCGCGGTTGGTGATCACGCGTTCTTAAAGATATCGCAAACAAGAGGAGTGATCCGATTTAGGATTCGATGCAAGCTTAGTCCTTGATTCGTTGGACCTTTTGATATTATTGAGCATATTGGAGAGGAAGAGTATCGAATGGTTTTACTACCATTCTTGGCGGGTGTACATGACGTGTTTCACTTATCTCAACTTTGCAAATATGTTCGAGATGAGACTTACGTCTTAGATTACTTGGAATTAACTTTGGGAAATGAATTGTCTTACGAAGAGTGACTGAAAGCTATCTTAGATCGACGAGGGAAGGTTTTCAAGAAAAAAAGTGATTTCGTTGGTTCTTGTTTCGTAGGGAGGTCATTCATGTAGAGAATCTACATGGGAACGTGAATAGGAAATGCGACTAAAATTTTCGAACTTGTTTTCAAGATCATGAAATCAATTTTACTCGCTTTCTTTTGTCCTTGTTCTCGTTATCGTTCTTGATCTCGTTCTTGTTCTTTCATTCCTTGTAAATTTCAAGGACGAATTTTTTTTGTAGTTGGGTATAATGTAACACCCCAGAATGATCGTACGTATTTGGATTAATAAATGATATTAATTGATTTACTGGTTTTACTGAGTTTCGGCTTTGGGGCATCATGAGCCGGCTCAAGATTGGCGTGAGCCATCTCATGCACCCAGAGAATCATGGTTTGACTACAAAAGCTTGTGAGCCGGATTAGGCTATTACTGAGCCATTTCAAACCTGTCATGCGACCTGATATTGCTTCTTGACATGTTTATTCATCGGGTAATTGATATATTGTTATTGGGTTATGATAGATTGGGTTAAATTAATCTTTAGGTTGTGGATATGATTATTTTTTTTATAAGTTTCATATATCATCCGGCCCATATCCATGCTAAACTATATAACCCTTTATAATCATGCAAACCCTAAAACCTATTGTTTCCTCTTAAACACTAAACCCTAACCTCCATATCTTTTTCTCTTTCTCACCCAAATCGAGAACCCTAACCCTAGCTGACATGTTCTCTAACAACCCTAATTTTCTTATACACTTTTTCCTATACAAATTTTTTCAAAATATTTTTTAAATCCACAAAGGGGTATTTTAGCCTGAGTACAAGATTTAGGTAATTATTTTTGTTTTTAATTACAAGCTACAAGAATGAAATAACTCCATTTTTAGTGTACAAGAAATCACTTTAAAATTTAATGTATACTTGGAGTATTTAATCTTGCTGCTATCATTTTAAGTAATTAAATAACACAATAATTACAAGAAGGAGCTTGTAGCTCATTGGTAAGACCTTGCACTGCTGAACCAAGCCACTAGAGTTCGAATCCCATGCCCCACATTATTTTTAGTTTAGTTTTTAAAAAAAAATCCTTGGAAGCCCAACAATTCACAGGCCATAACTCCCAAATATTGAACTGAACCCCAAAAACGGAGTGTGCCATAGTCTACATCGGAGAGCCCCGCACCCAACCATAGCTGAACCTGGCCGGGATCGGTCAACTCGGTCGGCCGGCGCCGCCTGCCGGAGTTGGTCCGATGGCCGGGGTCCCAACAGCAAATGTGTGCCTTTTCGTATTCTAAACCCCCATGTTTACTCCATTTTATTATATCAGTTTTTGAGTGTTAAATATAACCAATTTAATACAAATTTTAATGTATTTTTAATTAAATTTTCATAATTTTGTAAATAAACAAAACCCTTCACCTACCCTACCCTAGCTATCCTATAAATAGACCCCTACCCCCTACCTTCTCATTCCAAAACCATAGAATTACTCTCTTGAAAATTCCACAAGAAAGTGTGCTTTGAAACCGAGTTCACGACGAAGTGCTGACGGATTCCGGCGACGTTCTTTGAAGCAACCGGCGACGAAACCACACCTCGGCCTTCTCCCTAGTTCCTCTTTACCCTTTAGAAGAGTTTGAAACCCGTAAGTCCCATTCTTCTCTCTTTTCTATTTCTTAAAATACGGAATTATGAAACCCGACGGAAATCGGAACAAACCGATTTCCGATTCGGTTTTTCTACAAAATCCCACTTGTCACCTAATCCATAACACCTAAACATATCCATGATGACTATTAATCACATAAAAATCAAATTAGACAAAGTTTCTCACATGAAATGATAACTTTCTTGTAATATCGTATTCTTTTCACAATAATACCATAAAGTTTATTTTTCTTCTTCTAATCAATTCCATCATCCCTAAACATGTTCATCTTGATCACTAAACTTGTAAAAATCAATTTGAATGAGTTTTCACACATAAAATGATAACTTTTACAAATACCGTATTCTTACACTTAAATACCCCCATGTTTTATTTATCATATTTAACCTCTAAACTTCACTAAACCTTAAAATAAGTCACGAGGTAATGACCTACCTCTACACACACACAAATATAACCCTAGTTGATAACGTCAAAACATAGAATACGAAAATACAAGACTTTTCACTAAAATACCATTTTCTTTATAAACCGTTCTTGGAAGCTTTAAATTGCACACAATTCTAAATAAAATCTTTTAAAAAGAAAGTATGATTTGTCATGGACATCGATCGTTTATCTAAACTGACTTTGTGGTGTCTAGGCAAGTGTGTCAAGGCTAGTGGTTTTTAATTAGGCCCACTATTGTAGTTCCTTCCCACTTACCTGGCACTTACCTGGCCGCAATTGACGGTAAAGAGGCGATTTGAGGCTTCTAATGACTTATTGTTTAGACCTTAGAAATAGGCTAGTCGGCTTAGAAAACCCTAGAAACTAAAATACGGAAATCTATACCCTTTTACGAATAAATACCTTATACTTATGAAACCGTTTTTCTAAATGAATAGTATTTATTAAACCTAAGCAAAGCGCCACTACAACCCACTTTTGGGGAACCCGTTAGGGATAGTACGGTTCATCGTGCACCCGCGGGCCAGTAGTGCGAGATTCAGACCTCCACAAGGAGCATTCGGTCTCGAAAGGTTTAAAAATACGACATTTAAGAAAAATGAGATTTTTGGAAAATAAAATATTTATATAAAAATTATTCTTGTATTAACATATGTATATTTATCATTTAAACAACTATTTTATTATAAGATAAAGTTTCCACTTTTTCTAAAAAATTACAAGATTAAAAGTTACATTAAAATACCATGAATTTCAAATAAATCAATATTATAAATTAATACTTTTATTAGGATATATTAACTAGAATAACACAAATAAAAATCCACACTCATTATAACTATAAAGACGAGTAATAAATACTTGAGGTGTATCTTGAAAACTATACAAAAGTACTTTTTACATAAAAACCCCTCAAGTTTTGTAAATTACAATAAGGACCCTAACAATTATAGAACTTCAAATTACTTTTCTTTTAGTCTGACTCGGATTTGAGTTTGACTATTTCTGACTTGAATATGATTCAAGTCAATCTATATTCTTTAGTATTCCAACTCAATATGAACACATGAATCCCAGAATCCTGTTAACAATCATTACAACTTGACTGAACCGAACCATGGATATATTTCTTTTACATGTTTCCCAGTATTCCATTTACATAACTCTTGATATCATGGTTTCGGTCAGTCAGTCAATCAATCATGCAATCAATACAATTTTACAAGATAACAATACAAACAAGATATCACGGGGTTTAAGGGGTAGATTGGTACGGAAGGTGTTAAAAGTGGCACGAGACGGTCAGATTTAAGACACCTAACCTGAATCCAATTGCCGTTGTTCCGGGTTGTATAACGGAGCCTTGTACTCTATTTCCGTTTGCCCTGGTCTCTAGCATATAGAGACCCCTCTCGTATACACTGGCATTCTTCTGTACCAAACTACAAACAACAACGTTAATATAACATTACAACATTACAACAATACAATACAATATTAAAAGCGCTCTCTCTCTCTCCTACTCTTATCTATTTCTCCCCTATCTTTGGGACTTACCGAGCGACCTGTTCGCTGACGATATTCTATTTCTTTCTTCTTTAAATGTCGTCAGGTGGTCTGGACCCGGCAGAGTTCGAGCCATCACAAGAAGACTTGGAGCATTTTACTGAAGACCCTACACTGTAGTTTCATTGTACACTTTTCTTTCCAGTACTTTACATTTCCTGTTATGCCACTGTTTAGGCATCTTTATTTCAGTTGTATTTCCTTTTCATGTATTGTACAAAGAATGTTAATAAATAAAAATTGCTGTTCTTTTTATACTCTTGTCTCTTGTGTATTTATTTTATATTGCTTAGTTACGCTTAGCGTATGAACTTCTGAGTACATACATAGCGGAACTCGTCGCGCCCCCTTCGCCGTACACTGGGAAGCGGGGCGTGACATGTTCCTTCATCAATCACGTTGCTACAATCATCATCTCCTTCGTGCAAGTCCGATCTCCATTGTCATCTTCATCTCAAGCAGCACTTGGAGTCGAGGATCTTGCGTGTGTTCAAGCATCATCGTGCCTTCTTCGTGGTTATCATAAGATCGTCGTTGAGGCAAGTATCTGTAGATGCTTGCTTACATGCTAACAACGAGATTAGATCTTGCTTAGTAGTTATATATAATAGATATATCGATTGATTGCAAAACGTATGCATGTTTTATTATCGAGACTTAATCTTTATTGATCATTGCTATTATTGTTTATTTAATGCATGGTTGAAAAGATTTGGATCTTGTGGTATTTGGTTATAATCCTGTGATGTTGATATAGATTGATCAACATTTATGTTCTATTTAATTAAACGATATGTCAAGATCGGAATCACGACGCATCGACAAGTTTATGTTTTTGGTGACTCTTTGTTAACCCTAAAAGTTATCATCCATGTGATAAACCAATTAAAACATATTTAACGCATGTATCAAATTTAAACTAGAACCCTAATTAAAATATCTGATCGTCCCAGAAAATAGGCTTTGAGACGGCTCAAGACCATCATGAGCTGTCTCATACATACAGAGATTTAGTATACTGTTCTTGACCTAGTTTAAGCCGTCTCAAAATAGTTGGAGCCGTCTCAAGTTAGGCATGAGTCGTATCAACATTACCTGATCCATCTCATGTACACAAAGAATTTATTATCGCTCCATGCATGACTTTGAGCCATCTCAAAACAGCTCTGAGTCGTCTCAAGACCATCTTAAGCCATATCTCACACACATATAACATGTAATTAATTGGAAACAACTTATGAGCCGTCTCAGAAATCTCTGAGCTGTCACAAAAAGGTAACCTAAGAACTAAGAAGCTAAAAGGTATGGGTATTTACAAAATATTAACTAATTACAGCAGTTGAAGTTAGGAGATTGTGTTAGTTCAGAAGTTAGGAGATTGTATCAGCTATTCAAAAAATTTGTCTGCGTAAGACCAAGATTGGTAAAATGAATAGTATATAAAAAAGAAAAAGAAAATGTCAGTGTAATGGTTAGATGTTAGTGTAGGGCATGCGTGCATGAATATAGGGATCATAAAACGTTATCGAAGAAGATAAAATTTTGAAGGAGTCAAAGAAATGTTGCCCGAATGAACTTTGTGTACAGGAATCATTGTTGAGTTTCGTACTCTAGTTCATCTAAAAACTGGAGTTCATCATCAAAAGTTCATAAACGGAAAGATCCTTAGAATGTTTCCAAAGTAAACATGACTCAAACTCATCAAGAATATCAAGCTCATCCGCATAAATTTCCTCAAAACTCGGCGTGAAGGAATATTTTTCAAAGTTAACTTTCTCCCTATACTCCTCTACAATCGTATTCTCATGAATATCATTATATCTTTCATCTTCCAATTCAAGTTCTCCCTCATCACATTCATTTATGGGTAGATCTAGGTCATCTAGGATTGTAGGTTTCCACTCTAAAGTTTGTCAAAAATTAAATCAATTGGTAAGACTAAAGTCGTGGGTTTCTTATCATTAATTTACTTGAACGGTATATCAATATCATACCCATAAAATTCACAAATATCCTCAAAATTTTCTCTCTATAATTAGTCAATTCAAACCGACTTGGAGGATTTTCTTGCTCGTCCTTATAACACTCAGTCAAATTAATCATTGTATCTTCAATATTGTCTATGAAATCATAAAAAATTGTTTGATCATGTATCTCACTCGGTTGACTTCCTAGTTGACAGATTACGCCGTTATTGGTTTCGATTTGACTGTGTTCACTCCCGAGAATCTGTACAGCTAATTGTTTCACTTGTTCGTCGATTGTAGCCAATGATTATGATTGAGTGTGAAACATTTGATCAGATTGTTGCATAAACATGGCTATACTCGAAGCTGTTTAATTCTCAACTACAATTATCACTTCTAAACCATCCTCTAAAGTGGTCAACCTAGCTTCCATCTCATTATAAAACCGTATAGATGTGACAGTTGTTTCGGGAAACGAGGTCGTGATGGTGGTGATGCATAAACAGACATACGAGCAACCACTTTTTATAAGTTCTTAATCAATTGCTCTAAGTTTAAAGTGGGATTGGGATCAAGAGTGTTAGGGTGTTGACTAATATCAGAATTTTCGCACGATTGGTTACACCTTAAGAAAGCACAGTTTTCAAGAATGTGAGAAGAATCTTGACAATTTGAACAAGAGAATATGGATCGTAACGAATCGGATAAAAATGTATATGACCCATATCAGTAAGCATTCACAAAAATTACAAAAGAAAATAATATCACACCCCAACAGTCTATGTTTTGCTAAGTCAGCTAGACCTGCTTAAGAACCTAATTGTTGAAGTAAAATTATGTCGAGAAACGGGCTCAAGATATACTGATCAAGAAGCCACATAAGTTCAGAGATAGTGGTAGGTTTTCCAACACTTTCGTGAGGTTCATTAATTTAGCGTAACCCTTTTTTTCTTTCGGCGGTTGCGCCTTTCCTACTTGTCTAGACACCCCTTGAACAATATAATATTAAGCGGTGTTCTAAACACAATTAACTTTCTCTAATGAGCACGAGTCCTTAAAGGCTGAGTTCTAGTTGCTTTTAAAATTACTGTGGGTATGCAGCATGCGGTTTTGTGATTTGTGGGCTATGGAAAGGGCGATGAAATCCTTTACCGTATCTTGTTGGGGCTCTTTTGCCCTTAATGTCAATATTAAGATGCAAATGCGCAAATTAATAAAAAGTTGTTCAAAACATCAAAAGATCCTTTTTTGGTTAAGCTTGCGTGCTGCAAAAAATACGAGTTAGTTCTCTTTTGCTATTGACAACAAATTTTGCAAAGAATCCTGCAGAAGATAGAATAGTGGAATGCGTCGGATTTGAGAGGGGAGGAGTTTAGAAAATACGCACCGAATGTTTTAGGTTTAGAAACCCCATTAAGTCGATCCCAAGAGCTTAAAATGTTCGTTTGTTAAGGCATAATTGCCCAGATTTTTGGCACTGTAATTCAATAACTCCGTGTTCTTTAAAGTCCGAGTCGTCTCCGCACATTTGCCAATCGCTTAGTCCGTCAAAATCTGAAATGTCAGAAAATCGGACAATTTTAGCGAAAAAGTAATATATATGGCTAATATGCTCTATAAACACAATTATGAAATTCAAAGTATCAAAATGGAGCAATAATAGAATAATGGAGCAAACACTAAAAATATGGATCAAGACATGCAAACTTTGCCGAAAATAGCGGCCAAAATGAATTAACCGATGGCTACAACTAAAAATTAAGGTTCCAAATTTCTACTGTGTGCTCTATGCTCTCCTAATGTCCCACTTTCATACTTTAAATATTTTCAAGTATTTCAGAATGACAGCGGGTCAAAATAACAGCTTACAAAATGTTAGAAAAGTTATTTTTTTTTTTGAAAATTTGTGAAAGTTAGTTTTGTATATACAAACGAACTTAAAATAACATCCCCTAATGACTACCGCATTCCATGGCAATGGCGCCAAAAACTTGTTGGGACTTCACACACGCACGCCTATGTGTTTTAAAGAACGGTTTTTGTCGAAATTAGGCACATGCGAGCTACGTCTAGTTCTAAAATATTAACTGCAAGTGTACGGCTCGTTATAGCTAGCCCGCAAATACGGGTCGATCCACAGGGAATTGGTGATTAAAAGTTGTTATGGCAAGTTCAAAAAGAAAAGATTTGAGTTTTGGTTTTGTTTGTGTCACAATTAGAAAATAGTGAATTATAAACAAAAGTTAAAGTGGTCGTGGCTCCGGTTCGAAAGAACAAATCGTGGCAATGTCCTCTCCTTTCTCTTGATCATGAGCGTTCTCTCCTCTTGTTAGAATCGATCATGAAGTATGGCTTATCAGGGCAGGTTGCAAAGCATAAATCATCAACACGACGAATTCTCGACGCGGGGAGTGAAATGAATCCATTACGTTCTTTACTTACCGTTTGTATTTCCAAGCATGCGGCATCCAAGTGAAGCACTCGGATCACAAAGAATACTACATCAACAAACACCAATTAGAAAATAAGAATGTAAGTGTTACCATTAAACTAGCTGAGTCGGTGGGTGATAGTATAGGATATATGCTCAATGAAGGGTGTCAAGCAACAATTGAGCAAAATACCCTATCTAAACAACCTAGCAAGCTCAACACCATGATAAATCTCAATCTTAGCATTGTAAAGAGTGTGCTACAAGTATAAGGCATATGTTAAGGAGGTGAAATCATCGCATACAACTACATGACCTATCAATGTAGTTTTCACAAACTAATCACAATCCTAAACTTGACATTTAAACTTAAGCACATAATTAATCGAAGAGAAATGAGAAGAAGGCATAGCCATATATTGCTCATCCTTACCATTATCGCAACCAAAGAGTTACTCAAACATCATAACAAAAGAGAAAGAAAATTCAAGAACATGAAATAAGAAATGAGTAAAGAAGTTAAATCAAAAGAGTGCAAATTTTATTCACAATTTGGTGGGCTTGAGTTATAAGATGAGCTTACAACTTCAACCTCCACTTTTCAAGCACTCAAATCAGAGCTTGCAAGGGGAAGAAGAAGAAGTATGCATTCATTCCACACTATTTCTCTCTCTCAAAAACCAACACCCAAACTCCCTCTGTGATCTGCTATTTATAGAATTGTCTTCAGGAAAAAAGAATTATGCTAGTGCGATGACATGACAAATTGGAGTGCATCGAAAGAGCTAGAGACAAAATGGGCCAGGTGGGGCCGAAAATCTCGGCCAAAATGAATAAAACGGTGGCCAACTTGGTGAAGTGGGTCCCCATCTTCTTTGTGTGATCTTCTGGCATCCTCATTAGAATTTTAGGACACCTCTTTTCTTTTATTTCTATCTACATTGCACTCTGGTCTTTGGAATACAATGAATCAAACATGAAACAATCAAATCAACACTTTATAAAATACTCATGAACCATACCCACTTGCTCAAGCCCACCTGTGGTCCATGATCATGGTTGCCCCATATGTGTTCACACTTGTATCATGTTGTATCAAGTTTGACCATTTGCATTATTTTTGTTCCATACAGTTGACTTGTTGCAAAACACTAGGATATTGATCTTTTTTCTTTCCGATTGCAGTTTTTGCTTGAATCTGTCATATCCGTGCGTGTTGTGCATGTTTTCAGTTAAATTACCATATGTACCTATAACCTGTACTTAATGAGCAGACATGGATTAATAACACTGTTTATTTAACAAAATGATATAGAATGGGTGGTAATTGTTCCCTTATAAAAAAGGGGAGAGAAGAAAATGTAACAACCCTAATTTTCCTATACAAATTTTTTCAAATATTTTTTCAAAATCCATAAAGGGGTATTTTAGCCTGAGCACAAGATATAAGTAATTATTTTGCTTTTTAATTTCAAGTTAAAAGAATGTAACAACTCCATTTTTAGTGTACAAAAATTTGCTTTAAAATTAATGTATACTTGGGGTATTTACGTTTTCTGTGACTACTTTAAGTACTTAAATAGCTCCATAATTACAAGAAGGAGCTTGTAGCTCATTGGTAATACCTTGCACTGCTGAACCAAGCCACCAGAGTTCAAATCCCATGCCCCACATTATTTTTAATATTATTTTGTTTTAAAATTTTTAGAAGTCCAACAGTCAACACGTGTGAAATTCCAAAATTTTCACTACACATGAAAAACTAAATATACCAGTGTATTCACCTAAAGACCCCCCACCTTCCGACCCCTCAACTCGGCCTGACTCGGCCGACAGACCGGCCGACTCAGGTCGGCGCCGCCGACCTGACTCGGCCGGACGGCCGAGTCCCCTTCATGAAAGATGTGGCTTTTCAACTTCTTGACCCCTGAATACTTTAAATGTGCAGACCACTTCCAGAGGCCTCTTAATACCCTATTTACTCTATTTTAATGAATTTTTAATGTATTTTTACATTTTTTATTTAAAACCCTTCATCTACCCTAACCCTAGCCTAACCCTATAAATACCTACCCTACACACTACCTCCTCACCGCAAAACCCTGAGCCAACTCTCAAGAAATCACTAGAAACGATTGTATGCAATCGAAGTGAGCGAAAGGCGAAACTCCGACGAATTCTCCGGCGGAAATTCCGACGACGACTATAGGAGCTTCCGGCGACGAAACGACGCACCGGCGACTCATCCCGATCCTTCTCCCTCTCCTGATTGTCCTAAACCCGTAAGTCCAAATTCTATCTTCGCTATTCTTATTCTAAAATACGGAATTACAAAACCCGACGGAATCGGAACAAATCCGATTTCCGATTCGGATTCTTTATAAAACTTCACTTTTATTTAATACAATCATGCTTAAACCAATTCATGTTGACTATTAAACACTAATCAACCATAATGATCAAGTTTCATATCATAAAATAATTGCTATTTCATTTACCGTATTTTTCATTTAAATACCACATAGTTTCAATTCTACATATAACATCACAAAACTTGCTATATCTTTAAGTAGATCATGAGGTAATGACCTACCTCCTCACACACTCATATACAACATAGCACAATACCCTTGGGAACATAGAATACGGGAAAACGACACAATTTCATTTTAATACCATTTACTTAACAAAACCGTTTTCTAAAAGATTTAGTATTTATACAAATCTTTGCAAAGCGCCGCTACAATCCATTTGGGGAACCTGTTCGGGATGGTGTGGATTATCATGCATCCTCGGACTTAGTAGTGCGAGATGCAGACCTCCGCAAGGAGCATTCGGTCTCGAAAGATTTAAAATAAAGAAAACGAGATTTCTAGAATATTATATATATACTAAAATTATTTTCATATAAATATATGTATATGTAACATAAAAATATCTATTTTGAATTATTATAAATATTCCACTTTTTTCTAAAAATGTCACAAGATTCATTTTACACTAAAATACCGTGAATTCCATACAAATCAATATTACAAATAAATATCTTTATTTATGAAATTAGGATATTTTCACTAGAAATATCACAATATAAAATCTACATTCATTATAACTCTAAAGACGAATAATAAATACTTGGGGTGTATTTTGAAAAGTATATAAAAGTATTTTTACATAAAACCCCCTCAAGTTCTATAAATTACCCTAAGGTCCATAGTAAATATAGGTTTAAGCGGGACCAATCTCTTGAGCCTCAGGGAGCCAGATAAGTGGGTGCTTGCCTATTTAAGGTAGACAACTTAACAACGGTGTTATCAATACGGTAATCGTCTCTGAAAAAGACACAAATCGTGCCGATGTGCAGCGGTTACCGATAACATCAAAACAATCAGGACTTCAATTTACTTTTCTAATTGTCTGACTCAGTTTGAGTATCATTATAATCTGACTTGAATATGATTCAAGTACAATCTACAATCTACAATCTACAATTTATAATATTACAATTCAACATGAATCTATGAATCCATTATTCAGTCTATCAACTTGACTGAACCGAACCATGGATATACATTCCATTTACATGATTATACAGTTACATCCATGATTCTACAGTTACATACATGATTCTCCAGTTACATCCATTTACTGATATCATGGTTTCGGTCAGTCATCCAAACATACAGTTTACAATACAATACAACAATACAATCAAAATAACACGGGGTTTAAGGGGTAAACTTGTACGGAATATGTTAAAGGTGGCACGAGGTGGTCACTTAAGATGTAATTACATCCATGTCATTGATCCGTGGTATTATCGACGGAGCCTTGTACTACGGGTTACAAAAGTCTCCGGTGTAAGTGGGACTCCTCTCGTATACATTGACATCTTCTTTACTAAGCTACAAACAACAGCGTTAACACAACACTATAACAATATAATACAACATTAAAAGTTGCCTTCTTATTCTGTCTATCCTACTTCTCCTTTATCTTTGGGACTTACCGAGCGATTTATTCGCTGACGACATTCTCTTTCTTTCTTCTTTGAATGTCGTCAGGTAATCTGGACATTCCTGAGATCGAGCCCTCTGCTGAAGACTTGGACGAGTTCAGTAAAGACTCCGAGCTCTAGTTCATTGTACACTTTCCATTCAGTACTTTTTTATTTCTTTTAGGCCATTGTTTAGGCATTGTTTTTTATCAGTTGTATTTACTTTCCATGCATTGTACAGAAAGAATGTGAATAAATAAAGTTGCTGTTTTTAATTATATCTTGTCTCTTGTGCTTTACTTTTATATTGCTTAGATACGCTTAGCGTATTTACTTCATAGTAAATACGTAGCTGCCTCGTCGCGTCCTCTGCCCATATACTGGGAAGCAGGGCGTGATAGGTTACGACCGGCCGACTTGGCCGAGTCGGGCCGAGTCGAGGGATCGGAAGGTGGGGGGGTCTTTAGGTAAACACACTAGTATATTTAGTTTTTCATGTGTAATGGAAATTTTGGAATTTATCACGTGTTGACTGTTGGACTTCTAAAAATTTTAAAACAAAATAATATTAAAAATAATGTGGGGCATGAGATTTGAACTTTGGTGGCTTGGTTCAGCAGTGTAAGGTATTACCAATGAGCTACAAGCTCCTTCTTGTAATTATGGAGCTATTTAATTACTTAAAATAGTCACGGAAAATATAAATACCCCAAGTATACATTAATTTTAAAGCAAATTTTTGTACACTAAAAATGAAGTTGTTACATTCTTTTAACTTGAAATTAAAAAGCAAAATAATTACTTATATTTTGTGCTCGGGCTAAAATACCCCTTTATGCATTTTGAAAGAATATTTGAAAAAAATTGTATAGGAAAATTAGGGTTGTTACATTCTGCCCTCCTTATAAAAATTTCGTCCTCGAAATTTGTAAAAGGAAAGTGTAACAGATTCAAGGAAAGTTTGGTGACTAAAGTACTAACAGTGTATGAAAAATAAAAAGGTGGTGCAAGAGTTTAAAAATGTGAAAGAGTCTTACTAGCGTTACCTTGGTCAACTGTCTTGGCTTCTATGGCTGCTAAGGAGTAAGCCGGTCGCCGTGGCACGTTCCTCCTAGCTGGAGGCATATTCTCCTGTACTCGAGGCATGTTTCTCAGTGGCTGATGGAATTGGCGATTTGGCTGAGCAGGAAATCCACTTGGAGGTGGTGCTGGGAGTGCAGGAGCCTGGATAGCTGGCTGCTACGGGTAGTTGACGGGTGTGTGAGCTGGGTTGTGTCTTTAAGGACAGTTTCCAATTCCGTGATTGGACGTGCCACAAACCAAGCATAGGCCTTTTTCGGGCCTACAGTCCTTCCACAAGTGTCCTTCCCTCTTGCAATAAAAGCAAAAATCAGGCCTTGGCTGATCATTGGCTTATTCCAGTCTTCTGAGTTCAACAGCTGGCCTTGAAGAGGCCCCTCATGCCATTTGAGTGGCAGAGCATTCCACTCCTGCAGACTGAGGTCTGCCCCTGCAGACTGAGGTCTGCCCCCTACCTTTATCACTGCCTCATAACTGCGGGCAGCTTCCAGAGCATCTTCATGAGTTGGAAATTTCCCTGTGGCTAGTGCAGCCAGGATTTCCGTGTCCAAACCTTGTTGAAATCGACAGGCTCTGATCTCATCCGTCGGTATTAGGTGTGCCGCAAATCTGTTACGGTCTTGTGTTAGCTGTGTAGTATGTGATATTAAAAATTTGAAATACTGTGACATATCTTACCGACTGAGCATGGTGAACTCAACGTCATACTCATCTACTGACTTGACCCGCATAGAACCTTGTTGTAGATGAATGAACTGTTGTTCCATGGCGAACCTGTCAGTCACAAGAAAGTACTTCGCGTCTAACTTATCGCGAAAAGTCTTCCATTCAATGGGCTGATCAAGACGGCTTTCTTCCGCCTTCCACCAGTTCTGTGCATTGTCCGTGAGCTGTAATTTTGCCGCACGAACCCAAGCTATATCTGTCACTTGTGTCGCTGCCAGATCATCTTCTATGCTTTGTGCCCATTCCTCAGCTTCAAGTGGGCTTCCCTTTCCGGAGAACTGTTTGGGATGTAAAGCCTTGAATTGCTTTACCCCAGGTGCTTCAGTCTCAGGACAGTTCAAGAGCTGCTGTTGTCCCTTTAGGAGGCTGCGGATCGCCTCAAGCAGAACTGTTTGCTCGGTGGGTGGAGCAGGAACAGTAGGTACGACTGGTGGTGGAGGTGGAGTGTTGTTGAAGTTGGTGCTTGTGTTGGTTGGGGAATCCATAACCTTGAAAAATTTAGGTTAGGACAGATTCAAATATATGAAATGATAAGATTCAAGGAATATGAAATTGTAAGATTCAAGGAACATGAATTGTAAAGAATGTTTTAGTTGCCGGTTCTTGTGTTATATTGCTTAGGTTGTTCACGCAGAACAGAACTGCATGATAGGATTTCATACAGCTCTGACCTGCATGGGCCACCAACAAAACCTGTCACGCCCTACTTCCCGGTGTACGGACGGAGGGCGCGACGAGGCCGCTACGTATTTACTGTGAAGTAAATACGCTAAGCGTATCTAAGCAATATAAAAGTAAAATGCACAAGATACAAGATATAATAAAACAACAACTTTATTTATTCACATTCTTTCTGTACAATGCATGAAAATAAATACATCTGATAGAAAGCAATGCCTAAACAATGGCATAACAGAAAAGGAAATGTACTGAAATAAAAGTGTACAATGAACTAAAGCTCCGAGTCTTCAATGAAATGGTCTAAGTCTTCAGCGCTGGGCTCGATCTAAGGAATGTCCAAATCACCTGACGACATTCAAAGAAGAAGCCTAATTTTCCTATACAAAAACCAATATTACAAATAAATAATG
This sequence comes from Agapanthus africanus, assembly GCA_030015575.1. NCBI lineage: Eukaryota > Viridiplantae > Streptophyta > Magnoliopsida > Asparagales > Amaryllidaceae > Agapanthus > Agapanthus africanus. Next base: position 474,536,529 of record CM057343.1, read on the forward strand.
TAACAACCCTAATTTTCCTATACAAATTTTTTCAAATATTTTTTCAAAATCCATAAAGGGGTATTTTAGCCCGAGCATAAGATATAAATAATTATTTTGCTTTTTAATTTCAAGTTAAAAGAATGTAACAACTCCATTTTTAGTGTACAAAAATTTGCTTTAAAATTAATGTATACTTGGGGTATTTACATTTTCTGTGACTACTTTAAATAATTAAATAGCTCCATAATTACAAGAAGGAGCTTGTAGCTCATTGGTAATACCTTACACTGCTGAACCAAGCCACCAGAGTTCAAATCCCATGCCCCACATTATTTTTAATATTATTTTGTTTAAAAATTTTTAGAAGTCCAACAGTCAACACGTGATAAATTTCAAAATTTCTACTATACATGAAACACTAAATATACCAGTTTGTTTACCTAAAGACCCCCCACCTTCCGACCCCTCGACTCGGCCCGTCTCGGCCGAGTCGGCCGGCGGACCGGCCGACTCGGGCCGGCGCCGCCGGCCTGACTCGACCGGACGGCCGAGTCCCCTTCATGAAAGATGTGGCTTTTCAACTTCTTGGCCCCCTGAATACTTTAAATGTGCAGACCACTTCCAGAGACCTCTTAATTCCCCATTTACTATATTTTTAATGTATTTTTACATTTTTTATATAAAACCCTTCATCTACCCTAATCCTAGCCTAACCTTATAAATACCAACCCTACACACTACCCCCTCACCCCAAAACTCTGAGCCAACTGTCAAGAAATCGCTAGAAACCCTTGTGTGCAATCGAAGTGAGCGAAAGGCGAAGCTCCGGCGAATTCTCCGGCGGAAATTCCGACGACGACTCTAGGAGCTCCCGGCGACGAAACGACGCACCGATGACTCCTCCCGATCCTTCTCCCTCTCCTGGTTGTCCTAAACCCGTAAGTACCAATTCTATCTTTGCTATTCTTATTCTAAAATACGGAATTACAAAACCCGACGGAATCGGAACAAATCTGATTTCCGATTCGGTTTCTTTATAAAACTTCACTTTTCTTTAATACAATCATACTTAAACTAATTCATGTTGACTATTAAACACTAATCAACCATATTGATCAAGTTTCATATCATAAAGTAATTGCTATTTCATTTACCGTATTTTTCATTTAAATACCACATAGTTTCAATTCTACATATAACATCACAAAACTTGCTATACATTTAAGTAGATCACGAGGTAATGACCTACCTCCTCACACACTCATATACAACATAGCACAATACCCTTGGGAACATAGAATACGGGAAAACGACACAATTTCATTTTAATACCATTTACTTAACAAAAACATTTTCTACAGGATTAAGTATTTATACAAATCTTTGCAAAGCGCTGCTACAACCCATTTGGGGAACCCATTCGGGATGGTGCGGATTATCGTATATCCTCAGGCTTAGTAGTGCGAGATGCAGACCTCCGCAAGGAGCATTCGGTCTCGAAAAATTTAAAATACGACATCTTAAGAAAACGAGATTTCTAGAATATTATATATATACTAAAATTATTTTCATATAAATATATGTATATGTAACATAAAAATATCTATTTTGAATTATTATAAATATTCCACTTTTTTCTAAAAATTTCGCAAGAATCATTTTACACTAAAATACCATGAATTCCATACAAATCAATATTACAAATAAATACCTTTATTTATGAAATTAGGATATTTTCACTAGAAATATCATAATATAAAATCTACATTCATTACAACTCTAAAGACGAATAATAAATACTTGGGGTGTATTTTGAAAAGTATATAAAAGTATTTTTACATAAAACCCCCTCAAGTTCTATAAATTACCCTAAGGACCCTAGTAAATATAGGTTTAAGCGGGACCAATCTTTTGAGCCTCAGGGAGCCGGAGAAGTGGGTGCTTGCCTATTTAAGGTAGACAACTTAACAACGGTGTTATCAATACGGTAATCGTCTTTGAAAAAGACACAAATCCTACCGCCCATGTGCAGCGGTTACCGATAACATCAAAACAATCACGACTTCAATTTACTTTTCTAATTGTCTGACTCGGTTTGAGTCTCATTATAATCTGACTTGAATATGATTCAAGTACAATCTACAATCTACAATTTACAATATTACAATTCAACATGAATCCATGAATCCATTATTCAATCTATCAACTTGACCGAACCGAACCATGGATATACATTCCATTTACATGATTATACAGTTTCATCCATGATTCTACAGTTACATACATGATTCTCTAGTTACATCCGTTTACTGATATCATGGTTTCGGTCAGTCATCCAAACATACAATCTATACAGTTTACAATACAATACAACAATACAATCAAGATAACACGGGGTTTAAGGGGTAGACTGATACGAAATATGTTAAAGGTGGCATGAGGTGGTCACTTAATACATAATTACATCCACGCCGTTGTTCCGTGGTATTATCGACGGAGCCTTGTACTACGGGTTACCAAAGTCTCCGGTGTAAGTGGGACTCCTCTCGTATACACTGGCATCTTCTATACCAAGCTACAAAAAATAGCGTTAACACAACACTATAACAATATAATAAAACATTAAAAGTTACCTTCTTATTCTGTCTACCCTACTTCTTCCTTATCTTTAGGACTTACCGAGCGATTTGTTCGCTGACGATATTCTCTTTCTTTCTTCTTTGAATGTCGTCAGGTGATCTGGACATTCCTGAGATTGAGCCCTCTGCTGAAGACTTGGACCAGTTCAGTGACGACCCCGAGCTCTAGTTCATTGTACACTTTCTATTCAGTACTTTTTCATTTCTGTTATGTCATTGTTTAGGCATTGTTTTTTATCAGTTGTATTTACTTTTCATGCATTGTATAGAAAGAATGTGAATAAATAAAGTTGTTGTTTTTAATTATATCTTGTATCTTGTGCATTTTACTTTTATATTGATTAGATACGCTTAGCGTATTTACTTCACAGTAAATACGTAGCGGCCTCGTCGCGCCCTCCGCCCGTACACCGGGAAGCGGGGCGTGACAGGTTTTGTTGGTGGCCCATGCAGGTCAGAGCTGTATGAAATCCTATCATGCAGTTCTGTTCTGCGTGAACAACCTAAGCAATATAACACAAGAACCGGCAACTAAAACATTCTTTACAATTCATGTTCCTTGAATCTTACAATTTCATATTCCTTGAATCTTATCATTTCATGTATTTGAATCTGTCCTAACCTAAATTTTTCAAGGTTATGGATTCCCTAACCAACACAAGCACCAACTTCAACAACACTCCACCTCCACTACCAATCGTACCTACTGTTCCTGCTCCACCCACCGAGCAAATAGTTCTGCTTGAGGCGATCCGCAGCCTCCTAGAGGGACAGCAACAGCTCTTGAACCATCCCGAGACTGAAGCACCTGAGGTAAAGCAATTCAGGGCTTTACATCCCGAACAGTTCTACGGAAAGGGAAGCCCACCTGAAGCTGAGGAACGGGCACAAAGCCTAGAAGATGATCTGGCAGCGGCACAAGTGCCATATATAACTTGGGCTCGTGTGGCAAAATTACAGCTCACGAACAATGCACGGAACTGGTGGAAGGCGGAAGAAAGCCATCTTGATCAGCCCATTGAATGGAAGACTTTTCGCGATAAGTTCGACGCGAAGTGCTTCCCTGTGACTGCCAGGTTTTCCATGGAACAACAGTTCATTCATCTACAACAAGGTTCTATGTGGGTCAAGTCAGTAGATGAGTATGACGCTGAGTTCACCATGCTCAGTCGGTAAGATATGTCACAGTATTTCAAATTTTTAATATCACATACTACACAGCTAACACAAGACCGTAACAGATTTGCGGCACACCTGATACCGACGGATGAGATTAGAGCCCGTCGATTTCAACAAGGTTTGGAAACGAAAATCCAGGCTGCACTAGCAACAGGGAAATTTCCAACTCATGAAGATGCTCTGGAAGCTGCCCACAGTTATGAGGTAGTGATAAAGGAAAGGGGCAGATCTCAGACTGCAGGAGTGAAACGCCCTGCCACTCATATGGAAGGAGGGGCCTCTTCAAGGCCAGCTGTTGAACTCAGAAAACTGGAAGAAGCCAATGATCAGCCAAGACCCGATTTTTGCTTTTATTGCAATAGGGAAGGACACTTGTGGAAGGACTGTAGGCGCGCAAAAGGCCTATGCTTGGTTTGTGGCGCGTCCAATCATGGAATTGGAAACTGTCCTTATAGACGCAACCCAGCTCACACACCCGTCAACTACCCGCAACATCTAGCTATTCAGGCTCCTGCAACTCGTCCTGCACTACCAGCACCACCTCCATGTGGATTTCCTGCTCAGCCAAATCGCCAATTCCATCAGGCACTGAGAAACATGTCTCGAGTACAGGGGAATATACCTCCAGCTAGGAGGAACGTGCCACGGCGACAGGCTTACACCTTAGCAGCCAGAGAAGCCAAGACAGTTGACCAAGGTAACACTAGTAAGACTCTTTCACATTTTTAAACACTTGCACCACCTTGTTATTTTTCATACACTGTTAGTACTTTAGACACCAAACTTTTCTTGAATCTGTTACACTTTCTTTTTATAAATTTCGAGGACGAAATTTTTATAAGGAAGGTAGAATGTAACAACCCTAATTTTCCTATACAAATTTTTTCAAAATCCATAAAGGGGTATTTTAGCCTGAGCACAAGATATAAGTAATTATTTTTCTTTTTAATTTCAAGTTAAAAGAATGTAACAACTCCATTTTTAGTGTATAAAAATTTGCTTTAAAATTAATGTATACTTGGGGTATTTATATTTTCTGTGACTACTTTAATTAATTAAATAGCTCAATAATTACAAGAAAGAGCTTGTAGCTCATTGGTAATACCTTACACTGCTGAACCAAGCCACCAGAGTTCAAATTCCATGCCCCACATTATTTTTAATATTATTTTGTTTTAAAATTTTTTGGAGTCCAACAGTCAACACGTGATAAATTCCAAAATTTCCACTACACATGAAAAACTAAACATACCAGTGTGTTCACCTAAAGACCCCCCCACCTTCTGACCTCTCGACTCAGCCCAACTCAGCTGGCGGACCGGCCGACTCGGGCCTGCGCCGCCGGCCTGACTCGGCCGGACGGCCGAGTCCCCTTCATGAAAGATGTGGCTTTTCAACTTCTTGACCCCCCTGAATACTTTAAATGTGCAGAACACTTCCAGAGACCTCTTAATACCCCATTTACTCTATTTTTAATGTATTTTTACATTTTTTATTTAAAACCCTTCATCTACCCTAACCCTAGCCTAACCCTATAAATACCAACCCTACACACTACCCCCTCACCCTAAAACTCTGATCTAACTCTCAAGAAATCACTAGAAACCCTTGTGTGCAATCGAAGTGAGCGAAAGGTGAAGCTCCGGCGAATTCTCCGGCGGAAATTCCGACGACGACTCTAGGAGCTCCCGGCGACGAAACGATGCACCGGTGACTCCTCCCGATCCTTCTCCCTCTCCTGATTGTCCTAAACCCGTATGTACCAATTCTATCTTTGCTATTATTATTCTAAAACACGGAATTACAAAACCCGACGGAATCGGAACAAATCCGATTTCCGATTCGGTTTCTTTATAAAACTTCACTTTTTTTTAATACAATCATGCTTAAACTAATTCATGTTGACTATTAAACACTAATCAACCATATTGATCAAGTTTCATATCATAAAGTAATTGCTATTTCATTTACCGTATTTTTCATTTAAATACTACATAGTTTCAATTCTACATATAACATCACAAAACTTGCTATACATTTAAGTAGATCACGAGGTAATGACCTACCTCCTCACACACTCATATACAACATAGCACAATACCCTTGGGAATATAGAATATGGCAACTTCAATTTACCTCCACCCAATCACTTGGGTGTCTTGAGACAAAATATTCTACATCTTCTCTACTTCATTTTTGGATATATCGGCTAGCAAACTTCATGTCCGAGTTTGCTCGGTTCGAAGCGGGAGCCCGTATAAAGAATCATCGACGTGGTGCCACTTTGACGAGCAGGATCGGGGAGCGGACTTCGTCGGCGCAACAACGAGGAGTTTGGCGCAGAGATTAAAGACCGAAGGACACGGATCGATCGGTATAATTTTCAAACTCTTTTAAATATTGCTAGTTTACGGTTAATGGAAAGATCCGGGTATTTGGTTCGCGGTGGCGGCGGTTCCGTAAAAAGTTTTTGTTCCGCATTTGGCGTCGTTTAAACGGCCGGGGCGCCGCCGTACCCCAACACCATAAATAGCTTGAGTAGAGAAGAAAATTCTCTTCCTAATAGCCGTGACGTCAAATTGGAGTGAGATCCCGCTCTAAGAATGTTAAGTCTGTCACTTGAAAAACAAATCGACAAGCTAATAAAAGAAGCTTGCCAAGCAAGCTGGGACAACCATAACCGTGAAGTGGCCATTTATGAAAAGGTCAGGACACAGCGTCTCAGTCAGCAATCTGCGGACGAAGTAGACTATAAAACTCTTCATCGCCTGCCTGCTACGTGTTCTTATGAAAAGGGAAAATCCCGAAATGGAGGCAAAACAGAGAAAAGAACGTAAACAACGTTCAAAGACAACAAAGCGGATCAAATACGCTGTTCAATCGAGAAAAGCTTGACCGGAGCCCGTCCTTTATAAATAAGATGGGTCGGGAATACTCTTTTCCTCAAGAAAAGACAAGGAAAATATTCAACCTTATCATAAAGCACCAAATGATGACGTTTCCGGAGTCTCGGCACCCCGAACAAATAAATGAGGTCCATCATCTGGATTATTGCTCCTATCACCGAGCAATAGGTCAACCCCTTGAAGACCGTTTCACCTTCAAAGACTAGGTAGAAGACCAGTGTCGACAAGGCAGGTTTACGTTATCGGACAGTTGGAAGGTAACCCCGCCATAAAAGCATGAGCTAAGGAGGACATATATCGTCAGGTTAAGACCAGCTCAACCGAAAAAGGGGAAGCATACTCATACCTGCAATATGATAACACTCTCAAAAAAGGGAGGGCATGCGAGTATGAATGATCACTTCAGGTGATTCGCCAATGAAAAAGAGGACGAGGTGATCTCAGAGTTTCCACCAGCACCAAAAGAGATGGAAGATGGGATACACACCACGGTGGATAACCTAAGAAAAATCGACTTAGGAATAGAAAATGACCCGAGGCCGACGTTCGTCGGTGAGCTGCTATCTGAAAAACAAGTATCCATACTGAAAAACGTGCTCGTGCAATATAAAAATTGCTTCGCCTGGAACTACTCTGAGATGCCGGGTCTAGATCCAAAAGTAGCAGTACATAAACTGGCCATATCGCCAGATATAAAGCCAATCAAGCAGGCACTAAGAAGGATGTAGCTCGAACTTTAGCTGAGTATCAATGCTGAGGTCAAGAAACTAATCAACTCTGGTTTCATCCATGAGGTTCAATATCCAGACTGGATCGCTAACATCGTTCCGGTGATGAAGAAAAATGGGACGGTTCGCATCTATGTGGACTTCTGGGACCTTAACAACGCTTACCCGAAGAACGATTTCCCAGTGCCCGTCACCAAGCTGATGATTGATAACACGTCCACCTACGAGGTCTTTTCCTTCATGGACGGATCATCAGGATACACTCAAATAAAAATGTATCCTGAATACCAGAAGCATACTGCCTTCCGGACACCATTGGGCGTATTCTGCTATAAGGTGATGCCCTTCGGCTTGAAGAATGCCGGTGCTACCTACCAGAGGGCCATGAAAAAGATCTTTGATGACCTCATATACGAGATCGTCGAATGATACATCGATGATCTTGTGGTGAAGAGCAAATCTCATGAGAAACATTAGAAACATCTAAAAATAGTGTTCCAACGTCTTCGAAAGTATAATCAGAAGACGAACCTTCTAAAATGCGCGTTTGGAGTTTCTTTAGGCAAATTCCTGGGATTCGTCATACGACACCGAGGCATCAAAATCGATCCCTCAAAAATTAAGGCGATTATGGAAATGCCCTCGCCAAGAAACCTCAAACAACTGCGATCTTTCTAAGGAAAGCTCGCATATATCTGTTGGGGTTTAAAATTGCACCCCGGTTGACCAAGTCAAACTCAAGGTCAACCCCAAGCCAGATGGGCCCAAGCCCAGATCAAGTGAGCCCATGCCCAGGTCGAGTCTGAACATGAAGCGACCGGCCCTCCTCTATGCCAAAATAAAAATTCATGTAATAAATAATTTTGATGTAATTTTTTATGCATGAATGTAAGCAAAATGGGCATAAAAAGCCCATGGCTTATGTGCAAAAAGAAATAGCACATGAGGCATGAGATGAGCAAAATGCCATTTTGTAAAACCCAATGGGCTATATGTAAATGTGTAAGCCTATATAAGGCAATGTGATAATGAATAAAGAATATACTTTTCATTCCCTAAAAAAACTAGGGTTTGTGCCTCCACTCTCTCTTTATCAAGTTCTTCCTCTTCTTTTTCATTTTCCAAATAAATCAAGAGCTTAGCTCTCTGTTTTTTTAAACTAAACAAAGTTTTACCATAAACCCACTTCCCAAGACTCCATCAAGAGAAGAAAATGAGTCTCTTTTTTTATCATCCAAGATCTAGATCTTGGAGTTTCAAGAGAATCCATTTTGGGCTTCTTCTCAAAAGAGAAAGGGGAAAATCTTTTGGAGTTTAACTCCACAAATAAAATTATTTTGGATTTTAACTCCACTACAGAAATTCTTTTGGAGTTTAACTCAACAGTAAAAATCTTTTTTTTGGGAGTTTAACTTCACATTAAATCTTTTTAGGAGTTTAACTCCATATAAAATTCTTTCGGAGTTTAACTCCACAATAAAAATTCTTTCAGAATTCAACTCCATTTAAATTCTTTTGGAGTTTAACTCTACAATAAAAACCTTTTTTGGAGTTGAACTCCATTTAAAACTCTTTTTTGAGTTTAACTCCACAATAAAAATCTTTTTGGAGTTAAAACTCCATTTAAAATCTTTTCGGAGTTGAACTTCATATTTAAAATTCTTTTGGAGTTTAACTCCATAAAAAAATTTCTTTTGAAGTTCAGCTCCATGTTAAAAAAAATCCCCTTTTTGCCCCTATCATATACTAGCACGTGAGGGGGAGGGATCCCATTTAATGGGAGCCTTTTTTGCCCCTCTCACAGGGGTCACATGCTAACATGTGATGGCCCCCCCTCACATGAGGAGTCACAGGCTAAGCATATGATGGCCCCCCGATGTGAGGGGTCATATACTAAGCATGTGATGACCCTCCTCACATGCTCGCATGTGACCCTCACATGCATGTGAGGGGGTCACATGCTAGTATGTGACATGCTAGGATGTGAGGGGAGGCTCCATTTAAATGGGAGCCCGGGTTCTCCCCCCTTTTAAAATTTTTTTTCTTTCTTTTCTTCTTTCTTCCTTCTTTTCTTTATTTAATCCTTTTTTATTTTAAAAAAATAAAATAAAATAAATAAATATTAAATAAATAAAAATAAATTATAAATAATATTTTAAAATAAAAAAATAGTAAATTAAAATTAAAAAAATGTTTCTCTAAATATTTATTTACTTATTCATTATATATATATATATATATATATATATATATATATATTCTTTAACAAATGGAACATAACAAAAAAAATACACACACACCAATGCATCGCATTGAGTTCGCATGTCTAGTTTGACCCGTCAATCGCAGATTCTCTCGCTTCAAAGGCGAGGGGTGATTAACGACAGCTTAGTCCGTGGCTGCCGGATATTTGGATCCCCACAATCAATAAACCCCAGCCTATGTTAGGCAGGGGGAATCTGTACTACGCCTGACAAGCGTGCGTATTCCCATCTGAATAGGGTGATGAAAAACATCCTATAGATTCTGGCACGCCTGGTGGGACCGATCTCTCCTCCCATATTTCGGGTTAAACGTCCATGCGAGCTTAGTCAATATACATATCGATTGTCTTACTGAAATCATGTTTCTATTTGCAGGTTAACGACTTTCAATTGCCATCTTCGAACGCAAGTCGGTATTTGAACGACTTTCCTTGGCCCCAGCTGGGGGCAAGGCTATCAACACCAACAAAGTGATAAGGCATTTCGGGGAAGCTCCAGCGGTGTCCCTGACAACTGCTCAATCGGGTATCTTCTCCAAGCTTCTGATCCAGCTGACCACCACGTCGTTAAACTGGGAACAGCTGACCTGTAACGACCCTAGTATTACTGTACCTTCATGTTTTCTTTCTTTAGTAAAATATTGTATTTATTTATTCTTAGTATTTTCTGTATATTTTTTTTTATAAATATATAATTTTATTCTTCTATCTATTTTTCCTAAACACATTTCTTTAAAACTAAATTTTAACTTTTTTTTCAAATTAAACATAAAACCCGACTCAGCCCATAACCCAAATCCAATTTCAATTTCATTTTCTTTTATAAAACTATGAGCCCAAAATCCCACTTTCTTTTTAAGCAACATCATATATTTAATTCTTATTAAATATGTGTATGAATAACCTTGTAGCTCATTAGTTAAGTCTTTGTATTGTTATTCCATAGATCACATGTTTAAATCCCCATTCTTGCAATTATTTTTTTTATCAATTTTTTATTCTTCTCATAACTTACAAATGAGACCTTTCATTTCCAAAATGAATGGTGACCTTTCATTTCTCTTTTAATTCTTATGTTGAATGCATATATTATTATACATAATTCATCATTACACCATTTTTATTTGTCCTCCTCTATTTTTTCCATCCTCACATTTTTCTATCTCTCACTTCTCCCTCTTCACCTAAAGTCCAAGAAGAAGAACACAAAGAAGTTTTCAAGAAGGTCTCGCTAGAAACGCGAGGCTATCGGCGGATAGACGAGCCCGGTGACAATACCGGCTTGTGTATGAAAGTCTCTTCTCTCTCTCTCCCCCTCCATCTCTTTATTCTCCTCTTATCATATCTCGTGAACCCGCTATTCTTTTCATATCATAATCCATAAGAGAAGATAAACACAAACATATACATATATATATATATATATATATATATATATATATAAGTTTAGATATATATGGTTCTATATGGTTTAATAATACCTTATTATCTCTTGTTCAAATTAAAGTGTTTTCAATTCTTTGTTCATGACTATGAATGTTTATTATGAGTTGTGAGAACATAAATTTCATGCCATAATATATCTACGATATCTAATGAAACCGATTTGCTTATTAAAAGAAAAGGAGAAGCTTGCATAAAAAAAATACTAGTTAAACTTTTTGCCGATTTTAGCATACATATCAATACCTTTACCTTTAAAATAATTTTTAGAAATTATTTTTTTACTTCTAAAAATTTCAGAAAATTTACATATGATAGATTATATTATTTTGTACATGCTGTAAAAATTTTAGATCGAATCACTTAACGGTTTAGGAATTATATCGCTTTTTTCCATGTATTTACTTTTCCATGTATTGTAAAAAGAATGTAAATAAATAAAGTTGCTGTTTGTTATATCATGTTTCTTGTGCATTTGCATTTATATTGCTTGGTTACGCTTAGCGTATTTACTTCACAGTAAATACGTCGCGGCCTCATCGCGTCCTCTGCCCGTATACTGGGAAGCGGGGCGTGACAGGTTTTGTTGGTGGCCCATGCAGGTCCGAACTGTATGGAACCTTACCATGCAGTTCAGTTCTGCATGAAGTCCTAAGCAATATAAACACAAGAAACAACAACTGAAAACATTCTTTACATTACATATTCCTTAAATCCATCTTGAACTCCACCTTCGGTTTTCTTGAAGTCCATCTCTCCACTTTTGAATCCTTAATTCTTATTCATCCTTTCTATTTATATCTTGTAGACTTATTAGCTCAATTGGTTAATGTATCGATCGACAGAGCTCGAAGACGACATCATCCTAATCCTGTTTCCTTACTCTGTTGCAACACCATCTTGAGTAATTTCAAGGACGAAATTATTTTAAGGAGGGTAGAATGTAACGACCCTAGTATTACTGTACCTTCATGCTTTCTTTCTTTAGTAAAATATTGTATTTATTTATTCTTAGTATTTTCTGTATATTTTGTTTTTTATATATAATTTTATTCTTCTATCTATTTTTCCCAAGCACATTTCTTTAAAACTAAATTTTAACTTTTTTTTCAAATTAAACATAAGACCTGACCCAGCCCATAACCCAAATCCAATTTCATTTTCTTTTATAAAACTATGAGCCCAAAAGCCCACTTTCTTTTTAAGCAATATCATATATTTAATTCTTATTAAATATGTGTATGAACAAGCTTGTAGCTCATTAGTTAAGTCTTTGTATTGTTATTCCATATATCACATGTTCAAATCCTCATTCTTGCAATTATTTTTTTATCAATTTTTTATTCTTCTCATAACTTACAAATGAGACCTTTCATTTCCAAAATGAATGGCGACCTTTCATTTCTCTTTTAATTCTCATGTTGAATGCATATATTATTATACATAATTCATCATTACACCATTTTTATTTGTCCTCCTCTATTTTTTCCTTTCTCACATTTTTCTATCTCTCACTTCTCCCTCTTCTCCTAGAGTCCAAGAAGAAGAACACAAAGAAGTTTTCAAGAAGGTCTCGCTAGAAACGCGAGGCTATCGGCGGATAGACAAGCCCGGTGACAATACCGGTTTATGTATATAAGTCTCTTCTCTTTCTCCCCTCCATCTCTTTATTCTCCTCTTGTCATATCTCGTGAACCCGCTATTCTTTTCATATCATAATCCATAAGAGAAGATAAATATAAACATATACATATATATACATATATATATATATATAAGTTTAGATATATATGGTTCTATATGGTTTAATAATACCTTATTATCTCTTGTTCAAATTAACGTGTTTTCAATTCTTTGTTCATGACTATGAATATTTATTATGAGTTATGAGAATATAAATTTCATGCCACAATATATCTACGATATCTAATGAAATCGGTTTGTTTATTAAAAGAAAAGTAGAAGCTTGCATAAAAAAATACCAGTTAATCTTTTTGCCAATTTTAGCATACATATCAATACCTTTACCTTTAAAATAATTTTTAGAGATTAATTTTTTACTTCTGAAAATTTCAGAAAATTTACATATGATAGATTATATTATTTTGTACATGCTGTAAAAATTTTAGATCGAATCATTTAACGGTTTAGGAATTATATCGCTTTATTCCATGTATTTACTTTTCCATGTATTGTAAAAAGAATGTAAATAAATAAAGTTGTTGTTTGTTATATCTTGTCTCTTGTGCATTTGCATTTATATTGCTTAGTTACGCTTAGCGTATTTACTTCACAGTAAATACATAGCGGCCTCATCGCGTCCTCTGCCCATATACTGGAAAGCGGGGCGTGACATGACCACCATGTCATTAAACTGGGAATAATCGACCTCTAAGTCGTTAAACTGGGGATATAAAAATGTGTAAAAAAAAAGCCGAAATGATGGGGCAACTCGCAATAAAAATCAGCGAGTATAAATAAAGATGAAAATAAAGCCGAAATGATGGGGCAACCACGAATAAATATCCGAAATGATAGGGCAATCGCGACCTTCGCGATAAGAAAAGCTGAAATGATAGAGTAATCGCGGTAAAAAAACGGCGAATGATGAGTCGCTCCTGGTTCCATATTCCAGTGCAGCGATGCAGACGCCAACCAAATTCAAAATCCTAATGGCAAATGATGAGTTGCTCCTGGTACCATATTCCAGTGCAGCGATATAGACGCCGACCAAATTCCAAATCCCAACGGCGAATGATGAGTCGCTCCTGGTACCATATTCTAGTGCAGTGATGCAGACGTCGACCAAATTCCAAATCCCAATGGAGAATGATGAGTCGCTCCTTATACCATATTCCAGTGCAGCGATGCAGTCGCCGACTAAATTCTAAATCCCAATGGCGAATGATGAGTCGCTCCTGGTACCATATTCCAGTGCAGCGATGCAGACGCCAACCAAATTCCAAACTCAAATCCTAAATGGCGAATGATGAGTCGCTCCTGGTACCATATTCCAGTGCAGCGATGCAGACGCCAACCAAATTCCAAATCCCATACCCCAACGGCGATTGCTGAGTCGCTCCTGGTACCATATTCCAGTGTAGCGATGCAGACGCCGACCAAATTCCAAATCCCAATGGCGAATGATGAGTCGCTCATGGTACCATATTCCAGAGCAGCGATGCAGACGCCGATTAAATTCCAAATCCCAATGGCGAATGATGAGTCGCTCCTGGTACCATATTCCAGTGCAGCGATGCAGACGCCAACCAAATTCCAAACTCAAATCCCAAATGGCGAATGATAAGTCGCTCCTGGTACCATATTCCAGTGCAGCGATGCAAACACCAACTAAATTCCAAATCCCATACCCAACGGCGAATGATGAGTTGCTCTTGATACCATATTCCAGTGCAGCGATGCAGACGCCAACAAAGTCCCGAAATTTTTCCGGCCCTACGGTCTGAATCATACATCCTGCAAAACCGTATACAATCCACGGGCGTAAAACGATCCCAATCTCTCCCAAGTCCTACCGGCGAGACCACATTCAAAGTCCCACCGGCGATGAATATTCAGAAAAAAGGTATGTCCATAAGCAAAATGGGCACGGATGAAAACCCGAAAGGGCTCCGTGAGTAAAAACAGCAGGACTGCCGACGAGTTTATGAAAACCCGAAAGGGCACAAACTCGTGAAAAAGAGATGAAATGCACTCGCAAAGTCTTCTCGACTTGGTGAGGAGAAAATTCTCGCGTGTGATCCTTACGACTCACAAAGGAGCAACACACTTAGAAGTCCCCACGACTCCTAAGGAGAAAATACACCTACGGGATCCTTACGACCCGTAGAGAGAAAATGCTTTGTGAGACCCTTACGGCCCATAAAATTGAAAAGCCTTAGGTGATAAGGATCTAAACCTATCTCCTAAGCCATCGCTTCCCAAATCCTATTTGGGCAGACGATGAGTTGCTCCTAGTATTATTCCAGTGCAGCAATGCAGATGCCGACCAAAACCAAAATCCACAAATCCTCCCATGGCAAATGATGATTCGCTTCTGGTACCATATTCTAGTATAGTGATGCTGATGTCAACCCAAATCAAATCAATCCAACAACCTCTGCGGCGGAATCATGCTCCGTCCCAGAATTTACCCCGTGTCGAAATCATGCTTCGCCTCGGGATATCTACCTTCCCTGCCGGAATTATGCTCCGCCTCGGAATCAAATCAACCAACCAGCTCTGCGTCGGAGCCATACTTCGCCTCAGAGTGTACTCCCCATCGAAATCAAGCTTTGCCTCGGTGTATCTGCCTTCCCTGTCGGAATTATGCTTCGGCTCAGAATCAACCAATGACCTCCTCGTCAGAATTATGCTCTGTCTCGGAATCAAGTCAACCAGCAAGCTCTGCGTCGGAATCATGCTTCGTCTCAGAATGTGCACCCCATGTCAAAATCATGCTTCGCCTCGATGTACCTGCCTTCCTTTCGAAATTATGCTTCGTCTCGGAATCAAGTAAACCAGCAAGCTCTGCGTCGGATTCATGCTTCGTCTCAGAAAGTGTACCCCATGTCGAAATCATGCTTTGCCTCGGCGTATCTGCCTTCCATGTCAAAATTATGCTTCGTCTCGGAATCAAGTCAGACAACAAGCTCTGCGCCGGAATCATGTTTCGTCTCAGAATGTACCCCATGTCGAAATCATGATTCGCCTCGGAGTATTTGCCTTCCCTGTCAGAATTATGCTTCATCCGGGAATTAACCTCTGCATCGAATTTATGCTTCGGTGAGAATGTCTCCCGCTCGTCGGAATTATGCTTCGACCCCCTTGGAATCGTGCTCCGCTCTTCGAAATTATGCTCTGATCCCGGGAATCATGCTCCGCTCTTCGGAATGATGCTCCGATTCCTGGAATCATGCTCCGCTCTTCAGAATGATGCTCTGATCCCTGGAATCATGCTCCGCTCTTCGAAATGATACTCCGATCCCTAGAATCATGCTCCGCTCTTCGGAATTATGCTCCGATCCTCTGGAATCATGCTCCGCTCATCGGAATTATGCTCCAATCCCTGGAATCATGCTTCGCTCTTCGGAATGATGCTCCGATCCTCGGAATTATGCTCCGACCCCTGGAATCATACTCCGCTCTTCGGAATGATGCTCCGATCCTCGGAGTTATGCTCCGATCTCCGAAGTTATGCTCATCGGAATGATGCTCCGATCCCTGGAATCATGCTCCGCCCGTCGGAATTATGCTCCGACCCCTTTGGAATCATACTCCACTCCTCGGAATTATGCTCCGATCCTCGGAATCATGCTCCGCTCTTCGGAATGATGCTCCGATCCCTGGAATGATGATCCGCTCTTCGGAATGATGCTCCGATCCCTGGAATGATGCTCCGCTCTTCGAAATGATGCTCCGATTCCTGGAATCATGCTCCGCTCTTCGGAATGATGCTCCGCTCTTCGGAATGATACCTCGACTCCAGAATTATGCTCCGCAAATCGGAATGATGCTCCGATCCCCGGGAATCATTCTCCCCGAGGGATGCTCCGCCCCCGGAATGATGTTCCACCTCGAAGTCCAGCATCAAGATCAATCAATTTCATGCACACAAATCAAATGTGCGGTGTGCATTTATTGATGGGAGGTACTTTTTTGGGGTCGAAAATTGCACCCCGTTTGACCAAGTCAAAGTCAAGGTCAACCCCAAGCCAGGTGGGCCCAAGCCCAGATCAAGTGGGCCCATGCCCAGGACGAGTCCGAACATGAAGCGGCCGGCCTTCCTCCATGCCAAAATAAAAATTCATGTAATAAATAATTTTGATGTAATTTTTTATGTATGAATGTAAGCAAAATGGGCATAAAGCAAAATTTTTGTAAAGCCCATGGCTTATATGCAAAGAAATAGCACATGAGGCATGGGATGAGCAAAATACCATTTTGTAAAGCCCAAGGGGCTATGTGTAAATGTATAAGCCTATATAAGGCACCATGATGATGAATAAAGAATATACTTTTCATTCTCTCAAAAAACTAGGGTTTGTGCCTCCACTCTTTCTTTTTCAAGTTCTTCCTCTTTCTTTTCATTTTCCAAATAAATCAAGAGCTTAGCTCTTTTTTTTTTTAAACTAAACAAAGTTTTACCATAAACACACCTCCCAAGACTCCATCAAGAGAAGAAAAATGGTCTCTTTTTTATCATCCAAGATCTAGATCTTGGAGTTTCAAGAGAACCCATTTTAGGTTTCTTCTCAAAAGAGAAAGAGAAAAATCTTTTGGAGTTTAACTCCACAAATAAAATTATTTTGGAGTTTAACTCCACTACAGAAATTCTTTTGGAGTTTAACTCCACAGTAAAAATCTTTTTTTGGGGGAGTTTAACTCATATTAAATATTTTTAGGAGTTTAACTCCATATAAAATTCTTTCGAAGTTTAACTCCACATTTAAAATTCTTTCGGAGTTCAACTCCATTTAAATTTTTTTGGAGTTTAACTCCACAAACAAAAATTCCTTTGGAGTTTAGCTCCACAATAAAAACCTTTTTTAGAGTTGAGCTCCATTTAAAACTCTTTTTGGAGTTTAACTCCACAATAAAAATCTTTTTGGAGTTAAAACCCCATTTAAAATCTTTTCGGAGTTGAACTCCATATTTAAAATTCTTTTGGAGTTTAATTCCATAAAAAAAATTCTTTTGGAGTTCAGCTCCATGTTAAGGAAAAAATCCCCTTTTTGCCCCCATCACATGCTAGCACGTGGGGGGGAGGGATCCCATTTAATGAGAGCCTTTTTTGCCCCTCTCACATGCTAACATGTAAGGAGTCACATGCTAGCATGTGATGGCCCTCCCTCACATCAGGGGCCACATGCTAAGCATATGATGCCCCCCTCACAAGCATATGATGGCCCCCTAGCATGTGAAGGGAGGCTCCCAGGTTCTCCCCCTTTTTTTAATTTTTTTTCTTTATTTTCTTCTTTCTTCCTTCTTTCTTCCTTCTTTTCTTTATTTAATCCTTTTTTTTATTTTAATAAAATAAAATAAATAAATAAATATTAAATAAATAAAAATAAATTATAAATAATATTTTAAAATAAAGCAATTAAATTAAAATTAAAAAAAACGTTTCTCTAAATATTTATTTACTTATTCATTATATATATATATATATAATATATCTATATATTTTTTTCTTTAACAAATGGAACAAAATAAAAAAAATACACACACACCAATGCATCGCATTAAGTTCGCATGTTCAGTTTGATCCGTCAATCGGAGGTTATCTCGCTTCAAAGGCGAGGGGTAATTAACGGCAGCTTAGTCCGTGGCTGCCGGAGATTCGGATCCTCACAATCAATAAATCCCAGCCTACCCTAGGCAGGGGGAATCTGTACTGCGCCTGACAAGCACACGCGTATTCCCATCTCAATGGGATGACGAAAAACATCCCACAATATCTGGTGGTTCATAGCCAATCTCTCCGGAAAATGTCGTCTCTACAGCCATCTAATAAAGAAGGGGACCCCGTTCATCTGGGATCAGAAGTGCCAAAACTCACTAGACGAAATCAAGCAATACCTGCAAAATCCGCCGGTATTGGCCGCTCCGGTTAAGGGAAAATCCCTTATCCTATATACAATGTCCCTTAAGGGTTCTTTAGGCACATTATGGGCACAAGAGAACGATCAAGGAAAGGAGAGAACTCTGTACTATTTAAGTCGAATTCTCCTAAGGGCAGAAAGCAACTATTCCCCTATCGAAAAGTATTGCCTAGCGCCGATCTTTGAAATAACGAAGCTCAGATATTGCGCCTTGGCATACGAGGTCCACCTCATATCGAAAGTGGACCCTCTCAAATATTTAATGTCGAAGGCCATACTGACAAGAAGAATTGCCAAATGGGCGCTCCTCCAGATGGAGTTCTCGGTAACATATCGATCTTTCAAAGCAGTGAAAGGACAGGCCATCACCGACTTTCTCGCGGAGCATCCGATACCAACCGACTCCCCTTTAAATTGTAAATTGTCGGATGACCACACGTTCGACATAATCGAAGAAGAGAAAGAAGAAAATGATTTCCAATAAGAACTCTACTTCGATGGGGCATCATCCAGGAAGAGGCAAAAGCAAAACACTCCTATAATCAAAGCCGGGGTGGGCCTTATCTTCGAAACCCCGCAAAGAGGAATATTGCGTTATGCCCTCTCTTTAACGGAGCCTAGGACTAACAAAGAAGCTGAATACGTAGCTTTAATAGCCGGTCTTGAGATCGCTATCGGTATAGGAATCAAAGACCTCCTCATATATGGAGACTTCCAGCTGATCGTTGTCAAGTAAACGGCGATTATCAAACAAGCAAGCCAGAGCTGATAATGTTGGCTATAGTGCCCTCAAGGCAATTATCGTAGTCGCAGACATGTGATTATGATGATTGAGGGAGGACCTATACCGGTAGAACAGTCTTACTCGAGATAATAGTATGCTATCTAGTTTGTCTTTATCATCACCATTACATGTTGATAGAGCCCATAAGATTCTTGCTTGACTACCAGTATTATGATGGCGATCATATACGTGGGAGATGGTGGTCTATAAGCACATTTTTAAATGTCCCTAGTCGTGGGAGTTTCGAGACTGGACATCGATACTCCGGAGTAGACTAGTGTATACTGATCGAGACCCCGACGAGGGGCGGTGGCCAGGTCTCACAAACCATTGGTGCTAGTTTGTTCGCCTAAGATAGTATACAGGTGCTCATTGGGTTATGAGTACACTGGACGGACTCCCCGGGAACTTGCTAGTTAGTACTATACCTATTATCAGATAGCAGTTCCCAGGTGACATATGTACAGGTTAGTCCGTCGACCTGAGATCGTCATTTGTCTAGTGTGAGTTCCCACTGTGCTTTGATTACTACCCTACCACGGCTCAAAGAAGTCGTGCAAACAGGTTTTAGTTGGGTACAGTCCCGAGCCACATGTAAGCAGTGAGCGGATTGTCGGGGATTCTTCTCTCCTGGTATTGGGGGTTGATGTCAAATAGTGCATGGGTGGCCATCACCAGAAATCTTTAGTCAAGGTAGTCGAGAATTACTGATCTATGATCGGTAGTTTCTCATGTGGTGATGGGTTTCATACCGACACAAATTATCGCGTTATTAGGGGGTCTGACTTTATCCACCCCCTAGACTCGATATGCGATACTCTTAGACGAATAGACCGGACTGTACGGATATTGTCACTGTCAGGCTCAGTAGGGATTTGGATAAGTTTGCTCGTCGGCCTTCCTTTCGCTCAATACCTGGGTAGCCGTTACGTACAGCTAGTGCCGCTGACGTGCTTTTGGTTAAACTCATTGCCAGCATATTGACGAGTCTTTAAAGTCCCACATACGGTTCAGGTGATATGGTGTAGATGACGTATGTTGGTACATACAGGTGTCCGATTAAATATGTGTACAGGTTGCACAGACTTCAGTCGGACGGTTGATAATACTGGCAGCTTAGGACTGAGCCGGATTATTAAATCAGGTTTTAATTTAATAATTTATATATGTATATATATATATATGTATTCTAGTATTATTGTTCACTATTCATTTTCTCTCTTGGTTATTCGTATTTTTGTACGAATACGCGTATATGTATTTCGATACGTGTATCGGGAAGTATTCCGTATTTATACAGAATAGCTTTTAGAAGATGGCCACCTCATTATTGATTTTCTTTTTAGAAAATCAATTATGAAAATGAGGTGGAAGGTGAGTTGACATGAGCATGGGTGATGGCATGTAGAGAGGTATAGTTTTTATTTGTTTATTGTAAAATGAAAAGAGATATTTTTATTGGATGATTGAGAGAGAGGGGGGCTGCTATCACACTTGAGATGGTTTTTGCTCATTTGATTTTCCTCACTTGCTCATTCTCATTCCACTCTCACTTGGAGACTTAGCCATTTTTCTTTAGTTGCTCATGCCACATGTTTCCTCACCTCCTCTTCATCTTCCTGGGTTGCTCTTAGAGCATTTGTGATGAGAGAAAAGTTATAATGCACATTCCTATACCTCCACTCTCCATTGCTAGCAACCTTGGAGCGTCGGTTGCCTTGCTTGGCGAGGCTGGAGCTTGTGCTGTTTCCCTCAGGTGGATCATCGTAGATGGAGGAAGACCGGCAACCAAATTCGATCAAGGAGTCTCTAGGAGCTTGGGATGATGGTTCAAGACCGAAGGATACGGATCAACTCGGTATAGCCATTTAACTCCTAGTCTTACATATTGCTAGTATAGGGTTTAGGGTAGATCCGGGCATCGGGTCATGGTAGCGCAAGTTTAGAAAATTTTTGTTCCGCTTTTGGCCACGGTTTGATGGACGGGGCACTGCCTTAACCTAATATGGTATCAGAGCCAACCCTTAAATCCTTAGCTATCTTGTTTAGGCGATGTTGAAGCATCTAAACCAAAACAACCCCGAAACAGTGCACTGCACATTCCAGTTTCTGTCAATTTTTCAGAGTCTTCAAAATAATTTTTAAGCAACTGCTGAAGACTACTCGAGTGACCACTAGAACACACCACAAATACGAGCCCAAACCGCCGGATTTGACCCAGCGAGATTTGCAAAAAAACGGGTGAGGCCAGTTTTTTATTGGAGTTTGGACTTGAGATTTTTGGTGCTTTCTAGTCTCTGGAATATTGGTGCAGTGGTATTGCTTGTTTTTCCCATTTTGGATATTATGTTATATTTTGTTCAGGGGCAATTCGGGATGTTTCAAAGTCGATAATTTAACACTGTTTAAATGTTTATAGTACATGCATTACTATCTGCGACCGTGAATGTCATTTGAGCGGTATAACTCGTCTAATTGCTATACGTTCTTTTAGACAGGTTTGCGAACGTGACATTCACGTTGATGTTCTATGTTGTGCTGTGATTGTGGTTGGATCGTCGTGGTGAATAACTTGGGTGCAATGTTATTACAGTTTAGTTTCATTTGTATATTTGATACTGCGAGGTGAGCGTCCGACATGTGGACCGCTGTCACTGCCCGTTTATATATTATTTGTTTGGGGCACGACCGGGTTAAGGTCGATGTCACCCCTGTACATATTATTTTCTTTTCTGTACTAGGATTACCCCACGGTGGAGTGCACGAATAGCCGGGTTCTAGAGGGCAACGGGTCCGCATCTTATGGCGTTGAGATGGAGGGGACCTTACTTTAGAATTGGCGGGCTATTCGTCGCACTCGTAGGGGATATAGGTTGACCCACGGAGGAGTGCTCAAGTTACCGAATTCTGTGAAGTACTGGGTAGCCCATTTACGTTGTTGATTGGGGTTACCTCGCTTCTGGGATTGGCGGGTAACTTGCTACACTCATAGGGGTCTAAGTTTTCATTGCACAGGCTATCCACACGACAGGGGAACGTCGGGTCTCATTTGTGGCTCAAGTGTAACCCGGGGCTCCAGGATTATCCACCACTCTGTGTTTTTGTTTCTGTGATGCTTCTATGATGTTGCTTTATACTATGCCTGGGACGATTGTTATACACACACACACACACAAACACACACACTAGTAAATGTTGTATATGTTTTGCACCCGCGCTAGTCCAGTCCCTGCTCTGTCGTTAGTTAAGTAACCTAACGGATGATGACGTGACCCAGTGGCGAATGCGGATGGAATATACGTACATCATATATTTTTGTTCTTTTCTGGTGTGATTAATTGATGGGACTGCGTTGATTCTGATCAATGTAAGGATAAAACAAACCTATATATGATGTTGTCGGAACCAAGTATTTAAAACCGACATTACAGACGCTTTCTTTTTCTTTGCACAGTGGTATTCGGTTATGAATATCCTGCACCTCATTCGATGAGGCAAGGGCCAAGATCCCTTCATCGGGAGTGACCCCTTGAGCGAAAGTTTGCGTCAGCGTAATAACTTCACTATAGTAGATTCTTTTGCTTTGCATCGTGGTATTCAGTTTGGAATATCCTGCACCTCATTCTATGAGGAAAGAACCGAGATCCCTTCACAGGGAGTGGCCTCTTTAATAAAAGTTTGCGCCACTATATATTTGTAACGCTATCCGGTTCTTTCAACGATATCAAGTTCATTACGTTAAAGGTTTTTCGCCAAAAACCATCCGTATCCCTCCATCATTTCATATAGGTATCTCGTAGTATTCGTGCTATGTATGTTGGTCTCTATCAAGGCATAATGTATGATAGCTGCGTGATACGTGTCTGTAGCATGGATATACGATTATCTAGGACAGCCGCATAGTCACGTTGGTCTCTATCAAGGGCTTGTGCGGGTGGGTTTAGATCAATCTTGGATAATGATGGGTTGAACTTGACTAGCGACTTATAGCACGTTGGTCTCTATCAAGGCCATGAAGTCGTTAGGGTTAAAAATCACACCGGGAGTTTCAAACATACAGGAAACCTGCCAGGCTTGCGTATACCTTCTGGAGTGTGGTGAGTTGGGTGGATTCCATCAAGTTATCATGCGATGATAGTTGGATCCCGATTCCCACTGATGAGTACGATTACTTTTCGGGTGATTTTAGATGATCCCGACTAATTCTTCTTTTAGGTTTTGAGGAGAATTCTAGGTAACAGTGGGAGCCATCCTGATTAGACAAAGTGATTAACCATTCTGATTTAGGTTAGAGTGCACGCTGAGTGTTTCTTTTCTCTCTCTATTTGGCAGCGACCATGGCCCGACCCTAAACTAAAACTCATGAACCAAGACAACCGAACTTTCTTAAAACACTTTGGCTTTTGGAATGTCACGGTGTCGCATATATTATTGCCCCCTCTATATCACCTTTGTGTTTCTCCTGAACACCCCGTATCACTATGAAGATCCGCACTTATTGGATAATCCATCTTTTAGTTACATACAAACTCGAATGAACTTGTTCCAGATTCGAGGATGGATTCTGGTTCTGGAGAGATTGAATAGGATTATTCGGTTGTCCTTTCCCTTTACCTTCTCTCAGTTTGTGAGGGCTCCTAGGATTAGGAGAGGGTAGACCTATTGAGATTATTGGATAGTCTTCTTCCAAACCTTTGGCTGGTGCCGAAAGGTAGGGAAGGAAGAAAACCAATTAGCCTAAAGGTGGTGTAGAGAAGGTAATAAGTAAAGACATATAAAAGGATTAAAATAACGGCAAGGAAATTGCGACCGCTATCATTCACGACAAAACCGTGTATACCCCTGCCACTCCCACATCCACTTTGGATTTCTCCAGAACACTTCGTATCACTACGAACGTCCATAATGGTTGGACATGCCAACATATAGTTACATACGAACTCGAAGGAATTCGTTCCAGATTCGAGGATGGTTTCCGGTTCAGGAGAAATAGAATAGGATTATTCAGATGTCTTTTTCATTTACCTTCTTTCAGGATGTGAGGGCTCCTAGGACTAGGAGGGTACACCTATTACGCTTATTGGATAGTCTTCTTCCAAGCCATAGGCTGGTGCCGAAAGGTAGGGAATGAAGAAAACTAATTAGCCTAAAGGTGGTGTACAGAAGGTAATAAGTAAAGACATATAAAGGGATTGGAGTGAGGGCATGGAACTATACGGTTGCAGTAATGAATCAGGATAGTGGAAGAGGCGTTACTAGGAATACCAGTTAACCCATTTGAAACATTTTCATGTTTCAGTTCACTGTTCGATATTAATTGAAAACTGTTTTCCCAATTGGAATCTAACTCCAGGGTATGTATTTACCAGATCATTTTCTCACATCTGTATGTTATTACAGATGGTGAGTGGGAGTAAAATATTAGGAATTGGATGATTAGATTCTCATTATATCGGAATTCGTTGTAATTGGTGATATTTGAGTAAATCGCCTGGGTTTTACCGGATGACAAATTTTTCGTTTTGAATATCCGTAGTTATGCACCAGTTTCAAACTGAAATATCTGTACGTTTATTTTATAAAGTGAGATATAACTTTTTGAAATTATGTCTGTGACATTTACCTATATCAGTTGATGGTTAGGTAAGGTGCATTTAACAGCGGTGTAATTCTTCTTAACCATGGTACAGTTTTCAACCTACAACGCACAAGGTTTGAGTTATTGAACTCTAGGGACTTATACAAAGTATTGTATGTTGTCCCGTGTCCATTAGGACAATGGGGTCGGTACTCGTACTATATTTTGTTTACTCATGACTTCTCCAGTTCTAGACAAGCATTTCGTTGAAAGACAAGGTCCAGATTTTGAGAAGTTATAGGTATAAGAATAAAGAAGAGAACCATTTGTTGAAAGTATCAGGATTCTTCGAGGTAGTCGAAGATGTAGATACTTGTGTTTGGTATTCCGTTGATAGTAATGGTTTTGAGAACTTGCTTCTCTTTCAGGTTACTCATATATGGATGCACTCCTAGATGAGTAATGTTGATTGGCCTCTTTCCATTTGGTTGATATGCACTCGAGACAGCTGCATGATTTTGAATCTGGTTCCAATTAAATTAGTGCTTTTGTTTCTATATTGGATATATATAGAATCAATTTATATCTTAACGATGTTAAGGTATAGGGAGTTGTCCGGCTGATGCTTAAAACCAGAATCCTAATAAACTCGAGACACGTTTCAGTAATGGCAGTTTATAGGTTATCCTGGGCTTTGACGAGGATTAACTTTCTACCATCAGGAAGATCAATAGTGATATTGTTCTTGACTCGCCACAGTTTTAGTAAAATGGATTTTTTCAAAAAACAAAAGTGGGAGCATGGTAGAACTGGAAGTGATTCCAGAATTACAAATGATCACTGAAGATTTAATAGAACCTGAGAATTCAATTGAATTTGACATTCCATTAGCCACTCCGCAGATTTGGTGGGTAACCTCAGGCACCCGAGAGGTACTTCGGTCTTCTTAGAGACGGTGACAGGGAGGTTCTTGTTTACCCAGAATTGCCATTGCTGCTGTTCTAGACTATAAGACCCGGCAGGAGGATGAGTAAAGCGTCGTTCTAAACTAGCTTCAGAAGTGCACGTGTATATGACTCTGCCAGAGGGTTGTTGTAGTAAGTGGGAGCAACGGAAGCATAGTGAGCAAGTAGCTTTTGTCTATTTATATACTAAAGCAGGTATATCGGAAATAAATCATCTATTTTTGATGTGATAGTCATAGAATTTGACTTCATCAGAATAGAAGCTGGATCTGGTAAGAAGGTAGTAGGGTATGATGTCCTAGTATTTAGGATGACATGCACTTTATAGGAAGTGAAATTACTATACTACGATCGGTTATACTGTGGTTGTCATACAGTTGTTTCTCCACATAGGACATGGATATAATATCAAGGTTTCTGGTTACTAGATCTATGGTTTTAGATCTAGATTTGGGAAGTGTCCCAATTTGGGTACTTAAAACTATTCTAAAGTGTTTTAGAATGGACGACTCTTGGCATGGTGGTGTACCTACAGGTGATGGAGTCACCCTCTCTAAAGGTGTCTTACAGACTAAAGGAGAGAGGGATATGCATGATTAGCATATCACTTGCTTAGACAATTGAGTTAATCATGAAATGTCAAGTACCATACCAGATGTTGTTTTTGCTCTAGCTGCAATAAATATATATTAATCCAATCCTGGAGAAATGTAGGGAAGCAGTTTATGAACATAAATGGATGTTCTAAGGATATGGTAACGACAGCCTCCTTCAGGAGACGGTTATCATTTCAGGCTTCCGAGGTGACCTGGATGACAGAGTGGCTGTCTGAGTTATAGTTTTCCCTCTTCTGAGGGACAGTATGTTGGACAGGTGGTCCAAGTGGATACTAAGGAAGGCATGGCGCAGGATACTGATTAAATTCAGTGGATGATACAGTCTAAGAAGTTTTCTGGATTTGGAGTTGATTTATGAACTGGGTCCCATCAGATATCCAGACAAATTCTAAGACAAGGTATTGCTCATTTCAGGAGATGGTTATTCTCCGCGAAGTTGAGATATAGAGAGATAAAGATAGAAACACCAGAGCGGATCTACCCACTGAGGCTATTTCTTGAACATAATAGTTTCACAAACGAGCTTTGCGAAACTTCTTAGTAGAGAAGTTGGGTGTTCGGTATCACACGAGCTGTGACTATGCGATACCGCAATAATTGGCCTTAAGTGCAAGTGGGAGATTGTTGGCTATAGTGCCCTCAAGGCAATTATCGTAGTCGCAGGCAGGTGATTATGATGATTGAGGGAGGACCTATACCGGTAGAACGGTCTTACTCGAAATGATAGTATGCTATCTGGTTTGTCTTTATCATCACTATTACATGTTGATAGAGCCCATAAGATTCTTGCTTGACTACCAGCATTATGATGGAGATCATATACGTGGGAGCTGGTGGTCTATAAGCACATCCTTAAATATCCCTAGTCATGGGAGTTTCGAGACTGGACATCGATACTCCAGAGTAGACTAGTTGTTCCCCTCCGAAAGACCGCAAGACAAACGTCTTGCCTGAAATTCGGGCAAATGCTAATTGGTGCTATCCGTCCACCTCTCCGAAGATGCTAAGTTGATTTATGACACCATGTATCGAAGGTTTAAACGGATGCGGCCAATGTAGCAGACTTCGTCAGATTCCCCCTCGCTTGAGGGTTTTTGATTGTGGTGATGCTCTTCCCTGCAGGCGCAAGCCCTTGCAGTTAATTATTGTCACGCCCCGCTTCCCAGTGTACGGCGAAGTGGACGTGATGAGGCCCCTACGTATGTACTCAGAAGTACATACGCTAAGCATAACTAAGCAATATAAAATAATCACAAGAGACAAATGATATTGAAATAACAGCAACTTTTATTAATATCATTCTTTGTACAATGCATGAAATGAAAATACAACTGGAATGGAAAAGCAATGCCTAAACAGTGGCATAATAATAAAAGGAAATACTGGAAAGAACAAAGTACAATTATCTAGAGCTCTGGGCCTTCTTGGAACTGCTCCAAATCTTCACTTGTGGGCTCGGTCTTAACTTGGTCCAACGCACCTGACAACATTCAAAGAAGAAAGAAATAGAATGTCGTCAGCGAACAGGTCGCTCGGTAAGTCCCAAAGAAAAGAAGAATGAGAATGGCAGAGTAGCAGTATTTTCTAAAGTATTATGTTGTTGAATATTATGGAATATTGTTTAACGCCGTTGTTTGTAGCTTGGTACAGAAGGATGCCAGTGTATACGAGGGGGATCTCTATATGCTAGAGATCAGGGCAAATGGAGAGTACAAGGAACCGTTATGCCACGGTACAACAGCAATAGTATTCATGTTAGGTGTCTTAATCTGACCACCTCGTGCCACCTTTAACACCTTCCGTACCAATCTACCCCTTTAAACCCCGTAGTGTTTTAACAGTGTTGTAGTATTGGAATATGTAAACTGGATGACTGACCAAAACCATGATATCAGTAAACATGTTGTAACTGTATAATCAGGAAAATGGAATATCAGGATAATGGATGAATATCCATGGTTTGATTCAGTCAAAATGAATATATTGTTAACTGGATTCAGGGATTCTTGTATTCAAATTTGTATTGGAATATGATTGAATATAGGTTGACTTGAATTATATTCAAGTCAGAATTAGTCAGACTCCAACCCGAGTCAGACTAAAAGAAAGATAATTTGAAGTTCAATATTAGTTAGGGGCCTTATTGTAATTTGTGAAACTTGAGGGGGTTTTATGTAAAAAGTACTTTTGTATAGTTTTCAAAATATACCTCAAGTATTTAATAATCATCTTTATTATTATAATGAATGTGAATTTTATTTGTGTTATTCTAGTGAATATATCCTAATAGAAGAATTAATTGTTTATTTGAAATTCGTGGTATTTTAATGTAACTTTTAATCTTGAATTTTAGGAAAAAGTGGAAACTTTATATTATAACAAAATAGGTGTTTAAATGATAATTATATATAATTAAACACATAAATAATTTTCTTTTATATGAATATTTTATTTACAAAAAGTCTCACGTTCCTTAAATATCGTATTTTAAACCTTTCGAGTCCGAATGCTCCTTGCGGAGGTCTGAATCTCGCACTACTAGCCTGCGGGTGCACGATGAACCGTACTATCCCTAACAGGTTCCCCAAAGATGGGTTGTAGCGGCACTTTGCTTAGGTTTTATAAATACTTTTCATTTAGGAAAACGGTTTTATAAATATAGGGTGTTTATTTGCAAAAGAGTATAGTTTCCGTATTTTAGTTATTAGGGTTTCCTAAGCCAACTAGCCTATTTCTAGGGTCTAAACGATGAGTCATTAGAAGCCTCAAATCGCCTCTTCACCGTCAATTGCGGCCAGATAAGTGTCAGGTAAGTGGGAAGGAACCACAGTCGTGGGCCTAATTAAAAACCACTAGCCTTAGACACACTTGCCTAGACCCACAAGACAGTTTAGATAA
This sequence comes from Agapanthus africanus, assembly GCA_030015575.1. Lineage (NCBI taxonomy): Eukaryota > Viridiplantae > Streptophyta > Magnoliopsida > Asparagales > Amaryllidaceae > Agapanthus > Agapanthus africanus. The sequence goes on from CM057343.1 coordinate 474,566,115, forward strand.
ACGATCGATGTCCATGACCAATCGTGCTTTCATTTTATATAAGATTTTATTTAAAAAAGTTTACAATTTAAAGATTTAACTAAAGGTTATAAAGGTTATGGTATTTTAGTGAAAAGTCCTGTAATTTCGTATTCTTTATTTTTGATATTTATCATTTAGGGTTATATTGAGTGTGTGTAAGGGTAGGTCATTACCCCGTGACTTATATTAGGTTTTGGTGAAGTTTAAAGGTGAAATAAGCTATGTTAAACCTAAAGGTATTAAAGTGCAAGAATACGGTATTCGTAAACGTTATCATTTCATGTGTGAAATTTCATTCAAATTGATTGAAACAAGTTTAGTTATCACAATAAACATGTTTAGGAGTGAGGTACTTGATTACATTAAGAAAAATGAACTTCATGGTATTTTAATGAAAGAAATACGGTTTTTTAAAGAACTTATCATTTCATGTGGAAAAGTGTGATTAAATTGGTTTAAGGGTGATTAATAGTCAACATGCATATGGGTAGATAATATGTATTAGGTGACAAGTGGAATTTTAAAGAAAAATCGAATCGGAAATCGGTTTGTCCGATTTCCGTCGGGTTCCAGAAATTCGTATTTTTTATATTAAAGAAAATGAAGGTAGAAGAGGTGGGACTTACAGGTTTAAACTCTTCTAAAGAGTAAAGAGAACTAGGGAGGAAGGCCGAGGGGAGATTACGTCGCCGGTTGCTCCAAAACGCGTCGTCGGAATTCCGTCAGAGCTTCGCCGGGAACTCGATTTCGAAGAACACTTCTTGTGGAAACTTTTGAGAGAGTGGCTCAAGATTTTGGGGGGTGAGAGGGTAGTGTGTAGGGTTGGTATTTATAGGGTTAGGCTAGGGTTAGGGTAGATGAAAAGTTAAAAATAAAAATATGATAAAATGTAATAAAAATGTATTAAAAGTGGAGTAATTGGGGGTTTTAAAGAGCTCTGGAAGTGGTATGAAGCTGAAACTTTGCAGGTGCGTAGGGAATACCAAAAGACACAACTTTCATGTTGTGACCCTCGCCGGAATCGGCCGAATCGGGGGTGACACGGCCGTGACTCGGTCGGATTACTGAGTCGGCCGAGTCAAGGCCGAGTTGGCCGATTCCCGACCGATTCCGGTGACCTGGATCTCTCCCGATGGTTCATCTACCCTCTGCAAGTGTTACATCTTTGGGTGTAGTGGGGTTTTTGTGAGATATGCACGTGTAAACTCTTGGTATTCTAAAGGTTTTTTAAAAAATCCATATTAAAAATAATGTGGGGTATGGGATTCGAACTCTGGTGGCTTGGTTCAGCAATGCAAGGTATTACCAATGAGCTACAAGCTCTTTCTTGTAATTATTGTAAGGAATTAAATATTTAAGTTGTTTCCAGCAACAACAATACTCCAATTGTACACTATTTTTAAAGCAAATTTTTGGTATACAAAATTGGAGTTGTTACAATCTACCCTCCTTACAAAAATTTCGTCCTCGAAATTTACAACTTTTATTTGAGGACTAGTTTATAAAAAGGTGCGGATATCTTGCACGCATCTCATCTTCCCTCTCCCACATGAATTCTCCTGGAGTGTCTTTCCTCCACATTACCCGGACCAAATTAACTTCTTTGTTCCGAAGTGTCTTCACTTTCCTGTCCAGGATCTCCACAGGTTGCTGCTCACAAGACAAATCGGGCTGTATCGTGAGCTCTGAATGATCAAGTACATGGCTGGGGTCACTCACATACCTTCTGAGTTGAGATATGTGGAACACGTTATGCACTCCTTCCAATGAAGGTGGAAGCGCTAATCGGTATGCCACTTCACCGACTCGTTCGAGTATATCGAATGGTCCAATGTATCTCGGACTCAACTTTCCCCGTCTCCCAAATCTGATCACTCCGCGGTTCGGAGATATCTTCAAGAATACATAATCTCCTGGCTGGAACTCCAAGTGTCGTCTCTTCGCATCAGCCCAATGTTTCTGTCTATCTTGGGCTATGCGCATTCTTTCTCTGATAGTACGAACCACATCAACGGTCGCTACTATCATCTCTGGTTCAAGGAGTTCCCTATCTCCGATGTCGTCCCAACTTAATGGCGATCGACACTTCCTTCCATATAATCTGCAAAAGGTGCCATTCCTATGCTTGCTTGGTAGCTGTTGTTGTACGCGAACTCCACAAGATGCAAGTGATCTTCCCACGATCCTTTGAAGTCGAGCATACATGCTCTGAGCATATCCTCCAAGATCTGAATAGTTCGTTCCGACTGACCATCTGTTTGTGGATGATAAGCCGTGCTGAAGTTCAGACTTGTTCCCAAGCTAGCTTGCAGACTCTGCCAAAATTGTGATCGGAACCTGGTGTCACGATCGGAGACAATGCAGACCGGTACTCCATGAAGTCTCACAATTTCCTGTATGAGTTCATGGGTATCAGAGATAGTACATTATGAAGAGTTTTTAAATCTAAATTAGATTATTACCTCTATGTACTTCTTTGCTAATGTCTCAGTTGATTGGCCAACTCGAAATAGGATGAAGTGAGCCGACTTTGTGAGTCGATCCACAATGACCCAAATCGCATCGTTACCCTTTGTGCTGCGAGGAAGAGCAGTTACAAAGTCCATCGTGATGTGCTGCCACTTCCATTCTGGGATTGGTAACGGTTGAAGTAGTCCAGCTGTCCTATGATGTTCAGCCTTTACCTGCTGACACACGAAACATTTTGCGACACTCCTGGCTACTTCACGCTTCATTCCATGCCACCAATAATTCTGACGTAGATCTTTGTACATTTTGGTACCTCCAGGATGTACTGAATAGGGAGAGCTGTGAGCTTCTTTCATTAACTCTTACCGAACAGGACCTTTTGGTACACACAATCTGCTGCCGTATCTCAAAGATCCGTCTTCATGGATGATGAAATCTGTTCTGAGTCCATTCTCCTCTTGTTCTCTGATCTTTTGCAACTTAGCATCGCTGGCTTGAGCTGCTTTGATCTGATTGACAATAGTTGATTGAACTTGTAGATTCATCAAATTTGAAACATCACCTGGCATGACTAGTTCGATCTCCATCTGATGTAGGTCTTGCTGAAACTTCCACTGTGCGGTGAGATTCATTGCTAATGGTTGGCGACTAAGAGCATCAGGTACTACGTTCACCTTTCCTGGATGATATTGCAAATTGATGTCGAAGTCCGCCATAAGTTCTAACCATCTTCTCTGCCGCATATTCAATTCCTTCTGAGTAAACACATACTTCAGACTTTTGTGATCTGTGTAGATGTTCACTCGTTCACCAAGTAAGTAGTGGCGCCAAATCTTGAGAGCAAAAATAACAGCTGCCAACTCTAGATCATGCGTCGGATAATTGCGCTCATGAGTCTTCAGTTGTCTTGAAGCATAAGCCACAACCTTACCGTGCTGATGTAGAACACATCCTAATCCCTTACCGGATGCATCGCAATGCACTTCGAATCCTCCAGATTGATCCGGTATGACGAGAATAGGTGCAGATGTCAGTCTTGACTTGAGTTCTACGAAAGCTTGCTCGCATGCTTCTGACCACACAAATTCCTCATCTTTTCGTGTGAGCTTGGTCAGGGGTGTTGCTATCTTCGAAAAGCCTTCAATGAATCTTCTGTAATATCCAGCTAAACCCAAGAAACTCCGAATATCCTTCACTGATTTTGGTGTAGGCCATTCGCTGACTGCTGAAACTTTTGCTGGATCCACAGAAATCCCTTCTCCTGATACGATGTGTCCAAGAAAACCAACTTGTTTTAGCCAAAACTCGCACTTGCTGTACTTGGCATAAAGCTTATGTTGTCGAAGTGTTTCCAGGACAATTCGTAAGTGCTCCGCATGCTCTTTCCGATTCTTAGAATATACCAGGATGTCGTCGATGAAGATGACAACGAACCTGTCTAAATACTCCCGGAAAACTTGGTTCATAAGGTTCATGAAGATTGCTGGTGCATTGGTCACTCCAAATGACATTACTAGAAATTCGTAATGTCCATAACGAGTTCTGAAAGCTGTTTTGTGAATATCAGCCTCCTTGACCTTCACTTGATGATATCCTGAACGAAGATCTAGTTTAGAGAAGACACAAGATCCACTTAGCTGATCGAATAAATCGTCGATGCGCGGGAGCGGATACTTGTTTTTTATAGTAACTTCGTTCAAGGCCCTATAGTCGATGCACATTCTGTATGAACCTTCCTTCTTCTTCACCAACAGTACAGGTGCTCCCCAACTTGAAGTGCTGGGACGAATCCATCCTTTCGCCAGTAATTCGTCCAACTGTGTTCGTACTTCCTTCAATCCTTCCGGACTTAGTCTATAGGGTGCTTTGATTACTGGTTGTGCTCCTGGTACTAAGTCAATACTGAATTCAAGAGTTCAATCAGGAGGCAAACCTGATATATCGTCAGGGAATACATCATCAAACTCTCGAACTACCTCCGGTCTTGTTTCTTCTAATGCATGAGCTGCTGCAACTACTGCTTCCCTTGGCTTTGCTTTGTAAGTGCTTGGTTCTAGTGTACGATCTCCACTCTTGAAATAGAAGACCGGATGATCTGGAATCTCAAATACTACCCTCCTTTGACGACAGTCGATGGTAGTATAAAAGGTTCCAAGCCAGTCCATTCCTAGAACCACATCGAAGTTTGGTATGTCCAGTACTTTGAAGTCGGCGTAAAACTCTCGACTGCAGACGATGACTGGACACATGCTGTATCTCATAGTTGCCTTTAGAACACCATTTCCAGAACTGACGTTCCAGCTGGATACAAGCGGTGAGACTGGAATCGCATGGGTTCGGACAAACCGTTGCGACATAAAGCAGTGGGATGCCCCAGTATCAAACAGTGCAAGTGCAGGTAGTGAAGCTACTAGGATTGTACCTAAGGTATATGGGATAGGTTTTAGGTATAGGGAAAGTGTGTAGGTAAACAAAACTAAAAGATAAATTTGAGAAAGTAGGTTTACCAGTAATGACTTGGCCAGTGGCCTCAGCTTCTTCAACAGACATCATGAACGCCTGGCGCTTCGGCACATTCCTCCTGGCCTGAGGAGCATTCCTCTGAACGTTCCTTTGTGCTTGATGGAACTGTCGAGGAGGTGGTGCAGCTTGTGGTCCCCTAGGTGGTGCAAGCAGTGCAAGTCTAGCAGCAGGTGCCGGAAGAGCTGGTCGCTGCTGATAAGTATTTGCTGGCCGGAATGCAGCAACCGAGTTCTGCCTTTGAGGACAAGATCCAATATCATGAGTGGCTGAACCGCAGATCAAGCAAAGGCGGTTGGCTCGACGGCAATCCTTCATCATATGCCCCTTTCTCTTGCAGTAGGTGCAAAAGGCTGGGCTAGGACGATGAGTTGGTACTCCGGGTCACCTTGGCACGAAGGGTGGTCTGGACATGGCTCCACCTGCCATCTGGTTGGCAGGGCGCTTGACTCCTACAGAGTGAGGTCTTCCCTTCTCTTTTATCACTGCCTCGTAACCGCGGGCAGCTTCAAGGGCTTCCTCATGAGTCAAAAACTTTTCGGTGGCTAGAGCAGCCTTGATCTCGGTGTCCAAACCTTGCTGAAAACGACGGGCTCTGATCTCGTCCGTCGGTATCAGGTGTGCCGCGAATCGGCTCAACATAGTGAACTCAGCATCATATTCATCTACTGATTTCTCCCACATTGATCCTTGCTGTAGATGAATAAATTGCTGCTCCATAGCGAACCTGGCGGTCACAGGGAAATATTTCGCGTCAAACTTCTCGCGAAATGTTTTCCATTCAATCGGCTGTGCCAGACGGGTTTCTTCCGCCTTCCACCAATTACGAGCGTTATCCGTGAGCTGTAGCTTCGCTACACGGACCCAAGCATTATCTGGCACTTGAGCTGCTGCCAGATCGTCTTCAATACTTTGTGCCCATTCTTCTGCTTCGAGAGGGCTTCCTTTACCCGAGAATTGCTTTGGGTGCAAAGCTCTGAATTGTTTTATTCCCGGTGCATCTGCCTCAGGACGACTCAGAAGTTGTTGCTGTCCCTCTAGCAGACTGCGGATCGCATCGAATAGCATGGTTTGCTCAGTGGATGGTGCGGAAACAACTGGAGTGAGAGGTAGTGCTGAAGGGGTATTGTTGGTGTTGGTGCTGGTGTTGTTCGGGGAATCCATAACCCTGAAGAAAAATTTGGATTAGGACAGATTCAAATACATGAAATGATAAGATTCAAGGAATAAAGACTTGTAAGATTCAAAGAACATGAATCGTAAAGAATGTTTTAGTTGCTGTTTCTTGTGTTATATTGCTTAGGTTGTTCACGCAGACCAGAACTGCATGACAGGGATTCACACAGCTCTGACCTGCATGGGCAACCAACAAAACCTGTCACGCCCCGCTTCCCAGTGTACGGCGAAGTGGACGTGACGAGGCCCGCTATGTATGTACTCAGAAGTACATACGCTAAGCGTAACTAAGCAATATAAAATAATCACAAGAGACAAATGATATTGAAATAACAGCAACTTTTATTAATATCATTCTTTGTACAATGCATGAAATGAAAATACAACTGGAATGGAAAAGCAATGCCTAAACAGTGGCATAATAATAAAAGGAAATACTGGAAAGAACAAAGTACAATTATCTAGAGCTCTGGGTCTTCTTGGAACTGCTCCAAATCTTCACTTGTGGGCTCGGTCTTAACTTGGTCCAACGCACCTGACAACATTCAAAGAAGAAAGAAATAGAATGTCGTCAGCGAACAGGTCGCTCGGTAAGTCCCAAAGAAAAGAAGAATGAGAATGGCAGAGTAGCAGTATTTTCTAAAGTATTATGTTGTTGAATATTATGGAATATTGTTTACCGCCGTTGTTTGTAGCTTGGTACAGAAGGATGCCAGTGTATACGAGAGGGATCTCTATATGCTAGAGATCAGGGCAAATGGAGAGTACAAGGAACCGTTATGCCACGGTACAACAGCAATAGTATTCATGTTAGGTGTCTTAATCTGACCACCTCGTGCCACCTTTAACACCTTCCGTACCAATCTACCCCTTTAAACCCCGTAGTGTTTTAACAGTGTTGTAGTATTGGAATATGTAAACTGGATGACTGACCAAAACAATGATATCAGTAAACATGTTGTAACTGTATAATCAGGAAAATGGAATATCAGGATAATGGATGAATATCCATGGTTTGATTCAGTCAAAATGAATATATTGTTAACTGGATTCAGGGATTCTTGTATTCAAATTTGTATTGGAATATGATTGAATATAGGTTGACTTGAATTATATTCAAGTCAGAATTAGTCAGACTCCAACCCGAGTCAGACTAAAAGAAAGATAATTTGAAGTTCAATATTAGTTAGGGGCCTTATTGTAATTTGTGAAACTTAAGGGGGTTTTATGTAAAAAGTACTTTTGTATAGTTTTCAAAATATACCTCAAGTATTTAATAATCATCTTTATTATTATAATGAATGTGAATTTTATTTGTGTTATTCTAGTGAATATATCCTAATAGAAGAATTAATTGTTTATTTGAAATTCGTGGTATTTTAATGTAACTTTTAATCTTGAATTTTAGGAAAAAGTGGAAACTTTATATTATAACAAAATAGGTGTTTAAATGATAATTATATATAATTAAACACATAAATAATTTTCTTTTATATGAATATTTTATTTACAAAAAGTCTCACGTTCCTTAAATATCGTATTTTAAACCTTTCGAGTCCGAATGCTCCTTGCGGAGGTCTGAATCTCGCACTACTAGCCTGCGGGTGCACGATGAACCGTACTATCCCTAACAGGTTCCCCAAAGATGGGTTGTAGCGGCACTTTTCTTAGGTTTTATAAATACTTTTCATTTAGGAAAACGGTTTTATAAATATAGGGTGTTTATTTGCAAAAGAGTATAGTTTCCGTATTTTAGTTATTAGGGTTTCCTAAGCCAACTAGCCTATTTCTAGGGTCTAAACGATGAGTCATTAGAAGCCTCAAATCGCCTCTTCACCGTCAATTGCGGCCAGATAAGTGTCAGGTAAGTGGGAAGGAACCACAGTCGTGGGCCTAATTAAAAACCACTAGCCTTAGACACACTTGCCTAGACCCACAAGACAGTTTAGATAAACGATCGATGTCCATGACCAATCGTGCTTTCATTTTATATAAGATTTTATTTAAAAAAGTTTACAATTTAAAGATTTAACTAAAGGTTATAAAGGTTATGGTATTTTAGTGAAAAGTCCTGTAATTTCGTATTCTTTATTTTTGATATTTATCATTTAGGGTTATATTGAGTGTGTGTAAGGGTAGGTCATTACCCCGTGACTTATATTAGGTTTTGGTGAAGTTTAAAGGTGAAATAAGCTATGTTAAACCTAAAGGTATTAAAGTGCAAGAATACGGTATTCGTAAACGTTATCATTTCATGTGTGAAATTTCATTCAAATTGATTGAAACAAGTTTAGTTATCACAATAAACATGTTTAGGAGTGAGGTACTTGATTACATTAAGAAAAATGAACTTCATGGTATTTTAATGAAAGAAATACGGTTTTTTAAAGAACTTATCATTTCATGTGGAAAAGTGTGATTAAATTGGTTTAAGGGTGATTAATAGTCAACATGCATATGGGTAGATAATATGTATTAGGTGACAAGTGGAATTTTAAAGAAAAATCGAATCGGAAATCGGTTTGTCCGATTTCCGTCGGGTTCCAGAAATTCGTATTTTTTATATTAAAGAAAATGAAGGTAGAAGAGGTGGGACTTACAGGTTTAAACTCTTCTAAAGAGTAAAGAGAACTAGGGAGGAAGGCCGAGGGGAGATTACGTCGCCGGTTGCTCCAAAACGCGTCGTCGGAATTCCGTCAGAGCTTCGCCGGGAACTCGATTTCGAAGAACACTTCTTGTGGAAACTTTTGAGAGAGTGGCTCAAGATTTTGGGGGGTGAGAGGGTAGTGTGTAGGGTTGGTATTTATAGGGTTAGGCTAGGGTTAGGGTAGATGAAAAGTTAAAAATAAAAATATGATAAAATGTAATAAAAATGTATTAAAAGTGGAGTAATTGGGGGTTTTAAAGAGCTCTGGAAGTGGTATGAAGCTGAAACTTTGCAGGTGCGTAGGGAATACCAAAAGACACAACTTTCATGTTGTGACCCTCGCCGGAATCGGCCGAATCGGGGGTGACACGGCCGTGACTCGGTCGGATTACTGAGTCGGCCGAGTCAAGGCCGAGTTGGCCGATTCCCGACCGATTCCGGTGACCTGGATCTCTCCCGATGGTTCATCTACCCTCTGCAAGTGTTACATCTTTGGGTGTAGTGGGGTTTTTGTGAGATATGCACGTGTAAACTCTTGGTATTCTAAAGGTTTTTTAAAAAATCCATATTAAAAATAATGTGGGGTATGGGATTCGAACTCTGGTGGCTTGGTTCAGCAATGCAAGGTATTACCAATGAGCTACAAGCTCTTTCTTGTAATTATTGTAAGGAATTAAATATTTAAGTTGTTTCCAGCAACAACAATACTCCAATTGTACACTATTTTTAAAGCAAATTTTTGGTATACAAAATTGGAGTTGTTACAATCTACCCTCCTTACAAAAATTTCGTCCTCGAAATTTACAACTTTTATTTGAGGACTAGTTTATAAAAAGGTGCGGATATCTTGCACGCATCTCATCTTCCCTCTCCCACATGAATTCTCCTGGAGTGTCTTTCCTCCACATTACCCGGACCAAATTAACTTCTTTGTTCCGAAGTGTCTTCACTTTCCTGTCCAGGATCTCCACAGGTTGCTGCTCACAAGACAAATCGGGCTGTATCGTGAGCTCTGAATGATCAAGTACATGGCTGGGGTCACTCACATACCTTCTGAGTTGAGATATGTGGAACACGTTATGCACTCCTTCCAATGAAGGTGGAAGCGCTAATCGGTATGCCACTTCACCGACTCGTTCGAGTATATCGAATGGTCCAATGTATCTCGGACTCAACTTTCCCCGTCTCCCAAATCTGATCACTCCGCGGTTCGGAGATATCTTCAAGAATACATAATCTCCTGGCTGGAACTCCAAGTGTCGTCTCTTCGCATCAGCCCAATGTTTCTGTCTATCTTGGGCTATGTGCATTCTTTCTCTGATAGTACGAACCACATCAACGGTCGCTACTATCATCTCTGGTTCAAGGAGTTCCCTATCTCCGATGTCGTCCCAACTTAATGGCGATCGACACTTCCTTCCATATAATCTGCAAAAGGTGCCATTCCTATGCTTGCTTGGTAGCTGTTGTTGTACGCGAACTCCACAAGATGCAAGTGATCTTCCCACGATCCTTTGAAGTCGAGCATACATGCTCTGAGCATATCCTCCAAGATCTGAATAGTTCGTTCCGACTGACCATCTGTTTGTGGATGATAAGCCGTGCTGAAGTTCAGACTTGTTCCCAAGCTAGCTTGCAGACTCTGCCAAAATTGTGATCGGAACCTGGTGTCACGATCGGAGACAATGCAGACCGGTACTCCATGAAGTCTCACAATTTCCTGTATGAGTTCATGGGTATCAGAGATAGTACATTATGAAGAGTTTTTAAATCTAAATTAGATTATTACCTCTATGTACTTCTTTGCTAATGTCTCAGTTGATTGGCCAACTCGAAATAGGATGAAGTGAGCCGACTTTGTGAGTCGATCCACAATGACCCAAATCGCATCGTTACCCTTTGTGCTGCGAGGAAGAGCAGTTACAAAGTCCATCGTGATGTGCTGCCACTTCCATTCTGGGATTGGTAACGGTTGAAGTAGTCCAGCTGTCCTATGATGTTCAGCCTTTACCTGCTGACACACGAAACATTTTGCGACACTCCTGGCTACTTCACGCTTCATTCCATGCCACCAATAATTCTGACGTAGATCTTTGTACATTTTGGTACCTCCAGGATGTACTGAATAGGGAGAGCTGTGAGCTTCTTTCATTAACTCTTACCGAACAGGACCTTTTGGTACACACAATCTGCTGCCGTATCTCAAAGATCCGTCTTCATGGATGATGAAATCTGTTCTGAGTCCATTCTCCTCTTGTTCTCTGATCTTTTGCAACTTAGCATCGCTGGCTTGAGCTGCTTTGATCTGATTGACAATAGTTGATTGAACTTGTAGATTCATCAAATTTGAAACATCACCTGGCATGACTAGTTCGATCTCCATCTGATGTAGGTCTTGCTGAAACTTCCACTGTGCGGTGAGATTCATTGCTAATGGTTGGCGACTAAGAGCATCAGGTACTACGTTCACCTTTCCTGGATGATATTGCAAATTGATGTCGAAGTCCGCCATAAGTTCTAACCATCTTCTCTGCCGCATATTCAATTCCTTCTGAGTAAACACATACTTCAGACTTTTGTGATCTGTGTAGATGTTCACTCGTTCACCAAGTAAGTAGTGGCGCCAAATCTTGAGAGCAAAAATAACAGCTGCCAACTCTAGATCATGCGTCGGATAATTGCGCTCATGAGTCTTCAGTTGTCTTGAAGCATAAGCAACAACCTTACCGTGCTGATGTAGAACACATCCTAATCCCTTACCGGATGCATCGCAATGCACTTCGAATCCTCCAGATTGATCCGGTATGACGAGAATAGGTGCAGATGTCAGTCTTGACTTGAGTTCTACGAAAGCTTGCTCGCATGCTTCTGACCACACAAATTCCTCATCTTTTCGTGTGAGCTTGGTCAGGGGTGTTGCTATCTTCGAAAAGCCTTCAATGAATCTTCTGTAATATCCAGCTAAACCCAAGAAACTCCGAATATCCTTCACTGATTTTGGTGTAGGCCATTCGCTGACTGCTGAAACTTTTGCTGGATCCACAGAAATCCCTTCTCCTGATACGATGTGTCCAAGAAAACCAACTTGTTTTAGCCAAAACTCGCACTTGCTGTACTTGGCATAAAGCTTATGTTGTCGAAGTGTTTCCAGGACAATTCGTAAGTGCTCCGCATGCTCTTTCCGATTCTTAGAATATACCAGGATGTCGTCGATGAAGATGACAACGAACCTGTCTAAATACTCCCGGAAAACTTGGTTCATAAGGTTCATGAAGATTGCTGGTGCATTGGTCACTCCAAATGGCATTACTAGAAATTCGTAATGTCCATAACGAGTTCTGAAAGCTGTTTTGTGAATATCAGCCTCTTTGACCTTCACTTGATGATATCCTGAACGAAGATCTAGTTTAGAGAAGACACAAGATCCACTTAGCTGATCGAATAAATCGTCGATGCGCGGGAGCGGATACTTGTTTTTTATAGTAACTTCGTTCAAGGCCCTATAGTCGATGCACATTCTGTATGAACCTTCCTTCTTCTTCACCAACAGTACAGGTGCTCCCCAACTTGAAGTGCTGGGACGAATCCATCCTTTCGCCAGTAATTCGTCCAACTGTGTTCGTACTTCCTTCAATCCTTCCGAACTTAGTCTATAGGGTGCTTTGATTACTGGTTGTGCTCCTGGTACTAAGTCAATACTGAATTCAAGAGTTCAATCAGGAGGCAAACCTGATATATCGTCAGGGAATACATCATCAAACTCTCGAACTACCTCCGGTCTTGTTTCTTCTAATGCATGAGCTGCTGCAACTACTGCTTCCCTTGGCTTTGCTTTGTAAGTGCTTGGTTCTAGTGTACGATCTCCACTCTTGAAATAGAAGACCGGATGATCTGGAATCTCAAATACTACCCTCCTTTGACGACAGTCGATGGTAGTATAAAAGGTTCCAAGCCAGTCCATTCCTAGAACCACATCGAAGTTTGGTATGTCCAGTACTTTGAAGTCGGCGTAAAACTCTCGACTGCAGACGATGACTGGACACATGCTGTATCTCATAGTTGCCTTTAGAACACCATTTCCAGAACTGACGTTCCAGCTGGATACAAGCGGTGAGACTGGAATCGCATGGGTTCGGACAAACCGTTGCGACATAAAGCAGTGGGATGCCCCAGTATCAAACAGTGCAAGTGCAGGTAGTGAAGCTACTAGGATTGTACCTAAGGTATATGGGATAGGTTTTAGGTATAGGGAAAGTGTGTAGGTAAACAAAACTAAAAGATAAATTTGAGAAAGTAGGTTTACCAGTAATGACTTGGCCAGTGGCCTCAGCTTCTTCAACAGACATCATGAACGCCTGGCGCTTCGGCACATTCCTCCTGGCCTGAGGAGCATTCCTCTGAACGTTCCTTTGTGCTTGATGGAACTGTCAAGGAGGTGGTGCAGCTTGTGGTCCCCTAGGTGGTGCAAGCAGTGCAAGTTTAGCAGCAGGTGCCGGAAGAGCTGGTCGCTGCTGATAAGTATTTGCTGGCCGGAATGCAGCAACCGAGTTCTGCCTTTGAGGACAAGATCCAATATCATGAGTGGCTGAACCGCAGATCAAGCAAAGGCGGTTGGCTCGACGGCAATCCTTCATCATATGCCCCTTTCTCTTGCAGTAGGTGCAAAAGGCTGGGCTAGGACGATGAGTTGGTACTCCGGGTCACCTTGGCACGAAGGGTGGTCTGGACATGGCTCCACCTGCCATCTGGTTGGCAGGGCGCTTGACTCCTACAGAGTGAGGTCTTCCCTTCTCTTTTATCACTGCCTCGTAACCGCGGGCAGCTTCAAGGGCTTCCTCATGAGTCAAAAACTTTTCGGTGGCTAGAGCAGCCTTGATCTCGGTGTCCAAACCTTGCTGAAAACGACGGGCTCTGATCTCGTCCGTCGGTATCAGGTGTGCCGCGAATCGGCTCAACATAGTGAACTCAGCATCATATTCATCTACTGATTTCTCCCACATTGATCCTTGCTGTAGATGAATAAATTGCTGCTCCATAGCGAACCTGGCGGTCACAGGGAAATATTTCGCGTCAAACTTCTCGCGAAATGTTTTCCATTCAATCGGCTGTGCCAGACGGGTTTCTTCCGCCTTCCACCAATTACGAGCGTTATCCGTGAGCTGTAGCTTCGCTACACGGACCCAAGCATTATCTGGCACTTGAGCTGCTGCCAGATCGTCTTCAATACTTTGTGCCCATTCTTCTGCTTCGAGAGGGCTTCCTTTACCCGAGAATTGCTTTGGGTGCAAAGCTCTGAATTGTTTTATTCCCGGTGCATCTGCCTCAGGACGACTCAGAAGTTGTTGCTGTCCCTCTAGCAGACTGCGGATCGCATCGAATAGCATGGTTTGCTCAGTGGATGGTGCGGAAACAACTGGAGTGAGAGGTAGTGCTGAAGGGGTATTGTTGGTGTTGGTGCTGGTGTTGTTCGGGGAATCCATAACCCTGAAGAAAAATTTGGATTAGGACAGATTCAAATACATGAAATGATAAGATTCAAGGAATAAAGACTTGTAAGATTCAAAGAACATGAATCGTAAAGAATGTTTTAGTTGCTGTTTCTTGTGTTATATTGCTTAGGTTGTTCACGCAGACCAGAACTGCATGACAGGGATTCACACAGCTCTGACCTGCATGGGCAACCAACAAAACCTGTCACGCCCCGCTTCCCAGTGTACGGCGAAGTGGACGTGATGAGGCCCGCTATGTATGTACTCAGAAGTACATACGCTAAGCGTAACTAAGCAATATAAAATAATCACAAGAGACAAATGATATTGAAATAACAGCAACTTTTATTAATATCATTCTTTGTACAATGCATGAAATGAAAATACAACTGGAATGGAAAAGCAATGCCTAAACAGTGGCATAATAATAAAAGGAAATACTGGAAAGAACAAAGTACAATTATCTAGAGCTCTGGGTCTTCTTGGAACTGCTCCAAATCTTCACTTGTGGGCTCGGTCTTAACTTGGTCCAACGCACCTGACAACATTCAAAGAAGAAAGAAATAGAATGTCGTCAGCGAACAGGTCGCTCGGTAAGTCCCAAAGAAAAGAAGAATGAGAATGGCAGAGTAGCAGTATTTTCTAAAGTATTATGTTGTTGAATATTATGGAATATTGTTTACCGCCGTTGTTTGTAGCTTGGTACAGAAGGATGCCAGTGTATACGAGGGGGATCTCTATATGCTAGAGATCAGGGCAAATGGAGAGTACAAGGAACCGTTATGCCACGGTACAACAGCAATAGTATTCATGTTAGGTGTCTTAATCTGACCACCTCGTGCCACCTTTAACACCTTCCGTACCAATCTACCCCTTTAAACCCCGTAGTGTTTTAACAGTGTTGTAGTATTGGAATATGTAAACTGGATGACTGACCAAAACAATGATATCAGTAAACATGTTGTAACTGTATAATCAGGAAAATGGAATATCAGGATAATGGATGAATATCCATGGTTTGATTCAGTCAAAATGAATATATTGTTAACTGGATTCAGGGATTCTTGTATTCAAATTTGTATTGGAATATGATTGAATATAGGTTGACTTGAATTATATTCAAGTCAGAATTAGTCAGACTCCAACCCGAGTCAGACTAAAAGAAAGATAATTTGAAGTTCAATATTAGTTAGGGGCCTTATTGTAATTTGTGAAACTTAAGGGGGTTTTATGTAAAAAGTACTTTTGTATAGTTTTCAAAATATACCTCAAGTATTTAATAATCATCTTTATTATTATAATGAATGTGAATTTTATTTGTGTTATTCTAGTGAATATATCCTAATAGAAGAATTAATTGTTTATTTGAAATTCGTGGTATTTTAATGTAACTTTTAATCTTGAATTTTAGGAAAAAGTGGAAACTTTATATTATAACAAAATAGGTGTTTAAATGATAATTATATATAATTAAACACATAAATAATTTTCCTTTTTATGAATATTTTATTTACAAAAAGTCTCACGTTCTTTAAATATCGTATTTTAAACCTTTCGAGTCCGAATGCTCCTTGCGGAGGTCTGAATCTCGCACTACTAGCCTGCGGGTGCACGATGAACCGTACTATCCCTAACAGGTTCCCCAAAGATGGGTTGTAGCGGCACTTTTCTTAGGTTTTATAAATACTTTTCATTTAGGAAAACGGTTTTATAAATATAGGGTGTTTATTTGCAAAAGAGTATAGTTTACGTATTTTAGTTATTAGGGTTTCCGAAGCCAACTAGCCTATTTCTAGGGTCTAAACGATGAGTCATTAGAAGCCTCAAATCGCCTCTTCACCGTCAATTGCGGCCAGATAAGTGTCAGGTAAGTGGGAAGGAACCACAGTCGTGGGCCTAATTAAAAACCACTAGCCTTAGACACACTTGCCTAGACCCACAAGACAGTTTAGATAAACGATCGATGTCCATGACCAATCGTGCTTTCATTTTATATAAGATTTTATTTAGAAAAGTTTACAATTTAAAGTTTTAACTAAAGGTTATAAAGGTTATGGTATTTTAGTGAAAAGTCCTGTAATTTCGTATTCTTTATTTTTGATATTTATCATTTAGGGTTATATTGAGTGTGTGTAAGGGTAGGTCATTACCCCGTGACTTATATTAGGTTTTGGTGAAGTTTAAAGGTGAAATAAGCTATGTTAAACCTAAAGGTATTAAAGTGCAAGAATACGGTATTCGTAAACGTTATCATTTCATGTGTGAAATTTCATTCAAATTGATTGAAACAAGTTTAGTTATCACAATAAACATGTTTAGGAGTGAGGTACTTGATTACATTAAGAAAAATGAACTTCATGGTATTTTAATGAAAGAAATACGGTTTTTTAAAGAACTTATCATTTCATGTGGAAAAGTGTGATTAAATTGGTTTAAGGGTGATTAATAGTCAACATGCATATGGGTAGATAATATGTATTAGGTGACAAGTGGAATTTTAAAGAAAAATCGAATCGGAAATCGGTTTGTCCGATTTCCGTCGGGTTCCAGAAATTCGTATTTTTTATATTAAAGAAAATGAAGGTAGAAGAGGTGGGACTTACAGGTTTAAACTCTTCTAAAGAGTAAAGATAACTAGGGAGGAAGGCCGAGGGGAGATTACGTCGCCGGTTGCTCCAAAACGCGTCGTCGGAATTCCGTCAGAGCTTCGCCGGGAACTCGATTTCGAAGAACACTTCTTGTGGAAACTTTTGAGAGAGTGGCTCAAGATTTTGGGGGGTGAGAGGGTAGTGTGTAGGGTTGGTATTTATAGGGTTAGGCTAGGGTTAGGGTAGATGAAAAGTTAAAAATAAAAATATGATAAAATGTAATAAAAATGTATTAAAAGTGGAGTAATTGGGGGTTTTAAAGAGCTTTGGAAGTTTTATGAGGCTGAAACTTTGCAGGTGCGTAGGGAATACCAAAAGACACAACTTTCATGTTGTGACCCTCGCCGGAATCGGCCGAATCGGAGGTGACTCGGCCGTGACTCGGTCGGTTTACTGAGTCGGCCGAGTCAAGGCCGAGTTGGACGATTCCCGACCGATTCCGGTGACCTGGATCTCCCCCGACGGTTCATCTACCCTCTGCAACTGTTACATCTTTGGGTGTAGTGGGGTTTTTGTGAGATATGCACGTGTAAACTCTTGGTATTCTAAAGGTTTTTTAAAAAATCCATATTAAAAATAATGTGGGGTATGGGATTCGAACTCTGGTGGCTTGGTTCAGCAATGCAAGGTATTACCAATGAGCTACAAGATCTTTCTTGTAATTATTGTAAGGAATTAAATATTTAAGTTGTTTCCAGCAACAACAATACTCCAATTGTACACTATTTTTAAAGCAAATTTTTGGTATACAAAATTGGAGTTGTTACAATTATGCTACCGCATCGCGGTAACAATTTTCTCCTTCTCCAGATGGTCACTTCGTGCCGTGGGTGTTTGTTTTGTGTTTGGTTGCCCGTGGATTGTATATGGAGACTAAGTTATATTGTCGCCCGTAGGGCGTAAATTAGTCCAAATCCGTATTTTCTTAGATTTGGGTTTGGGGGTTGGGTTTAAGGATACGTTAGTCTCATTTGAGACTAAGATCAACTTAAACGTATGTTAAGGATACGTTAGTCTAATTTTACGCTAAGATCAACTTAACGGGATCGTTTAGATCCGACAAGAGAGCAATTGGGCTCTATCGTCTAGTTTAATGACATTGCGGTCGATTACCAGTTTAAGGACCTGGTGGTCCAGTGTTAGTTTTAAGACATCGCGGTTGAGGTTAAGGACATCATAGTCCATGAGTTTAAGGACCCCACAGTCCATTGTTAGTTTTAAGACATCGCGGTCAAGGTTAAGGATATCATAGTCCGTGGAATTAAGGACTCCACAGTCCAATGTTAGTTTTAAGACATTGCTGTCGAAGTTAAGGACATCATAGTCCATGAGTTTTAGGACCCCACAGTCCGTTGTTAGTTTTAAGACATTGCGATCGAGGTTAAAGACATCAAAGTCCATGAGTTTAAGGACCCCACAGTCCGTGACATGTATGGTTGTTGGGACCCGTCACCTCTTTGAAGACGTTGAGGGATTACAACGACAAATATCAAAGGGATGAAGAGATGTACCCTTGAACCAAGGTGGATTGAATGATCTGTAGCCCAATTTGGAACCGAGACCAATTAATTATATTATGAGCACATTGGCTCAGTTAGGTCTGGATTGAGGACTTATGGCCAATTTGGGCTAAGTCCAATTGAGTTTGACATATTGACCCTTTGTTGGACCATTAGTCTACTTGTCTGGGTTCAAGCCCCCATTATCTAGCAATGCTAAACATTTTTATCTTTGATTT
Organism: Agapanthus africanus; assembly: GCA_030015575.1. Classification (NCBI taxonomy): domain Eukaryota; kingdom Viridiplantae; phylum Streptophyta; class Magnoliopsida; order Asparagales; family Amaryllidaceae; genus Agapanthus; species Agapanthus africanus. The sequence continues at coordinate 474,584,823 of CM057343.1, forward strand.
CCTCAATTTTGGGATTCATTTGGAGGAGGGACTTTTGCCTCTGGAAAATTAGCCAATTTGGCTGAAAGTAGTGTTAAACACTGAAGAACAATAGTGTTAAACTTTGGAGACAGAACTCTCAAATTAGTGTTAAACACTAAAAGACCAGCAGTGTTAAACACTGGAAATATGGAGTCCCAAATTAGTGTTAAACACTAGAAAATAACAGTGTCAAACACTGGAAATAAGATTTTCAAATTAGTGTTAAACACTCAAAGATAATCAGTGTTAAACACTGGGAATAAATCTCTCGAATGAGTGTTAAACACTAAAGGGGAAGGGGTCACGTATGGACACGTGAGGGCGCCTAAAGGTGGGGTCAGATTCCTTTTCCTCGTTCTGCAATTAAGTGTTAAACACCTTTTGTTTTATGTTATCACGTGCTGATACGTGGTGGAGAATTATGCACTGATTATTAACGCACTTGCTAAGGGGTTACGTGGGGACACGTGAGAGCGCCCTAAACCTTAGGTTTCCTTTGCTTTTATCTCTGTGTTTTAGAGGTCATGTAGGAGCACGTGAGGCATTGCCTTAAAGCTTTTTCCTTCTCATTTTTGGGGATCTTTTCAGGGGTCACGTGGGGACACGTGACCTTAGTCCTTTTCATGCACAGAGATCTTTTAAGTCTCCTTATTTTATTCCGAGAATTAAATTCTCTGTAGGGTTAAACCCTAATTATGACTTTGGAGGAATTAAATTCCTATTGTGAAAGAATTAAATTCTTATGTAGAGTTAAACCCTAATTTCTTTTAGAGGAATTAAATTCCCATATATGTAAAAGAATTAGATTCTTGTATAGGGTGAAACCCTAACTTCATTTTTAAGAGGAATTAAATTCCTGTGAATTTGAGAGAATTAAATTCTCAATTAGGGTTAAACCCTAATTCTGTCCATCTTGAAGGAATTAAATTCCTGTAACTTTGGGAGAATTAAATTCTCATATAGGGTTAAACCCTAGTTTTGTTTTGGGAGAATTAAATTCTCTAAACTTAATTCCCCTTCTAAGTTTTGGATCTGCATGGCAGGATCTCAACCCGATGAGAATTAAATTCTCAACTTATGGGGAGATGTGCTCTGTGCAGATCTTCAACAAGAGGAAGAACTAAGTTCTTTGCAAAAGAGTTAAACTCTTAGATTTTTGAGAATTAAATTCTCTTTTTCTGAAGTTTTGATCCCCTTTCTTTTTCTCACTTAGGGTTTTCTTTCTGAATTTTCAAGATGTCAAAATTCTCTCCAAAGTTTTTTCTCCAAAATTCTCTCTAAAGTTTTTTCTCCAAAATTCTCTCTATCCTTCTCTTCTCTTGGCTCCTATTTATAGGAGGAGGAAAAGAATCAATTTGATTAGCAAATCTCTCATTAAAAGATTTGATTTGTTTTCATCATTAATCTGAGCCTTTAGATTATTAGGTGAATTTTATTCACCGTTGGATTTTTAATCCAAAGATATTCTATTTGTTATTTCTGATGAGATTTAGGGGAAATCTTTCCTTGTCTAAGATTTTTCCATAAATTGGTGATATTTAATCACCCCTGGATTTTTAATCCAACGGTTCTCCTTACTCCTTTCCCATTTGGAAAGATTTTTAGAGAAATTTAGAATTTTAATTCTGTTAATTGTGAGGCTTTTAAAGCCAGTCACGTGCTGACACATGACCCCTGGTCACGTGTGAGCACGTGACCCCCAAATTGACTTCTTTTCCCAGCTTATTTGTGTTGCTACTTTAACCATCACGTGTCAACACGTGACCATTGGTCACGTGTGAGCACGTGATGCCTCTTTTGAAGTTTTTCATAATTTTTTAATCAGGGAATACTAGTGTATACTGATCGAGACCCCGATGAGGGGCGGTGGCCAGGTCTTACAAGCAATTGGTGTTAGTTTGTTCGCATAAGATAGTATACAGGTGCTCATTGGGTTATGAGTACACTGGACGGACTCGCCGGGAACCTGCTAGTTGGTACTATACCTATTATCAGATAGCAGTTCCCAGATGACATGTGTACAGGTTAGTCTGTCGACCTGAGATCATCATTTATCTCATGTGAGTTCCCACTGTGCTTTGATTACTACCCTACCACGACTCAAAAGAGTCGTGCAAACAGGTTTTAGTTGGGTACAGTCCCGAGCCACATGGAGGAAATGAGCGGATTGTCGGGGATTCGTCTCTCCCGGTATTGGGGGTTGATGTCGCGTAGTGCACGGGTAGCCATCACCAGAAATCCTTGGCCAAGGTAGTCGAGAATTACAGATCTAGGATCGGTAGTTTCTCATGTGGTGATGGGTTTCATACCGACACGAATTATCACGTTATTAGGGGTCTGACTTTATCCACCCCCTAGACTCGATATGCGCTACTCTTAGACGAACAGACCGGACTGTACGGATTTTGTCACTGTCAGGCTCAGTAGGGATTTGGATGAGTTTGCTTGTCGGCTTTCCTTTCGCTCAATACCTGGGTAGCCATTACGTATAGCTAGTGCCGCTGACGTGCTTGTGGTTAAACTCACTGTCGGCGTATAGACGAGTCTTTAGAGTCCCACACATGGATCAGGCGATATGGTGTAGATGACGTATGCTGGTACATACAGGTGTCCGATTAAATATGTGTACAGGCTGCACAGACTTTAGTCGGATGATTGATAATACTAGCGGCTTAAGACTGAGCCGGATTATTAAATCAGGTTTTGATTTAATAATTTATATATGTATTTATATATATGTATTCTATTATTATTGTTCACTATTCATTTTCTCTCTTGGCTATTTGTATTTTTGTTCGAATACGCGTATATGTATTTCGATACGTGTACAGGGAAGTATTCCGTATTTATACGGAATAGCGTCTAGAAGATGGTTGTTCTCCTCCGAGACACGGGGACGCGGCCGCGTAGGTCCGTCTTGCCTAAATTTCGAGGGCAGATGCTAATTGGTGCTATCCGTCCACCTCTCCGAAGATGCCAAGTTGATTTATGACACCGTATATCGAAAGTTTAAACGGATGCGGCCGATATAGAAGATTTCGTCAGATTCCCCCTCATTTGAGGGGGGTTTTGGTGTTGGGGACGCTCTTCCCTGCAGGCGCAAGCCCCTGCAGTTAATTACGCTACCGCATCGTGGTAACCACTTTCTCCTTCTCCAAATGGTCACTGTAGGGTGTTTTTCGTCACCCTATTGAAATGGGAATACGCGCGCGCTTGTCAGGCGTACTACAGATTCCCCCTGCCCAGGGTAGGCCGGGGTTTAATGATTGTGGGGATCCGAATCTCCGGCAGCCGCAGACTAAACTGTCGTTAATTACCCCTCGCCTTTGGGGCGAGGGAACCTCCGATTGACGGGTTAAACTGGTCATGCGAACTCAATGTGCAGTGTGTGTATGAAGTGTTTTGAAAAGGGGGGTTTGGATATGTCGGGAGCACGCAGAGTTTTTACGGGGATCCCGCTACCCGGATAGCGGGCTGGGGGTCAAGAGGGCTAGCAGCCCCCTTGCGGAGTGCTGCCCCGTTAGAAATTTTTTTCTAACAGGGGCAGTGTCGTGGAATACGTGTGTGTGTAAATATGTATATATATGTATGTACATAAAATAAAGGGGAAAAGACATCCAAAGGAGCGCTGTGCGCTTAGGCGCTAGCGCGCCACGTGTCGACACGTGGGCGCTTTGCGCTCGAGCGCTGGCGCTCCACGTGTCGGTATGTGGGCGCTTTGCGCTCGAAAGTAGAGTGCTGGAGCGCAAGCGCGCCACGTGTCGGCACGTGGGCGCTTTGCGCTCGAGCGCAGAGCGCTTTGAGCGCAAGCGCGCCACGTGTCGGCACGTGGGCGCTTTGCGCTCGAGCACAGGGCGCTGGAGCACAAGCGCGCCACGTGTCGGCACGTAGGCGCTTTGCGCTCGAGCGCTGGTGCGCTACGTGTCGGCACGTGGGCGCTCGGCGCTTGAGCGCTTGGGCGCCGGTGAGGAAAAGAGGGCTTTTAGCCCCGGAAATTCTCTAAAGAGAAAATAGGGTGGAGTTAAACTCCTAATTGTTTTGGGTTGATGAAGAGGGTTCTTCTTCTTCCTCTTCTGTTGGCTGGATCTTGAAGATCAAGAGATGTGAGATTTTAATAATCTCTTCTTTTTGAGATCCAATGGAAGATCTGAGTTCCCCTTTATGGGTTTTGTGGTGAGAAACTATTTAGTTTGGGAAAAGGAAGAGTAAAACTCTTGATTTAATTTAAAAGAAAGAAGAAGGTTTGAAATCTTCAGAAAAGGGAAAGATGTACAAACCCTAGGTTTTTTGAGAGAATGAAAAAGTATATCTTTATTCATCATTATGTTTCCTTTTATAGGCTTACATATTTATATATAACCCCTTGGGCTTTACAAAATGGTATTTTGCCTATCCCATGGCTCATGTGCCATTTCATTTTTGCACATAAGCCACGGGCTTACAAAATATTGGCTTTATGCCCATTTTGCATACAATCATGTATAAAAAATTATATAAAAATTATTTATTACATGATTTTGTTGTTGGCATGGGGAGGCTGGCCGCGGGCTCGACTTGGGCATGGGCCCGCTTGACCTGGGCTTGGGCCCACCTAGCTTGGGGGTTGTTGACCTTGACTTTGACTCGGTCAACCGGGGTGTAAATTTTTACCCCAACAAATTTCCCCCATCAATAAATGCACACAGCATATGTGGGTCGTGTGCATGAAATTGATGGATCTTTTTTCACGTGGAGGCGACTTGCTTTGGTTCCTACTTTTTTGGATGCACTGCCTCTTTTTACGATGTGGACGGTCGACGCTTGACGCTTTCCGAGACAGAGTGTCCGTGGTAGACGCTTCCCTGGCCCGGAGTGATTTAGTTGACGTGACCCCGGCGTGGGGTGTCTGTGTTGGACGTTTCCCCGAGACGGAGTGTCGCTGTTGGTTGACGTATCCCCGAGACAGAGTGTCGCTGTTGGTTGACGTATCCCCGATGCGGAGTGTCTGTGTTGGACGTTTTCCTGATGCAGAGTGTCGCTGGTTGACGTGCCCTCGGCACAGAGTGTCTGCTTGACGTTTCCCTGGCACGGAATGTCGTTGTCGGACATTTCCCTGATGCGGAGTGTCTGTGTTGGACGTTTCCCCGATGCAGAGTGTCGCTGGTTGACGTTTTCCCGGCACAGAGTGTCTGCTTGACGTTTCCCTGGCACGGAGTGTCGTTGTCGGACGTTTCCCTGATACGGAGTGTCTGTGTTGGACGTTTCCCCGATGCAGAGTGTCGCTGGTTGACGTTTCCCTGATGCGGAGTGTCTGTGTTGGACGTTTCCCCGGCACGGAGTGTCGTTGTTGGAATTGGTTGGTTTGATTTGTTTGATTTGAGTCGACATCAGCATCGCTACACTGGAATATGGTACCAGGAGCGAATCATCATTTGTCATGAGAGAATTTTGGGATTGGTATTTTTGTCGGCATCTGCATTGCTGCACTGGAGTAATGCCAGGAGCAACTCATCATTTGCCCCAGGAGGATTTGGGAATTGGTGGCTTAGGAGACAGGCTTAGATCCCTGTCACCTAAGGCTTTTCAATTTTATGGGCCGTAAGGGTCCCATAAAAGCATTTTCTCCCTACGGGTCGTAAGGATCCCGTAGGTGTATTTTCTACTTAAGAGTCGTGAGGACTCCTAAGTGTGTTGCTCCTTTGTGAGTCGTAAGGATCTCACGAGGGAATTTTCTCCTCACAAAGTCGAGAGGACTTTGCGAGTGCATTTCATCTCTTTTTTACGAGTTTGCGCCCTTTCGGGTTTTCACAAACTCGCCGGCAGTCCTGCTGTTTTTACTCATGGAGCCCTTTCGGGTTTTCATCCGTGCCCATTTTGCTTGTGGACATACCCTTTTTTTTATTTTTATTTTATTATTTTTGGAGAGATTGGGATTGTTTTACGCCCGTGGATTATATACGGTTTTGCAGGATGTATGATCCAGACCGTAGGGCCGGAAAAATTTTCGAGACTTTGTTGGTGTCTGCATCGCTACACTGGAATAATGCCAGGAGCGACTCATCATTCGCCGTTGGGGTATGGGATTTGGAATTTAGGGATTGGGGAGCGATGGCTTAGGAGACGGGTTTAGATCCCTATCACCTAAGGCTTTTCAATTTTATGGGCCGTGAGGGTCCCATTAAAGCATTTTCTCCCTACGAGTCATAAGTATCCCACAGGTGTATTTTCTCCTTAGGAGTCGTGAGGACTCCTAAATGTGTTTTTCCTTTATGAGTCGTAAGGATCCTATAAAGGTTTGTTCTCCTCATGTATCGTGAGGACACATGAGTGGGTTTTCTCAATGGAGCATAATTCCAAAGGCGGAGACTAGCCGCGTAACTGGTGATTGCAGTGGGGCATGAGTGTGATGAGGATTATTTGAGCCCGTGGATTGTATACGGTAGTCAATTTAGGGACTAACCGTAGGGCCGGAAGAATTTTGGGAATTTGAATTTTGTTGGCGTCTGCATCGCTGCACTGGAATATGGTACCAGGAGCGACTCATCATTCGCCTTTGTTTTGTTTTTTTTTGTTTTTTGTTTTTGTTTTACCGCGATTGCTCTATCATTTCAGCTTTTCTTATCGCGAAAATCGCGATTGCCCTATCATTTCGGCAATTTATTCGCAGTTGCCCCATCATTTCGGCTTTATTTTCATTTTTATTTTCACTCGCTGATTTTTATTGCGAGTTGCCCCATCATTTCGGCTTTTCTTTATTTTTATTTTATTTACACATTTTTTTTACATTCCCAGTTTAACGACTTAGAGGTCGATTGTTCCCAGTTTAATGACGTGGTGGTCGGCTGTTTTCAGAGAAAGGCGGATGTCTGAGAGAATGAGTTTCACGAAGAACTTCGGTCTCCGTTTGTATGAAATTGGCGGTCGCAGCTTGATTGTTTGTTAACACGCCAGGGGACAATGATATTTCTCCCGCTTTATATTATTTCTCGACCCAATCCTTGAAGATGCAACAGTCTTCAATAGTGTGCCCCAGCACTCGGTGGTATGGGCAAAAGTTAGGATGATCAGTCTTGTTCGCTTCACTTAGCCTTTTCGGTTCTGGTAGCCGCAGGCCATTCTTCAGAGCATCTTTAAAAATTTTGTGGACCTTGTCCCTTCGGAATGAGTAGACCTTATTTCTTCTTTCCTCCAAAGTTGGCTCTCGAGACTGGTCAGTTTTTGCTCCGCCCGCTCTCTGGTTATTTAGAGAATCGGTGCTGTTAGAACTTCCGCCTTTTCGGTTGTCGTCCCTCCAAGGTTTTGGTCTGTTTGTGAACTGAAGATCCTGAGCGGACTCGGGCTTTGAGCGTTCCAACGTTTGGACCTTTTTGCTCAGCTCTTGGAATGTTTTGAGGCCCGCGGTACATAGAAACGGGGCCATCCAGTTGTTGAGATTTCCGACAAGGAGACTGACAGATTGATCCTGCTCTATCGTCGGTTCGCATTTGACGAAGAGATTGCGTCATCGGGTTATAAAATCCGTGCTTCTTTCGTTGTTTTTGGGCTTGGTCCTTACGAGCTCGACAATAGTGATCTTATCGCTGACGCTCATGAACCTTTGTCGAAACAAAAATTCTATTTGGACGAAAGTAGTAACGGAGCCGTCCGGTATGCTCGCGTACCAGTCGAAAGCAACATCGGTCAAGCTATTAACGAACTGGCGGAGGAGAAGCGCATTGTTGCCCCCAGTATTCCCGCATGAGGCTTTGAAATGGGCGATGTGCTGATTTGCATTTCCCGTCCCATCAAATCTTCTGAATTTAGGGATGACATAGCCGCTAGGAAATTCTACCAGATCATACTGAGCAGGATATGGTCTCCCACTACTGCTGATATCTTTTTGCGCTTCGGCTTTGGCCACCAATGTTTTGACTTTGCTGGCAACCAAGTCCATGATTTGATCTTGAGTTAGCGGGCTACTGTCATCGGTAGCCAAGACATTTCCCGAGATAGGATGCGACTGATTTTCATGTAGTTTGCCCACTTTTTGGATTTGAGGGAATGGGTGTCGGCTGTTTCAGGACACCGCTTCCCGGTTCATGAGAGCCCTACGCCTGATTGGGCGGCTGAGAGGCAAGTTGGGCTGTGAGCTGTAGGACGACATTTGTCAAGTCGTCAATTTTTGAGTAGAGCTTGGCCATTTCCTTGTCTTTGTTTCTGAGCTGTTTTCGGAGCTCTTGAAGCAACTCTTGCTCCGCAGTCCTGGGGCGAAAAGTCGGCTCTTCTTCGCTTTCCGAACCTGACTCCTCATGGACTGAATGGTCTTTCTGCCTATCATCCTCATCGGGAGGGTTTTCATCACCCAGCAGAGACGGCTGTTCTTAGGAAGTAGCCACCACATTCAAGCCAGATTAGGTTTGAGATGTGGTAGCCCTGTCCTTGCTCTTGCTGTGCGTGCCCATAATGTAGACAGTGTGGACCACATACCCAGCCATTTCCTCATCTTCGGCTAGGTAACCCTGTTCTTCGAATCTCATGAGGTTCAGCCTGGCAGGAGCCCTAGCCTTTTTGTTGGCTCTATATCTGAGCCTTTTCTCCCTCTTTTTCTCGATTTTGAAGGCTTTGCGGGCATCCGTTATCCGGGAAGCCATTGTGAGTTGATTAGCGGGGAGCTTAGAGAAGGCACCCGATCAAGCAGTTGTCAAGGGCACCGCCGGAGCTTGCGCAAGACGCCCTGTTGCTTTGTTGGTGCTGATGGCCTTGCCCCCAGCTGGGGCCATGGAGAGTCGTTCAAACACCGACTTGTGTTTGAGTTGGGGCGCCTCCGAGACTACCACATTCGGCCTCTTGCCTTTCGAGACCGGTTTGTCTGTTGCTGGAGCTTGAGGAGCTGGGATGGCGCCAACTGGTATGAACATAATAGAGCCAAATGGTAGCAGCGGCTCCTCCCATTGTTGCCCGAGACTGGCCGGGAGGACCGTCCTAGAGTCTATCCTCATCGTGTAGGAGACGGGAGCCGTGCTGAGAGCGGAGTTCATCTTTGGAGACATCGTTGAGAAGTGATTACTTGAAAACCTGCATGAAGGGCATTATTTCAGTATAAATATAGGCATGTATATTGACTGAGTTCGCATGAACGTTTAACCCGAAATATAGGAGGAGAGATGGTCCCACCGAGCATGCCAGAATCTGTATGGTGTTTTTCGTCACCCCATTGAGATGGGAATACGCGCGGGCTTGTCAGGCGTACTACAGATTCCCCCTGCCCAGGGTAAGTCGGGGTTTAATGAATGTGGGGATCCGAATCTCCGGCAGCCGCGGACTAAACTGCCGTTAATTACCCCTCGCCTTTGGAGCGAGGGAACCTCCGATTGACGGGTTAAACTGGTCATGCGAACTCAATGTGCAGTGTGCGTATGGTGTGTTTTGAAAAGGGGGGTTTTGGATATGTCGGGAGCCACGCAGAGTTTTTACGGGCGTCCCGCTACCCGGATAGCGGGCTGGGGATCAAGGGGGTTACAGCCCCCTTACGGAGTGTGGGGCAGCGCCCCGTTAGAATTTTTTTTCTAACAGGGACAGTGTCGTGGAGTATGTGTGTGTGTAAATATGTATATATATGTATGTACATAAAATAAAGGGGAAAAGACATCCAAAGGATGGGTGGGGCCAGCGCCAGCGCTGTGTGCTTAGGCGCTAGCGCGCCACGTGGGCCACGTGGGCGCTTTGCGCTTGAGCGTGGGGCGCTGGAGCGCAAGCGCGCCACGTGTCGGCACGTGGGCACTTTGCGCTCGAGCGTAGGGCGCTGGAGCACAAGCGCGCCACGTGTCGGCACGTTGGCGCTTTGCGCTCGAGCGCTGGAGCGCAAGCGCGCCACGTGTCGGCACGTTGGCGCTTGGCGCTTGAGCGCCGGCGAGGAAAAGAGGGCTTTTAGCCCCGGAAATTCTCTAAAGAGAAAATAGGGTGGAGTTAAACTCCTAGATGTTTTGGGTTGATGAAGGGGGTTCTTCTTCTTCCTCTTCTGTTGGCTGGATCTTGAAGATCAAGAGATGTGGGATTTTAAAAATCTTTTCTTTTTAAGATCCAATGGAAGATCTGAGTTCCCATTTATGGGTTTTTTGGTGAGAAACTATTTAGTTTAGGAAAAGGAAGAGTAAAACTCTTGATTTAATTCAAAAGAAAGAAGAAGATTTGAAATCTTCAGAAAAGGGAAAGATGTACAAACCCTAGGTTTTTTGAGAGAATGAAAAATTATATCTTTATTCATCATCATGTTGCCTTTTATAGGCTTACATATTTATATATAGCCCCTTGGGTTTCATAAAATAGCATTTTGCCTATCCCATGGCTCATGTGCCATTTCATTTTGGCACATAAGCCACGGGCTTACAAAATATTGGCTTTATGCCCATTTTGCATACATTCATGTATAAAAAATTACATAAAAATTATTTATTACATGATTTTGTTGTTGGCATAGGGAGGCTAGCCGCGGGCTCGACTTGGGCATGGGCCCGCTTGACCTGGGCTTGGGCCCACCTAGTTTGGGGGTTGACCTTGACTTTGACTCAGTCAACCGGGGTGTAAATTTTTACCCCAACAGTCACATCGTGTCGTGTGTGTTTGTTTTATTTTTGGTTGCCCATATACGGAGACTAATTTATGTTGTCGCCCGTAGGGCATGGATTAGTCCAAATCTGTATTTTCTTAGATTTGGTTTTGGGGTTGGGTTTAAGGATACATTAGTCTCATTTGAGACTAAGATCAACTTAAACGTTCGTTGAGGATACATTAGTCTAATTTTAGATTAAGATCAACTCAACTGGATTATTTAGATTGTAACATCCTAGTTCATTTATACCAATTCCTGTTCACGTATTTCTTTAATTATGGTATTTTCCTGATTTACTGTATTTTGGGTGCAAATAGTTTATCTGACATCTGTATTAGTATCCGACCCGAACCGATTTTTGAACCTGCCTTGATTCATGTTTATGGTTTATCCTGACTTATTACGTAGACTTGTGCACTTTCATGAATACTGCATACTGGCATTTTATCTGGCTTGCGCATTTTTTTTACAATATAACATTTTAAGTCACGTAAAATATTTTTAAAAATACATTACATGGCCTGCTTGATACCCCTAACCCCGTGGTACCATCCGCGCATTTTGTTCTCGTCCCGTTCAGTGAAACGGACTTGTTTGGATGGCTACGCGCACGTACGTGCATACGTTCATGGGGTATGCATTTTCGTTACCCGGACATTCATTTTTAAGTTTAGTCGTCGCATATGTTTTTCATATTTTGAAACTGAATTTTTAGATCCGACCCGGGCGTATTTTGGACTAAATTTGTATTTACCTGAAAATCCAATTTTAATTAGTATAATATTTATTTTTAAAATCGACAGTTTAAATTTAATTTAATAGCTTTAAAGTTTAAATTAACCAACTAAAATCTTTTCAAATTAAAATAAAAACAAATTAACAACCCCCAGCTCTCTCTCTCTCGCTCAGAATCTCTCATCTCTTTCTCTCTTCCCCTCACTGTCTCCCTCTCTCTCTTCTTTTTCTCTCCTCTCGCACACTTCCTCTATCCTCTCGCGAATCCTGTAGCTCCTCGAGTCGCGTCACCGCCGCGAGATGTGGTCACCTCCCTTCTTCACATCTTCTCTTCCTCCATTATAAAACCCCCGAGCTTTCCTCCTTCAACCCATCATCAACTCCTCTGCCTTCCTCAAACCCTTACCCTAAACACTTCATTGCCTCTTCACCCTCAACTCAACAGAGCCTTCATCTCCTCTTCCTCGCCATCTCCTTCTTTTTCTTTTCCTCCCCGAGCTCACCCTGCACCCATTAAACCCAGCACCACCACCTTACCTCGTCGCCGACGACCCCTTCACCTCGCCGTCGTCGTCTCTATTCTCCTCCTCTCCCTCTCCTCTCTGCATTCTCCCTCCTATACCAACCCTGCACACCCCAGCAAACAAAACCGAGCCTAAACCCTAGCATAACCCTAACACCAAACCTAGCCTCGCCGGAGCTCCGTCAACCTCGTTGTTACCCTCACACCTCTTCCCTGAATCCACAGAACACTTACAGATCCAGTGAGCCTCTTCTCTCTCCTTCTTCTTCTTCTTCTTTCCTTTTCCTTTTCTTTAATTCTTGAATTTTATAATTTCATAGTTTGCCGGGGCCGGGCTTGACGCTGACGATCCAAACGACCCAGAGGACGTACCTTACCTGCGTATGATCACCCTCTTGCGTTGCTTGGACCCGTCCCGTGTGCCGTGCGTGCGTCGCGACATTTTGCCGACGTCGGACATACCGTACATATCCGTTTCGTGATCCGTTTAGGTAATTTTATCTTGCTACATGCTATGTTACTTTATATACATCTATTTTAACAAATATAATACTTGGATTTCAAATCGTGCACCCCATGTTTAGTTTTACAATTTTCCGACATCCGTATACATCCGTACAGGTTACTTTACATCTACCACATGCAAACCTATCATGCTACATACTATATTACAATATAATGCACTTAATGGAATATTTACATCTCATATTGTATAATTGTACATCATGCATTTACCAGTTTATCATTTTACTGTTATATCACGTCCGTGTGCATCCATATCAGTAATTACATATTTAGTCGCATGCTAAATCATCTTGCTACATGCTAGGTATAGTTTTACGCATCCATATGAGTAAAATGTTACTCGTTTATCATATTATACATCCATATGCAAGTTTTACAGTTTTTGGATACCCATTTGCATCCATATCATATGGTATACATATAGCTGCATCTACAAATCACATTAATACATAATATTGTTATATTAACACCCCATGTTAAATAAAGTGCATTCTAATTAGTAATGGAACTATAAATGTAACCCTAATTGATAATTGTGCATCCATATCATTGATTTTATATCTATTTGCATACCGTGTCACATTATTTCATTTTATTGTTATATTAGTATTTCATACTTGATTTTGTGCAACCCATACTTACTACAGTTTGATTGTGAGTATCCACTTGACACCTGTGCACTACCTGACGTGACCTGCTATACTACTGCTTGACTTGATGCCTAATCTTCTTACTAATGCCGACAATCTTGACCTGTTGTCCTGATCAGTCGAAAATAATGTATTTTTAACACGTCAAGTTCCCTATCTTTTGCATTCATCTAGAGGTGTTCAGTTTGCATATTACACATATTAGCAAAACATCCCTAAAATACCATATTACATGTGTTATACTCTAAAACCGGCATTTTTAGGGAAATTGACTGTTTTTCATGGCATCGCATCATCCTTGCATAGCGCAACACTTGTTTCGAAGTCTGTGCAGGAAATTCCAGGAGAAAGGCCAAATTTTCAAAGTGCTGATAAAAATTACGCCAAGTCAAAGATGTTTGATCTGGCATTAATACAGAGGGAATTATACAATTCAACATATCAGATAAATACCCCAAAGTCAGTACAAACCAACAGAAGAATTCTCAAGCATTGAGGCCCTCACGTGACCGCGGATCCGCGGCCTGAGGAGGCATGTGCCGCGGATCCGCGGCGACTTGATGACGTCACCACCTCAGTTTTTCTCCATGTGCTTATTTCTATTGGCCAAGCTTCCAGAACACTCCAGAAATGCCACGTAGCTTCATCTAGAAGGCTCGGCCTAACAACCTAGTTCTAGAAGCATCCCTCCAACTAACTTCTTCTAGAAGCCTCTCCTTATAACAAACTTTTGGAGGGAAATTTGAATTTTAAATCCTAGATCTAGGGTTACAAGGTCTATAAAAGGGAACCTAGATCTAGGGTTAAAGGGTGGTTCTTTAATCTCTATTCTTCCATCCCCAATACAAGTTGAGTGACACAACTTGTAAACCCTAAACCTAATTCAAAATCCAAGCCAATTTCAAGAACACCGAGTACAATTCAAGCGAGAAGCCTTCAACCTTTTAGGAGCAGAGCCGATCTTCAATCGAGCAAGTGATCCAAGCCGATCCGCGACTCAAGGAGACGAGCAAAGCCAAATCGACGATCGAGTTCTTTCCTCTTGTAGTTCTTGAGCGAATTGTAACGGAATTGTTGATAAATAAAAGGTGAAATTCTTTAATCTTGCTTTCTTTAAATTCTTGCATCATGATTCGATCTCAATTTGTGATTGTGGTTCTTGTTGTGATGTTTGAGTAAAACTCCGCTAGTAAAGGAGTCGAGACGATCAATAGAATGATGATGTAACAATTCTTAAAACAATTCTTAAGTCCTACGAGTTTGTAAACCCTAGCAAATTGAAGAATCGACGACCTAGTTTCGATGCGATGCTTTCTTGATTGTGTTCGCTCGAAATTAGGGATCCACGATCGATACTTGAATTTAATAGAGGCTAGAATATGAATGATATCGACGAAGGGACAAGGGATAGAAGATGAAACCCTAGTTTCACAAGAAATCCCCAATTCTCGTTGATCATCATCGATCTAGTATCAATTCATCGATGGATAAGAATATGTAACCAATAGTTTTCATCACATCTATAGATCCGATCGATTCTTACGATCCCCACTTCGATTCTTGATTCTTGGATTAGATATCATCAATTCTACATTCTTGATTTTTAATGTTTTCTTGTTACTTAGATTAGATCTAGATGATTCTTGAATTCATTTTACAAATCTTGAATTGAATTGTCTTTTCTCTTTTTCTTTAATTTTCGACTCATCTAATTCGAAATACGAACGGATTACAATTTCCCTGTAGACGATCCGCACTTACTAACGCGCTACATTCGACACCGTTATTGATTGCGGTCAAAATATTTTTGGTTGTGATTTCTATACATTTTCTACATACGCACCGAGAATCGTATCAATCAAATGGCGCCGTTGCCAGGGATAGTGCGCTAATTCGTTTTTTTTTTGAAATTTGAGTTGAAAAATTTATTCCATCTATATTTTTAGATCTAAATTCGCACAAACACTAAACGTGTTATTATGATTTATTGCGAGGAAATCTGGAATCTGTGGAGCTGTGGAAAAATTTATCTGAATATTCCAGAGAGCTTAGAAGGTGAACAGAGGCACACTGTAAAATTTTGGTGTAGAGATCTTTCAAACCTGCGGCGGATCCGCGGCATTAGGCGCTTATTGCGGCTGAACCGCGGCTCTACAGTAGCTTCGCTGCACGAAATTTGCTCTGTAAAATTCTTACTTTCTTATCTCCTCATCTATCTGCTCCAATTAACAATTTGCTGCAGGTTTCTTTGTAAATAATTCGCAGCGCCGCAAAAAGCAATAAAAAATTGTGCGTGTTTTGATTTTTGGTTGTTTGCATATTAATACGGAAATTAAGGGGCACAGCCAAATTCAGATTAAGTGGGGAGTTCATTACCCTTCCTAAGCCCCAAAAATCACAAACTTGCATCCGCATTACCCTCATTAACTAAAAGAAATCTAGAGATGACTCTAAGAACCGTCGTACTCACTTAGGACAAGAGAAGGCCGTGGGTAATTCATTGCTTATCCGCGTTTCTTTTGTGGTCTCTAAGGAAAGTGTGTCTAAGGCTAGTGGTTATTAATTAGGCCCACTACTTACGTAGTGGAGTGCCTTCCCACTTACCTGGTACTTACCTGGCTACAGGATAGACAAAGAGGCAGTGGAGGATTGATCCCGCGACTTGTCTTTTGGCAGTTAGGAGCGGTCTAGAACTTTGACCTAGGTGACCACTAGACTTAGGGTTGCTTATTGCATTTGTTGTGATTGCCATCATTTTTTCAAAAATCCGTATCTTTTTCAAAACAAACACCACCTTCATTCATTTCCTCTAATTATACCAACGCTGCCACTTGTGCTACAACCATTTAGCACATGTTAGGCTGGACACGGGATTCCATTTCCCGTCTTGTCCGCATTTCTTTTATCGACTCCAGAGTCGGTAATTCTTCGCCTTCTTCCCCACCACCCACCACGACCGCGATGGACGGATTTCCATCAAACTTTAACACCACTCTGCTACCGCCCACAGGTGTGCAGAATCCTCCACGCATCTCTCTCCAAGAGAGGTGCTATCCTTCACGTGTTCCCCTTCCCACCTGTCTTTCTATACCACCTGCCGACGGGGAAAATTTTGAAATCAACCCCCAATTCATCAAATTGTTACCCAAATTTCACGGTCTTGATTCTGAAAACGCATACATGTTTATTTCCAAATTCGAAAACGTATGTGCTTTGATGGGAAATTCACAACTGTCTTTGGATGCTCTGCGTTTACGTCTTCTCCCATTCACTTTGTGCGATTTAGCCGAGAAGTGGCTTTACATCACACCCGCGCATTCTATTTCAACATGGGACGAATTCGTTGCCGCATTCCTTAAGAAATTTTATCCCAATCACAAGAACAGCCGTGTTCGGAGCGAAATCTTCAAATTTACCCAACTTCCCAATGAACCATTTTGGAAATGCTTTGAATGGTTCAAGGATCTTCTTATCCAATGTTCTCATCACGGAATCTCCAGATGGGATTTGTGTCGAATTATCTATGAGGGTATTGATCTCACTACTAGACAGATGCTTGAAACCATGTGTCATTGCCAATTCCTATCTAAAGATGATGGTGAAGCTTGGAAATACCTAGAAGATTTAGCTCAAAACACATCACAATGGGAAAGTGTTAGACCACCACCATCTAGGGAAGATGCCAATCAGCTCGATGTTTCCGTCATAATGAAAGCCGAACTGGCCGCAATACAAAGGAAACTCGACGCTATAGAAAACAAAATCTCTTCGGCCTCCCTAAACCAATACACACTTCCCAAAACCGTGTGTGGCTGCTGTTCAAACCCTTCACATTTGACGGAAGAATGTCCTTTGAATGTACCGTTTCAAGGTCACACTAATGCTGCATTTCAGCAAAGAACTGAAAACGATCCTTCTTCTTCCTCATATAATCAAGATTGGAGGAATCACACTGATTTTTCTTGGATCCAACACCAACCTCAATACACGGATCTAAACCAGAACACTTTCCAAAGGGCTCTTCCACCACAACAGCAACCACACCAATTGAGTCAGCACCCCTACCAATCACAAAACTTCCAAAATCCGGCCACACTTTTGCACCACATGAAAACTCTTTGGCCGGTATCGATAATACCTCTGCACTAGTACAAACCTTGGTTACTTTCATGAAACAATCCATCCAAGAGTTGGTAAGTTTTCAATCTTCCATCGATAATATGATAAAGATCATTCTCACTCAAAATGAGAATATTAAATTGATGGATGCACAAATTGAACGAATAACAGCCGAAATAAGTGCTAGAGAAAAAGGGAATCTTCCATCTCAACCCCTACCTGACCCTGGACCTTCACATTGCACTAATGTGGATGCTTTTACAACGTTGAGATCTGGAAGAGTGCTAGACAATCATGTGGGTAAACAGATTGATGTTGAGGAATCAAGTGAACCCCAGGCTTCCACTTCCACTTCCACTCACACTTCTACTTCTTATCATATTTCGTCTAATGTACCTTCTTCTTCCGAGCCTATTCTCCGTTTTCCCAAAGGCTCGAACCCTCCACCCACTTCATCTTTCCCACCCCCACAACCTTCTCCACAAATGTTGGACCCAACACTTATTGATAGAGCTCCATTTCCAAATAGGTTGAGGCCCAACAAACATGATGCACAAAAGGAGAAGCTTGTAGAAATGTTTAAGCAAGTTAACATCAACATCCCTCTCCTAAATGCTATCCAACAAGTTCCGTCCTATGCGAAAATTCTTATGAACTTGTGCACTAGGAAGAGGAAGACTCAAGTGCCTAAAAAAATTTTCATGTCGAGTACTGTAGACACGGCTTTCCCCCAACAATTACCACGGAAACGTAAGGACCCTGGCTGTCCTACTATTTCTATTTCTATCGGGGAAAAACACATCAACCGTGCTCTACTAGACCTTGGCGCTAGTGTTAACTTGCTTCTATACTCGGTTTACGAGCAACTAGGTATCGGAGTGTTAAAGCCCTCGAGCATAACTCTCCAGATGGCTGACCCATTATTTCCTGATTAAAAATCAGGAAAAGACTCAGAGGAGGCATCACGTGCTAGCATGTGACCAGCGGTCACGTGTTGGCACGTGACATTAAAAAGCAGCGGCACAAAGCACAAGAAAAGGGCTTCAGAAGAAGCATCACATGCTCACACGTGACCAGTGGTCACGTGTTGGCACGTGATGGCTAAACAGTGGCAAAGAACAGAACGCAGAAGAAGAGAAGCCCATTCCAGGGGTCACGTACTTACACGTGACCAGGGGTCACGTGCGCACACATGACCGGCTTTAAAAGCCTTATTCTTTGACAGAATTAAATTCTGAGTAAAGATCTTTCAAATCTTTTCAAAAAGAAAAAGGATTATCTGAAACCGTTGGATTAAAAATCTAAAGGTGATTAAATATCACCAATTTATGGAAAAATCTTGGACTTGGAAAGATTTCCCCATAAATCTAACCGAAATGACAAAGGGATATGTTTGGATTTAAAATCCAATGGTGAATAAAATTCACCTAGTAATCCAAAGGCCCAGATTAATGATGAAGATAAATCAAATCTCTCAATGAACAAATCAAATCTTTCAATATGAGATTTACCAAACAGACTAATCCTTTTCCTTTTCCTATAAATAAGAGCCAAAAGAGAGAGTTAAAAAAAAAGAGGATACACAGAGAGAAAAATACAGAAAGAGAGATATAGAGCCTTGGGATTTTGGAAGAATTTGATTCTCTGCAAAAGAAAAAACCCTAGGTAAGAAAAGAGAGGCTTTAAAAAGAGAATTTAATTCTCAAAAGAGTTTAACTCTTATAGAAAAAAAAGAACTTAGTTCTTTCTCTGGTTGAGGATATGCAAAGTGCACATCTCCCCATGAATTGAGAATTTAATTCTCATTGGGTTGAGATCCTGCCATGCAGATCCAAAACACAGAGGAGGAATTGAGTTTTAAGAATTATAGGAATTTAATTCCTTTGAGAAAAATTAGGGTTTAACCCTATGTTATAGGAATTTAATTCCTTCAAAATGGACAGAACCAGGGTTTAATTCTAATTGAGAACTTAATTCTCTCAAAATCATAGGAATTTAATTCCCTTAAAAAAGAAGAAATTAGGGTCTAACCCTATGACAGAATTTAATTCTTTACATATATGAGGAATTTAGTTCCTATAGAAAAGAAATTAGGGTTTAACCCTATCTAAGAATATAATTCTTCAGAAGAAAATAGGAATTTAATTCCTCTAAAGTTTATTGCTATGAAGGATTTAATTCTTGAAATATGAACAGATCTTTAACAAAGCAAAGAATCAGGATCACGTGCTATCACGTGACCCCTGCAAAGATCCACAGAAAAGAGCTTTGGGGCAACGCCCCACGTGCCCCACGTGACCCCTGCAAAGATCCACAGAAAAGAGCTTTGGGGCAACGCCCCACGTGCCCCACGTGACCTCTGAACCGCACAGAGAAAGAGGCAAAAGAAGCAGAAAAGAGCTCTAAGGCGCCCTCACGTGTCACCACGTGACCCCTAATGAGCATTCTAACAGACCAGAAGCATGGGCCTCCATCACGTGCTCACACGTGATGGCCGTCAGAATTAAAAGTGTTAAACACTGATCTGCAGAATAAAATAAAGGGAATCAGGGCGCTCTCACGTGTCCACACGTGACCTCTCGCTTTCCTTAGTGTTTAACACTAATTGAAAAACTCTATTTGCAGTGTTTAACACTGATTTTCTTAAGTGTTTAACACTAATTGGAAAACTCTATTCGCAGTGTTTAATACTGATTTTCTTAAGTGTTTAACACTAATGGAAAAACTCTATTTGCAGTGTTTAACACCGAATTTCTTAGTGTTAACACTAAATTAAAAATCTCTATTTCCAGTGTTTAACACTGATTTGCTTTAGTGTTTAACACTAATTTGAAGGCCCCGTTACTAGTGTTTAACACTGATTATCT
This sequence comes from Agapanthus africanus, assembly GCA_030015575.1. Lineage (NCBI taxonomy): Eukaryota > Viridiplantae > Streptophyta > Magnoliopsida > Asparagales > Amaryllidaceae > Agapanthus > Agapanthus africanus. The sequence goes on from CM057343.1 coordinate 474,604,830, forward strand.
TTTAGTGTTAAACACTAACTTGCTAATCTTAATCCCAGTATTCAACACTGTTGGTCTCTAGTGTTTAACACTAGTTTTAGTCCAATTGGCTAAATTTCTAGAGGCAAAGCCTCTCCTGCAATGAGCCAACAGAGGGCCAATATTCTAAACATGATTGGACTTAGCCCAAGATGGCCATAAGTCCTCAATTCAAACTTAACTGAGCTAATGAGCTCACCATATAATTAATTGGTCTCGGTTCCAAATTGGGCCAAAGATTATTTAATCTACCTTGGTTTAAGGGTACATCTCTTCACTCCTTTGATGCTTGGCGTTGTAATTCCTCAGCGTTTTCAAAGAGGTGACGGGTCCCGACGACCACACATTGATATGGACTGTGGGGTCCTTAAACTCATGGACTATGATGTCCTTAACCTTGACCGGGATGTCTTAAAACTAACACCGGACTGCGGAGTCCTTAAATCCTCGGACTATGATGTCCTTAACCTTGACCGGGATGTCTTAAAACTAACAACGGACTATGATGTCCTTAACCTTGACCTTGATGTCTTAAAACTAACGCCGGACTGTGGAGTCCTTAAATCCACGGACTATGATGTCCTTAACCTTGACCGCAAGTCTTAAAACTAACATTGGACCGCAATGTCCTTAAACTACATATTGACCGCAATGCCACTAAACTAAAGCAACAGGGCTCCCTTAATTGCTCTCTTGTCGGATCTAAACGATTCCGTTAAGTTGATCTTAGTCTAAAAACTAGACTAACGTATCCTTAACAAACTTTTAAGTTGATCTTAGTCTCAAACGAGGCTAACGTATCCTTAAACCCAAACCCCCGAACCTAAATCTAAGAAAGATACAGATTTGGACTAGTCCACGCCCTACGGGCGACGATATAACTCAGTCTCCGTATACAATCCACGGGCAACCAAACACAAAATAAACACACACGACGCGAAGTGATTATCTGGAGAAGGAGAAAGTTGTTACCGCAATGCGGTAGCGTAATTAACTGCAGGGGCTTGCACCTGCAGGGAAGAGCGTCCCCACAATCAAAAACCCCTCAAGCGAGGGGGAATCTGACGAAGTCTGCTACATCGGACGCATCCGTTTAAACCTTCGATGCATGGTGCCATAAATCAACTTGGCATCTTCGGAGAGGTAAACGGATAGCGCCAATTAGCATCTGTCCCGAATCTCAGGCAAGACGTCCCGACGTCGTTTCGGCCGCCATTCGGAGGGGAACACCGGTTAATCACCAAACCTAGGGGTAAACTGGAGGATGTGTTGATAAAAATCGGGGAATTTGTATTCCCTGTAGACTTTATTGTACTTGATACACAACCTGTAGCGAACCCACGGAATCAAATTCCGGTGATTCTTGGTCGCCCCTTTTTGGCCACTTCCAACGCTATCATCAACTGTCGTAATGGTTCTATGACCCTATCTTTCGGGAATAGGTCAATTGAGCTGAACAGTTACAAGTTGGAAAGTGTACCCTCCAAACCTACTGCTCAGGTCTGTTCTGTCGACTTAATGGATGTCGACAGCAGCGAATTTGATGATCCTCATGATACTGATCTAGACTCTTTCCATATGTTATTGTTTGACCCAACTATGTATTATACACATACGGACTCTTCCACCGAGTTGTCCAGGTCAACAACTAACACTGATTATGAACCGTTCTTGGAGTTTGAAGATCACCCCGCACTTTGTGATGACATTATTCTTCGGGGTATTGATGAGACTTTTGAGGAGATCTTCGCTGATGAACTCGCATTTTTGAAAGACACGGGTGTTGAGATGAATCATCTCACAATCAATGAAATTGAACCTCCACCCCTTCTTCTGGACTGTAAAAAGAATGCGAGCAATCCATCACATTCACTGTATCGTCTCTCCAAAATGAGACGCACACACATTCTATTCCACCACTTACCCTTTCCCCACTTCTTCTTCCACCAACCTGAGCACTACATTGATAAAATTTTCGAATGGTTGATGTTAACGTTCGGTCTTTACAAAGCTTGGCATCGACTATTGATCTTGACCCCCTCTTGTGATTTTCAAAGCTTAACATTGCTTAACTCAAGTTTGGGGTGTATAATCTGGCTCTTGAAAAGAAAATTTTTACAAAAAAAATGATGAGCCAAAAATAAGTTTGGGGGAAGATTTTCACTTAAATATTTTGCCCCCATTAATAAAGTTCCTCCCAAGCTTACAGGTTTTTCGAGATTTAGCGGATGGCAACAGTGAGGACACTGTTGAAAACAAGTTTGGGGGAGGTTTGTGCTTATTTTTCGCATCATTTGCATATCACTTCGCATAAGCACAAAACATTTTCAAAAACCTATAAAATTTTTTAAAAAATAAAAAAAATATTTTGTACATAAATAAGATAATAAAAGACTAGATAGTGAAAAATTACATCCATGAGATTGGAAAAATTTAAGAAAACCAAGAAAATTAGAAGTTTTCTTATACGAACTAGTAATAAGTAGTTATGAGCCGTTGTCCCAAGGGTTAGTAAGATGAAGGAAGTCACTAATCTGAGGATAAAAATAAGTCTGAAAAATATTTCCTATTCTGCAAGCCAAACATTTTGAACGTTGATACCCTGCTATTCGCACTTACACACGTCTTGAAACTCAGGATAGTAGAGGATAACTTGAAATACTCTTGTCTAAAAGCCAAAGTATGAAGGAAATAAAAAAATGAATAAAATATAAAATGGTGAGAAAAATGAACACTGGTTTTGTTATCGCCAAGGCAGCAATAAAAAAATATAGCGAGGGTGCCTCTTCACCTAGTGCCTTAGACCAACTGATCTGGGAGTCACTGCTAAGCCTTAGGTGGTGCAAGACGAGGAAAAACACCTAATAAGCAAGCACACGAGTAATCGGTCGGTTAGTACCTCAAGAAGTATTAATGGTTACATGAATGTGTATGAGCAATCTCATCTAAATATTCATTAATTAAAAAGTACTGAGGCTGATGGGCAAGAGTATGATAGCTTGAATTGAATTCTCCGGATGTAGGGATGTCTTTACACACACGTAGGGTTATATGATCGATGTTTGGAAGAAAGATAGGAATGAAGAATAAGACTATGTTTTATTGAGGGGTTATGTGATTTCTAACATCTTTTCATGACTATTAAGATAGGGCTCATGACAACCGAAAAGCTAGCTTAGTTGGAAACCCTAATTTTCAAGGCTTTTCTTTTACAATTCTTTTCTTTAAATGTAATATTCACGGTCTTCCTTTTATTATTAGATTTTGTGGGTGCAATCCGCTGAAAACCCTCAGGAGACAACACTCCTCCTACTAGGGACACCTAAAGGTTTAAAGGCTTGTTGCACGTGCTCAGTCCAATCGTGTTGCCTACAAAAGTGTGCAACTTAGTTTTTCTCTTTCTTTATTTTCTCCTTCTCTTTTTAATAAAACAGTTCGCTCGAGACGATCGAAAATAAGTTTGGGGGAATTTGATCAGTCGAAAATAATGTATTTTTAACACGTCAAGTTCCCTATCTTTTGCATTCATCTAGAGGTGTTCGGTTTGCATATTACACATATTAGCAAAACATCCCTAAAATACCAGATTACATGTGTTATACTCTAAAACCGGCATTTTTAGGGAAATTGACTGTTTTTCATGGCATCGCATCATCCTTGCATAGCGCAACACTTGTTTCGAAGCCTGTGCAGGAAATTCCAGGAGAAAGGCTAAATTTGTCAAAGTGCTGATAAAAATTACGCCAAGTCTAAGATGTTTGATCTGGCATTAATACAGAGGGAATTATACAATTCAACATATCAGATAAATACCCCAAAGTCAGTACAAAGCAACAGAAGAATTCTCAAGTATTGAGGCCCTCACGTGACCGCGGATCCGCGGCCTGAGGAGGCATGTGCCGCGGATCCGCTGCGGCTTGATGACGTCACCACCTCAGTTTTTCTCCATGTGCTTATTTCTATTGGCTAAGATTCCAGAACACTCCAGAAATGTCACGTAGCTTCATCAAGAAGGCTCGGCCTAACAACCTAGTTCTAGAAGCATCCATCCAACTAACTTCTTCTAGAAGTCTCTCCTTATAACAAACTTTTGGAGGAAAATTTGAATTTTAAATCCTAGATCTAGGGTTACAAGGTCTATAAAAGGGAACCTAGATCTAGGGTTAAAGGGTGGTTCTTTAATCTCTATTCTTCCATCCCCAATACAAGTTGAGTGACACAACTTGTAAACCCTAAACCCTAATTCAAAATCCAAGCCAATTTCAAGAACACCGAGTACAATTCAAGCGAGAAGCCTTCAACCTTTTAGGAGCAGAGCCGATCTTCAATCGAGCAAGTGATCCAAGCCAATCCGCGACTCAAGGAGACGAGCAAAGCCAAATCGACGATCGAGTTCTTTCCTCTTGTAGTTCTTAAGCGAATTGTAACGGAATTGTTGATAAATAAAAGGTGAAATTCTTTAATCTTGCTTTCTTTAAATTCTTGCATCATGATTCGATCTCAATTTGTGATTGTGGTTCTTGTTGTGATATTTGAGTAAAACTCCGCTCGTAAAGGAGTCGAGACGATCAATAGAATGATGATGTAACAAATCTTAAAACAATTCTTAAGTCCTACGAGTTTGTAAACCCTAGCAAATTGAAGAATCGACGACCTAGTTTCGATGCGATGCTTTCTTGATTGTGTTCGCTCGAAATTAGGGATCCACGATCGATTCTTGAATTTACTAGAGGCTAGAATGTGAATGATATCGACGAAGGGACAAGGGATAGAAGATGAAACCCTAGTTTCATAAAAAAATCCCCAATTCTCGTTGATCATCATCGTTCTAGTATCAATTCATCGATGGATAAGAATATGTAACCAATAGTTTTCATCACATCTATAGATCCGATCGATTCCTACGAGCCTCACTTCGATTCTTGATTCTTAGATTAAATATCATCAATTCTACATTCTTGATTTTTAATGTTTTCTTGTTAATTAGATTAGATCTAGATGATTCTTGAATTCATTTTACAAATCTTGAATTGAATTGTCTTTTCTCTTTTTCTTTAATTTTCAACTCATCTAATTCGAAATACGAATGGATTACACTTTCCCTGTGGACGATCCGCACTTACTAACGTGCTACATTCGACACCGTTATTGAATTCGGTCAAAATATTTTTGGTTGTGATTTCTATACATTCATACACACCGAGAATCGTATCAATCATGTTCCTACGGACATATCCTGTTGTTTATACAGACAAACCTGTATCTGCTTGATCCTGTCTTGGCATTAGCTCCAGATTATTCAATACCTGACTTGAACACATAACTTAGGGGTATGGGGAAATCAAGAATGTAGCTGAACGTAACTCAAAGGGCTATTACATCATGTTACCGTGGTCCCGTGGGGTATGAACGGGACATAGACTCACAGTCTATCATATCTTGTTACCGTGGTCTCGTGGGGAATGAACGGGGAATAGACCGATGGGTTACGATGAAAATTACATTAATTGATTTCAATAACTTTAGAGTAGATAACCCTATAGCACAGTTTAGACTAATCACCGCACTTCACCTGTAGATATCCTGTTCATTGATCTATATTCATGTTACTGCTTATTTCCTAATAACTTGTTACTGTTTATACTTCATGCCTGCATATTTCATTATATCCTGTTTGATTAGAATTATTGATATTGTGACGCACTGACATCTGGAATTTGCATGGCCCAGATCTATTATCCTTGTCGCAGGCGGTCCAAGAGTATTTTGATCAACAGGCCGAGCAGTGAAGACCTGTTATTAGTTTAGTTTAGTTTTCCTTTCAGTATTTTTTATTCCTGATGTGAGCCCGTATTTAGGACATACATTCTAGATTTTTATTGTTTATTGGATCTATTGCTTCCGCATATTATTTCTTAACTCATTTATTCTAGCTCATGGACATGTACTAGATAGTTTATTTTATTTCTACTGTTCTTGATATCTCTAGACAGCCATAATGTGACTGTGGAGGGATATTTTTCTAGCCACAGGTAGCATGGTTGGCTCTGTCACGTGTCGATTTTAGCGCACTCTGGGAAGCAGGGCGTGACATAGATCCAACAAGAGAGCATTTGGCCCCTGTTGTTTAGTTTAGGGACATTGCGGTCGATTACCAGTTTAAGGACATGGTGGTCCAAGGTTAAGGACATCATAGTCCATGGGCTTAAGGACCCCACAGTCCGAGGTTAAGGACATCATAGTCCATGGGTTTAAGGACCCCACAGTCCAAGGTTAAGGACATCATAGTCCATGGGCTTAAGGAGACCCCACCGTCGGAGGTTAAGGACATTATAGTCCGTGGGTTTAAAGGGATCCCACAGTCTGATGTTAAGGACAACATAGTCCATGGGTTTAAAGGGACCCCACAGTCCGGTTTAAAGACGTCATAGTCTATGGGTTTAAGGACCCCACAGTCCGAGGTTAAGGACATTATAGTCCATGGGTTTAAGGACCCCACAATCCAGTTTAAAGACGTCATAGTCTATGGAATGTATGGTTGTCGGGACCCGTCATCTCTCTGAAGACGTTGAAGGATTACAACGACAAATATCAGAGGAGTGAAGAGATGTACCCTTGAACCAATTTTTGTTGGGATCCATAGTCCAATTTGGGACCAAGATATGAAATTTATGAGCATATGGGCTCAATTAATCTGAATTAAGTACTTATGGCAAATCTTGGGATAAGTCCAATCGAGTTAAAATGTTTAACATTTATTTTGGGATGTTGAGCATTCATTTGGGCTTGGCCCTTTTAACAATGATGAGCATTGATTTGGATCCTGACAGTATTTCTGTCTTTTCTTGAATGCTGAGCATTAATCATAGCCCTGGGCTTATTAAAGAACAATTTATGTTCTATCAGCACACATGTGAAGGGCACGTGGTGCGCTTGGCGGTTTGCGCCAGTCAAAGAGCGCAGTGCACTTCTGCCGAGTAGCGCACACATGAGTGACACATGGTGCGCTTGGCGCTTTGCGCCAATCCATGAGCGCGTTGTGCTGATTTATGAGCGCAGAGCGCTAGTTAATAAGTGGCGCACACGTGAGGGACACGAGGTGCGTTGGCGCTGAGCGCCAGTCCAAGAGCACAAAGCGTTAGTTCAAAAGTGCAAACCGCTAGCTGTTAATTGGCACACACGTGAGGGACACGTGGTAAGCTTGGCGCTGAGCGCCAGTCCAAGAGCGCAAAGCGCTTCTTCTTAATATGGAGCACTAAGACTATTTTTATGCAGTGCTATGCGCTGAGAATTAAATTCCCCTTTAAGAGACTTTGTCTCGTGGATCTAAGAACAAAGTTCTTAGTTTTACAGGAGATGTTTCAATCCCTTATATTGATTGGAAGGCTTTGCCTTTTATATATATATGATCCTCAGAGAATTGAAATATTCTTCCCCTTTTTATAATGAGATGTTCATGATCTCCTAAAAGACATTTGTCTTATAGATCCATGCTCTGTGAGACGAATTATAGTCTTCTTCTTTTATGATGAGATCTTTTGATCTTTTTGTGAAAGACTTCTGTCTTATAGACCTATGATCTTTAAAGAAGTGAATTCTTATTTTCAATTATGAGATGATTTCATCTCTCTGTTCATTTTTTTACCTTGAAGAAACTCTTCATTTTCTTTGAGAGCTTGGCTCTTGAGATCTCTCGAAGCTTAGGGGGGTTTCTCTCTCTATTTCTGTATATCTTCTCTCTGTCTCTGAGACTTGAAGTCTAGGGGCCTTTTTATAGGGAAAGCTGATCAGTTCAATCAGTTAAGAAGATCTTTTCTCCAATTGATTTGGGGAATTTTCCATCGTTGGATCTTTGATCCAAGGGCTTCTGATTTACAGAAGGTAATTTTCTTGTTATTAACAAGATTGAGAATCTTTTCCATACAGAATTTATTCTGTATTTTGGTAATTTTTAATCACCATTGGATCATTGATCCAACGGTGCTCTGATTTACAAAGCACAATCTTTTTGTTTGGAAATATTTTGAGGAATCTTTCCTTAACAGAATTTAATTCTGATTAATTAATGATTTATCATTATTATTGGATCTTTGATCTGACGGTGGGGAGCTTTTTGTTCCAGCGCTAGCGCACCCGTTCTGTGCACGTGGTGCGCTGCTTAGAGTGCAGCGCACTTAGCGCTAGCGCACCCGTGCTTTGCACGTGGTGCGTTGAGCGCAGCGCACCTAACGCTAGCGCACCCGTGCTTTGCACTAGGTGCGCTACAACAGAGTCTTTGACTCTCAGCACTGGCGCTGCTAACGCTGGCGCTCTCATGCTTTCCATGTGAGCGCTGCAACAGAGTGTTTTAACTCTCGGCGCTGAGACATTTACATTCTTTGCATGTAGAGTTTTTTTCCTTTATTTTTTTTTATTATTATTTTTTTATAAGGGAGAAGGTTGTGAGCAAAAATTTTGGCGGGAATAATGGCCACCTCATTATTGATTTTCTTTTTAGAAAATCAATTATGGAAATGAGGTGGAGGATGAGTTGACATGAGCATGGGTGATAGCATGTAGAAAGGTATGGTTTGCATTTGTTTATTATAAAATGAAAAGAGATATTTTTATTGGATGATTGAGAGAGGGGGGCTGCCATCACACTTGAGATGGTTTTTGCTCATTTGATTTTCCTTACTTGCTCATTCTCATTCCACTCTCACTTGGAGACTTAGCCATTTTTCTTTAGTTGCTCATGCCACATGTTTCCTCACCTCCGCTTCATCTTCTTGGGTTGCTTTTGGAGCATTTGTGATGAGAGAAAAAATATAGTGACACATTCCTACACCTCCACTCTCCATTGCTAGCAACCTTGGAGCATCGGTTACCTCGCTTGGCGAGGCTGGAGCTTGCGTCGTTTCCCTCAGGAGGATCATCGTAGATGGAGGAAGACCGGCAACCAAATTCGATCAAGGAGCCTCTAGGAGGTTGGGATGATGGTTCAAGGCCGAAGGACACAGATCAACTCGGTATAACCATTTAACTCCTAGTCTTACATATTGCTAGTATAGGGTTTAGGATAGATCCGGGCATCGGGTCATGGTAGCGCCAGTTTAGAAAATTTTTGTTCCGCTTTTGGCCACGGTTTGATGGCCGGGGCGCTGCCGTAACCCAACAGATAAGGTATGGCGAAAAGGTACAGCAGTTGTTGACACAAATCTCTTCCTATACCCTAGAAAGCATATCGTGAGTGGAAAACAGTAAAGCGGATGCGTTAGCCAAATTGGCTAAAGAATTGGCCTATGATGACCTCGATGACGTAAGGATCACTGTGCAAAGCCTCAGGGTCTTCGCACCAGCAGATATATCTTCGAAAGACCTGATAAAGCCATCCGAAGGAAAAGAAATGATCGAAAAAATAACCCTTCAAATGGAGGACGAAGAAAAGGTCAAGGACTGGAGGGAAGTCTTCATAAACTACTTAAGTCCCAACGAACGCTTGAAAATGCATCATCTTGACATCATCTCATGAAAAGAGCATTGTCATTTGCTTTCGTCAATGATACTCTATATAAGAGATCGTTCGATTGCCTATAGTTAAGTTGCCTGGGGCTGGAGGAAGCAATGAAAGTCATCCAAGAAATACACGACAGACTCTACGGTTCTCATCAAGCTGGACCGAAGACGAAGCTGAAGATAAAAAGAATAGGTTACTATTGACCCACGATGATTCAGGACTGTCTCGAATATATGAAGTAATGTCACTCGTGCTAAATTCACGGGGATATCATACACCAACATCCAAATCCACTGCACCCGATAGTGGCTAGCTGGCCGTTCGAAATGTGGAGAACCGATATAATTGGCCCCATCGAACCAGCGTCATCCAAAGGACATCGGTTTATATTGGTAACGAACAATTACTTCTCTAAGTGGGCAGAAGCAGTACCACTAAGGGGGTGAAGATGGAGAATATTCTCCACTTCTTCAGAACCCATGTCATCTATTGGTTCGGCACTCCACGACGAATTATCTCAGATAATTGACCAGCTTATAGAAGCCATAAAATAAGCCGCTATGCACAGCAACACAAAATCGACAGGAAATATTCTTCAGTCTATAATCCTCAGGTCAACGGTGTAGCTGAAGCCTTCAACAGGACCCTGACCAAGATTATAAAAAATGGTGTCCAGAAACAAAAAAGACTGGCAGAAAAGGTTGTATGAAGATCTTTGGATGTACCGAACGACGTTCAAGACCTCCACGAATACAACACCATATGTATTGGCGTTCGGCACAGAAGCAATGCTCCCGTTATAAATAGAACTCCCATCTCTACGAGTAGCGGTTCGATATGAGCTGATAGATGAAGAAAACACTCATCTCATGCTTGAGGAGCTCGACGCCCTTGACGAAACCCATCTTATAGCACAAAAAAATCTAGAGACTTATAAGGCAAGGATGACACGGCCCTATGAAATATTGACCAGGCCGAGAACATTCCGCCAAGGCGAACTAGTCCTAGTTGTCAAAAGACCGATGATCCTCAATCGTGCAAAGCGAGGGAAGTTCGAGCCAAACTATGAAGGCTCATACGTCATAGACAAAGTTTACCAAGGTGGAGCCTACTTGCTCATGGATATGCATGGAGAAAGACCCTTCCAGCCAATAAACAGCCGATTCCTCAAAAAATACTATGCTTGACGAGTTATGACTTAGGTCAATGATAGATGACGACGCTTGTGTCCGCTCGCTATCTTCCTGAGTTAGAACTCTGCGAGTAGTATCCAAAAGCCTCGTTGCCTAAAACATGGTGAGTAATGGACCGAGAAGTCCCTAAACTAATAATGGACCGTAACGACCCTAAACTAGCATTTCGTCCCAAAACACGGTGATATATGGACCGAAAAGTCCTTAAACTAAAAATTTGCCCCAAAATACGGCGATAATGGACTGTCATGTCCTTAAACTAATACGTTTAGCCCTATGGTGAATCCTTACCTTGATTACCGTATACAATTCATGGGCACAAACGATTCGTAACCTTCCTAGGTCCTACATGATACAGTCCCTCGAAAAAGGTCGGGGCTTACAGCTAATGGTATGTAACCTTATGGGCCGCCTAAAAAACGGTATGGCCACAAGCAAAATGGACACGGATGAAAACCCAAAAAGGTGCCGTGAGTAAAAACAGCAGGACTGCTGGCGAGCTAGTGAAAACCCGAAAGGGCACGAACTCGTTAACCAAAATAAAAAAACGGTACGTCCACAAGCGAAATGGGCACGGATGAAAACCCGAAAGGGTGCCGTGAGTAAAAATAGCAGAACTGTCAGCGAGCTAGTGAAAACTCGAAAGAGCGCGAACTCGTTAAAAAAAGCACTTGTATAGTCCTCATGACTTTGTAAGGAGAAAACACCTGCGTGAGATCCTTACGACTCACAAAGGAGTAACACACTTAGGAATCCATATGATTCTTCAGGAGAAAATACACTTACGAGATCCTCACGACTCGTAAGGAGAATATACTCTCTATAAGACCCTCACGGCTTATAGAATTCAAAAGCCATGAGATACAAGGACCTGAACCTGTTCTTAAGCCATCCAAAACCTACAAAACTTTCCTGCCCTACAAGTGGTCCAATATTGACTCTTGTATACAATCTACGGGCATAAATAAATAAATTCCCTACCAAATTCCTCCAATGGCGAGAAATATCCTCATGGCGAACGACACTTGTAAGGTCCTATCGATCTTGCAAGGAGAAAATACTCTTGTAAGATCCTTACAACTTGCAAGAGAAAACACACTTAGGAATCCCCACGATTCCTAAGAATCAAATACACCTACAAGATCCTCATGACTCATAGGGAAATACCTTTATGGGACCCTTACAGCTCATAAAGAAAAAAGCCTTAGTCGACGGGATCCTAACCCTGTTCACAAATTCGTCTTTGTTCAAATCAACAAAGGCAAATGATGATTCCTCCTGACAATATCCCAGTTACAGCGATGATGATGCCTAAACATGTGTCAAACTCCAAGTCCATTCACGGCAAATGATAATTCGCACCTAGCAATATTCTAGTTGTAGTGATGTTGATACCAAAATTGGTATCAGGACCCAAGTCCTCGACTCGTAAAAAAAGCCGAAATGATTGGGCAATCACGGCTCTCGCGATATGAAAAGCTGAAAAGATAGAGCATCGCTGAAATAAATAAAAATAAAATAGAATAAAACTTTTCTGTCCTGCAAGTATGTCCATATTGACTCTTGTATATGATCCATGGGCTCAAATGAAAGAAAGGGAACCATATTTTCCCGCCATGCTTCGCCAAAAGAAGCGCCAGATCTCGACGGTAACATATACAGCCTGGAGATCAACTCGACATTCCTTCTCAGTTCAGATGCGATGTCTATAAGGACCCAAGGGTCAAATAAAAGTAGAGTAATGGCAAAATCCTAGCTCCTGATCTCAACGGCAACATCTACAGCCTAGAGATCAACTTGACGTCCTTCTCATTCCAGCAAGGTGCAGACGCGATGCCAATAATGACCTAAGGGTCAAACAAAAGCGGAGTGACGACATATTCCTAACTCCAAGTCTTAATGGCAATGTATGTGACCTAAAGACCAATATGACGTCCCTCTTACTCTAGCAGAGTGCAGATGTGGTGTCAACAAAGCTCTACGGAGCCAAATCAAAGCAGAGTAATGGAAAAATCCTAGCTCAATTCGACATCTCTCTTACTCCAGCAGGGTGTAGATGCGATATCAAAAAGTACCCAAGGGTCAAATAAAAGAGGAGTGATGGAAAAATCCTAGCTCCTGATCTCGATGGAAACATATACATCCTAGAGATCACCTCGATGTTCCTCTTCATTCCAGCATGGTGCGGACGCAACGGTCAGACAAAAGTGGAGTAACGACATATTCGTAGCTCCAGATCTCAATGGCAACATCTACAGCCTTGAGATCATCTCGACGCTCCTCCTCATTCTAGCAGGGTGCGGACGTAACTGTCAAATGAAATTGGAGCAATAGCATATTCCCAGCTCCAGACCTCGATGGCAATATATATAGCATAGAGGTCATACTGATGTCTTCCTTACTTCAGCAAAGAATCCGTGCAACATCATTAAAGTAAAAAAAGAAGCGACGGCATATTCCTAGCTTTGGGCCTTGACAGCAATACAAAAAACCCTAAAGACTATGGGAGATCATCCCACCCGAGAAGGGTGCGGTTATGACTCGTCAGGGATTCAAATTAAGCCTAACCTCAAGTAAAAAGTGCCACGGTAAATACCTAACGCTTGAAAATTACTTGAAGACGTCTTGTCCAGCCTCGGAAGGGATCAGAGACACGACGGTCGCGAGGCTACTCGAACAGCAACCTAAGAGACTGCATATCGAAGGAATACATCAGCCAACGCGATGATACCATTGACTAAAACCCTAGTACCACAAACCTAATGGACCCCTGTCATAAAGGAATGGGGTTATCTACATCCAACGTTAGGGTAAGTTTGCCAGTAAACTTGAGGCACATGAACTAAAAAACACTCCGAAATGAGTAAATAAACTAAAAACACTCCGAAATGAGTACAAAAACTAATCCGCGCCAGAGCGAGACAATCAAGAAAAGGAAGGTGCAGCTACGAAAGGGAAAGATGCTTTTTATTCATACTTCAAAAGAGAACTACATACTCTCGGGGCACGCAAAAAAAAGAAAATAGAAAAAGGGGGGACGCATGATCCCAGATCTACGGTGGCAAGAAACTGAACTCCGGACAGGCATTCTTAAACTCAAAAGCAATTTTGAGCAATGCACGTTCAGCCTCATCGACCATCTTTTTGTGCATCTTCTCTCGAATGCAAGCGTCAGGGTCACCACCGATGTTCTCCACCCTATGGTATGCTGATACTATCGCCTTTTGTTGAAAGATACAGTGCATGATGGCGACAAGATTATCTCGCCATTTCTTCGAGATCAATCCCTTCAGATACACAGAATGTACCTTGTCTTCAGGATCGTTAAGTGCTTGGAGCGGCATAACCTTAAGACATCCGGGTATAGCTTCCCAGATTGATCCAACGATGATCTTCAAAAGGGCAGAATGGCCGGAGAGCAATCGACCGTTGTAATCGTCAAAGCGACGCATCACTTCGTCGCATTGGGCTATAGTGTATTTTTGGCTTTGAAAGCGACCTTGGACACGAATCTCCTCATAATAATCTTTTCAAGATCGTATAGATGACCAGCCATGATACCTGAAAAGAAACTGGGTGGAGTCAGCAATAAAAAATGCTAGAACCACTAAGTCTAAAAAGCTAGTGGGCCCTACGAAATCAAAATGGAGGCTCATGAATGATGAGACAAGTGCCCATTATGAGAATCAAAAAGGATTCTCATTAAATGAACAATGGAGTTAAAAACTCCTAATATCCCCGAAAAGCGGGTTCTGTTAAAAACAACAACAGATTCAAATCTGTGAAAGGGGTATTAAAACCCTAAAAAGGAAAATACCCAAGAACAGTATAGGGAATAAAATTCCCAAAGTTCTAAAAAAATGAAAGCAGAGCTAAGCTCTGCAAAACTAAATGGAATTAAATTCCCCAATAATGGGATTAAATCCCAGAAATCCCCATGTTAGGAAACATATGGGAAAAATAATGGAACTAGATTCCAGAGACTCTTAAATATCAGGATCAATGATAGGGTAAAACTCTAAGAAGAGAATCAGCGATTCTCAAGAATGCTCATTGATTCAAACCCTTAAGGTGGACATCAAGACCTACGGTCTACTCAAAAAAAGTTTTTTTTATATCTCCAAGAGATCGGTTCAAGAAAAGAGCCGAGCTCTGTTAATGGATTAAAAATCCAAAATAAGAAAAAAATAATATCCAAATAAAAAATATATATATCCAAAAGGTCTTCTAATAGCTAAGCTCTGTTCATAATCCTTACTAAAAAAAACTTTTTGGCAGAGTTTAACTCTGATCATAGGAATTTTGAAGGCAGAGATCTAAGCTCTGAAACGAGAATTAAATTCTCAAGAAAAAATTCAAGGAGAAAGATGAAAAAATAGTAGACATTCCAAGACCAAAGGCCCTATTTATAAGACGTGATAGGATCGGTTCACCTTACCATTCCCCTAGGCGATCCAACGGTAGTAAAGATGGATACCATTGTACTCACGTGCAAACCACGTATGAGCAATGCTGGGGGGGCATTTGTTCCCTTATAAAAAAAGGGGGAGAGAAGAAAAAATAGAAGAATTTTCATGTTTTGGGCCTCACGTGTTAAACAAGTGAGCGCTTATATGCAGAGCATATAAGCGCTGAAAGCAATTGACTAAAGGCTAAACATGCCTCACATGTTAAACTCTTGGGCGCTTATATGCAAAGCATATAAGCACTAATAAACAGATTAAAACCCACATTAAGGTCACATGTTAAGCATGTGAGAATATCTTTTTGAAGTATTAGCTTCAGATAGAATCAAACTCTATATATAGAATTAAATTCTATTTTTTGTATGCAAAACATATAAACACTGAAAATAAGTAACTAAAGGCCAAACTGGCCTCACGTGTTAAACACATGGACACTTATATGCAAAAGCATATAAGCATTGAGAATAAAAGTAACTAAAGGCCAAACCAGCCTCATGTGTTAAATACGCGAGCGTTTATATAAGCGCTAAATAAAACAGGTTGAAACCCACACCAGGGTCACGTATTAAACACATGAGAGCACCTCCTTTTATATAATTAAATTCTATTCTTGGGAAAATGCCTCCCTTGATTTTTCTAAAAGGGAAAGATATTCTCTGTTAACAGAGAATCGTGGGATCAAAGATCCAATGGTGATTAGGAATCATCAAATATAAAATTAAATTCTATTGGGGGAAATATCTCCCTAATCTTTCTAAATGAGAAAGATGTTTTCTGTTAAATAGAAAGTTGTTGGATCAAAGATTCAATGAGATGGGAGAATATTTTCCCATATCTTTCTAAACAAAGAAAGATATGCTCTGTTAAATAGAGAGTCCTTGGATTAAAAATCCGATGGTGGTTAAAAAATCACCGTCTGACAGAATTAAATTCGGTATTTGGGAAAATATTTTCCTAATCTTGTTAAAAACAAAAAAATATATATTATGTTAAACAGAAACTTTCTGGATCAAAGATCCAATGCTGGATACAATCCCCTGAATAATCTTTGACACCAACAAAATCGATTGGTATCTCTCAAATTAGAGATTTTCTATTATTAATCAACAAACATGCCTCTCCTATATAAAGGACTCGAGACTTCAAGTCTCATAGAGGCAGACAGAGAGGAGACCCCATCATAAGCTTCTGTAAAAATACAGAAGGTTCTCATAAGGTTCCACT
Source organism: Agapanthus africanus (assembly GCA_030015575.1). Taxonomy (NCBI): domain Eukaryota; kingdom Viridiplantae; phylum Streptophyta; class Magnoliopsida; order Asparagales; family Amaryllidaceae; genus Agapanthus; species Agapanthus africanus. Next base: position 474,621,227 of record CM057343.1, read on the forward strand.
AAATAACAGAGAATTTAATTCTCTCAAAGAAGAAGACACCCTCATCAAAACCCTAGATAAAGAAAATATCGAGATCAAAACATCTCATTTACCTAACATATCTAAGGGTTTAACCCTTCTCAAGAACTTAGTTTTTTCTCTGGATCTGAGATCTACAAGACAAGCCTCCTACAAGTTGAGAATTTAATTCTCATTGGGAAGATCTTGTTCTTGAGAATCAAAGATTCAGGGGAGAACATGGATACAAGAACATTTAGAAGATGGAGTCCATAATACTCCAGGATCATAGTTCCTTCAGAATCAAGAACTTAGTTCTTAAAGAATCCGATCCCAGATCCTCAAAATAGTGATCTTGGTGATCGTTAATAGCCAAAATACTATTAACAGAGGTTTAAGTTCTCTAAAAATATCAACAGAGATCAAATCTCCAAAAGAACCCAATGCCTCACGTGGAAAGCACGTGAGCATCCAAGACCAAGTTACATAGAGCCTCACATGAAACACACGTGAGCGCCAGAAAACAGAAAGTTTATTTCTTAGCACTAGTGTAGCGCCTCACGTGAAATACACATGAGCGCTAAAACTTAGCGCCTCACGTGAAACACGCGTAACCTCTTAAAAGAATCCAAAGAAAAGCGTCTCATGTGAAACACACGAGAGCGCCAGACGCTCAGCGCCTCACGTGAAACACACGTGAGAGCCAGAAAAAAATTAGTGCTTAGTACTATTATAGCGCCTCACGTGATATACACATGAGCGCTATATGCAACTGAGTGCTTAGCACTGCTGGGTGTTACAGAAATCCAATATTAGCCTAAATTAGCTAAGTTTATGTTCGTGATATCCAAACTGATATCCAAACTAATTTTAGTCCCATACATGACTAACGATTTTCATTCCAACCTTCTAAGTTAATCTTATTATCAAACAAGATTAATGATTTTTAGATGATCCACCACGATTCTTTCCGTTAAATACGGGATTTGGTTCAAGGGTACATCTCTTCACACATCTAATATATGTCGTTGTAATTTCTCAACGTCTTTAGAGAGGTGGCAGGTCCCAATAACCAACAACTCCTCTTCCTTTGTCCCCAAAATGAGAAAGTTGGAACGAAATGTTCTTAAACTAATATTTGTCCGAAACAGGGAACGTTGGACCGAAATGTCCTTAAAACTAATATTCGCCCCAAATACGGCGATAATGGACCGTGATGTCCCTAAACTAATATAATTGAGCCCATATGCTCATTTGTTTCTAAGTTGATCTTAGTCTCAAATATGACTAACGATTTTTAGATCGAACCCAAATATCTCATGAACTGATGGACCTCATTTATATGAGATCTGCGTCCTAAGTTCATTCCCGTTGGCAAACCAAGCTACCAATATAGACCCCGTCAAGCAAATCCTTGACCCAAATCCAAATCTAAAATATACGGATTTGGACTAATCAACACCCTACGGACGACGACATAAACTAGTCTCCGTATACAATCCACGAGCAACCTTAACAAACAAAATGACACACAATACGAAGTGAACTACTGGAGAAAGAGAAAGTGGTTATCGTTACACGATAATGTAATTAACTGCAAGGGCTTGCGCCTACAGGGAAGAGCGTCCCCACAATCAAAAACCCCTCATAAATGAGGGGGAATCTTATAAAGTCAGCTACATCGATCGTATCTATCCAAACCTCCAATATACGGTGCATAAATCAACTTGATGTCTTCGGAGAGGTGGATGGATATGTCCAAATAGCATCTTCTCCCAAATTCAGGCTAGACGTCCTCCGCGTCTTAGTCCGGTCTTCGGCGATAAACAGTAATAAATGCAGTTAATCGCGATGAACATATATATTGTGCCATTTTCCCGGGTGTGGACAGGATATACTATTGTGTCATTTTCCCGGCTGTGGACGGGATATACTATTGTGCCGTTTTCCCGGGTGTGGATGGAATAAACTATTGAGTTACAATGAGAATTGTATTTGATTGGTTTCAAATACCATTAGAATATATAACTTAGAGACAGGGACCCCTACGAAACACATTAACACGATTGCCCTGTTCTAATTAGTTATGTTGTTATTTTTATTGCTATGCTTACTTGACATTGATTCCGGCTATATTCATTACGATATTATGTTCGATGCTATGATATCTGGGTTTTGCATGGCCCGGATACTTTGGATTTAGAGCAAGAAAATAAGGAGTACTTTTTGAAGCTTACTAAGCAGTGAAAGATATTGATATTGATCTAGTTATTATGTTTTAAGTTTATTTATCATATGGAATCATTTTATTGGATCTATTGTGAGCCTGTAAGGTTCAACTAGTTATTGTTCTTATTTTTCCCACATGGATCTTGATACTTGATCGTTTATTATTATTGCTTCCGCTATTGATTCTTTTGACTCTTGATTATTGATTATCGTTATTGTTATCGTGGCATATTGGATATGTGATAGTTAGTTATATATTATATTGTGCTTGTTTACCGCATGACAGCCTTAATGTGACTATGGAAGGACGTTTCCTTACCATAGGTTGCATGGCTGGCCGAGTCATGTCCCGTATTTGTGTACTTTTAGGAAGCGGAACGTGACAGATATCTTTTGAAGATACCCGCATGGGCAATTATTGTGCTTAAAGTGGTTTAGTTTCACCCCCACTATCCCTGAAAACGTGGGAAGTGGCTTGTTAACTACCCCATTCATAAAGAAGGCTATAAATACCTCTTCAAAAGCTAGAACATAGAAGAATACACAAGTTTTTAATAGGTTGGAGATCTCAAGAGCTTGCGGCTAAGGAAGAAGAAGAAGAAGAAAGAAAGAGAAGGTGGATGATCGATGATGACCTTCTTCTTTTGAAAACTTGCTTTCTTTTCTTTTTAAATTTGACAAGATACATATAGGGATGAAGGACTTGAGGGAATTTGTATTAAATTCTTATGATCAAGAACTCCCCAATGGCTTAAGAACATGATCAATTTCATGTTTCTTTGAAATAAATAAGAATCCGAATTTCTTTTTTGGAAAATAGAGGAAACACTATTTTTCCACACACACACACACACACACACACACACACAAGAACATAAACTCTAAACAGTCCATGTTTCTTTATAACAACCCAAAATACAAAAGGAAGTGCTACATGTTTGTAGTTTGAACAAAATTGACATGATACTCAAATGGATGTCTTTTACTTTCCTTAAAAGAAAGTGAAACAATCCTCGATCATAATATGAAGAATTTTAAAGAAGATATCCCTATTTACGGGTATATAGGACATCTCTAAGGATATCCTCACGAGTATCTTAAAAGATACCCTTTAAAATTTCAAAACTTACCTATTGTGGGTATCTTAAAGAATATCCCAATAAGTATCATGAAAGACTTCCGTCGAGTACAAAAACATACCCGCGTGAGAAAATATGAATATCCGCAAGTGGAGCGGATATCTCTTGTAGAGATATCTATTGTGGGTATCTTCATTAAGGAATCACCTAAATTTCAAGCAAAAAGACCATTTGGAAAGATCGGAGCTCCCAAAGAGGAAGAAGAAGAAGAAGAAGAGGAAATAGAGGTAAAATGTCCTTAAAATGATAACGTGTGTTTCACAACAGTTTCACCACTACAAATATGCACAACAGTAATGAGAAATTGGTAGTGGTTCCAACCATTACCAATTCCAATATGTAGTGGGCCCCATAACCCTGGAGCGATAAAAGCCCAATTCTTCCCCAAATCTCTCCCGAGCCCTCCTTTTTCCTTCTACCAAAAATTATTGGAGACAAAATCTCCCGCTTCTTCTCCTCGCTTCCTCCGCCACTGTGCTTCCGTGGTTGAGCCCCTACCACCTCACTTCTTTAGTCGAGCCTCCGTCGAAGCCCTGGCTCGCGATCGAGCCCCTACGCCTCGCCTCCGTGGTCGACCCCCTGTCGATCGAAGCCCTAGCACACGATTGAGCCCCTGCCACCTCGCCTCCGTGGTCGAGCCCCCGCCGCCTTGCCTCTGTGGTCGAACCGCCATCAAAACCCTAACTCGCGATCGAGCCCCCGCGCCGCCTCGCCTCCATGACCGCCAACAACTCAGCCGACTCACCTCAAAGTACGCAGTAATTTGAATTTGATTTGTAAAAATTAAGGTTTTTTTTTGTTGAAAATCTAAGAATATCGAGGTTAATTGTTGTTGTTGCTGCTGTTGTTTGTTGCTGTTGCTGTTGCTGTTGTTGCTGTTGCTGCTATTGCTGTTGTTCTTTTTGCTGCTGCTGTTAGTTTATTAGGGTTAGGGTTAGGGTGTTTTAGTGAATTTTTTAGGTAGTTTATGTAGGGTTAGCATAGCACCTTGTGATGGTTTTGGTAAGCATCAATCATGCTACTTTAGTATTTTTTGGAGTGCTAAACAAACCCTAACCAAGATCTTAACTAGAGAATTAGGGTTAACTTACATGTAAACAACTTTACATCTAAGAGAGAGGGATTACAACCTTTGTAGTCCGTTCCTTCGCTTCATAAGCTCCGAGTAGTAGTCCTTTCGCCGCGATCCATGAACTCCCGGACTCTAGAGAGGCTCCACAAGTCGAATGATCCATGATTGCTTGAAGTCTTCCTTTTCGAAGATGATCTACCTTGAAGAATATCGAAACCAAGCTCTCACTTCTCTAATCAAGTATTAGTGAAGTGAACACCCTAATCCAAGTGGCTAGAATAAATGAGGATGATGAAGTAGGAATTTTGCTCTCTTTTGTTTTCAATTTCTCACTTTAAATCATCACAACACAAAAAGCTAGAAAGCTTTTTCAAAGAGGAAGAAGAAGAAGAAAGATTTTGTGATGAATAATGAATTATTGTTGTGGTTACAATTGCAACCATAGGTTAAGAATGAGTGGCTTAACCCTTGTAGAGAATAAACCATGGTTAAGGGTTTGGGTTGGGTTAACAAATATCTACACAAAATATCAAGATAGATGACAAAAGAAAAGCTTCATGAAGCTTCACCCAAAAGCTAACCCAAATCCAAACCCTAACTTGGTTTAAACTTAATAACCATGTTGCATTTGTAACCCTAACTTGTTACAATATTATATATCACATATACAATATATTTTGTAACAAAAAAAAATAACACAATTAACATATATCATATATACATTAATGCATTATCCAGTGAGAAAATGAATCAATAAAGCGAGCTTATATTAGTTAACGTAATGTAATATATCACATATATAATTATACATTAAATTATCGAATCAACACTTGATCCGACAATCCGGCTATATTACATATAACCGAATAATATAACATGTACCATTTCATCGAATCAACACTTGATCCGATGACCCGGCTATATCGCATATACCCGGCCGATATCTCATATCGCGAGAATAGAATACGGTATCTCGTATCATATTATTCTCGGTCCCGCACATATCGCATATGTACCCCTACTCCGTTTTTCCTGAGCCAGGAAACCTCTGTGTAAGACTCTAAAGAATCGTCAATACGCCGGCAGTAGGTGATGATCATATCAAACACCCATAAGCTGCAAGCGGTCAGCTAAACGTAACAGCCACCCGTGTATTGAACGATCAGAAGATCAACAAGCAAGCCTGTACATTCTCCTGTGAATCCAATCAGTAACATTACCATACAGTCCGGTCTCTTCGTCTGATATGTTGCATATCTAGTCTAGTGTTGGTAAACGTCAGACCCCAGTAACCGATAAGTCGTGTCAATGTAAGGCTCATAACAGGTCAAGAAACTACTAATAACTCTTACCAGTAAATCTCCATATCAGCCTTGTCCAGGGACTTCCAGTTATAGCCAATCGAACACAGGGCAACATCAACTTCCAATCGAACATAAGTCTAGCTTTGAAAGTCTCAACTTTTCCATCTACACCAAGTTTCTTCTTAAAGATCCATTTGCTCCCAATGGTTTTTACCCCTTCAGGAGCAACTTCCAAAGTCCATACTTTGTTGGTATACATGGATTCCATTTCAGATCGCATTGCATCCAGCCATTTCACAGAGTCCCTACTCGTAATGGCCAGCTCGAAACTAGTCGGGTCATCATCTTCCATGATGCAATCCTCGCTCCCACCATCGATGAGAAAACCGTAGTATCTCTCAAGTGGATGAGGAACCCTACTAGATCGGCGGAGATGAGGGGGTTCGTCAGGAACTACTGAATCCTCTGGTTCCATCAAATCTTCTGTCGTAGTTTGTGTCGCTGGAACCTCTTTCAGTTCTACCTCATTGCCACTAATTTGTTTCATAAGAAAACCCTTTTCTAAGAAAGTGGCATGTCGAGAAATAAACACTTTTTGTTCCTCGGGGTGGTAGAAGATATACCTTGGTGAATTTTTGGGATATCCTACAAACTTGCACAAGACAGACCTTGCCTCGAGTTTGTCGGGATTGTGTCTTTTGACATAGGCCGGACAACCCCATATCTTAACATACTTAAGAGATGGTCTCTTCCGTTTCCATATCTTATATAGAGTGGGAGGCACTGATTTGGTAGGAACCATATTCAACAGGTATATGGCTATCTCAAACGCATACCCCTAGAAGGAAATAGGCAACTCAGCAATGCTCATCATAGAGCGCACCATATCTAATAGGGTGCGATTCCTCCGCTCCGATACACCGTTGTGCTGTGGTGTATAAGGAGGATTAAGCTGAGAGAGAATCCCATTCTCTTTTAGATAATCTAGGAACTCATTGCTCAAGTATTCTCTTCCTCGATCAGATCAAAGGATCTTAATACTTTTGTCCGTTTGGTTCTCTACTTCGTTCTTATATTCTTTGAATTTCTCAAAAGCTTCAGACTTGTGTTTCAACAGGAACACATGTCTGTATCTTGAGAGATCGTCAGTGAATATAATGAAGTATGAGGAACCATTCCTGGCATGAGTAGAAATGGGACCGCATACATCACTATGTATCAGTCCCCAGAGTTCTGTCACTCTTTCTCCGTGTCCACTGAACGGAGTTTTGGTCATTTTGCCTTTGAGACATGAATGGCAAGTTTCATAAGATGATAATTCGAACGCATTTAAATAACCATCTTTATGTAACTTAGCTAGTCGTGTCGCATTGATATGACCAAGTCTACAATGCCACAAGAAGGGTTCGTTCATTTCTGAACTTTTCCTCTTGTGTGTGTTCTGTATATTAAGAACCGTGTTTTGATTTAGAACGTATATGCCATTATGTAACGAGCTTGATCCAGATGTTCATAACATTATCCTGTATTACAAAATTATATCCTTCTTTACTTAATAAAGAAACTGATATAATGTTGCATATCATGTTCGGTATATAATAGCATCCGTTCAGAATCAATGTTTTACCACTTGGTAATACAATGTGATATTCGCCAACTGCTTTGGCTGCAACATTTGCACCATTCCTTACTCTTACGGAATGATCACCCATTCCTAGTTCTCTTCCACTCTTTAGCCCATGCAATATATTGCATATGTTGGATTCTGATTTGGTATCTAATACTTAGGACGTAGAGTGAACTGAGAAACAGTTCTCAGTAACTAACACACCCGAAGAAGATGCATCAAGATGCTTATTCTTCGTTTGGGTGGCGTGAGAATCCAGATATTTTCCTATTCCCTGCTCGAACTTATAACAATTATAAGTGGGAGTGGGACCAACGTTCCCCTGCTCAGAATAACAAGCGGGTTCAGTCAATACATCCATATTATTATCTTGATTAAGGCCTGATATGGTCGCTACATGGAGAGAGGAGAAGAAAATACTTTAGCATGCGCTCTTGCAAGATTAGATTGGTTATTATCTTATCTAATCAGGATGGCTCCCACTGTTTTAATCAAATCTTCCTTCAAACCCTAAAAGGTAAGATTAGCTGAGATTAATTACACCTTACAAGTTCGCCAATTTTTCAGCCAGATCAGTGTTCGTACTTTGAGAGAGGTTCCCCATGCTTTTGCACGGACCTAATTAAAATAAAGCTCGTTTTTCCATAGGCATAACCCCATTAACACCTTTCTAGACACCTACTTGATCGGCTAATTATCATGTGCAAAACTCTCCCAGGGGTAACTTTTACTCGTAGTGGGTATCGGGATCCAACTATCTCATAGGAGGTATGCAATCTCATTGCAAATTTCAACACTTGAAATTCCTGATAATGCTTCTGCCCCTAACGTGCTATGACCTTGACGAATGCCAAACAACACATAGTCCGCTAGTCAAGTTCAACCCGTACATTTCTTGATTGAATTAAACCCACCCGCACGACCTTGACGAATGCCAAACAACGCCGTACGAATACTCTAATCCAATCGCATCATATGCTCAGATAAGTAGTAAATAGCTACCGTACACTACACCTTGACGAATGCCAAACTACCGTAGCACGAATACTAATTAATACTTATCTGAAATGACGGAGGGCTACACAGGTTTTTCAGAAAATCATGAGCGTAATGAACTTGATATCGTTGTGGAAACAAGTGATTTTTGAAAAGGAGTGTTTTTTAGGCTTTTCTAGCTTCGCTAAAGAGGTCACTACCGGTGAAGGGATCTCGGCTATTTCCTCATCGAATAAGGTGCTGGATATTTTATAAATACCGCTGTGCAAAGCAAGAACTATAGAAGCAATCAAAAACTAAACCGTGAGTTTGTAGCATCTGACAGTTTTGCTAAAGAGGTCACTCCCGATGAAGGGATCTCGGCTCTTTCCTTATCGAATAAGGTGCTGAATATTCTACAAGGAATACCGCTATGCAAAGCAATAACTTTAGCTACCCTTTTTGAAAATTTGATTCTACAACATCTTTTAGGTTTCTTTTCTTTTATTAATCTCATTAATAAATCCCATCATTTAAGCTTCCTAAGCATTACAGAAGAAACGAAAGCAGTAATATTTATATATCAACATATATATATATATAGTATAAGCATTCGTCTCAGGCAGTAATATAATCTTATCACAGAACATTGCAGCAGAAGTCAACATATGAAATATTGGATATACTAGGACGTCCGTATTTTATTTTGAGCATGTATAAAACACGGATTCCACAGTCACAATGAATAGCCAAACCCACATCCCTAGACCCCTACGAGAGCGGCAAGTAACCATGCCAATTCTAGGGTTAGGAGACCCGGTCTCGACTCCTCGAGATGGCCTCCCACTGGACCCTAGAACCCGGTTACTTGTGCTCTCCGTCTTGGGTCTATCCTGATGCGGAAAAATAAATAATATACAATGTTGACATCAACCTCAACCCAGAAGTGCCCCATAAAAGAATATTACATACAAAAGAATTTTACATGAATGAAAAAGAAAACTCTCATCTCACATAAAACCCTCAGCTATTCAATAAACAATGATCCAATATAACATATCACAGCAACACATAATCCTCACAGATAACTAGGTGAAGTTAGATAATTTGATAGATACAACGAATTCCCAAAAAGTCCCAGAGAGCTCAACACTTGAGCACGGTTAAAATTAACCAGAGACATACCACAGTACCTACAGACCAACAGCTAAAGGGCCGACCCAAGCCTCTCAAATGGCGCCGCGGATCCGCCACCAAAACAAGGTTTTGGCCGCGGATCCGCAGTCACTTCGACGAGTTAGGGTTTCGTTCTTCATATGTGTCCATAGAATTCCCTGCATGATTTTCTGAGTATTTTTAACATGGAAAAATTCAACTTTTTGAAAAATTTCCAGAAAAGGGGTCGTTTCGGGGTTTCGGGGTTCGATCGGACTTCTAACTTCGTCTAGACAACGCCTAATGCTCTAGCTTAGCTCTGATACCACTGTAAGGTTAGCATAGCACCTTGTGATAGTTTTGGTAAGCATTAATCATGCTACTTTAGTATTTTTTGGGGTGCTAAACAAACCCTAACTAAGATCTTAACTAGAGAATTAGGATTAACTTACATGTAAACAACTTTACATCTAAGAGAGAGAGATTACAACCTTTGTAGTCCACTCTTTTGCTTCATAAGGTTCGAGTAGTATTCCCTTCGCCTCGATCCATGAACTCCCGAACTCAAGAGAGGCTCCACAAGTCGAATGATCCATGCTTGCTTGAAATCTTCCTTTTCGAAGATAATCTACCTTGAAGAATATTAAAACCAAGCTCTCACTTCTCTAATCAAGTATTAGTGAAGTGAAAACCCTAATCTAAGTGGATAGAATAGATGAGGATGATGAAGTAGGAATTTTGCTCTCTTTTGTTTTCAATTTCTCACTTTAAATCATCACAACACAAAAAGCTAGAAAGCTTTTTCAAGGAGGAAGAAGAAGAAGAAAGTTTTGTGATGAATAATGAATTATTGTTGTGGTTACAATTGCAACTATAGGTTAAGAATGAGTGGCTTAACTCTTGTAGAGAATAAACCATGGTTAAGGGTTTGGGTTGGGTTAACAAATATCTACACAAAATATCAAGCTAGATGACAAAAGGAAAGCTTCATGAAGCTTCATGAAAAAGATAACCCAAAAGCTAACCCAAATCCAAACCCTAACTTGGTTTAAACTTAAAAACCATGTTGCATTTTTAACCCTAACTTGTTACAATATTATATATCACATATACAATATATTTTGTAACAAAAGAAAATAATACAATTAATATATATCATATATACATTAATGCATTATCCAGTGAGAAAATGAATCAATAAAACGAGCTTATATTAGTTAACGTAATGTAATATATCACATATATAATTATACATTAAATTATCGAATCAACACTTGATCCGACAATCTGGCTATATTACATATAACCGACTAATATAACATGTACCATTTCATTGAATCAACACTTGATCCGATGACCCGGTTATATCGCATATACCCGGCCGATATCTCAAATCGCGAGAATAGAATACGGTATCTCATATCGTATTATTCGCAGTCCAGCACATATCGTATATGTTCCCCTACTCCATTTTTCCTGAGCCAGGAAACCTCTGTGTAGGACTCTAAAAAACCGTCAATACGCCGGTAGTAGGTGATGATCATATCAAACACCTATAAGCTGCAAGCAGTCAGCTAAAAGTAACAGCCACTCGTGTATTGAACGATCAGAAGCTCAACAAGCAAGCCTGTACATTCTCCTGTGAATCCAATCAGTAACACTACCATACAGCCCAATCTCTTCGTCTGATATGTTGCATATCTAGTCTACGGGTGGTAAACGTCAGACCCCAGTAACCGATAAGTCATGTCGATGTAAGGCTCATAACGGATCGAGAAACTACTGATAACTCTTACCAGTAAATCTCCATATCAGCCCTGGCCAGGGACTTCCAGTTATAACCAATCGAACACAGCGCAACATCAACTCCCAATACCGGGAGAGACGATACCCCTCCTATCGCTCATTGCCTCCATATGATTCGGGACTGTACCTAAAAGCCACCATTTTGCACTCCCTCTTGGACGCAGTAAGGTGGAAATCAAAGCAAGGTGGGAATCACAGAAGACTCTATAACGATCTCGGGTCTACAGACTAACCTGTACCAGTGTCACCGGAGAACTGCTATCTGACGATAGGTATAATACCATCCAGGAGTTCTCGACGAGTCCGTTCAGTGTACCCAGTCTCCACTGAGCACCCATACACCATCTTTGATGTCCAACACCAATGGATATGGGATCATCCATCGCCCATCATTTGGGTCAAGATGCGTGTACGCTATTCTACTCTAGAGTATCGATGCCCTGTCTCGATACACCTTTGACTAGGAACAATTATATGATGTACTCATAGACTACCCTGGCCCTACTAGTATGATCTTTATCATAGTCCCAGTAGTCAAGTACAAATCCTAAGGGTTTTATCAACATGTGAGAGCAAGACAGTAAACTAATACAAGTCAACATGTTAAGACAAAGTGAAACCAGATAGCATACTATCAGTCGAGCAAGAAAGTCCTCTCTATATATATCCAAGCATCCATTATAATATACATCATATGTACAACAATGGCCTCTAGGGCATATACATAACTAACAGTTTAGTGAAAATAACAGTAGTTAAGGGTATGTTAGTGAAAAAGCTACAATATTTAAGGGTATTTAGTAAAAAAAGTAAAACTAAACAAATTGGGTTTTAAGATAAAATTTTAAAGATAGTTTAGTTAAAAAAAACAACAATAGTTAAGTGTAATTTAGTGAAATTAGTAAAATTAAAGAAGTAGGGTGTTTAGGAAAATTTTTAAGGTGGTTTAGTGAAAAATAGCAATAGTTAAGGGTATTTTAGTGTAATTAGTAAAATTAAGCAAATTTATAGCGTTTAGGAAAATTGAACAAATTTTAAGGTATCGTGTTCCGTATCCGAATACATGCTGCTTAGCATACACATACAGTCGATTGGTAACTCGATAAAGAAACTTAAAATAACATTTATATATATAACATTAACATAAATCTAACTGATCATCTACTCTAGTTAGTAGTCCTTCAAAACCAATTCAATTCTTTAATTGTTGGTTGTCCATAAGAAAAAAGAGAGATGGTCATTTGAACAACAAATGCAAGATATATATGTGAAAAGAAATTAACCAAGTGAATTGTTCAATGAGAGGGGTGTGCTTGTTGGCGACAACGCCGCCAAGTGGGACACGGTATCACATATCCTTTTAAATATTTAAATTTCAATTATATATATATATATATATATTCAATATTTTGTAATTTCCGACCCGACGTCATTACAGGTTCATCGGCGTTCCCGACGAGGATGGCGTGCATGTGCCATTCGATGCACATCACGCCCTTGCCTGAGTCATAGACGAAATGAATAATATCAAGAGAAGACGCCGATGTTACACGTAAGCTTTATATTCTTTCTTGCTATATTAGTTATTGAGTTTGTTCTCTTTTCCCTGTTTACCTATTCTTTTCTATGGTTTTGTGCATAAATTTCAATTATGCTCGATATACCCGCTCCATCTCTGTTGGTATGTTTTCTATTCTTTTAGATTATTTCCTTAAATTAACTCATTGCTTAGTAGTTGTTCTGCTTCTCCTATATATTATACAAATTATCTGAAATATTTTTGCACATGCACTTGCACTTGCACATTCAACAATATCTGAAAATGAGAGATGAGAGATGTATTGTTCAAACAATTTTTTTAATCCTAAGATCTTTTAGATAAAAGTTGCATGGCCTCTGTTACTCAAATGACCCAAATCTTTAAAATTACATCTTATATGTGAAAAGTGTCCTAGAGGGGAGTGAATAGGACAAATGACTAACAATCAAAACTTTATTGCTCAATACAATAAATGTTGTGGAAGGATAATATAAATAATAAAATTATGAAAACAATAGAATAACAGAGATCGGAAAATGCAAACTCAGTAGGACACCGACGATTAGTGATGAAATTCGATACCCATGGTATCTAATCTCGGCTTAGGTATCCCCAAGGAAACATCTACTATTCAAATCTTCTTAAGGTGAAGAAACCTTTACAACTGATAGACTCTTTCCACCTGGTAATTTTTTCAACAGGCTCAGAACAAACATTTACAATTCATACTGATGGACAACCTCCACTGTGTAATCTTTTCAATAGGCTCAGACCAAATATTTACAACTCACTTACAATGTAAGTAACCAAACCAACTTCTAATCTCATATATGAATCAAGCAAAATTTTAAAGTCGAAAAATTAGGGGTTTTGCTAAAATCAAGTTTAAAGACCTTTTTGATCTCAGAAAGATTTATAAAGAATTTAAAATAGAGATCAATATTTTTTAAAGGAATAGAATTTAAAACCAGTTTATAAAACCCTTTGCAAGAATTAAAAACCGAAAACTTTCGAAAAACCCAAAAGAATTTCAAACCTGGTGATAACTAGGGTTTCGAAAACTTTGATGAAGATGATGAACTTTTAATGATCACAAATATTAGAGAATGCAAGAATTGTTACTGATAAAATTCAACCAAGACATTCAATAAAGAGTTGGGAAAGAATCCCAAAAAACTGGAAACAAATTGGTCAAGAATAATTCAGGGATTTCAAATGTTCAGCGGTTGAGCCGGCTCAAAAATTTATGTGCTGTCTCAAACGAATAGTGGAAAAAATTCAATGTGTAGGAAATCAACATGAGACGGCTCAAGATATGGTGAGCCGGCTCAGAGTAGAAATATTAAGGAGGAGCAGTTTATGTAAGATGGCTCAAGATAGGAGTAAGCCGACTCATAGCAACGGAACAAAAAATGATTTTATAGAGAATGGATTGAGACGGCTCAAGACTAGGATGAGCCGGCTCAAAATGTCAAGAACAAAGACAAGAGATCAAAGACAGTGTAAGACGGCTCAGGGGTTTTTGAGACGGCTCAAATCTTGACATATCTGATATTTGAGAGATTTTGAAAGTTTAAAAACGTATGACTCATATGAGATGACTTACAGCTCAATAAATGGAGAAAATATAAGTTTTACTCATTTGTAGCACGTTCTCTGAGTCGCTTGAGTCATCATCTCTCAAATCATGTCCTTTTTGATGACTTAAGCTCCTTGTCTTGAAAATTTCTTGTTGCCATGTCTGTTTGCTTTCTTTGATATCACAAAACTCGTTCTATTTAATTTCCTCATATGTGCGTCTTATAAGTTCATATCATCATGCTCTTTTGCGCTTTGATATCGCTATACTTGCCTTTTTCTTTGATTTGCAATATCTGTTATATCTCTCATACTGAAAATATAAAACTTAACCACATGTATCATCAGTGTATAAAACAGTTAGTGTTTTGTCCAATATCAAAACCAAGGTGATATTACCCAACAAGGTCAACAATCTCCCCCTTTTTAATATTTAACAAAACCTTTTTACAGTATACGATATTGAGACATAACCAAATGTAAGAATGCATGAAAAGCAATATAAACTCCCTCTGAATTCAATATCCATATTTACTATGCAAGAATTCAAGTTTTATGAGAGAAAAAAAATTTGTAATTGAAAAAGTCATCTATTCTATCAAAACCATGTCCATATATAAATTGTCGCAAATATACATGTACCTGTAAATACCATTTTTCTCCCCTTTTTTGTCGAAAATAAAAAAAAGCATTACCTCTAGATATATCGCGACAATAATAACATGCACAAAACATGCACACAAGTATATTTTACCCATGATAAAAAAATAGAAAAACAAAAAATATCTATCCATATCACAAGAAAAATATCCACGATATTCATATCCACCGCAACCCAAAATAAATCCATAACACGAAACTAATTCAACAAGAAATATCCATAAAAACCATAATATAATATCCATAAAATAATCATCTATATCCACCAAAATATCACAACCTAAAACATATCCAAAAAGAGTACAACTATTGTTTCTCAAACCACATCCAAAAAATATAACAACCCCATTATTTCATCACCACAATAAAAACTAAGAAGTAACTAGCTCCAAGCATTCACCATCATTGAAGTACTGAGGAGTAGGAGCAGCAGGAATTGTAGAAGTCGAGGGTGCAGTGGGATCGATGGAGCGGCCATAGTAGAATAAAGAGGAGTGCCAAAGTATGGAGGATGATAGAAAGGAGGAGGACAGAGAGGTTGAACTTCAAAGCATCGGGCAATAAACTCTAAAATGCGATTCTCCGAAAAAAAATTCCTATTAGAGAGACAAACCTTAATTACATCCATTCAATTTTCCAATTCGTTCTGTCTATCAAGGAGGCGAGCTTTAAGAGTGTCAATCCTAAACAGAAGATATCGCTCAAAGTCAGAAAGAACAGGAGGAATAGTGGTGTGTGGAAGAACAACATCAGGAATAGGATCGGATTGTGGAGGAGGCTCATCGGTACGAGGAGGAGATAGAGCTTGTGAAGATGGTTCTGGATCATGAACATGCTTCGGCTCGAGAAGTAAGGAGTGAGAATTAGAAATATCATCGGGAATGACAGAATTATCAGGGGTGATATACATAAACTTCATATTATGCTTAGTGAAAGGCTTATCGGAGGCTTGAGAAGGAAATTTGCTAACAGGCATGTTAACGTGATCAAGAATCTTGGTAATAACTTTTCCGTAAGAAAGAGTATTGCTAGCATTCACAAGATACCATATATGTTTGTAGAGTAAAAATGGAAGGTTGACACGAAGCCTTTTAAGAATGTAATAAATAAGCAATTTGTGGCAACCGGTATACTTGTGATGACTTCCCGCCTTTAGGAGAATGCAGAAGCAAAGGATTTTGCGACAAGGTGGGCGCAAGAAATCATGGGATCTATAAGCTCAGAGTCAACAAGAGTAGCATCGTTGTGAATCAAGAGAGAAATAGTTTCAGGGATTTCATTTATAGGATATGAAAGAAACGAAGATAAAGTGTATTCATAAATATCGAGAACGGAGTTAGGAAAATGCAAAATAGAGCTCAAGATCTCCGGATCAAACGTGAAATCACGATAAAAATAAGAACTAAGAGTTTCATGCGAGATCACGAGTTAGATTTGCAAAAACATATTGAACAACGTAAGGATACGTTGTGCAATCAAGAGATAAGAAATCCGTCCAACCCTGATGCTGGAACAAGTGCTTGACATGCCAATCATTCAAGCCATCGAAATTTATCACCGACCCAGTTAACACTTTGTAAGTTAAATTAGTTTTAAGAAGTTCAAGGCAGTCTTGTTTGTGATAACGGAAATCAAAAGTACGAAAAGGTGTATGGAAGATAAAATGTAAAGAAGATAATAGAATAGTAGATGTAGGGGGTGCAAGGTTTGGTGTTGATGAAGAAGTAGATGGAGACGAACAAAGGTTACCTCTAAGTTTGGGTCTTGGAGCCTTCTTCGCCAAAACTTTTACACATCTTCCACTGGTTCCAGGAGCATATCTCGTATGCTTCAATGGTTGTGGGATCAATTCCATGTCGGAGTCGGATTCTGGTTGGATCAAGGTTCACTTTCGCCATTGAATTCTCATTCTGGGGGCCATAAGATTAGTTGAGGTCTAAGAATCGAGAGATTAGAAATGGAATTCGACAAGAGTTGGTGATAAAATCGAGAAAAATCGATCAAGATCGACGGAATTTTGGTTAGGGAGAAGGAATTTTAGGAGTTAGGGTTTTGGTTTGAGAGAGGAAGAGACGGCTTATGAGAGAGAAGAAGGTATAGGACCGGTTTAAATAGGATTGAAAAAATTGGGGAAAAAATTTGTTTCAGACAACTCAAAA
This sequence comes from Agapanthus africanus, assembly GCA_030015575.1. NCBI lineage: Eukaryota > Viridiplantae > Streptophyta > Magnoliopsida > Asparagales > Amaryllidaceae > Agapanthus > Agapanthus africanus. Next base: position 474,638,468 of record CM057343.1, read on the forward strand.
ATAGTTGAGCCGACTCATACGAAGAGAGCCTCAAACAGGAAAAAGTGTCAAAGTTTAAGACTAAAAACAGATAAGTACAGCATGTCAGAAACTGATCAAAAGAGAAGGCTTTTAAGACGTCTCAAAAAACTGTGAGACGGCTCAAAATTTGAAACATGAAGAATCAAATAAATTAAGCATACTCTCGCTCGTGTATCGACTTCTCAGCATTGGAGACATAATAAAAATATAGTATTAAGTTTTTAAAAACCATTTTACCATCAAATCTCATAGAAAAACATGATATAAACTATTTAACTTCATTTCTCACTTGACGAATCAAATATCCTATGAAGGGTTCTCTAAACGTCTCTGCTAGACTCGTGAATAGGATTCATTGTCCATAACGAAATTCACAGTTGAGTTCCCCTCAAAGGATTCCAGATGCCATTCGACCAAGTGAACTTTGAAATTACTCTAGATCATATCATCACATCAAAATCCAGAAAAATAAATATATATTTTCAAGTTTCATAAAACTATTCTCTAAACCATCAAACAATATTCACATCTCACAAAATCAATCCAAAAACACCATGAAATCATGCATCTATGTCTATTAAATTCAGGGATCCTCGAATTTTAGAAAAGCGAATCTTATCGAAGGGTTTCGTGAAAATATCTGCCAATTGATTTTCAGTTGGCACATACTCAAGAATAATATCACCCTTGTGATAATGATCGCGCAAAAAATGATAGCGAATATCAATATGCTTAGTTTTTGAATGTTGGTCCGCGTTTTTAGTCATATGCATGGTACTAGTGTTGTCATACAAAATTGGAATTTTTCAAAAATGTTCATCATAATCGTTTAAAGTATATTGCATCCAAAGAGTTTATGCACAACATGCACCGGCAGCGATGTATTCTGCCTTGGCCGTGGATAGAGCAACTGAATTCTGTTTCTTAGAAATCCACAACACAAGACAGTTGCTAAGTAGATGGCAAGTACCACTCGTGCTCTTGCGTTCTACTTGACTACCCGCATAATCAGCATTCGAATAATAAGTCAAAGAAAAGTTATTGTTCTTCAGATACCAAAGTCTTATATTAATCATACGTTTCAAATATTTGAAAATACGTTTGACAGCGGAAAGGTGCGATTCTTTAGGATCAGACTGAAAACGCACACATAAAAACACTAAACATAATATCCAGACGGCTCACATAAAATAAAGCAAGCTACCTATCATATCTCGGTATAGAGTCTTATCTATACTCTTACCATTTTCATCCTTAGATAGCTTAACCGTTGTAGGCATGTCTTATGTGCATGAGCTCTCTAAACTAAACTTCTTGATCAATTCTTTTGTGTACTTGGCTTGGTTTATGAAAACTCCGTCTTTAGTTTGCCGTATTTGGAGTCCAAGAAAATAGCTTAGTTTGCCCATCATGTTCATCTCGAATTCATCCTGCATTGACTTGGAAAACTCTTGACAAAGATCTTCGTTAGTGGATCCAAAAATAATATCGTCTATAAAGATTTGCACCAACAAAATATCTTTGTCAAAATATTTTGTAAAGAGCATTTTATCAACAATTCCTTTTGAAAAACCGATATTTATTTTAAAAAAATACACTTAGACGCTTATACCAAACTCTAGGAGCTTGTTTGAGATCGTATAAGGGTTTATGGAGTTTTAAAACATGATTTGGGAATTGATAATTTTCAAAACTAGGAGGTTGTTCCACATACACTTCCTCCTCTATTTTACCCTTCAAAAACACACTCTTTACATCCATTTAAAAAAACTGAATTTCTTGTAACAAGAATAAGTCAGTAGAATATGAATGGCTTCATGTCTAGCTATGGGAACGTAAGTCTCCTCGTAATCAATTCCTTCAATATGGCTATAACCTTGCACAACTAACCGCTCTTTGTTTTTAACCATATTGCCGGAATCATCAAGCTTGTTTCTAAACACCCACTTGGTGCCAACAACTGGACTATTGTCGGGTCTAGACACAAGTTGCCAAACTTTGTTCTATTCGAATTGTACTGACTCTTTTTGTATAGAAAAAATCCAATCACTGTCTAACTCGGCTTCTTTAAAATTTTTAGGCTTGATTTAAGAAATAAATGCCAAGTTTAGACAATTAAGAAAATTAGAAGAACAAGTAATAACTCTCTGTTCAACATTACCAATTTTTGCTCTTCTGGATGATTTTCTTAAAGCATCAATTCTTACAAAGCTCTTGACGTACATCAATAGTTTGTTCGTCTTCCTTAAGATCTTCCATCGCATTATCCTTTATGCTCATCTTTTGCAATCCAGCATCTATATATGTATCATCATAACTAGAATTTTCCTGATAGGAATGTTAAACTCATCAAAATTTACATGTACACTTTCAAAAATTGTAAGAGTCATTTTGTTAAATATTATATACGCTTTGCTAGTTAAGGAATAACCAAGAAAGATACCTTCATCACTTTTAGAATCGAATTTAACCAAATTATCCAAAGTATTTAAAACAAAGCATTTGCAGCCAAATACATTAAAATATTTTATGGATGGCTTATTTCCATAAAATAGCTCATAAGGGATTTTCTTTAAAAAAAATTCATAATGAAATTCGATTCAAAATGTAACAAGCAGTATTGACTGCTTCAGCCCGAAAACATTTCGGTAAAGAATTTTCTTTTAACATGGTTCTTCGCCATTTCTTGTAAAGAACGATTTTTTCTCTCTACAACACTATTTTGTTGCGGTGTCCTTGGATAAGAGAAATCATGCTTAAAATCAACATCTTCGCAGAATTCTTTAAATAAGGCATTTTCAAATTCTCCTCCATGATCACTACGGATCTTGGAAATTTTCAAATCTATTTAGTTTTGAATGCGTTTTGAAAAGATTTTAAAAGTAGTAAACGCATCACTCTTACTAGTAAGGAAGAATACCCAACAAAAATATGAATAGTCATAAACTATTATATATACATATGATTTTCCATCTAGACTCAAAGTTCTAGATAGACCAAAAAGATCCATATGTAATAGTTGAAGGGGTTTAGAGGATGTTACCTCAGTATTCAGTTTGAATGAAGATTTTACCTATTTGCCCAATTTACAAGCACCGCATAATTTATCCTTTTCAAATTTCAATTTGGGAATTCCTCTCACGTGGTCACCATTAGCGATTTTATTCAACAAGTCTATTGATGTGTGACTAAGCCTATGATGTCGCAACCATGTATTTGTATCTTCTGCAACTAAACACTTAACTTTCACTTTAGTAAAGTCATTTGGATCAATAATATAAGTATTATAATTACTTTTGCCAAAAAAATTACACTTGTCATCTTTAAAAAATTTGCAACAACTTTTATCAAAAACAGCAGTGTATCCTTTATAGAAAAATTGACTAATACTAAGAAAATTGTTCTTCAAATTATCAAGATGCAACACGCCATCAATATTGGTAAAATCGCTATTATCAAGGCACCATGTGGTTCTATATTGTTGCGGTTAGGGTACCTGAAATAGAATATTTATCTTTGACCTTTGGTACCCAGATCATCTTAGATCCACGGGGGTTAGTAGCATAAAAATGTGATCTAAGATTTGAGATCTAGTGTTATGGTTAGGTACGCTATTTCTAGGCACAAAGTGATATTTATATGTTGAATTGTTTTATAGGGCAATATCTAACGGTATGACCAAGAGTAAAACAATTGTGACAAGTTTTCAAAGTATGTCTATGGCCATATCGATAAGTAGTACCTCTAAGAAATCTATTGGTTGAAATACTACCCGAAGTGTTAGGATCAAAACCAAGACTATAAGGTTTCCGATTTTCGCTAAATTCACCAAGTACGATATCCAACTTGTTCTTACTTTGGATAAATTTAACGAGAGTTTCTTCAAGCTTCGTAGTCTTCGTTTTGATACTAACGAGCTCGTGTTCCAATTTAGCATTTGAGTTTTGAAATTTTTTTAGGAAAGATGCTAAATTTTCACACTCAACAGTTATAGTTTTAAGCTTAGTACTTAAATCAATTATATCATCTTTCAAAAAATCATTTCTTTTTTAAGAATAATACAAGAGTTACAAAAGATAGAAGAAGTTTTATTTTTCAAACTCTTATACTTAAAAAATAATTTTTGAAAGTTCTTTTGCAATTCAATATATAAATCGATCAACTCATCTCTATCTAAATTATCCAAGTCATCATCACATACCTCGTCATTGTCTCCATGTGTCATGAAACACATATTGGTAATGATCTTTTCTTCGTTTTCCAAAGTGTCAGAATCTGATTCATCCCATTTTGCTTGGAACGCTCTTTTTTTCATGTTTGTCTTTGCTATCCTTATACTTGTTCTTTCCTATGTTTAATGTCGGGCAATCGACCTTCATGTGACCCTGTTTGTGCCATCCATAACAAATGGGATTAGTAGACGAACTTGAATTTCTATTATCTCGGTATTTTTCTCTTTTCTTAAAGTTTCAAAATTTGATGAATCTTGTGAATTGCTTTGCGAGTGCGGCCATATCATCTTCATTTTCACTTTCGTCGCCTTCGCTTTCCGATTCTTCTTGTGGAGTGTTCTTCACTTTTAGAGCTAAGCTTCTTTGCTTTGAAGGTTCTTCTTCCTTATGCCTTGCGCTTATGTCATTGAGTTTTATCTCGTACTTCTTGAGCTTCCCAACAAGATCCTCCAAAGTTAGTTTATCTAGATCGCTTGCTTCTTCAATAGCCGTAATTTTGGGTTGCCATTCTTCTATGAGAATCCTCAAGATTTTCGAGTAATTTTTCTAATCTGTAAATTTTTTACCATGGTTGAAAAGTTCAGTAATGACTTTATTAAATTTTGAATGCATTACATCAATCATTTCATCAGTACTCATCTTGAACTGTTCGTACTCACTCATGAGACGATTGATTTTACTTTCTTTCACTTGACTCGTCCCTTCATGAGAAGTTTCGAGAGTCTTCCAAATCTCATGTGTAGTAGTACACATGGAGACCCGGTTGAACTTGTCAAGTGAAAGAGAGTAGTGTAATGCATTCATTGCTTTATTAATAGCTATATTTTTCTGATCATCTTCACTATAAGGTCTAGCCGGTAAAGCAAAATTTTCCTCTACAACATCTAGAATATTAAGATCGATGCTTTGAAAGAAAATTTGCATCTTGATTTTCCAGAATTTTTAGTTCGTGCCATCAAAGAGTGGTGGCCGATTGGTGGTTTGACCTTCTAGTGATCTATTCTTTTGAGTAATAATATTATTGTTAGCCATAAGGTCTTAGCTCTAGGGTTTTAAGCCAAAAAGAGAGCTAATCGCTCTGATACCAATTGAAAATTGTCCTGGAGTGAGGTTGAATACGATAAATATTTAACAATTAAAACTTTATTGCTCAATGCAATAAATGTTGTGGAAGGATATTAAAAATAATAAAGTTATGCAAATAATATAATAACATAGATCAGAAAATGCAAACTCGGTAGAACATTGGCGATTGGTAACGAAGTTTGATACCCGCGGTATCTAGTTTCCGCCTAGGTCTCCCTAGGAACATCCACTATTCAACTCTTCTTAAGATAAAGAAACCTTTACAACTGATGGACCACCTCCACCTGGTAATCTTTTTAACAGGCTCAAATCAAACCTTTACAACCTACACTGATGGACAACCTCTACCGAGTAATCTTTTCAAGAGGCTCAGATCAAACCTTTACAACTCACTTACAATGAAGGTAACCCAAACCAACTCCTAATCTCGTATATGAATCAATCATAATTTTAAACCCGGAGAATTAGGGTATTTGATAAAATCAAGTTTAAAACCCTTTTTGATCTCAGAAAGATTTATGAAGAATTTAAAATGGAGATCAAGATTTGCAAAGGAATAGAATTTAAAACCAGTTTATAAAACCCTTTGCAAGAATTAAAAACCGAAATCTTTCGAAAAACCCAAAATAATTTCAAACCTGTTGATAACTAGGGTTTGGAAAACTTTAATGAAGATGATGAACTTTTAGAATCAAGAGATGATCACAAAGATTAGAGAGTGCAAGAATTGTTACTGATAAAATTCGACCAAGACAATATATAAAGAGTTAGAAAAGAATCCCATAAAACTGGAAACAAATTGGTCAATGTTCCCCTCTGAAAGACGCGGCGAAGACACGGTAAGCGTCTAGGCCTGAATTTCGGGGCAGATGCTAATTGGTGCTATCCGTCCACCTCTCCGAAGATGCCAAGTTGATTTATGGCACCATATATCGAAGGTTTAAACGGATGCGGCCGATATAGCAGAATTCGTCAGATTCCCCCTCATTTGAGGGGTTTTTGATTGTGGGGACGCTCTTCCGTGCAGGCGCAAGCCCCTGCAGTTAATTACGCTACCGCATCGCGGTAACAACTTTCTCCTTCTCCATATGGTCACTTCGTGTCGTGGGTGTTTGTTTTGTTTGTGGTTGCCCGTGGATTGTATACGGAGACTAAGTTATGTTATCTCTCGTAGGGCGTGGACTAGTCCAAATCCGTATATTTCTTAAATTTGGGTTTGGAGGTTTGGGTTTAAGGATACGTTAGCCTCCTTTGAGACTAAGATAAACTTAAACGTCAGTTAAGGATACGTTAGTCTAATTTAAGACTAAGATCGACTTAACGGGATCGTTTAGATTCGACAAAAGAGCAATTGGGGGCTCTATTGTTTAGTTTAGGGACATTGCGGTCGATAATTAGTTTAAGGACATTACAGTCCATTGGTAGTTTAAGGACATCTCGGTCCAATGTTAGTTTTAAGACACCGCGGTCGAGGTTAAGGACATCATAGTCCATGGGTTTAAGGACCCCACAGTCCAACGTTAGTTTTAAGACATCACGGTCGAGGTTAAGGACATCATAGTCCGTGAGCTTAAGGACCTCACGGTCTGATGTTAGTTTTAAGACATCACGGTCGAGGTTAAGGACATCATAGTCCATGAGTTTAAGGACCCCACAGTCCAATGTTAGTTTTAAGATATCACGGTCGAAGTTAAGGACATCATAGTCCATGAGTTTAAGGACCCCACAGTCCGTGAAATGTGTGGTTGTCGGGACCCGTCACCTCTTTGAAGACGTTGAGGAATTACAACGACAAATATCAAAGGAGTGAAGAGATGTACCATTGAACCAAGGTGGATTAAGTGATCTGTAGTCCAATTTGGAACTAAGATCAATTAATTAGATTATGAGCACATTGGCTCAGTTAAGTCTGAATTGAGAACTTATGGCCAACTTGGGCTAAGTCCAATTAGATTCAAAATATTGGCCCTTTGTTGGACCATTAGACATTTTTCTGGCTTCAGCCCACATTATTTAGCAATGTTAAACAAGAGTTTGAGGGCTTTGGTAATATTTTTATCTGTGATTGAGCAGTAGACATGAGAGCTCTGATTTTTTACTCAATTTTGAATGGGAGGATTTGCCTCTGTAAGATTAACCAATTTGGTTAAAACTAGTGTTAAACACTAGATAACAACAGTGTTAAAACTATCAAGTTAGTGTTAAACACTAGAAAGTAACAGTGTTAAACACTTGAAGTATAACCCTCAAATTAGTGTTAAACACTAGGAGGTAATCAGTGTTAAATACTGAAAATAAGGTTTTCAAATTAGTGTTAAACACTAAAAGTAAAGTTCTCAAATTAGTGCTAAACACTAGAAGACAATCAGTGTTAAACACTGGGAATAAAGCTCACGAATTAGTGTTAAACACTAGAGAAAAAGGGGTCACGTGTGGACACGTGAGGGCGCCCAAAGATGGGACCGGATCCCTTTTTTACTTCGCTCTGCAAATAAGTGTTAAACACTTTTTACTTTTATTTTGAGCATCACGTGTTGGCACATGATGGATATTTATGCACTGATTGTTAACGCATTTGCTAAGGGGTCACGTGGGGACACGTGAGAGCGCCCAAAGCTTATATTTCCTTTACTTTTTCTTTCTGTGTTTCGGGGGTCACGTGGAGCCCGTGAGGCGTTTGCCTCAGAGCTCTTTCCTTCTCATTTGTGGGGATCTTTTTAGGGGTCACGTGACCTTAATTCTTTTCATGCACAGAGATCTTTCAAGTCTCCTTATTTTATTTTGAGAATTAAATTCTCTATAGGGTTAAACCCTAATCATGATTTGGAGGAATTAAACTCCTGAAAGAATTAAATTCTTATATAGGGTTAAACCCTAATTTTCTTTTAGAGGAATTAAATTCCCATTTATGTAAAAGAATTAAATTCTTACATAGGGTGAAACCCTAATTTCATTTTTAAGAGGAATTAAATTCCTGTGAATTTGAGAGAATTAAATTCTCAATATAGGGTTAAACCCTAGTTCATCTTGAGGGAATTAAATTCCTGTGAGTTTAAGAGAATTAAATTCTCAATTAGGGTTAAACCCTAACTTTGTTTTGGGAGAATTAAATTCTCTAAACTCAATTCCCCTTCTAAGTTTTGGATCTGCATGGCAGGATCTCAACCCGATGAGAATTAAATTCTCAACTTATGGGGAGATGTGCTCTGTGCAGATCTTCAACTAGAGGAAGAACTAAGTTCTTTTGTGCAAAAGATTTAAACTCTTGGATTTAAGAATTAAATTCTCTGTTTGAAGTTTTGATCCCCTTTCTTTTCTCACCTAGGGTTTTCTTTGTTGAGAATTAAATTCTTCTTTCTTTTCTCTCTGAAATTTCAAGATTCCAAAACTCTATCTCTTCCAAAAAAATCCTCCTCCCTTTTTTCTTCTCTTCTCTTGGCTCCTATTTATAGGAGAAGGAAAAGAATCAATCTGTTTAGCAAATCTTTCATTGAAAGATTTTGTTTAATATGAGCATGTAGATCATTAAGTGAATTTTATTCACCGTTGGATTTTCAATCCAAACATATTCTGTTTGTTATTTCTGGTGAGATTTAAGGAAATCTTTCCTTGTCTAAGATTTTTCCATAAATTGGTGATATTTAATCACCCCTGGATTTTTAATCCAACGGTTCTCTTTAATCCTTTCCCATTTGGAAAGATTTTAGAGAAATTTAGAATTTTAATTCAATTAAAGTGTAAGGCTTTCAAAGCCTGTCACGTGCTGGCACGTGACCCTTGGTCACATGTGAGCACGTGGCCCCTAATTGAGCCCTTTAACAGCCGCTTGTTTACGCTGCCGCTTTAACCATCACGTGTCAACACGTGACCATTGGTCATGTGTGAGCACGTGATACCTCGTTGAGGTATTTTTTGAATTTTAGAATTAAATTCTATTAAGCTGTAAGGCTTTCAAAGCCTGTCACGTGTGAGCACGTAACCCCAAATTGAGTCATTTTTCAGCAGTTTATTTTCGTTTCTATTTGATGAAGTCTTAACCATCACGTGTCATCACGTGACCATTGGTCACGTAAGAACACGTGATACCTCAATGAGGTAATTCCTGATTTTTTAATCAGGAAACAAATGCCCCCACAGCGTTGCTCTCACGTGTCTGCACGTGAGTGCAACGCTGTCACTTTTGTGACCGTTGGATCTGTCTAGGAAGTAGGGTAGATGAAACGTTTTCCATCACATCCTATAAATGCAGGGGTCTCTTCAGAAGCGCCTCCACTCTTTCATCTTCCTCCTTTGGCTAACTTTTCTTTTGAGAATTTAATTCTCGTTCCTCAGAGCTAAGTTTTCTGTCTTGCAAATTTTCCAGAGCTTAACGTTGTTGGAAGATTTCTTTTTCTTCAGGTAATGATCTCGAACGAACGAAGAATTTCCACAGAAATCACCACGGGATTTTAAATCCAGATCAAGAGTTTTTCCCTTTAACAAGAACACACATTTTTTTTTATTTTAAGTTCTTCAAAAAGAAAACCCTTCAATCTTTAAACAACAGATCTTGCTAAGGTTTCCCTGGCCTCCAGGGGTCAATGGCAGTGTTTGCCTTTTTCCATGGAATTTAATTTCATCTCGAAAATGTTTCTGGGAATTTAATTCCCCCTTTTCCAAAAAGGAATTTAATTCCTATGAAGAACTTAGTTCTTCCCAGGAAGCTTCTTGGCGTTTTCTTGCCCTGAGTTGTCTTTTTTTACATCCAAGAAGAAGAAGTTTGCAATGTCTCTTTCTGGGAATTTAATTCCCTTAATTCTGTTTGATTTGTCACAGAGTCCAAGATGGATTTCATTTTAGGAGAATGTGTAGGGTCATTTGAAATCCACTGTTTATTTAATGAGAATCTTCCTTTTGTCTCATTATAATTGCTTTGCCTCATCATTAGCCAGCCGTCATCTTGATTTTATGGGACCCATGTGTTTTGTAACCAGTGGTCCCCTAAAATGAGTCTGCTGTCGTTTTCTTCCACTATCTTTATATATATATATATATATATATATATATATATATATATATATATATATATATAATCACATATATATACACTGTTGGCTTCGCTTTAACAGTTTCCCCTTATTTCATTTCAGGTACGATGACTTCTGTTCCGTTCTTTCCTTTCACACGCTCGGAAGCCGCTTTTCCCCAATCGCCATCCGACGAGGAAGTGATGGCGATGATCAGGGCTCACGACCCAAATCGTACCAACTTACTTTCGTGGGGGACCTGGTACAGTCATATCATCCGGGGGCGCCGGAATTTCCTTTGCGAAGTACCGACAGAGCCCACCTTTCCATTTCTGCCGATGGATCCTCCAAGGACAGTCTTTGCCGTGGAGATGCCGAATTGGACCCCGATGGGGCGGCTCGAGCCTTCGACGACTGGTATCCCGAACCATCCGATCCTGGCCATAGACATTCTGGGACGCCGCATTTGCCAGGGCGAGGCCCAGCCATGGGAGCAGATCTACAAAATAGGGCTCACCCCTCGACACCCCATGGGCTACCTCCTTTAGGCTCGATACATCCTGTCCGCCCATCGCACGCGACTGCAGAAGGTTGGGCTTTACCCGGCGATATACGCGTCACTCTTCCACTACCAATCCCCGCACGTCTGGTGGGTTAAGGCGTTCTTAAACCAGTGGAATCTCCCCACCAACACTTTTCTCCTAAGGGACCGTGAAGTTTCGATCTCCTTGGAAGAATTTCATGAGATCTCGGGGCTGCCAATCAGGGGGACACTTTATGAGGAGTTGCTGCCTCCCGACGAGTACGTCTTTGAGCCCGAGCCCGCAATGCTTGACGGCTTGTCTACTGAGAACGCCATCCGCCACAACCGTCCGAGTTTGATCAAGGCGCTGGGCATCTTTGACATGCTGTTCATAGAATCTGAGGAGCAGGGCATTACTTTTAAGAGCTTCATCGCTTGCTTCCTTCATGAAGATGTCCTGTCGAAGACGGCTCCGAAGTTTGCAAACATCAATGATCCTTTTGGGTTTGGTTTGAAGAGGCTGCCGACTAAGGAATCGGATTTGCCGCAGTACTTCATTCCTATTATGTCGTCGGTGTCTTTTGAATTGATTGCAGCTCCCGGCATGGACGAGGATACATTCTTTGTGGGCTTCGTCAGTGTCTGGCTCAGCTGGTTCGTCATCTCCATGCATCGCCGCTTCATAAGAGTCTCGATTATCTATCCGGCTCATCGTATCGCTGAGGGGACACGGCTAGCCATAGGCATCCCGGCATTAGCGCGTCTCTATCATGGGTTGGGCACCGCGGCTAACACCTCGACTCTCGGCATGGGCTTAGTAAACTTTTCTCTCCATTACTTCACGTCTTGGATCGAAATGCACGTGTTGGGGGCTTTTGTTGCGCATCAGAGACCCGTGTTTTACGACGCCTACCCTTTCCCGTGACTCATGCGGTTGATGGATGCTTCTGCTCCTGACCCAACTCAATTTGGGGCCATTCGCAGGTTTATTGCTCCTTACACTACCGCGGGCGGATTGGTATTCGTTGATCGGGTTCTATCTGCTCCTTCAGGTCCCATTCAGCAACTCTGGGACCAGTCAAAAGACAATATGCCTTCTTTGAAGCCCCGAGAGGCCACGCACTTGTACACAATCAGACCAGGTTATCTGGTATTTTGTCAGGATAGTGCAGCCCTTTTTATGCGGTACAATCCGCATCGCTTCGCCCGGCAACTTGGATACGACCAGGGCGTCCCTTTCGAGGCTTTCGTAGTCGCGCCGGTCCCTTCACCCGAAGCTGTTCGCGATGCCGCTCATCATTTCGTGAGGCTGAACACCGGTTCCTACTTCATGATCCCCGAAGCTGACCACATTCCCCGATGCGTAGCGTCGTTTACGGGCTGGTACCTTCATCGGGTCAGCCCGATTATTGCTGAGGAGAGAAGGGTACTTCTTGGATATGGTGCTCCTACTCAGGTTCCGGCCACGAGAGTTACGCTGCGACCGCGCGCACCGGTCCGCTTTCCCCTGAGGGATACCGGTGTTGCGCTTATTCCGGGAGAGTCGGGAGCAGACCTCACTCCCACAGTTGGTATGCCATTGAGCACCCGGTCGCGGGCTAATCGGGCTCCGGTAGCAATACCGCCACCCGTGGCGTCGACTATGGTTGTGTCATCCTCGGTCGCAGCGCCAAGCGAGGGTGATGGGAACGAGGATGTTGAAGGTGAGGTGGGTCGGCGTCGTGCCAAGGCTCCAAGGGGGAGGAAATGGTCGTCATCGGCGGCCGGTTCTAGATCCAAGCGGCGGAGGAAAGTGGCTACTGACTTGCTCGACTCTTTAGTAGAGTCTGAGCCCATTCTTCAGGATGAACCATTGGCCATGCAAGAGTCGGATGCTAGCTTACTTTTTCCAAATTCAACTGCTGAGGAAGCCGCTCAATTGGCTAAGGCTATAAGACGTTCTCAAGACGAGTCGGAGAACGTAAGAATTCCGAAGAAGCCCTACCCAGCCGTTATTTTTTATGAAGACCCTCCGTGGATCCGGCGACGATTCATCGGCCCTTTGGAGGAATGGGGCGAAAGGGGCCTTAAACAGGCTATTTCGGAGGATGTCGCGGATGCGCTTTCGCTGTGGACCGGTGGTCATGAGTCCACCCTCGAACCTCGGCGAGCACACCTCCTCAAGAAGGAACGCCAGCTTGAGCAAGCTATATTGCAAGCTTCCTTGTGCATCGGTATATTTCTGTATTTTTTTGTGATGCTTCATATTGTCTGCACGCATGTATATGTATTCTTATCCTTGTGTGAACTGTGCAGAGACTTCGGCGATGGCGACGGTTCCCACGGGCTTACTGATGGTAGAGCCTGTTGACACCCCTAATGAAACACTGCTCGATGTGGAGAGGGATGCCGACACTGTCCCTCTCGCGATAGAGCCTCCTGCGGTGGTTCTTGCTCCCGAAGCACTCGCTCCTTCGGGAGAGGCACCCTTGTTGGTCGCCGTCCCAATGGATCTTCCTGAGGGCGGCCCAGAGGCTGGGATGGAGGTAGTTGAGACCACCCTCCCTTCGTTGAAGCCCGAGGTCGCAGCGGAGGCCGTTGAAGCTGCTATCCCTCCTATTCAGAATGGGAGAAGCGTCGAAGGTAACCTTCTACATTCTGAATTAATATCCTTTCCATCATCTGAACTTTTCTGTCTTTTCAGAGTTGCGCGGAGTGGCGGCTTCGATTACCGACTTGTCTCCCAGGCAGTCTTTTCAGCTCCTGTTGGAGATGGCTGCTCCACAAGCGATATCTCCTCAACACATCGTCCTCTCGTCTGGGCAAGGTTAGTGTTGTTCACCATTTCTTAGCATTGTTGTTATTTTGCAAAATGATATTGATGTCCTCTACAGTTCTGGAGGCCGATGACGAGGTTGAGGTTCTCGAAGGGCCGGGGGGGTCTTCAGCTCCTTCTTGTATGAATGTGGGTGAGTAAAGTCCCAACATTGTTCCTTTTGCTCTTTATTTACAAGTTTCACTGACTGTTTACACATCTGAACAGCCCTTCCAGTTCTCACCACGCTGGAGTCACGCATCAATTTGCCACCTGGCCCCTATGCTTTGCGAGCCTCAGAACGTTTGGCCAAGCTAAGCCTCGTCTCTCTGTCATCTTTGATCGAGGAGCTTCGTGTTGGCGGCGTAATTACGGCCGAAGCATTTGCTGCCGAAGCGAACGGTTCTCTTCCTTTTCTTGCCACCTATCATAGCGAAGCGGTGGTGCGAGTCTGGGTTGAGTTCTGTCGGCAGGTGGAGGCTTGCTTGCACGTACTTGAGTGTTCCCATCTTTCTTCGGAGGCTATGGCTGCGAAGGCGGGCTTGCGGGGTCTAATAGAGCGGTGCGTGGCGAACATGGTGTCGTGCGAGAAGAGGCTCGGCCGCAAATTTTCGGAGAGGGAGCTGGCTTCTAAGGCGCTGAACGAGCTCCAAGCCAATCTTACAGCCAAAGCCAACAAAGCGTATGAACTCTGGCGAGTACTTCAAGAGTCTATCAAGGAGGTGATGGCCATCGATAAAGCCACCGTGTTCACTCGCGAAAGGGTTGAGGCTCACAAGGCTACCGAGAAAGAGCTTGAAGGCCGGCTCGCCTCATATCAGGCCCAGCAGGCTCAGGCGGAGGCCCGTCTTTTGGCGATATTGGACCATGAAGGCGAAGCCCAGCGAAAGAGGGATGAGCTGACCAATCTGCTAAATCGCCCACCGGCTTGAAGACTTGTAGATGTATATTTTTATTCTTTCTTTGTATATACTCCTGAATAAGAGTATTTTTTTTGCTTCTTTCGTGAATTGTACCTTGTATTCATTTCGATTCATGAATAAAAGATATATTTTTCTTCACAACGACGTGTCTCTTTCATTGAATGTATTATGTGAACAGTCTATCTCGATCTCTTTGCAGGACAACGATGGCTTAGGATTCAGGGTTAAGATCTGCCTCCTAAGACTTTTCAACTTTACGAGCCGTGAGGGTCTCATAAAGAATTTTCTCCCTACCGGTTGAGAGGATCCCGCAGGTGTAATTTCTCCTTAGGAATCGTGAGGATTCCTAAGTGTGTTTTCTCTTGAAAGTCGTAAGGATCTTACAAGAGAATTTGCTCCCTTACGAGCCGTGAGGACCCTCATGTGATGGGTGAAGCTGTCCTTGTCCGCATTTCACGGAGTCAGGGGTTGCTCTGGATGCTTCTTACGGGTTCACTGCCGTGTTCTGCGAGGACCAGGCTCCGCTCTGGGCATTTTCCAGGATACCGTAGTTTAAAGACATCACGGTCGAGGTTAAGGACATCATAGTCCATGAGTTTAAGGACCTCACAGTCCGTTGCTAGTTTCAAGACATCACGGTCGAGGTTAAGGACATCATAGTCCATGGATTTAAGGACTCCACAGTCCGTTGTTAGTTTTAAGACATCACGGTCGAGGTTAAGGACATCATAGTCCGTGGATTTAAGGACTCCACGGTCCGTTGTTAGTTTTAAGACATTACGGTCGAGATTAAGGACATCATATTCCATGAGTTTTAAGGACATCACAGTCCGATGTTAGTTTTAAGACATCACGGTCGAGGTTAATGTAAGTCGATGTTCAATACCCCAATACTTGTGGGGAGGCGGAAATATGAATAACAATCAAGTTCTATGATCAAACATCGATTAACCGTACGAATCGTTTGCTATACAAGTTTTAACAAAAGCTTTAGAGTTTTAATCTACTATGCGAAGGGATTATACCAAACGGTTCTAGTCCTTCGTCTTGATGTTGTCTACGGCCTCTTTGGATCTCCACGTCCTCTTCGGCTTTCTCCCGTGATAGACGATCCACCCGAGAACCCTAATCCAAGCTATAACCTCTAAACTTGAGGTTACTTAGTTTCTCTAGTTGCTAAATAGAGTAGCTAAGATGATGTAGAGATAGGTTATGGAGTAATTAGTCTTTCCTAATCCTTGTTCTCAACTCATGAGGGGTAGGATTAGGGTTTGGTGAAGGAGAGAGAACTTGAAGAGAGAGAGTGAGAAGAAGATAATGATAATATTATATTGAATAAAGCTTCTCACTTGATATATATGAAACATAATGAATTTAAAAGAAATGAATAATAAGTGAATATTCATCATGTTTCATTTAATCAAGTGGGTGATTCATCATGTGAGTCATTAAGCAATTAATGATGCATTAATGATATGATGAATCACTCACAATGAGTCACTTAATCATTAAATGAAAATGCCACCTCTCTCTTTATGTCACATCCTTCTAGAAGCTTCTCGGAAAATTACGAGAACGCCCCTCTCATCCGTGAAAACACGGAAAAACTTTAGACTGTATAAATCCAATAACCTGATACTAGAATCTGGCTTAAACCAAAGCCGGCTAGTAAAAACTGTCCGAATGTCGCACGTGCGATCAAACACGTATGCGTCCGAACCTTTGTCGTAAAACCATACGACCTCTATATCTTTTCGCCTGGGTTTGGGAAATCTCTGTGTGGGACTCTAAAGACTCGACTACTACGCTGGAAGTGGGTTTAACTACAGACCGCAAGCGGCACTAGCTGTACGTAACGGTCCCCAGGTAGTTGTCGATAAGAAAGCTGATGAGGTAACACATCTGAAATCCTACTGAGCCTGTCTGTGACAATATCCGCGCAGTCCGGTCTGATCGTCTAAGAGTATCACATGTACGGTCTAGGGAGGTGGTGGACGTCAGACCCCTAATAACCATACAAGTCGTGTCAGTATGGCTTTATCACCATCCGAGAATCTACTGATCAACCTATCAGTAATTCTCAATCAGCCCTGGCCAGGGACTTATGGTAATGACCAAACGACCACAGTGCGATATCAACTCCCTATACCGGGAGAGACGAATCCCTAACAGTCGCTCACTGCCTCCATGTGGCTCGGGACTGTGCCCAACTGAAACCTGTTTGCACGACTCCTTTGAGCCGTGGTAGGGTAACAATCAAAGCACAGTGGGAACTCACACGAGACAAATGATGACCTTAAGTCAACGGACTATCTGCACACATGTCACCTGAGAACTGCTATCTGACGTTAGGTATAATACCATCCAGTCAGTTCTCGGCGAGTCCTGTCCGGTGTACTCACACCCAGTGAGCATCTGTATACAATCTTAGGTGAACACCACCAATGGTTGCGGGACCAATCCATTGCCCCTCGTCAGGGTCTAGATATGTATACACTAGTCTACTCCGGAGTATCGATGCCCAATCTCGATACTCCTGCGACCAGGGACATCTAAGGGTGTGCCTATAGACTATCCAGCTCCCACTAGTATGACTGCCATCACAACGCCGGTAGTCAGACAAACACCCTATGGGCTTTATCAACATATATATATAAATACCAAGTAAAATATATTATACGTTAAGACAAAGTCAAACCAAATAGCGTACTATCATATCAAGCAAGACTGTCATGTACATACATATCTCAAGCATCCTATACAATGTAGGCCTCTAGGGCATATATATCCAACAATCTCCCACTTGCACTAAGGCCTATAATTGGCGCAATGAGTACCCACTGTCTCTACCAGATCCAGTTGCTTGCGTACCGCATGCCCAACATCTCAAAAAGCCTCTCGAACTGTACTTGAGGAATGGCCTTGGTGAATGGATCTGCCGTGTTGTCTTTTGTGTCTACTCTCCGTATCTCGATCTCCCGACGATCCACGATCTCCCTGATCAGGTGAAAACGCCTTAAGATATGCCTGGATTTCTGATGGGACCTTGGCTCCTTCGCTAAAGCTACAGCGCCATTGTTATCGCAATACAAAGGTATTGGATTGGCAATGGACGGAACCACCTGAAGTTCAGAAATGAACTTCCTTATCCAGACAGCCTCTTTTGCGGCTTCACTAGCAGCTATATACTCAGCCTCCATAGTTGAGTCTGCGACGGTATCTTGTTTGGAACTCTTCCAACTTACCGCTCCTCCATTGAGGGTAAACACAAAACCCGAAATAGATTTAGAATCATCCTTGTCACTTTGGAAGCCGGAGTCGGTAAAAGCCTCTACGTGGAGGTCCTTATTGCCGTAAATCAAGAACATCTCCTTAGTCCTTCTTAGGTACTTGAGAATGTTCTTCACCGCTATCCAATGTTTCTCACCTGGGTCCGATTGATACCTGCTTACCACACTAAGTGCGTAAGCTACATCTGGTCTGGTACATAACATCGCATACATTATTGATCCTACCGCCGAAGCGTAGGGTATAGTGCCCATGCGAGCCCTCTCTTCATCAGTCTTTGGAGACATCTCTTTTGAGAGGGTGATTCCGTGACAAGCGGGTATATTGCCGCGCTTGGAATCTTCCATACTAAATCTCTTTAGTATAGTGTCTATATACCTGGACTGTGAAAGTCCCAATATTCTATTAGATCTATCTCGATAGATCTTAATGCCCAGAATGTATGATGCATCTCCCAAGTCTTTCATAGAGAATTTCTGTGACAAGAAGAGCTTTACTGATTGTAGTATAGGGATATCATTCCCTATCAGTAGTATGTCGTCGACGTATAAAATGAGGAAGACTACTGCTCCTTCTACAATCTTCCTATAAACATATGGTTCATCTATATTTTTGATAAAGTCAAATTCCTTGACTGTTTCATCAAAACAGATATTCCAACTCCGCGATACTTGCTTTAACCCATAAATGGATTTAAGCAATTTGCACACTCTTCCGCTGCTCCCACTGTCTATGAAACCTTCTGGTTGATCCATGTAAACACTCTCTTCTAGATGTCCATTTAGAAAAGATGTTTTTACATCCATTTGCCAGATTTCATAGTCATGGAAGGCAGCAATGGCAAGCATGATCCGAATGGATTTAATCATAGCTACTGGTGAAAAAGTTTCATCGTAGTCCAATCCTGGTCTTTGACGAAAACCTTTTGCTACTAGTCTAGCTTTGTACGTTTCCACTTGTCCAAATGTACCAATCTTCCTTTTGAAGATCCATTTGCACCCAACTGGTTTTACCCCAGGAGGAGCAACTTCTAAAGTCCATACTTTATTGGTATACATGGATTCCATTTCGGATCTCATTGCATCCAGCCACTTTACTGAGTCGCTACTTGTGATAGCCTGCTGGAAACTAGTAGGCTCATCATCATCGATGATGCAATCCTCTCGATCCCCATCAAGAAGAAAACCATAGTATCTTTCAGGAGGATGAGAAAGCCTACTAGATCTGCGGAGTGGCATTGGTTCGTCATGTTCTATTGAAATCTGAGATTCTTCTAAGTCCTCGGTTACAGCTTGAGGTTCTGGAATTTCTTCCAGTTCTACCGCGCTCCCACTAATTTCTTTTGCAAGAAATTCGCTTTCTAAGAAGACAATGTGACGAGCGACAAACACCTTTTGTTCTTCAGTGTGGTAGACCATGTACCCCCTTGAATGCTTGGGGTATCCTACAAATTTGCACAAAACCGATCGTGCCTCGAGCTTGTCCGGAAATTGCTTTTTAACATATACCGGACA
The DNA here is from genome assembly GCA_030015575.1 of Agapanthus africanus. Classification (NCBI taxonomy): domain Eukaryota; kingdom Viridiplantae; phylum Streptophyta; class Magnoliopsida; order Asparagales; family Amaryllidaceae; genus Agapanthus; species Agapanthus africanus. The sequence goes on from CM057343.1 coordinate 474,657,855, forward strand.
CCCCCATATCTTGATATACTTGAGATATGGTCTCTTCCCACACCACATTTCATATGGAGTGGTAGGTACAGACTTAGTTGGAACTCTATTTAATAGATATGCGGCTGATTCTAGAGCAAATCCCCAGAAGGAAAGTGGCAACTCGGCACTACTCATCATTGATCGCACCATATCTAATAGCGTGCGATTCCTTCTTTCTGATACACCATTATGCTGAGGTGTATAAGGTGGAGTAAGCTGAGAGAGTATTCCATTTGCTTTCAAGTATTCAAGGAAACTGGTACTTAAGTATTCTCCACCTCGATCAGATCAAAGTGTCTTGATGCTTTTACCAGTTTGTTTCTCTACTTCATTTTTATACTCCTTAAACTTCTCAAAAGTCTCGGATTTATGCTTTATTAAGAACACATGTCCATACCTAGAGAAGTCATCAGTAAAAGTGATGAAGTAGGAGTGACCACTTCGTGCATGTATAGACATCGGACCACATACATCACTGTGTACTAGTCCCAAGAGTTCGGTGGCTCTTTCTCCGTGTCCGGTGAACGGAGATTTGGTCATTTTTCCTTTGATACATGATTGACAAGTTGCATATGATGAATATTCAAACGAATCTAGATATCCATCTTTATGTAACTTAGTCAACCTTGTTTCATTTATATGACCAAGTCTACAATGCCATAGGAAGGCTTGATTCGAATCTGGAGCCTTTCTTTTACGCGTGTTTTGAATATTGAAAATTTGTGGTATATTAAGTATGTATATTCCGTTTTCCAGTGTGCCAAACCCAATCAGTTCTTGATTTAGGAGAATATTCATGACATTTCTTTCAAGCACAAAATTATATCCTTTATTAGACAATAAAAATACTGATATAATATTACACAACATACTGGGAATACAAAAACAGTTATACAATACCAAAATGTTTCCACTATTCAACCCTAGGTGATATTCCCCTATTGCAACTGCATCTACATGCATTCTATTGCCCATCCGGAGAGTCATATCACCTGCCCCCAGTACTCTACTATTTCTCAGATCCTGCAAAGAATTACAGATGTGAGAACCAGAACCGGTATCAAGTACCCATGAAGTAGAGTTAACTGAAAGACAATTTTCGATTACGAACACACCTGAAGTAGAAGCAACAACTTGCTTCATGTCCTTGGCTTTGAAGGCCTGACAATCCTTCTTCCAGTGCCCCTGCTTGTGACAATAGAAGCACTCGTTCTTTTCTGCCTTCACCCTTCCTGCCTTGTTCGTTCCCTGTACCTTCTTGACCCCACCCTTCGGTTTGGTGGCTTTCATCTTCTTCTTCCCTTTAGTTTTTGCTTTAGTTTTGGAAGAAGATGATTGGCCAACATACAGAACGGGGGTCTTCTCCTTTTTCAAGGAGGTCTCTGCTACCCTCAACATATTGAGGAGCTTTGGAAGATCCGCTTCCATTTCGTGCATGTTGAAGTTCAGCACGAACTGAGAGAAGGTGTGGGGAAGGGACTGCAAAATCAAGTCGATATACAAATCATTCTCTAGCACGCATCCCAGGTTTGCGAGTTCCTCAATGAGGGTGATCATTTTGAGGACGTGCTCTCCAACAGGCGATCCTGGAGCTAACCTCATCTGGAAGAGTTTCCTTGAGGTTTCGTACCTCGCGATACGGGAGTGTTCACCATACAATTCCTTACAATGGAGGAATATGGATGCAATATCCATACTCTCGTGCTGTTTCTGGAGTTCATTATTCATGGACGCCAGCACGATACACTTAGCTCGCTCACAGTCTAGATCCCAGGTTTTACGAACTTCCTTGTCCGCAACTGAGGAATCTGGTCCTGGGATAAGGGGAGGAACAGCGGTGGTAACATATGCAACTTTGTCATAAGTCAGCTCAATATTGACGTTTATTAGCCAGTCTTTATAGTTCTGCCTGGTTAGTATATTCTTTTCGAGTAATAGTTTTAGTCCAGTCATGGTAGCTGCCAGAGAGAGAGAAAAGAAAACACTCAGCATATGCTCTTGCAAGTTTAGATTGGTTTATTAATTTATCTAAACAGGATGGCTCCCACTGTTTCCTCAAATCCTTCTTCAAAACCTAAAAGAAGAACTAGTCAGGATTTAATCACACGTCACAATACTTGCTTAACCTTTCAGCCAGGCTGGTGTTGGTACTTCGAGGGAGGTTTTCCAACGCTTTCGCGAAGTTCCTTAATTAAAGAACCTCTTTTCCCTGGAGGCGTAGCCCCTCTAACACCTTTCTAGGCACCTACTTGGTTTATAGCATTGATTGTTAAGTGAGAGAAATTCCCGAGAGTAATCCTACTCATCAGTGGGATCGGGATCCAACTATCATTGCATGATGCCCTAGATGGAAGCCACTCTAGTCACCACACTCCAGAAGGTAAGCTAAATCTGCAAGTTTCCTTTATGTTTGAAACTCCCGATGTGATTTTTACCCCAAGCTCTTATAGACCTTGACGTAGGCCAACAAGTCATAAGACGCAAGTCAAGTTCTACCCGTCGTTGTCCTGATCAATTTAAATACATCGTACAAGCCCTTGACGTAGGCCAACAAGGTGTACGTCTGTATTAAACTAATGCATCTATCTATGCAACAAATAGGCACACACACTGCTACCATACACTATGCCTTGACGTAGGCCAACAAGCATAGCATGAATACGATGTGCTGTCTATCTGAAACGACGGAGGGTTACGGCTGGTTTTTGGCAAAAAACCGTTAACGTAATGAACTTGATTTGATCGAAGGAACTAAGATAGCTTTTATTAAAAGGAGTGGTTTAAGCTCCGCATTTAAAATTTATTTTTTCAAGAAAACCGAGTGGTTTTTAGAAATTGTTCCAACGATTCAGTGTAGGTTTTATTTTCTTTGCATTAATGATAATGCGTCCAATCTTTAACCTATCATTACAGATAACAACGAAAATATGACGTCCTCTTATTCCATCCGCATTCGCCACGGGGTCCCGTCATCACCCGTTAGGTTACTTAACTAACGACAGAGCGGGGGCTGGGCTAGCGCGGGTGTAAAACATAAGCGATGTCTAAATAGCTATCATATATATAGATATTTTACATTCGTCTGACGCAATGATATATATTCCAGAACACAGATAAACAATATTGGATTTGCAAGCAATCTGTATTTCTTTTGAGCCTGCAAGAAAAGACAGATTACACAGTTGTGATGAATAGCCATTACCCCACCCACGACCTCTACGGGTGCGGCAAACTACCCGCCCGGCAGTTTGTGCACCCTACCTTGGGTCTGTCCTAGGAGCAAAAACAGTAAAATGAAATAATACAACGGTGGCTACAACCGCAACCTGGAAGTGCCCCGCAAAATAATATTACAACAAATCACATTTACATCAAATGAATTAAAACAATAACCCATCACAAAACCCGGCTAATCACCACAACAGTCCAATACAGTTTATATACACAAACAGTTAAAATCATTACAGAAATGTGCAACCCCCTGCCAACCGACATACTAGCAGTTAGGGGAGGTTTACGAACACATTTATCAATCACAGATATAATCCAACATGCAAATACTGTACAATATCGATCGATTAAACATCTTTAATATTGCTCCAAAAACTGCTCTGTAAAACTGAAACCTGAGCAAATATTAAATATCCCAGAAAATCCAAAAAACCACAGGGGACCCACACAAGAAAAACGAGTTCCTGACTCGTCAACTCCGCGGCGGAAGCACGGCGGATCGGTGGGATCCGCCGCGGTTCCGCGGCACTGTAGACGAATCAGGAACCTAAATTTCTTGGGTGTTCTTCTGTGTTCATTTCAAGCTTTCTGCACTTACCTGAAAAATTTTAGGACATCATTTTAAATTCGACAGAAACTTGATGTTTTTGGGGTTTTCCGGCTTCGTTTTTCCGTTCGAAATTCGTACAAATTTGCAATAAAGTTAAAACTTGTTTAGCTAGGCTCTGATACCACTGTAAGTCGATGTTCAACACCCCAATACTTGTGGGGAGGCGGAAATATGAATAACAATCAAGTTCTATGATCAAACATCGATTAACCGTACGAATCGTTTGCTATACAAGTTTTAACAAAAGCTTTAGAGTTTTAATCTACTATGCGAAGGGATTATACTAAACGGTTCTAGTCCTTCGTCTTGATGTTGTCTACGGCCTCTTTGGATCTCCACGTCCTCTTCGGCTTTCTCCCGTGATAGACAATCCACCCGAGAACCCTAATCCAAGCTATAACCTCTAAACTTGAGGTTACTTAGTTTCTCTAGTTGCTAAATAGAGTAGCTAAGATGATGTAGAGATAGGTTATGGAGTAATTAGTCTTTCCTAATCCTTGTTCTTAACTCATGAGGGGTAGGATTAGGGTTTGGTGAAGGAGAGAGAACTTGAAGAGAGAGAGTGAGAAGAAGATAATGATAATATTATAATGAATAAAGCTTCTCACTTGATATATATGAAACATAATGAATTTAAAAGAAATGAATAATAAGTGAATATTCATCATGTTTCATTTAATCAAGTGGGTGATTCATCATGTGAGTCATTAAGCAATTAATGATGCATTAATGATATGATGAATCACTCACAATGAGTCACTTAATCATTAAATGAAAATGCCACCTCTCTCTTTATGTCACATCCTTCTAGAAGCTTCTCGGAAAATTACGAGAACGCCCCTCTCATCCGTGAAAACACGGAAAAACTTTAGACTGTATAAATCCAATAACCTGATACTAGAATCTGGCTTAAACCAAAGCCGGCTAGTAAAAACTGTCCGAATGTCGCACGTGCGATCAAACACGTATGCGTCCGAACCTTTGTCGTAAAACCATACGACCTCTATATCTTTTCGCCTGGGTTTGGGAAATCTCTGTGTGGGACTCTAAAGACTCGACTACTACGCTGGCCGTGGGTTTAACCACAGACCGCAAGCGGCACTAGCTGTACGTAACGGTCCCCAGGTAGTTGTCGATAAGAAAGCTGATGAGGTAACCCATCTGAAATCCTACTGAGCCTGTCTGTGACAATATCCGCGCAGTCCAGTCTGTTCGTCTAAGAGTATCACATGTACGGTCTAGGGAGGTGGTGGACGTCAGACCCCTAATAACCATACAAGTCGTGTCGGTATGGCTTTATCACCATCCGAGAATCTACTGATCAACCTATCAGTAATTCTCAATCAGCCCTGGCCAGGGACTTATGGTAATGACCAAACGACCACAGTGCGATATCAACTCCCTATACCGGGAGAGACGAATCCCTAACAGTCGCTCATTGCCTCCATGTGGCTCGGGACTGTGCCCAACTGAAACCTGTTTGCACGACTCCTTTGAGCCGTGGTAGGGTAACAATCAAAGCACAGTGGGAACTCACACGAGACAAATGATGACCTTAAGTCAACGGACTATCTGCACACATGTCACCTGAGAACTGCTATCTGACGTTAGGTATAATACCATCCAGTCAGTTCTCGGCGAGTCCTGTCCGGTGTACTCACACCCAGTGAGCATCTGTATACAATCTTAGGTGAACACCACCAATGGTTGCGGGACCAATCCATTGCCCCTCGTCAGGGTCTAGATATGTATACACTAGTCTACTCCGGAGTATCGATGCCCAATCTTGATACTCCTGCGACCAGGGACATCTAAGGGTGTGCCTATTGACTATCCAGCTCCCACTAGTATGACTGCCATCACAACGCCGGTAGTCAGACAAACACCCTATGGGCTTTATCAACATATATATATAAATACCAAGTAAAATATATTATACGTTAAGACAAAGTCAAACCAAATAGCGTACTATCATATCAAGCAAGACTGTCATGTACATACATATCCCAAGCATCCTATACAATGTAGGCCTCTAGGGCATATATATCCAACAGTTAAGGACATCATAGTCCGTGGATTTAAGGACTCCATGGTCCGTTGTTAGTTTTAAGACATCGCGGTCGAAGTTAAGGACATCATAGTCCGTGAGTTTAAGGACCTCACAGTCCATTGTTAGTTTTAAGACATCACGATCGAGGTTAAGGACATCATAGTCCGTGAGTTTAAGGACCTCACAGTCCAATTTTTGCTCTAGATGCTTCCCACGGGTTCACTGCCGTGTTCGAGGAGGACCAGGCTCCGCTCTGGATGCTTCACATGGGTTCACTGCCGTGCTCTGCGAGGACCAGGATCCGCTCTGGACGTTTTCCACGGGGTCAGAAGTGACATAATCCGCGTTCCACGTAGCCATGAATTTTGCTCTAGATGCTTCCCACGAGTTCACTGCCATGTTCGGAGAGGACTAGGCTCCACTCTGGATGCTTCACACGGGTTCACTGCCGTGCTCTGCGAGGACCAGGATCCGCTCTGGACGTTTTCCACGGGGTCAGAAGTGACATAATCCGCGTTCCACGTAGCCAGGAATTTTGCTCTAGATGCTTCCCACGGGTTCACTGCCCTGTTCGGCGAGGACTAGGCTCCGCTCTGGATGCTTCATACGGGTTCACTACCGTGCTCTGTGAGGACCAGGATCCGCTCTGGACGTTTTCCATGGGGTCAGAAGTGACATAATCCACGTTCTACGTAGCCAGGAATTTTGCTCTGGATGCTTCCCACCGGTTCACTGCCGTGTTCGACGAGGACCAGGCTCCGCTCTGGATGCTTCACACGGGTTCACTGCCGTGCTCTGCGAGGACCAAGATCCGCTCTGGACATTTTCCACGGGGTCAGAAGTGACATAATCTGCTTTCCACGTAGCCAGGAATTTTGCTCTGGATGCTTCCCACGGGTTCACTGCCGTATTCGGCGAGGACCAGGCTCCACTTTGGATGCTTCACATGGGTTCACTGCCGTGCTCTGCGAGGACCAGGATCCGCTCTGGACATTTTCCATGGGGTCAAAAGTGACATAATCCACGTTCCACGTAGCCAGGAAGGGTTGACTTTATCCGCATTTCACGGAGTCAGAATTTGACTCTCGGTCATCTGTACACCGCCGAGTCATGGAACTGGGGGTTGCCGCTGTTCCACTTTGCTTGATGTTGTGTGTGTTGTAATGAGACGAATGTTGAGATGCTCTCCAGGCTATCTGAGAACCGTCGAGGTTTAGCTTCTTCTTCTGATGAAACCTGGGGAGGAGAAGTGTGATTCCTTCTTTGTTTGCGCCCCTGGATTGTATACAGGGACTGCTGTGATATCACCTGTAGGGCATAAATTTCATTTTTATTTTTCAATTCTTTCCGCGATGCTCTATCATTTCAGCTTTTATATCGCGAAGGTCGCGATTGCCAATCATTTCGGCTATTTTTCGTGGTGCCCAATCATTTCGGCTATTTATTTTATTCTTACTCGCTGCTTTTTATTGCGAGTTGCCCAATCATTTCGGCTATTTTGCATGCATACATTTTTTACTTGCTGATTTTGTTGCAAGTTGCCCCATCATTTCGGCTATTTCGTATGCATGTGTGGCTCGCAAGCTTTTTGCTGTAAGCTTGGAATTAGACACCGATTTCGGCATCAGCACCGCTACAACTGGTATATTTCCAGGAGCGAATCATCATCTGCCTCTGTCTGTGTCAAACAAAGGTGGCTTAGCGAACAGGGTTAGGATCCTGTCGACAAAGGCTTTTGACTTCATGAGCCGTAAGGGTCTTACAAAGTATTTCTCCCTACAAGTCGTGAGGATCTCGTAGGTGCATTTTCTCCCTAGGAATCGTGAGGATTCCTAAGTGCATGTTCTCTTATAAGTCATAAGGATCTTACAAGAGTGTTTTCTCCTTATAAGTCGAGAGGACCTACAAGGGTTGTTCACCGTACAGACATATCCCTAGTCACGGATGGGACCTTGTTAGGGAAATGTTTATTCACGCCCGTGGATTGTATACAAGGGTCAGTATTGAGCCGCTTGTAGGGCAGTATCGGAGATTGTGAGGGCTGCTTAAGAACAGGCACAAATCCCTATAGCTTAAGACTTTTGAATCTTACAAGCCGTGAGGGTCTCATAAGATGGTTCTCCTTACGAGTCGTGAGGATCTCGCAAGTGTAATTTCTCTCTAGGGATCGTAGGGATCCCTAAGTGTGTCTCTCCTTTGTGAGTCTTAAGGATCTCACGTAGGTGGTTTCTCCTTACAAAGCCGAGAGGACCTTGCAAGTGTCTTTTAACTAGATTGCGCCCTTTCGGGTTTTCGCAAAACTCGCCGATAGCCCTGCTGTTTTTACTCACGGAGCCCTCTTGGGTTTTCATCCATGCCCATTTTGCTTATGGACATACCTTTTTCTCTCCTTTTTTATTCTTTTTTTTGTATCAGCTTTGGGATGCTGCAATCCATCGTAGTTTATCGACATCTCGGTCAACGGCTAGTTTTAGGACATAGTGATCCGTTGTTAGTTTAAGGACGTTTCGGTATGTCGTTAGTTTAAGGACGTTTCAGTTCGTCGTTAGTTTAAGGACGTTTCGGTCTGCTGTTAGTTTAAGAACGTTTCGGTCCGTTGTTCGTTTGCTACTTATAGAGTTTGGGCTTAGGAAGATAGCGAGCGGACATAGTCGTCGTCATCTATCATTAACCTAGGCCGTGACTCGTCAAGCGTAGTATTTCTTCAGGAAGCGACGTTTATTGGCCTGAAAAGTCTCTCGCCATACATGTCCATGAGTAGATAGGCTCCACCCTGATAGACTTTATCTATGATATACGGGCCTTCATAGTTCGGCTCGAATTTCCCCCGTTTGGCACAATTGGGGATCATAGGTCTTTTGACCACTAGCACGAGTTCGTCTTAGCGGAATGTTCTCGGCCTAGTCAATCTTTCATATGAACGCGTCATCTTTGCTTTATAAGCCTCCAGATTTTGTTGCGCTATGAGCCGGTTTTCATCAAGGGCATCAAGTTCCTCAAGCCGAAAGTGGGCATTCTCTTCGTTTGTTAACTCGTAGTGAACTGCCACTCGTAGAGAGGGTAGTTCTATCTCGAGGGGGAGTACCGCCTCTGTACCGAATGTCAATGCGTACGGCGTCGTGTTTGTGGCCGTTTTGAACGTAGTCCGGTATGCCCAGAGAGCTTCATGCAATCTTTTATGCCAGTCCTTTTTATTTCAGGACACCGTCTTCTCCACAATCTTCGTCAAGGTTTTGTTGAAAGCCTCAGCTAGACCATTAGCTCGGAGATTATAGACGGATGAATATCTCCAGTCTATGTTGTGTTGTTGTGCGAAGCGGCTGATCTTATGGCTTTTGTAGGCTTGCCCGTTATCGGAGATGATCCGTCACGGAGTTCCAAACCGATAAATGACGTGCGTCTTGAAGAAGTGGAGGATATTCTCCGTCTTCACTTCCCTTAATGGTACTGCTTCTGTCCATTTGGAGAAGTAATCAGTCGTCGCTAGAATGAATCGATGTCCTCTGGACGATGCTGGTTCGATGGGGACGATTATGTCAGTCCCCCACATTTCGAACGGCCAGCTAGCCACTGTCGGGTGTAGAGGATTTGGATTTTGATGGATGAAGTCCCCATGGATTTGGCACGATGGCACTGCTTCGCATACTCGAGACAGTCCTGAATCATCGTGGTCCAATAGTAACCCATCCTCTTAATCTTCAGTTTCATTTTCGGCCCGGCTTGGTGAGAACCGCAGAGTCCGTCATGAGTTTCTTGGACGACTCTCTTTGCCTCTTCAGGTCCCAGGTATCTTAGCCATAGAGAGTCAAATGACCTCTTGTACAGAGTATCGTTGACGAAGGCAAAAGATAGAGCTCGCTTCATGAGCTGATGTTTTGAGGATGCATCTTCGGATGTTCGACGGGATTTGAAGTAGTCTAGAAAGACTTCTCTCCAATCCTCAGCCTTTTTCTTGTCTTTTACTTGTAGAGCCGCTTGCTCGGTCGCTCCCTTTTCCTCGGACGACCCCGGAAATATTTCTGCCGGCACGAGGACTCGACGGCTTTGCACAACGATCCTCACGTCATCAAGGTTCTCGTCGACCAGTTCTTTAGCGAGCTTGGCTAATGCATCCACTTTGCTATTTTCCGCGCGCGGTATGATTTCCAAGGTGTAAGAAGGAATCTGAGTCAGCAGTTGCTGCACTCTCTCGCCGTACTTCACCAGTTCTGGTTTGCACGTCTGGTAGTCTCTGTTTACTTGGCTAACGACCAGTTGCGAGTCTCCGTATATTAGGACGTTCTCAATCTCCATGTCGATGGCGATCTCAAGACCTGCTATCAAAGCTTCATACTCAGCTTCATTGTTTGTCCTCGGCTCTGTTAAGGAGAAGGCAAAGCGCATTATCCCTCCTTGTGGGGTTACGAAGATGAGGTCTACCCCTGATCTGATTACGGGGGTGTTTTGTTTGCACTTCTTCATCGAAGATGCTCCATCGAAATAAAGTTCCTACCGGGTATCACTTTCGTCGATCGTGCCAAACGCATGCTCGTCTGGCAGTTCGCAATTCAAGGGAGAATCGGCAGGTATCGGATGCTCAGCGAGGAAGTCAGTGATGGCCTGGCCTTTTATTACCTTAAGAGGCTGATAGGTTATCGAAAACTCCATCAAGAGCAGGGCCCATTTAGCAAGTCGTCCCGTCAATATGGCCTTCGACATCAAATACTTAAGAGGATCCACCTTCGATATGAGACGGACTTCATGCGCCAATGCATAATGCCTGAGCTTCGTTATTACAAAGATCAACGCCAGGCAGTGCTTTTCGATGGGAGAATAATTGCTTTCTACCCCCAGTAGAACTCGACTCAAGTAGTAGAGAGCTCTCTTCTTCCCTTAGTCGTTCTCCTGTGCCCATAACGTGCCTAAGGAGCTTTTAAGGGCAGTTGTATACAGAATGAGAGGCTTTCCCTTGACTGGAGCAGCCAGCACTGGCGGATTCTGTAAGTACTGCTTGATTTCGTCTAGCGCGCTTTGGCATTTGCGATCCCAAACGAAAGGGGTTCCCTTTTTCATCAGGTGGCTGTAAGGACGGCATTTGCCTAACAGATTGGCTATAAATCGCCGGATGTACGCGAGCTTTCCTTGGAGAGACCACAATTGTTTGAGAGTCCTTGGCGGAGGCATTTCCATGATCGCCTTGATCTTCGACGGGTCTATCTCAATGCCTCGGTATCTGACGACGTATTCCAGGAATTTGCCCGAGGAAACTCCGAACGCGCATTTGAGAGGGTTCATTTTCAGGTTGTATTGCCGAAGGCGTTGAAACACGATCCTCAGATACTCTAGATGTTCCTCGTATGATTTGCTTTTCACCACAAGGTCGTCAATATAGCATTCGACGATTTCATGTATAAGGTCATCGAAGATCTTCGTCATGGCCCTCTGATAGGTGGCACCGGCGTTCTTTAGACCGAAAGGCATCACCTTGTAGCAGAATATACCCAAGGGGGTCCGGAAAGCGGTATGCTTCTGGTCCTCGGGATGCATCTTTATCTGATTATATCCTGACGATCCGTCCATGAAGAAGAAGACTTCGTGGGTGGAAGTATTGTCTATCATTAGCTCGGTGACTGGTACCGGAAAGTCATCTTTCGGGCAGGCTTTATTGAGATCCCGAAAGTCCACACATATGCGCACCGTCCCATTTTTCTTCATCACCAGAACGATGTTAGCAATCCAATCGGGATATTGGACCTCTTGAATGAAGCCAGAGTCGATTAGCTTCTTGACCTCAGCGTTGATGCTCATCTCAAGCTCGAGCCGCATTCTTCTCGGTGCTTGTTTGATTGGCTTGACGTCCCGGGATATGGCCAGTTTATGGACAGCAATCTCTGGGTCTATTCCTGGCATCTCGGAATAGTTCCAGGCGAAGCAATCTTTATGCTGCATAAGCACGTCTTTTAGTGTAGCTACCCTTTCTTCAGACAGCAATTCACTGACAAATGTCGGTCGCGGGTCGCTTGTCATCCCCAACTCAATTTTCTTGAGGTCATCTGCAGTGGTATGTATTCCATCTTCCAGCTCTTTCGGCTTCGGTGGAAACTCTAAGATCACCTCGTCGTCGTTGTTTTCGAAGCACCATGGGAGGTCATCCATATCCTCGGGCTCTTCTTTTGATAGCATTATCATATGACAAGTACGAGCTCGCTTTCAAGACCGATATTGATCTAGTTCTACACTTGTTATATGCGCGGCTTTTGGTTCGTGCTTTCTTGGCGGATTTATCCTCAACTGCTGGACAGAGCGAACTTGCCAAGCCGATATTGGTCTTCGACCCAGTTCTTGAAGGTGAAGCAGTCTTCGAGAGGATGTCCTACTGCTCGGTGATAAGAGCAATAATTTGGGTGAGAGATCTCGTTGGCTTGCTCGGGGTGCTTGGACTCTGGAAGAGTAATCATTTGATGTCTTATGGCGAGATCAAGTATCTTCCGCGTTTTGTTCTGAGGAAAAGAGTATGCTCAACTCATCTTCTTTATAAGAGACAAATCTGGATTACTCGATTCCCGATCGCGTGGCTTCTTGGTCCCGCTTTGTCATTCTCGAACGCTTTTCCCGCTCTTTGATTTACTTTTGCCTCTGCGTCGGGCCTTTTGTATGGCGGGTTGATAAGGAAGTGCATTGCCATTTTCCGCGGCTTGTCGAAAGAGACGCTGCGTCTTGGCTTTTTCGTAAATGGCCATCTCGCGGTTATGGTCATCTCGAATCTTTTGACCCGCTTCCCTTACTAGCCTGTCCATTCGTTCTTTAAACGACGGACTCGGCGTTTTGATGATCGGACTTTGTTTTGGTTCAGGATCAGCATCCTTTAACAGGGCGTCCTCCTCTTCGTCAAAGTTATATATGACGTAGCTACCATGGACTCGTTCTCGCTTCTTGGATTGAAGATATCCAAGCCCTTTTGTTTCCATTCTCCCATTGGGCAACTTGCGCTGAGTTCCAGGGACATCTCAGATCCTGTTGTAGAATCGAACTTGTTGAGTAGTCTGTCTGAAGGGTACCCCTTGATGTCTTAATATCCTTTTCAAGCCTTCCGTGTAGTACCTAGGCAGACGGATGGGTTAGAGCCTATCGAGCGTAGAATCGGCACCATGCCAAATTTCTTTCTCCACTTTGGTTTCCCCGGATCGGTAGAATAAGATCGCCTCTTCACCTTTTCGCCTGGGAGGGACGTAAAATGTTTTCAGCTCTTCCACCTTGTGGGTAGCAAGCGTGTCTAGTTCTTTATGATGCTTCGGCGGAACCATAGCAACTTGCAAACTTTGATCTTCATCAACGAATGTTTGTATTGAAGGTCGAGCAAAGAATATAGTATAGACCTCATCTTCCGAGTCGCTGCCGAAGAAAAACATAGGAGCGGAGGGTCCCGGCTTGTTGTACTGGGGCGGACCTGAATAAACTATCTCTTCCTCTTCCTCAGTATCACTCCCGAAGACCGGAATGGTGGTGATAGCTTTGTTCTCCAGTTTATGACATCTCTCTGTGTCTTTAAAGTCTGGCAAGAAGTATTTTGCATCTTCATACTTGCGGACTTCGTTCACGGAGAATGGGTTTAACTCTCCTGTCACAGTATACTTAGACCATCCTTGAAGTATTTCATACACTGATGTTATTTAGAGGGGATGATGTTGTACTCGTGCAGCCAAGGCCGACCGAGCAAAGCATTGTAGCATGTCTTGGCATCAATGACGTGAAACTTGATGTCAATGATGAGCAACCCAAAGCGTAACGTCAGTATCACGGACCCGAGAGTTCGTGATGACTGGGAGTCGAAACCGGAGATGGTAATTTTATCACGAGCGAGGTGCTGAACGCTCATGCAGATTTCTTTCAACACCCGTACATTGAGGAGATTGACGGAGGACCCATTGTCAACCAGGATTTTGCCTATCTTGATATCGTGACAGTATCCAGAGACATAAAGGGGACGGTTATGTTCGCACGTCCCAAGGAGGAGATTCTCATCACCGAAGGTTATATCGGCTGTATATGCTTCTTCCAGCTCATCCTTCATCTTTTCTTCGGGGAGGAAAGCATGGAATTGCTCTGGCTCTTGTAGCGCCTTGATCAATGAATCTCTTGCTTCTTTTGATAGTAAGAGGGCGTCGAGAATGCTGAGCTGCGAGGGTAGTTTTCTTAAGTGCGCTAGAATGTTGTAGTCCACCTTACTTTTCTTTGGCGGGTCCTTAGCGGTCAGCTCTTTCATGACTTGGTCATCTAGGGCGATATCCTCAGAGACCTTTTCTTTTCCCTTATCTTTCTTGTTTGTAGGCCCGAGATTCTTTTCGGGCAGTGTGCGATTGCGCAGCTGGATATTTTCACAGGTCTTCGATTCTCCCTCCTTTCCCGATGTGGATTCCTTGAATAGAGGGCCAAGAGCCATCTCTTCATCGGAGTCGCTCCCGAACGTGAGAACTTGCGATCCCCCAGCGTTAACCATGCGATAGTTGCCGGTAGTGCTTTTATGCTCTTCGGTTGTATTTCTTCGCTCTCGACGAGCCTTGCATTTCATCCGCTTTAAATGTTGTCGGTGAGCAACATATCCCTGCCACCATCTTTTAAAAGTGTTGCACTCTTCGGTAGGGTGCGCGATCTTTTGATGATATAGACAGTAGCTAGGATGCATCTCTGCCTCACCGAGTATGTCTCCTTCGGAGGGTGGTAGCTTCATCCCCATTGATATGGCTTTAGCAAACATTTTCCTCGTCTTGAACTTGTTTTTATTCACGACGGATTTCCCTTGATTCAGCGGGAATGTCTCAACTCTTTGGTCCAGTCACCAGCATTTGGCCTTTTCAAATATGGCCGTCTCACGCTCCCGACCGGCTTTGCTTTTATGATGAATTTCAGTCAGGAAGGTGTCAATCATTTCGTCTGACGGCCATAGAAGTTCTGGTTTAGAATCTGCCCCCAGTCTCATTGTGCAAGGAGCCTCTTCATCGTCTATCAATGAGTGAGAGATCACATGACAACTTGCCACGTAATCTTCGGATTCATCAGACGATTCTTCATCACTACCATCGTTTCCGTCCTCAAGGACGCGGCCGAGGAACTCTTGGAGCGTGATCGGAGTCCGCGCCTTCTGGTTATACTCTTCCAGCGCGTCAATCTGTTTCTGCAGGTCCGTGCGCTTGTCACCAGGCTTCACGGACTTCTTGGATTTCTATTTCTTCTTCGAGGATTTCGACGGCTGGGTGTGCGAGCTTTGGCTATCGCCACCGATCTTTGGAGTTGGGCGCAACTTTAGCATCCCTTCGACGATCCGGGGTTCCAGCGGATTCTTCCAGCTGATCGCTGGACATGTCTGAAGATCATTTAGCATCCTTTTGGTTTTAGCCGAAAGAACCACCTCCCATGGAGCTTCTTCAACAAAAGAGCAAGTTGCCCCCGGTGTGTCCGTCATCTTAGGAGTGTGCGGTTGTGGTAGGTTTACTTTCCACTTCTCAGACAGCACAAACTTGCCTTGTAGGTACTGATCCTCGATCCATCCCTTAAAGACGAAGCAATCTTCGATCGGATGGCTTACCGTTTGGTGGTAAGGGCAATAATTGGGATTATTCACTTCGCCGGGTTGCGATGGTCACCTTGGATTCGGCAAATTGATAAGCCTGTTGCGCATCGCCAGTTCGAACAGCCTCTTTATTTTATCCCGCGGGAATGAGTAAGGGCGCTTCATTTTCTCATTATAATACCGCCGTCTCTCTTCCAGTTGATCTGCTAGCTTTGGGGCACCGGGCTGCTGTTGGGTGTTCGCAACGAAAATCGCCTTCCCTTTACCTTTTTCGTTCCGCGGTTCCGGCTTTGGGGGAGACGGTCTGTGACCCATTTGATCCATCTGGGCTAGCTTGTCGATTAAAACCTGGAAGGCGGTCGGTTTGAAGAACATCATGAACTGTGAAATAGTTGCATGAGGGTCTAGGGTGCCCACGAACATGCCCACCGCTGGCGCTTCTTCGATGCGCTGTTCGCACTTCGACCACAGATTCCGCCATCGGATCGCGTACTGAACCCACGTCTCGCCCGGCTTCACCCTGGCGTTGATCAACCCCGTGATTGGGGTACGTTCGCTGGCACTTGCGAATCGCTGGGTGAACAACAACTCCATTTCAGCGAAAGTTTTGACGGAGTCATTTGGAAGTTCGGAGTACCACTCAAATGCTGTCTCCGATAAACTGCCAACGAATTGGCGAAGCAAAAGCTTATCATCACCGCCGGTGTTGCCACAAAGAGGCCTGAATTGGGCGACATGTTGATGGGGATTTCCTATCCCCTTTTACACATGGAATTTCGGGATCGTGTAGCCCGGCGGGTATTTTATCTGATCATACCAACCTGGATATGGTCGCCCAGTTCTAACAACTTGTCCAGCCGCTTCGTTCGCCTGGTGAACTCGTATCTGCTGAGCGATGTAATCATCCAGGGCGGACTTGGAAATAGTTTCCTCCTTGGCTGCTGAAAGAGCCGGAGGTGGATTTGATGTCTCTCCTCTATCATCCTCAATTATTACTGAAGGATCTTCAGCTGGGGGATCCGGCTGGATCATCATGCCCACCATATCTTGGAATAGAAGGGCCATTCGTTTTATATTGGTTGCTTGTTCTGTAGCCTCTTTGTCCTTCTTTTCAAGTATTCTCCGAAGGAATTCGGCATCAGTTTCTTGCTCATGGCATTGCTCCGAGGATGCCTCTGGGCTTTCTTTTGGCCCGGTGAGTGCGGCCATCATAGTCATCATCTCTTGAAGCTTCTGCTGCTGCTCTTGGGCTTTAGTCACTGATCGCGTGAGCGGTCGATGACCCGTGGAGATACGACTATCCTCTTTCCCAGATGCCATATAGACGGTATGCACCACCATGCCCCCAGACTTATGGCGTTTGGGCTCAGTGCCTTTGATATTTGTCGAAGGCATGGGGGTCTTCTCCGGCATTCTCTTTTTATGAGCGGTCGAAGTTGAGGGAGCCATTAGTGGGCACCCAAGTAACCGTCGCCTTCTGTGGCTTAACAGGACGGTTTTCTTCCTGTCGGACCTTCGGCTTCTTATGCTGGCAGGAGAAATTTGGATCAATCACCGAGTCTTGGACTTGACGCCAGACCCTATAGATTTTAGAGGGATAGCCGTTGAGGGGACTGTTCCAGTTTTGCTTTTGTGATAGTCTCCTCCTGTGGTGGGGATCTTTTTAGTACGGCGGTAGGTGAGTTTGTACGCACCTTGTTCAACAGCTCAAAGCTGTTCCCGGTTGGAACAGCAGCATTAACTTCTGCCATTGGAGCTGGTGGAGTTAGTCCAGAAGGGGAGTTACCCCCAGTCTTCCTTACTCGGTGCCAGTAGCGACGTCGAGCATGTCGAGCCGTTGGTGTTGGTTCGGTGATGGGGATGGTTTTGTCTTGCCCCCTGTCCAGATGAGGCATTGTTGCTGGCGTCAGCCTCTTGAAGACTGATGTTCGTTGAGAAGCCGTGTCCAACCGGTCAAAAACAGACTTCTGAGCGGGAGCAGGAGTAGGAGCAGTCAGTCTTGTAAAGACCGACCCTCTGGCAGGAGAAGCCGCCTTGACGACTTCAGGAGCAGCGATGGCTATCTTCTTTGGGATGGCCACTTTGGGTATCATGGGCTTCTTGGCAGGCCTATCGGAGTTCAAGCTCAGCCTGGTGAAGACCGAGGAGTTGGAGTTGGACAAACCGTTGAGAGGGGCCGTGGTAGCAGCAAGCCGATCGAAGACCGACTTCTTGGGAGCTTCCGGTGCGAGCATAGGAACGGCGAAGCTCACTGGCGGGAGCATGGTCCCGAAAAACAATCCTGTGGTAGCTTGGGAGACATGTTCCACTGGCATCGTGAATAAGGAAGCTGCTTGGGGCCCGTAAGCTACACCTCCAGGTGAGGTGGAGCGTAGGTTGCAGTTGCATGTGGAACACTTCGAGCAGGTGAACGCCATTGATCCTTGGCTTTCAGCACCAAGCAAAATGCCAAATTTTAGTACCTTGAAACCCAAGGGCAACCATTGGCAAACCGCGATTGGTTCGCGAACACGACACACGAAGTGTGGAGTGGAAAGAGGAAAAGGTCCCATCGGGTGTGCCAGAATCGGTTCCCCTCCGAAAGACGCGGCGAAGACGCGGTAAACGTCTAGGCCTGAATTTCGGGGCAGATGCTAATTGGTGCTATCCGTCCACCTCTCTGAAGATGCCAAATTGATTTATGGCACCATATATCGAAGGTTTAAACGGATACGGACGATGTAGCAGACTTCGTCAGATTCCCCCTCATTTGAGGGGTTTTTGATTGTGGGGACGCTCTTCCCTGCAAGCACAAGCCCCTGCAGTTAATTACGCTACCGCATCGCGGTAACAACTTTCTCCTTCTCCATATGGTCACTTCGTGTCGTGGGTGTTTGTTTTGTTTGTGGTTGCCCGTGGATTGTATACGGAGACTAAGTTAAGTTGTCTCCCGTAGGGCGTGGACTAGTCCAAATCCATATCTTTCTTAGATTTGGGTTTGGGGGTTTAGGTTTAAGGATACGTTAGCCTCCTTTGAGACTAAGATCAACTTAAACGTCAGTTAAGGATACGTTAGTCTAATTTAAGACTAAGATCGACTTGACGGGATCGTTTAGATCCGACAAAAGAGCAATTGGGGGCTCTATTGTTTAGTTTAGGGACATTGCGGTCGATAATTAGTTTAAGGACATTATGGTCCATTGGTAGTTTAAGGACGTCTCGGTCCAATGTTAGTTTTAAGACATCACGGTCGAGGTTAAGGACATCATAGTCCATGGGTTTAAGGACTTCATAGTCTAACGTTAGTTTTAAGACATCACGGTCGAGGTTAAGGACATCATAGTTCATGAGCTTAAGGACCTCACAGTCCGATGTTAGGTTTAAGACATCACAGTCGAGGTTAAGGACATCATAGTCCATGAGTTTAAGGACCCCACAGTCCAATGTTAGTTTTAAGACATCACGGTCGAGGTTAAGGACATCATAGTCCATGAGTTTAAGGACCCCACAGTCCGTGAAATGTGTGGTTGTCGGGACCCGTCACCTCTTTGAAGACGTTGAGGAATTACAACGACAAATATCAAAAGAGTGAAGAGATGTACCCTTGAACCAATGTGGATTAAGTGATCTGTAGTCCAATTTGGAACTAAGATCAATTAATTAGATTATGAGCACATTGGCTCAGTTAAGTCTGAATTGAGGACTTATCGCCAACTTAGGCTAAGTCCAATTAGATTCAAAATATTGGCCTTTTGTTGGACCATTAGACATTTTCTGGCTTCAGCCCACATTGTTTAGCAATGCTAAACAAGAGTTTGAGGGCTTTGGTAATATTTTTATCTGTGATTGAGCAGTAGACATAAGAGCTCTGATTTTTTACTCAATTTTGAATGGGAGGCTTTGCCTTTGTAAGATTAACCAATTTGGTTAAAACTAGTGTTAAACACTAGATAACAACAGTGTTAAAGCTCTCAAGTTAGTTTTAAATACTAAAAAGTAACAGTGTTAAACACTGGAAGTATAATCCCCAAATTAGTGTTAAACACTAGGAGATAATCAGTGTTAAATACTAAAAATAAGGTTTTTAAATTAGTGTTAAACACTAAAAGTAAAGTTCTCAGATTAGTGTTAAACACTAGAAGACAATCAGTGTTAAACACTGGGAATAAAGCTCACGAATTAGTGTTAAACACTAGAGAAAGAGGGGTCACGTGTGGACACGTGAGGGCGCCCAAAGGTGGGACCGGATCCATTTTTTTACTTCGCTCTGCAAATAAGTGTTAAACACTTTTTACTTTTATTTTGAGCGTCACGTGTTGGCACGTGATGGATATTTATGCACTGATTGTTAATGCATTTGCTAAGGGGTTACGTGGGGACACGTGAGAGCGCCCAAAGCTTATATTTCCTTTGCTTTTTCTTTCTGTGTTTCGGGGGTCACGTGGAGTACGTGAGGCGTTTGCCTCAGAGCTCTTTCCTTCTCATTTGTCGGGATCTTTTCAGGGGTCACGTGGGGACACGCGACCTTAATTCTTTTCATGCACAGAGATCTTTTAAGTCTCCTTATTTTATTTTGAGAATTAAATTCTCTGTAGGGTTAAACCCTAATCATGATTTGGAGGAATTAAACTCTTGAAAGAATTAAATTCTTATATATGGTTAAACCCTAATTTTCTTTTAGAGGAATTAAATTCCCATATATGTAAAAGAATTAAATTCTTGCATAGGGTGAAACCCTAATTTCGTTTTTAAGAGGAATTAAATTCCTGTGAATTTGAGAGAATTAAATTCTCAATATAGGGTTAAACCCTAGTTCATCTTAAAGGAATTAAATTCCTGTGAGTTTGGGAGAATTAAATTCTCAATTAGGGTTAAACCCTAACTTTGTTTTGGGAGAATTAAATTCTCTAAACTCAATTCCCCCTCTAATTTTTGGATCTGCATGGCAGGATCTCAACCCGATGAGAATTAAATTCCCAACTTATGGGGAGATGTGCTCTGTGCGGATCTTCAACCAGAGGAAGAACTAAGTTCGTTTGTGCAGAAGAGTTAAACTCTTGGATTTGAGAATTAAATTCTCTGTTTGAAGTTTTGATCCCCTTTCTTTTCTCACCTAGGGTTTTCTTTGTTAAGAATTAAATTCTCCTTTCTTTTCTCTCTGAAATTTCAAGATTCCAAAACTTTATCTCTTCCAAAAAAAATCCTCCTCCTTTTTTTCTTCTCTTCTCTTGACTCCTATTTATAGGAGAAGGAAAAAAATCAATCTGTTTAGCAAATCTTTCATTGAAAGATTTTGTTTGTTTTCATAATTAATATGAGCCTTTAGATCATTAAGTGAATTTTATTCACCATTGGATTTTCAATCCAAAGATATTCTATTTGTTATTTCTGGTGAGATTTAGGAAAATCTTTCCTTGTCTAAGATTTTTCCATAAATTGGTGATATTTAATCACCCTTGGATTTTTAATCCAACGGTTCTCTTTAATACTTTCCCATTTGAAAAGATTTTAGAGAAATTTAGAATTTTAATTCAATTAAACTGTAAGGATTTCGAAGCCTGTCACGTGCAGGCACGTGACCCTTGGTCACGTGTGAGCACGTGACCCCCAATTGAGCCCTTTAACAGCCGCTTGTTTACGTTACCGCTTTAACCATCACGTGTCAACACGTGACCATTGGTCACGTGTGAGCACGTGACACCTCGTTGAGGTATTTTCTGATTTTTAGAATTAAATTCTATTAAGCTGTAAGGCTTTCAAAGCCTGTCATGTGTGAGCACGTGACCCCCAATTCAGTCATTTTTCAGCAGTTTGTTTTCATTTCTGTTTGATGAAGTCTTAACCATCACGTGTCATCACGTGACCATTGGTCACGTGTGAACACGTGATACCTCAATAGGTAATTCATGATTTTTTAATCAGGAAACAGTCAAGAATAATTTTAGGGATTTCAAACTGTCAGCAGTTGAGCCGGCTCAAAAATGCATCAGCCGTCTCAAATGAACAATGAAAAAAAATTCAATGTGCAGGAAATCAACATGAGACGGTTCAAGATATGGTGAGCCAGTTAAGGGCAGAAATAGTAAGGATCAACAGTTTATGTGAGAAGACTTAAGATAGGGATAAGCTGGCTCATTGCAACAGAACAAAAAATGATTTTACAGGGAATGGATATGAGACGGCTCAAGACTAGGATGAACCGGCTTAAGATCTCAAGGACAAAGGGAAGAGATCAAAGACTGTGTGAGATGGCTCAGGAGTATTTGAGACGTCTCAAAACTTGACATATCAGATATTTGAGAGATTTTGAAAGTTTAAAAACGTGGGACTCGTACGAGATGATCTACGACTCAATAAATGGAGAAAATACAATTTTTACTCATTTGTAGCACGTTCTCTGAGTCACTTGAGTCTTCATCTCTCAAATCATGTACTTTTAATAACTTTAGCTCCTTTTCTTGAAAATTCCTTTTCGCCATATATGTTTGCTTCCTTTGATATCGCAAAGCACATTCTATTTGATTTCCTCATCTCTGCGTATTGTAAGTTCATATCATCTTGCTCTTTTGCTCTTTCATATCGCTATACTTGTTCTTTTCTTTGATTTGCAATATCTGTTATATCTCTCACACTGAAAACATAAAACTTAACCACAAGTATCGTCAGTGTGTAAAATAGTTAAATGGTGTTTTGTCCAGTATCAAAACCAAGTTGATTTTACCCAACAAGCTCAACAATATGCATTTTCGTTATTATACCCGAGATTAAAATAAAGATTTATCAATTTGTTTCTCATTTGCAGTGCCTTGGCTTATTATGCACATCTTGCTGCGTTTAGAGCAAGATATTATGTTGAAGGAGACTCGGATGCATGGGGGTCGATGGGAGCTGGTAGCGGTACAAAGACTAGAAATGCATTAGTTAAATCTCTCCCGAAAATCAAAAACAACATCAAGGACGTGATGTTCTACCGTTGATTGCAAGTTTTTGGTGAAAATTGGTATAAACGCAGCGAAAGGGAAAATTTAAATTTTTCCATTAACACCAATTAGGGTTTATAAATTAGATTAATTATTAATGAAATCAATTAACCCTTAATCGATTCAAAAAGATAATACCTTTGCATGAATTCAGATTTGCATTCCGTTCGCTGTGCTAGAGATTCCTATCCAATCAAGGTGGCTCGATTACATCTTGATGATCTCCTTGCTTGCCTCCACACGAATCTTCAAGATCAATGAATTCTAATTAATTAGTTAGCTGATCTAATTAATTAGAGATAATTATAGTTAAAGAAGAGAAATTAAAATTTGAATTTTTAATTTATTTCTCCTAATAAATTTCGGCTAGAAGAGAAGAGGGGATGGCCGAAACTTTTAGGAGGGGGATAAGGGAATTGATTAGGGTTAGGGTTTGTATCAAATAGAAACTATATATAGGGAGATAGTTTTCTAATAAAACCCTCACAATTAATTAATTTATTTAATCCCTTAAACAAACTAATTAGTTATTACTTAATACATGTTGGTCCACACATATACATATGCATATAATATTTGATACATATCAAATGCACAACAATATTATTTTATAAATATTTATATATATCAACATATATATTTATAATTACATATATATATATATATATATATATATATATATTCATAATATAATTAATACGTATATATGGGCATGTATTATTTACTCATTTAATATCGTATATTATCTTGAATAGCACGTCAAATCGTAATTAACAATTTTACCCTTATTTAATTTGTAGTATATCAAATATACTAATTTAATTAAATCCCTTTTGTACATCAACTATATACTATCCCTTCTTTTTGGTTTATAGTTCTATGTTTTGCAAGTAGGAGTTTACCTATGTGTGACTCCAGAGGCTCGATGTTTACCCAGCAGTGGATAATTAATTTGAACAATTCAAACTAATTCTGTATGTAGTAAAATCCATAAGTCTATAGGGACGATAACTATATATTTATACTACTTGGGTAAACTGTTGATGACTGGATTGGAATAGCAAAAGGGAATCCAAGCAAATCAATACCTATCAGTGGCAACTACCGTAAAATCCGGTCTCTTCATCTCCTTGTGCTCCTTATTTGGTCTAAGGCTTGGTAGTACTGTCAAATCCTAATAACTCAAATAACTGTGTGTTGATATTATCATGTAACCTTGAGATCAAACTAATAACTACTTATCATTTGATTTCTAGTACTCTGGTCAGAGATTTTAGGTCGCTGATATATCGTATACTACAAAACACTGTTCTCCTTATACCGGAGAGACGAATCTCATATTAATTCCTCACAACTATCACATCTGGTATATCATACCCAATTACTACCGTTATACACAATATCAGTGGATTTGTGGTTGGGTAGTAATTAAAGTAATCTTTAGCACACGGAAGGTACTTTAGCAAATATCAGGTCTGGAGACTAAGTCGTACCAATCATCACTATATAAATTTCCATCTGAAAATTATGTATAATTACCAACTGGAAATTCAAGATGAGTCGTTCGGTGTACTTATCATCTATAAGCACCTGCATACAATACTCTGATGTCACTACACCAGATGACTATGAGAACAGTCATTACTCTCTAATGAGTAAGTATAGTATACACTAGTATTCCAGAGTATCGATATCATGTCTCAATACTCTTACGGTAAGGAACATTTAAGAATATACCTATCGACTAGTCAAGTCTCATTATCGTGATCTACATTACAATCCTGTAGTCTAGTATTATTCTAAGGAATTTATTAGTAATTAATAATAAACAGAGTACTATAAATAAAAATATATCAATAAAAAAAACCAAATAGCATACTATTATTATGAACGAAAAAGTTATATACATGTAGGTTATAATTACAACTAATTTCCTCCACATCTAACAATCTCTCACATGCACTTAGGGCCAATTATTGTGGTATCGCATATCGAACATCTCAACGAGTCTCTCAAACCGCGGTTGAGAAAGAGCCTTACTGAATGGATCCGCTATATTACCTTTTGTATCTACTCTCAATATATCGATATCCTTCCATCTATGGATCTCTCGAATTAAATGGTTCTTTCGAAGTATGTACTTGGATTTACGATGAGACCTTGGTTCCTTAACCAATGAAATGGATGCATTGTTGTCACAGTATAGGGGTATCGGGTCAGCAATGTTTGGAACCACTCCTAAATCAGAAATAAACTTCTTCATCTAAGCAGCCTCTTTAGCAGCCTCATTCGCTGCTATATAATCCGCCTCCATGGTAGAGTCCGCAAAAGTATCATGTTTCGAACTTCTCTAACCAACAGCTCCACCATTTATGGTAAAAACATAGCCAGAGACAGATCTGCAATCATCTATATCACTCTGAATACTGGAATCGGTGAACACCTCAATCTTGAGGTCACTTTTACTGAATATTAGATACATCTCCTTAGTATTTCTCAAATACTTAAGTATAGCCTCCACAGCGATCCAGTGTTGTTCTCCAATATTAGACTGATATTGACTTACTGCACCAAGTGCATAAGCCACATCAGGTATAGTATATTGTAAGGTTACTTAGCACGACAGCAAGGTTTCGGGAGGCATCGTCCATGCTATTTTCAAAAAATTGCCATGCTACTTAACCCTAACCCTAGAATCTTAACTAAAGATTTAGACGAATACAATATGTAAACAACTTTACAACTAAGTGAATGCGGAATACAACCTTTGTAGACCAGTCCTTCACTTCAAATGCTCCGTGCAGAAGTCCCTTCACTGCGAGTAATGATCTCCCGAACTCTTGAGAGGGTCCACAAGGTGAAAGATGCAAACTTGCTTGAAGTCTTCAAAGCCGAAGATGATCCACGTTAAGGAGACACCGAATCAAGCTATCTCTTCACTAATTAGGGATTAGTGAAGCTAACACCCTAAACTAAATGGCTAATCTAGTATAGGATGATCAAGTAGGAATTTTGCTCACTTTAGAATTCTTTTTCTCACTATTTTCCTCACTTGCTCAAAAGCTAGAGAGCTCTCTCTTGAGATTGAAGAAGATGATGCAAATAATAGATGAGAGAGTGAATGGAAACCATGGGTGAGAAATATCTCATATAACCCTTGTAGAGACATTACCATGGTTAAAGATTAAGGTTGGGTTAATAAATATCTAGTGCAAGACAAATATAGTGGACTAAGTCAAGGGTTTCTACAAGCTTCCAAAGCTTGCAACCATGCTTAATTCCCACCAATTTATTTTTTCAATAAATAAATAAAACCCTAATAATCTAATGGCATGGTATAAGTCTCATACACTAAGTGAGCTAATATTAGTTAATGCAAACTAGTATATCAAATATACAATTATACATTAAATTATCAAATCAATACTTGATTTAATAATCCGGCTATATCACATATAACTGACTAATATCATAGGTATCATCTTATCAAATCAACACTTGATTCGATAACCCGGTTATATCATATATAACCGACCGATATCAATATCGCGAGAATAGAATAAGGTATTACATACACGTACTAATCTCGGTCCCACACATATCACATATGTGCTCCTACTTCATTTCGCCTGAGCCAAGAAACCTCTATATAGGACTCTAAAAACTCGTCAATAAGCCAGCAGTAAGTGATAATCATATCAGTCACCCACCAGCCGTCAGCGGTACTAGCTGAACGTAACGGCTATCCGGGTATTGAGCGATCAGAAGATCAACAAGCAAGCCTGCTCATACTCCTGTAAAGCCTGTCAGTAACACTACCGTACAGTCCGGTCTATTCGTCTGATATGTCGCATATCCAGTCTAGGGGTGGTAATCGTCAGACTCCAGTAACCGATAAGTCGTGCCGATGTGAGGCTCATAACGGGTCGAGAAGCTACCGATAACACTTACCAGTAGATCTCCATATCAACCCTGGTCAGGGACTTCCTGTTATAGCCAATCGAGCACAGCGCAACATCAACCCCCAATACCGGGAGAGACGAAACCCCTCCTATCGCTCATTGCCTCCATGTGATTCGGGACTGTACCCAAAAGCAACCGTTTTGCACGTTCTCTTGATGTGGTAAGGTGGAAATCAAAGCACGGTGGGAATCACACAAGACTCTATGACAATCTCGGGTCTACAGACCAACCTGTACCAGTGTCACCAAAGAACTGCTATCTGACGATAGGTATATTACCAACTAGGAGTTCTCGGCGATTCCGTTCAGTGTACCCAGTCTCCACTGAGCACCCGTATACCATCTTTGATGTAAAACACCAATGGATGTGGGATCATCCATCACCCATCATATGGGTCAAGAAGCGTATACGCTAGTCTACTCTGGAATATCGATGCCCTGTCTCGATACACCCTCGAATAGGAACAATTAAAGGATGTACTTGTGGACTACCCTGGCCCCACTAGTATGATCTCTATCATAGTCCTGGTAATCAAGTACACATCCTAAGGGCTTTATCAACATGTGAGATCAAGACAGTATCACAATACAAGTCTACATGTTAAGACAAAGTGCAACCAGATAACATACTATCATGTCGAGCAAGAAATTCCTCTCTATATATTTCCAAGCATCTACTATAATATACATCATATGTACAATAATGGCCTCTGGGGCATATACATAACTAACATATATAACATCGCATACATGATAGACCTGACTGCCGAAACATATGGTGTCTTATCCATGCATTTTCTCTCCTTATCTGTCTTGGGAGGCATATCCTTGGAGGGAAATATACCATGCCTAGAAGGTACATTACCTCACTTGGTCATCTTGGTATGTTACATACTGAACCTCTTCATTATGTCATTTTTGTACTTGGATTGAGATAAACCAAGTATCCTCTTAGATCTATCTTTATAGATCTTTATACCCAGTATGTAGGATGCTTCACCCAAATCCTTCATTAAGAACTTTTATGATAGCCAGATCTTAACTGACTGCAATGTCGGCACATTATTTCCTATTAGAAGTATATTGTCCACATACAATAAGAGGAATACGACATTACTTTCTATAACCTTTTTATAGAGAAATGGTTCATCATCAGTTTTGATAAAATCAAACCCTTTGATTGCTTCATCAAAACAGATGTTCTAACTCCTAAATGCTTGCTTTAGTCCATAAATAGACTTAAGCAACTTGCACACTTTACTGTTGCTCCCACTGACTTCGAAACCCTCTGTCATATAAAAGTTCTCTTCTAAAGTACTATTTAGAAAAACCGTCTTGACGTCCATTTGCCATATTCCATAGTCATGATGAGCAGCTATTTCAAGCATGATTCTGATTGACTTAAGTATAGCAACTGGAAATAAGATTTCATCAAAATCCACACCTGGTATTTTACGGAAGCCTTTTTTACCAGTCTAGCTTTGAATGTCTCCGCCTTACCATCTGCACCGATCTTCTTTTTGAAGATCCATTTGCTCCCAATGGGTTTTACCCCTTCAGGAGCTTACTCCAAAGTCCACACTTTGTAAGAGTGCATCGAGTCAATTTCAGATTTCATGGTAACTATCCATTTCTGAAATTCTTTACTCTCTATGTCTTGTCGATAAATGATAGGATCGTCATCCTCTATGACACAATTTTTGATGTCACCATCAACAAGATACCCATAATATCTCTCAGGTTCTCTAGATTGCCTATAGATTGACGGAGTGGTTTCGCTGAATTGGGTAATACTGAAGTCTCAGATTCAATTTGGTCTTCCATAATTGCTTGTTCTTTTGGAACCTCTTCCAGTTCTACCGTGCTCCTACTAATTTCTTTTTCAAGAAATTTCTTCTCCAAGAAGGTGGTATGTCTAGAAACAACAATATATTGTTCTTCTAGGTAGTAGAATCTATACCCTTGCGAATGCACTGGGTATCCTATGAACTTTCAAAACACGGATCGTGCCTCTAGCTTGTCAGGAATCTGCTTTTTAACAAAAGCAGGACAGCCCTATATCTTAGCAAACTTAATATTAGGTTTATTTCCCTTCCATAACTCATATGGAGGCAAAGGCATCGATTTTGATGGAACCTGCTTCAGTATGTATGCAGTTGTCTCTAGTGCATACCCCTAGAATGAAATAGGTAACTCAATGTTAATCATCATGGAATGTACCATATCCAATAGGGTACGATTCCTCATTTCCAATACGCCATTATACTGTGGCATGTAAGGTGGAGTAACCTGAGAGAGAATCATATTCTCTTTAAGTAACTAAGAAATTATGTACTCAAATATTCACCTCCTCGATCTGATCGAAGAATCTTAATATTTTTTCCCGTTTAGTTTTACACTTCATTTTTATACTCTTTGAACTTCTCAAATGCTTTAGACTTATACTTTATCAAGTATATGTGTCTAAAGCGTGAGCAGTCATCTATAAAAGTAATGAAGTAGGAGTATCCTCTTCTAGCTTATATAGACATTGGACCACATACATCATTATGTACTAGTCCTAAGAGTTCATCAACTCTTTCTCCGCTTCCACTAAATGGAGATTTAGCCATCTTTCCTTTAAGACACGACTTGCAATTATCATATGACTCAAAGTCAAACGAATGTAGGTAACCATTCTTATGTAATTGCATAAGTCTCATCTCATTTATATGGCCAAGTCTATAGTGCCATAAAAAAACTTCGTTCATTTCTGAACTTGTTCTTTTACGAGTATTGTGTATATTATAAATATCAGCAAGATTCAATATATAATGACGATTAAATAAATTCCTAACAATAACTAATTCGTTATTACAATTAATGTTCATAATACCATTGAACGGAACAAAAGAATATCTGTCCTTATCTAATAAAGAAACATAGATAATGTTGCATAACATGCTAGAAATATAAAAAAAATTATTTAAAACTAAAGTCTTGTCATCCGGCAGTGATAGATCATAATCTCCTGCTGCAACTACTGCAACACTTACTCCATTTGCAACTCTGAGAATCATCTCTCATTGCGCCAGCTTCCTACTTCTTCTCTGTCCATGTAAACAATTACAGATGTGAGAACCAGAACCAGTATTCAATACCCATGAAGTAGGTGTAACTTGAAAACAATTTTCAATAACACAAATACCTGAAGATGAAGCTTCAGCAACCTTCTTCATTTTCAGCTCCTTTAGATAGCTAGTGCAATTTCTTTTCCAGTACCCCGTCTTATGACAATAAAAACATTCTCCTTGTGCAAGTTTTGTTTCCTTTGCATTACTTTTACCATTATCCTTCTTTATGCCTCCGATAGGCTTGTTTGGCTTGTTCTTTCCCTTTCCTTTGACTTCTATCTTAGTAGAGGAAGAAGAACTTCCCACAAGAATAACAAAGAACTTCTCCTTCTTTAAAGAGATCTCAGCCTGCACCAACATATTGAGCAACTCCGAAAGTCCAACTTTCATTTTGTTCATATTGAGCCACATTATGAATGGAGAAAAGGCATTCGATAGAGAGCTAAGAATTTTATCAACATAAAGATCCTTGGGTAAAGGAAAACCCAAACCCTTAAGTCGATTGATCAAATCAATCATTTTGAGAACATGGTTCTGTACGGGTGTACCTGAATTCATCTTCATATCAAAAAATTCATTCGATATCTCGAATCTAGCTATTCGTGATTGTTATCCATACAGTCCTTGGAGACGAGTGAATATAGTCTGAACATCCATTTTCTTATGTTGCCTCTGTAAATCATCATTCATATAGGCCAGAGCGAGGCAATAGGCCCGGTCACAATCGAGCTTCCACTTAGTGTGGATATCTCGATCCACATCTCTAGGATTATTACCTAGGGAGGAGGTGGTGCGAAAGTGAGAACATAAATCACTTTTTCATAAGTGGGGGCGATTTTGATCTTGTGTAACCAGTCTTTATAGTTGTATCCCGTCAGCTTGTCTTTTTCAGTTATCAGTTTTAAACCAATCATGATTAACCGCAGTAAATCTGAGAGTAGTATAAGAAAAATATTTTAGCGGACGTTATTAACATCAAAATAGATTGGAAAATAAATTAATTTATCTATTAGATGGCTCCCACTATTTTTAGTGCATTTTCATGAAAACCACAACATTTTAAAATCGTAAAGTTTCTAAAAATTTAAAGTGGGAATCGAAATCCAACTATTATGGTACAGTGACCTTGACAACTAGCCAACAAATCACCATGCACCATAGAAGGTGAACAAAACTCTTTTGTCGATTACATTTGTGACTTTCGATTACCAGTTTTACCCTTAGATTTAATTATAGGCTTGACAACAAACCGACCATGACTTATAATAATCTAGTCAGGTCATACCCACATATTTCTTAAGCAGTTGGATCAATAATGTGACCCTGGCAACTCGCCAACAATAAAACCTCATTATTGGTTCACTTATTCTACATCACATGTATTAGCAACCAAATATCATCGAAATACCACACACTATGGCTTGACAACTCACCAACAACCATAGCATAAATATTGGATATTCTGTTTGATTGAAATGGTAGAAGGTAACGTATAGTATTGAAAAATACTCTTAACACTTTTGACTTGATTTAAATTGAAAAACGTTTTTAGAAAAAACTATATTTTTGAGTTATTACGAACTCCCCTATTCATTTTAAAAAATTGTTTTCAATTTTAAGTGGTTTGTTATACTTAACAATCTCATTATTAATTAACTCATCGTTTTCTTGTTAAAACTTCTTTTAACTGTTTTTATGATCATTTTAAAAAAACTCATTTTAACAAAATCTTGTTTTTGAAAAACGTGTAATGAAAATAAAACAACTTTTAAAGGTATCATAGAAATGCAAATCCACAAGAACAATTTCTAAGGCATTACGGACATGTATATCATAAAAACGGGCTTCTACTGGAATGGATTGGATTGTGTGATTTATTGTGCTTTAATTCGAGCGATAGATTTAAAATATGATAATTCACTTTTTGATTTTACATCACATGTATATAAACTAAAAATAAAAGAAAAGGTTTTGAGCCGCTTGATCATTCCATTGAACTCCTTCAATCACGTCTAACTCTTGCTTCAATTCTTTGCCCTCATGAAACTCACAAACTAATGCGTAAATAAATCGAGACTCGCATGCTCTATTTAATTAAACCATTACCAAGTGACCCGCAGGCCACTATAAAACTTCACAACGCAAATCATGAAAGGTTTGTCAAAATCCATTCCAATATACTAATCTGACCATTGCATATCACATATACAAAAATAAATAGAACACATTGTAGGCATATGATTACATCACAACCATAACTCATTATATCACATATAATGATTTACAAAAAATAGTTGCTATAATTTAGAACTAAAATTATTTAATTATTTTAATAACAACTTACTAAAATTAACTAAACAAAATTATCTTGTATGTCAACAACTTAATACACATGCATCAAAATGTCAATTTAAAAATAACAACTTTAAACAAATTCCAACAAAGTTGGATAAAAATTTAAATAATCTCCAACAATGACCAACATACTCCAACTTGGATTTTGTTACAATTTTTTTAGTATAAAAAAATGGCCGACCCTAATATAGATGTGGCCGAAAAAGATCGGCCGTTTTTTTTTAAAAATAATTTGGCCAAAATTTTTTTGTTGAAAGAAATAAAGAAAAACTTTTGTTATTTTTCCTCTTTTTAAAATTTTCAAAAAAAAAATCAAGCTCGAACAATTTTAAAAGGTGACATTTTTAATCTCATTAAAAACATCTAAATTTTATACAAATATTTACATATGCATTTAATAATAAATTAACGCTTAGAACATATTGATTAATCCTAATTGTAGCAACATTTATGTATGCAATTATCAAGAACAAATTAATTAAATTAATTTATAAACCTTCGCTCTGATACCATGTTGGTGAAAATTGGTGTAAATACAGTGGAAAGGAAAATTAAAATTTTTCCATTAACACCAATTAGGGTTTATAAATTAGGTTAATTATTAATGAAATAAATTAACCCTTAATTGATTTGAAAAGATAATACTTTTGCGCAAATTCGGATTTGCGTTCCATTCGCTGTGCTAGCAATTCCTATCCAATCAAGATGACTTGATTACACCTTGATGATCTCCTTGCTTGCCTCCACATGAATCTCCAAGATCAATGAACTCTAGTTAGTTGGTTAGCTGATCTAATTAATTAGAGAGAATTATAATTAAAGAAGAGAAATTAAAAATCGAACTTTTAATTTATTTCTCCTAATAAATTTCGGCTAAAAGAGAAGAGGGGATGGCCGAAACTTTTAGGAGGGGGATGAGAGAATTGATTAGGGTTAGGATTTGTATCAAATAGAAGCTAATATATAGGGATATAGTTTTCTAATAAAACCCTCACAATTAATTAATTTGTTTAATCCCTTAAACAAACTAATTAGTTATTTCTTAATACATGTTGGCCCACACATATACATATGCATATAATATTTGATACACATCAAATGCACAACAATATTATTTTATAAATATTTATATATATCAGCATATGTATTTATATATTTATAATTACGCGCGCGCGCACACACACACACACATATATAATATAATATAATTAATACATATACATACATACACACACATATATATACACACACACATACATATACATATATATGGGCATGTATTATTTACTCATTTAATATCGTATATTATCACGTCAAATCATATTTAAAATTTTTACCCTTATTTAATTAGTAGTATATCAAATATACTAATTTAATTAAATCTCTTTTGTACATAAACTATATACCATCTCTTCTTTTGGTTTATAGTTCTATATTTGGCAAGTAGCAATTCACCTATGTATGACTCCAGAGGCTCGACATTTATTCAGCAGTGGATAATTAATTCGAACAATTCGAACTAATTCTATAAGCAGTAAAATCCACAAGTTTATAAGGACGATAGTTATATATTTAGACTACCTCGGTAAACTGTTGATGACAAGATTGGAATAGGAAAATGCTATCCAAGCAAATCAATATATTAGCGGCAACTACCGTACGGTCCGGTCTCTTCGTCTCCTTGTACTCCTTATTTGGTTTAGGCCTTGGTAGTACCGTCAAACCCTAATAACTCAAATAATTGTTGTGTTGATATTATCACGTAACCGTGAGATCAAACTGATAACTACTTATTATTTCATTTCTAGTACTCTGACCAGAGATTTTAGGTCACTGATATATCGTACACTACAGAACACTGTTCTCCTTATACCGAAGAGACAAATCCCATGTTAATTCCTCACAACCTTCACATGTGTTCGATCATACCCAATTACTACCGTTATACACAGCATTAATGGATCTATACTTGGGTAGTAAATAAAGTAATCTCTAGCACACGTAAGATACTATATCGAATCTCGGGTATGGAGACTAAGTCGTACCAGTCGTCGCTATATGAATTTTCATCTAACAGTTATGTATAATTACCAACTGGAAATTCAAGGTCAGTCGTTCGGTGTACTTATCATTTATAAGCACCTGCATACAATACTTTGATGTCACCACACCAGATGACTATGAGAACAGTCATTACTCTCTAATGAGTAAGTATAGACACCAGTCTTCCGGAGTATTAATGTCCTGTCTCGATACTCCTATAGCTAGGAACATTTAAGAATATACTTATCGACTAGTCAAGTCTCATTATTGTGATCTACATCACAATCCTGTAGTCTAGTATTATTCTACGGATTTTATTAGTAATCAATAATAAACAGAGTATTATAAATAAAAGATATACCAATAAAGAAAAACCAAATATCGTACTATTATTACGAATGAGAAAATTCTATACATATAGTTTATAATTACAACTAATTGTTTCTAAGGGCACCTACATCTAACACAGGTTTCTATCAACAGTTCTAAAAACAAACTGGCTAGTAGATCTCTTGCCACAAATAAACCAAGCAACCATCCCACTCTCACTCCCTCTATCTACTCATTTTTCACATCCAAAAGAGAGATAGAGAGTGAGACACAAGGCACAGCACTCGCCGACGCTCGATGACATACTTTTCCAAATTGGAATTGAAGTGAAAGTATGTTATCGAGCGTCGGCAAGTGTTGTACCTTATGTCTCATTCTCTATCCATCTTTTGGATGTGGATAAATGGAGAAAGACTGGGATGGTTGCTTAGTTTAAGAGATCTACTAGCTAGTTTGTTTTGTTCCTTGTGTCTCACTCTCTATCCATCCCGCGGGTTCTCGAGCACGCATCTTCTCTTCTCCTCTTGCATATGGACCCTTGTTGGTTTTGAGTTCACGAAAGAGGATTTCGGAAGAAAAAATCTTTAGTGCTCTTGAGACAAAGATACAGATCATCCATAGCTTGAGGTCTCAAGGGAAGAAAGTACCGGATGTAAGTTTGATAATCCTTGTTTCAATACAATTGTCATATAATTATCGAGAATATTGTGTACTAAAACTTGTTTATTGATCATATTACACATGTTTGCTAGGAGTGTGAGATTTGTGATTGACAACACAATTGAGAAAAGGATACTGAAATTACAAAAGAAAAAGGAACTTGTGTTCCAAAACTAATTTTTACTTGTGCCGGGTAAGGTAACCGCTTAGGTTGTATAGTTATTATTTATAGAAATTTTGAGCATATAATTAAACCTGTGATGTGTGATTTGTCTATAGAATTTTGCATGACTCCATCGGTAGAGGAGATTCGTCAGCTTCGAGAGCAGATGGCGCAGCAGCAACAGGTTCATCAGTAGAGCAACAACAGCTGCCAACGCTTACGGCACGAGTTGAGGAGCTGGCGTAGAGGAATGAGGAGTCCATCCAGCGGGTGTTACGAGACGAGATATGGAGTATTTTCAGGTTACGGGACGATGGAGGTGGATCGTCCCAATGACCATAGATATAAACATTTGTTTTGTTAATTTATTGATTATATTTTTTGTATATATATTTTGTTTATAATTGCGTGCGATTTATTGATTATATTATTTGTTGATTATTATAATTGCGTACAATCGAATCATATTACTTGTTAATTATTATAATTGCGTGAGATTTGGTGATATTGCTTGCATATTCGTCCATCGGTCAAATCGGATATATAATTATTGGAATAATTGTTGGAGACTCAAATGATGGATATGCAAGCATGATAACTTATATGTTATTCTATATCTCCATGAATCTAGGAACTTTTGCTCGCATTGTATCATTTGGTTTACGTACCGGAACTAATAACATTCGAGATTATATAGGATTAATATTCTCTATTACTGGTTGTAAATGAAATCAGTGTGCATGGGGCGCGGGGCTTTCCAGATTTAAAAAAAATATGTGAACAAATTGATAACAGTTCTCACCGTTACCAAAATCTCTGTGGTAACGGTAATAACCATTATCATATCATTTGGTAACGGTTATCTAGGTAATGATATCTGAAACATTTCAGATATTTGCCACACTTGGTAACAACAACCTATATAGCAACGGTTCCAACCGTTACCATAGAGG
This sequence comes from Agapanthus africanus, assembly GCA_030015575.1. NCBI lineage: Eukaryota > Viridiplantae > Streptophyta > Magnoliopsida > Asparagales > Amaryllidaceae > Agapanthus > Agapanthus africanus. Next base: position 474,693,852 of record CM057343.1, read on the forward strand.
TTTTGGTAACGGTTAGAACCATTACCATATCTATGGTCACGGCTGAAACCGTTACCATAGAAGTAGCAGATATCTATATGTTTCAGATATCTGCTTGATATTGGTAATGGAAACATGTATTGTAACGGTTTAAACCGTTACCAAATTAGGTTTATCGCAACGGTTTAAACAATTACCAGACTTCAGGTGACAGGATCTATTGTAACGGTTGGAACCATTACCGAAACCGGTAACGGTTCCAACCGTTACCAAATACATACTCTATAGTACTGTTTCAAGAAATATTCAAGCAGCAGGATAACATAGGACAGTGAAGTATGAACACAGAGTATACTTTGGGATATTTATACACAAGGGAAAAAATCATTAAAGGATTATTTAAAGAGTAACCTAAATAAGACTTTGTGGGGATTACATAGCACTGTACCCAACAAAAAATGGGCAACGGTCCCCATAGAGTTTGCTTATGCAGAGACTACTGCAAGCAACGTTCTTTTCTCTTAAATTTCTGCTGCTCTTTACATTTTCTAAATTCTTACAATAACGAATGCATTCCAAAATAAGGCATTTCAAGAAGGGATACAACAAATCCGGACCACACATACTACTACAATTCGGCCAGCCCTTCAGGAAAGTGATCAAGAATCCTGAAGACCCGTCGCCAAGGCTAGGCATGTACAGCAAATTACTAACTCCAGGCACAAAACTTGACAAAGCAAGCCATCTCCCAAAGCGAAGGGAAACATTAAGCAATGAAAGCAGCACCAACTCACTGCCTTGTCTATAAAAACACCTTGCCTACACTTGTTGTACCAGCCAAATGACCACCCAGCATATTTGGATGTGCAACAAATCGACATGGAATCGAAGCCATATCTTCGATTTCTAGGGCTGTGGTTATTCTATCGGTGGTGGAAATTACATCAGTTGCCCTTTTGAAATTTCCGATGAATATATAAGAGTCGTCCCATCCCCATAATGCCCTAATACACTCAAGAAATTACATCTTTTAGTTAGAGATGATCGAATAGGAAGGAGTCTAGGAGACATTGATAAGAAACAGCATAATGATCGATTGGCTATCTCATTAGCTATTGATTGGGAATTTAAATGGACCTGAGTTGTGAAATCAAAAGGTTAAATTAGATATTAATATTTAAGCTCTTATATATGTTTTGATTCAGCTAAGTACGCAATAACCGTGACAGGAAGCAAACAGATATAAAAATAAATAAATAAACTAAATTGGGTTAACAGCACAAAATACCCCCCATATAGTTAACACCACACAGCACGTGTGCCTCAAATGATCTATTAGAGCAACACACCTCTGCTCATCCACCGCAACTCTAAATAAACACTCAAATTCAACTCTAAATGCTAGAAATTAACCATAGAAAATTTATGTGCTAGAAAGTAAGCAAATTCCATGACGAAAAATCATAAACAAATTCTTTTTTAAATGAAGTCTATGAGAACTACTAGAATGTAATTACACAATATAGCATACCTGAAAGATGATAGCCATCTACTGGTCCAATTGTTATGTGATATATCGGCAAAGTTGGCACCACTTGCAATGCCAACATTATTGTCGAGGCTGCAACAAATAATTAAAGATTAATGCGTTAACAACGTATTCCTGCTAAAAGTTGTGAATCTTTTTTTCATGAGACAAGGAATGAAGAATAACTGCTATAGCTCATACAGGCTCTCATGCATCAACAGAAGTTCAGCACTCCCATCAAAGTCATCAACAAAATTGTTAGAATTGATTCAATAATTCTAATCCTATTTGCTTTAGGATTTGTTTATTAGAGATAAATCCAAATTAGTTATTTAGAAAAGATTTAAATCTGAGATAAGATTTAAATTGTATATTTGATTAGATCCAAATTTCAATCTTATACTTATCTCTAAGGATTAATTGTAGGCTGTAAATATGAAGCCAATTGTTTAGGGTTAGAGAGAGAAAATTGAGAAAGAAGAAATTCTGTAATTCTCCACAAATAGCGAAACGTGCTCTACTGCTGTCCGTGGTTTTTCCCATTTGGATTTCCACGTAAAATCTCTTTTTGAGTTGATTTTTTCTGTTTTCTGCAATTTGTTTGATCTTTGATTCCGCGTTATCTCAATCATCCGTAACAAACTGGTATTAGAGTTTGCATTAATTCTACCGATCGAGTACAAAAAAGGCGTCGCACAATTTTAAGATCGACAAGTTCTCCGGAAAGAATAGTTTCAACCTTTGGCGCATTAAAATACGCGCTCTGTCAGGATCTATGGACGCCGCTTTCTGGAACGAGCCTGATGATGCTCAATATTGGCGACCCCTAAGATTAGGACACGTGGCGGATGGCAGTCCCCATAACTCAGAAGAAAGGGCCCGCAGAGGCCGACCAGGCCTCCCCCGTGCCCGACCTGCAATCACAAGCTAGCCCTCATTGGGGCTCCTTATAGATGGGCCTCCCCGGCCCATCGGCTCGCCCTGAGCTGCCACAAAACCGAGTCTCCTTGGCGTTCTCACTCGTCCCGAGCCTCCCGGCCGAGGCCGTCTTCCCCGGTCATCCGACCAGCTCCACCACTCACGAGTGTAACCGCGGCTCTGCGAATCTCGCCATGCGCGGATTCTCCGCCAGTAACATCCCATGTTCCATGCCTCCAGGATCCCCATTAATGGGCGATTTGCCCTCTACGCGGGCGTGACGTCGGGAGCGTAACCGCCGGCGAGATTCTCGCGCCTGCTACTGCGAGCCTACACCGCTATATAATCCCCTACCACTGAAGGGTCAAGTAAGCCATTTTTTACTCCACTTAGCCGTTACACTGCTCGGATCTAGTATTAACTTGATCGTCGGAGGGTCCTCGGTGGCATCAAACCATCCCGGGACTTCTTTGCAGGTACTCGGCGTCAAACTTCTCCAATCACCAAATCTCCTAAAAACCCATTGAGACCCACACACAACAGGGGATCCCCTCCAGAATCCACCGGGAGATCGACGGAAGACAACATCTGAAGGAGATCTGAAAAGGACCTCCATCAGTTGGCGCCGTCTATGGGAACGCAAACTCCACAAAAACAAAATTGGCATTCCGATCTCCGTCCACATGGAAAGCGACCATCCTGAAGATTCGGGTACCAGCCGCCGCCTCCCTCTCACCGGAGGCGTGGATGAACCCCCTCCGGCGACCACCATCCACGCCCTCGCCAGCCGAATAGATTGGCCACAGTCCCTCGTAGAGGCGCTCGTCCGCGCCCAAACGGCCGGGCCTGGGCCCCAGATCCCAACTCCTCCGCCTCCCAAATGCTCTACCCCCATCGTCTCGGCCGACCACCGGCGGGCTGCGACTCCTGACCATGGATCTCACGAACCGATACTCCCTGAGGCCCGTTAGGCGCCTCACGGCTCCACCCCGAGGTTTGCCGCCGGAGCACCACGCCTCGAACCTCTTTGTGACCCTTGCCCCCTGAGGAGATGTCGGTCACCTCGCCTGCCCACAGGCACGACCGGCGCCCTCTTTCCCGACGGGGTCGCATAGAAGAGGCTCTCCACGACGGCTCGAGAGCCATCGCGCCCGGGGATCTGAGGAACCTCATCGAGAGGAATCGGAGCCGTGCCCAGACGCCGGTCTCCCACAGCAGAGGCCAGGGATCACGAGGCACCGAGCCCTCGAGGTACCACGGCCGACTCGACGCTCTCGAGAAGAAGATCGAGGGCATGCGCCGGGAAGGTCACCTCTCGGCCGACGGGGCTGAGTACGCCGCCGACTCGCTCACCAAACCGTTTACCGAGGAACTGCTCGCTGTCCACATCTCCTCGCACAACAAACCCCCGAGGGTCTCTCTGTTCGACGGGAAAACCGACCCCAAAGACCATTTGGATGCTTTCACCGCAGGAATAAGCTTCCAGGACCATTCCGATGACGCCCAGTGCAGGGCCTTCCCAGCCACCCTCATCCGTTCTGGTCAGGACTGGTTCCGAGGACTCGAGCCTTGCTCAATCTCGACCTTCGACGAGCTGTCTACTCAGTTCCTCGGTCACTTCATTAGGAACCGTCGGCAGAAGCGCACGGTCGACTACCTCTTCACAATTAAGAGTGGAGACAAGGAGACGTTCAAGGCTTACATCACCCGCTTTTACAACGCCCTCCTTGAGGTTCCCGAGCACCGGGACGAGACCTTCATCACGGCGTTTAGATCTGGTCTGAGGCACAAAGAGTGGTTGCGCTCCTTCGCGTTGGCACAGCCTAAGACCATGGCCGAGGTCAAGGCGTGGACCGAGCGTGAGGTTCAGCTAGAGTCCGAGGTGAACGCGAACCTCCCCCGGGCAGAGCGATCCGACCAGAAGAAGAGGGCTCGGGAGGATAGGCCGGAGCGTCAGCAGCCCTACCACCCGAAGTTCCAAGAGTACACCCCGCTCAACGTCTCCCTCACAGTGTTGCTGGAGGAGGCCCAAGGCGAAGGGTTTTCAAGTTCCCTCCAATCCCGCGTCAGGCCTCAAAGCAGACTTAGGGCCCTTACTGCGCCTTCCACCGGATGCTGGGCTATGCCACTGAGGATTGCAAGCAACTCTGGGATTACATCGAGGAGCTCATCCGATCGGGGCACCTCGCCGCCTACTTAAGGGGTAAACAGCAAGCCGACCGCGAACAGGAGCAACGTTCTCCTCCTGCCGAGCTGGCCATCGGCCAGATCATGCTCGTCTCCTCAGACGACCAGTCCGGCGCCTGGAAAGCCCCGTACCCGGTGCCAAGCATGGAGACCAGCAAGCCGCCAGGAAGCTCGGGCCAATAGGGTCATCTATTAGCATGTACTTTTCTTTTAAGGCGATGTAAACTCTCCCTAGTGCCTATTGTCAATTTAATAAAGATCAGCATAACATTGCGAAGAAAGTAGAAAAGATCTTATTTATTCAAAAAGGGGGGGTATTATGGGCTCCTCAGCCGTACATGTAAAAAAAATTATTATTACAACAGCGGGGGAAGGGGGTGCAGAGAGCACTGCTCATGATACTCGGTGAAGATCTCCGCCAGCCGAGGCCTCGCGAGATCCAACCTCTCCCTTTGGTTCACCCCGTGCGCGTTGATCCCAAGCCTCAACTCATAGCACTCACAGACGAGCGCCTCCGAGCGAGCCGGCCGGTTCGCGGAGATGAGGCCGAACCGCCTCAAAGACCGCGGCTTGCCTACGGCCTAGTCATAGAGCTGCTCGGACAGGGGGTTGTAAAGCCCCGGCGACGCCCTCCAGATGGAGTACATCAGCAGCTGCAGCAGGGAAGAATGTTGGGGGAGCAACCGGCCGAAGTAGTCCTCGATGCTCCTGTACACCAACTGCACCGTGTCCTCGATGCAGTTCTGGTCATACAGGTACACATCTTCGAAATTGATGATCTCGGGGATGGTAAAGGGGAAGTCCTCCATTCTCAACGCTCTGTTTATAAGGGAAGGAAGGACTGGTACTCTGTCAGCCTTATATAGCCCGCTACTTCCCCAAAGGAACTCAACGGTCACCCGCTCTAGCCCAAGGAGTCGCCGCCACGCGGCGATCATTAAGCCTCCTCCGACGAAATCGAAGCAGCGCGACCCTGGCGCTTCACCTCCCCCCACATTCAATGGGCGTACTAACCGTTCCTATTCCCTATGTCTGCAAGAGATGGTCGGGCGAAACCTCATGAAGATTCGGCCGAGCGGCTGCCCTGCTCGGTTATCCTTAGCCGGCCTCCTCAGGCCCCCTAGCGCTAAGGGACCAAAGCCCTCACCAAGTGGCACCCTATCGGCTGCCCTGCTCGGTTATCCCAGGCGGGTAGCTCCCCTACCACAACGCCTGGGATTAGAAAGTCCTCCCAGAGTCAGTCGGACCCCACCTTCGCTCGGCTATCCCTGGCGGGTAGCTTCCCTACCGCAACGCCAAGGATCAGAAAGTCCTCCCAGAGGCAGTCGAGCCCAACCATCGCTCGGCTATCCCTGGCGGGTAGCTTCCCTACCTCAACGCCAAGGATCAGAAAGCCCTCCCAGAGGCAGTCGGGCCCGAGGATCCCTCGCTCGGCTATCCTTCAGGACAAAAGCCCTCGCCAAGAGGCACCGGGCAGTAACCCTGCCCGGCCAAGGGTCCTTGGTAGGCTTCTACAGCTCCTCCCGCGCCAAGGACCAAAGTCCTCCTAGAGGCAGTCGAGTCCTTGCTCGGCTATCCCCGGCCGGTAGCATCCTATCACAACCGATAGGGATCAAAGTCCTCGCCAAGAGGCACTCGGCAGTAACCCTGCTCGGTCCTCGTCCTGAAGGATCAAAGCCCTCGCAAGAAGCAACCGGGCAGCTACCCTGCTCGGTCATCTTCGGCTGGTAGCTCCCTACCCATGACGCCAGGGATTAGAGCCCTCACAAGAGGCACCCGAGCGGCTACCCCGCTCGGTCGTCCCAGGCTGGTAGTTGCCTGCCCACGACGCCGGAGATCGAAGCCCTTGCCAGAGGGCAACGGAGCATCCTCCATCCATCCTCGTCCTAAATAAGGCGGATAGCCCTCCGCCCACCACACGCAGACGGTCCGAGCTGCCATCTACGGGCATCAGGTCTATCCAAGTCTCGAGCAATCTCCCCTCGACTTCGGGGCTATGGAGACGCCTTCTCCTCAGCAGCGCTTGAATCAACTCGACGGACGATCGCTAGGCAGATAGCCGACCTGACATGGAGGCCCAACAGCGCAAGAAGAAAAATTTTACAAGCATTCTTCATGAACAAAAGCGCAAATCAATGAAACCAAAGAAAGAAAAAGTTTTATTGCTAAAAGGCAGTCTTTACAGAGGGTATTTTAGGCTTCCCAGCCTCACAAAATACCCGGAGGCTTACAAAATTCCAAACACGGCAAAATAAAAAGGAGGGGGAAGACGGGGGCTTTAGGCCTCGGGGCCAGGAGCGACCTCGAGGCCCTCGACATCCACCACGAGGCGAGCCGGGTCCTCGGCAACTTCCTCGTCATTAATCTCCTGCCCCTACCCGCTGGTGTCCATGAGGGGGTACTGGGCCCGGAGCTCTTCATCGGCGAACCCCGGCACCCGGGCCTTAACAGCATCGAGGGCCCCGTGCCAGATGAGGGTCGTGGCGACGGCCAGGTCATCGTAGTAGTCTTTCGACTTCTTGTAGCCCTCCACCGCCTTCGCCGCCGAGAGGTCGGCCGACTTCGCCCACTCAGCCGCCGCCCCCATCTCCTCCGGAGGGTTTTCACTGTCTTCTTCAGGTTGCCGGCCAGCACCTGAGCATCCTCAATCTTGGACTTAGCAACCACGGCGGCCTTGCGGTGCCGGGAAACCTCCTGCTTCCCGGTCTCCACCTCGCCCTCCAAGGCGACAACCTTCGCCTTCATCGCCTCCATCTCCCGCTTGGAGCTCTCTTCCAGCGAGGCGAGCTGGCCCGCGGCTTTCATCGTCGGGGATACCACCTCGGCCTCCATGCGCAAGGCGAGGGCGACGTGCTGAAGGATCTGAAAAGCAGAAGAGAGATCAGGAAGATGAGAGAGGCATCGAACCTTGAAAATAATAATAGTAAAAGACAAGCGCTTACCTGCACGGACTCCTGGGCGATGGACGCCAGCTGAGCCCTGAAGGTCCCCCCGGGGACTCTACCCCCAGCCGATGTGTAACACCCGAGCCCAATGCTACTAATTTCAGCTGCCGTTTGAACGTAGTGTGGCACTCATTTTATTTATCTTGCTTGATTGTTACTTTTACCCCGTCAATTCAATTTTGCATATAACAATTTATGGCATCTAAAATAAAATTAAAAATATCCATCTTGGCCTACTTGACACCCCTAACCCTGTTGTAGCGTCCGTGCATCGTGTTCTAGTCCCGTTCAGTGAAACGGGCGAGTTTGGACGGCTACGCGTACGTACGTGTGTCCGTTTTGGGGGTATGCTTTTTGATCATTAAACACTTCATTTTAAATTTTGGATCCCGCCTAAAATTCTATTATTTCAATTTCAAATTTTTGGACCCGACCCGGGCGCAATTTGGAAATATTTTACTTTGCGCCAAAATCCCAAATTTTTAATATTTTAAACCGGCATATATTTTACTTAACCATCTAATATTTTTGTTATACTTTTAAATCTTTCTTTAAATATTTTTCCTAACCTAATCTATCTCCCCAGCCAATCAAAGCCTTCCTATCATCCCTGGGCCCCACTAAAATTTTCCTACGCTTCTCTCTCTCTCCCTTTCTCCTTCTCTCTCTCTCTCTTCTCTCCACTAAACTACAAAATTCTCTCTCCCCGTATCTCTCTCTCTCTCATCTCGATCTCTCTCCTCTCTCTCTCTCTCTCCTCTCGCTAACTCTCTCTCTCTCTCTCTCTCTCCCCCCTATATATATATTCTTCTTCTCCTCTTCTTTTCTTTCACGAGCGCAACCCAAAACCCAGCCCCAGCGAACCCTAGCCGCCGTGCCCCTCGCCGCTGCAGCCCCAACGCCGACGACACCGTCACCAGCATCCTCGCCTCCTCGCCCTCGACCGACCCACTACACCTCCTTCCTCCTCTCCCTTCTTCCCGTGCACCCTGCACCGGCCGCGGCCACCTGCACACCCCCCGCACGCGTCTGCGCCGCCGTGAGTCGACGCCGGTGATCTCGATCCGTTTCCCCCTGCCTCGTGCAACCCTCGGTGAGTGCTTTCTCTCTTTCTCCCCTCCTCTTCCTTTCTTTTTCCTGCTCTGTGAAAGATTTCTTGATCTGCAGTTTTCCCGCTGCCGTCGTAGGCTGGCCGCCGGAGTTTCTTCGACGCCGACGATCTCGACCTCTGTACTGATCATCATGAGCACCCTTCTCAGATCCTCCTTCCCTCCTTATTTGTATTTCTTTATATTTCTTTTCTTTCTTGTGCATGTCTTGATGTTTTTTCCACTGTTCATTCCTCGGCCGGAATCCGACGATGCCGACAATGTGACCCGACGTTCCAGCGAGGTACCCCGACCCGCGTGGTTCCATTGTTCGTCGTTTGGGTTCATTCCGTGAACCATGCGCCCGTCGCGAGTTTTCCCCGCCGACGTTGTACGTTCCGTTTCCCCGATTTGCGACCCATCGAGGCAAGTAACCCTTGCTACATGCTAATCAATATTTACATACATATTAATGATACCCTAATACCTGCAATTTAACTTTGGTATTACAATTTCCCATTTTTCGTGTTTAAGATTGATACATATCATTTTATCTTTCAAACTTGTAACCCACCTGTTGCAATTACTGTTTGGAACCTAATAATCACATTTACATGATTTAATTGCACTTTCACTGATGATGTAACCTATGGCACCTTTTCTACCGTTTTACTTCATTCGGACACTCGTATACATTTAACCTGCTTAAACTGTGATTTCATTCGTGGAACCTATATACACATATAACATTGCACCTATGAAGTCTTAAACTTGTTAACATGATTAAATGGCTATAATTGTTTTACTGCATTCTTATATGGTTGAAATCATCTCTGTGATACAATTGATAACGGTATTGCTAATTGAATGAATCTGCCTATTGCTTAATTCATTGCTTATCTCATGTTGTTAATACCCATGCTTGATTATATAACTGATTGTGAGTACACCTGTGATATCGCTTGCTTCTTGACCTGTCTTGCTACCTACACATTGATTGACCCGACATGGTACCGTATATTGCTTGACTTGACATGATGTACCATGACCTGATCCGTTACTTGATCTTGTGTCTAATGCCAACAAACCTGATATGTGGTCCTCATGGACCGTTCCTGTTGTCTATCCAGACAAACCTGTTTACCTGATCCTGTGTTGGCATTAGTTCTTGATTACTGGATACCTGACTTGACATACACATATGACTTGGGGGTATGGGGAAATCAAAGGTGAAACCTAACTTGTAACTCAACAGTTCACTACCTGTTCTGAGTATACACATTCCTGTTTTGTGTTTAGCGGCATGTCTCGGTTTCAGCCGAGAATATTGTGGCCGTGGCCCCGGATATGTACGGGATACTATTGAGTGTACACATTCCTGTTTGGTGCCTAGCGGCATGTCTCGGCTTCAGCCGAGAATATTGAGGCCGTGGTCCCGGGTATGTACGGGATACTATTGAGTTACATCGATGATTCATCAATTTGGTTTCAAAGACTTTAGAACAAAAAACCTGATAGAACAGTTTAGTTTACCCACTGCACATTACCCTGCACTGCTCTGACTTATATTATTGTTGTCCTTGCTTTATTCATGTTTATATTGCATTGCCTGTTACCCTGTTTATATTTTATTACTTGTTGACATGACGCGCTGACGTCTGGGTTTTGCATGGCCCAGATTCTGTACCGCTGTTGCAGTCCAAGCAGGAGTACTTCAGCCAGCAGGCTGAGTTGTGAGTTGTCATTATTAGTTAGTTTTTCTTTCCTGCATTTTATTCCTGATGTGAGCCCGCATTATGGGACATACATTCCAGTTATTTGTATTAGATCTTTCGCTTCCGCATTTTATTTATTCTTGACTCATGTTATCTGCGATTATGGACATGTTTTAGATAGTTTTATTTTGTTCTTGATATCTCTACAACCGTAATGTGACTGTGGATGGATACTTCCTACCCACAGGTAGCATGGTTGGCTATGTCACGTGCCCATTTTAGCGTACTCTGGGAAGCGGGGCATGACATGGTTCTTTTGGTATCAGAGCCATAGGTTAGTCGGGTTGATTCTTTTGTAGTTGGATATTGTACCCAATACACGAATCAGGAAACCCGTGTTTAGGGAAACATGTCCTGCCACATTGCCGTTTTACCATTCTTGAATCAAATTCTTCCTGATTATATCTTTTACGATGTGCAAACTTCCTTTGTATATCGACTCGAAAACCTGATTCCTTGTTATCTCTAGGACTTAGGCGACTTGGGTGGAGTTATGTAATTGTGGCTATGATACCGCGGCATAGTTACAATGCGGTACTCTATTTAAGTAATTTGGAGTTCTAGTCTTGATCTATATATTTTGAATCTATCATCATGCTAATGTTGGGTGTTTTTGATTTCAGGAATATGGCAGGTAAGAATTTGAAGACGTACCAAAGGCGTGTGGATGAAGCCGCCATGCTTGGAGTGATAAGAGGAATGCTGGAGAATCAAAAGAGACAGACCGAGCTGATCCAGCAGCAAGCGGAATCGTTCCAGGAAGGTATGCGGATCGTTCAGCAGTCCGTAGACAAGGTTGAAGCTAAACCAGTCGACCGAGTAGGGACCGTAGCAGATTTCAGGCGTTTGGGTTCGTCTACATTTACTAGTTTGGAGGAGCCGTTGCCAGCAGAGCAGTGGCTAGTTGACACAGAGAATTTGCTTATTGCGGCACAGATTCCAGATGAGAAAAGAGTTGATGTGGTACGCATTCAGCTAGTGGACTACGCCCGAGAATGGTGGCTTGTGGAGGAGAACCATTTGCCCAAGCCGATCAAGTGGGCGGATTTTTCAAAGAGTTTCCTGGAGAAGTTCTTCCCGCGGACTGCATGGGAGGAAATGGAAGAGAAATTCATCGGGCTAAAGCAGAATGGAGCACCAATAGATGTGCATGCAGCAGAATGGACAAGACTCAGCAGATTCGCTGGACCTTTAGTTGCCAACGATGCAGACAGGGCACGGAGGTTCATGCGCAGCTTGGATGTGGACATCCAGAGGCAGATTTTCTCCCTGGGTTTGACCACTTTCTCACAGGTTCTTACGGCAGCTCGAGAACAGCAGAGCCTATCGGGAAAAACTGGGAGTTCACAGCAGACATCAGTTGCGGTAAGGAAGCCGGCATTTGTACCCAACCGAGCTCATGGTCGCAGGGGTATTCCAGTGGACCGTCGAGGCGTAACACCGATGAAGAAGCCTATTGTCGTTGATCGAAGAAAGAGCATGACTTGTAACTACTGCAATTTACCTGGCCACATGCAAAAGGATTGTCGAAGGAGGCTGGGACTCTGTTTGGTTTGTGGAGCGGCAGATCACGCCGTTGGTGCTTGTCCGTCGAAGCTTCGTACGAGAGATGATTTTCAGAAGCCTCCGCAGAGACCGTTCCAGGGGCAGAAACAGCTGACTCAAGGACCTAATCAGGCTCGAGCTTTTACCTTGACAGCTGAAGAAGCTAAGGCGTCAGGAGAAGTTGTTTCATGGTTTTCCCGCATTGGCGTTATTTGATTCTGGTGCATACCATTGTTTTATGTCATCCAAGTTTATAACTACACACTCGATTGCCTGCACGACCCTGTCTAGTTTCTGGGACATACACACTGGGAATGGGAAAATCATAGCTAGTAGGGAATGTAAAGACTGTACAGTTGTTGTGTGCGGACGGGAGCTTTTTGCAGATTTCTTGGTGATTGATACGGGCAGCTACGAAGTCGTCTTGGGAATGGATTTTCTTGGCACTTTCCACGCTCACATTGATTGTAGGGCAAAGAAAGTAATTTTCCAGATTCCCGGACACCCCAAGTTTACCTTCACTGGAGGAAGCAGTTCTGTCGGGCCAGTCGAGTTTAGGGCTAGGCCGACAAACAATACTCTTGCAGCAATGGAAGTTGATAATAGTGAAGAGCCGGCTGTTGTTCGTGATTTTATGGACGTATTTGAAGATATATCGGGTTTACCGTCGAAGCGAGACGTGGAGTTCGCGATCGATCTTATTCCTGGTGCAGCGCCAGTATCCAAAGCGTATTATCCAATGGCACCAGTAGAGTTGGAAGAAGTCAAGAAATATGTTGCCGAATTGCTTGAGAAGGGTTGGATTCGAAGCAGTAACTCGCCTTGGGGAGCTCCGGTTCTTCTAGTAAAGAAGAAGGATGGCACAAGAAGAATGTGCATCGACTATCGAGAATTAAACCGGGTGACTATTAAGAACAAGTACCCGATCCCTCGCATTGGCGAACTTTTCGAGCAGCTTAGTGGCACGAGAGTATTCTCGAAGCAAGATTTGCGATCCGGATATCATCAGGTCCGAGTGAAAGCAGAAGATATTTGCAAGACGGCGTTCCGAACTCGGTATGGACATTACGAATACTTAGTGATACCCTTCGGAGTAACAAATGCGCCGGCAATATTCATGGACTTAATGAACCGAATCTTTTCACCGTTCTTGGACCAGTTTATTGTGGTATTCATTGACTATATTCTGGTTTACTCGAAGAGTTTTGAAGAGCATGCTGAGCATCTGAAGATCGCACTGCAAACGTTGAGACAAGAGAAGTTGTATGCGAAGATGAGTAAGTGCGAGTTTTGGCTGGAGGAAGTAAAGTTTTTGGGGCATGTTGTGTCTGGCGATGGAATTGCCGTCGATCCAGAGAAGATTGCAGCAGTTGGTGATTGGCCAATTCCAAAGAATGTTGCTGAGATCAGAAGTTTCCTTGGATTAGCTGGATACTACAGAAGATTTGTGGAAAACTTTGCTCGTCTGGCGGAGCCGTTGACCAAGCTTACGCGCAGGGAGGTACCTTTTGTATGGACGGATAAATGTGCATTAGCTTTTGAGATGTTGAAGCAGAAGTTGATAACCGCCCCTATTCTGACCGTGCCAGACAATTCCGGAGGATTGGTGATTCACAGCGACGCATCGGGGAAAGGACTGGGATGTGTTTTGATGCAGCACGGTAAGGTTGTAGCGTACGCATCGAGACAGTTGAAGACCCATGAGAAGAATTACCCAACTCATGACTTGGAACTTGCGGCTGTGATTTTCTCTTTGAAGATTTGGAGACACTACCTTTTGGGCGAAAGGGTCGAAGTTTTTACTGATCATAAGAGCTTGAAGTATGTGTTCACACAGAAGGAGCTTAATATGAGGCAGCGTAGATGGTTGGAGCTGATGGCTGACTATGATCTTGATCTTAAGTACCATCCGGGGAAGGTTAACGTCGTGCCGGATGCGCTTAGTCGGTTACCAGCAATTCAGGTGCTAACTGCGCAGAAGGAGATTGTTGCAGATTTGACTTGGAGGTTGTGCTACCGCATTCTACGGGACAGTTGATGCAGCTGCAAGTACAGTCATCGTTGATCGAGAATATTAAAGCAGCGCAATCGCAGGATCCTAGACTGCAAAAGTTTCGAGGACAGGTTGAAGCCGGACTACGAACATATTTATTGATCCACGAAGATGGTTCGTTGAGGTATGGTAGCCGTTTGTGTGTGCCAAAGGGAGATATTCGTGAAGAGCTTATGAAGGAGGCACACAGTTCAGCTTATTCTGTACATCCAGGAGGCACAAAGATGTACCGAGGTATTCGACAGCATTTCTGGTGGGAAGGCATGAAACGGGAGATTGCTCGCTTTGTGGCGAAGTGCTTGGTGTGTCAGCAAGTTAAGGCTGAACATCAAAGGGTTGCTGGTTTATTGCAACCACTTCCGATTCCTCAGTGGAAGTGGGAACATATAACCATGGATTTCGTGACGGCTTTACCGCGGAGTCCAAAGGGCAACAATGCTGTATGGGTGATTGTTGACCAGTTGACCAAGGCAGCTCATTTTATTCCTTTTCGGGTTGGTCAATCAACAGAGACTTTGGCAGAGCGGTACATGCAAGAGATTGTAAGATTACATGGAGTACCGGTGAGCATCGTGTCCGATCGGGACACTCAGTTCTTATCACACTTTTGGCGGAGTCTACAGGAAAGTTTGGGGACTCGATTGAAGTTTAGCACAGCTTATCATCCTCAAACTGATGGTCAGTCGGAGAGAACGATCCAAACTCTTGAGGATATATTGAGAGCATGCATGTTGGACTTCAAGGGTTCTTGGGAGGATCATCTACATTTGGTGGAGTTTTCTTACAACAACAGTTTTCAGGCAACTATCTAGATAGCTCCATTTGAAGCATTGTATGGTCGTAAGTGCCGTTCACCTGTTTGTTGGGACAATGTCGGTGAACGAAGATTATTGGGACCAGATTTGGTTGTGCAGACAGTTGAGAAGGTTAACACTGTCAGAAATCATATGAAGGCAGCACAAGACCGACAGAAGAGTTGGGCAGATACGTCAAGAAGACCTCTAGAGTTCGCCGTGGGTGATTTGGAATTCTTGAAGATATCACCGACTAGAGGGGTGATTCGTTTTGAAAGTCGAGGAAAGCTTAGTCCTCGATTCGTTGGACCCTTTGAGATATTGGAGTGTGTTGGTGAGGTAGCATATCGTTTGGCGTTACCACAGTCCTTGGCGAATGTTCACGATGTGTTTCACGTATCTCAACTCCGTAAGTATGTTCGAGACGAAACGCATGTATTGGATCATTCAGAGCTAATAGTACGAGAAGACTTGACTTTTGAGGAACGACCGATTGAAATCGTGGATCGAAGGGAAAAGGTTCTTAAGAACAAGGTGATCCCTCTTGTGCTTGTTTCTTGGGGTAATCGCTCGCATGGAGAGTCCACTTGGGAACGAGAAGATGAAATCCGGCAGAAGTTTCCTCACCTTTTCTTGTAGTTATCTATCTTTGTATTCTTGGAATTTCGAGGACGAAATTCTTTTTGTAGTTGGGTATAATGTAACACCCGAGCCCAATGCTACTAATTTCAGTTACCGTTTGAACGTAGTATGGCACTCATTTTATTTATCTTGCTTGATTGTTACTTTTACCCCGTCAATTCAATTTTGCATATAACAATTTATGGCATCTAAAATAAAATTAAAAATATCCATCTTGGCCTACTTGACACCCCTAACCCTGTTGTAGCATCTGTGCATCGTGTTCTCGTCCCGTTCAGAGAAACGGGCGAGTTTGGACGGCTACGCGCACGTACGTGTGTCCGTTTTGGGGGTATGCTTTTTGATCATTAAACACTTCATTTTAAATTTTGGATCCCGCCTAAAATTCTATTATTTCAATTTCAAATTTTTAGACCCGACCCGGGCGCGATTTGGAAATGTTTTACTTTGCGCCAAAATCCCAAATTTTTAATATTTTAAACCAGCATATATTTTACTTAACCATCTAATATTTTTGTTATACTTTTAAATCTTTCTTTAAATATTTTTCCTAACCTAATCTATCTCACCAGCCAATCAAAGCCTTCTTATCTTCCCTGGGCCCCACTAAAATTTTCCTACGCTTCTCTCTCTCTCCCTTTCTCCTTCTCTCTCTCTCTCTCTTCTCTCCACTAAACTACAAAATTCTCTCTCCCCGTATCTCTCTCTCTCTCATCACGATCTCTCCCCTCTCTCTCTCTCTCTCCTCTCGCTAACTCTCTCTCTCTCTTTCTCTATCTCTCTCTCTATCTTTCTCTCTCTCTCCTATATATATATTCTTCTTCTCCTCTTCTTTTCTTTCACGAGCGCAACCCAGAACCCAGCCCCAGTGAACCCTAGCCGCCGTGCCCCTCGCCGCTGCAGCCACAACACCGACGACACCGTCACCAGCATCCTCGCCTCCTCGCCCTCGACCGACCCACTACACTTCCTTCCTCCTCTCCCTTCTTCCCGTATACCCTGCACCGGCCGCGACCACCTGCACACCCCCCGCGCGCGTCTGTGCTGCCGTGAGTCGCCGCCGGCGATCTCGATCCATTTCCCCCTGCCTCGTGCAACCCTCGGTGAGTGCTTTCTCTCTTTCTCCCCTCCTCTTCCTTTCTTTTTCCTGCTCTGTGAAAGATTTCTTGATCTGCAGTTTTCCCGCCGCCGTTGTAGGCTGGCCGCCGGAGTTTCTTCGACGCCGACGATCTCGACCGCTGTACTGATCATCGTGAGCACCCTTCTCAAATCCTCCTTCCCTCCTTCTTTGTATTTCTTTATATTTCTTTTCTTTCTTGTGCATGTCTTGATGTTTTTTCCACTGTTCATTCCTCGGCCGGAATCCGACGATGCCGACGACATGACCCGACGTTCCAGCGAGGTACCCCGACCCGCGTGGTTCTATTGTTCGTCGTTTGGGTTCATTCCGTGAACCGTGAGCCCGTCGCGAGTTTTCCCCGCCGACGTTGTACGTTCCGTTTCCCCGATTCGCGACCCATCGAGGCAAGTAACCCTTGCTACATGCTAATCAATATTTACATACATATTAATGATACCCTAATACCTGCAATTTAACTTTGGTATTACAATTTCCCATTTTTCGTGTTTAAGATTGATACATATCATTTTATCTTTCAAACTTGTAACCTACCTGTTGCAATTACTGTTTGGAACCTAATAATCACATTTACATGATTTAATTGCACTTTCACTGATGATGTAACCTACAGCACCTTTTCTACCGTTTTACTTCATTCGGACACTCGTATACATTTAACCTGCTTAAACTATGATTTCATTCGTGGAACCTATATACACATATAACATTGCACCTATGAAGTCTTAAACTTGTTAACATGATTAAATGGCTATAATTGTCTTACTGCATTCTTATATGGTTGAAATCATCTCTGTGACACAATTGATAACGGTATTGCTAATTGAATGAATCTGCCTATTGCTTAATTCATTGATTATCTCATGTTGTTAATACCTATGCTTGATTATATAACTGATTGTGAGTACACCTATGATATCGCTTGCTTCTTGACCTATCTTGCTACCTACACATTGATTGACCCGACATGGTACCGTATATTGCTTGACTTGACATGATGTACCATGACCTGATCCGTTACCTGATCTTGTATCTAATGCCAACAAACCTAACATGTAGTCCTCATGGACCGTTCCTGTTGTCTATCCAGACAAACCTGTTTACCTGATCCTGTGTTGGCATTAGTTCTTGATTACTGAATACCTGACTTGACATACACATATAACTTGGGGGTATGGGGAAATCAAAGGTGAAACCTGACTTGTAACTCAACAGTTCACTACCTGTTCTGAGTGTACACATTCCTGTTTTGTGCCTAGCGGCATGTCCTGGTTTCAGCCGAGAATATTGTGGCCGTGGTCCCGGGTATGTACGGGATACTATTGAGTGTACACATTCCTGTTTGGTGCCTAGCGGCATGTCTCGGCTTCAGCCGAGAATATTGAGGCCGTGGTCCTGGGTATGTACGGGATACTATTGAGTTTCATCGATGATTCATCAATTTGATTTCAAAGACTTTAGAACAGAAAACCTGATAGAACAATTTAGTTTACCCACTGCACATTACCCTGCACTGCTCTGACTTATATTATTGTTGCCCTTGCTTTATTCATGTTTATATTGCATTGCCTGTTACCCTGTTTATATTTTATTACTTGTTGATATGACGCGCTGACGTCTGGGTTTTGCATGGCCCAGATTCTGTACCGCTGTTGCAGTCCGAGCAGGAGTATTTCAGCCAGCAGGCTGAGTTGTGAGTTGTCATTATTAGTTAGTTTTTCTTTCCTGCATTTTATTCCTGATGTGAGCCCGCATTATGGGATATACATTCCAATTATTTGTATTGGATCTTTCGCTTCCGCATTTTATTTATTCTTGACTCATGTTATCTAGGATTATGGACATGTTTTAGATAGTTTTATTTTGTTCTTGATATCTCTACAACCGTAATGTGACTGTGGATGGATACTTCCTACCCACAGGTAGCATGGTTGGCTATGTCACGTGCCCATTTTAGCGTACTCTGGGAAGCGGGGCGTGACATGATGCCTCTATCTCATGCAGCAGGCTATCCGTGACGGATAGCCCCGAAGGCACGACGAACTGGAGACCGCCTTCCTCCACCGTGATCGACGAAGACGGTCCCCGGGCAGATCTCCTCTTAAGCGGCCTTGCGGGAGAGCCGGCCTCTTCTTCCGAGGCCAGGTCCTCCAGAATCCGAGCCCGCCTCCGACCCGACGTTTTGCTAGGCCCCGGGGCGAGATCCGCCTCCGAGCGCTCGCGGGGCGCTACCGCCGAGGGAGAAGGAGCCGGGGCGGTCTGTGAACGGGAAGAGCCGTCACCCCCAACCTTTGCAACTAGCCTCGGCTGGCGCATGGACTTTCTGAGTGAGTCCATATCCATGGGTCCTGCATAAAACCGAGTGCAAAGGAGTCAGCAACACAGGCAATATACGAGCCAGAAAAGCAAACCTAAACTTACCGACGAACTCAACGGGGTTGAGTCCGGCCCCTCATAACGCTCTCAGACAATAGCATGTCGTAACGGGGGATGGGCTCCCACGACGCCACTCTCACCGTGGCGGGGTCACTGGACTGGTTCCCCGGCAAGTGCTTCTTCCTCGACCAATCTGTAGGCACGGGCCAGTCCTCGCCCTCGGGAGGGGAAACGAAGTCGTGAATGGAAGAAGGCAGGGCCACAACCCCCGTCCCGGCGGCGCCCCCTGGTCGCTTTCTGAAAGAGAGATAAACCCACCTCGGGTCGCCCGCTCGACCACCGGGGTGATTTTTGAAAACGAGGGAGGAATCAAGGAGGGAAAAGTTGAAGGGGATCGCCTGTAACTTCAGGCGGATCAGGAACCCGAGGAGAATCCTCCACGAGTTCGGCACCAACTGACCGGGAGCTAACCCGAAGAAGTTCAACGCTCCCACGACCTCAGGAGAGAAGGGCAGGCGCATTCCACCCCAAAATGCTTCCAAATACAAGGCGATCTCCCTGCCCCGTACTTGGTCTGCCCTCTCTCCCTCCTTGGCCAGACGGAGCGTATAGCATGGAGGATGTGGAAACGAGCTCGGGCGTTGGCAAGGTCGTCCGCATGCCTTATCCAACACGAGGCTCCAGGGGCAGCATCTACCGCCTCCTCCCTGAGGGCTACCCCGCCGCACGATCCCGGGAAGAGGGGCCGACCCCTGCCCTCCGGGAGGACTCAGACTCACCTAAAGGGTTCCTAGAACCTACCTCAACGACATCTACTGACTCGACAAGATACGACATCAAACCTTGGGAAGAATGATTCTCGGGAAACGAAAGTGGAAGGAAGGAGATGAGTGCCGAGCAACCGAGACCTAGAATGAGAAATATGAAGGAGTAGGGGCCCTAGAACGGGCCAGACCCCTATTTACCGCCGCAAGCGACCTCATCCAACGGTGCCCTTCATCTCCCGCTAAGACGCCTCCTCGCATCCAACGGCTCCGATTGCTCCACTTGTCGTCCCCGCACTAGACCGCGCCCTTTCAGGCGTCGCAGGTCTGCACACGTCGCGTCATCCAACCGACGCTTGACACGTGGCCCATCACTTCAAAGCGACACGAACCGGCGCACCCTCCTTAAATGCGGAGATCCCCCTGATTCGCTAGCAGAAAAGACAGCTGACGGACCGGGGACGCGTCCCGACGAAACCTTAGGAGGAAGCTCACCCCGAGCGGCCCGGCAGTCCACTCCTGACCCGACCCTCTAACCGGTCGGGACAGGAGTGGGGGGCTAATGATGATGCTCAATATTTGCGACCCCTAAGATCAGGACACGTGGCGGATGGCAGGCCCCATAACTCAGAAGAAAGGACCCGCAGAGGGCGACCAGGCCTCCCCTGTGCTCGACCTGCAATCACAAGCTAGCCCTCATTGGGGCTCCATATAGATGGGCCTCCCCGGCCCATCGACTCGCCCTGAGCTGCCACAAAACTGAGTCTCATCGGCGTTCTCATTTGTCCCCGAGCCCCCCGGCCGAGGCCGTCTTCCTCGGTCATCCGACCAGCTCCACCGCTCACGGGCGCAACCGCCGCTCTGCGAATCTCTCCATGCGCGGATTCTACGCCAGCAATATCCCACGTTCCATGCCTCCACGATCCCCATTAATGGGCGATCATCCCTCTACGCGGGCGTGACGTCGGGAGCGTAACTGCCGGCGAGATTCTCGTGCCTGCTACTGCGAGCCTCCATCGCTATATAAACCCTACCACTGAAAGGTCAAGTAAGCCATTTTTTACTCCACTTAGCCGTTACGGTGCTCGGATCTAGTACTAACTTGATCGTCGGAGGGTCCTCGGTGGCATCAAACCACCCCGGGACTTCTTTGCAGGTACTCGGCGTCAAACTCCTCCAATCACCAAATCTCCTAAAAACCCATTGAGACCCACACACAACAGGGGATCCCCTCTAGAATCCACCGGGAGATCGACGGAAGACAACATCTGAAGGAGATCTAAAATGGACCTCCATCAGAGCCCGGCGTCGATGACTGATGAAAACTATAAAAAGATGGAGTAGAAAGCACATGCGATGATTCAAAGTCTCATACGAAGTTGCAAACGAGGAGACCACGTCGGGTCTCTGACTGAAATTAGAGAATTTATGCATGACGATATCTCTCACGAACAAGTTGTATCTAAAGCAACGATTATTTTCTCTCCATATGAAAGAAGGTATGCCTCTAAAAGAACATCTTGATCTGTTGAATACGATTCTCATGGATTTGAAAAATATGAATGTTAAAAAGTAGATGATGAAGATTTTGCCCTAGTTCTGTTATGCTCCTTACCACCGTCTTTTGAGAATTTCGTAAATTCTTTTATTATCAATAAGGACACCATATCTCTAGAAAATGTCATATCAGCACTTCACTCTCGTGAACTTCAGTACAAGATATCAGGATACAATGGGGAGAGTCGGGCGGATGGATTGATAGCGAAGAGTTCCGATCAAAGAGGGCGTTCTAATCAAAGAGGACGTTCTAATAGGGACAAAAGCAAACATAAGTGTAGAGGCAGACCTAAGTCAAGGACTCGTGATGGGAATATTATTTGTCATTACTGCAAAAAAGAGAGACATATGCAGTATTCATGCCCAAAAATGAAAAAGGATTGAAAAGAAGAACAATTCTTTGGTTGCTGGTGTAGCAAAAGATAAGTCCTCTGGTGAAGCTGAACAAGTTTTATCCGTTACTGATCATGATCGGGCAATGAACGAATGGGTGCTAGATTCCAGTTGTTATTATCATATGTGTCCCATTCGGGACTAGTTTTCAACATATGATGAGTTTAATGGCGGTAATGTCTTGATGGATAATAATGTGCCCTAAAAGGCTGTTGGTTTTGACTCTATTCATGTTCGTATGCACGATGGTGTAGTGAGAACTATCTGATGTTCGATATGTTCCAGATCTGAAAAATAATTTGATTTCCTTGGGTATTATGGACTCCAAAGATTACCGATGTATGATTGAAGGTGGAGTTCTTCGGGTCTCGAAAAGTGCTTTGGTGGTGATGAAAGGAATAAATGAGAAGACCTTATATATTCTGTAAGGAAAGACAGTGACAAGTTTTGCAGCAGTCTCATCTACAGAAGAATAGAGGTAGAAATGACCAAGTTGCAGCATATGTGACTTAGACACATGAGTGAGAAGGGTTTGGCGGATCTCAGCAAATAAGGCTTGCTTGGAAGCTACAAAACAGCGATAGTCGACTTCTGTGAGCATTGCATTTTCGGCAAGCAGGGCCGAATTCAGTTCGGCAATGTAGTGGATAGGATGAAGGCGATATTTGACTATATCCATGCTGATGTTTGGGGACTTTCTCGTGTCCCATCAAAAGATGGTGCTCGGTATTTCTTATCTCTGATTGATGATTACTCCAGGATGGTTTGAGTCATTGTACTAAAGCACAAGTGAGGTGTTTTTAAAGCCTTCAAGATGTGCAAGATTCTGGTTGATAACCAGACTGAGAGGAAGATTAAGTATCTATGTACTGATAATGGCATGAAGTTCTGGGATACCATCCTGTTGCGGAGTCTCTAACTGTACGATGTCTTGCGATGACCTTATCTTTGCAGCCGTATGAACAGAACGTTATTAGAGAGAGCAAGGTGCATGCTTTCTAATACTGGCTTTTTAAAGGATTTTTGGGCCAAGGCTATTACTATTGTGTGTTACTTGGTGAATCGTTCTCTCTCAACAGCCATTGATTATAAGACACCTCTGGAGGTATGGTCCGGAAAACATATTGATTATTCTACCGTTAAAGTATTTGGTTGCCCTACTTATTGTCAGGTCAGTGAGGGCAAGTTAGAGCCTAGGGCAAAGGGTATTTTTCTCGTGTATGGTATTGGGGTCAAGAGTTATAGAATTTGGACTTCTGATTCAAAAGTTATACATAGTAGATATGCGACTTTTGAAGAAAATTCTATGGTTTGTCTAAGAAAGGAGCTAGATATAAGGAGCTAGATATATCTATAAATAAAGAGAAGGATGCCAATAAACATATGGAGTTTGAAATCAATTCAGTTTGATCAGGAGAATGTACCTGAGCTAGGTACACAACAGCAACCTCAACAACCATACAGTATTGCCACCAATCGTCCGCGGAAGCAGATCCGTCCCCCTCAGATGTATGGTTATAAGGATTTGGTAGCGTATGCGCTTAATGCAGCGTAAGAGGTGGAGTCTCCTGAGCTATGTAGTTATAGAGATGCTATTTCTAGTGCCGAGTCTATTCAGTGGATTGTTGCAATGGGAGTGTTCCCGCCAAAAATTTCTGCACAAAAGAGCCCAAGGCTGGCAGCGATACGCTTAAGAAAATGTAAACCTGTATTTTCCGGGCTGTATTTTGACAAACTCCCGAATGAGAAATAGCTAAATTCTGATGGTATTGAAAGCATCTCGAAAAAACCTTCGATTTGATATATTATGGGTCTCATAATTCATCCGGGATCAAAAGTTATGAGCAAATGTCTATGCACATGTGATCTAAGGAAGAAGATGCGAACCAGTATTTTCCGAGCTGTATTTTGACAAACTCCGGAATGAGAAACAGCTAAATTCTGATGATATTGAAAGCATCTCGAAAAAACCTACGATTTGATATATTACAGGCCTCATAATTCATCCGAGATCAAAAGTTATGAGCAAATGTGCTATGCACGTGTAATCTAAAGTAATGCTCTACTACACGGGGAATGCATTTTTTAGTCCCACATCGGGAAAAGGAGAGATGACTTCTCTACCACTCCCATATAAATAAGATGGGATACCTCTTAGAAAGGGTAGAGTTCAATCCCTAAAGGATTCAATTCTCAAAGGAACTTAGTTCTCCATAGGAGTTTAGTTCTCCATATATAGAAGCCCTGCTTCTCTTCATAATGCGCATGTACGATGCGTGCAACGCACGTGTGCCCTCCACGCGCGCATCACGTGCAATGCACGTGCGCACCACGTGCAACGCACGTGCGCACCACATGAGAACATTTAATAATATTAAAAGGAGCTTAGTTCTCTATATATAGAAACCCTGCTTCTCCTCATAATGCGCATGTGCGCTACGTGCAATGCACGTGTGCCCGCCACGCGCGCACCACGTGCAACGCACGTGCGCACCACATGAGAACATTTAATAATATTAAAAGGAGCTTAGTTCTACATATATATAGAAGCCATGCTTCTCCTCATAATGCGCATGTGCGCTACGTGCAACGCACGTGTGCCCGCCACGCACGCACCACGTGCAACGCACGTGCGCACCACATGAGAACATTTAATAATATTAAAAGGAGCTTAGTTCTCCATATATAGAAGCTCTGTTTCTCCTCATAATGCGCATGTGTGCGACGTGCAACGCATGTGTGCCCGCCACGCGCGCACCATGTGCAACGCACGTGCGCATCACATGAGAATATTAAATAATATTAAAAGGAGCTTAGTTCTCCATATATAGAAGCCCTGCTTCTCCTCATAATGCGCATATGCGCAAGCTCCATGTACGCTACGTGCAAATATGAGCGCCCAACACGTGCGACGCACGTGCGTGAACGCAAAGAACCCTTTTTCAGCAGCGAGAAGCTTAAGCTCCAGTCTGTTCTTCCCCCCTAATGAGTGAGGCATGGTTCAAAGGGTACATCCCTACACACCTTCGATATATGACACTGTAATCTTTCATTGTCGTCGGAGAGATGGAGGGTCCCAACGACCAATGATCCTTCTTTCTAAAATAAAAAAAAAAAAGAAAAGGGATAGATTGACACAGAGAGAAAAACACAGAACTCCTCTAAAGAAAACTTTGAGAAGAGCTCAGAGAAAGAAA
This sequence comes from Agapanthus africanus, assembly GCA_030015575.1. Lineage (NCBI taxonomy): Eukaryota > Viridiplantae > Streptophyta > Magnoliopsida > Asparagales > Amaryllidaceae > Agapanthus > Agapanthus africanus. Next base: position 474,718,731 of record CM057343.1, read on the forward strand.
AGGTAAAAACCTTTAAATAAAAGAAGAATTTCTTCTAAAAGAGATCGATGATCTAAGAACAAGATCAAGATCTTGGATAAAAATAATAATAATAATAATAATAAAAAGAAGAAGTAATTTACTTCTGTATAAAGGCATTGCCTTTTGATGAACCACTGGTTCTCTGAAAACAAGAAAAACTTGTTTTCTTTGATCTAAATTTGATCCAAAAATTAAACAGTGCCTTGCACTTTTAAGTTTGCACTGTTGCGCTCCTTGGATTGGCGCAAGCCACCAGAGAGCGCCACGTGTCGGCCTAAGAACAAACTGCGCTATGCGCTTCTAAAACAGAGCACTGCTCTCTTAAAGTGGCGCAAGTCATCAGAGCGCGCCACGTGTCAGCAGCGCACTGCGCTTGCACTCACCAGAGCGTGACACGTGTCACCTCCACATGCGCTTGCGCCTTGCGCTCCTCAGTCAGCGCAAAGCACCTGACAGGCCACGTGGCGCACTGTCAAAATAATAAATGCAGTGCATTATTAAAGAGAGGCAGAGCCCTAGTAAAGGCCTAATAGGCCAAATGCAAATAAAATGTTAAACATTTTCAATTGGACTTAGCCCAATACTGGCCGTAAGTCCTCAAATTAAAATTGACTGAGCACGACTGTTCTCTTAAATCAATTTACATCCGGTTCAAGGGTACATCTCTGAACTCCTCTGATATTTGTCGTTGTAATCTTTCAACGTCGTCAAAGAGGTGACGAGTCCCGACAACCACACATTGACATGGACTAATGCGTCCTTAAACTCTTGGACTAATGCGTCCTTAAACTCTCGGACTAATGCGTCCTTAAACTCACGGACTAATGCGTACTTAGACTCACGGACTAATGCGTACTTAAATTCTTGGACTAATGCGTCCTTAAACTCACGGACTAATGCGTCCTTAAACTCACAGACTAATGCGTCCTTAAACTCATGAACTAATGCGTCCTTAAACTCACGGACTAACGCCTTAAACTCACGGAATAATGCGTCCTTAAACCAACATTCATCATCAAAATGGGAATGATAAATCTCCCAACCAACTTTGGTTCAAGGGTACATCTCTAAACTCCTCTGATATTTGTCGTTGTAATCCTTCAACGTCGTCAGAGAGGTGAAGGGTCCCGATGGCCATACAGGCAATGGACCACCATGTCCCTAAACTGGAACAATAGAGCTCCTAAATGCTCTCTTATCGGATCTAAACGATCCTGTTAAGTTGATCTTAGTCTCAAATTAGACTAACGTATCCTTAACAAACGTTTGAGTTGATCTTAGCCTCAAATATGGCTAACATATCCTCAAACCAAAACCCCAAACCCAAATCTAAGAGAATACGGATTTGGACTAATCCATATCCTACGGGCGACGACATAAATTAGTCTCCGTATACAATCCACGGGCAACCATAAACAAAACAAACACACACGACACGAAGTGAAATTCTAGAGAAGGAGAAAGTTGTTACCGCGATGCGGTAGCGTAATTAACTGTAAGGGCTTGCGTCTGCAGGGAAGAGCGTCCCCATAATCAAAAACCCCTCAAGCGAGGGGGAATCTGACGAAGTCTGCTACATCGGCCGCATCCGTCTAAACCTCCGATACACGGTGCCATAAATCAACTTGGTATCTTCGGAGAGGTGGACGGATAAAACCAAATAGCATATGCCCCGAATCTTAGGCAAAACGTCCCCACGCCGTCTTGGCCGCCATTCGGAGGGGAACAGATTCTGGCACGCCCGGTGGGACCTTTTCCTCTTTCCACTCCACACTTCGTGTATCGTGTTCGCGAACGAATCGCGGTTTGCTGTGGTTGCCTGTGGATTCGAGGTACTTAGATTTGGTGTCTTGCTCCGTGCAGAAAACAGAAGATCAATGGCTTCAAACTGCACTACCTGCAACTGCAACTCTCGCTCCTTCCCTGCTGGAGGAGTGACTTACGGGCCCCAAGCGGTCTCTCTCTTCAAGATGCCAGTGGAACAGGCAACTCAGGCTACCACTGGGCAGTTCTTTAGGACCACGCTCCCACCAACGAGCTTCAATGCCCCAATGTCGTCGCAAGAAGCTCCAAGGAAGTCGGTCTTTGATCGGCTTACAACTACCGAGGCCCCTCTCAGCGGGTCGCCTAAGTTCAATGCCTCAGCTTTCAGCAAACTGGGTCAAAACTCATGTGGGCCCATGAAGAAGCCTGCAATACCAGAAGGCGTTATCCCGAAGCGGATAGCCATCCCTGCTCCCGTTCCAGGCGAAATCACCAAGGTTGCTTCCCCTACTCGGAAGTCTGCTTTTGATAGGTTGGTCGTCCCTATTCAACGGACGTCGGTCTTTAAAGGGTTGATAACAGCAAATTTCGACCAACACAGGGGGCATGAGGAGGTCGCCCCTACGGCTGAACCAACTCCAATCGCGCGACATGCTCGCCGTCGCCACTGGCGCCAAGTAAGGAAAACTGGGGGCAACTCCCCCTCTGGGATAACTCCGCCAGCTCCGATGGTGGAAATCAATGCTGCTGTTCCGACTGGGAATAGCTTTGAACCCCTAAGAAGGGTGCACAAAAACTCGCCAACCGCCGTATTGAAAAGACCTCCTACACCTGTGGATAATGCCCCAAAGGTGAAGCTGGAGCAGCCCCCTCAACGGCTGTCCTCTGAAATTTACAAGGTCTGGCGTAAAGTCCAAGACTCCGTAATGGATCAAGACTATCTCCGCCGACAGAAGAAGATGAAGGTTCGGCAGGAGAAGGACTACTCTGTTAAGCCAGAAAAAGCAACAGCTGGATGGGTGCCCACTGCAACGGCTCCTTCAACGTCAATCACTCAAAAGAAAAGGAGGCCGCAAAAAGCTCCTGTGAACATGGCAAACCGTAAAAGCGCTGAACACAAACGCCCCAAGTCTGGGGGCATAGTGGTGCATACTGTTTATATGGCTTCCGGAAAGGAGGAAAGCCGTGCTTCGACGGGTCACAGACCGCTCACCCGATCCGTGACAAAAGCCCAGGAGCAGCAACAGAAGCTTCAGGAAATGATGACTGTGATGGCCGCACTTACCGGGCCAAAAGAAAGCTCGGAGGCAGCATCAGAAAAGCGTCGCGAACAAGAAACCGATGCTGACTTCTTACGCAGAGTCCTCGAAAAGAAGGACAAAGAAGCCGCAGAGCAAGCGGCTAACATAAAACAAATGGCGCTCCTCTTCCAAGATATGGTAGGGATGATGTTACAGCCGGACCCTCCAGCTGAAGACCCTCCGATCATTGTTGGAGACGACAGAAGGAAGACATCTAATCCTCCTCCGGCTCTTTCAGCAGCCAAGGAAGAAACCATTTCCAAGGCCGCACTGGATGACTATATAGCTCAGCAAATACGAGCTCATCAGGCGAGTGAAGCGGCTGGGCAAATTGTTAAAACTGGACGACCCTATCCGGGCTGGTATGACCAAATCAGTTACCCGCCGGGATATACGATCCCTAAATTCCATGTGTACAAAGGGACAGGGAATCCCCATCAACACGTCGCCCAGTTCAGGGCTCTTTGTGGCAATACCGGCGGCGATGATAAACTCTTGCTTCGCCAATTCATCGGCAGCTTATCGGAGATGGCGTTTGAATGGTACTCCGAACTTCCGAATGACTCCGTCAAAACCTTCGCTGAAATGGAATTTTTGTTTACCCAGTGTTTCGCAAGCACCAGCGAGCATACTCCAATAACAGCTTTGATTAATGCGAGAGTAAAGCCGGGCGAGACTTGGGTTCAATATGCTATCCGATGGCGGAACTTGTGGTCGAAGTGCGAACAGCGCATCGAAGAAGCGCCAGCGGTGGGCATGTTCGTGGGCACCTTAGATCCTCATGCAACTATTTCACAGCATGATGTTCTTTAAACCGACCACATTCCAGGCTTTAATTGATAAGCTAACCTAGATGGATCAAATGGGTCAGACCGTCTCCTCCGAAGCCGGAGTCCCGAAACGACAAGGGTAAAGGGAAAGTGACTTTCGTTGCGAACACCCAACAGCAGCTCAGTGCCCCGAAGCTAGCGAATCAACTGGAAGAGAGACGATGGTATTATAAGGAGAAAATGAAGCGCCCTTACTTATTCCCGCGGGATAAAATGAAGAGGCTGTTCGAGCTGGCGATGCGCAATAGGCTTATCTATCTCCCGAATCAAAGGAGACCACCGCAACCCAGCGAGCTGAATAATCCCAACTATTGCCCTTACCACCAAACGGTAAGTCACCCGATCGAGGATTGCTTTGTCTTTAAGGGATGGATCGAGGATCAGTACCTACAAGGCAAGTTTGCGCTGTCTGAAAAGTGGAAAGTAAACCCACCACAGCCGCACACTCCAAAGAAGACGGACACGCCGGGGGCAACTTGTTCTTTTATTGAAGAAGCTCAATGGGAGGTCGTGCTTTCCGCCAAAACTAAAAAGATGCTGAATGATCTCCAGACATGCCCGGCGATCAGGTGGAAGAACCCGTCGGAACCTGAGATCATCGAAGGGATGTTGAAACCGCGCCCAACTCCAAGGATTGGTGGGGATAGCCAAAGTGTTCACACCCAGCCGTCGAAATCTTAGATAAAGAAGAAGAGATCCAAAAAGCCCGTGAAGCCTGGCGACAAGCGCACGGACCTACAGAAACAAATTGACGCACTGGAAGAATACAACCAGAAAGCGCGAACCCCAATCATGCTCCAAGAATTTCTCAACCACGTTCTTGAAGACGGAGAGGATGGAGAAGACTCATCAGATGGATCTGAGAATTACGTGGCAAGTTGTCATGTGATCTCTCACTCATTGATAGATGATGAAGAGGCTCCTTGCACCGAGAAACCGGGGACAGGTCCTGAACCAGAACTTCTGTGGCCGTCAGATGGGATGATCGATGCCTTCCTGAATGAGATTCGTCTGAAAAGTAAAGCCAATCAGGAGCGTGAGATGGCCATATTGGAAGGAGTCAAACGCCGGCGACTAGAAGAAAGAGTCGACGCACTCCCGTCAAATCAAAAGACATCCTCTGCCGATAAAAACAAATTCAAGACAAGGAAAATGTTTGCTAAAGCCATATCAATGGGAATGAAGCTACCGCCCTCTGAAGGAAACACGCTCAGTGGAGTAGAGATGCATCCTAATTACTGCTTATATCATCAGAAGATCGCACATCCTACTGAAGACTGCGACTCCTTTAAGTGTTGGTGGCAAGGGTATGTCGCTCACAGGCAACACGTCAACAGAAAAAAGCGGGAAGCTCGTAGACAGCGAAAAAATACGACAGATGAGCATAAAAGAGTTGCCGGCAATTGTCATAGGGATGATCCCGGGGGATCACGAGTTCTCACCTTCGGGTGCGATTCCGACGACAAAGTAGCCTTCTGCCCTCTCTTCAAGGAATCCATCTCTAAAGAATTGAAGAATTACGAGAACATTCAACCGCACAATTGCACGATACCCGGAGAGAATCTCGGACCCACAAACAACGGAGCGAACAAAAAGGATAAAGGGAAGGGGAAAACGGCCTTCATCGCCAACGCTCAACAACAATCGAGTGACCCTAGACCGGTCGTTTACCAAAGCAACAAGCGGCAACCCCTCTATGAGAAATTGAAACGTCCTTACTCATTTTCCCGGGATGAAACAAGGAGGCTGTTTAAACTAGCGGTGCGCGACGAGCTTATCACTCTACCGGAACCGAAATGCCAACCACAACTGAATGATGTCAACAATCCTAATTACTGCCCTTACCACCAAGTATTGGGCCATCCGATCGAAAACTGCTACGTTTTCAAAAATTGGTTTGAAGACCAATACCAACAGGGCAAGTTCGCGTTGTCCGAAAACTGGAAGGTGAGCCCGCCACAACCACTTGCTCCGAGAAAGATGGATATGCCGGGGGCATCATGCTCATTCATAGGGAAAACCCCATAGACCGAAAAGTCAATAAACTAGAGATTCGCCTCAAATACGGCGACGGCGGACCGAAACGTCCTTAAACCAACGATGGACCACTGCGTCCTGAAACTAGCTGACGACCGAAACGTCTTTACACTACTACCGCAACATCCTCAGGCTGACGAGATAAAACAAAATATAAAGAATAAAAAAAATAATAATAAAAAAAACGGTATGTCCATAAGCGAAATGGGCACGGATGAAAACCCGAAAGGGCTCCGTGAGTAAAAACAGCAGGGCAACCGGCTAGTGTTCGTGAAAACCCAAAAGGGTGCGACCTCGTTAAAAAAAACGGTATGTCCATAAGCAAAATGGGCACGGATGAAAACCCGAAAGGGCTCTGTGAGTAAAAACAACAGGACTACCGGCGAGTGTTTGTGAAAACCCGAAAGGGCGCAACCTCGTTAAAAGACACTTGCAAGGTCCTCTCGACCTTGTAAGGAGAAACCACCCGCGTGAGATCCTTACGACTCACAAGGGAGCAACACACATAAGGATCCTCACGATTCCTAAGGAGAAATTACACTTACGAGATCCTCACGACTCGTAAGGAGAACTCTCTTATGGGACCCTCATAAGATTTGAAAGTCTTAAGTTATAGAGACCTGAACTTGTTCTTAAGCAAACCCCCCCCCACAACCTTCGATAGTGCCCTACAAGCGGCTCGATACTGACCCTTGTATACAATCCACGGGCGCGAATAAACATTTCCCTAACCAAGTCCCACCCGTGACTAGGGATATGACCATATGGTGAACGACCCTTGTAAGTCCTTTTGACTTATAAGGAGAAAACCCTTTAGTAAGATCCTTACGACTTACAGGGGAGTATACACTTAGGAATCCTCACGATTCCTAAGGAGAAAACGCACCTGCGAGATCCTCACGACTCGCAGGGAGAAATACCTTTATGAGACCCTTACGGCTCATGAAGTCAAAAGCCTTAGTCGACAGGATCCTAACCCTATTTACTAAGCCATCTTTGTTAAACATCGACAGAGGCAAATGATGATTCGCTCCTGGCAATATCCCAGTTGTAGCAATGTTGATGCCTAAACCGGTATCAAATTCCAAGTCCTTTCATGGCAAATGATGATTCGCTCCTGGCAATATTCCAGTTGTAGCGATGCTGATGCTAGGATTGGCATCCAGATTCCAAGTTCCACACCAGCGATAAAAAATCAGCGAGCCATGCATGCATGCAAAATAGCCGAAATGATGGGGCAACTTGCAATAAAAAGCAGCAAGTAAAAATGTATGCATGCAAAACAGCCGAAATGATTGGGCAACTCGCAATAAAAAGCAGCAAGTAAAAAGAAAAATAGCCAAAATGAATGGGCACCGTGAAAAATAGCCGAAATGATTGGGCAATCGCAATTTTCGCGATATAAAAAGCTGAAATGATAAAGCATCGCGGAAGCAAAATAAAAAAATGAAACTTATGCCCTACAGGTGAGATCACATCGATCCCTGTATACAATCCAGGGGCACAAACAAAGAGGGAACCATACCTTCCCAACAGGCTCCACCAAAAAGCGAAGCCAAATCTCGACGGTTCATAGACAACCTAGAGACAACCTCGACATTTGTCGCAATATTGCAGACACGATGTCAACAAACGGAGCAAAAGAAAATCCCTAGCTTCAGGGTCTCGATGTCGATATTGACAATTTAGAGATCGCTAACGGCGTTTCTCCTCACTCCAACCAGATGCAGACATGACATCAACAACCGACCTCAGAGTCGCAATGAAACGGAGCCACGGCATAGTCCCTGGTTCCAAATCTTAACGGCAATATCTATGGCCTAAAAATCAACAAAGGCGTTCCTTCGCACTCCAGCAAGATGCAGATACAACGCCAACAAAAGACCTCGCGGTCGAAACAAAGCGAAGCGACGGCAAAATCCCAGCTTCACCTCAACATTCGTCTCGATACAGCAGACGAGATGTCAACAACGGCGTTCCTTCGCAGTCCAGCAAGATGCAGATACAACGCCAACAAAAGACCTCGCGGTCGAAACAAAGCGGAGTGACGGCAAAATCCCAGCTCCACCGCTACATCCGTCTCGATATAGAGGATGCAATGCAAGCAAACGAAGCGAAGGCCAAACTCCTAGCTTCAGGGTCTTGACGGTAACTCATATAAAACCGGAAAGACCATCGGAGGTTATCTCGCACCAGCGTGGAGTAATCACTACCTCAGCATTCGTCTCGTCACAACAGACGAAATGTCACTACAGCATCCTTTCTCCAATAGGATTCGGACGCACCAAAGCAAACGAAGCAAAGGACAAATTCCTAGCTTCAGGGTCTTGACGGCAAGTCATATAAAGCCTGAAAGACTATCGGAGATCATTCCACACCAGCGCGAAGTGGTTATGACTCATCGGGGCTCTCCAAAATGAGCCTAACCTCAAGTAAAAAGTGACATGGAATATCCCTACGCTTGTTCTTTCAACGGTAATACTACTTGGAAGATTACTTGAAGACGTCTTGTCCAGCCTCCGAAGGGATCAGAGACACGACAATCGCAAGGCTACTCGAAAGATTGCATATCGAGGAAAACATCAGCCAACGTGACGGTACGACGGATAAAACCCTAAGTACCACAGATCCTAACGGACCTTTGTCGTAAAGAGCAGAGGTTAACTGTGACGTTAGGATATTCTTACGAGAAATGCTCGATTCGTCTCGACTCGTGAGGAAAAGCCTTAGGCGGCAGGGATTAAAAAAAAACCTTTTTCTTAAGCACTGGGACCCTGCAAGTCGGTCTAAAATGGACTCTTGCATACTATTCACGGGTCACACTCTCCGAAGTCGAATCTCAACAAGGAGGGAAACAACCGCTTACGGGTCTTCTCGACTCGTAAAAGGAAAAATTCTCTAGTGAGATCCTTACGACTCTCAAGAGAAAACACACTTAGGAGTCCTCACGACTCCTAAGAAGAAAATACACTAATGAGATCCTCTCGATCCATAGGGAGAAAGGTCTTTGTGAGACCCTCACGGTTCATAAAGTTGAAAAGTCTTAGGTGGCAGATCCTAACCCTGTCTCCTAAGCCATCACTGCCCTACAAAGAGGTTAAGATAGACCATCAATGAGCCACACTTGCCAAAACTACATGCCACTGAAACGGAGAACTTACTCATGAGCGTATAAACTACTTCACGCCAGAGTAAGACATAAAGAAATAGAAGGGTGCGGCTCATGGAGTTGAGAGTTTGGAACTATATCCCTTAAGAGTTGAGATTTGAGTCAATGATAAATGACGACGCTTGTGTCCGCTCGTTATCTTCTCAGATCAAGATTCTGAAAGTTATATACCAACCCGAAACTGATCATACGCCATGCATAACTCTGCACTACTTCACCCACGTACATACTTACGCCGGGCAAAGTAGTGGGGGGCATTTGATCCCGCCAAAAATTTCTGCACAAAAGAGCCCAAGGCTGGCAGCGATACGCTTAAGAAAATGTAAATCTGTATTTTCCGGGCTGTATTTTGACAAACTCCCAAATTAGAAACAGCTAAATTCTGATGGTATTGAAATCATCTCAAAAAAACCTTCGATTTGATATATTATGGGCCTCATAATTCATCCGGGATCAAAAGTTATGAGCAAATGTCTATGCACATGTGATCTAAGGAAGAAGATGCGAACCAATATTTTCCGAGCTGTATTTTGACAAACTCCAGAATGAGAAACAACAAAATTCTGATGGTATTGAAAGCATCTCGAAAAAACCTTCGATTTGATATATTATAGGCCTCATAATTCATCCGAGATCAAAAGTTATGAGCAAATGTGCTATGCACGTGAAATCTAAAGTAATGCTCTACTACATGGGGAATACATTTTTTAGTCCCACATCGGAAAATGAGAGATGGCTTCTCTACCACTCCCATATAAATAAGAGGGGATACCTCTTAGAAAGGGCAGAGTTCAATCCCAAAGGATTCAATTCTCAAAGGAGCTTAGTTCTCCATAGGAGCTTAGTTCTCCATATATAGAAGCCCTGCTTCTCCTCATAATGCGCATGTGCGCTATGTGCAACGCACGTGTGCCCGCCACGCGCGCACCACGTGCAACGCACGTGCGCACCACATGAGAACATTTAATAATATTAAAAGGAGCTTAGTTCTCCATATATAGAAGCTCTGCTTCTCCTCATAATGCGCATGTGCGCTACGTGCAACGCACGTGTGCCCGCCACGCGCGCACCACGTGCAACGCACGTGCGCTCCACATGAGAACATTTAATAATATTAAAAGGAGCTTAGTTCTCCATATATATAGAAGCCCTGCTTTTCCTCATAATGCGCATGTGCGCTACGTGCAACGCATGTGTACCCGCCACGCGTGCACCACGTGCAACGCACGTGCGCACCACATGAGAACATTTAATAATATTAAAAGGAGCTTAGTTCTCCATATATAGAAGCTCTGCTTCTCCTCATAATGCGCATGTGCGCTATGTGCAACGCACGTGTGCCCGCCACGCGCGCACCACATGAGAATATTTAATAATATTAAAAGGAGCTTAGTTCTCCATATATAGAAGCCCTGCTTCTCCTCATAATACGCATATGCGCAAGCTCCATATGCGCTACGTGCAAATATGTGCGCCCAACACGTGCGACGCACGTGCGCCCAACACGTGCGACGCACGTGCGCCCAACACGTGCGACGCACGTACGCGAATGCAAAGAACCCTTTTTCAGCAGCGAGAAGCTTAAGCTCCAGCCTGTTCTTCCCCCCTAATGAGTGAGACATGGTTCAAAGGGTACATCCCTCCACACCTTCGATATATGACACTGTAATCTCTCAGCGTCGTCGGAGAGATGGTGGGTCCCAACGACCAATGATCCTTCTTTCTAAAATTAAAAAAAAAAAGAAAAGGGATAGATTGACACAGAGAGAAAAACACAGAACTCCTCTAAAGAAAACTTTGAGAAGAGCTCAGAGAAAGAAAAGGTAAAAACCTTTAAATAAAAGAAGAATTTCTTCTAAAAGAGATCGATGATCTAAGAACAAGATCAAGATCTTGGATAAAAATAATAATAATAATAATAATAAAAAGAAGAAGTAATTTACTTCTGTATAAAGGCATTGCCTTTTGATGAACCACTGGTTCTCTGAAAATAAGAAAAACTTGTTTTCTTTGATCTAAATTTGATCCAAAAATTAAACAGTGCCTTGCACTTTTGAGTTTGCACTGTTGCACTCCTTGGATTGGCGCAAGCCACCACGGAGCGCCACGTGTCGGCCCCAGAACAAACTGCGCTATGTGCTTCTAAAACAGAGCACTGCTCTCTTAAAGTGGCGCAAGTCATCAGAGCGCGCCACGTGTCAGCAGCGCACTGTGCTTGCGCTCACCAGAGCATGACACGTGTCACCTCCACATGCGCTTGCGCTCCTCAGTCAGCGCAAAGCACCTGACAGGCCACGTGGCGCACTGTCAGAATAATAAATGCAGTGCATTATTAAACAGAGGAAGAGCCCTAGTAAAGGCCTAATAGGCCAAATGCAAATAAAATGTTAAACATTTTCAACTGGACTTAGCCCAATATTGGCCGTAAGTCCTCAAATTAAAATTGACTGAGCACGACTGCTCTCTTAAATCAATTTACACCCGGTTCAAGGGTACATCTCTGAACTCCTCTGATTTTTGTCGTTGTAATCCTTCAATGTCGTCAGAGAGGTGACAGGTCCCGACAACCACACATTGACATGGACTAATGCGTCCTTAAACTCTTGGACTAATACGTCCTTAAACTCACGGACTAATGCGTACTTAAACTCACGGACTAATGCGTACTTAAACTCACGGACTAACGCGTCCTTAAACTCACGGACTAACGCGTCCTTAAACCAACATTCATCATCAAAATGGGAACGATAAATCTCCCAACCAACTTTGGTTCAAGGGTACATCTCTGAACTCCTCTGATATTTGTCGTTGTAATCCTTCAACATCGTCAGAGAGGTGACGGGTCCCGACGGCCATACAGGCAATGGACCACCATGTCCCTAAACTGGAACAATAGAGCCCCCAAATGCTCTCTTGTCGGATCTAAACGATCCTGTTAAGTTGATCTTAGTCTCAAATTAGACTAACGTATCCTCAACAAACGTTTGAGTTGATCTTAGCCTCAAATATGGCTAACGTATCCTCAAACCAAAACCCCAAACCCAAATCTAAGAGAATACGGATTTGGACTAATCCACGTCCTACGGACGACGACATAAATTAGTCTCCGTATACAATCCACGGGCAACCACAAACAAAACAAACACACATGACACGAAGTGAAATTCTGGAGAAAGAGAAAGTTGTTACCGCGATGCGGCAGCGTAATTAACTGCAGAGGCTTGCGCCTGCAGGGAAAAGCGTCCCCACAATCAAAAACCCCTCAAGCGAGGGGGAATCTGACGAAGTCTGCTACATCGGCCGCATCCATCTAAACCTCCGATACACGGTGCCATAAATCAACTTGGCATCTTCGGAGAGGTGGACGGATAAAACCAAATAGCATCTGCCCCGAATCTCAGGCAAGACGTCCCCACGTTGTCTTGGCCGTCTTTCGGAGGGGAACAGGGAGAATAGATAGAATCTCTTCACAAGAATCAGACATGGGAGCTTGTCAAGCCGTCAGAGGGAAGAAAAATTGTAGGATGCAAATGGATCTTCAAGAAGAAATCCGGAATCCCAGGTGAAGAAGGAACAAGATTCAAGGCTCGTCTAGTTGCTAAGACCTACAGTAAAAAAGAGAGTCGATTACAACAAGATATTTTTCCTCGTTGTGAGGCATACTTCCATTCGCATGTTGTTTGCTATGGTAGCACATCAAGGTCTGGAGTAAGACCAACTTGATGTGAAGACGGTTTTTCTTCATGGAGAGTTAGAGGAGGATATCTTGATTAGTCAGCTAGAGGGATTCACTGCAAACGGTAAGAATGATCATACTTGCAAATTGTGGAAATCGTTGTATGGGTTAAAGCAGTCTCCGAGGCAGTGATACAAGAGATTTGACAGATTCATGGTGGAGCATGGATACAATAGGAGTCCATATGATTGTTGCATTTACATAGGAGACTGGAGGACGGCTCATTTGTTTATTTACTCATATATGTAGATGACATGCTTATTGCAGCTCGAGACAAATCGAAAATTCAGAAATTGAAGGTGCTTCTTAGTGGTGAGTTCGAGATGAAGGATCTTGAAATAGCTCGAAAGGTTTTGGGTATGGAGATATACAGTGATCGCAAGCAGCGAAAGCTTTTCTTATCACAAAAGAGCTGCATTTAGAAGATGTTGAAAAGGTTAAACATGTCAGATGTGAAGCTTGTGAGTACTCTATTGACTGCTAATATTCATCTTTCGGCAGCTCTCTCACCTTAATCAGAAGAATCAGAGCGTATGTCTCGAGTCCCATATGCTAGTGATGTGGGAAGTTTCATGTACGCTATGGTATGCACTAGGCCAGATATTACACATGCAGTTAGCGTTGTTAGCATGTATATGGCTCAGCCTAGAAAGGGCATTGGCAAGCAGTGAAGCGGATATTCCGATATCTCAGAAGGACGGCGGATATTGTTCTGATTTACGGAGGAGTTGATATGTGTTTTGAAGTAGTTGGTTATTCGGATTCGATTTACAGAGGAGTTGATACGTCTTCAACTTGTACACTTTGTCTTTTTGGCATTACTTGATATAACCTGGTGGCTGCTCGATATATACTTCTTCTAAGTAACTATTAAGTAATACCGACTTCACGTCCATCTGGTATATCTTCCACTGGTTCTGTGCTGCCAGTGCGATGATAAGCCTGATGGTGTCGATTCTTGCGACAGGTGCATATACTTCTTCGTAATCGATGTCTTGTCGCTGACTATAGTCTTTTACTACTAGTCTCATCTTGTATTTGTTGACTTTTCCTTCTTGATTGGTTTTTATTTTGTACACCTATTTCACACCAATGGATTTATGGCCTTCAGGCAGAGTAGTGAGCTTTCATGTATCATTCTTTCGTATCACCTTGATTTCGTCGTCTATTGCCTTTTGCCACTTTTCTTCTTGAACGGAGTCTTCAAAGGTGACAGGATCACATTCTGCAAGCAAGCAGAATAATATGAAGTCCTCCACTATCTCGATAAGTTCTGTATCATCATACAGATCTCGCAGACTTCTTACTCTTCTATGAGCTTCCCTTGAAGAGCTTCCTTCACTTGAACTTGAAGAGGATGTTGATGCTTGTGTTGTTATGGTCATAGTTGGAGTTCATGTTGGAGTGGTTGGTAGACTTTGATTCAGATTTTCTATCTCCTCAAACCCTTCATCTTTATTTTCAAAGAACAAGCCTTCAGTGCTTTTCTCTTCATCACCCCATCTCCAATAATCTTCTTCGTCAAACTCCACATATTTAGAAATAATAATTTTCTTCGAGCTTGGATAGCAGAGTTTGTATGCCTTTTTTCTTTTGTGGTAGCCGACAAAGATGCATTTCCCTCCTCGATCATCGAGCTTTTTCCTCTATTGATCCGGGATATGTGCATATGCGATGCACCCAACACCTTCAGATGGTTGGCACTTGGCTTCAAACTGCTCCATGTCTCCAATAGTGTCATGAACTTGACACTCTTTGTTGGACAGCAGTTGAGAAGGTACATTGCGCAATCTACGGCTTCGGCCCAAAAAGTCTTTGGAAAGTACTTGGTCTTGAACATGCTTCTCGCCATATTGAATATTGTATGGTTCTTTCGCTCCGCTATTCCATTTTGTTGTAGAGTGTAGGCAGCAGTGAGTTAATGGATTATCCCGTGCTGATTGTTGATGTAATACCCGTGTCCGTTATACGGTTTTGGTTGTAATTAAATAAAATTTTGTATTGTTTGATTTATATCATTCAGGAAATCATTCTTTATTTTATTTTATTAGCGCACTTCTTTTCTATTAACGAATTAATATATAGTAATTGCGAAATAAATTATTTGTACGGTTAGTTGTCATATGTTATGATTTATATATTTAGGACATTACAATATCTTTTTGCCACTTTTAAATTGTAATAGATCTGAACTTAATGTAAATAAACGTATTTATATATTTAAATCTTAACGACGGTGGTTATTATTATTTCTATAATTACGGAGAGTTTGTGTACTAATATCTTTACCTATCTATATTTAAATATTAATTATTCGAATTATGAATTTCACTTCAATGTTTTCAACTAAACCAACATTTTCATAATATATTATTACGACCCTACACATGTAAAAAAAAATTTAGGCATATTGATAAATGATGATTCTTTTCCTTTTATTGGCAAATCCCATGTCTATATATTTTCCCCATATTCGTAATTTTCACTAATAATGTTTAATGGGTTTAATAGTTATTAATGTTAGTTAATTATCATCAATTGAATTAATTGAATTGTTTTTAAGAACCAAAATCCCACAACTTTAATCCTATTTAATCATCTTTATTATCCGATTAATTTCATAACCCATGCAGACAAGTCTCTCTCTCCCCCCTCGTTTCTCTCTCTACATTTCTCCAATCTCTCTCCCTGTATATTCCTCCCCCTCAAATTAAACCCACACTTTCTTTTCTTCTTCTTCTTCTTTCTTCCTTCTATTTTTTCTTTCCCTAATTGTTTAAATCCCAAGCTCATGAATTTTGCCTCTCACGTTTTGATTTGGTTTTAATGGGATTAATAGTGATTAAATGTCATCGATTGTGTTTAAATGAATTGTTCTTTTTCAAATCAATTACAAGAAGAAAAAAATCCTTGGAAACTTCAACATACCTCTCTTTATCTCTCCCCCTCACCGCCATCTCCAACATTACCCTCTCTCTCACCGAGCTCCCCGACCATCCCATCACAACAGCCTTTAGCCGATCCCCTCTACTCCTAAGCCGACCCCCTCACACCTCAAGCCACAACCGATTTTCCCCTAAGCCATGCATCCTCCACTAAACCCTCCAGCGACCCACGACACCACCACGAGCCGAGCAACCCCACTTTCGTGAACCCAGCCGTGCACTCGAGCCGCCATCGTGCCCACTTCAAGCCCACCTTCATGCCAAGACTACATCACGACCGTATCTACTTCCGTCGCCTCATAGCCACTGCCGTGCGGCGCTCGCCATGCGCTGCCGGTCATCTCCACTATCACGATCGTCAAGTTGTCTCCAGGAAAGCTATATACCTACTTATATGCTATATTATATTTATATCGATGCGTATGAATTATATCGGAGAAAAAAATACCATTGCGATTTAATTTAATTATAAACCGTTTTCGATTTTAGTAATATTGTTTGAGATATAATCAAATATAGAACCTAGTGATAACATAGTATAGCAATGGTAGAATCAAATACTGATTGTTAGTTGGGAGAAGCAAACGTTTCGGTTGCAAAGCGAACGTTTATTCTAAGTACTCGATGTGAACCTTAAACTAAAACTCATCTTAAAATGGCGGAACTTGTGATCGTTAAACACATTTACTGTTCCTAGAGGTACTGTAGAGAATTGACTGCAAAATGACATCGTTTCACTAATAAAACGTTACCCCGATGACCCTTGCAAAATCTGAATTTTCCCGGACATTCTAGACCGTTAAATTCATAATAAACCAGTCATATATCGAATCTTAGTGTTCCATGGCTCGTATTGAATCCAACAGATAAACCTACAGCACCACATAGTTGATCTCTAAATCTTAACAAGTTATGACAACGAAAACTGAGGTGATTCATGGCCCTGGACTACAGTCCAGAGCAAGAATCTCTGCCTTTATCCATTTTAGAATGCATATTTCTCACTGTTTAAGTGCGCAACTGTGCGGAACCATACATAGAAGAATAGGTAATTGAATTAGATTTCTAACGGTACTATTGTCATTGCATTTCGGTGTCTTTTTATATTTATAACACCTTTTTAACTGTCAGTATGTACTGCAGTTTTCTGCAGAAACAGAATGTATACCTTAGCCTTAAACAATGCATATCTCCCAGCTCACAGCGGATATTGTCGATCAGCCGGGCCCATTAGAAACATAGTTGATAAATCTAAATATTATCTAACTGTAGCATCGCCTAATTATGATCCCAACAGGAAGAAAAACTTGTTACGAAACGGACTTTTAATTCAGAAATTAGATTTCCAGCAGTAAACACTTAAAATGGAATGACCGCAACCCGCAAACCTGAAGCCCGATTAACTCGAAACTAATTTTACTGTACATATAATTTAATATACTGTTTACGCCTTTTATATTGTCTTTCCAAATTATGCATATGTGATTTTATGTGTTTTTTCTAATCCAAACAACACCGGCTGCTCATATATTATTAGTAATGCATTCTACTGCATCTTCATCATGTTGCATGACTGTACCCTCTGTAACTAACGATCATTTGCATTGATAACATAGCGTCTATTTTTAAAATAACCGAAGTGTTAGTGATTAGATTGTGGCAAGTACATTGGCGTAAAAGCGTGCACGAATAGTGATCATGACACGTATTTGTACACAATCAGCGCCACCATTTAATTATTTCATTGTCGACGTCTATGGGACGTATATAGGTGTGACTATAAATGGAATGGGACGGTTATGCAAGCATTTATATTAGTGTCATAGATAAGACATTGGGGCTTGGCCACTTGTTTGAAGTATTGGCCTAGTCATGCTTGATGAAGACCAGTCTTCAATTTTTGAGTAGACTTGTCATGGCTAACCGGTATTTTGGTTCGTGGTTGGACCTTGATGTAGACCATGGGTGTTGGGATAGTTTGAGTGTGAATTCGGTCAACGGAATCTCAAGGTCCTAATTTCATGAGCGTGTACCGAATACAGGAGAGAGGGCCTCATTCGGGGTCCTATTACGTGAACGCATGTTATTGATTATTACTGAATATATGAGAGAGCTCTGTATTTCCAATGGTCGACTTTTACGCTCAAACTAACGATAGAATAGTGACATGGACATTGAGACCTAGAGACTGATATGAGTAGGGACATGAACTTGCATCGATTTACTGATCTAACACTCATGTTATAGAGTTTACCTGTGCATGCTACTTCGTGCTTATATTTTTGACTTGTACATGCTACTTCATGTTTATTATTATTGCACGTATTATATATTGCTATTGTGTCACTCTGACGACCTGAGTATGCATGCTCAGAATGAAAGAAGTAGACCCGTTTGAGTTCGAGGAGATCATGGGTATTTAGACCAGTGTGCCGGCCCTATCATTCCTTTCAGTATCACTGGTTAGTTGTTTTTGCTGCACTCAGTTCCTTTTCACTTGATAGTTATAGTGACTGTTTTATCTTATTATCTGTGTTATATTACTGTTACCACGTACCGCTAGAAGCCGAAGTGTGACTACGGCAGGATTATTCCTCGACCGTAGGAGCATGGCTGAACATGTCACCCTCGTATTCCGTATTTTAGGAAGTGGGGCATGACAGTTGAATTCTTCGAATACCTTTGAATTGTACTCACCATCTCGATTGGATCGGAACACCTTGATGTGGTGCCCATTTTGGTTCTCTACCATCGTTTGGAACTCTTTGAATTTCTCCGACGCATCTAATTCTCCTTCAAGAAATAGATCCACGTTTCTTCTATAATCATCAATGAATGAAATGAAGTATCTGTTACCTCCAAGAGAAACCACCTCAAATGTTCCCGCAATGTCTGTGTGCACCAGTTCTAACCGTTGTGTTACTCTTCAAGATTTGCTAATCTCGAAACTTCGTCTGTATCGCTTGCCTCTTATACAGCCTTTGCATAACTGATTTGGTTGAGCGATATGAGATAAGTCTTTCACCATCTTCTGTCTCCAAAGAAGATTTAAGCTGCTAAATGTCAGATGCCCAAATCGTAGATACCAGAGTCAAGACTCATCTTTTATAACATATTTTAGGCATTTTGCAGAATCATGATTAATCTTTAAGGTAAATAGTCTATTTCTAGACATATCCACATTTGCAATTAATTCATTTCTATTCTTGATTGTTTGAGAAAATTCTTTAAAATGAATACCATAGCCTTTTTCAACAAGCTGGCCTAAGCTTATAATATTGTTATGGAGCGCAAGAACATAGTAAACATAAGAGATATAGCTGTGATCTCCGTTCTTCGTCTGGATCATTATGTTGCATTTACATCTGACGACAACTTTTGATTGATCACCAAATGTGATTTCGCCATTCACTGATTTATTCAACTCAGTGAAGAACTTCTTGATGCTGCCGCATATATGGTTACTTGCACCGGAATCCAAGTACCACACATTCTGGTGCTTGTTGTCACCGTCCTTGTATGCTAATGGACAGCTGAGTTTTCAAACTCATTCTCCTCAGCAAAATTATCTCTCCGCGGCATTCTCTTCTGGTTTGAAAGTCCAGTCATAACTGAAGTGACCGTACCTTTTGCAGTTGAAGCATTGTAGGTGAGATTGATCTGTTTGACAGGACCTCTACGTCCTCCACAGCCTCTGCTGTAGTTAGTTGATCGTTCATGAACACCTTTAGGACTTTGATTTTCGTAGTTATTCTAATACGGTTGTCTACCACGACCTCTTTGAAAACTTAGGCCATCTCTATTGCTTCCTCGACCTCTATAATCGTCTCGGCTTCTTTGAGCACCTTCGCCGATTGTGAGCTCGCTTTGCGAACCTCGCTCAAGATTCATTCTGGTTTTGCCTGCTCATTCTCTACTTGTATGCTTGTAACGAGCCTTGTAGTTCATCAATAGAAAGTGTAGAGAGATCTTACGATTCTTCAATAATAGGGACCATGTAATTAAATTTCGGAATTAACAATCTTAGAATTTTCAGGATAATTCTAATATCATCAACCTCCTCGATTAGTCCGATTTGATCGACCCGCTCTGATACCAATTTAATGGAAGTAGGAGAGATAGAGATCGCAAATTACAAATAAATTGCACTCTCAATATAAAAGATAAAACTCAAACACTACTTATTTAATAATATTTATTGCTACAAAATACAACTCACTTTCACTCTTTTATCGGTGTTATAACACCCCACTCTTAAGCCGCTCTCTGTACTCTATCTTTCTTCTTTGATTTTCTTTGCTTATTGCTTGATTGATAGCTGCAACATCAATGCATGTTTATAGGCTTATGAGCATGAGAAATAAATAGGATATTATAAATGCTTACACACTAATTTTCAACAATGCACATCTTTAGGTGTAGGGTAGGTGATGATTGCTGGGAATTCAACTCTAAGGGGCTGTTTGGTTGCAGGATTATGGAATTTGGATTCCAAAAATAGTACGGTTGAAATTTCTGGATTTGGTAATTTGTTGTTTGGTTGGTTTTGGATTCCTAGTATTGAATTTGTAGATCCTTGTAATCTTTGTTTGGTTGGTGGAAAAAAATGGGATTTGGATTTAAGGATTTTAGAGAGAGATAGAGAAAGAGAGGATTGTTAAATAAATAAAGTGCATGGGCCCCATCTAAAAGTACAATGAATAGTGCCAAATCCTTGAGAATCCTTGAAAATTTTTAGGATTCATGAATCCTTCTTTTGTGGTGGGCCCCCATACAAAACAAAGGAATCCTAGAAATCCTAATCTTGCAACCAAACACAAAATTGTGGAATCCTAGGATTCCACAATCCAAAATCCAAATCCAAAACCATAAACCTGCAACCAAACAGGCCCTAAAAAGCGTCCGCTTCGAGAGAAGCCCACGTGAGAAACACATTAAATATTTTAACAGCTAAAACCTTCCACGAAGGATTTGATCAAATCTTAGTTCTCGTTCTGCGGTCACATTGATACATGAGGTATGATCTCAGCGTTTCCTATATGCTCACAACTTAAAATATACTATGAGGTGACAGCAACTCAAAATCTCCAATAAGCTCGACCCGACATGGACCAAAACTAGCTTATTAATCACAATACTTTTAACCCCCGTCACATACATTCTCGAAGACGCAAAATTATGTCAAGAGTTTTATACCTCCCTCTTGAACTTCTGCAAGATAAATTCTCTCTTATACATATTTATGCACATAATGGAATGTGATATTATAATTAGCCTTTTCCTCGTCCTTGTATCACCCAACCAAATGTTAGACCTCACACACTAGAACATAATCTGACTTAATTCACAAAAAAAATGGAAAAGCAGCGAGCTCTGTGTATCCTTCACGATATAAAGAGGACCTAGAAGCTGCAGTTACTTCAAAAATTCCAATAATTCTCCAGAAACTCAATTTGATATTATTTCCTGTGTACTAAGAAAGAAAGTGCCCTAAATTTTATTTTAAGAAAATAGAGTACATACATTAGTACTGATTCAAATTTACAATGGTAAAGATATAAGTTTGAAATTTACAAGATCATAATATACCTTGATACTTCTCAAAATCTACAAGAGCGAAGATTATATACCTTAATACTAATTAAAATTTATGAGATCAAACTTCAACTTTATTGTCAACCATCAACATGAGTTGATCTTTATTCTCAAAGATTTTAGCACAAACAAATATCAAAGGCATATGTACAACAACAACATAAAAGGCATATGTAGCACAAACAAAAATAAACCGAAGACAAATTCTTTATTCAACACATCAATAACTGTGTTGCCTACTTGGCTTAGAGCCCATGTTAATAGCATGCTTTAAATTCATGTAAACATGTCTCAACCTGCAGCATGTTGAATTGCTGATATAGGTGAAACAATATCGTACATATTACATGTTTAAAAGGGAACTAACTGTGGAATTGGACAAAGGAATTGTGTTTGATAACTAAACATATTCATCAAGCCATGCTGATTGCCATGTCGCTCGCGCGCACAAACAAACAAACAAAAGAATAGGATTTGCATGATTGGAAAATTTACAAATGATCCTATTTTCTTGGCAAAATTTACTAAGTAGCTGAAAATTGGGTTGGGACACTTCCTCTGGATGAAAAAATTAACATTAATAGATTATAAGCATTTCCATGTCTCTCTTGAAATCCATCATCAAATTACATAAATAGATAGTAAATAATTACTATCTATAAGCATTAAAATTATATCCATACATAGTATAAGAAGTCGGATACGGATACAAAAGAAATATATGTGCTAATCCGTAGTAGGCTATTGTTAGCGGATACAAATACGGATACGGATAATCATTGGAAATATAAATCAATATCCATATTTGATAAAAATCAGATACGAATACGGATTTCATTCGAATTATCTGTATCTGTCTACATCCATAGTTGCAATCATAAAAAAAATATTTCATTTAAAGTATTGATCGGCTTTTCTTAAAGTAATTTGAACACGTTTCTCCTTGACTTTGTACTTTCGTAGTTGGTGGAGTGTTTGCCAGGAGTTTTTTTCCCCCTGCTTTTGATCAACCATTTGAATATGTTATGCTCTAAGATTTTTGTATATTTGATGCATTCTTGCATGGCAATTTTAAATATTAATGTACAATATTGTTTGACAGACTAAACTTTCATCAAGCACAATCATCATTACTCGATATTAACATTTTGCTTGAGAAAATTTATGGTTGTACTTCCGTCCGCGCATTATAATGTGTGGGTGTGGGGGGGGAGGGGGAGGGTCAGTAAATGTATAATACAAAATCTGTTCACGTTGCGGCAATATTACAATGCATGTCTTGAATATAAGGAAGTAATCTAGATTCCAAAGAACGTTTGCTAGCCAAAACAATGGAATATATTTTAGGCCAAGCCTTTTACTTTAAACGTCATCCAAGCTAGTCTGTCGTAAATGGCGCAAGAACAACAACCACGAGCACTAAGCAAGAAGCATCAATTGGACTCTTTATACAGATAGTGTTAGTGTATATACCCTAGAGGCCATTACTGTATCATACTAGTATGTATATTACTTGATGGAATCTTGGGATATGCACAGTTGTATAGACAATCTTACTCAAAATGGTAGTATGCTACTTGGTTTGTCTCTGCTTTAATGTGTACATGTGTTTCTTTTAGTATATCACCTATACGCATTAGTAGAGCCCTTAGAATCTTTACTTGATTACTAGCGTTGTGATGGCAGTCACACTCGTGGGGCTGGGTAATCTACAAGCGCATCCTTATATACACGTCCCTAGTCATGGGATTATCGAGATAGGGCATCGATACTCCGGAGTAGACTAGCGTATGCGCTTCTCATCCCAGCAGGGGAGACGGTCTGTCCCACAGCCGTCAGTACGTCGTACTTGAGATAGTATGCGGGTGCTCGTTAGGTTACGAGTACACTGGATAGGACTCATCGGGAACTGTTGGTTGGTATTATACCTATCGTCAGTTAACAGTTCCCAGGTGACATGAGTACAGCTTAGTCCGCTGACTTGATACTGTCATTTCGCCTCAAGTGTGTTCTCACTGTTCTTTGATTACTACCCTACCACGGCTTTACTGAGTCGTGCAAACAGGTAGTAGTTGGGTACAGTCCCGAAGCACTTGGAGGCAGTGACGATTAGACAGGATTCGTCTCTCCCGGTATTGGGAGTTGATATCGTGCTGTGTCTAGGAGAGCCATTACACATTGTCGTCCCTGGCCAGGGCAAGCGAGAATTGCTGGTAGGTTTTCCAGTAGATTCTCAGGGTGTTTTGGGCTACACTCCGACACGACTTGTACCGCTATTAGGGGACTGACGTTTACCGCCCCCCTAGGCCCGCCATGCGATATTCTCAGATGAACAAACCGGACTGTACGGAGATTGTCACATTCAGGCTCAGTAGGAGTTCGATGGGTTCACCTCATCAGTCTTCTTATCGGCATCTACCTAGGGACCGTTACGTACAGCTAGTACCGCTTGCGGCCTGTGGTTAAACCCACTGCCAGCGTAGTGTCGAGCCTTTAGAGTCCCACACAGAGGGTTACTCGTCTTTGGGCAAAACAGAGTAGAGGTTGTATGGTTTTGTGACGGGGTTCGTTCACATCCGCGCACTTGTGCACGTCTGGTGTCCGGACAGAAATTACTAGCAGGCTTTGGTTTAAGCCAAATCCTACTAATTGTTTTGGGATTGGTTTTGTCTTATTGTATTCGTATTCCTTGGAGCACGAATGCGGGTGTGTATGCACAGTTGA
The DNA here is from genome assembly GCA_030015575.1 of Agapanthus africanus. Classification (NCBI taxonomy): domain Eukaryota; kingdom Viridiplantae; phylum Streptophyta; class Magnoliopsida; order Asparagales; family Amaryllidaceae; genus Agapanthus; species Agapanthus africanus. The sequence continues at coordinate 474,742,853 of CM057343.1, forward strand.
CAAAGACAGAGGCAGAGGATTCTCATTAGGGTTGTTGACCTTTTGACTTTGGTTGACTTATTGACCGTTGACTTTTCTTTAAACCTTAATGAGAATATGATATATGATTAATAATATTAATTAAGTATTATTGTGCCATGGTTGAGTTGAAAGTTTGACTTTTGTTGATCGGTTGACCATTTTGGACTTGTTGACCATCATCATTTCATGGCTATCATTTTATGGGTATGACTTTTGCTTGCTTGTTGTTTGCAAAATGTAATTATAGCATGAAATGATAATGGTCATTGAAACTAACCATCACCATATACTTAATTATTATTATTATTATCATTATTCTCACTTTTGTGAGAATGGTTGGATTATGAGAGCTCATTCTATCATTTCCTTCCTCTCTCCTAGAAAGAAAGCTCTCCCTCTTCCTCTTCCTCTCTCAAGGTTCAAGTGTTCCATGAGTTGGAAATCATGAACTTTTGAGACAAAACCACCATCACTCTTCTCTACTCAATCTAAGGTATTAGGTTTAGCAAACCAAACACCTTAGTCATCTCTAGTTTGAGATTGGAGCTCAATTCCGAGACCCTCGGGTGGATCCATCTATGGCAAAGAGGAGACGACGAGGAGGATCTGTTCAAGCAACTACAAGGAGCAAGCAAGAGGGAGAACCACAACAAGAAGAGAAGGAGTTCAAGACCAAGGTATAACCATTCTACATAATAGTTAGTACTTATAGTTTTTGTTAGTTTTTGTTTAGCGATGATCCTTCATGAAACGGTCCATGTTACCTAGTTGGGAAAAATTTTCGTTTTACTTATTCCGCCTCCCCGAAAGGACCGGGGTGGGTAACGTGGACCCAACAGTGGTATCAGAGCCTAGCTAAGCGACAACTAACTGTTAGCAAAGTTTTTAGAACCTCGATCCGGAAGAAATCCCGAAAACAAACCGAAAAAATGTATTTTCTGTCGATTTTCAAAACAGGCCTAAAAATATTTTGTATGACATGAAAAATATAGGCAGGGTTTTCTGGGAATTTATAAGAAATTTGAGGCCACGACTCGGCTAACTCGCCGCGGAAGCGCGGCGGAACCATGCGTTTCGCCGCGGTTCCACTGCCGAGTCAAGCCGCGGTTCCGCGGCCGAGTTGACTCGGCCGCCGCTCATCATTGTTGCAAATTCCCATGTTTGTTGTTTTGGGATTTTTGGAATATTTTGTTTCTGCCCAGGTTTTCCAGAGAAAAATGTTAATTTTTGGGGTAGTTACAAATTTATATATTGATTGGAGTTCTACAAACTTTGGCTAAAATGGTTATATCTGTAATGTGATATATGCACTGAACGTCGGCTAATCGCTATACGTCGATTAGTGAGGGTTGTGCATATCTGTGATCTGTAATGTTATTGGATTGTGTATATGAATTCGTTGGATTATCGCGGATGAATAGCCGGGAGTTGTGAGATGAGAGCTTTCTTTATCTTTCAATTTATATAATATGTAAATTGATGTAATATTATTTATTTGGCCGCACATCCGGGATGAGATTGTAGCCGCCATTGTATAATTTCTTTTTACTGTTTTTGCTCTTAGGATAGACCCAAGGAGGGGTACACAAACTACCGGGTATCTCGAAGTGCCGAGTAGCCTACTCACGGTGTTGAGGGAGGTTGCTTCGCTTCGGGTATTTGGCGAGTAGTTTTCCGCACCCGTAGGGGTCTAGGGTGGGGTTTTGGCTATTCATCGCGACCGTGTAATCCGCTTTTCGTTACAGGCTCGTACGGAATGCGGATTCCTAGTATATCCAATGTGTTCATCTGTGATCTGGAATGGCTATCATTGCATCTGACGAATGTGTATATATATCTATATGATATCTATTTAGGCGTTGCTTATGTTTTGCATCCGCGCTAGTCCAGCCCCCGCTCTGTCGTTAGTTAAGTAACCTAACGGGTAATGACGGGGCCCCGTGGCGAATGCGGATGGCACCAAACTTATCTTTTGCTCGTCCTCGAGCAACTTATTATTTTATTTATTCTTGATAAAAATCTAACATAACCGCACTTTCGCAGGGAAACGCGATTGCACTGAGCACGTGCAACAAGCCGTTAAACCTCTAGGTGTCCCTAGTAGGAGGAGTGTTGTCTCCTGAGGGTTTTCAGCGGATTACACCCACAAAATCCTATCAATTCGGTTTTCTCGACTTTTGTTCTCCAATTAGGTTTTCTAACAAGGAATTCTATTATCGTCGACCTGCAAATTATCCACCCATATTCTTCACACTTTCTCATCATTTAACTTAAGATTATATATGTTCTATAGAATTACTTAGCTTTCGGCATCTCTTAAGTTTTCCTTCTAGGGTTTTATCTCCGCTTAGGAATTTCTATCAACTTTACCAAAGATACAAGTTATATTCTTCATTCCTTTCTCTTATCTAAACTCTAATCACATATCCCCACATGTGTGTAAATATCACCCCTACACTTGGAAATTCAAATCAAGCAATCGTACTCTCATCCATTGTCCAAAGCACTTATTAATTGGTGAATTTCGCTTACACATCCTTCATGCGACCGTTAATACTTCTTGAGGTACCAACAACCGATTACAAGATGTGTTAGCACTTTAAAGCGTACTTCCTAGTTTTGCAACACCCAAGGCTTTTAGCAGTGACTCCCAAACCAGTTGGTCTAAGGCACTAGGTGATGAAGCACCCTCGCTAAATATTTTTTTCTATGTTTTAGCCTTAAGTAATCACAAAATCAGTGTCCGTTTTTTTTTCTTTTCACTTTTTTTTCTTCTGTTATTTTCTTCGTACTATGGACTTTAGACAAGAGCATTTCAAGGTCTCTTCTACTATTCCAAGTTTGAAGGTGCGTGATAGTGCAAATTGTATGGTATATGTTTTCAGAATCTAGACTTAAGCTAGGATTTATTTTTCAAACTTATACTCTAATAAAAGTTTTAATACTTTTCCTTCGTTTCGACTTAGCCCAATAAGTGAACCCAAATTTTGCCTATTTCCAAATAATCTACAAAGACATGTGCTTTCTACCGTTAAACTCTAAGGAATGTTATTTTTAGGGTTTTTAATTTGCTAAGTCTAAGATCTAGTTTTTCTTAGCCAGTTAACCTATTTATCAAACTTAAGTCAATTAACCAGAATTGAATACATTAATTTTTATAATTTTTTGAAATTCTTCAATTTTTATGGGTTTTTCTTCTTCTTTTTTTAATTTTTTTTTAATTTTTCAAATTTTTCAAATTTTTCAAATTTTTTATATAAAGATGCAATGCAGAAATTAAATATGCAAAAGGAAAAGAATATATACAATATGCAATGCAAAAGATAACTATATACACTACCCTCTCCCCCAAACTTGAGCAAAGCAGTGCCCTCACTGCCCGCCCCACGTCTCGGTCGTGAGCGTGAACGTAATCGTTCCCCTCTAGCCAAAAGGGTTTGAATACCCCTCTCAATTTCCGTCAACCGACGGTCGTGATCTCGTGCTGTCGCCCGAAACTCATCCCTCAAAGAATCAATTCTTCTTACCGTTCTCCGCATCAATCGAGCATGCTCTTGAGGGGTCAGTTTTTCCCCGCTCGATGTCGAGCTAGAGCTGGGGGTGCGTGCGGGAATATTCTCTGCCAGGTCCGTTCGTGACCAAATATCAGTAAATCTAGAGTAGGACGAAGTAACGCCCTCAACGAGTGGTCGAACCGGAACTCCGTCTATCATGTATGAATCAAATTCCTCGACGGGGAGGAAATAACGGCAGAGTTGGGTGACTAGCATGGGACATGGGTAGATGGTACCTCTTTCCCCCGCACCTATAGAATGGAGCAATACTGTGCACATGTCGAACCATGGATTTTTCATCATTAGTGTGTGTACGACATGTAAGGAAGGGGTGAAAAAAGTCGTGTTGTGCGAGCTGCCAAAGATGTTGTTTTGTGCCCACCGGCACACAGTAAGAACGTTAGCGAAAAGGGTCCATGCTTGGATACCCTTACGCGGCTCTCTAGCACAGTCATTCCCCATCAAGGGCATATAATCCTCAAAGTGTAAGGGGTGGTCATGTGCGGGCACACGAGGTATGAGTGTTACTTCGTGGATCATATCCCTATCAATGTGAATTACGCGATCTCCCCAATTTATTTTAATGTAGCCTAAGGTGTCAAGACTATTATCCTCCATTGATTCATAAAACAGGGTAACTAGTTCAGGTAGGGCAAACGCAGAGGAGTGATTATAGGTAAGGAAATTCCAGCCCCTCTGCTCTATTTCATGTGCAAAATAGCTACCGTACAATTCGTGCGTGAAAACCGGGGAAAAATCCCTCTCAAACTGCATTTTATGTGCCATAATAATTTTTCAGAAAAAAGTATGCAAGAAACAGAGAGGAAAAACTCAGATTTACCTCTCCTGAAAATTTCAGGGGACGATGCTTCAGAGGAGCGGCGGAAGAGCGGCTTTAGGCGGCTAGGGCGGCGGGATCGCGGCGGTTTGGCGACGGCGTGTCTTGATTTTTCTGGAGGTGACAGGGGGTGGCGGCTAGGGCTGTATTAAGAGAAAAGTTTTAGGTTTGAGAGAACAGGAGGGGCTCAGGTCGTATAAATAGGGGGAAAGATGGAGATTTGTAGAAAACACCCTCAAAAATGAGGGTTTTATTAAAAGGGCAGTTATTAAGTCTGAAAATTTGCAATTAGGTCCAAAAATATTTTTTATTTATCTTTTTTTTTATGGTATTTTGGGATTATATATTTACAAATTATATACACACCCCCAAACTTATTTGAAATAATGTTTTGGAAAAAAAAATTTGGGGGTAAAAGTGGAGGAAAATCACTCAGTGTAGATCGGCTCCTGCAAGAACAGGAGCTCCTCCGAAGGGTCCGCTGTGAAGAACGGTTTCAGTCGATGCCCATTCACTTTGAATAAGGTACCGTCTTCAGGATTTTCAAGATCAACCGCACCGTGCGGATAAACGGTGCGGACTACAAAAGGTCCTCTCCATCTGGAACGGAGCTTGCCGGGATGATAATGTAACCGAGTGTCATAAAGTAAAACCTGTTGACCAGGTTCAAAAGTTTTTCGCAAAAGGTGTTTATCGTGGAACACCTTAGCTCGGTTTTTAGTAATTAGGGCATTATCATATACCTCATCTCTCAGCTCTTCTAGTTCATTCAAGTGCAGCTTTCGATTGCTGCCCGCATCTCCTAAAGATAAATTCAGCTCTTTGATAGCCCAAAAAGCTTTATGCTCAATCTCCACTGGGAGATGGCAAGCCTTCCCGTAAACAAGCCGGTATGGAGACATACCAAGATCGATCTTATATGCAGTACGGAAAGCCCATAGTGCATCAATCAGTTTAAGTGACCAATCTTTACGGTTTTTAGAAACCGTTTTCTCCAAGATTTGCTTTATTTGCCGATTTGAAACCTCGGCTTGCCACATGTTTGGGGGTGATATGGCGTTGACAGTTTGTGGGTGATAGAGTATTTGCGCATTAAGGACTCGAAAGTCCTATTGCAAAAGTGAGAACCATTATCACTTATTATCGTCCGAGGGTGCCCAAATCGAGAGAAGATGTGTTCTTTAAGAAATCGAACGACAACCTTGTTATCGTTCGTTCGGCTGGGCACAGCCTCAACCCACTTTGAAACGTAGTCAACAGCCAAAAGAATATACACATTTCCAAAAGAGTTAGGAAATGGTCCCATGAAATCTATACCCCAAACATCAAAAATGTCCACAACCAAAATTGGTTGGAGTGGCATTTCGTTTCTCCGCGATATCCGGCCCAAGTGTTGGCACCGGGAGCAAGTTTTGCAGTATTCAAATGCATCCTTGAAGAGTCGTGGCCAATAGAAACCACACTGCAAAACTTTCTCGGCTGTCTTCTTTGGGCCAAAGTGCCCGCCACATGCTTGATCGTGGCAAAAAGACAGCACGCTCTTGACCTCACTTTCAGGTACACACCGACGAATGATTTGGTCGGAACAGTATTTAAAAAGATAAGGTTCATCCCAGTAAAAATGCTTTACTTGGGACAAAAATCGAAGCTTATCCTGTTTCGACCAATCTTTAGGTATCAGGCCGGTGGCTAAGTAGTTTACAATATCGGCGAACCATGGTTCGCAAGAAACGGTCAAGAGTTGCTCATCGGGAAAAACATCCGTGATTGGAAGATCAAGCGTAGACGAAGAAGGAAGTCGTGATAGGTGATCAGCTACTACGTTTTCACATCCTTTTTGTCCTTTATGATAAGGTCAAATTCTTGTAGTAAAAGGATCCAATGTATTAGCCTTGACTTAGCATCCTTCTTCGCAAAAAGGTGGCGAAGAGCTGAATGATCAGTATATACAACGACAGGAGAACCAATTAAATAAGGCCAAAATTTTTCAAGTGTAAACACAACCGCTAAAAACTCTTTCTCTGTTGTCGTAGTATAGTGGTGAGTATTCCTGTCTGTCACGCTGGTGACCCGGGTTCGGTCCCCGGCAACGGCGCCATTTGATTAGTCCAAAAATTATGTTAACCGTAATCAGAAACGGCGTCGCTTTGCAGCTAGCCGGTGAATACGGATCGATCCACAGAGATGTGTAATTTTCTGATTTGTGTTTTTACGAATTGATTCCGATGGTGGTTTGGTTTTTGTTGATTGATTTAAAAAACAAAATTATACGATATTAAAGAACTTGTTAGGATTAGGTCTAAGGTAGGGTTGTGTTGGAGATAGTGCCCTCAGAGTCAATTATTGGATTACAGGCACGTGATTGCAATGATTGAGGGAGGACCTGTCCCAGTAGAACAGTCTTACTCAAGATGATAGTATGCTATCTGGTTTATCTTTATTATCGTGTACTGCTCTAGGCGACCTGACAGGTCGCTATTACACGTTGATAGAGCCCCTAGGATTCTTGCTTGACCACCAACAGTATGAGGGCGATCATATAAGTGGGAGCTGGGGTCTATAAGCACATCCTTAAAAGGTCTCTAGTCGTGGGAGTTTCGAGACAGGGCATCGATACTCCAGAGTAGACTAGTATATACAGTCGAGACCCCGACGAGGGGCGGCGACCGGTCTCACAAGCCACTGGTGTCAGTTAGTTCACCTAAGATGTATACAGGTGCTCATTGGGTTATGAGTACACCGGACAGGACTCGCCGGGAACATGCTAGTTGGTCTTATACCTGACGTCAGATAGCAGTTCCCTGGTGACATGTGTACAGGTTAGTTCATCGACCTGGGGATCGTCATTTGTCTCGTGTGAGTTCCCACTGTACTTTGGTTACTACCCTACCACACTCAAAGGAGACGTGCAAACAGGTTTTAGTTGGATGCAGTTCCGAGCCACATGGAGGCAGTGAGCGGATCTTCAGGGGTTCGTCTCTCCCGGTATTGGGGGTGAGGTCGCGTTGTGTCTAGGAGAGCCATTACACAAAGCCCTCGGCCGAGGCAGAAGATTTACTGGTAGGTATTCCAGTAGTATCTCAGGGTGTTCTGGGCTACACTCCGACACGACTTGTACCGCTTTTGGGGGTCTGACTTTTACCAACCCCCTAGGCCCGCCATGCGATGCTCATAGACGAACGGACCGGACTGTACGGATATTGTCACTGACAGGCTCAGTAGGGTGTCAGGATGAGTTCGCTCATCGACGTCCCTTTTGGTCAATAGCTGGTGGCCCGTCACGTATGGCTAATACCTATGACGTGCTAGTGGTTAAATCCACAGCTATAGTATTGACGAGTCTTTAGAGTCCACCACACATACAGTTACTTAAGTTTCGGGCGAAACGCTGTAGAGGCCGTATGGATATATGGCAGGGTTCGATCAGATACGTGCAGTATTGCACGGATCAGGATCAGACGGATAATACTAGCCGGCTTTGGTATAAGCCGGATCCTAGTATAGTACAGTGTAAATTTGTCTCATTGCATTTGTATTTCGGTCGGAATACAGATGCGGGTGTGTATGCACAGTATCGGGGTTTTCCTGTAATTTATTACGGGACCAGTTGTCTGGAGTTGCCAGTTTGCTTTCCGTTTCGGCCATATTTCTTTGTATCCTTCATTGGCCGAAGATTGGTGGAGGAGGGCTTTTTTGCATTTGTGCAAATAAGCATTAGTGGAGGGGGGTTCTTTGCATTTTGTTGCTTCATGATAGCTCTTGTTGACCTTGACTTGTTCACTTCTTTATGATGGCTTGACTTTTTGAAGTCATCATGCTTGATGATGGTGGCTTGACCTTTTGGAATGATTGGTTGGTTGAGTGTTGGTTATTCCTTATGATGATTTCTTCTCATCATCTCTTTTCTCTCTCTTGGATTATGAGAGACTATTATTGCTTTGATACACTCTCTCCCTCATTCTCTTGATTCCCACATGAGCATGGCCGGCCACTAGTGAGGAGAGGGGATTTTCTCTTTTGGTTGTGAGAAAAATGTTAATCTCATTCTTTGCATGCTACATTTTTCTCACCTCTCTCCAAGTTCATTTTCCTCCACCACAATGGCAACATCCACTACCCTAAAATGAGACATGGTTCTGCACACATTCTACAACAAACCTTGGGCACGTCGGCTCGCCAACTTCGTGCCCGAGTTTCCTCGGTATAGAGGTGGGAGCCCGTAAAAGAAGCAGGCGACGTGGTGCCCTTCCGGCGACGAGGTGAAGACCGGAGATTCCGCGGGGAGATCGGGACGACGACGAGAAGACCGGAGGACACGGATCGCTCGGTATATCTCTCTTCCCCATCTTGTAGTTAGCTAGGACTAGTTTAATGGCACGATCCGGGTTTTAGTGCGCGGTGGTGCCGGTCAAGAAAAATTAAAGTTAACCATCGCTTCCGCATTTGGCTTCGGGATGGAGGCCGGGGCGCCGCCGTGCACTTACAGTGGTATCAGAGCCTCGCCATTAACATAGTCTAGCTTTGTCTAATGTGTTTTACATTTCCGATCGAACAATTTTCCAAAAACCGTATTTTTCTTCACATCAGTTTCTGTCGAAATTTTTTGAAGTCCAAAAATTTTTCAGGTTGTTTCAGAAAGATGTGTAGGACAATCTAAGAGTTCTGGGAAAATTTGGTCTCGTGAACAGTCTAAACGACCGCGGAACCGTGGCCAAACCCATGCTTGGGCCGCGGTTCCGCCGCGACTTGAACTGATCAGTGTACCAAAATTTTCCAGAAAAAGCTCCTGGGTTGAAAATATGGGTTTTGTAATATTAATTTTGGGCCCAGAATTTCTTGATGTGCTACAGTAGTACTTGGGGGCCCACTTGTTAAAATTTGATCGATCGGATATTATAAACACATTATTTCACAGTATTTACATTATATCTGCGACCGTGAATGTCACTTGATCGGTAAATCCTGTCTAACTGCTATAGCCCGGTTAGACGGATTTGCGAATGTGACTTTCACGTTGATGTTTTGTATATTGCTGTGATGTTGCGGATTGGTCGTGGGGGATAGCCTGGTTGCAGTGGTAGTACAGTTGTGGTTGTATTATGTACATTTGATATTGCGGGGCGAGCGTCCGACATGTGGACTGCCGTCACTGCCTGATTGTATTATTATTTTGGGGCACGACCAGGTTGCGGTCGATGTATCCGTTGTATGTATATTTTACTTTCTGTACTAGGATTACCCCAAGGTGGGGTGCACGGATAGCCGGGTTCTAGAGGGCAACAAGCCCGCATCTCATGGCATTGAGACGGAGGGGGCTTCACTCTAGAATTGGCGGGCTATTCGCCGCACTCGTAGGGGGTACAGGTTGACCCAGGAGGGGTGCCCAAGTTACCGGATTCCGTGAAGTGCTGGGTGGTCCATTCACATTGCTGAAGGGGGCTGCCTCGCTTCAGGTTTTAACGGGTAACTTGCCGCGCCCGTAGGGGTCTAGGATTTCATTGCACAGGCTATCCACACGACCAGGGGAACGTCGGGTTTCAGTAGTGGCTCTGTGAAACCCGGGGATCCCAGATATCTGTATTATTCTGTGATGCTGTACATTTCTGTGATGTTGCATTTTATCACGTCTTGAGCGAAATATTATATATTGATATATATATACTAGTAGATGTTGTATATGTTTTGCATCCGCGCTAATCCAGTCCCCGCTCTGTCGTTAGTTAGCTAACCTAACGGGTAATGACGGGACTCAGTGGCGAGTGCGGATGGCATATACGTACATCAGTATATTTTCGTTCTTTGTGGTGTGATCAATTGATGGGACTGCGTTGATTCAGATCAATGCAAGTTAAAAACAAACCTATTCTGATGTTGTTGGAACACTTTTCAAAAAGCTGTTATTGCAAGGACGTTCACTTTTGTTTTGCATCGTGGTATTCAGTTGGAATATCCTGCTCCTCAGTCGACGAGGCAAGGGCCGAGATCCCTTCACCGGGAGTGACCCCTTAGACAAAAAGTTTGCGTCAGGGCAATAACTTCACTATAGTTGATTACTTTTGCTTTGCACCGTGGTATTCAGTTGGAATATCCTGCACCTCATTCTATGGGGAAAGAGCCGAGATCCCTTCACCGGGAGTGACCTCTTTAGCAAAGGTTTTCGTCACTATATTTTTAAAAAGCTATCAGTTCCTTCAACGATATCAAGTTCATTACGTTAAAGGTTTTCGCCAGAAACCATTCGTAGCCCTCCATCGTTTCATATGGGTGGTCAATAGTATTCAAGCTGTGTATGTTGGCCAAAGTCAAGGCACAGTGTTTGGTAGCTATTGGGTATTCATATGCAGCATAGATAGATGCGTTGGTTTGGGGCAGTCGTACTACTATTTTGGCCAAAGTCAAAGGTATGTACGGGTGGGCTCAAATTAACCTAGAGAATGACGGGTAGAACTTGACATGTGACTTATGATATGTTGGCTAAAGTCAAGGTCATAAGAGCATGGGGCAAAAATCCACATCGGGAGTTTCAAAAGAACTGAAACTTGCCAGATATGCGCATACCTTCTGGAGTGTGACACCGTGAGCGGATTCCGTCATGTTATCATACGATGATAGTTGGATCCCGATTCCCACTGATGAGTTGGTTTACTCCTTGGGTGACCTCGACTAATTCTTCTTTCAGGTTTGAAGGAGAATTTGACGGTACAGTGGGAGGTTTCTAGATTAGATAAATTGGTAACCTTTCTGATCTAGGTTAGAGTGCACGCTGAGTGTTTCTTTTCTCTCTCTCTTCGGCAGCGACCATTGACCCGACCCTAAGACTATGACTCAGTGACCAAGTTGACCGAACCTTCTTAACACTGGCTTTTGGATTGTCAGAGTTGCAAACCTCATTACCACTCCTACTTTTACCCTTTTCTCCAGGACACCCCGTATTACTACGAACGTCCACTTCCATTGGACAAAACCATCGTATGGTTAGATACGAACTCGAAGGAATTTATTCGAGGATGGTTTCCGGTTCTGGAGAAAACGGATAGGACTATTCAGTTGTCTTTTCCTTTTACCTTCTCTCAGGTTACGAGTACTCCTTGGTTTAGGAGTAGTACACCTATTACGCAAATTGGATAGTCTTCTTCCAAACCTTAGGCTGGTGCCGAACGGTGGGGAATGAAGAAAACCAATTGGCATAACGATGGTGTACAGAAGGTATTAAGTTAAGACAAAGCAAGGGATTAGTAAGAGGGCAAAGTAAATTGCGACTGATATTCACGATCAAACCAAGTATTCTTTCGCCAATCCTAAATCACCTTTGTATTTCTCCAGGACACTCCGTATCACTACGAAGATCCACAGTTTATTGGATACTCCATCGTATCGTTATATACGAACTCGAAAGGAACTTGTTCCAGTTCGGGGATAGATTCTGGTCCAGGAGAAATAGGAATAAGGTTTGTTCGGTTGTCTTTTATCTTCACCTTCTCTCATTGCGAGTGTTCCTAGGATTAGGACAGTACACCCATTATGCTTATTGGATAGTCTTCTTCCAAACCATAGGCTGGTGCCGAACGGTAGGGAAGGAAGAAAACCATTTGGCCTAAAGGGGTGTGCAGAAGGTAACGGCTAAAGACATATAAAGGGATTTGGAGAGGTGGCAAAGAATTATACGGTTACAGTTGTGAATCTGGATAATGGAAGAGGCATTACTAGGAATACCAGGATACCCCTACGAAACATTTCAATGTTTCAGTTTCACTGTGTACTGTTAAAGGAAAACTGATTTCCCAGTTAGAAACTTGCTCCAGGGTATGTATTTACCAGGTATGATTCTCACATCTGTATGGTTTTACAGATGATGAGTAGGAGTAAGTTATTGGGAATTGGGTGATCATCCTCATTATATCAGGATTCGTTGTAATCGGTGATATTTGAGGAAGTCGCCTGGGTTGTTTACCGGTCGGCAAATATTTGGTTTTGAATATCCACTGTTATGCACCAATTTCAAATCGATATATCTGTACGTCTATTTTCATAGAGTGAGATATACCTTTTTGAAATTATGTCTGTGACATTTACCTATATCAGTGGATGATTATGTAAGGAGCATTAAACAGCGGTGTAATTCTTCATAACCATGGTACAGTTTTCAACCTACGACACACAGTGAATGAGTTATCAGACTCAAGGGACTCATACAGAGTATTGTATGTTGTCCAAGGTCTATCAGGTCAGAGGGGTTGGTCCTCGTACTATATTCGGTTTACTTATGACTTCTCTAGTTTTTAGACAGGTGTTTCGTGGAAACACAGGGTTCGAATTTTGAGAAGTTATTGGTATTTGAATAAAGTAGAGGACCAGGTATTGCAAGTATCGGGATTCTTCAAAGTGATCGAAGATGTAGATACTTGTGTAGGGTATTCAGTTGATAGTAATGATTAAGAGAAGCTTGTTTCTCTTTCAGGTTACTCATAATTGGAAGCATTCCTAAGTTGAGTAACGCTGATGGGCCTCCTTCCATTTAGTTGACATGCACTGGAGACAGCTGCATGATTTGAATCTGGTTCAATTAATTCAGTGCCTCTGGTTCTATATTGGATATAGAACAGTTCATATCTTGACGATGTTAAGGTACGGGGAGTTGTCCGGATTATGATTAAAACCAGACACTGGACAACTCAAGGCACGTTTCTGTAATGGCTGTTTGTGGGTTGACCCAGGCTATGACGAGGGTTGACTTTCTACCATCTGGAAGATCAATAGTGATATTGTTCAAGACTCGCCGCAGTTTTATTAAAAATGAATTTTTTCAGAAAACAGTAGTGGGAGTATGGTAGAACTGGAAGTGATTCCAGAACCACAAACGATTACTGAAGATTTCACAGGAACCTAAAGATTCAATCTGGTTTGACATTCCATTGGCCATTCCGCAGATTTGGTGGGTAACCTCAGGCACCCGAGAGGTACTTCGGTAGCCTCAAGGACGGTGACAGGGAGGTTCTTGTTTACCCACACTTGCCATTGCTGTTGTTCCAGACTGTGAGACCCGGAAGGAGGATGAGTATAGCGTCATTCTAAAATAGCTTTAGAAGTGTACGTTTATATGACTCTGCCAGAGGGTTGTCGTAGTCAGTGAGAGCAGCGGAAGCATTGGTGGACAGGTTGCTTAAGTCTATTTATAGACTAAAGCAGAGTAGCGGAGAAAGATCATCTATTTCTGACATGACAGTCATAGGTTTGACTTCATCAGAATAGGGGATGGATCTGTTAAGAAGGTAGTAGGGTGTGATGTTATGGTATTTGGATGACATACACAGAGTAGGAAGTGATATTCCTATACTACGGTTGGTCATACTTTGGTCGTCACACAGTGGTTTCTCCACAAAGGAAATGGATTTCATATCAAACATTCTGGTTACTGGATCTATGGTTTTAGATCTAGATTTGGGTGGTTTCCCAATTAAGGGTACTTAGACAGCATTCTAAGAGTATTTAGAATGCACGACTCCTGGCACGGTAGTGTACCTGCAGGTGATGGAGTCACCCTCTCTAAAGGTGTCTTACAGCTAAAGGGGAGAGGGATGTGCATGATTGGCAGATCACTTGCTTAGGCAATTGAGTCAATCATGAGATGTCAAGTACCACACCAGATGTTGTTCTTGCACTAGATGCAATAAGTTGACATTGATCCAATCCTGGGAAAACAGTCGGAAGCAGTTTTAGAACATAAGTGGATGTTCTAGGGATATGATAACGACAGCATCATTCGGGAGACGGTTATCATTCCAGGCTTCCAAGGTGACCTGGACGACAAGGAGGTTGTCAGAGTTATAGTTTTTTCCTTCTGACGAGGGACAGTATTTTGGACTGGGGGTCCAAGGCAATACTGAAGGAGGCATGGCGCAGGATACTGATTAAGTTCAGTTGACAATACAGTCTAAGAAGTTTGGATTTGGAGTTCATTTATGAGCTAGGTCCCATCAGACATCCAGACATATTCTAAGACAGGTATTGCTCATTTCGGGAGATGGGTTTCTCCGCGAACTTGAGATTTTGAGAGACATAGAAAGAAACATCCAGGCGGATTCACTCACTGAGGCTATTCCTCGAACGCAATAGTTTCGCAAATGAGCTTTGTGAGACTGACTAGTAGAGGAGTTGGGTGTTCGGTATCACACGGGCTGTGAGTATGCGACATCGCAATAATTAGCCTTGAGTTCACGTGGGAGATTGTTGGAGATAGTGCCCTCAGAGTCAATTATTGGATCACAGGCACGTGATTGCAATGATTGAGGGAGGACCTGTCCCTGTAGAACAGTCTTACTCAAGATGATAGTATGCTATCTGGTTTATCTTTATCATCGTGTACTGCTCTAGGCGACCTGACAGGTCGCTATTACACGTTGATAGAGCCCCTAGGATTCTTGCTTGACCACCGGCAGTATGAGGGCGATCATATAAGTGGGAGCTGGGGTCTATAAGCACATCCTTAAAAGGTCCCTAGTCGTGGGAGTTTCGAGACAGGGCATCGATACTCCAGAGTAGACTAGTGTATACAGTCGAGACCCCGACGAGGGGCGGTGGCCGGTCTCATAAGCCACTGGTGTCAGTTGGTTCACCTAAGATGTATACAGGTGCTCATTGGGTTATGAGTACACCGGACAGGACTCGCCGGGAACATGCTAGTTGGTCTTATACCTGACGTCAGATAGCAGTTCCCTGGTGACATGTGTACAGGTTAGTTCATCGACCTGGGGATCGTCATTTGTCTCGTGTGAGTTCCCACTGTACTTTGGTTACTACCCTACCACGCTCAAAGGAGACGTGCAAACAGGTTTTAGTTGGGTGCAGTCCCGAGCCACATGGAGGCAGTGAGCGGATCTTCAGGGGTTCGTCTCTCCCGGTATTGGGGGTGGGGTCGTGCTGTGTCTAGGAGAGCCATTACACAAAGCCCTCGGCCGAGGCAGGAGATTTACTGGTAGGTATTCCAGTAGTATCTCAGGGTGTTCTGGGCTACACTCCGACACTACTTGTACCGCTTTTGGGGGTCTGACTTTTACCAACCCCCTAGGCCCGCCATGGGATGCTCATAGACGAACGGACCGGACTGTACGGATATTGTCACTGACAGGCTCAGTAGGGTGTCAGGATGAGTTCGCTCATCGACGTCCCTTTTGGTTAATAGCTGGTGGCCCGTCACGTATGGCTAATACCTATGACGTGCTAGTGGTTAAATCCACAGCCATAGTATTGACGAGTTTTTAGAGTCCACCACACATACAGTTACTTAAGTTTCGGGCGAAACGCTGTAGAGGCCGTATGGATATATGGCAGGGTTCGATCAGATACGTGCGGTATTGCACGGATCAGGATCGGACGGATAATACTAGCCGGCTTTGGTATAAGCCGGATCCTAGTATAGTACAGTGTAAATTTGTCTCATTGCATTTGTATTTCGGTCGGAATACAGATGCGGGTGTGTATGCACAGTATCAGGGTTTTCCTGTAATTTATTATGGGACCAGTTTTCTGGAGTTGCCAGTTTGCTTTCCGTTTCGGCCATATTTCTTTGTATCCTTCATTGGCCGAAGATTGGTGGAGGAGGGCTTATTTGCATTTGTACAAATAAGCATTAGTGGAGGGGGGTTCTTTGCATTTTGTTGCTTCATGATAGCTCTTGTTGACCTTGACTTGTTCACTTCTTCATGATGGCTTGACTTTTTGAAGTCATCATGCTTGATGATGGTGGCTTGACCTTTTGGAATGATTGGTTGGTTGAGTGTTGGTTATTCCTTATGATGATTTCTTCTCATCATCTCTTTTCTCTCTCTTGGATTATGAGAGACTATTATTGCTTTGATACACTCTCTCCCTCATTCTCTTGATTCCCACATGAGCATGGCCGGCCACTAGTGAGGAGAGGGGATTTTCTCTTTTGGTTGTGAGAAAAATGTTAATCTCATTCTTTGCATGCTACATTTTTCTCACCTCTCTCCAAGTTCATTTTCCTCCACCACAATGGCAACATCCACTACCCTAAAATGAGACATGGTTCTGCACACATTCTACAGCAAACCTTGGGCACGTCGGCTCGCCAACTTCGTGCCCGAGTTGCCTCGGTATAGAGGTGGGAGCCCGTAAAAGAAGCAGGCGACGTGGTGCCCTTCCGGCGACGAGGCGAAGACCGGAGATTCCGCGGGGAGATCGGGACGACGACGAGAAGACCGGAGGACACGGATCGCTCGGTATATCTCTCTTTCCCATCTTGTAGTTAGCTAGGACTAGTTTAATGGCACGATCCGGGTTTTAGTGCGCGGTGGTGCCGGTCAAGAAAAATTAAAGTTAACCATCGCTTCCGCATTTGGCCTCGGGATGGAGGCCGGGGCGCCGCCGTGCACTTACAGGTTGATGAGATTAATATCGTCACCTCTTTCAATGCCGTTTGATTAAAGCTTTTTAGAAATCATAACAAATATTAGCAAAAGGATTAGGATGATTGGGAAGAGACAAAGTTTCTTCCTCTAGATCTTTGTCCGTCCTTTCCTATTAATTGCTACGACCTTCATGGACGTCATGTATGTCCGGCCCTTTATACTACGGTTCACCGTTACCTCGTGGGTAGGGTGCCGTAGGGATCGGATCATGCATGCGTGCATGAAGTTCTACTTATGAAATTGTATTGGCATTGAAGGAGGTGAGAGATATTCATCTCTCACTCCCTCTCTTGTTCCTAACCCTAACAAGCGAGGATTTTACTCGCTCATTAGGGGATCTTCTAAAAATGATATTTTTTGTTATTTTTGATGTGTTTTGTTTATATCTAAATAAGTACTTATCTACTGCAGATTAAAAGAACTACACTAAATTAACTAAGGCAAGCAATGACTTATTTTTGGCAAGAATAAAATTATAGACCTAGGGCAAATAATGAAATTATTCTAAGGCAGGAAAAAAATAGAAACTTACAAAAATGATGCTCTAGATCTCCCAACAATTCTGAATTTTATTGATAGAAAAGAGGCATCCCTTTTTACAGATTTGAGATTACAATTTATAAGAAAACAGGGAACCTAGGGTTACAGATTCTCGAACACATGATTTTACAGATATGCCCACTGAAAATCCCAACACCCGCACCGACGCATCGACACACAAAATTTGCACCGACACGAGCAACAAACGACCGCGGAACCGCGGCATGGGTGGGGGGTCTGGGCCGCGGTTCCGCGGCCCTTTGGTGAGATCACCTCACCAAATCTTCTGAGCTTTATTGTAGTTGTCTGGGCTTGTTATTTCTTCATTTATTTCTCTGTTTGGCTTCTTGTTCTTCTCCAGATCTTCAGTGAAATTTTGTACTGGTCTTTTAACCGTTTCGCTTTGACATGCTGCGTTGCCTTGAACTGTTATTAGTCTGGGCTTGTCTAGGATCCGTTTACTTGTTGGTCAAAAGTCCCTTTCCTGTATCAACTTTCGTCTTTTTCACTGTATTCGCTCCAAGAACCTGTAACCTGTAACATGTAACAGACATGGGTCAAAAGCACCTGTTTTTATTCTTAAATGCATAAGAATGGGGAATATAAAATGCAATATTATGTTATAAACAAAGCGTACGTCATATTTTCGTTGTTTTCTGCAATGGTAGGATTAATTGATGGGACGCATTAATTTAATGCAAGAAAACAAACCTAAAAAGAATGTTGTTAGAACAATTTTTCAAAAAGCTGTTATTACAAGGACGCTCTCTTTTGTTTTGCATAGAGGTATTCGGTTATGAATGCCCAGCACCTCAGTCGACGAGGCAAGGGCCGAGATCCCTTCATCGAGAGTGACCCCTTGGACAAAAGTTTGCGTCAGGGTAATAACTTCACTATAGTCGATTATTCTTGCTTTGCATCGAGGTATTCAGCTTAGAATATCCTGCACCTCATTCGACGAGGAAAGTGCCGAGATCCCTTCACAGGGAGTGACCTCTTTAGCAAAAGTTTTCGCCACTATATTTTCAAAAAGTGTATCACGTTCCTTCAACAATATCAAGTTCATTACGTTGACGGGTTTTCGCCAAAACCCAGCCGTAGCCCTCCGTCATTTCTTATAAGTTATACTTAGTATTCGTGCTACGTTTGTTGACTGTGTCAAGGCGCAGTGAACGGTAGCTAAGTGTTGCTTATCTGCTGGATACAATGTGATTGGTTAGGACATTTGTGTAACCTTGTTGACTGTGTCAAGGGTTATGCGGGTGGGTTTAATGCAATCAAGATAATAACGGGTTGAACTTGACTAGGACTCTTTGATTTGTTGACTGTGTCAAGGTCACTTGGGTCCTAGGGGCAAAAACCACATCGGGAGTTTCTAAAGAAACTGAAACTTGCAGATTTAGCATACCTTCTGGAGTGTGGTGACTAGAATAGATTCCATCTAGGTCATCACACAATGATAGTTGGATCCCGATCCCACTGATGAGTTGGATTACTCTCGGGAAATTATTTCACTTAGCAATCAATGCTATAAACCAAGTAGATGTCTAGAACGGTGTTAGCGGGGCTACGCCTCCAGGGAAAAGAGGTTCTTAAATTAAGGAACTTCGCGAAAGTGTTGGAAAACCTCCCTCGAAGTACCAACACTAGCATGGCTGAAAGGTTAACCAAGTATTGTGACGTGCAATTAATCCCGACTAGTTCTTCTTTTAAATGGTTTTAAGAAGAATTTGAGGAAACAGTGGGAGCCATCCTGGTTAGATAAACTAATAAACCAATCTAATCTTGCAAGAGCGCACGCTGAGTGTTTCTTTTCTCTCTCTCCAGGTAGCAACCATTTCACGCCCTAATCAAGATAATAAAATGTATCGCTTGACCGATCCAAATTCTTATTCAGGGCTGGGAAACGTTGGTTCGGCTCTAACTTGTGACAACAGTCATAAGTATAAGCAAGGGAAAGCGGATTGTATGGATTCCAAGGATACCCAGTTGAAGAAGAAGCATGGTTTTGCATCTACTTCAGGTGTTCTTGTAATTGAGAACTGCTTTACGGTCAGCCCTACCTCCTGGGTACTTGATACCGGATCAGGATCTTATATCTGTAATTTATTGCAGGGACTGAGAAAAAGTAGGAAAGTTGCACCCGGTGATATATTGCTCAGAGTAGCGAACGGAGCACAAGTTAATGCTGCAGCCGTCGGTGAATATCACCTAGTGTTGCCAAATGGCAAGACTATGATTTTGAACGATTGCTATTATGTACCTTCCATGGTTTGCAACATCATATCAGTTTCTTTACTCGATAAAGATGGATATAACTTTGTTCTTGATAGAAATATCATGAACATTTACCTTCATAAGGTACTGGTTGCAGAGGGTACACTGTGTAATGGTATCTACGTTCTAAATCAGAATACAGTTCTCAATGTACAAAACACACGCAAGAGGAAGAATTCAGATATGAATGAATCCTACTTGTGGCATTGTAGACTTGGTCATATCGGAGAGAAAAGACTAAGTAAGTTACATAAAGATAGACTCTTGAATGCGTTCGATTTTTCATCTTATGAAACTTTTCAGTATTGTCTCAAAAGGAAGATGACCAAATCTCCGTTCACCGGACATGGAGAAAGAGCAACAGAGCTCTTGGGACTCATACATAGTGATGTATGTGGTCCGATGTCTATACATGCAAGGGGTGGGTTCTCGTACTTCATCACATTCACTGATGATCTCTCTAGGTTCGGATATGTGTATCTGATGAAACACAAATCTGAAGCTTTTGAGAAATTCAAGGAATTTAGAAACGAAGTAGAGAACTAGACTGGCAAAAGTATCAAGATCCTCCGGTCTGATAGAGGAGGGGAGTACTTAAGCACGGAATTCCTAGATTACTTAAAAGAGAATGGTATTCTCTCTCAGCTTACTCCTCCTTATACACCACAGCACAATGGTGTTTCGGAGCGGAGGAATCGTACCCTATTGGATATGGTTCGCTCCATGATGAGTAGTGCTGAGTTGCCTCTTTCATTCTGGGGATATGCACTTCAAACTGCAGCGCATCTATTGAATCAAGTTCCATCCAAATCCGTGCCTAAGACTCCGTATGAAATATGGAGTGGTAAGAGTTTGTATCTTAAATGAATGGACTGAAATTTGTAATGTTTTAAGGTTCAAAATGTACTCTCAATGAAAAAAGCTAAAAGCTTCATGATAAATTTTATTTTCGATCAGTTCATATATTTATGAATATATCAATTTTATTTTATATTTGATCAATTTTAATGTGCATAATGAAACTACAGTACATCATTTGACAGTAAATAACTGATTTCCTTCTTATATTTATTCAATTTATAGAAAAAGATAATATATAATTTTCAAAGAATTAAAAGATGGTCACCTAAGGGCTAATTGTAATTTATTGTTTTTGTTTAAGTTTGAAAGAATTAGTATTATTATATAGCAATACTACGAGAAGTCATTAGGAGAATAATTAAATATGTAGTTTGATTATTTTTATAATCGTGTTTAGAAAGTTAAAAGGTTGCGTCACTTATATCGTCCCCCAAACTCTAAATCCTGGCTCCAAAAAGCCTAACCATTGCAAGTTTAAGATTACACAGAAAAAGGTAACAGAGTTTTTTTTTTTTTTTAACAATGGGAACTTGAGGCAGTTATATATAGAATTTCGAATTTTTTTGAGATGGATTTTGGAGATACTGTATTTTTGGGATGGTAAATCAAAAAACCCTTTTCATTAATTATTTCATATACGTATTTGTATCCGATTTATCCGTATTCATATCCAAATCCGCCATCAACTTATGGATATAGATCCAATAGCATCTATATCCGATAGATCCGATACATTCTTACAACTTATATGTTTCTTGCTACATTGTCTAATAAAAAGTGGAAATGATGGATCTCTAGATCTCCTTCAGATGTTACCTTCCGTTGATCTGCAACGAGTGATGATGGATGGCTGAGATTGAATTGGAGGATTGCCTCTTGAAGCGTGTGGATCTCAGTGGGTTTTACGTGGTTGAGGCCAAGCTACCTGCAAGGAAGTCCCGGGATGTTTGTGCCACCGATGACCCTCCGACGATCAAGTTAGATGGGGTATTTTGGCAGAGTAACGGCCTATTAGGGAAAAATTGGCTTACCTGAGTCGTCTGAGAGAGGGGTTTATATAGTGGCAACAATGGGCAGCCGGACGCGAGATTCACGCCGGCCGTTACGCCCCTGGAGTCACGCCCGCGTGATAGACAGGATCCCCCCATTAATGACGAGATATGCTCGTTAACGGGGGATCGTGATGGCGTGGAACGCGGGATCATGGGCGGCGGATATCCCACGCCTGGCGAGATTCGCGGAGCCGTGGCGGAGACGCCTGTGATCGGTGCTATGGGTCGGTCGCCGAGACCGAGGAATATAAGTTCGGCGGGAGGCTCGGGAACGAGCGGGAGGCCGAGGCATCTTGGTTCTGTGATAGCTCGAAGGCGAGCGGGGGTTGTCTGGAAGGCCACCGAAGGCCAGGAACATTCTCGGGTCGGAGACCCGTAGTGTGCTTCCAACGTAACGTTCTTGATTCTTTTTTGTAAGCTCTAGGACACGCCATCTGCCACGCGTCATTATCTAGAAAGTCACCGATATCGAGCATCATCAGGAAAAGAATCGAATCTTCGAAGGAGGATACCTTTCTTAGAGCAAAGGGATGACACCCGAGACGAATGCGGCTGATAAAAATAGATCGCATAGTCGTCGTCGTCCCCTTTCGAGAAATCCACATCTCAACCCCTAGATTTCCAATATTATTCCCGACGGCGACCACGGTCTGATCCCAATGGGCAAAAATCGGATGCTCAGTATCCTCTCACTCACGACCCTCGCCATATTCCCCACTCTTAGGACCAAATCGGATCTCGCATCAAAACTCTGGCTTTTCACCGAACCCGCACCCGATTAAGCCCAAGATGAGCACTTGATGGCTTCGACGAGGCCGGCGCCGGAGTCGTCGTTGGGCCCGGAAACGAATGCTTCGGCGACAAAGAGTGGGCCCCGCTTGCAAGGCGGATCCTCCTTGGGGGAGGGAGGCATGCCACGTGTCCGGAGCGAGCGGCGGATGACGATAGCCTTGCGTTTTTTCGGGTAGGGTTTGGGTTCGGGCTTGAGGTCGGCGGCCTTGCGTTGGAGCATTTGTGCCGACATCATCTCCTCGTTGCGGCGGAAGTTGTCGAGGCGATTGCGCTCGTACTCCGTTATGGTTTTGGATATTGGCGCCATTTCTAGTTTTTAGTGAGAGAAAGCAGAAGGGGGGAGAGAGCGAGACGAAGAAGAAGTGGAGATCGAAGACGGACCGGTGGCCCCACGTGTCGATATGGGAATTGGCGGGAAATTCCAGGAAGAACCGATGGCTATTCATATCTATATCCGCCGCCGCCGCCGCCAATTACGAATATGGACAATATGGTAACACATGTATCCTCTTGGTATATAGGAAATAAAAATAATGATGTTTGACTTCATTGGGTACATTTTTCCATTAAGATATTTTTTGATATACCACCCCGAAAGAAATGGCATTTCCAAATATCGCTCCAAAAAGCTCGATATTCTAAAAATCACTGTAACAACCCTAACTTTCTGTACAAACTTTTTCAAAATACAGAAAGGCACAGCTAAGCCTGAACACGACTTATAAGTTTGTTTTACTTTAAAACAGCAAGAAAGAGCTTGTAGCTGATTGGTAGACCTTGCACTGCTAAGCCGTAGCACCAAAATTCAAATCACATCAGCCACACATTTTTATTTTAATTTTTTTTAGAATCCCAAAAGGTTGCACGTGCACTGCACGTAAAACGAAAAGTCAAATTAATCGAACATGTGAACTGAGAACAACACCTACACGTAGCCTGCACTCTATGGTTGCATCAGTACTTCATGTTCACTTCCTGATTATTGAAACGGACTTGTTTGGATCGCTATGTACATTTTACGTGCATCCGTTCTTGGGGGTATGCAATTTTATCAACCGGACATCGTATTATGGTTTTAACTTATCTGTATATTCTTTATATTTTAAAACTAAATTTTTAGACACAATCCAAGAATTTTTCGGAGTACTTTTGTTTTAACCTAAAAACCCAAGTTTATATATTATTATATTTATAACTTAATTTCACTGTGCACACTGCATACACGTTTCTCTCTCTTCACACGTATCTTTCTCTCTCCCCTTATATATTATATTATATTATATATTATTATAATATATATATATATATATATTATAATATATATATTATATTATAATATATATATATATTATATTATATTATTTTTAACATATGTTTCTCTCTCTCTCACCAACCCATTCCTTTTTCTTACGGCTCACCCACCCTCTCTCTTTCTCTCTTTCTTCCTTTCACACACTCTCTCTCCACTCAAACCCCCTCACATCTCTCTCCTCTCTATATATATTCATAACCCCCACGAGATCCTGTCACCTCCCTCACCCACTATTCTCACCTCCCTTCTCCTCCTTTCTTGTTTTTATTCTCTTTAATTTCTTGATCGGTATTTTTCCGGTAAACGCCGGAACCGTGCCGTCGCCAACGAGACGAGCAATCCAGCAGACATTCTCATCCTGCACGGTCACGTTCTTATATAGCCTGATTCAGTTCTGTACGTCCGCGTGTGCATCACGACTTTTACCGACGGTTCCCTAATAGCCAGTAAGTCCTTTTCCCTCCGTTTCTCTTTTCTTCCTTGCCTCTTGTCATGACTCTACAGAATCATTTTAAATTGTTTTGCTAAATGTTTATATATATATATATATATATATATATATATATATTATATTATATGCTTAACAAAATGAAAAGATTTACATATTACATGAACTACCATTACAATTCAATTCAATATTCAACATGAATCCATATATTCAATCTATACAACTTAACCGAACAGAACCATGGATATACATACATTTACATGATTCTCCAGTTATTCCATTTATATGATTATACAGTTACATCCGTTTACTGAAATCATGGTTTTGGTCAGTCATCCAACTATACAATCTATACAATACAATACAACAATACAATCAAAACACTACGGGGTTTATAAGGGGTAGACTGGTACGGAAGGTGTTAAAAGTGGCACGAGACAGTAAGATTAAGATATCTAAATTCCGTTGCTGTTGTACCGTGGCCCAACGGTTCCTTGTACATTCCGTTTGCCCTAGTCTCTAGCATATAGAGACTCCTCTCGTATACACTGGCATCTTTCTGTACCAAGCTACAAACAACAGTGTTAACACAACATCATATCAATATATTACAACTTTAAAAGATATCTTCTTATTCTGTCTATTCTATTTCTCTCTTATCTTTGGGACTTACCGAGCGACCTGTTCGCTGACGACATTCTCTTTCTTTCTTCTTTGAATGTCGTCAGGTGATCTGGACGCTTCGGAGATCAAGCCCACTGCTGAAGACTTGGACCAGTTCAGTAAAGACCCCGAGCTCTAGTCATTGTACACTTTCCATTTAGTACTTTCCATTTCTGTTATGCCATTGTTTAGGCATCGCTTTATTCCATATATTTACTTTTCCATGTACTGTAAAAGAATGTTAATGAATAAAGTTGCTGATATGTTTTGTCTCTTGTGCATTTTACTTATATTGCTTAGACACGCTTAGCGTATTTACTTCGGAGTAAATACGTAGCGGGCCCGTCGCGTCCCCTTGCCCGTACACCGGGAAGCGGGGCGTGACAGGTTTTGTTGGTGGCCTATGCAGGTCAGAGCTGTATGGAACCCTAAGCAATATAAAATACAAGAACCAGCAACTAAAACATTCTTTACAATTCATACCTCTTGAATCTTATTATTTCATAAACTTTGAATTCCTCCTAAACCAAAATTCCCCCACCTCTTTTACAATCTTACCAAAACTTTCGCATCCTTTTATTCCTTCACATATTTTTCATACACTATCAAGTACTTCTAACACCTTGTAGCACCTTAGCAGCCATAGAAGCCAAGACAGTTGACCAAGGTAACACTAGTATGACTCTTTCATATTTTTAAACACTTGCACCACCTTGTTATTTTTCATACACTGTTAGTACGTTAGTCATCAAACTTTCCTTGAACCTGTTACACTTTTATTTTACAAATTTCGAGGACGAAATTTTTCTAAGGAGGATAGAATGTAACAACCCTAACTTTCTGTACAAACTTTTTCAAAAATACAGAAAGGCGCACCTAAGCCTGAACACGACTTATAACTTTGTTTTGCTTTAAAACAGCAAGAAAGAGCTTGTAGCTCATTGGTAGACCTTGCACTGCTAAGCCATAGTATCAAAGTTCAAATCACATCAGCCACACATTTTTATTTTAATTTTTTAGAATCCCAAAAAGCTGCACATGCACTGCACGTAAAACAAAAAGTCAAATTGATCGAACATGTGAACTGAGAACAACACCTACACGTAGCATGCACCCTATGGTTGCATCAGTACATCATGTTCACTTCCTGGTTATTGAAACGGACTTGTTTGGATCGCTACGTACATTTTACGTGCATCTGTTAGTGGGGGTATACTTTTTTATCAACCGGACATCGCATTATGATTTTAACTTATCCGTATATTGTTTATATTTTAAAACTAGATTTTTAGACACAACCCGGGAATTTTTCGGAATACTTTTGTTTTAGCCTAAAAACCAAGTTTATATATTATCATATTTCTAAAACTAATTTTACTATGCAAACACTGCACACACGTTTATTATATAAATATATTATATATTATTATTATAATATATATATATTAATTAAATAATTAAACCCACCCACGTCTCTTTCTCCACTCACACACACACACACACACACACATATATATATATATATATATATATATATATATTATTATAATATATATTATATTATATATTATTATTATAATATATATATTATATTATTATTATTACTTCATCCACCCCTCACGTCTCCTTCTCACCATTCTCTCCCTCTTTTCTTTTCTTTCGGCTCACCCACCCACTCTTCCTCTTTCTGTCTTTCTTCCTTTCTCACTGAACAATCCTTCACGTCTCTCTCTCTTTTCTCTATATATATTCTTAAACCCCCCCCCCCACAAGATCCTCTCATCTCCCTCGCCCATTATTCTCACCTCCCTTGTTCTCTTTGTTTTTATTCTCTGTAATTTCTTGATCGGTATTTTTCCGGTAAACGCCGGAGCCGTGCCGTCGCCGACGAGGCAAGCAATCCAGCAGACATTCTCATCCTGCACGGTCACGTTCTTATATAGCCTGATTCAATTCTGTACGCCCGCGTGTGCATCACGACTTTTACCGACGGTCCCGTAATGGCCTGTAAGTTCCCTTTTTCTCTTCTTGTTTCACATTCCTTCTTGCATGTGCTATTACAGCATTTTAAATTGCTTTGCTCAATGTTATATATATATTATATTCCATGCTTAACAAAAAGAAAAGATTTACATATTACATGAACTACCATTACAATTCAAATCAATATTCAACATGAATTCATGAATCCATTATTCCATATATTCAATTTATCAATCTATACAACTTGACTGAACCAAACCATGGATATACATCCATTTACATGATTCTCCAGTTATTCCATTTACATGATTATACAATTACATCCATTTACTGATATCTAGTTTCGGCAAAGTCATCCAACTATACAATCTATACAATACAATACAACAATACAATCAAAACACTACGGGGTTTATAAGGGGTAGACTGGTACGGAAGGTGTTAAAAGTGGCACGAGACAGTAAGATTAAGACACCTAAATTCCGTTGCTGTTGTACCGTGGCCCAACGGTTCCTTGTACATTCCGTTTGCCCTAGTCTCTAGCATATAGAGACTCCTCTCGTATACACTGGCATTCTTCGGTACCAAACACAAGAACGTTAACCATATAAATCAAGATTAATAACAATACACACTCTCTCTCTGTCTATTCTATTTCTCCCCTATCTTTAGGAATTACCGAGCGATTGTTCGCTGACGACATTCCTATTTCTATTCTTTCTTTGGAATGTCGTCAGGAGGGCCAGACTCTAAGGAGCACGAGACCAATCAGGAGCATTTGGAGCAGACCACAGAGCAGCACGATTACTAGGCTTCACTTGTACACTTTCCATTCAGTACTTTCCATTTCTGTTATGCCATTGTTTAGGCATCACTTTATTCCATATATTTAATTTTCCATGTACTGTAAAAGAATGTTAATGAATAAAGTTGCTGATATGTTTTGTCTCTTGTGCATTTTACTTATATTGTTTAGGCACGCTTAGCGTATTTACTTCGGAGTAAATACGTAGCGGGCCCGTCGCATCCCCTTGCCCGTACACCGGGAAACGGGGCGTGACAGGTTTTGTTGGTGGCCCATGCAGGTCAGAGCTGTATGGAACCCTAAGCAATATAAAACACAAGAACCAGCAACTAAAACATTCTTTACAATTCATACCTCTTGAATAAAGCGAAGGGGACCCCATCTAACTTGTCACGCCCCGCTTCCCGGTATACGGCGAAGGGGACGCGACAGGCCCGCTACGTATTTACTCCAAAGTAAATACGCTAAGCGTGTCTAAGCAATATAAATAAAATGCACAAGAGATAAAACATATCAGCAACTTTATTCATTAACATTCTTTTACAGTACATGGAAGAGTAAATACATGGAATAAAGCGATGCCTAAACAATGGCATAATTGAAATAAAAGAAAAATTTATAAGTGAAACCTAGTGATCGTGCTGCTCAGTGATCTGCTCCAAATGCTCCTGGTAGGTCTCGTGCTCCTTAGAGTCTGGCCCTCCTGACGACATTCTAAAGAAAAAATAGAAATAGGAATGTCGTCAGCGAACAATCGCTAGGTAAGTCTCAAAGAAAGAGGGAGAAGAATAGACAGGAAGGAAAATATATCTATTATAATGTTTGATTGTTATGTGGACGTAGTTGTTTGTAGCTTGGATAGACGGATTCATGTTGTATGTTGTGAATGGAATACACAGAAAAGAGAGTATATTGTTATAATGTTGTATTTAGTATTAACGCTGTTGTTTGTAGTTTGGTACAGAAGGATGCCAGTATATACGAGAGGAGTCTCTGTATGCTAGAGACTAGGGCAAACGGAATGTACAAGGAACCGTTGGGCCACGGTACAACAGCAACGGAATTTAGATGTCTTAATCTTACTGTCTCGTGCCACTTTTAACACCTTCCGTACCAGTCTACCCCTTATAAACCCCGCCGTGTTTTGATTGTATTGTTGTATTGTATTGTATAAATTGTATAGTTGGATGACTGACCAAAACCATGATTTCAGTAAACGGATGTAACTGTATAATCATGTAAATGGAATAACTGGAGAATCATGTAAATGGATGTATATCCATGGTTCGGTTCAGTCAAGTTGTATAGATTGAATATATGGATTCATGTTGAATATTGAATTGAATTGTAATGGTAGTTCATGTAATATGTAAATCTTTTCATTTTGTTAAGCATAGAATATAATATATATATATATATATAACATTTAGCAAAACAATTTAAAATGATTCTGTAGTGTCATGACAAGAGGCAAGGAAGAAAAGAGAAACGGAGGGAAAAGGACTTACTGGCTATTAGGGAACCGTCGGTAAAAGTCGTGATGCTCACGCGGACGTACAGAACTGAATCAGGCTATATAAGAACGTGACCGTGCAGGATGAGAATGTCTGCTGGATTGCTCGTCTCGTTGGCGACGGCACGGTTCCGGCGTTTACTGGAAAAATACCGATCAAGAAATTAAAGAGAATAAAAACAAGAAAGGAGAAGAAGGGAGGTGAGAATAGCGGATGAGGGAGGTGACATGTTCTCGTGGGGGATTATGAATATATATAGAGAGAAGAGAAACGTGAGGGGGTTTGAGTGGAGAGAGAGTGTGTGAAAGGAAGAAAGAGAGAAAGAGAGAGGGTGGGTGAGCCGTAAGAAAAAGGGGTGGGTTGGTGAGAGGGAGAGAAATATATGTTAATAATAATATAATATAATAATATATAATATAATATATATATATTATAATAATAATATATAATATAATATAATATAATATAATATATATTATAATAATATATAATATAATATATAAGGGGATAGAGAAAGATACGTGTGAAGATAGAGAAACGTGTGTGCACAGCGTGCACAGTGAAATTAATATAATAATATATAAACTTGGGTTTTTAGGCTAAAACAAAAGTACTTCGAAAAATTCCTGGGTTGTGTCTAAAAATTTAGTTTTAAAATATAAAGAATATACGGATAAGTTAAAACCATAATGCGATGTCCGGTTGATAAAATTGCATACCCCCAAGAACGGATGCACGTAAAATGTACGTAGCGATCCAAACAAGTCCGTTTCAATAATCAGGAACTGAACATGAAGTACTGATGCAACCATAGAGTGCAGGCTACGTGTAGGTGTTGTTCTCAGTTCACATGTTCGATCAATTTGACTTTTCGTTTTACGTGCAGTGCGCGTGCAACCTTTTGGGATTCTAAAAAAAATTAAAATAAAAATGTGTGGCTGGTGTGATTTGAATATTGGTGCAATGGCTTAGCAGTGCAAGGTCTACCAATCAACTACAAGCTCTTTCTTGCTGTTTTAAAACAAAACAAACTTATAAGTCGTGTTCAGGCTTAGCTGTGCCTTTCTGTATTTTGAAAAAGTTTGTACAGAAAGTTAGGGTTGTTACATTCTACCCTCCTTAAAAATAATTTCGTCCTCGAAATTTATAAAAAGGAAAGTGTAACCGTTTCAAGAAAAGTTTGATGACAGAACTATTGGTAGTGCATGAAAGTATTTAGAGGAATGAAAGATTGCAAAAAGTTTTAGAAAGAAAATTGGAAAGGGTGTGAGGGGATTTTTTTTTTTTAGAAGTCTGTTAAGATAGATTCAACGAATATGAAATGGTAATATTTCAAGGAATATGAAATTGTAAAGAATGTTTTTAGTTGTTGTTTCTTATGTTTTATATTGCT
The DNA here is from genome assembly GCA_030015575.1 of Agapanthus africanus. Classification (NCBI taxonomy): domain Eukaryota; kingdom Viridiplantae; phylum Streptophyta; class Magnoliopsida; order Asparagales; family Amaryllidaceae; genus Agapanthus; species Agapanthus africanus. Next base: position 474,773,334 of record CM057343.1, read on the forward strand.
CAGGTTTGTCCATACAGTGAATCACCCTCAAAAGTTCGATATTCTAAAAGTCACCCCTAAAAATCATAAGTTATCCGAAAAGACCCCTGGTTAGTTTTACCCAGCATCTGTTGGGAATATTCCTTTAACGAAGTATGGAGCCGTTTGGAAGGTCTATAAAAGACCAAATTGCCCTCAAACGTTCATCTTCTTCCTTTTGAGGATTAGGATTATGGATTTTGCCGTGGTTTACCTTTACACGAAAAAATAGGGGTTTTCCTTCTAATACAATTCACATTCTTTGATGCGGGGAAAATTGAACGACTTATTGTAGCAATTATGACAACTTTAACACATGAAATGAACTCCAAGCAAAAAATTTAGTACTTCTTAGGCGAGGAGGCATCTTCGTTTGCATGATTAAGAGCATGTTTATCTCTTTTGAAAACCTTTAACGAGTCGACGTTTAAAATAGGTAAAGGTTAAACAAAGCAAAAGTTTTTGTTCTTGAAAGTTTAATCAGAAGGTCATGAGTCCGGGATTTTCAATAAGCGCAAGTACTTACTGTTAATTACACTATATTGTCTTACATTATGTTTAGACAGGGATATCTTGTTAGGTTGCTTTGAATCATATCATATATATATATCCTAGATAATGTACTTGCAAGAGAATGTAACATAAAAATTAGATGCATTAAGAATTATCATGTTACATTGGTTTACGAGTCTAATTACAAATTACAACACCAAAAAATCTTAAATTGCATAGAGAGAAGAGATAAAATACTCAAAAATTCAGATTATTTGTGTAAATAATCAATGTATAGGGGGTTTAATATCAATTCAGATTATTTGAGTAAATAATCAATGTATAGGCGTATACCCTGAATGGGTCCCAGCCAAATGCAGAGTGAAGTGGAAACCCTGTTTGGAGTTTCCACACACTGTTTGCCTACCCTATTTTGAGGTATCCGTCTAGACATAGTATGGGCGGACACTCAATTTGGGGTATCCGGATTTATTTTTTAGCACAAGAATTTGGTATTTTGGCCAATTTTCTGCTATTTTGAGTTGGGATAACTTTTTGTGTTATCTCCAGTGCTTTGTCATGAACATAAATGTATATATTATGTTCATGACATTGTTTGAGAACATTGAATATCTTTCATGTTCTCTTTTTCCTAATGATCCTCCACTTGCTACAAATTACTAGTTCAAGTTTACCTCTTGTTTCTCCCTTGCTCCCTCAATCAACATAAAACTGTCAAGTCCATGTTCTTAGAACCAAAGAAGAAGTATAAATGAATGGACTGAAATTTGTAATGTTTTAAGGTTCAAAATGTACTCTCAATGAAAAAAGCTAAAAGCTTCATAATAAATTATATTTTCGATCAGTTCATATATTTATGAATATATCAATTTTATTTTATATTTGATCAATTTTAATGTGCATAGTGAAACTACTGTATAACATTTGACAGTAAATGACTGATTTCCTTCTTATATTTATTCAATTTATAGAAAAAAGATAATATATAATTTTCAAAGAATTAAAAGATGGCCACCTAAGGGCTAATTGTAATTTATTGTTTTAGTTTAAGTTTGAAAGAATTAGTATTATTATATAGCAATACTACGAGAAGTCATTAGGAGAATAGTTAAATATGTAGTTTGATTATTTTTATAATCGTGTTTAGAAAGTTAAAAGGTTGCGTCACTTATATCGTCCCCCGAACTCTAAATCCTGGCTCCAAAAAGCCTAACCATTGCAAGTTTAAGATTACACAGAAAAAGGTAACATAGTTTTGTTTTTTTTAACAATGGGAACTTGAGGCAGTTATATATAGAATTTCGAATTTTTTTGAGATGGATTTTGGGGATACTATAATTTTGGGATGGTATATCAAAAAACCCTTTTCATTAATCATTTCATATACGTATTTGTATCCGATTTATCCGTATTCATATCCAAATCCGCCATCAACTTATGGATAGAGATCCAATAACATCTATATCCGATAGATTCGATACATTCCTACAACTTATATGTTTCTTGCTACATTGTCTAATAAAAAGAGGAAATGATGGATCTCTGGATCTCCTTCAGATGTTACCTTCCGTTGATCTGCAGCGAGCGCTGATGGATGACTGAGATTGAGTTGGAGGGTTGCCTCCTGAAGCGTGTGGATCTCAGTGGGTTTTACATGGTTGAGGCCGGGCTGTCTGCAAGGAAGTCCCGGGGTGTTTGTGCCACCGAGGACCCTCCGACGATCAAGTTCGATGGGGTATTTTAGCATAGTAACGGCCTATTAGGGAAAAAATCGGCTTACCTGAGTCGTCTGAGAGAGGGGTTTATATAGTGGCAACAACGGGCAGCCGGGCGTGAGATTCACGCCGGCCGTTACGCCCCTGGCATCACGCCCGCGTGATAGGTGGGATCCCCCATTAATGAAGATATATGCTCGTTAACGGGGATCGTGATGGCGTGGAACGCGGGATCATGGGCGGCGAATATCCCACGCCTGGTGAGATTCCCGGAGCCGTGGCGGAGACGCCTGTGATCGGTGCTGTGGGTCGGTCGTCGAGACCGAGAAATATAAGTTCGGCGGGAGGCTTGGGAACGAGCGGGAGGCCGAGGCATCTTGGTTCTGTGATAACTCGAAGGCGAGCAGGGGTGGTCCGGAAGGCCACAAAAGGCCAGGAACATTCTCGGATCGGCCGTGGTGTGCTTCCAACGTAAAGTTCTTAATCCTTTCTTGTAAGCTCCAGGGACATCTGGCACGCGTCGTTCAGGGAAAGAATCGAACTTCGAAGGAGGATACCTTTCTTGGAGCAAAGGGATGACACCCGAAACGAATGCGGCTGATAAAAATAGATCGCATAGTCGTCGTCGTCCCCTTTCGAGAAATCCACATCTCAAACCCTAGATTTCCAATATTATTCCCGACGGCGACCACGGTCCGATCCCAATGGGCAAGAATCGGATGCTCAGTATCCTCTCACTCACGACCCTCGCCACATTCCCCGGTCTCAGCACCAAATCGGATCTCGCATCAAAACTCTGGCTTTTAACCGAACCCGCACCCGATTCCGCCCAAGATGAGCTCTTGATGGCTTCGACGAGGACGGCGCCGGAGTCGTCGTTGGGCCCGGAGACGAATGCTTCGGCGACAAGGAGTGGGCCCCGCTTGCGAGGCGGATCCTCATCGGAGGAGGGAGGCATGCCACGTGTCCGGAGCGAGCGGCGGATGACGATGGCCTTGCGTTTTTTCGGGTAGGGTTTGGGTTCGGGCTTGAGGTCGGCGGCCTTGCGTTGGAGCATTTGTGCTGACATCATCTCCTCGTTGCGGCGGAAGTTGTCGAGGCGATTGCGCTCGTACTCCGTTAGGGTTTTGGATATCGGCGCCATTTCTAGTTTTTAGTGAGAGAAAGCAGAGGGGGGGAGAGAGCGAGACGAAGAAGAAGTGGAGATCGAAGACGGACCGGTGGCCCCACGTGTCGATATGGCAATTGGCGGGAAATTCCAGGAAGGAACGAATTTGGGACCGTTTAGGTCTCTGTCTGAAATATCAAAATTGTTACCGATTTGAATGGGAAAAATGTGGCCGCGAAAGTTCACTCAAATTTGACCGTTTGGACGTTTGGATTGGTTTTAAGTTTGTGCGGGATTCAAAACTGTAGAATGTGTGTGAAGGTGGTCAATTCTTAGAGAGAGATTGTTTGCTGTTTCTTTTCTAGGAGTCTCTTGTGACTAGTAGCATTATGGATAGCAAGTAAAGGACGTCCATAAAATTTACTTAGTTCTTCTTCCCGACTGTCACGAGGCATGACGCCCAGGCATTCTAAAGTTATCAGGTACATAAGCTGCTAGATATTATATCAGTCGGATATTTTCGTGCGATTATTTTTCAGTTGTGTTAATTTGTATGATTGGGGTGAGAACCGACGGTCCAAAAATGACCCATTGGTCGGATCAGGATTTGCTTTTGCTCGGATATACAGGTCAGGTCGAGGCACGATGGTTTATATAATGATACAATCTTGTATCATATTTTACATTAATCAGTTGATGATCATTAATATTTTAAATATTTCTTTTAGAGAATGTATCTTGTAAAACTTTATGCTTGATAGGCATTTTCGCTGACTTCTCCAGCATCCAAGACAGCGTCTAATTTCTCCATTAAAACATTAGATGGAAAGAAAGACGAGTAGACTCCAAACTAGTATAACAACGATTTTTGTTCATCAGGGACGCCGTCAGTTTCATTTTTATGGGTTAACAATTAAAATAAGGATCAGTTACTTGCACATCCAAATTACTGTACAAGCATGAGAGTAAAGAAAATGTACAACTGTCAATAGGGAACACAAAATACCGAGGTAAAAAAAGGCCTGCACCTAAAGGGAATGCAGGATATTCTCTCCTAACCATTAGCTATTAAAATTTAAGTACAATATCCACTCACTTTTCATCTCTTTTTTCATGAGCAACCATGGATTCGGGTGCCCGAAAGAAAAGAAAATAAAAGAAGACGGGAAGTGAAAAGGACCCTAAAAAGAATTAACAAAAAATATATCAAAACTTAGATCTCATCCCCCTATTATTTCCAGTGATGATTTTTCCTTAAACTGTGTAGTGTGATTGGATGTTCTGGAGATCTATTCCTTTGAGCTTCATGACTGACTCTACATGCCCCTTGAGTGTGTGAAGCTCCCGTAGCCTGCAAGAAAAAATATATCCGATTAGTTTTTCGATGAGCAGGCCTCAAAATTTCGGCAAACTCGTAGGGAAATTTAATCAGAACACACGAATCATCACAGATATGTATATAGTAGTAAAATGATAGAAATTATCAATTCTATGGTTAATAATGGAGAAGGGTTGAATGCAAAAAAAAAAAAAAAAAAAACCTTTAGTTTACTCCATTTCGCACTTTATACCACTCAAATGATTTTATTAGCACAAACACTTTCCAAGTCTGTTCATCGAGCAAAGCTCATAAAAACACACGTATTTTTAGTCGGAGAAAAAACTTCTAGAGTGAAATTAAAACAGTCATTTTAGTTGCTTAGAGAGTGTTTTCAAGAGGTTCGGTCGAGATGAACATAGGGGATATTTGCGCTAATAAATCACTTGAGGGAAACGTGGTATAATGAGTAAACTACAAGGGGGATTTTGTGCAATGAACCCAATACAACAATATGAGAATGCTTGGAAATCTAGGGGATTGGGGTTAGGATAAGCAGAGTTATTTTTAATCGAAGGTATATGTTATGCAAATTGGGGTCTGTAAGGCTAATAAGTTTATTGTATCGTTGGGCTTTGGAATCATCCCAACTTCGGTTGCTTTCTATACTTTCTTTATTGTTAAAATAAATTAAGAGTGGGTTTCACATTACTCCAGTTATATTCAACTATAAAAAAATTATAGCCAAACATGATGGAGATAGAAAACTAATAATTTACCTTGCAACCTCAGCTCGTCTCTTAGCCTGTTCGGCTAATTCAGACAACTCTCTGTTCCGATCGAAACGGCCAGAAGAAGAAGCCTCATCCTTATGAAGCCCGTGTATTGTTCGCTGAGCATGGGCCCACTGTGCCTCCCTCTGCCCCTTCCCGTAATCCTTCTGTCTTGTAAATGCCGTCTGGATATCATTTCATTTTACACACGAATTTAGGTGAAATGAATGGCCATAAATTAGTTTTCAATGATTTAGTTTGAAGATAGCAATTAACCCTGTTTTCGATGAGGTTGTCCCAAGCTTTTCCGCTTAGGGTGTAGCGGATAATGAACTTTAGGATATCGAGGGGTATGTAGAAGATAATGCTGTAGAGCCATATAACTCCTGCCCATCCCCAGCCGATACCATGGATGCGGGCAAAGCCCCAGTCTGCATATACTGCAATCACTGTCGCCACCTGTCGAGTCATAAGAATTTCTTTAATTCTCGTTGAAATGTTTTATAAGAAAAATTGTACGATATTTATTTGCTTATATTTGTATCATCCTCGATTGCATACGACAATAATGACAAGTCTTTATCCCAAAGGTTTAAGGTTCAGATACAATGAATCAGTTTAAGTCATTAAGGGTTACCATATAGCTTTCAAATAGTCTGCATACTTCTAATTATCTATTATGGTTCTTTTTCTTTTTATTTCTTTATCTGTTTGCTTGGAAAGTTTTATAAAAGAATTATTTGTGTGGAAGGATAAATCAATGTATATAAGGGGAAGAGATCACAGTTACCAATTGTGCAGCCGCGAAGGCACCAATGAGTAAAAGACCAGGGCGCTCGATATAGGACCAGCTCCTCGATCGAGTGACAAAGATAAGAGCCTGGCTCACTATGCTCACTTGCAGATATAGAGCTGCCATTAGCTCCTCATCGTTGTCCCCTATCCGTCTCACTCCAAAATTGTCCTGCAAGCAAAAAGATGCGGAATGTTTCTGTCAAAAGCTACTGAAACTAAACGGCAGTTTAGACAATGCAGTTGGCTACACCTTCATTTTATCTTTTCTTGTAGGATCTGTTAGCAGACTGTTGCAGTTGAGTTTTTATACTGGTTAAGCAATTTATATTTTGTCTCTATAATTAATCATATATTTTAAAATGGTAGATAGTGCACTTACAAAATTAGATACAAGTAAACAAGATGAAGACTATTACAAAACAATGGCTCAAGATCGAATTTTTAAAATGGTAGATAATGCATTTAATTGCGAGCAATTGATCCACTACTGAAATTCGTGTCATCAAACAACTATGTCAACCAAATGGAAGTACAGAAGAAAACATCACCAAGAACAATTTCTTCAGTCCTAAAGTAAAGCCTAAAGATTCTGTTATTTCATTCTTTCGATATATTCCAAACTACATTCGCACATACAAAGAATTATAAGTGCTGAATTATCTATAAATGAAGGGTGTTATATACATCAGACCCAAAAATTTAATATATTATTCCTATAATTTACAGAAAGCATTGAACAAGAAAACTAATGATAGCACTCACCGAAAAGAAGTCAGTATCCCTGGCAATCCAGAAGAAGACTACTGTCATAACAGCAAGGTAAGTCCCCAGAACAATCCCCGTCGCAAATATCTCCTTCAGCTTCCAAGAATCTGGAAGCGGTGAAGGCTTCACCCGATCCTTACTTATAGTCATAATCGTCCCGTCATTCAGAATCGCTATAATCAAAACCATGAAAGGAGAGAAATCAAACTTCCATATCAGCGCAATCAGCATAAACCCAAGAACAACTCGAATTGTTATTGATACTGCGTAGATCGTGTAATTCTTCATTCTCTGAAATATCGCTCGGCTGGTGAGGACGGCGCTGACGATGACGCTGAGCCCAGGCTCAGTCAGGACAATGTCGGATGCGCCACGTGCGGCATCTGTGGCGTCGGCCACAGCGATGCCAATGTCAGCTTTCTTGAGGGCGGGGGCATCATTTACTCCATCACCTGTCATGCCACAGATGTGCTTTCGGTCCTGGAGGCGCTTCACGATCTCATACTTGTGTTCTGCATGTGTTTAATTGCCGAATGAGTTTAGAGATAAGGTTATATACTGTAGGTCTGCCAGGAATTTTATTTCTTAAGTAACAGTTACATTTCTATATTGGACAATGGAATTGCCAAAGCATGTATACAGTTAAGAAGTAACATATAATGACATATCACTAAACTTTCTTCCCTCTGAGTCTTCTAAGCCATCAATTAAATGGGTCCCTTTCGTTTCATTTTATAATCATTAGTTATTTATAATCGGTTGGGGATTCTGATATTCTCATCAACGTCAAGAACACAAGATTGTGTATCTATCACACCATGAAGAAGAACATGTTGGAATTTATGAGTAGATACTGGCAAACTAGTACTAACTAGTGTTTTCGTTTAGCCTAGGCTTTCTCTTGGAACCATCACTCATTTGAGAAGCTCCACATGATTGAGTTGTGTAAGTATATCAAATTCTAAACACTGAGGTCTAAAGAAATATACAGTTTACAAAGCATGTACATTGTGGTGAGGAAAATTACTCGCAACTTAAAATTTAAGGGAGGAAAATATTAATCTTAAAATATAAATTATCAAGTTGCTTTTCCAGGCTAACAAGGAAAAGCTTTAACAACAAATTTGATGCTATATAGTATATACTTTATTTAATTAAACAACATATTAAATTTTAGGTGTGAAGCAAACTCTTAGTGTTACTTTGATGCATTAAGTTCGCTGTTGAATTCTTGAGAAAGTGACTTCTAATTTAAATACCTGGAAAGACTCCGGCAAAGCCATCGGCCTTCTCGATGAGCTCGTCAATAGGAATGCCAGTGAGATCACCGTTCTTCTTACCAAGGAGAGCAGAGGAAGGATACATATTAGTCCCCATACCGAGCCTACGCCCGGTTTCCTTCCCTATAGCCAACTGATCACCCGTGATCATCTTCACATTGACCCCAAGGTTCAGAGCTTGACGAATGGTCTCGGCACTGTCGTGCCTCGGGGGATCGAATAGAGGAAGAAGCCCCAAGAACTTCCATGGCCCGCCTGCACTCTCCTTGGTACCCTCAGGCACCTCTTGTACAGCAGCTCCCAATGACCGAAGACCTCGGTCGGCGAATTTTTCGATGATGGCATGGACTTTCCTTTTGACATCCTCCCTCAGGTTGCAGAGCTCGACGATCTAGTGAAGTAATTTGAAAAAAATAGATCAATTGGTAGATAAAAAAAAATTAAATAAACTATAGCACCTGTGTTGCATCTTGGATATATCTAATTTCTCGTAAATATAGGCATACTTTACCTGTTCAGGAGCGCCCTTGCTTGCCCTGTGCCATTTCCCATCAGAATCGATGTAGGTGATAGCCGTGCGCTTCTCCACTGGATTGAATGGCAAGAAATGCACCTCTTGTATGCCAGCACGAGCCTGTAAATGTCGCAAATCCAATGCTTCAATAGGACTTTTTTTTAAAGATGCACGTGATTTTTTGCAAGGAAAATAACTATATTAAGATAGGTGTTAACGGATGTTAGTAAGCCCCTTGAGGGATTATAAGTGCTGGATTAGATGTAAGTGAAGTATTTTCGACTACGCACTTGACCCATTAAAAAATATGGGAATAGTAATGAAGGTTTACCTCTCTGGGGTCAGATAGCATGCCCACGATACAGGTATCGATGGCGTCTTGGTTTTCTACTCTCGAAGCCCTTGCTGCATACAGAAGCACCGTTTCTCTATCCATGTTCTTTACAAACACCTGGCACATGCCAAAAGTACGGAAAGTGAGCATAACACAAGTAAAATCCCCCATCATTTATTGAATTTATAACACGTTCATATCTCGTTGAGATCATCTTGTTAGCAAGGCCAAATAATTAAGAAGAATTTGATGAAACACTCGATAATAATTACCATGGACGGAGTGAGGTTGTCATATTAAACAAAATAGATAGTAAAAGCACACAAAATGTTGAAAGATTACCAGGGTCCAAGCAAGAAAATTGAACAGAGAGTTTTTTAGGGACTAAATTACACTTAAATGCCCTTACCAATCACTTTTTCACTAAACTGCTTAAAGTTGTTTGATTACTGCAAGTTCTGTTTAATTGATTCACTTTAAGGGTATTTTAGCAGGAAAACAATCCCTTAAAACCCTGAAATTAGCACTTTAAGGCAGCTTACTAAAATAAATAAAATCTTAAGGTAGTTTAGCCAAAAACAACGATGGTTAAGGGTAATTTCCATGTATTTTAGCCTTCTATTGTAAAAAATGTATTAAAAAACAAATGTATTACACATATAAAAGAAATTCACTCATACAATAGTCTAGAGCCTGTCAAGTACCTCTATCATGTTTTTATCAACAGTGAGCTTGTTAAGTGTGAGAGTTCCGGTTTTATCGCTGCAGAGCACATCCATCCCGGCCATCTCCTCTATAGCGGTCATCCTCTTTGTGATGGCCCCTTGCTCGGATAACCGGTGTGACCCGATTGCCATTGTAACCGACAACACTGTAGGCATTGCAATCGGTATTCCACCAATTAGTAGCACAAGGAGGTTATCGATGCCGTCCCTATACCTTCGGTGCTGAATCGGGTACATTACCAAAATCTCAATCAACATTCCTATGCCGATAGAGCATATGCAGAAGTTACCAATAGCCGTAAGAACCTGCACGGTTTAGAGAGAAAAATATTTTTTTAATTTTCAAGTACAATTACAATTAGCCGAAATATCAATGGTTGAGAATCAATTCATGGATACATCCTCCAATATATATCATGAGGCTTACCATAGATATAGGAACAAAACTTGATAAACAGGAATCAAGATCTTAATTGTACTACCATCAACGGCTTAGCTTTTTCCCATATAAAAATGTGGTGGGTATAACGAAAATTTCCGTAAAATATTTGATAAAGTTTTACAATATCAGCCAAACGTCAATTATCTGTCAAGGAGTGAAAAATTTGTGGTAGAGAAGACCATGACATAGAGGGAGAGTTGTAGACCTGTTGGAAGTGGCCAACGTTGTTGGTGCTATCGACGAGGTGGGCGGCCTTGCCAAAGAAGGTGTGGACCCCGGTGGCGATTACGACAGCCTCAAGCTCCCCTTGCTTACAGGTAGAGCCAGAGAAGACCTCATCGCCCGGGTTCTTTGTCACAGGGAGGGACTCACCTGTAAGGGCAGATTGGTCAATCTTGAGAGGATCGCCTTCCAGAAGCCGCGCATCTGCTGGCACGATATCGCCAAGCTTGATGCTTATGATATCGCCAGGGACAAGAATTGCTGCGTCCTGCTCTGCCCATCTCCCATCTCTCAGCACCTGCCAAAAATCAAATCCAGGCACATGATAATTACTATATCGATATAGTTAGCCTTCGTATTGAGTCCCGAAGTGTCACCCTAGTGTGCACCCTATAGTCATGCCGACCTAGTGATATTCTAGTGAAAATGATACATGCCAATTAGAATGATGTGCCATTTCCTTCATATTGAGTATTAGATTTACTATATGTCAAATCACTTTATTTAATATGCAACACCTAATGAGATATTGCGCTATAAGATGCAATTTACAGAGACACTATAGGCCCGATTCCTACTATCATTTATAGGCACAAAATCGGACTTAATACTAGTTGCATCACAATAATGTAAGTCTATATTAAGATATGGAAAGATGATTGTGGATAAATGGGAACCTTTGTCTTTGGGGCAAGGCTGGCCATGAGCGAGGCAGCGGCGTTGCCGGCATTGTTCTCTTCAATGAAACTAATGGTGGAGTTGATGATCAGGAGGATTACGATACCGAGAAAATCTTGCCAATCTGGAGGTTTGCCCTGTTCAACAAAATTTTCATTTATTAGCATCGGTTCCCTTCATTAAAACATTATAATTATAATTTATTCCTTTTAATTTCACTTTCCCCGGAAAAATGGGATCGGCTATAAGGTAAAACTCCATGAAATTTTTAACAGACATTAACAGCTGGTTGTCGATTAAATGCTCTGCTAACTAATGACAAATTCAGATCGATAGAAAACTATATTCGGCTCTAAGACACCGATAAAGTTGAGAGTGAATCCAGAAAATTTTATAAATGGAAATATGATAATTTACTCCATACATATAAAGGAAACGGATCATCGGCCACCATCAGAGTAAATTTCCTCTTATGACAGTCAAACAAGCCAGCTCCACACATTTTAGTTCGAAGATCGACATCATTCATGTTTGGCCTATATACACTATCAACCTAATACACCAAGCATCAGGTGATTAACACGATGTTCTAGCTTTCATCGGATTGTGGAAAATATTTTTCACCTATCAATCCATGATTAAAAAAAACATGGAAATCACATGACATTTGGTGTATATGGGTTTTAGGTCATATAGATCAATTTGCACACAATGTCAACGAACTAAAGAAAATTTTCTCCTATGGCAACTGATATTCTGTTTTCTCTATAAAAAAAATCTTTTTTAAGAAAAGGAACCAAGAAATTACCTGACCATTGGCGAGGGCGATGGCCATGATGGCGGCCATCTCCATGACCCACGAGAGAGGGTTCCACATGAATCCCAAGAACTTGAGGAACTTGCTCTCCTGTAGGTACGTACGTTCATCACCATCGAATCAATCCATTAGTCAAAAAAATAAATAAATAGAAGAAATAATTATTAAACTAGAATGTAAATATTCTACCGTTTTCTCTTCGAGCTTGTTGGGCCCAAAGATCTGAAGGCGCTGGTCGCCTTCGATGGCGGTGAGGCCCTCCCTCGAGCATTTCAGCTGCTCAAACACTTCCTCCAATGGTATGTTCTCCTATTAAAATAACAAACACAAGCATAATCTTTATACAATTAAAAGATAAAAAAAAGACAAGAATATAATGAAAGATCGAAATGAGATCGATCAGAAACAACAAGAAGAAGAGTACTGACGAGATCGACGCTCTCGTTCCTGATGTTCTCCAAGGAGATGTTGGACGCCATCCCTCAAGAAATCACCAGCTCGATCTCATGCACGCCCTCTCTCTCTCTCTCGATCTCTGATCTCTCAAAAAATTTTGATTGAAGCAAAGAAGGAAAGAAGGCGAGGGACTCGGTTGTGATCTCCAATATTTTGTGGGCTTCCCTGTATTTTGAACGAGATCCGAGATCCCTATGCCTGCGGATCGTATAGACCCTACCCTGTGTTTTTTTAGCATGCATGCTGCACATTATCATTTCGGATGCGGTTATTGTAGAATGGGAATCGCACAGTTTTATATATATGGAATGCTTTTTTCTACAGTTCATATATAAACTCAACAAATAGGCGGTCAAGATTAATTTTGCTATTTGCCTCCCAATTTCATTCCTAAAATGAAGGCAAATATTTTGGCCAATATCTCCAAGAAATTTTTCTCCAATCTCCAACTTCTTCTTCAACATCATTAATAACGAAAAAAACTTGACTGTAATATATGATGGGTTACGGAAAATTAATGAAAACGGAGAGGAAAAAGAAGACATAAATGAAGAACCCATACCACACCATTACTTATGCCACTCGTAGAAAAAATGCAACAGGGACCGAAAACATTTACGATGGACAAATTTCTCTTGACAATATGTATACATTACCAAGTGAATTTTCCTTCTTGCTAATATTCTTTCAACAATTATCTATTTCTAAGGATGGAAAAATAGATTATCGAAGGAAAGTATAAAAGCGTAAATTTAATTGCGTCAAAATATAGCGAGGGAAATATTCCCGAGGGATATATCCCTTGGGAATAGTCTCATTAACGACAAAAGAAATGCCAAGAGAACATTAATTGTCGAGAGAACATGATCCTTTGGCAATGTTCCCTTGGCATTTATTTTGTCGCTAATGCGACTATTGCCAAGGGATATATCCATCGACAATATTTTTCTCGTTATATTTTGGCCCAATTAAATTTGCGTTTTTAATACTTTCCTTCGTTAGTTTATTCTTTCGCCCTTAAAAATTGATAATTGCCGAAAGAATATTAGCAAAAGTCAAAATTCACTTGGTAATTTACACATTGCCGAGAGAAATTTGTCACTCGTAAATGTTTTCTCTCGCTATTGCATTTTTTTCTACTAGTGTGCCTTGAAGAGGAATTCGATCATGCTCCTGGCTTTCTTGAATTGAAAAATGTAGTGTCTTCTTTAGTTTTTTTTAATATATATATATATATATATATATATATATATATATATAAACTAGCATTGTACCCGCGCTACGTGCGGGGATAGCATGAATCAAGGAAAATGAGACGATAAAGTGGTTTTCAAGTAAAAATTTTAATTCTATTTAGTCCCTCGTACTCTCAACTTATCTTGGTTATACTCAATGATTAATACATACTTAAGAGACTATAAGTTATATTTTTTTATTTTAAATTAGAATTAAGAATGTGTTTCTTTGTTTCTCTGAATTGAAAAGACATGCAAGGCATTAATGGATGATAGCATAATAAGGTACATGATATTTATTTAACCTAGGCATATAAAATGTGAAAGCATAAAAATATTTTAAGGAAATGCATATTATTAGTCATCCATTTCATTGAAATAAACGTATAATATAAGCAAAAATTCATGTCCTAAGTATTGATAAAGTACACCACCATATCCGTATTACATAAAAAAAATAAAACAACGCTAAATAACAAACTGAAAAAAAACTTACAATCTCACAGCGGCCTAATATAACGGAATACTTGGAAAATGAATAAAGTGATCTTATATAGGAGAGTAAGAGTTCAAAAAGTAATAGCAAAATAAAATATTAATAAATATATCATTTTAGTTTGTTGATAAGGTGTTACTTTTTGAACTCTTACTCTTATCATAATGCACTCTGTATTTGAACGGTTTTCAATAAAGTAGATTTGACAAAACATAACTTGAATGATTTGATAGCATCTTAACTTGAGTAAATTAAATAAAAATATTTGAAAAGGATAATACTTGATGTTGTTTGGTGGTGAAGAACACAACAAAACATGAATGGCGTCAATATTTCCGATTTCAATGTTTTCTCCTGAGACTATTATCATTCAACAGCAAACTAAAACCGGTTACAATATGAAAATTATATTTAGCAACAAAAGGAGGTGTTGGTTTCTTACTTACAACAACGAACCATTACAAAGTGATCATAAATTTCAATATCCTACCCAGCAAATATGACACATACTTCTGAAACCTAAAAATTGAAGAAAAAAAACTTCGAAAACACAATCAGTTAAGAGATGGTAGTAATGCTTCCATTGGCATTAATTTCCAAAGAATTTGTAGCACTCGTCCATCCATCGGCAAAACTGACCACAAAATGCTCTCGGAAGTCAATCATTATCAATCCGGTAGCTATCACTTTTTGCCTTCACAACCCTTCCACAGAGCTTATCCTTGCAGGGAGATCTCGGTTCCATCTTCAACATCATCCTCGTCCAACTTTTATTCGTAATCTGCAAAGTATCTCTTTTGCATCTGTCTACTATCGGATTGCCCGATCTCGTGCACTTTTTAACTTCATGACCAGCGCATAAAAGATGGTCGCAAGAAACCTTGTTCAGAATTTCCATGGCGTGTGCCCGTGTATATGCATCAAAAAACAGTATGATCCCGACCACGTATGCCGCTGCAAATGAACCACCAGTCATAGCTGTCTTGAGATGCTCCATACCCAAAGTCATCCTTCCTAAATTGTATATCTCTTCCTATAGGTTTAAAGAAAAACCCAACATCGATGAATTAGACAATATATATATATATATATATATATATATATATATATATATATATATATATATATATGAAGATATGTATTAAATCAAATTATTTACCAGTCCAAGAATAAAGGTGGCATCAAGATTGCCGCTATTTGCACAGTTTCGAAGCAAAATTATACTTGCATATTTTTTCCACGAATACATCCTCAAGTACTCCTTAATCATCGAGATTGAACGCCCGACCATCTTATCTTTGGAGACCCGACAAAAACTCTTACATCTAAAATGCATACAAAACAATATTAGATAATTTATATGTTGGTTCTGAAATTATAAAAAGTAATAAATGCTTACGTTGCACGTAAGTTTTTAATATCATCGAAAGAAGCCAAGGACTTGGAGATGACTTGCATAGCTATTTCGATGAGCATATCTTGTGGGAGAGAGGTCACGGTCGACGTCTTACTTTTTTTATGGCTTATCTTCATTACCGACGGACTAAGCTTAAGCTTCATCATAGACAACTTGAGTACTTGAAATAGTCAGGCACAAGTGTTTGTGGATAATTTATTCATTTTTTAATTGATCGAACTTGCAATTTTTTTCCTCAAATGTTAGGAATATTTTTGATAGATCATAATGTTTTTCTAGAAATATTTTGCTCTAATATCCATCAATATCGCCACTTTCCAAAAGGTAGACTTAGTTTTTTTTTTTTATAAACTGGTTTTAACAGACTAGTCAGACATAACAGAATATATCCAATAGATGCAACTTTAACTCCAAAAGCTTGGCAGAACAGGTAACAAACTACTACAAAAAATTGATGTATAACAGGCGTATGTGAATATACCTTTGGTCTACAAATCAACCTTGATTTTACCAACTATTAAAAATCAATGCATGTTCATTGATATTCACTCAAGCAAAAGCCTTAAAAATTGAGAGGGAAAGAATGAGTCCGGTGATGTTGGAGGAGAGGTAGGCGACATCGCGGCGGGTACGGGGTCGCAATTGCAGGCGAAAGGGTTTGGAAAGATGAGAAGGTTTTTTAATATTAATTCATCGATATAGTCAGAAGTATTTTTTAAGATATTAATTCATCGATGGGTAATAGAGAGAAGATCAATGGGGCTATTTCAGCAAGTTAAACCAAATACAATAATAATTCAAACATCTAAATGCTTTCTTCTGTGGTTTCGACCTGATATTCAATCTCATCCTTGGCAGATTCGAGAGGTCCATCTTTGCTTGAGTGAAGACGTTTCCAGGAATTGCATAGTGGGGAAAGGAGCAGCTGCATCTGGCCCTATGAGCTTCAGCTGCTAGCAGATCAACATCTCCATTATTTTCTGTACACCCGTGCATAAAGATAGCACTTGTTTTCTTATACACGGAAAGAAGAAGAATACTTTGGCTTAATTCTCAAAAACTTAAAAAAAAACCTAGGGCCGTAGCAAAGTAACTACCTAATTCTTTGATGATTACACAAAAAACTACCAAAGTGGATGGACATCCTTAAACTTTCTTAAATTAGTTTGGTATCTTATTTAATATTTAGTAAACAAGTTTGGTGGTCTATTAAATATTTATTAAACAATTTTGGTAGTTTGTTGAACCAAACAAGTTTGGTAGTTTATTGTTTATTAATTTTACAAGTTTCCATACACTTGATAGTTTTCTGTAATTTTAAAAGAATTTGGTAATTATTTGCCACAACCCTTAAGTTTTTTGTAGTTTTTGGGAATTAATTAAACCTAATATTTTTCATACTGGGATGGTAGAATCCATGCAGGTTGTATGGATAAAAAATGGACATGATATCCATTATATAGGGAATTGCATTCTTTGCCTCACCTTATGGCCAATAAGAGTCTTAGATGATATGGATACCACCATATGGGTTGGAAAAGTATTTCTAAAAGAATAGCTTGCACTAGGTAATGTAAAGTCCAAGGGTTCTTTGTTATTTAGGCAATCAATGATGATGTTATAGTCTAATTCTACCATTGTTCCTTAGATCTTAATAGGGTAATGTTACCAGAGTCCATCAAGTATTACCCTTCATTTTGCTTCAAGTATTCCCATAAAACAATCTTGATACAAATTCTATTTTGCCAGAGCTATCCCCTAGGACTGCTCCCTCAAAAGCAAGTTTGCTGTGTATATTTCGTGCACCATCAATGTTGAGTATATTGAAATTGTTGGGAGGTCTTGACCAATTTTGTGAGAGCAAGTCTCTGATAGGGCTTTTCAACTGTTATCAAATCAAATATCCCCAAATTTAACAGAATATCAGGCTGTGGGTTGTAAAATATGTATAATTTGTTCGCCCTAGCAATTTTTCTGATAACTGGCATAACCTGAAACCAGAGTGATATAAAAGGGACGGAAACTCCTTGATATCTTGATTTGCAAATGGCTTCCTATATATTCCTACAGATAAGATAATGTGAGGTATCCATGTAGCAATTTCTGCAATATAGCTTCTCTGATGCAAAAAGTAGAAAGTTTCATTCGATAATGCGGTTCTCTCTTCTTTCTTTCATGTTGACACAAAAAATTTGAACTCTAGTAAAAGAATCCCAAATGTACCATTCACGGATATCTTTCGACTCGGATACCCCCTAAATACGATACCTCTAGAAATGCGGTATCTCTAATTGACCAAAATCAAAGCGGATATCCGCTTTGATCAAGCGGTTGCGGGTATTTCTAAAAGGATCCCTCCCTCGTTATTCAACAATAGAGAAAATTCTCAACTTTGTTTTACAGGTTTGGAGACCTGAAGGCTTTTTTTGTTCTCATCTTCAATAACAACAACAAGACAAAAGAAAAAGGAAAAACATGGTGATTTTGATGAAGGCTTTTTTTTAATTTTTTTTCCTATTTCTTATTTCTAATAGGGATCTCCATATGAGACTATTTAGGGTTGAGAATTTGGAGGAACTCTATTAATTCCAATAAATTAAGAACTCCCTGATAGATTTAAGATATGATTAATTTCATTTTCTTTAACAGACCGAGAATACGAAAGTATTTCTTTTTGAAAAATAGGGGAGACCCTATTTTTCCACACATATAAGAATATAGACATTAAAATCTATGTTTCTTTATAAATAAAACTTAAAAATATAAAAGAAGACTCTATCCAAATTTTAATAAATTCAAAGCAGATTTTCAGATTGAATTTGCCTACTCGACACATCTGAGCAAAACAGTCATAATTCTCATCTGAGAGTATCAAATTATGATCCTTTCGAAAAAAATCGTATGAAAGCTAACTCGATAAGTTTTGAAATGAGACTATACATGAAGACAAATGGTTATGAAATAATAGAGTTCGGATATCTCAAAAGATATCTGCAGATTCGCGAATTGAATTTGCCAGCCCAGACACATCTTAGTAAAACGGCCATAACTCTCACTCAAGAGCACCAAATCGCGATTCATTCGAAGCATATGAAAGCTAATTCATTAAGCTTCACAACGAGACCATACATGGATATGAAAACTTAAAAATTTATGTTCTTTAGTGAACTTTGAACATAGAGTAAAATTCTATGTTCTTTTCAAAACTTATGTAAGCTGGGACCTTTCAAACATTGCGAGTATCTTAAAGAATACCTAATGGATATCATAAAATACTCCCATCGGGTATCTAAAAGATATCCATATGAACATCCACAAATATAAATAAGGAGTAGCTATCTCCATGAAAGATATCCGTTGCGGGTATCTTAAAATAGACACTCGCAAATTCCAAAATGGAACGGATATCTCCATAAAGGATATCCGCTGCAAGTATATTAAAATAGATATTCGTAGACACCAAGATGGAGTGGATATCTCAAAAAAATATATATTCGCTGCCGATTCTCAAAAGAGATATCCGTGAATGCCAAGGAGGAGCGTATATCTATTTAGAAGATATCCGCATCCGCTCCATATATGGTTTAAACCCCATTTGAATTACAAAGGATCGCGTTTTTGCTTTGTTTGTCTAAGTGTGAGTCTCACAAGTGGAAATATCCATCTGACTTTAAATATAATATCAAATTTTGATATTAAGACGTTCCCTATTGGTTTGTAGCATATTTGTATTTCTCCTCTTTATTTGAACTCGAGATGTAAAGAAATGCATATATACCTATGTTGTAAACAATTGATGTGAATGAAATTTTCTTCGATGACTACTTTATGTTACAATAGGGTATAATTAACGGTAAATACTTACGCTTATCGGAAGTCGCGAACTCCAAAATCTTCTGGTCAAACTTTTAAACTTCAAACTTGTTTTGTTTAAACTCTACCTTTTCTTAATTATGTAATCATTAGAAGTCCTAAAGAAGGTAAACATTCCAGAGTCCTTTTCCAATCTATTTTCCACTTTGCCGTCAAAATTTCTACTTGTTCTTTTCCTCTATCCTTCCCTCCACATCTCCTCCGCCTTCTTTCCTTCACGTCAACCACCACCACCACTTCTACATCCATCGTCTCGTCCTTTCCTTCAAAAGTTGATTACGGTCGTTTTTGCCAAGCCGGTTACCTCCGTCATCTCTCTCTTTCTAGCTCTCTCATAGAAAAAAGATATTTGACGCAGCAAGAGGCAACATGGTCAAACACAAAACTTCGTTAACACTGTCATAGTATTTTAGCGTAACATAATTATTTTTTAAGAGTTATTTTTAGCTCAAAAATTGATAGTTGAGGGTATTTTAGTGTAATTTACCTTTTTGCTTAACTTTTGGGGCCATGTCAGGATATGGAGTTTGGTTAACTGTAGTTTTCTTTTAGGTGAAGGTAGGAGGTTTGCAAACTATGGCTTGCAAGTACCAAGCTTAAAAATCGGAGTTAACAAAACTGGAATCGGATTAGGGTTCGAGATAATTGTATAATTGCATCATTCCTAATTTTAGGACTAAAACAACTGCAATTATTTTAACTCCAAAATGGTTGCCAAATAAAACAAAGTTACACTACTACAATAAGGGATTGTCCCTGCGGCTACAGGAATACGTAGGGACAACTTTTTAATCCGTAGGTCTCCATGGTTGTCTCTACGGTGCCTTATGAATTAATTTAAAAATATTAAAACGTAATTTGTTATTTGGCCTTACGGAATCGCAAAAGAAATCCATATGGGTTATTTAAAAAAAAATAAAGCCTAGAAATTTCATCGTTCCCAAAATTTTCCATCGCTCTCACTCGTCTCCTGCGCGCGCCTCATCGCCACCGCACTCCCGCGTGCGTCTCGTCATCGCCGAGTTCATCGTCGACTTCCTCGTCGACGGTAGAACTCTCTCGTCGCCGATCTTCCCCTTGCGTCATCGATAGACCATCTCCGGTCTCCTCCACCTCGAGACAGTAGAATCGCCGGCCAAAAAGGTTAGTCAATTTCATTTTTTAACTTCTAATTATGTTTTTATTTGTGTTATTATTGATTATTGGGTTGCTACTAGGGCTTAGAGTTACGGTTCGGTCTAGGGTTTGGGCTAGGATTAGGGTTCAGTTAGGGTTAGGGTTAGGGTTCGGTTCAGGAATAGGGTTAGGGTTAGGGTTCAGTTTATGGTTAGGGTTCGTTTCAGGATTAGGGTTAGGGTTAATTAGTTAGGGTTAGTGTTAGGGTTAGGGTTCGTTTCAGGATTAGGGTTAGGGTTAATTAGTTAGAGTTAGCGTTAGGGTTAGGGTTCAGTTTAGGGTTAGGGTTCGGTTCAGGGTTAGGGTTAGGGTTCGGTTCAGGGTTAGGGTTAGGGTTAATTAGTTAGAGTTAGGGTTAGGGTTAGGGTTCAGTTTAGGGTTAGGGTTCGGTTCAGGATTAGGGTTAGGGTTAGGGTTAATTAGGTAGGGTTAGGGTTAGGGTTAGTTTGGGTTAATTAGGTAAAATAGGGTTAGTGATGATTAGGGCTAGGGTTTGGGTTAATTAGATTAATCAGGGTTAATTTTAGTTTGGGTTAATTAGGTAAAATAGAGTGTATTTGTGTTAGGGTGTTAATTAGGGTTAATTAGTGATAATTTGAAGGGTTAGGGTGTTGATTAGGGTTAATTTGGGTTAATTATGTTAATTTGGGTTAATTGGGTTAAGTTTGGGTTAATTAGGGATAATTTGTGTTAGGGTGACGATTAGGGTTAATTGGGGTTAATTAGGTTAATTTGGGTTAATTTGGGTTAGGGTTTAGGATGCACTAGTTTCTTCAGTAAGATACTCGATGATAACGTAAACGTACAATTTTACCATAAACGCAAGAAAAATTTACCCTAACTTAAAACTTCGAAATCTTAATAACGAAACGTAAACGTAAAATCTATTCATGTTAAATGTTCAAGTTAAAACCAATATATGATACTCGATGATAATATGAAACTTTCATATTCTCATCGATACTCATATGTGAAAATCAAAGCGCGACTTAGTCCCCGTCTATCAGTTAACATACGTTCGATATTCGTCGTGACATAGAACTATACTAAAGTTGTTAAATATCGGACGGTATAGTTCGGTACCAACAACCGTCGTGTAGTCTATATGACGAGAAGATTCAATCGTATGATAACCGATAGATTTTTCCAGTGTGGACAAGTTAGGAATGTATAAAGCAAACAATTGCATTCACTTGTGTTTTCATTCGTTTTGAGTTATTTTGTCGGTACTTTTCCGCTGGTTCTCCGTGTACAAAGATAGATTAGATATTCATTTCAACATTGTTTCACAGTATTGAAATGATTATCTATTCTATTACAGTGTACTCGAGAATAGCGGGGAGGTGCTGCTGAAATTTACTCGAAACGGTTGAAAGCACAAGCGAATGGGTGTCTGCTCTATACATTATTAATGGGATAGAAGCCTTACCTCCGATAGCCGAAACACACACATACAACACGAATGCACAACAAACGCATACACAAAGCACATACACACTAACAACCCTACACTTAAGTGAAATCATAAATTGAAATACAGATATACAGAATACAACTCATACTTGGGTATCTTCAAATCTAACTTTGTTTATCGATAATTTATTCTTTTCAACGACAAACGCACACACAAAGCACATACACGGATTTTCTTCTTTGTCAGTAACCATCCCGTTCTTAGATTTCTCAATATAGTCATCATAACCTATAATTTATATGTTATACAGTTTAACATGGCCCATGAGTACATCAGAGTTAAGGACTGGATGTATGTGGATTGGCAACAACGTATGCAACCTAAGTTTGCCGCAGGAGTTGCTGCTTTCATTGAATTTGCACGTGCACATAATAAGATCGTGTTAGAGAAAATTTTCTGCCCGTGCGATAGATGTGGGAATAAGTACCGGCAGAAGGTAGAATTCGTAGAGCTTCATATCGTTAAATATGGTTTTACTAGACTTTATACAACTTGGCTATATCACGGGGAAGGAGAAGAAGAAGACAGTAATGCGGCAGAAGAAGAAGGAGAAAACGGTAATGTGGTTGTTTCCCCAATCAGAGCAAGGCTCTGTTTAAATTTCAAAAAAAAATTCAAATTTTGAATTTTGAAGCAACGCTTCAAATACCAAGCGCAGCGCGCAGCGCGCCATGTGTCAGAAGTTGATACGACAGCGCAACGCCCAAGGCGGTGCGTCCAATCAGAGCAGGGCTCTTTTAAAAACTAAAAGTAAAAGAAACAACCTTCAGTTGCGCAAGCGCTGCGCGACACGCGTCTGCGCAGTTGCGCATACGCTGCGCTGCGCGACACGCGTCTGCGCAAGCGCAGCGCTGCGCGACACGTGTCTGCGCAGCTGCGCAAGCGCTGCTTTGCGCGACACGTGTCTGCGCAGCTGCGCGACACGTGTCTGTGCAGTTGCGCAAGCGCAGCTGCGTAAGTGCTGCTCTGACACGTGTCTGCGCAGTTGCGCAAGAACGTGTCTGCGCAGTTGCGCAAGCACAGCTGCGCAAGCGTTTTACTGCGCGACACGTGTCTGCGCAGCTGCGCAAGCGCAGCACTGCGCGACACGTGTCTGCGCAGTTGCGCAAGAGCAGCTGTGCGACACGTGTCACGCGCTAAGGGAGTTGCGCAAAACAGAATAAATATTTACTGTTCTTGTTAAAAACAAGAAGATTTCCTTCTGTAAAACAGAGACCTTTGGATCAAAGATCCAACGGTGGGGAAAATTCCCCAAATCACTCAGAGAAAGATCTTTTTAACAAATTTAACTAATTTATGGGCACTATAAAAGGGATCCCAGACCTCAATTCAAGGGTATCAACATTTTTAAAAAAAGAGAGAAAGAGAACTCTGAAAAACTCCTCAAGAATAAAAAAGGTAAAAACCTTTGAAAGAAGAGAGATTTCTCTTATAAACAGATCAGTGATCTAAGAACAAGATCATGGATCTTCAATAAATAAATAAACAAATAAAATAAAAATAAAAATAGTGCCTTGCACTTGTTATGAACCTTTGGTTCTCTGAAACAAGGAAAAACTTGTTTAGATCAAGGGATCAAAAAGTGCTTTGCACTTCTGTTTTGAATCTAAAAAGATTCTTAGTGCTTTACACAAATGCAGTGCATTACTTAAAGGGCCAGGCCCAAGTCAAAAGGACCTAACATGCCTAAATAAATTGCAAAGCAATAAAAGGGCAGATCCCCATTTAAATTGACACTCTGTTTGAGCAAAACCCAAAATAAATAAACAGCTATGGCACAGATCTAACAGACCAACAACAAATAAAAGTGCTTCCAATTGGACTTAGCCCAATCGCGGCCATAAGTCCTTAAATTAAATCGACTGAGCAAAATTGTTCTCCTAAATCAATCTACATCCGGTTCGAGGGTACATCTCCGAAATCCTTTGACATCCATCGTTGTAATTCCTCAACGACGTCAAAGAGATAACGGGTCCCAACGACCACATATCAATGGACCGAAACGTCCTTAAACTAATGTTGGACCGAAACGTCCTTAAATTAATGTTGGACCGAAACGTCCTTAAACTAATATCGGACCGAATGGTCCCTAAACTAATATCGGACCGAAACGTCCCTAAACTAATAACGGACCACCACATCTTTAAACTGGAATATGGACCACCACGTCCTTAAACTGGAATATGGACCACCACGTCCCTAAACTGGAGCACGGACCGCAACATCCTTAAACTATCTATGGACCACTATGTCCCTAAACTGGAACAATAGAGCCTCCAAATGTTCTTTTGCCGGATCTAAACGATCCCGTTAAGTCGACCTTAGTCCCAAACTGGACTAACGTATCCTTAACAACCGTTTAAGTTGATCTTAGCCTCAAATATGGCTAACGTATCCTTAAACATTCAAACGGACTATAAAACTCTAAATCAACCTTGGTTCAAGGGTACATCTCTGAACTCCTCTGACATCTACCGTTGTAATCCTTCAACGACGTTAGAGAGATGACGAGTCCCGATGGCCAGATATTAAATCGATTATCACGTCAAGTTGATCTTAGTCCAAAACAGAACTAACGTATCCTTGACAAACGTTTAAGTTGAACTTTAGCCGCAACGCGACTAATGCATCCTTAAACTAAAAACACCAAACCCAAATCTAAGTAAATACGGATTTGGACTAATCCACGTCCTACGGGCGACGGCATTACTCAGTCTCTGTATACAATCCACGGGCAACCACAAACAAAACAAACACACACGACACGAAGTGAAATTCTGGAGAAGGAGAAAGTTGTTACCGCAATGCGGTAGCGTAATTAACTGCGGGGGCTTGCGCCTGCAGGGAAGAGCGTCCCCACAATCAAAAACCCCTCACCCTGAGGGGGAATCTAACGAAGTCTGCTACATCGGCCGCATCCGTCTAAACCTTCGATACATGGTGCCATAAATCAACTTGGCATCTTCGGATTGGTAGACGGATAAAACCACATAGCATCTGCCCCGAATCTCAGGCAAGACGCAAAGTCTAGGCCGCCATTCGGAGGGGAACAGATTCTGGCACGCCCGGTACAAAGAAACAAAGGAAGAAGGTTAGGTTGACCATCAGAAGAGATAACAAATTTTTCTTATGAAAGAAAAGAGGATGGAACGTACCAACGCCTGCTAGAGCACGTTTCTCCTCCTCCTCTTGGAAGGTTTTCAAAGAGGCAGCAATAGCTTCTTCGGTAGAGACACCTGTTGAAAATGGGAAAAGTATTAGTCAAGAATAATGATAAAATAAATGCGATGAAATGATGAGGAAAGCGGCTAATGATCACCTGACTCCATGAGTTTGCTTAACATCGCTTCGAGCCTTGCTGATCGCTCAGAAGCTGTAATAGCTGCCGCCAAATTGGTGTCTGCAGGGTCTACCAAGAAGCCCTTATTGCTGCCATATTCACTTATTCCTTTAGTAAGAGGGGCCTCAGGCTCTAAATTGAGGATCGCGTCGAGAGAAAGGATCGACTTCTTCTTCTTCTGCCCGCCAGATTTAGATGCACCTGGAATTGATTTACGCTTGGCAGTCACCTTGGGGCGGCGGGTCCCAATATTCGCTCCCACGCCGGACTCTGGCGATATTACACTAACCGTCTTCGTAGGAACACGGGGCGCCTGTGGTGCATTCACCGTAGCAGACAACGGAAATCCACGCGGGGGGCTCAACACGCGTGGTCGGTCGACTCCGGCATCTTTCAACGGAGGAATGACCGGGATCCTTGGTTGCAAGGGGGCCTTGCGATCACCGCCAGGAGGCGCACCCCTACGGTCAACCAGTATATGCTTCTCCGTTAAGATAATTGGGCCCATCGCATGCGCATACCAAGCCACGTACGTGTTAAGCATCTTAGGGATACAGCTGGGTTCACTAATGAAGAAATAGGAGCCCGTGTTAAGCCGTATGAAATGGTGCATTGCATTCTTCATCCTCTCTCGGCTGACCACAGGCTTTTCCAAGAAAGCTTCCATCGGGATCCCTTGGTTGTAGCTCGATTGCTGAGCAAACCGGTGCGGGTTGTACTTCATGAAAAGTGCGGTCTCATTCTGCCTAAACACTAGATAGCCCGGCCGAATGGAGTAGAGGTGGAGGATTTCCTGAGCCTTCAATACGGAAGCCCCGTCCTTGAAATCATCGCGCAGTGGCACTACTGACTTAGTAGTCTCTGAGCCTATGGTTATAACCTTATCCACAAAGGAAATCTTCGCTCCGACCATATGTGGACGAAAGAGCAGCCCCCTAGACTCCCGTGGGGGTGCATTTGTATTCGGTCGTAATACAAATACGGGTATATTTATACTGTTTCGGGGTTATCCTGAAAGTCGTTTCAGGATCACTTTTGGAAGTTGCCAGTTTCCAGTTTTCTATCAGCCGTCTTTTAACATTCGGTTAAAGACGGATTTATCTTTTCTTGGATGAGGGTGAGTCATGCTTCTAGAAGTTTCTAGAAAGTGGTGACAAGGATTATGACTCATGCTTTGATTTCAATGATTCTTGTTTTTCTTAAGATATTTGTTCTTGATCTTTTGTTATGATAAGGATCATTGTTTATGGTCACCTCCATGATTGCCCCTACACTCACCCTCCTCCTTCTTTATAAGTGGCCGGCCCTCTCTCTCCTCCCTCACTCACTCACTTGATGTTTCATTTGCAAAAGATTATGATAGTTTTCGGTGTATGGAATTCAAAGCTCATTTCATTCCATCACCCGATTCCCTCGGCAACTTCATTAACCGATCGTCCACGGATTTGGACGAAGTGAGACAAAGTCATCTCCTCATTCTCTACATCATTCTTGGTCGTCTCTTTTAGCAAACTTGACGACCGAGTTGCCTCGAGTCAGAGGCGGGAGCCCGTTTAAAGAATCGTCGACGTGGTGCCACCTGGATGAGGAGATCGGAGATCGACGAGATCGGAGCAGCCGCAACGGAGCGTGGGATGATGGTTAAAGAACGAAGGACTCGGATCGTTCGGTATAACCTTTCTACACTCTTTACAGTTTGTTAATTTAGCAATAATGGCAGATCCGGGTTAAAGTATACGATAGCGCCAGTTAAAAAGTTTTTGTTCCGCATTTGGCGTCTGTAGACGGCCGGGGCGCTAGCGTAGACTTACACTTCGCCAGGGGTTCGTCCGCATAGGGGATTGGAGTTATGGGTTCAGACGGCGTGGCAAAACTGAAACTACGGCGACCCTGGATGATCTGGCTGTACCACCTCCCCCACAGGTGGAGTCTTCTGCACTCGGGGTCATGATCCTTAATAAGAGCGAGCGCCACCCGGTCCACTGGCGAATGAGGGAACCCTCCTTCCGAGCGAACAAAGGGGAAAGACAAGTTGTCAGACATGTTTCCTGTGGAAAGACAAAAATAACCGTTTAGTGTTCTAACGCTTGGCATTTTAAAATCCTACTCCACACTGTGATGCAGTGGGTAGGGGACCAAAGGGGGACCCACAAAATATGGATGACGGTGCATCATTTAATAAGACAATCCCATCATTAGATGAAACTGTCAATTCATGGAAAAAGATCCACAAAGAATATCCTCATTGATGGGAAATCCCTAGAGACAAGGAGAAAATCTCCTCTTTTAGAGCAAAGCATTGTCACAGAGTGACATTTGTCAAACTCTGGTCTCAGGGGAACAAGATTCCTCAAAAGAGCATAACTCTTTGGTAATAATGGAAAGATCCATCAAATTTTTTTAACACACTTAAAAGAATTAAAATTTTGGAATATTGAAAAATCCATGGAAACTTATGAAAAATTCTTCATTTTTTAGATCTAAAAAGATCTACATTTGATCGAAGAGCAAAGCTCTGTTCATGGGTTAAAACCCATGGACATGATCTTTGTAGATCTGTAAGTTTTTGAGAGCAAGGCTCTGGTGATGAAACTCTAAAGGGGTTTTTTCTTTAGATCAAAGATCTATTAGAGCAAGGCTCTGTTAATTAAATTTAATTTAATTTAAATTACCTAGAGTGATTCTAAGTTCTGAACTTTGAAGTTCTTGGGGAAAAAACAAGAGCAAGGCTCTGAAAATTCTTAGGCAAGAGCAAGGCTCTGAGAATCAAAATTCTTAAAAGTTGTAAGAATTTTCTAAGGACCAAGGGTCCTATTTATAGGCGCCTGTGCCCCTTCAACTTATCAGTTGATCCAAAGACTGAGGTTTTGCCACCGCTGCACTCACGTGCGCGCCACGTGAGCGCAACGGTGGGGGGGGCATTTGTTTCCCCAATCAGAGCAAGGCTCTGTTTAAATTTCACAAAAAAAATTCAAATTTTGAATTTTGAAGCAACGCTTCAAATACCGTGCGCAGCGCGCCACGTGTCAGAAGATGATACGACAGCGCAACGCCCAAGGCGGTGCGTCCAATCAGAGCAGGGCTCTTTTAAAAAGTAAAAGTAAAAGAAACAACTTTCAGCTGCGCAAGCGCTGTGCTGCGCGACACGCAGCTGCGCAGCTGCGCAAGCGCTGCGCGACACGTGTCTGCGCAGCTGCGCAAGCGCTGCGCTGCGCGACACGCGTCTGCGCAGCTGCGCAAGCGCTGCTCTGACACGTGTCTGTGCAGTTGCGCAAGCACAGCTGAGCAAGCGCTGCGCTGCGCGACACGTGTCTCGCAGTTGCGCAAGAGCAGCTGCGCTACGCGACACGTGTCACGCGCTAAGGGAGTTGCGCAAAACAGAATAAATCTTTTCTGTTCTTATTAAAAACAAGAAGATTTCCTTCTGTAAAACAGAGACCTTTGGATCAAAGATCCAACGGTGGGGAAAATTTCCCAAATCACTCAGAGAAAGATCTTTTTAACAAATTTAACTAATTTATGGGCACTATAAAAGGGACCCCAGACCTCAATTCAAGGGCATCAACATTTTTAAAAAAAAGAGAGAAAGAGGACTCTGAAGAACTCCTCAAGAATAAAAAAGGTAAAAACCTTTGAAAGAAGAGAGATTTCTCTTATGAACAGATCAGTGATCTAAGAACAAGATCATGGATCTTCAATAAATAAATAAACAATTAAAATAAAAATAAAAATAGTGCCTTGCACTTGTTATGAACCTTTGGTTCTCTGAAACAAGGAAAAACTTGTTTAGATCAAGGGATCAAAAAGTGCTTTGCACTTCTGTTTTGAATCTAAAAAGATTCTTAGTGCTTTGCACAAATGCTGTGCATTACTTAAAGGGCCAAGCCCAAATCAAAAGGACCTAACAGGCCTAAATAAATTGCAAAGCAATAAAAGGGCAAAGCCCCATTTAAATTGACACTCTGTTTGAGCAAAGCCCAAAATAAATAAACAGCCATGGCACAGATCTAACAGACCAACAACAAATAAAAGTGCTTCCAATTGGACTTAGCCCATTCGCGGCCATAAGTCCTTAAATTAAATCGACTGAGCAAAATTGTTCTCCTAAATCAATCTACATCCGGTTCGAGGGTATATCTCCGAAATCCTTTGACATCCATCGTTGTAATTCCTCAACGACGTCAAAGAGATGACGGGTCCCAACGACCACATATCAATGGACCGAAACGTCCTTAAACTAATATCGGACCGAAACGTCCTTAAACTAATATCGGACCGAAACGTCCTTAAACTAATATCGGACCGAAACGTCCCTAAACTAATAACGGACCACCACCTCTTTAAACTGGAATATGGACCACCACGTCCTTAAACTGGAATATGGACCACCACGTCCCTAAACTGGAGCATGGACCGCAACGTCCCTAAACTACCTATGGACCACTATGTCCCTAAACTGGAACAATAGAGCCTCCAAATGTTCTTTTACCGGATCTAAACGATCCCGTTAAGTCGACCTTAGTCCCAAACTGGACTAACGTATCCTTAACAACTGTTTAAGTTGATCTTAGCCTCAAATACGGCTAACGTATCCTTAAACATTCAAATGGACTATAAAACTCCAAATCAACCTTGGTTCAAGGGTACATCTCTGAACTCCTCTGACATCTACCGTTGTAATCCTTCAACGACGTTAGAGAGGTGACGAGTCCCGATGGCCAGATATTAAATCGATCATCACGTCAAGTTGATCTTAGTCCAAAACAGGACTAACGTATCCTTGACAAACGTTTAAGTTGATCTTTAGCCGCAACGCGACTAATACATCCTTAAACTAAAAACACCGAACCCAAATCTAAGTAAATACGGATTTGGACTAATCCACGTCCTACA
Organism: Agapanthus africanus; assembly: GCA_030015575.1. Lineage (NCBI taxonomy): Eukaryota > Viridiplantae > Streptophyta > Magnoliopsida > Asparagales > Amaryllidaceae > Agapanthus > Agapanthus africanus. Next base: position 474,803,711 of record CM057343.1, read on the forward strand.
GGCGACGGCATTACTCAGTCTCCGTATACAATCCACGGGCAACCACAAACAAAACAAACACACACGACACGAAGTGAAATTCTGGAGAAGGAGAAAGTTGTTACCGCGATGCGGTAGCGTAATTAACTGCAGGGGCTTGTGCCTGCAGGGAAGAGCGTCCCCACAATCAAAAACCCCTCACCCCGAGGGGGAATCTGACGAAGTCTGCTACATCGGCCGCATCCGTCTAAACCTCCGATACATGGTGCCATAAATCAACTTGGCATCTTCGGATTGGTAGACGGATAAAACCATATAGCATCTGCCCCGAATCTCAGGCAAGACGCAAAGTCTAGGCCGCCATTCGGAGGGAAACAGATTCTGGCACGCCCGGTACAAAGAAACAAAGGAAGAAGGTTAGGTTGACCATCAGAAGAGATAACAAATTTTTCTTATGAAAGAAAAGGGGGTGGAACGTACCAACGCCTGCTAGAGCACGTTTCTCCTCCTCCTCTTGGAAGGTTTTCAAAGAGGCAGCAATAGCTTCTTCGGTAGAGACACCTGTTGAAAATGGGAAAAGTATTAGTCAAGAATAATGATAAAATAAATACGATGAAATGATGAGGAAAACGGCTAATGATCACCTGACTCCATGAGTTTGCTTAACATCGCTTCGAGCCTTGCTGATCACTTAGAAGCTACAATAGCTGCCACCAAATTGGTGTCTGCAGGGTTTACCAAGAAGCCCTTATTGCTGCCATATTCATTTATTCCTTTGGTAAGAGGGGCCTCAGGCTCTAAATTGAGGATTGCGTCGAGAGAAAGGATCGACTTCTTCTTCTTCTGCCCGCCAGCTTTAGATGCACCTGGAATTGATTTACGCTTGGCAGTCACCTTTGGGCGGCGGGTCCCAATATCCGCTCCTACGCCGGACTCTGGCGATATTACACTAACCGTCTTCGTAGGAACACGGGGCGCCTGTGGTGCATTCACCGAAGCAGACAACGGCAATCCACGCGGGGGGCTCAACACGCGTGGTCGGTCGACTCCGGCATCTTTCAACGGAGGAATGACCGGGATCCTTGGTTGCAAGGGGGCCTTGCGATCACCGCCAGGAGGCGCACCCCTACGGTCAACCAGTATACGCTTCTCCGTTAAGATAATTAGGCCCATCGCATGCGCATACCAAGCCACGTACGTGTTAAGCATCTTAGGGACACAGCTGGGTTCACTAATGAAGAAATAGGAGCCCGTGTTAAGCCGTGTGAAATGGTGCATTGCATTCTTCATCCCCTCTCGGCTGACCACAGGCTTTTCCAAGAAAGCTTCCATCGGGATCCCTTGGTTGTAGCTCGATTGCTAAGCAAACCGGTGCGGGTTGTACCTCATGAAAAGTGCGGTCTCATTCTGCCTAAACACTAGATAGCCCGGCCGAATGGAGTAGAGGTGGAGGATTTCCCGAGCCTTCAATACGGAAGCCCCGTCCTTGAAATCATCGCGCAGTGGCACTACTGACTTAGTAGTCTCTGAGCCTATGGTTATAACCTTATCCACAAAGGAAATCTTCGCTCCGACCATATGTGGACGAAGGAGCAGCCCCCTAGACTCCCGTGGGGGTGCAAACACAATTGAAGCGCCGACCAGCCGCATGACTCTCGGGAGTCTGCATTTTTCAAAGAACGGAGGAATTTTATGGACACCGAACACCCTTTGCACGTGCATTTCCATCCAGGAGGTGAAATAGTGCGTCGGGAAGTTAGCAGGCTGCACCCCCGGCTCACTAGCGTCCGCCGCCACGCTAAGTCCTTTATAAAGGTAGGTCAGCCCGGCGATTCCTACCGATAACTGTAAACCAGCCACCATCCGATACGCTGGGTAAAAGACGGAGGGCCGCATGTGACGCGGGTGCATGGGGAGCGCAAAGCTGCATAGCCACAAACCCAAGAACCCAATAAAAAAGGTCTCCTCATCCATGCCCGGGACGGCGATTTCTGAGAAAGGGACGACGGCAGCGCCGGGGAGATAAAAATCCCTTTGATCATTCTCCGATACAGGTCGGCGGTCTAAGCCGAAACCGAAAGGGTCATCGAGCTGAGCAAACTTCTCACTCCGCTATGATAGGAGCTCCGGGCGAATGAAGCGGGCAATAAAATCTGCGAAACTGACGCCCCGGTCGCCCAATTCCAGATGGAGTCCTTCGTAGATCTCCAACATCTTCACCAGGCCCGAATACTGATGCTGGACGACGTTTTCCGGAGTTAGGTCAAACACCAGCGGCTTGGTGACAAAAACGTATTCGTCAGGAGGTAGCAACTCCTCGTAATGCTCCCCCCTCATCGGTAAACCCGAGAGCTCGGCAAACACCTCCAAGGAAATTGAGACCTCCCTATCCGCCATTAAGAAAGTGTTTGTGGGGATGTTCCATTGTTCGATGAAGGCCTTGATCCACCACGTTGGAGGAGAGGGATACTCGAAGAGCGAGACGTAGATGGCCGAATACAGCCCAATCTTCATTAGATGAGTCCTTTTCGACGATAAGATGTATCGGGCCCACTGCAAGTATCCGGCGGGCGGTCGCGGCACCAATCCAATATTATAGGCCTGTCCCCAAGGGCGTGCTTCACCCTGACAGATTCACCTTCCTAAAATATCTATTGCCGGCGGCGGCTGCACGGGAATAGCACCAATTGCGGGTTGGAGGAGGTCATCCGAATTCCAATTTTTAACCTCCACGGCATACTTCGCCGGGGGTTCGTCCGCATAGGGGATTGGAGTTATGGGTTCAGACGGCGTGGCAAAACTGAAACTGCGGCGACCCTGGATGATCTGGCTGTACCACCTCCCCCACAGGTGGAGTCTTCTGCACTCGGGGTCATGATCCTTAATAAGAGCGAGCGCCACCCGGTCCACTGGCGAATGAGGGAACCCTCCTTCCGAGCGAACAAAGGGGAAAGACAAGTTGTCAGACATGTTTCCTGTGGAAAGACAAAAATAACCGTTTAGTGTTCTAACGCTTGGCATTTTAAAATCCTACTCCACACTGTGATGCAGTGGGTAGGGGACCAAAGGGGGACCCACAAAATATGGATGACGGTGCATCATTTAATAAGACAATCCCATCATTAGATGAGACTGTCAATTCATGGAAAAAGATCCACAAAGAATATCCTCATTGATGGGAAATCCCTAGAGACAAGGAGAAAATCTCCTCTTTTAGAGCAAAGCTCTGTCACAGAGTGACATTTGTCAAACTCTGGTCTCAGGGGAACAAGATTCCTCAAAAGAGCATAGCTCTTTGGTAATAATGGAAAGATCCATCAAATTTTTTAAACACACTTAAAAGAATTAAAATTTTGGAATATTGAAAAATCTATGGAAACTTATGAAAAATTCTTCATTTTTCAGATCTAAAAAGATCTACATTTGATCGAAGAGCAAAGCTCTGTTCATGGGTTAAAACCCATGGACAAGATATCTGTAGATCTGTAAGTTTTTGAGAGCAAGGCTCTGGTGATGAAACTCTAAAGGGGTTTTTTCTTTAGATCAAAGATCTATAAGAGCAAGGCTCTGTTAATTAAATTTAATTTAATTTAAATTACCTAGAGTGATTATAAGTTCTGAACTTTGAAGTTCTTGGGGAAAAAACAGGAGCAAGGCTCTGAAAATTCTTAGGCAAGAGCAAGACTCTGAGAATCAAAATTCTTAAAAGTTGTAAGAATTTCTAAGGACCAAGGGTCCTATTTATAGGCACCTGCGCCCCTTCAACTTATCAGTTGATCCAAAGACTGAGGTTTTGCCACCGCCGCACTCACGTGCGCGCCACGTGAGCGCAACGGTGGGGGGGCATTTGTTTCCCCAATCAGAGCAAGGCTCTGTTTAAATTTCAAAAAAAAATTCAAATTTTGAATTTTGAAGCAACGCTTCAAATACCGTGCGCAGCGCACAACGCGCCACGTGTCAGAAGTTGATACGACAGCGCAACGCCCAAGGCGGTGCGTCCAATCAGAGCAGGGCTCTTTTAAAAACTAAAAGTAAAAGAAACAACTTTCAGTTGCGCAAGCGCTGTGCTGCACGACACTGTTCCCCTCCGAATGGCGGCCGAGACATGGGCGTCTCGCCTGAGATTCGGGGCAGATGCTAATTGGTGCTATCCGTCCACCTCTCCGAAGATGCCAAGTTGATTTATGGCACCGTGCATCGGAGGTTTAGACGGATGCGGCCGATATAGCAGACTTCGTCAGATTCCCCCTCGTTTGAAGGGTTTTTGATTGTGGGCACGCTCTTCCCTGCAGGCGCAAGCCCCTGCAGTTAATTACGCTACCGCATCGCGGTAACAACTTTCTCCTTCTCCAGATGGTCACTTCGTGTCGTGTGTGTTTATTTTATGTTTTGTTGCCCGTGGATTGTTTACGGAGACCGAGTTATGTCGTCGCCCGTAGGGCGTGGACTAGTCCAAATCCGTATTATCTTAGATTTGGGTTTGGGGGTTTGGTTTGAGGATACGCTAGCCATGCTTGAGGCTAAGATCAACTCAAACGTTTGTTAAGGATACGTTAGTCTAACTTAAGACTAAGATCAACTTAACGGGGTCATTTAGATCCGACAAAAGAGCGTTTGGGCTCTATTGTTCCAGTTTAGGGACATAGTGGTCCATTGCATGCATGGCCGTCGGGACCCGTCACCTCTCTGACGACGTTGAAGGATTACAACGACAGATGTCAGAGGAGTTCAGAGATGTACCCTTGAACCAAAGTTGATTGGAGGGATTCATAGTCGAGTCTGTTTGAAGGTTTAAGGATACGTTAGCCATATTTGAGGCTAAGATCAACTTAAACGGGATCGTTTAGATCCGGCAAAAGAGCATGCGTGGCTCTATTGTTCCAGTTTAGGGACATGGTGGTCCATTGCTAGTTTAAGGACATTGCGGTCCATGGGTAGTTTAAGGACGTTGCGGTCCATGAGTTTAAGGACTCCACAGTCCGTTGTTAGTTTTAAGACATCTCGGTCAAGGTTAAGGACGTCGTAGTCCATGGGTTTAAGGACCCCACAGTCCATTGTTAGTTTTAAGACATTTCGGTCAAGGTTAAGGACGTCGTAGTCCATGGGTTTAAGGACCCCACAGTCCATTGTTAGTTTTAAGACATCTCGGTCAAGGTTAAGGACGTCGTAGTCCATGGGTTTAAGGACCCCACAGTCCATTGTTAGTTTTAAGACATTTCGGTCAAGGTTAAGGACGTCGTAGTCCATGGGTTTAAGGACCCTACAGTCCATTGTTAGTTTTAAGACATCTCGGTCAAGGTTAAGGACGTCGTAGTCCATGGGTTTAAGGACCCTACAGTCCGTATCAATGTGTGGTCATCGGGACCCGTCACGTCTTTGAAGACGTTGAGGGATTACAACGCCGAGTATCAAAGGAGTGAAGAGATGTACCCTGGAACCGGAGTGGATTAAATAGTCTTTGGCCCAATTTGGGATCAAGACCAATTAATTATGTTATGAGCCCATTAGCCCAGTTAAGTCTGAATTGAGGACTTATGGCCATCTTGGGCTAAGTCCAATCAGGTCTGGAATATTGGCTTCCTGTTGGTCCATTGAAGGAGAGGCTTTGCCTCTGGCCATTTAGCCAATTGGACCAATGCCTAGTGTTAAACACTAAAGACCAATCAGTGTTTTAAACACCAGCAACAAGGCTTTCAGATTAGTGTTGAACACTAAAACAGACCAGTGTTAAACACTTGCAACAGAAATCCCAAACTAGTGTTGAACACTAAGGTAATCAGTGTTGAACACTGCAAGTAAAGTTTTTTTGCCTAGTGTTGAACATTAAGGCCAAACAATGTTTTAACACTGGATTCAGGGGTTCCAATTTAGTGTTTAAATACTAAGGCAAGAGGGGTCACGTGGCAACACGTGAGAGCGCCCTCCCTTCATTTGTTTTTCTGAGACTATTGCATCTTTTAGAGCATCACGTGCCATCACGTGACGGGCATTCAAGCGCTTGTATGTTAAAGCTTCTGTCAAGGGTCACGTGGGTCACGTGAGGCACTGCCTCAAAGGGTTTTTTGTAGATCTTTTGGGGGGGTCACGTGGTGACACGTGACCCTGCCTCTATGTATGTTGTTAATCTTTTTCAGGAATTAAATTCCTCGTAGGGTTAAACCCTGACAATAATTTCAGAGGAATTAAATTCCTACTTTCTTTTGAAGATTAATACTCTGGAATTAAATTCCTTATACATGTGAAGAACTGAATAGGGTTAAACCCTAATAAAAGATTTAAGGAATTAAACTCCCACCCTTTGTTAAAGAATTATGATTAAGGGAATTAAATTCCCATTGTTTCAACAGAACTAAGTTCTTAATTAAGGTTAAACCCTGTTTCTTTTTGTTCTGAAGGAATTAAATTCCCATAACACAGGGTCAAGCCCTGATTTTATTTTAAAGGAATTAAATTCCTATAGTTCTGTGAGAATTAAATTCTCGTGCTTCCGTTCCTTCTCTATGCTTTGGATCTGCATGGCAGGATCTCAACCCATTGAGAATTAAATTCTCAACTTCAAGGGGAGATGTGCACTTTACAGATCCTCCACCAGAGAGAGAAGGAATAAGTCCTTCTGTTAAACTTTGTTGAGAATTAAATTCTATTTTCTTTCAATGAAACCTTCCCTTTCTTATCTTGGGTTTTCTTTGCAGAAGATCCAAATTCCTCTAAAGTATCAAGGCTCTCTTCTTTTTTCTTCCCTCTGCACCTCTCTCTCTATTTTGTGTGTCTCTTGGCTCCTATTTATAGGAAAAGCAGCCGAGCCAATTAGTTTTTTGATGAATCTTTCATTTAGAAATTTGATTTGTATCCATCATTCGTTTTGGACCTTTGGATTATTAGGTGAATTTTATTCACCATTGGATTTTAAATCCAGAGATTCTCCTTTATTATTTCGGTTAGATTTTACGGGGAAATCTTTCCAAATTCCAGATTTTCCCATAGATAGATGATATTTAATCACCTTTAAATCTTTAATTTAATCGGTTGCTTTAGAAAGATTTAAGAGGTCTTTTCCCAGAATTTAATTCTGTTAACAAATAGGCTTTGAAGTCGGTCACGTGACCCTTGGTCACGTGTGGGCACGTGACCCCCTTGGAACGAGCCTTCCTCTTTCTTTTTGCGCTCTGTCTTCTGGTTGCTGCTTAACCGTCACGTGCCACCACGTGACCCCTGGTCACGTGTGAGCACGTGACCCTCGTCTGGGCTCTTTTTCTTGATCTAACCGGAGAACAAGTCTGCTGCTTTTGAGTATCACGTGCCAACACACGACCCCGGTCACGTGGGAGCACGTGACCTCTTCTGAAGCCTTTTTCTTGATTTGATCAGGGAACCGGTTTGCCTTTGAAGCCTCTTTTAATCGTCACGTGCCATCACGTGACCCGGGTCACGTGGGAACACGTGACCCTTTCTGAAGCCCTTTTCTTTGAAGTAATCGGGAAGCTGAATTTGCCTTGCTGATGCTTTTAGATGTCACGTGTCAACACGTGACTGCTAGTCACGTGTAAGCACGTGACCCTCTTCTGAAGCTTTTTCCATAAGCTTTCCTGATTTTAAATCAGGTTACAGACACGTGTCTGCGCAGTTGCGCAAACGCTGCACTGCGCGATACGTGTTTGCGCAGTTGCGCAAGCGCAGCTGCGCAAGCGCTGCGCTGACACGTGTCTGCGCAGCTGCGCAAGCATTTTACTGCGCGACACGTGTCTGCGCAGCTGCGCAAGCGCGGCTGCGCAAGGGCGACACGTGTCTGCGCAGTTGCGCAAGCGCGGCTGCGCAAGGACGACACGTGTCTGCGCAGTTGCGCAAGAGCAGCTGCGCAAGCGCTGCGCGACACGTGTCACGCGCTAAGGGAGTTGCGCAAAACAGAATAAATCTTTTCTGCTCTTGTTAAAAACAAGAAGATTTCCTTCTGTAAAACAGAGACCTTTGGATCAAAGATCCAACGGTGGGGAAAATTCCCCAAATCACTCAGAGAAAGATCTTTTTAACAAATTTAACTAATTTATGGGCACTATAAAAGGGACCCCAGACCTCAATTCAAGGGCATCAACATTTTTAAAAAAAAGAGAGAAAGAGGACTCTGAAGAACTCCTCAAGAATAAAAAAGGTAAAACCTTTGAAAGAATAGAGATTTCTCTTATGAACAGATCAGTGATCTAAGAACAAGATCATGGATCTTCAATAAATAAATAAACAAATAAAATAAAAATAAAAATAGTGCCTTGCACTTGTTATGAACCTTTGGTTCTCTGAAACAAGGAAAAACTTGTTTAGATCAAGGGATCAAAAAGTGCTTTGCACTTCTGTTTTGAATCTAAAAAGATTCTTAGTGCTTTGCACAAATGCTGTGCATTACTTAAAGGGCCAGGCCCAAGTCAAAAGGACCTAACAGGCCTAAATAAATTGCAAAGCAATAAAAGGGCAGAGCCCCATTTAAATTGACACTCTGTTTGAGCAAAGCCCAAAATAAATAAACAGCCATGGCACAGATCTAACAGACCAACAACAAATAAAAGTGCTTCCAATTGGACTTAGCCCAATCGCGGCCATAAGTCCTTAAATTAAATCGACTGAGCAAAATTGTTCTCCTAAATCAATCTACATCCGGTTCGAGGGTACATCTCCGAAATCCTTTGACATCCATCGTTGTAATTCCTCAATGACGTCAAAGAGATGACGGGTCCCAACTACCACATATCAATGGACCGAAACGTCCTTAAACTAATGTTGGACCGAAACGTCCTTAAACTAATATCGGACCACCACGTCTTTAAACTGGAATATGGACCACCACGTCCTTAAACTGGAATATGGACCACCACGTCCCTAAACTGGAGCATGGACCGCAACGTCCCTAAACTACCTATGGACCGCTATGTCCCTAAACTGGAACAATAGAGCCTCCAAATGTTCTTTTGCCGGATCTAAACGATCCCGTTAAGTCGGCCTTAGTCCCAAACTGGACTAACGTATCCTTAACAACCGTTTAAGTTGATCTTAGCCTCAAATACGGCTAACGTATCCTTAAACATTCAAACGGACTATAAAACTCCAAATCAACCTTGGTTCAAGGGTACATCTCTGAACTCCTCTAACATCTGCCGTTGTAATCCTTCAACGACGTTAGAGAGGTGACGAGTCCCGATGGCCAGATATTAAATCGATCATCACGTCAAGTTGATCTTAGTCCAAAACAGGACTAACGTATTCTTGACAAACGTTTAAGTTGATCTTTAGCCGCAACGCGACTAATGCATCCTTAAACTAAAAACACCAAACCCAAATCTAAGTAAATACGGATTTGGACTAATCCACGTCCTACGGGCGACGGCATTAATCAGTCTCCGTATACAATCCACGGGCAACCACAAACAAAACAAACACACACGACACGAAGTGAAATTCTGGAGAAGGAGAAAGTTGTTACCGCGATGCGGTAGCGTAATTAACTGCAGGGGCTTGCGCCTGCAGGGAAGAGCGTCCCCACAATCAAAAAACCCTCACCCTGAGGGGGAATCTGACGAAGTCTGCTACATCGGCCGCATCTATCTAAACCTCCGATACATGGTGCCGTAAATCAACTTGGCATCTTCGGAGAGGTAGACGGATAAAACCACATAGCATCTGCCCCGAATCTCAGGCAAGACGCAAAGTCTAGGCCGCCATTCGGAGGGGAACAGTGGCAGAAGAAGAAAACGGTAACTTCTTTTCAGGAGAAGAAATGGAGGATATGGTAGAGACTGCCCTAGATGATAGTATTCGTACCGAAGATGACATTCCTTCCGATCAAGGACCGCATGCGGATAAGTATGAAAAGTTCATAATGATACTAGAAAACTAATTTATGAGAATGCAAAGTATTCCACCCTCTCATGGTTCGTCCAACTTTTACAGATTAAGTGCCTAAATGGATGGAGAAACAAGTCATTCACAATACTTCTGAAGTTATTGAAAGATTCTATGTCCCCGGAAAATAACGTGCCCAACAGCTGGTACGGAGACCAAAAGATGATGTATGATTTGGGTCTGAAGTGTGAGAAGATTCAAGCATTTCCTAAAAATTGCGTGTTGTACCGGAAATAGAATTCAGATTTGAAAGAGTGTCCAACATCCAGAGAGGCCAGGTATAAGCCGAAAGATTCTGATAAGAAGCCCGATATACCTGTCAAGATAGCACGATACTTTCCCATAACACAGAGGCTGCAGAGGCTATTCAGGTGCAAGAAAACAGCCGGGGCAATGATTTAGCATCACCATGCTCCTCTAAGTGAAGATAGAAAAATGAGTCATCCAAAAGATTCACCGGCATGGAAAGTGTCACGCCCCGCTTCCCGGTGTACGGTGGAGGGGACGCGACTGGGCCGCTACGTATTTACTGTGAAGTAAATACGCTAAGCGTATCTAAGCAATATAAAAAAATAAAGCACAAGAGACAAGATATAATAAAAACAACAACTTTATTTATTAATATTCTTTTGAACAATGCATGAAAAGTAAATACAACTGAAATAAAAGTGATGCCTAAACAATGGCATAACAGGAACTGAAAAGTACTGAATGGAAAGTGTACAATGACTAGAGCTTGGGGTCTTCACTGAGCTGGTCCAAGTCTTCAACAGTGGGCTCGATCTCTGAAGTGTCCAGATCACCTGATGACATTCAAAGAAGAAAGAAATAGAATGTCGTCAGCGAACGGGTCGCTCGGTAAGTCCCAAAGATAAGGGAGAAATAAATAGAGAGTAAGAGAGAGAGAGAGAGTAACTATTAATGTTGTATTATATTGTTGTAATGTTGTATTAACGTTCTTGTTTGTAGCTTGGTACAGAAGAATGCTAGTGTATACGAGAGGGGTCTCAGTATGCTAGAGACCAGGGCAAACGGAATATAGAGTACAAGGCTCCGTTAGAAGGCCCGGAACAACGGCAATTGGATTCATGTTAGGTGTCTTGAATCTTGCAGTCTCGTGCCACTTTTAACACCTTCCGTACCAATCTACCCCTTAAACCCTGTAGTATTTTGATTGTATTATTGTATTGTATTGGATAGATTGTATAGTTGAATGACTGACCAAAACCATGATATCAGTAAACGGATGTAACTGTATAATCATGTAAATCGAAATATCTGGAGAATCATGTAAATGGATGTATATCCATGGTTCGGTTCGGTCAATGTAGATTGAATGTATTGAATAGATTGAATATAGGGATTCATGTTGAATCAGAATATTATAGATTGTAAATTGTAGACTATAGATTGTAGATTGTACTGAATCATATTCAAGTCATATTATAATGAAACTCAAAGTAAATTGAAGTCCTGATTATTTTGATGTTATCGGTAACCGCTGCACATGGACGGCAGGATTTGTGTCTTTTTTCAAAGACGATTACCATATTGATAACACCATTATTAAGTTGTCTATCTTAAATAGGCAGGAACCCACTTCTCCGGCTCCCTGAGGCTCAAGAGATTGGTCCCGCTTAAACCTATGTTTACTAGGGTTCTTAGGGTAATTTATAGAACTTGAGGGGGTTTTATGTAAAAATACTTTATATACTTTTCAAAATACACCCAAGTATTTATTATTCGTCTTTAGAGTTGTAATGAATGTACATTTTATATTGTGATATTTCTAGTGGAATTATCCTAATTTCATAATAAATGGTATTTATTTGTAATATTGATTTGTATGGAATTCATGGTATTTTAGTGTAAAATGATTCCTGTGATTTTTGAAAAGAGTTGGAATATTTATAATAATTCAAAATAATATTTTAATGTTACATATACATATATTTATATGAAAATAATTTTTAATATATATATATATATATATATTCTAGAAATCTCGTTTTTCTTAAGGTGTCGTATTTTAAATCTTTCGAGACCGAATGCTCCTTGCGGAGGTCTGCATCTCGCACTACTAAGCCCAAGGATGTGCGATAATCCGCACCATCCCGAACGGGTTCCCCAAAACGGGTTGTAGCGGTGCTTTACAAAGATTTGTATAAATACTAAATCCTTTAGAAAACGGTTTTATTAAGTAAATGGTATTTATTTGTAAAGATGTAGATTTCCTGTATTCTATGTTCTAGGGTCTCATAAGTCAACTAGACTGCCCCTAACTGGTCCAAAACGACAAGTTGTGAGATATCTCTCAAATCACCTCTTCACCGCCAATTGTGGCCAGGTAAGTACAACTGAAGAAAGGAGGGATCCGCTCACGAATCACCGTGAGACGGGCCTTTTAAAGTTACCTTCCTCACTTGTCTAGCCTAGACACCACAAAGTCAGGTTTAGATAAATGACTGAATGCCCACAACCTTCCTCTGTCCTAATGAGTGCGACAATCTTTAATTGGCTGAGTCTAGATATTTTTATTATTAACTCAAAGGTTATTTATTTGTAAAGATGTATTAATACCAAATCTTTTAGAAATGGTTTTATTAAGTAAAGGGTATTTAAATGTTTGTTTTCCCGTATTCTAAGTTCTCGAGGGCATCGTGCTGTGTTGCATATGAGTGTGTGAGGAGGTGAGTCATTACCTCGTGGTCTACTTAAAGGTATAGCAAGTTTAATGGAGTTAAATATAGAATTGAAGCAATGTGGTATTTAAATGAAAAATACGATAAATTGAAATAGCCATCATTTTATGAAATGAAACTTGATCAATTTGATTGGTTAGTGTTTAATAGTCAACATGAGAGAGTTTAAGCATAATTGTATTAACGAGAAGTGAAGTTTTATAAGAAAACTGAATCGGAAATCGGATTTGTTCCGATTCCGTCGGGTTTTGTAATTCCGTATTTTAGAAAAGAAAAGAGATGTAGAATTTGGGGACTTACGGTTTTGGACAATAACGAGAGTGAGATGAAAGAAGAGGAATCGCCGGTGCGTCGCCTCGTCGCCAAGAGCTCCTAGAATGATCGCCGGAAGTTCGCCCCGAATTTCGCCGTAGCTTCGCTTCGTGCTCATTTTCAAAGTACACAAGTTTTCTTGAGAATTTTTGAGAGTTGGCTCAGAGTTTGGGGTGAGAGGGTAGAGGGTAGGGGTGATAAATATAGGGTTAGGATAGGTGAAGAGTTTAAATTAAAAAAATGTAAAAATATATTAAAATTCATTAAAATATGGAGTAAATGGAGATTTCAAAGGTCTCTGGAACCGATCTGAGAAAATGAAGTGTGCAGGGGAGTAGGGGAGAGGAAAAGACACAAATTTGTAGTTGACGACTCGGCGGTCCGGCCCGAGTCGGCCGGTCCGCCGGCCGAGTGAAGGTGTTGGGAGGTGGGGAGTCTCAGGATGTAGGCTCTGGTGCATTTACATTTTGAGGCGTAGTGGGAAATTCTGGAGTTATCACGTGTTGACTGTTGGGCTTCTATAAAATTTAAAACAAAATAAATATTAAAAATAATGTGGGGCATGGGATTTGAACTCTGGTGGCTTGGTTCAGCAGTGCAAGGTATTACCAATGAGCCACAAGCTCCTTCTTATAATTAAATTGCTAATTAATTACTTAAGTCTTATGCTCAGGCAATAAATACCCCTTTAAGGATTTAAAAAAAAACAATTTAAAAATTTGTATGGAAAAAGTGTATAAGAAAATTAGGGCTGTTACAGAAGGATTTCGATAGGAGACATGAAATATTCAGTAGTGATCCTCGCAATGTCAGACTCGGACTCACTAGTGATGGCTTCTGCCCATTCAACTATATGGCTGGAAGCCACAGCACATGGCCCGCTGTAATGATAGTTTATAATCTGTCGTCTTGGTTGGCTATAAATCAATCATACTTTATGATGCATATTCTTATCGACGGACCAAACTCCCCGGGAAACAATATCGACGTATATCTCCGATCTCTTATCGATGAGTTAGAAACTTCATTCATTAATGGTGTAGAGACATACGATGCAAACACAAATACAACCTTCATATTACGTGCGGGTTTAATGTGGACAATTAATGACTTTCCTGCATATGGAATGCTATCGGGTTGGTCCGTACATGGTCACAAAGCATGTCCTTATTGCCATCAATATACAACATCAAAATTCTTGAATTTTAGCAGAAAAGTTTGTTATTGCGGCCATCGACGTTTCCTACCACTAGACCATCCCTACAGGTTAGACACTGCTCACTTTGATGGTCATCAGGAGATTCTTGGACCTCCAGCCCCATTGTCCGGAGATGACGTGACTGCTCAGTGGGATGGTTACAATAATGTGACCTTCGGGATAGATCCGACAAAACAGGTCAAACCACCATTCTGGAACAAGTTAAGCATTTTCTTCGAGCTTCCGTACTGGTCAACAAATTTAGTGCGTCATTATCTGGACGTCATGCACATAGAGAAGGGAGTATCCGAGCACGTACTCAACTTGCTTCTTTGTAAGGACGGAAAATCGAAAGACAACCTCCATACTCGGATGGATCTTCAGGACCGGGAAATTAGAAGTGAATTGCATTCTAAACCGATAGCGGGTAAACCAGGCAAGTTTGTACTTCCCAATGCCGCGTATCATATATCGCAACCGGAGAAGAAAAGATTCCTGCAGGTGTTGCATGATTTGAAAGTTCCCACAGGTTTCTCAGGATCATTTAGTAAGAAGATAAAAATTATGAAAGGCAAGATTGATGCGCTGAAAAGTCATGATCACCATGTTATTATGGAGCACCTTCTCTCATTAGCCCTCAGGACTTCCCTTCCCGAATCGGTTGGTCTAGTAATCAATGACCTATGTTGCTTTTTTAGAGAATTATGCGCTAAAACTCTGGATGTTATGATGCTGAAGAAACTAGAAAATTCTATTTCGTTGATACTTTGCAAGTTTGAGCGTATTTTCCCATCATCATTCTTCGATATCATAATACACATGACGGTTCATCTTGCAACTGAGGCTAAGTTAGCCGGACCGGTACAATATCGATGGATGTATCCCGTCGAAAGGTATGTGGAATTTTTCGTTTCGCGCAATTTATAAAATTACCGTTGTCATATATGTCCGTATTTATTTATTTAACATATTTTTCTTTAGATACCTCTATACTCTAAAAAAATATATAAGCAATAGAAATCGACCAGAGGGTTCTATCATGCAAGATTATCTTCTAGATGAAGCAACCACATTTTGTTCCCGCTATCTGGACGAGAACATTGAGACGAAACTTAATCGGCCTCGAAGAATTCAGGACGGACCATATGGTAAAGCTAATTATAAGAGAGCAGACACTATGTTTATCAACAAGATATATCGGTTTATCCTCCTCAATAGCGCATGTCTTGAAGAAATTAGAGAGTAGGTTTTTTTGGATTAATTGTTATATTTGTGTTTGTGTGTGTATGAAATGATATAATATTAATGTCATAATTTATTGTTGAGAACATAATTCATTTTAACGATGTATGTGAGGGGCATCCTGATTGGAATGATGAACGATTGGAAAAATATCATCAGGATAATTTTTGCGATTGGGTTATAGATCATGTAAGTTGTTCGAATAACATGTTATTGCTATCAGTCTTTAACTAAACTTATATCGTTATGTATTTTTTGTAAAATTTGTTTTGTCATATCCACGATCCGAACTTGTCTGCATCATTAGAGAGTGATTCAAGATGTTTAGCTCAGTTTCATAGTATGGAGGTTGCATATTATAAAGGATTCGGTGTCCTTGGATACAAATTCGAAGTTAAGGACATAGAAACATCTCGAACCACTCAGAATAGTGGGATTGCGACGGTAGGATCGGATGGTGTGATTTATTATGGATACTTAAATTGCATACTTGCATCCAATATCCCGGACGATCAGAACCATTTTATATATTTCAGTGTACTTGGTACGATACACGAACCGATACGGATAAGTGGAGAAACAATCTCGGGACTTGGAAAGATGAATATGGATTGACCAGTGTGAACACACTTCGATTTTACGGTCAGGACAATCCGTTTATCTTACCGAACCAAGCGTTCCAAGTATACTACTCACAGTGCTTGAAGCATCCGGGATGGAGTGTCGTATGCCGTTGGAAACCCAGGGATGTTTACGATGTCCCGGAATTCGAGGACAGCGATAAGGATGAAGAAGAGAGAAGACTTAGAGTGCTCCGACCGTCTGTTTCAAAAGACGGGTTGTCTTTGGCTGATCATGAAGTTACGTAGGTTAGAAATGACATTGATGATGAAATCCGAGTAGACATGTCTAATGCGTCCACGAAACGAAAAAGGTTATCAGTAATGTTATATTATCACTTCATATTTTACGATCTACACATATATAGCATGCATATGTAATGATTGTACTCTTGTCTAGATTTGATGACGACGACCGGAGCAACGAGGGGCGACAGGAGAACCATACATGGCACCGGCAGAGGCAGAGCGGTTCTGCCGTCCGGAGAGCTGCGTAGAGAGCTTCAGAGGGCCGGTCTTGCATCCCGATCGGAGACCCCATCGGATGCCTCTTTCCGTGTGGACTTTGCCACACCTCCAGGTATATTGCACGCATATTCATTTTGAATGTAATATTATAGATATACATGCATATTTATGTCAAAATTACTTATATAGTCAATGTTTGATTGTCTAGCTGTTGGTGGTGCGTCCACATCAGAGACAAAGGCCACTCCCGCACCTCTAGGTATGTTTCTATATCCTATAGTGAATGCATATTGATTCAGAATGCTATGTCATAAATATACATACATTATTTTTGCTCTTACGTACTTAGATAATCATTTTTTCATTGTCTAGCTGTAGGTGGTGCCTCCACATCTCGGGCAGAGGCCACCACTGTACCTGCGGGTATATTTATATATCCTATAGTGTATGCATGTTGATTTAGAATGTTATATTATTGATATACACATTCTTTTTGCAATTACTTATATAGTCAATGTTTGATTGTCTAATTATAGGTGGTGCGTCCACGTCTGGTGCAGGGGCCACTCCCGTCACTTCCGTACCCTCCGCTCAGTCTGCAGGTTAGTATGAATAAATATAAAATATTTATTCATTTTACATATCCTTTAAGAATAAACATGAACTTCATGTAATTTTATCGTCAATGTTTATTTTCTAGTTGGAGGGGATGCGTCCACGTCCGGGTTGCTGGCTGTTCCTCACCGGAGGAACTATCGTCCCGCTCGTGCTGCTGCCCGGGTCTAGGCTCGTGCTTCTATCGCCGGAGGTATATATCACACTTTAATTTTCGTTAAACCTTGATTTCTTAATACCATTTTGTCTTAATATTGATTGTCTTGATATTTCTTCTAGATGTAGGGCAGCCCCATCCCGAGAGGGGGACTCGAGGCCCGAATCAATCCCACAGGCTGAGGCCCAACAGAGCTAGGGGGAGGCAGCATTCCCCCTCTTCTTTACCCCCGATTACCGTTATACCGACAATTATGCCGAGAGGTTCGGCCGGTATATGGGGGATGAGAGCCGCTTCGTGAAGAAGTATCCACTTCGCGTTGAGTGGGGCGATCAACACCGACGCTCATTTTCCCTCTTCTGGGGTCAGGCTTGGGTATTAATATATATTTTTATTTGAATTATTCAATATATTTATTATTATTTAACACTTGCAATTTAAATACATTGTTTTTTTGTATTTGCAGTTGGATTACGACTTTCAGCCTGTACCCGCCCCTGATCACCCTGAGAGAGTGCTCGATCTTCACGCTCTGTACTATGGCCTGATGAAGAACATGCAATCAAAGGTCCGATACAATAGGAATGAGTTGAAGATCGACTGCTATTCCCTGTGGATGGCGACCCCCGAGGCAGAGAGAGCGGCTTTCCTACATACTCCGATCTTTGCGAGAGTCGACATAGATACATGGCCTCTCTTATGCCAATATTTTGACTCTCAGCGCAAATAGGTTTGTAACTTAAATGTAATTCATTGTTTAGTATATAATTTATATTTTTGTGTTGCTTAATTAGAAAACTAAATCTGAATGTGTTGTGCAAAAATAAGCCGATCAAAATAAAGAGAATAGGAAGTCGGCGAAGAGGAGTCGCCCCACTTATACAGGTGGCTCGAGGAATATTACTCGTGCCATGGAGGCATCGGTAAATTACAATAGATCTACTCTGATATAATGTAATATTAAGAGTTATTTTATAATATATGTATTTTTTTTGCGAATTGCAGAGAGCTCAGACCCTGGCGCAGGGTGGTACACCGAGCGTGCTGACCGCGTATCTTGCCGTCCACGGCACCTCGACAGATCTCGCCACGGGCGAGCTTCGATTCCCCGACACCGCTACCCAGGAGCATTGCGTAAGTGTTAATATTTATTCTAACAGGTTTGAAATTTTTGTTTTGAAAAGTTCAAATTTAAATGATATACTTATATTTTAATGGTTAATATGGGTGTAAGAGCGGGTGGTGGAGCAGGCGGAGGCATCGGGGATCGATTTTACTGTACAGAACGCTCCGATGCTGCTGACCCCAGTTCTAGACGCCGCACACGGATGGCACCACGGAGGTTGGGAGAGAGGCCGGGTACTGGGTCCTAGCAGGGCCTATATGAGGTTGGACTCCACTCCCTCGTGAGCGACGTCTAAAGCATAATGTTGCCGCCTTGAAGACTACCGTCGAGGAGTTGAAGGAGATGTTGGTACGTATACTACTTAATAGTAAAATATTATATCACATTATAGATAGTAACATATGCAATATTAGTAGCATGAGCTTATTTGGTTGTAGACTTAGCTTTGATTAATTATACTTACATAAAACTGTCTAATTAAAATAAACTACGGTTTTCTAAACTAAATATGCAAACGAGGCCTAAGTCCCTAAGTATTCTTAGATTGGGGTTTCGCAATAATCTGATAATGATACGAATTCGACTAAAATCTAATACACAGTTCTTACTCGTTTATTACACACAAAATTGAACAGATGCAACAGGCTGCTTCGGCTGCGGCTCCACATGCATCTCCTTCGGCTGCGACTTCGCAAGCACTACCTCGGCTGTGGTTGCGCAGACCACTCCTGCAGCTCCACAGCCCGCTCAGACTCCCGCACAGTCCGCTCCGTCATTGGTTGAGTTTTTGACGACTCAGGGCTGCACCGAGAAGCAGATGCGCTAGATTACGGCGTTTATCAGAGGTGGAGAAGCTGGACCGAGCTAAGGTAGCTTTTTTTTATATTTTAAGCATGTATGTACTTATATGATACATATTGTGTATATTTTGGATGATATTGGTGTTGTTTGCGTGTTCACGATTATTTAGATTGATATCGTATTCTGTTTGTTTATTTCTTTTATATATTATGCGTGCGATGTTGATTATGAATACTACGGTATTCGGTTATATGATGTATATATAATCTATATATTATTGTGCACAGGACGGGCAAAAAACAGGAAGCCCGTTTTAAAAAAAAACCCTGATTTTTTGTCCCTACGGATTAATCCGTAGGGCCATCAGTTGCCCCTACGGATTAATAGGTCCAAAGTTTACCCCTACACAGTTAGCCGTAGGGCAAAATATCAGGATACCTGATATTTTGCACCTATGGACTCAGTAACATGCGTTAAACTTCCGTAGGGGCGTTTTTCTGGACCTACGGATTACTTCGTAGGGGCAGTCATCTGGACCCACGGAGAAATCCGTAGGGGCTTTTAGCTGGACCTACGAAGAACTCTGTAGGGGCATGTTTAGGCCCTACGAAGTTATTCGTAGGGGTAGGGGCAAGTATTTTATTTTATAAACCAATAAATTAAATAAATATTTTGTCCCTACGGAGTAAGCCGTAGAGATATATATCCCTACGGAGTAAAGCGTATGGGCAATTATTACTCCATAGGTACATGTTCAGGACGAAAACTTGCACCTGCGGCCTTTGCACCTACGGTGTATTTTTGTGCCCTTACGAATATATCCGTAGGGGCAGTGCTTTTCCCCTACGGATAAGTCGTAAGGGCAACCCCTTATTGTAGTAGTATTAACATTTTTTGGAGTACCAATGAGCTATATAGCTCAGTTGGTATGGGCGCTTCTCCTCTTGGGGAGAGTGCATGGTTCGAACCACCTGAACACCAGGAGAGGAGAGGAAGTGGCCACAAATTAACGCTTTCGTGGCAAATTCATGGGTCCCCTGGGTGTGTGTTGTGTGCTTGGGTGTGATGTCTGCGTGAATGTGGTTGTGTCTAGTATGCATAGGTTGATGTCTGCGTATGTGGTTATGTCTAGTATGCATAGGTTAGGGCTTTAAGGCCATTGCAAAAAAAAAAAAAGTCATCAGATCACCAGGATAATCTTATACTTCCGAACATATTTTATACACCAAAACAAGCATGGCAAATTTTCTTGACTATACGCTTTCGTGGCAAATTCATGGGTCCCCTGGGTGTGTGTTGTGTGCTTGTGTGTGTTGTCTGCGTGGATGTGGTTGTGTCTGGTGTGCATGGGTTAGGGTTTTAGGGCCATTGCAAAAAAAAAAGCAGCAGTCGTCAAATCACCATGATAATCTTATACTTCCGAAAATATTTTATACACCAAAACAAGCATGGCAAATTTTCTTGGCTATACGCTTTCGTGGCAAATTCATGGGTCCCTGGTGTGTGTTATGTGCTTGTGTGTGCTGTGTGCATGGATGTGGTTGTGTCTAGTATGCATAGGTTAGGGCTTTAGGGCCATTGCAAAAAAAAAGCAGTCATCAGATCACATGATAATCTTATACTTCAGAAAATATTTTATACACCAAAACAAGCATGGCAAATTTTCTTGACTATAGAATTACCACCTGAATTGCGTACCACCGACGCACCTTAACTCCAACTGGCCGGTCCAATTTGGGAAATCGGCTCAGCCTCGAGGAACCGGAGCCATATTTAAACCGGAGCCCTACCCATAATCCCCTTGCTCTTTCTTCAATCGAATAGGGGAAGATCGAGCGACATCGCGAGAAAATTCCAAGAGATATCGCGCGCCTTTGCTTCGAGATCCGCATTCATCTTAGACCTATTTGAAAGAAAGATCATAGACGTGCGTTATCGAGAAAGAATCAGTCGGCTTCAGGTCCTGTGAATTCTTTAGGCGTCTCCGATCTCTTTTCCGCTGGTAATCTCTCGATCTGTGTTTAGAAATCGATCGATTTTTTAGTTCGATCAAGGAGCTGGGACCTTGATCTTAACTTTGAATGCGCTTGTTAGGCGTTATGTGCGCTGATGAAAAGCTCCCACCTTTGCTTACCCTTTGTTGCATCAATGTGCGTATGTCGATAGATTATAGTAGAGTTAGTTTTTCATAGGAGTGGATTATTATAAGTAATCAATGCTGAAGTCTTAATTGAATTGGCAGTCGATTACAAGCCCTAAAGAATGCCTAATCGACAGTTTGTTTCCTGGGTTTTAGAAAGTGAAAAAAAAACCCAGCAGAAAAGGATTTTGCTGCCAAATTGGGTTAGTGAGTCTGCATAAATGAAAACTTAACCAACGGACTAAACTCTCAAAACCAATAGCAACTTTGTAAAATTCATTTAATTAATAGCTGTTTTGTAGGTAAAATAACATTTGTACAATTCATCAAGTTTTCGTAAGCCTTTGCCGATATGATGAGAAGCAGTAGAGAATAACGACGACGACGGTGTTATATCAGTGTTGTCAATGCGCAAGGCACAGTGCAAGATGCAAAGGGTCTAATACGCCTGAGGCAAAGGGCGCTCGCTTGAGGCGCGTGCCTGAGTGTGCGAGGTACACAAGTTTGTAAGGAAATAAGAAGAACAACACAAATTTCCTACTTAAAAATTTAACTTCGAACTCAAAAATCCAACACCAATAACATAAAAGGAAGGGAAGAAGAGGAAAAACGATACTTAATTTTATGTTTTGAGTTGCTCATGGGTTGCTCTAGTCAAGAACAAAAGAAGCTATAATTCGAGAAGAAAAGGAGAACCCGAGAAGAATATGGAGAGTCCTTAGCCGCCGCCGAAGCACTTGAGGAGCCGTTGGTGAGCCAACGATGAACTCGAAAAACCCTAGCCGACAAAGAACTTGCAAACGAGAAAAACCTAGCTCTTGGGGTCAAGGTTTTAAATATCGGATATCAGATGCGTATCGGACACGTGTTTTCAATATCGGATAGCGGAAATCGGGATATATCATGGCGATACAAGTTCATATCGGGTAGTCATATCGGATATTGATATCGGACATATCGGACGTAAATATCAAGCATATCGGACGACAATATTGAGCATTTTAACTTATAAATATGAAAAATCTTGTCTTGTAAACATAAAATTTGTAATTTGTAAACTTATCTGAAGAAGAATTGAAGAATAAACTTACATGAAGAAGAGTTGAAGAATAAATCTTGTCTTGTAAACATGAAAATTCTTGTCTTGTCTTGTATATAAATATAACATAACAAAAGTTTATTTAACAAATAACAAAAAATAAAGTAAGAAAAATAAACTTACCTGAAGAAGAAGAAAATGGCGTCAAGACTTGAGGGGGATGATGTCGTCGGCGTCAAAAGGAGGGGGAGACTACGGTGCAGGCGTCGAGAGAAGGGGAAGGCAGGGGAGGCATCCAGAGGAGGAGGGAACTCAGGGCAGGTATTGAGAGAGAGGAGGGGAAGACGAGGAAGGCGTCGAGAGAAAGGAGGGGAAGGCAGGGCTTTTCGAGACTCGAGAGGGGACCGTCGAGACTTGAGAAGAGGAGGGGAGGCCGAAGACTCGAGAGGAGGATGACGAATCGAGCCAGAAACTAGGGTTTTTTACGACTTAAGAATTTAAGGGGAGAGATTTTTTAATTGATTAAATTTTTAACGGGTCGGGTCCAAACCGTAAACCAAATTATTTTTTTACCATTTCGGCCCGATATAATAGCGATGCAAGATATCCGATATCACGCCCGATATTGCAAAATCTCGGATGATATTGGCCCAATACGAGATTTGAGAAAAATTGAAGTATCGTATCGTGGCCGCTCTGATACCGAGATCTCGCCCGAGATCTCGGCCGATATGGCCGATAGTTAGAACAGTGCTTGGGGTGCACTCGAGTTGGTCTCAGGTTACTATTGCGCAATAAGGCAATAACCATTTAATTTTAGGTTCGGATTTGTTAAAAAGAACCCAATAGGCAAACCCTTGTTTACCTAAAGCTAGAACGAGGCGTGCACCTCATGTAAGGCGCAAGGCGCCCGTGAGACGCGTGCCTCGAGTGCCTAAGCGCACGCCTCACCGCTGCACATCGCGTTGAAGTTTTGAGAGGTGCACTTCAGCGTTCGGTTGCGTCTTGCGCTTGAGGCACAACGTCTTTCGTGCCTTTGGTTATATGTATACCGGAAGGGAAATGCATCATCACAAGACTGAATTTCTGAAGTAAAATACCCATTTTAAAACTTTACCCAAGCTTTGGAAATCCACCATGTTATGGCTTAACTTCACATATAGCTGTGTACTTGCATAGTTTTTATTTATTCTTCTGTGTAAGCGCACAAGATACTTTTTGCACTTTATCAGCCTTGCTCATATCAAAATGCTATAATGCTATTTCATTATTTTGATCATAGTATATGATCTTTTTTCTGGACTTCCAGATAGATGGAGACAGATTGTGGTTGCATTTCTTGAGAGCTCTTTGGACCATGGTATATTGTAGTCGTAGATCCTCAATCCCATGATACTAGAATCATGAGGGCTGTAGCTTGTTGATGCCCTTCAGAGCCTAGTAGAATGTATTAAGATTTTTAGCCTTTGTGCCTCACATGACTGTTTACTTGGAATTATATGTTCTTAGTATTATAAAATTCTCGAATTCTTTGTTTTTCTCAGCCACAAGCAAAGCAGCGTCAAAGGAAATGGACCGAATTGACCAACTATTCTATGCTTATGTAGATATGTCTTCTGGTATGATAGAGTGAGTTCAGACACATTGATTTATAATTCTTTATGTGCATCTTAATGATGCTCTTGCATAATTAATATTTTCTGATATAGTGAGTTTTGTTAAACACTTGTTATATGATATCTCTATGTGCACCTTTGCACTAATCTTGCTGCATATATAATGTTAAATTTTTTAGTTGCCTCATTAACCGGACAATTGCTTAAGAAGAACCTCTTTTTGTTCTTTCTTATCCCAATTTTTCTATAATCGGAAAACTGATGGCTTTATGGTAAATCTGAATGTTGTAGGCCCCCTTTTGAATTATACAAACTTCAATTGCTGCTTCTAAAATTTGGTCATCATGCATGTTTACATCAAACTAATTCTGTGCTATAGAGTAAACGAGGGCGACTTTGTTCATAGACACAGCTTGGAA
Organism: Agapanthus africanus; assembly: GCA_030015575.1. Classification (NCBI taxonomy): domain Eukaryota; kingdom Viridiplantae; phylum Streptophyta; class Magnoliopsida; order Asparagales; family Amaryllidaceae; genus Agapanthus; species Agapanthus africanus. The sequence goes on from CM057343.1 coordinate 474,828,030, forward strand.
ATATGAAAAGTGAAAACATCGATATTCTTATGAAAAATTTCGCATCTGATATTGAAACTACTTTAATAGTGAATAATATCCTACTCTCCTTAATCCACACTTGTCATCTCCATTATTCCTCACATTTCTTTTAAAGGCTACCCAAATTCCATGATAAATAAAATTTTGCTTATCTTCACTGTAAAATTAATTAATTAGATTTTTGAAATCCTTATTATTTATAAATCAACGGTGTCACTGAACCTACCTTATAGTATTAGACTATTAATATGTGAACCCATTGCAGTAGTCACTTGTCGAGTTCATCAATCTAAAGATGTCTGCACTTGAAGCTAGGTTTCTGTTGTGTATTTTAAACAAAGAGCTACACTACATTTCTGATTTTTTCCTCATAAACATGGAAATTTGAAAAGCTTCATCTAAACTTTGCTTGAGCGAGCATGCACACTGACAAGCCGTGTGTTAAAGGAGTGGGTTACAAACAGGGTATTTGTGTATCTATCTTGACAAAACTCAAAATTTACAGCAAACCTCTTAGTGATATTAACCTGTTTTTTTGAAAATATTAATGATTAACAGAAACAAATTAAACCTTAAGGGCTTAATCTTAGTAAACCTGGAAATTGATTTGTCTGAACCGAACCTTCTATGATTAATTTTCTTTCTCCCTCGTTTCATTAACTTCACTTGTTTCATCATAATTGATGCTTAATTATTAGAGCTTATTAAGTTTAATATATGGGATCAATTGGGCCTTTGTCATACCCGCATCGAGTATATATGAGGGATGTTGGATGCCATCATTTAAATATGTACCTTGATATCTAGAGGCTAACTGCAACAATTTTTGTTCTTGTTCTTTCTCCCTTCTCCTCTTAAGTCTAAGGTTGATTGTTTTTGGGCCGCACTATTGCTTCCAACTTCTTCTCCTTCCATGGTAAATCTAAGCCCTCTGATGAATCTGGATTAAACTGTCCTCGTGGGAGGAAAAGAGTTGGGGATATTCAGTGGATGTATAATTTTCTTCTTAAACCATGAATCTTTGATAATATTTTTGATTAGATTTATCTGTTGATGCTGGGGACTAAATGTGATAGGGAGTACCTGGATTGGGGATTGAAACATACAAATTTTCGAGTTACCAATCTTTGAAATTTCATATTGTTTACTGTGTGAATAATAAAAACAAAATAAAAATCAGTCCTTTCATTTCATTTTAGTGATTAAACTTTGATATACTCTTTCAAAATTTCTTGTACCTGATTGTAAATTGAGGGGAAAATTATGAGTTAATCTCTTGTTTATCAGCACAATTGATCTAAATAATTTGGCTATAAATTAATCACCTATTATCACCAAGCCATCTTTCTTAGTTTATTAATCATTATGCATGTCAAACAGTGTCAAGAGTCGACCATTGCTCTTTTTACATTCCATGTCTAATTTTGTTTGAAATGACTGTATTGGCCTCATACTTCCCACCTTCAAAATCTGAGATACTAATACACATATACACATTGCTACAAGTTTAAATCAACAAATACAAAGGACATATACTGCCTTATATTTCCCACCATCAAGATTTAAGATACAGATACATATACACGCTGCTACAAGTTGAAATCAACAATTACAAATGACATATACCACCTTATATTTCCCACCATCAAAATTTAAGATAGAGATATACATTGCTACAATATTAGATTTTATAGCAATGCATGCATGTAAGTGCGCGCGCGCGCATGTCTGTGTGTCTGTCTGTCTTTGTGTATATATATGTATGTGCATATATATTTATGTATGAATATGTGTGTGTGTGTGTACATACATAGATGAGAGTACATATGTATGAAACATACATATATGAGAGTACATATGTATGACACACACACACACACGTAGGGACGGAGCCAAAGGGGCGGGCTGGGGCCCGGGCCCCTCCAAAGCTTATGAAAAGTTACTATAAGTGCTTAATCAACACTAAATTTACTATGCTGTGAAATTCTTCATAAAATGTGCTTAATTAACTCTATTATATATAAAATACTACATTTGCTCTTGTCAATATAGTAATATTCATACCAATTGTGTTAATTAAATGAGCAATCAAATATCTTAATAAGGAAATATTTCAATTGATTGGTCAAAAGTGTTGACATTACCTCAAAATTACATTTACTACATACCGATATTGCCTCCTAAACTTTAGTAATATATATGAACATTATGAGATCTTTTAATCTTGATAGATACACCAAGTCTTTGTCAATATAATATCAATTATTTTATTAAAACAAACAAATAATAGTTTCGAAGCTAATAATAGATTCTTAAAATAAGCATATTTGAACCAACAAACAATCAAATTCGAATCAGAACTAAAAAACATTATTACATTATTGTAAATTGAAAGAAATGTGTATATTACTGTATAATACAGGTTTAACTTAAGTATTTTTTCCCGATATATGAATGTCTTTGCAGCAAACATATATTATTTTTATGAATGATCTTTGGGCCCCTCCAAGCCTAAATTTCTGGTTCCGCCCCTGCGCGCACACACACTGTGTGTCCCCCTTGTTTGGCAATGGGTTTTGGTCTCCAAAACTATGATTTCATGGGATGGAAGCTTAGCTCCAATATTGAAAGTTTTTGCTCCATTTGGCGACCAAAACGGAGTTCCAGGAATCTGTGTTATGAAGGCTTTAATCTTTACTAAACCTTGATTTTTATTTTGAACTGTTACATTTATTCAAGCTTTGAAGGTTCAATAACTTAATTTTGAAGCTGTGTTGCCAAACAACATATCAACTAAATTGAAACCTTAGCTTTTGAAACCAGGCTCTGTAGTCATACAAATTATGGTTTTGTTCTAGTTTAAACAATTCTGGTTTCAGAAAGGGAATTCCTGTTGCCAAAGTAGGCCTAAGTAGTCTTGTAACCAGCATATTTAATGGATTGCTTTTTCCCATGCCGCAACAATATTGTCATAAAGAGTTATGGATTTTAAAAATTCTCTTTGCATTTATTTTTCTAAAAATAATTATTCTTAAATCAGACATTGTATTGTTCATACATTACCTCTGGGCTGGATAATACCTTATGTAAATTTCTTATTGTCTTTGATCTGAAGTGCAGCATCTGATCACTTCATATTAAAGAATCTTATTTATATTGAAGGATGACCTTGATCTGGGAATCCATAATGAAACCTAGATGGAATGGATCTTAGTTTCCTTACAAACAAGGAAGTGGCTAATTTATTTTGGCAGCGGACTAAAGGGAAAAAAATTCCTCCAGATCGCCAAAAATATACGCTGGTCCTTAGTAACATTTGGTCACCAATTTCTAGCCACCAAAGGCCAGAAATTTAGGCATTTTCTACCTGTTTCTTTTTCTTCTTCTAGGTTTGAGTAAATCTCTACTTGTTTCAACATTGAAGAGGAAAGTTATTCCTACCAAAAATAACGGACCAATCATTCTACAACTACAGACTATTTTGACTTTGGGCATCATGGAGCTGCAAGGAATTTCATCATCGCCTGAAATTTCTGCGGCTAATGCTTGGCCAGAAAAGGTAGACAAATCTCAGAGGATCCGTTACAAGAGCATGCAGTTTGATGATTACACTTGCAGCGACGATTCAAGATTGATTTATATTAATGATCCAACGAGGACTAATGACAAGTATGAGTTCACCGGGAATGAGATCAAAACCAGTAAATATACCACAATTACATTCTTGCCTAAGAACCTGTTTATCCAATTCCACCGGTTTGCTTATTTATACTTCTTAGCCATAGCTGGTCTCAATCAGCTTCCTCCTCTAGCAGTGTTTGGGAGAACGGTCTCTCTCTTCCCCTTACTCTTTGTGCTTTTTGTGACCGCGATTAAAGATGGGTATGAAGATTGGCGGAGGCATCGATCTGATAGAAAAGAGAATAACCGAGAGGCACAAGTCCTTCAGTATGGTAAGTTCCGTCCGAAGAAATGGAAAAAGATACGGGCAGGGGAGGTGGTGAAAATCCGTTCTGATGAAACTATTCCCTGTGACGTGGTTTTGTTGGGGAGCAGCGATCCAAATGGTATAGCTTATGTTCAGACAATGAATTTAGATGGCGAGTCAAACTTGAAGACTAGATATGCACGGCAGGAAACTATCCCCATGGTTTTGGGAGGGGGTTCATGTTCGGGGCTGATCCGCTGTGAGCAACCTAATAGGAATATTTATGAATTCATGGCCAATATGGAATATAATGGGCAGAGGATTCCACTAGGCCAGACAAACATTATTCTACGTGGCTGCCAGCTAAAAAACACAGACTGGGTTGTAGGCGTTGTGGTATATGCTGGTCAGGAAACAAAAGCAATGATGAATAGTGCAATCTCACCTTCCAAAAGGAGTAGATTGGAGATGTGCATGAACAGGGAGACTTTGTGGCTGTCAGCTTTTCTCCTTGTCATGTGTGCCGCTGTGGCAACTGGTATGGGGCTCTGGTTGCATCATAATGGTCATCTTCTCGATGCTCTACCTTACTATAGGAGGAGATATTTCACAAGAGGCCGTGATAATGGAAAGCGGTATAAGTATTATGGTATTGGCCTGGAGATACTTTTTTCATTTTTGAGCTCGGTGATCATTTTTCAAATTATGATTCCTATATCCCTATATATTACAATGGAGCTAGTTCGGTTGGGCCAATCTTACTTCATGATTGGGGATGCAGAGATGTATGATAATGATTCAGATTCAAGGTTCCAGTGCAGATCATTGAATATCAATGAAGATTTGGGTCAGATAAGGTACATATTTTCTGATAAGACAGGTACATTGACAGAGAATAAGATGGAGTTTCGTCGGGCTAGTTTATATGGGGTAGACTACGGAAATTCCTTTCAAGGAGAAAATGCAGGTTCGACTATTAATCAATTGACTTCTTAATTTTCTTTTCCTAGATTGCTTATATTTATTGGAATTTTGACGCCGTGTTGTGTTTACAAAGGAATATGGTTGCATGCGTACTTTGCAACTGATATTATCATGATAAATTAATCTAAATCTCTGCTTTATGCAATTTTCTGTTAATTTACTTGGTGCACCTGTTTAATATCCTTATATTAGTCTTTTTGATCACTATACCTGTGTATGTTGATGTGTGCATGTGGTGATGATCCGTCCCAGTCAGTTGATCTACACCCCTCTAGCAATGCAAGGATGAAGAATCTTGTTTTTGAAAATTACATATGCATCAACCAAGAACATTGCTCTACAGTTTGAAGTTAGAACTTATTTTGATATTATCTGTCATTCTGTTGCATTAGTAAACCAATCTAGAAAACTTGATCTTTCATCTCTTCGGGGTTTACATGAATGGTGCGGACCATCAATAGGATGACTCATCATGTATAACTTATACATACAGATATGCGAGCATGCTCTCACACACTTGTACGTGTTTGTGTGCACACGCACATGTGACTAGTCTCTTGCTGATATGATTTAGAAACAAAACCTATCAACTCTTCATTCGCACAATAATATTATTGTTCACACATTCTAAGGTGAATCTAATGGCTAAAATTCTAATAGAAATTGTTTCCAATCGTTTTTGACAGGAGCCTAGTCAATCTCTTTCTCATCCTATATGTATAAACAATATTCTAGAAATAGAAAAGTTCTACTGTAAATGATCGTAGCTATAACATAAATATACTCTGGAGGCAAATTTGAACCTTGCAGTAGAAATTTTTCTCTGCAATCATGAATTGTTTTACTTCTTGGCATAGGCATACTCGGTTGAATGACCATAATGCCTGTAACTCGTAAAATGCAGTTCCATTCCCTAGGCTGACCATTAACTATAATTAATGGATTTGCTCTTTCAAAGTTATGTACGTTTCTTATGTTTACATTACACTGGTATTTTCAGACATCTGACACTAGGGGAGGCTTCCTTGATAAGCAACCCATCAAGTATAGTTGCGCAACTGTTTAAGTACCATCACTTCTCGTATATAAAGGTTCCAGTAGTTCGTCCATGATGGAGGTTCTAGATTGCATCTTTTTGTTGGATTAAATTATTTATTGCTATCCCTATAAGGTTTAGGCTGGCCTATTCTGCTTGATATAGATATATGAAGATTTCAAATACATACAATATTGTGAATTAGTCTATACAAGCGAGCTAAGATTGTATAGGATATAGGAGATAAACAGATGAACGAGCTATGCCTAGTATTAGTTTTAACTCTTAGTCATTTATAAGTCAATACCTGCCTAGCTCACATGTCTTCCATCTTTATTTATGATGTATCCAACTGTAATTATATCTTGACATTATAACTTTGGAAGGATTGTCTACCGCTTTCATTTTCGAGGCAACAATGATCTATTTTCCCATGCAGGAGGAATGGTTGGACAAAGGTCGAAGCTCAGGTCTGGAACAAGTGTTGACCCTGAACTTGTGGCGTTATTGCAAAAGGACTTAACTGGAGAGGAAAGAATTGCTGCACAAGATTTTTTTCTTGCTCTGGCTGCTTGTAACACTGTCATTCCAGTTACTAATAAACAATCCTCTAGTTCTGATTTAACTGAGGAAGCAGACACCATTGACTATCAGGGTGAGTCCCCTGATGAGCAGGCCCTTGTTGCTGCTGCCTCTGCTTATGGATACACTCTCATTGAGCGAACATCTGGTCATGTTGTTATTGATGTGAATGGAAAGAAACTTAGGTAAAATATCAGCTTTCCTTTTAACATTCAGTATATATGACAAATTGTCTTTTTATGCGTGTACTGAAAACTTCCAAAACTTTTGCTCAAGATACTTTTCTATGCTGATAACTGGATTTACATTGAGTTTTTTCCTCACCTTCAAATCAGGTTAGATGTGCTTGGTCTACATGAGTTTGATAGTGTGCGCAAAAGAATGTCTGTGGTGATTAGGTTTCCGGACAATTCTGTGAAAGTTCTTGTCAAGGGAGCTGATAGTTCAGTGTTGAGCATTTTGGACACGTCATCTAATAACAGGCATGGAGTAGATCCTGCGAAGGTAAAACATGCAACAGAGAACCATTTAACTTGTTATTCCTTGCAAGGTTTACGTACCCTTGTAATTGCCTCAAGGGATCTAAAAGATACAGAGTTTGAGGAATGGCATAGTAAGTATGAAGCAGCTAGCACTGCGTTAACTGAGAGATTAGCAAAGCTCCGCCAAGCCGCAGCTCTTATTGAATGTGATTTAAACCTCCTTGGGGCTACTGGGATTGAAGATAAATTGCAAGAAGGGGTGCCTGAAACTATAGAATCTCTTCGCCAAGCAGGGATTAAGGTTTGGGTTCTCACAGGAGATAAACAAGAAACCGCAATCTCCATAGGTCTCTCATCCAAGCTCCTTACTCAGAACATGCATCAAATTATTATAAATGGTACTTCAGAGGATGAATGCAGGTGTCTTCTAGCTGATGCTAAGGAGAAATATGGAATAAAATCGGCAGAGTCCAGTAGCAAAGCCTTAGATCTGAAGATGAACACTGAGAGTGTTATTATTCAAAGTATTGGTAATTCAATTGCGCCGAATGGTTTGGCATGTGAAAATAGATCACCAGTTTTTGAACATGAAGGTGGTGCCAATGACTTGCCAAAATCAATTGGAGAAAAGACGCTGGGCTTGGTACATGCTCCGTTAGCGCTCATAATTGATGGAAACAGCCTTGTTTATATTCTAGAGAAAGACCTTGAATCAGAGGCATGAAATTCTTCACCACTATTTTTTCCCCTGCTTGGTTGTGCATGTTTGATTCTTCCTTAGCATAAAGTATTTCCTTGCTTTTAAACCTTACCCTTCTGAACTTTGCATGACCATGCATGAGCTTTACTTGTTTAAATTTGTTATTGTTGATCTCAAAACCCCCCTTTAAAATTTTGTAGCTTTTTGATTTGGCAACATCTTGCCGGGTTGTGCTTTGTTGCCGCGTTGCCCCTTTACAAAAAGCTGGAATAGTTGATCTAATCAAAAGCAGGATAAATGACATGACTCTGGCCATAGGAGATGGTGAGTTGATTGTTCACCTATGCTTCTGTAATTTATAACGCGGTATGAAGGATGATGAATGTGTTTATGTAGATCATTTCATAAACCAGTTGCACACTTTTATATTGGTTGGTTAATATTTTATTAGAATAACACAGCAGCTTATTGGGTTGTAGAACATAATTTTCAGTCACCAAGACACAGATGCTTATGGTGAACTTATAACAAAGCGGAATAAGCAAGAAACAATATTAACCAACCAATATGAAAAATATAGTAAAGGAGATGTTTCAGATGTCTACAGCATGTAGATGCACTTATTTATAACCGACTCTTTATTTATTTACCTTTTCGGGTAGGGGGAGCAATACATTTTCTCAAAATTAAATCTACCAACTGTATGATTCTATTTGATAAAATCTAAATTTTGCAGTAACCACAAAAGCATTATTGGCATGCTTTACTAAATTGTGGTCATAGACATTAGATTAGGAAAAATGAATATGAAAGGAAATCCTTAGAAATTTTTTCTAGGATGGCAACAAAAAGTCAACCATTCATCTATCTTTTGGATGATTGACACCAATATTCTTTCCTCTATGTCCTAAAACATGAATGCAACAACTTTCATGGATTTGGATACCGTGTTCTTTTGCATTAGATGCTTGTAGGACTGGAGGCATTCCGACAATAGAACATGATACAGTTGTAGATCAATTGAAAAAAGCATCTTGGTAGACCAGGTTACATAAAAAATGATGTATACCATGGTTTTAAATCTCGGGTTATCTAGATGACTAGATGGCCATGCATCGAGATTGATATCAATATGCGTTCTCCAATTGATTATTGTGGTTATAGAAATAAATCCTATGAATCATGGAAACTTTTTAAATGCCTCAAGAATTGTCTTTGATCGCAAATCGAAGTTCGAAACTCCCGGATTCTTTCGGATTCGCTCGGAGTTGTAAATGTCTCACCAACCTCTCTAATCGACGCCTCTCCTCTTTCTCTTGAAAATCACGGCTCTCCATAATTTGAAAGTGCATTATATATCTAACATTATGCCATTATTTATTTATATATATTATTATATATTTATATGTATATCTTAATATATATTCATATTTATATAATAAAAAATCGATATGAATATGCATCTCATAGTCTAGGCTTTTGGAAAATTGTGAATACGTGCCGTAACCCATGTCCGTATGCGAACCTGTGCTTCATAGATTAAAGCTTATAAATGGCTTTGTTTACTATTTATGGGTTAATTGATATATTAGTGGGTTATTGCCTTATGTCAAATTATTTATATTTTTTATTCCCATATATTTTGACATTCTTTTAGTCAAATGATAAAATTTGATAGTCTGATTTTGATCCTAGAAGACTGATGCAGTCATGTTGGCTGATTCCAATTTCTAAAACTGCCCATCCGGTACCGGTACCATTACCGATATTTTATACCTTGGCATATACGTGTTTTAGGACATGGAAATCTAGGATGTCACTTTAGAAAATCTCCTAGGGCGGTGGCCAAAAAAAAGGTCAATCGTTAACTATCTCTTGGATGATCGACATCACCGTCACGACTCATGTCCTAAGACATGGATCTCTCTCTCTCTCCCCCACATGCGCGCTTTCACACAGTCTCTCTCTCTCTCTCTCTCACACAGACACACACAGGCACCAATATTCATGCTATCTTGTCAATTTATAGGTGTATCTTTTGAACTTTATTCTCAAACCTAAATATTTAAATGACATACCTATTGGGCATTGCTCATACGATAAGGATTTGCTCTCCAAAGTGAGAGGTCACAAGTTCGATTCTTAAGGGGGTCGCATCCAGGAGAAATAAAACTTCTATACTAATATATCTTGCATCATGCTCTCAAAAAACTAGTGTGTTTCAGACAACAGAAATTATACAAACGTAGACAGAGTATCTACATTACATAAAAATTGGTGCACACATGTTTTAGGACTTGCATATCAAGATGGATTGTGCCAATCACTCAAAAAGTTGTCGATGGTTCATCATAGATGACCACTCTTTTGAGAAATTTCATAGTGTGCCACTCCATATTCTGCGTCCTCTTCCAAATAATTCAATTGGGAGAGAAATAATATAAATACAAAAAGAACTACTGCACAAGGAGTTCTGTATATTTATTGTTATTAAGAATTGTCTGTCCTTTTGGACTAAAACTTCTGAAATCAGTGGGAAATAAGATTTCCCCCATTCTATTACTGAAATCTATATGATTTCTTTGTTGGAACGAATAACTATTGCTGTTCTGGACTTGTCTGCCTGCTGCTTGTTAATTTGACTCTCTACGTGGTTTCTAAAGTATTGTCACTTGGCTCCTACTACTTTCGTCTTCTGACATATTTGAGTCTACAATTGGTCATTTGGAGGGCATTTCAGGACTCACGAGAAACATACCAAGTCTCATATCAAGAATGTATAATCACATGTCGACCATATCGATTATCAAATGAACCTGTAGATCAATTTCAAATCTGACCATGTACTGGTTGGCATGTCGATGTTCAAGACTTCAAGTACATATATGCTACTCATTTGCATGCATTCATTAGCATATTACATCTATAAACTATGAAAAGTGTCCCTGTATCAAACTTCTGTAAGGTTCTCATGTACATGTTGACGCATTTGGAATCTGGATGCATGAATATGTACCCTTGTTGTGAATCTATGTAACATGGCCTTAGCATGCCACTATTATTTCCCTTGGTTCATCTCTTTATTTTGTGTTGAGGAATCCTTGCTAGATGTTTGTGTGGAATCTTCATCCTTTTCTTTCATCCATCAGGGGCAAACGATGTTTCGATGATCCAAATGGCAGATGTTGGCATTGGGATATGTGGTCAGGAAGGTCGCCAAGCAGTGATGGCATCAGATTTTTCTATGGGACAGTTCCGTTTTTTGAAAAGATTGCTTCTAGTGCATGGACACTGGAATTACCAGCGCATGGGCTATTTGATACTGTACAACTTCTACAGGAACGCAGTATTCGTGTTGATGTTATTCTGGTATGCACGGAAACCTTGAATATTTCTATGTTTTATTGTGTTATTCTTATGTTTTAAAGAGAGTATTTTTAAAATCAAGATCATAGACTGGCTTCATAGCTGATATTTGGTTAGAAGTGTAGAGGGACTGTATAGGATGAGGGACCTCCCCTGCATTAGTACATGCAGTTTCTTAGATTTCCGAATGTCAAATTGACAATCCTTAAGGGTGTTTGGGCTAGATCTTCTTTGAGTGCAGATAGTCTTCCACCCAATTTAATGGGAATAATGCAACGCCAAAGAATATGCAATGCCATGCTTCTAATAGACCAGTCGGTACATAGGTGAAGGATTCCGAAGAATGTAAATTTTCCATAAATGCTGTATTACTGAGCTTGGTAGAATACTAGAATTTGAGCATCCCTCATAATATAATCTGTGCAATGACGGCGAAGACATCGATGGTGCTTGTGAAGGCCGCAAGACAATGGCTTTGATGAGGGCGGCAACAACAATGGCCATGGTGGACCATTACCATCTATAGCTTTGATGAGGACGTCTCTGCCAAAGCTTTCACCGCCAGTACCATTTCCGTCTATGAAACACAGATACTTGTAAATGCCTCATGAATCGTCCCTGATTACGAATCGGAGTCCGAAACTCTCGGATTCACTCGAACTTGTAAATGTCTCAGCAACTTTTCTCGAATCGACGCCTCTTCTCTTTCTCTTAAAAATTAAGCTTTCAAAAATTTGAAAACATAATGTTATTATTTATTTATTTATGTTATTATTATATATATATATATATTTATATCAATTTAATTAAAATTGATATAAAAACATATCCCGCTGGCTTCATCCTAGGTTTTTTTAGAAAATTGCGAATCCGTATCGCATCATGTATATATGTTACCATAAATCGCTATACCACTAGCGAATTGTGAATTGGAACTATTGTTCCCAATTCGGGAACATTAGCGTTTCGGATCATAAGAATCACTATTTCGATCGAATTCATTAAAAAATTATGTTAAATGAGGCATATAATCGGGTTTGTGTTAAATTATACTAAAAAATATGTATGTTTTAGCAACAGAAATAGAATTATATTTATATATATATATATATATATATATATATATATATATGTATGCATATTATAGATCAATACACACAAACATACAAAAGATCCACATACTTCATTTTCTAGTGGTATGTTTTCCGTTTTATATATGCATAAGAAGAATGCACTTATCGTATCGGATTCCACAAGTGGCATTCCGCGTTCCCGAAACGTTCTGTGTTCCAGATAACATTGTCCCGTATTTATATTCGAACCCACCTACATAGGTGGTGGTTGTAGAGGCGACAAGGACAGTAGCCACGGTGGTTTTAATGGTTGCAGAATAGCAGGAGTGGAGATAGTGGTTGTATAGCGGTGACGATAATGGCGGTGACACTGGTTTACTGCTGGAAGCGACAACGGTAGTGGTACTGGTGGCGAAAGTATTGGTAGTGACTGTAATGTTTATGGTAGTTACTATACAGGCGACAACTATGAAGTAGAAATGGCAATGAAATTGGAACAGTGGCAGTAATGATGGTAGTAGCAATGACAACGGCTATGGCGGCAATGTTCGGACAACGAAAACAACGATAGCGGCTGTAGAGTTGGTGCTGTGGTGGATGGGGAGATGGTGACTGGGGTGGACGGGGACGACCCTAGTAGTAGTGGTATGATGATGACAGCAGTTATAACAGAAATGATTACAATTGTTGTGGAAATAGCGACACAACGTATTTTGATGCAACAATGTTGCAGGTCATGATAATGGTGGCAGCACATGCTATAGATTCCACCGAGAGAATGTTGAATACTCAAATTCTAATTAGAATTGGGTTCTCATCTTCGAAGGACATGTCATGTCCTAGGGACATTCTTGAAAACTCTAATTGTATTATACGGTTTAGACCAAATTTAGGATTTTTTTGTGGAAATATTACATTCCATCCTGGATATACATGTACTAAATTGACCTTAGAATCAATTAAATTTGTTTTGAGATATAACTAATAAGGAAGTAGTTAAGGAATACCATATATATATATATATATATATATATATATATATATATATATATAGAGAGAGAGAGAGAGAGAGAGAGAGATGGTGAAGCATGATTAACTAAAGACATATGGTTGTCAGCCCATTACCTACTCTACTAAGGGCATGTTCGAAGGAAATGGTCTTCTTTTTCTTTGGCTTTGACTAATCCCTAAAAAGAAATTTTTGTTTGGATATTTTAAAAATTAGCTTAGAGCTTATTTTTGTTTTCTTGAACTTTCTCCCCTCTTATTTATATTCTATTATTCTCTCTCAAACTATCTTGTTCTCTATCTTTATTTTCTCAAAAATCATGGCAAAATGTGGTTAGAGATATTTTGTAGAGGAAATAATATAGTACTATAAATTTAAAAAATATAAAAATTTGAGGATCAGAAAGAACATGAAGAAAGATGAAATTGGGGAAAAAAGAGGAAGAAGAGTAGTGGTTATGGAAATTAGGATAAATTAAGAAGATAAGTTGTTCACCGGGCCGGGTTAGACACTGCACCCACCTAGATTTGGCGGATTAAAACCCGATCAAAACGTGCATGCTTCTAAATTGGGCGGGTTTTACAAAAATTAAAAACCCATCCAAACCTGAACTCGTACCCATCCACTATCCGCAGCGTCCGCACCCGATCCGAACCTGTCCGAACTTGTATGTAAAATTAAAGTTTTAGGATATAGTAATTGATTTTTAAAAGTTATAATTGCAAATTGTTTTGGCATTGTCTAGTGTTTATAATATTTATCTACTTTTATTTCTATTATCACTTTAGCATATATCAAAAACCAAATCATAGATGGAAAACCCGATATTTATGGGAACACACATTAATCTATCTGAACTAAGTCCGAACCCAAACCCGAGCCAGCTTATACCCGTCGAGCGCGGGTGCAGGTTTAAGAACCCGTTGTAACGAGTGGGTATCAATGAGTTTATTTTTTGTCCAAAACCAGTCCAATCCGACCTTTGCACCACTAGATAATATACTTGTATAGATTAGTATCCAGATAATTTTCAGATATGGATACCGATTTTCGCATGCGGTCGGATATGGATACGAATACCGGCTTTCGTAAACGGCTAGATATGGGTACGGATACAAAATATGTGAATATTTTCCTACGGTACAGTTTTAACAAATTATTCGGGTACGGATTCGTCGATATATATATATATATATATTCATATGCAGATACTTATATGCATACAGATACAAATATCCGCAGACAAATACAAGAAAAATACATCGTTTTAAATTTATTTTTTAGTTGATATTGCCTATTTAACCATATTTTTTTACTCAATAGTGGATCCAGGAATTTTAGCTTAAGGGGAAAAAACTTTCAAGATTAATTGACATCTCAACTAAATAATCTATAAAACCCATAATACAAATTTGAAACAAAATAAAGATAACTCATTCGGCCATAAAAATTAAAATCATATTGTTTACAAACACATTATTTGATTCTTCATATCTTGACGGAGCCAAGAGATATGGAGTCGGGATTTAGTAGAGATATCGTGAAGCGGGACAATCAAAACAGTAGTGTGAAGTCTCTTGCCTCGGTCTCGCGGTTTTGGATTTAGAGTTTGAAAATCGTCTTTCCGTTTTAAGGAAAAAACTGGGCTCAGAGTCTTGTGCATTAACAAACCATATTGTTTAAAAAAATTATAAAAATTAGAGAAAAGAAAGAACTTCATCAGTACATTATCATCAGCATGAGAGAAAGAAAAGTAGGAAGCTAAAATGAGTGGAGGAAAAAAATAAAATGCAAATAAACATAATTGACTTTGCAGCTTCACTCCTAAATCAATGTATAGGTTTTTTTATATCCATATTTAGCTAACTTCCTCATTTGCGTCACCAGCTGAAAGCATTATTCTCATCTTCAATAATAAAACAACCTAACATCCAAAGAGAACCAACTGTTCTAATATATTTACTTATGATTTGGGTATTCTTACATCTATTCAAAAGGGCATATGATGAGACCAGGATGGTTAATAAATCTCTGTCCTTTAGAGAAGTTCAGTGACATGTGCCCCCACAACCTTCTACTTAGATCTGCCATTATTTTTATTCATTTCTTATGCTATGCATTCAATAGGATATTTTCACATATTATTTCATCATTTAAAAAATATTCAAAATAAGCTAGTATATCTATATATGATAATATATTTATTAATTCTTATAATTTTCATTTGCACGTATTTGTCTCTTTTAAATTGTTTAAATCATAATTCACAAGAATTCAATGAAATGTTTTGATTGCATTCACAATTACACATTACCACACAACATCCATATTTGTAAATCTCTATCATATCCATATCTGATTCATATTCGTATCACTTTCTTTAACATCTTCTATGTATCTATGTATCTGTATACGATTTTGCGAACTCAGATATGACTTTATATGATCGAACTATATTTGTATTTGTATTCATCACTAGAAAACAAATATGAATGCGGTATTGCTCATATCTGCTCCGTATGTGATTTAGAGGCTTCGTTCCCTTCTTCATCTCGCTAAAAGTGCTGGAAACCTAGTTGGTATTGTTTCCTAGTTGGTCAAAATAGGAACAATTCCGGTCTGTAATTTATATGTGCTTTACTTCAAAAAAATCAACTTTGGCAATACCAAAATCACTACCACTTTAAAGAAAATTTCTTATGTTCTATTTATTTGTCACTCTCTATAGGAATAGTTCTCTCTCTCTCTCTCACACACACACACATCTGTTGGGGCAAGTTCGTGTTTTTTTTCAAATTTATGAACTTCATTTTGGGTTCCATTGAAGTTGATCAACACATTCTAGATAGCGCATGTTTACAAAATTATGTTGTATGGAAGTGTTTTACATGTGCTACCACTAGTTTTAAAGTGAAAAATATATTACGGCTGAAATAAAATCACATGTTTATACACATGTATACACTTTCAAAAGGTTCGTCAATTTGAAAAATGCAAACTCTGTGTGTGTGTGTGTGTGAGTGTGTGTGTGTGTGTGTGAGAGAGAGAGAGAGAGAGACAGAGAGGTTTATAATTTGCATATTACATGTGTTGGTATTTTCATGCGTCTTCTTAATCACCAATGTTTATAAATTGCTTATTACATGTGTTGGTATTTTCATGTGTCTTCTTAATCATTCCATTAGCGTTCATTTCTTATTCCTTTGTAAATTGTGAATTATCGTATTAAATGATGGAATGGTTGAATCTTAATGAGATTGCTGATGTCTTTATTTTATATAACTATCTTCTTACACTGTTTTGATGGCAAATTTATTGTTTCCCCCCTTTAAAGCGTGTTGATGTATTTTCGATCATTGTATCTAAACTCAAGACTTAAAAATTATTAAAAATCATCTTGTGTTTTTTTGTTTGTTTACGGAAGCTTTTTAGCTATCTAATTTAATCTAATTGCTATTTATTTATTATATAAGAAAGCACAGCGATTACGTTGCTGAAGCCTGAATTGTGCCCTCCTTATCTATACTGTCTACTTTCCATATCCTTGGCTGTGCATCCTCTTACTTCTTATGCCTATAAGTAAATATCATCGACAGATTTAAAGAACAGGGTTACATGGTTAGAAGATGCAAGTTATGTAACAAACATGGCTAGAGAATAGTTTCTTACTTTTATTTGAAAGAATTAGTTTTATTATGTAAATTGTTAAGGGATCTATGAGGTGTACAATGATTCTTTTTGAATTTTTAGATTAGAACAAAAAAAATCCTCTCTCTCTCTCTCTCTCATCAGGCAACCCTTCGTGTGAAACCATACCATAATACTAGTAGATAGATTGAAAGATAACAAGTTATCTGAAAGGAGACAATGGATGATATATTGTATACATTATATGAAGAAAATAGTGATATTTAGACTTTGTTGGGCTTATCAAAGGCATATATGAGCAAGGAAAACATGCAATCAACGTTTGGTTTGAATTTAAATTTCCTTTTGTAATCTAGAATATGAATCTATAAAATTATATATGTTTGCAGATAGGATTCGTTTTATAAGATTTTGAAAGTAGTTATCCTCTTTTTGTCTGTATTGTCAATTGCAATTAAATATGATCTTGATTTATAATGGAGACACGTATTAATATTCTAACAAGATTTAGTATCAAAAAGAATTGTTACTCAATCTTAATAACTAAAAGATTGTTACTAAATCTTATAACAAAAAGAAGATTCGATAATCAATAGATGAGAGATAGGTACCATTTAGTTAGTATTCTTTATAGTTAATGCATAAATTTATAGGATGTTAGTTATAACCTTGTTAACACCGATCAAAGAAATTATAGGAGGGTCACAGAAATTCTCAGGGTTGGGGGGCGCCCCTGCACACCCCTCTTGCCTCCGTCCATGCTTGGAATTGTTGACTGTAGCATGTTGTATGATGTCAACAGAGGAAGTATATAAAACATTCATGGACCCTTTCAGCATTAGCAGTGTCCCAAGTTCAGGCACGGAGATCTTAGCATGCTAATTTCATAATAGCACTGATGTATCATTTCTAATATGCAGAGTTTGCTTCTTTTTTTTGTAGGTACATTTTATGCACAGCTTTTTCTGCAACTTCTGCTTTGACAGATTGGAGCAGCGTATTCTATTCTCTCATCTATACCTCACTCCCTACTATAGTAGTAGGTGTTCTGGACAAGGACTTGAGTCACGGGACACTTCTCCAGTATCCAAAACTTTATGGAGCAGGGTATAGACATGAGAGCTACAACATGCGCCTTTTCTGGTTCATAATGCTTGATACCCTGTGGCAAAGTCTCATGCTTTTCTATATACCCGTCTTAACCTACAGAAACAGTACAATTGATATATGGAGTTTGGGCAGTCTATGGACCATTTCCGTAGTTGTTCTTGTCAATATTCACTTGGCAATGGACATCCAGACTTGGGTATTATACACACATATCGCAACATGGGGTTCAATAGCTGTTACGTATTCGTGCATGATCATATTGGACTCCGTACCAGTATTCCCCAATTTTGGGTCAGTTTGATTACTTTTGTACTTTTATCTCTCATCTCTGTATTGAAACCGCACTTTTGTTCACTTTTTTGCTTCTGGCAGGACGATAATCCACCTGGCTGTTTCCGCGACTTATTGGTTTACAATTTTACTTATAATAGTTGTAGCATTACTCCCCCGTTTACTGTACAAAGTGATCCAGCAGAGATTTTGGCCATCAGATATTCAAATAGCAAGAGAGGCGGAAATATTGGGAAAACTTCCCAACCAAGACATCAGTTAATAGTATTATCTCTAAAAGTTTGTTATGTTTTAACCTGATATGGGAACCAAACATCTTTCAGAGTTCATGGCTGACAATTCCTTGGTGAGTAGATTGATTTGTATTATCATGGAAAAAGTTTAGTGTTATATATATTAAACATGTGTAATCTTGCACATTGCAGGCGTTGAACTCTTTTAACCGTCCTTTTTCCTGGGTGAAAGATGCGCTCATTTACTGCCATGGTCCCTGAGCTTACCCTGTTGATCGTTTCCTTGCAAGACCAGTACATCGATTTGTTTATCATGGCAAAACTTTAGTATAAATATATTAACATATGTAATCTTGCATATTGCAGTTATTGAACTCTGCTCTTTTAATTTTTCTTTTTTCAGCCATGGTCCCTGAACCACTGTTAATTTGCAGGACCAGTGGCTTCTAACGCTGTCAATATGAAGTTTGTACATAATGATTATATATATTCCATGTCATCATTTTTTCAAATTATTATTAGTATATACATAACACAAGGGTCGTTATTATATCCTGATTTGGGTTTGCTTAATTGATCCCTTTGCAGATCCTCAAGGTTGATAAATCCCTAAAATACGCATATATTAGTGCACTGTGACCCTATTTTGCGCAATATAACTTATATGGGATGCAACTCATAATGAGTAAAGAGATGAAGTTCTAAAATTTTAGGATATAACTAATAATCCATGAGATTTGGGGTTGGTGCTTTTTTTGCCCCTTTCTATTCCCTCCTATTGAATCCAACGGTTCAATTGTGTACAAGGGGGGAGGGGCATGGGGTGTTTGACGGAAGATGTGGGGCTCAGTGCGTATGGCATTTTCTTCCTTGGGGAGAGTGGGGTTTGGACTCTTCCTTGGGGACAGGGGTTTGTATCCAACGGCCCAATTGTGTAGAATGGAAGAGGATTGGGAGGGAGGGGGTTGACGGAAGATGTGCGGCTCAGTTGGTATGGCATTTTCTTTCCTGGAGCGAGTGCGGGGTTCGAACCCCAGGAGGGAAAGTGGCCACAAATTAATCTTTTCGGGGTAAATTCGTGGGTCTGCTGGATGCATGTTTGTTGTGTGCTTTGCTCGTGAGTATTGTTCATGCTTGGGTGAGGCTTAGAGCCAATTCAAAAATTAAAATAAAATTTAGGATATGTAGTCATTTGTGTACTTATGTTGTGAACATGCGTCTGTAACATTAAGATTTTTAAAAGAAATCTTAGAACATATCAGCATAAAAAAATAAATATATATATAGAGTACGGATCCGTCAGGATGAGTTCTAAAAACACGAACCTGAATGAAGGCCCTTTGATCTTGTGTTTTTAATCAACGGTTAAAATTAATTCAGCTTAATAAATCGTTAATAAATGAAAGATAAATATTCTACTTCTTGAAACTTCCAAATATTCTGCAGGTAATACAAGGATTTGATGTTTCTCTTAATTTTTTTCTAAAATCAAGTTGGATCTTTATTTCTCTTCTAAAATCAAGTTAAAATCAAATTAATCTTTTCGAGGCAAATTCGTGGGTCTCCTGGATGCATGTTTGTTGTGTGCTTTGCTCGTGAGTATTGTTCATGCTTGGGTGAGGCTTAGAGCCGATTCAAAAATTAAAATAAAATTTAGGATACGTAGTCATTTGTGTACTTATGTTGTGAACATGCGTCTGTAACATTAAGATTTTTAAAAGAAATCTTAGAACATATCAGCAGAAGAAAATAAATAAATATATAGAGTACGGATCCGTCAGGATGAGTTCTAAAATCACGAACCTGAATGAAGGCCCTTTGATCTTGTGTTTTTAATCAACGGTTAAAATTAATTCAGCTTAATAAATCGTTAATAAATGGAAGATAAATATTCTACTTCTTGAAACTTCCAAATATTGTGCAGGTAATACAAGGATTTGATGTTTCTCTTAATTTTTTTCTAAAATCAAGTTGGATCTTTATTTTTCTTCTAAAATCAAGATTAATAATACTAAAGGATTTGATATTTCTCTTGATTTTTTTCTTCCTAAAATCAAGGTGTAGAATATTTATTAATAATTTATTAATAATTTATTAAGCTGAATTAATTTTAACCGTTGATTAAAAACACTAGTTCCAACGGCTCTCATTCAGATTCGTGTTTTTAACAACGCGAATCCACCCATTGTGCTTTGATTACTACCCTACCACGGCTCAAAGGAGTCATGCAAACATGTTTTAGTTGGGCACAGTCCCGAGCCACATGGAGGCATTGAGTGGATCGTCAGGGATTCGTCTCTCCCGGTATTGAGGGTTGATGTAAAAAAATAAATATATATATAGAGTACGGATCAGTCAGGATGAGTTCTAAAAACACGAACCTGAATGAAGGCCCTTTGATCTTGTGTTTTTAATCAACGGTTAAAATTAATTCAGCTTAATAAATCGTTAATAAATGGAAGATAAATATTCTACTTCTTGAAACTTCCAAATATTGTCCATGTAATACAAGGATTTGATGTTTCTCTTAATTTTTTTTCTAAAATCAAGTTGGATCTTTATTTTTCTTCTAAAATCAAGATTAATAATACTAAAGGATTTGATAGTTCTTTTGATTTTTTTTCTTCCTAAAATCAAAGTGTAGAATATTTATCTTCTATTTATTAATAATTTATTAAGCTGAATTAATTTTAACCGTTGATTAAAAACACTAGTTCCAACGGCTCTCATTCAGATTCGTGTTTTTAACAACGCGAATCCACCCTTATGGGTCCGTACACTCTCTCTCTCTCCCTCTCTCTCTCTCTCTCTATATATATATATATATATATATATATATATATATATATATATATATCACAAGGCCAAATCACATGGGAAAACGTGTGGTCCCAACCGCATGTGCATTGGACCCATTTGGTTTCCTATGTGATTTGGCCTTGAGATGTAGAGAATTCTCTGCATCCGGATGTAAATATATTTTCCTCATATATACATATATATATATATATATAATGGAGGAAATGTGTCATATTCCTTCTATGGCGTCGAAAAAATACAACTTCCACCATTTTTTTCGACTATCGGCATCCATCACCTCTTTGTTTATCATCTAAGATGTGGATGCACCAAATTTTATGTGATTCCACCATCTTTTCACTGTTGATTTAGCAAGTGCAAAATTTATGGTTTACCGACAATAGAACTTTTATATTGCTAATTCAACGATGAAAAAGTGGTGGAATCACATGAAATTTGGTGTATCCACATATTAGATGATAAAGATGGAGGTGATGTGTGCCGATCGCCGAAAAAATGGTGGAGGCTGTATTTTTTCGACGCCATAGGAGGAAATTCCCTCTTATGGCCTATTTTCTTCATTATTCTCTCTCTCTCTCTCGGCCTATTTTCTTCATTATTCTCTCTCTCTCTCTATCATGACCCGAAAAGGGTACGTGACCGGCACAAGAATCATATAAAGTCCAGTGGACCCCACCGTAACCTAAGTAAGCCGAAACTAGGAATCTAAACCATATATAAAAAAATATAGAAGTGAAGTTTTAAGAAAAGATTTATAAAGTGAAGTAAAGCTTGTTTTGTAAAGAGTTATCGTTTGAAAAACAGACAACATCTCCTTTGTAAACTTTTAATAAAATTCCTATACAACAGCAGTAAAATAAACGCATCCCCACACGGGAGCTAACTCGATACCCACACGGCGGAGACACAATCCACGCAAAATATACGACGCTTAAAAGCGAAGAACAACTAGCGGAAACTAATAAACACTATATATAAATAAATTCAAGTTGATCTTGCATGAGTTCGACTACAACAACAATACAATGTCTAAGGTCTCGAGAAAATACATCCGACTTGGTTGATGGAGTACTTCTGGATACAAAATAGACATAAGGCAGACGCCGAAACGAATTCTAATCCACCGAGCTCCAAGATAAATAAGCAACCACGTCTAAGAGAAGCTCTTTCACTGTCGCTATCGATCCAAGCGACCAAATCTGTAAGAAGTTATTGTACAATGGGGGTGAGTTGCCAACTCGTAGGTAGAATTCGTCCAATAAGATAGAAATTGCATGCATAAATGGTGAAACAACTAACACATGGGTAAACATGTACATCGCGGAAGGTAAACAAGCATGCATCAAAACTAAAACTCAAGCAATGAACAACACTAATAATAACCCATTATGTACAACTTGTATACCGCTACCCGAGCATGTGCAGTATACCAAAATATGTAGTTATCATGGCATCATAAAGTAAATCTACATCTCACCTGACACGGGCATAGCAAAACCACTAAAGTATATGAAAACATGCGAGTTACAAATGTAATATGCATGATTTAAACTTTAATTTAAGCGCAATGAAACGATAACAATATTCCTTTCTTATCAACTCAACTATATATATCTATAACGGTCATTATCATTGTAACTGTATTACAATATCTATATCATGCAACCACGCGCAATCACTATAAGACGGCTATAACACATATAAAACATGCATCAATGTACAATCATTTAAAAGTGGCCGTACTGTGTATATATCACGGCATAGGCACGGACGTCAATTTGCAAAGCAATATAAACATTTCATTAAAATATACGTCACGCCCTCTGAAAATGATATAAAAGATTTTCTTTTGAAAAACTCTTGTGTCGATCATAGACATAGAAAATAGTATGACAATAGCTCTTTTTGAAAACCCATGTGTCAAATATCGATACATGAAAACAATATCTCAGGTAGTGTCTCTTGGACCGGTCCTATTCGAAAACTATATATTTTAATACATCTCATTCTCGGCAGGGTATCTATAATGACCCTCCATCCTCAGCAGGGTATATATAATGATCTCTTTGACCTCAGTAGCACACACAAATAATATAATCATAGCGCGAACGGATAATATAAACGTAGCACACACAAATAACATAATCATAGCGCGATGTAGCACACACAAATAACATAATCATAACACGAACGAATTACATAAACGTAGCACAAACAAATAAAATAATCATAGCGCGAACAAATAACAAGTAAAACAAGCGTAGCGTGAACGGGCATTATAAATGGATAAATTGTAATACCCCATGTATTATCCGGTATACCCATTTATACCAGATAAGTATGGGGACCCACTATAAAACAATGGGGAATTTTCGGAATACATTCCGAAAGAGGACAGATCTGTACTATAAATGGAATGATACCACTCTTCAATACAGAGACGCCTTTTAAGTGAACTGGCACTACTGGAGCTTGAGAACTCCGTAGTTAAGCGTGCTCGGGCCAGGGAAGTCCTAGGATGGGTGACCATGTATTATCCGGTATACCCATTTATACCAGATAAGCATGGGGACCCACTATAAAACAATGGGGAATCTTCGGAATACATTCCGAAAGAGGACATATCTGTACTATAAATGGAATGATACCACTCTTCAATACAGAGACGTCTTTTAAGTGAACTGGCACTACTGGTGTTTGAGAACTCCGTAGTTAAGCGTGCTCGGGGCAGGGAAGTCCTGGGATGGGTGACCTCCTGGGAAGTGGCCCCTGGTCGAGTCCAGTTCACCCCGAAGGATAAAACCGTGCGGCTTCGGCCAGAGCGGACAATACTCTCTATATTGGGGGTGGGTCATGACACCTTTCTTCTGTGGCGCCCACGTGAAGGACACGTGAGGCGCTGGGCGCTAGGTTTTTCCTTATATGTTTTGTTTTGAGGAATTCGATTCCTAATTCATTTATGAATCTTTGATTCCCAAGAACAAGTTCTTCCCGATGAGAATTAAATTCTTAACTCATGGAAGTCCTGGGATGGGTGACCTCCTGGGAAGTGGCCCCTGGTCGGGTCCAGTTCACCCCGAAGGACAAAACCGTGCGGCTTCAGCCAGAGCGGACAATACTCTCTGTATTGGGGGTGGGTCATGACACCTTTCTTCTGTGGCGCTCACGTGAAGGATACGCGGCGCTAGGTTTTTCCTTATATGTTTTGTTTTGAGGAATTCGATTCCTAATTCATTTATGAATCTTTGATTCCCAAGAACAAGTTCTTCCCGATGAGAATTAAATTCTTAACTCATGGAAGACTTGTCTTGTGGATTTCAGATCCCGAGAAAGAACTAAGTTCTTTTAAAAGGGTTAAACCCTTCAATAGGTAAATGAGATGATCTCTCTTTTTTTTATTTACTGAGGAGGGAATCTTCTCTGTTCTTTTCTGAAGTTTTCTGCTTTAGTTTTTTTTTAGAAGTTTATAGGGGGTTTCTCTTTTGTTTAGACTTGAAGTCTTTGGTTCTTTATATAGTAGAGGCAGTTTGTTAATTAGTTTTGAGGAAATCTCTCATTAAGAGATCCCAATTGATCTGAGGAATTTTACCCACCGCTGGATCTTTGATCCAAGGGTTTCTGTTTTACAGAACACATTTTCTTGTTTCTAACAAGATTGGAGAAATATTTTCCCTTACACAGAATTTATTTTGTAAAACGGTGATTTTTTAATCACCGTTGGATTTTTATTCCTCTGGTTCTCTGTTTAACAGAGGGCAATCTTTCTTGTTTTAGAAAGATTGAGGGAATATATCCCAAACTAGAATTTTATTCTATAATCCAATTTTGGGGATATTTTCTCCCGACAAAATTTAGTTCTGTATTTTTGATGATTTATCATCTCCGTTGGATCTTTGATCCAACGGCTCTATTTAACAGAGAGTAGAATTTAATTCTACCTGGAAGCCGGCGCTCACATGTTGTGCACGTGGACGCTACTCAAGATTTTAATTCTTATAATGGGTATTCATGTGCTTTGCACATTGGCGCCCGCGTGAAGAGCACGTGAGATGCCACCATAAGATTACTTCCTAACAGATTGGTCTTGGTGCCGGCGCTCGCATGAGGAGCATGTGAGGCGCCACCATAGGATTAATTCCTATCAGATTAGTCTTGGCGCTGGCGCCCTCGTAGGAAGCACGTGAGGCGCTGCCTCATTAATTTTTAAACAGAGCTTTGCTCTTTTATTGGGGAAACAAGGTTGACATTTGAATTCGAGTGTTCGGGTTCATGATCAAGTATTCAAGTCCGTGTTTGATTTTGGATTCTGGTTTGAGTTTGGATTCAGGTTGAAGTCAGAATCTTGAGTAATGATTTAGTTCTTGGAATTCTTAGGTTCGGGGGTAATCGGCAACTGCTGCACATGGACGGCAGGATTTGTGTCTTTTTTCCAAGACAATTGCCATTAATAACTCCGTTAAGTTGTCTAACCTGAATAGGTAAGCACTCACTTTCTCCGGCTCTCTAGGGCTCAAGAGAAATGATACCTCTTAAACCTATATTAATCTATAATCCTTAAAATATTGTTTGCATATCTCGAGGAGGTTTTATGAAAAATACTTTAATATAGTTTTGAAAATAAACCTCGAGGGTGATTTATAATATTTAGGGTTTTCATGGACATGTATTTTAATTATTGGAGTATTTTAGTGATAAAAACTAGCTTTTAAAAGTTTATGGTATTTTTATGAAAACTGGCTCTTTTGGAAACTTGATGGTATTTTTCATTTAATCTTAACCTTTCATTTGAAAATATGATTTTTACAATTTGTTTTATTGAAAATACGGTTTCATAATTATATATAATTTTCAAAAAATTAGTTTTCTTTAGAAAATTCGTATTTCTTAAAAACTGTATTTTTATTTGCTTTCGAGACCGAATACTCTGTGAGGAGTTCTGCATCTCGTTCTACTATTCCAAGGATATGCGATAATCTGCACCATCTATTAGTGCGTCCCCTAACGAGGGTTGTAGAGACATAATTTCCAAGGATTTAAAAATCTCGATTAAAAGAAACCCGTTTTGAAAAGGTGTGGTATTTTAATGTAAAACTTATTCTTTAAATTAGCCGTATGTTTAGAATACTGTGCTATGAAATCATAGTGTGCGTGTGGGGTAAGTTGTTACCCCGTGAAGTTTTCCTAAAGGTATTTTTTAACAATTATTGAAATGAGGGTTATACTAAAGTTCATGGTATTTTAATGAAAAGTTCGTTATATGACAGTTTCACATGAAAATTTTGATTAAACTAAAAACTAATGGATTGTAAATAAGGTGATAAGTAGTGTGAGAAAATTAGTTTGACCTATTTTGTTAAAGAAAAGGGGAGTTCCAAGTTTAAAATAACATGTATTGGAGGTAACTCCACTTTACCGATATGTTTTTAGAAGATAATTTGAGATGAAAGAAAAGAGAGAAAGGGGGGCTTACAGCTTTAAAACTTCGAGAAAGGAGTAAGTAAAAGAGATGGGGCTCCATAGCGTCGCGGTAGCTCCAGAATGACTCCAATCTTCAATGAAGAGAGCTTGGTTGCTAACTCTACTTGATTCCACTTGCACTTAGAAACTTTTGGGAGAATTTTGATAGAAAATTTCAGAATGGAGGGGAGCTAGGGGATGGGGTGCTATTTATAGTGAAGAAATTAGGGTTTGGGAATTAAAATTGGATTAAAAGGATTAAAATGGGTGTTAAATGATGAATTGAAGGGTCACTATTTAATTGCAGGGAAATCAAACAGTGCAGGGGAGTTAAGCGGAGTTGAAGAGACTAGTGTGCAAAGCACAGAGGGGATTGGGTACGTCTCACCCGCCGGCACCGGCCAAATCCTAAGAATTGGCAGTCGGATCTTGATCATTTGCCTCAAGATTCATTCCACGTGTCTAAGTATGTATTTACTCCTCTTTACGCATGATTAATTTTTCTGAAACTTTTCGTTTCTCCGTGAATTGCACGTGCAATTCTTGGGCTTCCAAAAAATTAAAAAGAAAAACCTTTAAAATAATTAGATCTAATGGGATTCGAACACACAGGCTATGTCGCAGCAGTGTAAAGGCTTTACCAAAGAGGTACAATCTTGTTCTTGCTTTTATTGAACAAAAATAACTTATAACTTTATAGCAAGCTGAAATACCCTTTCTATACAACAAACAAGAAATTTTTGTACAAGGATTTCAGAGTCGTTACAATTAGAAAGTAAGTTTTTTTTGGATTAATTGTTATATTTGTGTGTGTGTGTGTATGAAATGATATAATTTTGATGTCATAATTTATTGTTGAGAACATAATTCATATTAATGAGGTACGTAAGGGGCATCCTGATTAGAATGATGAACGATTAGAAAAATATCACCAAGATAATTTTTGAGATTGGGTTGTAGATCATGTAAGTTGTTCAAATAATGTGTTACTGCGACAGGTTGTCTTAATCTAAATTTATATCGCTATGTATTTACCATAAAATTTGTTTTGTCAGATCCATGATCCGAATTTGTTTGCATCATTAGAAAGATATTCAAGATGTTTAGCTCAGTTTCCTAGCATGGAGGTTGCATACTATAAAGGATTCGGTGTCTTTGGATACAAATTTGAAGTTAAGAACATAGAAATATCTTGAACCACTCAGAATAGTGGAATTGCGACCATAGGATCGGATGGTGCGATTTATTATGTCTACTTAAATTGCATACTGGGCATCAAATATCCCGGATGATCAGAACCGTTTTTATATATTTCAATGTATTTGGTATGATACACGAACCGATATGGATAAGTGGAGAAACAATCTCGGGACCTGGAAAGATGAATATAGATTGACTAGTGTAAACACACTTCGATTTTACGGTCAGGACGATCCATTTATCTTTCCGCAACAAGCGTTTCAAGTATACTACTCACAGTGCTTAAAGCATCCGGGATGGAGTGTTTATGCTGTTGGAAACCCAGGGATGTTTACGATATCCCAGAATTCGAGAATCAAATGGAATTCAGCGATGAGGACGAAGAAGAGAGAAGACTTAGAGTGCTCCGACCGTCTGTCTCTAAAGACGGGTTATCTTCGGCTGATCATAAAGTTACGTGGGTTAGAAATGATATCGATGATGAAATCCAAGTAGATATGTCTAATGCGTCTACGAAACGAAAAAGGTTATTAGTAATATCTTATTATTACTTCACAT
This sequence comes from Agapanthus africanus, assembly GCA_030015575.1. Taxonomy (NCBI): domain Eukaryota; kingdom Viridiplantae; phylum Streptophyta; class Magnoliopsida; order Asparagales; family Amaryllidaceae; genus Agapanthus; species Agapanthus africanus. Next base: position 474,856,528 of record CM057343.1, read on the forward strand.
TTTTACGATCTATACATATATTGCATGCATATGTAATGATTGTACTTTTATCTAGGTCTGATGATGACGCCAGAAGCAGCGAGGGGTGGCAGGAGCACCAGCCGCGGCAGCAGCAGAGTCAGAGCGGTTCTGCCGTCCGGGAAGCCGCGTAAGGAGCTCCAGAGAGATGGTCTTGCACCCCGATCCGTATCCCATTTGGATGACTCCTTCCGTGTGGACTTTGCCACACCTTCAGGTATATTGCATGCATATTCATTTCGAATGTAATATTATAGATATACACGCATATTTATTTTAAAGTTACTTATATAGTCAATTATTTATTACTTAGCTGTAGGTGGTGCATCTACATTAGAGGCAGAGGCCACTATCGCACCTGCAGGAATGTTTATATATTCTATATTGCATGCATATTGATTTAAAATGTTATATTATAAATATACACACATTCTTTTTTCAATTACTTATATAATCAAATTTTGATTATCTAGATGTAGGTGGTGCCTCCACATCCCGGGTAGAGGCCACCACCGCACCTGCAGGTATGTTTATATATCCTGTATTGCATGCATATCTATTTAGATTTTTATATTATAAATATACACATTCTTTTTACAATTACCTATATAATCTATTTTTAATTGTCTAGTTGTAGGTGGTGCATCCACATCCGGCGCAGAGACCACTCCCGTCACTTCCGTACCCTCCGCGCAGTCTAAGGTTGGTATTCTTAAATATAAAATCTTTTATCATCAATGTTTACATAGACTCTAAGAATAACCATAAACTTCATATAATTTTATCGTCAATATTTATTTTTTAGTTGGAGGGGATGCATCCACGTCCGGGTCACCGGCTGTTCCTCACCGGAGGAACTATCGTCCCGCCCGTGCTGCTGCCCGGGCCCAAGCTTGTGCTGCGGTCGCTGGAGGTATATATCACACTTCAATTATCGTTAATTATTGATTTCTAAATACTGTTTTATCTTGATATTGCTTGTCTTGATATTTCTTGTAGATGCAGGATAGCCCCATCCCGAGAGGGGGACTCGAGAGCCGAATCAGTCCCACGGGCTGAGGCCTAATGATTAGCTATGGGGGAGGCACCATTCCCCCTCTTCTTTACCCCTGATTATCGCTATACTGGCGATTATGCCGAGAGGTTCGGCCGGTATATAGGGAATGGGAGTCGCATCCAAAAGAAATATTCTCTTCACGTTGAGTAGGGCGATCAGCACCGGCGCTCCTTTGCCTATTTCTGGGATCAGGCTCGGGTATTAATATATATTTTCATTTGACTTATCAAATTAATTTTTTATTATTTAACACTTATAATTTAAATACATTATTTTCTTATATTTGCAAATAGATTACGACTTTTAGCATGTACTCGACCCTGATCACCCTGATAGAGTGCTCGATCTTCACGATCTTTACCTGGGACTTATGAAGAACATGCAATCTAAGGTCCGATATAATAGAAAAACGAGCAGAAAATCGATTGCTATATGATATGGCTGGCTACCCTCGAGGCGGAGAGAGCAACTCTCCTACATTCTCCGGTCTTTGTCAGAGTCGATGTAGATACATGGCCTCTCTTGTACCGGTATTATGAGTCTGAGTGCAAACAGATCTATAATTTAAATGTAATTCATTATTTAGTATATAATTTATTTTTTTATGTTGCTTAATTAAAAAAATAAATCTGATTGTATTGTACAGAATCAAGCCGATCAAAATAAGTAGAATAGGAAGTTTGCGAAGAGGGGTCGCCCCACTTACACAGGTGGTTCGAGGAACATTATTCGTGCCGTGGAGGTATCGGTAAATTACAATAGATCTTTTTTGATATAATGCAATATTAATATATGTAAATTTTTGGTGAATTGCAAAGAGCTCAGACCCTGGCGCAGGGTAGTACACCGAGCGTGTTGACCGCGTATCTTACCGTCTACGGCACCTCGACAGATCCCGTCACAGGCGAGCTTCGATTCACCGGCACTGCTACCCAGGAGTATTGCGTAAGTGTTAATATTTATTCTAATTCGAATGAAATTTTTGTTTTGATAAGTTCAAATTTAAATGATATATATACTTATATTTTAATGCTTAACGTGGTTGGAGTAGCAGGTGGTGGAGCAGGCGGAGGTATCGAGGATCGATTTCAGTGGACAGACGGATCCGATCATACTGACCCCAGTCCTAGATGCCGCAAACGGAGGGCACCACGGAGGTTGGGAGAGAGGCCGTGGACTTGGTCCTAGCAGGGCCCATATGAAGTTGGTCTCCACTCCGGCGGCTACTTCCCTTACCTCCCATGAGCGACGTCTGAAGTATGATGCTGCTGCATTGAAGACCACTGTCGAGGAGTTGAAGGAGATATTGATACGTGTATTACTTATTAGTAAAATATTATATCACATTATAGATAGTAGCATATGCAATATTAATAGCCTGGGCTTATTTGGTTTTAGACTTAAGATTGATAAATCAGACTTACATAAAACTATCTAATTAAATTGAACTCTATAATCATAATCATGCCACATCTTTCTTCATTTTGGAGTTTAAAAAGTTATGATTATCCAAACTCAAAACATGAGAAGAAAATATTGCTTTGTAAATTAGACAACTCCAAAACCAAGCATCCAATCAAAACTAAACAATTAAGGAAAGATACGGGCTCACAAGTTAGAGTAAGTATCATTTCTACCTCCACTTAAAATATACTACGGTTTTCCAAACTAGATACCCAAACTAGGCCTAAGTCCCTAAATATTCTTAAATTGGGGGAAAAAAGTATAGCCCTGAATGTGTGCAATTTCAACATGTATAAATTCTCATACATAATATATAAATTTCAAGAGAACGTGTAGAATCTCAAAAACGCATATGTAAATTCGCGGTTTCACAATAATCTAATAATTATACGAATTCGACTAAAATCTAATACACCGTTCTTACTCATTTATTACACAAACACAAAATTTTATAGATTTGGCCGGCTAGTTCGGCTCCGGCTCCACATGCCTCTCCTTCGGCAGCGGCTCCGCAAGCCGCTACCTCAGTCGCGGCTGCGCGGACCACTCCTATAGCTCCACAGTCCATTCAGACTTCTGGACAAACCACTCAGACTCCTGCACAGACCGCTCCTTCATTAGTGGAGTTTTTGATGACCCAGGACTCCACCGAGGAGCAGATGCGCCAGATTACGGTGATTATTAGAGGTGGAGGAGCTGGACCGAGGTAGGATAAGTTTATTTATATTTTTGAGGATGCGTGTACTTATTTGATACATATTGTATGTTTTGGACAATATCGGTGTTGTTTGAATGTTAACGATAATTTTAGATTGATTCCGTATTCTGTTTGTTTGTTTTTTTATATATTATGCGTGAGATGTTTATGGATATTTTTGTATTTGGTTATCATATTCCATGTAGGATGAGAGTGCAATATTCACGCATATGGAGGTAATTAATTAAACAATTTTAAACATGGATCAAATTTTATTATTATGAGGCACCATAATAGGCATGCAAAAATATTTTTAACATCATTTTAAAATAAGGTTGGGGATTAAAACTTGAAACTAAGATCATTAAAGGAAATAAAGTGACAAACAAGTGGAGAGAAGCGGATCCTACCTTTGCTTTGAGTTGAATGTCGATGGGTCGAAGGTGTAAACTTGTACAACGATCTCAACAACTCCGCGCTCGGATTTTTCCTCAATGTTTGGGTGGAACCACAGCGTCGGTGATACGAAAGCCTGGGTATTTTTTTCAGAATTTTCGGAGTTCTGAGGTGTGAGAAATTTGAGTTTGAAGGTCTCTATTTATAGGATGTTTTCCCCAACAATAAAATCCAAAAAAATCTGTCGAATCCCTCCCAAAATCCGCGCTCAATCATCATCTAATGATTCAGCCGCCGCCGCCATGATTCGTAGCCGTTGAATCTGAATCCAGCGGCCTAGAGGTCTCCGCCGCTCGCCACGTGTCCACGAGGAGTGGATTCATGCGCTTGCGGCGCAAGCGCATGGTCCCCACCCTCGTGGGCAGCCACCAGAGATCCTGGGCCGTTGGATCTCCCATCCAACTGTCCAGGTTAAAAGTTGTTTTAATATATATATATATTTTTAATAAAAAGAAATCTAACTGTTTATTTAAAAAAATCGAATTTGGTTTTAAAAAATTGTTTAAAATATTAAAAAATACGGGAAAAATATGAGAAAATTCCAGAAAATATATTTTCTTTTTATCTTTAGTTTAAAAATGATTTTGGGCTTAAAACTAAATAATATTCCTATATATATGATATTTGTTAATTATCATAACTATTGAAAAATTTATTTTATTCTCGAAAATATTTTAATTACGAAAATAATTATTTTAATTTATAATAATATATGTAAATCATTCTTAGGGCATAATAAAAATATTTTAAGCCCAGAAACATATAAATAGATTTTTAGAAAATTACTTTAATTATATTTAAATGCTTTAACAATTACTCGCATCACTTATAAAATATTTTTCCATCAAGTAAAAACACAGTTAAATACTCGGTACTAAAGAAAACAAGACATTTTATTGAGTATTAGAGAACATGGTCGTTACAATTTTGAAGCAAACAGAAATTTAGAGATGTTTGAAAATTTCACGATTTTCAAGTATTGTAACATGTATGATATTGAAAAAAGGAAAGAAAATAGCAAATTTTATTTTTGAAAATTTTATGGTTTTCTTATGCTATGTCATGTAAAATATAAAAAGATGAAAGTAAACATAATATGTTGAGATTTTTGAAAATTTGACGATTTTCGTGAGGCAAATAAAAAATATTGAAAACAAGAAATTTTTAAAGGTTTTTTTAGATTTTTAAAGATTTCACGATTTCTCTGTGAGCTAAAATAAGAAAATGGAAAATTTTGAGATGTTTGAAATTTCTCATATGCTTGCAAAATATTGGGAATTTGAATAAATAAACAATTTGGGATATTTTGAATTTCGCGATTTTCGTGTGTTGAAGGGTTTCTCAGCCCTCCAGAGTCTCAGTCATTTAGATCGGATTTCTTATTATCTTTCAACGACCTTTTCTCCGTTTAATTCTGATGATGCTCGATATCGGTGATCTCCCAGATCATGATACGTAGCAGATGACGTGTCCCAGAGCATGCAAGAAAGGACCCACAGTGGCCGACCAGGCCGCTCCTGTGCCCGTCCTACAGACAACCTTTGGCTCATCCCCGAGCCCCCTGCACAATTGGCCTCCTTGGCCTTCCAGCTCGTCTCCGGACTACCGCAGAACCAAGATACCTTGGCTCTCCTGCTCGTCCGCGAGCTCTCCCGCCGAGGTCATCTTCCTCGGTCTCATCGACCGACTAACGGCACCGCTCACAGGCGCAACCGTCATCCCGCGAATCTCGCCATGCGCGAGATATCCGCCAACCACATCCCACGTTCCACGCCATCACGATCCCCCATTAACGAGCCTGTCTTGCCATTAATGGGAGATCCCTCTCATCACGCGGGTGTGACGTCGGGAGCGTAACGGCCGGCGTGATTCTCGCGCTTGCCCTGCCTGCTGCCACCACTATATAAACCCCTTTCTTCAGACGGTTCAAGTAAGCTATTTTTACTCCACTAAAACGTTACTCTGCTTGGATTCCCTCTCTAATTTGACCGTCGGAGGGTCCTCGGTGGTACAACCACCCCGGGGCTTCCTTGCAGGTAGCTTGGCCCAAACAACCTCAAACCCATTGAGATCCACACGCTTCAGGAGCCCGCCTCCAGATCCAATATCAGCCGTCCATCGCCGCCATCAGCAGATCGACGGAAGGCGACATCTTAGCGTGATCCAAGCCGCGTCAGCTGGCGCCGTCTGTGGGAAATCTTGACTCCACAAAAACAAAAGTTCGTCTTCCGATCTCAACCTAATGGCGAACGATCATCACGACGATCTAAGCACTAGCCGCCGCCTCCCCCTCAACGGAGGCGCAGACGAACCTCCTCCACCGAATGCCATCAACGCCCTTGCTGGCCGGATAGACCGACTCGCGTCCGTCGTGGAGGCTCTCATCCGCGTACAGACAGCAGGGAAAGATTCCCAGGTCACCGCTCCCCCGCCTCGGGACCGAGACCTCTACAGGGGAGAAAAGACTCCGCTCGCGTCAGCACTGCCGACCACCACCTCGCTACCTCCCACAGCCGTAGATATCCTATGCCAATACATTCTGTGACCCGCTGGGCGCCCCACAGCTCAACACCGAGGTCCGTCGCCAGAGCACCTCGCCCTGAGATCCTTCGTGCACCTGTCCCCTCCCTTCCCGAGGAGATGTCGGTCAGATCGTCTGTTCCCAGGCATGACCGACACCCCCTCCCACGACGGAGTCGTGCGGACGGGACTCACTACGGTGGCTCGAAGACTACCTCGCCGGGGGATCTAAGGAACCTCATTGAGAGGAACCGGAGCCGCGGCCAGACACAGGTCTCCAACAGAAGAGGCCAGGGGTCAGAATGTGCCGAATCGTCGGTGTACCACGGCCGACTCGACCCCCTCGAGAAGAAGATCGAAGGTATGCATCGGAAAGGTCACCGTTCGAGCGACGGGGCCAAGTACGCTGCCGACTCGCCACCAAACCGTTCATCGAGGAGCTGCTCGCTGTCCACGTCTCCTCTCGCAACAAGCCCCCGAAGGTCTCCCTCTTCGACGGCAAATCTGACCCGAAGGACCATTTGGATGCATTCACCGTGGGGATGAGCTTCCAAGATAACTCCGACGCCGCCCAGTGCTGAGCTTTCCCATCCACTCTCATCCGCTCCGGACGAGACTGGTTCCGAGGACTCGACTGGTTCCGAGAACTCGAGCCACGCTTGATCTCAACTTTCGACGAGCTGGCCACCCAATTCCTCGGCCACTTCGTCGGGAACAGGCAGCAAAAATGCACAGTTGACCATCTCTTCACGATCAAGAGCAGGGATAAGGAGACGTTTAAAGCATACATCACCCGCTTCTACAACGCCCTTCTTGAGGTCCCAGAACATCGGGATGAGACGGTCATCACAGCCCTAAGGTCTGGTCTTAGACACAAGGAGTGGTTACGCTCCTTTGCACTAGCGCAACCCAAAACCATGGCTGAGGTAAAGGCCTGGACCGATCACGAGGTCCAGCTCGAATCCGAGGTAAACGCAAGTCTCCCCCGGGCAGATCAAGCCGACCAGAATAAAAGGGCAAGGGAAGAGAGAAATGGACCTTAGTGGTCAAAACCCTACCTCCCGAAGTTTCAGGAGTACACTCCAATCAACGTCTCCCAGACAGTACTGCTTGAGGAGGCTAAGGGTGAGGGGTTCTTCAAGCTCCCCCCATCTCGCGGATGGCCTCAAAGGGAACCAGGGGCCCCTACCGTGGTTTCCACAAGGCGCTAGGCCACTCCACGGAGAGCTGTAAGCAGCTCCGAGACTACATCGAGGAACTCATCCGTTCGGGGCACCTCACGACATACTTGCGAGACAAGCGACAAGCTGACCGCGAGCAGGAACAGCGTCCCCCTCCCGGCGAGCCGACGATCGGCCAAATCATGGTCGTGTCAGCAGAGGATACGTCGGCCACTTATGAAGCTCAGCACCCTATGCCGGTCGCAGAGGCCAACCAGCGTCCGAGGAGCTCAAGCTTCAGGAACAAGATCATCTACTAACATGTAATTCTTTTTCCAAGGAAATATAAACCTTTCTCAAGACCTTTCTGTTTATGTAATAAGAAGAGGTAAATAAAACATTGCAAAAAGAGAAAGAAAATTTTCGTTTATTCAAAAAGGTACTATAGGCTCCTCAGCCGTACATCAAAAAAGAAAAATTACAATAGCGGAGGAAGGGGTGCAGAGAGCACTGCTCATGGTATTCCGAGGATACTTCCGCCAACCGAGCCCTTGCGGCCTCTAACCTATTCCCCCGATGCCCCCCATGGACGTTGGCGTCGTGCCTCAATTGATAGCACTCAAGGACGAGCACCATCGAGCGATTTAACCAACTCGCGGAGATCAGGCCGAAGCGCCTCAGAGACCTTAGCTTGCCAACGGCCTCGTCCTTCGGCAGTTCAGACAGGGGGTTGTAGAGCCTCGGCGATGCCCTCCAGATGGAGTACATCAACAGCTGAAGCAGGGGAGGAGCACCGGGGGAGCGATCGGCCAAAATGCTCCTCGATACGGCCTATCACCAACTGCACCGTGTCCTTAGTATAGTACTGATAGTAAAGCCCACAATGCCCCCAGAGTTAACGGTCACCCGTTTCACCCGCAACTGTGCCGCCACGCGGCAGACATCGCACCGCTCGATGCGAAATCAAAACGACACTACTCCGGCGCTTCGCGTTCCCCACGCGATCATGACACGTGTCGCTAGCGACTGTGCCTCTTCCCGGTACTCGCACCAGGGAGGACGGACAGAGCCTTGCACAAGAGGAAACTGCGCAGCTTCACTGCTCGGCACATCCTTAGCAGGCCTCCCACGGCCCCTCCAGCGCTAAGGATCTAAGCCCTCACCAAAAGGCAGCCGAGCGGCTACCCTGCATGGCTATCCCTGGCTGGTAGCTCCCTACCCCACAACGCCAGGGATCAAAACTCTTGCCAAGAGGCAACTGAGCAGCTTCACTGCTTGGTCCATCCTTAGCAGGCCTCCCACGGCCCCTCCAGTGCTAAGGATCGAAGCCCTCACCAAGAGGCAGCCAAGCGGCTACCCTGCTCGGCTATCCCTGGCTGGTAGCTACCTACCCCACAATGCCAGGGATTAAAGCTCTCGCCAAGAGGCACCGGGCAGCAACCCTGCTCGGTTTGTCCTTAGTAGGCCTCTTACAGCCCCTCTAGCGCTAAGGATCGAAGCCCTCACCAAGAGGCAGCCGAGCGGCTACCCCGCTCGGTTATCCCTGGCTGGTAGCTCCCCAACCCCGCAATGCCAGGGATCAAAGCCCTCACTAAGAGGCAGCCGAGCGGTTATCCCGCTCGGCTATCCCTGGATGGTAGCTCCCATACCCCACAACGCCAAGGATCAAAGCCCTCACTGAGAGGCAGCCGAACGGCTACCCCGCTTGGCTATCCCTGGCTAGTAGCTCCCCTACCCCACAACGCCAGGGATCAAAGCCCTCACTAAGAGGCAGCCGAGCAGCTACCCCGCTCGGCTATCCTTGGCCGGTAGCCCCCTACCCCATAACGCCAGGGATCGAAGCCCTCGCCAAGAGGCACCGGGCAGCAACCCTGCTCGGCCATCCTTAAGGATCAAAGCCCTCGCCAAGAGGCACCGGGCAGCAACCCTGATCAGCCCGTCCTTAGTAGGTCTTTTACGGCCCTTCCCGCGCTAAGGATCAAAAGCCCTCGCAAGAGGCAACCGGGCCTGCCCTTGCTCGGTTATCCCTGGCTGGTAGCTCCCTACCCCAACACACCAGGGACCAAAGACCTCGCCAAGAGGCACCGGGCAGCAACCCTGCCCAGCCCATCCTTAAGGATCAAAAGCCCTCGCAAGAGGCAACCGGGCCCGCCCTTGCTCGGTTATCCCTGGCTGGTAGCTCCCTACCCTAACACACCAGGGATCAAAGCCCTTACCAAGAGGCACCGAGCGGCTACCCTGCTTAGCTATGTCCTTAGTAGGCCCCTTACGGCCCCTCCCGCGCTAAGGATCAAAAGCCCTCGCAAGAGGCAACCGGGCCCGCCCTTGCTCGGTTATCCCTGGCTGGTAGCTCCCCACCCCAACACACCAGGGATCAAAGCCCTCGCCAAGAGGCACCGGGCAGTAAACCTGCTCGGCCCATCCTTAGTAGGCATCTTACGGCCCCTCCCGTGCTAAGGATCAGAAGCCCTTAACAAGAGGCAGCCGAGCGGCTATCCTGCTCGGCTATCCCTGACCGGTAGCTCTCTACCTCACAACGCCAGGGATCAAAGCCCTCGCCAGGAGGCAACCGAGCAGCTACCCTGCTCGGCCAATCCCTAGCATGCCTCTCCGTGCCTTCCGTTCTAAGGAACATGACCTCACCAAGTGGCATCCGGTCTATCTACGTCTGAGCGATCTCCACCTCGACTTCGGGGCCATGGAGATACCGTCTTCTCGCCGGTCTTTGCACACACTGCAAATAAACAGATTCAACTCGACACGTAATCGCTGGACGGAGAACTGACACAACACGAAGGCAGTACTGTGCAAATACAAGTGTTTACCGATAAAGGAAAATACGCGCACAAATACTACTGCAAAAATAATTCATTTCCAAAATCAAAGTCTTTACAAGGGCATTGGGGGCTCCCCAGCATTACAAAATGCCCGGAGGCCTACAAAATTCCCGATGCAACAAAAGAAAAGAGATAAGAAGAAGAGGGCTTCAGGCCTCGGGGCCAGGCACGACCGCGGGAAGCTCAATATCTACCACGACTCGGGCTACGTCTAGGGGCTCAACGCCCATCACAGGAGCCTCGGCGTCGCCCTCGCCGGGAGTCTCTTCCCCGGCCTCACCTCCGGGGTCGTCTCCCTGCTCGTCATCCCCACGAAGATATTCAGATCGGAGCTCTTCATCAACGAACTCCGGCATCCGAGCCTTGACGACGTCGGGGGCCTCATGCCAGATGACGGTAGTGGCCGAGGCTAGGACGGTGTAAAAATGTTTCGACTTCTGATAGTTCTCCACCGCTTTCGCTGCTCTAAGGTCGGCTCGCTTCGCCCCCTCTACCGCCGCCTCCAGCTCCTTCCGGATGGTGCTCGCCGACTTCTTTATGGTGCCGACGAGCACCTTGGAGTCCTGAAGGTTGGCCTCGGCAGCCTGGACGGCATCGCGGAACCTGGCAACCTCCTGCTTTCCGGCTGCCACCTCCTGCTTTCCGGCCGCCACCTCTCCCTCAAGGGCAGCAACCCTCGCCATCGCCGCCTCCATCTCCAGCTTTGAGCTCTCCTCCAGTGAGGAGAGCTCTCCCGCGGCTCGCATCGCCGGGGCTATTTCCTCTTCCTCCATCTGGACGACGAGGGTGACGTGCTGGAGGACTTGAAGAAATCAGAGGGGGGTCAGAAATTAGAGGAGGGCACCAAATCTCGCGAATGATAAGACGCTGAGTGAAAAATCGAGTGAGGTGCGAGCACTAACCTGCACGGCCTCTTGGGCGATGGCCGCCATTTGCGCCTTGAGAGTCTCCCGAGGGACCTTGCTCCCCGCCGACCTCTCCATGTAGGCCAGCAAGCTGTCAGCGACGGAGAGCCCCGAGGGCACCTCAAAGCGGAGGTCCCCCTCGTCCACCAAGATCAGGGAGGCCGGGGTCCGCGGAACTGTCCGGGGGAACCTTTTGAGAAGCGACCCCGGGGAGTCGATCTCTGTCTCCGAAGCCTGGGCCTCCTGTTCCTGAACCTGCTTTCGGCTCGGTGCCTGGCTGGGCTCCGGGGCACGGCCCGCACTCGAACACCGGGGTAGGACGGCTGCCGGGGGAGCTGGGGCCGACATCGGACGGGAGGAGCCGGCGCCTCCAGTTTTCGATCCCTTCTTCGGTTTGCGCATGGCCGCTCGGAGTTGGCTTAAGTCCATGGGTTCTGCACAAGACAAGATACAATGGAGTCAGCAACACGAACAAAAATGAAAAAAAACCGCAAGCCTAACAGATCGCCTGCAAGCTCCTAACTTACCGACGAACTGGGTGGGGCTGAGCCCAGCCCAACTAAGGGCCCGCTCAGAAAGCAGCACGTCGGCCCGGCGAATGGGCTCCCACTCCGCCACTCTCACCGCGTCGGGATCATTGGACGGGCTTCCCTGCCAGCACCTATCCCTAAACCACTGGGTGGGCACGGGCTAGTCATCACCCTCGGATGGCCTAACAAAGAAAAACTTCTTCTTCCAATCGTGGATGGAAGAAGGCAAGACGACGACTCCTGACCCGGATGCACTCCCTCATTGTTTCCTAAAGGAAAGGTAAACCCACCTCGGGTCGCCCACGCGAGTGCTGGGGTGTCCTTTGTAAATGAGAGAGGAGGCAAGGATGGACAGACCGAAAGGAATCATCTGCAACTTCAAACAGACCAGGAACCCAAGGAGAATCCTCCAGGAGTTCGGCACTAGCTGGCCCGGGGCTAGCCCAAAGTAATTTAGCGCTCTAACAACCTCGGGAGAGAAAGGAAGGCGCATTCCGGCCCAAAAGGCTTCCAGGTACAAGGCAATCTCCTTGCCCCGTACCTGATATGCCCTTTCTCCTTCCTCGGCCAAATGTAGCGTATAGCCGGAAGGGATATGGAAACGAGCCCAAGTGGTGGCAAGCTCGTCTTCATACCTCACCAATGATGGCACACCAGGGGCGTCCGCCACCTCCGCTCTGGGAACCGCCCCTGTCGCGCGACCCCCTGGAAGAGGATCTAACCCTAACTCCCTAAGAAGACTCCGACTCAGTGGAAGAATCCCTAGAATCCACCCCGACGACATCTACAGACTCCTTAAAAGAGGACATCTAACCTGATGGAGAGAAGTCCTCTGGAGAGAAAGTGCAGAGATCCGACCTATAAAGGAGTGCGCTGAGCTTACAAGATCAAGAACGAGGAAAATATGAAGAGATATAGGCCCTGAAGCGGACCCCACCTCTATTTATAGCTGCCAGCGTACACATCCTACGGCGACAGTCATCTCCCACCGAAACGGTTTAGCGCATTCGACGGCCACGATCGCTCCGCCCGACGCGCGCGCGTTGGCTATGTCCCATCAGACGCCAGAAGTATGCGGCCCGTCGCGTCAGCCAATCAGCGCCCGACACGTGGGCTGTCGCTTCAGTGGGCGTACGCCCGATCCGGCGCACCCTCTTTAATACGAAAATCTCATCCCTGATTCGCTGGCGTCATCCAGAAAATACAACAGATTGCCCCGGAACACGCCCCAACGATATCTTCGGAAAGTAGCTCACCTCGGGTGATCCGGCAAACCACTCTCGACCCGACCCGTCAGCTAGTCGGGACGAGAGTGGGGGGCTAATGATGATGCTCGATATCGGTGATCTCCCAGATCATGACACGTAGCAGATGACGTGTCCCAGAGCATGCAAAAAAGGACCCACAGTGGCCGACCAGGCCGCTCCTGTGCCCGTCCTACAGACAACCTTTGGCTCGTCCCCGAGCCCCCTGCACAATTGGCTTCCTCGACCTCCCAGCTCGTCTCCGGGCTACCGCAGAACAAAGATACCTCGGCTTTCCCGCCGAGGTCATCTTCCTCTGTCTCATCGACCGACCAACGGCACCGATCACAGGCGCAACCGCCATCCGCGAATCTCGCCATGCGCGAGATATCCGCCGGCCACATCTCACTTTCCACGCCATCACGATCCCCCATTAACGAGCATGTCTCGCCATTAATAGGAAATCTCGCTCATCACGCGGGCGTGACATCGAGAGCATAATGGCCGGCGTGATTCTCATGCCTGTCCTGCCTGCTGCCACCGCTATATAAACCCCTTCTTCAGACGGTTCAAGTTGTTGGCTATAGTGCCCTCAAGGCAATTATCGTAGTCACAGGCACGTGATTATGATAATTGAGCGAGGACCTATACTGATAAAACAGTCTTACTCAAGATGATAGTATGCTATCTGGTTTGTCTTTATCATCATGTATATGTTGATAAAGCCCATAGGATTCTTGCTTGACTGCCAGCATTGTGATGGCGATCACATACGTGGGAGCTGGGGTCTATAAGCACATCCTTAAATATCCCTAGTCGTGGGAGTATCGAGACTGGGCATCGATACTCCAGTGTAGACTGGTGTATACTTATCTAGACCCTGACGAGGGGAGGTGGCCGGTCTCACAAGCCATTGGTGTTAGTTGTTCACCTAAGATAGTATGCAGGTGCTCATTGGGTTATGAGTACACTGGACGGACTCGCCGGGAATATGCTAGTTGGTATTATACCTATAGTCAGATAGCAGTTTCTTGGTGACATGTGTACATGTTAGTCTGTCGACCTTAGATCGTCATTTGTCTCGTGTGAGTTCCCACTGTGCTTTGATTACTACCCTACCACGGCTCAAAGGAGTCGTGCAAACAGGTTTTAGTTGGGTACAGTCCCGAGCCACATGGAGGCAGTGAGCGGATCGTCGGGGATTCATCTCTCCCGGTATTGGGGGTTGATGTCGCGCAGTGCACGGGTGGACATCACTAGAAATCCTCGGCCGGGGTATGTGAGAACTACCGATCCAGGATCGATAGTTTCTCAGGAAGTGATGGGTTTCATACCGACACGAATTATCGCGTTGTTAGGGGTCTGACTTTATCCACCCCCTAGACTCGATATGCGATATTCTTATACGAACAGACCGGACTGTACGGATATTGTCACTGACTGGCTCAGTAGGGGTTCAGGTGAGTTTGCTCGTCGGCCTTCCTTTCGCTCAATACCTGGGTAGCCGTTACGTACAGCTAGTGCCGCTGACGTGCTTGTGGTTAAACCCACTGCCAGCGTATTGACGAGTGTTTAGAGTCCCACATAGAGGGTTTTCACGGCTCAGGCGATATAGTGTAGGTGACGTATGTTGATACATACAGGTGTCCGATTAAATATGTGCATGGACTGCACAGAATTTAATCGGGCGGTTGATAATGCTAGCGGCTTAGGATTAAGCCAGATTGTTAAATCAATTTTTGATTTAATAATTTACATATGTATTTATATATATGTATTCAAGTATTATTGCTCACTATTTATTTTCTCTCTTTGGCTATTCGTATTTTCGTACAAATACGCGTATGTGTATTTCAATACACGTACCGGGAAGCATTCCGTATTTATACGGAATGGCTTCTAGAAGATTTGCCACCTCATTATTGATTTTTCTTTTTAGAAAAATCATTTGTTTTTATGATGAGGTGGAAAGGTGACAAGGCATGGTATGGGTTTGAGCATGTAGTGATTGGTATGGTGGTATTAATTTATTGCAATTAAGAAATGACATTTTTTTGTGGGGGCATGAGAAGGGGGGCTGGCCACATAGTGGTGAAGGGCTTGCTCATTTTGTTGGATAATTTTTTTGGTGCTCACACATTCTCATGCTCTCACAAAATACTTAGCCATTTTTGAGCTCATGCCATTCTTGTCTTGATCACCTCCAAATCTTTCATGGTTGAGAGAAAGTTTTAGTGAGACTATTCTACACTCCCCACTCTCTACTACTAGCAATCCTAGAGAGTCGGTTGGTTCGCTTGGAGAACCTGAAGCTTGCGCCGTTTCCCTCGGGTGGATCATTGGAGATGAAGGAAGACCGGCGACCAAAGTCGATCCGCAACATCACTAGGAGCTTGGAGATGGTTGAAGACCCGAAGGACTTGGTTCATTAGGTATAACCATTCCTATCTCTTTTCTTAGATTGCTAGTTTTAAGGGTTAATGGTTTTGATCTTGGAAATCGGGTAATGGTAGCGCCGGGTTTTAGAAAATTTTTGTTCCGCATTTGGCCACGGTTCGTTGGCCGGGGCACTCCCACTACCCAACACAAGTAAGCCATTTTTACTCCACTAAGCCGTTACTTTGCTCGAATTCCCTTTCTAACTTGACCGTTGGAGGGTCCTCGATGGTACATGTTAGTTATATGTATACCCTAGAGGCCATTATTGTACATACAATGTATATTGTATTGGATGCTTGGACATATATAGGGAGGACTTTCTTGCTCGACATGATAGTATGCTATCGGGTTACTCTTTATCTTAACATGTACTCTGATTGTCTCTATGTTACATGTTGATAAAGCCCTTAGGATGAGTACTTGACTACCAGGACTATGATGCAGATCATACTAGTGGGGACAGTGTAATCGCTAAGTACATCCTTTAAATGTTCCTAGTCGTGGGAGTACCGAGACAGGGCATCGATACTCCAGAGTAGACTAGCGTATGCGCTTCTTGACCCATATAATGGGCGATGGATGATCCCATATCCATTGGTGTTTGACATCAGAGAAGGTATACGGGTGCTCAGTGGAGACTGGGTATACTGGACGGACTCGCCGAGAACTCCCAGATGGTATTATACCTCACGTCAGATGGCAGTTCTCTGGTGACACTGGTACAGGTTAGTCTGTAGACCCGAGATCGTCATAGAGTCTTGTGTGATTCCCACTGTGCTTTGATTTCCATCATACCACGTCCAAAAGGGCATGCAAAAAGGTGGCTTTTGGGTACAGTCTCGAATCACATGGAGGCAATGAGCGAAAGGAGGGGTTTCATCTCTTCCGGTATAGGGAGTTGATGTTGCGCTGTGTTCGATTGGCTATAACTGGATATCCCTGGCCAGGGTTGCTGAGATTTACTGGTAGTGTTACCAGTAGTTTCTCGAACTGTTATGGATCTCATATCGACACGACTTATTAAGCTACTGGGGTCTGACGTTTACCACCCCTAGGCGAGATATGCGACATATCAGACGAAGAGACCGGACTGTACGGGTGTGTTACTGATTGGATTCGCAGGAGAATGTACAGGCTTGTTTGTTGATCTTTTGATCGCTCAATACCTGGGTGGCTGTTACGTTTAGCTGACCGCTTGCATCTTGTGGGTGTTTGATATGATCATCACCTACTGCTGGCGTATTGAAGATTCTTTAGAGTCCTACACAGAGGTTTTCTGGCTCAGGCAAAATGGAGTAGGAGCACATATGTGATATGTGCGGGACCGAGAACAATACGTGTATGTGATACCGTATTAGATTCTCGCGATATATCGGCCGGGTATATGTGATATAGCCGGGTTATCGGATCAAGTGTTGATTCGATGAACTGATACAGATTATATTATTCGTTTATTTATGAAATAGCCGGATTATCGGATCAAGTGTTGATTCGATAATTTAATGTATAGTTATATAAATTTGATATATTAAATTACATTAACTAATATAAGCTCACTTAAAGATTCTTTTTCTCACTCGGGTAATACATTGATATATATGTGATATGTTAATTGTATTATTTTATTTTGTTACAATAAATATTGTATATGTGATATATAATATTGTAACAAGTTAGGGTTATAAATGCAACATGTTTTGTGGAGTTTAAATATGGTTAGGGTTTGGATTAGGGTTAAGCTTGCATGAAGCTTTCAAGAAGTTTTGACTTTGACTTGTGTTATTTTGCATAGATATTTCTTTAACTCAACCCAACCCTTTACCATAGTTATTTCTCTACAAGGGTTAAGTTTATACTCTTAACCCATGGTTGCAATTCTAACCACACACTTGATTTTATTATTCATCACAAATTGATTTGCTTCTTCTTCTTCTTCTTTTTTTGATGAAAAGCTTTCTAGCTTTTCATATGTGATGAAAATGAGTGAGAAATTGAAAACAAATGAGAGCTAAATTCCTACTTCATCATCCTCATCTATTCTAGCCGCTTAGATTAGGGTGTTTGCTTTGCTAATACTTGATTAGCAAAGCAAGAGTTCGGGTTTGAGTTTCTTCAAGGTAGATCATCTTTGTTATTGAAGATCGGAAGCAAGCTTGCATCTTTTTCTTCATGGAGCCTCTCTAGAGTCTGGGTACGCGATGATCGCAGTGAAGGGACCTCAACACGGAGCTTACGAAGTGAAGGAATGGACTACAAAGGTTGTAATCCCAAACTTTTAGAAGTAAAGTTGTTTACTTGCTCTTTGTTTCGCCTAATCTCTAGTCTAAGATCTTGGTTAGGGTTGTTCGGCACATGAAAAATTTGATTTTGGCATGGTTGATGCCTTGTAGAACCTTGTTCTAGTACACAGTAACCCTACAGTGGTATCAGAGCCAAGCTAGAGTTTTAGGCGTTGTCTAGACGAAGTTTAATGTCCGATCGAACCTCGAAACGTCGATATACACCCCCCCTCTGGAAATTTTTTAAAATGTTAATTTTTTCTGTAATAAAAATACTCAGAAAATTAAGCAGGGAATTCTAAGGATTACTGTGAAAAACGAACCACTAATCCCCTTAAAGCGCCGCGGAACCGCGGCAATACCATGCCTTGCACGGCGGTTCCGCGGCCGTACAGGGGAATTAGGGTTAGTTTTTTTTACAGTAATATCCGTAGGTATTTCTTTATACTTCTGGGAATTTTTAATATTACTCAAGTGTTGAAGTCAAGAAGCCCGTTGCATTCTAAAGCAAAAAGTCTGTTCTGGAGATCTTATGTATTCGTTGAATCGATCGGAAAGTTTGACTTTGTTTAGTTTTTCCGGGTAATTTAGAACGTGTTAAAAAGTTCGAACGGATATCAATAATTCACTTTTTCCCCTGATGGAAAATTTTCAAGTGTGGATTTTTCCACGAGTTTAAAACTTTCGGGAAATCATGCAAGCGTATCTGTGGACCCTCTAGAAGAACGTAACCTTAACTTGATTATGTGACCGTCAAAACCGCCATTGAACCATAGGGTTTGTGGTAGTTTAGCGTTGCCACATGTGAGGCGTTGGTTTGACCCTTCTACGGCTGGTTCATTGGAGCTGTGACATGTTCTGGGTTTTTTGAACTCCGCTCAAGTGTTGAGCTATTTGGGAAATCTTGAGTGTTTGATTATTCGATCGGAAAGTTTAACATTGTCTATTTATCAGGATTATGATACAATATTTGGAATCCACAAGTAGTTATGAGATAACTAATTTTGAATGTTATAAATCTAGCAGTTTAGTCTCAGATGATCGGTTGCCACGGGATTTTGATGCGATCAAAAGTCCGTCGCAATCACGTAACATACGCGGATACTCGCCGAGTAAACTTAATAGATAGCCACGCCCCATAGCCCCGATCAAGTGACTGTAGAAGAACCCCGTCGCCAAAAGCATCCGTTCGGGTGCTCGCGACAGCGGTGTTCTGCCTTAGTGCACTTCGTCAACGGCATCAGGGGTGCGGCCGTCTACTAAAGTTTCCGACGAGCATTCGATCAGGATGTCGGGAATCTTGTTGAATTGCTCGATTTGATATTGAAAAGAGTTTTCGATGTAGAGACTAAAATGCGGGGTTTATAATTGTTAGGCATGCAATGTCTAAGGAATTCATTTGGTTAGGCATGAAATCCAAAGTATGAGATACGTTGGGTTTATGATGTCTAAGGAGGTTGCGGATTCCAACTGTTGTAGTTTTACACTTTCTTTTCTGTGACCGTAAGTGTAATATGTGGTGTATCGCCGGTTTCGTTGGTATACATCAACGACAATTGGGATACGCATATTTACTTACGTTGATGACATGTGATGTTATGTGTTGCTGTGATATGTTATATTGGATCGTCGTGTTTTGAATAGCCAGGGGTTTTATGTGAGATGAGGGTTTTCCTTTTCATTCATGTAAAATTCAATTGTATGTAATATTCTTTTATTGGGGCACTTCCAGGTTGAGGATGATGTCACCATTGTATATTATTTACTTTTCCGCATTAGGATAGACCCAAGACGGGGAGCACAAGTAACCGGGTTCTAGGGTCCAGAGGGAGACCATCTCGAGGAGTCGAGACCGGGTCTTCTAACTCTAGAACTGGCAGGGTTACTTGCCGCTCTCATAGGGGTCTAGGGATGCGGGTTTGGCTATTCATCACGACCGTGGAATCCGTGTTTTATACAGGCTCGTATTAAAACACGGACCTCCTAGTATATCCAATATTTCATATATGTTCTTCTGCTGCAATGTTCTATGATGAGATCATATTACTGCCTGAGATGAATGTTTATATTATATATATGAGATATATGTTATATTGCTGATTTCGTTTCAAATGTGATGCTTGTGAAGCATAATAAAATGGGACTTCATTAATGAGATTAATGAAATAAAAGAAACCTAAAGATGTTGTAGAAACTTGTTTAAAAACTGGTAGCTCTAGTTCTTGCTTTGCATGACGGTATTCCTTGTAGAATATCCAGCACCTTATTCGATAAGGAAAGAGCCGAGATCCCTTCACCGGGAGTGACCTCTTTAGCGAAACTAGCAGATGCTACACACTCGGTTTGTCTTTTGATTGCTTCTATAGTTTTGCTTTGCACAGCGGTATTTGTGAAATATCCTGCACCTTATTCGATAAGGAAAGAGCCGAGATCCCTTCACCGGGAGTGACCTCTTTAGCAAAACTGGCAAAGGCCTAAAAAACATTCCATTTAAAATCACTCGATTCTACAACGATATCAAGTTCATTACGCAAAAGGTTTTCTTAAAAACCTGACGTAGCCCTCCGTCATTTCAGATAACTACTTCATAGTATTCGTGCTGCGTTTGTTGACCTTGTCAAGGCGTAGTGTGCGGTAGTTATTTATGCTTATCTGCAAAAGCATATGATGCGATTGAGTTAGGGTAGTCGCGTGACTTTGTTGACCTTGTCAAGGGTCATGCGGGTAGGTTTAATTCAATCGGGAAATGACAGGTTGAACTTGACTTGCGGTCTATGGTTTGTTGACTTTGTCAAGGTCATAGATCGCTCGGGGTAAAATATTATTAGGAATTTCAAGTGTTGAAATTTGCAATGAGATTGCATACCTTCCATGAGATAGTTGGATCCCGATACCCACTGCAAGTAAGAGTTACTCATGGGAGAGTTTTACACATTACAATAAGCCGATCAAGTAGGTGTCTAGAAAGGTGTCAACGGGGTTAAGCCTCTGGGAAAACGAGGTTTAATTTAATTAGGTCCGTGCGAAAGCACGGGGAACCTCCCTCAAAGTACCGGCATTGGCCTGGCTGAAAGATTGGCGAACTTGTAGGGTGTAATTAATCTCGGCTAGTCTTTCCTTTTAGGGTTTGAAGGAAGATTTGACTAAAACGGTAGGAGACATCCTGATTAGATATATTAATAACCAATCTAATCTTGCAAGAGCATACGCTGAGTGTTTTCTTCTCTCTCTCTCCAGGTAGCGACCATGTCACGCCTTAATCAAGATAATAATACGGATGTATTGACCGAACCCGCTTGTTATACTGAGCTAGGGAACGTTGGTCCCGCTCCAACTTATAATTGTTATAAGACAGAGCAGGAAATAGGGGATTACCAGAATTCCCGTGCCGCCCAAACGAAGAAAGTACATGCTGATGCATCTTCTTCGGGTGTGTTCATTACCAAGAACTGTTTCTCAGTATCCTTTACGTCCTGGGTATGAGATACTGGATCAGGATCCACAAATGTAATTTGTTACATGGGCTACAGATAGGTAGAGAACTGAGAACGGATGATAAGTTTCAAGAGTTGGAAATGATGCAAGTGTTGCAGCCAAGTCTGTTGGCAGTTATCACCCTGTATTACCAGAATACATTGATTCTGAACGAATGTTATTAGATACCGAACCTGATATACAACATCATATCAGTCTCTTTATTAGTGAAGAAGGATATAATTTTGTATTGTTGGATAATGTTTTGAACATTTCCTATATCAAGAGTTGATCGGTTCAGGCACGTTATCTAAAAGTATAGACGTTCTAAATCAAACCACAGTTCTTAATGTACAGAATACACACAAGAGGAAGAGTTCAGAAATGAACGAATCCTTCTTGAGGCATTGTAGACTAGGTCATATCAATGCGACCCGACTAGCTAAAGTTACATAAAAATGCATATTTAAATTAGTTTGGATTTACATCTTGTAAAACTCGCCAGTCATGTCACAAAGATAAAATGACCATAGCTCCGTTTTTCGGAAACAGAGAAAGAGTTACTGAACTCTTGGGATTGATACATGCTGATGTATGAAAGTCCCCTGTCTACATATGCCAGGACCGGTTTTTTGTACTTCATTACATTCACTGATGATCTCTCAAGATTCAGACATATGTTCCTGTTGAAACACAAGTCCGAAGCTTTTAAGATATTCACTGAATATAAGTTAGAAGTAGAGATCCAAAAACGGGTAAAAGTATTATGTCCTTTGATGAGATCAAGGAGGAGAATACTTGAGTACGGAATTCTTGGACTATTCTTAAGGAGAATGAGATTCTCTCTCGGCATTACTCCTCCGTATACACCACAGCACGTCGGTGTATCGGGGCGGAGCAATCACTCCCTATTTGATATGGTGCGCTCTATGATGAGTCCTACTGAGTTTCCTATTTTCTTTTGGGAGTTATGCACTTGAGAAGTTGCATACCTATTGAATAGGGTTCCAATCAAATCAGATGCCTACCACTTCATATGTGATATGGAATGAGAAGAGCCCATATCTTAAGTATGTTAAGATTTGGGGTTGTCCAGCCTATGCCTAAAAGAAAAATCCGGACAAGCTCGAGGCAAGGTCAATTCTGTGGAAGTTTGTTGGATATTCCAAGCATTCGCAAGGGAATATCTTCTACCAAACTGAGGAACAAAAGATGTTTTGTTTTCTCAGCATGCCACCTTTTGGAAAGGGAATTTCTTGTGTAGAAATTAGTGGTCATAAGGTAGAACTGGAAAGAGTTTCAGCTATACAAACTGCAGCTGATGATTTGGTAGAACCAAAGGATTCAATAGTTTCCAACGAATCTCAGCCTTTCCACCGATCTAGTAGGGTTCCTCACCCACCTGAGAGATTCTTCGGTTTTCTCCATGACAGAGGGAGCGAGGATTGCATCATGAGATGATGACCTAACTAGTTTCGAGCAGGCTATCAGGAGTGGGACTCTGTAAGAATGGATGGATGCTAAAGCGATCTAAGATGGAATCCTTATACACCAACAAAGTATGGACTTTGGTTACTTTATCTGAAGGGTTAAATCCCCATCAGGAGCAAGTATATCTTGAGAAGATTAATTGGTGTACATGGAAAAGTTGAGACTTTCAAAGCTATACTTAAGTCCATCCAGATCCTACTTGCCATTGCTACATACCATGACTACGATATCTGGCGGTTGGGTGTCAGGACTGCTTTTTAAATATTGATTTAGAAGAGAGCGTCTATAAGTACACAGCCAGAGGGCTTCGTGGACAGTGGGATCAGCGGAAACGTGTGCAAGTTGTTTTATGTGATAAATCAGGCATCGCGGAGTTGGAACATCTGTTTTGATGTAGTAGTCAAAGAGTTTGTGTAGCGTTTTGAAAATCGTTTCGGTGAAATTTCGGAAAATCGGTAAAATAAGGGGGTTTTCTGTAAAAAGTCAAAATGCAAATATCTTATTATAAAAATTAAATATACATATTCTAGCTATGAAATTGCTATTATTTGGTGTTTATTGAGCCGCGGGTGAAATTTCAAATTTTCTGGAAAAAATATTATTTTATTATTATTTTAAGCCGTCACTAATATATTTAATTAGGGAAAATTACAAATTGGAATGAGTTGAAACAAATTTTGTGCATCATAAAACATTAAATAAAATTTTATCATGTAGTTTTTTGAAACGAAATCGTTTGCCAAAACGGTTTAGAAAAATATCGAAGAAAAAGGCTTTTTTCGGTGAAATTAGTGTTAATGGGAATTGGGGTAATACATTTATCTTTTTTCCTAAACCACACACCCACACCTCACCCTCTCTTCCCCTCCCCATGTGGCCGGCCCCACCATGACAGCCCTCCCCCTCTCTCTCTCTCCAATCACCAAGAAAAGAAAAGAAAAGAAAGGAAAATAATAGAAAAAGGGTGGACTTTGACTAGATATTACTTTCTCCACCTCACTCTCTCTCCTCCCTCACCCAAACCCCCTCCATTTCTGGCCAAATCTGAAACCCCCCACAGCAGCAGCCCTTCACCAAAATCCCACACTATTTTGCCTCAAAAATCCATTAAAATGCTTCAAAAATCCATGCAAATTCAAAGCAAACTCAAAATCCAAGCTATACCCATTTTCCCTTGGCCTATCTAGCATGGATCTAGGTGTATGGGAGCTATTTTTGGGTGGCTTAGTTCCATGTTTGATCCATGGATAGTGAGGTATAAACCCTAAACCCATGTTCATTTGTTGCTAATGCTTTAGTCTAGTTTAACTAGATGTTTAATTATGGTTTTAAATTTGTGATTCAAAATTCAAGAGAAGGGTTTGTAAATTAAATTAGGGTTTTCATCTTTGGGTATTGATCTTAATGAGTGGATTAACATATTAATTCTTGCTAAAACCAAATCTAGTTACAAATTTCAAATTGTTAGTTGGAAATTGTGATAAATGTTCTTTTTGCTAACTAGGTTTTTTTGAAATGGTTTTATATTTGGGATTAAAATCTAAATTAAGGTTTCATGTCATTATTAATATTATAATGTGTAGTTTAATACTTTAGTTCATGAAAATCCAAGCTAGATTGTGGTTTATGTATTTTTTTGCTATAAAATTGTTAAATTTGGGTATATTGTAAACTAGAATTTTGGAAATTATGGAAATTGATGAGAATAAATTATAGGAATGGTTTATATGAGTTTGTTATGATATTTAGTGAATATTGTGGCCGCTAGATTCGGTTAAACATTAAGATGTTGTATTAAAACGGGTAATTTGTGCTTGCTAGATTTTCGGAAAAATGGCTTTTAAAGTGAATTTGGGGTTTTTGTGAATTTTAAGCTATTTTATATTATAATTAGTGCTCGTGATTTTACAAATGAGTGTATTTGGGTTTTTCTCGATGGTCTGGCGTTTGTACACCGACGTCGAGAGTTTTTGGGTTGATTTGTGAAAGCAACCATAGGTTTTGACCTATGTGAGATTCGTGAGTCGTTTTGGTCTTGAGTCGGATTTTAATGCGATACGGTGCGTTATGATATGTAGGTAACCCATGTGGACTTCGAGACGACAAGCAAGCGCGTCGCGACGTCGGCACCGGCGAGCGAGGACCGGGTGAGTAGATTTATATCTACGGGGAGAAGTCGGGTGGATGGCGTATAGCACCCCCGCAGTCCGTGGTGATGTATACGAATACGTATACACACATATATATTGATTATTATTTATTGAGGTTATTGATGATAAAGATAGATTTTAGGTGTGAATAGATAGGTTTAGTGTTGCGAGACCCTAGAGTAGAGGCTGCACCACATTTATACACACACCCATACTTGCATACATTTTTCTTCATATGTGCTTATATGGGGTTATATAGTTATGGGTTCACATGGGTATGGGACTATGTGTTCACATACGGATTTGAGGATGATACTTGGGATTGAGCTGAGTCGATGAGATTTGATTTGAGGCCGTGAGATCGGTGATATAGCAGGGTTCGTATTTGAGATACGACATGACGTTGTAGCGGGTCCTTGACGTAGTGTTTCACACACGTCCATGCATACGTAGGCGGTATCAGTATGGTACTAGACGTAGATCAGTACCCCGATCATGATTTGATAAAGAGGATATCAGATGAATAGTATGATGAATGTGATTTTGACCCGTACCCAGAATTGGGGGATGCCGTACGACGGATTTACGTACGAGCTATATCTTGATGATTGATCCGCACTCTTGACTTGGGATGTCTGATTATAGATATGGTATCGGATATGATATTATTGAGGCGGGATCACCGACTAATATATATACAGGTATGTATATGTATCGACTCAGATGTTAGGCGGTTTCCTTACCTGTAGTCTAGCTTGTAGCGTAGCCCTTTAGTTTAGTTAGTTGTTAGATTAGATTCGGTTCCTACCTATTTCAAAGCTTGCGAATCGTGCGTATTTTTAAAGACAGGCTAAGGGATCCTACGGATATTTCAAAAAAACGTATCTTTTCTTAAAAACACCGTAGCCCCTATTTTCAAAACCCCACGATTCGTGTTATTTCAAAAGGCACCATTGTAGGACTTATATTAGGTTAAAACAGATTAGTTATCGTTGCGTCTAGTATTCAGTTCCCGCTCATTATTGTTGTTTGCTCTGCATCACATGCTTATATTATGCTTCATATTCTACTGTTGATATCTTGTGGTTAGGACACCAGCACCATTACCGATGATGCATATGTACCACGTACACTTACTTGCCGGCTCACACACATCTTCATCGGTAATTGCCATGTCACGTACACCTTAGAAAATATTATTGCTTGACATAGCCTGTTAGCTAATAGTTTAGACATGATATTAGTGTACTTGCCTTATATGTTAGTTTAGACATTGTAGTTATTACCTGCTACCTCATGCATACTGTTATTCATTGTTATGCCGCATTCATGGATTCTCATGCATATATTCACTTTTTACGTGCTATTGAGGTTTTGGATTTGGATTTCCATGAGATTTTCTGGATTTGGGGAAAACCGCAAAACATATACAAACTTCTTCTTTCTCTTTTTAAATAAAAAGCGCGGTTTTTCCCATGATGTATGAGTCGTCCACCATGAGTTTGCTGATGGATTTGGAGACCCGATTCGAGGAGTTGGATGAACCGTTTCGGGTACATGGTGGACCCGGTAAGGTATCCCGGGGCAAGAAGCTCGTGGTGATGACGATGAGCCTGGCAGGGGGAGACTACCTACCGGTGATTTTACCCGACGCGTCGGATATCCGGAGGATACCGTCGTGGTCTTGAGATGGATGGTAGGGGCCGGTCTGGACTGACGGCGCCCTAGATATTGAGATTGAGACATTGAGATTTCGAGATATTGAGGTACTGAGATTTGATGATACAGGCCAGTCCGGATGGCCGGAGCTTGAGGTTTTGAGACATTGAGATTTATGTTTTGTGTCGATGCTAGACACTGTTGGTGCTGATTTCATTTATGATACCTCATTTTAAAAATACAAAGGAAATCTCACTAATTTATGAAAACAGTTTCTTCATTTACATGTATTCTGTTTTCATGCATTCATACCTCATTCATATGATATATTGCTACCTGAGGCACTGACACGGGCACGTGAGATCACACTCGGGTTAGATATTACCCTAGCCATTGTTATAGGCTGCATGTTATTCATATATTGAGGATATATTATGATCATTGACCTAGGTTGCGTTATTCATGCGATTTTCTGTTCGTAGATCTTTTTCTACTCACGAGTTGGCAACTCACCCCCGTTGTGCCCCAGTTTCTTGCAGGTGTTGCCGTACGGATTTCATTACGGCTTTGCGGGCACGGTTTCTTTTCGGGCGATTTGCTAGTAGGTGGGTTTATTGTATCTTACCCATCATTATACCTTGTATATTATATTTCAGTTGTATCTAGAAGTTCCATCAACCAAACTTGTATTTTTTGAGATAGAGACCAGTAATGTTATTCTTTCGACCATAGAGTAGCATGTTATATTTCTTGAGTTTCTTGCTGGTTGAGTTCCATTTCTGTTGTGATCCTCGCCTTTAGGCGTTGTATATTATGTTGCATACAGGTTGATTTGATATGGTTCTTCCTATTCTCTACTACTTTTCTTGGTTTGGATTTCTGGGTTTTCGGTTTACTTAGATTACGTACGCCTCGAGACGTTCGTAGTTTAAGTGCCGGTCATGTTCCGTTCTTTCGGGTCGTGACAGTTTGACCTCATCAAAATGGTAGATGAACCAAGTATATACAAAAAGGTAGTAGGGAGTATGGTGGTGATCCTCGTATAGTACGTGGATGGCATACTCTTGATAGGAAAGGAGTTTCCTATACTACACTCGGTCAATCTCCTCTTATCACAAGGATTCTCCATATAGGATCAAGGTGATACCTCCTAAATCCTGGGTGATGAATCTATAAGATAGATCTGATTGGATGTTAGGATTCTCACTAGTTGTAGTGAGATGGTATCAATCGATCCTGGGGAGAATCACTGGAAAGGTTCCAGGGTGATAAGGACGACTGAATGTCAGTCGCAGGCATTGTCTTTACCCTCAGTGGAGGGACGGTATATTGGAAGAGTTCCAAGCTAGATACCGTGACTTACTTGACGATTAAAGGCAAGATACATCGTTACCAAGGATACTACCAAAGAGGCAGTCTGGATATATTTTAGTTTATGAGATGAACTTCGTTCCTACCATTGTATGACAATGGAGTTGTGGCTTAGGCCTAGGAACCCCCGTCCCATCTGTGATCCAGACATATTCTTAGGCAGTATCACCTGATCATGGAGATGGTTGATCTCCAGGGAGATCGAGGTTAGAAGAGTAGACACAGAGGACAACAGCGCGGATCCACTCACAAAGGCCTATTTCTCAGTAGAGACTTTTATGGAATGGTTGAGTATGAGATACTTCAACCACAGCTGATTGTTGGGTATGCGATACCACAACAGATGGCCCTAGTGCAAGTGGGAGATTGTTAGTTATATGTATGCCCTAGAGGCCATTATTGTACATACAATGTATATTGTAGTGGATGCTTGGACATATATAGGGAGGACTTTCTTGCTCGACATGATATTCTATCTGGTTACTCTTTATCTTAACATGTACTCTGATTATCTCTATATTACATGTTGATAAAGCCCTTAGGATGAGACTACCAGGACTATGATACAGATCATACTAGTGGGGACAGTGTAGTCGCTAAGTACATCCTTCAAATGTTTCTAGTCGTGGGAGTACCGAGACAGGGCATCGATACTCCAGAGTAGACTAGCGTATGCGCTTCTTGACCCATATGATGGGCGATGGATGATCCCATATCCATTGGTGTTTGACATTAGAGAAGGTATACGGGTGCTCAGTGGAGACTGGGTACACTGGACGGACTCGCCGAGAACTCCCAGATGGTATTATACCTCACGTCAGATGGCAGTTCTCTGGTGACACTGGTACAGGTTAGTCTGTAGACCCGAGATTGTCATAGAGTCTTGTGTGATTCCCACTGTGCTTTGATTTCCATCATACCACGTCCAAGGGGGCGTGCAAAAAGGTGGCTTTTGGGTACAGTCCCGAATCACATGGAGGCAATGAGCGATAGGAGGGGTTTCGTCTCTCCCGGTATAGGGAGTTGATGTTGCTCTGTGTTCGATTGGCTATAACTGGATATCCCTGGCCAGGGTTGCTGAGATTTACTGGTAAGTGTTATCAGTATTTTCTCGAACTGTTATGGACCTCATATCGACACGACTTATCAAGCTACTGGGGTCTGATGTTTACCACCCCTAGGCGAGATATGCGACATATCAGACGAAGAGACCGGACTGTACAGGAGTGTTACTGATTGGATTCGCAGGAGAATGTACAGGCTTGCTTGTTGATCTTCTGATCGCTCAATACCTGGGTGGCTGTTACGTTTGGCTGACCGCTTGCAGCTTGTGGGTGTTTGATATAATCATCACATACTGCCGGCGTATTGACGATTCTTTAGAGTCCTACATAGAGGTTTCCTGGCTCAGGCAAAACAGAGTAGGAGCACATATGTGATATGTGCGGGGCCGAGAACAATACGTGTATGTGATACCGTATTAGATTCTCACGATATGTGATATCGGCTGGGTATATGTGATATAGCCGGGTCATCGGATCAAGTGTTGATTCGATGAACTGATACAGATTATATTAGTTGGTTATTTGTGAAATAGTCGGATTATCGGATCAAGTGTTGATTCGATAATTTAATGTATAATTATATATATTTGATATATTAAATTACATTAACTAATATAAGTTCACTTAAAGATTCTTTTTCTCACTCGGGTAATACATTGATATATATGTGATATATGTTAATTGTATTATTTTATTTTGTTACAATAAATATTGTATATGTGATATATAATATTGTAACAAGTTAGGGTTATAAATGCAACATATTTTGTGGAGTTTAAATATGGTTAGGGTTTGGATTAGGGTTAAGCTTGCATGAAGCTTTCAAGAAGCTTTGACTTTGACTTGTGATATTTTGCATAGATATTTCTATAACCCAACCCAACCCTTTACCATAGTTATTTCTCTACAAGGGTTAAGTTTATATTCTTAACACATGGTTGTAATTCTAACCACACACTTGATTTTATTACTCATCACAAATTGATTTGCTTCTTCTTCTTCTTCTTCCTTTTTTGATGAAAAGCTTTCTAGCTTTTTCATATGTGATGAAAATGAGTGAGAAATTGAAAACAAATGAGAGCTAAATTCCTACTTCATCATCCTCATCTATTCTAGCCGCTTAGATTAGGGTGTTTGCTTTGCTAGTACTTGATTAGCAAAGCAAAAGTTCGGGTTTGAGTTTCTTCAAGGTAGATCATCTTTGTTATTGAAGATCGGATGCAAGCTTGCATCTTTTTCTTCATGGAGCCTCTCTAGAGTCCGGGTACGCGATGATCGCAGCGAAGGGATCTCAACACGGAGCTTATGAAGTGAAGGAACGGACTACAAAGGTTGTAATCCCAAACTCTTAGAAGTAAAGTTGTTTACTTGCTCTTTATTTCGCCTAATCTCTAGTCTAAGATCTTGGTTAGGGTTGTTCGGCACATGGAAAATTTGATTTTGGCATGGTTGATGCCTTGTAGAACCTTGTTCTAAGGCACAGTAACCTTACAGTACAACCACTCCGGGACTTCCTTGCAGGTAGCTCGGCCCAAACAATCTCAAACCCATTGAGATCCACACGCTTCAGGAGCCCGCCTTCAGATCCAATATCGGCCGTCCATCGCCGCCATCAGCAGATCGACGGAAGGCAACATCTTGGCGTGATCCAGCTCGCGTCAAATTCACATAGCCTTTTGTCTCCTTTATACCCAAAAGTTCTCCAAAAATATGAGGAAGTAAAATATTATAAAATTAAATAAAACTAAAAAAATTTACATTTTGAAATTTCATGATTTTTTAATACTATAGCATGTAAAGTATTGAAAAAGGAAGAAAACGGTGTTTTTTCTTCAATTTTGCGATTTTCTGGTGCTGGTTGAAGAAGCGAAGAAAATAATTTTTTAAAAGATTTTTGAAAGTTTAGCAATTTTCGCTTGTTTAGCAAGCAAAATATTGAAAAATCGAAGAAAATAAAATATTTTGATATTTTAAAAAAATATACAATTTTCATTCTTTATATAGCAAGAAAAAGAATAAAAAACGAAACAATACAAAAAAATTCATATTTTAGCAAATCTCACCGTTTTCTTGCACAATAAGAACTAAAATATTGAAAACCGGAAGATAACAGAATTTTTTTGATATTTTGAAAAAGTTCACTATCTTTGTGGGCTAGCAAGAAAAATATTGAAAAAACGGAATAAAACAGAAAATTTTGCGTTTTTCTTTTGTTATAGAGCATTCAAAATATTGAAAATTCGAAGAAAACGGAAATTTATTAAATTTGTAAAATATTTACGAATTTCATGTGCTGCGTGCAAAATATTAAAAATTTGAAGTGAACAAAAATTTTGAAAATTTTGAAAATATCGGGACTTTCTTCTACTTAGCAAGCAAAGTATTGAGAACCGAAAAGCACAGAAAATCTTGAGATTTGAGAAAATTTCATGATTTTCATTTATGCAAAATATTGAAAAACAAAAGAAAACATAATTTTTTTAAATATTTTTTAAAATTTTACAATTTTCGTCTATTATGGTAAGCAAAATATTGAAAAACAGACAATAGAAAAGTTTGAGATTTTTGAAAATTACACAATTTTCGTGGCGCGGTATATAAAATATTGTAAATTTGAAGATAACAAATAATTTTATGATTTTTGTAAATTTCATGTCTGTCATGTGCTTTAATGGCATGCGAAATATTAAAAAACCAAAGAAAACAAAAAATTGCTATAACAAGAAAAATATTTAAAAACCGAAGAATTTTTTTTTTAGATTTTAAAGAATTTCAAAATTTTCATAAGCATAGAAAATGTTGGAAAGCTGAAGAAAAATACCGAAATATTTGTAAATTAATCAATCATATATTTTACATATGAAATTCATAAGTATGAAATATTATATATTATTTTTCTTGAATTCACGCTTCAATAGGACATTTGCCAAGCTCTTCCCATAGCGGTGGGCTTTCTGGACGTGTCATCCACTGACGCTTTTTCCCTCGCCGTAGTTTGTACCTGGAGAATCTTTCCATTCTCGACGATTAGTCTGAATATAGGCTTCATAGCTTCAGGGATTGCTCGCAACAATTCCTAAACCATTTGATCGATAGCCGTCCGCATTTGGTCGTGAAAAGAGTCTAGAGCGAGTGTGTCAGCATCATATATTCTGGTCAAACATAATTTCATGGACCAATTCACGAACAAACTCTGATGGCAACCTCATCAATTCCTCTGTTTCAGGTCGTGTGTTTCCAGGAACCGAAGTTCTAGGGTTATTTTCGAACTGTTGGGTTATCTTCCATATGCATGCTACAACTAGAATTCAACGGATTTTGTCCCTTCACTCCTAGCCACTACTGGCATAAATGGTAGCGATCCCCCTGACATATCAGTAGCGCTGGTTTTAAATACAATCCAATAACAAATACAATTAGAGTCCATCAAGTGAATATTTAAAGCTACACAATATCTCATAGTCTTTTGTCGCAAAGAGAATACTTCCTTTTCTTAGTGAGTTTTCACGCAGAAAGGCTTTTATTACCAACATACTAAGATTGGGTGTTTCATTTGTATCAGCTCGAGTTGATAAATTTACAAGAAAAGCCATAAAAGCACACTATATGCAAACTAACATAATTTTATCATGTTTTCTTTAATAATGAAATAAAATTACTATTTTTTATTACCAAATCCCAAAATTTGAAAAACCGTGGCCTCCTCGGATTTAAACGTTTAGATTTTTTTTATATCTAAACTCCAATAAAAGTTGGGTTTCACAAGGTTTTCTTCTAAAAGAGAAAAATAAAATTAAAGAAAACTTAATTAATTTCAAAAACCATGTAACTGGATGATTATGATCTTTTCGAACATGATTATTATCTTTTCCAGCCCCAAATTTACGAAACAACACATGGTTTTATTTCAACTTAAATGAAACCCAGGTTTCAAAAACCTTTTTGTCAAACTAGGTCAAAAGGATCATTCTTTGCCCAATCTTGTACTAAAACTATTACATTTCATTACTAATCTTTAATAAATGTTCACACCGTGATTATAAAACAGAAAAAATAAAAAAGACGCATTCTTTTCTAATAATTGTTTCCTTTGGAAATTGCTAAGCGTGTGCACTCTAAAACTATTTTATTTGTGTGTGTGATGACATACTAAAATCTTGTATGCTTTTTACATAACATTATACTTGCAGACACCTCATTCCCTAGCATATATCGACACAAAGAGAGCTGAGTTTTTAGTAGGCTTATGCAAATTAAATCAAGGTACAGAACCATATATTTTGCAGGCTCTAAATCAATAAACAGAATTATCACAGCACAAATTGAACAATATAAAGGATCATCTGTAACAATTACAAGCAGAAATGGAAGATGACAACAACATATATTAATCTGAATGTACCGGTTCATCGCAAACAAGCAGTTGCTGATGATCAAGTGCAATAATCTCCAAAAGTAGTGGCCACAGCACAATTACAGATCCAACACATTAAGAGCTACAATGAGACTTTCAACTTTGGTAAAAATACAATCAGACTTTCAACAAAAATGGAATTTTAAAATTGTTTCATACAAAAATGGTTGAGAAAAGTAAAGAAGCAGCTATGTAGCATGACATAACAAAATTTGTGTAGCACCAACTCTTTACTATTTCAGTCGAATCGAATATATAGATTCTCATGCTATTGTAATAAAAAATAAGTCGAATCAAATATATAGATTATCATACTACTGTAAAAAAAAAATGCCAGGTTAATACCAGAAGTTTATGTCTATGCAAGTATGCATCAAATCTCCTCCTTTATGGTTACTACCATGGAAAATGAGACGCAAGGACAGGGGCCGAGGGGGGATTATATTTCATCAAAGCAGCTCAAATTAATAGATGCTCAAACTTTTCAGCTGATGTGTAACATGCTTGATTGGACAAACAATTAGTAAAGTAAATCACCAATCTTTCATCTTTCTGTTTTTTAGGAATTATCAGAAAGAAAGACACAGTGCTATTTCATTCATGCTTTTGTTTAAACGCGAGTGTCATTTCATTCATGCTTTTGTTTAAACGCACGTATTCAATAGCATGATTTTGAATCTTAGCCGATGGCCTATTCAAAAAATGACCGGCCAAATTTCGATACCAATACCATGTTATTACGGGGTAATAATTTATAGGGTTTAGTGTCAAGTTTATAAATGGGATAGTATAGGTTGTGGTTTATTGTTTAGATTATTGCCCTGCGGTTTATTTGACATCATTAATTACCAAAAAGATAATCAAGGATTTTTACCAAGGAGTAGAGAACCATATTTGACATCATTAATTATATTGCCCAAATGTTTGCAACTGTTTTTACTATTTATTTAAATTTTAAAGAATTTTATAACTTCTAATTTAAAGTTAAACCATAAAAGTTTGATGTTTGATATTTCCGTTGCGAGACTGCCGATGCAACCAAGACATTGTTTAATGACCTAAGCAGATAGATGTTCATTTTATCTCTCTTTCCTTCAGTTTTTTTTTAGTCCAGAAGACATTAATATGCCTTCACCATCCACAAAACTGGAATGGTGTGGACAAAACAAACAAGGGCTTTCACTGCACTCAGTTAATTTTGCCACGAGTTTTACATGAAAGTAAGGATCCTCGTGAGCTTGTGTTCAAGGAATTTAAGCAGTTATTCTATAGGACAGATGGCTATAAGACCAATATTATTGCTTTCTAGGTCAAAATGTTGGGTAACTAAGAAAGAACATAAGTGTGTAGACGGATGGATAGTTATACTCCCAAGGGCCTTCACATAGGAAATATCCATGAGATGATGTATATCAATACAACAATCCAAAATTTCAGCACAAGACACATGAATTCATGTAAAAGATATAATTTCCATGAAATAATTTGCCCTCAAATCAATAGAATCTGCTTCTCATCAAACCAAGGAGGTATCAATGACACTATCAAACCCGATTTAATGCTGCATGTTTATCTGCTTTCAATCAGCACTTTGATCGAAACTTATATTTCATTCAATAAGTTGTGGTTGATACCTCTTACTAGAAATAACAAAAATGAGGCTAGTCCCTACAACTGTTACAAGCTCATGTGGATCTAAGAACCTCACTACTTTCAAAGGAGTGAAAAAGTGAATACATATATGATATATGAATCAAATATCTAACTTTCAGTACTAGAAGCAAACATGACATGGATAGGAACTAGCAACACTGGGTGTTTATCTTAAATTTGGGAGTCCTGACTCATCGTTTCTATTTAGCATTCAGCTACAATTCACACATCCAGTAATCAAACCTAGCAAGGAAATTTTGCTGCTTGGTAGGACTCTAATAAGCTTTCATGTTGAGCAAATATTTTGGTACTATTTTAAATCCTTCCACAAGAATTGCACACTTGGCTTATGGTTTCACATAAAACATTTAAGAATGGCATAAACAAGTTTCAAAAACAAATAGTAAAAAAGCTTTAAAATATGGCCCAATTTAGATTTTGCCGGCCAAATTTTGGCAGCAATCTTTCACGATTGCCTAGTCTTGTAAAGTCTAATATTTCTAATGCAAGCTGCAAATAAATAATATTAACAAACAAGGACCATTCTATATGTGTTAAATTTTCTGCATCATGTCATCACATATCTTGATTATTTTTCCATAGTGGTCATCAATTTTTATATATTTTCACCAAATTCTATTTAGCAGTAGTGTTTATGTTATTAAGTCCCTTGCAAAGACATATTGCATTAGATTCCCTAAATCGACAAGCTGCACAAAATACCCTATTTCATAAATTCAAAGATTATTCAAGCAATTGTCTAGAATAATTTGTTACCAAAACTCAAACAAAGATAGTATCAGGTCCATATCTATGCCTTGCTTCACAGTCCCTATCATGTGATGCAAACACTGATATAACATAGAAATGAGGCATCACAACACTAGGTACAAAAGGTAGTCAAGTCAATAACTCTAACATAAACTAACACATTACGAATTTAAGCATATGTCTCTCAAAGAATTCAAAACAATATCCATTGGAATAAGCAAGAACACAAAGAGCAAAGATACTCAATTTAAGGACATAAAAGCAGCAGCAGCAGCAGCAGGATAAACCCTAAGCTCAAAGAGAGAGTGAAGGGAGAATAAGAAAACCTAGCGGCCTCGTCCTCAAAACCCTAGCTTGGTGCGGCGCCAGTGCCTGCGCTTCGCATTGTACCTGAAAAGGTTCGCCCAAAAAAATGAATCAAATCTCAACAAAAAAAGATACAGGAAATGACCATCAAATCGATCGATCGAGAGAGAATGGGAGACCTGATGGTGTTGTCGGTGCGCATGCGGATCCAGTGAGGGATGGGCCTGTTCTGCCTCATCTTCTTCGCCAGCTTCTTCTTGATCATAAACGTCTTGTGCGAGGGCTGATGATTCAAGATGAAACGAAACAATTAAGATGATGAAACCCTAGACGATGAGAGAGAGAGAGAGAGGTACCATTTTCGACGCTGGCGCTTGAGCTCGGAGACGACGGCGGCAGAAACCAAAACCCTAAGCGCGAGAAGATGGAAGGCCACTATAAAGGCTGGTTGTAAGCGGGTCGGGTACGGATCGGGTTGATTAGTTTAGGGCTGGAAACGAGCCAGGTGTGACTAGGTGGAAACCGGGCCGGGTTGGCAGGTTTTCACACTTTTTTACCCGACCCGAAAATTAAAACATTAACCCATAACCTGTCCGAACCCCGACGGGTTTATAACGCGTTAAATCTGAACCCGCGATTTCGGATTTCGGACGGGTTTGGGTTTATGCGGGTGGATCGGTTTTTGCGGGTTTTTCACGTTTCGCCCATTATAATTTATCAAAAAAATTAAAAGTATGATATTTGAGTATGTTATACCAAATCTATATACAAAAAATTTATATTTAGATAAAACTAATTAAATTATATGTGATAGATTTATAAACTAATCCTAAAAATTGCACTTGCTACATATTTACAATAAATCATAATGGGTATTTTATAATATTTAGAATTAGATGTTCATGTAATATATCGAGTTGGATCGGATATAAAAAGTGAGTTTGGTTCGAGTCGGGTCTAGGGTTTGGACGGACGGATTTAACACTAAACTCATACTAAACACAAAATTATTTTATCTAATTTTCAACCCGTCCGATCGGGTTTCGGGCAAATATTGGATATCCAAAAACCCGGAAAAACCGGATCGGGTTGGGTCGGGTTTGGGTCAAACCCAACCCGACTTTCACCCCAAGGTGTTGTAACGACCCCACCCTTTTGAAATAAAAGGTATATTTTTCAAATATTTTCCTCATTTTGTTTTGAGAATGTTCAAGTAAAACTTTGTTTTATAAACAAGATTTTTTTTTAAAAGAAAAGAATTATTCAAAAGAGTTTTATTAGGGAAAAGGAATGTTAAAGTAAGGAAAATGGGTGAATTATATTTTTAAATGATATAAGAAATTTAAAGAAATTTTTTTAAATTTATTTGGTATTTTTCTTATTTAAAATTAATTTTTCGATTTTAAAACGATTTTAAACTATTTATGGGCAGTGGGGCCCCCTTCGCCGCTTAATTGCGAGGCAACACATATCGGACGTGTGGCAGGCCTGGGTGTAACCGAAATTTTTTCCTGAATTAACCATAATTAATTAATTAAATCCCAAAATGATCCCAGCCTTAAATTATTTCCCAAAATGACTATGGAATTGCTGACATGGAGTTTAGTTTGTCACGTAAGCAAAAAACGCTATTTGTGTTAGTGTTTTTGACCAAGAACTCTCGCTCAAGGGAAAACGCTATTTGAGATAGCGTTTTCTCTTGATAGAAAACGCTGCTTGAAGTAGCATTTTCCTTTTGGGCCCATTACTTATAGTGTCGTGACACTATCACTTACCAGTTCCATTCTCTCTCTCTTTCCACTCGATCTCCTTTCTCAGTATAAAAAAAAACTAACTCCCCACCGCTCGTAAAGAAATCTCTGGAATTTAATCCGAAGGTCAAAAGAGAATTCCTCTCAACGCAAAGAAAGGTACATCTCAACTGGTTTGTAGGATGGTCGCTCATTTTGCATGTTGATTGCTTAGTTTTTGGTGGGTTTTTGGTTTGATTTCTGACAATGTCAGCATGAGCTTCGTGGGGTTCCATGTTGGTTGTATTTTCGCGGACGGATTGTGAACACTAATTCTTATGAGGTTGAGTATGATGATCATACCATATGCGAATAAGTTTAGATCCATCGTCAGATATCGATGGATAACATTTTAAGGGTAGTTTATGAGAAATTTGGAGTGGACAGAACAAGATATCATGTGACAATCCAAGCATGATATGATGTTGGTAGGGAAGGAAGATCACACTTTATGCTTGTGAGCATTGCAGATGATAATTCACTGCAAATGATGATCGAGTATGCATCATCCTCGAATACGACTTGGGTGCTTTGGAATTCTATATTGAACAACACCAACTTCATGACGATCAGCCATCGTCGCCGTTTGTCTTCCTTACGCATAATGAAGTCCCACTGACAGGTGGAATGCCGATAACTGAGCCTGATTTCATGTCACAGAGTGAAGTTGACGTTTCGCAAAGTAAGCCTTATTTCACATCACAGTATGAAGCACTTCCACCTAATGAAATCTCGCTTGGTGAGCATGCTACTTCTGGCGTGTTTCCAAATTTTCTCTTAAATGAAGATCCTACCTAATTATTTGCATATATGATCAGTCATATTTATTACACATTTTTACGGTCATTTTCCCTATTATTATTAATTACTAAAAGGCGTTATTTGCAATTTAAGAACATATGCAGGTTTATGCGTAAAAAGATTTTGTCATATATTTCTTAACTTATAATTAATATAATTGGGGGAATATATGCATATCATATTTAATAAAATATCCATGAAATTCTTAATTATTAAAATATGCATATCATATCATATCAATGTTAGGAATATATATGTCCCAGAGGCCATTATTGTATGATATAGTGGATGCTTGGACATATATATAGAAGACTTTCTTACTCGACATAATAGTATGCTATCTGGTTGCTCTTTATCTTAACATGTACACTTGTATTATTATATTGTCTCTCTGATACATGTTGATAAAGCCCTTAGAATGTTTGCTTGACTACCAGGATTATGATGCGGATCATAATACTGGGACTTGTGTAGTCCACAAGCACAACATTTAACTGTTCCTAGTCGAGAGAGTATCAAAACAAGGCATCGATATTCCAGAGTAAACTGGTGTGTACGTTCTTGACCCTGTAGGGGGCAATGGTTGATCCGATAACCATTGGTGTTTGACATCAAAAATTGTACACAGGTGCTCATTAGAGAATGGGTACACCGAACAGGACTCGTCGAGAACTCCTAAATGGTATTATACCTATCTTTAGATAGCGGTTCTCTGGTGACACTGGTACATGTTAGGCTGTAGACCCGAGATCGACATAGTGTCTTGTGTGGTTCCTACTGTGCTTTGATTTTCTCCTTACCACGGCTCAAAGGAGTCAAGCAAACATGTGGATTTTTAGTACAGTCTTGAGTCACATGGAGGCAGTGAGCGATAGGACGGGTTTCTTCTCTCCCGGTATAGGGAGTTGATGTTGCGCTATACTCGATTGGCTATAATAGTAAGTCCCTGACCAGGACTGATGAGATTTACTGGTAGGTGTTATCAGTAGTTTCTCGAACCGTTATAAGCCATACATTGGCATGACTTATCAAGTTACTAGGGTCTGACGTATCCACCCCCAGACTCGATATGCGACATATCAGACGAAAAGACCGGACCGTACAGTAAGTGTTACTTGTAGGCTTCACTGGAGTTTGGACAAGCTTGCTTACTGATTTCTATTCGCTCAATATCTAGGTAGCCGTTACGTCCAGCTAGTACCGATGACGGCTTGTGGGTGACTGATGTAATCATCACCTACTGCTGGCGTATTGACGAGTCTTTAGAGCCCCATACAGAGGTTTCATAGTTCAAGCGAAACGAAATAGGGCACATATGCTGATATGTGCGGGAGCCTGATTAAATACGAGTATGTGATACCGTATTCTAATCTGGCGTCATATGATATCGGTTAGGTTATATGTGATATAACCGGATTATTGAATCAAGTGTTGATTTGATAATGCGATATAAAGATAAATGATATTAGTTGGTTATATGTGATATAACCAGATTATTGAATTAAGTGTTGATTTAATAATATGATATATATTTATATTTGATATAATTATATATTAACTAATATTATTACTCACTAATTATTATTCTCTTAATATATATATTTATATGTATATATGTGATATATATATATATATATATATATATATATATATATATATATATATGAGAATAATGGAGAAAAGAGGCCATAAGAGGGAATTTCCTCCTATGGCGTCGAAAAAATACAGCCGCCATCGTGTTTTCCGACTATCGAACTCCATCATCTTCATCGTTATCATCTAAGATGTGGGTACACCAAATTTCATGTGATTCTACAATTTTTTCACCGTCGATTTAGCAATGTAAAAAGTTCTATTGTCGGTAAACCATTAATTTTGAACCCACTAATTCAACGGTGAAAAAGTTGTAGAATCAAATGAAATTTGGTGTACCCATATCTTAGATGATAACGATGAAGATGATAGGTGCCGATCGTCGGAAAAAACGATGGAGGTTGTATTTTTGCGACGCCATAGGAGGAAATTCCCTCATATGGCATCTTTCCTCCATTATTCTCTCTCTCTCTCTCTCTATATATATATATATATATATATATATATATATATATTGGATTTTCTATTTTACGAAAATAGAAAAGATGAGGTGGAAAATAAGAGATATTTGTGGAATGGGTGAGGTAGTTTATTCATTTGTTATCATTATTGAAGCATGGTTCTGATATATTATTTGATAATATTGGATGCTTCAATAAGTGAGGTCAAAAGAGAAGCCATTCTTCACTTGTATTTTTTTTTCTGAGCTCATTTCACACACACTCTTGCTCTCTTCATCTTCTTCCTCCTCAAAGCCCTAACCTTCACATGTGTTGTGAACCCTAGGGCTTTAGAGTTTTTCTTAGTGAGCTAAACACGCTACTTCATCACCTTAGTCTAGATTAGCACTTTAGACTAGCTTGTTTACTTCACTAATACTAGATTAGTGAATAGATGGCTTGACCTAGAGAAACTTCGGGTGGATCATCTTCAGCGTGGAAGATCAAGGAGCAAGCTCGATCTTTCTTCAAGTGGAGCCACGAGGAGTCGTAGGAACTATTACACAGAGCTTTAGAAGTAAAGGACTTGGTCTACAAAGATTGTTATTTCTTTCACATAGTTTAGAACTTGATATATCATCATATAAACCTTAATACTCTAATTAGATTCTAAGTTAGTATAGCTTAGCACCCAAGAATTTTTAAATTGCATATTTGATGCCGGTAAAAACCTAGTGCTGGTGTTACAACACACTTTCATGGTATTAGAGCCAAAGTTAGAGCATTAGACGATGTGTTAGAAATTACGAAACCGAAACAACTCCGAAAACTGAAACCTAAAACCCAAGTTTCTGTCAATTTTAAAAAGCTCTCTAAAATTTTTTTAAACAAGTGCAGAATGTTGCATGTGATGTAACTAGAACACCAGAGAAAAACGAGGACCAAAATCAAAATTTTGGCCGGCGAGATTCTAGTTTTGGCCGGCCTGGCCGGTTCTATGATGCAGGATTGGGCTCGTTTTTGTTTGGTGTTCTGGTAGCTT
Organism: Agapanthus africanus; assembly: GCA_030015575.1. Classification (NCBI taxonomy): domain Eukaryota; kingdom Viridiplantae; phylum Streptophyta; class Magnoliopsida; order Asparagales; family Amaryllidaceae; genus Agapanthus; species Agapanthus africanus. The sequence goes on from CM057343.1 coordinate 474,898,153, forward strand.
GGTTAGGGTTTCAGGTACTGTTTGTTTTGCCCAGATTGCATGTGGTGTTATCTTTTGTATTGAGGAAATTCGGAGTGTTTCGTAGTCGCGTTTTAATATCGTTTCAGGTTTAAGTATTGATATGTGATACAATATTTGGAATCCACATTTAATTAGTTTGTGAAAACTAATTTGCTAATTGTAAATCTAGCATTTTAGTCTCTATTGACCGATTGCCACGAAGTTTTGATTCGGATCAAAACTCCATCGCAATCGTGTATAGTACGTGAATACTCGCCGGATAATACTACTAGATAGCCATGTCCCATAGCCCCGACCAAGTGACTGTAGGAGAACCCCGTTGCCAAAAGCATCCACTCAGGTGCTCGCGGCCACGGTGTTCCGCCTAAGTACACTTCGTCGACGGCATCGAGGGTGCGGCTATCTACTAAAGTTCCCGACGAGTATTCGATCAGGTAGTCAGGAATTTTGTTGAATTACCTGACTACGTTATTGAAAAGTGTTTTCGATTTGAGACTAAAATGCAAGGTTTATAGGGTTAGGCATAAAATCTGGAATATGTGATATTCCGGATTTATGATGTCGAAGGAATATGCGGATTCTAATTATTATAGTTTTCCATTTCTTTTCTGCGACCATAAGTGTAATATGTGGGGTATCCACGATATCGTTGCTATACGTCAACGACATTCGGGATTTGCATATTTACTTACGTTGATCACATGTGATGTTTATGTGTTGCTGTGATATATTATATTGGATCGTCGTGATTGAATAGCCGAGTTTTTTTTACGTGAGATGAGAGTTTTTGTATTTTCATTCATGTAATAAATTGTATGTAATATTCTTTTATTGGGACACTTCCGGGTTGAGGATGGTATCACCATTGATGTATATTATTTACTTTTCCGCATTAGGATAAACCCAAGGCAGGGATCATAAGTAACCGGGTTCTAGAGTCCAATGGGAGACCATCTCGAGGAGCCGAGACCGGGTCTCCTAACTCTAGAATTGGCAGGGCTGCATGCCGCTCTCGTAAGGGTCTAGGTGTTAGTTATATATATGCCCTAGAGGCCATTGTTGTACATATAATGTATATTATAATGGATGCTTGGATATATATAGAGAGGACTTTCTTGCTCGACATGATAGTATGCTATTTGGTTTCACTTTATCTTAACATGTTGACTTATATTAGTTTACCGTCTTACTCTCACATGTTGATAAAGCCCTTAGGATATGTACTCGACTACTGGGACTATGATGAGATCATACTAGTGGGGCCAGGGTAGTCGACGAGTACATCCTATAACTGTTCCTAGTCGAGGGTGTATCGAGACAGGGCATCGATACACCATAGTAGACTAGCGTATACGCATCTTGACCCATATGATGGGCGATGGATGATCCCATATCCATCGGTGTTTGACATCAAGGATGGTGTACGGGTGCTCAGTGGAGGCTGGGTACACTGGACGGACTCGCCGAGAACTCCCAGATGGTATTATACCTCACGTTAGATGGCAGTTCTCCGGTGACACTGGTACAAGGTAGTCTGTAGAGCCGAGATCGTCATACTGTCTTGTGTGATTCCCATTGTGCTTTGGTTTCCACCTTACCACGTCCAAGTGGGCATGCAAAATGGTGGCTTTTGGGTACAGTCCCGAATCACATGGAGGCAATGAGCGATAGGAGGGGATTCGTCTATCCCGGTATAGGGAGTTGATGTTGTGCAGTGTTCGATTGGCTATAACTGGAAGTCCCTGTCCAGGGTGGATATTGAGTACTACTGGTAAGTGTTATCAGTAGGTTCTCGACCTGTTATGAGCCTCACATCGACACGACTTATCGGTTACTGGGGTCTGACGTTTACCACCCCTAGACCAGATATGTGACATATCAGACGAAGAGACCGGACTGTACGGGAGTGTTACTGATTGGATTCACAGGAGAATGTACATGCTTGCTTGTTGATCTTCTGATCGCTCAATACCTGGGTGGTTGTTACGTTTAGCTGACCGCTAGCAGCTTGTGGGTGTTTGATATGATCATCACCTACTGTTGGCGTATTGACGATTCTTTAGAGTACTACACAGAGGTTTCTTGACTCAGGCAAAACGGAGTAGGAGCACATATGTGATATGTGCAGGACCGAGGATAATACGATATGAGATACCGTATTATATTCTCGCGATATTTTGATATGAGCCGGATCATCGGATCAAGTGTTGATTCGATGAATCGGTACATAATATATTAGTCGGTTATATTCGATATAGCCGGATTGTCGGATCAAGTGTTGATTCGATAATTTAATGTATAATAATATATATGATATATTGCATTACATTATCTAATATTGGCTCGCTTTATTATTTCATTTTCTCACCGGATAATACATTGATATATATGCGATATATGTTAATTGTATTATTTTCTTTTGTTACAAAATATATATTATATATGTGATATATAATATTGTAACATATTATAATTACTAATGCAACATGATTAGTGGAGATTAAACATGGTTAGGGTTTGATTTGGGTTAGCTTTTTCAAGATGCTTCTAGAAGGTTTTACTTTGTTTCTAGCAAAGATATTATGGTTGATATTTTGCTAGATATTTCTTTGACCCAAATCACACCCTTAACCCTAGTTAAGTCTCTACATTGGTTAGCCTTGTCATCTTTGATCATGGTTGCACTTGTAATCATATATCTTTTTCATTATTCATCACAAAAGGATTATTCATTCATCTTCTTCTTCTTCTTCCTCCATGCAAAGCTTTCTAGCTTTGAGATTTGTGATGAATTAGTGTGAGAATTTGATAATAAAAAAGAGCACAGATCCTACTTCATCATCCTCATCTAATCTAGCCAATTAGATTAGGGTGTTCACCTCATTAGTGAGAAAGAGCTTGAGTTAAAGGAACTTCAAGATAGATCATCTTTGAAAAGGAAGACTTCAAGCAAGTATGGATCGTTCGGGTTGTGGAGCCTCTCTTGAGTCCGGGAGATCATGGATCGCGGTGAAGGGACTTCTACTCAGAGCTTATGAAGCGAAGGAGCGGACTACAAAGGTTGTAATCCCTCTCTCTTAGTTGTAAAGATATTTACTTGCATGTTTAACCCTAATAATCTAGCAAAGATCCCAGTTTTGGGTTGTTCGGCACGTCTAAATTTTAAATCGGGTATAGTTGATGCCTTATAGACCCTTGTATGAGTGCCTAGGAACCCTGCAATGGTATCAAAGCCTAACTAGAGCATTAGGCGACGTGTATACGAAGTTAAAACTCCGATCGAATTCCGAAACATCGAACTTAACCCCTTCTCTGGAAATTTTGTAAAAATGTGATTTTTTCTGCATTAAAAATACTTAAAAAATCAGCAGGGAATTCTAAGAGTTACTGTGAAAAACGACACCAAAATTCTACTAAAGCACCGCAGAACTGCGGTAATACCATGCCTTGTGCGGCGGTTCCGCGACAGCACAGTAGAATTAGGGTTAGCTTTTTAGCACAGTACCTCCGTAGGTACTTGTACATGATTCTGGGTATTTTTAATCTTACTCAAGTGTTGAGTGTTCTGGGGATTTTTATGTATTCGTTGATTCGATCGGAAAGTTTAACTTCGTTCTGTTTTCCGGATAATTTAGAAAGTATTAAAATGTTCGAACGGATATCATTAACTCACTTTTTCCCGACACGAAAAACTTTCAAGTGTTGAATTTTTCTTGAGTTTAAATCTTTCGGAAAAACGTGCAAGTAACGCGGTGGACCCTCTAGAAGAACACAAACCTTAACTCGATTATGTGACCGTCTGAACCGCCTCTAAAGCTTAGGCTTTGGGGCAGTACGGCGTTGCCACATGTGAGGCGTTGGTTTGACCCTTCTACGGCTGGACCATTGCTACTGTGACGAATTCTGGGATTTTTGGAACTCCGCTCAAGTGTTGAGCTATTTAGGAAATCTTGGGTATTTGATTATTCGATCGGAAAGTTTAATATTGTCTATTTATCTGGAATGTGATACAATATGTGGAATTCATATAGTTAGGCATGAAATGCGAAGTATGTGATATTTCGGATTTAAGATGTCTAAAGTGATTGTGGATTCCAAATGTTATAGTTTTACACTTTCTTTTCTGTGACCGTAAGTGTAGTATGTAGTTGTATCGCCGGTTTTCGTTGCTATACATCAACGACAATCGGTGTATGCATACTTACTTACGTTGATGATATGAGATATTATGTGTTGCTGTGATATGTTATATTGGATCGTCGTATTCTGAATAGCCGGGGGTTTTATGTGAGATGAGGGTTTTTATTTTCATTCATGTAAAATTCATTTGTATGTAATATTCTTTTATTGAGGCACTTCCGGGATGAGGTTGATGTCACCATTGTATATTATTTATTTTTCCGCATTAGGTAGACCCAAGGAGGGGAGCACAAGTAACCGAGTTCTAGGGTCCAGTGGGAGGCCATCTCGAGGAGTCGAGACCGGGTCTCCTAACCCTAGAATTGGCAGTGTTACTTGTAGCTCTCGTAGGGGTCTAGGGATGCGGGTTTGGCTATTCATCGCGACCGTGGAATCCGTGTTTTATACAGGCTCGTATTAAAACACGGACATCCTAGTATATCCAATATTTCATATGTTTTCTTCTGCTGCAATGTTCTGTGATGAGATCATATTACTGCCTGAGACGAATGCTTATACTATATATATATGCTGATATATAAATATTACTGCTTTCGTTTCTTCTGTGATGCTTAGGAAGCATAAGCTGATGGGATATATTAATGAGATTAATAAAAAGAAAAAAAACCTAAAAGATGTTGTAGAATCAAAACTTTATAAAAAGGGTAGCTACAGTTTTGCTTTGCATAGCGGTATATATGATATACGCTGCACCTTATTCGATGAGGAAAGAGCCGAGATCCCTTCACCGGGAGTGACCTCTTTAGCTAAACTGGCAGATGCTACAAACTCGCGGTTTAGTTTTTGACAGGTTCTATAGTTCTTGCTTTGCACAGCGGTATATATGATATACCCTGCACCTTATTCGATGGGGAAAGAGCCGAGATCCCTTCACCGGGAGTGACCTCTTTAGCAAAACTAAAAAAGCATAAAAAACACTCCTTTTCAAAATCACTCGATTCTATGATGATATCAAGTTCATTACGCTCATGGTTTTCTTAAAAACCTACATAGCCCTCCGTCATTTCAAATAAGTACTACTTAGTATTCGTGCTGCAGTTGTTTGGCCTCCGTCAAGGCGTAGTGTACGGTAGCTAACTAGTGCTTATCTGCTAGCATACGATGCGATTGGATTAGGGTATTCGTACGGCGTAGTTTGGCCTTCGTCAAGGGCCGTACGGATGGATTTAATTCAATCAAGAAATGAACGGGTTGAACTTGACTAGCGCCCTATGGGTAGTTTGGCCTCCATCAAGGTCATGGGACGCTAGGGGTAAAAGTATTATTGGGAATTTCAAGTGTTGAAATTTGCAATGAGATTGCATACCTCCTATGAGATAGTTGGATCCCGATACCCACTACGAGTAAGAGTTACTCCTGGGAGGATTTTACACAGGACAATTAGCCGATCAAGTAGGTGTCTAGAAAGGTGTTAACGGGGTTATGCCTCTGGGAAGACGAGGTTTATTTTAATTAGGTCCGTGCGAAAGCACGGGGAACTTCCCTCAAGTACCAACACTGATCTGGCTGAAAGATTGACGAAATTGTAGGGTGTAATTAATTCCGGCTAATCTTACCTTTTAGGGTTTGAAGGAAGATTTGATAAAAACAGTGGGAAACATCCTGATTAGATAAGATAATAACCAATCTAATTTTGCAAGATCATACGCTAAAGTGTTTCCTTCTCTCTCTCTCCAGGTAGCGACCATGTCAGGACTTAATCAAGATAATAATATGGATGTATTGACTGAAGCCGCTTATTATACTGAGCAGGGGAACGTTGGTCCCGTTCTTTCTTATAAGTGTTATAAGACCGAGCAGGGAATAGGACAATATCTGGATTCTCACGCCGCCCAAACGAAGAACAAGCATGTTGATGCATTTTCTTCGGGTGTGTTAGTTATTGAGAACTGTTTCTCAGTTCACCCTACGTCCTGGGTATTGGATATCGGATCGGGATCCCACATATGTAAATTGTTACGTGGGCTACGTAAAGGTAGAGAACTGGGAAAGGGTGATCATTCCGTACAAGTAGGGAATGGTACAAATATTGCAGCCAAAGCAGTTGGCGAATATCACCTTGTATTACCAAGTAGTAATACATTGATTCTGAACGAGTGCTATTATATACCGAACATGATGTGCAACATTATATCAGTTTCTTTATTAAGTAAAGAAGGATATAATTTTGTAATGCAGGATAATGTTATGAACATATTCCTAAATCAAAAGTTGATTGGATCAGGCTCGTTACATAATGGCATATACGTTCTCAATCAAAATACAGTCCTTAATATACAAAACACAAACAAGAGGAAGAGTTCAGAAATGAACGAATCCTTCTTATAGCATTGTAGACTTGGTCATATCAATGCGACACGGCTAGCTAAGTTACATAAGGATGGATATTTGAATCCGTTCGAATTATCATCTTATGATACTTGCCATTCATGTCTCAAAGGTAAAATGACCAAAACTCTGTTTAGTGGACACGGAGCAAGAGTTATGGAACTCTTAGGACTGTTACATAGTGATGTATGCGGACCTATGTCTACACATGCCAGGAACGGTTCTTCTTACTTCATTACATTCACTGACGATCTCTCAAGATTCGGACATGTGTTCCTGATGAAACATAAGTCTGAAGCTTTTGAGAAATTCAGAGAATATAAGCACAAAGTAGAGAACCAAACAGGCAAAAGTATTAAGATTCTTCGATCTGATCGATGAGGAGAATACTTGAGCAATGAGTTCCTAGACTATCTAAAAGAGAATGAGATTCTTTCTCAGCTTACTCCTCCTTATACAGTACAGCACAACGGTGTATCGGAGCGGAGGAATTGCACCCTATTAGATATGGTGCGCTCTATGATGAGCAATGCTGAGTTGCCTGTTTCTTTCTGGGGACATGCACTGGAGACAGCTGCATACCTATTAATAGAGTTCCAACCAAATCAGTGCCTACCACTCCATATGAGATATGGAATGGGAAGAGACCGTGTCTTAATTTTATTCAGATATAGGGTTGTCCGGCCTATGTAAAAACACAAAATCCGGACAAGCTCGAGGCAATGTCTGTCCTATGTAAGTTTATTGGATATCCCAAACATTGGCGAAGGTATATCTTCTACCACTCCGAGGAACAAAAGGTGTTTGTTTCTCGACATGCCACCTTTTTAGAAAAAGGGATTTCTTATGAAAGAAATTAGTGGCAATGAGGTAGAACTGGAAGAAGTTCCAGCAACACAAACTACGACAGATGATTTGGTGGAACCAGATGACTCAGTAGTTCCCGACGAACCCCAGCCTCTCCGCCGATCTAGTAGGGTTTCTCATCCACCTGAGAGATACTACGGTTTTCTCATTGATGGTGGAAGCGAGGATTGCATCATAGAAGATGATGACCCGACTAGTTTCGAGCAGGCCATCATGAGTGGTGACTCTGTGAAATGGCTGGATGCAATGCGATCTGAGATGGAATCCATGTACACCAACAAAATATGGACTTTGGAAGTTGCTCCTGAAGGGGTAAAACCTATTAGGAGCAAATGGATCTTTAAGAAGAAACTTGGTGTAGATGGAAAAGTTGAGACTTTCAAAGTTAGACTTGTTGCAAAGGGTTTTTGTCAGCGACCAGGTGTGGATTATGACGAAACTTTTTCTCCAGTGGCTATGCTTAAGTCCATCCGGATCTTACTTGCCATTACTGCATACCATGATTACGAAATCTGGCAAATGGATGTTAAGACCGCCTTTCTAAACGGTGATTTAGAAGAGTGCGAGTACATGACTCAGCCAGAGGGCTTCGTAGATAGTGGGAGCAGCGGAAAGGTGTTCAAGCTGCATAAATCCATTTATGGGTTAAAGCAAGTATCGCGGAGTTGGAACATCTGCTTTGATATTATAGTCAAAGAGTTTGACTTTATCAAAAACGTAGATGAACCTTGTATATATAAAAAGGTCGCAGAGAGTAAGGTTGTCTTCCTCGTATTGTACGTCGATGACATACTCTTGATAGGAAATGATATTCCTATGTTGCAATCGGTCAAGCTCTTCTTATCACAAAGATTCTCAATGAAAAATCTAGGTGATGCCTCCTGCATACTGGGAATTATGATCTATAGAGATAGATCTAAACGGATACCGGGATTGTCCCAATTCAGGTATATTGACACCAACTAAAGAGATTTAGTATGGAAGAATCCAAGCGTGGGAACCTACCCACAATCTCTGGACTCACTCTCTCCAAAGAGATGTCTCCCAAGACTGATTTGGAGAGAGCTCGCATGCAAGGGATACCCTATGCTTCGGCAGCAGGCTCTATCATGTATGCGATGCTATGTACCAGACCGGATGTAGCATACTCACTAAGTGAGTGAGTCAGTATCAAGCAGATCCTGGAGAGAGTCACTGGACAGCTGTGAAGAACATTATCAAGTACTTGCGAAGGACTAAAGAGATGTTCTTGGTGTATGGTAACGGAGAACTCTAGGTGGAGTCCTTTACCGATTCAAGCTTCCAAAGTGATAAGGACGACTCTAAGTCGCACTCGGTATTTGTCTTTACCCTCAATGGAGGGGCGGTATGTTGGAAGAGTTCCAAACAGGAGACCGTTGCAGACTCGACGATGGAGGCTGAATACATCGCTGCCAACGATGCTGCCAAAGAGGCTGTCTGGATAAAGAAGTTCATCAGTGAACTTGGTGTGGTTCCATCCATTGAACATCCAATACCTCTGTATTGCGATAACAATGGAGCTGTGGCTTTGGCCAAGGAACCTAGGTCCCATCAGAAGTCCAGACATATTCTGAGGCGGTATCACCTGATCAGGGAGATAGTTGATCGTCGGGAGATCGAGGTCAGGAGACTAGATACGAAGGACAACACTGTGGATCCACTCACGAAGGCCATTCCCCAGATACAGTTTGAGAGATTATTCGGGATGCTAGGTATGAGATACTACAACAGCTGGCCTTAGTGCAAGTGGGAGATTGTTAGTTATATATATGCCCTAGAGGCCATTGTTGTACATATGATGTATATTATAATGGATGCTTGGATATATATAGAGAGGACTTTCTTGCTCGACATGATAGTATGCTATTTGGTTTCACTTTATCTTAACATGTTGACTTATATTAGTTTACCGTCTTACTCTCACATGTTGATAAAGCCCTTAGGATATGTACTCGACTACTGGGACTATGATGAGATCATACTAGTGGGGCCAGGATAGTCGACGAGTACATCCTATAACCGTTCCTAGTCGAGGGTGTATCGAAACAGGGCATCGATACACCAGAGTAGACTAGCGTATACGCATCTTGACCCATATGATGGGCGATGGATGATCCCATATCCATCGGTGTTTGACATCAAGGATGGTGTACGGGTGCTCAGTGGAGACCGGGGACACTGGACGAACTCGCCGAGAACTCCCAGATGGTGATATACCACACGTTAGATGGCAGTTCTCCGGTGACACTGGTACAGGGTAGTCTGTAGACCCGAGATCGTTATAGAGTCTTGTGTGATTCCCACTGTGCTTTGATTTCCACCTTACCACATCCAAGAGGGCGTGCAAAATTGTGGCTTTTGGGTACAGTCCCGAATCACATGGAGGCAATAAGCGATAGGAGGGGATTCGTCTCTCCCGGTATAGGGAGTTGATGTTGTGTTGTGTTCGATTGGCTATAACTGGAAGTCCCTGGCCAGGGCGGATATTGAGTACTACTGGTAAGTGTTATCAGTAGGTTCTCGACCTGTTATGAGCCTCACATCGACATGACTTATCGGTTACTGGGGTCTGACGTTTACCACCCCTAGACCAGATATGCGACATATCAGACGAAGAGACCGGACTGTACGGGAGTGTTACTGATTGGATTCACAGGAGAATGTACAGGCTTGCTTGTTGATCTTCTGATCGCTCAATACCTGGGTGGTTGTTACGTTTAGCTGACCGCTAGCAGCTTGTGGGTGTTTGATATGATCATCACCTACTGCCGGCGTATTGACGATTCTTTAGAGTACTACACAAAGGTTTCTTGACTCAGGCAAAACGGAGTAGGAGCACATATGTGATATGTGCAGGACCGAGGATAATACGATATGAGATACCGTATTATATTCTCGCGATATTTTGATATGATCCGGATCATCGGATCAAGTGTTGATTCGATGAATCGGTACATAATATATTAGTCGGTTATATTCGATATAGCCGGATTGTCGGATCAAGTGTTGATTCGATAATTTAATGTATAATAATATATATGATATATTGCATTACATTATCTAATATTGGCTCGCTTTATTATTTCATTTTCTCACCGGATAATACATTGATATATATGCGATATATGTTAGTTGTATTATTTTCTTTTGTTACAAAATATATATTATATATGTGATATATAATATTGTAACATATTATAATTACTAATGCAACATGATTAGTGGAGATTAAACATGGTTAGGGTTTGATTTGGGTTAGCTTTTTCAAGATGCTTCTAGAAGGTTTTACTTTGTTTCTAGCAAAGATATTATGGTTGATATTTTGCTAGATATTTCTTTGACCCAAACCACACCCTTAACCCTAGTTAAGTCTCTACATTGGTTAGCCTTGTCATCTTTGACCATGGTTGCATTTGTAATCATATATCTTTTTCATTATTCATCACAAAAGGATTATTCATTCATCTTCTTCTTCTTCCTCCTTGCAAAGCTTTCTAGCTTTGAGATTTGTGATGAATTAGTGTGAGAATTTGATAATAAAAGAGAGCACAAATCCTACTTCATCATCCTCATCTAATCTAGCCAATTAGATTAGGGTGTTCACCTCATTAGTGAGAAAGAGCTTGAGTTAAAGGAACTTCAAAGTAGATCATCTTTGAAAAGGAAGACTTCAAGCAAGCATAGATCGTTCCGGTTGTGGAGCCTCTCTTAAGTCCGGGAGATCATGGATTGCGGCGAAGGAACTTCTACTCAGAGAAGGAGCGGACTACAAATGTTGTAATCCCTCTCTCTTAGTTGTAAAGATATTTACTTGCATGTTTAACCCTAATAATCTAGCAAAGATCCTAGCTTTGGGTTGTTCGGTATGTCTAAATTTTAAATTGGGCATGGTTGATGCCTTATAGACCCTTGTATGAGTGCATAGGAACCCTACACTAGGGATGTGGGTTTGGCTATTCATCACGACCATGGAATCCGTGTTTGTCATTACTGGCTGAATTTAAAACACGGACCTCCTAGTATATCCAATATTTCATATGTTTGCTTCTGCTTCTTGAGTTATGTGATGTGATCATATAACTGCGTAAGACGATATAATAAACGCTGCTTATGTTTTGCACCCGCGCTAGTCCAACCCCGCTCTGTCGTTAGTTAAGTAACCTAACGGTGTATGACAGAGCCCCGTGGCGAATGCGAATGGCATAAGCGTACGTTCTATTTTCGTTTCTTTTCTGTGATATTTAAGGAAACATAAATGATGGGACTTCATTAATGAGATTAATGGAAAGAAAAGAAACCTAAACATGTTGTAAAATCAAAATTTTCAAAAGGGTAGCTCTAGTTTTTGCTTTGCATAGTGGTATTCCTTGATGAATATCCAGCACCTCATTCGATAAGGAAAGAGCCTAGATCTCTTCACCGGGAGTAACCTCTTTAGCGAAACTAGCAATTACTACAACCCACTCGGTTTGTTTTGATAGCTTCTCTAGTTCTTACTTTGCATAGTGTATTCCTTGATGAATATCCAACATCTCATTCGACGAGGAAAGAGCCGAGATCCCTTCACCGGAAGTGACCTCTTTAGCAAAACTAGTAAATGCTACAAAAACCACTCCTTTTTCAAAACACTAGATTTTACAACAATATCAAGTTCATTACGTTAAAGGTTTTCTACAAACCATTCGTAGCCCTCCGTCATTTCAGATAAGGACTATTTAGTATTTGTGCTGCGTTTGTTGACCATAGTCAAGACGTAGTTTGCGGTAGCTGATTAGTGCTTAACTGCCGCATGTGATGCGATTGGATTAGGGTAGTCATACGGCCTTGTTAACCATAGTTAAGGGTCGTGCGGGTGGGTTTAATTCAATCACGAAATGACGGGTAGAACTTGACTAGCACTACTGATTTGTTGGCCATAATTAAGGTCATAAGTTGCTAGGTGTAAAAAACTGATATTGGGAATTTCAAGTGTTGAAATTTGCAATGAGATTGCATACCTTCTATGAGATAGTTGGATCCCGATACCTACTGCGAGTAAGAATTACTCCTGAGAGAGTTTTCCACTTTACAATTAGCTAATCCAGTAGGTGTCTAAGAAAGGTGTTAACGGGGTTATGCCCCTGCGAAAATGAAGTTATTTAATTAGTTCCATGCGAAAGTATGGAGAGACTCCCTCGGAGTACCAATACCTGCCTGGCTGACCGATTGGTGAACTTGTAGGGTGTAATTAATCCTGGCTAATCTTACCTTTTAGGGTTTGAAGAAAGATTTGATAAAAACAGTGAGAGCCATCCTGATTAGATAAGATAATAACCAATCTAATCTTGCAAAGATCACACGCTAAAGTGTTTCCTTCTCTCTCTCTCTCCAGGTACCGACCAATGACACGTCTTAATCAAGATAATAATATGGATGTATTGATCGAACCTGCTTATTATACTGAGCTGGGGAACATTGGTTCCACTTTATCTTATGATTGTCATAAGTCTGAGTAAGGAATAGGGGAATATCAGGATTCTTACACAAGCCGAATGAAAAAAGAGCATGTTGTTGCATCTTTTTCGGGTGTGTTCGTTACCGAGAACTATTTCTTAGTATGCTCTACGTCCGGGGTATTGGATACTGGATCGAGCTTGCTTGTTGTCTTCATTGTTGAAGATGATTGTTCATACTATAATATTGCATTATTGTACTCCCCATTTTTATTCGTTTTATAAATAAACAGGTACTCTTGACGCACGTTTGTTGAATGTTACAGGATACAGGCTCTTGGAGCAAATACAGTGAAAAAGACAGAAGAAGACACAAAAGGGACTTTTGACCAACAAGTAGACGGATCCTAGTCAAGCCTAGATTAATAACAGTTCACATAGGTACAAGACAACGCAAGGTCCAAACATGTCAGAATGAAACGGTTAAAAGACCAATTCAAATTTTCACTGAAGATCTGGGGAAGAATAAGAAGCCAAACAGAGAAAAATAGTGAAGAATAAAGAAGCCCAAATACCCAGTATGCAGCCCAGAAAGTTTGGTGAGATGATCTCACCAAAGGGCCGCGGAACTGCGGCCCAACCCCACTAATGCCGCGGTTCCGCAGCCATTTAAAGCCCGTGTCGGTGGAAACTTCTGGTGTCGGTGCGTCGGTGCGAGGGTTGGGATTTTTCGTGGGCATATCTGTAAAATCACATGCACGAGAATCTGTAACCCTAGTTTTTCCTGTTTACTTATAAATTGTAATCACAAATTTGTAAACCCTATGCCTCTTTTCATTTCACAAATTCAGATCTGTTCTGCATTATTGTTTGGAGAGAGCCATCAATAAAAATTAGTAAGTTACTTTTAATTCTTTGTTTTAATTCTCTTTTAATTTAGAATGTCTTTTAATCTCCTAATGAGCGAGTAATCTCCTCGCTTGTTAGGGTTAGCCTTAGGGAAAGGTTTGAGAGATGAGATCTCTCACCCCTTTCATGCCATTCATACCTAAGAATTAGAACTCCATGCATGCACGCACACACCGCTCCCTACGGCACCTTATCCCTCGAGATAACGGTGACACCGTAGTATAAAGGACCGGTTGCGCGTGTTTTCCATGGAGGTTAGGGTAATTATCGATAAAGGAAGGACAAGAATCTAGAGGAAGAAACATCTTCCCAAAAGATTCTAATCCACTTTATTGATAATTACTATAACATCTAATAGATCTAAAATAAGGCATTGAAAGTGGTGAGGAAACCTTTAATCTTCCAACTTCCCCTAAGCCTAACCCTAACAAGACTTTAATTTAGATTAATTTAGTTTATTGATAGATCTAGGTTTTTTTTAGATTTAATAAATCAATCCAAACAACATTTGGAATCAACTCGTAAAAACACATTAAGAAAATTACACATCTCTTTGGATCGATCCGTATTCACCGGCTAGCTGCAAAGCGACGCCGTTTCTGATTACGGTTAACAAGTATTTTTGGACTAATCAAATGGCGCCGTTGCCGGGGATGGCGTAAAATTTCTTTTGTGTGATTTCGGGTTGATATAAATTTTAAAAAAATTATAAAAATCTGAAAATAAAAAAAAAAAGAAATAAAAATTATCAATTTTGATCTGTTTGAAGGGTGTATCTTTTGAATCTTGCTGGAACAGCGAAGAATAGCGAATCTGGAAATTTACAGAGAGGAAAACAGAAAGTTGTACATCAGAACAGAGGAGGATTTGGACAAAGGAGCAGTACAATTTTTTTCCAGAGCCTGATCCCTCTAGACAACCGCGGAACCGCGGCCATTATGCGCCCCAGACCGCGGAACCGCGGCTATTTTGCCACGTCAGCACCTTAAATTTGCATCGTTTGTTTTCTCCTTCTCCCCTCTGCAACCTCCATATATCTGTCTGTAAAAACTTTCTGCAGGAATTCTTTGCGCTAAAAATCTTCTCTCCCCTTCTAAATAACAGATTTTCTGCAGGTTTCTTTGCGCCGCGCTAAAAAAGTGATTGCAAGTGAATTTAATGTTTTGCATATTTTAATTGGACTTTAAGGGGCTAATTGACCAAACTCAGATTGGGTGGGGATTTCATCACCCTTCCCAGGACCCCAGAAATCACCTTAAAGCATTTTGCATCGACCACAATTAATTAAAAAAATATTAGACTCAGCCCTAAGGACGTCGAGCTCAATAGGAAAAAGGACTAGTATAGGCATCGACCGTTTATCCTAACTGACTTTGCGGTGTCTAGGCAAGTGTGTCTAGGCTAGTGGTTATTAATTAGGCCTACTACTGTGGTTCCTTCCCACTTACCTGGCACTTACCTGGCCACAATTGACGGTGAAGAGGCGGTTTGAGGTCCTATTTCTAGCCCTAGTTAGGAGTTGTCTAGCAGACCTAGGTGACCCTAGATCTAGGCCTGATTGTGCATGTGTGGTTGATACATTTGTGTCACAAGTCCCTTTTCTAAAACCTCTTTGCAAAACTCTCACATAAATAAAAAAGGAAAAAAAAAGAAAAATCTTTTCAAAACTTGCAACTTGTCGCTCAAGGAACTTGCAACTCACTTACACCACTTCTTCTCATTGACGTTATCTTACCCCCACATTCTGTTTTTTTTCTTTTTTTCTGACTACACTACCCTTTTAGTGTATGTCACTTTGGACTAGGGATACTAACGCCCGATTAGTCCGTGTTTCGTTGGTACCGACCGACGAACCTTTCGACACCGAAGTCGAAATTCTCTCCATTTCCTTACCTCCACCTTCAAATTCTTCTTTCGAAGGTATGTCGGGATTCAACCCCAACGATACCTTACCGACGGGAATGATTCCACCTCCGTTAGGTGCGAATAACCCGAATCTTCCGCTTGTTGTAGCGCCCCAACGAATCGCGCTCCAGGATCTCTTTTACCCCGTTCGCACTTCTTTACCTACCTGTCTTTCACCCCCACCGGCAAATGGGGACAATTTTGAAATAAAATCACATTTCATCAATATGCTGCCAAAATTTCATGGTTTGGAATCTGAAGATGCATATATCTTTATCAATAAATTCCAAAATGTGTGCGCTATGATGAAAACGACCCAATTAAGTGATGACGCTATAAGGTTAAGGGTCATTCCTTTCACCTTATGTGACCTAGCCGAGAAGTGGCTATACAGCACCGCATCACCTTCCATTAGAAATTGGGACGAGTTTGTGAAAGCTTTTCTGAAAAAGTTCTATCCTCATCACAAAACTGCTAGAATCCGTAACGAGATTATACAATTTTCACAGCTTCCTTCCGAACCATTTTGGAAGTGCTTCGAGAGATTTAAAGACCTACTCGTTCAATGCCTTCATCATGGGATCGAAAGTTGGCAACTTTGCCAAAAATTATACGAGGGATTGAACTCGGCAACGAAGCAGTTGCTAGAAACCATATGTCAAGGTCATTTTCTTTCTAAGTCTAGTGACGAAGCGTGGCAGTTTCTTGAGGATCTTAGTGAGCAAACAATTCAGTGGAGAGTACCAAGACCACATCATCTTCTTCTAGTGGTCAATCTAGGGCAGGCATACATCAAGTAGATATGTCGATTGCTATGAAGGCCGAGATGGCCGCACTTATGAAAAAGCTAGAAGCCATTGAGACCAAAATCTCATCGCCTTTTCCTGCCCCTGTTATGCCTCCTCGAACTGTTTGTGCTTGTTGTGCGGATCCATCACATCTAAACGAAGAGTGTCCTTATAATGCATCTACTCAAGGACAGGATCAAGTCAATGCTGCATTTCAGCAACGACAAAGAAATGATCCGTACTCTTCGACATACAATCCGGGGTGGAGGAGTCACCCAAATTTCGCTTGGAACCAAAATCAACAATTCCAAGGAAATAACAATTTTCAAAGACCTCCTCCTCCACAACAACAACAAGCACCTTCACAAACTCAAAACCAGCAACCTTTCCAACAACAACCTTATACAAATCAAACGAACAATTTGGTTCAACCAAATGATGATAAGGTTATCTCGCTAGAAAAAAGTCTAGATGCATTTCTCAAGCAATCTACAGAACCCGCAGCAAGATTTGAAAATTATGTTCAGTCTTTGATGCATAACAATGCTTCACACGATCAAAGTATCAAATCTATTGAGGCATAAATTGCACAATTAACTGCTGCGTTGAGCGAGAGAGAAAAGGGAAAGCTTCCATCTCAACCATTGCCAAATCCCGGTCACACACAAAACGCATATCACAATCACAATGTAAATGCGGTGACCACATTGAGATCCGGAAGAGTGTTGCAGAATAATGTGGGTACTAGTGATGACATCCCCGTCGGTGGTTCTTCTTCTTCTTCTTCTCCATCGTCACCTTCTTATTCTTCTCCTCCTCCTTTTTCACCCTCATCTCCTCCGCTAGAGTCTATTCTCCATTCTTCAAAAGGCTCTTCTTCTTCTAATCCGAACGGACCCACACTGGGATCCGTTCCTACTCCACATTCTACTCCACAGACATTTGACTCAACGAATTTTCAAAATGCTCCATTTCCAAACAGGTTGAGTCCCAATAAACTAACTGCACAAGTGGAGAAGATTGTGGAGTTATTTAAGCAGGTTAGCATAAATATACCTCTCTTGGATGCCATCCAACAAGTCCCTTCATACGCGAAAATCTTAAAGGGCTTATGCACCTCGAAGAGAAAGTCATCTCAAGTACCCAAGAAAGTGCTAGTGGCTAGTGTAGTGAGCAATGCTATTAACCACCCTCAACCCTTACCCCAAAAACGAAAGGACCCGGGCTGTCCTACGATTTCAATCACAATTGGGGATAAGAAAATTAATCGAGCACTTTTAAATCTTGGGTCTAGTGTTAACCTGCTTCCCTACTCCGTGTACGAACAATTAGGGGTTAGAGAGTTGAAACCAACTCGTTGTACTCTCCAAATGGTTGATGGATCAATCACCCATCCAAGGGGTGAGCTAGATGATGTGTTGATCAAAGTTGGGGAGTTCATATTCTCCGTTGATTTTATTGTTATGGATACACAACCTGTTCCTAACCCACGGAACCAAATTCCGGTGATTCTCGGTCGACCATTTTTGGCCACTTCCAATGCTGTAATAAACTGTCGCAATGGCTCCATGACTCTATCCTTTGGGAAGATGTCTAGTGAGTTCAATATTTATAAGATGGGAAGTCTACCCCCCGTGCCTAAAACTAGTATACGAGAAGTTTGCTCTGTTCACGAAATCACGCAGGAAGACTGCGAGCTTGAAAGATTCTTGTTTGATGAAAACAGTTTTGACGCCACTAGTGCGTCCCTCCTTGAGCCTACCATCGTTGACACAACCGATATGAATTATGAATGTTTCACTTTTTCGGATGATGACGACTCACAGCCCGAATATGAGTCTTTTGAATTTATGGATGAGTTAGTTGAACCATACGAATCAGTTGTTTGCAGTGATTTCGAACCTGTGTTGGAGTCCTTTGAGTTCGAGGTAGATTCCGCAATGATTCTTTCGCCTCCGAAACTCGAACTCATGTCCTTACCGCCTCACCTTAAATATGCTTACATAGGTGAGAATAAGACTTTTCCCATTATAATATCAGCCTCTCTAGCCTTCGAGTAAGAGAACGCTATTTTAAAAGTCTTATAAGATAGGCGGCAAGTTTTCGGTTGGACTATGGCGGACATCGAGAAGATCAGTTCCATTATAATTGAATATCATATGCAATTGATGGATGATGCCAAGTCAATAGAGGACCCACAGAAACATTTTGGGGGTATTGTGGTTAGTCAACTTCCTCCTTTAGAAGTTGAACCGTCCCCATTTCTTTTAAGAAGCTACGAGAATGCCAACATTCCACTGATTGCTGATCATTCGCATTCTCATTTTGATTCATCACCACCTCCTGTCTATTCACCTCCATACCTTCCATACCACCACTTCTATCTTCCCCAATTCTTTATGGATCGCTACGTCTTATTCTTCCACCAACTGATACTCTTTACTGATAAATTTTTCAACTGGTTGGTGTTAACGTTTGGTCTATGCAAGGTTTGGCAGTAATGTCTAACATAGTTTAAATGAAGTTTGGGGGAGGGCCTTTCTGTATATATTTTTGTTTTCTTTAACAATAAAAAAAATTAATTATAAATAAACAGGGAAGTGCCGGTATTTTGACCCTCTTGGTTTAGCATGACAGTGAGGACATTGTCAAGTTCAAGTTTGGGGGTATGCTCGGTACGTCTTCTTCCTTCGCATTCATTTGTACATATTTTTGCATTTGCATATTTATTTGAAAACCCATAAAAATTTGAAAAATTTCAAAAATTATAAAAATATTGTATTCAATTTTGGCCATATTTGATTTGAGTTTGATAGATAGGTTAACTGGCTAGGAACAACTAGATCTTAGACTTAGTAAATTAAAAACCCTAAAAATAACCTTCCTTAAAGTTTAACGGTAGAAAGTATATGCCTTGTAGTTTATTTAGAAATAGGCAAATTTTGGGTTCACTTCTTGGGCTAAGTCAAAATGAGGGAAGAGTATTGATGTTCTTATTAGAGTATAAGTTTGAAAAATAGTTCGTAGCTTAAGTCTAGATTCTGAAAACGTATACCCTACAATTTGCACAATCACGCACCTTGAAACTTGGAATAATAGAAGAGACCTTAAAATGCTCTTGTCTAAAGTCCTTAGTACGAAGAAAATAAAAGAAAAAAAATGTGAATAAAGAAAGAAAAAAATGGACACTGGTTTTTGTGATTACTTAAGGCTGTAAAGAATAGAAAAATATTTAGCGAGGGTGCTTCATCACCTAGTGCCTTAGACCAACTGGTTTGGGAGTCACTGCTAAAGCCTTGGGGGTTGCAAAACTAGGAAGTACGCTTTAATGTGCAAACACATTTTGTAATCGATCGTTGGTACCTCAAGAAGTATTAACGGTCGCATGAAGGATGCGGAAGCAAAATTCAATTAAAAATTCACTAATCAATAAGTGCTTTGGACAATGGACGAGAGTATGATTGCTTGATTTGAATTTCCAAGTGTAGGGGTGATCTATACACACACGTGGGGATATGTGATTAGAGTTTAGATAAGAGAAAGGAATGAAGAAAATAACTTGTATCTCTAGTAGAGTTGATAGAAATTCCTAAGTGGAGATGGAACTTTGGAAGAAAAACTTAAGAAATGCAGAAAGCTAAGTAAGTCTATAGGATATATATAATCTTAAGTTAGATAATGAGGAAGTGTGAAGAATGTGGGTGGATAATTTGCGAGTCAAAAGATAATAGAATTCCTTGTTAGAAAACTTAATTGGATAACAAAAGTCAATGGGCCGAGTTGATAGGATTTTGTGGGTGTAATCCGCTGAAAACCCTCAGGAGACAACACTCCTCCTACTAGGGACACCTAGAGGTTTAACGGCTTGTTGCACGTGCTCAGTGCAATCGTGTTTCCCTGCGAAAGTGCGGCTAGGTTAGATTTTTATAAAGAATAAATAAGATAATAAGTTAGCTCGAGGACGAGCAAAAGATAAGTTTGGGGGTATTTGTTCATACTATAATATTGCATTATTGTACTCCCCATTTTTATTCGTTTTATAAATAAACAGGTACTCTTGACGTACGTTTGTTGCATATTACAGGATACAGGCTCTTGGAGCAAATACAGTAAAAAAGACAGAAGACACAAAAGGGACTTTTAACCAACAAGTAGACGGATCCTAGTCAAGCCTAGACTAATAACAGTTCACATAGGTACAAGACAACGCAAGGTCCAAACATTTCAGAGTGAAACGGTTAAAAGACCAATACAAATTTTCACTGAAGATCTGGGGAAGAATAAGAAGCCAAACAGAGAAAAATAGTGAAGAATAAAGAAGCCCAAATACCCAGTATGCAGCCCAGAAAGTTTGGTGAGATGATCTCACCAAAGGGCCGTGGAACCACGGCCCAAGCCCACTAATGCCGCGGTTCCGCGGCCATTTAAAGCCCGTGTCGGTGGAAACTTCTGGTGTCGGTGCGTCGGTGCGAGGGTTGGGATTTTTCGTGGGCATATCTGTAAAATCACATGCACGAGAATCTGTAACCCTAGTTTTCCCTGTTTACTTATAAATTGTAATCACAAATTTGTAAACCCTATGCCTCTTTTCATTTCACAAATTCAGATCTGTTCTGCATTATTGTTTGGAGAGAGCCATCAATAAAAATTAGTAAGTTACTTTTAATTCTTTGTTTTAATTCTCTTTTAATTTAGAATGTCTTTTAATCCCCTAATGAGCGAGTAATCTCCTCGCTTGTTAGGGTTAGCCTTAGGGAAAGGTTTGAGAGATGAGATCTCTCACCCCTTTCATGCCATTCACACCTAAGAATTAGAACTCCATGCATGCACGCACACACCGCTCCCTACGGCACCTTATCCCTCGAGATAACGGTGACACCATAGTATAAAGGACCGGTTGCGCATGTTTTCCATGGAGGTTAGGATAATTATCGATAAAGGAAGGACAAGAATCTAGAGGAAGAAACATCTTCCCAAAAGATTCTAATCCACTTTATTGATAATTACTATAACATCTAATAGATCTAAAATAAGGCATTGAAAGCGGTGAGGAAACCTTTAATCTTCCAACTTCCCCTAAGCCTAACCCTAACAAGACTTTAATTTAGATTAATTTAGTTTATTGATAGATCTAGGTTTTTTTAGATTTAATAAATCAATCCAAACAGCATTTGGAATCAACTCGTAAAAACACATTAAGAAAATTACACATCTCTGTGGATCGACCCGTATTCACCGGCTAGCTGCAAAACGATGCCGTTTCTGATTACGGTTAACAAGTATTTTTGGACTAATCAATGATCCACCTTGAAATCTCTCTCACTCAAGCTCACACTTCACTAATCAATGTATTAGTGAAGTTAACAACCTAAACTAATGGGTTAGAGAAGTATAGGTTGATGAAGTAGGAATTTTGCTCACTTAAAATATTTCTTTCTTTTTTCTTTTTCTCAACTCAAGAAAATTAGTGAAGAGATGAGCAAGGATATTTGAGAATGAACCATGATGGCTAAAGATAAGATCCAAGATGAGATAAGAGAATGATAAATATTATAATGAATAAAACAAGAAAAATAAGGTGAGTCATGGCTTCTCCATGCTTCTAAAACAATGACTCATTCTTATTTTCCTGAATTCATTAATATTTATCATTATCTTCACTCTTGTGTGATTCTCATACATCCGTGTTACATGTATCATCAACCATGACACATTATATATATATATATATATATATATATATATATATATATATCAAGAGAAGAAAATCTTAATATATACATATATATATATATATCAAATAATTACATATATATCAAATTATTAAATCAACACTTGATTCAATAATCCGGTTATATCATATATAACCCGGCTAATATCAAATATATATATGTATATCAAATTATTAAATCAACACTTGATTTAATAATCCGGTTATATCACATACAACCGGCTAATATTCAATATTAGTTAATATATATATATATATATATATCAAATTATTAAATCAACACTTGATTCAAATATAATCCGGCTATATCAAATATAATCCAACTAATATCAATTATATATAAACATATATAAATCAAATCATTAAATCAACACTTGATTCATTAATCCGGTTATATCACATATAACCCGGCTGATATCAAATATCTCTAGATTAGAATACGGTATCATATACTCGTATTTAATCAAGCTCCCGCACATATCTCCATACGTGTCCTACTTCGTTTCATTTAAGCTAAGAAATCTCTATGTAGGACTCTAAAGACTCGTCAATACGCCAGCAGTAGGTAATGATCATATCAGATACCCACTAGCCGTTAGCGGTACTAGCTGGACGTAACGGCTACCATGGTAATGAATGAATAGAAGATCAACAAGCAAACTTGTCCAAACTGTTGGCTATAGTGCCCTCAAGGCAATTATCGTAGTCCCAGGCAGGCGATTATGATGATTGAGGGAGGACCTATACAGGTAGAACAGTCTTACTCGAGATGATAGTATGCTATCTGGTTTGTCTTTATCATCACAATTACATGTTGATAGAGCCCATATGATTCTTTCTTGACTACCAGCATTATGATGGCGATCATATGTGGGAGCTGGGGTCTATAAGCAAATCCTTAAATGTCCCTAGTCATGGGAGTTTCGAGACTGGGCATTAATACTCCAGTGTAGACTAGTGTATACTGATCGAGACCCCGACGAGTGGTGGTAGCTAGGTCTTACAAGCCATTGGTGTTAGTTTGTTCACCTAATATAATATACAGGTGCTCATTGGGTTATAAGTACACTGGACGGACTCGCCGGGAACCTGCTAGTTGGTATTATACCTATTGTCATATGGCAGTTCCCTGGTGACATGTGTACAGGTTAGTCTGTCGACCTGAGATCATCATTTGTCTCGTGTGAGTTCCCACTATGCTTTGATTACTACCCTACCACGGCTCAAAGGAGTCATGCAAACAGGTTTTAATTGGGTACAGTCCCGAGCCACATGGAGGCAGTGAGCGGATCGTAGGAGATTCGTCTCTCCCGGTGTTGGGGGTTGATGTCGCATTGTGCACGGGTGGCCATCACCAGAAATCCTCGACCAGGGTAGACGAGAATTACCGATCCAGGATCAATAGTTTCTCAGGTGGTGATGGGTTACATACCGATATGAATTATCGCGTCAGTAGGGGTATGACTTTATCCACCCCCCTAGACTCGATATGCGATACTCTTAGACGAACAGACCGGACTGTATGGATATTGTCACTGTCAGGCTCAGTAGGGGTTTGGATGAGTTTGCTCGTCGGCCTTCCTTTTGCTCAATACCTGGGTAGCCGTTACATACAGCTAGTGCCGCTGACGTGCTTGTGGTTAAATCCACTGCCAGAGTATTGACGAGTCTTTAGAGTCCCACACAGAGGGTTTTTACGATTCAGGCGATATGGTGTAGATGACGTATGTTGGTACATGCAGGTGTCCGATTAAATATGTGTACAGGCTGCACAGATTTTAATCGGACAGTTGATAATACTAGCGGCTTAGGATTAAGCCGGATTATTAAATCAGGTTTTGATTTAATAATTTATATATATGTATTTATATATATGTATTCTATTATTATTGTTCACTATTCATTTTCTCTCTTGGCTATTCGTATTTTTGTACGAATACGCGTATATGTATTTCGATACATGTACCGGGTTGCATTCCGTATTTATACGGAATAGCTTCTAGAAGATGGTCGCCTCATTAATTAATTTTCTTTTTAGAAAATTAATTTGGGAAATGAGGTGGAGGGGTGAGTTGGCATGAGCATGGGCTTGAGCATGTAGAGAGGTATGGCATGGATTTGTTTATTGGAAAAATGAAAAGAGATATTTATGTGCATGATTGAGAGAGAAAGAGAGGCAACCGCCAATTCTCCACATGCCATGCCTTTGATTTTCTTCACTTGCTTCACTTCACATCATCACTCATTCTCACTTAGAAAAGGTTTAGCACATTTCTTTAGTTGTTCATGCCACATGTTTCCTCACCTCCTCTTCATCTTCTTGAGTTGCTCATAGAGCATTTACGATGAGAGAAAAATTATAGTGACACATTCCTACATCTCCACTCTCCATTGCTAGAAACCTTGGAGCGTCAGTTGCCTCGCTTGGCGAAGCTGAAGTTTGCGGCGTTTCCCTCAGGTGGATCATCGTAGATGGAGGAAGACCGGCAACCAAATTCGATGCGACCACTAAGAGCTTAGGATGATGGTTGAAGACCCGAAGGACTTGGTTCATTCGGTATAACCATCTAACTCCTCTTTATATGATTGCTAGTATAGGGTTTAGGGTAGATCCGGGCATCGGGTTGTGGTAGCGCCAGTTTAGAAAATTTTTGTTCTGCATTTGGTTACGGTTTGATGGCCGGGGCGCTGCCGTAACCCAACACAAACTCCTGTAGAGTCTATAAGAAACACTTACCATACAGTCCAGTCTCTTCCTCGGATATGCGTATATCGAGTCTGGGGGGTGGAATCGTCAGACCCCACTAACTCGATAAGTCATGCCGATGTGTGGCTTATAACCTTTCGAGAAACTACTGATAACACTTATCAGTAAATCTCATCAGCCCTGGCCAAGGACTTGGTATTATAACCAATCGAGTATAGCACAATATCAACTCCCAACACCGGGAGAGACGAAATCCCTCCTATCACTCACAGCCTCCATGTGACTCCAGACTGTACCCAAAATCCACCTATTTGCACAACTCCTTTAACCCGTGGTAGGGAGGAAATCAAAGCACAGTAGGAACGACACAAGACACTATGATGATCTCGGGTCTACAGACTAACCTGTACAAGTGTCACCAGAGAACTGCTATCTGACGATAGGTATGGTACCATCTAGGAGTTCTTAGCGGGTCATGTTTGGTGTACCCATTCTCCAATGAGCACCTGTGTACAATATTTGAAGTCAAGCACCAATGGTTATGGGATCAACCATCGCCCCACACAGGGTTAAGAAACGTACACACTAGTCTCTGGAATATCGATGCCTTGTCTCGATACTCCCTTGACTAGGAACTGTTAAAGGATATGCTTATAGACTACACAAGCCCCACTAGTATGATCTGCATCATAGTCCTGGTAGTCAAGCCAACATCCTAAGGGCTTTATCAATATGTATCAAAGAGACAGTAAAACTAAAACAAGTGTATTGTTTACCGCCGAAAACAGAGACGGATTCGGGATGGATCGTCTTGCCTGAATTTGGGGGCAGATCTATTTGGGTTTATCCGTCTACCTCTCCGAAGATACTAAGTTGATTTATGGAACCGTGTATCGGAGGTTTGGACGGAAGCGGCCGTTATAGCAGACTTCGT
The DNA here is from genome assembly GCA_030015575.1 of Agapanthus africanus. Classification (NCBI taxonomy): domain Eukaryota; kingdom Viridiplantae; phylum Streptophyta; class Magnoliopsida; order Asparagales; family Amaryllidaceae; genus Agapanthus; species Agapanthus africanus. Next base: position 474,923,996 of record CM057343.1, read on the forward strand.
CAGATTCCCCCTCGTTTGCGAGGGGTTTTTGATTGTGGGGACGCTCTTCCCTGTAGGCGCAAGCCCTTGCAGTTAATTACGTTACCGCATCGCGGTAACCACTTTCTCCTGCTCCAGAAGGTCACTTCGTGTCGTGTGTGTTTGTTTTATTCTTAGTTGCCCGTGGATTGTATACGGAGACTAATTTATGTTGTCGCCCATAGGGCGTGGATTAGTCCAAATCCGTATATTCTTAGATTTGGGTTTGGTTTGATTTAAGGACCGTTAATCTCGTTCGAGATTAAGATCAACTAAAATGTTCGTTAAGGATACGTTAGTCCAATTTTAGACTAAGATCTACTTAACAAGGTTTAAGGATCATTCAGATCCAACAAAAGAGCATTTGGGCTCTATTGTGTTAGTTTAAGGACGTTGTGGTCCGTAGTTAGTTTAAGGACATTACGGTCCGTATTGGGATGTACTCATCGACTTGGGAGTGCACCAAAGATTTGTTGGTTATCGGGACCCACTACTTCTCTGAAGACGCCGAAGAATTACAACGACATATATCAGAGGTGTGAAGATATGTACCCTTGAACCAATTTCCGGATTGAGGGGATATGTGAAATGAATATCCGTCGGAAGATCAGTAGTCGTGTTTAGGACTAAGACCAATTTGGAAAATAATGAGCACATGGTTCAGTCGAGTTCCCAACTTTGCCCAAAAGATGGGCTGTCAAGAACGTAGAGTAAGTTGATCTGAATTTGGGATATGGTCAACTTAGGCTCAGCCCCCTCAGTCTTTGTCATTTCATTGAATAAAGTGCTAAACACTTGCTTGGGCTCAGTCCCCTTTCTGTGCAAACAATGCTGAGCATTTATATGGGTTTTGACACTCATACTTTATTTTAATTTTCCCTTTTTTGTTTTGTTTTTATGGAGTGTTAAACACTCTTTATGGTGCCCACGTGCAGAGCACGTGAGGCGCTACGTGCTAAGCACTGGACGCTGGCTGATGAGGACCAAGCGCTTTATGTTGAATAGCGCCCACGTGAGGGGCATGTGAGGCGCTTGGTGCTGAGCGCCAAACATTGAGTGCTAAGCACTCTTTATTGAGCAGCGCCCATGTGAGAGACACGTGAGGCGCTGAGTGCCAACCCTTGAGTGCTAAGCACTCTTTATTGAGCAGCGCCCACGTGAGGGACACGTGAGGCGCTTAGACGCTAGGTTTTCTTCGTATATTCTATTCTGAAGAGTTCAATTCTCTGTTCTTTTCTGGATCTTTGATCCCCAAGAACAAGTTCATCCCTATGAGAATTAAATTCTCATTTGTTGGAGACTTGTCTTATGGATCTCAGATCCAGGGAAAGAACTAAGTTCTTTTATAAGGGTTAAACCCTTGGATATGCATATGAGATACTCTGATCTCTATTATTTTTCTTTACCTCCAAGAGAGGTGTTCTTCTTTCTTCCCTCTTAAAGCTTTCTTCTTGCTTGCTTTCTTCTTTTTTTGAAGTTTATGAGGGGGGTTTCTCTGTACAAGACTTGAAGTCTTGGGTCTTTTATATAGTAGAGGCAAGTTTGTTGATTTAGTTAAAAAAATCTCTCATTGAGAGATCTTTAATTGATTTGGGGATTCTATCCACCGTTAGATCTTTGATCCAAGGACTTCTGTTTTACAGGAGATATTTTTCTTGTTTTTTTTTTAACAAGATTAGGGAAATATTTTCCTATACAGAATTAATTCTGCAGATAGGTGATTTTTAATCACCAGTGGATTTTTAATACAACGGTGCTCTGTTTTACAGAGAGTAATCTTTCTTGTTTAGAAAGATTTGAGGAATATTTCCTCAGTAGAATTTAATTATGCATTTTGAAGATTTGTCATCTTCGTTGGATCTTTGATCCAACGGCTCTGTCTAACAGAGTGCTTTAAGCTCTGGTGCCGGCGTCCTCGTGCGAGGCACGTGAGGCACTGCCTCAGAGATTGTAACTCTTGGCGCTGGCACCCTCGTGCAAGGCACATGAGGCGCTGCCTCACAGTTTTTAACTCTTGGCGCTGGCGCCTTCGTACAAGGCACGTGAGGCGCCGCCTTTTTAAATTTTGAACAGAGCTTTGCTCTTTTATTGGGAAACAAATGCCCCTCCATCGTTGCGCTCACGTGGCTCACACGTGAGTGCAGCGGTGGCAGCTTTTCCATCGTTGGATCTTCTTAGAAGTTGAATCGACTTCTTGTGCTTATAAGTAGGGCCTTTGGCCCTTGAGACGACTGTTGTTCATCTTCTCTTGTTATTCTTTGAGAATTTAATTCTCCTTTCAGAGCTTAGATCTCTGCCCAAAGAAATCTTTTCTAGAGTTAGAACTCTGCCCCAAAATTTGGTAAGGATTATAATCGAACCCATGAATAGAGATTTGCTCTTCTTAGGTCGTAGATCTTAAAATGTATTCTAGGGTTGCTTAACCCATTAATCAGAGCATCGCTCATCTTCAATAAAGAACTCTTAGAGTTTCTAGGATTCTTCTTTCAGATCTTAAAGATCTTGGGTTTTTGCCCTGTTAAAAAGATTTGCATTTGAGGGTTCTGGTAAATTACCCCATTATTTTTACAGAGCATAGCTCTTAGAAATTTTTGGGGAATTTTATTCCCCTCTTAATTAAAGTTGACAGATGTGAAATATGTTTGCAGAGCACAGCTCTCAAGGGAGTTTAACTCCAAAACCCAATGAGGCTTCTCATTAAATGAGAATCCTCTTAAGATTCCATTCTTAATGAGTGACTATCCCATCAATGATGGGGCATCACCTTAATTTTGTGGGTCCTCCTTTGTCCCTTTGTTCTGCATTGCAGTGTGGTATAATTTTTAAAGTACCAACTATCAGAGTTCAGAACATAGCGTTGATAACTAACCCTCGTCTCTCTTTATGTAGGTACTATGGCTTCCGACTCTTCTTTCCCTTTTGTATGTTCAGAGAGCGCCTTCGCCGATGCTCCCGTGGATCGGAAAGTCTTCGCGCTTATTAAAGATTATAACCCAGAGCAGAAATCTCTTCACCTATGGGGGTCGTGGTACAATCAGATTATTCAGGGTCGGCGTAGTTTTTCTTGTGCGGCGTCCTCAGAGCATTTCAGCAATTCATTACGTCGATTCGCCTTAAGTGAATTATGCTGTAGAAGAGGTCAACTGGACTTCAAAGGGTCGCCTTCAGCCTTCTATGGCATCAATACCCATACAGCAGCTGATGGCTTTGGATATTTTAGGGCGGCGCATATGTCAAGACGAGTCGCGCCCTTGGGGACAAGTCTACATGATAGGGTTAACTCCTCGCCAATCAGCCGGCTACCTGCAGTGGGCCCGGTATATCTTGTCGGCCAAGAAGTCACTGCTGCTGAAGCTTGGGCTATATCCTACCATATATGCTTCCCTCTTCCAATATCCCGCGCCTCATGTGTGGTGGGTTAAGGCTTTTCTGGAAAGTGGAACATCCCAACCCACACATTTCTTCTATCTGACCAGGAAGTCACAATTTCCTTGGAGGAGTTTGCGGAAATTTCAGGCCTACCCGTCAGAGGGGAACATTACAAGGAAATACTTCCCCTGATGAGTACATCTTTGCCACCAAATCAGTGGTAATGGGTCTCACTCTTGAGAATGCCATTCAACATCGGTTCCCTAGCCTAATCAAGGTGTTGAATATTTATGAGAGTCTATTTTTGGAGTCTGGAGGGCACGGAGTCGGCTTCGCAGATTTCATTGCCCGCTTTCTTCGCTCAGAAGTCTTGTCAAAACAAGCCGCGAAATTCGCCAAGCTGGACGACCCATTTGGTTTTGGTTTGGATAACTAGCCAGCGGCGGAAGCGGATCTAAAAAATTTCTTTATTCCAGACACTCCGGTCGTCCCTTTCGTAGAACTTGCTGCTTCAGATGTCGATGAAGAGACGTTCTTTCTGGGGTTCATCGGCCTGTGGTTGAGTTCCGATGCACCCTCTCTATATGAGGCCGTCCGTTTTTTATCCGGCCCATCGCATTGTCATAGGGACGCGTGTGGCCGTTAGGATTGCAGGGCTAGCTCATCTATATCATGGCCTGAGCTTAGCGGCAGACACTACTCAGCCGGGGGTAAAGCCCGTACATCTTCCGTTGCACTACTTCACGTCGTGGATCGAGCTGCACGTGCTAGGTGCTTTCAGTGTCCACAAACGACCCCGCTTCTACGACAGCTATAACTTTCCTCGGGTCATGTATCTGGTTGACGCTTCTGCATCAGACCCGTCGCAGCGAGAGGCTCGGCGACTGGTCCTCCGCCCGTGCATGGTTGGAGATAGCATGACCTTTGTCGATAGAGTCTCGACTATCGGTAAGGAATCTACCAAGGTAGTGCAACCGCTGCGTGATACTTTCAAAGACGGGGCTCCCACGTTGAAGGCTCGGAAAATCCTGCACTTGTATTCTATTAGGCCGGGATTTTTAGTGTTCAGGCAAAACGCCTCGGCACTGTTCATGAGGTATAACCTGCACCGCTTCACTCAACAGTCGGGCTACAATCAGGGTGTTCCTCTCGAGGCATTCTTAGCCGAGCTGATCGCTACGGAAGAGGGTATTCGCAGCGCGCTGCACCACTTTATGCGACTAAATACGGGGTCCAATTTTCTCATCAGCAAGCCGAGCTATGTGCCGAAAGCTTCGAACACTTATATGGCGTAGTACCAACATGCGACGGGTGCTGTTATCAGGGAAGAAAGGCGATTATTACTCGATCACAAGGATGCAGTCCCCGCTGGTAATCTATTTGTCCCCTTAAAGCGACGGACTACCGTTCGTCCTTCCTTGAGGGAAATTACTACAGCCGTAGTCCCTCGAGTCTTCCCTGAGAGGCCTCAATTTGATGTTCCCGTAACTGTGGTAGCCATGGCATTTCTAGAATCTGGCGCTGGTACAGAAATCGGGACCCGCCGCCTAAAAATCCCTGTCAAGCGCAAGCACTTGTCATCGGCTCTGGTGTCCGCTCGCAGAAAAAGAGGAAGTCTCTATTTTATGCCGATGTTATATTTGGCCAGGAGCCACTGTTTATCGCCGAAAATGGGAGACGGAACCACGTAGGTCGTCTTGCCTGAATTTGGGGGCAGATGCTATTTAGGTTTATCTGTCCACCTCTCCGAAGATACCAAGTTGATTTATGGCACCGTGTATCGGAGGTTTGGACGGATGCGGCCGTTGTAGCAGACTTCGTCAGATTCCCCTTCATTGTGAGGGTTTTTTTTATTATGGGGATGCTCTTCCCTGCAGGCGCAAGCCCCTGCAATTAATTACGTTACCGCGTAGCGATAACCACTTTCTCCTGCTCCGGAAGTTCACTTCATGTCGTGTGTGTTTGTTTTATTTTTTGTTTCCCGTAGATTGTATACGGAGACTAATTTATGTTGTCGTCCGTAGGGCGTGGATTAGTCCAAATCCGTATATTCTTAGATTTTGGTTTGGGTTGATTTAAGGATCGTTAATCTCGTTTGAGATTAAAATCAACTTAAATATTTGTTGAGAATACGTTAATCTAATTTTAGACCAAGATCTACTCAACATGATTTAGGATCATTCAGATCCAACAAAAGAGCAATTGGGCTCTATTGTTTTAGTTTAAGGACGTTTTTGGTCCATAGCTAGTTTAAGGACGTTGCGGTCCGTTGTTAGTTTAAGGACGTTTCTGTCCATAACTAGTTTAAGGACGTTGCGGCCCGTTATAGTTTAAGGACATTACGGTCCGTTGGGATGTGCTCATTGGTTTGGGGGTGCACCAAGAGTTGTTGGTTGTCGGGACCTTCCACCTCTCTGAAGACTTTGAAGAGTTACAACGACATGTATCTGAGGTGTGGAGAGATGTACCCTTAAACCAAATTCCAGATTGAGGGGAGAGATCATGTTGAACTATTTGAGAATCATTAGTCATTTTTGGAAGACTAAGATCAACTTAGGAGATGTGTGATGGACATCATTCTGGTCAATTAGTCTGGGAAGTCATGAGCATAGAGGCTCAGTCTATTTGGAGATCCAAGACGTTTTCATATCAAGAGGACTTAGCCAATTTGGGGTTAGAGTTGGTTTCTTATAGTGTTAAACACTAATATATGCTCAGTGCTCACGTACTCTTACGTGAGTCTCTAAAGCAGTATTAAACACTGAAACTTGGGGCGCTCACGTGCGGCATGTGAGGCACCTGAAAGTTGGTGTTGTGCCCTTGGGTTCAAATCCCCGTCTCTATATACAAGTGTTAAACACTTAATTCTTGTGGCCATCACGTGTGGACATGTGAGGTGCCCCGGAGTTGGGCACTGCTTTTTTGGATTTATTCCATCTTCCTTTTATAAGTGCTAAGCACTTAACTCATATAATACTCACGTGCGAACACGTGAGGTGCACAAAATGTGAGCGCTGTCTTTAGAAATTTCCCTTTTTCCTTGTAAGTGTTAGGCAACTGTTTGGGGGTCACGTGGGAACACGTGAGGCGTCCCAAAATGGGAACTGTCTTGGGATTTATTACCTTTTTAATATAATTGCTGAGCGCTCGTTTTAAGGGGTCATGTGGGAACACATGATTTGATCTCAGTCCTTCCTTTTTGTTCCTCAGAGGTGCTCACGTGGGAACACGTGACCAGCCTTTTCTTTTATATGCATAGAGATTCTGATATGAGTTTTAAGAATTTCAGGTCTCTTGTTTTATAAGAATTAAATTCTTTTGCAGGGTTAAACTCTAGTTTTATCAGAGGAATTAAATTCTTGTGTACTTTTTGGAAGAATTAAATTTTTTGAACTTAGTTTTTTCCCCTAAGTTTTGAATTTGCATAACAGAATCTCCCCGATGAGAATTAAATTCTCAACTTGTAGGGAGATCTGCTTCTGCAGACCTCAACCAGAGGAAGAACTAAGTTCTTTTTTGAAGAGTTAAACTCTTGGTTTGAGAATTAAATTCTCTGTACTTTTTTCTTACCTATTTCTTATCTAGGATTTTTGTTTAAGAAGGGGATTTTCTTCCTCTGGAGAATTGAATTCTCTTTCTCTCTATTTCTTTTGTTTTTCAAAACTTATGGGGGGTCTCCTCTTTCTTAGATTTAACCTCCTTGCTCCTATTTATAAGAGAAAAGAAAAAAAATCAATTTGCTGAGAAAATCTTTCATTGAGAGATCTTGATTGATTTCATGATCTGTTAGATCAATTGGTGGATTTTATTCACCGTTGGATTTTTAATCTAAATGCTCTCTGTTTAACAGAAAAGATTTCTTATTTGTCTAACAAGATTAGGAAAATATTTTCCTATTATAGAATTTTATTCTACCAGATGATCATCGTTGGAACTTTGATCTAAGGGTCCTCTGTTTAGCAGAGAAGATCTTTCTAGTTTGAGAAAGATCAGGAAAATATTTCCCAAATAGAATTTAATTTTAGAATTTGATAGGAGCATTTCAGATTGGGGCGCTCACATGCTTTTCATGTGAGCGGCAAGAGAACTCACGTGTTTAACACGTGACCCATAGTGTGGGTTTTAGCCTGTTTATTTTCAGCGCTCATATGAGCATATGAGCGCTCACGTGTTTAACACGTGAGGCCTTTTTAGCCATTAGTTATTTTCTTTCGGCGCTTATATGCTTTGCATATAAGCGCTCACGTGTTTAACACGTGATGTCCAACTGTGAATTTTTTCTCTCTTTCTTCTCTCCCTTTTTTTATAAGGGTTATAAGGGAATAAATAGCTCTTGACCGAAAATTTTAGCGAGAACAAATGCCCCCCACTACTTTGCCCATGTAAGTATGTACGTAGGTGAAGTAGTGCAGAGTTATGCATGGCCATAGAATTAAGGGCTTAGGAAACAAGTTTAGGATCCTTGTAGCCTAAAGCTTTTTCATCTACCTGAGCCGTAAGGGTCTCAAGAAGGTTTTTCTCCCTACAAGTCGAGAGGATCTCATAGGTGCATAATCTCCCTAGAAATCGTGAGGATTTCTAAGTGTTCATCGCCTTCGTGAGTCGTAAGGATCTCACTTGGGTATTTTTCCTTACGAATCGTGAGGATCCGTAAGTAGCTTGTTCATTTCAGCGGTATGTAACTTCAGCAAATGTGGCCTGTAGATAGTCCATCTTGACCTCCTTGTAGGGCAGCGATGACCTAAGAAACAGGTTTGGATCTGCCGCCTAAGACTTTTCAACTTTATGAGCCGTGAGGGTCTCATAAAGACTTTTCTCCCTACGAGTCGAGAGGATCCCGCAGGTGTATTTTCTGCTTAGAAGTCGTGAGGACTCCTAAGTGCATTTTCTCTTGAGAGTCGTAAGGATCTCACAAGAGAATTTTCCCCATTACAAGTCGAGAGGACTCGGAAGTGGTTTTTCCTCCTTGTCAGTTTCGAATTTGGAGAATGCGGCCCGTGGATAGTATACAATAGTCCATCTTAGACCTACTTATAGGGCAGCGATAGCTTAGGAAACAGGTTTGGATCTGCCGCCTAAGACTTTTCAACTTTGTGAGCCATGAGGGTCTCATAAAGACTTTTCTCCCTACGAGTCGAGAGGATCCCGTAGGTGTATTTTCTCCTTAGGAGTCGTGAGGATTCCTAAGTGTGTTTTCTCTTGAGAGTCGTAAGGATCTCACAAGAGAATTTTCCCCCTTTACAAGTCGAGAGGACTCGTAAGTGGTTTTTTCCCTCCTTGTCGATATTCGACTTTGAAGGGTGTGGCCCGTGGATAATATACAATAGTCCATCTTGGACCTACTTGCAGGGCCCCAGTGCTTAGGAAACAGGTTGATATCCCCGCTGCTTAAGGCATTTCACCTTCATAAAGATTTCATGAAGATGTTTTTCCCTACGAGTCGAGACGGGTCGAGAAGTTTTTGCAGGAACATCGTTTTCCCTACGATTCGAAACGAATCGAGAAGAACTCGCAAGAATGTCCTAATGTCACAGTTAACCTCTTCTGATAGAAGTCCGTTAGGGTCTGTGGTACTAGGGTTTTTGTCCGTCGTATCGTCGTGTTGGCTGATGCATTCCCCGATACGCAATCTTGCTAATCGAGTAGCCCCGCGACTGTCGTGTCTCTGATCCCTTCGGGGGCTGGACAAGACGTCTTCAAGTAATCTCCCAGGTCATATTACCGTCGGAAGAGCAAGCGTTAGGGATTTTCCATGCCACTTTTTACTTGAGGTTAGGCTCAATTTGGGAGCCCCGATGAGTCATGACCACTCCGCGCTGGTGTAGGATGATCTCCGATAGTATTTTAGGTTTTATCTGAGTTGCCGTCAAGACCCTGAAGCTAGGGATCTTCCTTTGCTTCGTTTGTTGACATTGTGTCTGCTATATTGCGACGAATGTCGAGGTTGTCTCTAGGTTGTCTGTGAACCGTCGAGAGTCGGAACTAGGTACTTTGCCATGGCTCCATTGTTTTGACCCTGGGGTCGGTTGTTGACGTTGTGTTTGCATCCTGCTGGAGTGAGAAGGAACGCCATTGTGATCTCTAGGCTGTAGATGTTGCCGTCGAGACCCTGAAGCTGGGGATCTTCCTTCGCTTCGTTTGTTGACATTGTGTCTGCTGTATTGCGACGAATGTCGAGGTTGTCTCTAGATTATTTATGAACCGTCAAGTCTTGGAAACTTTGCCATGGCTCCATTTTGTTGACGTCGCGTCTGCATCCTGCTGGAGTGAGAAGAGTCGTCTTTGTTGATCTCTAGGCTATAGATGCTGCCGTCAAGACCTGGCTCTCTTTCTGATGGAGCTTGGTGGGAAAATGTGGTTCTCTTTCCGTTTGTGCCCATGGATTTTATACAGGGGTCGATGTGGACTCACCTGCAGGGCAGAAGTTTCATTTTTATTCTTTCTTTCCGCGATGCTCTATCATTTCAGCTTTTTATATCGCGAAAGTCGTGATTGCCCAATCATTTCGGCTATTTTTCGTGGTGCCCAATCATTTCAGCTGTTTTTTTTTACTCGCTTCTTTTTATTGCGAGTTGCCCAAACATTTCGGCTGTTTTTATATGCATATATTTTGCTCGCTGATTTTTATTGCGAGTTGCCCCATCATTTCGGCTATTTCATACGCATTTTTTTGCTCGCTGATTTTTATTACGGGTATGGAACTCGATATCTAATACCAATCTTGGCATTCGCTGTGACTGGAATATGGCTAGGAGCAAATCATCATTTGCCTTGAAAGGACTTGGAATTTGATATCGATTTAGGCATCAGTGTCGCTACAACTGGGATATTGCCAGGAACGAATCGTCATTTGCCTTTGTCGATTTGAATAAAGGTGGCTTAGCAAACAGGGTTAGGATCCTGTTGACTAAGACTTTTTGACTTTATGAGCCGTAAGGGTCTCATAAAGGTATTTTCTCTCTGCGAGTCGTGAGGATCCCGCAGGTGTATTTTCTCCTTAGGAATCGTGAGGACTCCTAAGTGATATTTCCTCTTGTAAGTCATAAGGATATTACAAGAGTGTTTTCTCCTTACAAGTCGAGAGGACTTATAAGTGTCGTTCACTATATGTAGAAATTTTTCGCCAGTGGTAGAACTTGGTGGGGAAAATCGTTTATTTGTGCCCGTGGATTGTATACAAGAGCCAATATTGACCGTCTGTAGGGCAACTTGGGGAGTGTGATAGCTTAAGAACAGGTTCAGGTCCCTGTATCTTAAGGCTTTTGAATCCTATGAGCCGTGAGGGTCTCATAGGGGGGAATTCTCCCCGCGAGTCGTGAGGATCTCGTAAGTGTAATTTCCCTTTAGGAATCGTAGGGATCCCTAAGTGTATTACTCCCTTGTGAGTCGTAAGGATCTCATGCAGGTGATTTTATTTTAAGGAGATTGCGCCCTTTCGGGTTTTCACAAACATGCCGGTAGCCCCACTGTTTTTACTCATGGAGCTCTTTCGGGTTTTCATCCGTGCCCATTTCGCTTGTGGACGTACCGTTTTTTTTGACAACGAGATTGCACCTTTTCAGGTTTTCATAAGCTCGCCGGTAGCCCTGCTATTTTTACTCACGGCGCCCTTTCGGGTTTTCATCCGTGCCCATTTCGCTTATGGACGTACCGGTTTTTTTAACCGTTCTGTTTGCCAAAGGCACTTAGGGAGGACTTCGCCACCGGGGCAACTGTGCAGCCAGCGAGACTTGAGTTACAATCATCACCACTGGGACCTGTGGACTTGGATTTCACTAACGCCGTGTTTGAGGCGACGTATGTAGTTTAAGGACATCTCGGTCCATTGTTAGTTTAGGGACATCTCGGTCCATTGTTAGTTCAGGGACATCTCGGTCCATTGTTAGTTTTCGAGGCGAAGTTTCACCGGATACTACTTATAGAGTCTGGACTCAGGAAGACAGTGAGCGGACAAGAGTGTCGTCATCTATCATTAACCTGAGCCGCGACTTGTCAAGCGTAGCACGAGTTCTTCTTGGCTGAAAGGTCTTTTATTGGCCGGTCGTTTATTGGCCGGTCATTAACCAAGAACTGGTCGTTTATTGGCCGGAAAGGTCTTTCGCCATGCATATGCATGAGCAAGTAGGCCCCACCTTGGTAGACCTTGTCTATGATGTACGGACCCTCATAGTTCGGCTCGAATTTCCCTCACTTTGCATGGTTAGAGATCATAGGTCTTTTTACGACTAGCACGAGTTCTCCTTGGCGGAATGTTCTCGACCTAGTTAGTCTTTCATATGAGCGCGTCATCCTTGCTTTGTAAGCTTCCAGGTTTTGCTGTGCCATGAGACGGGTTTCATCGAGGGCATCGAGCTCCTGAAGCCGGAGATGGGCATTTTCTTCATCCGTCAGCTCATATCGAACTGCTACTCGTACAGAGGGTAGCTCTATCTCCAAGGGAAGTACCGCTTCCGTGCCGAATACCAACGCGAATGACATTGTATTCGTGGCCGTTTTGAACGTGGTTCGATACACCCAGAGAGCTTCATGCAGCCTCTCGTGCCAATCCTTTTTATTTCTGGACACCGTTTTCTTTATGATCTTCGTCAGGGTCTTGTTGAAAGCCTCAGCTAGACCGTTAGCTCGGGAATTATAGACTGAAGAGTATCTCCAATTTATATTATGCTGTTGTGCGAAGCGGCTGATCTTATGGCTTCTGTAGGCCGGTCCATTATCTGAGATGATTCGTCGCGGAGTGCCGAACCGATAAATGACATGAATTCTGAAGAAATGGAGGATGTTCTCCATCTTCACTTCCCTTAGTGGCACTGCTTCTGCCCACTTAGAGAAGTAATCGGTTGTTGCCAGTATGAACCGATGTCCCCTGGACGATGCTGGCTCGATGGGTCCGATTATATCGGTTCCCCACATTTCGAACGACCAGCTAGCTGTTGGGGTAAAAATTTACACCCCGGTTGACCAAGTCAAAATCAAAGTCAACCCCAAGCCAGGTGGGCCCAAGCCCAGGTCAAGCGGGACCATTCCCAAGTTGAGCCCGCAGCCAGCCTCCCCATGCCAACAACAAAATCATGTAATAAATAATTTTTATGTAATTGTTTATGTATGAATGTAAACAAAATAGGCATAAAGCCAATATTTTGTAAGCCCATGACTTATGTGCAAAAATGAAATGGCACATGAGCCATGGGATGGCTAAAATGCCATTTTTGTAAAGCCCAAGGGGCTATATGTAAATATGTAAGCCTATATAAGGCGACATGATGATGAATAAAAAAAACACTTTTTCATTCTCTCAAAAACCTAGGTTTGTATTTCATTCCCTTTTTTGAAGGTCTCAAACCTTCTTCTTTCTTTTGAATTAAATCAAGAGTTTTACTCTTCCTTTTCAAAAACAAGATAGTTTTTCACCACCAAACCCACAAAGGGGAACTTGGATCTGTCTTTAGATCCCTAAAAGGAGAGATTTTGAGATCTCACATCTCTTGATCTTCAAGATCCAGCTAACAGAGAAGGAAGAAGAAGAACCCCTTCCATTAACCCTAAAATACACTTAGGAGTCCAACTCCACTCTGATTTCTCTTCCGAGAATCTTTTTAGGCTAAAAGCCTCTTTCCCTCGCCGGCGCTCAAGCGCAGAGCGCTCACGTGCCGACACGTGGCGCGCTTACGCTCAAGCGCAGAGCGCCCACGTGCCGACACGTGGCGCGCTCGCACAACAGCGCCCTGCGCTCGAGCGCAAAGCGCCCACGTGCCAACACGTGGCGCGCTTGCGCTCAAGCGCAAGCGCTCGAGCGCAAGTCGCCCCAGTGCCGACACGTGGCGCGCTTGCGCTCGAGTGCAAGTCGCCCCAGTATCGACACGTGGTGCGCTTGCGCTCAAGCGCACAGCGCTCTGGCGCAAGTCGCCCCCGTGCCAACACGTGGCGCACTTGCGCTCGAACGTCAGATGCTGAAGCGCAAAGCGCCCATATGCCGACACGTGGCACGCTAGCGCCTGAGCGCATAGCACCTGGGCATACAGCGCCCAAGGCGCTGGCCCCACGCATCCTTTGGATGCCTTTCCCCCCTCTTTTTATGTACATACATATATATATATATATACATATGTATACATATTTACACACACACATACTCCACGATACTGTCCCTGTTAGAAAAAAATTTCTAACGGGGCGCTGCCCCGCACCCCGCAAGGAGGCTGCTAGCCCTCTTGACCTCCAGCCCGCTATCCGGGTAGCGGAACCCCCGTAAAAACTCTGCATGGCTCCCGATATACCCAAAACCCCCTTTCAAAACACATCACACGCACACTGCACATTGAGTTCGCATGACCAGTTTAACCCGTCAATCGGAGGTTCCCTCGCTCCAAAGGCGAGGGGTAATTAACGGCAGCTTAGTCCGCGGCTGCCGGAGATTCGGATCACCACAATCATTAAACCCCGGCCTACCCTCGGCAGGGGGAATCTGTAGTACGCCTGACAAGTGTGCACGTATTCCCATCTCAATGGGGTGACAAAAACACCCTACAGATTCTGGCACGCCCGGTGGGACCAATCTCTCCTCCCATATTTTGGGTTAAGCATTCATGCGAACTCAATCAATATACATACCTATATTTAAACTAAAATAATGCTTTTTCATGCAGGTTTTCAAGCAATCACTCTCCAACAATGTCTCCAAGGACGATCTCAGCTCTCAGCATGACTCCCGTCTCCTACACGATGAAGATGGACTCCAGGACGGTCCTTCCGGCCAGTCTCGGGCGACAATGGGAGGAGGAGCCGCTACCATTCGGCTCTATTATGTTCGTGTCAGCTAACGCCATCCCAGCTCCTCAAGCTCCGGTGACCGACAAACCGGCCTCAAAAGGCAAGAGGCTAAATGTGGTGGTCTTGAAGGCATCCCAACCCAAACGCAAATCGGTGTCTGGACGGCTTTCCATGGCCCCAACTGGGGGCAAAGCCATCGGAACAAAAGAAGTTGCCAGACGTCGTGGGCAAGCCCAGGCGATACCTTCGATGGACATGCGGGCATATGTCTTCTCAAGCATCCCCATCACTCGGCCTATGGCGGCTTCCCGAAGAGCAGAAGCCTGCTAAGCGCTTAAGGCAGAGAAGCTGAGGCAGAAGCGGCTCAGATACAGAGCCAACAAAAGGGCTAGGGCTCTGGCCATATTAAAATTTATGAATTTCCAAATCCCGGACCGCTCCGCGAAACCAGCTGCCAGTGATGAAAGAATGGCTGAATGTATTATCCACACTGTCTACATGGCCAGATATGAAGAAACGAACCCTCCTCTTCTTCACAGCCATGGTGATGATATGGTTGACGCTACCCAGCATCAGCTCGATCTAAATGATGAAGAGCCCGCTCAGGCCGATAAGCCAGAGGAGCCCGTAGTTCCTGCGGAATTGAGCTCAGGAAATAAAGATTACCCGGTTTTCATAGTCGGAACTATAGAACAAGCATTATTCCAATGGCTTCAAAGGCAATTTCAGGACAGGGATGAGAAGATGGCCGAGTTCTATTCCAAAGTCGACGAGCTGGCAAACGTCGTGGCAGATCTCGCGACTCAAGTCGCCCGATTGCAATTACAGCAGAATCAAATTTTGGTTCATGAGCCAGGGATTGATACCCGGAGGCAGCCAACTGATATCCCCTTCAACCTAACAGCGGAGCGCCTTCGTGAAAAACGGCCGCAATTAGCCTCCAGTCCCTCCGATACATACGCCGGGAGGGAATCACCTCTGAAAGAGAAGCTGGAAAAGGTCTATTCCTCAAAAGGGAAAAAGTCCACAAGATATTCAGGGACGCCCTAAGAAACGGTCTACAACTGCCGGAATCAAAGAGACCGCAAGAAGCAAATATGACCGACGACCCAGAATATTGCCCCTATCACAGGGCGATAGGTCATACCATTGAGGACTGCTTCGTCTTCAAAGATTGGGTCGAAAGGCAATACAGGACGGGAGAGATAGAACTGTCTAAAAGCGTGTTAGCAAACAGTCAAGCTACGACCGCCGATTTCATGCAAATGAAGACCGAAGTCTTTCGGGAACCTAATCCTCCCAGACATGTACTATTACCTGAAAAGGGCGAACCAAAGACCGATCGGCCTCAAGGACTAGCATCAGTAAAGGAACCTACTCTAATGGAGAGAAAGAAGAAGGTATACTCCTTCAGGAGGGATGAAGTCCGCAAAATATTCATGGACGTCTTGAACGACGGTCTGCAACTGCCTGTTCCAAAGAGGCCACAAGAAATGAACATGACCGGCAATCCCATATACTGCCCATATCATAGAGTGGTGGGTCATACCATCGAAGACTGCTATATTTTCAAAGATTGGGCAGAGGACCAATATAAGCTTAGAAAAATCTCACAATCCTCGGATGTATCGGCAAGCCACAGAGCTGGGTCATCAACACAGCTCCGCTAAGATCAAAGTTCAAGGATCTGGGATAAGCAAAAAGGACCACCACGTCGTTAAACTGGGAACACCCGCTGACCACCACGTCGTTAAACTGGGAATGACAGACCACCAAGTCTTTAAACTGGGAATAAATGACCACCACGTTGTTAAACTGGAAACAGTCGACCTCTAAGTCGTTAAACTGGGAATGTAAATATATATATATATATATATATATATATATATATATATATATATATATATATATATGTAAATAGACAAAAAATGTGTAAATAAAAAAAAAATAAAGAAAAGCCGAAATGATGGGGCAACTCGCAATAAAAATCAACGAGTAAAATAAAGATGAAAATAAAGCCGAAATGATGGGGCCACGAATAAAAGCCGAAATGATAGGGCAATCGTGATCTTCGCGATAAGAAAAGCTGAAATAATAGAGCAATCGCGGTAAAACAAAAAAAAAACACAAACAAAAATCCAATTTTTCAAAATTCCCTCGGCCCTATGGCTAGTCCCCAAATTAACTGCCGTATACAATCCACGGGCTCAAATAATCCTCAGCATACCCATGCCCCACCGCAACCAACAGTTACGCGGCTGGCCTCCGCCTTTGGAATTATGCTCCATTGGGAAGACCCACTCATGTGTCCTGGCACATGTGCTTCAGTGTTAACAACGCTGATGCCGGCCCTTATCCCAAAATTCTAAATCAATCCAATAGACCTCCACGTCTTTAAAACTGGAAACAGATGATCTCTACGTCGTTAACTGGAGACAGATGACCACCAAGTCGTTAAACTGGAAACAGACGACCTCTACGTCATTAAACTGGAAACAGACGACCACAACGTCGTTAAACTGGAAACAGACGACCTCTACGTCGTTAAACTGGAAACAGATGACCACCAAGTCGTTAAACTGGAAACAGACGACCTCTACGTCGTTAAACTGGAAACAGATGACCACCAAGTCGTTTAACTGGAAACAGACGACCTCTACGTCGTTAAACTGGAAACAGATGACCACCAAGTCGTTAAACTGGAAACAGATGACCATCAAGTCGTTAAACTGGAAACAGACGACCTCTATGTCCTTAAACTGGAAACAGACGACCACTACGTCGTTAAACTGGAAACAGACGACCTCTACGTCGTTAAACTGGAAACAGATGACCACCAAGTCGTTAAACTGGAAACAGACGACCTCTACGTCGTTAAACTGGAAACAGATGACCACCAAGTCGTTAAACTAGAAACAGATGACCACCAAGTCGTTAAACTGGAAATAGACGACCACCAAGTCGTTAAACTGGAAACAGACGACCTCTACGTCGTTAAATTGGAAACAGTTGACCACCAACTCGTTAAACTGGAAACAGATGACCACCAAGTCGTTAAACTGGAAAAAGACGACCTCTACGTCGTTAAACTGGAAATAGATGACCACCACGTCGTTAAACTGGAAACAGACGACCACCAAGTCGTTAAACTGGAAACAGACGACCACTACGTCGTTAAACTGGAAACAGATTACCACTACGTCGTTAAACTGGAAACAGATAACCATTACGTCTTTAAACTGGAAACAGATGACCCCTAAGTCGTTAAACTGGAAACAGATGACCCCTAAGTCATTAAACTGGGAACGGAGGGAAATCCACTCATGTGTCCTCACGATGCATGAGGAGAACAAACCTTCGTAGGATCCTTATGACTCACAAAGGAAAAACACTCTTAGGAGTTCTCACGACTCCTAAGGAGAAAATACACCTGCGGGATCCTTACGACTCGTAGGGAGAAAATGCTTTTATGGGACCCTCACGGCCCATAAAATTGAAAAGCCTTAGGTGATAGGGATCGAAACCTGTCTCCTAAGCCATCGCTCCCCAATCCCCAAGTGGCGAATGATGAGTCACTCCTGGTACCATATTCCAGTGTAGCGATGCAGACGCCAACCAAATTCCAAATTCAAATCCCCAAGTGGCGAATGATGAGTCGCTCCTGGTACCATATTCCAGTGTAGCGATGCAGACGCCAACCAAATTCCAAATTCAAATCCCCAAGGGGCAAATGATGAGTTGCTCCTGGCATTATTCCAGTGCAGTAATGCAGATGCCAAACAAAAAAAACCAATTCCCAAATCCCCAAGAGGCGAATGACGAGTCGCTCCTGGTACCATATTCCAGTGCAGCGATGCAGATGCCAACCAAATTCCATATCCCATACCCCAATAGCGAATGATGAGTCTGAAAGGTTAGACTAGCACCTTATGAAGGGTTTGGAAGCATCACAAGTACCAAAGATTGAATTTTTAGGGTGCTAAGTAAACTTACAAAGGATCTATCCTAGAAAAATTAGGGTTTCAAAATTTTCACATCATGTCATGAAAGAAAAGCTAGGGTTTAGAGAGTACAACCTTTGTAGCTCCCTACGCTAGACTCCTCGGCCTCTTAGGTGTTGGAGGATGGTCCTCTTGAAGTCCTCTCACGTCCACAACGATCCACCCGAAGTCCCTAGTCCAAGCTCGCAACTTCACCCGATCAAGAGAACGAATGAAGATAACACTCTAAACAAGTGGGCTAAACTTGTGTAGAATGATGTTGTGGTTCTTATTCTCACTTCAAAATCCAATCTTGTTATGTAATTTGCTCACTACAAAAGTCTAGAGAGCAAGTGAAGAAGGAGGAAGAAGATGATGGCTATTTTTGAGAAGAAGATAAGAATAACTCATGAAAGAAAAATAGAAAATATATCAATATATATTTTCCTCTTCTCATATCAAACCATGGTTAGGATATTATTGAATTTGAGTTAAAAACACAAAAGGAAAAGTAATCCATGGTCAAATGGTGGGTGAGAATGGTTAGGTCAAGAAGAGTGTAGAAAGTATCCATGAATTATCCTTTTCTTTTCTTTTGTTTTAAATCAAATGCAATAATAAATCATATATAAATCCAACCATGGCGTGAGTCTTATATTGCCACCATTTTCATGTATGTACAACCATGAAGGATGTATGTATGTATGTGTGTGTGTATGTACATCCATATGTGCATGAATCTATAAAGAAAGCATACATGCATGCATACATCCATCAAATACAAGAAAGGATTTCTAGTGAGAAACTAATGGTTAAATGATAAATCAACACTTGATTTATCAATCCGATCATATCACATATGACCCAAACCAAAAGCAAGCCGCCCGATCAATATACGGTATCCTATACGCGCATTTTAATTGGGTCCATGCGCATATCGCATACGCGCACCACAACGTTTCGCCTGAACTAGGTAACTCCTTTGTGGGACTCTAAGACTCGTCAATACGCCGGCAGTGGGTGATGATCATATCAAGCACCCCCAAGCCGCAAGCGGTCAGCTAAACGTAACGGCCACCCGGGTATTGAACGATCAGAAGAGAACAAGCGAACCTGCTTCAACTCCCGTCGAGCCAACCGACAACACTTCCCGTACAGTCCGGTCTCTTTGTCTGATATGTCACATATCAAGTCTAGGGGTGGTAAACGTCAGACCACAATAACCGATAAGTCGTGCCGATGTGAGGCTCATAACTGATCGAGAAACTACTGGTAACACTTACCAGTAAATCTCCAATCAGCCTTGGCCAGGGACTTCCCTGTTACGGCCAATCGAGCACAGCGCAACATCAACCCCCCAATACCGGGAGAGACGAAACCCCTCCTATCGCTCATTGCCTCCATGTGACTCGGGACTGTACCCAAAAACCACCGTTTTGCACGCCCTCATGGACGCGGTAAGGTGGAAATCAAAGCACAGTGAGAATCACATAAGACTCTATGACGATCTCGGGTCTACAGACTAACCTGCACAAGTGTCACCTGAGAACTGCCATCTGACGTGAGGTATAATACCATCTGGGAGTTCTCGGCGAGTCCGTCCAGTCTACCCAGTCTCCACTGAGCACCCATATACCATCTCTGATGTCAAACACCAATGGATATGGGATCATCCATCGCCCATCTCATGGGTCGAGAAGCGTATATGCTAGTCTACACTGGTATATCGATGCCCCGTCTCGATACACCTACGACTAGGGACCTTGAAGGATGTACTTATGGACCACCATGTCCCCACTAGTATGATCTGCATCATAGTCCAGGTAGTCAAGTACACATCCTAAGGGCTTTACCAACATGTAACTATAAGACAGTATAAAGAGGCTAGTATACATGTTAAGATAAAGAGCAACCAGATAGCATACTATCATATCGAGCAAGAAAGTCATCTCTATATATGTCCAAGCATCCAATATAATATACATTATCTGTACAATACTGGCCTCTAGGGCATACATACAACTAACAATCTCCCACTTGCACTAGGGCCAGCTGCTATAGTATCGCATACCGAGCATTCCGAAGAGTCTCTCAAACTGTATCTGGGGAATGGCCTTCGTGAGTGGATCCGCTGTGTTATTCTTCGTGTCAACCCTCCTGATCTCGATCTCCCGGCGATCAACTATCTCCCGGATCAGGTGATATCGCCTCAGAATATGCATGGATCGCTGATGGGACCTGAGTTCCTTGGCCAAAGCCACCGCTCCATTGTTATCACAATACAAAGGTATTGCATGCTCAATGGATGGAACCACTCCAAGTTCAGTAATGAACTTCTTGATCCAGACAGCCTCTTTGGCAGCATCGTTGGCAGCGATGTATTCAGCCTCCATCGTTGAGTCTGCCACGGTTTCCTGCTTGGAACTCTTCCAGCTAACCGCCCCTCCGTAAAGGGTAAAGACAAATCCCGACTGCGACTTAGAGTCGTCCTTATCACTCTGGAAGCTCGAATCGGTAAAGGACTCCACTTGGAGTTCTCCATTACCATACACCAAGAGCATCTCTTTAGTCCTTCGTAAGTACTTGAGAATGCTCTTCACAGCTGTCCAGTGACTCTCTCCAGGATCAGCTTGATACCTGCTCACTACACTTAGTGAGTATGCTACATCGGGTCTGGTACACAGCATCGCGTACATGATAGAGCCTACATCCGAAGCATAGGGTATCCCTTGCATGCGAGCTCTCTCCAAATCAGTCTTGGGAGACATCTCTTTGGAGAGAGTGACTCCAGAGATCGTGGGTAAGATTCCCACGCTTTGATTCTTCCATACTAAACCTCTTTAGTATGGTGTCAATGTACCTGGATTGGGACAATCCCAATATCCGTTTGGATCTATCTCTATAGATCCTGATTCCTAATATGCAGGAGGCATCACCAAGATCTTTCATTGAGAATCTTTGTGATAAGAAGAGCTTGACCGATTGCAGCATAGGAATGTCATTTCCTATCAAGAGTATGTCGTCCACGTACAATACGAGGAAGACAACCTTACTCTCTGCTACCTTCTTGTAAATACAAGGTTCATCTACGTTTTTGACGAAATCAAACTCTTTGATAACGACGTCAAAGCAGATGTTCCAACTCCGCGATGCTTGCTTTAATCCATAAATGGATTTAAGCAGCCTGCACACCTTTCCGCTGCTCCCACTATCTACGAAGCCCTCTGGCTGAGTCATGTACACGCACTCTTCTAAATCACCGTTTAGAAAGGCGGTCTTAACATCCATTTGCCAGATTTCGTAGTCATGATATGCAGCGATGGCAAGCATGATCCGGATGGATTTAAGCATAGCCACTGGAGAAAAGGTTTCGTCATAGTCCACACCTGGTCTTTGACAAAAACCCTTTGCAACAAGTCTAGCTTTGAAAGTCTCCACTTTCCCATCTACACCAAGTTTTTTCTTGAAGATCCACTTGCTCCCAATGGGTTTTACCCCCTCAGGAGCAGCTTCCAAAGTCCACACTTTGTTGGTGTACATGGATTCCATCTCGGACCGCATTGCATCCAGTCATTTCACTGAGTCTTTACTTGTGATGGCCTGCTCAAAACTAGTTGGGTCATCATCCTCCATGATGCAATCCTCGCTCCCACCATCCATAAGAAAACCGTAGTATCTCTCAGGTTGGCGAGGAACCCTACTAGATCGGCGGAGAGGCTGAGGTTCGTTGGGAGCTACTAAATCCTCTGGTTCCACTAAATCTTCAGTTTGAGTTTGTGTAGCCGGAATTTCTTCCAGTTCTACCTTGTTGCCACTAATTTCTTTTGCAAGAAATTCCTTTTCTAAAAAGGTGGCATGTTGAGCAACAAATACTCTTTGTTCCTCACTGTGGTAGAAGATATACCCTCGCGAATGCTTGGGATATCCAACAAATTTACACAAAACAGACCTTGCCTCGAGTTTGTCCGGTTTTTGTCTTTTGACATAGGCCGGGCAACCTCATATCTTTATAAAATTAAGATATGGTCTCTTCCCCTCCCATATCTCATATGGGGTGGTAGGCACAGATTTGGTAGGAACCCTATCCAGTAGGTATGCTGCTGTTTCCAGTGCATATCCCCAGAAGGAAATAGGTAACTCAGCTACACTCATCATAGAGCGCACCATATTTAATAGGGTGCGGTTCCTCCGTTCTGATACACCGTTGTGCTGTGGTGTATATGGAGGAGTCAGCTGAGAGAGAATCCCATTCTCTTTTAGGAAGTCCAGGAATTCAATGCTCAAGTATTCACCTCCTCGATCAGATCGTAGGATTTTAATGCGTTTTCCGGTTTGGTTCTCGACTTCTTGTTTATATTCTCTAAATTTCTCAAAAGCTTCTGATTTGTGTTTCATCAGGAACACATATCCGAATCTAGAGAGATCGTCAGTGAATGTAATGAAGTACGATGAACCATCCCTGGCATGTGTAGACATAGGCCCGCATACATCACTATGTATCAGTCCCAAGAGTTCAGTAACTCTTTCTCCGTGTCCCGTAAACGGAGTTTTGGTCATCTTGCCTTTGAGACATGACTGGCAAGTGTCATAAGATGAAAATTCAAACGGATTCAAATATCCATCCTTATGCAACTTAGCCAGTCATGTCGCATTTATATGACCGAGTCTACAATGCCACAAGAAGGATTCGTTCAGTTCTGAACCCTTCCTCTTGTGTGTGTTTGTTATGCTCAGAACTGTTGACTGATTTAGAACATAAATGCCATTGCATAACGTGCCTGATCCAACCAACTTTTGGTTATGGAAAATATTCATAACATTATCCTGTAATACAAAATTATATCCCTCTTTACTCAACAAAGAAACCGATATAATGTTGCATATCAGGTTCGGCATGTAATAGCATTCGTTCAGAACCAATGTATTACCAGTTGGTAATGCAAGGTGATATTCCCCGACAGTCTTGGCTGCAACAATTGCACCATTTCCAACTCTTATGTCTTTATCACTTTCTCCAAGTTCTCTACCTTTCCTAAACCCATGTAACTGATTACATATATGGGATCCTGACCCGGTATCTAATACCCAGGACGTAGGGCAAATGGAGAAACAGTTCTCTGTAACGAACACACCCGAAGAAAATGCATCATCATGTACTTTCTTCATTCGGGTGGCATGGGAATCCTGGTATTCCCCTATGTCCTGTTCAGTCCTATAACTCTTATAAGACAGAACGGAACCAACGTTCCCCAGCACAGTATAATATGCGGGTTCGGTCAATACATCCATATTATTATCTTTATTAAGGCATGACATGGTCTCTACCTGGAGAGAGAGAGAAGAAAACACTTTAGCGTATGCTCTTGCAAGATCAGATTGGCTATTATCTTATCTAATCAGGATGGCTCCCACTGTTTTTATCAAATCTTCCTTCAAACCTTAAAAGGAAAGACTAGCCGGGATTAATTACACCCTACAACTTCGCCGATTTTTCAGCCAGGCCAGTGTCGGTACTTTGAGGGAGGTTCCCCGTGCTTTCGCACGGACCTAATTAAAGTAAACCTCGTTTTCCCAGAGGCGTAACCCCGTTGACACCTTTCTAGACACCTACTTGATCGGCTAATTGTCCTGTGTAAAACTCTCCCGGGAGTAACAATTACTCGCAGTGGGTATCGGGATCCAACTATCTCATAGAAGGTATGCAATCTCATTGCAAATTTCAACACTTGAAATTCCCGATAATATTTTGCCCCAAGCATCCTATGACCTTGACGGAGGTCAACAAACCACAGGGTGCAAGTCAAGTTCAACCCGTCATTTCTTGATTGAATCAAACCCACCCGCACGACCCTTAACGGAGGTCAACAAGGTCGTACGACTACCCTAATCCAATCTGGATCACATGCATAAGCAGAAAAATACTAGTTAGCTACCGCACACTATGCCTTGACGAAGGTCAACAAACGTAGCACGAATACTAAGTAGGATTTATCTGAAATGACAGAGGGCTACGACAGGTTTTTCTGAAAACCTATTGCGTAATAGACTTGATATCGATGTAGAATCGAATGAATTTTGAAATGGAGTGTTCTTGAGGCTTTTCTAGTTTTGCTAAAGGGGTCACTCCCGGTGAAGGGATCGTCGGCCCTTTCCTCGTCGAATGAGGTGCGGGATATATCATATATATCACTGTGCAAAGCAGAAACTATAGAAGCAATCAAAAGACAAACCGAGTTTATAGCATCTGCCAGTTATTGCTAAAGGGGTCACTCCCGGTGAAGGGATCTCGGCCCTTTCCTCATCGAATAAGGTGCAGGGTATATCATATATACCGCTATACAAAGCAAAACTGTAGCTACCCTTTTATTTAAAAATTTGATTCTACAACATCTATTAGGTTTCTTTTCTTTCATTAATCACATTAATGAAGTCCCATCATTTAAGTCACCTAAACATCACAGATAAATACGACGCACACTTATGCCATCCGCATTCGCCTCGATGTCCCCTCGTGCACCGTTAGATTAGATAACTAACGACAGAGCAGGGCAGGGCTAGTGCGGGTGTAAAACATAAGTAACGTCTATATAATATATCATATATACTATATACTGTATCCATCACAACATATCAAATGACCACATCACAGATATCGCAGCAGAAACATAGATATAACGTGGGATATACTAGGACGTCCGTATTTAGTATTTAGCCAACAATAAAAAATACGGATTCCACAGTCGCGATGAATAGCCAAGCCCACACCCTGGACCCCTACGAGAGCGGCAAGCGACCCTACCAATTCTGGAGTTTAGGAGACCCGGTCTCGACTCATCGAGATGGCCTCCCACCGAACCCCAGAACCCGGTCACCTGTGCTCCCCTCCTTGGGTCCATCCTAATGCGGAAAAGTAAATAATATACAACATAGGTGGCATCAACCTCAACCCGGAAGTGCCCCAAATAAAAGAATATTACATTACATTTGAATTTACATGAATGAAAATATAAAATTCTCATCTCACATAAAACCCCCCGGCTATTCAATCGCGACAATCCTGCACATCATATCTCAGCAACACATAATATCTCATATCATCAACGTAAGTAAGTATGCATACACCGATTGTCGTCGACGTATAGCAACGACAATCGGTAAATACATACTACACTTACGGTCACAGAAAAGAAAGTGTAAAACTGCAATATTTGGAATCCACATTCTCCTTAGACATCATAAATGCGAAATATCACATACCTCGTATTTCATGTCTCATAATATGAATTCCACACATTGCATCACATTCCAGATAATTAGACAGTATTATAGTTTTCGAACGAACGATCAAATACCCAAGATTCACTAAAGCTCAATACTTGAGCGGAGTTTAAAAACCGGAGTGTGGCACAGTAGTAGCGGTCCAGTCGTAGAAGGGTCAAGCCAACGCCTCACAAGTGGCACGCCGTACTGCCCCAAACCCTAAGGTTCAAAGGTCAGTTCAAGATGGTCACATAATCGAGTTAAGGTTTGTTGTCTTCTAGAGGGACCACCACAAAACTTGCACGTATTTCCAAAATATTAAACCCCATGAAAAGTGAGCAAATGATACTCGTTCAAACACCTCAATACTTTCTAATTTATCCCGAAAAGACACGAAATCAAAATTCCGATCGAATCGTCGAGTCCAAAACCATCTCCAGAATTTTCAGCACTAAATTCAGATTAAAAATACCCTAAAAAATATACAAGCAGAACCCAGCATTACTGTATAAAAATGATGCATTGATTGATGTATATGGCCGCGGAACCGCGGCAAGAATAATTGTTCATCGCATCATTTTTATACAGTAATTCTTATATTTACCTGCTGAATTTTTTACATATTTTTAATTCTGAAAAACAGCAGTTTTGGAAAAACGACCAGAGAGCGCCCAAAAATCCGTATTTCGGTTCGATCGGAGTTTTTACTTCGCTAAAGTGTCGCCTAATGTTCTAGATCGGCTCTGATACCAATGAAAGGTTAGCCTAGCACCTCATGAAGGGTTTGGAAGCATCACATGTACCAAAGATTGAATTTTTAGGGTGCTAAGTAAACTTACAAAGGATCTATCCTAGAAAAATTAAGGTTTCAAAATTTTCACATCATCTCATGAAAGAAAAGCTAGGGTTTAGAGAGTACAACCTTTGTAGCTCCCTACGCTAGACTCTTCGGCCTCTTGGGTGTTGGAGGAAGGTCCTCTTGAAGTCCTCTCACGTCCACGACGATCCACCCGAAGTCCCTAGTCCAAGCTCGCAACTTCACCCGATCAAGAGAACGAATGAAGATAACAATCTAAACAAGTGGGCTAAACTTGTGTAGAATGATATTGTGGTTCTTATTCTCACTTCAAAATCCAATCTTGTTATGTAATTTGCTCACTACAAAAGTCTAGAGAGCAAGTGAAGAAGGAGGAAGAAGATGATGGCTATTTTTGAGAAGAAGATAAGAATAACTCATGAAAGAAAAATAGAAAATATATCAATATATATTTTCCTCTTCTCATATCAAACCATGGTTAGGATATTATTGAATTTGAGTTAAAAACACAAAAGGAAAAGTAATCCATGGTCAAATGGTGGGTGAGAATGGTTAGGTCAAGAAGAGTGTAGAAAGTATCCATGAATTATCCTTTTCTTTTCTTTTGTTTTAAATCAAATGCAATAATAAATCATATATAAATCCAACCATGGTGTGAGTCTTATATTGCCACCATTTTCATGTATGTACAACCATGAAGGATGTATGTATGTATGTGTGTGTATGTACATCCATATGTGCATGAATCTATAAAGAAAGCATACATGCATGCATACATCCATCAAATACAAGAAATGATTTCTAGTGAGAAACTAATGGTTAAATGATAAATCAACACTTGATTTATCAATCCGGTCATATCACATATGACCCAAACCAAAAGCAAGCCGCCCGATCAATATACGGTATCCTATATGCTCATTTTAATCCGGTCCATGCGCATATCGCATACGCGCGCCACAACGTTTCGCCTGGACTAGGTAACTCCTTTGTGGGACTCTAAGACTCGTCAATATGCCGGCAGTGGGTGATGATCATATCAAGCACCCCCAAGCCGCAAGCGGTCAGCTAAACGTAACGGCCACCCGGGTATTGAACGATCAGAAGAGAACAAGCGAACCTGCTTCAACTCCCGTCGAGCCAACCGGCAACACTTCCCGTACAGTCCGGTCTCCTCGTCTGATATGGCACATATCAAGTCTAGGGGTGGTAAACGTCAGACCCCAATAAACGATAAGTCGTGCCAATGTGATGCTCATAACGGGTCGAGAAACTACTGGTAACACTTACCAGTAAATCTCCAATCAGCCCTAGCCAGGGACTTCCCTGTTACGGCCAATCGAGCACAGCGCAACATCAACCCCCCAATACCGGGAGAGACGAAACCCCTCCTATCGCTTATTGCCTCCATGTGACTCGGGACTGTACCTAAAAACCACCGTTTTGCACGCCCTCATGGACGCGGTAAGGTGGAAATCAAAGCACAGTGGGAATCATACAAGACTCTATGACGATCTCGGGTCTACAGACTAACCTGCACAAGTGTCACCTGAGAACTGCCATCTGACGTGAGGTATAATACCATCTGGGAGTTCTCGGTGAGTCCGTCCAGTGTACCCAGTCTCCACTGAGCACCCGTATACCATCTCTGATGTCAAACACCAATGGATATGGGATCATCCATTGCCCATCTCATGGGTCGAGAAGCGTATACGCTAGTCTACACTGGTATATCGATGCCCCGTCTCGATACACCTACGACTAGGGACCTTGAAGGATGTACTTATGGACCACCATGTCCCCACTAGTATGATCTGCATCATAGTCCAGGTAGTCAAGTACACATCCTAAGGGCTTTACCAACATGTAACTATAAGACAGTATAAAGAGACTAGTATACATGTTAAGATAAAGAGCAACCAGATAGCATACTATCATATCGAGCAAGAAAGTCATCTCTATATATGTCCAAGCATCCAATATAATATACATCATCTGTACAATACTGGCCTCTAGGGCATACATACAACTAACAGAGTCGCTCCTGGTACCATATTCCAGTGCAGCGATGCAGACGCCAACAAAGTCCTGAAACGTTTATGGCCCTACGGTCTGGATCATACATCCTGCAAAACCGTATAAAATCCACGGGCGTAAAACAATCCCAATCTCTCCAAAAATAATAAAATAAAAATAAAAAGAAGTATGTCCTCAAGCAAAATGGGCACGGATGAAAACCCGAAAGGGCTTCGTGAGTAAAAACAGCAGGACTGCCGGCGAGTTTGTGAAAACCCGAAAGGGCGCAAACTTGTTAAAAAAAATGAAATGAAATGAAATGCACCCGCAAAGTCCTCTCGACTTTGTGAGGAGAAAATTCCCGCGTGAGATCCTTACGACTCACAAAGGAGCAACACACTTAGGAGTCCCCACGACTCCTAAGGAGAAAATACACCTACGGGATCCTCACGACCCGTAGGGAGAAAATGCTTTGTGAGAACTTTACGACTCACAAAATGGAAAAGCCTTAGGTGACAGGGATTTAAACCTGTCTCCTAAGCCACCAATTCCCAAATCCTCTCGGAGCAAATGATGAGTTGCTCCTGGCATTATTCCAGTGCAGCAATGCAGATGCCAAAACAAAACCAATTCCCAAATCCTTCCGGGGCAAATGATGAGTTGCTCCTGGCATTATTCCAGTGCAGCAATGCAGATACCAAACAAAAAACCAAATCCAAATCCTCCTGGGGCAAATGATGAGTTGCTCCTGGCATTATTCCAGTGCAGCAATGCAGATGCCATACAAAAAACCAAATCCAAATCCTCCCGGAGCATATGATGAGTTGCTCCTGGCATTATTCCAGTGCAGCAATGTAGATGACGACAGAAAACCAATTCCCAAATCCTCTCAAGACAGATGATGATTCGCTCCTGGTACCGTATTCCAGTGTAGCGATGCTGATCTCAACCCAAATCAAATCAAACCAACAACCTCTATGGCGGAATCATGCTCCGTCCCAGAATTTACCCCGTGTCGAAAACATGCTTCGCCTCGAGATATCTACCTTCCCTGCCGGAATTATGCTCTTCCTCGGAATCAAGTCAACCCGACACTCCGCGCCGGGGAAAATTCGATCAGCGACACTCCGTGCCGGGGAAAAGTCAACCAACGACACTCCGCGCCGGGGAAAAGTCCATCAGCGACACTCCGTGCCGGGGAAAAGTCAACCCGACACTCCGCGCCGGAGAAAAGTCCATCAGCGACACTCCGTGATGGGGAAAAGTCAACCCGACACTCCGCGCCGGGGAAAAGTCCATCAGCGACACTCCGTGCCGGGGAAAAGTCAACCCGACACTCCGTGCCGGGGAAAAGTCCATCAGCGACACTCCGTGCCGGGGAAAAGTCAACCCGACACTCCGCGCCGGGGAAAAGTCGATCAGCGACACTCCGTGCAGGATAAAAGTCAACCCGACACTCCGCGCCGAGGAAAAGTCAACCCGCGACACTCCGCACTGGGGAAAAGTCGATCAGCGACACTCCGTGCCGGGGAAAAGTCAACCCGACACTCCGCGCCGGGGAAAAGTCCATCAGCGACACTCCGTGCCGGGGAAAAGTCAACCCGACACTCCGCGTTGGTGAAAAGTCGATCAGCGACACTCCGTGCCGGGGAAAAGTCAACCAGCAACACTCCGCGCCGGGGAAAAGTCGATCAGCGACACTCTGTGCCGGGGAAACGTCAAGCAGACACTCCGTGCCGGGGATACGTCAGCAAGCGACACTCTGCATCGGGGAAACGTCCAATACAGACACTCCGCATCAGGGAAACGTCCAACAACGACACTCCGCCTCGGGGAAACGTCGGCCAGCGACACTCCGTGCCGGGGACACGTCTACCAAATCGCTCCAGATCAGAGCGTCGACCGTCCATGTCATAAAATGGGCAATGCAGGCTCCCCACAAATCGGGAACCAGATCACTCCGGGTCAGGGAAACGTCTACCACGGACACTCCGTCTCGGAGACGCGTCAAGCGTCGACCGTCCATGTCGCAAAAAGGGCAGTGCAGGCTTCCTACAAAGCAGGAACCGGATCGCTCCGAGCAAGGGAAACGTCTACCACGGACACTCTGTCTCGGAGACGCGTCAAGCGTCGACCGTCCATATCGTAAAAAGGGCAGTGCATCCCAAAAAGTGGGAACCAACGCAAGTCGCCTCCACGCAAAAGAAGATCCATCAATTTCATGCACACGACCCACATATGCTGTGTGCATTTATTGATGGGGGGAAATTTGTTGGGGTAAAAATTTACACCCCGGTTGACCAAGTCAAAATCAAAGTCAACCCCAAGCCAGGTGGGCCCAAGCCCAGGTCAAGCGGGCCCATGCCCAAGTCGAGCCCACAGCCAACCTCCCCATGCCAACAACAAAATCATGTAATAAATAATTTTTATGTAATTGTTTATGCATGAATGTAAACAAAATGGGCATAAAGCCAATATTTTGTAAGCCCATGGCTTATGTGCAAAAATGAAATGGCACATGAGCCATGGGATGGCTAAAATGCCATTTTTGTAAAGCCCAAAGGGCTATATATAAATATGTAAGCCTATATAAGGCGACATGATGATGAATAAAAAAAACCTTTTCATTCACTCAAAAACCTAGGATTTGTATTTCTTTCCCTTTTCTGAAGGTCTCAAACCTTCTACTTTCTTTTGAATTAAATCAAGGGTTTTACTCTTCCTTTTAAAAAACAAGATAGTTTTTCACCACCAAACCCACAAAGGGGAACTTGGATCTGTCTTTAGATTCCCAAAAGGAGAGATTTTGAGATCTCACATCTCTTGATCTTCAAGATCCAGCTAACAGAGGAGGAAGAAGAAGAACCCCTTCCATTAACCCCAAAATACACTTAGAAGTCCAACTCCACTCTGATTTCTCTTCCGAGAATCTTTTTAGGCTAAAAGCCTCTTTCCCTTGCTGGCGCTCAAGCGCAGAGCGCCACGTGCCGACACGTGGCGCGCTTGCGCTCAAGCGCAGAGCGCCCACGTGCCGACACGTGGCGCGCTCGCACAACAGCGCCCTGCGCTCGAGCGCAAAGCGCCCACGTGCCGACACGTGGCGCGCTTGCGCTCAAGCGCAAGAGCTCGAGCGCAAGTCGCCCCAGTATTGACATGTGGCGCGCTTGCGTTCAAACGCACAGCGCTCTGGCGCAAGTCGCCCCCGTGCCGACACGT
Source organism: Agapanthus africanus (assembly GCA_030015575.1). NCBI lineage: Eukaryota > Viridiplantae > Streptophyta > Magnoliopsida > Asparagales > Amaryllidaceae > Agapanthus > Agapanthus africanus. The sequence goes on from CM057343.1 coordinate 474,955,439, forward strand.
GGCGCACTTGCGCTCGAGCGTCAGGCGCTAAAGTGCAAGTCACCCCCGTGCCGACATGTGGCTCACTTGCGCTCGAGCGTCAGGTGCTGAAGCGCAAAGCGCCCACGTGCCGACACGTGGCACGCTAGCGCCTGAGCGCATAGCACTTGGGCGCACAGCGTCCAAGGCGCTGGCCCCACGCATCCTTTGGATGCCTTTTCCCCCTCTTTTTATGTACATACATATATATATATACATATGTATACATATTTACCCACACACATACTCCACGACACTGTCCCTGTTAGAAAAAAATTTCTAACGGGGTGCTGCTCCGCACCCCGCAAGGGGGCTGCTAGCCCCATTGACCCCCAGCCCGCTATCCGTGTAGCGGGACCCCCGTAAAAACTCTGCGTGGCTCCCGATATACCCAAAACCCCCTTTCAAAACACATCACACGCACACTGCACATTGAGTTCGCATGACCAGTTTAACCCGTCAATCGGAGGTTCCCTCGCTCCAAAGGCGAGGGGTAATTAACGACAGCTTAGTCCGCGGCTGCCGGAGATTCGGATCCCCACAATCATTAAACCCCGACCTACCCTAGGCAGGGGGAATCTGTAGTACGCCTGACAAGCGTGCGCGTATTCCCATCTCAATGGGGTGACGAAAAACACCCTACACTATCCAGTGTTGGGTATAGTGGATTTGGATGCTGGTGGATGAAGTCCCCGTGAATTTGGCACGAGTGACACTGCTTCGCATATTTGAGGCAGTCCTGAATCATTGTGCGCCAATAGTAACCCATTCTCTTGATCTTTAACTTCATCTTTGGTCCGGCCTGATGAAAACCACAGAGCCCATCGTGAGTTTCTTGGATGACCCTCCTTGCTTCCTCCAGTCCCAAGCATCTTAACCACAAACTGTCGAACGGCCTCTTATATAGAGTATCATTGACGAAGGCGAAGGATAGAGCTAGTTTCATGAGCTGATGTCTTGACGACGCGTCTTCGGGTGTTCGATGGGATTTGAAATAGTCTATGAAGACTTCTCTCCAATCCTTAATCTTTTCTTCGTCTTCTATTTGGCAGGCCTGCTTGTTTGGACGCTTCCTTTTCCGGAGATATTTCTGCTGGCGTGAGAATCCGTCGGCTTTGCACAATGATCCTTACGTCATCGAGGTTTTCGTCAGCCAGTTCCTTATCAAGCTTGGCTAATGCATCCGCCTTGCTATTTTTTGCCCGCGGTATGCTTTTCAGGATGTATGAGGGAATTTGAGTCAGCAGTTGCCACACTTTTTCACCATATTTTACCAACTTTGGTTTACATGTCTGATAGTCGCCATTTACTTAGCTAACGACCAGCTGGGAGTCTCCATATATGAGGAGGTTTTTGATTCCCATGTCAATAACGATCTCAAGACCCGCTATCAAAGCTTCATATTCCGATTCGTTGTTTGTTCTCGGCTCTGTTAAGGAAAGGGCGAAACGCATTATCCCTCCTTGCGAAGTGACAAAGATAAGGCTCACCCCAGCTTTAATTATAGGGGTGTTTTGCTTTTGCTTTTTTCATGGAAGATGCTCCATCGAAGTAGAGTTCCCGTCGGGCATTATTTCCTTCTTCTTCCCTGTCGATTGCATCGAACGCGTGTTCATCTGGCATTCGCAACTTAAGGGAGAGTCGGCTAGTATTGGATGTTCAACGAGGAAGTTAGGGATGGCCTGGCCCTTTACAGCCTTGAGGGGTCGATATGTTATCTAGAACTTTATTAGGAGGAGGGCCCATTTGGCAAGCCTTCCCATTAGTATGGCTCTTGACATCAAATTTGAGAGGATCCACCTTTGATATGAGATGGACCTCATGTGCCAAGGCATAGTGCCTGAGCTTCGTTATTGCGAAGATCAGTGCCAGGCAATGCTTTTCAATATGGGAGTAGTTGTTTTTTGCCCCCAGAAGGACTCGACTCAAATAGTAGAGAGCTCTCTCCTTCCTCTGGTCGTTCTCTTGTGCCCATAGGGTGCCTAAAGAACCTTCAAGGGCTGTTGTGTATAGGATGAGAAGCTTTCCCTTGACCGGACGGTCAGTACCAGCGGGTTCTGCAGATATTACTTGATTTCATCCAGTGCACTCTGGCATTTACGATCCTAAATGAACGGGGTCCACTTCTTTGTTAGATAGCTGTAGGGGCGGCATTTGCCGGAGAGGTTAGCTATGAACCGTCGGATATACGCGAGCTTCCCTTGGAGAGATCGTAGTTGCTTGAGATTTCTTGGCAAGGGCATTTCCAAAATCGCCTTGATCTTTGATGGATCTATTTCTATGCCTCGGTGTCGTACGATGAATGCTAGGAATTTGCCTGAGGAAACTCCAAACGCGCATTTTAGAGAGTTCATCTTCAGATTATATTTTCGAAGACGCTAGAACACTATTTTCAAATTCTCCCAGTGCTCCTCGTACGATTTGCTTTTCACCACAAGATCGTCAATATAGCATTCAACGATCTCATGGATAAGGTCATCAAAGATCTTTGTCATGGCCCTCTGGTAGGTAGCGCCAGCGTTCTTCAGACCGAAAGGCGTCACTTTATAGCAGAATATGCCCAGCGGAGTCCGGAAGGCGGTATGCTTTTGGTCTTCAGAATGCATCTTTATTTGATTGTAGCCTGAACATCCATCCATGAAAGAGAAGATCTCATGAGTGGATGTGTTATCGATCATCAGCTCGGTAACCGATACTGGGAAGTCATCCTTCGGGCAAGCTTTGTTGAGGTCCCGGAAGTCCACGCATATGCGTACTGTCCCATTTTTCTTCATCACCGGGACAATGTTGGCGATCCAGTCAAGATATTGAACTTCTTGGACGAAGCCGGAGTCAATTAGCTTCTTGACTTCGGCATTGATCCTCATCTCGAGTTCGAGCCGCATTCTTCTTGGCGCTTGCTTGACTGGTTTAACGTCCGGCGATATAGCCAGTTTATGCACTGCTATTTCTGGATCTAGTCTCGGCATCTCGGAATAGTTCCACGCGAAGCAGGCTTTATACTGCATAAGTACGTCCTTTAGCGTGGACATCTGCTTTTCAGACAGCAACTCACCGACGAACGTTGGCCTCGGCTCATTTTCCATCCCCAAGTCGATTTTCCTCAGGTTGTCCGTTGTGGTGTGTATCCCGTCCTCCAACTCTTTTGGTGCCGGTGGAAATCCTGAGATCATCTCGTCCTCATTCTTATTTGAGAAGCACTGGGAGAGGTCGTCCATATTCTTGTGCTCCCCCTCCTTTGAGAATGTTATCACGTGACAGGTATGAGTTCGTTTCCAAGCTCGATCTTGATCTGGACTTTCCCTCGCAATGTAGGTTGCTTTTGGCTCATGCTTCCGTGGTGGGCCTACCCTCCAATTGTCGGACAGAGCAAACCTGCCTTACTGATACCGGTCTTCGACCCAGCCTTTGAAGGTGAAGCAATCTTCAATAGGATGTCCGATTGCTCGGTGGTAGGAGCAATAAGCCGGATGATGGACCTGATTTATTTGCTCAGGGTGCCGAGACTCCGGGAGTGTCATCATTTGATACTTCATGACAAGGTTGAATATTTTCCTTGTCTTGTCTTGAGGGAAAGAGTATTCCCGACCCATCTTTTTCATAAAAGACGGATTCCAGCTGACTTTTTCTCGATCGCGTGACTTCTTGGATCCGCTTCGCTGTCTTTGAACATCATTCCCGTTCTTGATCTTGTTGTTGCTTCTGCGTCAGACTTTTTCCTTACCAAGAGAGCGCACAGCGGGCTGAGGGTGAAGGGCATCGTCGTCTTCTCTTTCCGTAGCCTGCTAAATGAGACGTTGCGTCCTGGCTTTCTTTTAAATGGCCATTTCGCGGTTATGGTCATCTCGAACCTTTTGACCCGCTTTCTTTATTAGCTTATCAATCTGTTCTTCAAATGATGGACTTGGTATTCGTACAGCGAGATTTAGCTCTGTTTCAGCATCAACGCTATCTGGAAGGGCATTCCCTTCTCCGCCGGAATCATTTATAATACGGCAACCATGGAATCGCTCCCATTTCTTAGACCGAACGTATCCAATTCCCATCGTCTCTATCCTCCCATTGGGCATTTTTCGCCGAGTCCCGGGAATGTCCTAAATCTTGTTGTAGAAGTGGGCTTGTCGAGCGGTTTGTTTGAAAGGTACGCCTTGGCATCTTAATAGCCTTTTCAATCTCTCTGCGTAATATCTGGGCAGACGGATTGGTTGGAGCCTATTGAGTGCAAAATTGGCACTACTTCTTTTTCCACTTTAGTCTCCGTAGATTGGTAGAAGAGGATCGCTTTTTCACCTTTTCGCTTAGGAGGAACGTAGAAGGTCTGCAGCTCTTGCACGTCGTATGTATCGAGCGCATCAAGTTCTCTATAATGCTGCTGCTAAATCATGGTGACTTGTAAATGCTGATCAGCTCCAGTGACGGTTTGTATTGATGGACGAACAGAGAACACCGCGTTGACCTCATCTTCAGAGTCACTGCCAAAGACCAAAATAGGAGTAGATGGTCTTGGCCTGTTGCCTTGAGGTTGCCCCGAGTAGACTATTTCTTCATCTTCCTCGGTATTGCTCCCAAAGATCGGGATGGTGGAGACAGCTTTTTGTTTATTCTCTGGTTTATGACATCTTTCCGTGTCCTTGAAGTCTGGTAGGAAGTACTTGGCGTCTTCATATTTGCGAACTTCATTTACGAAGAATGGGTTTAGCTCCCCTGTAACTGTGTACTCTAGGCCGTCTTTGAAGTACTTCATACAATGATATTGTGTAGAAGGGATGATATTGTACTCATGTAACCAAGGCCTGCCGAGCAGAGCATTGTAGCAAGTCTTGGTGTCGATGACATGAAACTTGATGTCAGTGACGAGCATCCCGAAGCGTAATGTCAGTATTACGGACCCAAGCGTCTGTGATGACTGCGATTCGAACCCAGAGACAGTAATTTTGTCCCGGGCCAGGTGTTGAACGTTCATGCAGATCTCCTTTAGCACCTTCACGTTGAGAAGGTTGACGGACGACCCGTTGTCGACCAGGATCTTCCCTATCTTGATGTCGTGGCAGTACCTGGTGACATATAAAGGACGGTTGTGCTCGCACGTTCTGAGGAGGAGATCTTCATCGCCGAATGTGATGTTAGCTGTATGAACCTCTGCCAGCTCGTCCTTCATCTTTTCTTCCGCAAAGAAAGCTTGGAACTGATCTGGCTCTTGCAGCGCCTTGATTAGAGAATCTCGTGCCTCTTTGGACAGGATGAGAGCATCCAGTATGCTCAGTTGTGAGGGTATCTTTCTCAGATATGCCAGAACATTGTAATCCACCTTGTTTTTCTTAGGCGGTTCCTTGGCTGCGAGATGTTTAACGATTCTATCATCGAGGGCAATTTCGTCAGGGACTTTTTCCTTCCTCTTGTCTCTTTTGCTCGAACCTTTGTTTGTAGGCCCGAGGTCCTTCTCAGGCAACGTATGGTTACGCGGGTAAATGTTCTCACAGTTCTTCACCTCTTCTTCTTTTTCAGAGGTGGATTCCTTGAAGAGAGGGCCGAGGGTTATTTCTTCCTCAGAATCGCTCCCGAATGTGAGAACTTGGGTTTTCCCTTTTGTCGAACTAGTATCAACCATATAACAGCCGTCGGTCATTTTTCCGCGCTCATCTGTCACATTTTTTCGCTGTCAACGAGTTTCATGCTTCATCCTCTTGAAATGTTGTCGGTGGGCCACGTATCCCTGCCACCACTACTTGAAGGCGCTGCACTCTTCGGTAGGGTGTGTAATCCTCCGATGGTATAGACAGTAGTTTAGGTGTACATCCGCTTCATCGAGGCACGTACTCCCAGGACCATTTTCTTTGACAGGCGGCAGCTTCATCCCCATTGACAGGGCTTTGCAGAACCGTTTCCCCATCTTAAACCTGCTTTTGTCTGCTGCGGGTGTGCTTCGATCCAGTTGGAGTACTTTATGACTCTTCCTTGCCACGGCTTCTTCATCCTGAAGCCAACGCTTGGCCTTTTCGTATATGGCTGTTTCATGCTCTCATCAGCTTTGCTCTTTTGAAGGGCTTCGTTCAGCAGTTTATTGATCAGGTCGTCTGACGGTTCCAGAGATCTTGACGCCAGTCCTGCCCCCAGCTTCTCTACGTTATTTTCTAACGCTGAGGGAGCTTCTTTGCTACTCATTGACGAATGAGAGATCATGTGGCAACTCGACCTATAATCCTCGGGTTCTTCTGACGAGTTATCTCCCTCGTCATTGTCACTGTTTTCGTTCTCAAATATGTGGTTGGGAAACTATTGTAGAGTGACTGGGGTTCTCATCTGCTGGTTGTACTCTTCCAGCGTGTCAATGTATTTTTGCAGATCCGTAAGATTGTCGTCGAATTGCATGGGCTTCTTGGTCTTCTTCTTTTTTTTCGAAGACTTTGAAGGCCTGACATGGTTGTTTTGCCCATCGCTACCAACTTTCGGTGTTGGGCGCAGTTTCAGCATCCCGTCAATGATCTCGGGCTCCAGCGGGCTTTTCCACCTGATTGCCAGGTATGCTTGAAGATCTTTCAGCATTCTTTTAGTTTTAGCCGAAAGGACAACTTCCCACGGAGCTTCCTCTACAAATGAGCACGATGCCCCCGGCGTATCCACCTTTTTAGGAGCGTGCTGCTGTGGCGGGTTCACCCTCCAGTTTTCGGATAGCGCAAATTTACCTTGCTGGAACTGGTCCTCAACCCAGTTTTTGAAGACGTAGCAATCTTCGATTGGGTGGCCCATTACTTTGTGGTAGGGGCAGTAGTTGGGAATGTTGACGTCACCAGGCTGCAGTGGGCGTCTCGGATCCGGCAGAGGGATGAGCCTGTTGTGCACTGCCAGTTCGAACAGTCTCCTCGTCTTATCTCAGGAAACGAATAAGGACGTCTCAACTTTTCTTCGAGTGATCGGCTTGTGTAACTTTGGCGAGCAACCGGTTTTGAGTCACTCGGTTGTTGTTGAGCGTTGGCAACGAAGGTCGCTTTTCCTTTGCCCTTTTCATTCCAGAGATCTGTTTTTGAAGAGGACGGCCTATGGCCCATCTGGTCCATTTGGGCCAGCTTGTCAATCAAGACATGGAAGGTGGTCGGCTTGAAGAACATCATAAATTGGGATATAGTTGCCTGAGGATCAAGGGTCCCCATGAACATGTCCACGGCAGGAGCTTCTTCTATACGCTGTTCGCATTTTGACCATATGTTCCGCCATTGAATTACGTATTGAACCCAAGTCTCTCCTGGCTTTACCCTGGCATTGATTAATGTCGTGATTGGGGTGCACTCGCTTGCGCTTGCGAACCGCTGCGTGAACAGTAGATCCATTTCTGTAAATGTTTTGATGGAGTCATTTGGAAGCTCCGAGTACCATTCAAATGTTGTCTCCGCCAAGCTGCCGATGAACTGGCGAAGTAGCAGTTTGTCATCGCTTCCAGTATTGCCGCATAGAGCTCTGAACTGAACGACATGCTGATGGGGATTGCCTGTCCCCTTATACACGTAGAATTTAGGGATCGTATATCCCGACGGGTACTTGATTTGATCGTACCATCCTGGATAAGGTCGTCCAATTCTGACGACTTGGCCAGCCGCTTCGCTTGCCTGATGAGCTCGTATTTGTTGAGCTATGCAGTCGTCAAGGGCAGGTTTGGAGATCGTTTCTTCCTTGGCTGGTGAGAAATCTGGTGGAGGATTTGACGTTTCCCCTCTGTTGTCTTCGATAATTATCGGAGGGTCTTCGGCTGGAGGTTCCGGCTGGATCATCATCCCAACCATGTCTTGGAATAGAAGCGCCATCTGCTTTATATTGGCGTCCTGTTCTGCAGCCTCTTTATCCTTTCTTTCTTGGACCCTCCGCAGGAACTCGATGTCGGTCTCCTGCTCCCGGCGCTGTTCAGACGATACTTCCGGGCTTTCTTTTTGCCCAGTAAGTGCTGACATCTTCATTAGCATCTCTTGGAGCTTTTGTTGTTGCTCCTGAGCTTTCGTCGTAGATCGTGTGAGTGGTCGATGACCCGTGGAAGTACGGATTTTCTCTTTCCCGGAAGCCATGTACACCGTGTGTACTATCATGCCCCCAGACTTGGGGCGTTTGGGTTCATTGCCTTTAAAATTTGTTGCAGGCATGGGGATTTTCTCCGGCCTTCTCCTCTTGTGGGTGGTCGAAGTTGAGGTGGCCGTTGCAGTAGGCACCCATGCAAACGATACCTTCTGTGGCATGGCGGAAGGGTGGTCCTCCTCTTGCCGAGCCTTCTATTTCTGTAGTCGGCGAGAGTAATTTTTGTCAATTACAGAGTCTTAGAATTTCCGCCAGACCCTAAAGATTTTTGTCACGCCCCGCTTCCCAGAGTACGCTAAAATAGGCACGTGACATAGCCAACCACGCAACCTGTAGATAGGAAAAATTCTTCCACGGTCACATTATGGCTGTAGAGATATCAAGAACAGGAAAGTAAACTAAACTATCTAATACATGTCCATGAGCCAGAATAAATGAGTCAAGAAATGATAATATGCGGAATCAAAGGATACAATAAATGAAACACCTGGAAAGTAAAACTGCATACCAACAGGATCTTCACCGCTCGGTCTAACAGCGGCAATACTCCTGATCAGTCTGCAACAAAGGTAGAAGGATCTGGGCCATGCAAAACCCAGACGTCAGCGCGTCATACATCAAGAGATAATATAAACAGGGGTAGTAATGCATGCAAGTATAATCATAAATGGTAAAATATGAGTAACCGCAATATAAATCAGGGTAGTGAAAGGTAGTGTGCAGTGAGTAATCTGAACTGGTCTAATGGGTCAACTACTCTCAAGTCCTTGAAATCAATTGATGAATCATCGATGTAACTCAATAGTATCCCTTGCGTGCCCGGGACCACGGTCAAGATTCTTGGGCTGAATCCGAGACGTGCCGCTAGGCAGTAAAAGGATAGTATGTAAAGATGAGTGATGTCAGCATCATCACCCCGGGGCTGGCCTAGCCCGTAAGACTGATCAGAACAGGTATAGAACTGTCGAGTTACAAGTCAGGTTTCATCATTGATTTCCCCATACCCCTAAGTTATATGTATTGAAGTCAGGTATTAAAATAATCTAAAGCTAATGCCAACACAGGATCAGGCAGATACAGGTTTGTCTTGATAGACAACAGGAACGGTCCGTAAGGACAACAGGTCAGGTTTGTTGGCATTAGGCACAAGATCAGGTAACAGGTAAAGCCATGGTACATCAGGTCAGATCAAGTAGTGTGTTTAGGTATCATGTCATGTCAAGAGTGTACGGTACCATGTCATGTCAAGTAGAAGGCGCAACAAGTCATGTCAGGATGCACAAGAAGACATGTGGGTGCTCAAAATCAAACTAGCATAATCATGGGTATACAGAACAAGCATGTGTACTAATAGAATCAACAAGCTGGAACTTGTAACGTGAAACGCAATCAAGTACAGATTAAGGTATGTAGATGCACAGTTATCAGTTTGGGTTTAAGGGATAGTTTCAACATTACATGAATACAGTATAACAAATATGGATGTTAAAATCATGTTAATATGTATTAAGTAATCTAGAGATGCAATGATATCTATAATAGGTTCAATGGATGCAATTATAACTAAAACAGGTTAAAGATGCACACGGGTGTCCAATAAAGTAAAACTATAGAAAGGGTACTATAGATTATGTAAATAGTTATTATGTGATTTAAAATATAAGTGTGGTTACTAGGTTTAGTAAACTAAATGCAACGGGTAGTTTTCAAGTTCTGAATCTAAATTATATAAACGGAACATCAAACTGTTAACTTGGAAACACGTGCCTTTAGATTTGATCTATGAGTTTAATATTCAGATAAATAGTTATAAAACATATAGATAGCATGTAACAAGTTTCACTTGCCTGGACGGATCACGGGACGGAAAGCGTACAGCATGTCGGCGTCGGTAAAGTCGCTATGCACGCTCGCTTGTACGGAACAGGACCAGGCAAAGCAAGAGAGTAACCATGCAGGTAGGGAACGTCTATCTGGTTTCTCGAGTCGTCGGCAGTGGCACGGCTCCGGCGGGTGACCGGAAAACGGAATCAAGAAACACAAGAAGAGAAGGAAAAACAAGAAGAAGAAGAAAGAGAAGGAAGAAGAGATGAGGTTGTGGCTGTTCTGTGGTCGGTATAGGGGACAGAGGCGAGGCAAGGGAAACGAAGACGACGATGATGGGTTTCCGGCGATCACCGGAAAAAGTACAAGATTAAGAAAGAAGAAAAGAAGAGAAAAGGAGAAGAAGAAGAATGAAGTAGAAGACTGAGACTCTGGTGATTGTGGATAGATACTAGACGGGAGAGACGACGACGACGATGATGGGTCGTCGACGGCGAGATCCGCGGCGATGACAGTGGCTTCGGCAAGGCTTGGGTTAGGGTTTTAGGGTTTTCTTAAGGTTGGGGTTGTGGCTGTTGGTGGTGGTGGTGACGGAAGATCGGGAGAGAGATATGTGATGAGAAAGAGGAGATGACGATGACGTCTTCGGCACCGGCGTTCAGGTGTGCAAGGATCTCGTCGGGGAGAGGGACTGGTTGCGGGGAAAGAAGGAGGAGAAGTGGAAGAGGGAGAGTGAGAAGGTGGTGGTGAATGGTGAGGCGATGAGGGCGAGGAGTGGGCGATGAGGTGGCGAAAGTGGCGACGGCGAGGCGAGGTCGGAGGTGATGGGTTTGCGGCTGCGGTTGGGTGTGCAAGGAAGGAGTCGTGGGGAGGTGAGGGAAGTCGGTCGAGGCATGGATGAGGATGCCGGCGAGGGTCGTCTGAAATCGCGACGGCGACGAGCACGAGACGAATGAAGGGCTAGGGTTTTCGAGAGATGAGGCGGCGAGTGAAATTTAAAAATGAAGAAGAGAAGAGAACAGTAAGGGGAGAGAGAGAGAGAGACTTGGCGTGAGTCGCGAGAAAGGGATAGAGAGAGAGCCAGGAAAGAGAGGGAGAGAGTCTATTTTTAAAAAAATAGATTTAAGAAGATATGGTAAATAATTACAGAGAGAGAGAGACGTGAGAAATCAATCAGTATTATAAATATATATTATAAAATATACTATGAGCATACAAACAGTTGTATATATATTTTTTGAATATTTTTTTGTTTAAGAACTTTATAATGAAATAAAGGTTTTAATATTATAAGATTAGTTTATTTTGAGATTTGGCAAAATATGAACTTACTCCAAACATGCCCGGGTCGGGTCTAAAAATCCGGTTTTAAAATATGAAAAATATATGCGACGTCCAAATTTCAAAATGAATGCTTAGGTAATGAAAATGCATACCCCCAAGAACGGATGCACGTACGCGCGCGTAGCTATCTAAACCCGTCCGTTTCACTGAACGGGACGAGAACAAGGTGCGCGGACGCTACCACGAGGTTAGGGGTATCATGTAGGCTATGAAATGTATTATTACAATACTTTACGTGACTTAAAATGTTATAAGGTAAAAGATGCAATACCAGGTAAAATGCCAGTATGCAGTATACATGAGATGCACGTGTCTATGTAACAAGTCAGGGTAATCTATAAATATGAATCAAACAGGTTCAAGCAAGCGGGTCGGGTCGAATGCAATGTAAAATGTAAAAAATACCATTCGCACCCAAAACCCGTTAAATCAAGAAAAATACCACAGATAAGTAAATACGGGAACTGGATTTGGTATAAATGAACTCGGGTGTTACATTATACCCAACTATAAAAGAATTTCGTCCTCGAAATTCCAAGAACAAGAAAGGATAAACAATCAAGAATTGCAAGAATAGATATGGAAACTTCTGCCGGATTTCATCTCCTCGTTCCCAAGTTGATTTTCCATGCGAGCGATTACCCCAAGAAACAAGTACAAGAGGGATAACTTGTTCCTAAGAACCCTTTCTCTTCGATCCATAATCGACATTGGTCGCTCCTCAAAGTCAAATTTTCTCGTACAGTCAGCTCCGAATGATCCAACGCATGTGTTTCATCTCGAACATACTTACGGAGCTGAGGTACGAGAAATACGTCATGACCATTCGCCAAGGATTTCGGTAACGCCAAACGATCAGCCACTTCTCCAACACGTTCCAAGATCTCAAAAGGTCCAACGAATCGAGTACTAAGCTTTCCTCGACTTCCGAAACGGATCACCCCTCTAGTCGATGATATCTTCAAGAATACCAAATCACCCACGGCGAACTCTAGAGGTCTTCTCAACGTAACTGCTCAACTCTTTTGTTGGTCTTGTACTGCTTTCATATGGTTCTGGATAGTGTTAACCTTCTCAACTGTTTGCACGATCAAATCCGGTCCCAAAAATCTTCGTTCTCCAATATCGTCCCAACAAACAGGTGAGCGACTCTTGCGACTATATAAAGCTTCGAATGGAGTCATCTGAATAGTCGCCTGACAACTGTTGTTGTAAGAAAACTCTACCAAATGTAGATGATCCTCCCATGAACCCTTGAAGTCTAACATGCAAGCTCTCAATATGTCTTCAAGAGTTTGGATCGTTCTCTCCGACTAGCCATCTGTTTGAGGATGACGAACTGTGCTAAACTTCAATCGAGTCCCCAAACGTTCCCGTAAGTCCCTCCAAAAATATGATAAGAAACGAGTGTCACGGTCGGACACGATGCTCACCGGTACTCCATGCAATCTTATATTCTCCTGCATGTACCATTCTGCCACAGCTTCCGTTGATTGACCAAGAATCATCAATCACCCAACTGCATTATTGCCCTTTGGGACTTTGCGGTAAAGCCGTCACGAAATCCATGGTTATATGTTCCCACTTCCATTGAGGAATCGGAAGTGGTCGCAATAAACCAGCAACCCGCTGATGTTCAGCCTTAACTTGCTGACACACCAAGCACTTTGCTACAAAGCGGCAATCTCCCATTTCATGCCTTTCTACCAGAAATGCTGTCGTATATCTCGGTACATCTTCGTGCCTCCTGGTTGTACGGAATACGCGGAACTGTATGCCTCCTTCATAACTTCTTCACGGATATCTCCCTTTGGCACACATAAACGGCTACCATAATGCAACGTATCACCCTCATGAATCAATAAGTTCGTTCGAATTTCAGCTTCAACCCGTTCTCGAAACCTTTGCAACCTTGTGTCCTTCAATTGCACTGCTTAATATTCTCGATCAACGATGACTGTACTTGCAGTTGCATCAACTGTCCTGAAGAATGCGGTAGCGCAACTTCCAAATCGAATCTCCGAAAGTCTTCAATAAGTTCCTTCTGTGTAGTCAACGTCTGAATTGCTGGCAACCGACTAAGCGCATCCGGTACAACATTAACTTTCCCCGGATGGTACTTAAGATTGAGATCGTAGTCAGCCATCAGCTTCAACCATCTTCGCTGTCTCACAATTAGCTCCCTCTGAGCGAACATGTACTTTATGCTTTTATGATCGGTGAATACTTCGACCCTTTCGCCCAATAAGTAGTGTCTCTAAATCTTCAAAGCGAAAATCCCATCTGCTAACTCCAAGTCATGAGTTGGGTAATTCTTCTCATGGGTCTTCAACTGTCTCGATGCGTAAGTTGTAACCTTCTCATGCTGCACCAAAACACATCCTAATTCTTTCTCCGGTGCGTCGCTGTGAATCACCAATTCTCCAGAACCGTCTGGTACGGTCAAAATAAGAGCGGTTATCAATCTCTGTTTCAACGTCTCGAAAGCTGACGCACACCTACCCGTCCACACAAATGGTACCTCCTTGCGCATAAGCTTAGTCAACGGCTCCGCTAGACGAGCAAGGCTTTCCACGAACCTTCTGTAATACCCAGCAAGTCCAAGAAAGCTTCTTATCTCCACAACATTCTTCGGAATCGGCCAATCTCGAACTGCTGTACTTTTTCGGGATCAACGGCGATTCCATCTCCATCCACAATGTGCCCCAAAACTTCACTTCTTCAAGCCAAAACTCGCACTTGCTCAACTTTGCATACAATTTTCTTGCCTCTATGTCTGCAGTGTGATCTTCAAGTATTCTGCATACTCTTCAATACACCTTTGAGTAGACCAGAATATCATCAACGAACACCACTATAAACTGGTCCAGGAACGGTGGAAAGATTCGATTCATCAAGTCCATAAATATCGCCAGTGCATTCGTGACTCCGAATGGTATCACTAAATACTCGTAATGTCCATACCGAGTTCGGAACGCAGTCTTGCAAATATCTTCTGATTTAACTCGGACCTGATGATATCCGGATCGCAAATCCAGCTTCGAGAACACCCTCGCCCATGAGTTGCTCGAATAATCCGCCAATGTGAGGGATCGGGTACTTGTCTTAATAATCACCCGGTTTAATTCTCGACAATCGATGCACATCCTCCTTGTGCCATCTTTCTTCTTTACTAGAAGAACTTGAGCTCTCCAAAGTGAGTTGCTGCTGCGAATCCACTTCTTCTCAAGCAATTCGGCAACCTGCTTCTTGACTTCTTCCAACTCCACTGGTGCCATCGGGTAATACGCCTTTGAGATCGGCGTTGCACCAGGAACAAAATCAATCGCGAACTCCACATCTCGCTTTACGGTAAACTCGAGATGTCCTCGAACACTTCCATGAACTCTCGAAATATAGCCGGCGCTTGCTCCTTATCAGCTTCCATTGACGAAAGAACATTGTTTGTCGGCATAGCCTTAAACTCGACTGGCCTAACAGAACTGCTTCCTCCAGGAAAACAAGCTCCGGATGTCTGGGAATCTGGAAAATCACTTTCCTTTCCTTACAATCAATATGAGCGTGGAAAGTGCCGCGAAAATCCATTCCCAAGACAACAACAAACAAGGGATGCACCAGAATTGAAAAATCCTAATACGGGGAAAAACAAGAACAAGTAAGATACCGAGATGACTTCATCCAAAGTCAAGATACTGAAGAGGATAAGCACGGTAAATATGATTCAAGCTGGTGATAAAACAATAACTGGTAAGCAATAAAACCGAGAGAAGCAAGGTAATATAACGATCATGAAACAAGGAAATGAATCAAAACTAGAATTCCAAGTTACTTAAATAGAGTACCACATTGTAACCATGCTGCAGTTCATGGGTACAATTACATAACTCCACTCAAGTCGCCCAAATCCTAGTATCAGAATTAAGGAACAGGGAGAAACAATAGAGAATCCAAAAGGTTTCAAGTCGAGATGCAAAGTGGTTTGCATATAGTCAAGACGAAGGATAAAAGAAAGATATGATTCAAGAATCACGATAACAAGGTGGCAGGACATGTTCCTAATCACGAGTATTCTGATTCGTGTATTGGGTCCAATACCCAACTACAAAAGAATCAAACTCGATTAACCTATATCCTATGGCTCTGATACCGAAAAGAACCATGTCATGCCCCGTTTCCCAGAGTACGCTAAAATAGGCACATGACATAGCCAACCATGCTACCTGTAGATAGGAAAAATCCTTCCACAGTCATAGTATGGCTGTAGAGATATCAAGAACAGGAAAGTAAACTAAACTATCTAATACATGTCCATGAGTCAGAATAAATGAGTCAAAAAATGATAATATGCGGAAGCAAATGATACAATAAATGAAACACCTTGAAAGTAAAACTGCATACCAACAGGATCTTCACTGCTCGGTCTAACAGCGGTAATATTCCTGATTAGTCTACAATAAAGGTAGAAGAATCTGGGCCATGCAAAACCCAGACGTCAGCGCGTCATACATCAAGCGATAATATAAACAGGGGTAGTAATGCATGCAAGTATAATCATAAATGGTAAAGCAGGAGTAACCGCAATATAAATTAGGGTAGTGAAAGGTAGTGTGTAGTGAGTAATCTGAACTGGTCTAATGGGTTAACTACTCTCAAGTCCTTGAAATTAATTTGATGAATCATCGATGTAACTCAATAGTATCCCGTGCGTGCCCGGGATCACGGTCAAGATTCTCGGGCTGAATCCGAGACGTGCCGCTAGGCAGTAAAAGGATAGTATGTAAAGATGAGTGATGTCAGCATCATCACCCCGGGGCTGGCCTAGCCCGTAAGACTGATCAGAACAGGTATAGAACTGTCGAGTTACAAGTCAGATTTCATCATTGATTTCCCCATACCCCCAAGTTATATGTATTGAAGTCAGGTATTAAAATAATCTAAAGCTAATGCCAACATAGGATCAGGCAGGTACAAGTTTGTCTTGATAGATAACAGGAACGGTCCGTAAGGACAACAGGTCAGATTTGTTGGCATTAGGCACAAGATCAGGTAACAGGTAAAGACATGGTACATCAGGTCAAGTCAAGTAGTGTGTTTAGGTGTCATGTCATGTCAAGAGTGTACGGTACCATGTCATGTCAAGTAGAAGGCGCAACAAGTCATGTCAGGATGCACAAGATGTCATGTGGGTGCTCAAAATCAAACTAGCATAATCATGGGTATACAGAATAAGCATGTGTACTAATAGAATCAACAAGCTGGAACTTGTAACATGAAATGCAATCAGGTACAGATTAAGGTATGTAGATGCACAGTTATCAGTTTGGGTTTAAGATATAGTTTCAAAATTACATGAATACAGTATAACAAATATGGATGTTAAAATCATGTTAATATGTATTAAGTAATCTAGAGATGCAATGATATCTATAATAGGTTCAATGGATGCAATTATAAGTAAAACAGGTTAAAGATGCATACGGGTGTCCAAAGAGTAAAACTATAGAAAAGGTACTATAGACTATGTAAATAGTTATTATGTGATTTAAAATATAAGTGTGGTTACCAGGTTTAGTAAACTAAATGCAACGGGTAGTTTTCAAGTTCTGAATCTAAATTATATAAATAGAACATCAAACTGTTAACTTGGAAACACGTGCCTTTAGATTTGATCTATGAGTTTAATATTCAGATAAATAGTTATAAAACATATAGATAGCATGAACCAAGTTTCACTTGCCTGGACGGATCACGGGACGGAAAGCGTACAGCATGTCAGCATCGGCAAAGTAGCTATGCACGCTCGCGTGTACGGAATAGGACCAGGCAAAGCAAGAGAGTAACCATGCAGGTAGGGAATGTCTATCTGGTTTCTCGGGTCGTCGATAGTGGCACGGCTCCAGCGGGTGACCGGAAAACGGAATCAAGAAACACAAGAAGAGAAGGAAAAACAAGAAGAAGAAGAAAGAGAAGGAAGAAGAGATGAGGTTGTGGCTGTTCTGTGGTCGGTATAGGGGACAGAGGCGAGGCAAGGGAAACGAAGACAACGATGATGGGTTTCCGGCGATCACTGGAAAAAGTACAAGATTAAGAAAGAAGAACAGAAGAGAAAAGGAGAAGAAGAAGAATGAAGTAGAAGACTGAGACTCTGGTGATTGTGGATAGATACTAGACGGGAGAGACGACGTCGACGATGATGGGTCGTCGACGGCGAGGTCCGCGACGATGACAGTGGCTGCGGCAGGGCTTGGGTTAGGGTTCTAGGGTTTTCTTGAGGTCGGGGTTGTGGCTGTTGGTGGTGGTGGTGACGGGAGATCGGGAGAGAGATAGGTGATGAGAAAGAGGAGATGACGACGACGTCTTCGGCACCGGCGTTCAGGTGTGCAGGGATCTCGTCGGGGAGAGGGACTGGTTGCGGGGAAAGAAGAAGGTGGAGAAGAGGAAGAGGGAGAGTGAGAAGGTGGTGGTGAATGGTGAGGCGACGAGGGCGAGGAGTGGGCGATGAGGTGGCGAAAGTGGCGACGGCGAGGCGAGGTCGGAGGTGATGGGTTTGCGGCTGCGGTTGGGTGTGCAACGAAGGAGTCGTGGGGAGGTGAGGGAAGTCGGTCGAGGCATGGACGAGGATGCCGGCGAGGGTCGTCTGAGATCGCGACGGCGACGAGCACGAGACGAGGGCAGCGCTAGGGTTTTCGAGAGATGAGGCGGCGAGTGAAATTTAAAAATGAAGAAGAGAAGAGAACGGTAAGGGGAGAGAGAGATAGAGACTTGGCGTGAGTCGCGAGAAAGGGAGAGAGAGAGAGAGCCAGGAGAGAGAGGGAGAAAGTATGTTTCTAAAAAAATAGATTTAAGAAGATATGGTAAATAATTACAAAGAGAGAGAGAGACGTGAGAAATCAATCAGTATTATAAAATATATATTATAAAATATACTATGTGCATACAAACAGTTGTATATATATTTTTTGAATATTTTTTTGTTTAAGAACTTTAGAATGAAATAAAGATTTTAATATTATAATATTAGTCCGTTTTGAGATTTGGCAAAATATGAACTTACTCCAAAACATGCCCGGGTCGGGTCTAAAAATCCGGTTTTAAAATATGAAAAATATATGCGACGTCCAAATTTCAAAATGAATGCTTAGGTAATGAAAATGCATACCCTCAAGAACGGATGCACGTACGCGTGCGTAGCTATCCAAATCCGTCCGTTTCACTGAACGTGACGAGAGCAAGGTGCGCGGACGCTACCACGGGGTTAGGGGTATCTTGTAGGCTATGAAATGTATTATTACAATATTTTACGTGACTTAAAATATTATAAGGTAAAAGATGCAATGCCAGGTAAAATGCCAGTATACAGTATACATGAGATGCACGTCTCTATGTAACAAGTCAGGGTAATCTATAAATATGAATCAAACAGGTTCAAGCAAGCGGGTCGGGTCGAATGCAATGTAAAATGTAAAAAGTACCATTCGCACCCAAAACCTGTTAAATCAAGAAAAATACCACAGATAAGTAAATACGGGAACTGGAATTGGTATAAATGAACTCGGGTGTTACAATTTTAGAGGACAGTCGCTGAGGGGGCTGCTCCGGCTTCACCTGTGTCATGTTTTCAGCAGGCGGAGGAGGCTTCTTTAGTACAGCGGTTGGAGAGTTCTTGCATACCTTCCTGAGCAGCTCGAAGCTATTCCCAGTTGGAACAGCATCGTCAATTTCCACCATTGGAGCTGGTGGGGTAAGTCCAGAGAGGGAACTGCCCCCAGCTTTCCTCACTCGGCGCCAGTGGCGACGTCGAGCATGTTGTGTAGACGGGACTACCTCTGTCGTTGTAGCGACTTCGTCATGCCCCCTGCTCTGATGAAAGGCTGCTGTTGGTGTCAGCCTGTCAAAGACTAACGTCCGCTGAGAGGGAACAGCCAATCTGTCAAAGGCCGATTTTCTGGCAGAGGAAGCATCTTTAACGACCTCACCCGCAGCAGGAGTTGGGAGGACTATCCATTTTTGGATAGCCTTTTCAGGTATCACGAACTTCTTTACGGACCCACTTGAGCTTAGGCTCAGCCTGTCGAAGACTGAGGCTGTAGACTTGGACGACCCGTTGAGAGGGGCCGTGGTGGCTGCAAGTCGATCGAAGACCGACTTCTTTGGAGCTTCCTGTGATGGCATCGGGGCGCTGAAGCTTGCTGGTGGGATAATAGTCCCAAAGAACAGTCCAGTGGTGGCCTGAGTCACCTGTTCCACTGGCATTGCAAAGATGTAAGCCACTTGGGGCCCATAAGTCACTCCTCCGGTGGGGACGGAATGGGAGTTGCTGTTGCAGTTGGTGCATCTGGAAGCCATCGATGTTATCTTCTATATAGGAGCAAGACACCAAATCTTAGTACCTCGAATCCAAAGGCAACCATATTAAACCGCGATTCGTTCGTGAAACACGATACACGAAGTATGGAGTGGAAAGAGGAAGAGGTCCCATCGGGCGTGCCAGAATCTGTTTACTGCCGAAAATGGGAGACGGAACCGCGTAGGTCGTCTTGCCTGAATTTGGGGGCAGGTGCTATTTAGGTTTATCCGTCCACCTCTCCGAAAATGCCAAGTTGATTTATGGCACTGTGTATCGGAGGTTCGGACGGATGCGGCCGTTATAGCAAACTTCGTCAGATTCCCCCTCGTTGTGAGGGGTTTTTGATTGTGGGGACGCTCTTCCCTACAAGTGCAAGCCCCTACAGTTAATTACATTACCGCGTAGCGATAACCATTTTCTCCTGCTCCGGAAGTTCACTTCATGTCGTGTGTGTTTGTTTTATTTTTGGTTGCCCATGGATTGTATACGGTGACTAATTTATGTTGCCACCCATAGGGCATGGATTAGTCCAAATCCATATATTCTTAGGTTTTGGTTTGGGTTGATTTAAGGATCATTAATCTCGTTTGAGATTAAGATCAACTTAAATGTTTGTTGAGGATACGTTAATTTAATTTTAGACCAAGATCTACTCAACATGATTTAGGATCATTCAGATCCAACAAAAGAGCAATTGGGCTTTATTGTTTTAGTTTAAGGATGTTTTTGATCCATAGCTAGTTTAAGGACGTTGCGGTCCGTTGTTAGTTTAAGGACGTTTCGGTCCATAGCTAGTTTATGGACGTTGCGGTCCATTGTAGTTTAAGGACGTTATTGTCCGTTGGGATGTGCTCATCGGTTTGGGGGTGCACCAAGAGTTGTTGGTTGTCGGGACCCTCCACCTCTCTGAAGACGTTGAAGAGTTACAACGGCATGTATCAGAGGTGTGGAGAGATGTACCCTTAAACCAAATTCCAGATTGAGGCGAGAGATCATGGTGAACCATCTGAGAATCATTGGTCATTTTTGGAAGACTAAGATCAACTTAAGAGATATGTGATGGACATCATTCTGGTCAATTAGTCTGGGAAGTCATGAGCACAGAGGCTCAGTCTATTTGGAGATCCAAGACGTTTTAATCTCAAGAGGACTTAGCCAATTTGGGGCTAGAGTTGGTTTCTTATAGTGTTAAATACTAATATTTGGTCGGTGCTCACGTGCACTCACGTGAGTCTCTAAAGTAGTGTTAAACACTAAAACTTGGGGCGCTCACGTGTGGCGCGTGAGGCACCTGAAAGTTGGTGTTATGCCCTTGGGTTCAAATCCCCGTCTATATATACAAGTGTTAAACACTTAAGTCTTGTGGCCATCACGTGTGGACATATGAGGCGTCCCAGAGTTGAGCACTGCTTCTTTGGATTTATTCCTTCTTCTTTTTATAAGTGCTAAGCACTTAGCTCATATAATGCTCACGTGCGTGCGAACACGTGAGGTGCACAAAATGTGAGCGCTGTCTTTGGAATTTTCCCCTTTTCCATGTAAGTGTTAGGCAACTGTTTGGGGGTCACGTGGGAACACATGCAGCGCACTGTCTTTGGATATATTCCTTTTTTCATGTAATTGCTGAGCGCTCGTTTTAAGGGGTCATGTAGGAACACGTGATTTGATCTCAGTCCTTCCTTTTTGTTCCTCAGAGGTGCTCATATGGGAACACGTGATCAGTCTTTTCTTTTATATACATAGAGATTCTGATCTGAGTTTTAAGAATTTCAGGTCTCTTGTTTTATAAGAATTAAATTCTTTTGCAGGGTTAAACCCTAGTTTTATCAGAGGAATTAAATTCCTGTATACTTTTCGGAAGAATTAAATTCTTTGAGCTTAGTTCTTTTCCCTAAGTTTTGAATCTGCATAACAGAATCTCCCCGATGAGAATTAAATTCTCAACTTGTGGGGAAATCTACTTCTGCAGACCTTAACCAGAGGAAGAACTAAGTTCTTTTTTAAAGAGTTAAACTCTTGGTTTGAGAATTAAACTTTCTGTACTTTTTTCTTACCCAGGATTTTTGTTTAAGAAGGGAATTTTCTTCCTCTAGAGAATTGAATTCTCTTTTTCTCTATTTCTTTTGTTTCTCAAAACTTATAGGGGGTCTCCTCTTTCTTAGATTTAACCTCCTTACTCCTATTTATAGGAGAAAAGAAAAAAATCAATTTGTTGAGAAAGTCTCTTATTGAGAGATCTTGATTGATTTCATGATCTATTAGATCAATCGTTGGATTTTATTCACCGTTGGATTTTTAATCCAAAGGCTCTTTCTTTAACAGAAAAGATTTCTTGTTTGTTTAACAAGATTAGGAAAATATTTTCCTATGATAGAATTTTATTCTACCAGATGATCACCGTTGGATCTTTGATCCAAGGATCCTCTGTTTAACAGAGAAGTTCTTTCTAGTTTGAGAAAGATCAGGAAAATATTTCCCAAATAGAATTTAATTTTAGAATTTGATAGGAGCATTTCAAATTGGGGCACTCACATACTTTGCATGTGAGCGGCAAGAGAACTCACGTTTTTAACACGTGACCCCTAGTGTGGGTTTTAGCCTGTTTATTTTCAGCGCTCATATGAGCATATAAGCGCTCACATGTTTAACACGTGAGGCCTTTTTGGCTATTAGTTATTTCTTTCAGCGCTTATATGCTTTGCATATAAGCGCTCACGTGTTTAACACGTGATGTCCAACCATGAATTTTTTTCTCTTTCTTCTCTTCCTTTTTTTATAAGGTTTATAAGGGAACAAATAGCTCTTAGCCGAAAATTTTGGCGGGAACAGCCACATGCTCCCTACAGCGAGGGTTTGTGCGAATACAATACCAATGAGGGTTTGTTCGACAAGCCTACGACCGATACTGATCTTCAGGCTGCCCTCGCAGCTTCTAAGCGACTGGCTCGCGAGTAAGCGGCGTTGATCACTATCGCGAAGTCAGGTATACTCCAGTTATATTCTTCATCGTCTATCCCTTTCTCGTTATTATGCTTTTACTAACGCTCTCTTCTTCAATAGGTATTTCTACCGAAGAGGCTCTCGCGGCTTCCGTCAGGACGTTCAAGGAGGAAGAGAGGCTCCGCGCTTCTTTGGGTCTAGGTATAAGTTGCTTCATTACACATTTATTCTTTTTATTCATGCTCTGATCTTCTCTTTTACTTTATTGCAGAGACTACCTCAACTCAGGTTATTCCAAGTGCAGTGCCGATCTCAAGTGGCGATGCAGTAAAACTTCTAGAGCCAGCTACTATGGCCACGACCATCCCAAAGTCACCGCAGGAGACTTTGCTGAGGCAGCCGATGATGGACACCGTAGCGGCTCCGGAGGCAAAGCTCGGTTCGGACGACGACGTCCCCTTGTCGGAAGTCTTAAGGAGGTCGGTTCTCACTGCTCAGACTGACAGGAAGCACAGGAAGCGCGCGGCGAGGGAACGTGATGCCATTTTAGCAGTAGGTGCAGGCTCAAGCGGTATCCTGCCTGCTGACACTCCATCGGCGGATGTTCTCTCCGCCCTGTCTACCGCCTATAGACAAGCTGCACGCGCGGCTCGGGAAGAAACTGAAAAGCTACTTCAAGGTAACGTAACGCCCAGTCTTTTATTGGAAATCGGTCCTCGAATTCTGGCATACGCATTTTCTTTTATGCAGGGCCAAGTCCTAGCGATGGTATGACAGGTGAAACGCTGGCGATTACAGAGCCCGAAGTGGCTACTCTTTCTCGGGAATCTGGGACTGTCCAGACCGCTGCTCTTTCTCTCTGTGGCTTCTTGGTATCGACGGGCGTCGCAAGCGTTACGACGGCCCTCATGGAGTTGGGGGATGAGGCTATGGGCACAGAATCTATTCCCCCAATAGAGAGTGAAGAAGCCGTTACACCTGATGACGCTCCCGTCGCGGTTTTGGTCCACGATCTATCAGGTAATCCCTGGGGTTGTTTTTTCGGTTTTTTCAATCTTGTTCAGCCCTTCTGATGATATTTCGTTTGTCTTGAGCATAGGCACGATGAACCCTAAGGCTATGTCGTCTGAAGAAGTGTCGCTGGTTGTCACGACCCGAAGGTACGGAATGTGACTGGCACTTAAATTACGAACGTCTCAAGGCGTACGTAATCTAAGTAAGCCAAAGCCTAGAAATCTAAACCAAATAAGTCGCATCAACAATTTATTAAAACAACAAAATTTTCCGAAAATTTCGGCAGAGTCTCCTTTGTAAATACTGGCCCCCAAACGGGTACAAACAAGAGAAATACATATATATCATGAATAAGGCATCCCCAAGCAGGAGCTAGCTCTTCGCCAAAGGCGGATCACAACCACATGCAATAAATATATCAATTAATGCGAAATAAGTATAAAAGTATAAAAGCAACCTGTCGGCTCAAGTGAGCATCGACACCAAACCAAAATACAAGTCTTACAAATCTCACCATCTAGTCCAACATACAAGGGTAGATAGAGTATACTAGATACAAAATAAAAAAAATACACGGTGGGAGCAAAAGCAAATCCTCCAAAAACCCACCTGTGAGTAAGCTGCAAGCCGAAACAAGGAAGCGAAAAAAAGAGATACACCCACCGCTCCTGCGTTGACGGGTCTGACCTGCAAGACACTGTGGCACAACGGGGGTGAGTTGCCAGCTCGTGAGTAGCTAGTAATATCTAATAAGGCTATTGTAAGAATGCACGCAAATGCGTCTCAACCTACATATTATGATATGATGCGATGCACTAGTATGTATGCATAGAAATGCAAAATCAACATGAAATCTCTATAAGTTAGATAAAAGAAAAATCTGTGTTCTCATCTTAAAACTTCTGCAAATTAGCTGAGGTATCATCAATGAAATCATCAGAAAACCGTGTCAAGCATCGACACAACATATGGATATATATATATCTGTCTCAATGTATCAGTATGTCAATATCTCAATACCTCGGGCTCCGTCAGTTCGGATCGGCCTATATCATCAAACCTCATGACAACGGTCGGTATCCTCCGGATATCCGCCGTGCCAGACATCACCGGTAGGTAGTCTTCCCCTGCCAGGCTCATCGTCTACAACTTGAGCTTCTTGCCCCGGGATACCATACCGGGCCCACCATGTACCCGAGACGGTTCATCCACTCCTCGAATCGGGTCTCGAAATCCAACATAAAACATGAAAACTCATGGTGGACGACACATACATCACGAGAAAACCGCAACTTGCATTTTAAAATGATGATAATAAACTTTTATAAAATTCTTGCGGTTTTTCCCCAAAATCCAGAAATCTCATCAATACGGAAATCCTCAAAAAGAATCACAATACATGATTATGTAGGAAAATAATAATGTCTATGATATCCATGTCATGAAATGCAATTATAACTAGAAAACTATGTATGAATGATGATGAAATACGGTATATATACGACTAGCAATCCCTAGTGTTAAACTTGATGAGATGGAAAATACGACTACCAGTTTAAATATCATTTATGATGCGAATATTTTCGATACTAGTCTAAGAAGGTTTTATGGTGTTCGTGACATAACAATTACAAATGGCGTAAGTGTTCGCATAAAAAGTGCACGTGCGGCAGGAACCAATGGTAATGGTGCAAGTGTCCTAAAAGATGGTATAACATGTATATTTATTATACATATAACGATGCGATGCAATGATATGGCTAATTAGGAACTTCGCATATTAAGTAAATATTTTAAATAATACTAAATCGTCGGGCGCCTCGCGCCATCCAGACGATCCCCCCATAGATGAATACATCTACTCACCGGAACGCCTCGGCTAAAATGATCCGATCTCCGTCTGTCTTTCAACGCCGCGTTCGACACCTCTGCACCCAACCCTAGGATCACACACAAGCAATAAAAGGATAAATATATGAATAGTCGCGGATCAAAAAACACAATTCAGTCATGCCCACTAATTAGACGCGTATACACTTGGTGCACAGAACGCACTCGCGACCACGCCATAAACTACAACCAGGGTCACAAAATGTGATAACTACCGAGTCTAAAAATTAAATGTACCAATTGTGCATTCATAACCCATTAAATATTATAGGAATTAGGTTGAAGGTCATTAAAATTTCAATTTAATTCAAATCGGTTAATTTCCAAAAACCTAGTAAACATCCATTTGCCATTTTTTATTCAATCTTGATATTTTAACCAATCTAGTGGCTACATTGCTCACTTAATAACTTAACTAAAACACACAAACTATTTTAAAATTTTATCTCACCCAATTGTATTAATTCTAAAAAACCTAGTTTGTAAATTATGCAATTTGGATAATTTTAAATGTAACAATTACAATTTAACAACTAAACTAGATTTGCATATTTTGAAATATTAAACCACTTATTATAAACCTACTCAAATAATTAAAAAAACCTTAAATTTATTCAAAACCATTCACTTGAACTTTTTCTAAACTTGCAATTTTAAACCATAATTAATCACCTAAAAGCTAGATTGAAGTAATCAGCACTAATTAAACATAGGGTTAGGATTTATACCTCTAAAATTTGAGATCACACTTGCAATTTAACCTCCAAAGATGGTAACTTTGCTCCAAGATCCATAGTAGATTGGCCAAAGAATAATGGGTATGGGTTAAATGAAGAATTAGTGATGTTTTTGTATTGATTTTTGAATGGATTTTGTAGATTTTTGAAGGGCAAAAGAAGTGATGAAGTGGGGAAAATGCAGCCATGAGGCTCGGCCATGACTAGAACATAGGGTGTGGGTATGTATAGAAATGTGTAGAAACATCTTCAATTAACACCACTTTTATTCTTTCATTCATTTATTAATTTCTTTTCATCTTTGTTGAAATGAAATGATGTTAAAGAGAGAGAGAAAGGGGGGGGCTGTGCTCGGCCAATTTTGGGAGGATAAGAGAGAGAGTGAGGTGTGTATAGAAGCATCTTAAGTATTGCACTTGTTAAGTTTATTCCTTGATTATTTAATTTTATTTTATTTTCATATTTATCTCATCCTAGAATTTACTAGAACTTTGGAGACAAAAGGAGAATGAATTAGCATGCTACAAACTAAACTTTGTGTTGCCATGGTTCAACATTGTATACTTAACCCATTCTAATTTGTAGTTTACATATATTTAATATATAAATGAAAGCTTAAAATATTAATTAAACTAATTAATTAAGGAAAATATTTAAGTAAACTAATAATTTATAAGTGACTAATTAAATACCTATCACTAGCAATTACATAGTTAAAATAGGCGTATTTAAGTCTATGATGAAAGATAATTATAGTTAAGTTTTACGCAAAAATACAATTTATTTTATCGATTATCATAAATATCCCCTAAAGGATTTATTTATTTATTTTTAAAATGTTACAATCTTCCCCCCTTAAAGAAATTCGGTCCCCGAATTTAAAATCTAACTACGCGTACTCTCGAAGAAATGGGAATAGTTCTCTCTCATCTCGTCCTCGGCTCCTCACGTGTCCCTTTTTGCTAATCGGGCTGCGCCAAAGAACCAATACGGTCGGTATAACCTCGAACCTCGGTTTCTTCACCTACCGATCTTGAATGACTATCGGCTGCTTGGTGAAAGAAGGATTGCGCTCCTGCTAGATCTTTTGATGCTGTATCGCATGAGCGGGGTACGGAAGATACTCACGGAGCATCGATACAAGAGACACGGGGTGAACATCTAGAAAGTCAGGTGGAAAAGCCAAACGATACGCAACTGTGCCGATACGCTCCAAAATCTCTAAGGAAGCCACATATCTGGGTCTAAGCTTTCCTTTACTCCTGAATCTCAACACGCCCTTTATTGGAAAAACTCTCAAGTAAACATGACCGCCTTTAACGGATTCAAATCTGTGACGGCGAACTCAATTTGCAACGACGTCCAACCGCATAAGTTTCTGCCCGCTCTGGGCTGCTCTCATCCTATTCCGAATCAACCAAATCTTTTGGGTCATCTCTTGCATAAACCGTGGCCCTAAAATACTGCTCTCACAGAGCTCTGTCCAACAAACTTCTCAGCTTACGGGTGATCGACGTTTCCTCCTATATAATTCCTTGAAGGGTGCCGTCTGAATCTTCTTCTGGAAGCTCTTATTATAGGAGAACTCTTTCTAGGGTAAATAACGATCCCAACTATCACCAACATCTTGAACGCAAGATGGGAGCATGGCCTCAATAATCTGAATAGTCTGCTCGGATTTACCGTCGTTCTGCGGATAGTAAACTGCACTGAAACTCAATTTGTATCCAAAACCTCCTGAAGTTTCCGCCATAGTCGGCTGGTGAACTGGGTACCTCTGTCGGACCAAATCACGTCGGAACGCCATGAAGTCGCACAATCTCAACAATATATATCTGAGCATACCGAATGAACCCGAAAATGGTCCTAACTGGCAGAAGTGAGCTACTTCAGTCAATCGACCAACCATAATTTCCATAGAAATCTGCTCCTATTTCTATCCCGGAGTGGGTAAAGGTTGTAATTCTCCTGCTGACCCTTGATTCTCGGCCCTGAATTGCTGATAAGTCAGTATCCTGAAAAATCTATGACCTCTCTCTTCATCTCTTCGTATGATATTCGGACGACTTTAAACTTTTTGATCGATTCATCAAAGTCCCACAATTTTCCTCAAGAGCTCGACACTTAAGTACAGTTTAATAATATCCGGTACATGCCACAGTACCTGCGGACCAGCCGTAGAAGGGCAAACCCAAGACCCACTAATAGCACCGCGAAACTGCCGTAAACCCTAAGGTTCAAAAGCGTTCCCATGGTCATTATGTCGAGTTAGGGTTTCGTTCTTCTAGAGGGTCCATAGAATTACTTGCATGTTTTCCCGAACACCTTAAACTTAGAAAAATGGTTTTTTGATATTCGTCTGAACTATTTAACTTCGCCTGGCCAACATGCGAACACCCGAAACAATGCTGAAAGTACAAATATGAAACACCCCGACTTGCCTATATTGTAAAATCACACCACCTGCAAACTTAACACAAACAAGCAGCACCGGAAACACTAAAACCCAGATCCTGGAACACTGAAAAATAATTCTGTATGAACGTCAATAGCATCCGTCCAAACCCAAAATGCTGCGACCTTCAACACTGATACAGGTCTGGGCCTATGCTGAACGGCCTCGATCTCATTCGGTTCCATAAATATATTATCTCTCGTAATTACCTTATCCCAGGAGTCAACACCATACAACTAAAAAAAACACTTAGATAATTCAGCGAATAGCTGGCGCTCCTTCAATGCCTGCAACGAAATCCTCAATTACTGCCCAGGCTCTATTCGGCTCCAAAAGTACACTAAGACGTCCTCAATGAACACGATGATAAACTGATCAAGAACGGCCTGGATATCCGGTTCATCAAGTCCATAAATGCTGCTGAGGCAATGGTGAGCTCGAACGACATCACCAACTCATAACGCCCGCAATTTGTGAGGAAAACAGTCTTCGGAATATCATCCTCTCAAACCGCAATTAGTGGTGATCTGATCGCAAGTCTGTCTTCGAGAAACATTCCACACGGTAACCCGATTCAACTGACAATAATCAATACATAGACGCAAACGGCCGTCCTTCTGACGAACAGGACAGGAGCTCCCCAAGGTGACGCACTCGGACGAACAAGCCCTTTGTCCAACAACCTTGCAACTGTTCCCTCAGTTCTTTACGCTCAGCCGGGAATCCAGTCAAAGCAGCGCTCAATATTGTAGGGTTCCTAGGCATCCTATAGAGGTCTCACAAGGTATCGAACATGCCATTTTACAAAAATTATGGTGCCGAGAAACCCTAACACGGATCTTAGACTAGAATTCTAGGCGAAAAACTAAACTAGTTAACATATTTAACTAGAGGTTAGATGCTACAACCTTTGTAGATCCGGATTGCCACTTCCTTAGCTCTACGAGGGCGTCCTCTCGCTGTCCATCTTGAACCTTGGACTCTCATGACGGCTTCATCGGAGAAACGTGCGGAATAGGTCGTCGGCTTCGTGTCAAAGACGATCTACGTCGAGGTTGCACAAGCTCAAGCTCCGACTTCACAAAGTAGTGAAACTTGTGAAGAAAACACCCAAAACCACTTGGCAAGAGGTAGAGGATGAAGAAATAGGAGGTGGGTTCACTTTAGATTTGGATTTCTCTCACTAGATCTCAAGTTGCCATTAAAGTAGCAAGCTTTTCTTTTGAAGAAGAAGATGAAGAAGATGATAGAACATCATAAAAACTTAATCAAAATAGAAATGAAAAAGATATTTATCATATCCTAACCATGGTCAAGTGTAGAGAATTTACCATGGTTAGTGGGAGTGGTTAGGTTTAAGTATGAAGACAAAATAGCATCATTAGAAAAAGCTTCATGAAGCTTCACCATTCTTCATGATAAATGAAACCATTTTATTTTCATAAAACCAATTAATAAATAATGAATGGATTAAATAATAAGTGAATAAATCATAAACCCTAACCACTCTCATAACCATGGTTCAATTCTTTTACACATAGTCAAGTCAACATGCATCATCAAACATGATACAATCATTTGCACAAAAGCATATCACATATACAATGTGCATCAAGTGAGAAAATTCCGTTTAAAGTGAACCAATAATAGTTAATGCAAAGTAATATATCAAATATATAATTATACATTAAATCATTAAATCAACACTTGATTCAATGATCCGGTCATGTCGCACATGACCGACTAGTATTCAATGTATCGACTTATCGAATCGATCTTCGATTCGATAACTAGGTTATATCGAATATAACCATTCGATAACTATATCGCGAGAATGGAATACGGTATCACATACACGCATTATTCTCGGTCCTGCACATATCTCATATGCGCTCCTATTTCGTTTCGCTTGAGCCAGGAAACCTCTGTGTAGGACTCTAAAGACTCGTCAATACGCCGGTAGCAGATGATGATCATATCAAACACCTACAAGCCGCAAGCGGTCTGCTAAACGTAACGGCCACCCGGGTATTGAGCGATCAGAAGATCGACGAGCTAGCCCGCTCACACTCCTGCGAATCCGACCAGTAACACTTACCGTACAGTCCGGTCTCTTCGTCTGATATGTCGCATATCAAGTCTAGGGGTGGTAAACGTCAGACCCCAATAACCCGATAAGTCGTGCCGATGTGAGGCTCGTAACGGGTCGAGAAACTACTGGTAACACTTACCAGCAAATCTCTGATCAGCCCTGGCCAGGGACTTCCCTGTTACGGCCAATCGAGCACAGCGCAACATCAACCCCCAATACCGGGAGAGACGAAACCCCTCCTATCGCTCATTGCCTCCATGTGACTCGGGACTGTACCCAAAGACCACCGTTTTGCACGCCCTCATAGACGTGGTAAGGTGGAGATCAAAGCACAGTGGGAATCACACAAGACTCTATGACGATCTCGGGTCTACAGACTAACCTGTACAAGTGTCACCTGAGAACTGCCATCTGACGTGAGGTATAATACCATCTGGGAGTTCTCGGCGAGTCCGTCCAGTGTACCCAGTCTCCACTGAGCACCCGTATACCATCTCTGATGTCAAACACCAATGGATATGGGATCATCCATCGCCCATCCCATGGGTCGAGAAGCGTATACGCTAGTCTACTCTGGTATATCGATGCCCCGTCTCGATACACCCACGACTAGGGACCTTGAAGGATGTACTTATGGACTACCATGTCCCCACTAGTATGATCTGCATCATAGTCCAGGTAGTCAAGTACACATCCTAAGGGCTTTACCAACATGTAACTACAAGACAGTATAAAGAGACTAGTGTATATGTTAAGATAAAGAGTAACCAGATAGCATACTATCATATCGAGCAAGAAAGTCATCTCTATATATGTCCAAGCATCCAATATAATATACAACATCTGTACAATACTGGCCTCTAGGGCATACATACAACTAACAATCTCCCACTTGCACTAGGGCCAGCTGCTGTAGTATCGCATACCGAGCATCCCGAAGAGTCTCTCAAACTGTGTCTGGGGAATGGCCTTCGTGAGTGGATCCGCCGTGTTGTTCTTCGTGTCAACTCTCCTGACCTCGATCTCCCGGCGATCAACTATCTCCCGGATCAGGTGATACCGCCTCAGAATATGCCTGGATCGCTGATGGGACCTTGGTTCCTTGGCCAAAGCAACCGCTCCATTGTTATCGCAATACAAAGGTATTGGACGCTCAATGGATGGAACCACTCCAAGTTCAATAATGAACTTCTTGATCCAGACAGCCTCTTTGGCAGCATCGTTGGCAGCGATGTATTCAGCCTCCATTGTCGAGTCTGCCACGGTTTCCTGCTTGGAACTCTTCCAGCTAACCGCCCCTCCGTAAAGGGTAAAGACAAAGCCCGACTGCGACTTAGAGTCGTCCTTATCACTCTGGAAGCTCGAATCGGTAAAGGACTCCACTTGGAGCTCTCCGTTACCATACACCAAGAACATATCTCTAGTCCTTCGTAAGTACTTGAGAATGCTCTTCACAACTGTCCAGTGACTCTCTCCAGGATCAGCTTGATACCTGCTCACTATACTTAGTGAGTATGCTACATCGGGTCTGGTACATAGCATCGCATACATGATAGAGCCTACCGCCGAAGCATAGGGTATCCCTTGCATGCGAGCTCTCTCCAAATCAGTCTTAGGAGACATCTCTTTGGAGAGAGTGACTCCAGAGATCGTGGGCAAGTTCCCACGCTTGGACTCTTCCATACTAAACCTCTTTAGTATGGTGTCAATGTACCTGGATTGGGACAATCCCAAAATCCGTTTGGATCTATCTCTATAGATCCTGATTCCCAATATGCAGGAGGCATCACCAAGATCTTTCATTGAGAATCTTTGTGATAAGAAGAGCTTGACCGATTGCAGCATAGGAATATCATTTCCTATCAAGAGTATGTCATCCACGTACAATACGAGGAAGACAACCTTACTCTCTGCCACCTTCTTGTAGATACAAGGTTCATCTGGATTTTTGACGAAATCAAACTCTTTGATAACGACGTCAAAGCAGATGTTCCAACTCCGCGATGCTTGCTTTAATCCATAAATGGATTTAAGCAGCTTGCATACCTTCCCGCTGCTCCCACTGTCTACGAAGCCCTCTGGCTGAGTCATGTACACGCACTCTTCTAAATCACCATTTAGAAAGGCGGTCTTAACATCCATTTGCCAGATTTCATAATCATGATAAGCAGCGATGGCAAGCATGATCCGGATGGATTTAAGCATAGCGACTGGAGAAAAGGTCTCGTCATAGTCCACACCTGGTCTTTGACGAAAACCCTTTGCTACAAGTCTAGCTTTGAAAGTCTCCACTTTCCCATCTACACCAAGTTTCTTCTTGAAGATCCACTTGCTCCCAATGGGTTTTACCCCTTCAGGAGCAACGTACAAAGTCCATACTTTGTTGGTGTACATGGATTCCATCTCGGACCGCATAGCATCCAGCCATTTCACTGAGTCCCTACTCGTGATGGCCTGCTCGAAGCTAGTTGGGTCATCATCCTCCATGATGCAATCCTCGCTGCCACCATCTATGAGAAAACCGTAGTATCTCTCAGGTTGGCGAGGAACCCTACTAGATCGGCGGAGAGGCTGAGGTTCATTGGGAGCTACTGAATCCTCTGGTTCCACTAAATCTTCAGTTGTAGTTTGTGTTGCTGGAACCTCTTCCAGCTCTACCTCATTGCCACTAATTTCTTTTGTAAGAAACTCCTTTTCTAAAAAGGTGGCATGTTGAGCAACAAACACCTTTTGTTGTTCACTGTGGTAGAATAGATATCCATACGAATTGCTTGGATATCCTACAAACTTATAAAAAACTGATCGTGCCTCGAGTTTGTCCGGGTTTTTCTTTTTCACATAAGCCGGACAACCCCATATCTTAACTCTTTTAAGAGATGGTCTCTTTCCATTCCATATCTCATATGGAGTGGTAGGCACAGATTTAGTTGTAACTCTATTCAATAGGTATATGGCTGTCTCCAGCGCATATCCCCAGAAGGAAATAGGTAACTCAGCTGTGCTCATCATAGAGCGCACCATATCTAATAGGGTGCGGTTCCTCCGTTCTGATACACCGTTGTGCTGTGGTGTATATGGAGGAGTCAGGTGAGAGAGAATCCCATTCTCTTTTAGGAAGTCCAGGAATTCATTGCTTAAGTATTCTCCTCCTCGATCAGATCGTAGGATTTTAATACTTTTTCCGGTTTGGTTCTCAACTTCTTGCTTATATTCCCTAAATTTCTCAAAAGCTTCTGATTTGTGTTTCATTAGGAACACATACCCGAACCTAGAGAGATCGTCAGTGAATGTAATGAAGTATGAAGAACCATCCCTGGCATATGTAGACATGGGACCGCATACATCACTATGTATCAGTCCCAAGAGTTCGGTAACTCTTTCTCCGTGTCCCGTAAACGGAGTTTTGGTCATCTTGCCTTTGAGACATGACTGGCAAGTGTTATAAGATGAAAATTCAAACGGATTTAAATATCCATCTTTATGCAACTTAGCTAGTCGTGTCGCATTGATGTGGCCCAGTCTACAATGCCACAAGAAGGATTCGTTGAGTTCAGAACTCTTCCTCTTGTGTGCGTTTGTTAGGCTCAGAACTGTTGATTGATTTAGAACATAAATGCCATTGCATAACGTGCCTGATCCAACCAACTTTTGGTTACGGAAAATGTTCATAACATTGTGCTGTAATACAAAATTATATCCCTCTTTACTTAATAAAGAAACCGATATAATGTTGCATATCAGGTTCGGCATGTAATAGCATTC
This sequence comes from Agapanthus africanus, assembly GCA_030015575.1. Taxonomy (NCBI): domain Eukaryota; kingdom Viridiplantae; phylum Streptophyta; class Magnoliopsida; order Asparagales; family Amaryllidaceae; genus Agapanthus; species Agapanthus africanus. The sequence goes on from CM057343.1 coordinate 474,989,920, forward strand.
GTTCAGAACCAATGTATTACCAGTTGGTAATACAAGGTGATATTCCCCGACAGTCTTGGCTGCAACAATTGCACCATTTCCTACTCTTATGTCTTTATCACCTTCTCCAAGTTCTCTACCTTTCTTAAGCCCATGTAACTGATTACATATATGGGATCCTGACCCGGTATCCAATACCCAGGACGTAGAGCAAATGGAGAGACAGTTCTCAGTAACGAACACACCCGAAGAAAATACATCAACATGTACTTTCTTCAATCGGGTGGCGTGGGAATCCTGGTATTCCCTTATATCCTGTTCATTCCTATAACTCTTATAGGAAAGAACGGAACCAACGTTCCCCAGCACAGTATAACATGCGGGTTCGGTCAATACATCCATATTATTATCTTCATTAGGGCATGAAATGGTCGCTACCTGGAGAGAGAGAGAAGAAAACACTTTAGCGTATGCTCGTGCAAGATCAGATTGGTTATTATCTTATCTAATCAGGATGGCTCCCACTGGTTTTTATCAAATCTTCCTCCAAACCCTAAAAGGAAAGATTAGCCGGGATTAATTACACACTACAAGTTCGCCAATCTTTCAGCCAGGCCAGTGTCGGTACTTTGAGGGAGGTCCCCCGTGCTTTCGCACGAACCTAATTAATGTAAACCTCGTTTTCCCAGAGGCGTAACCTCGTTAACACCTTTCTAGACACCTACTTGATCGGCTAATTGTAATGTGTAAAACTCTCCCAGGAGTAACTCTTACTCGCAGCGGGTATCGGGATCCAACTATCTCATAGAAGGTATGCAATCTCATTGCAAATTTCAACACTTGAAATTCCCGATAATGCTTTTGCCCCTAGCAACCTATGACCTTGGCTAAGGTCAACAAATCATAAGCGCTAGTCAAGTTCAACCCGTCATTTCCTGATTGAATCAAACCCACCCGTACGACCCTTGGCTAAGGTCAACAAAGTCGCACGACTACCCTAACTCAATCACATCTCATGTTTTAGCAGATAAATACTAATTAGCTACCGTACACCACGCCTTGGCTAAGGTCAACAAACGCAGCACGAATACTAACTAGTGTCTATCTGAAATGACAGAGGGCTACGCAGGTTTTTTCTGAAAACCTATTGCGTAATGAACTTGATATCGTTGTAGAATCAAATGAAGTTTTTGAAATGGAGTGATTTTGAGGCTTTCCTTGTTTTGCTAAAGGAGTCACTCCCGTTGAAGGGATCTCGGTCCTTTCCTCGTCGAATGAGGTGCGGGATATATCATATATATCACTGTGCAAAGCAAAAACCCAAAAGCAGTCAAAAGCAAACCGAGTGTGTAGCATCTGCCAGTTATTGCTAAAGGAGTCACTCCCGGTGAAGGGATCTCGGTCCTTTCCTCATCGAATAAAGTGCGGGGTATATCATATATACCGCTATGCAAAGCAAGAACTGTAGCTACCTGTTTTATTTAAAATCTGATTCTACAACATCTTAGGTTTCTTTTCTTTCATTAATCACATTAATGAAGTCCCATCATTTAAATACCTAAACATCACAGATAGATATGACGTACACTTATGCCATCCGCATTCGCCTCGATGTCCCCTCGTTCACCGTTAGGTTAGGTAACTAACGACAGAGCAGGGCAGGGCTAGCGCGGGTGTAAAACATAAGTAACGTCTATATAATATATCATATATACTATATACTATATCCATCACAGAGTCACAACACAGATATCGCAACAGAATAAACATATGAAATATTGGATATACTAGGACGTCCGTGTTTTCAATACGAGCCAGTATAAAACACGGATTCCACGGTCGTAACGAATAGCCAATCCCACACCCCTAGACCCCTACGAGAGCGGCAAGCAACCCTGCCAATTCTAGGGTTAGGAGACCCGGACTCGACTCCTCGAGTTGGTCTCCCACTGGACCCCAGAACCCGGTTACTTGTGCTCCCCTCCTTGGGTCTATCCTAATGCGGAAAAGTAAATAATATACAAAAGGTGACATTTTCCGCTACCTGGAAGTGCCCCAAATAAAAGAATATTACATACAAGTTTTTACATGAATGAAAATGAAAAACACTCATCTCACATAAAAAAACCCCGGCTATTCGAATACGACGATCCAATATAACATATCCAGCAACACATAACATCACATGTCATCAACGTAAGTAAGTATGCATACCCCAATTGTCGTTGACGTATAGCAACGAAACCGGCGATATGAACATACTACACTTACGGTCACAGAAAAGAAAGTGTAAAACTACAACAATTGGAATCCGCAACTTCTTTAGACATCACATGCCTAATCAAATGAAATACTTAGACATCACATGCCTAACAGTTATAGATCCCGCATTTTAGTCTCATTATCGAAAACACTTTTCAATATAAAGTGAAACTAAACCGCTAGATTTATAACATTCATTCAATTATCGCATAACTGTTTGTGAATTCCAATTATTGTATCCCATTCCAGATAAATAGAATATTTTAAACTTTACGATCGAACATTCGAACACCCAAGTTTTCCCGACACCGATCAACACATGAAATAGGTTCAAAGACATTCACTTCATGCCTCAGTACCAACGGTCCAGCCGTAGAAGGGTCAAGCCAACGCCTCACATGTGGCACGCCGTACTGCCCCAAACCCGAAGGTTCAAAGGGCAGTTCAAGACGGTCACATAATCGAGTTAAGGTTTGTTGTCTTCTAGAGGGACCATCGCGTTACTTGCACTACTTCGAACGTCTTTTAACCACAGAAAAATCCAACACTTGGTATTTTTCCGGCAGGGGAAAAGTTGGGTATTTGTATCCGGTCAAACTTTTTTAACATATTCTACAGTTATCTGGAAAAACACTTAGACAAAGTTTGATATTCCGATCGAATCGTCGATTCCCAATATAACCCCAGAGCACTCAACCCTTAAATCAATTTAAAAATACCCAGAAAACTCACCAGAATTTATCAGGTATTACTGTGCAGTGAAACATGGCTGACGTCACTATATGGCCGCGGAACCGCGGCAGAAGCCATGCTTCTGCCGCTCTTCCGCGGCTCATTGAACTGTTCATGGGAAACGTTTTACACAGTAATTCTTAGAATTCTTTGGTGAATTTTTTAAGCATTTTTAATATCAAAAATTCCCAGATTTCAGAAAATTTCCAGAGAGCTCTTGGGCATCGGGGTTTCGGGTTCGTTCGGACTTCAAACTCCGTCTAGACTTCGCCTAAGGCTCTAGCTAGGCTCTGATACCACTGTAGGGTTCCTAGGAATCCTATAGAGGTCTCACAAGGTATCGAACATGCCATTTTACAAAAATTATGGTGCCGAGAAACCCTAACACGGATCTTAGACTAGAATTCTAGGCGAAAAACTAAATTAGTTAACATATTTAACTAGAGGTTAGATGCTACAACCTTTGTAGATCCGGATTTCCACTTCCTTAGCTCCACGAGGGCGTCCTCTCGCTGTCCATCTTGAACCTTGGACTCTCGTGACGGCTTCATCGGAGAAACGTGCGGAATAGGTCGTCGGCTTCGTGTCAAAGACGATCTACGTCGAGGTTGCACAAGCTCAAGCTCCGACTTCACAAAGTAGTGAAACTTGTGAAGAAAACACCCAAAACCACTTGGCAAGAGGTAGAGGATGAAGAAATAGGAGGTGGGTTCACTTTAGATTTGGATTTCTCTCACTAGATCTCAAGTTGCCATTAAAGTAGCAAGCTTTTCTTTTGAAGAAGAAGATGAAGAAGATGATAGAATATGATAAAAACTTAATCAAAATAGAAATGAAAAAGATATTTATCATATCCTAACCATGGTCAAGTGTAGAGAATTTACCATGGTTAGTGGGAGTGGTTAGGTTTAAGTATGAAGACAAAATAGCATCATTAGAAAAAGCTTCATGAAGCTTCACCATTCTTCATGATAAATGAAACCATTTTGTTTTCATAAAACCAATTAATAAATAATGAATGGATTAAATAATAAGTGAATAAATCATAAACCCTAACCACTCTCATAACCATGGTTCAATTCTTTTACACATAGTCAAGTCAACATGTATCATCAAACATGATACAATCATTTGCACAAAAGCATATCACATATACAATGTGCATCAAGTGAGAAAAATCCGTTTAAAGTGAACCAATACTAGTTAATGCAAAGTAATATATCAAATATATAATTATACATTAAATCATTAAATCAACACTTGATTCAATGATCCGGTCATGTCGCACATGACCGACTAGTATTCAATGTATCGACTTATCGAATCGATCTTCGATTCGATAACTAGGTTATATCGAATATAACCATTCGATAACTATATCGCGAGAATGGAATACGGTATCACATACACGCATTATTCTCGGTCCTGCACATATCTCATATGCGCTCCTATTTCGTTTCGCTTGAGCCAGGAAACCTCTGTGTAGGACTCTAAAGACTCGTCAATACGCCGGTAGCAGATGATGATCATATCAAACACCCACAAGCCGCAAGCGGTCTGCTAAACGTAACGGCCACCCGGGTATTGAGCGATCAGAAGATCGACGAGCTAGCCCGCTCACACTCCTGCGAATCCGACCAGTAACACTTACCGTACAGTCCGGTCTCTTCGTCTGATATGTCGCATATCAAGTCTAGGGGTGGTAAACGTCAGACCCCAATAACCCGATAAGTCGTGCCGATGTGAGGCTCGTAACGGGTCGAGAAACTACTGGTAACACTTACCAGCAAATCTCTGATCAGCCCTGGCCAGGGACTTCCCTGTTACGGCCAATCGAGCACAGCGCAACATCAACCCCCAATACCGGGAGAGACGAAACCCCTCCTATCGCTCATTGCCTCCATGTGACTCGGGACTGTACCCAAAGACCACCGTTTTGCACGCCCTCATGGACGTGGTAAGGTGGAGATCAAAGCACAGTGGGAATCACACAAGACTCTATGACGATCTCGGGTCTACAGACTAACCTGTACAAGTGTCACCTGAGAACTGCCATCTGACGTGAGGTATAATACCATCTGGGAGTTCTCGGCGAGTCCGTCCAGTGTACCCAGTCTCCACTGAGCACCCGTATACCATCTCTGATGTCAAACACCAATGGATATGGGATCATCCATCGCCCATCCCATGGGTCGAGAAGCGTATACGCTAGTCTACTCTGGTATATCGATGCCCCGTCTCGATACACCCACGACTAGGGACCTTGAAGGATGTACTTATGGACTACCATGTCCCCACTAGTATGATCTGCATCATAGTCCAGGTAGTCAAGTACACATCCTAAGGGCTTTACCAACATGTAACTACAAGACAGTATAAAGAGACTAGTGTACATGTTAAGATAAAGAGTAACCAGATAGCATACTATCATATCGAGCAAGAAAGTCATCTCTATATATGTCCAAGCATCCAATATTATATACAACATCTGTACAATACTGGCCTCTAGGGCATACATACAACTAACAAATATCGCGTTCTGGCGACAAACCAAGCAACTTGTCTGGAAAGACATCTGGAATCTTTCTTACAATCGGGGCCTGGTCCAACGGGACTCCTACGGCTCTAACATCACAGACATACGTCCAGACTTCCAGACATCCTTTCCTCAAGAGCCGACTAACGCCAAAAAGAACTCAAACTGGGAAAGGCGACGCTACGGTCTCCTCGAAAACAAGAACTGGCTTACCTGAAAACTAAATCCGACTGCCTCCTCACGGCAGTCCACGGATGCATAACACTTGGCTAACCATTCCATGCTCAGAAGAACTTCGAAGTCAAACGTATCGGGAAGGATCAAATTGACAAAAGAATCTTTATCTCCGATGCAAACGAATCATGAACGAACAACATATCGAGCGACCAAAATATTAGCCTTTCACAACGGCGTCTAATGTAACCACCTCTGAGCTGGCATACTGGTACAAATCTTCTTTGGTCCAGAAATGACTGAAGTCTCATAAATGCGCTCCTTTAGCAGTAAGGTTGCATCCATCGCGGCTGCATAAGCGTCAAAATGCTAGGTGCCTGTGGCAAGAATTAACTACACGTTCAATCTCCACACAAACCTCTTTATCTGTCTCTCTTCAGTGTCCACCAGATAAGGAGCATATTGAACCACCAAGAAATCTGAATGGCGTACTCGGACACTGCCATCTCTAAAGTCTTACACAAAGGCTCGAAATTACAAGCTCGGGCATCTCGAACGCTCTCCGGAAGGAAACGAGCAAAAATTACATCTGTGAACTCATCTCAAGTCATAGGTAGTAGGTCTGCAGCTCAGCCTCTCTCAATGGATCCGCACCACGTCTGAGCAAGACCCCTAGACGAAAACTTGCAAACTCAACCCATCTCTTGTCAGAACATCTCTGTGAATGACAATTTCAGCCATCACGTCGAGGATTGTCTACGTATCCTCCGCTGCATCCGTGCCGGTAAAAACAAACTGGAGGTCTCAGCTTCAAAACTCCTATAAGGACACGAAAACTCTCGATAAGAAACAGCTGCCTAAGCAGTAGGTACAAACGCAGTTCCTGAAATAGGAGGGACAACATCGACTCTCGGAGCTCGGCTAACCTTCAGCAACAATCCAAGCATCTGTAGCACATCCTGAATACTCGACTCCAGCCTAGCCCCATCCTGGAAAAGGCGGACCACTCTGTCCCTGAGGGGTAGGCGTACCGCCCTGATCGATCCTCATCTCAAACGAGCCTACTCTAACACATCTCCGGTGGTAGCTCTCTGACCCTCATAGTCTTCGACGGCATAGCGGCTGGAACGTGGAACAGGATCGATAAAAACATTGCAATCGAATCAAGAATTCCCAGAATCAAGGAAAGAAGTACAAGCAAATATATGTTCTAAGGTCACTTCAGCGGAGTACCGTATCGTAAGTATGCCGCGGAACATACCCACGCTACGCCACTCTGCTTAAGCCACCTACTCCATCTACCGAGGGTCATCCTACACTCAGAAAGGTAAAACCCTACGCTCTGATACCAATTTTGTCATGACCCGAAGGTATGGAACGTGACTGGCACTTAAATTACAAACATCTTAAGGCGTACGTAATCTAAGTAAGCCAAAACCCAGAAATCTAAACCAAATAAGTCGCATTAACAATTTATTAAAACAACAAAATTTTCCGAAAATTTCGGCAGAGTCTCATTTGTAAATACTGGCTCCCAAACGGGTACAAACAAGAGAAATACATATATATCATGAATAAGGCATCCCCAAGCGGGAGCTAGCTCTTCGCCAAAGGCGGATCACAACCACATGCAATGAATATATCAATTAATACGAAATAAGTATAAAAGTATAAAAGCAACCCGTCGGCTCAAGTGAGCATCGACACCAAACCAAAATACAAATCTCACAAATCTCACCATCTAGTCTAACATACAAGGGTAGATGTAGTATACTAGATACAAAATAAAAAAAATACACGGTGGGAGCAAAAGCAAATCCTCCAAAAACCCACCTGTGAGCAAGCTGCAAGCCGAAACAAGGAAGCGAAAAAAAGAGATACACCCGCCGCTCCTGTGTTGATGGGTCTGACTTGCAAGACACTGTGGCACAACGGGGGTGAGTTGCCAGATCGTGAGTAGCAAGTAACATCTAATAAGGCTATCGTAAGAATGCACGCAAATGCGTCTCAACCTACATATTATGACATGATGCGATGCACTAGTATGTATGCATAGAAATGCAAAATCAACATGATATCTTTATAAGTTAGATAAAAGAAAAATCTGTGTTCTCATCTTAAAACTTCTGCAAATTAGCTGAGGTATCATCAATGAAATCATCAAAAAACCGTGTCAAGCATCGACACAACATATGGATATATATTTGTCTCAATGTATCAGTATGTCAATATCTCAATACCTCGGGCTCCGTCAGTCCGGATCAGCCCATATCATCAAACCTCACGACAACGGTCGGTATCTTCCGGATATCCGCCACCCCAGACATCATCGGTAGATAGTCTTTCCCTGCCAGGCTCATCGTCTACAACTCGAGCTTCTTGCCCCGGGATACCATACCGGGCCCACCATGTACCCGAGCCGGTTCATCCACTCCTCGAATCGGGTCTCGAAATCCAACATAAAACATGAAAACTCATGGTGGACGACACATGCATCACGAGAAAACCGCAACTTGCATTTTAAAATGATGATAATAAACTTTTATAAAATTCTTGCGGTTTTTCCCAAAATCCAGAAATCTCATCAATACGGAAATCCTCAAAAAGAATCACAATACATGATTATGTAGGAAAATGATAATGTCTATGATATCTATGTCATGAAATGCAATTATAACTAGAAAACTATGTATGAATGATGATGAAATACGGTATATATACGACTAGCAATCCCTAGTGTTAAACTTGATGAGATGGAAAATACGACTACCAGTTTAAATATCATTTATGATGCGAATATTTTCGATACTAGTCTAAGCAGGTTTTATGGTGTTCGTGACATAGCAATTACCAATGGCGTGAGTGTTCGCATAAAAAGTGCACGTGCGGCAGGAACCAATGGTAATGGTGCAAGTGTCCTAAAAGATGGTATAACATGTATATCTATTATACATCTAACGATGCGATGCAATGATATGGCTAACTAGGAACTTCGCATATAAAGTAAATATTTTAAATAATACTAAACCGTCGTGCGCCTCGCGCCATCCAGACGATCCCCCCATAGATGAATACATCTACTCACCGGGATGTCTCAGCTAAACTGATCCAATCTCCGTCTGTCTTTCCGCACCGCGTCCGACACCTCTGCACCTAACCCTAGGATCACACACAACCAATAAAAGGATAAATATACGAATAGTCGCGGGACAAACAACACAATTCAGTCATGCGCACTAATTAGACGCGCATACACTTGGTGCACAGAACGCACTCGCGACCACGCCACAAACTACAACCAGGGTCACAAAACGTGATAACTACCGAGTCTAAAAATCAAACGTACCAATTGCGCATTCATAACCCATTAAATATTATAGGAATTAGGTTGTAGGTCATTAAAATTTCAATTTAATTCAAATCGGTTAATTTCCAAAAACCTAGTAAACATCCATTTGCCATTTTTTATTCAATCTTGATATTTTAACCAATCTATTGGCCACATTGCTCACTTAATAACTTAACTAAAACACACAAACCATTTTAAAATTTTATCTCACCCAATTGTATTCATTCTAAAAAACCTAGTTTGTAAATTATGCAATTTGGACAATTTTAAATGTAACAATTACAATTTAACAACTAAACTAGATTTGCATATTTTGAAATGTTAAACCACTTATTATAAACCTACTCAAATAATAAAAAAACCCTAAATTTATTCAAAACCATTCACTTGAATTTTTTCTAAACTTGCAATTTTAAATCATAATTAATCACCTAAAAGCTAGATTGAAGTAATCAGCACTAATTAAACACGGGGTTAGGATTTATACATCTAAAATTTGAGATCACACTTACAATTTAACCTCCAAAGATGGTAACTTTGCTCCAAGATCCATGGTAGATTGGCCAAAGAATAATGGGTATGGGTTAAATGAAGAATTAGTGATGTTTTTGTATTGATTTTTGAATGAATTTTGTAGATTTTTGAAGGGCAAAAGAAGTGATGAAGTGGGGAAAATGCAGCCATGAGGCTCGGCCATGACTAGAACATAGGGTGTGGGTGTGTAGAGAAATGTATAGAAACATCTTCAATTAACACCACTTTTATTCTTTCATTAATTTATTAATTTCTTTTCATCTTTGTTGAAATGAAATGATGTTAAAGAGAGAGAGAAAGGGGGGCCTGTGCTCGGCCAATTTTGGGAGGATAGGAGAGAGAGTGAGGTGTGTATAGAAGCATCTTAAGTATTGCACTTGTTAAGTTCATTCCTTGATTATTTAATTTTAATTTATTTTCATGTTTATCTCATCCTAGAATTTACTAGAACTTTGGAGACAAATGGAGAAAGAATTAGCATGCTACAAACTAAACTTTGTGTTGTCATGGTTCAACATTGTATACTTAACCCATTCTAATTTGTAGTTTACACTTATTTAATGTATAAATGAAAGCTTAAAATATTAATTAAAATAATTAATTAAGGAAAATATTTAAGTAAACTAATAATTTATAAGTGACTAATTAAATAACTATTACTAGCAATTATATAGTTAAAATAGGCGTATTTAAGTCTATGATGAAAAATAATTATAGTTAAGTTTTACGCAAAAATACAATTTATTTTACCGATTATCAGAAATATCCCCTAAAGGATTTATTTATTTATTTTTAAAACGTTACACTGGTCGCTGCTCTGACGGTCGCTGTCCCCTCGCCTTTTTCTGTGCCTCCTCAAATCTTAGAAGGTATGGGTTTCTCACTTATTTGTTTCACTATAGATACAATCCTCCTTGTATTGACTGTATATTGTCGCAACTCTGCAGGAGTCTTTTTCGACCATTTGTACCAGTGTTGAACCCGTATTTTTCCTTTCGGTCAGAAATCGTTCCACCTTCTGGTATTGGTTAGTATATTCTTCAGCTAATGTTCCTCCCTTCTTTTATGAATAGACTTATTGTTGCTAAGTCTTCTTTATATTCATCACAGCGTCACGGGTCGGAGGAGGAGACAAGAGAATAGCCGCGTCTCCGGTACTCCCCATTCTGCCGCCTGCCACAACCGGTATAATAGACTCCATTCCATATGTGTTTTCTTTATCTCCCGAGTTGAAATTTGACCGTAATTCATTTTGCAACAATTGCACCGGCTCCAGCTCCTTTTGAGTCTCGCATTCCAATGCCCGCAGGGTCCTTCGCTAAACACATATCTTCCAGGGGTGCCGTAAATAGCCGGCGAATGTTAAGCGAGTTTATCGAAGATCTCAATGCTGAAGCCCTTACTTCTACTACGGATTTTGCCGTTGAAGTCAATCCAATGCTAGCAACACTCGTGAACTTCCATGATGAAGATCTCGTCGGCTCTTAGGTTGATTATTGCAGAAAGATCGAGGCTTGCCTGCACTAGATTGAGCTCAAGCGTCTCGCTCCTGAGGTGTTGGCCTTGAACTCTCAACGGGTTGCATGGGTCGAGCAGAGTGTTCCTTTTATTCATCATTTTGAACAAGAGGCGGCCCTGAGGCGAGAAGAACATGAGACGGCTTCCAGCAAATCCGTCCAGTTGCATGCCTAGGTTAAGGCGAATGCTGCGCAGCTAAAAGCTATTTTTGACAACCTCCAACGATGTATCTCGGATGGGTTGATGCTAAAGCGGAAACTTGATTTCGCCGAGCGAGTCATGCAGGACCGTGAAGCTGCCAAGCAAGAAATCACTGAAAAGCTTTCATCCTGTCTGCAGCAACGGACTCAAGTCGAAACGGAGTTGGCCGCCGTGGCTGACCACGAGAAAGGATTGAGAGGAGCGCGCAAGCAGCTTGTTAATTTATTGAAGATGCCTCCTCCTTAATAACTGTCATTGTACCTTTTTTCTTGTACCAACTGTAAACTTGTGATTCATGAATAACGTGTATTCATTTCGATTCCTTTATGAAATGTATCTTGTATTCACTTGAATTCATGAATAAAAGACATATTTTATTTCATATTAGCATATAACTTTGGCAAATGTAGCCCGTAGATAGTCCATCTTGACCTCCTTGCAGGGCAGCGATGGTTTAGGAAACATGTTTGGATCTGCCGCCTAAGACTTTTCAACATTACGAGCCGTGAGGGTCTCATAAAGAATTTTCTCCCTACGAGTCGAGAGGATCTCATAGATGTATTTTCTCCTTAGAAGTCGTGAGGACTCCTAAGTGCGTTTTGTCTTGAGAGTCGTAAGGATCTCACAAGAGAATTTTCCCCCTTACAAGTCGAGAGGACTCGTAAGTGGTTTTTTTCCTCCTTGTCGATATTCGATTTTGGAGAATATGGCCCGTGGATAGTATACAATAGTCTATCTTGGACCTACTTGCAGGGTCACAGTGCTTAGAAAATAGGTTGATATCCTCGTTGCCTAAAGCTTTCCAACTTCATGACCCGTAAGGGTTTCACGAAGATGTTTTTCCTTACGAGTCGAGACGAGTTGATAAGTTCTCACAGGAACATTGTTTTCCCTACAAGTCGAGACGTATCGAGAAGTTCTCGCAAGAATGTCCTAACGTCACGGTTAACCTCTGCTCTTTACGACAGAGGTCCATTAGAATCTGTGGTACTAGGGTTTTTGTCCGTCGTACCGTCACGTTGGCTGATGCATTCCCTGATATGCAATCTTGTTGTTCGAGTAGCCCCGCGACTGTCGTGTCTCTGATCCTTTCGGGGGCTGGACAAGACGTTTTCAAGTAATCTTCCAAGTCATATTACCGTCGGAAGAGAAAGCGTTAAGGATTTTCCATGCCGATTTTTACTTGATGTTAGGCTCAACTTTGGAGCCCCGATGAGTCATGACCACTCTGCGCTGGTGTGGGATGATCTCCGATATTCTTTCAGGTTTTATCTGAGTTGCCGTCAAGACCCTGAAGCTAGGGATCTTCCTTTGCTTCGTTTGTTGACATTGTGTCTGCTATATTATGACGAAGGTTGTCTCTAGGTCGTCTATGAACCGTCGAGACTTGGAACTAGGGACTTTGCCATGGCTCCGTTGTTTTGACCCTGGGGTCGGTTGTTGACGTTGCATCTGCATCCTGCTGGAGTTGAGAAGGAACGCCGAGGTGATCTCTAGGCTGTAGATATTGCCGTCGAGATTGGGAACTAGGGACTTTGGCATGGCTCTGCGGTAGTCTTTAGGTTGTTGGTGAACCGTCGAGGCTTGGAACTAGGGAGTTTGCCATGGCTCAGTTGTTTTGACCCTGGGGTCGGTTGTTGACGTGGCATTTGCATCCTGCTGAAGTGAGAAGGGACGCCGTTGTGGATCTCTAGGCTATAGATGTTGCTGTCGAGACCTGGATCTCCTTCTGATGGAGCCTGGTGGGAAAATGTGGTTCCCTTTTCGTTTGTGCCCATGGATTGTATACAGGGGTCGATGTGGACTCACCTGTAGGGAAGAAGTTTCATTTTTTTTGTTTCCGTGATACTCTATCATTTCAGCTTTTTATATCGCGAAGTCACAATTGCCCAATCATTTCGGCTGTTTTATCGCGGTGCCCAATCATTTCGACTGTTTTTTCTTTTTACTCACTGCTTTTTATTGCGAGTTGCCCAAACATTTCGGCTGTTTTTATATGCACACATTTTGCTTGCTGATTTTTATTGCGAGTTGCCCCATCATTTTGGCTATTTCATATGCATTTTTTGCTCGTTGATTTTTGTTGTGAGTATGGAACTTGAGATCTGATACCAATCTTGGCATCAGCACCGCTGCTACTGGAATATTGCCAGGAGCGAATCATCATTTGCCGTGAAAGGTCTTAAAAATTGACACCTGTTCAGGCATCAGCATCGCTACCACTGGAATATTTTCAGGAGCGAATCATCATTTGCCTTCGTCGATTTAAACAAAGGTGGCTTAGCAAACAGGGTTAAGATCTTGTTGACTAAGGCTTTTTGACTTTACAAGCCGTAAGGATCTCATAAAGGTATTTCTCCCTACGAGTCATGAGGTTCTCGTAGGTGTATTTTCTCCTTAGGAATCGTGGGGATCCCCAAGTGTGTGTTCTCTTATAAGTCATAAGGATCTCATAAGAGTATTTTCTCCTTATAAGTCGAGAGGACTTACAAGTGTCGTTCACCACATGAGGACATTCCTCGTCATTGGTGGGATTTAGTGAGGGAACGTTTATTTGTGCCCGTGGATTGTATACAAGGGTCAATATGGACCGCCTGTAGGGCAACTTGGGGAGTGTGATGGCATAAGAACAGGTTCAGGTCCCTGTATCTTAAAGCTTTTGAATCCTATGAGCTATGAGGGTCTCACAGGGGGGAATTGTCCTTACGAGTCGTGAGGATCTCGTAAGTGTAATTTCTCCTTAGGAATCGTGGGGATCCCTAAGTGTGTTGCTCACTTGTGAGTGGTAAGGAACACACGCAGGCATTTTCTCTTCACAAGGTCGAGAGGACCTTGCAGGTGTCTTTATTTTAACGAGATTGCGCCCTTTCGGGTTTTCACAAACTCGCCGGTAGCCCTGCTGTTTTTACTTATGGCGCCCTTTTGGATTTTCATCCGTGCCCATTTCGCTTGTGGACGTACCTTTTTTTTACCACGAGATTGCGTCCTTTCAGGTTTTCATAAGCTTGCTGGTAGCCCTGCTGTTTTTACTCACGGCGCCCTTTCGGGTTTTCATCCGTGCCCATTTCGCTTGTGAACGTACCGTTTTTTTACCCCTCTGTCCGCCAATGGAACTTATGGAGGACTTCATCACCGGGGCAGCTGTGCAGCCAACGGGACTTGAGCTGCAGTCTTCATCGTTGGGACTTGTGGACTTGGATTCCACTATCGCCGTGTTTGAGGCGACGTATTTAGTTTAAGGACATTACAGTCCATTGTTAGTTTAGGGACATCTTGGTCCAGTGTTAGTTTAGGGACATCTCGGTCCATTGCCAGCTTTGAGGCAAAGTTTTGCCGGATACTACTTGTAGAGTTTAAACTCAGGAAGACAGCGAGCGGACACGAACATCGTCATCTATCGTTAAGTTGAGCCGTGACTTGTCAAGTGTAGTATTTCTTACGGAACCGGTCGTTTATTGGCCGGAAGGGTCTTTCGCCATGCATATCCATGAGCAAGTAGGCCCCACCTTGGTAGACCTTGTCTATGATGTATGGACCCTCATAGTTTGGCTCGAATTTCTCTGGCTTTGCACGGTTGGGGATCATAAGTCTTTTGACAATTAGCACGAGTTCGCCTTGGCGAAACTTTCTTGGCCTAGTTAGTCTTTCATATGAGCGCGTCAATCCTTTCTTTGTAAGCTTCTAGGTTTTGCCGCGCCATGAGACGAGTTTCATCGAGGGCATCGAGCTCCTCAAGCCGAAGATGGGCATTTTCTTCATCCGTCAGCTCATATCGAACTGCCACTCGCAGAGAGGGTAGCTCTATCTCCAAGGGAAGTACTACTTCTGTGCCGAATACCAACGTGAATGGCGTTGTATTCGTGGCCATTTTGAACGTGGTTTGATACGCCCAGAGAGCTTCATGCAGTCTCTCGTGCCAGTCCTTTTTATTTCTGAACACTGTTTTCTTTATGATCTTCGTCAGGCTCTTGTTGAAAGCCTCTGCTAGACCATTAGCTCGGGGATTATAGACTGAAGAGTATCTCCAATCTATATTATGCTGCTGTGCGAAGCGGCTGATCTTATGGCTTCTGTAGGCTGGCCCATTATCCGAAATTATTCATCGCGGAGGGCTGAACCGGCAGATGACATGTGTCATGCAGAAATGGAGGATGTTCTCCGTCTTCACCTCCCTTAGCGGTACTGCCTCTGCCCATTTAGAGAAGTAATCGGTTGTTGCCAATATGAACCGATGTCCCTTGGACGATGCTGGTTCGATGGGACCGATTATATCGGTTCCCCATATTTCGAACGGCCAATTAGCCAACGTCGGGTGCAACGGATTTGGATGCTGGTGGATGAAGTCCCCGTGAATTTGGCACGAGTGACATTGCTTCGCATATTCGAGGCAGTGCTGAGTCATCGTGGGACAATTGTAACCCATTCTCTTGATCTTCAACTTCATCTTCGGTCCGGCCTGATGAGAACCGCAGAGTCCGTCATGAGTTTCTTGGACGGCCCTTTTTGCTTCTTCTGATCCCAGGCATCTCAGCCACAGACAGTCGAATGATCTCTTATAAAGAGTATCATTAACGAAGTTGAAAGACAGGGCTCGCTTCATGAGTTGATGTCTTGACGACGGGTCTTCGGGTGTTCGATGGGATTTGAAGTGGTCTATAAAGACTTCTCTCCAATCCGTAGCCTTTTCTTCATCTTCTATTCGGCAGGCTGCTTGTTTGGTCGCTTCCTTTCCTTCAGACGACTCCGGAGATATTTATGCTGGCGTGAGAATCCGACGACTTTGCACAATGATCCTTATGTCATCGAGGTTTTCGTCAGCCGGTTCTTTAGCGAGCTTGGCTAATGCATCTGCCTTGCTATTTTCTGTACGCGAAATGCTTTCCAGAATGTAAGAGGAGATTTGTGTCAGCAATTGCTGCACTCTCTCGCCATATTTTACCAACTCTGGTTTGCATGTCTAATAGTCGCCATTCACTTGGCTAACGACTAGCTGGGAGTCTCCATATATGAGGAGGTTTTCGATTCCCATGTCGACAGCGATCTCAAGACCTGCTATCAAAGCTTCGTACTCAGCCTCATTGTTTGTTCTCGGCTCTTTTAATGAAAGGGCGAAACGCATTATCCCTCCTTACGGAGTCACGAAGATAAGGCCCATCCCGGCTTTCATTATGGGGGTGTTGTGCTTTTGCTTCTTCATGGAAGATGCCCCATCAAAGTAAAGTTCCCATCGAGAGTCATTTTCCTCATCCTTTGTGTCGAACGTGTGCTCGTCCAGTAATTCACAATTTAAGGGGGAGTCGGCTGGTACTGGATGTTCAGTGAAGAAGTCAGCGATGGCCTGGCCCTTCACTGCCTTGAGGGGTCGATAGATTATTGAAAACTCCATCAAGAGGAGGGCCCATTTGGCAAGCCTTCCCGTTAGTATGGCTCTTGACATCAAATATTTGAGAGGATCTACTTTTGATATGAGATGGACCTCATGTGCCAAAGCATAATGTCGAAACTTCGTTATCGCGAAGATCAATGCCAGACAATGATTTTCGATGGGAGAGTAATTGTTTTCTGCCCCCAGGAGAACTCGACTCAAATAGTAGAGAGCTCTCTCATTTCCTTGATCATTCTCCTGTGCCCATAATGCGTTTAAAGAACCTTCAAGGGTTGTTGTGTACAGGATAAGGGACTTTCCCTTGACCAGAGCGGTCAGTACCGGCGGGTTCTGCAGATATTGCTTGATTTCGTCCAGTGCATTTTGGCATTTTCGATCCTAAACGAAAGGGGTCCCCTTCTTCATTAGATGGCTGTAGGGATAGCATTTGCCGGAGAGGTTAGCTATGAACCGTCGGATATACGCGAGCTTTTCTTGGAGAGACCGCAGTTGTTTGAGAGTTCTTGGCACGGGCATTTCCATAATCGCCCTGATCTTCGATGGGTCTATTTCGATGCCTCAATGTCGTACGATGAATCCAAGGAATTTTCCTGAAGAGACCCCAAACGCGCATGTCAGAGGGTTCATCTCCAGGTTATATTTCTGAAGACGCTGGAACACTATTTTCAAATGCTCCCAGTGCTCCTCATATGATTTGCTTTTCACCATGAGGTCATCGATATAACATTCGACAATCTGGTGTATGAGGTCATCAAAGATCTTTGTCATGGCCCTTTGGTAGGTAGCGCCAGCGTTCTTCAAGCCGAAGGGCATCACCTTATAGCAGAATATGCCTAGCGGAGTCCGGAAGGCGGTGTGCTTTTGGTCTTCAGGATGAAAGAGAAGACCTCATGAGTGGACGTGTTATCGATCATCAGCTTAATAATAGGCACTAGGAAGTCATCCTTCGGGAAAGCTTTGTTGAGATCCCGAAAGTCCATGCAGATGCGTACTCTCCTATTTTTCTTCATCACTGGGACAATGTTGGTGATCCAGTTAGATATTGAACTTCTTGGATGAAGCCGGAGTCAATTAGTTTCTTGACTTCGGTATTGATGCTCATCTCGAGTTCAAGGCGCATTCTTGTTGGCGCTTGCTTGACTGGCTTAACATCCGGCGATATAGCCAGTTTATGCACCGCTATTTCTGGATCTAATCCTGGCATCTCGAAATAGTTCCACACGAAGCAGTCTTTATACTGCATAAGCACGTCCTTTAGCGCGGCCACCTGCTTTTCAGACAGCAGCTCACTGACGAATGTTGGCCTCGGCTCATTTTTTGTCCCCAAGTCGATTTTTTTCAGGTTGTCCGCTGTGGTGTGTATCCTATTTTCTAGCTTGTTTGTGTTGCGCCACGGCAGCGCCCCGGCCTCTTTCTCGAGGCCAAAATGCGGAATAAAAATTTTTCCCTAACTCGGAAACCGGCGCTACCGCGGACAAAGAATACCCGGATCGAAACCATTAACCTATACTAGCTAACTAGAGATGGGGTGAGAAGTTATACCAAGCGATCCGTGTCCTTCGGTCTTCATCTCCACTCCGATCTCTTGCGGAATCTCCGTCACCTCCTCGCTCGTCGGAAAGGGGCACCACGTAGCCGGAATCTTTTACGGGCTCCCGCCTCTTGATCGAGGCAACTCGGGCGCGAAGTTGGCTAGCTGACGCGTCCAAGGCTTGCTATAGAATAGTGTAGAAGATTGTCTCTTTTGGGGTTCATGAAGTTGCCTTGATGTGGAGGAATGGAGAAGAGAAGGAGAGCAAGAAAATGAGCTATGAAGCTAATCCTTTTTGCAACCATGAAAAGTGAGATGAGCATTTTATTTTCAACCAAAATAAAAATCCTTTTTCCAAATGAAGTGGCCGGCCTCTTCATCTCAAGAATGAGATTGGAGAGAGAAAAACAAAGGCACCACAATTTGTATAGAATAAAAGAATGGAAAAACAAATAATGGAAATGGTCACTCTCATTTCTTTTCTTAATCCTTTCCACCATCCATCAAATGAAAAGCAAGTGATGAGATTAAAAAGGAATCTCATCATGAAATAACAATCATGATGCCACAAATATGCAAAGAAACCCCTCACAAAATGTTAATTGCAAACTTGCAATTAACACCCTCCACCAAGAAAGTCCGACCGAGAAGGAATGAATGAAAACCGGTCGGAACGGAATGCAAACTGGCAACTTCAGAAAAACTGATCCCGTAATAAAATACGGGAAAACCCCACTGCTGCAAATACATGCCCGCATTTGTATTCCCACTGAACACAAATGCAAAGAGACAAAACTACACTATGAAATACTAGAATCCGGCTTAAGCCAAAGCCGGCTAGTAAAAACCGTCCGATCACGATCCGTGCAATACCGCACGTATCTGATCGAACCCTGCCATATCTCCATACGGCCTCTACAGCGTTTCGCCCGAAACTTGAGTAACTGAAACTGAGTGTGGTGGACTCTAAAGACTCGTCAATACCTTGGCTGTGGATTTAACCACTAGCACGTCAGAGGTATAAGCCAATACGTGACGGGCCACCAGGTATTGACCAAATGGGACGTCGATGAGGAAGCTCACCCCGACACCCAACTGAGCCTGTCAGTGACAATATCCGTACAGTCCGGTCCGTTCGTCTATGAGTATCGCATGGCGGGCCTAGGGGGTTGGTAAAAGTCAGACCCCCAAAAGCGGTACAAGTCGTGTCGGAGCGTAGCCCAGAACGCCCTGAGATACTACTGGAATACCTACCAGTAAATCTCCTGCCTCGGCCGAGGGCTTTGCGTAATGGCTCTCCTAGACACAGCGCGACCTCACCCCCAATACCGGGAGAGACGAACCCCTGCAGATCCGCTCACTGCCTCCATGTGGCTCGGGACTGTACCCAACTAAAACCTGTTTGCACGACTCCTTTGAGCCGTGGTAGGGTAGTAATCAAAGCACAGTGGGAACTCACACGAGACAAATGACGATCTCAGGTCGATGAACTAACCTGTACACATGTCACCAGGGAACTGCTATCTGACATCTGGTATAAGACCAACTAGCAGGTTCCCGGCGAGTCCTGTCCGGTGTACTCATAACCCAATGAGCACCTGTATACATCTTAGGTGAACCAACTGACACCAGTGGCTTGTGAGACCGGCCACCGCCCCTCGTCGGGGTCTCGACTGTATACACTAGTCTACTAACGGAGTATCGATGCCCTGTCTCGAAACTCCTACGACTAGGGACCTTTTAAGGATGTGCTTATAGACCACCAGCTCCCACGTATATGATCGCCATCATACTGCTGGCAGTCAAGCAAGAATCCTAGGTGCTCTATCAACGTGTAATAGCGACATGTCAAGTCACCTAAAGCAGTACACGATGATAAAGATAAACCAGATAGCATACTATCATCTCGAGTAAGACTGTCCTACCGGGATAGGTCCTCCCTCAATCATTGCAATCACGTGCCTGTGATCCAATAATTGACTCTGAGGGCACTAACTCCAACAATCTCCCACTTGCACTCAAGGCTAATTATTGCGATGTCGCATACTCACAGCCCGTGTGATACCGAACACCCAACTCCTCTACTAGTCAGTCTCACAAAACCCGTTTGCGAAACTATTGCGTTCAAGGAATAGCCTCAGTGAGTGGATCCGCTGTGATGTTTCTTTCTATGTCTCTCTATATCTCAAGTTCGCGGAGAAAGCCATCTCCCGAAAAGAGCAATACCTGTCTTAGAATGTCTGGATGTCTGATGGGACCTAGCTCATAAATGAACTCCAAATCCAAACTTCTTAGACTGTATCAACAACTGAACTTAATCAGTATCCTGCGCCATGCCTCCCTCAGTATTGCCTTGGACCACCTGTCCAAAATACTGCCCCTTGTCAGAAGGAAAATCTATAACTCTGACAACCTGCTTGTCGTCCGTGTCACCTTGGAAGCCTGGAGTGATAACCGTCTCCTAAAGGAGGCAGCCGTTATCATATCCCTAGAACATTCACTTATGTTCTAAAACTGCTTCCGACTGGTTTTCCAGGATTGGATTAATATCAACTTATTGCATCTAGTGCAAGAACAACATCTGGTGTGGTACTTGACATCTCATGATTGACTCAATTGCCTAAGCAAGTGATCTGCCAATCATGAGTATCCCTCTCCCCTTTAGTCTATAAGACACCTTTAGAGAGGGTGACTCCATCAACTGCAGGTGCACTACCGTGTCAGGAGTCGTCCATTCTAAATACTCATAGAATGCTGTCAAGTTACCCAGATTAGGAAACCACCCAAATCTAGATCTAAAACCATAGATCTAGTGACCAGTATGTCTGATATAATATCCAATTCCCTTGTGGAGAAACCACTGTGTGACGACCAAAGTATAACCGATCGTAGTATAGGAATCTCACTTCCTACTACCTTCTCAACAGATCCATCCCCTATTCTGATGACGTCAAACCTATGACTGTCACATCAGAAATAGATGATCTATCTCCGCTACATCTGCTTTAGTCTATAAATAGACATAAGCCTGATGTCCACCAATGCTTCCGCTGCTCCCACTGACTAAGACAACCCTCTGGCAGAGTCATATAGACGTGCACTTCCAAAGCTAGTTTAGAACGACGCTATACTCATTCTTCCGCCGGGTCTCGCAGCCTGGAACAATCAGCAATGGCAAGTGTGGGTAAACAAGAACTTCCCTGTCACCGTCCTTGAGGCTACCGGAGTACCTCTCGGGTGCCTGAAGTTACCCACCGTATCTGCGGAGTGGCCAATGGAATGTCAATCCAGATTGAATCTTTAGGTTCCTTATCAAATCTTCTGTAATCGTTTGTGGTTCTGGAATCACTTCCAGTTCTACCATACTCCCACTACTTTTTCTGAAAAAATCCATTTTTAATAAAACTGTGGCGAGTCAAGAACAATATTTCTATTGATCTGCCAGATGGTAGAAAGTCAACCCTCGTCATAGCCTGGGTCAACCCACAAACAGCCATTACAGAAACGTGCCCTGAGTTATCCGGAGTCTGGTTTTAGGCATAAGCCGGACAACTCCCCGTACCTTAACATCGTTAAGATATGAACTGTTCTATATCCAATATAGGAACAGAGGCACTGATTTAATTTAACCAGATTCAAATCATGCATCTATCTCCAGTGCATGTCAACTAAATGGAAGGAGGTCGATCAGCGTTACTCAACTTAGGAATGCTTCCAATTATGAGTAACCTGAAAGAGAAGCAATCTGTCTTCATCATTACTATCAGCTGAATACCATACACAAGTATCTACATCTTCGATCTCTTTGAAGAATCCCGATACTTGCTACACCTGGTTCTCTACTCTATTCAAATACCTATAACTCCTCAAAACTTAGACCCTGTGTTTCTACGAAACACATGTCTAAGAACTAGAGAAGTTAAAAGTAAACAGAATATAGTATGAGGACCAACCCCTCTGTCCTAATGGACACTGGACAACATACAATACTCTGTATAAGTCCGCTGAGTCTAACAACTCTTTCACTGTGTGTCGTAGGTTGAAAACTGTACTTATGGTTAAGAAGAATTACACCGCTGTTTAATGCTCCTTACCTAACCATCCACTGATATAGGTAAATGTCATCGACATAATATCAAAAAGTATATCTCACTCTATAAAAATAGACGTACAGATATATCAATTTGAAATTGGTGCACAACAGCGGATATTCATAACCAAATATTTGCCGACCGGCAAACAACCCAGGTGACTTCCTCAAATATCACCGATTACAACGAATCCCGATATAATGAGGACGATCACCCAATTCCCAATAACTTACTCCCACTCATCATCTGTAAAACCATACAGATGTGAGAATCCAACCTGGTAAATACATACCCTGGAGTAAGTGTCTAATCGGGAAATCAGTTTTCTTTTAACATTACACAGTGAAACTGAAACATTGAAATGTTTCGATGGGGTATCCTGGTATTCCTAGTAATGCCTCTTCCATTGTCCAGATTCACAACTGTAACCGTATAATTCTTTGCCACCTCTCCAAATCCCTTTATATGTCTTTAGTCATTACCTTCTGTACACCCCATTAAGCCAAATGGTTTTCTTCCTTCCCTACCGTTCGGCACCAGCCTATGGTTTGGAAGAAGACTATCCAAAAAGCATAAAGGGTGTACTGTCCTAATCCTAGGAGCACTCGCAACGCGAGAGAAGGTGAAGATAAAAGACACCTGAATGTACTTTATTCCTATTTCTCCTGAACCAGAATCCATCCCCGAACTGGAACAAGTTCCTTTCGAGTTCGTATATAACCATACGATGGATTATCCAATAAAATGGGATCTTCGTAGTGATACGGAGTGTCCTGGAGAAATACAAAGGTGATTTAGGATTGGCGAAGAAATACTTGGTTTGGTCGTGAATATCATTTGCAATTTACTTTGCCCTCCTACTAATCCCTTGCTTTGTCTTAATCTTAATACCTTCTGCACACCATCGTTATGCTAATTGGTTTTCTTCATTCCCCACCGTTCGGCACCAGCCTAAGGTTTGGAAGAAGACTATCCAATTTGCGTAATAGGTGTACTACTCCTAAGCCAAGGAGCACACGCAACCTGTGAGAAGGTGAAAAGAAAAGACAACTGAATAGTCCTATCCGTTTTCTCCAGAACCAGAAACCATCCTCGAAGTCCTTCGAGTTCGTATATAACCATACGATGGTTTTGTCCAATGGAAGTGGACGTTCGCAGTAATACGGGGTGTCCTGGAGAAAAGGGTAAAAGTAGGAGTGGCAATGAGGTCTGCAACTCTGACAATCCAAAAGCCAGTGTTAAGAAGGTTCGGTCAACTTGGTCACTGAGTCATAGTCCAGGGTCAGGTCAATGGTCGCTGCCAGAGAGAGAGAAAAGAAACACTCAGCGTGCACTCTAACCTAGATCAGAATGGTTACCACTTTATCTAATCTGGAAACCTCCCACTGTACCTCAAATTCTCCTCCAAACCTGAAAGAAGAATTAGTCGGGATCACCCGAGGAGTAAACCAACTCATCAGTGGGAATCGGGATCCAACTATCATCGCATGATAACGTGACGGAATCCACTCAAGTCACCACACTCCAGAAGGTATGCGCATGCCTGGCAAGTTTCAGTTCTTTTGAAACTCCCGATGTGTGTTTTTACCCCTAGGACTCAAGTGACCTTGACGGAGTCAACAAATCAAAGAGTCCTAGTCAAGTTCAACCCGTCATTATCTGGATTGCATTAAACCCACCCGTACGTGCCCTTGACGGAGTCAACAAGGCCGCACGACTGTCCTAACCAATCCCACTTATGCAACAAACAAGCACCACTTAGCTACCGTACACTACGCCTTGACGGAGTCAACAAACGCAGCACGAATACTAAATAATACTCATAAGAAATGACGGAGGGCTACGAATGGTTTTTGGCGAAAAACCTTTAACGTAAAGAACTTGATATCGTTGAAGGAACTGCATAGCCTTTTATAAAATATAGTGACGAAAACCTTTACTAAAGAGGTCACTCCCGGTGAAGGGATCTCGGCTCTTTCCCCGTAGAATGAGGTGCAGGATATTCCAAATGAATACCACGATGCAAAGCAAAAGTAATCGGCTATAGTGAAGTTATTGCCCTGACGCAAACTTCTGTCCAAGGGGTCACTCCCGGTGAAGGGATCTCGGCCCTTGCCTCGTCGACTGAGGAGCAGGATATTCCAAATGAATACCACGATGCAAAACAAAAGTGAACGTCCTTGCAATAACAGCTTTTTGAAAAATGTTCCAACAACATCAGATTAGGTTTGTTTATGTTGCATTGATCCGAATCAATGCAGTCCCATCAATTGATCACACCACAAAGAACGAAAATATACTGACGTACGTATATGCCATCCGCATTCGCCACTGGGTCCCGTCATCACCCGTTAGGTTAGCTAACTAACGGCAGGGCGGGGACTGGACTAGCGCGGATGTAAAACATATACAACGTCTACTAATATATATACCAATATATAGTATTTCGCTCAAGGCGTGAATAGAATGCAACAACACAGAAATGTAAAGCAACATAGAACAATACAGATATCTGGAAACCCCGGGTTTCACAGAGCCGCTGCTGAAACCCGACGTTCCCCTGGTCGTGTGGATAGCCTGTGCAATGAAATCCTAGACCCCTACGGGCGCGGCAAGTCACCCGCCAAAACCTGAAGCGAGGCAGCCCCTTTCAGCGCCGTGAATGGACCACCCAGCACTTCACGGAATCCGGTAACTTGGGCACCCCTCCTGGGTCAACCTGTACCCCCTACGAGTGCGGCGAATAGCCCGCCAATCCCAGAGTGAAGCCCCCTCCGTCCCAATGCCATGAGATGCGGGCTTGCTGCCCTCCAGAACCCGGCTATCCGTGCACCCCTCCGCGGGGTAATCCTAGTACAGAAAATAAAATATACATACACCGGGTACATCGACCGCAACCAGGTCGTGCCCCAAAAGAATAATACAAACAGGCAGTGACGGCAGTCCACATGTCGGACGCTCGCCCCGCAATATCAAATGTACATAATACATCAAAACTGTACTAGCATTGCAGCCAGGCTATCCCCCACGACCGATCCGCAACATCACAGCATAAACATAAAACATCAACGTGAAAGTCACGTTCGCAAATCCGTCTAACCGGGCTATAGCAGTTAGACCGGATTTACCGATCGAGTGACATTCACGGTCGCAGATATAATGTAAAAACTGTGAACTGGCATGTTTAAAATATCCGATCGAACAAATATATCTAAGTGGGCCCCAAAAACTACTGTAGCACTTACAGAAAAACTGGGCACAAATAAAATATCCCAAAAGCCCTATTTCCAACTGATAAGCTTACTGGGAAAATATGGTGCCACAATTCCCTATTTCCGCCGCGCAAGCGCGGCCAAACCAGGGGTTTGGCCGCGCTTCCGCGGTCGAAGTATGGAATGAGTGGATCGTATTTTCCCAGATTTCTTATAATTGCTTGTACATGCCTCTGAAACAACCTGAAAAATTTTAGGAGCTCATAAAATTTTAACAGAGAACACATGTGCACAAAATACGGTTTTTGGGGATTTTCGTTCGATCGAGCACTAAACATACTAGAGCAAGCTAGGTAGGTTAACGGCGTGGCTCTGATACCATGTTGCGCCACGGCAGCGCCCCGGCCTCTTTCTCGAGGCCAAAATGCGGAATAAAAATTTTTTCCTAACTCGGAAACCGGCGCTACCGCGGACAAAGAATACCCGGATCGAAACCATTAACCTATACTAGCTAACTAGAGATGGGGTGAGAAGTTATACCAAGCGATCCGTGTCCTTCGGTCTTCATCTCCACTCCGATCTCTTGCGGAATCTCCGTCACCTCCTCGCTCGTCGGAAAGGGGCACCACGTAGCCGGAATCTTTTACGGGCTCCCGCCTCTTGATCGAGGCAACTCGGGCGCGAAGTTGGCTAGCCGACGCGTCCAAGGCTTGCTATAGAATAGTGTAGAAGATTGTCTCTTTTGGGGTTCATGAAGTTGCCTTGATGTGGAGGAATGGAGAAGAGAAGGAGAGCAAGAAAATGAGCTATGAAGCTAATCCTTTTTGCAACCATGAAAAGTGAGATGAGCATTTTATTTTCAACCAAAATAAAAATCCTTTTTCCAAATGAAGTGGCCGGCCTCTTCATCTCAAGAATGAGATTGGAGAGAGAAAAACAAAGGCACCACAATTTGTATAGAATAAAAGAATGGAAAAACAAATAATGGAAATGGTCACTCTCATTTCTTTTCTTAATCCTTTCCACCATCCATCAAATGAAAAGCAAGTGATGAGATTAAAAAGGAATCTCATCATGAAATAACAATCATGATGCCACAAATATGCAAAGAAACCCCTCACAAAATGTTAATTGCAAACTTGCAATTAACACCCTCCACCAAGAAAGTCCGACCGAGAAGGAATGAAGGAAAACCGGTCGGAACGGAATGCAAACTGGCAACTTCAGAAAAACTGATCCCGTAATAAAATACGGGAAAACCCCACTGCTGCAAATACATGCCCGCATTTGTATTCCCACTGAACACAAATGCAAAGAGACAAAACTACACTATGAAATACTAGAATCCGGCTTAAGCCAAAGCCGGCTAGTAAAAACCGTCCGATCACGATCCGTGCAATACCGCACGTATCTGATCGAACCCTGCCATATCTCCATACGGCCTCTACAGCGTTTCGCCCGAAACTTGAGTAACTGAAACTGAGTGTGGTGGACTCTAAAGACTCGTCAATACCTTGGCTGTGGATTTAACCACTAGCACGTCAGAGGTATAAGCCAATACGTGACGGGCCACCAGGTATTGACCAAATGGGACGTCGATGAGGAAGCTCACCCCGACACCCAACTGAGCCTGTCAGTGACAATATCCGTACAGTCCGGTCCGTTCGTCTATGAGTATCGCATGGCGGGCCTAGGGGGTTGGTAAAAGTCAGACCCCCAAAAGCGGTACAAGTCGTGTCGGAGCGTAGCCCAGAACGCCCTGAGATACTACTGGAATACCTACCAGTAAATCTCCTGCCTCGGCCGAGGGCTTTGCGTAATGGCTCTCCTAGACACAGCGCGACCTCACCCCCAATACCGGGAGAGACGAACCCCTGCAGATCCGCTCACTGCCTCCATGTGGCTCGGGACTGTACCCAACTAAAACCTGTTTGCACGACTCCTTTGAGCCGTGGTAGGGTAGTAATCAAAGCACAGTGGGAACTCACACGAGACAAATGACGATCTCAAGTCGATGAACTAACCTGTACACATGTCACCAGGGAACTGCTATCTGACATCTGGTATAAGACCAACTAGCAGGTTCCCGGCGAGTCCTGTCCGGTGTACTCATAACCCAATGAGCACCTGTATACATCTTAGGTGAACCAACTGACACCAGTGGCTTATGAGACCGGCCACCGCCCCTCGTCGGGGTCTCGACTGTATACACTAGTCTACTAACGGAGTATCGATGCCCTGTCTCGAAACTCCTACGACTAGGGACCTTTTAAGGATGTGCTTATAGACCACCAGCTCCCACGTATATGATCGCCATCATACTGCTGGCAGTCAAGCAAGAATCCTAGGTGCTCTATCAACGTGTAATAGCGACATGTCAAGTCACCTAAAGCAGTACACGATGATAAAGATAAACCAGATAGCATACTATCATCTCGAGTAAGACTGTCCTACCGGGATAGGTCCTCCCTCAATCATTGCAATCACGTGCCTGTGATCCAATAATTGACTCTGAGGGCACTAACTCCAACAGTTTGGCGCCGGTGGAAATTCTAAAACTACCTCATCCTCATCCTCATTTGCGAAGCACCGGGAAAGGTCGTCCATATTCTCGTGCTCTTCTTCTTTTGATAGTGTTATCACGTGGCAGGTACGAGCTTATTTCCAAGCTCGATACTGATCTAGACTTTCCCTCACAGTGTAGGTTGCTCTTGGCTCATGCTTTCGTGGTGGGGCTATCCTCCAACTGTCGGATAGAGCAAACCTGCTTTGCTGATACTGGTCTTCGACCCAGTCTTTGAAGGTGAAGCAGTCTTTAAGAGGATGTCCTATTGCTCGGTGGTAGGAGCAATAAACCGGATGATGGATCTCGTTTATTTGCTCGAGGTGCCGAGACTCCGAGAGCGTCATCATTTGATACTTCATAATAAGGTTGAATATCTTCCTTGTCTTGTCTTGAGGGAAAGAGTATTCCCGACCCATCTTCTTCATAAAAGACGGATTCCAGCTGACTTTTTCTCCATCGCGTGGCTTCTTGGATCCACTTCGCTGTTTTTGAATGTTATTCCTTTTCTTCACCTTGCTGCTGCTTCTGCGTCAGACTTTTTTCTTACCACGAGAGTGCACAGCAGGCTGAGGATGAAGGGCATTGTAGTCTTCTTTTTCCGTGGACTGCTGAATGAGACGTTGCATCCCGTCTTTCTCGTAAATGGCCATTTCACGACTGTGGTCATCCCGAACCTTTTGACCCACTTCCCTTATTAGCTTGTTAATCTGTTCTTCGAATGATGGACTTGGTATTCGTACGACGGGATTTCGCTCTGTTTCAATATCAGCGTTATCTGGAAGAGCGTTCCCTTCTCCACCGGAGTCATTTATAACATGGCAGCCATGGAATCACTCCCATTTTTGGGACCAAACGTATCCAAGCCCAGTCGTCTCTATCCTCCCGTTGGGCATCTTTCGTTGGGTCCCGGGAACGTCCCAAATCTTTTTGTAGAATTGGGCTTGTCGAGCGGTTTGTTTGAAGGGTACACTTTGGTATTTTAATAGTCTTTAATATCTGGGCAGGCGGATCGGCTGAAACCTATCAAGCGTAAAATCGGCACCATACCAGACTTCTTTTTCCACTTTAGTCTCCGTAGATTGGTAGAAGAGGATCGCCTTTTCACCTCTTCGCCTAGGAGGAACGTAGAACGTCTACAGCTCTTGCACGCCGTATGTATCGAGCGCATCAAGTTCTCTGTAATGTCGCTGCAGAACCATGGTAATTTGTAAACTCTGATCAGTTTTAGCGAAGGTCTGCATTGACAGGCGGACGGAGAACACTACATTGGCATCGTCCTCAGAGTCACTGCCAAAGACCAAAATAAGAGTAGATGGTCCTGGCCTGCTGCCTTGAGGTTGCCCCGAGAGGACTATCTCTTCGTCCTCCTCGGTGTCGCTCCCAAAGATCGGGATAGTGACGACGGCTTTTTGTTTATTCTCCGGTTTACGACATCTTTCTGTGTCTTCGAAGTCTGGCAGGAAGTACTTGGCATCTTCATATTTGAAGACTTCATTTACGGAGAATGGATTTAGTTTCCCGGCACGGTGTACTCGAGATCGTCTTTGAAGTACTTCATACACTGATGTTGTGTAGAAGGGATGATGTTGTACTCGTGTAACCAAAGCCGGCCAAGCAGAACGTTATAGCATGTATTGGCGTCAATGACATAAAATTTGATGTCAGTGACGAGCATCCCAAAGCGTAATGTCAATATTACGGACCCAAGTGTCCATGATGACTGCGAATCGAACCCAGAGATGGTAATTTTTTCCCGAGCCGAGTGCTGAATGTTCATGCAGATCTCCTTCACTATCTTCACGTTGAGAAGGTTGACAGAGGACCCATTGTTGACCAGGATCTTGCCTATCTTAATGTCGTGGCAGTACCCGCTGACATATAGAGGACGATTGTGCTCGCACGTTCCGAGGAGGAGATCTTCATCACCGAATGTGATGTTAGCTTATAAATCTCTGTCAGCTCGTCCTTCATCTTTTCTTCCACAAAGAAAGCTTGGAACTGATCAGGCTCTTGCAGTGCCTTGATTAGAGAATCTCGTACCTCTTTGGACAGGAAGAGAGCATCCAATATGCTTAGTTGTGAGGGTATCTTCCTCAGGTGTGCTAGGACATTGTAATCCACCTTGATTTTCTTAGGCGGGTCCTTGGACGCAAGCTCTTTGACGACTCCATCATCGAGGGAAATTTCCTCAGGGAATTTTTTCTTCCCCTTGTCTCTTTTGCCCGAACCTTTGTTTGAGGGTCCGAGTTCTTTTCAGGCAACGTACGGTTACGCAGCTGGATGTTCTCACAGTTTTTCTTTTCCCGTTCTTTCCTAGAGGCAGGTTCTTTGAAGAGAGGGCCGAGGTTTATTTCTTCCTTAGAATCGCTCCCGAATGTGAGAACTTGAGATTTCTCTTTCGTCACACTGGTATCAGTCATATGGAAGTTGCCAGTCGTTCCTTCTTGCTCGTCTGTCGTGCTTCTTTGTTGTCGACGGGCTTCGCGCTTCATCCGTGTTCATCGCCGAAAGACGCGACCGGGACGTTGGAACGTCTGGCCTGAATTTTGGAGGGCAGATACTATTTGGTTTTATCTTTCTACCTCTCCGAAGATGCCAAGTTGATTTATGGCACCATGTATCGGAGGTTTGGACAGATGTGGCCGTTGTAGCAGACTTCGTCAGATTCTCCCTCGTTTGCGAGGGGTTTTAGATTGTGGGGACGCTCTTCCCTGCAGGCGCAACCCCCTGCAGTTAATTACGTTACCGCATAGCGATAACCACTTTCTCCTTCTCCAGATGTTCACTTCGTGTCATGTATGTTTGTTTTGTTTTAGGTTGCCCGAGGATTGTATACAGAAACTAATTTATGTTGTCACCCGTAAGGCGTCGATTAGTCCAAATCCGTATTTTCTTAGATTTGGGTTTGGTTGATTTAAGGATCGTTAACCTCGTTTGAGATTAATATCAACTAAATGTTTGTTAAGGATACGTTAGTCTAATTTTAGACTAAGATTTACTTAACGAGGTTTTAGGATCATTTAGATCCAACGAAAAAGTATTTGGGCCCTATCAATTTAGTTTAGGGACGTTGCGGTCCGTCATTAGTTTAGGAACGTTACGGTCCATTGGGTTTAAGGACATCATAGTCTATGGAGTTTAAGGACATCATAGTCCGTAGTTTAAAGACATCATAGTCTATAGAGTTTAGTTTAGGGACATTGCGGTCCATTGGGTTTAAGGAAATCATAGTCCATGGAGTTTAAGGACATCATAGTCCATCATTAGTTTAAGGATATTGCGGTCCATTTAGTTTAAGGACGTCATGGTCCATGGAGTTTAAGAACATCAAAGTCCATCATTAGTTTAAGGACATTGCGGTCCATTGGGTTTAAGGACATCATAGTCCATGGAGTTTAAGGACATCATAGTCCGTAGTTTAAAGACATCATAGTCTATAGAGTTTAGTTTAAGGACGTTGTGGTCCATTGGGTTTAAGGACATCATAGTCCATAGTTTAAAGACATCATAGTCTATAGAGTTTAGTTTAGGGACGTTACAGTCCATTGGGTTTATTGATTATCGGGACCCGCCACCTCTCTGAAGACGTTGAAGAATTATAACGACATGTATCAGAGGAGTGAAGGGATGTACCCTTGAACCAATGAATTTTCATCAGGGACTTGGTAGTCTTGTTTGGCACTAAGGCCAATTTAGAAGAAGACCTATGTGTTCGGTCGATTTGGGGTTTAGCCAACCTTGGGCTTAGCCCACTTGATTACTTATTTGGGCTTGATCCCATTTTTGTTCAACAATGCTGAGCATTGATATGAGCTTTGATGCTCACCCTTTTCCTTTTGTTTTTTATTGAGTGTTAAACACTCTTTATGGCGCCGGGCTCTATTTACAGAGCGCTCTTTATTTTATCAGCGCCCATGTAAGGGGCACGTGGAGCGCTTGGCGCTGAGCGCCAACCACTGAGTGCTAAGCACTCTTTATTTCATTAGCGCCCACGTGAGGGGCATGTGGAGCGCTTGGCACCGAGCACCAACCAGTGAGTGCTAAACACTCTTTATTTCATTAGCGTCCACGTGAGGGGCACATGGAGCGCTTGGCACTGAGCGCCAACCACTGAGTGCTAAGAACTCTTTATTTTATTAGGGCCCACATGAGGGGCACGTGGAGTGCTCGGCGCTGTTTTCTTCTTTGTGCATTTTTCTGAAGAGTTCAATTCTCTGTTCTTCCTTGGATCTTCGATCCCTAAGAACAAATTCATCCCTTCGAGAATTAAATTCTCATTTGTGGGAGACTTGTCTCATGGATCTCAGATCTAGAGAAAGAACTATGTTCTTTTATAAGGGTTAAACCCTCAGGTATGCCGATGAGATATTATGATCTCTATTTACCTTGAAAAAGGTTCTTCTTCTTTCTTCTCTCTTCAAGCTCTTTTGCTTGCTCTTCTTTTTCGAACTTAAAGTTTATAGGGGGGTTCCTCTCTGTGTAAGACTTCAAGTCTTGGGTCCTTTATATAGGGAAGGATGATTTGTTGATTCAGTTGAGGAAATCTTTCATTGAGAGGTTTCTTAATTGATTTGGGGATTTTATCTACCGTTGGATCTTTGATTCAAGGACTTCTGTTTTACAGAAGACATTTTTTTTTGTTTTTAACAAGATTGGGAAAATATTTTCCCATACAGAACTTATTCTGTATCTTGGATTTTTAATCACCATTGGATCTTTGATCCGACGGTGCTCTGATTTACGGAGCACAATCTTTCTTGTTTGGAAAGATTTTAGGAGTATTTCCTCAATAGAATTTAATTCTGTAATTTGATGATTTATCATCTTCGTTGGATCTTTGATCCAAGGGTGGAGAACTTTTAGTTCTGGCGCTGGTGCTCTCATGCTTTGCACGTGAGGTGCTGCCTCAGAGTTTTTAACTCTGAGCACTGGCGCTTTCGTGCTTTGCACATGAGGCGCTGCCTCAGAGTTTTTAACTCTGGGTGCTGGCGCTCTCGTGCTTTGCACGTGAGGCGCTGCCTCAGTTCAAATTTTGAACAGAGCCTTGCTCTCTTATTGAAGGGAAACAAATGCCCCCTACCGTTGCACTCACGTGGCTCACACGTGAGTGCAGCGGTGGTAGATTTTCCACCGTTGGATCTCCTTGGAAGTTGGATCATCTTCCGGCGCCTATAAATAGGGCCTTTGGCCCTTGAGATGACTTCTGTTCATCTTCTTGCTTTCTTGTTTCTGAGAATTTAATTCTCCCTTCAGAACTTAGATCTCTGCCCAAGGAAATTTCTTTTAGAGTGAGAACTCTGTCCAAATTTGGTAAGGATTGAACCTATCAACAGAGCTTTGCTCTTCTCAGATCATAGATCTTAAAATGAATTTTTAGGGTTACTTAACCCATTAATTAGAACATTGTTCATCTTTATGAAGAACTCTTAGAGTTCGTTTTGTAGATCTAAAAGATCTTGGAGTTTTTACTCTGTAAAAAGCTTTGCTTTTTAAGGGTTCTGATAGGTTACTCTGTAGTTTTCAAAAATGGATTTTTAGGGTTACTTAACCCATTAGTTAGAACATTGTTCATCTTTATAAAGAACTCTTTAGAGTTCATTTTGTAGATCTTAAAGATCTCAGAGTTTTTACTCTGTAAAAAGCTTTGCCCCCCCTTTTTTTAGGGTTCTGATGGGTTACTCCATCGTTTTCACAGAGCATGACTCTTAGACATTTTGGGGAATTTTTATTCCCTTCATGATTAAATTTGACAGATGTCATTTCTATTTGCAGAGCACTGCTCTCGAAGGAGTTTAACTCCTTGGCCTAATGAGTTTCTCATTAAATGAGAATCCTTTTAGGATTCCATCCTTAATGAGTGACTGTCTCATCAATGATGAGCCGTCACTTTGATATTGTGGGTCCCCCTTGGACCCTTTCTCCTGCATTGCAGTGTGGTACAATTTTAAAGTACCATGGCTTTCGATTCTTCCTTCCTTTTTGTTCGTTCAGAGAGCGCCTTCGCTGACGCGCCCGTGGATCGGGAAGTCTTCGTGCTCATTAAAGATCACGACTCGGAGCAGAAATCTCTTCATCTATAGGGGTCGTGGTACAATTAGATTATCCAGGGTCGGCGTAGTTTCTCTTGTGCGGTGTCTTTAGAGCCAATTTCCACCATTAATTATGCTGACTCACCCTAGGCAAATTACGTGGTGGAGGAGGTTAAGTGGATTACGGACGGACGCCTCCAGCCCTCGATGGGCTCGATACCTGTACAGCCGCCGATAGCTTTAGATATTCTGGGGCGGCGCATATGTCAAGGCAAGTCACGCCCTTGGGGACGGGCATACATGATAGGCTTGACTCCTCGCCATTCAGCCGGATACTTGCAGTGGGCTCGGTATATCTTGTCGGCCAAAAAGTCACTGCTGCTGAAGCTCGGATTGTACCCTGCTATCTATGCGTCTCTTTTCTAGTATCCCGCGCCTCACGTATGGTGGGTCAAGACTTTCTTGGAATAGTGGAACATCCCGACTAACACCTTTCTTTTATCAGACCGGGAGGTTTCGATTTCCTTGGAGGAATTTGCAGAAATTTCGGGCCTACCCGTCAGAGGGGAACATTACGAGGAAATATTTCCCCCTGACGAATACATCTTCGCCACCAAATCAGTGGTGATGGGTCTTACTCCGGAGAATGCTATTGAACATCGATTCCCGAGTCTAATCAAGGTGTTAAACATTTATGAGAGTCTGTTTCTCGAGTCCGGAAGGCACGGAGTCAGCTTCGCGGATTTCATCGCCCGCTTTCTTCGCCCGGAAGCTTTGTCAAAACAAACCATGAAATTCGCCAAGCTTAACGATCCTTTTGGATTTGGCTTGGATAACCAGCTGACGGCGGAAGCAGATCAAAAGAATTTCTTCCTCCCAGACAGCCCGGTCATCCCCTTTGCAGAGCTCGCAGCTTCAGACATTGACGAAGAGACGTTCTTTTTGGGGTTCCTTGGCCTATGGTTAAGCTGGTTTGTGCTGTTAGTTATATGTATTCCCTAGAGGCCATTATTGTACATACGATGTATATTGTAGTGGATGCTTGGACATATATAGGGATGACTTTCTTGCTCGACATGATAGTACGATATCAGGTTGCTCTTTATCTTAACATGTACTCTGATTGTCTCTATGTTACATGTTGATAAAACCCTTAGGATGAGTACTTGACTGCCAGGACTATGATGCAGATCATACTAGTGGGGACAGTGTAGTCGCTAAGTACATCCTTCAAATGTTCCTAGTCGAAAGTGTATCGAGACAGGGCATCGATATACCAGAGTAGACTAGCGTATAGCTTCTCAACCCATGTAGATGGGCAATGGATGATCCCATATCTATTGGTGTTTGACATCAGAGAAAGTATACGGGTGCTCAGTGGAGACTGGGTACACTGAACGGACTCGCCAAGAACTCTTAGATGGTATAGTACCTATCGTCAGATAGCAGTTCTCTGGTGATACTGGTACAGGTTAGTCTGTAGATCCGAGATCGTCATAGAGTCTTGTGTGATTCCCACTGTGCTTTGATTTCCACCTTACCACGTTCAAGAGAATGTGCAAAACGGTGGATTTTGCGTACAGTCCCGAATCACATGGAAGCAATGAGTGATAGGAGGGGTTTCGTCTCTCCCGGTATTGGGAGTTGATGTTGCGCTATGCTCGATTGGCCATAACTGGAAATCCCTGGCCAGGGTTACTGAGATTTACTGGTAAGTGTTATCAGTAGTTTCTCGAACCGTTATGGACCTCACATCGGCACGACTTATCGGTTATTGGGGTCTGACGTATACCACCCCTAGACTGGATATGCAACATATCAGACGAAGAGACCGGACTGTACGGGAGTATTAATGATTGGATTCACAGGAGGTGTACAGGCTTGCTTGTTGATCTTCTGCTTGCTTAATACCTGAGTGGCTGTTACATTTAGCTGACCGCTTGCAGCTTGTGGGTGTTTGATATGATCATCACCTACTGCCAGCGTATTGATGAGTCTTTAGAGTCCTACACAGAGGTTTCCTGGCTCAGGCAAAACGGAGTAGGAGCACATATGTGATATGTGCGGGATCGAGATTGATGCGCGTATGTGATACCGTATTCTATTCTCGCGATATGTGATATCGGCCGGTTATATGTGATATAGCCGGCTTATCGGATCAAGTGTTGATTCGATAGAATGATATATATATATATATATATATATATATATATATATGCTCACTTAAGTATTTATTATTCTCACTCATGATACATTTAACATATATGTGATATATGTTTATTGTATTGTTTTCTATTGTTACATAAATATATTATATATATGATATATAATATTGTGACATGTTTGGTTACACATGCAACATGTATGTATGAGACTCATACCATATTAGGGTTTATATTAGGGTTTCATTTATCATTAAGTAATCACAAATTAGTGGACTTAATTAAAGCTAGAAGCTTGGAGAAGCTTTTGGATAAGCTTTGACTCAGTCCACGCTTTTGTTTCTACTTAAGATATTTTGTGACCTAACCATTAACCCTTGACCATGGTTAACTCTCTACATGAGTTAGGGTTTGTGATATTCTCACCCCCCATGGTTGCATATATATCCAAATGAGAAGAGATATTTTCATCACTTAATCATTATTTTCTTCATCTTCTTCTTGCTCATGAGTTGAGCTCACTAGCCATTGATCAAGTGATGATATATTGTGAGAAATAAGAGCAAAATTCCTACTTCATCATTCTCTTCTATACTAGCCATATAGATTAGTGTGTTACCTTCACTAATACCTCATTAGTGAAGTGAAAGCTTGGGTTTGTGATTCCTCAAGGTAGATCATCTTAGATTAGTGAAGACATCAAGCTAGCATATTTCATTCACCTCATGGAGCCTCTATAGAGTCCGGGAGCTTGATGATCGCAGCGAAAGGATTTCAACTCGGAGCTTATGAAGTGAAGGAACGGACTACAAAAGTTGTAATCCCAAACTTTTAGATGTTAAGTTGTTAACATATAGTTTTGTTTGATTCTCTAGTTAAAGATCTAGGGTTAGGGTTATCTAGAATGGCAAAAATTTAAACTTGGCATGGATGATGCCTCCCGAAACCTTGCTGCCATTGTAGGTAACCCAATATGTGCTCCCAATGCACCCTCGCTACATGAGGCCATCCGTCTT
The DNA here is from genome assembly GCA_030015575.1 of Agapanthus africanus. Classification (NCBI taxonomy): domain Eukaryota; kingdom Viridiplantae; phylum Streptophyta; class Magnoliopsida; order Asparagales; family Amaryllidaceae; genus Agapanthus; species Agapanthus africanus. The sequence goes on from CM057343.1 coordinate 475,027,198, forward strand.
CTATCCGGCTCACCGAATGGTTTCCAGGACATGAGTGGCCGTCAGAATTGCTGGGCTGGCTCACCTGTATCATGGCCTCAGCTTAGCGGCAGACACCACTCAACCGAGGGTACAGCTTGTAAATCTCCCGCTGTACTATTTCACGTCGTGGATCTGGCTGCATTTGCTCGGCACTTTCGGAGTCCATAAACGGCCCCATTTCTACGACAGTTATAATTTCCCTTGGGTCATGTTCCTAGTTGACGCTTCTGCTTTAAATCCGTCACAGCGAGAGGCTCGGGGTCTGGTCCTTCACCCGCGTATGGTCGGGGATGGCATGACCTTCGTCGATAAGGACTTAACTATCGGCAAGGAATCCACTAAAACGGTGCAGCCGCTGCGCGATACCTTCAAAGACGGAGCTCCTACATTGAAGGCTCAGGAGATTCTGCATTCGTATTCAATCATGCCGGGCTTTTTAGTGTTCAGGCAGAACGACTCGGCGTTGTTCATGAGGTACAACCCGCACCGTTTTGCTCAACAGTCGAGCTAAGATCAGGGTGTCCCGCTAGAGGCCTTTTTAGCTGAGCCGGTTGCTACAGAAGAGGGTATCCGTAGCACGCTGCACCATTTCATGTGGCTAAACACCGGGTCCAACTTTTTTATCAGTGAGTCGAGCTGCGTTCCGAAAGCCTCGAACGCATACATGGCGTGGTACCAGCATTCGACGGGTGCTGTTATTAGAGAAGAAAAGCGGTTATTGCTCGATTGCAAGGGTGCAGCCCCTGCTGGTAATCCAGCTGTCCCCTTAAAGCGGCGGACCATTGTTCGTCCTTCCTTAAGAGAAGCTGCTGCGGTTGCGGCCTTGCGCGCTTTCCCTGAGAAGCCCCCACCTCATGTTCTTGTAGAAATGGTAGCTGCAACATCCCCGGAGTCTGGAGTGGGTACGGAGATCGGGACTCGTCGCCCAAAAATGCCCATCAAGCGCAAGCCCGTGTCATCGGCCGCCGGCGTTCGCTCACAGAAAAAGAAGAAGTCGCTCTTTTCTACTGACGTTGTACTCGGCCAGGAGCCCCATGCTCCCTACAGCGAAGGTTTGTGTGAGTATGGCACCAATGAGGGTTTATTCGTTGCGCCTGCAGATGATACTGATCTCCAGGCTGCCCTTGTGGCTTCCGAGCAACTAGCTCGCGATGAAGCGGCACTGATCACTATCGCGAAGTCAGATATACTTCAGTTACATTCTTCCACGGTTATCTTCTTTTATTATGCTTCTACTGACGCTTTCTTCTTCAACAGGTATCTCTGCCGAAGAGGCTCTCGCGGCTTCCCTCAAAACATTTGAAGAGGAAGAGAGGCTCCACGCTTCTTTGTGCCTTGGTAAAATTCCGTTCACTATGCCTTTGTCCCTTTCTTTATTCGTGCTCTGACCCTTTCTTTCATCTTATTGCAGGGACTACCTTGACTCAGGTTATTCCGAGTGCGGTACCGATCCTAAGCGGTGGTGCAGCGACACTTCCAGAGCCAGCTATTGTTGCCCCAGCTCCCCCAACATTACCACAGGAGTCCTTGCTAAAGCAGCCGATGACAGACGCTGTAACGGCTCAAGAGGCAGAGCTTGGTTCGGACGATGACGTCCTTTTGTCAGAGGTCTTGAGGAGATCATTTCTCACTGCTCAGACTGAAAAGAAGCGTAGGAAGCGTGCGGCGAGGGAACGCGATGCCAGTTTGGCAGTGGGTGCAGGATCAAGCATCATTCCGCTTCCTGATACTCCTTTGGCGGATGTTCCCTCTGCGTTGTCTACCGCCCGTAGATAGGTCACGCGTGCAGCTCGGGAAGAAACCGAAAAGCTGCCCCAAGGTAACGTAACACTGAGTATTTTATTAGAACTTGATCTTTGAATTTTGACACATGCATTTTCTTTTAGGGCTGAGTCTTGGAGATGGGATGACGGGTGAAAGCCTGACGGTTACCGTGCCTGAAGTTGCTATCCACTCTCTGGAGTCCGAGACTATCCAGACCGCTGCTCTTTCCCCATGTGGCTCCCTGGTATTGGCAGGCGTCACAAGCGTCACGATGGCCCTTGTCGAATCAGGGGATGAACCACCGGCGCAGAAACTATTCCACTGAAGGAGAGCGAAGAAGCCACTACGCCTGGTGATGCTTCCGTCGTGGTTTTTGCTGATGACCCATCAGGTAAATCTTGAGTCACTGTTCTCTTTTTATTTCTCAATCCCGTTCAGCTTCTTCTGACGATATTTTGTTTGTAGGTGCAATGAACGCTGAGATTGTTCTATCTGAAGCACCCCCGGTCGCCGCCATGACGGTCGTTGCTCCCTCGCCTTCTCCTATGTCTTCCGAAATGCTGGAAGGTATAGGTTTGTGATTTATTTAGTTTAACTGTAGACACCATCTTCCTTGTATTAATAGTATATTGTCGTAACTCTGTAGGAGTCCTTTTCGACCATCTATACCAGGTGTTCAACCCGCATTTCTCCTTCCAGTCGGAAGTCATTCCGCCTCCTGGTACTGGTTAGTATATCTTTCAGCTATTGTCTCCTTCTTTCTTTTATAAATAGCCGTATTGCTGCTAAGTCTTCTTTATATTGATTGCAGTGTCACAGATCGAAGGAGGAGACGAGAGAATAGCCACGCCTCCGGTACTCCCAATTTTTCCACCTGCCACAGCCGATATAGTAGACTCCATCGCTCGTGTATATTCTTTACCTCCTGAGTCGACATCTAACCATAATTTGTTTTGCAGCAATCGCACCAGCTCTAGCTCCCTTTGAGTCTCGCATCCCAATGCCGGGAGGGCCCTTTGCTAGATGCCCATCTTCCAGGGGCGCTGCGACTAGCCTGCGAATATTGAGCGAATTCCTCGAGGATTTTGACGCCGAGGCTCTCGCATTTGCTGCAGATTTTTCTGCTGAGGTTAATCCTATGCTGGCGACGCTCGTGAACTTCTATGACGAAGGTGTCATCGAGTCTTGGGTTAATTACTACAGAAAGATCAAGGCCTGCCTTTATGAGATTGAGCTCAAGCGTCCCGCTCTTGAAGTATCAGCTTTGAACTCCAAGCGGGCTGCGTGGGTCGAGAGTAGTGTTCTTTTCATCCGCCATTTTGAACAAGAGGCGACCCTGAGGCGAAAGGAACATGAAGTAGTTTTAAGTGAATCTGCCAGGTTGCGCGCCCAGGTTGAAGCGAATGCTGCGCAGTTGAAAGCTGTCTTTAATAATCTCCAACGATGCATTTCGGATGGGTTGACGCTGAGATGGGCGCTTGACTCTGCGGAGCGGGCCGTGCAGGACTGCGAAGCTGTCATGCTGGGTACCGATGAAAAGCTTTTGTCTTGTTTGTAGCAGCGGGCCCGAGTCGAAGCGGAGCTGGCCGCGGCAGCCGATTGCGAGAAAGGATTGAGAGGAGTGCGCGAGCAGCTGGCTGATTTGTTGAAAACGCCTCCTCAATAACCGTCTTTGTATCCCCCCTTTTTTATTGTAAACTTATGGTCTATGAATAACATGTATTCATTTTAATTCTTTTATGACATGTATCTTGTATTCATTTTGAATTCATGAATAAAAGACATATTTTTTATCTCCTACTATCGCTTTCTTTTCTCTACTGTGTTGTTGGCATGTTACTCTAGCATGTGTGGCCTGTAGATGATAGATAACAGTGCAGGGTTGCCTAGCACGGTAGCAAGGTTTCGGGAGGTATCATCCATGCCATTTTAAAAAAATTACCGTATTAGCTAACCCTAAATCTAGAAGCGTTACTAGAAAATCCGACGAATAAACATGTAAACTACTTTACATACAAAGTGAATGTGGAATACAACCTTTGTAGACCGGTCCTTCACTTCAATAGCTCCGTATAGTAGTCCCTTCGCTGCGATCATGAACTCCCGGACTCTAGAGAGGCTCCCATGAAGAAATGAACAAGCTCGCATCGAAGTCTTCGAGGCCGAAGATGATCTACGTCGAAGAGACACTAACCCAAGCTACCCCTTCACTAATTGTGGAATTAGTGAAGCAAACACCCTATACTAAATGGCTAGTAGTAGAGGATGATGTAGTAGGAATTTTTCTCATTTTAGATTTATTTTTCTCACACTAATTCTTCACTTAGAAAAAACCTAGTGAGCTTTTTCTTTGATGAAGAAGAAGAAGAATGAACTCATGAGAGAGTGAATGGCAATCATGGGTGAGTTAGTGTCATATACTAACCCATGTAGAGACTAAACTAAGGCTAATGATAATAGGTTAGGTTAACAAATATCTAAGTAAAAACAAATTAGTGGACTTGGTCAATGGTTCCAAAAGCTTCTCCAAGCTTCAACCGTTTGTCCAAGTTCCACATAATTTGTAGTTTACTTTGATAAATAAAACCCTAGAATTATCTTTAGCATGGTATAAGTCTCATACACCCAAGTTGTATGTGGCATCAAGCATGACACAAAACTTTTTACACTAATATATATCACATATATACAATGTGCACAAATCTAGTGAGAAAAGAAATCTTAAGTGAGCTAATACTAATTAATGTAAATTAATATATCAAATATATAATTATACATTAGATTATCAAATCAACTCTTGATTTAATAATCCGGCTATATCACATATAACCGATTAATATCATATGTAACAACTTATCGAATCAACACTTGATCCGATAACCCGGCTATATCACATAAAACCGACCGATGTCACAAATCGCGAGACTAAAATACGGTATCACATATCGTATTAATCTCGGTCCCGCACATATCACAAATGTGCTCCTACTCCATTTCGCTTGAGCCAGGAAACCTCTGTGTATGACTCTAAGACTCGTCAATACGCCGGCAGTAGGTGATGATCATATCAAACACCCACAAGCCGCAAGCGGTCTGCTAAACGTAACGGCCACCCGGGTATTAAGCGATCAGAAGATCAACAAGCAAGACTGCCCGTACTCCTGCGAATCCAATCAGTAACACTACCGTACAGTCCGATCTCTTCGTCTGATATGTCACATATCACAGCCTGGGGGTGGTATAACGTCAGACCCCAATCATGCCGATGCAAGGTCCATAATGGTTCGAGAAACTACTGGTAACACTTACAAGTAAATCTCAACAACCTTGGTCAGGGATTTCCTGTTATGGCCAATCGAGCATAGCGCAACATCAACTCACAATACTGGGAGAGACGAAACCCCTCCTATCGCTCATTGCCTCCATATGACTCGGGACTGTACCCAAAAACCACCTTTTTGCACGATCTCTTGACCATGGTATGGTGGAAATCAAAGCACAGTGGGAATCACATAAGACTCTATGACGATCTTGGGTCTACAGACTAACCTGTACCAGTGTCACCAGAGAACTGCTATCCGACGATAGCTATAATACCAACTAGGAGTTCTCGGCGAGTCTGTCCAGTGTACCCAGTCTCTACTGAGCACCCGTATACCTTCTCTGATGTCAAACACCAATGGATATGGGATCATCCATCGCCCATCATATGGGTCAAGAAGCGTATACGCTAGTCTACTCTGGAGTATCGATGGCCTATCTGGATACTCCAACGACTAGGAACAATCTAAGGATGTACTTACCGACTACCTCTGCCCCACTAGTATGATCTGCATCATAATCCTGGTAGTCAAGTACTCATCCTAAGGGCTTTATCAATATGTAATAGAGAGACAATAAGTGTACATGTTAAGATAAAGTGCAACCAAATAGCATACTATCATGTCGAGCAAGAAAGTCATCCCTATATATGTCCAAGCATCCACTACAATATACATCGCATGTACAGTAATGGCCTCTAGGGCATACGTATAACTAACAAACAATTCATCTTGAACTCTTTGTAGGGTAGCGATGACTTAGGAAACAGGTTCAGGTCTGCTGCCCAAGACTTTTCAACTTTATGAGCCGTGAGGGTCTCATAAAGACTTTTCTCCCTATGAGTCGAGAGGATCCCGTAGGTGTATTTTCTCCTTAGGAATTGTGAGGATTCCTAAGTGCGTTTTCTCTTGAGAGTCGTAAAGATCTCACAAGATAATTTTCTCCCTTACAAGTCGAGAGGACTCGTAAGTGGTTGGTGAGTTGACCTGTTTCTGAGTCAAAGCATTGCTCCGACGGGGAGGTCGTTGGCTGACTTGTTTCCAGGTCGGAGCGTTGTTCCGAAAAGGAGGTAATTGGCTGACTTGTTTCCGAGACGGAGGTCATTGGCTGACTTGTTTCCGAGACGGAGGTCGTTTGCTGACTTGTTTCCGAAATGGAGGTCGTTGGCTGACTTGTTTCCGAGACGGAGGTCGTTGGCTGACTTGTTTCAGAGACGGAGGTCGTTGGCTGACTTGTTTCTGAGACGGAGGTCATTGTCTGACTTGTTTCCGAGACGGAGGTCATTGGCTGACTTGTTTCCGAGTCGAAGCATTGCTCCGACGGGAAGGTCATTGGGTGACTCTAGGTTGTCTGTGAACCATAGAGTCTTGGAACTGGGGACTTTGTCATGGCTCCGATTGGTGATGTCGCTCCATATCCTGTTGGAATGAGGAGGAATGTTGTTGTTGGTCTCTAGGCTGTAGATGTGGCCGTCGAGATTTGGAACTAGGGACTTTGCCATGGCTCCGCTTCGTTGCGACCCTGAGGTCGGTTGTTGACGTTACGTCTGCATCCTGCTGGAGTTAAGAAGGAACGCCGTGTTGATCTTCCGGGATGCAGATGTTGCCGTCGAGATCTGGAACTAGGGACTTTGCCATGGCTCCGTTTCGTTGTGACCCTGAGGTCGGTTGTTGACGTTACGTCTGCATTCGATTGGAGAGAGAAGAAATATCGTGGTGATCTTTATGCTGTAGATGTTGTCGTTGAGACCTGGCTTCCCTTTGACAGAGTCTGGTGGGGAAATGCGGTTCCCTTTTCGTTTATGCCCATGGATTGTATACATGGGTCAGTATGGACTCACTTGTAGGGCAAAAGTTTCATCTTTTCTCTTTTTTTGTTTTTCTTTCCGTGATGCTCTATCATTTCAGCTTTTTATATCGCGAAAGTCGTGATTACCCAATCATTTCGGCTAATTTTCGTGGTGCCCAATCATTTCGGCTATTTTTCTTTTCCTTTACTTGCTGATTTTTATTGCGAGTTGCCCTATCATTTCAGCTATTTTTATATGCATATATTTTACTTGCTGCTCTTTGTTGCAAGTTACCCAATCATTTTGGCTATTTCTCTTTTTTACTCGCTGCTTTTTATTGGGAGTATGGAACTTGAGATCTGATACCAATCTTAGCATCAGCATCGCTGCGACTGGAATGTGCCCAGGAGCGAATCATCATTTGCCGTGAAAGGTCTTATAATTTGATACCGATTTAGGCGTCAGCATCGCTACAACTGGGACATTTCCAGGAAGCGAATCATCATTTGCCTTCATCGCTATCGAACAAAGGTGGCTTAGTAAACATGGTTAAGATCCTGTCTACTAAGACTTTTGACTTCATGAGTCGTAAGGGTCTCACAAAGGTGTTTCTCCCTATGAGTCGTGAGGATCTCGTAAGTGCATTTTCTCCTTAAAAATCGTGAGGATTCCTAAGTGATATTTTCTCTTGTAAGTCGTAAGGATCTCACAAGAGAAATTTTCTCCTTGCAGATCGAAAGGACCTACAAGTGTTGTTCATCAAATGGGGGAATTTCGCACCATCGGTGGGGTTAGGCGTTTATTTGTGCCCGTGAATTGTATACAAGGGTCAATATTGACCGCCTGTAGGGCAGTTTGGGGGATATGAAGGCTTAAGAACAGGTTTAGATCCCTGTACCTTAAGGCTTTTCAAATCCTATGAGCCATGAGGGTCTCATAGGGGAATTCTCCTTACGGGTCGTGGGGATCTCACAAGTGCATTTTCTCCATAGGAATCGTAGGGATTCCTATATGTGTTGCTCCTTCGTGAGTCATAAGGATCTCACTCAGGTATTTTCTCCTCATAAGGTCGAGAGGAACTTGTGAGTGCTCATGACCGTTTTTTTACGAGATTGCGCCCTTTCGGTTTTTCACAAACTCGCCAGCAGTCCTGCTGTTTTTACTCATGGCGCCCTTTCAGGTTTTCATCCGTGCCCATTCTGCTTGTGGACGTACCTTTTTTTTTGCCGCGTTAGCCTAAGGATGCTGCGGTTCATAGTAGTTTTAAGGATGTTTCGTTCCGTAGCTAGTTTTAGGACATTGCGATCCATTGTTAGTTTTAAGGACATTTCAGTCCGCCGCTAGTTTAAAGACATTACGGTCCCTCGTTAGTTTAGGGACGTTTCGGTCCGTTGTTAGTTTAGGGACATTTCAATCCGATGTTAGTTTAAGGACATCTCGCTCCAATGTTAGTTTAAGGACATCTCGGTCCATTGAGATTTTGGGGCGAGATTTCGCCGGATACTACTTATAGAGTTTGGACTCGGGAAGATAGCGAGCGGACAAAGGCGTCGTCATTTATCATTGACCTGGGCCATGACTTGTTAGGCGTAGTATTTCTTAAGGAACCGGCCGTTTATTGGCCGGAAGGGTCTTTCACCATGCATATCCATAAGCAAGTCAGCACCACCTTGGTAGACTTTGTCTAAGATGTACGGGCCCTCATAGTTTGGCTCGAATTTCCCCCGTTTGGCACGATTGGGAATCATAGGTCTTTTGACAACTAGCACGAGTTCGCCTTGGCAGAATGTTCTCGGCCTAGTCTTTCGTGTGAGCACATTATCCTTGCTTTGTAAGCTTCTAGGTTTTGCTGTGCCACGAGACGAGTTTTATCGAGGGCGTCTAGCTCTTCAAGCCGAAGATGAGCATTCTCTTCGTCTGTTAGTTCGTACCGAACTGCCACTCGTAGAGAGGGCAGCTCTATCTTTAGAGGGAGTACCGCTTCTGTGCCGAATACCAACGCGAATGGCGTTGTGTTCGTGGCCGTCTTGAACGTGGTCCGATAAGCCCAAAGAGCTTCATGCAGTCTCTCGTGCCAGTCCTTTTTGTTTTTGGACACTGTCTTCTTTATGATCTTTGTCAAGGTTTTGTTGAAAGCCTCAGCTAGACCGTTGGCTTGGGGATTATAGACCGAAGAGTATCTCCAGTCTATATTATGCTGCTGTGCAAAGCGGCTGATTCTGTGACTTCTGTAGGCCGGCCCATTATCAGAGATAATTCGTCACGGAATGCCGAACCGAGAGATGACGTGTGTCTTGAAGAAGTGGAGAATGTTCTCTGTCTTCACTTATCTTAGCGGTATGGCTTCTGCCCACTTAGAGAAGTAATCGGTTTTCGCTAATATGAACCGATATCCTTTGGATGACGCTGGTTCGATAGGCCCAATTATGTCGGTTCCCCACATTTCAAACGGCCAGCTAGCCACTGTTGAGTGTAGCGGATTTGGATGCTGGTGGATGAAGTCTCCATGAATTTTGCACGAGTGGCAATGCTTCGCATATTCGAGTCAGTCCTGAATCATCGTGGGCCAATAGTAGCCTATCCTTTTGATCTTCAGCTTCATCTTTGGCCCGGCTTGATGAGAACCACAGAGTCCGTCATGAGTTTCTTGGACGAATCTCTTTGTTTCTTCCAGTCCCAGGCATCTCAGCCACAGAGAGTCGACCGATCTCTTATATAGAGTATCATTGACGAAGGCGAAAGACAGAGATCGTTTCATGAGCTGATGTCTTGAGGATGCATCTTCAGGTGTTCGACAGAATTTGAAGTAGTCTATAAAGACTTCTCTCCAATCCTTAGCCTTTTCTTGATCCTCTATTTGTAGGGTTGTTTGCTTGGTCACTTCCTTTTCTTCAGACGATTCCGGAGATATTTCCATTGGTGCAAGAACCCGACGGCTCTGCACAACAATTCTTACATCATCAAGGTTTTCGTCAGCCAGTTCTTTAGCGAGTTTGGCTAATGCATCCGCTTTGCTATTTTCTGTACGCGGTATGCTTTCTAGGGCGTAAGAGGGAATTTGAGTTAGTAACTGTTGCACTCTTTTGCCATACTTTACCAACCCTGGTTTGCACGTTTGATAGTCGCCGTTTACTTGACTAACGACCAGCTGGGAGTCTCCGTATATAAGGAGATTTTCGATCCCCATGTTAACAGCGATCTCAAGACCTGCTATCAAAGCCTCATATTCCGCTTCGTTGTTTCTTCTTAGCTCCGTTAAGGAAAAGGAAAAGCGCATTATCCCTCCTTGCAGAGTCACGAAGATAAGGCCTATCCCAGATTTGATTATAGGGGTGTTGTGCTGTCGCTTCTTCACAAAAAATGCTCCGTCGAAATAGAGTTCCCATCGGGTATCACTCCCTCCTTTCTCCCTGTCGACCGTGTCAAATGCGTGTTCGTCTGGCAGTTCGCAATTTAAAGGTAAGTCGCCAGGTATCGGATGCTCAGCGAGAAAGTCGGTGATATCTTGGCCTTTCTGTCACGCCCCGCTTCCCAGAGTACGCTAGATTGGGCACGTGACATAGCCAACCATGCTACCTGTGGGTAGGAGGTATCCATCCACAGTCACATTACGGCTGTAAAGATATCAAGAACAAGATAAAACTATCTAAAAACATGTCCACAATCCAGAATAACAAAAGTCAATGATAAATAAAAGCGGAAGCAAATGATCCAATACAATAACGGAAAAGTATGTCCCATAATGCGGGCTCACATCTGGAAATAAAATGCAGGAAATAAAACTAACCACTACTGGACTCACAACTCAGCCTGCTGGCTGAAATACTCCTGCTCGGACAGCGACAGTGGTAGAGAATCTGGGCCATGCAAAACCCAGACGTCAGCGCGTCAAGTCAACAATAATATAATATGAACAGTGTAATAGGCAATGCAGAACTAAACATGAATAAAGCAATAATGTGAAACAAGCGGTGCAGGGTAATATGCAGTGGGTAACTAAACTGTTCTATCGGGTTTCCTAGTCTAAAGTCTTTGAAATCAATTTGATGGATTGTCGATGTAACTCAATAGTATCCCGTACATACCCGGGATCACGGCCACAATATTCTCGGCCGAAACCGAGACATGCCGCTAGGCACAAGACAGGAATGTGTACACTCGATAGTATCCCGTACATACCCGGGATCACGGCCATAATATTCTCGGCTGCAGCCGAGACATGCCGCTAGGCACAAAACAGGAATGTGTACACTCGAACAGGTAGTGAACTGTCGAGTTACAAGTCAGGTTCACCTTTGATTTCCCCATACCCCCAAGTTATATGTGTCAGGTCAGGTATTCAGTAATCAAGAACTAATGCCAACACAGGATCAGGTAACAGTAGGTTTGTCTGGATAGACAACAAGATTGGTCCATGAGGACTACATGTCAGGTTTGTTGGCATTAGGCACGAGATCAGGTAACAGGTCAAGTCATGGTACATCAGGTCAGGTCAACAGTAAACGGTACCATGTCAAGTGTATCAATATATACCATATGTAACAAAGTCAAGTCACGATGTAACAATATCGTGGATGTACTCACAAACAGACATATAAGCAGCATCATGTTCAAATCAACGCGTTAAACATTAATCGGATTTATTATCTAGCTGTACAATTTTCAATTGTGTTAAATAGATAGTGTCAATATCACGTGAATACAGGATGGTGAACGTAACTGTTGTAATCAGGTTAATAACATATTGAGTGTTCTAAGAATGTCACGACAAGTATAATCTGTTTAAAGAATGCAATTGTAATTTAGCCGGTTATGCATATTGATAAACTAAACTGAAATAAAGCATCATAGCAGTGAATCAATGCAATCTATCATGTACGGGTTTATCAGGAAATAATTTATTTAACATGCTACTAGGGTTAAACATGAAGCAAGGTATGTAAGGTGATTTACTAAATAATATATCATTAAACCACACATGAATATTAAGGCAAGTTATAAAGTGGCAATAGCATGTAGCAAGTATCGAATACTTGCCTCGACGAAACGACGAACACGAAAACGGAGGCGCGAACCCACGCGACACGATAACAGCAAGGGCTCGGGAGATCTGGACAGAGATGGATGCTCTCTCGGCAACCCGGTAGCGAGGCGATGGGTGCCGACAACATCACCGGCGGTTCAAGCCGCGACGGTGACGACAACGTGAAGGGTTTCGGTAGAGGTGATCGGGGAAAGTGCAGAATCGGTTGGTAGAGGAGGTGCTGAAGGTGGCGCGGGTGGCGACGACGAAGGTCACCGGCGACGTCTCAGGCCGCACAGAGAAGGCACGGGGGTATCCAGGGTTGCTGCTGCACCGTGCACACGGGGAGAAGGAGGAGATGTTGAGGTTGGAACGAGGAGGCGGAGGCGAGGGCGACGGTGGCGCTGGCGCCGGCGTCGGAGCTGCGGCGGCGACGGTGAAGGCGGCTAGGGCTAGGGCTAGGGTTCGCGATGGGTTTTCTCGCGTGGCTACAGTTCGTGGAGAAAGAAAAGATGAGGGGGAAATATTTATATATAGGGAAGAGAGAGAGAGGGTTAGAGAGAGAGAGATAGAGAAAGGTAAAGAGAGAGAGAGAGATTAAGTGGAGGGCCCACGGGAATAGCCATCGTTGATTGGCCAAGGAAGATAACAAATGGTTAAAAAAAATATAACTAAAGATTTAAGAATCTTAAATAACCGTAAGAATATTATATACGAAATATTATAAGGTTTTGAATATTTTATTAATTTGGGATTTTGGCGCTAAATGAAACATTTCCAAATCGCGCCCGGGTTGGATCCAAAAATTTGAAATTTAAATAATAGGATTTTAAGCGGATTCCAAATTTTAAAATGAAATGTTTTATGATTCAAAAGCATACCCCCAAGTCGGCCACCTGTACGCGCGCGTAGTCGTCCAAACTCGCTCGTTTCACCGAACGGGACGAGAACTCAATGCACGGACGCTACCACGCGGCTAGGGGTGACGAGTAGGCCAAGATAGATATTTTTAATTTTACTTTAGGTGCTAAAATTTGTTATATGCAGAAATGACTTAGCCAGATAAAATTTCACGGCAAGTGTCAAACAGGCAAGCTAAATGAAATGAGTAATATCTAACGCTCAACCCGTAACAGAAAATAGTAGTATTAGGCTCGGGTGTTACATTATACCCAACTACAAAAAGAATTTCGTCCTCGAAATTCCAAGAATACAAGATAGAAAACTACAGAAAAAGATGAGGAAACTTCTGTCGGATCTCAACTTCTCTTTCCCAAGTGGACTCTCCATGCGATCTATTACCCCAAGAAACGAGCACAAGGGGGATAACCTTGTTCTTAAGAACCTTTTCCCTTCGATCCATGATTTCAACCGGTCGCTCCTCAAAAGTCAGGTCTTCCCGTACTGTTAACTCTGAATGATCCAAGACGTGTGTTTCATCTCGAACATACCTTCGTAGTTGAGATACGTGAAACACATCGTGCACACCCGCCAAGGACTGCGGTAACGCCAAACGGTACGCTACCTCTCCAACGCGCTCCAATATCTCGAAGGGTCCAACGAATCGAGGACTAAGCTTTCCTCGACTCCCAAAACGAATCACCCCTCTAGTCGGTGATATCTTCAAGAATACCAAATCACCCACGGCGAACTCTAGAGGTCTTCTTGACGTGTCAGCCTAACTTTTCTGTCTGTCTTGAGCTGCCTTCATATTCTTTCTGATTGTGTTAACCTTCTCAACTGTCTGTACCACCAAATCTGGTCCCAGTAATCTTCGTTCACCAACATCATCCCAACAAACAGGTGAACGGCACTTACGACCATACAAAGCTTCAAACGGAGCCATCTGGATAGTTGCTTGGAAACTATTGTTGTAAGAAAACTCCACCAAGTGTAGGTGATCCTCCCATGAACCCTTGAAGTCCAACATGCATGCTCTCAACATGTCTTCAAGAGTTTGGATCGTTCTCTCCGACTGACCATCAGTTTGAGGATGATAAGCTGTGCTAAACTTCAATCGAGTCCCCAAACTTTCCTGTAAACTCCTCCAGAAGTGTGATAAGAACCGAGTGTCCCGATCGGACACGATGCTCACCGGTACGCCATGCAATCTTACAATCTCCTGCATGTACCGTTCTGCCATAGTCTCCGTTGATTGACCAATCCGGAAAGGGATAAAGTGAGCTGCCTTGGTCAACCGATCGACAATCACCCATACTGCATTGTTGCCCTTTGGACTCCGCGGTAAAGCCGTCATGAAATCCATGGTTATATGTTCCCACTTCCACTGAGGAATCGGAAGTGGTTGCAACAAACCAGCAACCCTTTGGTGTTCAGCCTTGACTTGCTGACATACCAAGCACTTAGCCACGAAGCGAGCAATCTCCCGTTTCATGCCTTCCCACCAGAAATGCTGTCGAATATCACAGTACATCTTTGTGCCTCCTGGATGTATAGAATAAGCTGAACTGTGTGCCTCCTTCATAAGCTCTTCACGAACATCCCCCTTTGGCACACACAAACGGCTACCATACCTCAACGAACCATCTTCGTGGACCAGTAAATCTGTTCGCAGTCCGGCTTCAACCTGTTCTCGAAACTTTTGCAGTCTAGGATCCTGTGATTGTGCTGCTTTAATTTTCTCAATTAAAGACGACTGTACTTGCAATTGCATCAACTGTCCCATAGAACGCGGTAACACAACTTCCAAGTCAAATCTTTGAAAATCTGCAATGATCTCCCTCTGCGTAGTTAACACCTGAATTGCTGGTAACCGACTAAGCGCATCCGGCACGACGTTAACCTTTCCCGGATGGTACTTAAGATCAAGGTCGTAGTCGGCCATCAGCTCCAACCATCTACGCTGCCTCATATTCAACTCCTTCTGAGTGAACACATACTTCAAACTCTTATGATCTGTAAAAACTTCGACTCTCTCGCCCAAAAGGTAGTGTCTCCAAATCTTCAAAGCGAAGATCACAGCCGCAAGCTCCAAGTCATGAGTCGGATAATTCTTCTCATGGGTCTTCAATTGTCTTGATACGTATGCTACAACCTTCCCATGCTGCATCAAGACACATCCCAATCCTTTCCCAGATGCGTCGCTGTGAATCACCAATCCTCCGGAATTGTCTGGCACGGTCAGAATAGGCGCGGTTATCAACTTCTGCTTCAACGTCTCAAAAGCTAACGCACATTTATCCGTCCATACAAAAGGTACCTCCTTGCGCGTAAGCTTGGTCAACGGCTCTGCCAGATGAGCGAAGTTCTCCATAAATCTCCTGTAATATCCGGCTAATCCAAGGAAACTTCTTATCTCAGCTACATTCTTTGGAATCGGCCAATCTCGAACTGCTGCAATCTTTTCGGGATCGACGGCGATTCCATTGCCCGACACAACATGCCCCAGAAACTTCACTTCTTCCAGCCAAAATTCGCACTTACTCATCTTCGCATACAGTTTCTCCTGTCTCAAAGTCTGCAGTGCGATCTTCAAATGCTCAGCATGCTCCTCAAAACTCTTCGAGTAAACCAGAATATCGTCAATGAATACCATGATAAACAGGTCCAAGAACGGTGAAAAGATTCGGTTCATCAAGTCCATAAATACTGCCGGCGCATTCGTTACTCCGAAGGGCATCACTAGGTACTCGTAATGTCCATACCGAGTTCGAAACGCCGTCTTGCAAATATCTTCTGCTTTCACTCGGACCTGATGATATCCGGATCGCAAATCCAGTTTCGAGAATACCCTCGCGCCACTAAGCTGCTCAAAAAGTTCTCCAATGCGAGGGATCGGGTACTTGTTTTTAATAGTTACCCGGTTTAATTCTCGATAATCGATGCACATCCTTCTGGTGCCATCCTTCTTCTTTACTAGAAGAACTGGGGCTCCCGAAGGCGAGTTACTGCTTCGGATCCAACCCTTCTTAAGCAATTCAGCAACCTGCTTCTTAACTTCTTCCAATTCCACTGGCGCCATTGGATAATACGCTTTAGATACTGGCGCTGCACCAGGAATAAGGTCAATCGCGAACTCCACGTCTCGCTTCGGCGGCAAACCCGATATATCCTCAAATACGTCCATGAAATCGCGAACCACCACCGGCTCTTCACTACCATCAACTTCCATAGCTACAAGAACATTGTTAGTCGGCCTAGCCCTAAACTCGACTGGCCCGACAGAACTGCTTCCTCCATTAAAGGTAAACTCAGGATGTCCGGGAATCTGGAAAATTACTTTCCTTGCCCTACAGTCAATGTGGGCGTGGAAAGTGCCAAGAAAATCCATTCCCAAGACAACTTCATAGCTGCTCGTATCTATCACCAAGAAATCTGCAAAGAGTTTCCGTCCGCACACAACAACTGTACAATCTCTACACTCCCTACTAGCTATGATTTTCCCATTCCCAGTGTGTATGTCCCAGAAACTAGACAGGGTCGTGTAGGTAATCGAGTGTGTAGTTGCAAATTTGGATGACATAAAACAGTGGGATGCACCAGAATCAAATAATGCTAATGTGGGAAAACCATGAACGAGTAAAGTACCTGAAACCACTTCTCCTGATGCCTTGGCTTCCTCAGCTGTCAATGTAAAAGCTCGAGCCTGATTAGGACCTTGAGTCAGCTATTTCTGCCCTTGGAACGGTCTCTGCGGAGGCTTCTGTATATCATCTCTCGTGTGAAGCTTTGACGGACAGGCACCAACTGCGTGATCAGCCGCTCCACAAACCAAACAAAGTCCCAGCCTCCTTCGACAATCCTTTTGCATGTGGCCAGGTAAATTGCAGTAGTTACAATTCATGCTCTTTCTTTGATCAACGACCACAGGCTTCTTCATGGGTGCTACACCTCGACGGTCCACTGGAATACTCTTGCGCCCATGATCTTGGTTAGGTACAAATGTGGGCTTCCTGGCCGCAACTGCTGTCTGCTGCAAGCTCCCTTTCATCCCCGATAAACTCTGTTGTTCCCGAGCTGCCGTAAGAACCTGTGAGAAAGTGGTCAAACCCAGGGAGACAATCTGCCTCTGGATGTCCACATCCAAACTGCACATGAACCTCCGTGCCCTGTCTGCCTCGTTGGCGACTAAAGGTCCAGCGAAACGGCTGAGTCTCGTCCACTCCGCTGCATGCACGTCCACGGGTGCTCCATTCTGCCTCAGCCCAATAAATTTCTCTTCCATTTCCTCCCGTGTAGTCCGCAGGAAGAACTTCTGCAGGAAACTCTTAGAAAACTCCGCCCAACTAATCGGCTTGGGCAAGCGGGTCTCTTCCACAAGCCACCACTCTCGGGCGTAATCCACTAGCTGAATGCGCACCACAACAACTCTTTTGTCCTCTGGAATCTATGCCGCAATCAGCAAATTCTCCATGTCGACCAGCCACTGCTCGGCTGGCAACGGCTCCTCCAAACCTGTGAATGTAGTCGGGCCCAAACGTCGGAAATCTGCCACGGTCCTTACTCGGTCAACTGGTTTAGCTCCAGCGTTGTTTACAGACTGCCGAACGATCTGCAAACCCTCCTGAAACGAATCCGCTTGCTGCTGGATCAGCTCAGTATGCCTCTTCTGATTTTCCAGCATTCCTCTTATTACTCCAAGCATGGCGGCTTCGTCCACACGCCTCTGGTATGTCTTGAAATTCTTATCTGCCATCTTCCTGAAATCAAAATACCCAACATTAGCATGATGATAGATTCAATATATAGATCAAGGCTAGAACTCCAAGATACTTAAATAGAGTACCGCATTGTAACTATGCCGCGGTATCATAGCCACAATTACTTAACTCCACCCAAGTCGCCTAAGTCCTAGAGATAACAAGAAATCAGGTTTTCGAGTCGACATGCAAAGTAAGTTTGCACGTCGTAAAAGATATAATCAGGAAGGATGTGATTCAAGAATGGTAAACAGCAAAGTGGCAGGACATGTTTCCTAACACGGGTATTCTGATTCGTGTATTGGGTACAATACCCAACTACAAAAGAATCAACCCAAACTAACCTATGCTCTGATAGCAAAAGAACCATGTCACGCCCTGCTTCCCAGAGTACGCTAGATTGGGCACGTGACATAGCCAACCATGCCACCTGTGGGTAGGAGGTATCCATCCACAGTTACATTACGGCTGTAAAGATATCAAGAACAAGATAAAACTATCTAAAAACATGTCCACAATCCAGAATAACAAGAGTCAATGATAAATAAAAGCGGAAGCAAATGATCCAATACAATAACGGAAAAGTATGTCCCATAATGCGGGCTCACATCTGGAAATAAAATGCAGGAAATAAAACTAACCACTACTGGACTCACAACTCAGCCTGCTGGCTGAAATACTCCTGCTCGGACAGCGACAGTGGTAGAGAATCTGGGCCATGCAAAACCCAGACGTCAGCGCGTCAAGTCAACAATAATATAATATGAACAGTGTAATAGGCAATGCAGAACTAAACATGAATAAAGCAATAATGTGAAACAAGCGGTGCAGGGTAATGTGTAGTGGGTAACTAAACTGTTCTATCGGGTTTCCTAGTCTAAAGTCTTTGAAATCAATTTGATGGATCGTCAATGTAACTCAATAGTATCCCGTACATACCCGGGATCACGGCCACAATATTCTCGGCCGAAACCGAGACATGCCGCTAGGCACAAGACATGAATGTGTACACTCGATAGTATCCCGTACATACCCGGGATCACGGCCACAATATTCTCGGCTGCAGCCGAGACATGCCGCTAGGCACAAAACAGGAATGCGTACACTCGAACAGGTAGTGAACTGTCGAGTTACAAGTCAGGTTCACCTTTGATTTCCCCATACCCCCAAGTTATATGTGTCAGGTCAGGTATTCAGTAATCAAGAACTAATACCAACATAGGATCAGGTAACAGTAGGTTTGTCTGGATAGACAACAAGATTGGTCCATGAGGACTACATGTCAGGTTTGTTGGCATTGGCACGAGATCAGGTAACAGGTCAGGTCATGGTACATCAGGTTAGGTCAACAGTAAACGGTACCATGTCAAGTGTATTAATATATACCATATGTAACAAAGTCAAGTCACGATGTAACAATATCGTGGATGTACTCACAAACAGACATATAAGCAGCATCATGTTCAAATCAACGCGTTAAACATTAATCGGATTTATTATCTAGCTGTACAATTTTCAATTGTGTTAAATAGATAGTGTCAATATCACGTGAATACAGGATGGTGAACGTAACTGTTGTAATCAGGTTAATAACATATTGAGTGTTCCAAGAATGTCACGACAAGTATGATCTGTTTAAAGAATGCAATTGTAATTTAGCCGGTTATGCATATTGATAAACTAAACTGAAATAAAGCATCATAGCAGTGAATCAATGCAATCTATCATGTACGGGTTTATCAGGAAATAATTTATTTAACATGCTATTAGGGTTAAACATGAAGCAAGGTATGTAAGGTGATTTACTAAATAATATATCATTAAACCACACATGAATATTAAGGCAAGTTATAAAGTGGCAATAGCATGTAGCAAGTATCGAATACTTGCCTCGACGAAACGACGAACACGAAAACGGAGGCGCGAACCCACGCAACACGATAACAGCAAGGGCTCGGGAGATCTGGACAGAGATGGATGCTCTCTCGGCAACCCGGCAGCGAGGCGATCGGTGCCGACAAGATCACCGGCGGTTCAAGCCGCGACGGTGAAGACAACGTGAAGGGTTTCGGTAGAGGTGATCGGGGAAAGTGCAGAATCGGTTGGTAGAGGAGGTGCTGAAGGTGGCGCGGGCGGCGACGACGAAGGTCACCGGCGACGTCTCAGGCCACACAGAGAAGGCACGGGGGTATCCGGGGTTGCTGCTGCACCATGCACACGGGGAGAAGGAGGAGATGTTGAGGTTGGAACGAGGAGGCGGAGGCTAGGGCGACGGTGGCGCTGGCACCAGCGTCGGAGCTGCGGCGGCGACGGTGGCGCTGGCACCAGCGTCGGAGCTGCGGCGGCGACGGTGAAGGCGGCTAGGGCTAGGGCTAGGGTTCGTGATGGGTTTTCTCGCGTGGCTACAGTTCGTGGAGAAAGAAAAGATGAGGGGGAAATATTTATATATAGGGAAGAGAGAGAGATGGTTAGAGAGAGAGAGAGAGAGAAAGGTAAAGAGAGAGAGAGAGATTAAGTGGAGGGCCCACGGGAATAGCCATCGTTGATTGGCCAAGGAAGATAACAAATGGTTAAAAAAATATAACTAAAGATTTAAGAATCTTAAATAACCGTAAGAATATTATATACGAAATATTATAAGGTTTTGAATATTTTATTAATTTGGGATTTTGGCGCTAAATGAAACATTTCCAAATCGCGCCCGGGTTGGGTCCAAAAATTTGAAATTTAAATAATAGGATTTTAAGCGGGTTCCAAATTTTAAAATGAAATGTTTTATGATTAAAAAGCATACTCCCAAGTCGGCCACCTGTACGCGCGCGTAGCGTCCAAACTCGCCCGTTTCACCGAACGGGACGAGAATTCGATGCACGGACGCTACCACGCGGTTAGGGGTGACGAGTAGGCCAAGATAGATATTTTTAATTTTACTTTAGGTGCTAAAATTTGTTATATGCAGAAATGACTTAGCCAGATAAAATTTCACGGCAAGTGTCAAACAGGCAAGCTAAATGAAATGAGTAATATCTAACGCTCAACCCGTAATAGAAAATAGTAGTATTGGGCTCGGGTGTTACACTTTCACTGCCTTGAAGGGTCGATAGATTATCGAGAACTCCATCAAGAGGAGGGCCCTTTTAACGAGTCGTCCCGTTAGTATAGCTCTTGACATTAAATACTTGAGAGGATCCACTTTTGATATGAGATGGACCTCATGCGCCAAAGCATAATGCCGAAGTTTCGTTATCGCGAAGATTAACGCCAGGTAGTGTTTTTCGATAGGGGAGTAGTTGTTTTCTGCCCCCAGTAGAACTCGACTCAAATAATAGAGGGCTCTCTCCTTCCCTTGATCGTTTTCTTGTGCCCATAGTGCACCTAATGAACCTTCAGGGGCGGTTGTGTACATGATGAGGGGCTTTCCCTGGACTGGAGCGGTCAATACCGGCGGATTCTGCAGGCATTGCTTGATTTCGTCGAGTGCACTCTAGCATTTATGATCCCAAACGAACGGGATTCCCTTCTTCATTAGATGGTTGTAGGGAAGGCATTTGCCGGAGAGGTTGACTTAGAGTTTGACATCTGTTTAGGCATCAGTATCGCTACAACTGGGATATTTCCCGGGGCGACTCATCATTTGCCCCTGTCGATTTGGACAAAGGTGGCTTAGTAGACAGAGTTAGGATCCTGTCGACTAAGGCTTTTTTGACTTTAAGAGCCGTAAGGGTCTCATAAAGATATTTCTCCCTACGAGTCGTGAGGATCTCATATGTGTATGTTCTCCTTAGAAGTCGTGAGGACTTCTAAGTGGTGTTTTCTCTTATAAGTCATAAGGATCTCATAAGAGTGTTTTCTCCTTATAAATCAAAAGTACCTACAAGTGTTATTCACCATATGTGAACATTTCTTGCCATTTGCAGAACTTGGCAAAGAATTATTTATTCATGCCCCTGGATTGTATACAAGGGTCAATATGGACCGCTTGTAGGGCAATTTGAGAGATATGACGGCTTAAGAACGGGTCTAAATCCCTGTAACTTAAGGCTTTTAAATCCTACGAGCCGTGAGGGGCTCATAGGGAGATTCTCCTTACGAGTCGTGAGGATCTCGTAAGTGTATTTATTTTAACGAGGTTGCGCCCTTCCGGGTTTTCACAAGCTCGCTGGCAGCCCTGCTGTTTTTACTCACGGCGTCCTTTCGGGTTTTCATCCGTGCCCATCTTGCATGTGGACGTACCGTTTTTTTTAACGAGGTTGCGCCCTTCCGTGTTTTCACAAGCTCGTCGGCAGTCCTGCTGTTTTTACTCACGATGCCCTTTCGGGTTTTCATCCGTGCCCATTTTGCTTATGGACGTACCGTTTTTTATAGCGGGGCATTCCATTAGATTGTAGGACCTGTTTGTAGGCCCCTTAATATCCTTCCTGTCTTTTGAGAAGAAAGGACCATTCTACATAGAGATTCTTCCGCCAGTGAAAAATATGCCCCTGTGTATATCTCAGGGAGAATGAGTACCAACGCCGTCGCTATTTTGGCAACAGGTTGCTTCAGAGCCGCTTATTTTTGTTGAGCGTAGGCGACAAACTCTACCTTGCCTCCGCTTTTCACTCGTCATCATCGGATGAGAAAGAGTCTTGACCCATTTGATTCAATCGAGCTAGTTTATCCATGAGTTCTTGGAAGGTCGGAAACGCCTTTGAATTTGGGTCAAGTGTGGCTATGAGCATTCTCATGGCTGCAATTTCATCGGTGCATTGCTCGCATTTGACCAGAGATTTCGCCATCGGGTAACATATTGAACCCAAGTCTCATTCGGTCTAACCCTTTCGTTGACCAGTGCCGTCATGGTAGTATGTTTGTTCTCATTAGCGAATTCCTGACAGAAGAGCATATCCATTTCGTTGAAGCTCTTCACGAAATCATTTAGGAGTTCCGCATACCATTCGAAGGCAATGCTCGCCGGACAGCTGACGAACTGTCAGAGGAGAAGTATATCATTCTCTCCAGTGTTATCGCACATGGATTTAAATCGCGTGATGTACTGGTGAGGATTCCCAGTTCCTTTGTATATATGGAGTCGGAAGTATGTATTCTGGCGGGTACTGTATTTGATCGTACCACGTCGGATACGGTCGACCAGTCTTGATTCATCTATTTGCGGCTTCACTGGTATAGTGAGCTTTGATTCGCTGAGCAATATATGCGTCCAGCTTTTCTTTTAGGAATCATTTCCTCCCCAGCCGTTGATGAGGTTTGCAGAGGATTTGAAATGCCATTCTTATCTTTAAGACTGACTACCGGCGGTTCATCTGCCAGTGGTTCCAATTGAACCATCATTCAAGCCATATTATGAATCAAAAGGGCTATCTGGTTCATTTTAGTGGACATTTCTGCCGCTTCCTCATCCCTCTTTTTAAGAGCGCGCTTTAGGAAATCGATATCTGACACTTTCTCTACTCTTTCTTTGGATGCGTCCTCGGGATTTTCCTTAGGCGATGGATTAGCGTTTGCTGCCGCCTGAGCGAGCATCTCCTGCAGCTTTTCACGTTGCAGTTGAACTTTTGTCAGGGACCGAGTTTGAGGTCGGTGACTAGTAGAAGCTCGAATTTCGTCTTTGGAATTCACCATATAGACTATGTGAACTACCATGCCCCCAGGCTTGGGGTGTTAGGAGTTTTGGCCTTTGGAGTTTGCTTTGGGCACTTGAGCTTTATTGGGCCTCTCTTTTTTGTGAAAAGCCGCTTTGGTTTTGGGAAGAACCGTTGTATCAGGATCCGTCTTGGGATGAGTCCCCTTCACCTGCTTCCACACCTTATATATAGATGAGGAAAGTTGTCTCAGGGAGCGAACTGGTTTCTGCTCTCGTGGGATCTCCATGGGCTGCGGAGATTTCTTCAATACTGCGATAGGAGAATTTTGTCTGACCCTTCGCAGCAGTTTGAAGCTGTTCCCGGTTGGAACAACATTCACCATTGGGGTTGAAACAGGACCATACGGAGAACTGCCCCAAGTTCATTTTGTATGATGCTGATATCGACGTCGACCATTTCTTACGGCCGGGATTTGATTAGCTTCAGGATTTTGCCGAGCCTGCCCCCTGTTTCCTTTGAGAGCTTGAATATTTTGCCCCCTGTGTCAACCGTGGTCCTTGGCATGTGCCAGTTGTTTGAGGACTGATTTCATCGGCAAAGCAGCTGCTTGGGGAGCCAGTCTGTGGAAGACGGACTTCCTCTGGGCTTCCTCCATCGGCGTTGAGGCACCGAGGGTGGGAGGTGGGAGTATCGACCCAAAGAGAAGCCTATTGATTTCTTGAAGAGCCGGATTGCAGAGATTTGAGGCTGCAAGTAGCCTATACTTGACTCCACCGGATATGACAAAGCCTGAGTTGCTAGGGTAGGAGCAAATGCCATTCTTCATAGAGACGAAACGCCGGCTTCAGTATCCCATCATCCAAGGGTAACCACAAACATATATACCGTGATTTTTTTATCGCGGAAAAACACGACACACGAAGTATGGAGTGGAAAAAGGAAAAGGTCCCACCGAGCGTGCCAGAATCTGTTCACCGCTGAAAGACGCAACCGGGACGTTGGGACGTCTGGCCTGAATTTTGGGGGGCAGATGCTATTTGGTTTTATCTGTCTACCTCTCTGAAGATGCCAAGTTGATTTATAGCACCGTGTATCGGAAGTTTGGACAGATGCGGCCGTTGTAGCAGACTTCGTCAGATTCCCCCTTGTTTGCGAGGGGTTTTTGATTGTGGGGATGCTCTTCCCTGCAGGCGCAAGCCCCTGCAGTTAATTACGTTACCGCATAGCGATAACCACTTTCTCCTTCTCCAGATGTTCACTTCGTGTCGTGTATGTTTGTTTTGTTTTAGGTTGCCCGTGGATTGTATATGGAGACTAATTTATGTTATCGCCCATAGGGTGTGGATTATTCCAAATCCGTATTTTCTTAGATTTGAGTTTGGTTGATTTAAGGATCGTTAACCTCGTTTGAGATTAAGATCAACTTAAATGTTTGTTAAGGATACGTTAGTCTAATTTTAGACTAAGATCTACTTAACGAGGTTTTAGGATCATTTAGATCCAACGAAAGAGCATTTAGGCCGTATCATTTTAGTTTAGGGATGTTGCGGTCCGTCATTAGTTTAGGGACGTTACGGTCCATTGGGTTTAAGGACATCATAGTCCATGGAGTTTAAGGACATCATAGTCCTTAGTTTAAAGACATCATAGTCTATAGAGTTTAGTTTATGGACGTTGCGGTCCATTGGGTTTAAGGACATCATAGTCCATGAAGTTTAAGGACATCATAGTCCATCATTAGTTTAAGGACATTGTGGTCCATTGGGTTTAAGGACATCATAGTCCATGGAGTTTAAGGACATCATAGTCCCTTATTAGTTTAAGGACATTGCGGTCCATTGGGTTTAAGGATATCATAGTCTATGGAGTTTAAGGACATCATAGTCCGTAGTTTAAAGACATCATAGTCTATAGAGTTTAGTTTAGAGACGTTGCGGACCATTGGGTTTAAGGACATCATAGTCCATAGTTTAAAGACATCATAGTCTATAGAGTTTAGTTTATGGATGTTAGGGTCTATTGGGTTTAAGGACATCATAGTCCATAATTTAAAGACATCATAGTCTATAGAGTTTAGTTTATGGACGTTACGGTCCATTGGGTTTATTGATTGTCGGGACCCGCCAGCTCTCTGAAGACATTGAAGAATTACAACGACATATATCAGAGGAGTAAAGGGATGTACCCTTGAACCAATGAATTTTCATCAGGGACTTGGTAGTCTTGTTTGGCACTAAGGCTAACTCAGAAGAAGACCTATAGGCTCGGTCGATTTGGGGTTTCGCCAACCTTGGGCTTAGCCCACTTGATTACTTATTTAGGCTTGATCCCCTTTTTGTTCAACAATGCTGAGCATTAATATGTGCTTTGAAGCTCACCCTTTTCTTTTTGTTTTTATTGAGTGTTAAACACTCTTTAAAGCGCTGGGCTCTATTTATAGAGTGCTCTTTATTTTATCAGCGCCCACGTGATGGGCATGTGGAGCGCTTGGCGTTGAGCGCCAACCATTGAGTGCTAAGCACTCTTTATTTCATTAGCGCCCACGTGAGGGGCACATGGAGCGCTTGGCGCTGAGCGCGAACCAGTGAGTGCTAAGCACTCTTTATTTCATTAGCACCAACATGAGGGGCACGTGGAGCGCTTGGCGCTGAGTGCCAACCGCTGAGTGCTAAGCACTCTTTATTTTATTAGCGCCCACATGAGGGGCACGTGGAGCACTTGGCGCTGTTTCCTTCTTTGTGCATTTTTCTGAAGAGTTCAATTCTCTGTTCTTCCTTGGTTCTTTGATCCCTAAGAACAAATTCATCCCTTCGAGAATTAAATTCTCATTTGTGGGAGACTTGTCTCATGGATCTTAGATCCAGGGAAAGAACTATGTTCTTTTATAAGGGTTAAACCCTCAGGTATGCCGATGAGATACTATGATCTCTATTTACCATGAAGAAGGTTCTTCTTCTTTCTTCTCTCTTCAAGCTCTTTTGCTTGGTCTTCTTTTTTGAACTTAAAATTTATGGAGGGTTCCTCTCTGTGTAAGACTTGAAGTCTTGGGTTCTTTATATAGGGGAGGCTAATTTGTTGATTCAGTTGAGGAAATCTCTCATTGAAAGGTTTCTTAATTGATTTGGGGATTTTATCCACCGTTGGATCTTTGATCCAAGGACTTCTGTTTTACAGAAGACATTTTTCTTATTTTTAACAAGATTGGGAAAATATTTTCTCATACAAAACTTATTCTGTATCTTGGTGATTTTTAATCACCATTGGATCTTTGATCCAACGGTGCTCTGATTTACAGAGCACAATCTTTCTTGTTTGGAAAGACTTGAGGAGTATTTTCTCAACAAAATTTAATTCTGTAATTTGATGATTTATCATTTTCGTTAGATCTTTGATCCAAGGGTGTAAGACTACGGTAACGCCCCGGCCGTCTATCCGAGACCAAAATGCGGAAACGAAAACTTTTTCAAACTAGAAATCGACGCTATCGTATGCTTAAAACCCGGATCGAACCATTAACCTACAACTAGCTACAAGAGAAAGGGTTGGAAAGCTATACCGATCGATCCGTATCCTTCGGTCTTTAGCCACCATCCCAAGCTCCTCGCGGCATCTCCGGTCTCGATCTCCTCGTCGGAAAAGGCACCACATCTTCGAGTCTTTTTACGGGATCCCACTTCATTCGAAGCAACTCGGGCACGAAGTTCGCTAGCCGACGTGTCCAAGGTGAAGTAGAGAATGTTGTGACAACTTTGTCTCTTGCATCCATTGCATGGATGGAGGTTGAAAATGAAGCTATCTATGGAGGTTGTAACCTAGAGAAAGAAGAAGAAGAAGAAGCTTTCTTTTTCTTTTGTTGTGTTGATCATGAGAGTGAGAGAGCTATGAAAAAATACAAGACCAAAACTTATCATATGGCAGCCCCTCTCTCTCTCCTTCTCATTTCAACACTCAAATCCATCACAAAATGTGACATGTGCACATAAAAAGATACCATGAGTCACTAATGAAGTCCATGTCACATTAAATGCACAAAATGATGATTTCTAGCTCATAATTTCCATTTGCAAACATTAATCGAAATGTTTGCAACAATAAAAAGATACGGCAACATCTAAAGTAAACTCGTGACGGATCACAAGGATACCCCTCACTTGTATATACATACCTGCATCCGCATTCCGACTGAATGCGAATGCGATGAGACTAAAGTAATCCAACAAATCTAATACTAGGATCCGGCTTAAACCAAAGTCCACTAGTATGATCCGTCCGATCATGATCCGTGCACTACCGCACGTATATGATCGAACCCTGCCATATATCATACAGCCTCTACAACGTTTCGCCCGAAACTTGAAAACTGTCTGTGGGGGACTCTAAAGACTCGTCAATATATTGGCTGTGGATTTAACCACTAGCACGTCAGAGGTACTAGCCGTACGTAACGGGCTACCGGGTATTGACCAAAAGGGAGGTCGATGAGCGAACTCATCCTGACACCCTACTGAGCCTGTCAGTGACAATATCCATACAGTCCGGTCCGTTCGTCTATGAGCATCGCATGGCGGGCCTAGGGGGTTGGTAAAAGTCAGACCCTAAAAGCGGTACAAGTCGTGTCGGAGTGTAGCCCAGAACACCTTGAGATACTACTGGAATACCTACCAGTAAATCTCCTGCCTTGGCCAAGGACTTTGTGTAATGGCTCTCCTAGACACAGTGCAATCTCACCCCCAATACTGGGAGAGACGAAACCCCTGCCGATCCGCCCACTGCCTCCATGTGGCTCGGGACTGTACCCAACTAAAACCTGTTTGCACGACTCCTTTGAGCCGTGGTAGGGTACTAATCAAAGCACAGTGGGAACTCACACGAGACAAATGACGATCTCAGGTCGATGAACTAACCTGTACACATGTCACCAGGGAACTGCTATCTGACGTCAGGTATAATACCAACTAGCATGTTCCCGGCGAGTCATGTCCGGTGTACTCATAACCCAATGAGCACCTGTATACATCTTAGGTGAACTAACTGACACCAATTGCTTGTGAGACCGGCCACCGCCTCTCATCGGGGTCTCGACTGTATACACTAGTCTACTAATGGAGTATCGATGCCCAGTCTCGAAACTCCCACGACTAGGGACCTTTTATGGATGTGCTTATAGACCCCAGCTCCCACGTATATGATCGCCATCATACTGCTGGCAGTCAAGCAAGAATCCTAAGGGCTCTACCAACGTGCAATAGTGACCTGTAAGGTCACCTAAAGCTGTACACGATGATAAAGATAAACCAGATAGCATACTATCATCTTGAGTAAGACTGTCCTACCGGCATAGGTCCTCCCTCAATCATTGCAACCACGTGCCTGTGATCCAATAATTGACTCTGAGGGCACTATATCTAACAATCTCCCACTTGCACTCAAGGCTAATTATTGCGATGTCGCATACTCACAGCCTGTGTGATACCGAACACCCAACTCCTCTACTAATCAGTCTCACAAAACCCGTTTGCGAAACTATTGCGTTCGAGGAATAGCCTCAGTGAGTGGATCCGCCCTGATGTTTCTTTCTATGTCTCTCTTTATCTCAAGTTCGCGGAGAAAGCCATCTCCCGAAATGAGCAATACCTGTCTTAGAATATGTCTGGATATCTGATGGGACCTAGTTCAAAAATGAACTCCAAATCCAAACTTCTTAGACTGTATCGTCAACTGAATTTAATCAGAATCCTACGCCATGCCTCCCTCAGTATCCGCTTGGACCACCTGTCCAAAATACAGCCCCTCGTCAGAGGGAAAACTATAACTCTGACAGCCACTCTGTCATCCAGGTCACCTTGAAAGCCTGGAATGATAACCGTCTCCTAAAAGAGGCTGTTGTTATCATATTCCTAGAACATCTACTTATGTTCTAAAACTGCTTCCGAACGTTTCTCCAGGATAGGATTAATATCAACTTATTGCATCTAGTGCAAAAACAGCGTCTGGTGTGGTACTTGACATCTCATGATTGACTCAATTGCCTAAGCAAGTGATCTGCCAATCATGCACATCCTTCTCCCCTTTAGTCTGTAAGACACCTTTAGAGAGGGTGACCCCATCACCTGCAGGTACACTACCGTGCCAGGAGTCGTCCATTCTAAAATACTTTTAGAATGCTGTCTAAGTACCCAGATTGGAAAACTACCCAAATCTAGATCTAAAACCATAGATCTAGTAACCAGAATATCTGATATAATATCCATATCCTATGTGGAGAAACCAATGTGTGACAACCAAAGTATAACCGATCGCAGTGCAGGAATATCACTTCCTACTATGTGTATGTCATCCAAATACCAGGACATCACACCCTACTACTTTCTTGACAGATCCATCCCCTATTCTGATGAAGTCAAACCAATGAATGTCACATCAGAAGTAGATGATCTATCTCCGCTATATCTGCTTTAGTCCATAAATAGACATAAGCTACTTGTCCACTATGCTTCCGCTGCTCCCACTGACTACGACAACCCTCTGGCAGAGTCATATACTCGTGCACTTCTAAAGCTAGTTTAGAAAGACGTTATACTCATCCTCCTGCCGGGTCTCACAGTCTGGAACAACAGCAATGGCAAGTCTGGGTAAACAAGAACCTCCATGTCACCGTCCTTGAGGCTACTGGAGTACCCCTCGGGTGCCTGAGGTTACCCACCATATCTGCGGAGTGGCTAATGGAATGTCAAACCAGATTGAATCTTTAGGTTCTTTTCAAATTTTCAGTAATCGTTTGCGGTTCTGGAATCACTTCCAGTTCTACCATACCCCCACTACTGTTTTCTGAAAAAAGTCCATTTACTAAAACTGTGGCGAGTCAAGAACAATATCACTATTGATTTTCCTGATGGTAGAAAATCAACCCTCGTCATAACCCGGGTCAACCCACAAACAGCCATTACAGAAACGTGCCTTGAGTTATCCAGAGTCTGGTTTTAAGCATAAGCCGGACAACTCCCCGTTAACATTGTTAAGATATGAACTATTCTATATCCAATATAGAAACAGAGGCACTGATTTAATTGGAACCAGATTCAAATCATGCAGCTGTCTCCAGTGCATGTCAACTAAATGGAGAGAGGCCGATCAGCATTACTCAACTTAGGAATACATCCAGATATGAGTAACCTGAAAGAAAAGCAAGTTCTCATGGTCATTACTATCAACTGAATACCATACACAAGTATCTACATCTTCGATCACCTTGAAGAATCCTGATACTTGCAATGCCTGGTTCTCTACTTTATTCTTATACCTATAACTTCTCAAAACTTAGACCTTGCATTTCTACGAAACACATGTCTAAGAACTAGAGAAGTCACATATGAGTACCAACCCCTCTGTCCTCATGGACACTGGACAACATACAATACTTTGAATAAGTCCCTTGAGTTTAATAACCCATTCCCTGTGTGTCGTAGGTTGAAAACTGTACTTATGATTAAGAAGAATTACACTGTAGTTTAATGCTCCTTACCTAACCATCCACTGATATAGGTAAATGTCATGGACATGATTTCAAAAAGTTATATCTCACTTTATAAAAATAAACGTACAGATATATTAATTTGAAATTGGTGCATAACAACGGATATTCAAAACCAAATATTTGCCGTCTGGCAAACAACCCAGGCGATTTCCTCAAATATCACCAATTACAACGAATCCCGATATAATGAGGATGATCACCCAATTCCCAATAACTTACTCCCTCTCATCATCTGTAAAACCATACAGATGTGAGAATCAAACCTGGTAAATACATACCCTGGAGCAAGGACTAATTTGGGAAATCAGTTTTCCTTCTAACAGTACACTGTGAAATTGAAACATGTAAATATTTCGAAGGGGTATCCGGGTATTCTTAGTAATGCCTCTTCCATTATCATATTCACAACTGTAAACGTATATTTCTTTGTCATCTCTCCAAATCGCTTTATATGTCTTTAGTCATTACCTTCTGTACACCCCTTTAGGCCAAATGGTTTTCTTCCTTCCCTACTGTTCGACACTAGCCTATGGTTTGGAAGAAGACTATCCAATAAGCATAATGGGTGTACTCTCTTAATCCTAGGAGTACTCGTAACCTGAGAGAAGGTGAAGATAAAAGACAACTGAATAAACCTTATTCCTATTTCTCCTGAACCAGAATCCATCTCCAAACTGGAACAAGTTCCTTCGAGTTCGTATATAACCATACGATGGAGTATCCAAATAAACTGTGGATCTTCGTAGTGATACGGAGTGTTCTGGAGAAATACAAAGGTGATGTAGGATTGGCGAAGAAATACTTGGTTTGGTCGTGAATAGTCCCTTTATTTGTCTTTACTTAATACCTTCTGTACACCTTTTAGGCTAAATGGTTTTCTTCATTCCCTACCGTTCGGCACCTGCCTATGGTTTGGATGAAGACTATCCAATAAGCGTAATAGGTGTACTGTCCTAATCTAAGGAGCACTCGCAACCTGATAGAAGGTAAAAGGAAAAGACAACTGAATAGTCCTATTCATTTTCTCCAGAACCAGAAACCATCCTCGAATCTGGAACAAGTTCCTTCGAGTTCGTATATAACCATACGATGGTTTTATCCAATGGAAGTGGAAGTTCGTAGTAATACGGGGTGTTCTGGAGAAAAGGGTAAAAGTAGGAGTGGCAATGAGGTTTGCAACTCTGACAATCCAAAAGCCAGTGTTTTAAGAAAGTTCGGTTAACTTGGTCACTGAGTCATAGTCAAGGGTCGGGTCATGGTCACTGCCAAAGAGAGAGAGAAAAGAAACACTCAGCGTACACTCTAACCTAGATCAGAACGGTTATCAATTTATCTAATCAGGAAACCTCCCACTGTATCGTCAAATTCTCCTCCAAACCTGAAAGAAGAATTAGTCTGGATCACCCGAGGAGTAAAACAACTCATCAATGGGAATCGAGATCCAACTATCATCGCGTGATAATGTGATGGAATTCACTCACATTATCACACTCCAGAAGGTATGCGCATGCCTGGCAAGTTTCAGTTTCTTTAGAAACTCCCGATGTGTGTTTTTACCCCTAAGATCCAAGTGACCTTGACAGAGTCAACAAATCAAAGAGTCATGGTCAAGTTCAACCCGTCATTATCTTGATTGCATTAAACCCATCCGTACGTGCCCTTGACGGAGTCAACAAGGCCACATGACTGTCCTAACCAATCGCATATCCATGCTACAAACAAGCACCACTTAGCTACAGTACACTACGCCTTGACGGAGTCAACAAACGCAGCACGAATACTAAATAATACTTGTAAGAAATGACGGAGGGCTACGGCTGGTTTTTGGCGAAAAACCTTTAGCGTAATGAACTTGATATCGTTGAAAGAACTGCATAGCTTTTAGAGAAATATAGTGGCGAAAATCTTTGCTAAAGAGGTCACTCCCAGTGAAGGGATCTCGGCTCTTTCCCCGTAGAATGAGGTGCAGGATATTCCAACTGAATACCATGAAGCAAAGCAAAAGGAAATCGGCTATAGTGAAGTTATTACCCTGACGCAAACTTCTGTCCAAGGGGTCACTCCCGGTGAAGGGATCCCGGCCCTTGCCTCGTCGACTGAGGTGCTAGATATTCATAACCGAATACCACTGTGCAAAACAAAAGATAACGTTCTTGCAATAACAGCTTTTTTTTTGAAAAATGTTCCAACAACATCAGAATAGGTTTGTTTAGCTTGCATTGATCCGAATCAATGCAGTCCCATCAATTAATCACACCACAAAAGAACGAAAATACGATGTACGTATATGCCATCCGCATTCGCCACTGGCTCCCGTCATCACCCGTTAGATTACTTAACTAACGACAGAGCGGGGACTGGACTAGCACAGGTGTAAAACATATACAACATCTACTAGTATATATATCAATATATAATAATCACTCAAGGCGTGATAGAATACAACATCACAGAACAATACAGATAATCTGGGATCCCCGGGTTTCATAGAGCCGCTACTGAAACCCGATATTCCCCTGGTCATGTGGATAGCCTATGCAATGAAATCCTAGACCCCTACGGGCGCGGCAAGTTACCCGCCAAAACCTGAAGCGAGGCAGCCCCCTTCAAAAACGTGAATGAACCACCCAGCACTTTACGGAATCCGGTAACTTGAGCACCCCTCCTTAGGTCAACCTGTACCCCCTACGAGTGAGGCGAATAGCCCGCCAATTCTAAAGTGAAGCCCCCTCCGTCTCAAAGCCATGAAATGCGGGCCTGTTGCCCTCTAGAACCCGGCTATCCGTGCACCCCACCGCGGGGTAAACCTAGTACAGAAAGTAAAATATATATACAACGGGTACATCGACCTCAGCCCGGTCGTGTCCCAAAAGAATAATATACAAACAAGCAGTGACGGCAGTCCACATGTCGGACGCTTGTCCTGCAATATCAAATATACAAATACAACCAAACTATACTACCATTGCATCCAGGCTATCCACCACGACAAATCCGCAATATCACAGCACAACACAGAACATCAGCGTGAATGTCACGTTCACAAATCCGTCTAAAAGGGCTATAGCAATTAGACAAGATTTACCGATCAAATGACATTCACGGTCGCAGATATAAAGTAAATACTGTGAACTAACATATTTAAAATTTTCGATCGACAAAATTTCCCAAAGTGGGCCCCAAGTACAATTCCCAGTGATCAAAATAATTTGGGCTAAAACAAAAAATACCAGAAACCCCATTTCCAAGTCAGAGAGCACTGCAGAAATTTTGGTGCAGTGTTGCTACAGTACTGCGGCGGATCCGTGACCAAAACGTGGGTACGGCCGCGGTTCCGCCGTGCTACAGTGAAATCAGCCTCCAAAATTTCTGCAGTTTTCTTAGAAAAGCCTGCCTGATTTTCTAACATACTCAAAAAAAATTTTAGACCACAAAAAAATTCGACAGAAGCTGCACAATTGGAAACGTGGTTTTTGGAAATTTCGTCCGATCGAAGTTCTAAACACGTTAGAGCAAGCTAGTAAAGATTAATGGTGTGGCTCTGATACCATGTAAGACTACAGTAGCGCTCCGGCCGTCTATCTGAGGCCAAAATGTGGAAACGAAAACTTTTTCAAACTAGAAACTGGCGCTATCGTATGCTTAAAACCCGGATCGAACCATTTACCTACAACTAGCTACAAGAGAAAGGGTTGGAAAGCTATACCGATCGATCCGTGTCCTTCGGTCTTTGGCCACTATCCCAAACTCCTCGCGGCATCTCCGGTCTCGATCTCCTTGTCGGAAAGGGCACCATATCTTCGAGTCTTTTTACGGGCTCCCACTTCATCCGAAGCAACTCGGGCACGAAGTTCGCTAGCCGACGTGTCCAAGGTGAATTAGAGAATGTTGTGACAACTTTGTCTCTTGCATCCATTGCATGGATGGAGGTTGAAAATGAAGCCATCTATGGAGGTTGTAAGCTAGAGAAAGAAGAAGAAGAAGAAGCTTTCTTTTTCTTTTGTTGTGTTGATCATGAGAGTGAGAGAGCTATGAAAAAATACAAGACCAAAACTTATCATATGGCAGCCCCTCTCTCTCTCCTTCTCATTTCAACACTCAAATCCATCACAAAATGTGACATGTGCACATAAAAAGATAACATGAGTCACTAATGAAGTCCGTGTCACATTAAATGCACAAAATGATGATTTCTAGCTCATAATTTCCATTTGCAAACATTAATCCAAATGTTTGCAACAATAAAAAGATACGGCAACATCTAAAGTAAACTCGTGACGGATCACAAGGATACCCCTCACCTGTATATACATACCTGCATCCGCATTCCGACTGAATGCGAATGCGATGAGACTAAAGTAATCCAACAAATCTAATACTAGGATCCGGCTTAAACCAAAGCCTACTAGTATGATCCGTCCGATCATGATCCGTGCACCACCGCACGTATATGATCGAACCCTGCCATATATCATACGGCCTCTACAACGTTTCGCCCGAAACTAGAAAACTGTCTGTGGAGGACTCTAAAGACTCGTCAATACATTGGTTGTGGATTTAACTACTAGCACGTCAGAGGTACTAGCCGTACGTAACGGGCTACCGGGTATTGACCAAAAGGGAGGTCGATGAGCGAACTCATCCTGACACCCTACTGAGCCTGTCAGTGACAATATCCGTACAGTCCGGTCCGTTCGTCTATGAGCATCGCATGGCGGGCCTAGGGGCTGGTAAAAGTCAGACCCCCAAAAGCGGTACAAGTCGTGTCGGAGTGTAGCCCAGAACACCTTGAGATACTACTGGAATACCTACTAGTAAATCTCCTGCCTTGGCCAAGGACTTAGGGTAATGGCTCTCCTAGACACAGCATGATCTCACCCCCAATACCGGGAGAGACGAAACCCCTGCCGATCCGCCCACTGCCTCCATGTGGCTCGGGACTATACCCAACTAAAACCTGTTTGCACGACTCCTTTGAGCCATGGTAGGGTAGTAATCAAAGCACAGTGGGAACTCACACGAGACAAATAACGATCTCAGGTCGATGAACTAACCTGTACACATGTCACCAGGGAACTGCTATCTGACGTCAGGTATAATACCAATTAGCATGTTCCCGGCGAGTCCTGTCTGGTGTACTCATAACCCAATGAGCACCTGTATACATCTTAGGTGAACCAACTGACACCAATAGCTTGTGAGACCGGCCACCGCCCCTCGTCGGGGTCTCGACTGTATACACTAGTCTACTAATGGAGTATCGATGCCCAGTCTCGAAACTCCCACGACTAGGGACCTTTTAAGGATGTGCTTATAGACCCCAGCTCCCACGTATATGATCGCCATCATACTGCTGGCAGTCAAGCAAGAATCCTAAGGGCTCTACCAACGTGCAATAGTGACCTGTAAGGTCACCTAAAACTGTACACGATGATAAAGATAAACCAGATAGCATACTATCATCTTGAGTAAGACTTTCCTACCGGCATAGGTCCTCCCTCAATCATTGCAACCACGTGCCTGTGATCCAATAATTGACTCTGAGGGCACTATATCTAACAAAGGGTGGAGAACTTTTAGTTCTGGCGCTGGTGCTCTCGTGCTTTGCATGTGAGGCGCTGCCTCAGAGTTTTTAACTCTGAGCGCTGGCGCTCTCGTGCTTTGCACATGAGGCACTACCTCAGAGTTTTTAACTCTGGGCGCTGGCACTCTCGTGCTTTGCACGTGAGGCGCTGCCTCAGTTCAAATTTTGAACAGAGCCTTGCTCTCTTATTAAGGGGAAATAATCCGTTTGAAGGGTTGTCGATGGGAAACATATCCTTGCCACCACTTCTTGAAGGCACTGCACTCTTCGGTAGGGTGCGTAACCCTCCAATGTATAAGCAGTAGTTTGGATCTACATCCGCTTCGTCGAGGCATGTACTCCCTGGAGTATCTCCTTCGAAAAGTGGTAGCTTCATTCCCATTGACATGGCTTTGCTGAACCGTTTCCTTGTCTTAAACCTGCTTTTTTCTGCCGCGGGTGTGCTTCGATCTGGTTGGGGTACTTTGTGACTCTTCCTCGCCGCAGCTTCTTCATCCTGACACCGACGCTTGGCCTTTTCGTATATGGCCGTTTCACGCTCTCGGTCAGCTTTGCTATTTTGAAGGGCTTCGTATAGCAACCTGTCAATCAGGCCGTCTGATGGTTCCAGGGATCTTAGGACCAATCCTGCCCCCAGTTTCCTCGCGTTTCTCTCCAACATCGAGGGAGTTTCTTCGTCTTTTAACGACGAGTGAGAAACCATGTGGCAACTCGCTACATAATTCTCAGATTCTTCTAACGAGTTGTTCCCCTCATCATTGTCGCTGTCTCCGTTCTCAAGGATATGGTTGAGAAACTTTTCGAGAGTGACTGGGGTCCACACCTTCTGGTTGTACTCCTCCAGCGTGTCAATGTACTTTTGCAAGTCCGTACGCTCGTTATCAGGCTGTACAGGCTTCTTAGTCTTCTTCTTTTTCATCGAAGACTTTGAAGGCTTGACCTGGGTGTTTTACCCATCGTTACCAGCTTTCGGTGTTGAGCGCGGTTTAAGCATACCCTCAATGATCTCGGGCACTAGCGGGCTTTTCCATTTGATCGCCGGACATGCTTAAAGATCCTTCAGCATTCTTTTAGTTTTAGTTGAAAGGAAAACTTCCCATGAAGCTTCTTCTACAAATGAGCATGTTGCCCCCGACGTATCCATCTTTTTAGGAGCGTGTTGCTGTGGCGGGTTTACCTTCCAGTTTTCGGACAGCGTGAACTTGCCTTGTTGGTATTGGTCCTCAACCCAGTTTTTGAAGACGTAGCAATCTTCGATTGGGTGACCCATTACACTGTGGTAGGGGCAGTAGTTGGGACTGTTGACGTCACCAGGATGAAATGGGCGTCTTGGATCCAGCAGAGTGATGGGCCTGTTGCGCACCACAAGTTCGAACAGTCTCGTCATTTTATCCATGGGAAACGAGTAAGGACGTCTCAACTTCTCTTCGAGGGATCGGCGTGTGTTGCTTTGGCGAGCAACCGGTTTCGAGTCACTCGGTTGTTGTTGAGCGTTGGCAACGAAGATCGCTTTCCCTTTGCCCTTTTCATTCCGGAGATCCGTTTTTGAAGAGGACGGCCTATGGCCCATCTGGTCCATTTGGGCCAACTTGTCAATCAAGGCCTGGAAGGTGGTCGGCTTGAAGAACATCATAAATTGAGACATAGTTGCCTGAGGATCAAGGGTCCCTACGAACATGCCTACGGCAGGAGCTTCTTCGATGCGTTGTTCGCATTTTGACCATAGGTTTCGCCACCGAATTGCATATTGAACTCAGGTCTCTCTTGGCTTCACCCTAGCATTGATTAATGTCGTGATTGGGGTGCGCTCGCTTGCACTGTGTGAACAGCAATTCCATCTCCATGAATGTTTTGACAGGATCATTTGGAAGCTTGGAGTACCATTCAAATGCCGTTTCCGACAAGCTGCCAACAAACTGGCGAAGCAGCAGTTTGTCGCCGCCTCTAGTATTACCACACAAAGCTCTGAATTGAGCAACGTGCTGGTGTGGATTGGCTGTCCCCTTATACACATGGAACTTAGGGATCGTATATCCTGGCAGGTACTTGATTTGATCGTACCAGCCTGGATAAGGTCGCCCAGTTCTGACGACTTGGCATGCCGCTTCACTCGCTTGATGGGCTCGTATTTGTTGAGCTATGTAGTCATCAAGGGAAGCCTTGGAAATTGTCTCTTCTTGGGCTACTGAGACAGTCGGAGGAGGGTTTGACGTTTCCCCTCTATCGTCTTCAATGATTATCGGAGGGTCTTCGGCTGGAGGTTCCGGCTGGATCATCATCCTAACCATGTCTTGGAAAAGAAGCGCCATCTTTTTTATATTAGCGGCCTGTTCCGCAGCCTCCTTATCCTTCCTTTCCAGCACCTTTCGCAAGAACTCGGTGTCAGTCTCTTGTTCCTGGCACTGCTCAGACGTTGATTCCCGGCTTTCTTCCCGCCCAGTGAGTGCTGACATTTTCATCAGCATCTCCTGGAGCTTTTGTTGCTGCTCCAGAGCTTTCATCAACGACCGAGTTAGTGGTCGATGACCTACGGAAGCACGGCTTTCCTCTTTCCCGGAAGTTATGTACACTGTGTGCACGATCATGCCTCCAGACTTAGGGCGTTTGGATACAATATCTTTGGAATTCGCCGCAGGCAGTGGGGTTTCCTCCGGCCTTCTCCTTTTGTGAGAGGTTGAAGTCGGAGGGGCCATTGTAACAGGCAACCATGTAGACGGGGCTTTCCGTTGTATGGCGGAAGAATGGTCCTCCTCCTGCCGAGTCTTCTTTTTCTCTAATCGGCGAGAGTAATTTTTATCAATTACAGAGTCTTGGACTTTCCGCCAGACCCTGTGGATTTTGGAGGACAACCGCTGAGGGGGTTTCTCCGGCTTTGCCTGCATCATGTTTTTAGCAGGCGGGGAAGACTTCTTCAATACGGCGTTTGGGGAGTTCTTTCGCACCCTCCTGAGCGGATCGAAGCTGTTCTCAGTTGGAACAGCAGCGTCAACTTCCACCATTGGAGCTGGTGGAATAAATCCAGAGGGAGAGTTGCCCCCAGCTTTCCTCGCTCGGCACCAGTGGTGACCTCGAGCATGCCTTACCGATGGGATTGCCTCAGTTATAGGAATGGCTTCGTCATGCCCTCTGCTCTGATGAAGGGCTACTGCCGGTGTCAGCCTGTCGAAGACTGACATCCATTGAGAGGGGACGGTCAATCTTTCGAAGTCCGACTTTCTGATAGGGGAAGCATTTTTGACGACATTACCCATAGCAGGGGTTGGAACAGCCAGTCTTGCGAAGATCGATCCTTTAGTAGGAGAAGCCCCTTTGACGACTTCAAGTGCCGGAACTGGAATGGCTATCCGCTTTGGGATAACCCCTTCAGGTATTGCGAGCCACTTTGCAGGCCCACTGGAGCTTTGGCTCAGTCTATTGAAGACTGAGGTGGAAGACTTGGATGGCCCGTTGAGAGGGGCTGTGATGGTTGCAAGTCGATCGAAGACCGGCTTCTTTGGAGCTTCCTGTGATGGCACCAGGACACTGAAGCTTGCTGATGGGATCATAGTCCCAAAGAACAGTCTAGTGATGGCTTGAGTCACCTGCTCCACTGGCGTTGCAAAGATGGAGGCCGCTTAGGGCCCATAAGTCACTCTTCGATTTGGGGTGGAGCGAGAGTTGCTGTTGCAGGTGCAGTTGGAAGCTATCGATTTCTCTTTTCTCTGCACAGGAGCAAGACACCAAATCTTAGTACCTCGAATCTAGGGGCAACCATAGTAGACTGCGATTTGTTCGTAAACACGACACACGAAGTGTGGAGTGGAAAGAGGAAAAGCGTCCCACCGGGCGTGCCAGAATCTGTTTACCGCCGAAAACGGAGACGGATCCGGGATAGATCGTCTTGCCTGAATTTGGGGGCAAATGCTATTTGGGTTTATCCGTCCACTTCTCCGAAGATGCCAAGTTGATTTATGGCACCGTTTATCAGAGGTTTGGACAGATGTGTCCGTTGTAGTAGATTTCATCAGATCCCCCCTCGTTTGCGAGGGTTTTTTTTATTGTGGGGACGCTCTTCCCTGCAGGCGCAAGCCCCTGCAGTTAATTACATTACCGCATCACGGTAACCACTTTCTCCTGCTCCAGAAGGTTACTTCGTGTCGTGTGTGTTTGTTTTATTCTTAGTTGCCCATGGATTGTATACGGAGACTAATTTATGTTGTCGCCCGTAGGGCGTGGATTAGTTCAAATCCGTATATTCTTAGATTTGGGTTTGGTTTGATTTAAGGACCGTTAATCTCGTTTGAGATTAAGATCAACTTAAATGTTTGTTAAGAATACATTAGTCTAATTTTAGACTAAGATTTACTTAACAAGGTTTTAGGATTATTCAGATCCAACAAAAAAGCATTTGGGCTCTATTGTGTTAGTTTAAGGACGTTGCGGTCCATAGTTAGTTTAAGGACATTACGGTCTGTATTGGAATGTACTCATCGACTTGGGAGTGCACCAAAGAGTTATTGGTTATCGGGACCCACCACCTCTCTGAAGACGCTGAAGAATTACAACGACATGTATCAGAGGTGTGAAGATATGTACCCTTGAACCACTTTCCGGATTGAGGGGAGATGTGAAATGAATATCCGTCGGAAGATCAGTAGTCGTGTTTGGGACAAAGACCAGTTTGGAAAATAATGAGCACATGGGCTCGGTTGATCTGAATTAGGGATCTGGTCAACTTAGGCTCAACCCCTTCAGTCTTTGTCATTTCATTGAATAAAGTGTTAAACACTTGCTTGGGCTCAGTCCCCTTTCTGTGCAAACAATGCTGAGCATTTATATGGGTTCTGACACTCATACTTTATTTTACTTTCCTCTTTTTCTGTTTTGTTTTTATGGAGTATTAAACACTCTTTATGGCGCCCACATGCAGAGCACGTGAGGCGCTGGGCGCTGGCTGATGAGTACCAAGAGCTTTATGTTGAATAGCGCCCACGTGAGGGGCACGTGAGGCGCTTGGCGCTGAGCGCCAAACATTGA
Organism: Agapanthus africanus; assembly: GCA_030015575.1. Lineage (NCBI taxonomy): Eukaryota > Viridiplantae > Streptophyta > Magnoliopsida > Asparagales > Amaryllidaceae > Agapanthus > Agapanthus africanus. The sequence goes on from CM057343.1 coordinate 475,068,495, forward strand.
GTGCTAAGCACTCTTTATTGAGCGCTAAGCACTCTTTATTGAGCAACGCCCACGTGAGGGACACGTGAGGCGCTTGGTGCTGAGCGCCAACCCTTGAGTGCTAAGCACTCTTTATTGAGCAGCGCCCACGTGAGGGACACGTGAGGCGCTTGGATGCTAGGTTTTCTTCGTATATTCTATTCTGAAGAGTTCAATTCTCTGTTCTTTTCTGGATCTTTAATCCCCAAGAACAAGTTCATCCCTATGAGAATTAAATTCTCATTTGTGGGAGACTTGTCTCATGGATCTCAGATCCAGGGAAAGAACTAAGTTCTTTTATAAGGGTTAAACCCTTGGATATGCAGATGAGATACTCTGATCTCTATTATTTTTCTTTATCTCCAAGAGAGGTGTTCTTCTTTCTTCCCTCTTAAAGCTTTCTTTTTGCTTGCTTTCTCTTTTTTTTGAAGTTTATAGGGGGTTTCTCTGTACAAGACTAGAAGTCTTGGGTCTTTTATATAGTAGAGGCAAGTTTGTTGATTTAGTTAAAGAAATCTCTCATTAAGAGATTTTTAATTGATTTGGGGATTCTATCCACCGTTCGATCTTTGATCCAAGGACTTCTGTTTTACAGGAGATATTTTTCTTGTTTTTTTAATAAGATTAGGGAAATATTTTCCCATACAGAATTAATTCTGTAAATAGGTGATTTTTAATCACCATTGGATTTTTAATCCAACGGTGCTCTGTTTTACAGAGAGTAATCTTTCTTGTTTAGAAAGATTTGAAGAATATTTCCTCAGCAGAATTTAATTCTGCATTTTGATGATTTGTCATCTCTGTTGGATCTTTGATCTAATGGCTCTGTCTAACAGAGTGCTTTAAGCTCTGGCGCTGGCGCCCTCGTGCGGGCACGTGAGGCGCTGCCTCAGAGTTTTTAACTCTTGGCGCTGGTGCTCTCGTGCAAGGCACATGAGGCGCTACCTTTTCAAATTTTGAAGAGAGCCTTGCTCTTTTATTGGAAAACAAATGCCCCCACCGTTGCGCTCACGCGGCTCATATGTGAGTGCAGCGGTGGCAGCTTTTCCATCATTGGATCTTCTTGGAAGTTGAATCGACTTCTTGTGCTTATAAGTAGGGCCTTTGGCCCTTGAGATGACTGTTGTTCATCTTCTCTTGTTATTCTTTGAGAATTTAATTATCCTTTCAGAGCTTAGATCTCTGCCCAAAGAAATATTTTCTAGAGTTAGAACTCTGCCCCAAAATTGGGTAAGGATTATAATCGAACCCATGAACAGAGATTTGATCTTCTTAAATCGTAGAACTTAAAATGTATTCTAGGGTTGCTTAACCCATTAATCAGAGCATCGCTCATCTTCCATGAAGAACTCTTAAAGTTTCTAGGATTCTTCTTTCAGATGTTAAAGATCTTGGGTTTTTTCCCTCTTAAAAAGCTTTGCTTTTGAGGGTTCTGGTAAATTACCCCATTGTTTTTACAGTGCATAGCTCTTAGAAATTTTTGGGAAATTTTATTCCCCTCTTAATTAAAGTTGACAGATGTGAAATCTGTTTGCAGAGCACAGCTCTTAAGGGAGTTTAACTCCAAAGCCTAATGAGGCTTCTCATTAAATGAGAATCCTTTTAGGATTCCATTCTTAATGAGTGACTGCCCACTATTATATACAATAATGGCCTCTAGGGCATACATATTCCTAACAATATGATCTTGTGTTAGCGGGATAGTGCTATCTGGGGCCAAGGCGTCCCCAGAAGTCAAATGTGGTTGTCTTTCGTGTGGCTCGCCTAAACTTGGACCCAAGGAAACAGGTATCGATTGCTACGGGTTGTTAACACCCGGCTTATGAGTAGAGAATTGAGCTTGATTGGAGGGCGCCTGAGCAAGTTGAGCCGTGAGCTGCATCATAACGTTCGTCAGATCATCAATTTTTGAGTAAATTTTGGCCATCTCTTTATGCTTGCTCTTGAGCTGTTTTCGGAGATCTTGAAGAAACTCTTGCTCTGCGGTCCTGGGGCGGAAAGTCGGCTCTTCCTCGCTGTCTGAGCTTCACTCCACATGGACTGAGGGGTCTTTCTGCCTATCGTCCTCATCGAGAGGGTTTTCATCATCCAGCAGAGGCGGCTGATCTTAGAAAGCGGCAACCACATTCAAGCCTGATTAGGTTTGGGATGTGGTGGCCTCATCCTTGCTTTTGCTACGAAGGTTGTCGCGGAACGCGTGCCCGCCATATAGACCGTATGGATAACATATCCGGCCATCCTTTCATTATTGGCAGCTGATTTCATGGACCGTTGCCATAACCCTTCTATTTTGGTAACAGACAATCGATTGAAGACGGCTGGCCTGACCGGGTTCTTGAGTGGTGCTGGCGCTTCATTTCTGGATTTGCCCCGCTGCTTTCACACAGCACAGAACGCCTGATAGACTTTTGAAGAGACGGTGTCATGCTTTCTCTGTTGGGGCTGGGATATGTCTCTTTGTAGTATCGTTCGGACTGATGTCGGCTTGATACCTGAGCCGCTTCTGTCTCAACCTTTCTGTTTTGAGCACTTGGCAGGCTTCGTTTCTTCGGGAAGCCACCGTAAACTGAGCAATGGAGAGTTTTGGAGATACGCTTGATTGTGCACTTGGTGGAGTCGTCGTTTGAGCTCATCCGCGACGTTTGATGATGACCTTTGTTCCGACAGTTTTGCTTCCAGCTGGAGCACCAGAGAGTCGTCCAAACACCGTCTTAAGTTTGGATTTTGGTGCCTTAGCGATCACAACGTTCGACCTCTTACCCCTTGAGACCGGCTTGGCCACCTGGTTTGCCGAGATTTCTGCCAGATAAGCACTTCCGGTAGGGTAGATGATGACGGAACCAAATTGACTGGGCGGATCCTCCCACTGCCGACTGAGGCTTATAGGGAGAATCACGCGAGCATTGATCTTGACTACGTACGGGATCGGGGTCACGTTGAAAGCCAAATTCATCTTAGAAGACATCGTCGTTGAAAGTTGATTGCTGCACGGAAAAGTATTATTTCAGTACAAATATCGATATATATGTTAAATGAGTTCGCATGAATGCTTGACCCGAAATATGGGAGGAGAGAAAGGTCCTACCGGGCATGCCAGAATCTATAGAGTGGTTTTCGTCACCCTATTGAGATAGAAAATACGCGTCGCTTGTCAGGCGTATTACAGATTCCCCTATCTGGGGTAGGCCGGGGTTTATTGGTTGTAGGGATCCGAATCTCCAATAGCCGCGGACTAAGCTGCCATTAATTACCCCTCGCTTTTGGAGTGAGAGAACCTTCGATTGACGGGTAAAACTAGTCATGCGAACTCAATATCGAGTGTGTGTGTATTGTGTTTTAGACGTATCGGGGGCCTCGCAGAGTTTACGGGGGTCCCGCTACCTAGATAGCTGGCTGGGGGTCAAGGGGGCTGCTAGCCCCCTTGCGGAGTGCGAGACAATACCCCGTTAGAATATTTTCTAACAGGACAAGTTTTTTGAGTGTGGAGCATGTGAGAAAAAAAGGTGTGAGGAGCGTCCTAAGGACGCATGAGAGAATACGTGGCCGCTAGGTGCCGGCGGAATGCATGAGCGGCGTGTAGCCGCTGGGCGCCGATGGATCACATGCATGGCACGCGACCGCTGGGCGCCAGTGGGTCACGTGTGTGGCACGCAACCGCTGGAAACACCAACGGAAGAAGAGGCTAAGCCCTTGGGTTTGGAGTTGAACTCCCGAACAGTAATTGGGTGTAGATTTGGAGTTAAACTCCCAAAATATTTAAATTTGGAGTTAAACTCCTAAAATATCTGAATTTGGAATTAAACTCCTTTGAGAATTTGGATCTTGGAGTAAACTCATCAAAAATCTTCGGAGATGATCAAAGGGGACCCATTTTTTCTCCCTTGAGCCTTGGATCCTCCCAAAGTTGGATTTTTGGAGGTGGGTCTTCTTCCTCCTCTCTTTTTGCTGAATCTTGGGGGAAAAGGGAGGTGAGCTTAAAAAATCTCCCTTTTAGGAATTTGATGGGGGATATGAACTCCCCTAAGAAGGTTTTATAGTGAAACTTTATTTAGTTTTGAGAAAAAGAGAGCTAAACCCTTGATTAATTGGAAATGAAAAGGAAGAGAAAAAACTTGAGAATGAGAAGATGGAGGCACAAACCCTTGAATTTTTAAGAGTGTAACACCTTAATATATTTATACTATATATTTTGGTATTTTAAATCTTGCAGTAAAATTCTTTTATTCGTTTGCGGTTGGGTTGCGAATGATTCAAGTAGTGGTGGTTATTATCCGACCCGACCCGCATGATTAAAACCCGACATGATGTAAAGTTGTATCCAATATTTGCTAGTACAGGGTATCCATGTGAATCGAGTACTATATATATATGTATGTATATATGCATATATGTATGTATATATGTATATATGTATGTATATATGTATATATTGTAAGCTCTACATATCTCTTTATAATACAAGATATAAATAAATAATGTTCTCTTGCTATCTAGCCTTGCATGGCAAATCACCCTATATCGGGTTGTTGCGCCTATATATCATGTTCATATTCTCAGTTATAGACAGACAAATAATTAGAAATCTTTACGTATATTTACGTAGATTTTTAATGGGGGTATATGTATTTAATTATAGATAGTTGCATTATGGGTAAAATTCTTATGTATGTATTTTATATTTAAAAACTATTTTTTGACCAAATTCGGAAAATATTTAAAGTGATCTGGTATTATCTGTAAAATCCTACAAAATATGTGGATAATACGTAAAAGTTTATTGTTAAAACTGAACCTACGATGGTAATAACTAAGAATTATTGAAAAAATTTGCTTTCTACGAGTCCCTCTCAAACCGCGATATATTCATATACCATTATTATATATAACTATTATATATATATATATATATTAATAATAATAATAATAATAATAAATTTATTTATAATATAAACTCTCTCTCTCCCCCTCTCTCTCTTCTTCCTGTCTCTAACTTTCTCTCTTCTCTAGCTCCCTCTCTCGCGCCGAGCCCTAACCCATGTTCCCGCCACCTCGTCGCCATCGCCACCTCTTCACCCTCACTTCCTCATCACTACCGCAGTCAACGTCTCATTCCTCCTCCTTCCTCGAAGGCTCACTCGAGCCGACCCCACACCGTGAACCCACCTCCTTCTCCCTCGTCGACCTCGTTGCCGGAACCGACCACCACCATCACCCTCCGTCACCTTCTCCTTCTCATCGTCAAGCCCATAGCCCTCATCCCCGACTTCTTTTTCTCCTTCTCGTTTCCCCGATCACCAGCCAACCCATCACCACTCACGGGACCTCGCCGTCGACCTCGGTCCCCAGCACCTCGTCGCCGACCAACTCCATCTTCTTTCCTCGCCCACATTAAAACTCTAGGACCAACATCTTCTTCTTTTTCTTCTTTCTTCCTCTTCTCTTTTCTTTTCCAGCTTCGCCGGAGTTACTCACGTCACCGATGACCCCGGTCACCGTCATCGTCTACTCTAGTCACCACTTCACATAGTTCTCAGTTCAGGCCAAGTTTTACGTACGTGGGTTTTTGCATCGTGACGTTATTCGGTGTTTGGAACGTGATATCCGTATATTCGTCGTGAGATTTCAATCAGGCAAGTTCTAACTTGCAACATGCTACTTTACTTACATCAATATTTATATGATTAATTATAGTACATGTATTTTTAATGTTCAGCAAATATTATCAATTTACAGTTTTATAGTATCAGTCTGTATTCGTACCAATAACGGTTTTATCTAGTTGCATGCCGGTTCTTCACAATATTATTATAATATTATAATTTGTTCAGTATTCTTGTCACAACCCGTAATTTAGTACGTAACCGGCACTTAAATTACGTAACGTCTAAAGGCATGACGTAAATCAAGTAAGCCGAAACCCAGAAAATCTAAACCTTTTTGCGGAAAATAGTGGGGGCGCAGTTTTGAAATAAAGGTATAATGAATCATGTTTTTCTTTAAATGTATAACTAATGAAATATGAAAATGCAAGTGGGTTATACTAGTTGAAAACATGTTTCTTCTTTAAAAATTTGGGCTGCACCTCCGTTATATATTTTGATCCAAAAACCACATACACAACAATATATAGTCATCCCGAAGCAGGAGCTAGCTCTTCGCCAACTGGCGGAATCATAACTACGAAATAACATATATATGATACGCAACGGTGAAGATCAACCCAGAAAGAACAATAAATAAGCAAGACATCAAAACTCAAGAAGCGAATATAAACCCATCGCTATAAGTCTCGCATAATACCCAAGTCTGATTAGGTCTACCAATATACAATGTCTAGTTTCTGATTTGATTTGATGGAGTTTATCTAGATACAATGGAATATAAAGTATGAGAGTGAGCACGATCCAACATGTGTCCCACCTACCAAAGCAAAATACCCTGGAAGAAGCTGTGTGCCAGCGATACCGCAACTGATCCCAAGCGGTCAAACCTGCAAGAACTGTGGCACAACGGGGGTGAGTTCCCAACTTGTGAGTATAAAACATCAGCAGGTAGAAATTAACTAAAACAACGATTTCCTAGGTCACTATATCCTGAAGGTAATACTATGATATCTAGGGTGACCATGTATGCATATATGTTAACAATCGAGTCAATGCAATGACACATATAAATAAACATCCGACATCATATGCCTGTATGCAAGTGGATATCATCCATGTGTCCATCAATGACACAAACAATATCATGGAACCTGAGTGTCCCACACCGACACTCGAAACATCATGAAAACATATGCATGTATATATATATATATATGAGGATATCAACCACGTGTGTCTATCAACGACACATCAAAATCATGAAGCCTGAGTGTCCAACACCGACACTTGAAACATCATGAAACCCTGTGTCCAGCATGTATACGTAAATCCTCACATCTCGGGCTCCGTCAGTCCGGATTGGACCATATCATGACCAAGGTCGGTATCCTCTAGATATCCGCCACGCCAAACTATCTCGGGCTCCGTCAGTCCGGATCGGCCCATATCATCTCAAGACTCCGGTCAGTATCCACCAGATATCCTCCGAGCCCAAAACTATCACCGGTAGGCAGTGCTCCCCTGCCAGGCTCACCACCTACAATACGGGTCTTCTTGCCCCGGGGTACCTCACCGGGTCTACCATGTATCCGCAGACGGTGCCTACCACTCCTCGAATCGGGTATAATAATAGCTCAGAACCGAGAAAACTCATGGTAGACGCCTCGAAATATCATATCAAGAGAAACCGTGTTTTAAAGCAATACATAATTCCCTTTGAAATATAACTGCGGTTCTCAAATCCAGAGATCTCATGAAAACATCATCTCAAGCATATAACCATAAAGTACGATGTATGCAACATAGAGTAGTAATATTAGCATATCGAGTATATCATGTAAGCATGTCAAGTGATAGTACTGAACAATGAAGAATAATATCAGGATATAGCAACTCTGCTGTATAAATGGTATGGCAATTACCGATGATGAATGTGTGTGAGCCGGCAAATATGTGTAAGTGTAACATGCGTATCAACAGTAATTGTGTAGGTGTACTAGCAAATGATATCATATAACACTAAATACTGGAAACATAATAGGTATCACACGAGGAATAATCCAACATAAACATGAACTATAATAAGGTAGCCTCTTTATGTCAACGATCCCGCCTCATAGTATCAAGTGTCGCAATATCCTCAATCATCATTCTCAATTCATGAGCACGGATCAAACATCTGGTAAACGCATCGCGTACAGTAATCCATCGTACAGTGTTACAAACAGAATAGAGAATCTATCGTCCTATTCACCAGCAAAGGTACGGATCTATAATCTCGTACGGCATACCTTATCAATCACATAACACATCTATATCAATCTTATATCATGTCATCTTGCATACACGTCATATCTTGTTAATCTCAATTCATATCGATCTCGATCTCATATCCTACCATTATCAACTCATACTTGTCCTCTTTCAATTCATACTTATCATGATTCACTTTCTCATTTCATATTCTCATATATCAATATATCCATTAGTGTCAACTTTTATCATATCATATCTTACTAAATCCTATAATCATGTCCATAAGTTCGTAACATATCATTTTTCAAAATTATAATTTATAAAACGATCTTCCATATCAGTGGTTGCGGGGGTACTATACGCCATCCACCCGACTTCCCCCATAGATATAAATCTACTCACCTGCTAAACTCCTCGCTTAGCCGAAGTCGATGTGCTTCGTCGTCTCGGAAGTCGACACGAAAATACCTACAATCAATACACAATCGCAATACTATTAAAACCAATATCCGAAAACCGATACGGCACACGAAGTGTTCATAGGTTAGAACCTATAGCTTACATATGCAAAATCAACAAAATAACCCTCGTCCGTTGACGTAAAAACGTCCAACGACGGAATCCAAACTCAATTTTAAAAACCAAGTTTCAGAAATCGCAAAACCCGAAATCAGCAACTAAGGAAATCTATCCCAGATTTTACCCTATGTCAAACCAGGGAATTTTGCATATAGGGGGTGTCTAATTAACTGATATAGGAGCCACAGACCAAGCGCGAACCATTTCCAACATACCCACGCCGCAATTTTCGGCCATATTGAGTTTATTTGCATCCAAGAAATGGAATGGGGGTCTCAGGTTTCTATGGTAGGTTCCTATGTGCCTGCACGTCTCTCTATAATCGCTAAATAATTTTTAAGGTCCCCGGGTTATAGCAGATTCACAAAACACATCACTATTCTCACAAAATACGATATCGGCTGATTTCAAAGTTCGTGTTTTGGTTTCTAGTATCTGGTCTTGGCCAGTAAAAACATCACTCAAGTCTTGCAAACACTCACTACACCTCAATTTACCACTTAACATCAACTTGGAAATTTCCAAGATCACAAAACCTAACTAAATAAATTTCTAAACTAGACTAGGATATACTAAATACAATTACTTAACTAAAAGTGTAAGGATTACCTCATTTGGCAACTTAGGAAAATTCTTGAGTTGCCCAAAGCCTTCAAAATCTAAACTTGAATGGTTTAAAGGGTTTAAGATGAGGGTGTGCATATTTTTAACGAAGGTGGCATGGGGTTTTGGAGATTAATTAGAGATGATACATGGAGATAGAGGAGGATGAAGGAGATGAAGCAGAGGATGATGAAGAATGAAGAAGGAAGAAGAATGAAGAAGAAGGAATTGGAATGAGAAAGAAGTCAAAGGTCTCTCTCTCTTAACCTCACTCTCTCTTAAGCTCACTTTGTCTCTAAATATCTATTTTGTCTCCTCTCTCTCTCTCATCAACCATGGCCTCTCATTTCTTTTCTTTTTTTAAATAAACCAAACACAATAAAACAATATGCAACATGACATGGTGCGCTAGTCATGGAAAGATGTTAAAAATACGGATTTGGCTTAATCATGATTAGTAGTGCACTAATCAATTTAATATAAACTTGCATATATTTAATTATAAAAATGCCAAAATCCGATAAATATCTTTTTAATGAATAAATCATTTTAATCTCCACTTATATTCCAAATATTGGTATATACTTATATCATTTTACGTAAAACCCCTATTAGCAAATCGAATAGTTTTCGCGAAATATATTATTTAAATATTAAATTTCCAAAAATAATATTTTATATTTCTGAATATTACAATTCTTATCTAGATACCTGGTAGCAAACGTAAAATGGTTATTACAGATAGATACATATATATCTTGAGCATTAGTCATGTTTACCGTATTTAGATATTGATTACGGTTTTCCCATCTGGTATCTAGTTTTTTTAATATATTTTGCCTGACATGTTCATAAGACATTACCATACCTGTTACTTGGATTATTACCAATGCCGACAATCCTGACTTGTTGTCCTAACGGACGTGATTTGTTGTCTACATAGATAAGATCTGTACCTGCTTGATCCTGTGTTGGCATTAGATTGATATCATCAATACCTGACTTGAACACAAAACCTGGGGGTAAAGGGAAATCAATAATGAAACCTGACTTGTAACTCAACAGTTCGATACTTTCCAGTGACTGATCAGTCGATACGGGCTTCGGCCCTGGAATGATGATGTTGATATCATTCGTCTGTACATGATATCATGTTTTTACTGCTTAGCGACACGTCTCAGATTCAGCCCCGAGGGTCTTGACCGTGGTCCTAGGCACGCACGGGATATTATTGAGTTACATCAACAACTCTATTAATTGATTTCAAAGACCTGTAGAATAGATAACCTAGAAGCACAGACTTTAGGATACACATCACATACATATACCTCACTGTTTTATACCTGTGTTTATTATTTATACTCATGTTTAATCATATCATCCTATTCTGGTTATTACTATTATTTTGATATTTATAACGCACTAACGTCTGGGTTTTGCATGACCCAGTTCCTTTGACCTTATCGCAGGAAGATTGGGAATATTTTAACAAGCAAGCCGAGCAATGAGGAGCTTGATGATTAGTTTTAGAGATATTTAGTTTATTTTATTTCCGTTGTTTTATTTTATCGATGTAATCCCATAAGGGACGTAATTCAGATATTATTCTTTATTGGATCTTTGTTCATTTCCGCTATATGCATTTCTTGACTATTATCTACTGTGGCAGATGGACATGTGTTAGTTATATTTTATTTACTGTTCTTGATATCTGATTAACAGTCGTAATGTGATTATGGAGGGATTTTTCCTAACCATAGGTAGCATGGTTGGCTCTGTCACGTGCCGTATTTATGTATTTTGGGAAGCGGGGCGTGACAAAGAGAATGAAATTTCTTAATTTTTTCATCATGTTTACCTTTTATAGGCTACACACTTTACATATATCCCCTTGGGCTTTTCCATATGGCACTTGTGCCTCCGCATACAAGTGCTTATTTCTTTTGCACATAAACCACGGGGTTTACAAAATTTTGGGCTTTTTGCCCCTTTTCCATACATTTATTTTAAAAAAATACATTAAACTAATTTATAACTTCATTTTTTTTGTTGGCTATGGTGCCCTCAAGTCAATTATTGGATCGCAGGCACGTGACTGCAATGATTGAGGGAGAACCTACCGGTAGAACAGTCTTACTCGAGATGATAGTATGCTATCTGGTTTGTCTTTATCATCATGTACATACTTTAGGTGACATTACATATCACTATTACATGTTGATAGAGCCCATAGGATTCTTGCTTGACTACCAGCAGTATAATGGCGATCATATACGTAAGAGTTGGGTAGTCTATAAGCACATCCTTAAAGTGTCCCTAGTCGTGGGAGTTTCGAGACTGGCATCGATACTCCAAAGTAGACTAGTGTATACAGTTCGAGACCCCGACGAGGGGCGATGGCCGGTCTCACAAGCCATTGGTGTCAGTTGGTTCACCTAAGATGTATACAGGTGCTCATTGGGTTATGAGTACATCGGACGGACTCGCTGGAAACATTCTAGGTGGTATTATATCTGTCGTCAGATAGCAGTTCCCTGGTGACATGTGTACAGGTTAGTCTATAGACCTGAGATCGTCATTTGTCTTGTGTGAGTTCCCACTGTGCTTTGATTACTACCCTACCATGGCTCAAAGGAGTCGTGCAAACAGGTTTTAGTTGGGTACAGTTCCGAGCCACATGGAGGCAGTGAGCGGATCGGCAGGGGATCGCCTCTCCCGGTATTAGTGGTGAGATCGCGCTGTGTCTGGAGAGCCATTACACAAAGTCCCTGGCCAGGGCAAGCGAGATTTACTGGTAGGTATTCCAGTAGTTTCTCAGGGTGTTCTGGGCTACACTCCGACACAACTTATACCGCTATTGTGGGTCTGACATTTACCATCCCCCTACCCCCAATATGCGATACTCATAGACGAACGGACCGGACTGTACCGATATTGTCACTGACAGGCTCAGCAGGGTTTCAGGATGAGTTCACTCATCGGTCTCCCTTTTGCTCAATACCTGAGCAGCTGTTACGTACAGCTAGTGCCACTGACGTGCTTGTGGTTAAACCCACTGCCAGCGTATTGACGAGTCTTTAGAGTCCCCCATAGAAAGTTTTCCAAGTTCGGGCGAAACGTTATAGAGGTCGTATGGTTTTATGGAAGGGTTCGATCATATGCGTGCACTCGTACACAGATTATGATCGGATGGATCATACTAGTGAGATTTGGTTTAAGCCGGATCCTAGTATTAGATTGGTTGGATTACTTTCGTCTCGTTGTATTCGTATTCAGTCGGAATACATATGCGGGTATGTATATACAGATGAGGGGTATTCTTGTAATTCGTTACGAGTTTACTTTAGGGATTGCCATTTCTTTTTGTGTTGGATTAAATATTTGGTTTAATATTTAATTGTGTGGAATTGGTGAGTGCAAGTCTTGGCTTGTGGCATTGATGGTGCATGTGCTCACTTGGTGACTCATAAGTGTTGGGTCTTCTGTGCATTGATGGTGGCACATGTGCACTTGATGACTCAAGGAGTTAGATTATGCTGGGATTTTTTTGTTCACTTGAGCTCACAAAATACTTCACAAACTCAACAAAAGAAAAAAAGGACAGAACCTTTTTCTCACTTGCTTTTTCTTTAAGCCTTCACTTGAGCTCACAACATCCACTCATGGCAACTTCTTTCACCTCCACGCTATCCCTCTCATGTGTTAAGAATCCTAAGGTGATTTGAGACAAACTAATCACACACTATCTCTACTTCATCTTAGGCACCTAGGCTAGCAAACTAGTTGCTCGAGTTGCTCCGGCTTTTAAAGCGGGAGCCCGTATAAATGTCACGTCCCGAAAGTACGGAACATGACCGGCACTTAAACTACGAACGTCTCGAGGCGTACGTAATCTAAGTAAGTCGAAAACCCAGAAATCCAAACCAAGAAAATTAGTAGAGTGAAGGAAACCAATTTAAAATCAAGTGGTTTTAATAGCATAAGCCGAATTATGCGGTTTTAAAAACATCAAATATTTCCTGAAAATTTCGGCAGAGTCTCCTTTGTAAATACAGGCCCCCAAACGGGATACAACATGAATAGTATACGAAATCAAAAAAAGGCATCCCCAAGCGGGAGCTAACTCTTCGTCAATCGACGGTCACAACCACACAAGCAATATAATATACAACGCCAAGGGCGAGGATCAAAACTCAAAAGGAAACTCAAAACAACAAGAAATCCACAGAAATATAACGCGCGACTCTAAGGTCGAAAGAATAACATCACCGGTCTCTATCTCAAAAATAAATACATGTTTGGTTGATGGAACTTCTAGATACAATAGAATAATGATATACAAGATACAATGATGGGTGCGATACAAATAAACCCACCTACTATCAAGTCACCCGGAAATGGAAATAGTGCCAGCAAGCCGTAATGAAACCTGTACGGCGAAACCTGCAAGAACTGTGGCACAACGGGGGTGAGTTGCCAACTCGTGAGTAGAAAAACATCTACGCAAAGAAATCACATAAATAACGCAATCCTAGGTCAATGATCATAATATATCCTCTAATATGTATATAACATGCAGCCTATAACAATAGCTAGGGTAAATATCTAATCCGAGTGTAATCTTATGTGCCCGGGTCTGTGCCTCAGGTAGCAATATATCATATGAATGAGGTATGAATGCATGAAAACAGAATACATGTAAATGAAGAAACTGTTTTCATAACTTAGTGATATTTCCTTTGTATTTTTAAAATGAGGTATCATAATGAAATCAGCATCAACAGTGTCTAGCATCGACACAAAACATAAATCTCAATGTCTCAAAATCTCAGGCTCCGGCTATCCGGACTGGCCTGTATCATCAAATCTCAGTACCTCAATATCTCGAAATCTCAATGTCTCAATCTCAATATCTAGGGCGCCGTCGGTCCAGACCGGCCCCTACCTTCCATCTCAAGACCACGACGGTATCCTCCGGATATCCGACGCGTCGGGTAATATCACCGGTAGGTAGTGCTCCACTGCACAGGATCAACGTCAACAACACGATCTTCTTGCCCCGGGGTACCGCACCGGGCCCACCATGTACCCGAAACGGTTCATCCATCTCCTCGAATCGGGTCTCGAAATCCATCCTGTATATATATTAGTCGGTGATCCCGCCTCAATAATATCATATCCGATACCATATCTATAATCAGACATCCCAAGTCAAGAGTGCGGATCAATCATCAAAATATAGCTCGTACGTAAATCCGTCGTACGGCATCCCCAAATCTGGGTACGGGTCAATATCATATTCATCACACTATTCATCCGGTATCGTCTTTATCAAAGATCATAGACTAGGGTACTGACCTATGTCTAGTACAATACTAATATCATCAGCACATATCATCATCAAGGGGTATACATCGCCCAATACGGCCTAGGATCAATATCCTAGCATACCATATCTCATATCACAATCACATGTCGACCATTTAATTAATAACACTATTCACCCGTATCGTCGTCCCAAGATCCGCTATAACACCAGGACGTACCTCAAGTACGAATCCTGCCATATCACCGTTCTCGCGGTCTCAATCAAATCTTATCGACTCATCTCAAATCCCAAATACTATCCTCAAATCCAGTATGTGAGCACATAGTCCCATACCCATGTGAACACATAACAATATAACCCGATATAAGCACATATGGAAGAAGAATGTATGCAAGTATGGTATGTGTGTGTAAATATAGGGTAACCTCTACTCTAAGGTCTCGCAACACTAACTAATCCGACCGCACCCTAAATCCATCTATATCATCGATAACTGATTTTGATGAAATTCTCGTTGTGTAGTAAAAGCAAGTATCGAATCAATTGTTTCCTGATAACGGTTTCATTTGATCGATAACAGTATCTTGTATCAGTATTTAGAAAATTGTATAAAGAAATCACAACCAAAGAATTATATTTGACCGCAATCAACTACGGTGTCAGTTGTAGATCGTAAGAGAGTGCGGATCGTCCACAGGGATTGTGCGATTCGTTTCAATGTTTAATTTGTTTGAATTGAAAAGTTAATCGAAAAGAAAAGAAAACATGATTCAAGATTTATCAATTGTTTCAAGTGTCACTATTCTATTCAAGAATCAAGAAAATGATAAACAATCGAGAATCGGGTTTCGATGATATTTCCAACCAAATGTCAAGAATCTAAATGAGGCTCGTAGGAATCGATCGGATCTATAAACGTGATGTAATCTTAAGATATCGTGTTCTTGTCCTTCGAAGAATTGATACTAGATCGATGATGATCGACGAGAGTTAGGGCTTTCTCATGAAACTAGGGTTTCATCTTTTAACCCTTGTTCTTTCGTCGATATCATTCACTTTCTAGCCTCTACCAAATTCAAGAAACGATCGTAACTCCTCAATTTCGAGCGATATCAATCAAGAAAGTATCGTCACGAAATTAGGTCATCGATTCTTGAAATTGCTAGGGTTTACAAAACTCGTAGGACTCAAGAATCGTTTTAAGATATGTCACATCATCATTCTATTGATCGTCTCGACTCCTCGACGAGCGGAGTTTATTCACACATCATCACACAGAAAGCATTCAAGAATTGAAAAGATATCATGATGCAAGAATTTAAAGAAAATAAGATAAAAGAATTTCACCTTTTATTTATATCAACAATTTCATTACAGTCGCTCAAGAACTACAAGAGGAAGAACTCGATTGTTGAATTGGCTTCGCTTTTCTTCATGAGTCGTGGATCGTCTTGGACCACTTGCTCTGTTGAAGATCTGTTCCGCTCATAAAAGGTTGAAGGGCTTCTTGCTTGATTTGGTACTCGGGATCTTGGCTTTTGATTGGAATTAGGGTTAGGGTTTCACACAAGCCTTCTCACTAGACTTGTGGAAGAAGATGAAGAATGAGGTAGAATGGCTCTAGATTGGCTACTAAAATGAACTAATGGAGGGATCAATTGAATGAATACAATTGAATGAATAATCTTTTACAAGTGAGCCTAGGGTCCTATTTATAGATTTTCCAAACCCTAGGCCTTGAGTTTGAAATAGAAGTTCCCTCCAAAAGTTTGTTGAAAGACTTCTAGAAGTAGTTAGTTAGGCTTAGCTTAGGGTTTAAGCTAGGGTTTAGGGAGAAGTTTCTAGAATGATAGGCTAGTTTAGCGTAGATCCAAGTGTTTGCTGATCTGGCAGAAGGTTCTGGGGTCTTCTGGAATTTGATATGTCTTGCTGAAGTGTGGGCCCTGAGAGAAGTGTTTTGGTGCAAAGATGAAGTGGTGACGTCGACAAACCGCCGCGGAACCGCGGCAATAGGCGGCTTAGGCCGCGGTTCTGCGGCCATTTGGGCTCCTTGGGGCTGCATCTTTCTTGTGTTGCTCTGGACCTCTTTTAGGGTATGTATCTGATATGTTGATTCTCTGAATGCTTCTTAGAACAATACCAGATTCCAAATCCTTGAGTTGACGTATCTTTTAGCGGTGTAAGTTTGAGCAAGCTTCTGATTTTCCTGCACGGACTTCGAAACACGGGTTGCGATATATAGAAATGATGCCATGCTATGAAATGCAGTCAATTTCCCTAGAAATGCCGGTTTTAAGTTCTAACACATGCAATCTGATATTTTACGACTGTTTTGCTAATATGTGAAATATGAATGCCGAACACTTCTATTATGAATGCAAATGATGAGGAAATTGCCGGCTAAAAGATGCAATATTTTCGACTAATCAAATTCCCCCAAACTTAATTTCGATCGTCTCGAGCGAACTTTTTATTAAAAAGAGAAGGAGAAAATAAAGAAAGAGAAAAACTAACTAGCACACTTTCATAGGCAACACGATTGCACTGAGCACGTGCAACAAGCCTTTAAACCTCTAGGTGTCCCTAGTAGGAGGAGTGTTGTCTCCTGAGGGTTTTCAGCGGATTGCACCCACAAAATCCGATAATAAAAGGAAGATCATGAATATTACATTTAAAGAAAAGAATTGTAAAAGAAAAGCCTTGAAAATTAGGGTTTCCAACTAAGCTAGCTTTTCGGTTGTCATGAGCCCTATCTTAATAGTCATGAAAAGATGTCAGAAATCACGTCCTCCCTCAATAAAACATCGTCTTATTTTTCATTCCTATCTTTCTTCCAAACATCGATCATATAACCCTGCGTGTGTGTAAAGACATCCCTACACCCGGAGAATTCAATTCAAGCTATCATACTCTTGCCCATCAGCCTCAGTACTTTTTAATTAATGAATATTTAGATGAGATTGCTCACACACTTTCATGCGACCGTTAATACTTCTTGAGGTACTAACCGACCGATTACTCATGTGCTTGCTTATTTGGTGTATTTTCCTCGTCTTGCACCACCTTAGGCATAGCAGTGACTCCCAGACCAGTTGGCCTTAGGGCACTAGGTGAAGAGGCACCCTCGCTATACATTTTTATTGCCCTCGGCGATAACAAAACCAGTGTCCATTTTTCTCACCACTTTATATATTTTTTATTCACCTTTTTTTTTATTTCCTTCATACATCGGCTTTAAGACAAGAGCATTTCAAGGTATTCTCTACTATCCCAGGCTTCAAGACGTGTGTAAGTGCGAATAGCAGGGTAGCAATGTTCAAAATATTTGGCTTCCAGAATAGAAACTATTTTTCAGACTTAGTTTTATCCTCAGATTAGTGACGTCCTTCATCTTACTAACCCTTGGGACAACGGCTCATAACTACTTATTACTAGTTCGTATAAGAAAACTTCTAATTTTCTTAGTTTTCTTAAATTTTTCTAATCTCATGGATGTAATTGTTCATTATCTAAACTTTTATTATCTTATTTATGTACAAAAAAGTTTAAATATTAAAATTATTTTTATACTTGAAAATTTTTAAATTTTTATGGGTTTTGAAAATTTTTAAATTTTTATAGATTTTTAAAAGAAATGTTTTGTGCTTATGCAAATGATATGCAAATGATGCAAAAATAAGCACAAACCTCCCCCAAACTTGTTTTCAACAGTGTCCTCACTGTTGCCAATCGCTATACCTACAAAAACTGTAAGTCTGGGGGGAATTATTAGTGGGGGAAAAATATATAAGTGAAGAACTTCCCCCAAACTTATTCTTTTCACTCACCTTCATTCAAAACATGATGCAGTGATATACAGGATATGAAGGTGAGACGGAGGAATTTTAATCCAAATAAACTGGCTCTTGTAAGAACAAGAGCTCCTCCGTGAGGTCAGTGGAAAAATACGGTTTTAGTCTATGTCCATTCACTTTGAAAAATGTGCCGTTTTTAACATTTTCTACTTCTACTGCCCCATGCGGGTATACAGACCGCACAACAAAAGGTCCCTTCCACCGAGATCGAAGCTTACCCGCGTGAAGGTGTAATCGTGAATCATAAAAAAGGACTTGTTGACCAGGTGAAAATGTTTTCCTCAAAATGTTTTTATCGTGAAAAACCTTAGTCCTATTCTTTACAATTACAGCGTTATCATAAGCTTTATCGCGGAGTTCGCTTAGCTCATTAAGTTGCAGCTTCCGAAAGTTGCAGGCTTGGTTTAAGTCAAAATTTATTTCCTTTATAGCCCACAATGCTTTATGCTCAATCTCGACGGGTAAATGACATGCCTTCCCAAACACTATCCTATATGGAGACATCCCTAGGTCAGTTTTATATGCAGTCCTGAATGCCCAAAGAGCATCCGTCAGTTTGGTCGACCAGTCTTTTCTATTCTTAGCAACAGTTTTCTCCAGGATAAGTTTGATCTGTCTATTTGAGATCTCAGCCTGCCCGCTCGTTTGGGGATGATAGGGTGTAGAAAGTCGGTGGTTGATTCCGTATTTCCGCATCAGAGTCTCGAAAGATCTGTTGCAGAAATGTGTCCCATTATCGCTAATGATAGCGCGTGGGTGTCCAAATCGCGAAAAGATATTCTCTTTTAAGAACTTAATGACAACTTTCTTGTCATTAGTGCAACATGGAATGGCTTCTACCCACTTAGAGACGTAATCAACCTCCAGCAGTATATACAAATTCCCAAAGGAGTTAGGAAAGGGACCCATAAAATCTATGCCCTAAACATCGAAGATTTCAACAACCAAGATGGGTTGTTGAGGCATTTCATTTCTCCGGGATATTCTACCCATGTACTGACACTGTGTACAGGTTTTGCAATGCTCAAATGCATCCTTGAATAAGGTCGGCCAATAAAATCCACATGGCAAAACCTTTTCCGCCGTCTTTTTAGGACCGAAGTGACCCCCACAGGCCTGATCATGACAAAAAGAAAGAACACTCTTGAATTCTTCTTTCGGGCCACATCGGCGAATGATCTGATCAGGACAATACTTAAACAAGTATGGATCATCCCAGTAAAAGTGTTTTACTTGGGATAGAAAACGGTATTTGTCCTGTTTTGACCAATCGCTCGGTATAAGTCCCGTGACAAGATAGTTCACAATATCCCTGAACCATGGTTCAGCTGATACGTTCAAGAGTTGTTCATCAGGGAACGAATCATTGATCGGCAGGGTCACAGGGGAAAAAATGATGCGTGAAAGATGGTCGGCTACTACGTTTTCACATCCTTTCTTATCTTTGATAACAAGATCAAATTCTTGTAACAGTAGGATCCAACGTATGAGTCGACCTTTTGCATCTTTCTTCGCCAGAAGATGTTTTAGGGCGGAATGGTCAGTGTACACAACTATAGATGAGCCAATTAAGTAAGGCCTGAATTTTTCTAATGCAAATACAACCGCTAAAAGTTCTTTCTCGGTGGTTGTATAGTTGATTTGTGCATCGTTCAGGGTCTTACTTGCATAGTAGATCACGTGTGGCATCTTTTTAATGTGCTGTCCTAAGACTGCACCTACTGCAAAGTCGGATGCGTCACACATCAGCTCAAAGGGGTAGTCCCAACTTGGAGACGATAGAACGGGGGCTGAAGTGAGTGAGTGTTTAAGTGAGTCGAAAGCTGTCTCACAGTCCGAGTCAAAGTGGAAGGCCGTATCCTTAGCCAGGAGAAGAGTTAAAGGTCTAGTAATTTTGCTAAAAGTCCTTAATGAATCTCCTATAAAAGCCCGCATGGCCAAGGAAAGATCGAATATCTTTGACGCTTTTGGGATGAGGGAGGTTTTGAATGACATATATCTTGGCTCTGTCAACCTCAATGCCTTTCTGTGAAATAACATGTCCAAGTACAATTCCTTCTTGGACCATGAAATGGCATTTTTCCTAGTTCAAAGTTAAGTTCTTCTCTTTGCAACGAGTAAGAACTGCGTCAAGATTCGATAGGCAATCAGAAAAAGAGTCTCCAAAAATCGAGAAATCGTCCATAAAGATCTCCAGAAAATTCTCTACCATATCAGAGAATATCCCCATCATACACCGCTGAAAGCTAGCGGGAGCATTGCATAACCCAAAGGGCATGCGACTATAAGCAAAGGTACCAAAAGGACAAGTAAAAGTGGTTTTATCTTGATCCTTTTTGGCGATGGGGGCCTGATTATAGCCTGAGTATCCGTCCATAAAGCAATAATACTCTCGTCCCGCTAAGCGTTCCAGCATTTGATCAATGAATGGTAGAGGAAAGTGGTCTTTCCTTGTGGCAGCATTGAGTTTTCTATAATCAATACATACACGCCACCCAGTTTGGGTGCGTGTCTGAATCAACTCATTTGCCTCATTGGTAATAATAGTGATGCCGGATTTCTTAGGAACGACATGTATAGGACTCACCCATTGGCTATCGGAGATGGGGTATATAATACCATTATCTAGGCATTTGACGATCTCTTTCATCACCGCTTCCTTCATGACGGGATTCAACCGTCTCTGTGGTTCTCGGGTTGGTCTGGCATCATCCATCACATGTATATGATGTTCAACAATCAAGGGACTAATCCCTTTGATGTCCGCCATGGTCCAACCAAACGCCTCTTTGTTAGATCTCAATACCGATAAAAGTGCATTCTCTTGCTCTGATGCTAGAGAAGCGGATATGATAACCGGTAAAGACTCATTCTCACCTAAATAAGCATATTTAAGATGAGAACGTAAAATTTTTAGATCTAATTCAGGCGGAGAAATGATAGAAGGAGGGATCATCGAGTGATTTTTGGAATTACAAAGAAGCTCAGAGCCTGTGAAAGATACAGACTCGGGTGGAGAAAAGTCAGGAGTGCAGGACTCAAGTGTAGGAAAAGTGTCCTCACTAAGATCATGTGTGAGATCAAACAGAGATGTGGTAATGTCGTCGAGATCAGTAAAGCATAGTTCCTCAGCTCCGCAACTATCGGGAGCGATCTCGTGGACAGAGCACACATCTAGAATATGAGTAGAGGGTTCTGATGGCTGACTTCCAACTTTGTAGATATTTAGTTCAATGGTCATATTTCCAAATGATAAGTTCATTGAACCATTTTTACAGTTTATAACAGCGTTGGAAGTGGCAAGGAAAGGACGACCCAGAATCACCGGAATTTGGCCCCGGGGGTTTGCTACAGGCTGTGTATCGAGTATAATGAAGTCTACAGGGAAAACAAATTTCCCGACCTTTATCAACACATCCTCTAGTTCACCCCTTGGTTTGGTGATTGAACGGTCTGCCATTTGGAGAGTGCAGTGAGCAGGTTTCAACTCTCCAATCCCTAATTGCTCATATACAGAATATGGAAGTAGGTTAACACTTGGGCCAAGGTCTAAAAGAGCACGATTTATGTTTTTACCCCCAATAGAAATCGATATCGTAGGACATCCTGGGTTCTTTCGTTTCTTTGGTAGCTGGGGAATAAAAGCAGTGCTAATATTATTGGACATGAAGACCTTCTTTGGCACTTGAGTCTTCCTCTTCCTAGTGCACAAGTCCTTAAGAATTTTCGCATAAGCGGGGACTTGCTGAATCGCATCTAGGAGATGGATGTTGATGTTAACCTGTTTGAACATTTCTATAATTTTCTCCATATGAGGACTCGTTCTGTTTCCCCTTAACCGATTCGGGTAAGGAGCTTTCGCAATAAGCGTCGGGTCCATCATAGGAGAAGGAAGAGGGAGTAGATGAGATCCCAAAAGAGGTGTGGGGATCGTCTGTGGAGAACTAGAAGGGCTATACTGAGGTGTCGAGCCTAGTGGGAAATGGAGAATAGACTCGCTAGAAGGTGGTGTGGTAGAAGAACAAGGATCAGAAGGAGAAGTGTGTGTGTGTGGAAAGGTCTCAGCCGGGGTGTTGATATGATTTCCAATATCATCAACTTCTTCCCCAATATGGTTGTTCAGCACTCTTCCTGATCTCAACGTTGTGATGGCATTTACATTGTAATGCCCAGGATTCGGTAGGGGTTGAGAAGGAAGTTTTCCTTTTTCTCTCGCACTCATTTCGGTTTTAAGTCGTGCGATTTCAGCTTCCATCGTTCTGATACTCTCAGCTTGGGACGCTGAGTTTTTCTTTATCTCACCGACGGAAGATCCAACCTCAGCCGAAACCTCTATGAAATTTGACAAAAGTGATTTCATGGTTTGAGTGAATTGAGAGAACTCGTCAGAACAGGTCATAGGATTAGACTGTGCATGAGTGTTGACCTAATTTTGGAAGTTTTGTGACTGACAGGGGTGCTGAGTGAGTTGAAAGGGTTGCTGTGGTGGAGGAAGAGCCCTTTGAAATTGATTCGTGTTTGGAACCATGTTTTGAGATTGGTTTTGGTTCCAAGCGAAATTCGGGTGATTCCTCCAACCCTGATTGTACGTGGAAGAATATGGATCGTTTCTAGGTCGTTGGAATGCGGCATTTGTATGCTCGTGACCTTGAAACGCAGAGTTTAATAGACATTCTTCCGTTAAATGAGACAGATCAGAACAGCACCCACAAACAGTTTTGGGGAGCGACATTGGGTTTAGGGAGGCTGCTGCAAATTTGTGTTCCATAGCGTCGAGCTTCTTTTGCATTGCTGCCATCTCAGCTCGAACACCTATGGACACATCTATTTGGTGTACGCCACCCCTATTCAATGGTTGGGTTCCACTCTCCCACTGTAGTGATTTTTCAGCGAACTCTTCTAAATACTTCCAAGCTTCCCCATCATCTTTGGTCATAAAAGTACCTTGACACATGTTTTCGAGGCTCTGTTTAGTGTTTGGGTTAATGCCCTCATAAATGATTCGGCGAAGCTCCCATCTCAGGATGCCGTGATGAGGACATTGAACTAATAGATCCTTGAAACGTTCAAAGCATTTAGAGAATAGTTCAGTAGGGAGCTGGGCAAATTGATTCAGTTCGCTACGGATTCGAGCTGTTTTTTGTATTGGGTAAAATTTCTTAAGGAATGCAGCGACGAATTCTTCCCAATTCGTAATAGAGTGTGCGGTAGTGTTATATAGCCACTTCTCGGCTATATCGCACAAAGTAAATGGAAGAAGTCGTAGACGCATAGCATCCACTGAAAGTTGTGACGTACCCATCATTGCGCATACGTTTTCAAATTTGGTAATGAAAACGTAAGCGTCCTCAGTCTCGAGTCCGTGGAATTTGGGTAAAAGATTGATATACTGGGGGTTAATCTCAAAGTTATCCCCGTTGGCTGGTGGTGTGGATAAGCAGGTCGAAAGAGGATCTCGAATAGGGTAGCACCTCTCCTGGAGAGAGATGCGGGGTGGATTCTGTGCACCAACGGACGGCGGCAGATTAGGGTTAAAGAAGTTCGATGGATTCGGATCCATCGATGTGGGTGTGGTAGTGGGTGAAGAAAAGGTAAATGCAGAAATATCGACTTCGGAGTCGATAGGAGGTACGCGGACTAAACGGGCACTAGAATCCCGTGTCCAGCCTATCTTGCACTAAAAAGGGTTAGTACAAGTGGCAGCGTTGACTTATAATTAGGGGTAAATGAATGTGGTGTTTGCTTTTGAAAAAGGGACGGATTTTTGAAAAAATGATGCGACACAACAAATGCAGCAACAAAAACCCTAGAATCTAGTGGTCACCTAGGTCCGACTCTAGACCGCTCCTAACTGCCAAAAGACAAGTCACAAGATAGAATCCTCCACTGCCTCCTTGTCCCCCTGTGGCCAGGTAAGTGCCAGTAAGTGGGAAGGTACTCTACTACGTAAGTAGTGGGCCTAATTAATAACCACTAGCCTTCGACACACTTGCCTAGGCACCACAAGAAAACGCGGATGAGCAATGAATTACCCACGGCCTTCTTCTGTCCTAAGTGAGCGCGACGGTCCTTAGAGTCATCTCTAGATATTTTTTTAGTTAATGTGGGTCAATGCGGATGCATGTTTTGCGATTTTTGGGGTCTAGGAAGGGTAATGAAATCCCCACCTAATTTGGATTTGGCCGTGCCCCTTAATATCCGTATTTAGAATGCAAACAACCAAGAAACAAAATCACGCACAAATTTAATTTTGCAATTTGCGAGCTGCGATTATTTGCAAAGAAGTCTGCAAAAATTTGTTAGTTGGAGCTAAAAAGAGGAGAGAGGAGAAGGTAAGAAATCACCTGAAGAAAAATTTTTACAGAGAACCCTCCAAGATGCCGCGGTTCCGCCGCAATTGATGGCTAATGCCGCCGTTCCGCGGTCGAATGATGGAATCACTGCACCAAAATTTTTCAGAGAGGCTCTGTAGACTCCCTCTGCTCTCTGGTATATTCCAAAAAAAATTTCCAATTTCCAGCAATCTCCAGATCTCCTTGCAATGAACCACAACAAATCGTTTAGGGTTTGCACGAATTTTGATCTCAAAAATCACAATGGAATAAATCTTTCAATTCAAACTTTAATATGAAACGAATTAGCGCGCGATCCCCGGCAACGGCGCCATTTGATTTTGATGAAATTCTCGTTGTGCAGTAAAAGCAAGTATCGAATCAATTGTTTCCCGATAACGGTTTCATTTGATCGATAACAGTATTTTGTATCAGTATTTAGAAAATTGTATAAAGAAATCACAACCAAAGAATTATATTTGACCGCAATCAACTACGGTGTCAGTTGTAGATCGTAAGCGAGTGCAGATCGTCCACAGGGATTGTGCGATTCGTTTCAATGTTTGATTTGTTTGAATTGAAAAGTTAATCGAAAAGAAAAGAAAGCATGATTCAAGATTTATCAATTGTTTCAAGTGTCACTATTCTATTCAAGAATCAAGAAAATGATAAACAATCGAGAATCGGGTTTCGATGATATTTCCAACCAAATGTCAAGAATCTAAATGAGGCTCGTAGGAATCGATCGGATCTATAGACGTGATGTAATCTTAAGATATCGTGTTCTTGTCCTTCGAAGAATTGATACTAGATCGATGATGATCGACGAGAGTTAGGGCTTTCTCATGAAACTAGGGTTTCATCTTTTAACCCTTGTTCTTTCGTCGATATCATTCACTTTCTAGCCTCTACCAAATTCAAGAAATGATCGTAACTCCTCAATTTCGAGCGATATCAATCAAGAAAGTATCATCACGAAATTAGGTCGTCGATTCTTGAAATTGCTAGGGTTTACAAAACTCGTAGGACTCAAGAATCGTTTTAAGATATGTCACATCATCATTCTATTGATCGTCTCGACTCCTCGACGAGCGGAGTTTATTCACACATCATCACACAGAAAGCATTCAAGAATTGAAAAGATATCATGATGCAAGAATTTAAAGAAAACAAGATAAAAGAATTTCACCTTTTATTTATATCAACAATTTCATTACAGTCGCTCAAGAACTACAAGAGGAAGAACTCGATTGTTGAATTGGCTTCGCTTTTCTTCGTGAGTCGTGGATCGTCTTGGACCATTTGCTCTGTTGAAGATCGGTTCCGCTCATAAAAGGTTGAAGGGCTTCTTGCTTGATTTGGTACTCGGGATCTTGGCTTTTGATTGGAATTAGGGTTAGGGTTTCACACAAGCCTTCTCACTAGACTTGTGGAAGAAGATGAAGAATGAGGTAGAATGGCTCTAGATTGGCTACTAAAATGAACTAATGGAGGGATCAATTGAATGAATACAATTGAATGAAAAATCTTTTACAAGTGAGCCTAGGGTCCTATTTATGGATTTCCCAAACCCTAGGCCTTGAGTTTGAAATAGAAGTTCCCTCCAAAAGTTTATTGAAAGACTTCTAGAAGTAGTTAGTTAGGCTTAGCTTAGGGTTTAAGCTAGGGTTTAGGGAGAAGTTTCTAGAATGATAGGCTAGTTTAGTGTAGATCCAAGTGTTTGCTGATCTGGCAGAAGGTTCTGGGGTCTTCTGGAATTTGACATGTCTTGCTGAAGTGTGGGCCCTGAGAGAAGTGTTTTGGTGCAAAGTTGAAGTGGTGACGTCGACAAACCGCCGCGGAACCACGGCAATAGGCGGCTTAGGCCGCGGTTCCGCGGCCATTTGGGCTCCTTGGGGCTACATCTTTCTTGTGTTGCTCTGGACCTCTTTTGGGGTATGTATCTGATATGTTGATTCTCTGAATGCTTCTTAGAACAATACCAGATTCCAAATCCTTGAGTTGGCGTATCTTTTAGCGGTGTAAGTTTGACCAAGCTTCTGATTTTCCTGCACGGACTTCGAAACACGGGTTGAGATATATAGAAATGATGCCATGCTATGAAATGCAGTCAATTTCCCTAGAAATGCCGGTTTTAAGTTCTAACACATGTAATCTGATATTTTACGACTGTTTTTCTAATATATGAAATATGAATGCCAAACACTTCTATTATGAATGCAAATGATGAGGAAATTGCCGGCTAAAAGATGCAATATTTTCGACTAATCAATAACATCAAACAATACATAATCACTATGTGTGTATACGTATTCGTATACATCACCACGAACTGCGGGGGTGCTATACGCCATCCACCCGACTTCTCCCCGTAAATATGAATCTACTCACCTGGTCCTCGCTAGCCGGCGCCGACGTCGCCACGCGCTTGCTTGTCGTCTCGAAGTCCACATAGGTACCTACATATCATAACGCACCGTATCGCATTAAAATCCGACTCATGACCAAAACGACACACGAATCCCACATAGGTCAAAACCTATGGTTGCTTTCACAAATCAACCCAAAAACCCTCGACGTCGGCGTATAAACGCCAAACCATCGAGAAAAACCCAAACACACTCATTTGTACAATCACGAGCACTAATTATAATATAAAATAGCTTAAAATTCACAAAAACCCCAAATTCACTTTAAAAGCCATTATTCCGAAAATCTAGCAAGCAAAATTAACCGTTTTTAGTACAAAATTCGATGTTTAAATAAATCTAGCGGCCCCAATATCCACTAAATATCATAACTAAGTCATATAAACCATTTCTATAATTTATTCTCATAAATTTGCATAAATTCCAAAATCCCAGTTTGCAAAAATATCAATTTTTAACACCTTTTAAAGCAAAATTCACAATTCATCAATTAAGCTTGGTTTTGCATGATCCAAAGTCATTAAACCACTCATTATAATATTAATAATGACATGAAACCTTAATTTAGATTTTAAACCCAAATATAAAACAATTTTAAAAAAACCTAGTTAGCAAAATAGCACATTTATCACAATTTCCAACTAACAATTTGAAATTAGTAACTGGATTAGGATTTAGCAAGAATTAACATGTTAATCTACTCATGGCAACCTTAATGATGTGATTAAACCCTATCTTGATTTTAATCTCACATATAACCATTAATTCCACAATTCAAGTTTGCAATATGAACACAAATTAAACACCAAATTTAGTCAAATTGGAGTAATTAACCAACAACTAAGACATGGGTTAAGATTTATACCTCCCAATTAGAGATCTAGCAAGAATCTAAGCCTCCCAAATTGCTCTCTTTTCTCTAAGATCCATGCTAGATGGGATAAAGAATAATGGGTAAGAGTTAGATTTTGATTTTGTGAGTTTTTAGTTGATTTTTCATGGAATTTTTTTGTGGATTTTTTGGAGAAGAGATGAGGTGAAGAAATGAGAGGGGAGGGCTGCTGGAAAGGTGCAGGATTCGGCCAGCATGGGGAGGAGAAATGGGTGAGGGAGGAGAGAGAGTGAGGTGGAGAAAGTGGGAAAGTCAAAGTCCACCATTTTCTTTTATCAATTTCCTTTTCTTTTCTTATCTTTTCTTGGTGATTGGAGAGAGAGAGAGGGCTGTCATGGTGGGGCCGGCCACATGGGGAGAGGGAGAGAGGGTGAGGTGTGGGTGTGTGGGTTAGGGAAAAAGATAAATGTATTACCCCAATTCCCGTTAACACTAAATTCACCGGAAAAAGCCTTTTTCTTCGATATTTTCTAAACCGTTTTGGCAAACGATTTCATTTCAAAAACCACAGGATAAAATTTTATTTAATGTGTTATGATGCACAAAATTTGTTTCAACTCATTCCAATTTGTAATTTTTCCTAATTAAATGTATTAGTGACGGCTTAAAATAATATTAAAATAATTAATTTCGGAAAAAATTTCAGAAAATTTGAAATTTCACCAGTGACTCAATAAACACCAAATACTAGCAATTACATAGCTAGAATATGTATATTTAATTTTATAATAAAGATATTTGTATTTTGACTTTTTACAGAAAACCCCGTTATTTTACCGATTTTTTCGAAATTTCACCGAAACGATTTTCAAAACGTTACAATCTTCCCCCCTTAAAGAAATTCGGTCCCCGAATTTAAATTAAAACTCCCCCCAAATACTATAATATTTCAGCCAAAACTATTAAATCGCCGGAGCTCCGAAATCATAAATACATAAAACGCATCATAGCGCAATGCATGCGCATGAGTAATGAGCAGATAACTCAAAATCAAAACTCCGTCAAGCATTCCGCAATCATCGGAGTCAAGGTGAAGACACGAATGCCAAATCCAAAGCAAGACCGATATGCTATAAATCGGAACTATACATGTAAATATCAGGAGGAAATGCATGCCAAATCTTTTAAGTCGCTGCGCAATGCGCATAACACTGCACAGTGGCGGACGTCTATCATAAGAAAATAACTATATACATATATACCTTTGTTTGAAATGTACGTTCCGCCGTTTTGGGAAACAATTTAGAAGGGTTTCCTTATTTTAAACATTTCGTGTCATATCAGATACGTAGGTAAATACTGAGATTATAGCTCGCTTTTTGGAAATCCCTTCAATAACTATCAATGAATGCAAAATATATTCAGGTGCTGTCCTCTGACTAGTCCTGCTCAGTATGAAAACACATAGCAAATATCATAAAAACATATTGCTGTATAAGAAATCAATTCCAAAATACGCATATGAATACTACGTGCATCTGGTGCGCACGGAAATCAAAACCCATATATGTGCCATACTTGCGCACAGAAACAACATCTAGTGCATCGGGTGTGCACACAACATTTGTCATAGGCAACGTGTGTGCCTGACAGCAAAATCAAGTGCGTATGACATGCATGAAAAATCTCGATTTAGTGCATCTGCTGTGCACCAAAATCGCATCTCAAACATGCGCTCAACATGCGCGAAAATCCAAGGCACGAAAACTATCTCAAGTGCAACAACTATGCAAAAATCGTAAATACTCAGTAGGTGCAACTATGGTCCATGAAAACAAATATCATGAAACTCAATCATCAAAATCAATCATGTGAATAGATCGCCCAAAATACCGAAATCAAATATGGAGGAATAGTCCCCGCTCAAGCACTTCCTCTAAGAACCTCTGGCCAACTGTCGTGGTCACTCATGGCATGTCTCGTCGACGATCCTGAACTCTAGCCTGCCGGTGTGCGTAACATGACCACTCCTGGGTCCAAGTCTTCTCGTAATTCATTCCAGAAAGGTCCTGTCGAAATCTCTCCCAAATCTCGTCTCTGCCGAACTGTCCGGAAGTCATTGTCCTTTACTATATCTATTTCTTATTCCGGAACGGCTGCATACTCACCGCGACTCCTTCTGGAAGGTATATCCAAGTACAATGCCTCGGCATGCGTATCGCATCTCTGATATCGGCGGAGTGGAACGTCGTCTTATCCAGATCTCGTACGAACCTCTTACTCCACTTTTCTCTAATGTCGACTGCTCCGGACTCGTCTCGTCGTGGCTGTATGGACTGAGCTCCAATGGCTATCCTCGTATCTGGAGTCTCCCAAGAATGCATCTCACCACCTAGCATCCGAATGAAGTCGAACCATTCGATCGATTCGTCAAAACCTCATAATCCCCCAAGAGCTCAACATCTTGGGCACAGTTTAATAGTATCGAATACATACCACAGCATCAGTGGTCCAGCCGTAGAAGGGCAAACCCAAGCCTCACTAATGGCGCCGTGGAACTGCCGCAAACCCGAAGGTTCAAAGGCTTTCACACGGTCATTATGTCGAGTTAGGGTTTCATTCTTCTAGAGGGTCCATAGAACTGCCTGCATGTTTTTCCGAATACTTTAAACTTGGAATAATAGGTTTCTGACATTCGATCGTCTCTGTCGACCCTCACGTCTCTGCGTGAAGTAGTCTCTAGCTGGAATCAATCTATCTGATGACCTTGCATCGGGGTAGCGAACGAACCACATGTCCTATTCATTTATCCTCAGTGGCTAGCGACCTTCTATCATCTCTTCGTACTACTCGTACTGCAATAGCTCCAACATCTGGGGCGATATCTCGTCGTTCGCAACAATAAATGGCTCGCTCGTCTGCACGCTGAACGGTGCCTCAATCATCAGGAGTAAGCAATACTTCAATGGTCATCAAAATCTGGCTGGCCTCTGTCAGTGGCTCAATCTTCTGGTACTGATCGGCACGTCCGAAGAATCGCGTAAAGGCGATCCGCCAAACGCTCGTGGCGCAAAGATACAGTAAAAAGTCACATTTCCGCAATCGCATGTCGCCGGAATCACGCCCTGGTCAGTCCTCGTTCGTAACGAGCTCGTGCTGACCGCAACTCTAGGCATAGCTCTCCCTGCCTGTAATCGTGGTAGCAAAACCATAACTGGCACCGATGAGGCTAGATCAGGAATGAATATAATATTGAGCAAAGAAATGTACGTCCTAAGGCTTCTTAAGTGGTGTAGCGTATCGTAAGTATGCCGCGGAACATACCCACGGTACGTCACTCTACTTTAGTCACCTATTCCACCAACCAAGGGTCATCCTACGCTCCGAAGGTAAAACCTAACGCTCTGATACCAAGTTTGTCACGTCCCGAAAGTACGGAACATGACCAGCACTTAAACTACGAACGTCTCGAGGCGTACGTAATCTAAGTAAGCCGAAAACCCAGAAATCCAAACCAAGAAAATTAGTAGAGTGAAGGAAACCAATTTAAAATCAAGTAGTTTTAATAGCATAAGCCGAATTATGCGGTTTTAAAAACATCAAATATTTCCTAAAAATTTCGGCAGAGTCTCCTTTGTAAATACAAGCCCCCAAACGGGATACAACATGAATAGTATACGAAATCAAAAAAAAGGCATCCCCAAGCGGGAGCTAGCTCTTCGTCAATCGACGGTCACAACCACACAAGCAATATAATATACAACGCCAAGGGCGAGGATCAAAACTCAAAAGGAAACTCAAAACAACAAGAAATCCACAGAAATATAACGCGCGACTCTAAGGTCGAAAGAATAACATCACCGGTCTCTATCTCAAAAATAAATACATGTTTGGTTGATGGAACTTCTAGATACAATAGAATAATGATATACAAGATATAATGATGGGTGCGATACAAATAAACCCACCTACTAGCAAGTCACCCGGAAATGGAAATAGTGCCAGCAAGCCGTAATGAAACCTGTACGGCGAAACCTGCAAGAACTGTGGCACAACGGGGATGAGTTGCCAACTTATGAGTAGAAAAACATCTACGCACAGAAATTGCATAAATAACGCAATCCTAGGTCAATGATCCTCAAATATGTATATAACATGCAGCCTATAACAATGGCTAGGGTAAATATCTAACCCGAGTGTAATCTCATGAGCCCGTGTCAGTGCATCACGTAGCAATATATCATATGAATGAGGTATGAATGCATGAAAACAGAATACATGTAAATGAAGAAACTGTTTTCATAACTTAGTGAGATTTCCTTTGTAATTTTAAAATGAGGTATCATAATGAAATCAGCATCAACAGTGTCTAGTATCGACACAAAACATAAATCTCAATGTCTTAAAATCTCAGGCTCCGGCTATCCGGACTGGCCTGTATCATCAAATCTCAGTACCTCAATATCTCGAAATCTCAATGTCTCAATCTCAATATCTAGGGCGCCGTCAGTCCAGACCAGCCCCTACCTTCCATCTCAAGACCACGACGGTATCCTCCGGATATCCGACGCGTCGGGTAATATCACCGGTAGGTAGTGCTCCCCTGCACAGGCTCAACGTCAACAACACGATCTTCTTGCCCCGGGGTACCGCACCGGGCCCACCATGTACCCGAAACGGTTCATCCATCTCCTCGAATCGGGTCTCAAAATCCATCAGCAAACTCATGGTGGACGACTCATACATCATGGGAAAACCGCATTTTTATTTAAAAAGAGAGAAAGCAGTTTATATATGTTTTGCGGTTTTCCTCCAAATCCAGAAAATATCATGGAAATCCGAATCATCAATAGCATGTAAAACCATGAATATAAGCATGAGCATTCATGAATGCGGCATATAATGAATAACAGTATGCATGAAGTGACAAGTAACAACTACAATGTCTAAACTAGCATATAAGGCAAGCAACTAATCATCATGTCAAAACTACTAGTAACAAGCTACATTAGGCGATAATATTTTCTAAGGTGTGCGTGACATGGCAATTACCGATGAAGATGTGTGTGAGCCGGCAAGCAAGTGTACGTGGTATATACGCATCATCGGTAATGGTGCTGGTGTCCTAACAGTATGATATCAACAATGCAATAAGAAATTATAATATAAGTATGCGATGCGGAGCGAACAGTAATAATGAGCGGAATACTAGACACAACGATAACTACACCGCATTATCCTAATATAAGTCCTACAATAGTGCCTTTTGAAATAACACGAATCGCGGTGTTTTGAAAATAAGGGCTACGGTGTTTTTAGGAAAAGATACGTCTTTTGAAATATCCGTAGAATCCCTTGACCTGTCTTTTAAAATACCCACGATTCGTAAGCTTTTGAAATAGGTAGGAGTCGAATCTAATCTAACAACTAAACTAAACTAAAGGGCTAAGCTAACAAGCTGGACTACAGGTAAGGAAACCGTCTAACATCTGAGTCGATATATATACATACCTGTATATATATTAGTCGGTGATCCCGCCTCAATAATATCATATCCGATACCATATCTATAATCAGACATCCCAAGTCAAGAGTGCGGATCAATCATCAAAATATAGCTCGTACGTAAATCCGTCGTACGGCATCCCCAAATCTGGGTACGGGTCAATATCATATTCATCACACTATTCATCCGGTATCGTCTTTATCAAAGATCATAGACTAGGGTACTGACCTATGTCTAGTACAATACTAATATCATCAGCACATATCATCATCAAGGGGTATACATCGCCCAATACGGCCTAGGATCAATATCCTAGCATACCATATCTCATATCACAATCACATGTCGACCATTTAATTAATAACACTATTCACCCGTATCGTCGTCCCAAGATCCGCTATAACACCAGGACGTACCTCAAGTACGAATCCTGCCATATCACCGTTCTCGCGGTCTCAATCAAATCTTATCGACTCATCTCAAATCCCAAATACTATCCTCAAATCCAGTATGTGAGCACATAGTCCCATACCCATGTGAACACATAACAATATAACCCGATATAAGCACATATGGAAGAAGAATGTATGCAAGTATGGTATGTGTGTGTAAATGTGGGATAACCTCTACTCTAGGGTCTCGCAACACTAACTAATCCGATCACACCCTAAATCCATCTATATCATCGATAACATCAAACAATACATAATCACTATGTGTGTATACGTATTCGTATACATCACCACGAACTGCGGGGGTGCTATACGCCATCCACCCGACTTCTCCCTGTAGATATGAATCTACTCACCTGGTCCTCGCTAGCCGGTGCCGACGTCGCCACGCGCTTGCTTGTCGTCTCGAAGTCCACATGGGTACCTACATATCATAATGCACGATATCGCATTAAAATCCGACTCATGACCAAAACGACACACGAATCCCATATAGGTCAAAACCTATGGTTGCTTTCACAAATCAACCGAAAAACTCTCGACGTCAGCGTACAAACGCCAGACCATCGAGAAAAACCCAAACACACTCATTTGTACAATCACGAGCACTAATTATAATATAAAATAGCTTAAAATTTACAAAAACCCCAAATTCA
The DNA here is from genome assembly GCA_030015575.1 of Agapanthus africanus. Taxonomy (NCBI): domain Eukaryota; kingdom Viridiplantae; phylum Streptophyta; class Magnoliopsida; order Asparagales; family Amaryllidaceae; genus Agapanthus; species Agapanthus africanus. The sequence goes on from CM057343.1 coordinate 475,102,944, forward strand.
CTTTAAAAGCCATTTTTCCGAAAATCTAGCAAGCAAAATTAACCGTTTTTAGTACAAAATTCGATGTTTAAATAAATCTAGCGGCCCCAATATCCACTAAATATCATAACTAAGTCATATAAACCATTTCTATAATTTATTCTCATAAATTTGCATAAATTCCAAAATCCTAGTTTGCAAAAATATCAATTTTTAACACCTTTTAAAGCAAAATTCACAATTCATCAATTAAGCTTGGTTTTGCATGATCCAAAGTCATTAAACCACTCATTATAATATTAATAATGACATGAAACCTTAATTTAGATTTTAAACCCAAATATAAAACAATTTCAAAAAAACATAGTTAGCAAAATAGCACATTTATCACAATTTCCAACTAACAATTTGAAATTAGTAACTGGATTAGGTTTAACAAGAATTAACATGTTAATCTACTCATGGCAACCTTAATGATGTGATAAAACCCTATCTTGATTTTAATCTCACATATAACCATTAATTCCACAATTCAAGTTTGCAATATGAACACAAATTAAACACCAAATTTAGTCAAATTGGAGTAATTAACCAACAATTAAGACATGGGTTAAGATTTATACCTCCCAATTAGAGATCTAGCAAGGATCTAAGCCTCCCAAATTGCTCTCTTTTCACCAAGATCCATGCTAGATGGGATAAAGAATAATGGGTAAGAGTTAGATTTTGATTTTGTGAGTTTTTAGTTGATTTTTCATGGAATTTTTTTATGGATTTTTTGGAGAAGAGATGAGGTGAAGAAATGAGAGGGAAGGGCTGCTGGAAAGGTGCAGGATTCGGCCAGCATGGGGAGGAGAAATGGGTGAGGGAGGAGAGAGAGTGAGGTGGAGAAAGTGGGAAAGTCAAAGTCCACCATTTTCTTTTATCAATTTCCTTTTCTTTTCTTATCTTTTCTTGGTGATTGGAGAGAGAGAGAGAGAGGGCTGTCATGGTGGGGCCGGACACATGGGGAGAGGGAGAGAGGGTGAGGTGTGGGTGTGTGGGTTAGGAAAAAAGATAAATGTATTACCCCAATTCCCGTTAACACTAAATTCACCGGAAAAAGCCTTTTTCTTCGATATTTTCTAAACCGTTTTGGCAAACGATTTCATTTCAAAAACCACCGGATAAAATTTTATTTAATGTGTTATGATGCACAAAATTTGTTTCAACTCATTCCAATTTGTAATTTTTCCTAATTAAATGTATTAGTGACGGCTTAAAATAATATTAAAATAATTAATTTCGGAAAAAATTTCAGAAAATTTGAAATTTCACCAGTGACTCAATAAACACCAAATACTAGCAATTACATAGCTAGAATATGTATATTTAATTTTATAATAAAGATATTTGTATTTTTACTTTTTACAGAAAACCCCCTTATTTTACCGATTTTTTCGAAATTTCACCGAAACGATTTTCAAAACGTTACAATAAAGAAACCTCGATGTGGAGCCTCTTAGACAAGCGAAACCGGAGGGCGAACTTCGTCGAGGCAGCAGCGACAAGCTAGAGACAAAGGTTGAAGACCGAAGGACACGGATCGATCGGTATAACCCTTCTAAACTCTTTACAATATAACTAGTATAGGGTTAATGGCACGATCCGGATTTTAAGGTTACGTTAGCGCCGAGTTTAAAAGTTTTAGTTCCGCGTTTGGCCACAGATTGATGGCCGGGGCGCTGGCGTAGCCTTACATTTTTGACATGGGGCCGGCCACTTTCATGCTCGGGCTTACTTAGGCTTGGGCCCACTTGGCCAGGGTTTGGGCCCGCTTGCTTGGGCTTTGGCCCACTTGGCTTAGGGTTGACTTTGACTATGTGTCACGCCCCGCTTCCCAGTATACGGCGAAGGGGACGGGACTGGTCCGCTACTGTTCCCCTCCGAAAGACGCGGCGGACAGAGATATCTTGCCTGAAATTCGGGACAGATACTATTTGGTGCTATCCGTTCACCTCTCCGAAGATGCCAAGTTGATTTATGGCACCATGTATCGAAGGTTTAGGCGGATGCGGTCGATGTAGCAGACTTCGTCAGATTCCCCCTCGTCTGAGGGGTTTTTGATTGTGGGGACGCTCTTCCCTGCAGGCGCAAGCCCCTGCAGTTAATTACGCTACCGCATCGCGGTAACAACTTTCTCCTTCTCCAGCTGGTCACTTCGTATCGTGGGTGTTTGTTTTGATTGTGGTTGCCCGTGGATTGTATACGGAGACTAATTTATGTTGTCGCCCGTAGGACGTGGATTAGTCCAAATCAGTATTTTCTTAGATTTGGGTTTGGGGTTTTGGTTTAAGGATACGTTAGCCATATTTGAGACTAAGATCAACTTAAACGTTTGTTAAGGATACATTAGTCTAATTTGAGACTAAGATTAGCTTAACAGGATCATTTAGATCCGACAAAAAAGCATTTGGGGGCTCTATTGTTCTAGTTTAGGGACATAGTGGTCCATTTCCAGTTTAAGGACATGGTGGTCCATGGAATGTATGGCCGTCGGGATCCGTCACCTCTCTGAAGACGTTGAAGGATTACAACGACAAATATCAAAGGAGTTCCGAGTTGTACCCTTAAACCAATGTTGGTTGGGAGATCTAATTTGGGACTAAAGTCAGTTTGAAGGTTTGTGAGCATATTGGCTCGGTTGATATGAGTTGAACATTTTGTTGTTCTGGCTGTTTGAGCCTATATTTGGAGCTCAACCCTTTTATAATGCATAGCATTAGGCTCTTTAATTAAATGCATGGCATTTATATTAGACCTGTTAGGCTTTTTAATTGGGCTCTGCCCCTTTTAAATAATGCACTACATTTGTTTTGGTCTGTTAGACCTTTTAATTGGGCTCTGCCCCTTTTTAATAATGCAGAGTATTTAATGGTCTGATAGTGCGCCACGTGGCCTGTCAGGAGCTCTGCGCCAATTAAAGAGCGCAAGGCGCCAGCGCATGTAGAGGTGACACGTGTCACGCTCTGGTGAGCGCAAGTCTGTTAGCGCAGTGCGCTGCTGACACGTGGCGTGCTTTGGTGCAGTGCGCCAATCCAAGAGCGTAGTGCTCTGTTTTTAGGAGCGCAAGGCGCAGATTGACACGTGGCGCTCTCTGGTGATTTGCGCCAGCCTAAGGAGCGCAACAGCGCAAATTAAGAGTGCAAGGCACTGTTCAATAGCGCAGAGCGCATCTTGATCAAATTTAGATCAAAGAAAAGAATCTTTTTTAGTTCTCAAGAGGTTCTACCTCAAGTTTCAAGAACCAATGGTTCATCAAAAGGCTGTGCCTTTATATAGATCAAAAGATCTAATAATGAAGTAAATTACTTCTTTTTTTATGATTGGATCTTTTTTTCTTTTTTATTGAAGATCTTGATCTTGTTCTTAGATCATTGATCTTTTTAGAAGAAATTCTTCTTTTTTCAAAGATTTATCTTTTTTTTCTCTTTGAGTTTTTTTTCTCAAAGTTTTTTTAGAGGAGCTCTGTATATCAGAGACTTGGAGTCTAGGGGCCTTTATATAGGGCCAATTAGTTTGTTAGGTTAGTTACAGAGATCTTTCTCTGATTGATCTGGGGATATTTTCCAACCGTTGGATCTTTGATCCTAAGGCCTCTGTTTTACAGAAGATAATCTTCTCGTTTTAATAAGATTAAAAAAATCTTTCTAGAATTTTAATTCTGATTAAATAATTCATTATTTAAGTTTTAATGCTGGCACAGTTGGCGCAAGTGCACCTGCGCTTGACACGTGTCGCGCAGCGCAGAGCGCAGCGCAACTGCGCTGACACATGTCGCGCAGCGCAACTGGGCTAGCGCAACTGGGCTGACACGTGTCACGCAGCGCAGCGCAATTGCGCTAGCTCAACTGAGCTGACACGTGTCGCGCAGCGCAGAGCGCAAGTTATCTGAAGCGTTGCTTCCTTTATTTTTAAAATTTAAATTTTAAAACAGAGCCTTGCTCTGATTGGAGGAAACGGAAACGTTGCTTCATTTCCCGCCTTGAAATTTGAACAGAGGTTTGCTCTGATTGGGGGAAACAAATGCCCCCCCACCGTTGCGCTTATGTGGCCTAGACGTGAGCGCAGCGGTGGCAGAATTCCAATCGTTGCGCCATCTTTTGGAAGTTGAAACGGCTCTCAATGCCTATAAATAGGACCTTTGGTCTCTTAGATGGTTTTCATCACCTCCTTGAGAATTATCTCTTATTCAGAGCATTGCTCTTAGGCTATAAGAACTTTTCAAGAGTAAAACTCTGTTAAAACATAGGTATAGTTTAAAACTTTTAAGGAACCAGGGTTTTACCCATTAACAGAGCTTTGCTCTTTATAGATCTTTGATCTAAAGAGAACCATTTTAGGGTTCCAATAATAGAGCCTTTACTCTCTAAAAGGATTTTATCATTAATGGAGCTTTGCTCCTTTTAAATCATATAGCAGAACTCTTAAGAATTTTTCATGGATCTTTGAAGATTAAAAACGGGATTTTATTTCTTGATGAATTATATCAGCTTGCTTAATCAATCTGTCTGCTAATTTTGCTGATTTTTTTTACAGGAGTAATGGACGCCCAAATGTATGACCTTGATGAGATCATCTCTTATTGAGACATTCGCCGACTCGGCCGTTCTCAGAACCGAGAACTCACAAACGCCGAGTGTGCCGAAATTATGAGTCGCTTCGACGCATATAACGGTCAACTGCTTCCTCGATGCTCCCCTCACCTGAAGCTTATTGTGGGAGCAATCTGGGAAGCCCTTCCCCTATTCTTTATTAGCGTGCCGCTCAGGGCGTTAGATGCCGCTGAGGATAAGGTGCACTCGGTGTACCTGATGAACCTAATCTCGAAGAGACGGCGAGACAATCTTGTCGATCTCCTGCACCAGGCCTTTCAACAGTCCGCCATACTTGCTGCTTATCGGAGGGTGGAGGACATCAGTGGGGATCCCGACGCTTGTGCTCGCGAAAGAAAGCATACTAGGATGGTTCGCCAGGCTTGGAAAGTCTTGGACAAGGTCACTTTTGAGTTCCTCAATCCATGTCCTGGATCCGAGGTTATACCCTTGTAAACATTTCAATAATGCCGTTTTTTTTTATTGTCTTTATTGATGTAAGAATTTTCCAAGTATGAATGACAAATCTTTTGCCTCCTTCCTTTTATTTTCAGCTTTTTTATTATCATATTCCTTAAGTAAGCATAGCCTGTAGGTGATATAGAACATTCCGCCTTGAATACTTCGAGCAGTAGTGATGGCTTAGGAAGCAGGTTCAGATCTTCTACCTAAGGCTTTTCAACTTTATGAGCCGTGAGGGTCTCATAAAGACTTTTCTCCCTACGAGTCGAGAGGATCTCGTAGGTGTATTTTCTCCTTAGGGGTCGTGAGGACTCCTAAGTGTGTTTTCTCTTGAGAGTCGTAAGGATCTCACTAGAGAATTTTTCCTCTTACAAGTCGAGAGGACTCGTAAGTGGTTGTTTCCCTCCTTGTCGAGATTCGACTTTAGAGAGTGTGGTACGTGAATAGTATGCAAAAGTCCGTTTTGGACCGACTTGTAGGGCCTCAGTGCTTAGGAAACAGATTTTTTAATCCCTGCTGCCTAAGGCTTTATCTCACAAGTCGAGACGAATCGAGAAGTTCTCGCAAAGACACTAATTTTCTCACGAGTCGAGACGAATCGAGCAGTTCTCATAAGAATATCCTAACGTCACAGTTAACTTCTGCTCTTTATGACAGAGGTCCGTTAGGGTTTGTGGTACTTAGGGTTTTGTCCGTCGTACCGTCGCGTTGGCTGATGTATTCCTCGATAGGCAATCTTGCTGTTCGAGTAGCCTTGCGACTGTCGTGTCTCTAATCCCTTCGGGGGCTGGACAAGACGTCTTCAAGCAATCTTTCTAGGCAGTTGGACCATCGGAAGAGCAAGCGTTAGGAATTTTGCCATGCCGCTTTTTACTTGAGATTAGGCTCATTTTGGAGAGCCCCGATGAGTCATAACCACTCCGCGCTGGTGTGGGATGACCTCCGATAGTCTTTCAGGTTTTATATGAGTTGCCGTCAAGACCCTGAAGCTAGGAATTTGGCCTTCGCTTCGTTTGCTGTCATTGCGTCTGTTATATTTAGACGAATGTAATGGTTGTCTCTAGGTTGTTGGTGAACCGTCGAGGTTTGGAACTAAGGATTTTACCGTAGCTCCGTTGTTTGATTGTCGCGTCTGAATCCTGCTGGAGGAAAAACGCTGTGGTGACATCCCGTCTGCTGTATCGAGACGGATGTCGAGGTAGTGATCACTCTATGCTGGTGTGAGATGATCTCCGATGGGCTTTCCGGTTTTATATGAGTTACCGTCAAGACCCCGAAGCTAGGAATTTGGCCTTCGCTTCGTTTTCTTGGGTGTGTCTGAATCCTGTTGGAGGAAGGATGCTGTCGTGACATCTCATTTATTGTATTGAGACGAATGTCAAGGCGGTGACCACTCCGCGCTGGTGCGAGATGATCTCCGATAGTCTTTCAGGTTTTATATGAGTTACCGTCAAGATCCTGAAGCTAGGAATTTGGCCTTTGCTTTGTTTGCTTTGGCGTGTCCGAATCCTGTTGGAGGAAGAATGCTGTGGTGACATCTCGTCTGCTGTATCGAGACGAACGTCGAGGTGGTGACCACTCCGCGCTGGTGTGGTATGATCTCCGATAGTCTTTCAGGTTTTATATGAGTTACCGTCAAGACCCTAAAGCTAGGAATTTAGCCTTTGCTTCGTTTACTTTGGCGTGTCCAAATCCTGTTGGAGGAAGGACACTGTGGTGACATCTCGTATGCTGTATCGAGACGAACATCGAGGTGGTGACCACTCCGTGCTGGTGTGGGATGATCTCCGATAGTCTTTCAGGTTTTATATGAGTTACCATCAAGACCCTGAAGCTAGGAATTTGGCCTTCGCTTCGTTTGCTTTGACCGTGAGATCTTTTGTTGACGTTGCGTCTGCATCCTGCTGGACTGCGAAGGAACGCTGCCGTTGACATTGCGTCTAATGTAACGAGACGAATGCTGAGGTGCAGCTAGGATTTCGCCGTCACTCCGCTTTGCTGACCATGGGGTCTTTCGTTGACGTTGCATCTACATCCTGCTGGACTGCGAAGGAACGCCGTTGTTGACATTGCGTCTGCTGTAACGAGACGAATGCTGAGGTGGAGCTAGGATTTTGCTGTCACTCCGCTTTGCTGACCATGGGGTCTTTCGTTGACGTTGCATCTACATCTTGCTGGACTGCGAAGGAACACCGTTGTTGACATTGCGTCTGATGTAATGAGACGAATGCTAAGATGGTCTCTAGGTTGTCTGTGAACCGTCGAAATTTGGAACTAAGGACTATGTTATGGCTCCGTTTGATGGTGTAGCATCTATGTCCTGCTGGAATGAGGAGGCACACCGTTGTTGGTCTCCAGGCTGTAGATGTGGCCATTGAGATTTGGAACTAGGGACTTTGCCGTGACTCCGTTTCGTTGCAACTCTGAGGTCGGTTGTTGACGTCACGTCTGCATCTGGTTAGAGTGAGGAGAAACGTCGTTGGTGATCTCTAAGTTGTCGATATCGACGTCGAGACCCTGAAGCTAGGGATCTTCCTTTGCTTCGTTAGGTGACATTGTGTCTGCAATATTGCAACAAATGTCGAGATTGTCTCTAGGTTGTCTATGAACCGTCGAGATTTGGCTTCGCTTTCTGATGGAGCCTGTTAGGAAGGTATGGTTCTATTCATATCAGATTTTTGCATTTTTATACCGCCCAATTTTTATCACATTGCTTATCGGTAGGTACTCTTGAGCCGTGTTTGCTAGTCAATTGCAGGATACATGTTCTCGGCTCTAAACGGTGAAATTCATGAAAAAGCTCGACAAAATCCGGATTACTGCCAACCACAGATAAAACACGGGTCTCCGCTCTCTATCCGTATGTTGCCAAACACCAGTTTAAGAGACAAAATGGCAAATCAATGTCATTTTCATGCACAAAGCTCAATGGCAACACAAGATCCAACATATCTACGCGGAGCTCAAGGAAATCATGACAAAAAGATCCACATCAAATCATCTTTTGACCTGCTGCAAATCTGGAAGAAATGTGGAGAGATTCTGAGAAAAAAAGTATACCAAACTGATCCAAATATCAACAGTAAGCGGCACAAAAAATTGGAGGACCCAACTCCACTATATGGCCGCGGATCCGCGGCCAATAGGGGGTCTAGGCCACGGATCCGCGGCCGTACGGCCTCTGCAGACGATCAACTTTTGGGGGCAGATTTGTAATTTCTCATATGGACATATTGTTGCCCTAATTTTCCAGTTCCCTGCCTATAAATAGTCCAGAACTTGCCAAAGCCAAAGGGTGATTATTTTTGTATTTAGATTTTAGAATACATGTGTTGTTCTTCTTCCTCCTCTCATCTCTTCTCCATTAAAAACTTGTAGTGAGATTTTGTGAGTGAAGAATGAATAAAGGAGTTCTTTTATTATCATGCTTGTCTTGTTCTTGTTATGTTATTAATTATAAATTGCTTGTAATTTTCCTTTACTAATCTAGTTGTTGTTATTTGCTATTTGTTTCTTTCTTGTTCTCTTTTTCTTTATCCTTACACAATCATGATGCTTACGCTTGATCCTTGCCAAGGTGAGCTTGCAAATAGCTAGTTGTAATCTTCTAACCTCTTTCTTTCTATCTTCCTCCTTTGTTTTATTTTCTTTTCCTTATAATGGGTGAGTAGTTTTCATACTTGTTAGGGTAGGATAAGGAAAGTTTGAGAGAAGGAAATCTCTCTCACTCTTTCCTTACCCAACATCTTAAATCGGACTCCTGTTAATTGAACCATAATCCGCTCCCTACGGCACCCTATCCTACATGATAGCGGTGATTCCGTAGTGAGACCGGTTGTGGTTGAATTAACCGGAGGTTAAGGCTAAGAGCCAAGAACGGACGGACAAGCACCAAAAGGAAGAACTTATGCGTTGGAAAGCCTAGCTTATACTCACAAGTTCCTTCCTAGTCGTGCTAATCCCCGTTATTGCCGATTACCGTAACACCGATATTAAGAGTGGCAACGAAAGAAGTGAGCGACTCCTAACTCAAACTAACATAATCCTAACCCTAACAAGCTCTCTTTACATATCATTTTAGCACTTAGTTAATCACAAACAAATCTGGACATTTGGACTTAACTCGTTAACGCACAAAGAAAAAGATTCCCATCTCCCTGCGGACGACCCGTACTCAACCGGCTAGCTACAAGCGAAACCGTCTTGATTGCGGTAATAAACTTGAACACGCAAAAACCATACCAATCAAATGGCGCCGCTGCCGGGGAGACGGTAGTTTATTTCTTTGTGTAATTTCGGGTTAATTTGTGAATATAAAGCTAACCGAAAAAAAATATACTTTGTAAAAGAAATCATCTTGTTATTTTTGATTAGTTTTTATGCAAGTGTGCAGGATAATACGAAGTTCGAGTTCAGTGCCAAAGACATGGGAAGTTAGACCCATATCTCGCGGCTACACCGCGACGGATCAAGACAAGAGCCAATGGTCTACTGTAAAAATCTGGAGCAGATACAGTGAGCAAATCAAGATTCAGGAAATCTAGACAAGCAGAGGACTCCCAGACCAGCACCTGTAAGAAAATTGAAGGCCCAACTCACCCATCTTGCCGCGGAACTGCGGCATAAGCAAGCTTAGGCCGCGGAACCGCGGCCGTTTGGTGCCTTCAGGGTGCCAAATTCCCTGTGAGTCTTTCTCTTCTCTCCCCCACTCCTCTGGACTCCACTAAACTGTGTTTTCTGCAGCATTCTTTGCGCAAATTCTCTTCCCCCTTCCAATAAATTGTTTTTGTGCAGGATTCTTTACGCCGCGCTAAAAAATAAAAATTGATTGCAGTTGATTTGTTACTACTTTGCATTTATTAATACGGATTTTAAAGGGCTTGAAACCAATCCAGATTGGGTGGGGATTTCATCACCCTTCCCAGGACCCCAGAAATCACAAAAAGCATATGCATTGACCATTGTTAATTAAAAAATACTAGACTCAGCCCTAAGGACTTCGCGCTCAATAGGACAGAGGACTAGTTACAGGCATCGGCCGTTTATCCTATCCTGACTTTGCGGTGTCTAGGCAAGTGTGTCCAAGGCAAGTGGTTACTTAATTAGGACCACTACTTACGTAGTGGGGAGCCTCCCACTTACCTGGCACTTACCTGGCCGCAATTGGCGGAGAAGAGGCGGTTTGAGGTCCTATTTCTAGCCCTTTGGAACAATTAGGAGCTGTCTAGCTGACCTAGGTGACTCTAGATCTAGGTGTGATTGTGCATATCTTGTTTGTGATTGCATAAAGCCGTAAGTCCGTACATATTTCTGTAAATTTCCTTCTAAAAAAACACAAAAACCAAAAACTTTTATAAAAACTTGCCCTTTGTCGCCAAAATCCCATTTTTTTCACCCACCACCCATCGTATTTCTCCATTGACGTTTTCTTACCCTCACCTTCTCCGCTTTGACTATACTAAACTCGTTTAGTGTATATCCGCTTGGAATCGGGACACTAGCGCCCGCCTAGTCCGCGTTACGTTAGTCGCTACCGACTATACGATCGACTCAGACGTCGAAACTCCATCCACGCCGCTTTCACCCTTACCTTTGCCGACCAACTCCGACATTGACCGGAATTCTGTTCATACATCCTCACCTTCACCTTCACCAACCTCTTCTTCCGCGATGTCAGGATTTAATCCAAACATCCCTTTGACTCCCCCGGGATTGATTCCGCCACTTATGGATGCGAATAACCCACCACCACCGTCTGTTGTAGCACCGCAGCGAATCGCGCTCCAGGATCATTTCTATCCCACCCGTTCTGCACTTCCCACCTGTCTTTCCCTTCCACCGGCCAATAGGGATAATTTTGAAATTAAGCCCCACTTCATTAACATGCTTCCGAAATTTCATGGGCTTGAATCTGAAGATGCCTATATCTTCATCAACAAATTTCAAAACGTTTGTGCCATGATGAAAACCACCCAACTGTCGGACGATGCTATACGGCTACGGGTCATTCCGTTCACTTTGTGCGATCTTGCTGAAAAATGGCTGTATAGCACCGCTTCCCACTCCATAACCAGTTGGGACGAGTTTGTGAAAGCATTTCTCAAGAAATTTTATCCGAATCATAAAACCGCGAGGTTCCGTAACGAAATCAACCAATTCTCCCAGCTTCCTACTGAACCCTTTTGGAAGTGCTTTGACCGGTATAAAGACCTTCTTGTTCAGTGCTCTCACCATGGTATTGAAAAATGGCAACTTTGCCAAACCTTATATGAGGGCATGAACCCAGCAACGAAGCAGTTGTTGGAAACCATTTGTCAGGGCCACCTCCTATCGAAATCTGACGAGGAAGCGTGGCAATTCTTCGACGACCTTGCGGAACAAATGCTACAATGGGAGAGCACCAGACCGACTTCTTCTTCTACCTCCACTTCTACCGGTCATTCTAGGGTAGGAATTCACCAACTCGATGTCTCTATTGCGATGAAAGTTGAAATGGCTACAATAACGAGAAAACTTGAAGCGATAGACAGCAAATTTTCATCTCCTGCTCCTGCCCCTGTTCTTCCCCTTCGTACCATTTGTGCTTGTTGTTCCGATCCTTCTCACTTGACTGAAGAGTGTCCTTACAATCCACCATCTCAAGGACAGGATCAGGTTAATGCTGCATTTCAGCAAAGACCGAGAAATGATCCATACTCTTCCACCTACAATCCCGGTTGGAGGAACCACCCCAATTTCGCCTAGAATCAGAATCAGCATCAATTCCAAGGCAACAATTTCCAGAGGCCCCCTCCTCCGCAACAACAAGCGCAACAACAAACTCAACATCAGTTTCAGCAGCCCTTCCAACCCCAACCTTTTCAAAATCAGACGAACAACTTTGCACCCAACAATTCTTTTCCTCAAAACAACTTTGTTCCGTCAAACAACGATAAGGTTTCCTCGCTAGAACGAAGTCTGGAGGCGTTCGTTAAACAATCGACACAATCCACCGCAAACATCCAGTCTTCCATTCAGTCGTTGGTGCAACACACTGCTGCACACGGGCAAAGCATCAAGACCATCGAAGCCCAGATAGCACAACTGAATGCGGCCTTAAGCGAGCGAGAGAAGGGGAAGCTTCCATCTCAACCACTCCCAAATCCTGGTCACCCACATAATGTACATGTTGCTCTTGAACAACAGAACCATAATGTGAGTGTCGTGACTACATTGAGATCGGGAAGGATGCTGCAAAACAACATTGGCACACGGATCGACGATGACACCCCGGCCGCTTCTTCTTCTTCTTCTTCTTCTTCTCCTTCCTCATCTTCTGAGCCTATTCTTCATTCTTCAAAAGGCTCTCCTTCTTCTTCTTCTGCTCTGAACGGATCCACTTCTCACTCCACAAAAACACCAGTTCTGGGATCCGTTCCAACTCCACAGTCTCCTCCACAAGCATTGGACTCAACCAACTTTAAAAACGTCCCATTTCCAAACCGGTTGAGGTCCAACAAACAAAATCCACAAATGGAGAAGATTCTGGAGTTGTTTAAACAGGTTAACATAAGCATTCCCCTTTTAGATGTTGTCCAACAAGTCCCGTCCTATGCGAAAATCTTAAAGGACTTGTGCACAAAAAAGAGGAAGTCTCAGGTACCCAAGAAAGTTTTCTTGGCTAATGCTGTGAGTGATGCTCTTACCCAATATTTACCGCAAAAACGGAAGGACCCTGGCTGTCCTACGATTTCTATTACCATTGGGGATAAGAACATCAACCGCGCACTATTAGATCTTGGTGCCAGTGTTAACCTGCTTCCGTACTCAGTATATGAGCAATTAGGTGTAGGAGAGCTGAAACCCACACACTGCACTCTCCAAATGGCCGACCGATCGATCACCCATCTTAGGGGTGAGCTAGAGGATATGTTAATCAAGGTTGGGGACTTCATATTCCCCGTTGACTTCATTGTATTAGACACACAGCCTGTAGCTAACCCCCGGAATCAAATTCCGGTGATACTCGATCGCCCATTCCTTGCAACCTCAAATGCTGTGATCAATTGTCGAAATGGTTCGATGAACCTATCTTTTGGAAACATGACAATTGAACTCAACATTTTTAGGTTGGGGAATCAGTCCTCCGAACCTAATGCTCATATATTAGACGTTTGCTCAATCCAGGAGATCACCCCAGAAGAGTGTGAATTCGAGGAGTTTCTGTTTGATCACGATAACCTTAACGCCACTAGTGCGTTCCTCTTCGAACCTGCTGCTGTTTCTGCGCCCGACAATGACTACGAGTGTTTCACTTTCTCGAACGATCTTAGCCACTCACCACCCGAGTTTGAATCCTTCGAATTTTCGGATGAGTTACCTGAACCATCCAACTCGGTCGCTTACACTCGTTTTGAACCTTTGCTGGAATCCTTTGAGTTCGAGACCTTTTCACCAATCTTGCCTTCAAACGCTTCACCTCCAACGCTCGAACTCAAGCCTTTGCCGTCTCACCTTAAGTACGCTTACTTGGGTGAAAACGAGACCCTCCCTGTTATCATCTCGGCTTCTCTAGCTCCCGAGCAAGAGAGAGCCCTTCTCGCGGTCTTGCACAGCAATAGGCAAGCTTTTGGCTGGTCCATGGCGGACATCAAGGGGATTAGTCCCCTGATCGTTGAACATCACATTCATCTTATAGATGATGCCAAACCAGGCAGGGATCCACAAAGACGACTCAACCCAGTCATGAAGGAGGCTGTGAAAAAGGAAATCGTAAAGTGTCTGGATAGTGGTACATTTACCCTATCTCTGATAGCCAGTGGGTTAGCTCCATTCACGTTGTCCCCAAGAAATCAGGAATAACGGTCATCACTAACGAGGCGAACGAGTTAATCCCTACTCGCACCCAAACTGGGTGGCGAGTATGCATCGATTACAGAAAACTCAATGCCACAACGCGGAAGGACCACTTTCCGCTACCTTTCATTGACCAAATGCTTGAACAATTGGCCGGACACGAGTACTACTGCTTTCTTGATGGCTACTCCGGCTATAATCAAATTCCCATCGCCGAAAAAGACCAGGACAAGACCACATTCACTTGTCCTTTCGGCACGTTTGCATATCGTCGCATGCCCTTTGGGTTATGCAATGCGCCCGCTACCTTCCAGCGGTGTATGATGGGAATCTTTTCAGACATGGTGGAGAAATTCCTGGAGATCTTCATGGACGATTTATCCATTTTCGGCGATTCCTTCAACGAGTGTTTGCTGCATCTCAACGCTGTCCTTACCCGATGTAAGGACAAGAACCTCACTTTGAATTGGGAGAAGTGCCACTTCATGGTGCATGAAGGTATTGTCTTAGGATATATCATTTCGCAAAATGGCATAGAGGTTGACAAAGCGAAGATTGAGGTCATTTCCAATCTCCCTCCTTCCAGATGCGTCCGAGACATCCGAGCCTTCCTTGGCCATGCCGGTTTCTATAGACGGTTCATCAAGGACTTTAGCAAGATTGCTAGGCCCTTGACTCTCTTGCTGGCCAAGGATACGCCATTCGACTTCAACTTGAGCTGTGTGACTGCGTTCGAGTCATTAAAAAGCTCACTCACTTCTGCTCCCGTTCTTTCTTCTCCTGACTGGACACACCCATTTGAGATTATGTGCGATGCATCCGACTTTGCCATTGGTGCTGTCCTTGGACAATACATCAACAAGATGTCGCACGTAATCTATTATGCTAGCCGAACCCTGAACGACACCCAACTTAATTATACAACAACTGAGAAAGAATTCTTAGCTGTTGTATTTGCTTTAGAAAAGTTCAGGCCCTACCTCATCGGCTCTCCAGTCATTGTCTACACAGACCATTCTGCTCTGCGCCATCTTTTTGCGAAGAAAGATGCAAAATCTCGGCTGATACGTTGGATCCTCTTACTTCAAGAGTTTGACCTTGTCATCAAGGACAAAAGAGGATGTGAAAACGTAGTCGCCGACCATCTCTCACGACTTCCTTCTTCGTCGTCGCTTCACATTCCGATCAACGACGTTTTCCCGGATGAACAGCTCTTGACAGTATCTTGCGAACCCTGGTTCGCAGATATTGTGAACTATTTGGCCACAGGATTACTACCGACTGAATGGTCAAGTCAGAACAAACTTCGCTTCTCATCCCAAGTAAAACAATTTTACTGGGACGAACCCTATTTGTTCAAGTACTGTCCTGACCAGATTATTCGTCGGTGTGTCCCTGACGATGAATTCAAGAGTGTGCTGTCATTTTGCCACGATCAAGCATGTGGCGGGCATTTTGGCCCCAGAAAGACAGCTGAGAAGATCTTGCAATGTGGTTTCTACTGGCCACAACTCTTCAAAGACGCACATGACTATTGCAAGACTTGCTCCCGGTGCCAACACTTGGGCCGGATATCCCAGAGGAACGAGATGCCGCTCCAACCAATCTTAGTTGTGGAGATTTTCGACGTTTGGGGGATCGATTTCATGGGGCCGTTTCCCAGCTCTTTTGGGAACTTGTACATCCTTCTCGTTGTTGATTACGTCTCTAAGTGGGTCGAGGCTGTGCCCAGCCAGACTAACGACAACAAGGTTGTCGTTAGGTTTCTTAAAGAAAACATTTTCTCCCGGTTTGGGCACCCCCGAGCGATCATTAGCGACAATGGAACTCATTTCTGCAGTAAGACTTTCGAGGCCTTGATGCGGAAATATTCCATTAATCATAAGCTATCTACGCCCTACCATCCCCAAACCTGTGGGCAAGCCGAAGTTTCAAATCGGCAAATCAAGCAGATACTGAAGAAGACGGTTTTCAAGAACCGTAGGGATTGGTCGTTGAAACTCACTGATGCCCTTTGGGCATTTCAAACCGCTTATAAGACCGATCTTGGCATGTCTCCCTATCGGCTTGTGTACGGAAAAGCTTGCCACCTCCCTGTCGAAATAGAGTATCGCATATTTTGGGCGATAAAGGAGCTGAATCTGTCTCTCGAAAATGCGGGCAGCCATCGGAAGCTGCAGTTGAACGAATTGAGCGAGCTTAGGGATGAGGCTTACGATAACGCGGTTGTCGTTAAAAACCGAACGAAGGTGTTTCACGATAAACACCTTTTGCGCAAAATTTTCGTACCTGGTCAACAGGTACTGCTTTACGACACCCGGCTACACTTCCATCCAGGAAAGCTCAGATCTCGCTGGAAAGGGCCGTATTTTGTGCGGAATGTGTATCCGCATGGCGCTGTGGATTTGGAGAATCCAAAGGACGGTTCATTTTTCAAAGTAAATGGACACCGACTTAAACCGTACCTTAGCACCGAACCAACAGAGGAGCTCCTGGTCTTACAGGAGCCGGTTTACCCTGCATAATCTTCCTCTGCCTACCACCAAACTTCGGTTATCCAGCCAAGAACAGTGGACACTGTTCCAAATAAGTTTGGGGGTATGTATATACCATTTTGTATATATTTATGGATATTCTTTTCCATTTTTGCTATTTTTCTTTTCTTTAAAAACAAAAACAAATTTTTTTTTTGTATATCTAACCGACAATTTTGACCCTTCAAATGATCTCTTCATGCAATGACAGTGAGGACACTGTCCAGTTTAAGTTTGGGGGTACGCTCGGTACGCATTTCTAACCTTCGCATTCATATGTATATTTTGCATCTGCATACTAAAATCCATAAAATCCATAAAAATCAGAAAATTTTCTAAAAACATAAAAACTTTTCTGTCAAGTTAGCTGGTGGGAGAACTCTGATTCAACATTTCGACGGTTTTGTTTGATAAGATAAGAATAACTAAATCTTATTTTTAGATTTTGAAAACCTGAAAGATAACTCTCTTTTGAAGTTAACTATAGCTGATACACGTCTTTACATCACACTACACGTGTTGTGAGTTTTGAAAATTAGATGACAAGTCTTTTATGTCTAAAAACTTTTAAATGAATAAATGATTTTCTGAGGATCAAATAGGTTTGTTCTGAAATAAATAATATCAAGAATATTTTATGAAGTGAAGCGAATATGAAGGAATGTTATTGATGCTTTAATTGGAACTAAGTCTGAAAAATAACCCATCTGGAACTTGATTGGAATGATTACACACCTAACCCACTAAACACGTCTTTTATCCAAAAAAATAATTGAACTGCCGGTTATATCTCCGTTCGTATTGAATCATCATGATTTTCACGCTAAATTGTCTTTTGTTTTTGGACTTAGGTAACTTGAGTAATTAAGTCCGCTGGGGTGTTTCTACACCTAATGCCCTAAAGCCAACTGGTTTGGGTGCATTGGCCCAAAGCTCGCTAAGAAGCCTAGAAAGTCCAGATTAAAACAAAGTCAAGCAAGTGTTCTCTCCGAGTTAAAATTCCTAACAGTTCTTTGTGTGAGAATAATCTTGACAAAAGACAGGTTTTTATAAAAAAATATTTCTAGCGGAGATATGAAGGTTTTATTCTATGATAAAGACTATTGCACGTTCACAGAGGTGTGTATGAAATGAAAACAAGAAAAAGGTGGAGTGAAAAATAAGACCTAGTTTCCTGTTAGGGAAGATAGAAATTCTGAAGTTGAAACTTTACTGAAAAACGAAACTTGAAAAATGCTTAACTCTTTATAAAACTTATGTGATCCTTTTAAAATTTTTATCGGGGCTTTATTGTGTGACATGATGACTTTAATCGATCTTTCTGGAACTTAACAACACTATTTGCACTGCACGTAAAGACATATAAAATCTTTAGTTAAATAAGAAGCGAGGTGTGAAAAATAAAGGTTCGATAGTCTAGACTTAGGATAATAGAATTGTTATTTTCTGAAACAAAACTTTAGGGCTTGAATCATAGTTATTTTGCAAAACTAGCTTGACCGGATTTTGTGGGTAGTATCCGCTGAAAACCCTCAGGAGACAACACTCCTCCTACTAGGGACACCTAGAGGTTTAACGGCTTGTTGCACATGCTTAGTGCAATCGCGTTCCCTGCGAAAGTGAGGTTAGGAAATTTTTTGTGAATAAATTGGTTTTGCTCGGGACGAGCAAATGATAAGTTTGGGGGTATTTGTTCATATCAGATTTTTGCATTTTTATACCGCCCAATTTTTATCACATTGCTTATCGGTAGGTACTCTTGAGCCGTGTTTGCTAGTCAATTGCAGGATACATGTTCTCGGCTCTAGACGGTGAAATTCATGAAAAAGCTCGACAAAATCCGGATTACTGCCAACCACAGATAAAACACGGGTCTCCGCTCTCTATCCGTATGTTTCCGCACACCAGTTTAAGAGACAAAATGGCAAATCAATGTCATTTTCATGCACAAAGCTCAATGGCAACACAAGATCCAACATATCTACACGGAGCTCGAGAAAATCATGACAAAAAGATCCACATCAAATCACCTTTTGACCTGCTGCAAATCTGGAAGAAATGTGGAGAGATTCTGAGAAAAAAGTATACCAAACTGATCCAAATATCAACAGTAAGCAGCACAAAAAATTGGAGGACCCAACTCCACTATATGGCCGCGGATCCGTGGCCAATAGGGGGTCTAGGCCGCGGATCCGCGGCCGTACGGCCTCTACAGACGATCAACTTTTGGGGGTAGATTTGTAATTTCTCATATGGACATATTGTTGCCCTAATTTTTCAGTTCCCTGTCTATAAATAGTCCAAAACTTGCCAAAGCCAAAGGGTGTTTATTCTTGTATTTAGATTTTAGAATACATGTGTTGTTCTTCTTCCTCCTCTCATCTCTTCTCCATTAAAAACTTGTAGTGAGCTTTTGTGAGTGAAGAATGAATAAAGGAGTTCTTTTATTATCATGCTTGTCTTGTTCTTGTTATGTTATTAATTATAAATTGCTTGTAATTTTCCTTTGCTAATCTAGTTGTTGTTATTTGCTATTTGTTTCTTTCTTGTTCTCTTTTTCTTTATCCTTACACAACCATGATGCTTACGCTTGATCCTTACCAAGGTGAGCTCGCAAATAGCTAGTTGTAATCTTCTAACCTCTTTCTTTCTATCTTCCTCCTTTGTTTTATTTTCTTTTCCTTATAATGGGTGAGTAGTTTTCATACTTGTTAGGGTAGGATAAGGAAAGTTTGAGAGAAGGAAATCTCTCTCACTCTTTCCTTGCCCAACATCTTAAATCGGACTCCCGTTAATTGAACCACAATCCGCTCCCTACGGCACCCTATCCTACATGATAGCGGTGATTCCGTAGTGAGACCGGTTGTGGTTGAATTAATCGGAGGTTAAGGCTAAGAGCAAAGAACGGACGGACAAGCACCAAAAGGAAGAACTTATACGTTGGAAAGCCTAGCTTATACTCGCAAGTTCCTTCCTAGTCGTGCTAATCCCCGTTGTTGCCGATTACCGTAACACCGATATTAAGAGTGGCAACGAAAGAAGTGAGCGACTCCTAACTCAAACTAACCTAATCCTAACCCTAACAAGCTCTCTTTACATATCATTTTATCACTTAGTTAATCACAAACAAATCTGGACATTTGGACTTAACTCGTTAACGCACATAAAAAAAGATTCCCATCTCCCTGCGGACGACCCGTACTCAACCGGCTAGCTACAAGCGAAACCGTCTTGATTGCGGTAATAAACTTGAACACGCAAAAACCATACCAATCAGGTTCCCTCTTTGTTTGTGTCCCTGGATTGTATATAAGGATCGATGTGATCTCACCTGTAGGGCAAAAAGTTTCATTATTTCATCATTTTTTTATTCTTTCCGCGATGCTCTATCATTTCAGCTTTTTATATCGCGAAAATCGCGATTGTCCAATCATTTCGGCTATTTTTCGCGGTGCCCAATCATTTCGGCTATTTTTCTTTTTACTCGCTGCTTTTTATTGCGAGTTGCCCAACCATTTCGGCTATTTTTGTATGCATATATTTTTACTTGCCGATTTTGTTGCAAGTTGCCCCATTATTTCGACTATTTCATATGCATCTTTTTTGGCTCGCTGATTTTTTCTCACGAGTATGGGATTTGGGATCTGATGCCAATCTTAGCATCAGCATCGCTACGACTGGAATATTGCCAGGAGCGAATCATCATTTGCCGTAAAAGGACTTGGAATTTGATATCGTTTTAGGCATCAGCATCGCTACCACTGGGATATTACCAGGAGCGAATCATCATTTGCCTCTGTCGATGTCGAACAAAGGTGGCTTAGTAAACAGGGTTAGGATCCTGTCGACTAAGGCTTTTGATTTCATGAGCCGTAAGGGTCTCACAAAGGTATTTCGCCCTACGCGTCGTGAGGATCTCGTAGGTGTGTTTTCTCCTTAGGAATCGTGGGGATTTCTAAGTGTATGTTCTCTTATAAGTCGTAAAGATCCTACAAGAGTGCTTTCTCCTTATAAGTCGAGAGGACTTACAAGGGTTGTTCACCGTGCGAACATATCCCCAGTCACGGATGGGACTTGGTTAGGGAAATGTTTATTCGCGTCCGTGGATTGTATACAAGGGTCAGTATTGAACCACTTGTAGGGCAATATCGAAGGTTGTGGGGGTTTCTTAAGAACAGGTTCAGGTCTCTGTAACTTAAGACTTTCAAATCTTATGAGCCGTGAGGGTCTCATAAGAGAGTTCTCCTTACGAGTCGTGAGGATCTCACAAGTGTAATTTCTCCTTAGGAATCGTGAGGATCCCTAAGTGTGTTGCTCCCTTGTGAGTCGTAGGGATCCCACGCGGGTGGTTTCTCCTTACAAGGTCGAGAGGACCCTGTAAGTGTCTTTTAACGAGGCCGTGCCCTTTCGGGTTTTCACAAACACTCGCCGGTAGCCCTGCTGTTTTTACTCACGGAGCCCTTTCGGGTTTTCATCCGTGCCCATTTTGCTTATGGACATACCGTTTTTTTTTACCACGTCGGCCTGGAGATGCCGTGGGTTGGTAGTAATTTAACGACGTTTCGGTCATAAGTCGACGCACGATTACGCAGCTAGATTTTGCCACAAATCTTCGCATGTTTTGCGTCGGAGGTGGATTCCTTGAAGAGAGGGCTGAGGGCGATTTCTTCGTCAGAGTTTCTTCTAAAGGTGATAACTTGCGATCCCTTGGTGTCGGCTATGTGACAGTTGCCAGCAGCTCTTTCCTGCTCATCTGTCGTGCTTTTCTGTTCCCAACGAGCCTTGTGCTTCACTCGTTGAACGTGTCCTCGATGGGAAACATATCCCTGCCACCAATTTTTAAAGGCTATGCACTCCTCGGTGGGGTGTGCAATCCTCTGATGGTATAGGCAGAAGTTAGGATTATTGTCCGCTTCATCAAGACGTATATTGACAGGGGAATTTCCTTTGAGAGAGGGCAGCTTCATTCCTATTGCCAGGGCCCGAGCGAATTGATTCCTTGTCTTGATCCTGCTTTTATTTGTGGCGGATGTACTTTGATCTAGTGGGAGTGTTTCGACCTTTTTATCCAATCGTCGGCGTTTGGCTTTTTTGAATATAGCCAGTTCACGCTCTCGATTGGCTTTGCTTTTCTGACGGTCTTCGTTCAAGAATGCATCAATCATTTCGTCTGATGGTCCTAGAAGTTCCGGCTCAGGATTTGCTCCCGATTTCTTTGCATCAGGAGCTTCTTCACCGTTTATTAACGAGTGAGAGATCATATGGCATCTTGCCACATAATCCTCGGGTTCATCTGACGAGTCTTCTTCATTGTCATCGCTTCCGTCCTCAAGGACATGGTTGAGGAATTCTTGGAGTGTGACTGGGGTCCGTGCCTTCTGATTATATTCTTCCAGCGTGTCAATAAGTTTTTGCAGGTCTGTGCGTTTGTCATCGGGTTTCACGGGCTTCTTGGTTTTCTTCTTGGAAGACTTTGACGGCTGGGTATGAGCGCTTTGACTATCACCACTAGTTTTTGGAATTAGGCGTGGCTTCAGCATTCCTTCGAGGATCTCGGGTTCCAATGGATTTTTCCACCTGATTGCCGGGCATGTGTGAAGATCTTTCAGCATCCTTTTGGTCTTGGTCGAAAGAGCCACCTCCCATGGAGCTTTCTCAACAAAAGAGCGCGTTGCCTCCGGTGTGTCCAGCTTTTTAGGAGGGTGCGGCTGTGGTGGGTTTACCTTCTACTTCTCGGACAGCTCAAACTTGCCTTGTAGGTATTGATCCTCAATCCATCCCTTAAAAATGAAGCAATTTTCGATTGGATGGCTTACCGCTTGGTGGTAAGGACAGTAATTAGGATCATTGACATCGCCTGGCTGCAACGGACGTTTTGAACTCGGGAGATTGATGAGTCTGCTGCGCACTGCCAGCTCAAATAGTCTCCTTGTTTTATTCTGAGGAAATGAGTAAGGACGTCCCAGTCTCTCCTCGAGGGATGGGCGTGGACGCACGTTGTTTTGGCGAACAACCGGCTTTGAGTTGCTCGGCTGTTGTTGAGTATTGGTGGCGACGATCGCTTTCCCTTTTCCTTTCTCATTTCGAGAGTCTGGCTTTGGAAGAGACAGTTTATGTCCAATCTGATCCATTTGGGCCAACTTGTCGATCAAGGCTTGGAAAGTAGTTGGCTTGAAGAACATCATGAATTGCGAGATGGTCGCTTGCGGATCAAGAGTGCCCACGAACATGCCTACCACAGGTGCTTCTTCGATGCGTTATTCGCACTTCGACCATAAGTTTCACCACCGTATTGCGTATTGGACCCACGTCTCGCCTGGCTTCACCCTGGCATTAATCAGTGCTGTTATCGGGGTGCGCTCGCTGGCGCTTGCAAATCTTTGTGTAAACAATAGCTCCATCTCCGCAAATGTTTTGACAGAGTCGTTAGGTAGCTCCGAATAGCATTCAAAGGCCGTTTCTGCCAAGCTGCCGACGAATTGGCGAAGCAACAGTTTGTCATCGTCTCCAGTGTTGCCGCATAAGGCCCTGAATTGAGCAACGTGCTGATGTGGATTCCCTGTCCCCTTGTACACATGGAATTTAGGGATCATATATCCTGGTGGGTAACTGATTTGGTCATACCTGCCCGGATAGGGTCGTCCGGTTCTAAAAATTTGCCCAGCCGCTTCATTCGCCTGATGAACTCGTATCTGCTGAGCTATAGAGTCGTCTGGTGCAGCTTTGGAAATGGTTTCCTCCTTGGCTGCTGAAAGGGCCGGAGGAGGATTAGATGTCTCCCCTCCATCGTCTCCAACAATGATTGGAGGGTCTTCAGCTGGAGGGTCCGGCTGTAACATCATCCCTACCATATCTTGGAAGAGGAGCGCCATTTGTTTTATGTTAGCCGCTTGCTCTGCGGCTTCTTTGTCCTTCTTTTCGAGGACTCTGTGTAAGAATTCAGCATCGATTTCTTGTTCGTGACGCTGCTCTGATGATGCCTCCGGGCTTTCTTTTGGCCAGATAAGTGTGGCCATTTGCGTCAGCATTTCCTGAAGCTTCTATTGCTGCTCCTGGGCTTTTGTCACAGATCGGGTGAGCGGTCGGTGACCCATCGAAGCGCGGCTATCCTCTTTCCTGGATGCCATATAAACAGTATGCACCACTATGCCCCCAGACTTGGGGCCTTTGTGCTCAGCGCTTTTACGGTTCGCCATGTTCACAGGGGCTTTTTGCGGTCTCCTTTTCTTTTGAGTGATTGACGTTGAGGGAGCCATTGCAGTGGGCACCCAGCCAGCTGTTGCTTTTTCTGGCTTGACAGAGTAGTCCTTCTCCTGCCGAACCTTCATCTTTTTCTGTCGGCGGAGATAGTCTTGATCCATTACGAAGTCTTGGAATTGACGCCAGACCTTGTAAATTTCAGAGGACAGCCGTTGAGGGGGCTGCTCCAGCTTCATCTTTGGGGCATTATCTACAGGTGTAGGAGATCTTTTCAATACGGCAGTTGGCGAGTTTTTGCGCACCCTTCTTAGCGGTTCAAAGCTATTCCCGGTCGGAACAGCATCATTGATTTCCACCATCAGAGCTGGCGGAGTTATCTCAGAGGGGGAGTTGCCCCCAGCTTTCCTTACCCAGCGCCGGTGACGACGGCGAGCATGTCGCGCGATTAGAGTTGGTCTAGCCGTAGGGGTGACCTCCTCATGCCCCCTGTGTTGGTCAGAATTCGCTGGTATCAGCCTTTTAAAGACCGACGTCCGTTGAATGGGGACGACCAGACTATCAAAAGCAGACTTCCGAATAGGGGAAGCAACCTTGGTGATTTCGCCTGGAACGGGAGCAGAAATAGTCAGTCTTGTGAAGACCGACCCTTTGGCAGGAGAAACCGCCTTGACGATTTTGGGAGCAGGAATGGCTATCCGCTTCGGGATAACACATTCTGGTATTGCAGGCTTCTTCATGGGCCCGTTGGAGCTCTGGCCTAATCTGTTAAAAACTGAGGCAGTGGAGTTGGGCGACCCGTTGAGAGGGACCGCAGTAGTAGCAAGCCGATCGAATACCGACTTCTTGGGAGCTTCTTGTGACGGTACAGGGGCGTTGAAGCTCATGGGTGGAAGTATGGTTCCGAAGAATAGCCCAGTGGTGGCTTGAGTTCCCTGCTCCACTGGCATCTTGAAAAGGGAGGCCGCTCGGGGCCCGTAAGTCACTCCTCCGGATGGGACGGAGCGAGAGTTGCAGTTGCAGTTAGTGCAGTTTGAAGCCATTGCTCTTCTGTTTTCTGCATGGAGCAAGACACCAAATCGAAGTATCTCGAATCCACAGGCAACCATAGCAAACCGCGATTCGTTCGCGAACACGACACACGAAGTGTGGAGTGGAAAGAGGAAAAGGTCCCACCGGGCGTGCCAAAATCTGTTCCCCTCCGAAAGACGCAGCGGACAGAGATGTCTTGCCTGAAATTCGGGGCAGATGCTATTTGGTGCTATCCGTCCACCTCTCCGAAGATGCCAAGTTGATTTATGGCACCGTGTATCGAAGGTTTAGGCGGATGCGGCCGATGTAGCAGACTTCGTCAGATTCCCCCTCGTCTGAGGGGTTTTTGATTATGGGGACGCTCTTCCCTGCAGGCGCAAGCCCCTGCAGTTAATTACGCTACCGCATCGCGGTAACAATTTTCTCCTTCTCCAGCTGGTCACTTCGTGTTGTGGGTGTTTGTTTTGTTTGTGGTTGCCCGTGGATTGTATACGGAGACTAATTTATGTTGTCGCCCGTAGGACGTGGATTAGTCCAAATCTGTATTTTCTTAGATTTGGGTTTGGGGTTTTGGTTTAAGGATACGTTAGCAATATTTGAAGCTAAGATCAACTTAAACGTTTGTTAAGGATACGTTAGTCTAATTTGAGACTAAGATCAGCTTAACAGGATCATTTAGATCCAACAAAAGAGCATTTGGGGGCTCTATTGTTCTAGTTTAGGGACATAGTGGTCCATTGCCAGTTTAAGGACATGGTGGTCCATGGAATGTATGGCCGTCGGGACCCGTCACCTCTCTGAAGACGTTGAAGGATTACAACGACAAATATCAGAGGAGTTCCGAGATGTACCCTTGAACCAATGTTGGTTGGGAGATCTATAGTCCAATTTGGGACTAAAGTCAGTTTGAAGGTTTGTGAGCATATGGGCTCGGTTGATATGAGTTGAACATTTTATTGTTCTGGCTGTTTGTGCCTTTATTTGGGGCTCAGCCCTTTTATAATGCATAGCATTGGGCTCTTTAATTAAATGCATGGCATTTATATTAGGCCTGTTAGGCATTTTAATTGGGCTCTGCCCCTTTTAAATAATGCACTGCATTTGTTTTGGTCTGTTAGACCTTTTAATTAGGCTCTGCCCCTTTTTAATAATGCAGAGCATTTAATGGTCTGACAGTGCGCCACGTGGCTTGTCAGGCGCTCTGCGCCAATTAAAGAGCACAAGGCGTCGGGGCATGTAGAGATGACACGTGTCACGCTCTGGTGAGCGTAAGTCTGTTAGCGCAGTGCGCTGCTGACACGTAGCGCACTTTGGTGCAGTGCGCCAATCCAAGAGCGCAGTGCTTTGTTTTTAGGAGCGCAAGGCGCAGATTGACACGTAGCGCTCTCTGGTGACTTGCGCCAGCCCAAGGAGCGCAACAGCGCAAATTAAGAGTGCGGGGCACTGTTCAATAGCGCAGAGCGTATCTTGATCAAATTTAGATCAAAGAAAAGAATCTTTTTTAGTTCTCAAGAGGTTCTACCTCAAGTTTCAAGAACCAATGGTTCATCAAAAGGCTGTGCCTTTATATAGATCAAAAGATCTAATAATGAAGTAAATTACTTCTTTTTTTATGATTGGATCTTTTTTTCTTTTTTATTGAAGATCTTGATCTTGTTCTTAGATCATTGATCTTTTTAGAAAAAATTCTTCTTTTTTCAAAGGTTTACCTTTTTTTCTCTTTGAGTTTTTTTTTTTCAAAGTTTTTTTGGAGGAGCTCTGTATATCTGAGACTTGGAGTCTAGGGGCCTTTATATAGGACCAATTAGTTTGTTAAGTTGGTTACAAAGATTTTTCTCTGATTGATCTGGGGATATTTCCCAACCTTTGGATCTTTGATTCTAAGGCTTCTATTTTACAAAAGATAATTTTCTTGTTTTAATAAGATTAAAAAGATCGTTCTAGAATTTTAATTCTGATTAAATAATTCATTATTTAAGTTTTAGTGCTGGCACAGTTGGCGCAAGTGCACCTGCGCTGGACACGTGTCGCGCAGCGCAGAGCGCAGCGCAACTGCGCTGACACGGTCGCGCAGCGCAGAGCGCAGCGCAACTGCGCTGACACGTGTCGCGCAGCGCAGAGCGCAAGTTATCTGAAGCGTTGCTTCCTTTATTTTTAAAATTTAAATTTTAAAACAGAGCCTTGCTCTGATTGGGGGAAACGGAAGCGTTGCTTCATTTCCCGCCTTGGAATTTGAACAGAGTTTTGCTCTGATTGGGGGAAACAGCTACGTATTTACTCTGAAGTAAATACGCTAAGCGTATTTAAGTAATATAAAAGTAAATACACAAGAGAAAAGATATAAGATAACAGCAATTTTATTTATTCGCATTCTTTTGTACAATACATGAAAAGTAAATACAACTGAATAAAAAACAATGCCTAAACAATGACATAACAGAAATGAAAGTACTGAATGGAAAGTGTACAATGACTAGAGCTCGGGGTCTTCACTGAACTGGTCCAAGTCTTCAGTAGTGGGCACGATCTCTGACGGGTCCAAATCACCTGACGACATTCAAAGAAGAAAGAAATAGAATGTCGTCAGCGAACAGATCGCTCGGTAAGTCCCAAAGATAAGAGGAGAAATAGAATAGACAGAGAGTAAGAGAGAGAGAGAGAGGGAGTGGTTTTTACAGTTGTATTATATTGTTAAATTATTGTATTTAGTGTTAACGCTGTTGTTTGTAACTTGGTACAGAAGGATGCTAGTATATACGAGAGGAGTCTCACTTACCCCGGAGACTAAGGTAGCAGAAACTCAAGGAACCGTTGGACCACGGTACAACAGCAACGGAATATAGATTAGGTGTCTTATGGTTGCCGTCTCGTGCCACTTCTAACACCTTCCGTACCAATCTACCCCTTAAACCCCGTAGTGTTTTGATTGTATTGTTTGTCTTGTAAATTGTATTGATTGTATAATTGAAAGACTGACCGAAACCATGATATCAGTAAACGGATGTAACCGTAGAATCATGTATGTGGAATAACTGGAGAACCATGTAAATGGAATGTATATCCATGGTTCGGTTCGGTCAAATCGTATAGATTGATAATTGGATTCATAGATTCATATTGAAGATTGTATATTGTAGATTGACTTGAATCATATTCAAGTCAGATTAATCAGACTCAAATCCGAGTCAGACAATTAGAAATGTAAATCGAAGTCTTGATTATTTCTTAAACCTATAATTGCTAGGGTCCTTAGGGTAATTTATAAAACTTGAGGGGTTTTATGTAAAAATACTTTTTATACACTTTTCAAAATACACCTCAAGTATTCGTTATTCGTCTTTAGAGTTATAATGAAAGTGGATTTTATATTGGGATATTTCTAGTGAAATATCCTAGTTTCATAAATAAAGGTATTTATTTGTAATATTGATTTATGTGGAATTTATGGTATTTTAATGTAAAATTGATTCTTGTGAATTTTAGAAAAAAGTGGAATATTTATATCTTAACAAAATAGATATTTTAATGATAAATATATATATATATATACAAAAATAATTTTAATAAATATTTTATATTCTAGAAATCTCATTTTCTTAAGATATCGTATTTTAAATATTTCGAGATCGAATGCTCTTTGCGGAGGTCTGAATCTCGCACTACTAAGCCCGAGAATGTGCGATAAACTTCACTATCCCAAACGGGTTCCCTAAAGTGGGTTGTAGCGGCGCTTTGCAAATATTGCATAAATACTAATCTTTTAGAAAACGGTTTTATGAAATAAGTGGTATTTACTTGTAAAGATATCAATTTTCCGTATTCTATATTCTAGGGTCTCCTAAGTCAACTAGACTATTCCTAACTGGTCCAAAATGACAAGTTGTGGGATACCTCAAATCGCCTCTTCATCGCCAATTGTGGCCAGGTAAGTACAAATGAAGAAAGGAGGGATCCGCTCACGAATCACCGTGAGTCGGGCCTTTTAAAATTACCTTTCTCACTTGCCTAGCCTAAACACCACAAAGTCAGGTTTAGATAAACGACCGATGTTCACAACTTATCGTATTTTCATAATAAGTGGTACTTCTTTAAAAATTGTATCAAAACTAAATCTTTAGAAATGGTTTTATTAAATATATGGTATTTAAATGAAAATGTTTATTTTCTCGTATTCTAGGTTCTCGGGTGTAACACTTCAGAAAAAACAAAATATTATTTTTGGGAATTTTTATAATTAAATAATATTATATTGAATATTTTAATATTTCGGTATAATTAAATACCGATAAATTGGGAAAAATTTTGGAAAATTCTAAAAGAGGGTGTTTTATGGAATTATGCCATTTTTAATGTTTTTATGATTAATTATATGCTAATTTAGCGCTAATCGCGATTAAAAATAGCTAATCGCGCTTTAAGCGTATTTGGGCAAAACATGCACCGTATCTTTTTCTACACTTGTTACATATTTTCCCATGGCTTCCTACATGTTTTTATCATAGTTGATGATTTATTTGAGAGGGGAAAAGAAAAGAAAAGAAAAAGAGAAAAGATTTGAATAATAGAGATATGGGTGAGAGAGAGAGGGGGAGGGTTTACTTTGACCAAGCCATTCTCTCCTCCATCATTCTCCTTCATTTTTCCTTTCCTTCTTCAGCCCAAGGCAGCACCCTCTCCTCCTCCATCTTCAACCACCTCAAATCACCTCAATAAACACCTCAAAACCCCATCTCCTTTTCATCAAAAACGTTCACAAGCTCAAGGGAAGCACATTGGACCCAGAAAGCAAGGATTTTGGCCATTTGGGGCAACTCAAGAATTTTCTTGAGTTGCCAAATAAGATCATTTCTGAACCATAAGCTTAGTGTTTCCATTACTTATACCCCCATGTTAGATTTGAATCGATATCGAGTGGTTTTGTGGACTTAGGAAAAACCTAGTTAGGGTTAATGGGAATTGAGAGTGGTGATGGGTAATTAAGCTCAGTAGAGGCCACACAAACCCCCTAGTGTTAGAATTGTAAGTCCACGTTGCCCACCCCGGTACTTACGGGGAGGCGGAAAACGGAATAAAAATCGAATTTTTATTAGCTTAGGCAACATGGACTAGACATTGAAGGATCTTTGCTAAACAAAAACAAGCTAAAGCTAACTAGAAACTAGCTAAGTGCTAGAAAAGTTATACCTTGGGCTTTATGTCCTTCTCTCCTTGCTCCTTGGAGTGGTGGAAGGAGGTCACCTTAGTCGTCTTCTCACGTCGAAGAAAGATCCACCCGAAAGCCTCGACCTTTGGCTTCAACTTCAAGCTAGAAGTAACTAGGGTGCAAGAAGTGCTAATCCTTGAACCCTAGATGAGAGTAGAGATTATCAAGAGAGGGTTTTTCTCAAGCTCAAGTGTTTCTCAACACATGAGAGGGGAGAGCTTGAGAGAGAGGAAGAACAAGAGAGAGAATGTGAATAATAGAATGAGAGAATAATATGAAGCATACTATCATATATGTGAATTATTGTAATTAGAAAATTAGTGAGATAATTGTCATGGCTTAATCAAGACATGACCATTATCATTTCATTTTTAATGCAAATTGCAAGGATCAAAGAGCATCTTCCAAATGAAATGATGATGGTCAAAGTGTCAACAAGGTCAACAAGTCAAGATGGGTCAAATGGTCAACAACCATAACCATGCACAATTATTAAACTAATATCAATTAACAATAATACACACATAAGCATTAGGGTTAATAAAATGACAATAGTCATTAACCCTAATCAAAGTCCTCTCCTTCTGTCTCAAGCAACTGTGCATACACACCCATATTCGTGATCCGAGGAACACGAATACAATGAGAAAAAGCCAATCAAAAATCATATACTAGGATCCGGCTTAAACCAAAGCCCGCTAGTATAAGCTGTCCGGACAGCAAACGTGCACAAGTGCGCGGATGTGAACGAACCCTGTCGCAAAACCATGCGACCTCTACTCATTTTGCCTAAAGGCGAATAGCTCTC
Source organism: Agapanthus africanus (assembly GCA_030015575.1). Lineage (NCBI taxonomy): Eukaryota > Viridiplantae > Streptophyta > Magnoliopsida > Asparagales > Amaryllidaceae > Agapanthus > Agapanthus africanus. Next base: position 475,133,628 of record CM057343.1, read on the forward strand.
TGTGTGGGACTCTAAAGACTCGACACTACGCTGGCAGTGGGTTTAACCACAGACCGCAAGCGGCACTAGCTGTGTGTAACGGTCCCCAGGTAGATGTCGATAAGAAGACTGACGAGGTGAACCCCATCTGAACTCCTACTGAGCCTGTATTTGACAATCTCCGTACAGTCCGGTCTGTTCGTCTGATACATCGCATGGCGGGCCTAGGGGGCGGTGAACGTCAGTCCCCTAATAGCGGTACAAGTCGTGTCGGAGTGTAGCCCAGAACACCCTGAGATAACACTGGAAACCTACCAGTATATCCCGCTTGCCCTGGCCAGGGACTACTCGTGTAATGGCTCTCCTAGACACAGCGCGATGTCAACCCCTAATACCGGGAGAGACGAATCCTGTCTAACCGTCACTGCCTCCAAGTGCTTCGGGACTGCACCCAAAAACTACCTGTTTGCACGACTCCTTTGAGCCGTGGTAGGGTAGTAATCAAAGTGCAGTGGGAACACACTCGAGGCGAAGTGACAGTGTCAAGTCAGCGGACTAAGCTGTACTCATGTCACCTGGGAACTGATAACTGACGATAGGTATAATACCAACCAACAGTTCCCGACGAGTCCTGTCCAGTGTACTCGTAACCTAACGAGCACCCACATACTATCTCAAGTACGACGTACTGACGGCTGTGGGACAGACCGTCTCCCACGCTGGGATGAGAAGCGCATACGCTAGTCTACTCCGGAGTATCGATGCCCTGTCTCGATAGTCCAACGACTAGGGACCTGTATAAGGATGTGCTTATAGATCACCCAGCTCCCACGAGTGTGAGCGCCATCACAACGCTGGTAATCAAGCAAAGATCCTAAGGGCTCTACTAATATGTATAACAGCGATATGCTAAAAGAAACACATGCACATATTAAAGCAGAGACAAACCAAGTAGCATACTACCATTTCGAGCAAGATTGTATATACAACTGTGAATATCCCAAGCTTCCATCAAGTAATATACAAACTAGTATGATACAGTAATGGCCTCTAGGGCATATACACTAACAATCTCCCACTTGCACTAAGGCCATGTACTGGCGTATCGAAGACCTATCATCTCGATCAGCCGCTCGAACTGAGTCTGGGGCAAGGCCTTGGTGAATGGATCTGCTGTGTTATCTTCTGAAGCAACCCTCCGAACCTCGATCTCCTGACGATCCACGATCTCCCTGATCAGGTGATACCGCCTTAAGATGTGTCTGGATTTCTGATGGGACCTGGGTTCCTTCGCTAAAGCTATAGCCCCGTTGTTGTCGCAATACAGAGGTATTGGGTCAACAATGGACGGAACCACCTGAAGTTCTTTCAAGAACTTCCTCATCCAGACAGCTTCTTTTGCGGCATCTGATGCAGCGATGTATTCCGCTTCCATAGTCGAGTCAGCAACGGTTTCCTGTTTGGAGCTCTTCCAACACACCGCCCCTCCATTGAGGGTAAAGAAAAAACCCGACATGGACTTGGAATCATCCTTGTCACTCTGGAAGCTGGAGTCAGCAAAGGCCTCAATCTGCAGGTCTTTTCCGCCATACACCAAGAACATCTCCTTAGTCCTTCTCAGGTACTTGAGAATGTTCTTTACTGCTATCCAATGTTTCTCCCCAGGGTTTGACTGATACCTGCTTACCACACTCAGTGCATAAGCCACATCCGGTCTGGTACACAACATCGCATACATTATAGAGCCTACCGCAGAAGCGTAGGGTATAACAGACATGTGATCCCTCTCCAAATCAGTCTTGGTAGACATCTCTTTGGAGAGGGTGATCCCGTGACAAGCCGGTAGATTACCGTACTTGGAATCTTCCATACTGAATCTCTTCAGTATGGTGTCGATGTACCTGGACTGCGAAAGTCCTAATATCCTCTTGGATCTGTCACGGTAGATCCGGATACCCAGAATGTATGAGGCATCACCCAGGTCTTTCATGGAGAACCTGTGTGACAAGAACCCCTTGACAGATTGTAGCATAGGAATGTCATTTCCTATTAAGAGAATGTCATCCACGTATAAAACGAGGAATACTACAGTTCTCGCTACAAATCTACAATAGATGCATGGTTCATCTGGATTTTTGATAATGCCAAATTCCTTGACCGTCTCATCAAAACAGATGTTCCAACTCCGCGATGCCTGCTTTAGTCCATAAATGGACTTAAGCAACCTATACACCTTTCCGCTGCTCCCACTCTGAATGAAACCCTCTGGCTGATACATATAGACACACTCCTCTAAATGTCCATTTAGAAAAGCTGTCTTTACGTCCATCTGCCAAATCTCATAATCGTGGAAGGCAGCAATGGCAAGAAGGATCCGAATGGATTTCAGCATAGCTACTGGAGAAAAAGTTTCGTCATAGTCCAAACCAGGTCGCTGACAAAAACCCTTTGCTACCAGTCTAGCTTTATAGGTCTCAACCTGTCCATCTACACCAATCTTCCTTTTGAAGACCCACTTGCATCCTACGGGTTTTACCCTATCTGGAGCAATGTCCAACGTCCATACTTTGTTGGTGTACATGGACTCCATTTCGGTCCGCATTGCATCCAGCCATTTTACCGAGTCGACGCTCTGAATGGCTTGCTGGAAGCTAGTAGGCTCATCAAAGTCTATGATGCAATCCTCTCTATCCCCGTCAATGAGAAAACCGTAGTATCTCTCGGGCGGATGAGACTGCCTACTACTCCTGCGGAGTGGCGTGGGAATGTCCTGATCTTTCGAACCCTCTGGATCTACTAAGCTTTCAGTAATAGCTCGTGGTTCTGGAATTTCTTCCAGTTCTATTGCGCTCCCACTTAATTCTTTCTCTATGAACTGGTGTTCTAGAAAGTGGGCATGGCGAGAAACAAACACCTTTTGTTCCTCTTCGCAATAGAAGAAATATCCCTTGGAGTTCTTTGGATATCCCACAAACTTGCACTGTACTGAGCGTGCCTCGAGCTTGTCCGCATGCTGCTTTTTTACAAAAGCTGGACATCCCCATGTTTTAATGTGATTAAGATAGGGTCTCTTCCCACACCACATCTGATATGGTGTAGTAGGCACAGTCTTAGTTGGAACTCGGTTCAAAATGTATGCAGCTGATTCTAGCGCATATCCCCAAAACGATCGCGGTAACTCAGCGTTACTCATCATGGACCGTACCATATCCAATAGGGTTCGGTTCCGTCTCTCCGATACACCGTTATGTTGCGGAGTGTATGGAGGAGTAAGCTGAGAGAGAATTCCATTCTCTTTTAAGTAACCCAGGAACTCGGCACTCAAGTATTCACCACCTCGATCAGATCTCAGTGCCTTGATACTTTTGCCTGTTTGTTTTTCTACTTCATTCTTATATTCCTGGAATTTTTCAAAAGCCTCGGATTTATGTTTCATTAAGAAGACATAACCGTACCTTGAAAAGTCATCCGTAAAAGTAATGAAGTAAGAATAACCTCTTCGTGCATGTGTAGACATTGGACCGCACACGTCGCTGTGTACGAGTCCCAAGAGCTCGCTCGCTCTTACTCCGTGTCCAGTGAACGGAGTCTTTGTCATCTTTCCTTTGAGACAGGATTGATAAGTTGCATACGATTGATATTCGAACGGATCCAAATATCCTTCTGTATGTAACTTAGTCAACCTTCTCTCATTGATGTGACCCAGTCTACAATGCCATAAGAAAGTTTTATTGATTTCTGGAGACTTTCTTTTGTGTGTATTCTGGACATTAAAAATCTGTGGTTGGTTTAACACGTATATACCGTTGTTCAATGTACCTGACCCAATCAAAACTTGATTAAGGTGAATGTTCACTACATTACTTACAAATGCAAATTCATAACCTTCTTTAGATAATAAAGATACAGAAATGATATTACAGGTTGCATTTGGTACATAATAACAACTACGCAAAACCAAAAAGTGTCCATCTGACAATCCCAGGTGATAGTCCCCCACGGCCTCAGCATCCATGCTAGCACCGTTTGCAACTCTGAGGGTCATGTCACCTGCCTTCAAAACTCTACGCTTTCTCAACGCCTGCAAAGAATTACAGATATGAGATCCTGGTCCGGTATCCAATACCCAGGATGTGGAGTTTATTGATAGACAGTTTTCAATAACATACACACCTGAAGCTGAAGCCGCAACTCGCTTCAAATCCTGTGTTCTGGCCTTCCAAGCCTTGCAATCCTGTTTCCAGTGACCACTTTTGTGACAGTAGAAGCATTCTTCCTTCCCCACCAGCTTTCCCGCTACCTTTGTTGCTTTTCCTTTTCCCTTCGTATCCACTTTACTGACACCGCCTCTTGGTTTGGCGGGGGCTTTCTTCTTCTTGCCCTTGGCTTTCGCCCTGGACCTAGAAGAGGAAGATCCTCCTACAAACAAAGTGGATGTCTCCCTACTTTTCTGTAGGGTGCCCTCTGCACTCCTCAGCATGTTGAGGAGCTCTGAAAGTTCAACTTTTTTTTCCTGTAAGTTGAAGTTCAGGATGAACTAGGCGTAAGTGGAAGGAAGGGACTGGAGAATCAAGTCCGTATAGAGCTCATTCTCCAACGTGGTCCCAAGTTCTGCGAGCTCCTCTATGTAGCCAATCATCTTAAGCACGTGTTCCGCTACCGATGATCCGACGGCCAACCTTGCCGAAAACAACTTCTTCGACACTTCGTATCTGGCGATACGAGACTGCTCTCCATACAGTTCTTTTGTATGAAGAAATATGGACTCTAGGTCCATATTCTCGTGCCTCCTCTGATGTTCGTTGTCCATCGAGGCAAGTATGAGGCATCTGGCCTTCGCGCAATCTATTTCCCAGGTCTTGTAGATTTCCCTATCTACGACACTGGTTTTGGGACCTGGGACAGGGGGAGCTTTGGTGGTAAGGAGATACCCCAGCTTGTCGTAAGTGATTGCCATCTTGACATTCCTGAGCCAATCTTTGTAGTTTGGCCCTGTTAATATGTTTTTATCTAGTAATAACTTAAGTCCGGTCATGTTGAATGGTTGCTGCAATTAGGAGAGAGAAAAGAAAACACTTTAGCATGATTGCAAGTTTAGAGTGGTTTTTAGTTTGTCTAAACTGGATGGCTCCCACTGTCTCTCGAATCCCTTTTCAAACCGTAAAGAAAGGATTAGTCAGGATCAATCTCACCGTACAATACTTGCTTAACCGTTCAGCCAGGCCAGTGTCGGTACTTCGAGGGAGGTTTTCCAACGCTTTCGCGAAGTTCCTTAATTAAGTAACCTCTTTTCCCTGTGGGCGTAGCCCTGCTAACACTTTTCTAGACACCTACTAAGTTTATAGCATTGATCGTTAAGTGAGAGTTTTCCCGAGGAGTAGCATATACTCACAGTAGGATCGGGATCCAAATATCATCGCGTGATAAAACCGAAGGAATCCTACCAGAATTATCACACTCCAAATGGTATGCAGCGCTAGCAAGTTTCAGTACTTATGAAACTCCCGATGTGGATTTCTGCCCCCATGCTCTTATGACCTTGACTTTGGCCAAAATATCATAAGTCACATGTCAAGTTCTACCCGTCATTCTCCTGGTTAATTTGGACCCACCCGTACCTACCCTTGACTTTGGCCAAAATGGCAGCACGACTGTCCCAAACCAACGCATCTATCTATGCTGCACATGAATACCCAATAGCTACCAATCACTATGCCTTGACTTTGGCCAAAATACATAGCTTGAATACTTTTGACCATTCATGTGGAATGACGGAGGGCTACGAATGGTTTTGGCGAAACCGTGAACGTAGTGAACTTGATATAATCGATGGAACGAGATAGCTTTTAAAAGGAGTGGTTCAAGCTCCGCGTTTAAAAGTTTAGTTTTGAAAAGAACCGAGTGATTTTCAAAGTGTTCCAATCGACTTTTACTTGGTTTATTTTCTTACATTAGTTCTTTTAATGCGTCCCATCATTTAATCCTACCATTGCAGAAAACAACCAAAATATGACGTACGCTTATGCCATTCGCATTCGCCACGGGGCCCAATCATCACCCGTTAGGTTACTTAACTAACGACAGAGCGGGGGCTGGGCTAGCGCGGCTGTAAAACATAAGCAACGCCTAAATAGTTATCATATATAAATATATAGCAATGATAGACATTACAGATCACAGATGAATACATTGGATATACTAGGAATCCGCAATCCGTTCGAGCCTGCAACGAAAAGCGGATTACACGGTCGCGGTGAATAGCCAAACACCCCACCCAAGACCCCTACGGGTGCGGCAAACTACCCGCCAAGTACCCAAAGCGAAGCAACCTCCCTCACCACCGTGAGTAGGCCACTCGGCACTTCGAGATACCCGGTAGTTTGTGCACCCTTCCATGGGTCTATCCTAGGAGCAAAAACAGTAAAAAGAATTATACAATGACGGCTATAACCCCGACCCGGTTGTGCGGCCAAACAAATAATAATATTACATCAATTTACATGTTGCAATGAATGAAAGAAAAAGCAATACTCATCTCACATCCACTCCGGCTATTCATCCGCGACAATCCAACCCATTCATATACACATACTATCATCAATCACAGATCACAGATATGCATAACCCCGACTAATCGACATATAGCGATTAGCCGACGTTCAATACATATAAACATCACAGATATAACCTTTTAGTCAAAGTGTATTGAAGTTCGGAAAAAAATACGGATTTATAGGCCCCCAAAAACAAATTTCTATTCTGGAAAATCTGGGCACATATAAACCATCTTAAAAATCCTAAAACCAAGTCAGAAATACACTGCACTAAAATCGACCCAGAGAAGAGCCAAGATGGCCGCGGTTGCACGGCAATAGCTTGCTATTGCCGCGGAACCGCGGCTTTTTGGTCGAATCTTTGGAACGTTTTTTGTGACTTTCTTCACAAAACCCTGAGATGATTTTTGGAGTATAACAAATTTTATTTTGAACAGAAAAAATTTTAACAGAAACTTAGGGTTTTTAAAACTCGGTTTTTCGATTTTTCCGATTCGAACTTCGATACACTCTACTACCTAGCTAGTTTATGTTTAGTTAGGCTCTGATACCACTGTAAGTCCACGTTGCCCACCCCGGTACTTACGGGGAGGCGGAAAACGGAATAAAAATCGAATTTTTATTAGCTTAGGCAACATGGACTAGACATTGAAGGATCTTTGCTAAACAAAAACAAGCTAAAGCTAACTAGAAACTAGCTAAGTGCTAGAAAGGTTATACCTTGGGCTTTATGTCCTTCTCTCCTTGCTCCTTGGAGTGGTGGAAGGAGGTCACCTTAGTCGTCTTTTCACGTCGAATAAAGATCCACCCGAAAGCCTCGACCTTTGGCTTCAACTTCAAGCTAGAAGTAACTAGGGTGCAAGAAGTGCTAATCCTTGAACCCTAGATGAGAGTAGAGATTATCAAGAGAGGGTTTTTCTCAAGCTCAAGTGTTTCTCAACACATGAGAGGGGAGAGGTTGAGGGAGAGGAAGAACAAGAGAGAGAATGTGAATAATAGAATGAGAGAATAATATGAAGCATACTCTCATATATGTGAATTATTGTAATTAGAAAATTAGTGAGATAATTGTCATGGCTTAATCAAGACATGACCATTATCATTTCATTTTTAATGCAAATTGCAAGGATCAAAGAGCATCTTCCAAATGAAATGATGATGGTCAAAGTGTCAACAAGGTCAACAAGTCAAGATGGGTCAAATGGTCAACAACCATAACCATGCACAATTATTAAACTAATATCAATTAACAATAATACACACATAAGCATTAGGGTTAATAAAATGACAATAGTCATTAACCCTAATCAAAATCCTCTCCCTCTGTCTCAAGCAACTGTGCATACGCACCCGTATTCGTGATCCGAGGAACACGAATACAATGAGAAAAAGCCAATCCCAAATCATATACTAGGATCCGGCTTAAACCAAAGCCCGCTAGTATAAGTTGTCCAGACAGCAAACGTGCACAAGTGCGCGGATGTGAACGAACCCTGTCGCAAAACCATGCGACCTCTACTCATTTTGCCTAAAGGCGAATAGCTCTCTGTGTGGGACTCTAAAGACTCGACACTACGCTGGCAGTGGGTTTAACCACAGACCGCAAGCGGCACTAGCTGTGCGTAACGGTCCCCAGGTAGATGTCGATAAGAAGACTGACGAGATGAACCCCATCTGAACTCCTACTGAGCCTGTATGTGACAATCTCCGTACAGTCCGGTCTGTTCGTCTGATACATCGCATGGCGGGCCTAGGGGGCGGTGAACGTCAGTCCCCTAATAGCGGTACAAGTCGTGTCGGAGTGTAGCCCAGAACACCCTGAGATAACACTGGAAACCTACCAGTATATCCCGCTTGCCCTGGCCAGGGACTACTCGTGTAATGGCTCTCCTAGACACAGCGCGATGTCAACCCCCAATACCGGGAGAGACGAATCCTGTCTAACCGTCACTGCCTCCAAGTGCTTCGGGACTGCATCCAAAAACTACCTGTTTGCACGACTCCTTTGAGCCGTGGTAGGGTAGTAATCAAAGTGCAGTGGGAACACACTCGAGGCGAAGTGACAGTGTCAAGTTAGCGTACTAAGCTGTACTCATGTCACCTGGGAACTGATAACTGACGATAGGTATAATACCAACCAACAGTTCCCGACGAGTCCTGTCCAGTGTACTCGTAACCTAACGAGCACCCGCATACTATCTCAAGTACGACGTACTGACGGCTGTGGGACAGACCGTCTCCCACGCTGGGATGAGAAGCGCATACGCTAGTCTACTCCGGAGTATCGATGCCCTGTCTCGATAGTCCAACGACTAGGGACCTGTATAAGGATGTGCTTATAGATCATCCAGCTCCGACGAGTGTGAGCGCCATCACAACGCTGGTAATCAAGCAAAGATCCTAAGGGCTCTACTAATATGTATAACAGCGATATGCTAAAAGAAACACATGCACATATTAAAGCAGAGACAAACCAAGTAGCATACTACCATTTCGAGCAAGATTGTATATACAACTGTGAATATCCCAAGCTTTCATCAAGTAATATACAAACTAGTATGATACAGTAATGGCCTCTAGGGCATATACACTAACAAGAATTAAGACTCAAACCAGAGACTAGAAACCCGGAATACGGATTTAGAAACCGATATCGGAAGAATTGTGAATTCTGTGGATGTAAATGGAATCTGCTAACACCCGGAGCCTCTAAAAATAATTTTGCAAACACTGTAGCACATGCAAGCACTCAGGAAGCTACCACAAAGACCCGAGACCAAACCCTAACCTTTGGGCCGCAGATTTAATCCCCTGGGCCGCAATTTGCGGCATGGGTACCTCATTTTTGGTTCTTGCTTCGTCTGTAGCTCCTATGTCAGTAAAATAGACCCCTCCTATATGCAAAATTTGCTAATTGTCACCTGGGGAAAATCTGGGAGCATTTTGGTGTGTTTTAGACTATGTTTTCCGTATTTTAAAATGCACTTTCTTAATATTTGGATTTGTATTGGGTTGTTGGGTGTTTGTACATCAACAACAAGGGTTGTTTGATTGTTTTGCACGTATAGGCCGTAGGTTTTAACCTATGAGCACACCGTGCGCCATATCGGTTTTCCGGATTCGATTTTAATACGCATTGCGACTGTTGATTATTGTAGGTACGTTCGTATAGATTCCAAGGCGACGGAGCGTGGCGTCATCGATTTCAGCGAGCGAAGACCAGGTGAGTGGATCTATATCCATGGGGGAAGTCGGGTGGATGGCGTATAGCACCCCCGCAATGTATTGATGGAAAACTGATTATAGAATATGGTTAGGAAACCTAGATTAGGAAACTAGGGTTACAATGAGGATAGCTATGAAACCATATTAGGAACTAGAGGATAGTTAGAAGTGATATGTTACGGCTATTATGTGATGACGGAATTCGAGGATGATGTTTGTCGATATTGCCGTTCAGGGTACTGTAGGACTAGATAGTCAATGTAGAGGCGTCATCCGAACCATACCCTTTTCTAAACCGAAGAATCGTATGTATTTTAAACATATACTTCGAGGGATGTTACGGATTTTCAAATGATATCTTTTCCGTAAAACATCGTAACCCCTATTTTCAAAACTACGATTCGCTTCTTTTAAAGTCTGATTGTATGGTTCGGCTGTGTATGTTAGATTAGATACCTATACTTATAGTAGAGATAGAATGTTTAGGTAAACTCGGCTTGATATGAGTTATAAATGTGATGAAAAGATTATAAGACGGATACGATGATCTGATGATATGTTGGTATACGGACGCGAATCGATCGAGATGATTTATACCCTGTCGGCCCCCTGATGTGACATTATTGCGGATGTGACCTGGGATATAGGTATATTGATACATATATAGATATTTATAGAATGTTGTAAATCATGGATGATAGGTTGTACGTGATTTCAGGCCGTACCCTCATTTGTCGTATAGGATGATAGGATCCCTATTAGCTTAATGCCGCCGTACGATAATTTTCCGTGCGTGATGAGTTTGACTTGATGATTGATCCTTACCTTTGACTAGAGGCTGCCGTATGACGGATCATATCGTACGCGATGTTGTGAGGCTGGATGCCGATTGATAGATTCCCCAACTCGGTCATATTAGATACGTATACCCGTCAGCATTGCATATGATTTACCTTATGCTGCATTCATATTATTTCCATTGCATTGCTTATACCTGTGCTAGTACACTTACACCATTATCGATGATGCGTATGTTACACGCACACAGATTTACTGGCTCACACACTTCATCATCGATAATTGCCATATCACTATACAGTAGGATTGGTGCATCATGATATGACTGTTTACATCATTTACTTGCTATAGTTACTTGTGCACTTTTATACGATGTTGCATGATGCACAGATATGCTCGAATTTCTCTTATATGTCGCATACATCATGCTCTATTATTATACGCATTGAGATATGTTGTTTCCATGTTATTTCTAGATTTGGGAACCGTGGGTATTTCAAAAGAGAGTATGTATTGTTTTAAAAACCCAGTTACCCTTGATATGATATTTCAATGCGTCCACCATGTATTTTCTCGGTTCTGAGACATGTGGTTGAAACCCGATTCGAGGAGTTGGATGATCCGTTTGCGGGTTCATGGTGGACCCGGTATGGTACCCCGGAGCGAGAATGGATCTGTCGTGCAGTAGGCGATGAGCCTGGCAGAGGGACCATTACCTACCGGTGATAGTATTTGGGCTCGGCGGATATCCGGAGGATACCGACCGGAGTCGAGAGATGGGATGGGCCGATCCGGACTGACGGGGCCCGATATATGAGGATTTACACGCCGATGCTGGGCACGGTTTTCATGATGTTTTTGATGTGTCGGGAGGGACACCGTTGATATACATCCTCATACTTTCATGCACACCCCTTTATGATATTTACGTGCATGCAGACATTGATTATGGTTGGACGAGATCCGTATACATGCATTGATTATTACTGTTGGATGTTATCCACATGCATATAGGTATTGACTACCTTGTTGGCACATATACGGACCCGGTCACCCTAGATATCATAGTATTACCTTTATGATATAGTTGACCGAGAAGTCGTTGTTTATTCGATTTCTATCTGTTGATATTTTTTCTACTCACGAGTTGGCAACTCACCCCCGTTGTGCCATAGTTCTTGCAGGTTGACCGCTTGAATCAGTAGCGGCTTCGCTGGCACACAGTTGCATTCGGGTGTTTTGCATTGGTAGGTGGGATATTTGTATCATTCCCACTCTTGTATCTATATTTCATATTGTATCTAATTAACTCCATCAATCAAAAGTTGTAAATTGTATAAGTGGTGAGACTTAGTGAGACTTGTAGTTGCGAGATTGAGCGATGGTTTTATATTCACTCTTGAGGTTATATCTTACTCATTTCTTTATCTTTTTGTGGTGAGCTTCGCCGTTGGGCGTCGTATATTTATTTATGCTGTATTGCGTGGTTATGATCCTCCGTTTGGCGAAGAGCTAGCTCCCGCTTGGGGATGCCATTATTCTTACTATGTATTGTGGTTTTGGATCAAAATATACAAAGGAGGTGCTGCCGAAATTTTTAAAAGACGAAATATGTTTTCAAATTAGTAAATTTCACTTGCATCATTCATGTTCCTTTTCTATACATTAAGAAAACTTGTTTCATTATACCTTTATTTCAAAACCTCACCTCTTTTATTTTTCTAAAAAGGTTTAGATTTCTGGGTTTCAGCTTACTTGAATTCCGTTACGCCTTTTGACGTTGCGTGATTCAAGTGCTGGTCACGAACTAATATTTCGGGTCGTGACAAAGTTGGTATCAGAGCGCTAGGTTTAACCTTATTCGGATCTATGTTTGGCTATGTGGAGTCTAGGACGGGAGTGTATTTTGGAACCTAGGCTTGACCTTACAGGACTTAGACTTGGACAGGGGTATTAGACTCGAACTTTCGTTTCATAAGCTGATCCTGATTGATGGAGTAGGTAGCTTGAGTAGAATGACGTACCGTACGTATGTTCCGCGGCATATTTACGATATGATACTCCACTTAAGAGACCTTAGGATGTACATATTTTTGAGACCAGTGATTCTCTTCGTATCCATGATTATACATCCATTCGAGATCCTCGATTCTATTTGTTTCCATGATCATACTCCCATTGATGATGTTTCTTCTTGTGATCATGTATCCATTCTGGATCTGTCGTTTCCTCTCATGCCGTTGATCTGCTTTCTTCGATACTCGATTGAGGTTCCTGTCACCATAGTTTGAGATACTGCTAGTGTTGCGGTCAGGGCGAGCTCATCTGGTACGAGAGCTGACCATTGTGTTTTCTGGTGACATGGGAACATCTCGATGTAGTGTTTGTGTTGTGGCCTCTTATGGAGACGAATGCTTGATTTTACACCAGATAATCGGGCCATTGTTAGAGCTGCCACTTGCGAGAGGACTGTTGATGTAGAATACACCGTTTGTTCTCTCTCCTCTCTCTCTATCTTCCCCCTTCTTCAATCCAAAAAGGGAGAAGATCGAGCGAAATCGCGAGGAAATTTTGAGAGATCTCGATCGAAAAGCTCGCGCCTTTTGCTTCGATCGAGCGGTGATCGAGATCCGCACGCATCTTCTGAGATCATGAGACGTGCGTCATCGAGGAAGGATCAGCCAGCTTCAGCTTCTGTGAATTCTTCTGGCGTCTCCGATCTCTTCCGTTCTGGTAATCCCTCGATCTTTGTTGAGAAATCGATCGATTTTAGTTCGATCTAGGAGCTGGATCCTTGATCTTAGCTCTGAATGTGCTTGATAGGTAGTTGTGTTTATGTGCGCTGATGCAGAGCTCCACCTTTGCCTTTTGGGATTGGGATTGCTTATGTTATCCTTTGTTGCATAGTTTTTCCCCCATAGGAGTGAATTATTGTGCCGTCAAATTTTGGTTAGTGAGTCTGCAGAAAGGAAAATCTCACCAACAAACTAAATTTTTGAACCCATAGCAGCTTTGTAAAATTCATTTTAATTAGTAGCTTTAGTGTAAGTTTCGCATGAACTTTTTCATCAAGATTTCGTGGGCCTTTGTCGATATGATGAGAAGTAGTAGATAATAACGAATAAGAACGAGGTTGTAGATGTACTTGAAGGAAAACACATCATTTTAAAACCTGACACGAGCTTTGAAAATTCACCATCTTTTGGCTTAACATTTAGTTTTGGTCGTGAATATTCATCAGTTCTTTTTCCCTGTTAAAAAGCAGTCTTTGATAAAGTTCGTGCGTGATACTATTGCACTATATCAGCTTTACTCATATCAATTTTATATCGTCATTTCATTATGTTTGATCATAGTATATGATCTTTTTCTGAACTTTCAGCTATACAGAAACACAGTGGTTGTATTTCCTTGAGAGCTTTGTGGTCCACGTTGTATTGTAGATCTGCAAATGATAGTAGGATCATGACGGTTGTAGCATGTTGATGCCTTTTAGAGCCTATTAGAATGCATTCAGATTCTTAGCCCTAATGACCATATACTTGGAATCATATATTCTCAGTTTTATACCTTGAATTCTTCTTCTTTTTTCCCTCAGCCACAAGCAAAGCGGCTTCGAAGGAAATGGACCGAATTGACCAACTATTTTATGCATATGCGGATAAGTCTTCTGGTATGATAGAGTGAGTTCAGAAACACTTGATTTATGATTCTCTATGTGCATCTTAATGATGCTCTTGCTGCATAATTAATATTTTCTTGTATGATATAGCGAGTTTAGTTAAACATTTATTATATGATATCTTTATGTGCATCTTTGCACTTATCTCGCTGCATATATAATATTAATTTTGTTAGTTGCCTCGTTAACTGGACAAATGCTCAAAAAGAACCTCTTTTTGTTACCCCTTATCCCTATCTTTCTAAGCTTGGAAAACTTAAGGCTTTACGGTGTATTTGAATGTTGTAGACCCCTTTTTGAATTATACGAACTTCAATTGCTATTGCTAAAATTTGGTTATCATGCATGCTTACATCAACTAATACTGTGCTATAGACTAAACGAGGGTGACTTTAGTCATAAGACATTGCTTGAAAATATGAGAACATTAATATTTTTATGAATAATTTTGCATCTGATATTGAAATTATATTGGTAGTTAATAGTATCTTAATCTCCTTTATCCACGCTTGTCATCTCCATTATTCATCAAATTTATTTTAAAGGCTAACCAAATTCCATGATAAATAAAATTTCACTTAACTTAAATTTTAAATTAAGTAATTAGTTTTCTTAATCCTTATTATTTATAAATCAATGGTGTCCCCTAACCTACTCCGTAGTATTGGTATGTGAACCTAGTGCATTAATTACTTGCTGAGTTCATCGATCTAGAGATGTATGCACTTGAAGCTAGGTTTCTGTTGTTTATTTTAAACAAAGGGCATTGCTAGGTTTCTGTTTTTTCCTCATAGACATGTAAATTTAAAAAACTCCATGTTAACTCTGCTAGAGGGAGCATGCACACTGACAAGCCACAAGTTAAAGGAGCAGGTTACAAACAGCAGGACCTTCATACCTATGTATCTGTCTTGGACAAAACACAAAATATACAGCAAGACTCTTAGCGATATTAACATGTTTTATTAAAAAATATTAACAAATTAAACCTTAATCTTAGTAAACCTGAAGATTGATTTTCTGAGCTTTGTGATCAATTTCCTTTTCCCCCATATTTCATTAACTTCACTCGTTTCATCAAAATTATTGCTCAATTATTACAGCTTATTAAGTATAGTACATGGGATCAATTGGGCCTTTGGCTTACCCGCATCGACAATTTATGAACGATGTTGAATGTCATCATTTAATATGTACCTTGATATCTAGAGGCTAACTTCAAAAAAATTGTCCTCCTTTGTTCTTTCTGTCTTTTCAACAGTCCTGAAGGAATTGAAGCTTTCTGCTCTGACATTGAAGTAGATCATACTAATGTTAGAATACTCATGCTTGCCTGGTAATGTACTTTACCTAATACCTTCCAATAATCTCTTATATATATATATATATATATATGATTATGTTTCTTATTCCTTCTGTTTTGTTTTTATAACTGGCATTTGATGATCAGGAAGATGAAAGCTGAAAAGCAAGGTTATTTTACCCAGGTTATCTTTTCTTTCGTCAATTAAAATCTAGACCATATAATCATTATTTTTAAAAAATTAAATTAGATTGTTTGCCTGACGTGCAACTCCCATTCACAACAGGAAGAATGGCGCAGAGGCTTAAAAGCACTTCGAGCTGATACCATCAGCAAGATAAAGAAGGCTTTACCAGAACTGGAGAAAGAGGTCGGGGCTAATCTTATCTTTATTATTATATTTTGACTACTAAATATGTGGATGTTATACATCTGTGATCTTTTGGTGATACACGGGCTATACTGATATTAACTTGTTCTATTTCTAAGGTGTTAAGACCACAGAATTTCCTAGATTTCTATTCATATTCATTCCGTTACTGCTTGACAGGTATGTTTGAATGTAGCTTAGTTGAAAATCTTGGTTCAGTTAATGGTTTTTTCTGCTTCTTTTGCATTTGTCGGCTTCGTTAAATTGTTTCTTTTCTATATATCCAGAGGACAAGCAAAAGAGTATAGATATCGAGAATGCTTGCGAACTACTGGATCTTGTATTAGGCTTTCAATTTCGCCCACAAGTTGACAAACTTGTTGAGTACCTTAAGGTAAAGTATTTCCTACAACTCCATTATGTTAACCCTGTCTTCATTTATTCTATCCCATGTCATTTACCTGTTGAATATATGAAATTGGTGGCTATATGTTTTACAGAATCAGCATGACTACAAGGTGATAAACATGGATCAATGGCAGGGCTTTCTCCGTTTTTGCAACGAGGTTGGGTCTAATTTCACTTGCTATTATTTTCTGATCATTCTTGCAGCCTTTATTTTAGCTTCACAACTAGCTCTGTTGCATTCTGTTTAATGCTATGCAAGCTCTGAACCTTGATCTATTTCATATGACAGATAAGCTTCCCGTCTCTTGATAATTACGATCCAGAGCTTGCATGGCCTTTGATTCTGGACAATTTTGTTGACTGGCTCCGCGGATAACAAATCTTGCCATGAAGATGCACAAACATCATTCTGTTGAAATTGCGTGATTTGCCTTTTGTTTTTTCCAATTTGTTTGTGGCAAACTATAAGATAGGATAATTTCTGAGCAAAATTTATCAATCATTATTTTTCTGAAATGCTATAATTCCATTTGTTATGTAACTTTTCCTCGGTATTGAATTGTAGTTTTCTCTCCATTGCTGAGTGTCAAGCAGATTTCACCTGCTAACTAGTTGAAAAACTTGGGTGTCATGGACTCTGTTTTTCTCACAAAGTTGTTTTTGATAATCAACATGTTATATCTTGATCTTCGCATCAACGTTTACCTATTTTCGAATGGTTTTGTCTCTTTGACCTTGGATTTGGCTGTCGGGTGTTCTATAACAGGTAGTCTGGTATACAGTTAAATTTTTTACTTTCGATGCAAGTGCAAGAGATGATGCAAATGCAAGAGATATTGACGTGC
Source organism: Agapanthus africanus (assembly GCA_030015575.1). Lineage (NCBI taxonomy): Eukaryota > Viridiplantae > Streptophyta > Magnoliopsida > Asparagales > Amaryllidaceae > Agapanthus > Agapanthus africanus. The sequence continues at coordinate 475,150,792 of CM057343.1, forward strand.
GTCGGATCACGTCAAGATGTTACCTTTTGTTGATCTGCTGATGGCGGCGATAGACGGCTGAGGTTGGATCTGGAGATTGGCTCCTGAATCGTGTGGATCTCAATGGGTTTGAGATTGTTTGGGCCGAGCTACCTGCAAGGAAGTCCCGGGATGGTTGTACCACAGAGGACCCTCCGACGGTCAAGTTAGAGAGGAAATCCGAGCAGAGTAACGACTTAGTGGAGTAAAAATGGCTTACTTGAACCGTCCGAAGGAGGGGTTTATATAGCGGTGGCAGCAGGCAGGTAGGCGCGAGAATCACGCCGGCCGTTACGCTCCCGGCGTCACGCCCGCGTGATGAGCTGGATCCGCATTAATGGCGAGACGCGCTCGTTAATGGGGGGATCGTGATAGCGTGGAACGCGGGATGTGGCCGGCGGATATCTCGCGCATGGCGAGATTCGCGGGAGTGAGGCGGTTGAGCCCGTGAGTGGTGCCGCTGGTCGATCGATGAGACCGAGAAAGATGACCTCGGCGGGAGAGCTCGCGGATGAGCGGGAGAGCCGAGATATCTTGATTCTGCGTAGCCCGGAAACGAGCTGAGAGGCCGAGGAGGCCAATTGTGCAGAGGCTCGGAAGTGAGCCAGCGTTTGTTTGTAGGACGGGCATAGGAGTGGTCTGGTCGGCCACCGTAGGTCCTCTCTTGTGAGCTTCGGGACACGTCATCTGCTACGTGTCATGATCTGGGAGATCGCCGATATCGAGTATCATCATTACCCCCCCTCTCGTTCCGACCAGCTGACGGGTCGGGTCGAGAGTGGTCTGCCGGGTCACCCGAAGTGAGCTCCTTTTCGAAGATATCGTCGGGGTGTGTTCCCGTGCAATCTGTTGTGTTTTCTGGATGACGCCAGCGAATCAGGGGTGAGATTTTTGCATTAAAGAGGGTGCGCCGGATCGTGCGCACGTTCACTGAAGCGACAGCCCACGTGTCGGGCACTGGTTGGCTGACGCGACGGGCCGCAGACTTCTGGCATCTAATGGGATACAGCTAATGCGCGTGCAACAGGTGGAATGAGCATGGTCGTCGAATGCACTGAGCCGTTTCGGCGGGAGATGACTGTCGCCGTAGGATGTGTACGCTGGCAGCTATAAATAGAGGTGGGGTCCCCATCAAGGCCCATACCTCTACAAATTTTCTTCGTCCCGAGTCTCGTTAGCTCGGCGCTCTCTTTTTTAGGTCGGATCTCTGTGTTTTCTCTCCCGAGGACTTCTCTCCATCAGGTTAGATGTCTTCTTTTGAGGAGTCTATATATGTCGTCGGGGTAGATTCTAGGGATTCTTCTTCTTCCACCGAGTCGGAGTCTTCCCGGGAAGTTAGGGTCAGATCCTCTTACCGGGGTCGCGCGACGGGGGCGGTTCCCAGAGCGGAGGTCGTGAACGCCCCTGGTCTGTCATCCTCGGTGAGGTATGAGGACGAGCCTGCCACCGCTCGGGCTCGTTTCCATATTCATCCCGGCTACACGTTGCGTTTGGCCGGGGAAGGGGAGAGGGTAGATCAGGTACGGGGCAAGGAGATTGCCCTGTATTTGGAAGCCTTTTGGGCCGGAATGCGCCTTCCCTTCTCCCCGAGGTTGTTAGAGCGCTAAATCATTTCGGGTTAGCCCCCGGGCCAGCTAGTGCCGAACTCCTGGAGGATTCTCCTCGGGTTCCTGGTCCGTTTGAAGTTACAGCTGATCCCTTTCAGGCTGTCCACCCTTGCCTCCTCTCTCATTTACAAACGTCACCCCGGCACTCGCGCGGGCGACCCGTGGTGGGTTTACATCTCCTTTAGGAAACAACGGGGGAGTGCTGCTGGGTCGGGAGTCGTCGTCGTGCCTTCTTCCATCCACGATTGGAAGAAGATGTTTTTCTTTGTTGGGCCGCCAGAGGGTGAGGACCGGCTTGTACCCGCCCAGTGGTCTAGAGATAGGTGCTGGTGGGAGAGTCGGTCCAACAATCCCGACGCGGTGAGAGTGGCGGAGTGGGAGCCCATTCCCCGGGCCGACGTGCTGCTTTCTGAGCGGGCCCTTAGTTGGGCTGGGCTCAGCCCCGCCCAGTTCGTCGGTAAGTTAGGAGCTTGCAGGCGATTTGTCAGACTTGTGTTTATTTTCATTTCTACTTGTGTTACTGACTCCAGTGTACTTTGTCTTATGCAGAACCCATGGACTTGAGCCAACTTCGAGCGGCCATGCGCAAGCCGAAGAAGGGATCGAAGCTGGAGGTGCCAGCTCCTCCCGTCCGACGTCGGCCCCAGCTCCTTCGGCAACCGCCCCACCCCGGCGTTCGAGTGCGGGCCGTGCCCCAGAGCCCAGCCAGGCGTCGAGCCGAAAGTGGGTTTGGGAACAAGAGGCCCAGGTTTCGGAGATAGAGACCGGCTCCCCGCCGTCGTCTCTCAAGAGGTTCCCCTAAACGGTTCCGCGTACCCCGGCCTCCCCGATTTTGGTGGACGAGTAGGACCTCCACTTTGAGGTGCCCTCAGGGCTCTCCGTCGCTGACAGCTTACTGGCCGACATGGAGAGGTTGGCCGGGGGCAAGGTCCCTCGAGGGACTCTCAAGGTGCAAATGGCGGCCATCGCCTAAGCGGCCGTGCAGGTTAGTGCTCGCACCTCACTCGATTTTTCACTCAGAGTCTCATCATTCGCGAGATTTGGTGCCCCCCTTTCCTTTCTGACCCCCCTCTGATTTCTTCAGGTCCTCCAGCACGTCGCCCTCGTCGTCCAGATGGAGGAAGAGGAAATTGCCCCGGCGATGCGAGCCGCGGGCGAACTTTCCTCGCTGGAGGAGAGCTCAATGTTGGAGCTGGAGGCGGCAATGGCGAGGGTCGCCGCCCTAGAGGGCGAGGTGGCGGCCTGGAAGCAGGAGGTCACCAGGTACCGCGAGGCCGCCCAGGCCGCCGAGGTCAAGCTTCAGGACTCCAAGGTGTTCGTCGGCACCCTGAAGAAATCGGCGGGCACCCTGCGGAAGGAGCTGAGGGAGGCGATAGAGGGGACGAAGTGAGAGCCGAGCTCAGGGCGGTGAAAGCGGTGGAGAACTATAAAAATTCGGACCATTTTTACACCGACCTAGCCACAGCCACTACCCTCATCTGGCATGAGGCCCTCGACGCCGTTAAGGCTCGGATTCCAGAGTTCCCCGATGAAGAGCTCCGAAATGAATACCTTCGCGGGGACGACGCACAGGGGGATGCCCCCGGGAGTACTGCCGGGGAAAGGACTCCCGGCGAGGGCGACGCCGAGGCTCCTATGATGGGCGCTGATCCTCCAGACACAACCCGAGTCGTGGTAAATATTGAGCTCCCCGGGGTTGCGCCTGGCCCTGAGGCCTGAAGCCTCTCGTCTTCTTGTTTCTCTTCTTTTGTTGCATCGGGAATTTTGTAGGCCTCCGGGCATTTTGTAAGGCTGGGGAGCCCACAATACCCTTGTAAAAGCTTTGGCTTGGTGAATAAAAAATTTTTGCAGTCGTATTTGCACGTGTATTTTCCTTTGTCGGTAAACACTTGTATTTGCACAGTACTGCCTTCGTTTTATGTCGGTTCTTCGTCTAGCGATTACACGTCGAGTTGAATCTGTTCATTTGCCAAGTGTGCAAAGACCGGCGGGAAGACGGTATCTCCATGGCCTCGAAGTCGAGGTGGAGATCGCTCAGACGTAGATAGACCGGATGCCTCTTGGTGAGGTCTTTGTTCCTTAGTTGTTGGAGGGGCCGGAGAGACATGATAAGGATGGACCGAGCAGGGTAGCTGCCCGGGGCCTCTAGGCGAGGGCTTCGATCCCTGGCGTTGTAGGGTAGGGAACTACCAGCCAGGGATAGCCGAGCAGGGTAGCCGCTGGGCTGCTCTTAGTGAGGGCTTAGATCCTTAGCACGAGAAGGGCCGTAAGTGGCCTATTAAGGGCGGGCCGAGCAGGGTTAATGCCCGATACCTCTTGGCGAGGGCTTTGATCCCTGGCGTTGTGGGGTAGGGAACTACCAGCCAGGGATAACCGAGCAAGGGCAGGCCCGGTTGCCTTTTGGTGAGGGCTTTGATTCTTAGCGCGTGAGGGGCCGTAAGTGGCCTACTGAGGACAGGCCGAGCAGGGTTACTGCCCGATGCCTCTTGGCGAGGGCTTTGATCCTTAAGGACAGGCCGAGCAGGGTTGGTGCCCGGTGCCTCTTAGCGAGGGTTTTGATCCCTGGCGTTGTGGGGGTAGGGAACTACCGGCCAGGGATAACCGAGCAAGGGCGGGTCCGGTTGCCTCTTGGTGAGGGCTTTGATCCTTAGCGTGGGAGGGGCCATAAGTGGCCTACTAAGGAAGGGCCGAGCAGGGTTACTGTCCGGTGCCTCTTGGCGAGGGCTTTGATCCATAGCGTTGTGGGGTAGGGTACTACCAGCCGGGGATGACCGAGCAAGGGCAGGCCCGGTTGCCTCTTGCGAGGGCTTTTGATCCTTAAGGACAAGCCGGGCAGGGTTGCTGTCCAGTGCCTCTTGGCGAGTGTTCAGTTGATAAAACTGCACATTTGTATTACATTTTTCCTACCATTTTCATATTAAAAAAAGGACTTTATTATAATATATTATACATATGAGGGTTTATGTGTTAAAACACCATTTTCCATGTGTTAATATATTTTAATTAGCATTTGGTATGAAAATGTATGCAAATAAATCTATTGACCAAATCCTAGTAGAAATAAGCCTACTAAATATTATTTGAGATTATTGTGCAGAATTTTCCAAGTTGTTATGCAGAATTTATTAAACAAATCAATCTGTTGAAGAAAACTTGCCAAATTAAGAAGCAAAACTTGGAGACCAAATCTGGAAGCAACCGAGACATGATTTATGAATTCTGAAGGTGCCTAGGATTGCCACATGTCACAAGATGCAAGCACAAGAAAACTCATAAAGAGATCTCACCCTTTGAGCGCGGATCCGCGGCCCTAGCCCCCATTTGCCGTGGATCCGCCGCACTTCTAAGGAATTAGGAGGCAAGATTTTTTGGCATAAATCTATGATGAATTTTACCAAGTTTTCAACAATAAGATTCTGGCTTTGCACTATAAAAGGGCACCGAGAGCCTCTTGGAAAAATTATCAAGCCGAAGAGATCACGAAACTCCCGACGCTCACGCATCCAGGCTGATCATCGACTGTTCGACTACCTCCTTAGGAAACATCGAGAAGCAACTAGTTTGTAATCATTTTCTACGGATTAAAGTATAGTTTGTTCAAGTCGATTAATAAAGGTAGTTATTTTATTTAATTGTTTTTGCATTTTACATTATGTTTTCCCTCTTTGACTTTTTATCTTCTTCTCCCAACATGCGCGAGTAATTCTCCGCTTGTTAGGGTTCGTAGGATTAGGGTAGGCTAATGGACGATAAAAAAACCCTAAACCCTTTTTAAGTCCTATAAAGTTTAGGAACTTTATCAAAAGAATCATTAACTTCCTAATCGGGCGCGCTAGCAATTCTTTGCTAGTTCCGAACGCGATTAGAGATTAGATTAATGATTGTTTTGGTAAAGGCTAGATATGAACGGAGTTCTGTGTCGAGATAAGGGTTAAGAGTGGGATTCCTTTTCCTTCCAGAAACCCTAATCTACACGCATTCCCGTCGTTCTAGTTCTAAATCTATTAATGGATAAAAAGGGTAACTTTTAATTAATCGTCCATAACTACTAAATCCTAACGAACCCTACAAGCCCTCTTATTATATTAATTACATCTTTAAAATAATCTAAATCTATATTTTACATTCTTGTTTAACGTAAATCTAGAAATCATTCTACAACATTCTTATTTCTTCCTCCTTTCTCAACACATCTAAAGTAAGAGTAAAAGATTCAACGTTTCCCAGAGGACGACCCGTACTCATCTCGGTCTAGCTACACGCGACACCGTTATTGATTGCGGTTAACTACACACACTTTTTCACATCAATCAAATGGCGCCGTTGCCGGGGATACGTGCGTAATTTTTTATTTTTACTATTTGTGTTGATTTCTTAGATGAGTCATATCATTATTAACACAAACTGCAAATTGCATATTTAACGATTTATGCGTGAATTTTTGCAAGGAGATCTGGAGTCACAGACTTGAGGAAGCAGGAGATCTAGGGTTCCGAACTTCTCTGGTATATTTCTTAACTCCTTCTCTCTCCTCTAAATCCAATAAAATCTATTCTCTGCAGGATTCTTTGCAAAATTACGCTGCTAAAAAAAATCTTTTTGCAAAAGTTTTGTGATTGGTTTTGTTTTGCATATTTAATACGGACTTTAAGGGGCAAAGACCAAATCAAGATTAGGTGGGGATTTCATCACCCTTCCTAAGCCCTACAAATCATAAACTAGGCATATAGATCAACCCTTCATTAATTTAAAAAATATCTAGACCAGACTCTAAGGACTGTCGCGCTCAATAAGGACAGAGAAAGGTCGTGGGTAATCTATCGTTTATCAGCATTATTTTTGTAGTGCCTAGGCAAGTGTGTCAAAGGCTAGTGGTTATTAATTAGGCCCACGACGTGGTTCCTTCCCACTTACCTGGCACTTACCTGGCTACAAGGGTAGTACGGAGGCGGTAGAGAATTCATCCTGCGGCTTATCCTTTGGAAGTCTAGGAGCGGTCTAGAGACTGGACCTAGGTGACCTTAGTTCTAGGGTTGCTTGTGCATCTTAGGGTGATTTGTCTTGAGTCCCACTTTTTCAAAAACAAACCAATTTTTAAATCACACACACGCTGCCATTTGCACTAAACCCGCTTAGTGCATGCTCGGCTGGACACGGGATCCTAGTGCCCGTCTTGTCCGCGTTCCTGCTATCGACGCCGAAGTCGGTACTTCTTCATCTTCTTTTCCCCCACCACACACCACATCGATCGTGATGGACGGCACTCCATCTAATTATAACACCACGCTGCCACCGCCCGTAGGTGAGTAGAATCCACCGCGCATCTTTCTCCAAGAGAGATGCTATCCTATTCGTGGTCCCCTTCCTACTTGTCTATCTTTTCCACCGCCTAACGGGGATAATTTCGAAATTAAACCCCACTACATCAACCTGCTGCCCAAATTTCACGTGCTTGAGTCAGAAGACCCGTATGTTTTCATCACCAAATTCGAAAACGTATGCGCAATGATGGGTACTTCACAATTGACTTTAGATGCTATGCGCATACGTCTTCTCCCATTCACATTGTGCGACTTGGCAGAAAAATGGCTTTATAATACTGCCGCACACTCTATCACTAATTGGGATGAATTTGTCGTAGCATTTCTTAAGAAGTTTTACCCAAATCATAAGACTGCCCACATTAGGAGCGAGATCAACCAGTTCACCCAGCTTCCCAATGAACCATTTTGGAAGTGTTTTGAACGTTTCAAAGATCTGCTTGTCTAATGCCCCCATCACGGAATAAAAAGATGGGATTTATATCGGATTATATATGAGGGCATTAATCCAGCGACAAAGCAGATGCTTGAAACAATGTGTCAATGCAATTTCATGTCTAAAGATGACGGTGAAGCATGGAAATATCTGGAAGACCTTGCTGAACACACGTTGCAGTGGGAAAGCGTAAAACCACCTTCAACTAAGGGAGGTATTCACCAGCTCGATATTTCTATCGCAGTAAAAGCCGAAATGGCAGTGATACAGAAGAAACTCGATGCTATTGAGAACAAATTTTCATCATTCTCCCTAAATCAGGTCACGCTTCCTAAGACCGTTTGTGGTTGCTGTTCGGATCCTTCACACTTAACGGAAGAATGCCCTATGAATGCATCGTTTCAAGCAAATGCTGCTTTTCAGCAGCGACCTAGAAACGACCCTTATTCTTCCACATACAATCAAGGATGGAGGAATCATCCTAATTTTGCCTGGAATCAAAACCAACAAAGTAATTATCAAAGATCTCCTCCACAGCAACCACAATCACAGAATCAGCCCCCCTTTCAGTCACAGAATTTCCAAAATCCGGCTAACATTTCTACACCACAAGTGGCCGGTACTGACAACTCACTTGCACAAACTTTGGATATGTTCATGAAACAATCCATGCAATTTTCGGCTGAGATGAAGTCTTCTATTGATACCCTAACGAAAAACTCCTCCTCCCATGGTGAGAGTATCAAATCAATAGAAAACCAAATCGCACAGTTAAACACCGCAATGAGTGCGAGAGAGAAAGGGAAACTCCCATCTCAACCCCTCCCGAATCCTGGCCATTCACAAAGTCATAATGTGAATGCCATTATTACGTTGAGATCGGGGAGAGTGCTGAATAACCAAGTGGGTGAGCAATTTGATGATAGTGACACATTTGATACCCCGGCTTCTTCTTCTTCTTCCCCTAATTCGTCTAGTCCCCCACCTTCATCCGAGCCTATTCTCCGTTTTCCCCAAGGCTCGAACATTTCGCCAAATCTATCTAAGTCGATGCCCACTCCAATTTTGGGATCGAATCCATCACCACAGTCTTCTCAACAAACGTTGGACCCAAAACTTATTGATCGAGCTCCATTTCCAAACCGATTAAGGGCCAACAGACCTAACCCGCAAATGGAGAAGATTGTGGAAATGTTTAAGCAAGTTAGCGTGAATATTCCTCTTCTAGATGCTATTCAACAAGTCCCATCTTATGCAAGAATCCTTAAAGACTTGTGCACTAGGAAGAGAAAAACTCAAGTGCCTAAAAAGGTTTTCATGACGAGTAATGTTAGCACAGCTTTTACCCAACAAATACCAAAGAAACGTAAGGACCCCGGCTGTCCTACAATCTCTATTTCTATTGGGGGTAAAAATATAAATCGTGCTTTACTCGATCTAGGCGCTAGCGTCAACTTGCTTCCTTATTCAGTATACGAGCAGTTAGGAATTGGAGAGTTAAAACCCGCCCATTGTACTCTCCAAATGGCAGACCGATCTATCACCAAACCTCGGGGCGAACTAGAGGATGTGTTAATTAAAGTCGGGGAATTCATATTTCCCGTGGATTTTATTGTTTTAGATACACAACCTGTGGCAAACCCACGTAATCAAATCCCGGTGATACTTGGTCGACCCTTCCTAGCAACTTCTAACGCTGTAATTAATTGTCGTAACGGTTTTATGAACTTATCCTTCGGGAAAATGACAATTGAGCTTAATATTTACAAGCTAGGAAGTCAGCCATCAGAACCTTCTGCTCATTTGCTGGATGTTTGTTCCATCCACGAGATAGCTTCCGAAAGCTGCATGGATGAGGAGCTTTGCTTTGATGTTCTCGACAACACTAATGAGACATCGTTTGATCTTGCACCACTTCACAGTGAGGATATGTTCAATGAGTCCGACCTTGAGATTGAATCCGTTGACTCGTTGCAAAAGTCAGCAGCACTTTCCGAGTCAATATCTTATGCAAGTTTTGAACCTCTTCGGGAGTCCGAATATCATTCGTTTACCCCACCTTCTATTGTCTCTCCGCCAATTCTTGATCTCAAACCGCTACCTTCTCATCTTAAATATGCATATTTAGGAGAGAATGAGACTTTGCCAGTGATTATTTCCGCTTCTCTAGCCTTAGAGCAAGAGAATGCACTTTTGGCAGTGTTGAGATCGAATCGGGAAGCATTTGGTTGGACAATGGCTGACATCAAAGGGATTAGTCCCTTAATTGTTGAACATTACATACATCTGATGGATGAAGCTAAACCAACCCGAGACCCACAAAGACGGTTAAATCCCGTTATGAAGGAGGCGGTAAAGAAAGAAATCGTCAAGTGCCTTGATAGTGGAATAATTTACCCCATATCTGATAGCCAATGGGTAAGTCCAATTCATGTGGTCCCTAAAAAGTCTGGCATCACGGTCATCACTAATGAGGCTAATGAGTTAATCCAAACACGTACCCAAACTGGGTGGCGCGTATGTATCGATTATAGGAAACTCAATGCCGCGACGAGGAAAGATCACTTCTCTCTACCTTTCATTGACCAGATGTTAGAACGACTAGCGGGACACGAATACTACTATTTCTTGGACGGATACTCTGGTTATAACCAGGTCCTTATCGCCGAAAAGGATCAAGATAAAACCACTTTTACTTGTCCTTTCGGAACTTTTGCTTATAGACGCATGCCCTTTGGGTTATGCAATGCTCCCGCTACATTTCAGCGGTGCATGATGGGGATATTTTCAGATATGGTGGAAAATTTTCTGGAAATTTTTATGGACGATTTCTCCATTTTTGGGGACTCCTTTGAGGACTGCCTTCGTAATCTTGACGCTGTTCTTACCCGCTGTAAGGATAAGAACTTGACTTTGAATTGGGAAAAATGCCATTTTATGGTCCAAGAAGGTATTGTACTTGGACATATAATTCACATAAAGGCATTGAGGTCGACAGAGCTAAAATAGATGTCATTCAAAACCTCCCTCGTCCTAATTGCGTCAAAGATATACGATCCTTCCTTGGTCATGCAGGATTTTATAGGAGATTTATTAAGGACTTTAGCAAAATTGCTAGACCCTTAACCCTTCTATTGGCCAAGGACACTACTTTTCACTTCGATTCGGATTGTGAGGCTGCTTTTGAATCGCTTAAAGAATCACTCACTACAGCCCCCGTTTTATCATCTCCGGATTGGAACCACCCATTCGAGCTTATGTGTGATGCATCAGATTTTTCTATTGGTGCGGTCTTAGGACAACACATTGATAAGATGCCACATGTAATTTACTATGTAAGTAGGACCTTGAATGATGCACAAATAAATTACACAACTACCGAGAAAGAACTCTTGGCAGTTGTATTTTCATTAGAGAAATTCAGGCCCTACTTGATTGGCTCGCCTATTGTGGTTTACACAGATCACTCCGCCCTACGACATCTTTTATCGAAGAAGGATGCGAAGGCCAGGCTAATACGTTAGATCCTATTGTTACAAGAATTTGATCTTGTCATCAAAGACAAGAGTGGATGTGAAAACGTTGTAGCCGACCATCTTTCACGCATCACTTCTTCGCCAACTGTGACCGTGCCGATAAATGACTCATTTCCCGACGAACAGCTCTTGAATGTATCCTACGAACCTTGGTTTGTGGATATCGTGAACTATCTTGCGACGGGACTTATACCTAGCGATTGGTCGAAACAAGACAAATTTCGATTTTTATCCCAAGTAAAATATTTTTACTGGGATGAACCATATCTATTCAAGTATTGTTCCGATCAAATCATTCGCAGGTGTGTCCCTAACGATGAATTCAAGAGCGTGTTATCATTTTTTCATGATCAGGCACGCGGCGGTCATTTTGGACCTCGAAAAACGGCGGAGAAAGTTTTGCAATGTGGCTTTTATTGGCCAACATTATTTAAAGATGCATTTGAACATTGCAAAACTTGTCCGCGATGTCAGCATTTGGGTCGGATTTCACGAAGGATTGAGATGCCGCTCCAACCTATATTGGTTATGGAAATATTTGATGTTTGGGGTATTGATTTTATAGGCCCTTTTCCCAACTCCTTTGGGAATCTATATATCTTGTTAGCGGTTGATTATGTCTCGAAGTGGGTGGAAGCTATACCGTGTCGCACTAATGACAACAAAATTGTCATTAAGTTCCTTAAAGAAAATATCTTTTCGTGATTCGGACACCCTCGCGCTATCATTAGCGACAACGGGACACATTTCTGCAATAGGTCTTTCGAGGCCTTGATGCGAAAATATTCAATCACCCACAAGCTTTCTACGCCCTATCACCCCCAAACAAGCGGGCAGGCTGAGATCTCAAATAGACAGATCAAACAGATATTGGAGAAAACGGTTTCTAAGAACCGTAAAGATTGGTCAACCAAATTGACGGATGCTCTTTGGGCATTCCGCACCGCTTATAAGACCGATCTTGGTATGTCTCCATACCGCCTTGTGTTTGGGAAGGCATGCCACCTTCCTGTCGAGATCGAACATAAAACAATGTGGGCTATTAAAGAGCTTAATTTTGATCTTGATCATGCAGGCAGCTATCGGAAGCTGCAATTGAATGAGCTAAGCGAACTCCGCGATGAAGCTTAAGATAATGCGGTGATAGTAAAGAACGGGACTAAAGTGTTCCACGATAAAAATCTTTCTAGAAAAACCTTCACATCGGGGCAACAAGTCCTTCTTTACGATTCCCGTCTCCATCTTCATCCGGGTAAGCTTAAATCTCGTTGGAAAGGACCTTTTGTGGTGCGGTATGTACACCCGCATGGGGCAGTTGAAGTCGAAAATTTGAAAAACGGTTCGATTTTTAAAGTGAATGGGCATAGATTAAAACCGTATTTTTCTGCTGACCCCGCGGAGGAGCTCCTGTTTTTACAGGAGCCGCTTTATCAAAACTAAAATTCCTCCGCCTCACCTCCATGTTTTGATAACTTTTTCACATTTTTAAGAATGGAGGTGAGTAAAAAATGATTTGATTGAATATCTGTGCGTGTCAAAGAATAAGTTTGGGGGAATTTTTCATTTAACTATTATTTTACCCCTTGTATCTCTCCCTTAGTATATAGGTCCTTGTTCTCAAAAGGCTACATCAGTGAGGACACTGCTGAAAACAGGTTTGTGGGGGAGGTTTGTATTCACTAAATTATCTTTGACACCGGGCATTAAAATTTTTTATATAACAAAAGAGTAGAAAGTGAAAAATTACATCCAAAAGATAGGAATAGTTTAAAAAAACCAAGAAAATTAGAAGTTTTCTTACACGAACTAGTAATAAGTAGTTATGAGCTGTTGTCCCAAGGGTTAGTAAAATGAAGGAAGTCACTAATCTGAGAATAAAAATAAGTCTGAAAAATAGTTTCTATTCTGGAAGCCAAACATTTGAATGTTGATACCCTACTATATGCACTTACACACGTCTTGAAACTCGGGATAGTAGAGGATACCTTGAAATGCTCTTGTCTAAAAGCCAAAGTATGAAGGAAATAAAAAAAAATGAAGAAAATATAAAAATGGTGAAAAGAAAAAAATGAACACTGGTTTTGTTATCGCTAAGGCAGCAATAAAAAAAATATAGCGATGGTGCCTCTTCACCTAGTGCCCTAAGGCCAACTGGTCTGGGAGTCACTGCTAAGCTTTAGGTGGTGCAAGACGAGGAAAATATTATCACCTAATCAGCAAGCACATAAGTAATCGGTTGGTTAGTACCTCAAGAAGTATTAACGGTCGCATGAAAATGTGTGAGCAAATCTTAATATTCATCAAAATAAAAAGTACTAAGGTAGATGGACAAGAGTATGATAGCTTGAATTGAATTCTCCGAGTGTAGGGATGTCCATTTCACACACGTGGGGTTATATGATCAATGTTTGGATGAAAGGTAGGAATGAAGAATAAAGACGATGTTTTATTGAGAGATGATGTGATTTCTAACATTTTTTCATGACTATTAAGATAGGGCTCATGACAACTGAAAAACTAGTATAGTTGGAAACTCTTCTTTTCAAGGCCTTTCTTTTATGGTTCTTATCTTTATATGTAAATTTCACCATTTTTCTTTTGTTATTGGATTTTGTGGGTGTAATCCGCTGAAAACCCTCAGGAGACAACACTCCTCCTACTAGGGACACCTAGAGGTTTAACGGCTTGTTGCACATGCTCAGTGCAATCGTGTTGCCTACAAAAGTGTGCTTAGTTTTCTCCTTTCTTTTTCTCCTCTTAAATAAACTAGTTTGCTCGGGATGATCAAAGATAAGTTTGGGGGTATTTGTTCAGTTGATAAAACTGCACATTTGTATTACATTTTTCCTACCATTTTCATATTAAAAAAAGGACTTTATTATAATATATTATACATATGAGGGTTTATGTGTTAAAACACCATTTTCCATGTGTTAATATATTTTAATTAGCATTTGGTAGGAAAATGTATGCAAATAAATCTATTGACCAAATCCTAGTAGAAATAAGCCTACTAAATATTATTTGAGATTATTGTGCAGAATTTTCCAAGTTGTTATGCAGAATTTATCAAACAAATCAATCTGTTGAAGAAAACTTGCCAAATTAAGAAGCAAAACTTGGAGACCAAGTCTGGAAGCAACCGAGACAAGATTTATGAATTCTGAAGGTGCCTAGGATTGCCACATGTCACAAGATGCAAGCACAAGAAAACTCATAAAGAGATCTCACCCTTTGAGCGCGGATCCGCGGCCCTAGCCCCCATTTGCCGCGGATCCGCCACACTTCTAGGGAATTGGGAGGCAAGATTTTTTGGCATAAATCTATGATGAATTTTACCAAGTTTTCAACAATAAGATTCTGGCTTTGCACTATAAAAGGGCACCGAGAGCCTCTTGGAAAAGTTATCAAGCCGAAGAGATCACGAAGCTCCCGACGCTCATGCATCCAGGCTGATCATCGACTGTTCGACTACCTCCTTAGGAAAGATCGAGAAACAACTAGTTTGTAATCATTTTCTACGGATTAAAGTGTAGTTTGTTCAAGTCGATTAATAAAGGTAGTTATTTTATTTAATTGTTTTTGCATTTTACATTATGTTTTCCCTCTTTGTCTTTTCATCTTCTTCTCCCAACATGCGTGAGTAATTCTCTGCTTGTTAGGGTTCGTAGGATTAGGGTAGGCTAATGGACGATAAAAAAACCCTAAACCCTTTTTAAGTCCTATAAAGTTTAGGAACTTTATCAAAAGAATCATTAACTTCCTAATCGGGCGCGCTAGCAATTCTTTGCTAGTTCCGACCGCGATTAGATATTAGATTAATGATTGTTTTGGTAAAGGCTAGATATGAACGGAGTTCCGTGTGGAGATAAGGGTTAAGAGTGGGATTCCTTTTCCCTTCAGAAACCCTAATCTACACGCATCCTCGTCGTTCTAGTTCTAAATCTATTAATGGATAAAAAGGGTAACTTTTAATTAATCGTCCATAACTACTAAATCCTAACGAACCCTACAAGCCCTCTTATTATATTAATTACATCTTTATAATAATCTAGATCTATATTTTACATTCTTGTTTAACGTAGATCTAGAAACCATTCTACAACATTCTTATTTCTTCCTCCTTTCTCAACACATCTAAAGTAAGAGTAAAAGATTCAACGTTTCCCAGAGGACGACCTGTACTCATCTCGGTCTAGTTACACACGACACCATTATTGATTGCGGTTAACTACACACACTTTTTCACATCAATCAGCGAGGGTTTTGATCCCTGGAGTTTCGGGGTAGGGAGCTACCATCTAGGGATAACCAAGCAAGGGCGGGCCCGGTTGCCTCTTGCGAGGGCTTTTGATCCTTAGTGCGGGAGAGGCCATAAGAGGCCTACTAAGGACGGACCGAACAGGGTTGCTGCCCGGTGCCTCTTGGTGAGAGATTTGATCCTTAAGGATGGCCGAGCAGGGTTTCTGCCCGGTGCCTTGGCGAGGGCTTTGATCCCTGGCGTTGTAGGGTAGGGAACTACCAGCCAGGGATATAGCCGAGCGGGGTAGCCGCTCGGCTGCCTCTTGGTGAGGGCTTTGATCCTTGGCGTTGTGGGGTAGGGAACTACCAGCCAGGGATAGCCGAGCAGGGTAGCCGCTCGGCTGCCTCTTAGTGAGGGCTTTGATCCCTGGCGTTGTGGGGTAGGGAGCTACCAGCCAGGGATAGCCGAGCGGGGTAGCCGTTCGGCTGCCTCTTGGTGAGGGCTTTGATCCTTAAGGATGGCCGAGCAGGGTTGCCGCCCGGTGACTCTTGGCGAGGGCTTTGATCCCTGGCGTTGTGGGGTAGGGAGCTACCAGCCAATGATAGCTGAGCAGGGTAGCCGCTCGGCTGCTTCTTTTTGAGGGCTTTGCCGAGCGGGGTAGCCGCTCGGCTGCCTCTTGGTGAGGGCTTTGGTCCTTAGTACTGGAGGGGCCATACGAGGCCTGTTAAGGATGGACCGAGCGTTGAAGCTGCTCGGTGCCTCTTGGTGAAGGCTTTGATCCCTGGCGTTGTGGGGTAGGGAGCTACCAGCCAGGGATAACCAAGCAAGGGTGGGCCCGGTTGCCTCTTGTGAGGGCTTTTGATCCTTAGCGCGGGAGGGGCCGTGAGAGGCCTACTAAGGACAGACCGAGCAGGGTAGCCGCTTGGCTGCATCTTGGCGAGGGCTTTAATCCCTAGAGCTGCGGGGTAGGGAACTACCAGCCAAGGATAGTTGAGCAAGCCCGGCCTGGTTGATTCGTAAGGTTCTGTCCCGCCTTCTCGGTGTGAGCATAGGGAAGAGGGACATACGCGGGTGACACGTGTCATGAACGCGTGGAGGAAGCGAAGTGCCAGAGCCGCGTCGTTTCAATTTTGCCGAGAAAGGCTAGGTGACTGCCGCGTGGCGGTACAGTCGTGGGTGGGCGACTGTTGGACTCCATCTTGAAACTTCGGGGAGTAGGGCTTTGACCACTCGAGCCTCCTTCTCTCTTCCCTTGCCCTTTTCTTCTGGTCGGTTTGCTCTGCCCCGGGGAAGTTTGCGTTCACCTCGGATTCGAGCTGGACCTCTCGCTCGGTCTAGGCCTTTACCTCGTCCATGGTCTTAGGTTGCGCTAATGCAAAGGAGCGTAACCACTCCTTGTGCCTAAGATCAGACCTAAGCGCTGTAATGACCGTCTCATCCCGGTGCTACGGGACCTCTAGAAGGGCATTGTAGAAGCGGGTGACGTATGCTTTGAATGTGTCTTTGTCCCCGCTCTTGATTGTGAAGAGATGGTCGACTGTGCGTTTTTGCCGCCTGTTCCTGATGAAGTGGCTGAGGAATTGGGTGGCCAGTTCGTCGAAAGTTGAGATCGAGTGTGGCTCGATTCCTCGAAACCAGTCTCGTCCGGAGCGGATGAGAGTGGCCGGAAAAGCTCGGCATTGGGTAGCGTCGGAGTTATCTTGGAAGCTCATTCGCGCAGTGAATGCTTCCAAGTGGTCCTTCGGGTCAGATTTGTCGTCGAAGAGGGAGACCTTCGGGGGCTTGTTCCTAGAGGAGACGTGGACGGAGAGCAGCTGCTCAGTGAATGGTTTGGTGAGCGAGTCAGCGGCGTACTTAGCCCCGTCGCTCGAACGGTGACCTTCCCGATGCATACCTTCGATCTTCTTCTCAAGGGCGTCGAGTCGGCCGTGGTATCCCGACGATTCGGCACATTATGATCCCTGGCCTCTACTGTTGGAGACCTACGTCTGGCCGCGGCCCCGGTTCCTCTCAATGAGATTCCTTAGATCCCCCGACGAGGTAGTCTTCGAGCCGTCGTGGCGAGTCCCGTCCGCGTGACCCCGTCGAGGGAGGGGGTGTTGGTCATACTTGGGAACAGGCGAGCTGATCGACATCTCCTCAGGAGGGAAAGGGGCGCGAAGAGGCTCGGGGCGAGGCGCTCTGGCGACGGACCTCGGTGTTGAACTGTGGGGCACCCAGCGGGTCACGGAATGTATTGGCCCAGGAGATCTGCGGCCGTGGGAGGTAGCGAGGCGGTGGTCGGCAGTGCCGACGCGAGCAAAGTCTTCTCTCCCTCTGTAGGGGTCCCGGTCCCGAGGCGGGGGAGCGGCAACCCGGGGATCTTGCCCTGCCGTTTGGACGCGGATGAGCGCCTCCACGACGGACGTGAGTCGGTCTATCCGGCCGGCTAGGGCGTTGATGGCATTTGGGGGAAATGGTTCGTCCGTGCCTCCGTTGAAGGGGAGATGGCGGCTAGTGCTTGGATCGTCGCGGTGATCGCTCGCCATTGGATTGGGATCGGAAGATGAACTTTTGTTTTAGTGGAATCAAGAAGTTCCCACAGACGGCGCCAGCTGACATGCGTCGGATCACGTCAAGATGTTACCTTCCGTTGATCTGCTGATGGCGGCGATGGACGGCTAGGGTTGGATCCGGAGACTGGCTCCTGAAGCGTGTGGATCTCAATGGGTTTGAGGTTGTTTAGGCCAAGCTACCTGCAAGGAAGTTCCGGGGTGGTTGTACCACCGAGGACCCTCCGATGGTCAAGTTAGAGAGGAAATCCGAGCAGAGTAACAGCTTAGTAGAGTAAAAATGGCTTACTTGAACCGTCCGAAGGAGGGGTTTATATAGCGATGGCAGCAGGCAGGCAGGCGCAAGAATTACGCCGGCCATTACGCTCCTGGCGTCACGCCCGCGTAATGAGCGGGATCCGCATTAAGGCGAGACGGGCTCGTTAATGGGGGGATCGTGATAGTATGGAATGCGGGATGTGGCCGGCGGATATCTCGCGCATGGCGAGATTCACGGGAGTGAGGCGGTTGCGCCTGTGAGTGGTGTCGCTGGTCGGTCGATGAGACCGAGGAAGATGACCTCGGCGGGAGAGCTCGCGGACGGGCGGGAGAGCCGAGGTATCTTGGTTCTACGGTAGCCTGGAGACGAGCCGAGAGGCCGAGGAGGCCAATTGTGCAGAGGGATCGGAGGTGAGCCAGCGTTTTTTTGTAGGGCGGGCATAGGAGTGGTCTGGTCGGCCACTGTAGGTCCTCTCTTGTGAGCTTTGGGACACGTCATCTGCCATCTGTCATGATCTGGGAGATCACCGATATCGAGCATCATCAGATATCGAAATCTTTTTGTGTGTATATACCTTGGTACATGCTGCTCAAGATGAATCTTGATTGGTGTCAATTATCTATTAGATAAGTTGATTGTTTGTTGGCTATTTACATAGGTGTCAAATGGATGGATACAGAGGTGTCAGATGGATGGATTGGTTCATCCATGAACGGATTATTGCGGGTAGCAAATAAAACATGGAAATAAAAATACCTAGATTTAAATGAATGTTAAATTCTGTGTCTGTCATTTACCTACTATGGGTGGATGGGTGTGCAACGGGTAGATGGGTGTGTAGGTAACAATAAACGGGTAAACCATGCACGGGTTAACGAGCAACTTAGAGTATTATGAAATATTTTTACAATTTAAAGGAAAAATAATTGTTTTTGTAGACTTTTGGAGTAATATACATTGTAAAAAAAAGGTTTAAAGAAATAGGAATGGAGTGGTCTTTTGACGAGCTCCATCTTAATCCCGAAAAGGTTAAATAAAAAATATATTCCAGGTTTCCATGCTAAAGAATCCTGGTGCCACGAGCTAGATATCTACTTGAGTTCATCAACGTCTAACTAGTGTGACCTGTGTCCTCTGGCCATCTTATAATGAATCCCTTTGTTTTCAATGGTTACATCCACAAATGCGATGAACTTATAATAAATTTTTTGATGGTTCGGTTAAGAAATTCTCTACAATGAGAGCATGTGTATTATGCCGTGACGAGCGAGATTATGTTCTTCAAGCAAAAAAGATGGAGACTTATGGGACTTACTGTTCCTTTGGTCAAATTATCTGCATCTAATGAAGCTGTGCGAATCACGGTGTTTGATTTGCATGCTACCAAGTTTTGGTTAGAGTATGATTGCTGCATTGGTTATGGGTTGGATTAACCATAAAGCTTCTCCTCCTTGCATTGCAAAATTGATGCTTGATGATATAAGGAGTGCATTGGATTGCCTGAGAGATTTCGAGCTTCTTATATTTTCCATGAAGGAAATGTTCGTGCCGATTTTCTAATGAATGCTAGAGCGCTGGATGGTGTTGTTTGTTCTGATGAGATGACACTTTCGGAGGCTTTATTGCAGTTGATCCGTACTGACCATCATGATTGCTTATTTATCAGGTCTTAAGAATTATTTTTATATAAAAATGCTAAAGTTCATTATACCTCCAATTCGTTTGACTGTATCCTAGAAAATCCCTAAAAAGTTTGATTGGTGCAGAAAACCTTCAAAGATAACAGTGACTGGATTGGTTTTGAAGGAGAGGGAGGAGGGTGCCGGAGGAAGGGATTGTAAGTGCATAGTTGTCAAGCACCGCTTCCAAAAATACGTAAACACGGCACGTGATAGAGCCAACCATACTACCTATGATTAAGAATAATCCCTCTATAGTCACATTACGGCTGTCAAGGTGATATCAAGAACAGTAAAAAATAAAATCTAGCTAACACGTGTCCATCTACCATAATAAATAAAATCAAGAAATGCATATAGCAGAAACGAAACAGGATCCAAATAAAAACAATTTCTGAATCATGTTCCTTATGGGCTCACATCGATAAAAATAAAATTACGGAAATAAAGGAAACTAAGCATCTCTAAACTAAACGTCTAGCTGCTCATTGCTCGGCTTGCTTGCTAAAGTACTCCCGATCTGCCTGCGATAATGTCAGAGGAAATGGACCATGCAAAACCCAGATGTCAGTGCTTCATAATATCAAAATAATAGTAATAATCAAGATAGGATGCTATTATTAAACATGAATGCAAATAAAAAAAACAAAGGTATAAAACAGTGAGGTATAGGTATGTGATGTGTATCCTAGAGTCTGTGCTTCTAGGTTATCTATTCTACAAGTCTTTAAAATCAATTTAATAGAATCGTCGATGTAACTTAATAGTATCCCGTGCGTGTCCGGGACCATGGTCAAGATTCTCGGGCTGAATCCGAGACGTGCCGCTAAACAGTAAACAGGTAATATGTATAGATGAATGATGTCAGCAGCATCATTCTAGGGCTGGCCGAGCCCGTAAAGACTGATCAGTATCTGGAGTATCGAACTGTTGAGTTACAAGTCAGGTTTCATTATTGATTTCCCCTTTGTTGGATATATGTATGCCCTAGAGGCCATTATATGTATAGTGGATGCTTGGACATGTATATATGTATATAGATGACTTTCTTGCTCGACATGATAGTATGCTATCTGGTTTACTTTATCTTAACAAGTTCATTTGATCATGCATCTTATTCATTTGGTACATGTTGATAAAGCCCTCAGGATATTTGCTTGAGTACTGGGACTATGATGCAGATCATACTAGTGGGACACGTGTAGTTTATGAGCATATCCTTGAACTGTTCCTAATCATGGGAGTATCGAGATGGGGCATCGATATTCCAGAGTAGACTAGCGTATACCATTCTTATCCCATATGATGGGCGATGGATGATCCCATATCCATTTGGTGTGTTGACACCAAAAATTGTATATGGATGCTCAGTGGAGATTGGGTACACTCAACGGACTCGCCGAGAACTCCTATGTGGTATTATATCTATCGTCGGATAGCAGTTCTCAGATGACACTGGTACAGGTTAGTCTGTAGACCCAAGATCGTCATAGAGTCTTATGTGTCCTCCTACTGTACTTTGATCTCCACCCTACCACGACTCTACTGAGTCGTGTAAACAGGTGGATTTTGGGTACAATCCCGAGACACATGGAGGTAATGAGCGATAGGAGGGGTTTCGTCGCTCCCGGTATTAGGGGTTGATGTTGTGATATGCTCGATTGGCTATAACAGGAAGTCCCTGGCCAGGGCTGCTGAGATTTACTGATAAGTGTTATCAGTAGTTTCTCGATCTGTTATGAGCCATACACCGGCATGACTTATTGAGTTAATGGGGTCGACGATACCATCCCTAGACTCGATATGCAACATATCTAATGAAGAGACCGGACTGTACGATAAGTGTTGTCAGTTGGCTCGACGGGAGTTTTTGACAGCTTCGCTTGTTTTTCTTCTGATCGCTCAATACCCCGGTGGTCGTTACGTTTAGCTGACCGCTTGCGGCTTATGGGTGTTTGATATGATCATCACCTACTGCCGGTATATTGACGAGTCTCAGAGTCCCACACAGGAGTTTCCTAGCTCAGGCGAAACGATGTGGTGTGCATATGAGATATGCGCGGACCTGATTAAATGCGTATATGTGATACTATATATTAATCGGGCGTTTTACTATTGGTCGGGTCGTATGTGATATGATCGGTTTGTTAAATCAAGTGTTGATTTAACATTGACTTTATAGCTCACTTTGTTAAAACCTTTTCTTTGTTGTATCCATGCATTTATGCATATGTTTATGTTGATGCATATGATGATGTGCATGCACACATACATGCATACATTTTTGTGTATCATGGTTGTTGATACACAAATGGTGGCAATGCAAGACTCGCATGGTAGTAATTATCTATATATTTATTTATGAGTTAAAACAAATAGAATTAATTCATGGTTGAGAATTACTCTTGATTCTACACTTCACCTCACTTAAACCATGAGTTAATTTTATATGGATGACATTACTCCAAAATAAATATCTAGATATTTATTAACCCATGGTTAATTGTGAGAATGATTTAATATATATATACATATATATATATATATATATATATATATATATTATTCATTCTCATTTTCTTTTATGCTTATCACAACTTTGAGCTCTTGAGTTTGCCATCATCTTCTTCCCCATTTCTCTTGCTCTCTTGAAATCTCTAGTGAGTGAGATAGTGATAAAGATAGGTTTTTGAAATGAGAATACAAACCACATCATCATTCTACACTAGTCTAGCCAATTAGTTTAGAGTGTTAGTTTCATCTTCATCCTTGATCAAGTGGAGCTAGGAGCTTGGACAAAGTGGACTCCGGGTGGATCATCGTGGACTAGGAAGGCCTATGGCGATCCGTTTCAAACTCTCAAAGGTCCAAGGAGTCGCCAAGAGAAGTCTACAAAGGTTGTAATTTTTTCACTTAGTGATAAATAGTTTGTTGTATGTGATATTTATGGTGTTACCCTAAATATTATAGTTAAGATTCATAATTAGTTTGCTTAGCACCTCTCTAAAATTATAAAGTGGCATGTATGATGCTTCCAAACCCTAGACTAGGTGCTATGGAAACCCAATAGTGGTATCAGAGCCAGGCTAGAGTTTTAGAGTAATCTAGACGATGTTAAAAAACTCGAACGAACGAAACTCGACGCCCGAATAATGCTCACTGGAAATTTTTCAAAAAGTTGGATTTTTCACATTAAAAATACTCAAAAAATCATGCAGGGTATTGTATGGGCCCACAAGAAGAACGAAGCCCTAACTCGACTTAACGACCGCGGAACCGCGGCCGAAAGGGTCTTTTTGCGGCGGTTCAGCGGCACCGTTGGTGAGGCTTGGACTGTGCCTTCTTGTGCTAGCCTATATGTGCTAATAGCAGTCTCTGGTATATTTTAAATCTGCTCAAGTGTTGAACATTCTGAGAATTCTTTGGGTGATTGATCGTTCGATCGAAAGTTTTATCTGCGCCTAGTATATAAGAATGTGATACAATAATTGGAATCTACAAATTTGTTTGTTGCGTGTAAATCTAACATTTCGGTCTCGGGTCTAATCGGAAATCTTTTTGAATTATCCGACTTATTTTGAAAAAGTGTTTTCATGGGTGAGACCTTGCGAGCTTTACATTGTTAGGAATGACATCTTGGATATTTGATATCTCGGGTTTATGTTGTCTAAGCGCAGTTACGATTCCAATTGTTGTAGTTTTTCATTTTTCTTTTCTGCGACCGTAAGTCTAGTATGTGGTGTATCGCCGTTTTCGTTGTTATACATCAACGACAATTGGGGTACGCATACTTACTTACGTTGATAATATGTGATGTTATGCGTTGCTGAGATATGATGTGCAGGATTGTCATGATTGAATAGCCGGGGGTTTTATGTGAGATGGGAGTCTTTATTTTCATTCATGTAAAAATCAATTGTATGTAATATTCTTTTATTTAGGGCACTTCCGGGTTGAGGATGATGTCACCATTATTGTATATTATTTACTTTTCCGCATTAGGATAGACCTAAGGAGGGGAGCATAAGTGACCGGGTTCTAGGGTTCAGTGGGAGGCCATCTCGAGGAGTCGAGACCGGGTCTCCTAAACTCTTTAATTGGTAGGGTCACTTGCCGCTCTCGTAGGGGTTTAGGGGTGTGGGCTTGGCTATTCATCGCGACCGTGGAGTCCTTATTTTTTATTGTTGGCTAAATACAAAATACGGACCTCCTAGATATCCTATATTTTCATATGTGCTTCTGTTGTTGATATTCTGTGATGTGATTACTTAATATCTGAGACGAATGGATTATTATTATATATATATGATATATAATAAACGTTACTTATGTTTTACACCAGCGCTAGTCCCGTCCTGCTATGTCGTTAGTTAAGTAACCTAACAGTGCATAACGGGACACTGTGGCGAATGCGGATGGCACAAGTGTACGTTCTATTTTCGTTTCTTTTCTGTGATGGCTTAGGAACTTAAATGATGGGACTGCATTAATAAAGATTAATGTAAAGAAAAAGAAACCTAAAGATGTTGTAGAATCGGATTTGAAACACACTCGGCCTTTTTTTTTAATGAAAAATGCAAGTTTCAAAAGATGCGGAGCTTAAGCTACTCCTTTTCTAAACTATTTTGATTCTACAACGAGATCAAGTTCAAAACGTTAAAGGTTTTCATAAAAACCATCCGCAACTCTCCGTCATTTTAGGAAGCAGAGTACTTAGTATTCGTGCTACGTATGTTGATTATAGTCAAGACGTAGTGTACGGTAGCTAAGTGATGTCTTCCTACAAAGCATATGATGCAACAAGTTAGGACATTTATGTGATTATGTTGATCATAGTCAATGGTCATATGGATGGGTCTAATTAATCACGAAATGACGGGTAGAGCTAGACTAGTGCTTATGATATGTTGACCATAGCCAAGGTCATAAGCATCTAGGGGTAAAAACCATATCGAGAATTTCAAAGAGTTGAAATTTGCAATGATATTGCATACCATCTATATGATAGTTGGATCCCGATCCCACTGTGAATAAAAGTTACTCACAGGAGAGTTTTGTACTTTACAATTAGCTAATCCAGTAGGTGTCTAGAAAGGTGTCAATGAGGTTTGACCTCTGGGGAAACGAGATTTATTTTAATTAGGTCCGTGTGAAAGCACGGGGACCTCCCTCAAAGTACCAACACTGGCCTGGCTGACCGATTAGCGAAACTGTAGAATGTAATTAATCCTGGCTAGTTTTCTTTTTAGGTTTCGAAAGAAAATTTGATAAAAGCAGTGGGAGATATCGATTAGATAAGAAAATAACCAATCTAATTCTTTGTAAGAGCATTTCGCTGAGTGTATTATTTTCTCTCTCCTAATGGCAGATATCTGATGACGGGACTTAAGCTTCTTTTAGAGAAAAACAAACTGACAGGACCGAATTATAAAGAATGGTTGAGAAACTTGAATATTGCACTCACATATGATAAAGTATCATGTGTCCTCACCGCCAAAGCCACACCCATCCCAGGTCCTGAATCATCTGTTTCGGATAGAGAGATCCGAAAAACATGGGATATTGATTGTGACACGGCCAAGTGCCTCGCGCTTGCTTCTATGGACAGTATACATCAGAAGCAACACGAGAAGATAGATGTTCAGTCCATCTTTCTTCATACACAGGATATGTATGGAGAGCATGTTAGTTATATGTATGCCCTAGAGGCCATTACTATACATAGGATGTATATTGTAGTGGATGCTGGGACGTATATAGGGAGGACTTTCTTGCTCGACATGATAGTATGCTATCTGGTTGATCTTTACCTTAACGTGTATGCTGATTGTCTCTCTGTTACATGTTGGTAAAGCCCTTAGGATCTGTACTTGACTACCTGGACTATGATGCGGATCATACTAGTGGGGACATGGTAGTCCATAAGTACATCCTTCAAAGTCCCTAGTCGTGGGTGTATCGAGACGGGGCATCGATATGCCAGTGTAGACTAGCGTGTACCTTCTCGACCCATACAGATGGGCGATGGATGATCCCATATCCATCGGTGTTTGACATCAGAGGAGATATACGGGTGCTCAGTAGAGACTGGGTACACTGGACGGACTCGCCGAGAACTCCCAGATGGTATTATACCTCACGTCAGATGGCAGTTCTCTGGTGACACTGGTACAGAGTAGTCTGTTGACCCGAGATCGTCATAGAGTCTTGTGTGGTTCCCACTGTGCTTTGATTTCCATCTTACCACGTCCAAGAGGGCGTGCAAAACGGTGGTTTTTGGGTACAGTCCCGAGTCACATGGAGGCAATGAGCGATAGGAGGGGATTCGTCTCTCCCGGTATATGGGGGTTGATGTTGCGCTGTGTTCGATTGGCTATAACAGGAAATCCCTGGCCAGGGTTGCAGAGATTTACTGGTAAGTGTTACCAGTAGTTTCTCGAACAGTTATAGACCTCATATCGACACGACTTATTGAGCTATTGGGGTCTGACGTATACCACCCCTAGGCGAGATATGCGACATATCAGACGATCAGACCGGACTGTACGGTAGTGTTACTGGTCGGATTCACTGGAGTGTGAGCGGGCTTGCTCGTCGATCTTCAGATCGCTCAATACCCGGGTGGCCGTTACGTTTAGCAGACCGCTTGCGGCTTGTGGATGTTTGATATGATCATCATCTGCTGCCGGCGTATTGACGAGTCTTTAGAGTCCTACACAGAGGTTTCCTGGCTCAAGCGAAACGAAATAGGAGCGCATATGAGATATGTGCGGGACCGAGAATAATGCGTGTATGTGATACCGTATTCTATTCTCGCGATAAATATATCGAATGGTTGTATGCGATATAACCTAGTTATCGATTCAAGCGTTGATTCGATAAGCCGATATATTGTATACTAGTCGGTTGTGTGCGACATAACCGGGTCATTGAATCAAGTGTTGATTTAATGATTTAATGCATATTTATATATTTGATATATTACTTTGCATCAACTAGTATCGGTTTACTTAAGATGGATTTTCTCACTCGGATGTGCGCATTAAATATGCGATATGATTTTGTGCACATGTTTGTATCATGTTTGATGATACATGGAGTTTGGTTAAGTGTATAGAATTAAACAAAGGTTAAGATGATGGTTAGGGTTTATTATTTGTTATTCATTTATCTTATTTAGTTATCCATTTAATTTTGATAAATGAATAAAAGAAAATGAGAAAAAGAATGGTGGCTTCTTTTGTTGTTATGTTAAAGCTTCATGAAGCTTTGACTTTGTCCACTATTCTTATCTCATCCTTAACCCTAACCATACCACTCAACCATGATTAATTCTCTACACTAAACCATGGTTCTAAGATGATAAGAATGTATTATTCTTTTCATTTTAGAATTAACTTATCATATCATCTTTCTTCTTCTTCTTCATTCTTCAAGTGAAGAAAAGCAAAGTCCATCAATGGTGATTGTTGGATAAAAGTGAGAAATCCAAATCTAAAGTCTACCCACTTCCTATTTCTTCATCCTCTACCTCTTGCCAAGTAGTAGAGTGTGTTTCCTTCACAACTTTTCACGGTTTGGTGAAGGTGGAGCTTGATTCATCGATGCTTCGACGTAGATCATCTTCGGCATGGACATCGACGACCTAGCTTGCCCATTTTCCGACGAAGCCGATCCTAGAGCCCAGATTCGATTTGGACAGCGGAGAGGACCTCGTTGCGGAGCTATGGTGGTGGATATCCGGATCTACAAAGGTTGTAATTTCCGTATCTCTTTAGTTAACTGTTAACTAGTTCTTGTTCGCCTAGAAATCTAGCAAACGATCCGTACTTTAGGGTTTGTAGGCACCGTAATTTTTGAAATGCCATGGTTGATGGCTTGGGAGACCTCACTAGAGTGCCTAGGAACCCTGCAGTGGTATCAGAGCCTAGCTAGAGCCTTAGGCGAAGTCCAGACGGAAATTGAAGTCCGAACGAACCCGAAACCCCGAACCAATATTGCTCTCTGTACATTTTTTAAAATCTGGTCTTTTTCAACATTAAAAATGTTCAGAAAAATCAGCAGGTGAATATAAGATATACTGTGAAATTCGTGCAACTAATTCATTATTATTGCCGCGCTTCCGCGGCACGAGCTAGCCTCGTGCGGCGGTTGCGCGGCAGTACGGCCGATTTATTAAATGTTTTTTACACAGTATCTCATTATTATTAGTGCTGGTATTCCTGGGTATTTTTAATATATTTTCCAGAGTTGAATTTTTCTGAGTTGATTTGGGGATTCGGTGTTTCGATCGGGGTATCAAATTTTGTCTGTTTGGCTTTCCGGATAAATCTTAGAATATGTTAAAAAGTTCGACCGGATATAAATACCCAATTTTTCCCCTGTCGGGAAATTTCCAAGTGTTGGATTTTCCATAGTTTAACGACGTTCTAAGTAGTGCAAGTGATGCGATGGTCCCTCTAGAAGACACAAACCTTAACTCGATTATGTGACCGTCTTGAACTGCCCTTTGAACCTTCGGGTTTGGGGCAGTACGGCGTGCCACATGTGAGGCGTTGGCTTGACCCTTCTACGGCTGGATCGTTGGTACTGAGGTACGAACGGAATGTTGTTAGACTTGTTTCATGTGTTGATTAGTTTCGGGAAAACTTGGGTGTTCGATTGTTCGATCGGAAAGTTTAACATTTTCTGTTTATCTGGAATGGGATACAATAATTGGAATTCACAATGAGTTATATGATAACTAAATGAATGTTATAAACGTAGCAATTTAGTCTCACTTGATCGGTTGCCACGGAATTTTGATGTGATCAAAACTCCGTCGCAATCACGTAGCGTACGCGGATACTCGCCGGGTAAACTTAATAGACAGCCTTACCCCATTGCCCCGACCAAGTGACTGTAGGAGAACCCCGTCGCCGAAAGCATCCCTTCGGGTGCTCGCGGTAGCGGTGTTCCGCCTTGGTGCACTTCGTCGACGGTATCGGGGGTGCGGCCGCCTACTTAAGTTTGCGACGAGCATTCGATCAGGCTGTCGGGAATCTTGTTGAATTGCCCGACTTGATATTGAAAAGTGTTTTCAATAATGAGACTAAAATGCGGGGTTTATAATTGTTAGGCATGCGATGTCTAAGAAATTCATTTGGTCAGGCATGCGATGTCTGAGGTGGTTGCGGATTCCAACTGTTGTAGTTTTACACTTTCTTTTCTGTGACCGTAAGTGTAATATGTGATATCGCCGGTTTCGTTGCTATATGTCAACGACAATTGGGGTATGCATATTTACTTACGTTGATGACATCTGATGTTATGTGTTGCTGGATATGTTATATTGGATCGTCGTGTTTGAATAGCCGGGGGTTTTTATGTGAGATGAGTGTTTTTCATTTTCATTCATGTAAAAACTTGTATGTAATATTCTTTTATTGGGGCGCTTCCAGGTTGCGGGAGTTGTCACCTGTTGTATATTATTTTCTTTTCCGCACTAGGATAGACCCAAGGAGGAGGGCACAAGTAACCGGGTTCTGGAGTCCAGTGGGAGACCAACTCGAGGAGTCGAGTCCGGGTCTCCTAACTTCAGAATTGGTAGGGTTGCTTGCCGCTCTCGTAGGGGTCTAGGGGTGTGGGTTTGGCTATTCATCACGACCGTGGAATCCGTGTTTTATACTGGCTCGTATTGAAAACACGGACGTCCTAGTATATCCAATATTTCATATGATTCTTCTGCTGCGATATCTGTGATGTGATCATGTGATGTTCTTTGATAGATACAGTATATAGTATATATGATATATTATATAGACGTTACTTATGTTTTACACCCGTGCTAGCCCTGCCCCGCTCTGTCGTTAGTTACCTAACCTAACGGTGCATGAGGGGACATCGAGGCGAATGCGGATGGCATAAGTGTACGTCGTATTTATCTGTGATGTTTAGGTACTTAAATGATGGGACTTCATTAATGTGATTAATGAATTAAAAGAAACCTAAGATGTTGTAGAATCGAATTTCAAAATAAAACAGGTAGCTACAGTTCTTGCTTTGCACAGCGGTATATGAGATATATCCTGCACCTTATTCGATGAGGAAAGGACCGAGATCCCTTCACCGGGAGTGACTCCTTTAGCAATAACTGGCAGATGCTACACCCTCGGTTTGTCTTTTGATTGCTTTTAAGTGTTTTTGCTTTGCACAGTGATATATATGATATATCCTGCACCTCATTCGACGAGGAAAGGACCGACGATCCCTTCACCGGGAGTGACTCCTTTAGCAAAACTAGAAAAGCCTCAAAAGCACTCCATTTTAAAATTCATTCGATCCTACAACGATATAAAGTTCATTACGCAAAAGGTTTTCTTAAAAACCTGTCGTAGCCCTCCGTCATTTCAGATAGGTAATAGTTAGTATTCGTGCTGCGTTTGTTGACTCAGTCAAGGCGTAGTGTGCGGTAGCTGATTATTGTTTATCTGCAAAGCATATGATGCGATTGGATTAGGGTAGTCGTGCGGCCTTGTTGACTCAGTCAAGGGTCGTGCGGGTGGGTTTAATTCAATCGAGAAATGACGGGTTGAACTTTACTTGTGGTCTATGATTTGTTGACTCAGTCAAGGTCATAGATCGCTTGGGGCAAAATATTATCGGGAATTTCAAGTGTTGAAATTTGCAATGAGATTGCATACCTTCTATGAGATAGTTGGATCCCGATACCCGCTGCGAGTAAGTGTTACTCCTGGGAGAGTTTTATACATTACAATTAGCCGATCAAGTAGGTGTCTAGAAAGGTGTCAACGAGGTTACGCCTCTGGGAAAACGAGGTTTACATTAATTAGGTTCGTACGAAAGCACGGGGGACCTCCCTCAAAGTACCGACACTGGCCTGGCTGAAAGATTGGCGAACTTGTAGTGTGTAATTAATCCCGGCTAGTCTTTCCTTTTAGGGTTTTAAGGAAGATTTGATAAAAAGCAGTGGGAGCCATCCTGATTAGATAAAATAATAACCAATCTATTCTTGACAGAGCGCACGCTGAGTGTTTTCTTCTCTCTCTCTCCTGGTAGCGACCATATCACGCCTTAATCAAGATAATAATACGGAATATTGACCGAACCCGCTTGTTATACTGAGCTGGGGAACGTTGGTCCCGCTCCAACTTATAATTGTTATAAGACAGAGCAGGAAATTGGGGAATACCAGATTTCCCGTGCCGCCCAAACGAAGAGAGTGCATGCTGATGCATCATCTTCGGGTGTGTTCATTATACAGAACTGTTTCTCAGTATCCTTTACGTCCTGGGTATATGATACCGGATCAGGATCCCAGATATGTAATCTGTTACATAGGGCTACAGAAAGGTAGAGAACTGAGAACGGGTGATAAGTTTCATGAGGCAGAAAACGGGGCAAGTGTTGCAGCCAAGTCTGTTGGTCACTGTCACCCTGTATTACAATACATTGATTCTGAACGAATGATATTAGATACCGAACCTGATATACAAAATCATATCTGTCTCTTTATTAGTAAAGAAACGATATAATTTTGTATTGTTGGATAATGTTTTGAACATTTCCTATATCAAAAGTTGATCGGTTCAGGCACGTTATCTAAAAGCATTGATGTTCTAAATCAAACTACAGTTCTTAGTATATGGAACACACACAAGAGGAAGAGTTCAGAAATGAACGAATTCTTCTTGAGGCATTGTAGACTAGGTCAGATCAATGTGACCCGACTAGCTAGAGTTACATAAAGATGCATATTTAAATTAGTTTGAATTTACATCTTCTGAAACTCGCCAGTCATGTCACAAAGATAAGATGACCATAGCTCCGTTTACTGAAACAGAGAAAGAGTTAGTAAACTCTTGGGATGATACATGTTGATGTATGTAAGGTCCCCTGTCTACACCTGCCAAGACTGGTTCTTTATACTTCATTATATTCTCTGATAATCTCTCAAGATTCAGACATATGTTCCTGTTGAAACACAAGTCCGAACCTTTTGAGATATTCACAGAATATAAGTTAGAAGTAGAGAACCAAAATACGGGTATAAGTATTATGTCCTTTGATGTGATCTAGGAGGAGAATACTTGAGCACGGAAATCCTGGACTTTTCTAAAGGAGAATGAGATTCTCTCTCAGCATTACTCCTCCGTATACACCATAGCACGATGGTATATCGGGGCGGAGCAATCTCACCCTATATGATAAGGTGTGCTCTATGATGAGTACTACTGAGTTTCCTATTTCCTTTTTGGGTGT
The DNA here is from genome assembly GCA_030015575.1 of Agapanthus africanus. NCBI lineage: Eukaryota > Viridiplantae > Streptophyta > Magnoliopsida > Asparagales > Amaryllidaceae > Agapanthus > Agapanthus africanus. The sequence goes on from CM057343.1 coordinate 475,182,704, forward strand.
TATGCACTTAAGAAGTTGCACACCTATTGAATAGGGTTCCAATCAAATCAGTTGCCTACCGCTTCATATGTGATATGGAATGGGAAGAACCCATGTCTTAAGTTAGTTAAGATTTGGGGATTGTCCGTCCTATGTCTAAAAGCAAAATCCGGACAAGCTCGAGGCAAGGTCTGTTATGTAGAACTGGAAATGTTCCAGCTATACAAACTACAGCACATGATTTGATAGAACCAAGGGATTCAGTAGATACCAACGAACCTCAGCCTCTCCGCCGATCTAGTAGGGTTTTCTCACCCACCTGAGAGATACATTGGTTTCTCTATGACAGTGGGAGCGAGGATTGCATCATGAGATGATGACCCAACTAGCTTCGAGCTGGCCATCAGGAGTGGGACTCTGTAAGAATGGCTGGATGTTTAGCGATCTGAGATGGAATCCTTATACACCAGCAAAGTATGGACTTTAGCTGCTATATCTGAAGGGTTAAATCCCCATCAGGAGCAAGTATATCTTGAGAAGATTACTTGGTGTAGATGGAAAGGTTGAGACTTTCAAAGCTAGACTTGTTAGAGGTTTTCGTCATTGACCAGGAATGGATAATGATGAAACCTTTTCAAGTAGCTATGCTTAAGTCCATCCAGATCCTACTTACCACGGCTACATACCATGACTACGATATCTGGTGGTTGGGTGTCTTGACTGCTTTTCTAAATGATGATTTAGAAGAGTGCGTCTGTAAGTACACAGCCAGAGGGCTTCGTAGACAGTGGGAGCAGCGGAAACGTGTGCAAGATGCTTTATAGGATAAAGCAGGCATCGCGGAGTTGGAACGTCTGTTTTGATGAAGTAGTCAAAGAGTTTGACATCATCAAAATGGTAGATGAACCTTGCATAAACAAGAAGGTAGTAGGGAGTATGGTGACGATCCTCGTAGAGTACGTGGATGACATACTCTTGATAGGGAAGGAGTTTCCTATGCTATGCTCGATCAATCTCCGCTTATCACAATGATTCTCCACTTAGGATCAAAGTGATACCTACTAAATCCTGGATTTTGGATCTATGAGATAGATTTAATTGGATGTTAGGATTCTCACTAGTTGTAGTGAGACGGTATCAACCGATCCTGGGAAGAATCACTGGAATAGTTCCAGGGTGATAAAGACGACTGAATATCAGTCGCAGGCATTGTCTTTACCCTCAGTAAAGGGACGGTATGTTGGAAGAGTTCCAAGCTAGATACCGTGACATACTAGACGATGAAGGCTGGATACATCGCTACTTAAGATGCTACCAAAGAGGCTGTTTGGGTGTATATAGGTTCATGAGATGAACTATGTTCCTCCCATTGTGTGACAATGGAGTTGTGGCTTATGCCAAGGAACGCCGGTCCCATCAGTGATCCAGACTTATTCTAAGGCAGCATCGCCTGATCATGGAGATGGTTGATCTCCAGGGTGATCGAGGTTAGGAGAGTAGACTCAAAGGACAACACAGCGGATCCACTCACAAAGGCCTGTTCCCAGAGAGAGACTTTCATGGGATGGTTGAGTATGAGATACTGCAACCACTGCTACAGATGGCCCTAGTGCAAGTGGGAGATTGTTAGTTATATGTATGCCCTAGAGGCCATTACTATACATAGGATGTATATTGTAGTGGATGCTGGGACGTATATAGGGAGGACTTTCTTGCTCGACATGATAGTATGCTATCTGGTTGATCTTTACCTTAACGTGTATGCTGATTGTCTCTCTGTTACATGTTGGTAAAGCCCTTAGGATCTGTACTTGACTACCTGGACTATGATGCGGATCATACTAGTGGGGACATGGTAGTCCATAAGTACATCCTTCAAAGTCCCTAGTCGTGGGTGTATCGAGACGGGGCATCGATATGCCAGTGTAGACTAGCGTGTACCTTCTCGACCCATACAGATGGGCGATGGATGATCCCATATCCATCGGTGTTTGACATCAGAGGAGATATACGGGTGCTCAGTAGAGACTGGGTACACTGGACGGACTCGCCGAGAACTCCCAGATGGTATTATACCTCACGTCAGATGGCAGTTCTCTGGTGACACTGGTACAGAGTAGTCTGTTGACCCGAGATCGTCATAGAGTCTTGTGTGGTTCCCACTGTGCTTTGATTTCCATCTTACCACGTCCAAGAGGGCGTGCAAAACGGTGGTTTTTGGGTACAGTCCCGAGTCACATGGAGGCAATGAGCGATAGGAGGGGATTCGTCTCTCCCGGTATATGGGGGTTGATGTTGCGCTGTGTTCGATTGGCTATAACAGGAAATCCCTGGCCAGGGTTGCAGAGATTTACTGGTAAGTGTTACCAGTAGTTTCTCGAACAGTTATAGACCTCATATCGACACGACTTATTGAGCTATTGGGGTCTGACGTATACCACCCCTAGGCGAGATATGCGACATATCAGACGATCAGACCGGACTGTACGGTAGTGTTACTGGTCGGATTCACTGGAGTGTGAGCGGGCTTGCTCGTCGATCTTCAGATCGCTCAATACCCGGGTGGCCGTTACGTTTAGCAGACCGCTTGCGGCTTGTGGATGTTTGATATGATCATCATCTGCTGCCGGCGTATTGACGAGTCTTTAGAGTCCTACACAGAGGTTTCCTGGCTCAAGCGAAACGAAATAGGAGCGCATATGAGATATGTGCGGGACCGAGAATAATGCGTGTATGTGATACCGTATTCTATTCTCGCGATAAATATATCGAATGGTTGTATGCGATATAACCTAGTTATCGATTCAAGCGTTGATTCGATAAGCCGATATATTGTATACTAGTCGGTTGTGTGCGACATAACCGGGTCATTGAATCAAGTGTTGATTTAATGATTTAATGCATATTTATATATTTGATATATTACTTTGCATCAACTAGTATCGGTTTACTTAAGATGGATTTTCTCACTCGGATGTGCGCATTAAATATGCGATATGATTTTGTGCACATGTTTGTATCATGTTTGATGATACATGGAGTTTGGTTAAGTGTATAGAATTAAACAAAGGTTAAGATGATGGTTAGGGTTTATTATTTGTTATTCATTTATCTTATTTAGTTATCCATTTAATTTTGATAAATGAATAAAAGAAAATGAGAAAAAGAATGGTGGCTTCTTTTGTTGTTATGTTAAAGCTTCATGAAGCTTTGACTTTGTCCACTATTCTTATCTCATCCTTAACCCTAACCATACCACTCAACCATGATTAATTCTCTACACTAAACCATGGTTCTAAGATGATAAGAATGTATTATTCTTTTCATTTTAGAATTAACTTATCATATCATCTTTCTTCTTCTTCTTCATTCTTCAAGTGAAGAAAAGCAAAGTCCATCAATGGTGATTGTTGGATAAAAGTGAGAAATCCAAATCTAAAGTCTACCCACTTCCTATTTCTTCATCCTCTACCTCTTGCCAAGTAGTAGAGTGTGTTTCCTTCACAACTTTTCACGGTTTGGTGAAGGTGGAGCTTGATTCATCGATGCTTCGACGTAGATCATCTTCGGCATGGACATCGACGACCTAGCTTGCCCATTTTCCGACGAAGCCGATCCTAGAGCCCAGATTCGATTTGGACAGCGGAGAGGACCTCGTTGCGGAGCTATGGTGGTGGATATCCGGATCTACAAAGGTTGTAATTTCCGTATCTCTTTAGTTAACTGTTAACTAGTTCTTGTTCGCCTAGAAATCTAGCAAACGATCCGTACTTTAGGGTTTGTAGGCACCGTAATTTTTGAAATGCCATGGTTGATGGCTTGGGAGACCTCACTAGAGTGCCTAGGAACCCTGCAGAGCAATCTCGGACTTTACGATACGAGGCATCTCGAAAGTTGTTTCAGATGTGGTTGACCCCTGGCACATCAGTAGGAGAACATGTCTTGAAGATGATTGGTCTTATAGAAGAACTTGAGGACCTGGGATGGACCATGGACAATGAGCAATATACTGATATTGTTCTACAGTCTCTTCCCTTTGCCTTTGCTCCGTTCATTGTTAATTTCAATATGAACGATTTGGAGAAATCATTGTCTGAACTTCTCAATATATTGAGAAGTGCAGAGAACACGCTTAAAACAGCGAAGACTCTCGCTCTGCTTGCTGGGCCATCTTCCTCTTCCATCCCAAAAGCTAAGGCCAAGGGAAAGAAGAAGAAGAAACCACCAAACCGAGAAGTGGAGTTGTGAAGGCGAAGGGGGAAGACAAATCCGGGGCCGCGGGAAGTGGAAAAAGAGAATGTTTTTACTGCCACAAGTCGGGACATTGGAAACGCAACTGTGCTCTGTATCTTGCTGATCTCAAGAAGAAGAAGCATATTGATGCTTCCGCTTCAGATGTGTTTGTAACTGAAAACTGTTTTTCTATAAACTCTGCATCTTGGGTATTAGATACCGGTCGGGTTCTCACATCTGCAATTGTTTGCAGGGATTGAGAAACAGTAGAGTTATGAAGACTGGTGACCATACTTTGTGGGTTGGAAATGGTTCCAATATACATGTTGTATCCGTAGGAGAGTATCATCTGGGGTTGCCTTCGGGTTGTATTTTGGTTTTGAACCCTTGTTATTATGTACCCAGTATGCTATGTAATATAATATCCATTTCTTTGTTAGACAAAGAAGGATATCATTTTGTGTTGCAAAATAATGTTATGAACATTAATTTGAATCAACAGTTGATTGGGTATGGTACACTAAATAACGGTATTTACGTCCTGAACCAACACACAGTTTTCAATATACAACATACAAATAAAAGAAAATTTTCAGATATAAATGAAGCTTTTCTTTGGCATTGTAGACTTGGTCATATTAATGAAACAAGACTAAACAAGCTATATAAAGATGGATATTTAAATCCTTTTGAATATAAATCTTATGCAACTTGTCAGTCCTGTATCAAAGGTAAAATGACCAAAACTTCGTTTACTGGACACGGAGAAAGAGCTGTGGAACTCTTAAGCCTCATACATAGTGATGTATGCGGACCAATGTCTACACATGCTAGAGGCGGTTTTTCATACTTCATTACTTTTACTGATGATTTCTCAAGATTCGGACACGTGTTTTTATTAAAGCACAAATCCGAAGCTTTTGAGAAATTCAAGGAGTATAAACTTGAAGTAGAAAAACAAACAGGCTTGAGCATCAAGAAACTTCGATCGGATCGAGGTGGAGAGTATTTGAGTACAGAGTTTTCAAACTTCTTAAAAGAGAATGGGATTCTCTCTCAGCTCACTCCCCCTTACACACCACAGCACAACGGTGTGTCAGAACGGAGGAATGATACCCTAATAGATATGGCACGGTCCATGATGAGTGATGCTGAGTTACCGCTTTCCTTTTGGGGACATGCATTGGAGACAACAATGTATTTGTTAAACATGGTTCCAACCAAGACCGTGTTCACCACTCCATATGAGATATGGTGTGGAAAGAGACCATCTCTTAAAAGAGTTAGGATATGGGGTTGTCCGGCTTTTGTCAAAAAGCAGAATCCGGATAAACTCGAGACACGATCGGTCATGTGTGAATTTGTGGGATATCCAAAACATTCATATGGATATCTATTCTACCACAAGGAGAAACAAAAGGTGTTTGTTTCTCAACATGCCACATTTTTAGAAAATAAATTTTTACAATTAGTACTGATGGAAATGCGGTAGAACTAGAAGAGGTTCTAGAGACACAAATTACTCATGACGGATTGGTTGAAACTGATGTTGCAGTAGAACATCAAGAACCTCAGCCGCTCCGGAGATCTAGTAGAACTTCTCGTCCACCAGAGAGATACTATGAGTTTCTCATTGATGGTGATAGAGAAGATTGCATCATGGATGATGATGACCATACTAGTTTTCAGCAAGCTATCACGAGTGGTGACTCAGTGAAGTGGCTGGAAGCCATGAGATCCGAAATGGAGTCCATGTACACCAACAAAGTATGGACTTTGGACGTTGCACCTCCTGTGATAAAACCCGTTGGGTGCAAATGGATTTTTAAGAGAAAGATTGGTGTAGATGGACAGGTAGAGACCTATAAAGTAAGGCTTGTAGCGAAAGGTTTTCATCAAAGACCAGGATTGGACTATGATGAAACTTTCTCTCCAGTAGCAATGCTTAAATCCATTCGGATCCTACTTGCTATTTCTGCTCACTACGATTATGAAATCTGGAAGATGGATGTAAAAACTGCATTTCTAAATGGTGATTTAGAAGAATGCGTTTTTATGGATCAGCCATAGGGCTTCACTGATAGTGGGAGCAGCGGGAAAGCATGTAGGTTGCTTAAATCCATTTATGGATTAAAACAGGCCTTATGGAGCTGGAACATCTGCTTTGATGATACAATCAAACAGTTTGACTTTGTCAAAAATATAGATGAACCATGCATTTATAAGAAGATTTTAGGGAGTACTGTCACATTCCTCGTATTGTACGTGGATGACATTCTCTTGATAGGAAATAATATTCCTATGCTACAATCGGTCAACTAATCTTATCGCAAAGGTTCTCCATGAAGGACCTGGGTGATGCCTCTTGCATTTTGGGCATTAGGATCTATAGAGATCGATCCAAGAGATTATTAGGATTGTCCCAATCAAAGTACATTGACACCATCCTAAAAAGCTTTAGTATGGAAGATTCTAAGCGTGGTGCCTTACCCGCTTGTCATGGAATCACTCTCTCCAAGGACTTCTGTCCGAAGACTGATGAAGAGAGAGCTCGCATGAGCATTATACCCTACGCTTCAGCCGCAGGATCTATAATGTATGCGATGTTGTGTATTCGCCCTGATATAGCTTATGCACTAGCTGTTGTAAGAAGGTATCAATCCAACCTAGGGGAGAAACATTGGACAGCAGTGAAGAACATTCTTAAGTACTTGTGAAGGACTAAAGAATTGTTCTTGGTGTATGTTAATGGGGATCTCCAAATGGAGGCCTTTACCGATTCCAGCTTCCAAAGTGATAAGGATGACAGCAAATCTATCTCAGGGTTTGTATTTACCCTCAATGGAAGGGCGGTTAGTTGAAAGAGTTCCAAACAGGATACCGTTGCAGACTCCATGATGGAAGCTGAGTATATTGTTGCAAATGATGCTGCCAAGGAAGCCGTCTGGATGAGGAAGTTCGTCGTGGAACTAGGAGTAGTTCCAACCATTGTTGATCCAATACCATTATATTGTGATAATTATGGGGCTATGGCGTTGGCCAAAGAACCCAGGTCCCATCAGAAGTCCAGACACATCCTGAGGCGATATCATTTGATCCGGGAGATAGTAGATCGCCACGAGATCGAGATTCGGAGAGTAGATATAAAGAATAACACCGTGGATCCACTCACCAAGGCCCTTCCACAGCCGCAACATGAGCGTCTTTTTGAGATGTTGGGTATGAGATACGCCAATAATTGGCCTTAATGCAAGTGGGAGATTGTTGGATATATGTATGCCCTAGAGTCCATTATATGTATAGCGGATGCTTGGACATATATATATGTATATAGATGACTTTATTGCTCGACATGATAGTATGCTATCTGGTTTACTTTATCTTAACATGTTCATTTGATCATGCATTTTATTCATTTGGTACATGTTGATAAAGCCCTCAGGATATTTGCTTGACTACTGGGACTATGATGCAGATCATACTAGTGGGACACGTGTAGTTTATGAGCATATCCTTGAACTGTTCCTAATCATGAGAGTATCGAGACAGGGCATCGATATTCCAGAGTAGACTAGCGTATACCATTCTTATCCCATATGATGGGCGATGGATGATCCCATATCCATTTGGTGTGTTGAAACCAAAAATTGTATATGGATGCTCAGTGGAGACTGGGTACACTCAACGGACTCGCCGAGAACTCCTATGTGGTATTATATCTATCGTTGGATATCAGTTCTCAGGTGACAGTGGTACAGATTAGTCTATAGACCCAAGATCGTCATAGAGTCTTGTATGTCCTCCCACTGTACTTTGATCTCCACCCTACCACGGCCCTACTGAGTCGTGTAAACAGGTGGATTTTGGGTACAATCCCGAGGCACATGGAGGCAATGAGCGATAGGAGGGATTTCGTCTCTCCCGGTATTGGGGGTTGATGTTGTGATATGCTCGATTGGCTATAACAGGAAGTCCCTGGCCAGGGCTGCTGAGATTTACTGATAAGTGTTATCAGTAGTTTCTCGATCTGTTATGAGCCATACACCGGCATGACTTATTGAGTTAATGGGGTCGACGATACCATCCCTAGACTCGATATGCAACATATCTGACGAAGAGACCGGACTGTATGGTAAGTGTTGCCAGTTGGCTCGACGGGAGTTTTTGACAGCTTCGCTTGTTTTTCTTCTGATCACTCAATACCCGGGTCGCCGTTACATTTAGTTGACCGTTTGTGGTTTGTGGGTGTTTGATATGATCATCATCTACTGCCGGCATATTGACGAGTCTTAGAGTTCCACACAGGATTTTCCTAGCTCAGGCGAAACGATGTGGTGTGCATATGAGATATGCGCGAACACCCGATTAAATGCGTATATGTGATACCGTATATTAATCGGGAGTTTTACTATTGGTCGGGTCATATGTGATATGACCGGTTTGTTAAATCAAGTGTTGATTTAACATTGACTTTATATCTCACTTTGTTAAACCCTTTTCTTTATTGTACGCATGCATGTATGCATATGTTTATGTTGATGCACATGATGATGTGCATGCACACATACATGCATACATTCTTGTGTATCATGGTTGTTGATACACAAATGGTGGCAATGCAAGACTCGCATTGTAGTAATTATCTATATATTTATTTATGAGTTAAAACAAATAGAATTAATTCATGGTTGAGAATTACTCTTGATTCTACACTTCACCTCACTTAAACCATGAGTTAATTTTATATGGATGATATTACTCCAAAATAAATATCTAGATATTTATTAACCCATGGTTAATTGTGAGAATGATTTAATATATATATATATATATATATATATATATTATTCATTCTCATTTTCTTTTATGCTTATTATAACTTTGAGCTCTTGAGTTTTCCATCATCTTCTTCCTCATTTCTCTTGCTCTCTTGAAATCTCTAGTGAGTGAGATAGTGATAAAGATAGGGTTTTGAAGTGAGAATACAAACCACATCATCATTCTACACTAGTCTAGCCAATTAGTTTAGAGTGTTAGCTTCATCTTCATCCTTGATCAAGTGGAGCTAGGAGCTTGGACAAAGTGGACTCCGAGTGGATCATCGTGGAGTAGGAAGGCCTCTAGCGATCCGTTTCAAGCTCTCAAAAGTCCAAGGAGTCGCCAAGGGAAGTTTACAAAGGTTGTAATTTCTTCACTTAGTGATAAATAGTTTGTTGTATGTGATATTTATGGTGTTACCCTAAATATTCTAGTTAAGATTCATGGTTAGTTTGCTTAGCACCTCTCTAAAATTATACAGTGGCATGTGTGATGCTTCCAAACACTAGACTAGGTGTTATGGAAACCCAACACCCTTACCCTCAAGGTTTTGTGTTCAAGTCAGATATTGATGATATAAATCTAATGCCAACACAGGATCAGGTTGGTACAGATCTTGTCTATATAGACAAAAGTCACGTCCGTCGGGACAACAAGTCAGGATTGTCGGTATTAGTAAAAGATCTAAGTAACAAGTCTGGCAGTGGGTCGTGAACATGTCATGCAATATATTTTAACCCAGATAGACACCGAATGTAAAACTATAACCCATATCGAAACACGGTAACCATAACTAATGCCAGGATGTATATGTATCTATCTGTAATAACCGTTTCACGTCCATTACCATGTATATTGCAATCTAGATAACATATTGAACCGGTATTGTAGTATGATAATATCGTGATGATCCGGCATGCAACTAGATAACCAATTATCGGTACGGATACATACTGATAATATAAAACTGTAAATCGCTACTATTTGCCGAATATTAAAACATATGCACTATAGTCAAGTATATAAATATCGATATAATCAAAATAGCATGTTGTAAGTTTAGAACTTGCCTTGGAAACAATGGTTGATGTGCAGGCGGTGGCGTCAATAGGTTGATCGACTATTGCTACACAAAGAATCAGAAGACAATAGCGTCCGCAATGATAAAGGTGTGCAGCGGCTTGACGCGACACGACACGATACGGTGCATGAAGCGGCACAACACGGTGCTGGGCCTTGCGGTGACATGAGGCTGATGCAATGGTGGCACACAAGTGGCATGAGCTGAGCACGAAGCGGGCATGGTGTGGCACAGGAGTAGGGCACATGGTGTGACACAGTCTAGGTACGGTGATGGCACGGTCATGGCATGATCTGGGTATGGTGCATGGTCCGGTGGTGGTCTGGTCTGGGTATATTGGTGGCATGGTGGTGGTCTGGTGATGACATGGTGGTGGTCTGGTGGTGGCACGGTAGTGGTATGATGATGGTACGGAAGAGGTGGCGATCGAAAGAGATGATAGTGGTCGATAGAGATGGAGTCTGGGTCGAGATCAGAAGCGAGGGGAAACAAGATGGTCACGGCGGTGATCAACTCCGGCAAGGTAAGTGAAAGAAAAGAGGAGAAGAAGAAAAAGAAGAAGAAGAGAAGAAGAAGAAGATTATGAGATAGGGTTGTTGGGGTTCTGGGTTAGTGAAGACAGGGAGGAAGAGGGAGATGTTCGGCGACGAGATGAAGGGGAGGCCGACGGCGAGGCGTCGTGGCCGGTGAGAGGTTGATATGATCGGGGAAAGAGAGGAAGAAGAAGAAAAAGAGTGCAGTGTGGTGTTCTGGTGTTGCTGGAAGATGAGGAAGATGATGAGGGTGATGGTGGTGGTGACGAAGGGATGGGGTCGATGGCGACGAGGTGGGGATGCCGACGGCATGGGTTTGGCATGGTTAGGGTTTGGGTTGGTGACGAAAAAAGAAGACGAGGGGGAGAGAGGATGTTTTATAAATTTATTATATTATAATATATATATATATATATATATATATATATATATATATATATATATAGGGATAGAGAAAGAGAGTGGGGACGGGGTGAGAATTTGAGAGAGACAGAGAAAGATTTAATTTTTAAAAAATAATTATATATAACTGTGTGTGTATATATATATATATATATTAGTTATATATAAATATATATATATATATATATATATTGTGGGATTTTACAGATAATACCAGATTGCTCCGAATATTACTCGTATCCCTTCAAAAATCTAGTTTTTAAATATGAAAAATATACGCAAGAATTTAAATCATGATGCAAATGTATATAATTAAAAACATATACCCCCAAATAAAATCTACGTAAATACACGTAGCGATCCAATAATTGGTCTGTCTAACTCTTAGGATACGAACATAATATATGGGAACAACTACCTGATATAGGGTACCATGACATGCAAGGCTAGATGGGAAAAATATTATTTGGTTTTACACTGTATCATAAAAAGATATGTGGATTCTAAAATATATTATATGTGTATATATATTCTAGATTTGCATGGATACCCTGTACTAGCAAATATTTGATGTAATCTCGAATCATATTGAGTTTCAAACATGCGGGTCGGGTCGGATACTAACCCCGGCTACTACATGCATCATTTGCAACCCAAAAGAAACAATAAGAAAGAATTTTACCGCAAGATTTAAAGTACCCAAAAATATATCGTATAAATGTGCTAGAGTGTTACAATAGTGCTCCTTGCCGTGACTACTACGGCTTTGCGGAATAAAAAAACATTAAAAATCTTGAGTGCTACACGCTTGAAACCCTAGGATATAATCCCAAACACTAAACTAAAGCTTAACTACAAGAGTTTTAGCTACTAGGTTAGTGTAACAATTTTCGTAGACGGTCTTTCGGGTCTTGAAAGGTTCATTTCTTAAGCTCTTAGGGTACTCCGATCGAGCTCTAGAAATCGAACTCCCGCATCAAAGACGATCCATCCAAGAATACCGATTCAAACGATAGCTTCTACGAAGCAACTAAAAATTGAGTCTTGCTAGGATAAAATGCTTAGAAGGTGTAGTTTATAAATAAAATGCTCTCTTTTTATCTCTCAAATCTCTAGTGAGCAAGCGAGGAAGAAGAAGAAGAAAGAGGATAGAATAGCAACTCAAGAAAATATCTCACTTGATAATAATCCTACACACTCTCAATTCTTATCTCTTCCACGCTACAATCCAAAAAAAAGTGAGTGGATTGTGACTCGCTAGTGTGAGTCACAAGCCCACACAACACTAGAAAATATGAGAACTTGAGAGAGTGTGAGAGAGGCCACCTCACCATGGTACACATACATATACTTGTATGTATGCAATCAAGTATACTAAACCCGTATTTATAATAAATATGTATACCGTATTTCTACCAAAATATGAATATCGTATTTGTATCGAAAATACAAAATATGCGTATTCATATTTAGAAAGAAATTCATGTATTTGTATAAAGACACAAATACATGTATTCATACAAATACTCGTATTCGTATAAATACCGTATTCGTGTTAAAATAAAATATAAAAAGAGAGCAATATAATACTAGCATCAAAACTGGCTATCTATCAAATCTGCTAGTACTACTAAATAGTCCAATTAAAGCACGTGTATAAAATACATGTGTTCAATTGAACATCTGAGCGTATCGAAATATGCAAACTACACCGTTTTGCCTGAACCGGAAAACCCTCTGTATAAGATTCCAAAGACTCGACAATACGCTGGCAGTGGGTTTAACCACAAGCACGTCAGTGACACTAGCTGTACGTAACGGCTACCCAGATATCTATCAAAAGGAAGATCGACAAGAAAACTCGTCCAAAAACCCTACTGAGCATATAGGAAACATTTTCCGTACAGTCCGGTCTGTTCGTATAAGAGTATCGCAAATAAGGCTTAAGGGGCGGTAAACGTTAGTTCCTTAATAGCACGACAAGTCGTGTTGGTGTGGAACTCAATAAAACTTGAGAAACTACTGGTGTACCTACCAATAAATCCTATTTGCCCTGTCCAGAGACCTGTAGTATCGGCCAACCATACACAGAGCAATATCAACTCCCAATACCGGGAGAAACGGATCCCTTTTATCATGTACTGCCTCCAAATGCTCCAGGACTGCACCTAACTGTAGGGTGTTTTTCGTCACCCCATTGAGATGGGAATACACGTCACTTGTCAGGCGTACTACAGATTCCCCCTTGCCTAGGGTAGGCGGGGGTTTATTGATTGTGGGGATCCGAATCTTCGGCAGCCGCGGACTAAGCTGCCGTTAATTACTCCTCGCCTTTGGAGCGAAGGAACCTCCGATTGACTGGTTAAACTGGTCATGCGAACTCAATGTGCAGTGCGTGTGTGTTGTGTTTTGAGGGGTCTTGGGTATATTGGGGCCTCGCATGGTTTACGGGGGTCCCGCTACCCGGATAGCGGGCTGGGGGTTAAGAGGGGTAGCAGCCCCTTGCAGGGTGCGGAGCAGCGCCCCGTTAGAAAAATTTTCCCAACGGGGGACGTGTTTTGGGTGTGGAGTGCATGGGAAATGAGGGGTGAGGAGCGTCTTAAAGATGCGTGCAAGGCACATGGATGTTAGACGCCCACGGGTCACGTGCTTGGCACATGGGCACTTGGCGCCCGTGGGTCACGTGCCTGGCATGTGGGCACTTTGCGCCCGTGGGTCACGTGCCAGGCGCATAGGTGCTGGGCGCCCGTGGGTCACGTGCACGGCACCCGACCGCTGGGCGCTAGGCGCCCACGGGTCACGTGCCCTGCACGCGACCGCTGGGCGCTAGGCGCCCACGGGTCACGTGCCCTGCACGCGACCGCTGAGCGCTGAGAGCTGGGCGCTAGGAGCCCGCGGGTCACGTGCCCTGCACGCGACCGCTGAGCGCTGGACGCCTACGGATTTTGTGAGGCGCACGTGGGCGCTGAGCGCCCGCGGACCAAGTGCCCTGCATACGACCGCTGGGCGTCTGCGGGTCATGTGAGCGACACACGACCGTTGGGCACCCGTGGGTCACGTGCGCGGCACGCGACCGCTGGAAACACCAGTGGAAAAGGGGCTTAGCCCCTGGGCTGGGAGTTGAACTCCTAAGGGACTTTGGAGTTGAACTCTTAACAAGAATTATGTATAGATTTGGAGTTAAACTCCTAAAAAAGGCTTTGTTTATGGAGTTAAACTCTAACAAGTCTTGAATGGAGTTAAATTCCTAGAAATCTTTGAAGATGATCAGAGGGGACCCCTTTCTTCTCCCCTTTAGCCCTGGATCTTCTTTTGAGTTTTGGATCTTCCCGGAATGGGATTTTTGGAAAAGAGTCTCCTTCTTCCTCCTCTCAGTTGGCTGGGTCTTGAAGAAGGAGAGGGGTGAAACTCAAAAATCTACCCTTTTGAGGATTTGATGAAAGATCTGAGTTCCCCTTTAAGGGTTTTATGGTGAAAGACAGTTTTTTTTGGGAAAAAGAAGAGTTAAACTCTTGATTTAATTTAAAAAAGAAAGAAGGTTTAGAACCTTGTGAAAGGGGAAGAAGGCATAAACCCTAGAATTTAAGAGAATGATTTTTTTTTTTTTGATTTTTTCATCATGTTTGCCTTTATAGGCTACACACTTTACATATAGCCCCTTGGGCTTTTCCAAATGACACTTATGCCACCCCGTGCCTTATGTGCTTATCTCTTTTTGCACATAAGCCATAAGGTTTACAAAATTTTGATTTTTTGCTTATTTTACATACATTTATTTCTATATATATATATATATATATATAAAGAATTACATTAAACCAATTTATGGCTTCATTCCTTTTGTCATGGGGCCGGTCCCTTTGACCTGGGCTTGGGCCCACTTAGCTTGGGGTTGACTTTGATTTTGCCTTGGTCAACCGGGGTGTAATTTTTGACCCCAACAAAGTACCCCCCATCAATACATGCACACCATATATATAGGTCGTGTGCAAGAAATTGATGGATCTTCTTTCACGTGGAAGTTGACTTGATTTGACTCCCGTTTTGACGACGTAGAGGTCGATGCTGCCCTTTTCACGACGTGGACGGTCGATGCTGCCATTTTTGCGACTTGGACGGTCGGTGCTGCCCTTTTAGCGACGTAGACCATCGGTGCTGCCCTTTTTGCGAATTGGACGGTCGGTGCTGCCCTTTTAGCGATTTGGACGGTCGGTGCTGCCATTTTTGCGACTTGGACGGTCGATGCCGCCCTTTTAGCGACTTGGACGGTCGATGCCCTTTTAGCGACTTGAACGGTCGGTGCTACCCTTTTTGCAGTGTCAGGATTTGATTTGACTTGCTCCGCTTTTTGTGGTGTCGGGGTTGAACTTGACTTGCTCCGCTTTCTGTTAGTTATATGTATGCCCTAGAGGCCATTACTGTAAATAGGATGTATATTGTAGTGGATGCTGGGACATATATAGGGAGGACTTTCTTGCTCAACATGATAGTATGCTATCTGGTTGCTCTTTACCTTAACGTGTACACAGATTGTCTCTCAATTACATGTTGGTAAAGCCCTTAGGATATGTACTTGACTACCTGGACTATGATGCGGATCATACTAGTAGGGACATGGTAGTCCATAAGTACATCCTTCAAAGTCCCTAGTCGAGGGTGTATCGAGACGGGGCATCGATATACCAGAGTAGACTGGCGTGTACCTTCTTGACCCATACAGATGGGCGATGGATGATCCCATATTCATTGGTGTTTGACATCGGAGATGATATACGGGTGCTCAGTAGAGACTGGGTACACTGGACGGACTCGCCGAGAACTCCCAGATGGTATTATACCTCACGTCAGATGGCAGTTCTCTGGTGACACTGGTACAGAGTAGTCTGTTGACCCGAGATCGTCATAGAGTCTTGTGTGGTTCCCACTGTGCTTTGATTTCCATCTTACCACGTCCAAGAGGGCGTGCAAAACGGTGGTTTTTGGGTACAGTCCCGAGTCACATGGAGGCAATGAGCGATAGGAGGGGATTCGTCTCTCCCGGTATAGGGAGTTGATGTTGCGCTGTGTTCGATTGGCTATAACAGGAAATCCCTGGCCAGGGTTGCTGAGATTTACTGGTAAGTGTTACCTGTAGTTTCTCGAATAGTTATAGACCTCATATCGACACGACTTATCGAGCTATTGGGGTCTGACGTTTACCACCCCTAGGTGAGATATGCGACAGATCAGACGATCAGACCGGACTGTACGGTAGTGTTACTGGTTGGATTCACTGGAGTGTAAGCGGGCTTGCTCGTCGATCTTCAGATCGCTCAATACCCGGGTGGCCGTTACGTTTAGCAGACCGCTTGCGGCTTGTGGGTGCTTGATATGATCATCACCTGCTGCCGGCGTATTGACGAGTCTTTAGAGTCCTACACAGAGGTTTCCTGGTTCAAGCGAAACGAAATAGGAGCGCATATGAGATATGTGCGGGACCGAGAATAATGCATGTATATGATACCGTATTCTATTCTCGCGATGAATGTGTCGAATGGTTGTATGCGATATAACCTAGTTATCGAATCGAGGATTGATTCGATAAGCCGATGCATTGCATACTAGTCGGTTATATACGATATGACCGGATCGTTAAATCAAGTGTTGATTTAATGATTTGATGCATAATTATATATTTGATATATTACTTTGCATTAGCTAGTATAGGTTCACTTTATATGGATTTTCTCACTCGATGTGCAAGTTGTATATGTGATATACTTTTGTGCATATACATTGTATCATGTTTGATGATACATGTTGACTTGTGCTTGTGTAAAGATTAAACCATGGTTATATGAATGGTTAGGGTTTTATATACTTATTCATTTATTTATATTCATTTTTCATTTAAGGAAAAGAAAAGAAAAATGGTGGCATTCTTTTGTTCATTCATGAAGCTTCATGAATACTTTGACTTAGTCACCATTTTTGTCTTCATTCCTAACCTAACCATTCACTTAACTTGGGTTTAGTCTCTACACATAACCATGGTCATGTTATGATAAAGATTGGATTATTCTTTTCTTTTTAATTAACTTATCATAACTTTTTCATTTTCTTCTTCTTCTTCCTCACAAGAAGAAAGCTCTCTTCATCAATGGTGATTGATGTTTTTGAGTGAGAAATCCAATTCTAAAGTCTACCCACTTCCTATTTCTTCATCCTCTACCTCTTGCCAAGTAGTAGAGTGTGTTTCCTTCACAAGTTTTTAGGGCTTGGTGAAGGTTGAGCTTGATTTAGCGATGCCTCGACGTAGATCATCTTCGGCATGGACATCGACGACCTAGCTCGCTTATTCTCCGATGAAGTCGACGCTGGAGCCCGGATTCTTTTTGGACAGCGGAGAGGACTTCGTTGCGGAGCTATGGAGGTGGAGCACCGGATCTACAAAGGTTGTATTTCCGTATCTCTTAGTTAAGTGTTAACTAGTTTGCTTTTTCGCCTAAACTTCTAGCCGACGATCCGTAGTCGGGTTTTCTCGGCACCGTTAAAATTTTAATTTGGCATGATCGATGCCTTGTGAGACCTCACTAGAGTGCCTAGGAACCCTAGAGTGGTATCAGAGCCTAGCTAGAGCCTTAGGCGAAGTCCCGACGGAGTTTGAAATCCGAACGAACCCGAAACCCATATTCAAAAATGCTCTCTGTCCAGATTTTAAAAATATGGATTTTTCAAGATTAAAAATATCCAGAAAATCAAGCAGGCTTTTCTATGAAATACTGTGAAAAACGGAGACTTAACTCCGTCATAACGCCGCGGAACCGCGGCCTAAGCCCACGTAGCGCGGCGGTTCCGCGGCCGTTTTGTTGACTCGTTGACTCCTGTTTGCACAGTAATTCCTATTTTAATATTGTGAGTTTTCTGGGAATTTTTAATATGTTGTAAACAGTTGAGTATTTTGGGGTTGTATTGGGAATCAAAGATTCGATCGGATTATCAAATTTTGTCTGTGCGGTTTTCCGGATAAATTTTAGAATATGTTAAAAAGTTCGACCGGATATAAATACCCAATTTTTCCCCTGTCGGGAAATTTCCAAGTGTTGGATTTTTCCGTAGTTTAACGTCGTTCTAAGTAGTGCAAGTAACGCGATGGTCCCTCTAGAAGACAACAAACCTTAACTCGATTATGTGACCGTCTTGAACTGCCCTTTGAACCTTCGGGTTTGGGGCAGTACGGCGTGCCACATGTGAGGCGTTGGCTTGACCCTTCTACGGCTAGACCATTGGTACTGAGGCACGAACTGAATGTTGTTAGACTCATATTTCATGTGTTGATCTGTATCGGGAAAACTTGGGTGTTCGATTGTTCGATCTGAAAGTTTAACATTTTCTATTTATCTGGAATGGGATACAATAATTGGAATTCACAATGAGTTATGTGATAACTGAATGAATGTTATAAACATAGCACTTTAGTCTCACTTGATCGGTTGCCACGGAATTTTGATGTGATCAAAAGTCCGTCGCAATCACGTAGCGTACGCGGATACTCGCCGGGTAAACTTAATAGACAGCTACACCCCATAGCCCCGACCAAGTGACTGTAGGAGAACCCCGTCGCCGAAAGCATCCGTTCGGGTGCTCGCGGTAGCGGTGTTCCGCCTTGGTGCACTTTGTCGACGGCGTCGGGGGTGCGGCCGTCTACTGAAGTTTGCGACGAGCATTCGATCAGGATGTCGGGAATCTTGTTGAATTACCCGACTTGGTATTGAAAAGTGTTTTCGATAATGAGACTAAAATGCGGGGTTTATAATTGTTAGGC
Organism: Agapanthus africanus; assembly: GCA_030015575.1. Taxonomy (NCBI): domain Eukaryota; kingdom Viridiplantae; phylum Streptophyta; class Magnoliopsida; order Asparagales; family Amaryllidaceae; genus Agapanthus; species Agapanthus africanus. Next base: position 475,201,554 of record CM057343.1, read on the forward strand.
ATGCGATGTCTAAGTAATTCATTTGGTCAGGCATGCGATGTCTGAGGTGATTGCGGATTCCAACTGTTGTAGTTTTACACTTTCTTTTCTGTGACCGTAAGTGTAATATGTGATATCGCCAGTTTCGTTGCTATATGTAAACGACAATTGGGATGGACATATTTACTTACGTTGATGACATGTGATGTTATGTTTTGCTGGATATGTTATATTGGATCGTCGTGTTTGAATAGCCGGGTTTTTTTTATGTGAGATGAGTGTTTTTCATTTTCATTCATGTAAAAACTTGTATGTAATATTCTTTTATTGGGGCACTTCCAGGTTGCGGAAGATGTCACCTTATGTATATTATTTACTTTTTTGCACTAGGATAGACCCAAGGAGGAGGGCACAAGTAACCGGGTTCTGGAGTCCAGTGGGAGACCAACTCGAGGAGTCGAGTCCGGGTCTCCTAACTCCAGAATTGGTAGGGTTGCTTGCCGCTCTCGTAGGGGTCTAGGGGTGTGGGTTTGGCTATTCATCGCGACCGTGGAATCCGTGTTTTATACTGGCTCGTATTAAAAACACGGACGTCCTAGTATATCCAATATTTCATATGTTTCTTCTGCTGCGATATCTGTGATGTGATCATGTGATGTTCTGTGATAGATACAGCATATAGTATATATGCTATATTATATAGATGTTACTTATGTTTTACACCCGCGCTAGCCCTGCCCTGCTCTGCCGTTAGTTACCTAACCTAACGGTGCACGAGGGGACATCGAGGCGAATGCGGATGGCATAAGTGTACGTCGTATTTATCTGTGATGTTTAGGTACATTTAATGATGGGACTTCATTAATGTGATTAATGAAATAAAAGAAACCTAAGATGTTGTAGAATCGAATTTCAAAATAAAACAGGTAGCTACAGTTCTTGCTTTGCACAGCGGTATATATGATATATCCTGCATCTTATTCGATGAGGAAAGGACCGAGATCCCTTCACCGGGAGTGACTCCTTTAGCAATAACTGGCAGATGCTACACACTCGGTTTGTCTTTTGATTGCTTTTAAGTGTTTTTGCTTTGCACAGTGATATATATGATATATCCCGCACCTCATTCGACGAGGAAAGGACCGACGATCCCTTCACCGGGAGTGACTCCTTTAGCAAAACTAGAAAAGCCTCAAAAACACTCCATTTCAAAATTCATTCGATCCTACAACGATATCAAGTTCATTACGCAATAGGTTTTCAGAAAAACCTGTCGTAGCCCTCCGACATTTCAGATAAGTTGTATATAGTATTCGTGCTGCATTTGTTGGCTTTCGTCAAGGTGCAGTGTGCGGTAGCTATATGCTGCTTATCTGCTAGCATACGATGCGATTGGATTAGGGTAGTCGTGCAGCTTTGTTGGCTTTCGTCAAGGGTCGTGCGGGTGGGTTTAATTCGATCAAGAAATGTACGGGTTGAACTTGACTAGCGGGCTATGGTTTGTTGGCTTTCGTCAAGGTCATAGCACGTTAGGGGCAAAATATTATCGGGAATTTCAAGTGTTGAGATTTGCAATGAGATTGCATACCTTCTATGAGATAGTTGGATCCCGATACCCACTGCGAGTAAGTGTTACTCCTGGGAGAGTTTTATACATTACAATTAACCGATCAAGTAGGTGTCTAGAAAGGTGTCAACGGGGTTACGCCTCTGGGAAAACGAGGTTTACATTAATTAGGTTCGTGCGAAAGCACGGGGGACCTCCCTCAAAGTACCGACACTGGCCTGGCTGAAAGATTGGCGAACTTGTAGTGTGTAATTAATCCCGGCTAGTCTTTCCTTTTAGGGTTTGAAGGAAGATTTGATAAAAAGCAGTGGGAGCCATCCTGATTAGATAAAATAAAAACCAATCTATTCTTGACAGAGCGCACGCTGAGTGTTTTCTTCTCTCTCTCTCCAGGTAGCGACCATATCACGCCTTAATCAAGATAATAATACGAAATATTGACCGAACCCGCTTGTTATACTGAGCTGGGGAACGTTGGTCCCGCTCCAACTTATAATTGTTATAAGACAGAGCAGGAAATTGGGGAATACCAGATTTCCCGTGCCGCCCAAACGAAGAGAATGCATGCTGATGCATCATCTTCGGGTGTGTTCATTATACGGAACTGTTTCTCAGTATCCTTTACGTCCTGGGTATGTGATACCAGATCAGGATCCCAGATATGTAATCTGTTATATAGGGCTACAGAAAGGTAGAAAACTGAGAACGGGTGATAAGTTTCATGAGGCAGAAAACGGGGCAAGTGTTGCAGCCAAGTCTGTTGGTCACTGTCACCTTGTATTACAAATACATTGATTCTGAACGAATGTTATTAGATATCGAACCTGATATACAAAATCATATCACTCTCTTTATAAGTAAAGAAATGATATAATTTTGTATTGTTGGATAATGTTTTGAACATTTCCTATATCAAAAGTTGATCGGTTCAGGCACGTTATCTAAAAGCGTTAATGTTCTAAATCAAACTACAGTTCTTAGTATATGGAACACACATAAGAGGAAGAGTTCAGAAATGAACGGATCCTTCTTGAGGTATTGTAGACTAGGTCAGATCAATGTGACCCGACTAGCTGAAGTTACATGTAGATGCATATTTAAATCAGTTTGAATCTACATCTTGTGAAACTTGCCAGTCATGTCACAGAGATAAGATGACCATAGCTCCGTTTACTGGAAACAGAGAAAGAGTTAGTAAACTCTTGGGATGATACATGTTGATGTATAAAGGTCCCCTGTCTACATATGCCAAGACCGGTTCTTTGTACTTCATTACATTCTCTGATAATCTCTCAACATTCAGACATATGTTCCTGTTGAAACACAAGTCCGAACCTTTTGAGATATTCACAGAATATAAGCGAGAAGTAGAGAACCAAAATACGGGTATAAGTATTATGTCCTTTGATGAGATCAAGGAGGAGAATACTTGAGCACGGAATTCCAGGACTATTCTAAAGGAGAATGAGATTCTCTCTCAGCATTACTCCTCCGTATACACCATAGCACGATGGTATATCGGGGCGGAGCAGATACACCCTATTTGATATGGTGTGCTCTATGATGAGTAATACTGAGTTACCTTTTTCCTTTTGGGAGTTATGCACTTATGAAGCTGCATACCTATTGAATAGGGTTCAAATCAAATCAGTTGCCTACCGCTTCATATGTGATATGGAAAGGGAAGAGCCCATATCTTAAGCTAGTTAAGATTTGGGGTTGTCCAGCCTATGTCTAAAAGCAAAATCCGGACAAGCTCGAGGCAAGATCTGTTATGTAGAACTGGAAAGGTTCCAGCTATACAAAATACAGCTGATGATTTGATAGAACCAAAGGATTCAATAGTTACCAACGAACCTCAGCCTCTCCGCCGATCTAGTAGGGTTCCTCACCCACCTGAGAGATACTTCGATTTCTCTATGACAGTGGGAGCGAGGATTGCATCATGAGATGATGACCCAACTAGCTTCGAGCAGGCCATCGAGAGTAAGCCTCTGTAAGAATGGCTGGATGCTTAGCGATCTGAGATGGAATCCTTATACACCAACAAAGTATGGACTTTGGTTGCTATATCTGAAGGGTTAAATCCCCATCAGGAGCAAGTATATCTTGAGAAGATTACTTGGTGTACATGGAAAGGTTGAGACTTTCAAAGCTAGACTTGTTAAAGGTTTACATCAATGACCAGGTGTGGATCATGATGGAACTTTTTCTAAGGATCTATGCTTAAGTCCATCCAGATCCTACTTGCCACGGCTACATACCATGACTACGATATCTGGCGGTTGGGTGTCATGACTGCTTTTCTAAATGATGTTTTAGAAGAGTGCGTCTATAAGTACACAGCCAGAGGGCCTCGTAGACAATGGGAGCAGCGGAAACGTGTGCAAGATGTTTTATCTGATAAAGCAGGCATCGCGGAGATGGAACATCTATTTTGATGAAGCAGTCAAAGAGTTTAACATCATCAAAATGGTAGATGAACCTTGTATAAACAAAAAGGTAGTAGGGAGTATGGTGGCGATCCTCGTAGAGTACGAGGATAACATACTCTTGATAGGGAAGGAGTTTCCTATGCTACGCTCGATCAATCTCCGCTTATCACAATGATTCTCCACATAAGATCAAAGTGATACCTACTAAATCCTGGAATTTGGATCTATGAGATAGATCTAATTGGATGTTAGGATTCTCACTAGTTGTAGTGAGATGGTATCAATCGATCCAGGGAAGAATCACTGGAAGGGTTCCAGGGTGATAAAGACGACTGAATGTCAGTCACAGGCATTGTCTTTACCCTCAGTGAAGGGACGGTATGTTGGAAGAGTTCCAAGCTAGATACCGTGACATACTAGATGATAAAGGCACGATACATCGCTACTTAAGATGCTACCAAAGAAGCAGTCTGGGTGTATATTAGTTCATAAGATGAACTTTGTTCCTCCCATTGTGTGACAATGGAGTTGTGGCTTATGCCAAGGAACGCCGGTCCCATCAGTGATCCAGACATATTCTATGGCAGTATCACTTGATCATGGAGATGGTTGATCTCCAGGGAGATCGAGGTTAGGAGAGTAGACTCAGAGGACAACACAGCGGATCCACTCACAAAGTCCTGTTCCCAGAGAGAGACTTTTATGGGATGGTTGAGTATGAGATACTACAACCACTGCTACAGATGGCCCTAGTGCAAGTGGGAGATTGTTAGTTATATGTATGCCCTAGAGGCCATTACTGTACATAGGATGTATATTGTAGTGGATGCTGGGACATATATAGGGAGGACTTTCTTGCTCAACATGATAGTATGCTATCTGGTTGCTCTTTACCTTAACGTGTACACAGATTGTCTCTCAATTACATGTTGGTAAAGCCCTTAGGATATGTACTTGACTACCTGGACTATGATGCGGATCATACTAGTGGGGACATGGTAGTCCATAAGTACATCCTTCAAAGTCCCTAGTCGAGGGTGTATCGAGACGGGGCATCGATATACCAGAGTAGACTGGCGTGTACCTTCTCGACCCATACAGATGGGCGATGGATGATCCCATATCCATTGGTGTTTGACATCAGAGATGATATACGGGTGCTCAGTAGAGACTGGGTACACTGGACGCACTCGTCGAGAACTCCCAGATGGTATTATACCTCACGTCAGATGGCAGTTCTCTGGTGACACTGGTACAGAGTAGTCTGTTGACCCGAGATCGTCATAGAGTCTTGTGTGGTTCCCACTGTGCTTTGATTTCCATCTTACCACGTCCAAGAGGGCGTGCAAAACGGTGGTTTTTGGGTACAGTCCCGAGTCACATGGAGGCAATGAGCGATAGGAGGGGATTCGTCTCTCCCGGTATAGGGAGTTGATGTTGCGCTGTGTTCGATTGGCTATAACAGGAAATCCCTGGCCAGGGTTGCTGAGATTTACTGGTAAGTGTTACCTGTAGTTTCTCGAATAGTTATAGACCTCATATCGACACGACTTATCGAGCTATTGGGGTCTGACATTTACCACCCCTAGGTGAGATATGCGACATATCAGACGATCAGACCGGACTGTACCGTAGTGTTACTGGTTGGATTCACTGGAGTGTAAGCGGGCTTGCTCGTCGATCTTCAGATCGCTCAATACCCGGGTGGCTGTTACGTTTAGCAGACCGCTTGTGGCTTGTGGGTGCTTGATATGATCATCACCTGCTGCCGGCGTATTGACGAGTCTTTAGAGTCCTACACAGAGGTTTCCTGGTTCAAGCGAAACGAAATAGGAGCGCTTATGAGATATGTGCGGGACCGAGAATAATGCGTGTATGTGATACCGTATTCTATTCTCACGATGAATGTGTCGAATGGTTGTATGCGATATAACCTAGTTATCGAATCGAGGATTGATTCGATAAGCCGATGCATTGCATACTAGTCGGTTATATACGATATGACCGGATCGTTAAATCAAGTGTTGATTTAATGATTTGATGCATAATTATATATTTGATATATTACTTTGCATTAGCTAGTATAGGTTCACTTTATATGGATTTTCTCACTCGATGTGCAAGTTGTATATGTGATATACTTTTGTGCATATACATTGTATCATGTTTGATGATACATGTTGACTTGTGCTTGTGTAAAGATTAAACCATGGTTATATGAATGGTTAGGGTTTTATATACTTATTCATTTATTTATATTCATTTTTCATTTAAGGAAAAGAAAAGAAAAATGGTGGCATTCTTTTGTTCATTCATGAAGCTTCATGAATACTTTGACTTAGTCACCATTTTTGTCTTCATTCCTAACCTAACCATTCACTTAACTTGGGTTTAGTCTCTACACATAACCATGGTCATGTTATGATAAAGATTGGATTATTCTTTTCTTTTTAATTAACTTATCATAACTTTTTCATTTTCTTCTTCCTCTTCCTCACAAGAAGAAAGCTCTCTTCATCAATGGTGATTGATGTTTTTGAGTGAGAAATCCAATTCTAAAGTCTACCCACTTCCTATTTCTTCATCCTCTACCTCTTGACAAGTAGTAGAGTGTGTTTCCTTCACATGTTTTTAGGGCTTGGTGAAGGTTGAGCTTGATTTAGCGATGCCTCGACGTAGATCATCTTCGGCATGGACATCGACGACCTAGCTCGCTTATTCCCCGATGAAGTCGACGCTAGAGCCCGGATTTTTTTTGGACAGCGGAGAGGACTTCGTTGCGGAGCTATGGAGGTGGAGCACCGGATCTACAAAGGTTGTATTTCCGTATCTCTTAGTTAAGTGTTAACTAGTTTGCTTTTTCGCCTAAACTTCTAGCCGACGATCCGTAGTCGGGTTTTCTCGGCACCGTTAAAATTTTAATTTGGCATGATCGATGCCTTGTGAGACCTCACTAGGGTGCCTAGGAACCCTACACTTTCTACGGTGTCAGGGTTGATTTGTTTGATTTGATTTATTTTAGGAGTTCCCTACCCGTCCAGCGGGACTTTTGAGCTTGGAAGCGCTACCAGGTGGGACATTAATTTAATCTGTTTGATTTCTGCCTTATTTGGCGGGACTTTTGAATTTGAAAGGAACTTGGAATTTGGATTTTGTTTGGCATCAGCATTGCTGCACTGGAATAATGCCAGGAGCAACTCATCATTTGCCCAGGAGGACTTGGGATTTGGTTTTTGGGTCGGCAACAACATTGCTGCAATGGAATAATGCCAGAAGCAACTCATCATTTGCCTTGGGAAGACTTGGGATTTGTGTTTTGGGTTGGCCTCAGCACCGCTAACCCTGAAGCGTAGTGCCAGGAGCGACTCATCATTTGCCATTACTCGTTGGGGAGCGATGGCTTAGGAGACAGGTTTAGATCTCTATCATCTAAGGCTTTTCAATTTTATAAGCCGTAAGGGTCTCATAAAAGCATTTTCTCCCTACGAATCGAGAGGATCTCGCAGGTGTAATCTCTCCATAGGAATCGTGGGGATTCCTAAGTGTGTTTTTCCTTTGTGAGTCGTAAGGATCACGCGCGGGGATTTTCTCCTCACAAGGTCGAGAGGACTTTGCGAGTGTATTTCATCTCTTTTTTACGAGTTTGCGCCCTTTTGGGTTTTCACAAACTCACCGGCAGTCTTGCTGTTTTTACTCACGGAGCCCTTTCGAGTTTTCATCCGTGCCCATTTTGCTTGTGGACATACCATTTTTTCTTTTAATTTTACATTGGCGAATCTTCATTGCTCATGGGGCTTTAAATGTAGTCTCCCCGGTAGGACTCGGGAGAGATAGGGGTCGTTTATGCCCGTGGATTGAATACGGTTTTATAGGATGTATGATCCAGACCGTAGGGCCGGGGTGCTTAATTCGCTTGCGACTTAGAGCATCCATGTGTAGTATTTCTTGAGATATCGGCCATTGATGGGTGGCATGGGCCTTTCTCCCTCGGCATTTATCAGCTGGTAGGATCCTCCATCAAACACTTTCTCGATGACGTATGGTCCTTCCCAGTTTGGTTCGAATTTTCTCTCGGCATGTCGATTGGGGATGATCGGTCTTTTGAGGACCAACACCAATTCGCTTTTTTTGAAAGCGCGGAGACGAGTCATCTTGTCATAGGACCATGACATTTGGGCTCGGTACAGCTCCAGATTTTGCTGTACCGCGAGCCTCTTTTCTTCGAGGGCGTCGAGCTCTTCGAGCCAAAGGAGCACGTTTTCCTCCTTCGTCAACTCGTGCTGAACGACCATTCTTAAGCTTGGAACTTCGGCTTTGAGGGGGAGGATCGCCTCCACTCCGAAGAGTAATGAATATGGAGTGGACTGAGTTGGAGTACGGTGCGTGGTACGATATGCCCACCACGCTTTGTGAAGTTTGAGATTCCAGTTTCTCTTGTTGGCTGAGACATTTTTCCTCAGGAGCTTGCATAGAGTTTTATTGAAGGCTTCGGCTAGTCCGTTGGCTCTTGGATTATAGATGGAAGAATATCTCCGGTTTATCTTGTGCTGAGTAGTGAAACTTGAGACTTTGAAGCTCTTGAAAGAAGGCCCGTTATCAGATATGATCCTTCTCGGTGTACCAAAGCGGTATAGAATATTATGCTGGAAGAACGCCAGAATATTTTCTGTCTTGACTTCTTTTAGCGGGACAGCTTCATCCCATCTGGAGAAGTAGTCAGTTGCAGCCAATATGAACCGGTGGATTTTGGTTGCTGGCTGCGGAGTGAAGTTTATAGAGTCGTAAGCTTCCAGCTTTCAGAGAATGAAGTGAAGTTGGCCTTTCACCAACTATATCGGTGCCCCAAACTTCGAAGGGCCATGACGCCACCGTAGGGTGAAGCGGATTAGGATGCTTATGAATGAAGTCACCATGAATTTGGCAGAGATGACACCTCTTCACATGCTCTTCGCAATCTCTTATCATGTTAGGCCAGTAATACCTAAGCCGTTTAATTTGAAGCCGCATTTTGGGGCCAGATTGGTGGGCTCCACAGATGCCTGAGTGAACTTCTTTCATGACTTTTTGGGCTTCGGTCGATGACAGACATCTAAGCCAAAGTTGGTCGTATGATCTGCGGTATAGCGTATTATTTACAAACACGTATCGGAGAGCTCTCTTTTTCAGCTGAATCCTCGCAGTTTTTCTTCGGGCAGCTTGTCTTATCGGAGGTAGTCTATGAAGGGTTTTCTCCAATCGGGCTCATCTTGGATGATTAGAGCTTCTTCAGCAGGATTGTTCTCTTGTTCTACGCTTCCCTCTTCACGAAAAGAGACCGGAGGTAGGATTTGCCGGCTTCTGACTGTTATCAAAATTTCATCCATGTCGGGATTAGCCAGTTCTTTGGCTAGGCGAGCGAGTACGTCGGCTTTTCTGTTCAATGCCCTAGGGACTCTCATTAGTTCAATGTGAATGAAGCTTTTCATGAGTTCCACCACTTGGATTCTATATCGAGCTAACTCGGGTTTATATATCTTGTAGTCGCCGCTCACTTGGTTGACGACAAGCTGGGAGTCACCGTAAACCCGTAACCGAAGGATTCCCATTTCTATGGCGAGCTCCAGACCAGCTATCAGAGCTTCATACTTAGTCTCGTTGTTTGTGTGAGGCTCGGTGAGAGCGAAATAATGTCGTATGGTTCCTCCCGATGGAGTGACAAACACCAATCCTATCCCCGCTTTTATCTTCGGGACGTTTGATTTACTGGAGGTCCTTATTGACGAGGCTCCATCGAAGTAGAGCTCCCAACATGGCTCGCTATTCTCGAGGTGCATCACTTGTTCATTAGGTAATTCACAATTTAGCGGCGACCCTTCTGGTATGGGATGAGCAGTGAGGAAATCGGCGAAAGCTTGCTTTTTTATTGCTTTCTGAGGAGTATAAACTATGTCAAACTCAAGTAGCATGACATCCCATTTTGCCATTCTACCGGCTAGGCTTGCTTTGGTCATTAAGTATTTGAGCGGATCGACCTTGGAGATCAGCATAACCCGATGAGCGAGCAGATAGTGCCTCAGCTTCTTGACAGTGAATATTAGAGCCAGGCATTGCTTTTCGATCAGGGAATAGTTGTGATCCGCCCTGACTAAAGTTTGGTTCGACTGAGGTAGTAGAGGGCTGTTGCCCTCCGAATCACGGAGACGGGACCGCGTAGGTCCGTCTTTCCTGAAATTCGGGGCAGATGCTAATTGGTGCTATCCGTCCACCTCTCCGAAGATACCAAGTTGATTTATGGTACCGTGTATCGAAGGTTTAAACGGATGCGGCCGATGTAGCAGACTTCGTCAGATTCCCCCACATCTGAGGGGTTTTTGATTGTGGGGACGCTTTTCCCTACAGGCGCAAGCCCCTGCAGTTAATTACACTACCGCATCGCGGTAACAACTTTCTCCTTCTCCATGTGGTCACTTCGTGTCATGGGTGTTTATTTTTGTTTGTGGTTGCCCGTGGATTGTATACGGAGACTAAGTTATGTTGTCGCCCGTAGGGCGTGAACTAGTCCAAATCCGTATCTTTCTTAGATTTGGGTTTGAGGATTGGGTTTAAGGATACGTTAGCCTCATTTGAGACTAAGATCAACTTAAACGTTTGTTAAGGATACGTTAGTCTAATTTTAGACTAAGATCGACTTAACGGGACCATTTAGATCCGACAAGAGAGCAATTGGGCTCTATTGTTTAGTTTAGTGACATTGCGGTCGATTGCCAGTTTAAGGACATGGGGGTCTATTGTTAGTTTAAAAACATCGCGGTCGAGGTTAAGGACATCATAGTCCATGGGTTTAAGGACCTCATTAGGACCCACCACCTCTCCGACGACACTGAGAGATTACAGCGCCATATATCGAAGGTGTGGAGGGATGTACCCTTTGAACCATGTCCCACTCATTAGGGGGAAAGAACAAACTGGAGCTTAAGCTTCTCGTTGCTGAAAAAGTCTTCTTTGTGTTCGCGCACGTGCGTCGCACGTGTTGGGTGCACATATTTGCACGTAGCGCACATGGAGCTTGCGCATATGCGCATTATGGGGGGGGAGCAAGCTCCTATGGAGAACATATCTCCTTTTAATATTATTAAATGTTCTCATATAGTGCGCACGTGCGTTGCACGTGGTGCGCGCATGGCGGGCATGGCGCTTGCGCATATGCGCATTATGGGGAGGAGCCGGCTCCTAACTTGGAGAACTAAGCTCCTATGGAGAACTAAGCTCCTTTTAATATTATTGAATATTCTCATGTGGTGCGCACGTGCATTGCACGTGGTGCACACATGGCGGGCACACGTGCGTTGCACGTAGCGCACGTGGCGCTTGCGCATATGTGCATTATAGGAAGGAGTATGCTCCTATCTTGGAGAACTAAGCTCCTATGGAGAACTAAGCTCCTTTTAATATTATTAAATATTCTCATATGGTGCGCACGTGCGTTGCACGTGGTGCGCGCATGGCGGGCACACGTGCGTTGCACGTATCGCACATGGCGCTTGCGCATATGCGCATTATGGGGAGGAGCATGCTCCTATCTTGGAGAACTAAGCTCCTTTGCAGAACTAAGCTCCTTTGAGAATTGAATCCTTTGAGGATTGAACTCTCGCTTTTCTAAGAGGTATCCCCTCTTATTTATATAGGAGTGGTAAAGAAGCGATCTCTCATTTTTCCGATGTGAGACTAAAAATGCATTCCCCATGTAGTAGAGTATTACTTTAGATTACACGTGCATAACACATTTGCTCATAACTTTTGATCCCGAATGAATTATGAGGCCCATAATATATCAAATCGAAGGATTTTTTGAGATGCTTTAGATACCATCAGAATTTATCTGTTTTTTATTTGGGAGTTTGTCAAAATACAGCCCGGGAAATACTGGTTCACATTTTCTTAAGCGTATCGCTGCCATTTGATGCCTTGGGCTCTTTTGCGTAGAAATTTTGGCGGGAACAAGGGCATTCTCTTTTCTCTCCTCGTTGTTCTAGGCAAGGAGTGCACCGAGTGACTCATATAGCGCGGCAGTATAGAGAATCAATGGTTTATTTAGAATAGGGGCAGCAAGCACTGGAGGGTGCAACAGGTACTGTTTGATACTTTTGAACGTTTCTTGACATTCGGCATGCCAGAAAAAAGGAGCTCATTTCTTCATGAGCTTCGAGAAGGGCTTGCATCTTCCCGATAGGTTCGAGATGAACATTCGTATGTAAGTGAGCTTGCCTTGAAAGGATCTTAGCTGCGTCAGGTTCTTCGGAGGAGGCATCTTTACGACGGCTTTTATCTTCGATGGGTTGATTTCGATCCCCCGATGTCGGACTATAAAGCCCAAGATTTTTCCTGATGACACGCCAAAAGCTCACTTTAAATGATTCATCTTCAGATCGTATTCTCTCAGTCTAGTGAAAATGGTCCTGAGATCTTGGATGTGATCATCCTTGGTTTTAGTCTTGACGACCAAATCATCAACATAACATTCGACGACTTTATGGATTAGGTCATCAAAGATATCGGTCATTGCCCTTTGATATGTAACACCTGCATTATTTAATCCGAATGGTATCACCTTGTAGCAGTATATCCCGATCGGGGTTCGAAATGCTGTGTGTTTCTCATCCGCGGGCGACATCTTGATTTGATTATATCTAGACGACCATCCATAAAAGTGAAAAGCTCGTAATTTGAGGTATCATCGACCATCATTTCCATGACCGCAAGCGGGAAATCGTCTTTAGGGCATGCCTTATTAAGATCTCTGAAATCAACGCAAACTCGTATCTGCCTGTTCTTCTTTTTCACTGGGACGATGCACGCAATCCAATCCGCATATTTCTCTTCCCTGGTGAAGCCGGCATCGATGAGTTTCTTGGTTTCCTCGATGACCTTTTCTTCCAGTTCCCTTCTCATTCTTCGAGGAGCTTGTTTGATTGGCTTAGCATCAAAAGATATAGCCAGCTTATGCACGGCTACTTCAGGGGAAAGGCCAGGCATTTCTTTGTACGTCCACGCGAAGCAGTCGGCGAACTCATACAGTAGGACAATTATCTGCTCTTTCATTTCCTCTGACAAAAGTGAGCTGATGTAGGTCGGCCTTGGATTATCAGGCGTTCCCAAATCGATCTCGGTTAGCTCATCGAAGGTTGCTTGTCCGCCATCTTCGAGCTCTTGAGGGGCTTCTTCTGGCTCGGCTAGCTCGTCTTCATCATTTGACTCTTCGCTGGCTTCACCAATATGGATCATGTATCATGCTTTAGAATCAGGTTGAATGAAACCCATGCCCCGTCTATCTGGAATTCGTCCATCGATGAGTGCTTGGACCTGAGGCGGATGCCATAGCCCTTCATAAAACTTTGCTTTGAAGTCCGTTTAATATAATTTACATCCGCACTTTTTAAAATATTCTCGCATCTCGGGCGCATAATATCTGGGATTGAGGACGGCTCTTATGCCTCTCTCATAGGGAAGGCACGTGATAAACAAATCATCCGGGTGCGTGACAGGGTTTGACCCATAGAACATGATGCCCTTCTATCCACTTTTTCTTTCAGGAATGTTGAATGTTTTTAGCTGGTCCATGGTGGAGACTGATAACGCATCGAGCTCTTTGCACATCTGCTCTGGCACCCTTGTGACAGCTACGGACCCTTCTTCAACTTCGAAGGTCTCTCGTAGCTTTGCTTGTTGCGTGAGGGGCCAATCTGCATAGCTGTTGCGAGGCAGGTTCTCTTCTTCTGATTCATCAGTATCACTGCCTAAACGATGGCGAATTTTTCTGCCGGATGAGCCTTCAATATAAGACCCGTCTGTATCGCTACCGAAATGAGGGCAAGTTTTATGGAAGGACGGACTTCCAGCATCGGACTCATCAGTGTCACTGCCGAAATGCGGACGCACATGAGGGTTTTTGCTTTTGAAAGTGACAGCCGGCTCAGATATTCTTTTGAGTTTCGGAGCCATTCTGTCTTTGGTCAGTCGTGGCTTGGTATTTTTGGAATCCACGAAGTACCGAGAATCTTCATATCGGACTTCATGCACACCGAACGGCTGGATGTCTCCATCAATGCGTCTTTCTTCTCCATTTTCAGTATACTTCATGCACTGATGGAGAGTTGATGGAACGATACCGTAATCGTGAAGCCACGGCCTTCTTAGGAGAATCTTATAAGACGTGTCGACGTCGATCACGTATATCTTGGCTTTAGTTTGTAAGTCCCCGAACCTGATCGATAGAGCTATGGATCCCAGAACTTACTGGCAATTTTGATTGAAGCCTTGAATGACAATCCTTTCCCTTGACAGGTGTCGGACGTCCATTGACAAACTCTTCAGAGTCCGTAAGTTCATGATGTTCACTGAAGACCCTGGATCAATCAATATGCAATTAATCCGGTCTCCGTCGCTGTACCCGGTCACGTAAAGCGGCCGATTATGCCCAGCCGTTCCCAGTAGCAAGTCTTCATCCTTAAACGTGACTGCGGCGGCATGTAGAGCGTACTGAGCTTCTTTCATATTAATTTCCGCAAAGCGAGCCTGATATCGCTCGGGGTTTTGTAGAGCATGAATGAGAACATCTCTAAGCTCCTTAGATAGGACCAAGGTATCGTAGATGCTCAGGAGAGACGAAAACTTTCGGAGATGAGCCAAGACATTACAGTCCACCGAGAAAGGACTCGAATTTTCATGAGCCGGCTCTCCGCCATTTTCTTCATTAACGACTTGTTTTTCTTTCCCTTTTGGGGCATTGTCCTGATTTGGCGGTAGAGCCCTGCCATTTCTGAGCTGGATTTGGTTGGCTTTTGTGGCGAGCTCCTCGTCCTCTTCAGGAAAATAGAGCTCCTCCTCAGAGTCGCTGCCAAGACGGATAGCGTAGCAGATCACTATAGGGATCTCTTCATTGGAGTCTTCTTCTAGCTCCTCCAGAATCTCAGCTGCTTCTATAGGGAAGAACTCCTTCAATTGAATTAGAGTCCTTTCGTTTTGTTCAAAGTCTTCGAGGGAATCAATATATTTTTGAATGGTCGATCTCTCTGCAGACACTTTTTTATGTTGAGCTACACTTTTCTTCTTTTTGAGTTTTTTGGATTTTGAGCCTGGTTGAGCCGAATTGGCAGCTGGAATAGTGGGATTCTTCTGTTGGATATAGTGCCCTCAAAGTCAATTATTGGATCGCAAGCACGTGATTGCAATGATTGAGGGAGGACCTATACCGGTAGGACAGTCTTACTCGAGATGATAGTATGCTATCTGGTTTATCTTTATCATCGTGTACTGCTTTAGGTGACATGATATATCACTATTGCGCGTTGATAGAGCCCATAGGATTCTTGCTTGACTACCAGCAGTATGATGGCGATCATATACGTGAGAGTTGGGTAGTCTATAAGCACATCCTTAAAAGTGGTCCCTGGTCGCGGGAGTTTCGAGAATAGGGCATCGATACTCCGGAGTAGACTAGTGTATACAGTCGAGACCCCGACGAGGGGCGGTGGCCGGTCTCACAAGCCATTGGTGTCAGTTGGTTCACCTAAGATGTATACAGGTGCTCATTGGGTTATGAGTACACCGGAAAGGACTCGCCGGGAACATGCTAGCTGGTTATTAAAACCTGTCGTCAGATAGCAATTCCTAGGTGACATGTGTACAGGTTAGTCTATCGACCTGAGATCGTCATTTGTTTCATGTGAGTTCCCACTGTGCTTTGATTATTACCCTACCACGGCTCAAAGGATTCGTGCAAACATGTTTTAGTTGGGTACAATCCCGAGCTACATGGAGACAGTAAGCAGATCGGCAGGGGATTCGTCTCTCCCAACGTTGGGGGTGAGATTGCGCTGTGTTTAGGAGAGCCATTACATAAAGTCCATGGCCATGGCAAGTGAGATTTACTGGTAGGTATTCCAGTAGTATCTCAGGATGTTTTGGGCTACACTTTATACCGCTTTTGGGGGTCTGACGTTTACCAGCTCTCTAGGCCCGATATGGGATACTCATAGACGAACGGACCGGACTGTACGGATATTGTCACACATAGGCTCAGTAGGGTTCCAGGATGAGTTCGCTCATCGGATTCCCTTTCTCTCAGTACATGGGCAGCCGTTACGTACAGCTAGTACCACTGACGGCTTGTGGTTAAACCCACTGCCAGAGTATTGACGAGTCTTTAGAGTCCTCCACAGAAAGTTTCCCAGTTCGGGAGAAACGTTGTAGAGGCCGTATGGTTTTATGGCAGGGTTCGAACATACGCGTGCACTTGTGCACGTGTCATGGTTTGGACGAATAATACTAGCGGGCTTTGGTTTAAGCCGGATCCTAGTATTATAGTGTGTAGATTTTGTCTCGTTGCAGAATACAAATGCGGGTATGTATATACAGTTGCGGGGTTATCCTGTAATTTATTACGGGATCGCTTTTTGAAGATGCCAGTTTGTATCTTCGTTTCGGCCAAATCCCTTTTTTCCTTCTTGGCTGAATTTTGCTTAAGTGAGGGGTTTATTTGCAAATGTGTAAATTAGCAAAGGAGGTTTTTTTTGTGGTGGCTGATTCTCCAGCAGCTTCATGCTTATTCTAGAATGCATGAGGTGTTTGTGAGTCATGGTTTTGCATTATTGTTGTTTTGTTTTTGTTTGGATATTTAGTTGTGATCTTTTGTGCTTAAGGTTACCATTATTCATGCTCCTACACTCACCCCCATCATCAAATTTCCAGTGAGCTATTTCTTAGTGGCCGACCACACAAAGTGGTGTGGGATTGATTCATTATTCATAGCAACAAAATCCTTTGCACTCCCTCAAGCTCTTTTCCATCTCCATTCTATTGGGCAACTTCAATTAACCCTCACCCGATTCGTTGGGTGACTCGAGACAAAGTGTTCTATACTTATTCTATTTCATCCTTGGAAACGTCGGCTAGCAAACTTCGTGTCCGAGTTGCCTCGGTTCAGAGGCGGGAGCCCGTATAAAGATTCGTTGATGTGGCGCAGTCTTCGGCGAGGAGGAGACCGTTGATCGATCGAGATCGGAGAGCGTACATCGCCGGCGCATCCGCAACGAGCTAGGGGAAGAGGTTAAAGACCGAAGGATACGGATCGATCGGTATAATTTCTAAAACCCCTTTTACAGAATACTAGTTTACGGTTAATAGAACGATCCGGATTTTAAGTTCGCGTTAGCGCTAGTTCCATAAAAAGTTTTTGTTCCGCATTTGGCCTCGTTAGACGGCCGGGGCGCTGCCGTGGACTTACAGTGGTATCAGAGACAAACTATTAACCATCTACTAGTTGGTTTAGACAATGTTAAAGTATTAAAACCGGAACTAAACCCAAACGATGCCACGGAATATCTGTTCTCTGTTGTTTTTTAAAAGGTCCAGAAAATTTTTTTAAACAAGTTCAGAAGCTTACTGGGGAGACCACATGAACATAGACCAAACACGGACCCAAGGCATCGGAATTTGGCCGACCACCTTCATCATTTTTCCGGCCAGGCCGGCCCAGTTATGGCCTATTGGGTTGGTGTTTGGGGTGTGCTCTGGTCTCTGGCAATTTGATCCTATGGTGTTGTTTATTTGGCCCTTTTTGGATATGGTTTTTATCAAATTGTTTGGGCTATTCGGGGGTTATTTCGGAGTCAATATTTTTAACATTTTTTAAAGTTTTGCAGTGCATTACATTACTATCTGTGACCGTGAATGTCATTCGATCGGTAAATCTTTTCTAATTGCTATAGCTCTTTTAGACGGATTTGCGAACGTGACATTCACGTTGATGTTCTGTGTTGTGCTGTGATGTTGTGGATTTGTCGTGGTGGATAGCTTGCGTGCAATGGTAGTGAAGTTTAGATATATTTGTATATTTGATATTGGGGGGCGAGCATCTGACATGTGGACTGCCGTCACTGCCAGTTTGTATATTATTCTTTTGGGGCACGACCAGGTTGAGGTCGATGTACCCGTTGTATATATTTTCTTTCCTATACTAGGTTGACCCAAGGAGGGGTGCTCAAGTTACTGGATTCCGTGAAGTGCTGGGTGGTCCATTCACGTTGTTGAAGGGGGTTGCCTCACTTCTGGTTTTGGCGGGTAACTTGCCGCACTCGTAGGGGTCTAGGTTTTCATTGCACAGGCTATCCACACGATAGGGTAACGTCGGGTTTCATTTGTGGCTCTATGAAACCAGGGGATCCCAGATTATCTGTATTGTTCTGTGATACTTATTACATTTTTGTGATGTTGCATTTATCACGCCTTGAGCGATTATTGTATATTTATATATATACTAGTAGATGTTGTATATGTTTTACACCCACGCTAGTCCTGTCCCCGCTCTGTCGTTAGTTAAGTAACCTAACGGGTGATGACAGGACCCAGTGGCGAATGCAGATGGCATATACGTATATTTTATTTTCGTTCTTTATTGGTGTGATTAATTGATGGGACTGCGTTGATTCATATCAATGCAAAGAAAACAGACCTATACAGATGTTGTTGGAACATTTTTCAAAAAGCTGTTATTGCAAGAACGCTTTCATTTGTTTTGCATAGAGGTATTCGGTTATGAATATCCAGCACCTCATTCGACGAGGCAAGGGCCGAGATCCCTTCATCGGGAGTGACCCCTTGGACAGAGGATTGCGTCAGGGTAATAACTTCACTGTAGTCGATTACTTTTTGCTTTGCATCGCTGTCACGCCCCGCTTCCCAGAGTACGCTAAGATAGGCACGTGACATAGCCAACCATGCTACCTGTGGATAGGAAAAATCCCTCCACAGTCACATTACGGCTGCAGAGATATCAAGAACAGGAAAGTAAACTAAACTATCTAGTACATATCCATGAGCCAGAATAAATGAGTCAAGAAATAATAATATATGGAAGCAAGAGATCCAATAAATAAAACACCTGGAAAGTAAAACTGGATACCAACAGGATCCTCACTGCGCGGTTTAATAGCGGCAGTACTCCTGATCAGTCTGAAACAAAGGTAGTGGATCTGGGCCATGCAAAACCCAGACGTCAGTGCGTCATAGTATCAAGCAATAAAATAAACAGGGGTAGCAAGACATACAGGTATATGTATGAACAGTAAAACAGGTATAACAGTAATATAAAAGTGACAGTGAAGGGCAAGGCACAGGTGATGTGCAATGAGTATTCTAAACCGGTCTACTGGGTTATCTACTCTCAAGTCTTTGAAATCAATTTGATGTATCATCGATGTAACTCAATAGTATCCCGTGCGTGCCTGGGATCACGGTCTATGACTCTCGGGCTGAATCCGAGACGTGCCGCAAGGCAGTAAAGGGTAGTAGGTAATGACAAGTGATGTCAGCAGCATCACCCCGGGGCCGGCCTAGCCCGTAAGACTGATCAGTAAAGGTATCGAACTGTCGAGTTACAAGTCAGGTTTCATTATTGATTTCCCCATACCCCCAAGTTATATATGTTCAAGTCAGGTATTAATAAATCTGGAGCTAATGCCAACACAGGATCAAACAGGTACAGATTTGTCTGGATAGACTGTAAGTGCACGACGGCGTCCCGGCCGTCAATCCGACACCGGAATGCGGAAACGAAAATTTTACGAAGCTTGTAAACCGGCACCACCGCGCACTTTAAACCCGGATCGAGCCATTAACCTAAACCTAGCAAACTAGAGAAAGGGTAGAATGCTATACCGAGCGATCCGTGTCCTTCGGTCTTCGGCCTCCACTCCGATCTCCTCGCGGAATCTCCGGTCTTCAGCTCCTCGTCGGAATGGGCACCACATCACCGGGTTCTTTTACGGGCTCCCACCTCTGGACCGAGGCAACTCGGGCACGAAGTTGGCGAGTCGACGTGTCCAAGAAATGCTGTAGATGAAGTGTAGAATGATTTGCTTCAAGCGGGTTATGTGAAGTTGCCATTGATGAAGGAGGAAAGGAATGAACTTTAGAGAGAGGTGATGGATTTTTGAAGCAAGCCCAATGAGATGAATGAATTTCCCTCACAAAATGAAACCTCATCTCCTCACCGTCTCTAAGTGGCCCGCAATTCTCATGAATGGATGATGGAAAATACAAGGGAGGCGAGTGTAGGAAAAAGAGATGGTGACCATAACCCAAAAGCAAGCCTCACATCATAATCTTAATCAATCTAATCTCCATCATCATTAATGCAAACCATCATGAAGCAAAAGGAATCTAATGATGCTAGAAATATCATAATGCCACCATTTCACAAATAACCCCTCCACAATTGCTAATTTGCAAATATGCAAATTAGCCCCTCCATCAGAAAAATCCGGCCGTGAAGGAACAAAGGAAAACTGGCCGGAACGGAAAGCAAACTGGCAACTTCAAAAAACTGATCCCGTAATAAATTACAGGAAAACCCCGTGACTGTATATACATACCCGCATTTTTATTCCCACTGAATACAAATGTAAAGAGACAAAATCTACACTGTACAATACTAGGATCCGGCTTAAACCAAAGCCCGCTAGTATTATCCGTCCGATCATGATCCGTGCAATACCGCACATACATGATCGAACCCTGTCATATCTCCATATGGCCTCTACAGAGTTTCGCCCGAAACTTGAGAAAACGGTCTGTGGGGGACTCTAAAAACTCGTCAATATTTTGGCTGTGGATTTAACCACTAGCACGTCAGAGGTATTAGCCACACGTGACGGGCTACCAGGTATTGACCAAAAGGGATGTCTGTGAGCGAACTCATGCTGACACCCTACTGAGCCTGTCAGTGACAATATCCGTACAGTCCGGTCCGTTCGTCTATGAGCATCGCATGGCGGGCCTAGGGGGTTGGTAAAAGTCAGACCCCCAAAAGTGGTACAAGTCGTGTCGGAGTGTAGCCCAGAACACCCTGAGATACTACTGGAATACCTACCAGTAAATTTCCTGCCTTGGTCAAGGACTTCGTGTAATGGCTCTCCTAGACACAACGCGACCTCACCCCTAATACTGGGAGAGACGAACCCGTGAAGATCCGCTCACTGCCTCCATGTGGCTCTGGACTGTACCCAACTAAAACCTGTTTGCACGTCTCCTTTGAGCGTGGTAGGGTAGTAATCAAAGTACAGTGGGAACTCACACGAGACAAATGACGATCTCAGGTCGATGAACTAACCTGTACACATGTCACCAGGGAACTGTTATCTGACGTCTGGTATAAGACCAACTAGAAGGTTCCCGGCAAGTCCTGTCCGGTGTAGTCATAACCCAATGAGCACCTGTATACATCTTAGGTGAACCAACTGACACCAGTGGCTTATGAGACCGGCCACCGCCCCTCGTCGGGGTCTCGACTGTATACACTAGTCTACTCTGGAGTATCGATGCCCTGTCTCGAAACTCCCACGACTAGGGACCTTTTAAGGATGTGCTTATAGACTCTAGCTCCCACGTATATGATCGCCCTCTGGCAGAGTCATATAGACGTGCACTTCTAAAGACAGTTCAGAATGACGCTATACTCATCCTCCTGCCGAGTCTCACAGTCTGGAACAACAGCAATGGCAAGTCTGGGTAAACAAGAACCTCCCTGTCACCGTCCTTGAGTACCGGAGTACCTCTCGGGTGCCTGAGGTTACCCGCCATATCTGCGGAGTGGCTAATGGAATGTCAAACCAGATTGAATTTTTAGGTTCTTATCAAATCTTTAGTAATCGTTTGCGGTTTTGGAATCACTTCCAGTTCTACCATACTCCCACTACTGTTTTATGAAGAAATCCATTTTGTTAAAACTATGGCGAGTCAAGAACAATATCACTATTGATCTTCCAGATGGTCGAAAGTCAACCCTCGTCATAGCCCGGGTCAACCCACAAACAGCCATTACAAAAACGTGCCTTGAGTTATCCAGAGTCTGGTTTTAAGCATAAGCCGGACAACTCCCAGTATCTTAACATCGTTAAGATATGAACTGTTCTATATCCAATATAGAAACAGAGGCACTGATTTAATTGGAACCAGATTCAAATCATGCAGCTGTCTCCAGTGTATGTCAACTAAATGGAAGGAGGCCGATCAGCGTTTCTCAACTTAGGAACGCTTCCAATTATGAGCAACCTGAAAGAGAAGCAAGTTCTCTTAATCATTACTATCAACTGAATACCATGCACAAGTATCTACATCTTCGATCACCTTGAAGAATCCCGATACTTGCAACATCTGGTTCTCTACTTTACTCTTATACCTATAACTTCTCAAAACTTAGACCTTGTATTTCTACGAAACACATGTCTAAGAACTAGAGAAGTCACAAGTAAACAGAATATAGTACGAGGACCAACCCCTCTGTCCTAATGGACACAGGACAACATACAATACTCTGTATAAGTCCCCTGAGTTGAATAACTCAAACCATGTGCGTCGTAGGTTGAAAATTGTACTTATGGTCAAGAAGAATTACACCGCTGTTTAATACTCCTTACCTAACCATCCACTGATATAGGTAAATGTCACGGACATAATTTCAAAAAGGTATATCTCACTCTATAAAAATAGACGTACAGATATAACAATTTGAAATTGGTGCATAACAACGGATATTCAAAACCAAATATCTGTCATCCGGCAAACAACCCAGGTGATTTCTCAAATATCACCAATTACAACGAATTCCGATATAATGAGGATGATCACCTAATTCCAAATAACTTACTCCCACTCATCATCTATAGAACCATACAGATGTGAGAATCATACCTGGTAAATACATACCCTGGAGCAAGTGTCTAATTGGGAAATCAGTTTTCTATTAACAGTACACGGTGAAACTGAAACATTGAAATGTTTCGATGGGGTATCCGGGTATTCCTAGTAATGCTTCTTCCATTATCAGATTCATAACTGAAACCGTATATTTCTTTGCCATCTCTCCAAATCCCTTCATATGTCTTTAGTCATTACCTTCTGTACACCCTCTTAGGCTAAATGGTTTTCTTCCTTCCCTACCGTTCGGCACCAGCCTATGGTTTGGAAGAAGACTATCCAATAAGCATAATGGGTGTATTGTCTTAGTCCTAGGAGCACTCGCAATGCGAGAGAAGGTGAAGATAAGAGACAACCGAATAAACCTTATTCCTATTTCTCCTGAACCAGAATCCATCCTCGAACTGGAACGAGTTCCTTTCGAGTTCGTATATAACCATACGATAGGATATCCAATAAACTGTAGATCTTCGTAGTGATACGGAGTGTCCTGGAGAAATACAAAGGTGAAGTGGGAGTGGTAATGAAATACTTGGTTTGGTCGTGAATAGCAGTCGCAATTTACTTTGCCCTCCTTCTAATCCCTTTATTTATCTTAACTTAATACCTTCTGTACGCCATCGTTAGGCTAATTGGTTTTTCTTCATTCCCTACCGTTCAGCACCTGCCTATGGTTTGGAAGAAGACTATCCAATAAGCGTAATAGGTGTACTGTCCTAATCCAAGGAACACTCGCAACCTGAGAGAAGGTAAAAGGAAAAGACAACTGAATAATCCTATTCGTTTTCTCCAGAACCAGAAACCATCCTCGAATAAATTCCTTCGAGTTCGTATATAACCATACGATGGTTTTATCCAATGGAATTGAACGTTCGTAGTAATACGGGGTGTCCTGGAGAAAAAGGGTAAAAGTAGGAGTGGCAATGAGGTATGCAACTCTGACAATCCAAAGTCAGTGTTTTAAGAAGGTTCGGTTATCTTGGTCACTGAGTCATAGTCAAGGGTCGGGTCATGGTCGCTGCCAAAGAGAGAGAGAAAAGAAACACTCAGCGTGCACTCTAATCTAGATCAGAATGGTTATCAATTTATCTAATCAGGAAACCTCCCACTGTAACGTCAAATTCTCCTCCAAACCTGAAAGAAGAATTAGTCGGGATCACCCGAGTAGTAAACTAACTCATCAGTGGGAATCGGGATCCAACTATCATCGCATGATAACGTGACGGAATCCACTCACGTTATCACACTCCAGAAGGTATGCGCATATATGGCAAGTTTCAGTTTCTTTAGAAACTCCCGATGTGATTTTTGCCCCATGCTCTTATGACCTTGGCGTGAGGTCAAAATGTCATAAGTCACATGTCAAGTTCTACCCATCATTATCCTGGTTAATTTGAACCCACCCGTACCTACCCTTGACGTAGGCCAAAATGGCAGTACGACTGTCTCAAACCAACGCATTCTATCTATGCAACAGATAAATATCCGACAGCTACCAATCACTATGCCTTGGCGTGAGGTCAAAATACATAGCTTGAATACTACCGAATATTTAACTAAAATGATGGAGGTCTACGAATGGTTTCTGGCGAAGACCTTTAACGTAATGAACTTGATATCGTTGAAGGAACTGAATAGCTTTATAAAAATATAGTGGCGAAGACCTTTGCTAAAGAGGTCACTCCCGGTGAAGGGATCTCGGCTATTTCCCCGTAGAATGAGGTGCAGGATATCCTAACTGAATACCACGATGCAAAGCAAAAGTAATCGACTATAGTGAAGTTATTGCCTTGACGCAAACTCCTGTCCAAGGGGTCACTCCCGGTGAAGAGATCTCGGCCCTTGCCTTGTCGACTGAGGTGCTGGATATTCATAACCGAATACCACTGTGCAAAACAAAAGAGAACGCCCTTGCAATAACAGCTTTTTGAAAATTGTTCCAATAACATCAGAATAGGTTTGTTTAGCTTGCATTGATCCGAATCAACGCAGTTCTATCAATTGATCACACCACAAAAGAACGAAAATAATGATGTACGTATATGCCATCGGCATTCGCCACTGGGTCCCGTCATCACCCGTTAGGTTACTTAACTAACGACAGAGCGGGGACTAGACTAGCGCGGATGCAAAACATATACAATATCTACTAGTATATATATCAATATATAATATTCGCTCAAGGCGTGATAAAATGCAACATCACAGCAATGTAATAAGCATCACAGAATAATACAGATATCTGGGATCCCCGGGTTTCATAGAGCCGCTACTGAAACCCGACGTTCCCCTGATCGTGTGGACAGCCTGTGCAATGAAATCCTAGACCCCTACGGGCGCGGCAAGTTACCTACCAAAACCTAAAGCGAGGCAGCCCCCTTCAACAACGTGATTGGACCAC
This sequence comes from Agapanthus africanus, assembly GCA_030015575.1. Classification (NCBI taxonomy): domain Eukaryota; kingdom Viridiplantae; phylum Streptophyta; class Magnoliopsida; order Asparagales; family Amaryllidaceae; genus Agapanthus; species Agapanthus africanus. Next base: position 475,226,668 of record CM057343.1, read on the forward strand.
CCAGCACTTCACGGAATCCGATAACTTGGGCATCCCTCCTGGGTCAACCTATTCCCCCTACGAGTGCGGCGAATAGCTCGCCAATTCTAGAGTAAAGCCCCCTCCGTCTCAAAGCCAAGAGATGCGGGCCCGTTGCCCTCTAGAACCCGGCTATCCGTGCACCCCTCCGCGGGGTGATCCTAGTACAGAAAGTAAAAATATACATACAACGGGTACATCGACCTCAGCCCGGTCGTGCCCCAAAAGAATAATATACAAACAGGCAGTTACGGCAGTCCACATGTCGGACGCTCGCCCTGCAATATCAAATGTACATAAAAAAAACCAAACTGTACTAACATTGCATCCAGGCTATCCCCACGACAATCCGCAATATCACAGCACAATACAGAACATCAACACGAATGTCATGTTCGCAAATCCGTCTAAAAGGGCTATAGCAGTTAGACAGGATTTACCAATCAAATGGCATTCACGGTCGCAGATATAATGTAAATACTGTGAACTAACATGTTTAAAATTTTCGACCGACTAAATTTTCCAAAGTGGGCCCCAAGCAAAACTGTAGCACTCAAAATAAATCTGGGCCCAATCAGAATATTCCATAAACCCTATTTCCATGTCCAGGACACACTGCAGAAATTTGGTGCAGCGCGGCTACTGTTCGGCGGCGGAACCGCGGCCAAAAGGGGGTTGTGGCCGCGGTTCCGCGGCGCTACAGTGCCTTCAAGCCACCAATTTTCTGCAGTATTTTTTAAAAACCCTGCTCGTATTTTTACAATGTACCAAATAATTTTTTAAGCACTGCAAAAATTCGACAGAAACTGTTAAATGGAAACGCGGTTTTTGGAATTTTCGTTCGATCGAAGTTCTAAACACGTTAGAGCAAGCTAGACTAGGTTAATGGCGTGGCTCTGATACCAGAGTAAGTGCACGGCGGCGCCCCGGCCGTCAATCCGACGCCGGAATGCGGAAACAAAAATTTTACGAAGCTTGTAAACCGGCATCACCGCGCACTTTAAACCCGGATCGGGCCATTAACCTAAACCTAGACCACTAGAGAAAGGGGAGAATGCTATACCGAGCGATCCGTGTCCTTCGGTCTTCGGCCTCCACTCTGATCTCCTCGCGGAATCTCCGGTCTTCAGCTCCTCGTCGGAACGGGCACCACATCGCCGGGTTCTTTTATGGGCTCCCACCTCTGGACTGAGGCAACTCGGGCACGAAGTTGGCGAGTCGACGTGTCCAAGAAATGCTGTAGATGAAGTGTAGAATGATTTGCCTCAAGCGGGTTATGTGAAGTTGCCATTGATGAAGGAGGAGAGGAATGAACTTTGGAGAGAGGTGGGGGATTTTTGAAGCAAGCCCAATGAGATGAATGAATTTCCCTCACAAAATGAAACCTCATCTCCTCACCCTCTCTAAGTGGCCGGCCATTCTCATGAATGGATGATGGAAAATACAAGGGAGGTGAGTGTAGGAAAAAGAGATGGTGACCATAACCCAAAAGCAAGCCTCACATCATAATCTTAATCAATCTAATCTCCATCACCATTAATGCAAACCATCATGAAGCAAAAGGAATATAATGATGCTAGAAATATCATAATGCCACCATTTCACAAATAACCCCTCCACAATTACTAATTTGCAAATATGCAAATTAGCCCCTCCATCAGAAAATCCGGCCGTGAAGGAACAAAGGAAAACTGGCCGGAACGAAATGCAAACTGGCAACTTCAAAAAACTGATCCCGTAATAAATTACAGGAAAACCCCGCGACTGTATATACTTACCCGCATTTGTATTCCCACTGAATACAAATGCAAAGAGACAAAATCTACACTGTACAATACTAGGATCCGGCTTAAACCAAAGCCCGCTAGTATTATCCGTCCGATCATGATCCGTGCAATACCGCACGTACATGATCGAACCCTGCCATATCTCCATACGGCCTCTACAGCGTTTCGCCCGAAACTTGAGAAAACGGTCTGTGGGGGACTCTAAAGACTCGTTGGCTGTGGATTTAACCACTAGCACGTCAGAGGTATTAGCCATACGTGACGGGCTACCAGGTATTGACCAAAAGGGACGTCTGTGAGCGAACTCATGCTGACACCCTACTGAGCCGGTCAGTGACAATATCCGTACAGTCCGGTCCGTTCGTCTATGAGCATCGCATGGCGGGCCTAGGGGGTTGGTAAAAGTCAGACCCCCAAAAGCGGTACAAGTCGTGTCGGAGTGTAGCCTAGAACACCCTGAGATACTACTGGAATACCTACCAGTAAATCTCCTATCTTGGCCAAGGACTTCGTGTAATGGCTCTCCCAGACACAGCGCGACCTCACCCCAATACCGGGAGAGACGAACCCCTGAAAATCCGCTCACTGCCTCCATGTGGCTCGGGACCGTACCCAACTAAAACCTGTTTGCACGTCTCCTTTGAGCGTGGTAGGGTGGTAATCAAAATACAGTGGGAACTCACACGAGATAAATGACGATCTCAGGTCGATGAACTAATCTGTACACATGTCACCAGGGAACTGCTATCTGACGTCTGGTATAAGACCAACTAGCAGGTTCCCGGCGAGTCATGTCCGGTGTACTCATAACCAAATGAGCACCTGTATACATCTTAGGTGAACCAACTGACACCAGTGGCTTGTGAGACCGGCCACCGCCCCTCGTCGGGGTCTCGACTGTATACACTAGTCTACTCTGGAGTATCGATGCCCTATCTCGAAACTCCCACGACTAGGGACCTTTTAAGGATGTGCTTATAGACCCCTGCTCCTACGTATATGATCGCCCTCATACTGCTGGCAGTCAAGCAAGAATCCTAAGGGCTCTATCAACGTGTAATAGCGACCTGTCAGGTCACCTAAAGCAGTACACGATGATAAAGATAAACCAGATAGCATACTATCATCTTGAGCAAGACTGTTCTAACGGTATAGGTCCTCTCTCAATCATTGCAATCACGTGCCTGTGATCCAATAATTGACTCTGAGGGCACTATCTCCAACAATCTCCCACTTGCACTCAAGGCTAATTATTGTGATGTCGTATACTCACAGCCTGTATGATACCTAACACCCAACTCCTCTACTAGTCAGTCTCACTAAGCTCGTTTGTGAAACTAATGCATTTGAGGAATAGCCTCAGTGAGTGGATCCGCTCTAATGTTTCTTTCTATGTCTCTCTTTATCTCATGCTCGCGGAGAAAGCCATCTCCCGAAATGAGCAATACCTGTCTTAGAGTATGTCTGGATATCTGATGGGACCTAGTGTAAGTGCACGGCGGCGCCCCGGTCGTCAATCCGACGGCCAAATGCGGAAACGGTGATAAACTTTAATTTTGCGAACTTTGTAAACCGGCACCACCGCGCACTAAACCCCGGATCGGGCCATTAAACTAGATCTAGCAAAGTAACAAGATAGGGAAGAGATATACCGACTGATCCGAGTCTTCCGGTCTTCATCTCCACTCCGATCTCCTCGCGGAAACTTCGGTCGTCGCCTCCTCGCCGGAAGGGCACCACATCGCCTGCATCTTTTACGGGCTCCCGCCTCTATACCGAGGCAACTCGGGCATGAAGCCGGCAAGTCGACATGCCCAAGATGTGCTGTAGAATATGGTGTAGAGTGCATGTCTCACTTTGGGGTATTGGTTGCCATGGAAAGATGATGGAGGAATCAAGAAGAAAAATGGTGCTTGCATTTTTCTAGCATCAAATGAGATCAAGAATGCCATAAGCTCAAAATGAAATTCTCTCATTCTTCCCCAAATTGTGTGGCCGGCCAATCTCTTTTTAGAATGGTGGAGGGAATGGAATTGATGCATGAAGGGAGGTGATGGTAGGATAAAGCAAGTGGTGACCTTAACAAAACATCAACCATGCTTAAAGCACAACAAAACCATACCCTCTCTTTAATGCAAAAGCATGGTGGAAAAGAAAAGAATGGTATCATAATTAATCCATATGCAAGAAAACCCCTCCACAAATGTTATTTGCAAACTTGCAAATAACCCCCTCCATCGGAAAAGTCCGACCGGGAAAGAACAAAGGAAAACCGGCCGGAACGGAATGCAAACTGGCAACTCCAGAAAACTGGTCCCGTAATAAATTACAGGAAAACCCGGATACTGTGCATACACACCCACATCTGTATTCCGACCGGATACAAATGCAAAGAGACAAAATCTACACTGTACTAAACTAGTATCCGGCTTAAACCAAAGCCGGCTAGTAATGTTCGTCCGATCCTGATCCGTGCAATACCGCACGTATCTGATCGAACCCTGCCATATATCTATACGGCCTCTAGTACTAACCGTCCGATCCTGATCCGTGCAATACCGCACGTATCTGATCGGACCCTGCCATATCTCCATACGGCCTCTAGTACTAACCGTCCGATCCTGATCCGTGCAATACCGCACGTATCTGATCGGACCCTGCCATATCTCCATACGGCCTCTAGTACTAACCATCCGATCCTGATCCGTACAATACCGCACGTATCTGATCGGACCCTGCCATATCTCCATACGGCCTCTACAGCGTTTCGCCCGAAAGCTGAGTAACTGAAAGTGTGGTGGACTCTAAAGACTCGTCAATACTATGGCTGTGGATTTAACCACTAGCACGTCAGAGGTATAAGCCAATACGTAACGGGCCACCAGCTATTGACCAAAAGGGACATCGATGAGCGAACTCATCCTGACACCCTACTGAGCCTGTCAGTGACAATATCCGTACAGTCCGGTCCGTTCGTCTATGAGCATCGCATGTCGGGCCTAGGGGGTTGGTAAAAGTCAGACCCCCAAAAGCGGTACAAGTCGTGTCGGAGTGTAGCCCAGAACACCCTGAGATACTACTGGAATACCTACCAGTAAATCTCCTGCCTTGGCCAAGGACTTCGTGTAATGGCTCTCCTAGACACAGCGCGACCTCACCCCCAATACCGGGAGAGACGAACCCCCGAAGATCCGCTCACTGCCTCCATGTGGCTCGGGACTGTACCCAACTAAAACCTGTTTGCACGACTCCTTTGAGCCGTGGTAGGGTAGTAATCAAAGCACAGTGGGAACTCACACGAGATAAATGACGATCCCCAGGTCGATGAACTAACCTGTACTCATGTCACCTGGGAACTGCTATCTGACGTCAGGTATAAGACCAACTAGCATGTTCCCGGCGAGTCCTGTCCGGTGTACTCATAACCCAATGAGCACCTGTATACATCTTAGGTGAACCAGCTGACACCAGTGGCTTGTGAGACTGGCCACCGCCCCTCGTCGGGGTCTCGACTGTATACACTAGTCTACTCTGGAGAATCGATGCCCTGTCTTGAAACTCCCACGACTAGGGACCTTTTAAGGATGTGCTTGTAGACTCCAGCTCTCACTTATATGATCGCCCTCATACTGCTGGCAGTCAAGGAAGAATCCTAGGGGCTCTATCAACGTGCAATAGCGACCTGTCAGGTCACCTAAAGCAGTACACGATGATAAAGGTAAACCAGATAGCAAACTATCATCTCGAGTAAGACTGTCGTACCGGGATAGGTCCTCCCTCAATCATTGCAATCACGTGCCTGTGATCCAATAATTGACTCTGAGGGCACTATCTCCAACACCTAGTTCATAAATGAACTCCAAATCCAAACTTCTCAGACTGTATCGTCAACTGAACTTAATCAGCTTGCCTCCCTCAGTATCTGCCTGGACCACCTGTCCAAAATACTGCCCCTCGTCAGAGGGAAAACTATAACTCTGACAGCCACTCTGTTATCCAGGGTACCTTGGAAGCCTGGAATGATAACTGTCTCCCAAATAGAGGCTGTCGTTATCATATTCCTAGAATATCCATTTATGTTCTAAAACTGCTTCCGAACGTTTCTCGAGGATTGGATCAATATCCTATCTGGAGAAACCATTGTGCGACAACCAAAGTATAACCGATCGTAGTATAGGAATTTCACTTCCTACTCTGTGTATGTCATCCTAATACCAGGACATCACACCCTACTACCTTCTTAACAGATCCATCCCCTATTCTGATGAAGTCAAACCTATGATTGTCATATCAGAAATAGATGATCTATCTCCGCTATATCTGCTTTCAGTTTATAAATAGACATAAGCCACTTGTCTACTATGCTTCCGCTGCTCCCACTGACTACGACAACCCTCTGGCAGAGTCATATAGACATGCACTTCTAAAGCCAGTTCAGAACGACGCTATACTCATCCTCCTGCCGGGTCTCACAGTCTGGAACAACTGCAATGGCAAGTCTGGGTAAACAAGAACCTCCCTGTCACCGTTCTTAAGGCTACCGGAGTACCTCTCGGGTGCCTGAGGTTACCCGCCATATCTGCGGAGTGGCTAATGGAATGTCAAACCAGATTGAATCTTTAGGTTCTTATCAAATCTTCAGTAATCGTTTGCGGTTCTGGAATCACTTCCAGTTCTACCATACTCCCACTACTGTTTTATGAAAAAATCCATTTTGTTAAAACTGTGGCGAGTCAAGAACAATATCACTATTGATCTTCCAGATGGTAGAAAGTCAACCCTCGTCATAGCCTGGGTCAACCCACAAACAGCCATTACAGAAACGTGCCTTGAGTTATCCAGAATCTGGTTTTAAGCATAAGCCGGACAACTCCCCGTATCTTAACATCGTTAAGATATGAACTGTTCTATATCCAATATAGAAACAGAGGCACTGATTTAATTGGAACCAGATTCAAATCATGCAGCTGTCTCCAGTGCATGTCAACTAAATGGAAGGAGGCTGATCAGCGTTACTCAACTTAGGAACACTTCCAATTATGAGCAACCTGAAAGAGAAGCAAGTTCTCTTAATCATTACTATCAACTGAATACCATGCACAAATATCTACATCTTTGATCACCTTAAAGAATCCCGATACTTGCAACATCTGGTTCTCTACTTTACTCTTATACCTATAACTTCTCAAAACTTAGACCTTGTATTTCTACGAAACACATGTCTAAGAACTAGAGAAGTCACAAGTAAACAGAATATAGTACGAGGACCAACCCCTCTGTCCTAATGGACACAGGACAACATACAATACTCTGCATAAGTCCTCTGAGTTGAATAACTCAAACCATGTGCGTCGTAGGTTGAAAACTGTACTTATGGTCAAGAAGAATTACACTGCTGTTTAATGCTCCTTACCTAACCATCCACTGATATAGGTAAATATCACGGACATAATTTCAAAAAGGTATATCTCACTCTATAAAAATAGACGTACAGATATATCAATTTGAAATTGGTGCATAACAACGGATATTCAAAACCAAATATCTGCCGTCCGGCAAACAACCCAAGTGATTTCCTCAAATATCACCAATTACAACGAATTACGATATAATGAGGATGATCACCCAATTCCCAATAACTTACTCCCACTCATCATCTGTAGAACCATACAGATGTGAGAATCATACCTGGTAAATACATACCCTGGAGCAAGTGTCTAATTGGGAAATCAGTTTTCTATTAACAGTACACGGTGAAACTGAAACATTGAAATGTTTCGATGGGGTATCCGGGTATTCCTAGTAATGCTTCTTCCATTATCAGATTCATAACTGAAACCGTATATTTCTTTGCCATCTCTCCAAATCCCTTCATATGTCTTTAGTCATTACCTTCTGTACACCCTCTTAGGCTAAATGGTTTTCTTCCTTCCCTACCGTTCGGCACCAGCCTATGGTTTGGAAGAAGACTATCCAATAAGCATAATGGGTGTATTGTCTTAGTCCTAGGAGCACTCGCAATGCGAGAGAAGGTGAAGATAAGAGACAACCGAATAAACCTTATTCCTATTTCTCCTGAACCAGAATCCATCCCTGAACTAGAACGAGTTCCTTTCGAGTTCGTATATAACCATACGATGGAGTATCCAATAAACTGTGGATCTTCGTAGTGATACGGAGTGTCCTGGAGAAATACAAAGGTGAAGTGGGAGTGGTAATGAAATACTTGGTTTGGTCGTGAATAGCAGTCGCAATTTACTTTGCCCTCTTTCTAATCCCTTTATTTATCTTAACTTAATACCTTCTGTATGCCATCGTTAGGCTAATTGGTTTTCTTCATTCCCTACCGTTCAGCACCTGCCTATGGTTTGGAAGAAGACTATCCAATAAGCGTAATAGGTGTACTGTCCTAATCCAAAAAGCACTCGCAACCTGAGAGAAGGTAAAAGGAAAAGACAACTGAATAATCCTATTCGTTTTCTCCAGAACCAGAAACCATCCTCGAATAAATTCCTTCGAGTTCGTATATAACCATACGATGGTTTTATCCAATGGAATTAGACGTTCGTAGTAATACGGGGTGTCCTGGAGAAAAAGGGTAAAAGTAGGAGTAGCAATGAGGTATGCAACTCTGACAATCCAAAGTCAGTGTTTTAAGAAGGTTCGGTTATCTTGGTCATTGAGTCATAGTCAAGGGTCGGGTCATGGTCGCTGCCAAAATGGCAGTACGACTGTCTCAAACCAACGCATTCTATCTATGCAACAGATAAATATCCGGCAGCTACCAATCACTATGCCTTGGCGTGAGGTCAGAATACATAGCTTGAATACTACCGAATATTTAACTGAAATGATGGAGGGCTACGAATGGTTTCTGGCGAAAACCTTTAACGTAATGAACTTGATATCGTTGAAGGAACTAGATAGCTTTATAAAAATATAGTGGCGAAGACCTTTGCTAAAGAGGTCACTCCTGGTGAAGGGATCTCGGCTCTTTCCCCGTAGAATGAGGTGCAGGATATCCTAACTGAATACCACGATGCAAAGCAAAAGTAATCGACTATAGTGAAGTTATTGCCCTGACGCAAACTCCTGTCCAAGGGGTCACTCCCGGTGAAGGGATCTCGGCCTTTGCCTCGTGGACTGAGGTGCTAGATATTCATAACCGAATACCACTGTGCAAAACAAAAGAGAACGCCCTTGCAATAACAACTTTTTGAAAATTGTTCTAATAACATCAGAATAGGTTTGTTTATCTTGCATTGATCCGAATCAACGCAGTCCCATCAATTGATCACACCACAAAAGAACGAAAATAATGATGTACGTATATGCCATCCGCATTCGCCACTGGGTCCCGTCATCACCCGTTAGGTTACTTAACTAACGACAGAGCGGGGACTGGACTAGCGCGGATGCAAATGCGGAAATGGTGATAAACTTTAATTTTGCGAACTTTGTAAACCGGCACCACCGCGCACTAAACCCCGGATCGGGCCATTAAACTAGATCTAGCAAAGTAACAAGATAGGGAAGAGATATACCGACTGATCCGAGTCCTCCGGTCTTTATCTCCACTCCGATCTCCTCGTGGAAACTTCGGTCGTCGCCTCCTCGCCGGAAGGGCACCACATCGCCTGCATCTTTTACGGGCTCCCGCCTCTATACCGAGGCAACTCGGGCATGAAGCCGGCAAGTCGACATGCCCAAGATGTGCTGTAGAATATGGTGTAGAGTGCATGTCTCACTTTGGGGTATTGGTTGCCATGGAAAGATGATGGAGGAATCAAGAAGAAAAATGGTGCTTGCATTTTTCTAGCATCAAATGAGATCAAGAATGCCATAAGCTCAAAATGAAATTCTCTCATTCTCCCCCAAATTGTGTGGCCGGCCAATCTCTTTTTAGAATGGTGGAGGGAATGGAATTGATGCATGAAGGGAGGTGATGGTAGGATAAAGCAAGTGGTGACCTTAACAAAACATCAACCATGCTTAAAGCACAACAAAACCATACCCTCTCTTTAATGCAAAAGCATGGTGGAAAAGAAAAGAATGGTATCATAATTAATCCATATGCAAGAAAACCCCTCCACAAATGTTATTTGCAAACTTGCAAATAACCCCCTCCATCGGAAAAGTCCGGCCGGGAAAGAACAAAGGAAAACCGGCCGGAACGGAATGCAAACTGGCAACTCCAGAAAACTGGTCCCGTAATAAATTACAGGAAAACCCGGATACTGTGCATACACACCCGCATCTGTATTCCGACCGGATACAAATGCAAAGAGACAAAATCTACACTGTACTAAACTAGTATCCGGCTTAAACCAAAGCCGGCTAGTAATGTTCGTCCGATCCTGATCCGTGCAATACCGCACGTATCTGATCGAACCCTGCCATATATCTATACGGCCTCTAGTACTAACCGTCCGATCCTGATCCGTGCAATACCGCACGTATCTGATCGGACCCTGCCATATCTCCATACGGCCTCTAGTACTAACCGTCCGATCCTGATCCGTGCAATACCGCACGTATCTGATCGGACCCTGCCATATCTCCATACGGCCTCTAGTACTAACCGTCCGATCCTGATCCGTGCAATACTGCACGTATCTGATCGGACCCTGCCATATCTCCATACGGCCTCTACAGCGTTTCGCCCGAAAGCTGAGTAACTGAAAGTGTGGTGGACTCTAAAGACTCGTCAATACTATGGCTGTGGATTTAACCACTAGCACGTCAGAGGTATAAGCCAATACGTAACGGGCCACCAGCTATTGACCAAAAGGGACGTCGATGAGCGAACTCATCCTGACACCCTACTGAGCCTGTCAGTGACAATATCCGTACAGTCCGGTCCGTTCGTCTATGAGCATCGCATGTCGGGCCTAGGGGGTTGGTAAAAGTCAGACCCCCAAAAGCGGTACAAGTCGTGTCGGAGTGTAGCCCAGAACACCCTGAGATACTACTGGAATACCTACCAGTAAATCTCCTGCCTTGGCCAAGGACTTCGTGTAATGGCTCTCCTAGACACAGCGCGACCTCACCCCCAATACCGGGAGAGACGAACCCCCGAAGATCCGCTCACTGCCTCCATGTGGCTCGGGACTGTACCCAATTAAAACCTGTTTGCACGACTCCTTTGAGCCGTGGTAGGGTAGTAATCAAAGCACAGTGGGAACTCACACGAGACAAATGACGATCCCCAGGTCGATGAACTAACCTGTACTCATGTCACCTGGGAACTGCTATCTGACGTCAGGTATAAGACCAACTAGCATGTTCCCGGCGAGTCCTATCCGGTGTACTCATAACCCAATGAGCACCTGTATACATCTTAGGTGAACCAACTGACACCAGTGGCTTGTGAGACCGGCCACCGCCCCTCGTCGGGGTCTCGACTGTATACACTAGTCTACTCTGGAGAATCGATGCCCTGTCTCGAAACTCCCACGACTAGGGACCTTTTAAGGATGTGCTTGTAGACTCCAGCTCTCACTTATATGATCGCCCTCATACTGCTGGCAGTCAAGCAAGAATCCTAGGGGCTCTATCAACGTGCAATAGCGACCTGTCAGGTCACCTAAAGCAGTACACGATGATAAAGGTAAACCAGATAGCAAACTATCATCTCGAGTAAGACTGTCGTACCGGGATAGGTCCTCCCTCAATCATTGCAATCACGTGCCTGTGATCCAATAATTGACTCTGAGGGCACTATCTCCAACAATCTCCCACTTGCACTCAAGGCTAATTATTGCGATGTCGCATACTCACAGCCCGTGTGGTACCGAACACCCAACTCCTCTACTAGTCAGTCTCATAAAGCCTATTTGCGAAACTCTTGCGTTCGAGGAATAGCCTCAGTGAGTGGATCTGCCTAGATGTTTCTTTCTATGTCTCTCTATATCTCAAGTTCGCGGAGAAAGCCATCTCCCGAAATGAGCAATACCTGTCTTAGAATGTCTGGATGTCTGATGGGACCGAGCTCATAAATGAACTCCAAATCCAAACTTCTTAGACTGTATCGTCAACTGAACTTAATCAGTATCCTGCGCCATGCGACCCTCAGTATTGCCTTGGATTACCTGTCCAAAACACTGCCCCTCGTCAGAAGGAAAAACTATAACTCTGACAACCTCCTTGTCGTCCATGTCACCTTGGAAGCCTGGAATGATAACTGTCTCCCAAATGAGGCTGTCGTTATCATATCCCTAGAACATTTACTTATGTTCTAAAACTGCTTCCGACTGTTTCTTCAGGATTGGATCAATATCAACTTATTGCATCTTGTGCAAGAACAACATCTGGTGTGGCACTTGACATCTCATGATTGACTCAATTGCCTAAGCAAGTGATCTGCCAATCATGCACATCCCTCTCTACTTTAGTCTATAAGACACCTTTAGAGAGGGTGACTCCATTACCTGCAGGTACACTACCATGCCAGGAGTCGTCCATTCTAAATACTCTTAGAATGCTGTCAAAGTACCCTGATTGGGAAACCACCCAAATCTAGATCTAAAACCATAGATCTAGTAACCAGTATGTCTGATACAAAATCCATTTCCTTTGTGAAGAAACCACTGTGTGACGACCAAAGTATAACCGATCGTAGTATAGGAATTTCCTTTCCTACTCTGTGTATGTCATCCAAAAACAGGACATCACACCCTACTACCTTCTTAACAGATCCATCCCCTATTCTGATGACGTCAAACCTATGACTGTCACATCAGAAATAGATGATCTATCTCCGCTATATCTGCTTTAGTCTATAAATAGACATAAGCCTGATGTCCACCAATGCTTCCGCTGCTCCCACTGACTACGACAACCCTCTGGCAGAGTCATATAGACGCGCACTTCTAACGCTAGTTTAGAACGACGCTATACTCATCCTCCTGCCGGGTCTCGCAGTCTGGAACAACAACAATGGCAAGTGTGGGTAAACAAGAACTTCCCTGTCACCGTCCTTGAGGCTACCGGAGTACCTCTCGGGTGCCTGAAGTTACCCACCTTATCTGCGGAGTGGCCAATGGAATGTCAAATCAGATTGAATCTTTAGGTTCCTTATCAAATCTTCAGTAATCGTTTGCGGTTCTGGAATCACTTCCAGTTCTACCATACTCCCACTACTGTTTTTGAAAAAATCCATTTTTATTAAAACTGTGGCGAGTCAAGAACAATATCACTATTGATCTCTCTTATGGTAGAAAGTCAACCCTCGTCATAGCCTGGGTCAACCCACAAACAGCCATTACAGAAACGTGCCTTGAGTTATCCAGAGTCTGGTTTTAATCATAAGCCGGACAACTCCCCGTACCTTAACAATGTTAAGATATGAACTGTACTATATCCAATATAGAACCAGAGGCACTGATTTAATTGAACCAGATTCAAATCATGCAGCTGTCTCCAGTGCATGTCAACTAAATGGAGAGAGGCCGATCAGCGTTACTCAACTTAGGAATGCTTCCAATTATGAGTAACCTGAAAGAGAAGCAATTTCTCTTTATCATTACTATCAACTGAATACCATACACAAGTATCTACATCTTCGATCACTTTGAAAAATCCCGATACTTGCTACACCTGGTTCTCTACTCTATTCAAATACCTATAACTCCTCAAAACCTAGACCCTGTGTTTCTAAGAAACACATGTCTAAGAACTAGAGAAGTTAAAAGTAAACAGAATATAGTATGAGGACCAACCCCTTTGTCCTAATGGATACTGGATAACATACAATACTCTGTATAAGTCCGCTGAGTCTAACAACTCTTTCACTGTGTGTCGTAGGTTGAAAACTGTACTTATGGTTAAGAAGAATTACACCGCTGTTTAATGCTCCTTACCTAACCATCCACTGATATAGGTAAATGTCATCGACATAATATCAAAAGGTATATCTCACTCTATGAAAATAGACGTACAGATATATCAATTTGAAATTGGTGCACAACAGCGGATATTCAAAACCAAATATTTGCCGACCGGCAAACAGCCCAGGTGATCTCCTCAAATATCACCGATTACAACGAATCTCGATATAATGAGGATGATCACCCAATTCCCAATAACTTACTCCCACTCATCATCTGTAAAGCCATACAGATGTGAGAATCAAACCTGGTAAATACATACCCTGGAGCAAGTGTCTAATCAGGAAATCAGTTTTCTTTTAACATTACACAGTTGAACTGAAACATTGAAATGTTTCGATGGGGTATCCTGGTATTCCTAGTAATGCCTCTACCATTATCCAGATTCACAACTATAACCGTTTAATTCTTTGCCACCTCTCAAAATCCCTTTATATGTCTTTAGTCATTACCTTCTGCACACCCCTTTAGGCCAATTGGTTTTCTTCCTTCCCTACCGTTCGGCACCAGCCTATGGTTAGGAAGAAGACTATCCAATAAGCATAATGGGTGTACTGTCCTAACCCTAGGAGCACTCGCAATGCGAGAGAAGGTGAAGATAAAAGACAACCGAATAAACCTTATTCCTATTTCTCCTGGACCAGAATCCATCCCCGAACTGGAACAAGTTCCTTTCGAGTTCGTATATAACCATACGATGGAGTATCCAATAAACTGTGGATCTTCGTAGTGATACGGAGTGTCCTGGAGAAATACAAAGGTGATTTAGGATTGGCGAAGAAATACTTGGTTTGGTCGTGAATATCAGTCGCAATTTACTTTGCCCTCTTACTAATCCCTTGCTTTGTCTTAATCTTAATACCTTCTGCACACCATCGTTATGCTAATTGGTTTTCTTCATTCCCTACCGGTCGGCTCCAGCCTAAGGTTTGGAAGAAGACTATCCAATTTGCGTAATAGGTGTACTATCTCCTAAACTAAGGAGTACTCGTAACTTGAGAGAAGGTAAAAGGGAAAAGACAACTGAATAATCCTATCTGTTTTCTCCAGAACCGGAAACCATCCTCGAATCCCTTCGAGTTCGTATCTAACCATACGATGGTTTTGTCCAATGGAAGTGGACGTTCGTAGTAATACGGGGTGTCCTGGAGAAAAGGGTAAAAGTAGGAGTGGCAATGAGGTCTGCAACTCTGACAATCCAAAATCCAGTGTAAAGAAGGTTCGGTCAACTTGGTCACTGAGTCATAGTCTTAGGGTCGGGTCAATGGTCGCTACCAGAGAGAGAGAGAAAAGAAACACTCAGCGTGCACTCTAACCTAGATCAGAATGGTTACCAATTTATCTAATCAGGAAACCTTCCACTGTACCTCAAATTCTCCTCCAAACCTGAAAGAAGAATTAGTCGGGGTCACCCGAGGAGTAAACCAACTCATCAGTGGGAATCGGGATCCAACTATCATCGCATGATAACGTGACGGAATCCGCTCACGGTATAACACTCCAGAAGGTATGCGCATATCTGGCAAGTTTCAGTTCTTTTGAAACTCCCGATGTTATTTCTGCCCCATGCTCTTATGACCTTGACTTTGGCCAACAAATCATAAGTCACATGTCAAGTTCTGCCCGTCATTCTTCAGGTTAATTTGAGCCCATCCGTACAAGCCCTTGACTTTGGCCAACAAGGCTATACGACTGCCCCAAACCAACGCATCTATCTATGCTGCATATGAATAACCAACAGCTACCAAACACTGTGCCTTGACTTTGGCCAACAAACACAGCTTGAATACTATTGACTACCCATATGAAACGACGGAGGGCTACGAATGGTTTCTGGCGAAAACCTTTAACGTAATGAACTTGATATCGTTGAAGGAACGGATAGCTTTTTAGAAAATATAGTGACGAAAACCTTTACTAAAGAGGTCACTCCCGGTGAAGGGATCTCGGCTCTTTCCCCGTAGAATGGGGTGCTGGATATTCATAACCGAATATCACTGTGCAAAGTAAAAGTAATCGGCTATAGTGAAGTTAATGCTCTGACGCAAACTTCTGTCCAAGGGGTCACTCCCGGTGAAGGGATCTCGGCCCTTGCCTCGTCGACTGAGGAGCAGGATATTCCAAATGAATACCACGATGCAAAACAAAAGTGAACGTCCTTGCAATAACAGATTTTTGAAAAGTGTTCCAACAACATCAGATTAGGTTTGTTTAACTTGCATTGATCCGAATCAACGCAGTCCCATCAATTGATCACACCACAAAGAACGAAAATATACTGACGTACGTATATGCCATCCGCATTCGCCACTGGGTCCCGTCATCACCCGTTAGGTTAGCTAACTAACGGCAGAGCGGGGACTGGACTAGCGCGGATGAAAAACATATACAACATCTACTAATATATATACCAATATATAGTATTTCGCTCAAGGCGTGAATAAAAGGCAACATCACAGAAATGTACAGCATCACAGAACAATACAGATATCTGGGATCCCCGGGTTTCACAGAGCCAATACTAAAACCCGACGTTCCCCTGGTCGTGTGGATAGCCTGTGCAATGAAATCCTAGACCCCTACGGGCGCGGCAAGTCACCCGCCAAAACCTGAAGCGAGGCAGCCCCCTTCAGCACCGTGAATGGACCACCCAGCACTTCACGGAATTCGGTAACTTGGGCACCCTTCCTGGGTCAACCTGTACCCCCTACGAGTGCGGCGAATAGCCCGCCAATTCCAGACTGAAGCCCTCTCCGTCTCAATGCCCTGAGATGCGGGCCCGTTGCCTTCTAGAACCCGGCTATCCGTGCACCCCTCCGCAGGGTAACCCTAGTACAGAAAGTAAAATATACATACAACGGGTACATCGACCGCAACCAGGTCGTGCCCCAAAAGAATAATACAAACAGGCAGTGACGGCAGTCCACATGTCGGACGCTCGCCCCGCAATATCAAATGTACATAATACAACAAAACTGTACTAGCATTGCATCCAGGCTATCCCCCACGACCGATCCGCAACATCACAGCAAAACACAGAACATCAACGTGAAAGTCACGTTCGCAAATCCGTCTAACCGGGCTATAGCAGTTAGACCGGATTTACCGATCGAGTGACATTCACGGTCGCAGATATAATGTAAATACTGTGAAAAATGTGTTTAAAATATCCGATCGATCAAAAATTAACAAGTGGGCCCCCAAGCAATACTGTAGCACTCACAGAAAATCTGGGCCCAATATTAATATTCCAAAACCCCAATTTTAACCTCAGAAAGATACTGTAGAAATTTGGTGCAGGAATCCGAACAGTGTGCGGCGGAACCGCGGCCCATAAGGAAGGTTAGGCCGCGGATCCGCGCTTTAACAGTGGAGTCATGCTGTCGAATTTCTACAGTAGCCTTATAATCTCTAGTACATAAATTTTATACAACCTGAAAAATTTTTGGAGACCAAAAAAATTTCAACAGAAAACTGTCGTGAAGGAAATAAGAGTTTTGGAACATTTGATCGATCGGAACTGAAAAACACATCAAACGAAGCTAGACGAAGTTAATGGCGAGGCTCTGATACCACTGTAAGTGCACGGCGGCGCCCCGGTCGTCAATCCGACGGCCAAATGCGGAAATGGTGATAAACTTTAATTTTGCGAACTTTGTAAACCGGCACCACCGCGCACTAAACCCCGGATCGGGCCATTAAACTAGATCTAGCAAAGTAACAAGATAGGGAAGAGATATACCGACTGATCCGAGTCCTCCGGTCTTCATCTCCACTCCGATCTCCTCGCGGAAACTTCGGTCGTCGCCTCCTCGCCGGAAGGGCACCACATCGCCTGCATCTTTTACGGGCTCCCGCCTCTATACCGAGGCAACTCGGGCATGAAGCCGGCAAGTCGACATGCCCAAGATGTGCTGTAGAATATGGTGTAGAGTGCATGTCTCACTTTGGGGTATTGGTTGCCATGGAAAGATGATGGAGGAATCAAGAAGAAAAATGGTGCTTGCATTTTTCTAGCATCAAATGAGATCAAGAATGCCATAAGCTCAAAATGAAATTCTCTCATTCTCCCCCAAATTGTGTGGCCGGCCAATCTCTTTTTAGAATGGTGGAGGGAATGGAATTGATGCATGAAGGGAGGTGATGGTAGGATAAAGCAAGTGGTGACCTTAACAAAACATCAACCATGCTTAAAGCACAACAAAACCATACCCTCTCTTTAATGCAAAAGCATGGTGGAAAAGAAAAGAATGGTATCATAATTAATCCATATGCAAGAAAACCCCTCCACAAATGTTATTTGCAAACTTGCAAATAACCCCCTCCATCGGAAAAGTCCGGCCGGGAAAGAACAAAGGAAAACCGGCCGGAACGGAATGCAAACTGGCAACTCCAGAAAACTGGTCCCGTAATAAATTACAGGAAAACCCGGATACTGTGCATACACACCCGCATCTGTATTCCGACCGGATACAAATGCAAAGAGACAAAATCTACACTGTACTAAACTAGTATCCGGCTTAAACCAAAGCCGGCTAGTAATGTTCGTCCGATCCTGATCCGTGCAATACCGCACGTATCTGATCGAACCCTGCCATATATCTATACGGCCTCTAGTACTAACCGTCCGATCCTGATCCGTGCAATACCGCACGTATCTGATCGGACCCTGCCATATCTCCATACGGCCTCTAGTACTAACCGTCCGATCCTGATCCGTGCAATACCGCACGTATCTGATCGGACCCTGCCATATCTCCATACGGCCTCTAGTACTAACCATCCGATCCTGATCCGTGCAATACCGCACGTATCTGATCGGACCCTGCCATATCTCCATACGGCCTCTACAGCGTTTCGCCCGAAAGCTGAGTAACTGAAAGTGTGGTGGACTCTAAAGACTCGTCAATACTATGGCTGAGGATTTAACCACTAGCACGTCAGAGGTATAAGCCAATACGTAACGGGCCACCAGCTATTGACCAAAAGGGACGTCGATGAGCGAACTCATCCTGACACCCTACTGAGCCTGTCAGTGACAATATCCGTACAGTCCGGTCCGATCGTCTATGAGCATCGCATGTCGGGCCTAGGGGGTTGGTAAAAGTCAGACCCCCAAAAGCGGTACAAGTCGTGTCGGAGTGTAGCCCAGAACACCCTGAGATACTACTGGAATACCTACCAGTAAATCTCCTGCCTTGGCCAAGGACTTCGTGTAATGGCTCTCCGAGACACAGCGCGACCTCACCCCCAATACCGGGAGAGACGAACCCCCGAAGATCCGCTCACTGCCTCCATGTGGCTCGGGACTGTACCCAACTAAAACCTGTTTGCACGACTCCTTTGAGCCGTGGTAGGGTAGTAATCAAAGCACGGTGGGAACTCACACGAGACAAATGACGATCCCCAGGTCGATGAACTAACCTGTACTCATGTCACCTGGGAACTGCTATCTGACGTCAGGTATAAGACCAACTAGCATGTTCCCGGCGAGTCCTGTCCGGTGTACTCATAACCCAATGAGCACCTGTATACATCTTAGGTGAACCAACTGACACCAGTGGCTTGTGAGACCGGCCACCGCCCCTCGTCAGGGTCTCGACTGTATACACTAGTCTACTCTGGAGAATCGATGCCCTGTCTCGAAACTCCCATGACTAGGGACCTTTTAAGGATGTGCTTGTAGACTCCAGCTCTCACTTATATGATCGCCCTCATACTGCTGGCAGTCAAGCAAGAATCCTAGGGGCTCTATCAACGTGCAATAGCGACCTGTCAGGTCACCTAAAGCAGTACACGATGATAAAGGTAAACCAGATAGCAAACTATCATCTCGAGTAAGACTGTCGTACCGGAATAGGTCCTCCCTCAATCATTGCAATCACGTGCCTGTGATCCAATAATTGACTCTGAGGGCACTATCTCCAACACCTAGTTCATAAATGAACTCCAAATCCAAACTTCTCAGACTGTATCGTCAACTGAACTTAATCAGTTTGCCTCCCTCAGTATCTGCCTGGACCACCTGTCCAAAATACTGCCCCTCGTCAGAGGAAAAACTATAACTCTGACAGTCACTCTGTTATCCAGGGTACCTTGGAAGCCTGGAATGATATCTGTCTCCCAAATAGAGGCTGTCGTTATCATATTCCTAGAATATCCATTTATGTTCTAAAACTGCTTCCGAACGTTTCTCGAGGATTGGATCAATATCCTATCTGGAGAAACCATTGTGCGACAACCAAAGTATAACCGATCGTAGTATAGGAATTTCACTTCCTACTCTGTGTATGTCATCCTAATACCAGGACATCACACCCTACTACCTTCTTAACAGATCCATCCCCTATTCTGATGAAGTCAAACCTATGATTGTCATATCAGAAATAGATGATCTATCTCCGCTATATCTGCTTTCAGTTTATAAATAGACATAAGCCACTTGTCTACTATGCTTCCGCTGCTCCCACTGACTACGACAACCCTCTGGCAGAGTCATATAGACGTGCACTTCTAAAGCCAGTTCAGAACGACGCTATACTCATCCTCCTGCCGGGTCTCACAGTCTGGAACAACTGCAATGGCAAGTCTGGGTAAACAAGAACCTCCCTGTCACCGTTCTTAAGGCTACCGGAGTACCTCTCGGGTGCCTGAGGTTACCCGCCATATCTGCGGAGTGGCTAATGGAATGTCAAACCAGATTGAATCTTTAGGTTCTTATCAAATCTTCAGTAATCGTTTGCGGTTCTGGAATCACTTCCAGTTCTACCATACTCCCACTACTGTTTTATGAAAAAATCCATTTTGTTAAAACTGTGGCGAGTCAAGAACAATATCACTATTGATCTTCCAGATGGTAGAAAGTCAACCCTCGTCATAGCCCGGGTCAACCCACAAACAGCCATTACAGAAACGTGCCTTGAGTTATCCAGAATCTGGTTTTAAGCATAAGCCGGACAACTCCCCGTATCTTAACATCGTTAAGATATGAACTGTTTTATATCCAATATAGAAACAGAGGCACTGATTTAATTAGAACCAGATTCAAATCATGCAGCTGTCTCCAGTGCATGTCAACTAAATGGAAGGAAGCTGATCAGCGTTACTCAACTTAGGAACACTTCCAATTATGAGCAACCTGAAAGAGAAGCAAGTTCTCTTAATCATTACTATCAACTGAATACCATGCACAAATATCTACATCTTCGATCACCTTAAAGAATCCCGATACTTGCAACATCTGGTTCTCTACTTTACTCTTATACCTATAACTTCTCAAAACTTAGACCTTGTATTTCTATTAAACACATGTCTAAGAACTAGAGAAGTCACAAGTAAACAGAATATAGTACGAGGACCAACCCCTCTGTCCTAATGGACACAGGACAACATACAATACTCTGCATAAGTCCTCTGAGTTGAATAACTCAAACCATGTGCGTCGTAGGTTGAAAACTGTACTTATGGTCAAGAAGAATTACACTGCTGTTTAATGCTCCTTACCTAACCATCCACTGATATAGGTAAATATCATGGACATAATTTCAAAAAGGTATATCTCACTCTATAAAAATAGACGTACAGATATATCAATTTGAAATTGGTGCATAACAACGGATATTCAAAACCAAATATCTGTCGTCCGGCAAACAACCCAAGTGATTTCCTCAAATATCACCAATTACAACGAATTACGATATAATGAGGATGATCACCCAATTCCCAATAACTTACTCCCACTCATCATCTGTAGAACCATACAGATGTGAGAATCATACCTGGTAAATACATACCCTGGAGCAAGTGTCTAATTGGGAAATCAGTTTTCTATTAACAGTACACGGTGAAACTGAAACATTGAAATGTTTCGATGGGTATCCGGGTATTCCTAGTAATGCCTCTTCCATTATCAGATTCACTACTGAAACCGTATATTTTTTTGCCATCTCTCTAAATCCCTTCAATTGTTTTTAGTCATTACCTTCTGTACACCCTCTTAGGCTAAATGGTTTTCTTCCTTCCCTACCGTTCGGCACCAGCCTATGGTTTGGAAGAAGACTATCCAATAAGTATAATGGGTGTACTGTCCTAGTCCTAGGAGCACTCGCAATGCGAGAGAAGGTGAAGACAAGAGACAACCGAATAAATCTTATTCCTATTTCTCCTGAACCAGAATCCATCCCCGAACTAGAACGAGTTCCTTTCGAGTTCGTATATAACCATACGATGGAGTATCCAATAAACTGTGGATCTTCGTAGTGATACGGAGTGTCCTGGAGAAATACAAAGGTGAAGTGGGAGTGGTAATGAAATACTTGGTTTGGTCGCGAATAGCAGTCGCAATTTACTTTGCCCTCTTTCTAATCCCTTTATTTATCTTAACTTAATACCTTCTGTATGCCATCGTTAGGCTAATTGGTTTTCTTCATTCCCTACCGTTCAGCACCTGCCTATGGTTTGGAAGAAGACTATCCAATAAGCGTAATAGGTGTACTGTCCTAATCCAAAAAGCACTCGCAACCTGAGAGAAGGTAAAAGGAAAAGACAACTGAATAATCATATTCGTTTTCTCCAGAACCAGAAACCATCCTCGAATAAATTCCTTCGAGTTCGTATATAACCATACGATGGTTTTATCCAATGGAATTAGACGTTCGTAGTAATACGGGGTGTCCTGGAGAAAAAGGGTAAAAGTAGGAGTAGCAATGAGGTATGCAACTCTGACAATCCAAAGTCAGTGTTTTAAGAAGGTTCGGTTATCTTGGTCATTGAGTCATAGTCAAGGGTCGGGTCATGGTCGCTGCCAAAATGGCAGTACGACTGTCTCAAACCAACGCATTCTATCTATGCAACAGATAAATATCCGGCAGCTACCAATCACTATGCCTTGGCGTGAGGTCAGAATACATAGCTTGAATACTACCGAATATTTAACTGAAATGATGGAGGGCTACGAATGGTTTCTGGCGAAAACCTTTAACGTAATGAACTTGATATCGTTGAAGGAACTAGATAGCTTTATAAAAATATAGTGGCGAAGACCTTTGCTAAAGAGGTCACTCCTGGTGAAGGGATCTCGGCTCTTTCCCCGTAGAATGAGGTGCAGGATATCCTAACTGAATACCACGATGCAAAGCAAAAGTAATCGACTATAGTGAAGTTATTGCCCTGACGCAAACTCCTGTCCAAGGGGTCACTCCCGGTGAAGGGATCTCGGCCTTTGCCTCGTCGACTGAGGTGCTGGATATTCATAACCGAATACCACTGTGCAAAACAAAAGAGAACGCCCTTGCAATAACAGCTTTTTGAAAATTGTTCCAATAACATCAGAATAGGTTTGTTTAGCTTGCATTGATCCGAATCAATGCAGTCCCATCAATTGATCACACCACAAAAGAACGAAAATAATGATGTACGTATATGCCATCCGCATTCGCCACTGGGTCCCGTCATCACCCGTTAGGTTACTTAACTAACGACAGAGCGGGGACTGGACTAGCGCGGATGCAAAATATATACAACATCTACTAGTATATATATCAATATATAATATTCGCTCAACGCGTGATAAAATGCAACATCACAGCAATGTAATAAGCATCACAGAATAATACAGATATCTGGGATCCCCGGGTTTCATAGAGCCGCTACTGAAACCTGACGTCCCCCTGGTCGTGTGGATAGCCTGTGCAATGAAATCCTAGACCCCTACGGGCGCGGCAAGTTACCTGCCAAAACCTGAAGCGAAGCAGCCCCCTTCAACAACATGAATGGACCACCTAGCACTTCACGGAATTCGGTAACTTGGGCACCCCTCCTGGGTCAACCTATACCCCCTACGAGTGCGGCGAATAGCCTGCCAATTCTAGAGTAAAGCCCCCTCTGTCTCAAAGCCATGAGATGCGGGCCCGTTGCCCTCTAGAACCCAGCTATCCGTGCACCCCTTCGTAGGGTAATCCTAGTACATAAAGTAAAAATATACATATAACGGGTACATCGACCTCAGCCCGGTTGTGCCCCAAAAGAATAATATACAAATAGGCAGTGACGGCAGTCCACATGTCGGACGCTCGCCCCGCAATATCAAATGTACATAAAAAAACCAAACTGTACTAACATTGCATCCAGGCTATCCCCACGACAATCCGCAATATCACAGCACAACACAGAACATCAACGCGAATGTCACTTTCGCAAATCCGTCTAAAAGGGTTATAGCAGTTAGACAGGATTTACCGATCAAATGACATTCACGATCGCAGATATAATGTAAATACTGTGAACTAACATGTTTAAAATTTTCGACCGACTAAATTTTCCGAAGTGGGCCCCAAGCAAAACTGTAGCACTCAAAATAAATCTGGGCCAAATCAGAATATTCCATAAACCCTATTTCCATGTCTAAGACACACTGCAGAAATTTGGTGCAGTGCGGCTACTGTTCGGCGGCTGAATCGCGGCCAAAAGGGGGTTGTGGCCGCGGTTCCGCGGCGCTACAGTGCCTTCAAGCCACCAATTTTCTGCAGTATTCTTTAAAAACCCTGCTCGTATTTTTACTATGTACCAAATAATTTTTTAAGCACTACAAAAATTCGACAGAAACTGTTAAAAGGAAACGCGGTTTTTGGAATTTTCGTTCGATCGATGTTCTAAACACGTTAGAGCAAGCTAGACTAGGTTAATGGCGTGGCTCTGATACCAGTGTAAGTGCACGGCAGCGCCCCGGCCGTCAATCCGACGCCGGAATGCGGAAACGAAAATTTTACGAAGCTTGTAAACCGGCACTACCATGCACTTTAAACCCGGATCGGGCCATTAACCTAAACCTAGCAAACTAGAGAAAGGGTAGAATGCTATACCGAGCGATCCGTGTCCTTCGGTCTTCGGCCTCCACTCTGATCTCCTCACGGAATCTCCGGTCTTCAGCTCCTCGTCGGAACGGGCACCACATCGCCAGGTTCTTTTACGGGATCCCACCTCTGGACCGAGGCAACTCGGGCACGAAGTTGGCGAGTCGACGTGTCCAAGAAATGCTGTAGATGAAGTGTAGAATGATTTGCCTCAAGCGGGTTATGTGAAGTTGCCATTGATGAAGGAGGAGAGGAATGAACTTTGGAGAGAGGTGAGGGATTTTTGAAGCAGGCCCAATGAGATGAATGAATTTCCCTCACAAAATGAAACCTCATCTCCTCACCCTCTCTAAGTGGCCGGCCATTCTCATGAATGGATGATGGAAAATACAAGGGAGGTGAGTGTAGGAAAAGGAGATGGTGACCATAACCCAAAAGCAAGCCTCACATCATAATCTTAATCAATCTAATCTCCATCACCATTAATGCAAACCATCATGAAGCAAAAGGAATCTAATGATGCTAGAAATATCATAATGCCACCATTTCACAAATAACCACTCCACAATTGCTAATTTGCAAATATGCAAATTAGCCCCTCCATCAGAAAAATCTGGCCGTGAAGGAACAAAGGAAAACTGGCCGGAACGGAATGCAAACTGGCAACTTCAAAAAACTGTTCCCGTAATAAATTACACGAAAACCCCGCGACTGTATATACATACCCGCATTTGTATTCCTACTGAATACAAATACAAAGAGACAAAATCTACACTGTACAATACTAGGATCCGGCTTAAACCAAAGCCCGCTAGTATTATCCGTCCGATCATGATCCGTGCAATACCGCACGTACATGATCGAACCCTGCCATATCTCCATACGGCCTCTACAGAGTTTCGCCCGAAACTTGAGAAAACGGTCTGTAGGGGACTCTAAAGACTTGTCAATACTTTGGCTGTGGATTTAACCACTAGCACGTCAGAGATATTAGCCATACGTGACGGGCTACCAGGTATTGACCAAAATGGACGTCTGTGAGCGAACTCATGCTGACACCCTACTGAGCCTGTCAGTGACAATATCCGTACAGTCCGGTCCGTTCGTCTATGAGCATCGCATGGCGGGCCTAGGGGGTTGGTAAAAGTGAGACCCCCAAAAGCGGTACAAGTCGTGTCGGAGTGTAGCCCAGAAAACCCTGAGATACTACTGGAATACCTACCAGTAAATCTCCTGCCTTGGCCAAGAACTTCGTGTAATGGCTCTCCTAGACACAGCGCGACCTCACCCCCAATACCGGGAGAGACGAACCACTGAAGATCCGCTCACTGCCTCCTTGTGGCTCGGGATTGTACCCAACTAAAACTTATTTGCACGTCTCCTTTGAGCGTGGTAGGGTAGTAATCAAAGTACAGTGGGAACTCACACAAGACAAATGACGATCTCAGGTCGATGAACTAACCTGTACACATGTCACCAGGGAACTGCTATCTGACGTCTGGTATAAGACCAATTACCAGGTTCCCGGCGAGTCCTGTCCGGTGTACTCATAACACAATGAGCACCAGTATACATCTTAGGTGAACCAACTGACACTAGTGGCTTGTAAGACCGGCCACCGCCCCTCGTCGGGGTCTCGACTGTATACACTAGTCTACTCTGGAGTATCGATGCCCTGTCTCGAAACTCCCACGACTAGGGACCTTTTAAGGATGTGCTTATAGACCCCAGCTCCCACGTATATGATCGCCCTCATACTGCTGGCAGTCAAGCAAGAATCTTAAGGGCTTTATCAACGTGTAATAGCGACCTGTCAGGTCACCTAAAGCAGTACACGATAATAAAGATAAACCAGATAGCATACTATCCTCTTGAGCAAGACTGTTCTAACGGTATAGGCCCTCTCTCAATCATTGCAATCACGTGCCTGTGATCCAATAATTGACTCTGAGGGCACTATCTCCAACATAGACAACAGGAAATGCCCGTAGAGACAACAGGTTAAGTTTGTTGGCATTAGTAACAAGATTAGGTAACAGGTAAAGCCATGGTATAACAGGTCAAGTCAGGTAGTATATAGGTATCATGTCATGTTAAGAAGTGCACGGTACCATGTCGTGTCAAGTAATAGTATATCAAGTCATGTCGGGGGTGCACAAAAGTCACATGGATGCTTATAATCAAACCCTAATAAGTATGGGTATACAAAACAAGTATGGGGTACTAATGGAACAATAAAAAATGGAACATTATGATGTGATATGCAAAAGGTACAGATTAAAGTATATGGATGCACAGTTATCGATTTGGGTTACACTTAATAGTTCTAAAACTAATTAGATTACACTTTATTAAACATGGGTTATTAAGACAACAATATTGGGTTATTAATGAGATCTGTGAGTGCAGCTATATGTATTCTATTCGATATGGATGCGGATAGATATCATATCACCTTTAAATGATAAACTAGTTAATGCACGATGTTCAATTTAACAATGTGAATGGTTATATTCAATTTGATGCGGTATACTATAGTATGATATGTGACAAGATAGGTTTGCATATGTTAGATATAAAATGATTAGAATGGATGCACACAGTCATTGTAACACTGTGAAACAAGTACTTTAGATGCACGGTTTGAAATTCAAATATCATATTCATTAAAATCGATGCATAAAATATAATGTAGCATGTAGCAAGATAAACTTGCCTCGACAGATCAAGAAACGGGTGTACGGAACGTCTCATGTCGGTGAAAAGTCGCGACGCACGCACGGTACACAGAACGGTTCCAAACAACGCACAAGGGTGATCACGCAAGCAAGGTACGTCCACTGGGTCGTCTGGATTGTCGACGTCAAGCACAGATCTGGCGATGGCTGAGCATAGAGCCTAGCATTCCAGTCTTTATCTTTGTTGACAATACATTTCATGCGATCCTGCCTAGCTTCTGCCACCCAAGGATTTCCCTACCAATAAGCATGTGGGTCCCTATCCTTCCATGGCATCCTCTTGTTTCCCTCTTTGAGCTCTTTGATCGGCCTCACCCATGGCTTTATGTTGATCACAGGCCAACCCCAGAAAGAGCAGTCTGGGAACACAATGTCAACAGTAGCACCATCCTTGCAATACCGAAACAACGGCGGTGGTACCACCGCATTTGCTCCCTTATAATCCGCCGCTCGAACAATTGTTGTAAGAGATCAAACAAAAGTGCAGATACTCTACACCGGCACCCATGATTTCACTCCAGATATGGCAATGTACAAAGCTTCTGGCTTGAAAACCAATTTCCAAATCATGAGTTGTTATATAATCAAAGGACTCAAGAGCCTCGGAAGTTGTGCAGTATATGCTTGGGGATAAAACGTGCACAAGGTGATTGTCAACCCACTTCCTCCACTTGGCCTCCTCCTCATCGACTACAGTCTCATCAGGATGAATCTTGTGGCTCAAATTATCAATAATATCAGTTGAAACAATCATCTGCTGCCCGTCGATGACCAGGATCGGGACCTTCTTGTATTCGGACCACTTGATCTCCCTCTTGCTCAAGGGATTCACCTCCACGACCTTATACGGTATGTCATGATAATCCAAGAAACCTCTCACCTTATTGCAGAACGGGCACGCCTCGTACTGGTACAGCACCACCTCCTACGGGATCAGCTCTGAAGCCGGCGGCGCCTTCGCCTCCGCATCGATCTGTAGTCTTCATTCATCAATTCCGCTAGCTTGGTCAGCCCTAGGCGATATGAGTGCTCGCCTCTATCGGCGGCGGCAACAATTGGCTATCTCGGCTCGGGTGCTTGGTCGAAGTTGGGTGCGGGTCGACGGCGGAGACGAGGGAGTCGTCCGAGACACCCTCGAAATCGAGATCGGGGATAGATCGCCAGCGGTGGTGCCACTGGCGGGAGAGGACGGAGGTGCAGACGGCATCAAGGATGAGTGGGCGGCTGAGGATGGAATCGACGATGATCATGGCGGCAAGGATCAATTCGGCGATGATGATTTTGGCGGTGGCGACATGGTGGCTGCTCGGGCGAGGTTAGGAAGGGATCGGGTAAAATAAGGCTTGGGATTTTGTTGAGGATGATGGGTAGATAATTTAGGGTTAAAGAAATGAAATATATATATATATATATAGGAGAGAGGCTGAGAGAGAGGGCTGAGAGAGAAACGGGAGAGGGAGAGAAGAGAGAGACAGAGTGAGAGATCGAGAGGAGTGAGAGAGGGGGAGGAGAGAGAAACTTGGAATTTAGTGGGTTAGGATTTAATTTTAAAATATATTTTTCGTTATAAAATTTAAACAGTTAGATTATTTTTAAATATAATATTAATAAAATTAGATATTTTGGCGAATACAAACTTACTCCAAAATGCGCCCAGGTCGGGTCTAAAAAAATTCAGATTTAAAATATGAAAAATATACGCGACTTCCAAATTTTAAAATGAGTACTTAGTTAATGAAAATGCATACCCCCAAGAACGGATGCACGTATGTACGCGTAGCCATCCAAAGACGTC
Source organism: Agapanthus africanus (assembly GCA_030015575.1). Lineage (NCBI taxonomy): Eukaryota > Viridiplantae > Streptophyta > Magnoliopsida > Asparagales > Amaryllidaceae > Agapanthus > Agapanthus africanus. The sequence continues at coordinate 475,255,744 of CM057343.1, forward strand.
CGTTTCACTGAACGGGATGAGAACAAGATGCGCGGATGCTACCACGGGGTCAGGGGTATCATGCAGGCTATGAAGTGTATTTTTAAAATATTTTACGTGATCTAAAATGTTACATGATAAAATATGCGATGCCAAATAAAAGTCAATATGCAGTATACATGAGATGCACGTGTCTATTTAATAGGCCAGGGTAGTTTATAAATATGAATCAAGCAGTCCAAGCAAGCGGGTCGGGTCGAATGCAATATAAAATGTAAAATACCATTCACACTCAAACATGATAAATCAATAAAATACCACAGATATATAAATACGGGAACTGGAATTGGTATAAATGAACTCGGTTGTTACATTATACCCAACTACAAAAAAGAATTTCGTCCTTGAAATTCCAAGAAAAAGAAAGGATAAACAATCAACACACTATAAGAATAGAAGTGGAAAGTTCTTCCGGATTTCATCTTTTCGTTTCCAAGTTGATTCTCCATGCGAGCGATTTCCTCAAGAAACAAGTACAAGAGGGATAACTTTGTTCATAAGAAGCTTTTCTTTTCGATCCACAATTGACATCGGTCGCTCCTCAAAAGTTAAATCTTCTCGTATATGTTGGATATAGTGCCCTCAAAGTTAATTATTGGATCACAGGTACGTGATTGCAATGATTGAGGAGGGCTTATACCGGTAGCACAGTCTTACTCGAGATGATAGTATGCTATCCGGTTTGCCTTTATCAGTCGTGTACAGGTTCAGGTGACTGATGACGATTACACGTTGATAGAGCTCTTAGGATCTTGCTTGACTACCAACAGTATGATGGCGATCATATACGTGAGAGTTGGGTAGTCTATAAGCTCATCCTTAAAAGTGGTCCCTAGTCGTGGGAGTTTCGAGACAGGGCATCGATACTCCGGAGTAGACTAGTGTATACAGTCGAGACCCCGACGAGGGGCGGTGGCCGGTCTCACAAGCCACTGGTGTCAGTTGGATAACCTAAGATGTATACAGGTGCTCATTGGGTTATGAGTACACCAGACAGGACTCGCCGGGAACCTGCTAGTTGGTATTATACATATCATCAGATAGCAGTTCCCTCGTGACATGTGTACAGGTTAGTTCATCGACCTGAGGTCGTCATTTGTCTCGTGTGAGTTCCCACTGTGCTTTGATTTCTACCCTACCACGGCTCAAAGGAGTCGTGCAAACAGGTAGTTTTTAGATACAGTCCCGAGCCACATGAAGGCAAGTGAGCGGATCGGCAGGGGATTCGTCTCTCCCGGTATTGGGGGTAGAGATCGCGCTGTGTCTAGGAAAGCCATTACACCAAGTCCTTGGCCAAGGCAGATGAGAATTACTGGTAGGTACTCCTGTAGTTTCTCAGGGTGTTCAGGGCTTGTCTCCGACACGACTTATACCGCTATTGGGGGTCTGACGTTACTAGCCCCCTAGGCCGGATATGCGATACTCATAGACGAACGGACCAGATTGTATATACATTATCACTGTTAGGCTCAGTAAGGTTTCCGGATGAGTTCGCTCATCGGCCTCCCTTGAGGTCAGTACATGGGCAGCCGTTATGCATAGCTAGTGCCGCTGACGGCTTGTGGTTAAATCCACTGCCAGGGTACTGACGAGTCATTAGAGTCCCTCACAGATAGTTTCCCAAGTTCAGGTGAAACGTTGTAGAGGCCGTATGGTTTTATGGCAGGGTTCGGAAAATGCACGTGCGTTTACACACGTGTCATATTTCGGGCAGATAATACTGGTGGGCTTTGGTTTAAGCCGGATCCGAGTATTATATTTAGTAGATATAATATCTTTGTCTCAGTTGCATTTGGATTCGGTCGTAATACAAATGCGGGTATATTTATACAGTTACGGGGTTGTCCTGAAATTCATTTCGGGATCGCTTTTGGAAGTTGCCAGTTTCCAGTTTTCTATCACCCGTATTAAACATTCGGTTTAATGCGGATTTATCTTTTCTTGAGGGTGAGTCATGAGGGTGAGTAATGAAAGGAAGCTTCTTGGATGATGACTAGGTTTTGTGAGTCATTCATTTGCATTAATGGTTGATGAGGTGTTATTAGTGAGTCACCTTTTCATTAATGCTTTTTGTTCATGCTTAGGATATTTGTGTGAGATCTTTTCCATTATGGTCCCCCCCTTTTGCTCCTACACTCACCTCCCCTCCTCATATATATGTGGCCGGCCACCCCCTTGAAATGACATGGTTGTTGATTAAAAAGATTAGGAATTTGATTCATGGAAATTTCATATTCTCATTTCTCATTTCATTCAATCCAAAAGGCAACTTCATTAACCGTTCGTCTATGGGTTTGGACGAAGTGAGACAAAGTGTTCTACTCATTCTCTACATCAATCTTGGTCATTTCTTTTAGCAAATTTGGTGACCGAGTTGCCTCGGGTCAGAGGCGGGAGCCCGTTTAAAGATCCGTTGACGTGGTGCCACCTGGACGAGGAGATCGGAGATCGACGAGATCGGAGCTGCCGCAACGGAGCGTGGGATGATGGTTAAAGAACGAAGGACTCGGATCGTTCGGTATAACCTTTCTACCCTCTTTGTAGTTTGTTAGTTTAGCGTTAATGGCATATCCGGGTTATAGTATGCGATAGCGCCAGTTATAAAAGTTTTTGTTCCGCATTTGGCGTCAGTTTGACGGCCGGAGCGCTACCGTAGACTTACATGGTATCAGAGCCACGCCATTAAGCTTTACTAACTTGTGCTAACGCGTTTAAAATATCGATCGAACGGAATTTCAAAAATCATAATTTTCTGTGAAAAGTTTCTGTCGAATTTTAAAACAGGTCTAAAAATCATTTTGAGTATCTCAGAAAATCGAGCAGGCTTTTCTAAGAATTCTGGTGAAATTTGGTCAACTGAAGCTTCCAAACCGCCGCGGAACCGCCGTACAAACCCTAGTTTGGCCGCTGTTCCGCCGCCGTTTTAAAGCTACAGTAAACCATTTTTCTACAGTGGGTTCTTCATGTAAAATTGTGGTTTCTGGAATATTTCTTTTGAGCCCAGATTTTGTTACTGTACAGCAGATGTATGTGGGGCCCACTTCGGAAAGTTTTGTCGATCGAAATTTAAACGTGTTAGTTTGCAGTACTTACATTATATCTCCGACCGTGAATGTCATTCGAGCGGTAAACCGCGTCTAATTGCTATAGTCATTTTAGACGGGTTTGCGAACGTGATATTCGCGTTGATGTTCTGTGTTGTGCTGTGATGTTGCGGATTTGTCGTGGTGGATAGCAATGTGCAATGGTAGTGCAGTTTGGATTTATTTGTACATTTGATATTGCGGGGCGAGCGTCCAACATGTGGACTGCCGTCACTGTCTGTTTGTATAATATTCTTTTGGGGCACGACCGGGCTGAGGTCGATATACCCGTTGTACATATTTTTCATTTCTGTACTAGGTTTTACCCCGCGACGGAGTGCACGGATAGCCATGTTCTGGAGGGCAACGGGTCCGCATCTCATGGCTTTGAGAGGCAGAGGGGCCTCACTCTAGAATTGGCAGACTATTCGCCGCACTCGTAGGGGGTACAGGTTGACCCAAGGAGGGGTGCTCAAGCTACCGGATTCCGTGAAGTGCAGGGTGGTCCATTCACTATGCTGTAGGGGGTTGCCTCGCTTCAGGTTTTGGCGGGTAACTTGCCGCACCCGTAGGGGTCTAGGTTTCATTGCACATGCTATCCATACGACCAGAGGAACATCGGGTTTCAGTAGCGGCTCTGTGAAACCCGGGGATCCCAGTTTATCTGTATTGTTCTGTGATACTTATTACTTTTCTGTAATGTTGCATATTATCATGCATGGAGCGATTATTGTATATTAGTATATATACTAGTAGATGTTGTATATGTTTTACACCCGCGCTAGTCCAGTCTCCGCTCTGTCGTTAGTTAAGTAACCTAACGGGTGATGACGGGACCCAGTGACGAATGCGGATGGCATATACGTACATTTTATTTTCGTTCTTTTCTGGTGTGATTAATTGATGGGACTGCGTTGATTCTGATCAATGCAAAGTAAAACAAACCTGTTTGGATGTTGTTGGAACAATTTTTAAAAAAAGTGTTATTACAAAGACGTTTTCTTTTGTTTTGCATAGTGGTATTCGGTTGGAATATCCTGCACCTCATTCGACGAGGCAAGGGCCGAGATCCCTTCACCGGGAGTGACCCCTTGGGCAGAAGTTTGCGTCAGGGTGATAACTTCACTATAGTCGATTACATGTTTCTTTGCATCGCGGTATTCAGTTGGAATATCCTGCACCTCATTCCACGAGGAAAGAGCCGAGATCCCTTCACCGGGAGTGACCTCTTTAGCAAAGGTTTTCGCCACTATATTTTTATAAAAAGCTATCAAGTTCCTTCAACGAGATCAAGTTCATTACGTTAAAGGTTTTTCGCCAAAAACCAGCCGTAGCCGTCCGTCATTTCTTATGGATGGTCAGTAGTATTCAAGCTATGTTTGTTGGCTTTCATCAAGGCATAGTGTTTGGTAGCTGCTGGGGTATTCATTTGTTGCCTTTAATGTATTACCTTGTTGGTTTTCATCAAGGGTATGTACGGGTGGGTTCGAATTAACAAGATAATGACGGGCAGAACTTGACATGTGACTTATGATTTGTTGGCTTTCGTCAAGGTCATAAGAACATGGGGTAAAAATCATATCGGGAGTTTCTAAAGAAACTGAAACTTGCCAGGCATGTGCATACCTTCTGGAGTGCGATAACGTGAGTGGATTCCGTCACGTTATCATGCGATGAGAGTTGGATCCCGATTCCCACTGATGAGTTGGTTTACTCTTCGGGTGATCCCGATTGATTCTTCTTTTAGGTTTGGAGGAGAATTTGACAGAACAGTGGGTGGTTTCCGGATTAGATAAAGTGATAACCATTCTGATCTAGGTTAGAGTGCACGCATAGTGTTTCTTTTCTCTCTCTCTTTGGTAGCGACCTTTGACCGACCCTAGACTATGACTCAGTGACCAAATTGACCGAACCTTCTTAAAATACTGGCTTTTGGATTGTCCGAGTTGCATAAGTTATTGCTGCTCCTTCTTTTACCCTTTGCATTTCTCAAAACACCTCGTATCACTACGAGTATCCACTTCCATTGGATAAATCCATCGTACGGTTATATACGAACTCAAAGGGACTTCTTCGAGGATGGATCAAGGTTTAGGAGAAATAGAATTGGTTTATTCAGTTGTCTTTTATTATCACATTTTCTCAGGTTGCGAGGGCTCCTTGGTTTAGGAGAGTACACCTATTACGCTTATTGGATAGTCTTCTTCCAAACCATAGGCAGGTGCTGAAAGGTAGGGAATGAAGAAAACCAATTAGCCTAAGTAGGGTGTACAGAAGGTAATATGTAAAGACAAAATAAAGGGATTAGAAAGAGGGCAAAGTAAATTGCGACTGTTATCATTCACGACCAAACCGCGTACTTCATCGCCACTACTATTTCACTTTTAATAGAATAAGGTATTATTCAGTTGTCTTTTATCATCACCTTCTCTCAGGTTACGAGTACTCCTTGGTTTAGGAGGGTACACCTATTATGCTTACTGGATAGTCTTCTTCCAAACCATAGGCTGGTGCCGAACGGTAGGGAAGGAAGAAAACCATTTAGCCTAACGATGGTGTACAGAAGGTAACGACTAAAGACAAATAAAGGGATTTGGAGAGATGGCAATGAAATATACGGTTACAGTCATGAATTGGATTATAGAAGAGGCATTACTAGGAATACCAAGATACCCCTACGAAACATTTTCATGTTTCAGTGCATTGTTAAAGGAAAACTGTTTTCCCGATTAGATACTTACTCCAGGGTATGTATTTACCAGGTATGATTCTCACATCTGTATGGTTTTACAGATGATGAGTGGGAGTGAGTTATTGGGAATTAGGTGATCATCCTCATTATATCGCAATTCGTTGTAATTGGTGATATTTGAGGAAGTCGCCTGGGTTATTGCCGGCAGGCATGTATTTGGTTTTGAGTATCCGTTGTTCTGCACCGATTTCAAAATGATATATCTGTACGTTTATTTTTATAAAGTGAGATATAACTTTTTGATATTATGTCGATGACATTTACCTATATCAGTTGGCGATTGGGTAAGGAGCATTGCACAACGGAGTAGTTCTTAACCATAAGTACAGTTTTCAACCTACAATGCACAGGTTTTGAGTTATTCGACTCAGCGGACTTATACAGAGTATTGTATGTTGTTCAGTGTCCATCAGGACAAAGGGGTTGGTCCTCGTACTATGTTCTGTTCACTTATGACTTCTCTAGTTTTTAGACAAGTGTTTCGTAGAAATACAAGGTCTAGGTTTTGAGAAGTTGTGGGTATAAGAATAAAGTAGAGAACCAGGTGTCGCAAGTATCGGGATTCTTCAAAGAGATCAAAGATGTAGATTCTTGTGATTGGTATTCAAGTAATGGTTTTGAGAAACTTGTTTCTCTTTCGGGTTACTCATAATTAGATGGATTCCTAAGTTGAGTAATGGTGATTAGCCTCTCTCCATTAAGTTGATATGCACTGGAGACAGCTGCATGATTTGGATCTGGTTCAAATTAAATAAGTGCCAAAGTTTCTATATTGGATATAGAATGGTTCATATCTTAACGTTGTTAAGGTACGGGGAGTTGTCCGGCTTATGCTTAAAACCAGACTCTGGATAACTCAGGGCACGTTTTTGTAATGGCTGTTTGTGGGTTGGCCCGGGCTACGTCGAGGGTTGACTTTCTACCATCTGGAAGATCAATAGCGATATTGCTCTTGACTCGCCACAGTTTTAGTAAAATGGATTATTTCAGAAAACAGTAGTGGGAGTATAATAAAACTGGAAGTGATTCCAGAACCGCAAACGATTACGGAAAATTTAATAGGACCTATAGATTCAATCAGGTTTGACATTCAATTAGCCACTGTTCAGACCATAATATTGCATTTATCATTCCCCTATTTCTTATCTTTTTATAAATAAACAGGTACTCTTGACGCACGTTTGTTGCATATTACAGGTTACAGGTTTCTGGAGCAAATACAGTGAGAAAGACACAAAACAACAGAAAAAGGGACTTTTGACCAACAATTAGACGGATCTCAGTCAAGCCTAGTCGAAGAACAGTGCAAGGTCCAAAAAGTCAAGTGAAACAGTTAAAAAGCCCAATACAAGTCTTCACTAAAAATCTGGAGAAGATCCAGAAGTTCAACAGAGAAAAGGACTATGGAAATAGAAAGCCCAAGAAACAAGGAATAAAGCCCAGAAGTTTCACAAAGTGGATCCACTGTTTGGCCGCGGATCCGCGGCCAAACCCATGTTGGCGCCGCGGAACCGCGGCCATTAAGAGCCCGTGTCGGCGCAGTTTTTCTGTGACGGTGCGCTGTTGTGGGTGTTGTGATTTTAAGTGGGCAAATCAGTAATTGCGCGTGCGAGAGAGTCTGTAACCCTAGGTTTCCTATTTTCCTATAAATTGTAATTTTAGATCTAAAAATTGTATGCCTCTTTTCAATAAATAAAATTCAGAAATTCTGGACGTGACATTCAGATCTGTTTTTTATCGCTTGGAGGGAGCCATCACCATTAGTAAGTATTTTATTTTAATTATAATGTCTTCTCATCCCCTAATGAGCGAGTAGTCTCCTCGCTTGTTAGGGTTAGCCTCAGGGAAAGGGTTGAGAGATGAGATCTCTCACCCCTTTCAATGCCTAACCCATTAAGAACTCCATGCATGCGCACACAACCGCTCCCTGCGGCACCCTACCCCTCGAGGTAACGGTGAACCGCAGTATAAAGGGCCGGTTGCGCGCGTTATCCATGGGGGTTAGGGTAATTAACGATAAAGGAAGGATACGAATCTAGAGGAAGAAAACATCTTCCCAAAAGAGTCGTATCCACTTTATCGATAATTACTATAACACCTAATGGATCTATAATACGGCATTGAAAGCGGTGAAGGAAACATCAATCTCCAAAACTTCCTCTAAGCCTAACCCTAGCAAGAACTTAAATTAGATTAATTAAGTTTTAGATCTAGATTTTTATAAAACCAAAACGACAAATAGAATCAACTCGTTAAGACACACTAAAGAAATTTACCCGTCTCTGTGGATCGACCCGCACTCACCGGCTAGCTGCGAAGCGACGCCGTTTCTGATTGCGGTAATTATATTTTTGATCGTAAAATCCCTACCAATCAAATGGCGCCGTTGCCGGGGACGGCGTAATTTTTCTTTTTGTGAATTTTCGGGTTGATATAAATTTTAAAAATTATAAAAATCTGAAAATATAAAAAATATAAAAAAATAATCAAATTTGATCTGTTTGAAGGGTGTATCTTTTGGATCTTGCAGGAACAGCGAAGAATTGAGGATCTGGAATTTTACAGAGGGCAAATCAAAATTTGGTACATAAGAACAGAGAGAAATTGAATGTTCAGAACCACAGAAAATTTTCCAGAGCACGAACCCACCCCTTGACCGCGCTTCCGCCGCATAAACAGGCATTCCGCCGCGGATCCGCGCTCATAGTGCCCCGTCAGCGCACCAACTTTTGTGGGTTTGTCTCTCTTTCTTCCCTCTGCAACCTAAAGTATATCTCTCTGTAAAAATTTTTCTGCAGGATTTCTTTGCGTAAAGAGTCTTTCTCCCCCTTCTAAATAACAGATTTCTGCAGGTTTCTTTGCGCCGCGCTAAAAAAATTCTGATTGCAAGTGAAATTTTATTTGTTTTGCATAATTTAACCGGATTCTAAGGGGCTATTTGACCAAATTCAGATTGGGTGGGGATTTCATCACCCTTCCCAGGACCCCAGAAAACACCTAAGCATTTTGCATCAACCACCTTTAATTAAAAAAGATTAGACTCAGACCTAAGGACAGCGAGCTCAATAGGAAAAGGACTAGGGTAGGCATCGGCCGTTTATCTTAACCGACATTGCGGTGTCTAGGCTAGTGGTTTTTAATTAGGCCCACTGTAGTGGTGGTTCCTTCCCACTTACCTGGCCGTATTTGTCCGTGAAGAGGCGGTTTGAGGTCTATTTCTAGCCCTAGTTAGGAGCTGTCTAGTAGACCTAGGCAACCCAAGATCTAGGTCTGATTGTGCATGTGTGGTTGATTCAGTTGTGTCACGAGTCCATTTTCAAAAACCTCCTTGAAAAACTCACAAATAAAAAAAAATAAAGAAAATCTTTTAAAAACTTGCAACTTGCCGCTAAAGAAAACTTGCAAACTCACTTCCACCACTTCTTCTCACTGACGTTATCTTACCCCCACATTCTGTTTTTCTCTTTTTTCTGACTGCACTACCCTTTAGTGTATGTCATTTTGGACTAGGGATACTAACGCCCGATTAGTCCGTGTTTCGTTGGTACCGACCAACGAACCCTTCGACGAACCCTTCGTCGATCTTCCTTCCACTTCCTTACCTCCACATTCAAATTCTTCTTTCGAAGGTATGTCGGGATTCAACCCCAACGATACCTTAACGACGGGAATGATTCCACCTCCGCCAGGTGCGAATAACCCGAATCTACCGCCTGTTGTAGCGCCCGCACGAGTTGCGCTCCAGGATCTCTTCTACCCCGTCCGCACTTCTTTACCCACATGTCTTTCACCCCCACCGGCAAATGGGGATAATTTTGAAATAAAACCACACTTCATCAATATGCTGCCTAAGTTTCATGGTTTGGAATCCGAAGATGCATATATTTTCATTAATAAATTCCAAAACGTTTGCGCCATGATGAAGACAACCCAATTAAGTGATGACGCAATAAGGCTAATGGTCATTCCTTTTACCTTATGTGACCTAGCCGAGAAGTGGCTATACAGCACCGCATCACACTCCATTAGAAATTGGGACGAGTTTGTGAGAGCTTTTCTGAAAAAGTTCTACCCTCATCATAAAACTGCTAGAATCCGAAACGAGATTATACAATTTTCACAGCTTCCGTCCGAACCATTCTGGAAGTGCTTCGAGAGATTTAAAGACCTACTTGTTCAACGCCCTCATCATGGGATAGAAAATTGGCAACTTTGCCAAACTTTATACGAGGGATTGAACGCAGCAACGAAGTAGTTGCTAGAAACAATATGTCAAGGTCATTTTCTCTCTAAGTCTAGCGACGAAGCTTGGCAGTTTCTTGAGGACCTAAGTGAGCAAACAATTCAGTAGGAGAGTACCAAGACCACATCATCTTCTTCAGTTGGTCAATCTAGGGCAGGCATACATCAAATAGATATGTCGATAGCTATGAAGGCCGAGATGGCCTCACTTATGAAAAAGCTAGAAGCCATTGAGACCAAAATCTCATCGTCTTCTCCTGCCCCTACTCTACCCACACGAACTGTTTGTGCTTGTTGTTCGAACCCATCGCATTTAACCGAAGAGTGTCCTTATAATGCAACTATTCAAGGACAGGATCAAGTCAATGCTGCATTTCAGCAACGACAAAGAAATGATCCTTACTCTTCGACATACAATCAGGGGTGGAGGAGTCACCCGAATTTCGCTTGGAACCAAAATCAACAAGTCCAAGGGAACAATAATTTTCAAAGACCTCCTCCACAACAACAACAAGCACTCTTATAAACTCAAAACCAGCAACCTTTCCAACAACAACCTTATACAAATCAAACGAACAATTTGGTTCAACCTAATGATGATAAGGTTAGCTCGCTCGAGAAAAGTCTTGAAGCATTTCTCAAGCAAACTACAGAATCCGCAGCAAGATTTGAAAGTTATGTGCAATCTTTAATGAATAACAATGCCTCACACGATCAAACTATCAAATCTATTGAGGCACAAATTGCACAATTAACTGCTGCGTTGAGCGAGAGAGAAAAGGGAAAGCTTCCATCTCAACCATTGCCCAATCCCGGTCACCCACAAAACGCATATCACAATCACAATGTAAATGCGGTGACCACGTTGAGATCCGGAAGAGAGTTGCAAAATAATGTGGAAACTAATGATGACATCCCCGCCGGTGGTTCTTCTTCCCCTTCTTCATTTTCTTCACTTCCTTCTTCACCTTTTTCTTTAGAGCCTATTCTCCACCCTTCACACGGCTCTACTTCTTCTGACTCGAACGGACCCATTTCTCACAACACGAACACATCTACACCGGGATCCGTTCCTACTCCACATTCTACTCCACAGACTTTTGACTCAACTAATTTTCAAAATGCTCCATTTCCAAACAGGTTGAGTCCTAATAAACCAAATACACAAGTGGAGAAGATTGTGGAGATATTTAAGCAGGTTAGCATAAATATACCTCTCTTGGATGCTATCCAACAAGTCCCTTCATACGCGAAAATCTTAAAGGGATTATGCACTTCAAAGAGAAAAGCATCTCAAGTACCCAAGAAAGTGCTAGTGGCTAGTGCAGTGAGCAATGCTATTAACCACCATCAAACCTTACCCCAAAAACGAAAGGACCCCGGCTGTCCTACGATTTCAATTACATTTGGAGATAAGAAAATTAATCAAGCACTTTTAGATCTTGGGGCTAGTGTTAACCTGATTCTCTACTCCGTGTACGAACAATTAGGGGTTGGAGAGTTGAAACCCACTCGTTGCACTCTCCAAATGGCTGATCGATCAATCACCTATCCAAGGGGTCAACTAGAGGATGTGTTGATCAAAGTTGGGGAGTTCATATTTCCCGTTGATTTTATCGTTATGGATACACAACCTGTTGCTAACCCAATAAACCAAATTTCGGTGATTCTTGGTCGACCATTTTTGGCCACTTCCAATGCCGTAATAAATTGTCGCAATGGCTCCATGACCCTATCCTTCGGAAAGAGGTCTAGTGAGTTCAATATTTATAAGATGGGAAGTCTGCCCCCCGTGCCTAAAAATAGTACACGAGAAGTTTGCTCTATTCACGAAATCACGCAGGAGGACTGCGAGCTTGAAGGATTTCTATTTGATGAAAATAGTTTTGACGCCACTAGTGCGTCCCTCCTTAAGCCTACTACTGTTGACACAACCGATGTTGATTATGAATGTTTCACTTTTTTGGATGATGACGACTCACAGCCCGAATATGAGTCGTTTGAATTTTTGGATGAGTCAGTCGAACCATCCGAATCGGTTGTTTGCAGTGATTTCGGACCTGTGTTAGAGTCCTTTGAGTTCGAGGTAGATTCCGCAATGATTCTTTCGCCTCAGAAATTCGAACTCACGCCCTTGCCGTCTCACCTTAGATGTGCTTACATAGGTGAGAATGAGACTTTTCCCATTATCATATCAGCCTCTCTAGCCTTCGAGCAAGAGAACGCTATTTTAAAAGTCTTACAAGATTGGCGGCAAGTTTTCGGTAGGACTATGGCGGACGTCGAGAAGACAAGTTCCCTCATAAGTGAATATCATACATAATTGATGGATGATGCCATGTCAATAGAGGACCCACAGGAACATCTTGGAGGTATTGTGGTGAGTCAACTTCCTCCCTTAGAAGTTGAAATACCCCCATTTCTTTTAATAAGGTACGAGAACGCCAACACTCCACTGATTGCTGATCACTTACATTCTCGTATCGATGCATCACCATCACCTGTATATTCACCTCCACACCTCCCATTCCACTACTTCTATCTTCCCCAATTCTTTGCGGACCACCACAACTTATTTTTTCACCCACCAATATTCTTTACTGATAAATTTTTCAAATGGTTGGTGTTGACTTTTGGCCTATGCAAAGTTGGGCAGTATTGTCTAACATAGTTTAATTGAAGTTTGGGGGAGGGTCTTTTTGTATATATTTTTGTTTTTCTTAACAATAAAAAAAAATTATAAATAAATAAACAGGGGAGTATCGGTATTTTGACCCTCTTGGTTTAGCATGACAGTGAGGACACTGTCAAGTTCAAGTTTGGGGGTATGTTCGGTACGTCTTCGCATTCATTTGTACATATTTTGGCATTTGCATACTTATTTGAAAACCCATAAAAATTTGAAAAATTTCAAAAATTATAAAAATAAATGTATTCAATTTTGGCTAATTGACTTGAGTTTGACTAATAGGTTAACTGGTTAGGAACAACTAGATCTTAGACTTAGTGAATTAAAAACCCTAAAAATAACATTTCTTAAAGTTTAACGGTAGAAAGTATATGCCTTGTAGTTTATTTAGAAATAGGCAAATTTTGGGTTCACTTCTTGGGTTTAGTCGAAACAAGGGAAGAGTATTGATATTCTTATTAGAGTATAAGTTTGAAAAATAGTTCCTAGCTTAAGTCTAGATTCTGAAAATGTATACCCTACAATTTGCACTATCATGCACCTTGAAACTTGGAATAGTAGAAGAGACCTTGAAATACTCTTGTCTAAAGTCCTTAGTACAATAAAAGAAAAAAAAATTGAATAAAGAAAAAAATGGACACTGGTTTTTGTGATTACTTAAGGCTGCAAAAATAGAAAAATATTTAGCGAGGGTGCTTCATCACCTAGTGCCTTAGACCAACTGGTTTGGGAGTCACTGCTAAAGCCTTGGGTATTGCAAGGACTAGGAAGTACGCTTTAAAGTGCAAACGCATTTTGTAATCGGTCGTTGGTACCTCAAGAAGTATTAACGGTCGCATGAAGGATGTGTAAGCAAATTTCATTCACCAACTAATTAGTACTTTGGACAATGGAAAAGGGCATGATTGCTTGAATTGAATTTCCAAGTATAGGGGTGATCTATACACACACGTAGGGGTATGTGATTGGAATTTAGATAAGAGAGAGGAATGAAAGATAAAACTTGTATCTTTAATGGAGTTGATAGAAAATTCCTAAGTAGAGATGAAACCCTAGAAGGAAGACTTAAGAGATGCCGAAAGCTAAGTAGGTCTACATAACATATATAATCTTAAGTTAAATAATAACGAAGTGTGAAGAATATGGGTGGATGATTTACAAGTGGAAGATAATAGAATTCCTTGTTAGAAGACCTAAATGAAGAACAAAAGTCAAAGGGCCGAGTTGATAGGATTTTGTGGGTGTAATCCGCTGAAAACCCTCAGGAGACAACACTCCTCCTACTAGGGACACCTAGAGGTTTAACGGCTTGTTGCACGTGCTCAGTGCAATCGCGTTTCCCTGCGAAAGTGTGGTTAGGATTTTGGTGAATAAATAATAAGTTTGCTCGAGGACGAGCAAAAGGTAAGTTTGGGGGTATTTGTTCAGACCATAATATTGCATTTATCATTCCCCTATTTCTTATCTTTTTATAAATAAACAGGTACTCTTGAAGCACGTTTGTTGCATATTACAGGTTACAGGTTTCTGGAGCAAATACAGTGAGAAAGACACAAAACAACAGAAAAAGGGACTTTTGACCAACAATTAGACGGATCTCAGTCAAGCCTAGTCGAAGAACAGTGCAAGGTCCAAAAAGTCAAGTGAAACGGTTAAAAAGCCCAATACAAGTCTTCACTAAAAATCTGGAGAAGATCCAGAAGTTCAACAGAGAAAAGGACTATGGAAATAGAAAGCCCAAGAAACAAGGAATAAAGCCCAGAAGTTTCACAAAGTGGATCCACTGTTTGGCCGCGGATCCGCGGCCAAACCCATGCTGGCGCCGCGGAACCGCGGCCATTAAGAGCCCGTGTCGGCGCAGTTTTTCTGTGACGGTGCGCTGTTGTGGGTGTTGTGATTTTAAGTGGGCAAATCAGTAATTGCGCGTGCGAGAGAGTCTGTAACCCTAGGTTTCCTATTTTCCTATAAATTGTAATTTTAGATCTAAAAATTGTATGCCTCTTTTCAATAAATAAAATTCAGAAATTCTGGACGTGACATTCAGATCTGTTTTTTATCGCTTGGAGGGAGCCATCACCATTAGTAAGTATTTTATTTTAATTATAATGTCTTCTCATCCCCTAATGAGCGAGTAGTCTCCTCGCTTGTTAGGGTTAGCCTCAGGGAAAGGGTTGAGAGATGAGATCTCTCACCCCTTTCAATGCCTAACCCATTAAGAACTACATGCATGCGCGCACAACCGCTCCCTGCGGCACCCTACCCCTCGAGGTAATGGTGAACCGCAGTATAAAGGGCCGGTTGCGCGCGTTATCCATGGGGGTTAGGATAATTAACGATAAAGGAAGGATACGAATCTAGAGGAAGAAAACATCTTCCCAAAAGAGTCGTATCCACTTTATCGATAATTACTATAACACCTAATGGATCTATAATACGGCTTTGAAAGCGGTGAAGGAAACATCAATCTCCAAAACTTCCTCTAAGCCTAACCCTAGCAAGAACTTAAATTAGATTAATTAAGTTTTAGATCTAGATTTTTATAAAACCAAAACGACAAATAGAATCAACTCGTTAAGACACACTAAAGAAATTTACCCGTCTCTGTGGATCGACCCGCACTCACCGGCTAGCTGCGAAGCGACGCCGTTTCTGATTGCGGTAATTATATTTTTGATCATAAAATCCCTACCAATCAGCCACTCCGCAGATATGGTGGGTAACCTCAGACACCCGAGAGGTACTCCGGTAGCCTCAAGGACGGTGACAGGGAGGTTCTTTTCTACCCAGACTTGACACTACTGTTGTTCCAGACTATGAGACCCGGCAGGAGGTAAAGTATAGTGTCATTCTAAACTAGCTTTAGAAGTGCACGTATATATTATTCTGCCAGAGGGTTGTTGTGGTCAGTGGGAGCAGCGGAAGCATAGTGGGCAAGTAGCTTATGTCTATTTATAGACTAGAGCAGTTATAGCGGAGATTGATCATCTAATTTTGATATGACAGTCATAGGTTTGACTTCATCAGAAGAGGGGATGGATCGGTTAAGAAGGTAGTAGGGTGTGATGTCCTGGTATTTGGATGACATGCACAGAGTAGGAAGTAAAATTCCTATACTACGATCGGTTGTACTGTGGTCGTCACACGGTTGTTTCTCCAGACAGGATATGGATATAATATCTGACATTCTGGTTTCTAGATCTATGGTTTTAGATCTAGATTTGGGTAGTTTCCCAATGTGGGTACTTTGACAGTATTCTAATAGTTTTTAGAATAGATGACTCCTGGTATGGTGGTGTACCTGCAGGTGATGGAGTCACCCTCTCTAAAGGTGTCTTACAGACTAAAGGGGAGAGGGATGTGCATGATTGGCAGATCACTTGCTTAGGCAATTGAGTCGATCATGAGATGTCAAGTACCACACCAGATGTTATTTTTGCACTAGATGCGATAAGTTTGTATTAATCCAATCCTGGAGAAACATAAGGAAGCGTTTTTAGAACATAAGTGCATGTTCTACGGATTTGATGACGGCAGACTCCTTCGGGAGACGGTTATCATTCCAGGCTTCAAAGGTGACATGGATGACAGAGAGATTGTCAGAGTTATAGTTTTCCCTCTGATGAGGGACAGTATTATGGACAGGTGGTCCAAGAGGATACTGTGGGAGGCATGGTGCAGGATACTGATTAGGTTTAGTTATCGATACAGTCTAAGAAGTTTGGATTTGGAGTTCATTTATGAACTAGGTCCCATCATGTCACGACCCAAAATTGGCCCGTGACGGCCCTAATACTACGCAACGCCTAAAGATGCAACGTAGTAAAAGAAAGCCAAACCCAGAAATCTAAACCATGAAAATACGGAAAAGATAATATAAGTTTTGAAACATTTGAAATCACAACCCAAATTCTTTAAAAAGTCGTACTTTCTCTCTTTAAAATTTTAGCAACACCCCTTTTTTTGTAAAGACTAGTCAAGATGAATACAACACAAAAATAAAGACAGTAGAGAAGAAGCTGTATATATAAGAGACATCAAATCCACAATAGTACACATAACGTCCTCACCAAGTCTCTGAGTCAACAATACAATAGTAGATGGAGAGTACAAAATACAACGAATGTACAATATGAAATACAGATAATCATCTAACCCACCTAAGCAAAAATATACTGTGAGCTGATGTGGTATCTGTAGCAAAAGATGATAGCTGGATAGCTGAATGGAAGAATAGCCTGCCTCGACTACTCTGGGGAACAACCTGAAACACCTGTGGCACAACGGGGGTGAGTTGCCAACTCGTGAATAGAAGATAACATATGCAGGTAATCGCAGGAATGTACGTACAGCATGAATCTAAGATATGCGATTACAGTAATAACATGTCATGCAAATGCTGAAATAAGGAAAGTACAATGCCGGTACAATCAACATGTGAAGCTATAGTAACATGACAGTAATATGCAATAACTATGCAATAAGGATATGAAAATGTAAATGTACAACTATCATAAGGGTACACAACGGGTACTATCACTATATGAATCCGTGCATAAGGTAGATAAGGGTGAGGTATAGGGGGAATATGTCATTTCCCACAGAAACCTGACATCGTGGTAGGATCACAATCCATCATGACACTCACATCCCAAATCGTCAAATCGGCCCCCAAACTGGGCTCTCATATCACATAGATCTCACATCACCTCAAGTACAATATCGAATAGCTCTCTTATATCTCGAATGTATAAATCATCCATCTCTTTCATATCCAATATCCCATCTCAATGATTCACCTACTATCCCAAGTCAAATCTTAAGTAAGACCTAACATCCTAAAGGTATATATATACAGAAATAAATATGATGGGGGTAATACATATATATTAGCGTCCCACTCCACTAATATTGGTGTAAGGGTATATATATAACAACGGCTAAATCCCCTGTTATATATACAAAAGGTGTTTAAGAGAAATATCATGAAAACAGTGTGCCAAGCATCGACACAGAAATCCTCGTATATCGGGCTCCGTCAGTCCGGATCGGCCCACGGGGTCCGTCTGCGGTGTCGGCCCTCGGCCCCGGCAGTACAGATCATCCCACATCCATCTCTCGACTCTGGCCAGTATCCTCCGGACAACTGCCAGGTCCAACCAATCACCGGTAGGTACTCGTCCGCCTCCAGGCTCAATCGGCAAACCCATCGATCTTCTTGCCGAGGGGAACCATACCGGGTCCCACCATGTACTCTCATACGGCAACCACACCTCGTATGGAGCATATAATCAGCACCGATAAAACTCATGGTGGACGCGCAAATATCATATCAAGGAAACCGGGTTGTTCAATGTATGCATAATTTCATGAACCCCCGCGGTTCCCAAATCCCGAAAACATCATATAAAATCCAGATAAACAACGCGAAAATCCAGGAATAAATATATGCGATATATCTGAATGCGAGCAGGTAAACGAAAGTATATAGCTGAACCAGATGTATGCAAAATCAATAAGGTACAGCCAAGTATAGGTATCTACCTATAAGAACTGATGTCGTATACCCCCCTGGGTATAAGAAGAATATGAGTAAGATATCCCCCCGGTATAAGTAAAATATCTAAAAGGTATACCTGTAGCTGTATCGTAAAGGGTAAGTGTACCTATCACTAATGGTACGATACTCTATAGGTATATAGGTATGGTAATGTTATCTGTGATAAGCAATAGAATCTATAAGGGGTTGTGTGTGACATGGCAATTATTGACGGTGTGTGTGTAGCATACAATCCGTGCTCGTGCAACATGAACCGTCAATAATGTGTGCAGTGTCCTACGGCTGCTAGTCACAGTATAACTATATCAAGGAAATAAAGTAAAGGCGCAATTCTAACAATGACGTAGAATGTGCGACAGGTATTGAATCCTAGCCCAGACGCATAACGCCATGCGGGCGATTCCCCTGTAGATGTTAAATCTACTCACCTACGCTCCACGCTAGGTAAATCCTACCATCTGCTCCCCCCTGTAGTAGTGTCCGTAATCCCTGCCTGCAAACCTGCAAATAAGACATGGAAATTATATATAAGCCAAATATCTCGCAAAGCGCAATATCGAACCAAAACGAGAAACTCGCGTCGCGAACTAAACGCGCGTGTGCACGATACGCTGAATCGTGTGTATACGCGTCTAAAACCATCGCGACACGCCGCGATACGCTGGATCACAGAACCCACTCACGTATCGCGCGTATCGTGCAAACACAACGGACACCAAAAACGATATATGATCCCAGATTTTCCCACAGGCCAAAACTTACAAAACTAGACATACCAAAGCACTAGAAAACACTGCAGACAACCCTAGCCAAGACCCCAGCACCCAACTCCTCTTCTTGGCCGCAATTTGCGGCCAAACTGAATTAATTGGCGGCCGTGTTTGGGAATGGCGGGTTCGTGTTCTGGTGGTGGTATCTATACCTAGTGTACATGCTCCAGTTTCCTCAATTTTGTTCTGTAGGGTCCGGGTCCCAAGCAGATCACAGATACCCAATATATCGTATAAAAACGACAAATTGCACAATTTAGAAACCCTATGGTATTTTAGTGAAGTCTTGGTCAATTCTCAGTTAAGGTGACCTTAACTAAACTAAAATAAGCTAGGTTAACTAACACAATCAACACTTAATCAACATTCCACAAAAACACCATAATCTAGCACTAAACTAACAATTAAACACAAACCGACACTAATAAGCATATAAGCTAGCAATAAGGGAAATTGGGTCTAAGAGTTATACCCTAAAGACCCCCAAGAAGCAGGTGAAGAAGGGAAAGGAGCTGCTGCAAGTTGCTGGAGCTCTTGCTGCTGCTGTTGCTGCTGATGATGATGATATTGTTGCTGATGGTGATGATGCTGCCACTGCTGCTTGCTGCTACTTTTGCTGCTGCTGTTGCTATTGTTTTTGTTGTTGTTGTTGTTGCTGGGGCAGCTACTGCTGATGCTGAAGAGTGTGTGTGTGTGTGTGAGTGTGAGAATGAGAGATATGAGAGTGAGAGGTGAGAATGAGAGAAAAACCAACAACCCCTCCCATTCTCTTTCTCTTTCCTCATAATGAGGCATGGCTCATACCATCAAGCCCATGCTTCTCTTTCTCTCAAAGTCAACACTCAAACCAAAATTAAAACCTTTTCCAAATTCATTTTCATTTTAAAAACCATCATGAATAAATACAACCATAACTCTTAAACTAATCATAAAACTAACTTAAGACAAATGGTTAGTTAACCATGATTGCTAATCATGTTTAACCCCAAAAACAACCCTAGTTATCATGCACGAGTGTGTGTGTGCCTAACAAAATTCTAATAAAATACTCATTAAATAGGATAAAATATTTAAAACTTAATTTGGTAAACTTTTTGTTAAAAACTATATATAAAAATATACTTAGCTACAAACACATTCTAAGGTGTTACACATCAGATATCTAGACATATTCTAAGACAGGTATTACTCAATTCGGGAGATGGCTTTCTCCGCGAACTTGAGATTAAGAGAGACATAGAAAGAAACATCAGGGCGGATCCACTCACTGAGGCCATTTCTCGAACACAAGAGTTTTACAAATGGGCTTTGTGAAACTGATTAGTAGAGGAGTTGGGTGTTCGGTATCACACGGGCTGTGAGTATGCGACATCGCAATAATTAGCCTTAAGTGCAAGTGGGAGATTGTTGGATATAGTACCCTCAAAGTCAATTATTGGATCGCAGGTACGTGATTGCAATGATTGAGGAGGACCTATACCGGTAGCATAGTCATACTCGAGATGATAGTATGCTATCTGGTTTGCCTTTATCAGTCGTGTACAGGCTCAGGTGACTGATCACGATTACACGTTGATAGAGCCTTTGGATCTTGCTTGACTACCAACAGTATGATGGCGATCATATACGTGAGAGTTGGGTAGTCTATAAGCTCATCCTTAAAAGTGGTCCCTAGTCGTGGGAGTTTCGAGACAGGGCATCGATACTCCGGAGTAGACTAGTGTATACAGTCGAGACCCCAACGAGGGGCGGTGGCCGGTCTCACAAGCCACTGGTGTCAGTTGGATCACCTAAGATGTATACAGGTGCTCATTGGGTTATGAGTACACCGGACAGGACTCGCCAGGAACCTGCTAGTTGGTATTATACATATCGTCAGATAGAAGTTCCCTGGTGACATGTGTACAGGTTAGTTCATCGACCTGAGGTCGTCATTTGTCTCGTGTGAGTTCCCACTGTTCTTTGATTTCTACCCTACCACGGCTCAAAGGAGTCGTGCAAACAGGTAGTTTTTGGGTACAGTCCCGAGCCACATGGAGGCAAGTGAGCGGATCGGCAGGGGATTCGTCTCTCCCGGTATTGGGGGTGGAGATCACGCTGTGTCTAAGAAAGCCATTACACCAAGTCCTTGGCCAAGGCAGGTGAGAATTACTGGTAGGTACTCCGGTAGTTTCTCAGGGTGTTCAGGGCTTGTCTCCGACACGACTTATACCGCTATTGGGGGTCTGACGTTACTAGCCTCCTAGGCCGGATATGCCATACTCATAGACGAACAGACCGGACTGTATATACATTGTCACTGTTAGACTCAGTAAGGTTTCCGGATGAGTTCGCTCATCGGCCTCCCTTGATTTCAGTACATGGGCAACCGTTATGCACAGCTAGTGCCGCTGACGGCTTGTGGTTAAACCCACTGCCAGGATACTGACGAGTTATTAGAGTCCCCCACAGATAGTTTCCTAAGTTTGGGCGAAACGTTGTAGAGGCCGTATGGTTTTATGGCAGGGTTCGGAAAATGCACGTGCGTTTACGCACGTGTCATATTTCGGGCAGATAATACTGGTGGGCTTTGGTTTAAGCCGGATCCGAGTATTATATTGAGTAGATATAATATCTTTGTCTCAGTTGCATTTGTATTCGGTTATAATACAAATGCGGGTATATTTATACAGTTACGGGGTTGTCCTGAAATTCGTTTCGGGGTCGCTTTTGGAAGTTGCCAGTTTCCAGTTTTCTATCACCCGTATTAAACATTCGGTTTAATGCGGATTTATCTTTTCTTGAGGGTGAGTCATGAGGGTGAGTCATAAAAGGAAGCTTCTTGGATGATGACTAGGTTTTGTGAGTCATTCATTTGCATTAATGGTTGATGAGGTGTTATTAGTGAGTCACCTTTTCATTAATGCTTTTTGTTCATGCTTAGGATATTTGTGTGAGATCTTTTCCATTATGGTCCCCCCCTTTTGCTCCTACACTCCCCTCCCCTCCTCATATATATGTGGCCGGCCACCCCCTTGAAAAGACATGGTTGTTGATTAAAAAGATTAGGAATTTGATTCATGGAAATTTCATATTCTCATTTCATTCAATCCAAAAGGCAACTTCATTAACCGTTCGTCCATGGGTTTGGACGAAGTGAGACAAAGTGTTCTACTCATTCTCTACATCAATTTTGGTCATCTCTTTTAGCAAACTTGGTGACCGAGTTGCCTCGGGTCAGAGGTGGGAGCCCGTTTAAAGATCCGTTGACGTGGTGCCACCTGGACGAGGAGATCGGAGATCGACGAGATCGGAGCTGCCGCAACGGAGCGTGGGATGATGGTTAAAGAACGAAGGACTCGGATCGTTCAGTATAACCTTTCTACCCTCTTTGTAGTTTGTTAGTTTAGCGTTAATGGCAGATCCGGGTTATAGTATGCGATAGCGCCAGTTATAAAAGTTTTTGTTCCGCATTTGACGTCAGTTTGACGGCCGGGGTGCTACCGTAGACTTACAGTATAGTCAGCTCCGAATGATCCAGCACGTGTGTATTACCTCGAACCTAATTACGGAGTTGAGATACGTGAAACACGTCATGAACATTCTCCAAAGATTGTGGTAACGCCAAACGATATGCCACTTCTCCAACACGCTCCAAAATCTCGAAAGGTCCGACGAATCGAGGACTAAGCTTGCCTCGACTCCCGAAACGAATAACTCTTCTAGTTGGTGATATCTTCAAAACACTAAATCACCAACCACGAACTCCAGAGGTCTTCTCGATGTATTTGCCCAACTCTTTTGTCGGTCTTGCGGCTTTCACATGATTCCGGATAGTGTTAACCTTCTCAACTGTTTGCACGATCAAATCCGGTCCCAACAATCTTAGTTCACCAACATCATCCCAACAAACAGGTGAACGACACTTGCGACCATATAAAGTTTCAAATGGAGCCATCTGAATAGTCGCCTGAAAACTGTTGTAAGAAAACTCCACCAAATGTAGATGATCCTCCCATGAACTCTTGAAGTCTAACATGCAAGCTCTCATCATGCCTTCAAGAGTTTGGATCGTTCTCTCCGACTAGCCATCTGTCTGAGGATGATAAGCTGTGCTAAACTTCAATCTAGTTCCCAAACTTTCCTGTAAGCTCCTCCAAAAGTGTGATATGAAACGAGTGTCACGGTCGGACACGATGCTCACCGGTACTCCATACAATCTTACAATCTCCTGCATACACCGTTCTGCCAAAGCTCCTGTTGATTGACCAACTCGAAATGGTATAAATGAGCTGTCTTGTTCAATCGATCAACAATCACCCAAACTGCATTATTGCCCTTTTGGACTCCGCGGTAAAGCCGTCACAAAATCCGTGGTTATATGTTCCCACTTCCATTGAGGAATTGGAAGTGGTTGCAATAAACCAGCAACCCTTTGATGTCCAGCCTTGACTTGCTGACACACCAAGCACTTTGCCACAAAGCAGGCAATTTCCCGTTCATGCCTTCCCACCAGAAATGTTGTCGTATACCTCGGTACATCTTCGCGCCTCCTGAATGTACGGAATATGCTGAACTGTGCGCCTCCTTCATAATTCTTCGCGAATATCTCCCTTTGGCACACACAAACGACTACCACACGCAACGAACCATTTTCATGAACCAACAAGTCCGTTCGAAGTCCAGCTTCAACCTGTTCTTGAAACTTCTGCAATCTAGGGTCCTATAACTGCGCTGCTTTAATGTTCTCGATCAACGACGACTGTACTTGCAGCTGCATCAACTGTCCCGAAGAATGCGATAGCACAACCTCCAAATCAAATCTTCAAAAGTCTTCAATAAGTTCCTTCTGTGTAGTCAACACGTGAATTGCTAGCAACCGACTAAGCGCATCCGGCACAACATTAACTTTCCCCGGATGGTACTTAAGATCAAGATCGTAGTCAGCCATCAACTCCAACCATCTACGCTGCCTCATATTAAGCTCCTTCTGCGTGAACACATACTTCAAGATTTTATGATCGGTGAAAACCTCGACCCTTTCGCCCAATAAGTAGTGTCTCCAAATCTTCAGAGCGAAAATCACAGCTGCTAGCTCCAAGTCATGAGTTGGGTAATTCTTCTCATGGGTCTTCAACTGTCTTGATGCGTACGCTATAACCTTCCCATGCTGCATCAAAACACATCCCAATCCTTTCCCAGATGCGTTGGTGTGAATCACCAATCCTCCAGAACTGTCTGGCACGGTTAAAACAAGAGCGGTTATCAATCTCTGCTTCAACGCCTTAAAAGCTGACGCACACTTATCCGTCTACACAAATGGTACTTCCTTTCCGTGTAAACTTGGTCAAAGGCTCCGCTATACGAGCGAAAATTCTCCACGAACCTTCTGTAATATCTTGCAACTCCAAGAAAACTTTTGATCTCTGCAACGTTCTTCGAAATTGGCCAATCTTGAACTGCTGCAATCTATTCGGGATCAACGGCGATTCCATCTCTAGCTACGACATGCCCCAAAAACATCACTTCTTCAAGCCAAAACTCGCACTTGCTCATCTTTGCATACAATCTTTCTTGCCTCAATGTCTGCAGTGCGATCTTTAAGTGTTCCGCATGCTCTTCAATGCTCCTCGAGTAGACCAGAATATCATCAATGAACACCACTATAAACTGGTCCAAGAACGGTGAAAAGATTCGGTTCATCAAGTCCATAAATATCGTCGATGCATTCGTGACACCGAATGGCATTACTAAATACTTGTAATGTCCATACTGAGTTTGGAACGCATTCTTGCAAATATCTTCTGATTTAACTCGGACCTGATGATATCCGGATCGCAAATCCAGTTTTGAGAATACCCTCGCGCCACTAAGCTGCTCAAATAATTCACCAATGCGAAGGATCGGGTATTTGTTCTTAATAGTCACCCGGTTTAATTCTCGATAATCGATGCACATCCTTCTTGTGACATCCTCTTCTTTACTAGAAGAACTGGAGCTCCCCAAGGCGAGTTACTGCTGCGAATTCAACCCTTCTCAAGTAATTTAGTAAGCTGCTTCTTGACTTCTGAAAGGTTCCTAGGCACCCTATAGAGGTCTCACAAGGCATCGAACATGCCAATTTTAAAAAATATGGTGCCGAGAAACCCTAGTTAACGGATCGTTGCTAGATGTCTAGGCGAAATATAAAACTAGTTAACAAATTAACTATAGGTTAGATGCTACAACCTTTGTAGATCCGGTAATCCTCTTCCTTGGCTCCACGAAGGCATCCTCTCGCTGTCCATCTCGATTCCCAAACTCGAACTTTGGCTTCATCGGAGAAACGGGCAAGCTAGGTCGTCGGCTTTGTGTCAAAGACGATCTACCTCGAGGCATCGCAAGTTCAAGCTCCGACATCACAAACTTGTGAAACTTGTGAAGTTAACACCCAAAACAACTTGGCAAGAGGTAGAGGGTGAAGAAATAGGAGGTGGGTTCTCTTTGGAATTGGATTTTACTTACTATTGCTCAAGTTGCCATTAAAGTAGCAAGCTTGAAGAAGAAGAAGAAGATGATAGAATATGATAAAAATCCTTAATCAAAATAGAAATGAAAATGATATTTATCATATCCTAACCATGGTCAAGTGTAGAGAATTGACCATGGTTAGTGGGAGTGGTTAGGTTTAAGTATGAAGACAAAATAGCATCATTAGAAAATGCTTCATGAAGCTTCACCATTCTTCATGATAAATGAAACCATTTTATTTTCATAAAACCAATTAATAAATAATGAATGGATTAAATAATAAGTGAATAAATCATAAATCCTAACCACTCTCATAACCATGGTTCAATTCTTTTACACATAGCCAAAACAACATGCATCATCAAACATGATACATTCAAGTGTACACAAAACATATCACATATATAATGTGCACATCAAGTGAGAAAAATCCGTTTAAAGTGAACCAATACTAGTTAATGCAAAGTAATATATCAAATATATAATTATACATTAAATCATTAAATCAACATTTGATTCAATGATCCGGTCATGTCACACACGACCGACTAGTATTCAATGTATCGGCTTATCGAATCGATCTTTGATTCGATAGCTAGGTTATATCGCATACAACCAATCGAAACATTTATCGCGAGAATTAAATACGGTATCACATACACGCATCATTCTCGGTCCCGCACATATCTCATATGCGCTCCTATTTCGTTTCGCTTGAACCAGGAAACCTCTGTGTAGGACTCTAAAGACTCGTCAATACGCCGGTAGCAGATGATGATCATATCAAGCACCCACAAGCCGCAAGCGGTCTGCTAAACGTAACGGCCACCCGGGTATTGAGCGATCAGAAGATCGACGAGCTAACCCGCTCACACTCCTGCGAATCCGATCAGTAACACTTAATATACAGTCCGGTCTCTTCGTCTGATATGTCGCATATCAAGTCTAGGGGTGGTAAACGTCAAACCCCAATAACCCGATAAGTCATGCCGATGTGAGGCTCATAACGGATCGAGAAACTACTGGTAACACTTACCAGCAAATCTCTGATCAGCCCTAGCCAGGGACTTCCCTGCTACGGCCAATCGAGCACTGCGCAACATCAACCCCCAATACCGGGAGAGACGAAACCCCTCCTATCGCTCATTGCCTCCATGTGACTCGGGACTGTGCCCAAAGACCACCGTTTTGCACGCCCTCATGGACGTGGTAAGGTGGAGATCAAAGCACAGTGGGAATCACACAAGACTCTATGACGATCTCGGGTCTACAGACTAACCTGTACAAGTGTCACCTGAGAACTGCCATCCGACGTGAGGTATAATACCATCTGGGAGTTCTCGGCGAGTCCGTCCAGTGTACCCAGTCTCCACTGAGCACCCGTATACCATCTCTGATGTCAAACACCAATGGATATGGGATATCCATCGCCCATCACATGGGTCGAGAAGCGTATACGCTAGTCTACACTGGTATATCGATGCCCCGTCTCGATACACCCACGACTAGGGACCTTGAAGGATGTACTTATGGACCACCATGTCCCCACTAGTATGATCTGCATCATAGTCCAGGTAGTCAAGTACAAATCCTAAGGGCTTTACCAACATGTAACTATAAGACAGTATAAAGAGAGTAGTGTACATGTTAAGATAAAGAGCAACCAGATAGCATACTATCATGTCGAGCAAGAAAGTCATCTCTATATATGTCCAAGCATCCAATATAATATACATCATCTGTACAATACTGGCCTCTAGGGCATACATACAACTAACAATCTCCCACTTGCACTAGGGCCAGCTGCTGTAGTATCGCATACCGAGCATCCCGAAGAGTCTCTCAAACTGTATCTGGGGAATGGCCTTCGTGAGTGGATCCGCAGTGTTGTTCTTCGTGTCAACCCTGCTGACCTCGATCTCCCGGCGATCAACTATCTCCCGGATCAGGTGATACCGCCTCAGAATATGCCTGGATCGCTGATGGGACCTGGGTTCCTTGGCCAAAGCCACTGCTCCATTGTTATCGCAATACAAAGGTATTGGATGATCAATGGATGGAACCACACCAAGTTCAGTAATGAACTTCTTGATCCAGACAGCCTCTTTGGCAGCATCGTTGGCAGCGATGTATTCAGACTCCATTGTCGAGTCTGCCACGGTTTCCTGCTTGGAACTCTTCCAGCTAACCGCCCCTCCGTAAAGGGTAAAGACAAAGCCCGACTGCGACTTAGAGTCGTCCTTATCACTCTGGAAGCTCGAATCGGTAAAGGACTCCACTTGGAGTTCTCCGTTACCATACACCAAGAACATATCTCTAGTCCTTCGCAAGTACTTGAGAATGCTCTTCACAGCTGTCCAGTGACTCTCTCCAGGATCAGCTTGATACCTGCTCACTATACTTAGTGAGTATGCTACATCGGGTCTGGTACATAGCATCGCATACATGATAGAGCCTACTGCCGAAGCATAGGGTATACCTTGCATGCGAGCTCTCTCCAAATCAGTCTTGGGAGACATCTCTTTGGAGAGAGTGACTCCAGAGATCGTGGGCAAGTTCCCACGCTTGGACTCTTCCATACTAAACCTCTTTAGTATGGTGTCAATGTACCTGGATTGGGACAATCCCAAAATCCTTTTGGATCTATCTCTATAGATCCTAATTCCCAATATGCAGGAGGCATCACCAAGATCTTTCATTGAGAATCTTTGTGATAAGAAGAGCTTGACCGATTGCAGCATAGGAATATCATTTCCTATCAAGAGTATATCGTCCACGTACAATACGAGGAAGACAACCTTACTCTCTGCCACCTTCCTGTAGATACAAGGTTCATCTGGATTTTTGACGAAATCAAACTCTTTGATAACGACGTCAAAGCAGATGTTCCAACTCCGCGATGCTTGCTTTAATCCATAAATGGATTTAAGCAGCTTGCACACCTTCCCGCTGCTCCCACTGTCTACGAAGCCCTCTGGCTGAGTCATGTACACGCACTCTTCTAAATCACCGTTTAGAAAGGCGGTCTTAACATCCATTTGCCAGATTTCGTAATCATGATATGCAGCGATGGCAAGCATGATCCGGATGGATTTAAGCATAGCCACTGGAGAAAAGGTCTCGTCATAGTCCACACCTGGTCTTTGACGAAAACCCTTTGCTACAAGTCTAGCTTTGAAAGTCTCCACTTTCCCATCTACACCAAGTTTCTTCTTAAAGATCCATTTGCTCCCAATGGGTTTTACCCCTTCAGGAGCAACTTCCAAAGTCCATACTTTGTTGGTGTACATGGAATCCATCTCGGACCGCATAGCATCCAGCCATTTCACTGAGTCCCCACTCGTGATGGCCTGCTCGAAGCTAGTTGGGTCATCATCCTCCATGATGCAATCCTCACTACCACCATCAATGAGAAAACCATAGTATCTCTCAGGTGGACGAGAAACCCTACTAGATCGGCGGAGAGGCTGGGGTACATCGGGCACCACTGAATCCTCTGGTTCTACTAAATTGTCAGTTGCAGTTTGTGGTGCTGGAACCTCTTCCAGCTCTACCTCTTTGCCATTAATTTCTTTTGCAAGAAATTCCCTTTCCAAAAAGGTGGCATGTTGAGCAACAAACACTCTTTGTTCCTCAGCTTGGTAGAAAAAATATCCTTGAGAATTCTTAGGATATCCCACAAACTTGCAAAGGACTGATCGTGCCTCGAGTTTGTCCGGATTTTGCTTTTTGACATAGGCCGGACAACCCCATATCTTAATTCGCTTAAAATATGGTCTCTTCCCACTCCATATCTCATATGGTGTGGTAGGTACAGATTTAGACGGAACCAGATTCAATAGGTATATGGCTGTCTTAAGCGCATACCCCCAAAAGGAAACAGGTAACTCAGCATTACTCATCATTGAACGCACCATATCTAATAGGGTGCGATTCCTTCGTTCCGATACACCGTTGTGCTGTGGTGTATAAGGAGGAGTAAGCTGAGAGAGAATCCCATTCTCTTTTAGATAATCCAGGAATTCACTGCTTAAGTATTCACCTCCTCGATCAGATCGAAGAACCTTAATACTTTTGCCCGTTTGGTTCTCTACCTCGTGCTTATATTCTTTGAATTTCTCAAAAGCTTCAGACTTGTGTTTCAACAGGAACACATGCCCGTATCTAGAGAGATCGTCAGTGAATGTAATGAAGTAGGAAGAACCATTTCTGGCGTGCGTAGACATTGGACCGCATACATCACTATGCACCAGTCCCAAGAGTTCAGTAACTCTTTCTCCGTGTCCTTTAAACGGAGTTTTGGTCATTTTTCCTTTGAGACATGAATGGCAAGTGTCATAAGATGATAATTCGAATGAATTCAAATATCCGTTCTTATGCAACTTAGCTAGTCGTGTCTCATTGATATGGCCAAGTCTACAGTGCCACAAGAAGGATTCGTTCATTTCTGAGCTTTTCCTTTTGTGTGTGTTTTGTATATTGAAGACTGTATTTTGATTGAGAATGAATATGCCATTATGTAGCGAGCCTGATGCAATCAACCTTTGATCTAGGAATATGTTCATAACATTATCCTTTACTACAAAATTATAACCTTCTTTACTTAATAAAGAAACTGAGATAATGTTGCACATCATGTTCGGTATATAATAGCACTCATTCAGGACTAGTGTATCACCATTTGGTAATACCAGGTGATATATGCCAACTGCTTTGGCTGCAACATTTGCCCCATTCCCTACATGAACGGAATGTTCACCTTTTCTCAGTTCTCTACCTTTTCGCAGCCCATGTAACATCTTACATATGTGGGATCCTGACCCGGTATCTAATACCCAGGACGTAGGGTGAACTGAGAAACAGTTCTCAATGACAAACACACCCGAAGATGATGCATCAACATGCATGTTCTCCGTTTGGGCGGTGTGAGAATCCAGATATTCTCCTGTTTCCTGTTCAGTCTTATAACATTTATAAGATAGAACGGGTCCAACGTTCCCCTGCACAGTATAACATGCGGGTTCGGTCAGTACATCCATATTATTATCTTCATTAGGGCATGAAATGGTCGCTACCTGGAGAGAGAGAGAAGAAAACACTTTAGTGTATGCTCGTGCAAGATCAGATTGGTTATTATCTTATCTAATCAGGATGGCTCCCACTGCTTTTTATCAAATCTTCTTCCAAACCCTAAAAGGAAAGACTAGCCGGGATTAATTACACACTACAAGTTCGCCAATCTTTCAGCCAGGCTAGTGTCGGTACTTTGAGGGAGGTCCCCCGTGCTTTCGTACGAACCTAATTAATGTAAACCTGGTTTTCCCAGAGGCATAACCTCGTTAACACCTTTCTAGACACCTACTTGATTGGCTAATTGTAATGTATAAAACTCTCCCAGGAGTAACAATTACTCGCAGTGGGTATCGGGATCCAACTATCTCATAGAAGGTATGCAATCTCATTGCAAATTTCAACACTTGAAATTCCCGATAATATTTTGCCCCAGGCGATCTATGACCTTGACTGAGTCAACAAACCATAGACCGCAAGTAAAGTTCAACCCGTCATTTCCTGATTGAATTAAACCCACCCGCACGACCCTTGACTAAGTCAACAAGGCCGCACGACTACCCTAATCCAATCTGCATCATATGCATAAACAGATAAATAGTAATCAGCTACCGCACACTACGCCTTGACTGAGTCAACAAACGTAGCACGAATACTAACTATTACTTATCTGAAATGACGGAGGGCTACGTTAGGTTTTTAAGAAAACCCTTTGCGTAATGAACTTTATATCGTTGTAGAATCAAATGAAGTTTTGAAATGGAGTGATTTTGAGGCTTTTCTAGTTTTGCTAAAGGAGTCACTCCCGGCGAAGGGATCTCGGTCCTTTCCTCGTCGAATGAGGTGCGGGATATATCATATATATCGCTGTGCAAAGCAAAAACCCAAAAGCAGTCAAAAGCATACCGAGTGTGTAGCATCTGCCAGTTATTGCTAAAGGAGTCACTCCCGGTGAAGGGATCTCGGTCCTTTCCTCATCGAATAAGGTGCGGGATATATCATATATATCGCTGTGCAAAGCAAGAACTGTAGCTACTCATTTTATTTTAAAATTCGATTCCACAACATCTTAGGTTTCTTATCTTTCATTAATCACATTAATGAAGTCCCATCATTTAAATACCTAAACATCACAGATAGATATGACGTACACTTATGCCATCCGCATTCGCCTCGATGTCCCCTCGTGCACCGTTAGGTTAGGTAACTAACGACAGAGCAGGGCAGGGCTAGCGTGGGTGTAAAACATAAGTAACGTCTATATAATATATCATATATACTATATCCATCACAGAGTCACAACACAGATATCGCAGCAGAATAAACATATGAAATATTGGATATACTAGGACGTCCGTGTTTTCAATACGAGCCAGTATAAAACACGGATTCCACGGTCGTGATGAATAGCCAATCCCACACCCCTAGACCCCTACGAGAGCGACAAGCAACCCTGTCAATTCTAGGGTTAGGAGACCCGGACTCGACTCCTCGAGTTGGTCTCCCACTGGACCCCAGAACCCGGTTACTTGTGCTCCCCTCCTTGGGTCTATCCTAATGCGGAAAAGTAAATAATATACAAAAGGTGACGACTTCCGCAACCTGGAAGTGCCCCAAATAAAAGAATATTACATACAAGTTTTTACATGAATGAAAATGAAAAACACTAATCTCACATAAAAACCCCCGGCTATTCAAACACGACGATCCAATATAACATATCCAGCAACACATAACATCACATGTCATCAACGTAAGTAAGTATGCATACCCCAATTGTCGTTGACGTATAGCAACGAAACCGGCGATATGAACATACTACACTTACGGTCACAGAAAAGAAAGTGTAAAACTACAACAATTGGAATCCGCAACTTCTTTAGACATCGCATGCCTAATCAAATGAAATACTTAGACATCACATGCCTAACAGATATAAATCCCGCATTTTAGTCTCATTATCGAAAACTCTTTTCAATATCATATGGGACTAAATTGCTAGATTTATAACATTCATTCAGTTATCTCATAACTACTTGTGAATTCCAATTATTGTATCACATTCCAGATAAACAGAAAATGTTAAACTTTCCGATCGAACAGTCGAATACCCAAGTTTTCCCGATACAGTCCAACACATGAAATAAGTCTAGCAACATTCAGTTCGTGCCTCAGTACCAACGGTCCAGCCGTAGAAGGGTCAAGCCAACGCCTCACATGTGGCACGCCGTACTGCCCCAAACCCGAAGGTTCAAAGGGCAGTTCAAGACGGTCACATAATCGAGTTAAGGTTTGTTGTCTTCTAGAGGGTCCATCGCGTTACTTGCACTACTTAGAACGTCGTTAAACTACGGAAAAATCCAACACTTGGAAATTTCCCGACAGGGGAAAAATTGGGTATTTATATCCGGTCGAACTTTTTAACATATTCTGAAAATTATCCGGAAATACACAAAAGACGAAATTTGATAATCCGATCGAAATACCGAATGCCCAAAACAACCCAGGAAAACTCTTCTGTAGAATCACAATAAAAATACCCCAGAGAATGCAGCATTATATTATATGAGTTACTGTGAAGAAAATATTAAATAATTGAACAGTAAGGCCGCGGAACCGCCGCACCATGCATAGCACGTGCCACGGTTCTGCGCTGGAAAATTTGATTTAGGTCCTCGAATTTCACAGTATTTCATATAAGACCCTGCATGATTTTCTGCATATTTTTAATTGACAAAAATCCAAAATTTCAGAAATTTTCCAGAGAGCACCTTGGAGTTATGGTTTCGGGTTCGTTCGGACTTCAAACTCCGTCTAGACTTCGCCTAAGGCTCTAGCTAGGCTCTGATACCAGTGAAAGGTTCCTAGGCACCCTATAGAGGTCTCACAAGGCATCGAACATGCCAATTTTAAAAAATATGGTGCCGAGAAATCCTAGTTAACGGATCTTTGCTAGATGTCTAGGCGAAATATAAAACTAGTTAACAAATTAACTATAGGTTAGATGCTACAACCTTTGTAGATCCGGTAATCCTCTTCCTTGGCTCCATGAAGGCATCCTCTCGCTGTCCATCTCGATTCCCAAACTTGAACTTTGGCTTCATCGGAGAAACGGGCAAGCTAGGTCGTCGGCTTTGTGTCAAAGACGATCTACCTCGAGGCATCGCAAGTTCAAGCTCCGACTTCACAAACTTGTGAAACTTGTGAAGTTAATACCCAAAACAACTTGGCAAGAGGTAGAGGGTGAAGAAATAGGAGGTGGGTTCTCTTTGGAATTGGATTTTACTCACTTTTGCTCAAGTTGCCATTAAAGTAGCAAGCTTGAAGAAGAAGAAGAAGATGATAGAATATGATAAAAATCCTTAATCAAAATAGAAATGAAAATGATATTTATCATATCCTAACCATGGTCAAGTGTAGAGAATTGACCATGGTTAGTGGGAGTGGTTAGGTTTAAGTATGAAGACAAAATAGCATCATTAGAAAATGCTTCATGAAGCTTCACCATTCTTCATGATAAATGAAACCATTTTATTTTCATAAAACCAATTAATAAATAATGAATGGATTAAATAATAAGTGAATAAATCATAAATCCTAACCACTCTCATAACCATGGTTCAATTCTTTTACACATAGCCAAAACAACATGCATCATCAAACATGATACATTCAAGTGTACACAAAACATATCACATATATAATGTGCACATCAAGTGAGAAAAATCCGTTTAAAGTGAACCAATACTAGTTAATGCAAAGTAATATATCAAATATATAATTATACATTAAATCATTAAATCAACATTTGATTCAATGATCCGGTCATGTCACACACGACCGACTAGTATTCAATGTATCGGCTTATCGAATCGATCTTTGATTCGATAGCTAGGTTATATCGCATACAACCAATCGAAACATTTATAGCGAGAATTAAATACGGTATCACATACACGCATCATTCTCGGTCCCGCACATATCTCATATGCGCTCCTATTTCGTTTCGCTTGAACCAGGAAACCTCTGTGTAGGACTCTAAAGACTCGTCAATACGCCGGTAGCAGATGATGATCATATCAAGCACCCACAAGCCGCAAGCGGTCTGCTAAACGTAACGGCCACCCGGGTATTGAGCGATCAGAAGATCGACGAGCTAACCCGCTCACACTCCTGCGAATCCGATCAGTAACACTTAACATACAGTCCGGTCTCTTCGTCTGATATGTCGCATATCAAGTCTAGGGGTGGTAAACGTCAAACCCCAATAACCCGATAAGTCATGCCGATGTGAGGCTCATAACGGGTCGAGAAACTACTGGTAACACTTACCAGCAAATCTCTGATCAGCCCTGGCCAGGGACTTCCCTGCTACGGCCAATCGAGCGCTGCGCAACATCAACCCCCAATACCGGGAGAGACGAAACCCCTCCTATCGCTCATTGCCTCCATGTGACTCGGGACTGTGCCCAAAGACCACCGTTTTGCACGCCCTCATGGACGTGGTAAGGTGGAGATCAAAGCACAGTGGGAATCACACAAGACTCTATGACGATCTCGGGTCTACAGACTAACCTGTATAAGTGTCACCTGAGAACTGCCATCCGACGTGAGGTATAATACCATCTGGGAGTTCTCGGCGAGTCCGTCCAGTGTACCCAGTCTCCACTGAGCACCCGTATACCATCTCTGATGTCAAACACCAATGGATATGGGATATCCATCGCCCATCACATGGGTCGAGAAGCGTATACGCTAGTCTACACTGGTATATCGATGCCCCGTCTCGATACACCCACGACTAGGGACCTTGAAGGATTTTCTTATGGACCACCATGTCCCCACTAGTATGATCTGCATCATAGTCCAGGTAGTCAAGTACAAATCCTAAGGGCTTTACCAACATGTAACTATAAAACAGTATAAAGAGAGTAGTGTACATGTTAAGATAAAGAGCAACCAGATAGCATACTATCATGTCGAGCAAGAAAGTCATCTCTATATATGTCCAAGCATCCAATATAATATACATCATCTGTACAATACTGGCCTCTAGGGCATACATACAACTAACAACTTCTTCCAACTCCACTGGTGCCATTCGATAGTACGCCTTTGAGATTAGCGCTACACCAAGAATAAGATCGATCACGAACTCCACATCTTGTTTTGGTGGTAAACCCGAGATGTACTCGAACACGTCCATGAAATCTCGAATTACAGCTGGCGCTTCATCTTTATCAACCTCCAGTGACGAAAGAACATTAGTTGTCGGCTTAGCCCTAAACTCGACTGGCCCGACAGAGCTGCTTCCTCCAGCAAAAACAAACTCCGGATGTCCGAGAATCTGGAAATTCGCTTTCTTTGCTCTACAATCAATGTGAGCGTGGAAAGTGCTGAGAAAATCCATTTCCAAGACAACAACAAACAAGGAATGCACCAGAATTGAATGATTCTAATGCGAGAAAGAAATGAATAAGTAGGATTACTGAAACGATTTCACCTGAAGCCAAACACTGAAGAAGATAAGCACGGTAAACAGGATTCAAGCTTGCAATAAAACGTGAACTGGAAAGCAAGAGAAACAAGGCAATACAACGACCATGGAATAAGGAAGTGAATCAAGACCAGGACTCCAAGTTACTTAAATAGAGTACCGCATTGTAACTATGCTGCAGTTCATAGTTACAATCATATAACTCCACTCAAGTCGCCCAAATCCTAGTATCAGAATCAAGGAACAGGGAGAAACAATAGTGAACCAAAAAGGTTTCAAGCCGAGATGCAAAGTCGTTTGCAAATCGTCAAGACAATGATCAAGAGAAAGATATGATTCAAGAATCGCGATCATAAGGTGGCAGGACATGTTCCTAATCACGAGTATTCTGATTCGTGTATTGGGTCCAATACCCAACTACAAAAAGAATCAAACTCGATTAACCTATATCCTATGGCTCTGATACCAAAAGAACCATGTCACCCCCCGCTTCCCAGAGTACGCTAAGATAGGCACGTGACATAGCCAACTATGCTACCTGTGGATAGGAAAAATCCCTCCACAGTCACATTACGGCTGTAGAGATATCAAGAACAGGAAAGTAAACTAAACTATCTAGTACATGTCCATGAGCCAGAATAAATAAGTCAAGAAATAATAATATATGGAAGCAAAAGATCCAATAAATAAAACACCTGGAAAGTAAAACTGGATACCAACAGGATCCTCACTGCTTGGTCTAATAGCGGCAGTACTCCTGATCAGTCTGAAACAAAGGTAGAGGATTTGGGCCATGCAAAACTCAGGCGTCAGTGCGTCATAATATCAAGCAATAAAATAAACAGGGGTAGCAAGACATACATGTATGTGTATGAACAGTAAAACATGTATAACAGTAATATAAAAGTGACAGTGAAGGGCAAGGCACAGGTGATGTGCAGTGAGTATTCTAAATTGGTCTATTGGGTTATCTACTCTCAAGTCTTTGAAATCAATTTGATGAATTATCGATGTAACTCAATAGTATCCCGTGCGTGCCTGGGATCACGGTCTATGATTCTCGGGCTGAATCCGAGATGTGCCGCAAGGCAGTAAAGGGTAGTAGGTAATGACGAGTGATGTCAGCAGTATCATCCCGGGGCCGGCCTAGCCCGTAAGACTGATCAGTAAAGGCATCGAACTGTCGAGTTACAAGTCAGGTTTCATCATTGATTTCCCCATACCCCCAAGTTATATATGTTCAAGTCAGGTATTAATAAATCTGGAGCTAATGCCAACACATGATGAAATAGGTACAGGTTTGTCTGGATAGACAACAGGAAATGTCCGTAGGGACAGCAGGTTAAGTTTGTTGGCATTAGTAACAAGATCAGGTAATAGGTAAAGCCATGGTACATCAGGTCAATTCAGGTAGTATATAGGTATCATGTCATGTTAAGAAGTGCACGGTACCATGTCGTGTTAAGTAATAGTATATCAAGTCATGTCGGGGGTGCACAAAAGTCACATGGATGCTTATAATCAAACCCTAATAAGTATAGGTATACAAAATAAGTATGGGGTACTAATGGAACAATAAAAAATGGAACATTATGATGTGATATGCAAAAGGTACAGATTAAAGCATATGGATGCACAGTTATCGATTTAGGTTACACTTAATAGTTCTAAGACTAATTAGATTACACTTTATTAAACATGGGGTATTAAGACAACAATATTGGGTTATTAATGAGATTTGTGAGCGTAGCTATATGTATTCTATTCGATATGGATGCGGATAGATATTATATCACCTTTAAATGATAAAATAGTTAATGCACGATGTTCAATTTAACAATGTGAATGGTTATATTCAATTTGATGCGGTATACTATAGTATGATATGTGACAAAATAGGTTTGCATATGTTAGATATAAAATGATTAGAATAGATGCACACAGTCATTGTAACACTGTGAAACAAGTACTTTAGATGCACGGTTTGAAATTCAAATATCATATTCATTAAAATAGATGGATAAAATATAATGTAGCATGTAGTAAGATAAACTTGCCTCGACAGATCAAGAAACGGGTGTACGGAACGTCTCACGTCGGTGAAAAGTCGCGACGCGCGCACGGTACACAGAACGGTTCCAAACAACGCACAAGGGTGATCACGCAAGCAAGGTACGTCTACTGGGTCATCTGGATTGTCGACGTCAAGCACGGATCTGGCGATGGCTGAGCATAGAGCCTAGCATTCCAGTCTTTATCTTTGTTGACAACACATTTCATGCGATCCTGCCTAGCTTCTGCCACCCAAGGATTTCCCTACCAATAAGCATGTGGGTCCCTATCCTTCCATGGCATCCTCTTGTTTCCCTCTTTGAGCTCTTTGATCGGCCTCACCCATGGCTTTATGTTGATCTCAGGCCAACCCCAGAAAGACCAGTCTGGGAACACAATGTCAACAGTAGCACCATCCTTGCAATACCGAAACAACGGCGGTGGTACCACCGCATTCGCTCCCTCATAATCCGCCGCTCGAACAATTGTTGTAAGAGATCAAACAAAAGTGCAGATACTCTACACCGGCACCCACGATATCACTCCAGATATGGCAATGTACAAAGCTTCTGGCTTGAAAACCAATTTCCAAACCATGAGTTGTTATATAATCAAAGGACTCAAGAGCCTCGGAAGTTGTGCAGTATATGCTTGGGGATAACACGTGCACAAGGTGATTGTCAACCCACTTCCTCCACTTGGCCTCCTCCTCATCGACTACAGTCTCATCAGGATGAATCTTGTGGCTCAAATTATCAATAATATCAGTTGAAACAATCATCTGCTGCCCGTCGATGACCAGGATCAGGACCTTCTTGTATTCGGACCACTTGATCTCCCTCTTGCTCAAGGGATTCACCTCCACGACCTTATACGGTATGTCATGATAATCCAAGAAAGCTCTCACCTTGTTGCAAAACGGGCACGCCTCGTACTGGTACAGCATCACCTCCTACGGGATCAGCTCTGAAGCCGGCGGCGCCTTCGCCTCCGCATCGATCCGTAGTCTTCATTCATCAATTCCGCAAGCTTGGTCAGCCTTAGGCGATATGAGTGCTCGCCTCTATCGGCGGCAGCAACGATTGGCTATCTCGGCTCGGGTGATTGGTTGAAGTTGGGTGCGGGTCGACGGCGGAGATGAGGGAGTCGTCCGAGACACCCTCGAAATCGAGATCGGGGATAGATCGCCAGCGGTGGTGCCACTGGCGGGAGAGGACGGAGGTGCAGACGGCATCAAGGATGAGTGGGCGGCTGAGGATGGAATTGACGATGATCATGGCGGCAAGGATCGATTCGGCGATGATGATTTTGGCGGTGGCGACATGGTGGCTGCTCGGGCGAGGTTAGGAAGGGATCGGGTAAAATAAGGCTTGGGATTTTGTTGAGGATGATGGGTAGAAAATTTAGGGTTAAAGAAATGAAATATATATATATATATATATATATATATGAGAGAGGCTGAGAGAGAGGGCTGAGAGAAAGAGAGTGAGAGAAACGGGAGAGAGACAGAGTGAGGAGAGAGATCGAGAGGAGTGAGAGAGGGGGAGGAGAGAGAAGCTTGGAATTTAGTGGGTTGGGATTTAATTTTAAAATATATTTTTCGTTATAAAATTTATACAGTTAGATTATTTTTAAATATAATATTAATAAAATTAGATATTTTGGCGAATACAAACTTACTCCAAAATACGCCCAGGTCGGGTCTAAAAAAATTCAGATTTAAAATATGAAAAATATACGCGACTTCCAAATTTTAAAATGGGTGCTCAGTTAATGAAAATGCATACCCTCAAGAACAGATGCACGTATGTGCGCGTAGCCATCCAAACACGTCCGTTTCACTGAACGGGATGAGAACAAGATGCGCGGATGCTACTGTTTCGCCCAATCAGAGCAAAGCTCTGTTTGAATTCAAAATTCAAATTTTGAAGCAACGCTTCAAGTCTCGGGCGCAACGCGCCGCGAGTCTAGCGCTAATACGTCAGCGCAGCGTCCAAGAAAGCGCACCCAATCAGAGCAAAGCTCTGTTTAAAGGAAGCAACGCTGCGCTCTGCACTGCGCGACACGTGTCAGCGCAGATGCGCTAGCGCAGCTGCGCTGCGCTCTGCGCTGCGCGACACGTGTCAGGGCAGATGGGGCATCTGCGCCAAACTAAATTAAGATTTTAAGAAATCTTTTCTGTTCTTGTTAAAACAAGAAGATTTTCTTCTGCAAAGCAGAAGCCCTTGGATTAAAGATCCAACGGTGGGAAAAATTCCCCAAATCACTCAGAGAATGATCTCTTTAACAAATTTAACTAATTTGTGAGCACTATAAAAAGGACCCTAAGCCTCAATTCAAAAAAAGGAAAAAGGATCAACATTTTTTTTTTCTTGAGAACTCAAGAACTTTAAACAGAGAGAACTCTGAGAAGATTTCAAGAAAAAGGTAAAGAACCTTCATGGATTAGAAGAAATTCCTTCTAATAGATCATTGGTCTAAAAACAAGATCAATGATCTTTACATAATAAGCAGTGCTTTGCACTTCTTGTGAACCCCTGGTTCTTTAAAAACAATAAAAAAAAATAATAATAATAGTGCTTTGCACTTTTATGAACCTCTGGTTCTTCAAATAAAGAAAAATCTGTTTTTCTTTGATCTATTTCAGATCAAGAAATTAAATAGTGCTTTGCACTTTTATGAACCTCTGGTTCTTCAAATAAAAAAAAATTTATTTTTCTTTGATCTAATTCAGATCAAGAAATTAAACAGTGCTTTGCACTTCCCTTCTTGAATCTAAAAGATTCTTAGTGCTTTGCACTTCCAAACTGCGCCGTTGCGCTCTTAAGAGAGCGCCACGTGTCGGCTATAAAACCACTTGCACTAAACACCCTTAAGATAGAGCTTTGCTCTCTGGAATTGGCGCAACTCGCTGAGAGCACGCCACGTGCCGCCAGCGCAACAGCGCAGCGCGCTGCATTGTTGCGCTTGCGCTCCCCAGAGCATGACACGTGTCATCACCGTATGAGCTTGCGCTCAGTGATTGGCGCAAAGCGCCTGACAAATGCAATGCATTTCACTTCCTGAAGGGCCAAGCCCAATTAAAAGGCTTAACAAGCCTAATAAATAAAATGCTGTGCATTATTTGGAAGGGCAGAGCCCAATTGAAAGGTCCAATGGACCAAAATAAATGATCTGCATCATAATAAAAAGGGCAGATCCCAATCAAAATGGGCATAAATGGCCTGAAGTAATGCAATGCATTATTTAAGTATGGGCAAAGCCCTAGCACAGGTCTAATAAAAAAAATAATAAATGATGGTGTTGAACATTTTCAACTGGACTTAGCCCAATTTTGGCCGTAAGTCCTTAAATTAAATTGACTGAGCAAAATGGCTCTCCTAAATCAATTTACGTCCGGTTCGAGGGTACATCTCCGAACTCCTTTGACATCTATCGTTGTAATTCCTCAACGACGTCAAAGAGGTGACGGGTCCCAACGACCACACACCCATATGGACTGCGGGGTCCTTAAACTCGTG
The DNA here is from genome assembly GCA_030015575.1 of Agapanthus africanus. Classification (NCBI taxonomy): domain Eukaryota; kingdom Viridiplantae; phylum Streptophyta; class Magnoliopsida; order Asparagales; family Amaryllidaceae; genus Agapanthus; species Agapanthus africanus. The sequence goes on from CM057343.1 coordinate 475,297,505, forward strand.
GACCGAAACGTCCTTAAACTAATATCGGACCGAAACGTCCTTAAACTAATGTTGGACCGAGACGTCCTTAAACTAATGTTGGACCGAGACGTTCCTAAACTAATATTGGACCGAGACGTTCCTAAACTAATGATGGACCACTACGTCCTTAAACTGGCGATGGACCGAAACGTCCTTAAACTAATGATGGACCACTACGTCCTTAAACTGGCGACGGACCGAAACGTCCCTAAACTAATAATGGACCACCACGTCCTTAAACTGGCGCAATAGAGCCCGAACGCTCTTTTGCCGGATCTAAACGGTCCCGTCTAAGTTGACCTTAGCCCCAAATACGGTTAATGTGTCCTTAGATATTTAAATAAACAATAAAACTCCAAATCAACTTTGGTTCAAGGGTACATCTCTGAACTCCTCTGACGCCTGTCGTTGTAATCCCTCAACGACGTCAGAGAGGTGACGAGTCCCGACGGCCAGATAATTAAATCAATCACTACGTCAAGTCGATCTTAGTCCAAAACAGGACTAACGTATCCTTGACGAACGTTTATGTTGATCTTAGCCGCAACGCGACTAATACATCCTTAAACTGAAAACACCAAACCCAAATCTAAGTAAATACGGATTTGGACTAATCCACGTCCTACGGGCGACGGCATTACTCAGTCTCCGTATACAATCCACGGGCAACCACAAACAAAACAAACACACACGACACGAAGTGAAATTCTGGAGAAGGAGAAAGTTGTTACCGCGACGCGGTAGCGTAATTAACTGCAGGGGCTTGCGCCTGCAGGGAAGAGTGTCCCCACAATCAAAAACCCCTCACCTTGAGGGGGAATCTGACGAAGTCTGCTACATCGGCCGCATCCGTCTAAACCTCCGATACACGGTGCCATAAGTCAACTTGGCATCTTCGGAGAGATAAACGGATAGCACCAAATAGCATCTGCCCCGAACCCCAGGCACGGACGCGAAGTCCAGGCCGCCGTTCGGAGGGGAACAGATTCTGGCACGCCCGGTAGGACCTTTTCCTCTTTCCACTCCACACTTCGTGTGTCGTCTTCGCGAACCAATCGCGGTTTGTTAAATGGTTGCCTTCGGATTTCAAGTTGCTAAGATTTGGTCTTGTGTCTGGCGCAGAACTCAAGCATCCATGGATTCTAACTGCACCAAATGCGCGAAGCACCACTGCAACGGACGCTCCACCTCACCGAGAGGTGTAACATATGGGCCCCAAGCGGCCTCTTTCCTCGCTCTGCCGGTGGAACAGGTGACCCAGGCCACCACCGGCCTGTTTTTCGGGACCATGGTCCCACCTACAAGCTTCTCTATGCCGATATCCACACCGGAAGCGAACAAGAAGTCGGTGTTCGACCGGCTTACCGCTACCACGACCCCTGTCAACGGGTCGCCCGCTACTAAGCCGACAGCCTCCGTTTTTACCAGGCTAGGTCAGAACTATAAAGTGGTCGTCCCAAAGAGGGCAACGGCCGCTGCTTTGGAAGTCGTTAAAGCGGCTTCTCCCATCAGAGAGTCGGTCTTCACAAGATTGACGGTTCCCACTCCTCCCCCAGCTGGTCAAAAGGCATCAATCTTCGATAGGCTGACATCGGCAGTCACCCCACACTCGAACAGGGGGCAACAAGCAACCATCTCGATCTCCGAGCCAGTCCCAACGGCTCGTCGTGCGCGACGTCGCCATTGGCGACGAGTGAGAAAAGCAGGGGGCAACTCTCCCTCAGGGCTAACCCCACCTGCTCCAGTGGTGGAGGTCAACGCTGCTGTTCCAACTGGGAACAGCTTTGAATTGCTGAGGAAGGTGAGAAAGAACTCTCCAATTGCTGCACTGAAAAGATCTCCTCCGCTTATGGAGAAAGCTCCGGAGACAAAGCAGGAACAGCCCCCTCAACGGCTATCCTCAAAAGTTTATAAAGTATGGCGGAGGGTTCAAGACTCCGTGATCGATCCAGACCACTTGCGTCACCAGAAAAAGGCGAAGGTGGAAAATAACAAAAACTGCCCCATTAAACAGCAAGGGATGATAGTTGCTAGGATGCCCACTCCAACGGCTCCTTTAACCTCGATGGCCCACAAAAGAAGGAGGCCAGAGAAAGTTCCCGCGTCAGTGGCAAAGTTTAGAAGCGGTGAACCTAAACGCCCCAAGTCAGGGGGCATAATTGTTCATACGGTTTACATGGCATCGGGAAAAGAAGACAGCCGTACATCCACGGGTCATAGACCACTTACACGGTCAGTGACCAAGGCTCAGGAGCAACAACAGAAGCTCCAGGAGATGATGACTACAATGGCTGCACTCACGGAGCCAAAAGAGAATCCTGGGACGTCCTTAGATGAACGCCAAGAAGAAGAGACCGACGCCGAGTTCCTTCGCTGAGTACTGGAAAAGAGGGACAAAGAGGCTGCTGAACAAGCGGCCAACATACAGCGGATGGGTCTCCTCTTCCAGGACATGATAGGGATGATGATACAACCAGATCCCCCAACTGAAGAAACCCCGATCGTCCTTGGAGATGATAGGGGAGAGACATCGAATCATCTACCGGCTCTATCCGCAGCTAAAGAGGATACCATATCAAAATCTGATTTGGATGAATATATCGCCCAGCAAATACGGGTGCATCAGGCGACCGAAGCAGCCGGCCACGTCGTAAAAACGGGGCGACCGTATCCAGGCTGGTATGACCAAATCAAATACCCGCCAGGTTACACAATTCCCAAGTTTCATGTCTACAAAGGGACCGGCAATCCCCATCAACATGTTGCCCAATTCAGGGCGCTCTGTGGTAACACCGGCGGCGACAACAAGCTTTTGCTTCGCCAGTTTGTTGGAAGCTTATCAGACACGGCGTTTGAATGGTATTCTGAGCTTCCCAACGACTCTATTAAAACCTTTGCGGAGATGGAGCTGCTCTTCACCCAACGTTTTGCAAGTGCCAGTGAGCGTACCCCAATGACGGCACTGATCAATGCCAGGGTAAAACCCGGCGAGACATGGGTTCAGTACGCTATACGGTGGCGAAATCTATGGTCGAAGTGCGAACAGCGCATAGAAGAAGCTCCAGCGGTGGGAATGTTTGTTGGAACCCTCGATCCACAAGCGACCATTTCACAGTTTATGATGTTCTTCAAGCCGACTTCCTTCCAGGCTTTGATCGACAAATTAGCGCAGATGGACCAGATGGGCCATAAACCCCCTCTCCCGAAACCGGACTCCCGAAACGATAAAGGAAAGGGAAAAGCGATCATTGTCGCTAATGTCCAACAACAACCGAGCGACTCGAAGCCGGTTGCTCGTCCAAACAATACACGCCCATACGTACCCCTTGAGGACAGGATGGGACGCCCTTACTCTTTCCCCCGTGATAAAACGAGGAGGCTATTCGAGCTGGCGCTGCGCAACAGACTCATAAATCTGCCAGATCCAAAACGTCCGTTGCAACCGAACAACGCCAACGAGCCCAATTACTGCCCTTATCATCGAGTGCTAGGCCATCCGATTGAGGATTGCTACGTTTTCAAGAATTGGCTTGAGAACCAGTACCGTCAGGGCAAATTTGCGCTATCTGACAAATGGAAGGTGAATCCTCCGCAGCCCCACACCTCTAAGGGGATGAATACGCCGGGGGCAACATGCTCCGTTATTGAAGAAACTCCCTGGGAGGTTGTATTATCAGCCAAAACGAGGAGAATGCTAAATGATCTTCAGACCTGTCCAGCGGTCAAGTGGAAGAACCCCTTGGAACCGCAGGTTATTGAGGGGATGTTGAAGCCACGACCGACTCCGAAGACCGATGGTGGTAGTTCAAGCGCTCATAGTCAGCCGTCAAAATCTTCGAAAAAGAAGAAGAAGAAATCTAAGAAGCCCGTGAAGCCTGGCGACAAGCGCACGGACTTACAAAGGCAAATCGACGCACTGGATGAGTACAACCAAAAGGCGCGGACTCCCATTACGCTCCAAGATTTCCTTGATCACGTCTTCCAAAAAGAAGATGAGGGAGAAAGTTCATCGGATGAATCCGAGGAATATGTGGCGAGCTGTCATATGATCTCCCATTCGACCACGAACGATGAAGGGACTTCTGGCACTGAAACGCTGGGGGCAAATGCCGAATCAAGAGCCCCAGGGTTATCAGTTGAAATGATTAGCGCGTTTCTTAATGAAGCTCGGTTGAAAAGCAAAGCTGATCGAGAATGCGAGACGGCTATATTCGAAAGGGCCAAGCGCCAGCGACTTGAGGAAGGAGCTGAAATGATCCCGCTGGAGCAAAATGCCTCCACCGCTGACAAAAGCCAATTCAAGATAAAAAAGAAGTTTGCTAATGCCATATCGATGGGCACGAATCTACCACCCTCTGAAGAAAAAGTTACTGGCGTGGTGGAAATGCACCCCTCTTATTGCTTATATCATCAGAAGGTCTCGCATTCCATCCAAGATTGCAAAGCTTTCGATAAGTGGTGGCAAGGATACGTCGCTAATCGACAACGCTTTAAACGGGAAAAGCGTAAAATTCGTCGGGAGCAAAGAAACACGACCAGAGAGCTTGAAAGAACTGCCAGCAATTGTCACATGGTTAACACTGCCGGGTCACAAGTGCCTACATTTGGGAGCGATTCCGATGAGGAGCTAGAGCTTGGCCCCCTCTTCAAAGAATCCATTTCGGGAAAAGAAGGAGAACCGAAGGCTTGCGAAAATATACAGCTACGCAATCGAACACTACCTGAAAAGAATCTCGGACCCTTAAACAAGAAAAACAAAGGGAAAGAGAAGGTCTCTGAAGACATTGCTTTGGATGACCAAGTCGCGGAAGAGTTAACCGCCAAGAACCCGCCAAAGAGGAGTAAAGTGGATTACAATGTCTTGGCGCATCTGAGAAAGCTACCCTCACAACTCAGCATTCTCGATGCCCTATTACTATCAAAAGAGATGAGGGATTATTTGATTAAGGCCCTACAAGATCCGGACCAGTTCCAAGCCTTCCTAGCCGAACAAAAGATGAAGGATGAATTGGAAGAGGTGCACACAGCCGACGTTGCTTTTAGTGATGAAGACCTTCTCTTCGGGACGTGTGAACACAATCGCCCCCTTTATGTCTCAGGATACTGCCATGACATAAAGATAGGTAAAATCTTGGTCGATAACGGATCGTCTGTTAATTTACTCAATGTGCGAGTGTTAAAGGAGATTTGCATGAGTGTCCAACACCTCGCCCGAGACAAAATCACCATCTCCGGTTTCGACTCTCAATCCTCAAAGACTCTTGGATCTGTGATATTGACGCTACGCTTCGGGTTGCTCGTCACAGACATCAAATTCCATGTTATAGACGCCAAGACGTGCTACAATGCTCTGCTCGGCCGACCATGGCTACACGAGTACAATATCATCCCTTCTACACAGCATCAGTGCATGAAGTATTCTAGGGATGGCCTTAAGTACACTGTGGCGGGAGAGTTGAATCCGTTTTCCGTGAACGAAGTTCGCAAGTATGAAGATGCCAAGTACTTCTTACCGAGTTTCGAAGACACGGAAAGGTGTCACAAACCGGAGAACAAAGCTAACGCTACCATCCCTGTCTTCGGCAGTGACACCGAGGAGGAGGAGGATATAAATTATTCAGGTCCATCCCAGTCCACTAGGCCAGGACCATCCGTTCCTTCATTGATCTTCGGTAGTGATTCAGAGGATGAAGTTCATGCTGTATTCCCTGCTCAGCCTTCAATACGGGTTTCCGCTGATAAAGAGCGAAGTCTGCAGATAACCATGGTGCCGCTTGAATATTACAAAGAACTGGATGCACTCAACGCCAACAGCGTAGAAGAATTGTACACATTCTATATTCCTCCCGGACGAAAAGGCGAGAAGGCAATCCTATTCTACCGTTCTGAAGAAAACAAGGTGGAAAAAGAAATTTGGCATGGCGCGGATCCCACGCTCGACAGGCTTCAGCCCATCCGTCTTCCCAGATATTATACCAAAGGTTTGAAGAAACTGTTGAAGCGCCAGGCAATACCTTTCGAACAAACCGTTAGAAAGGCCAAATTCTATGACAAGGTCTGGAACGTTCCCGGGACTCAATGCAAACTGCCTAACGGGAGAATAGAAACAAAAGGGCTTGGGTACATCTGGCCAAAGAAACGCGAGCTAGTAAACAGCTGTTATGCCATGTATGACTTCGATGAAGAGGCGGACGCTCAATGGGAGGACGCTAATCCTGAATCAGCAAAAGTTCCTGATACAAAACCGCCCAGTCCATCGTCTGAAGACCAGATGAGCAAACTTATAAAGGATGCGAGTCAAAAAGCCCGAGATGATCACGATCGTGAAATGGCAATCTATGAGAAAGCCAAGACACAGCGTCTCCTTCAACAGGCAGTAAAGAACGAAGATGCTGCCCCACGTCAGCCTGCTACAAAAAGGATTCGACGCGAAAGCAAAAACAAGTCGAAGGGCCGAAAAGGCGCTCGACAACCACAAAGCAGAGCTAAGAAGCCACGCATCAGAGAGTCGAGCGTTATTGACCTAGCCCTCATGAAGAAAATGGGTCGAGCATACTCATTTCCTCGGAACAAAACAAGGAAAATACTTGATCTTGCTCTAAAACATCAAATGCTTACTCTGCCAGAGTCTAAACACCCTGAGCAAGCGGGCGAAGTCTCCAACCCAAATTATTGCTCTTACCATCGAGTAGTAGGGCATCCGCTTGAAGATTGCTTCACCTTTAAGAATTGGGTTGAGGACCAATATCAGCTTGGCAAATTCGCGTTGTCTGACAACTGGAGGGTAGCGCCGCCGCAAAAGCACGAACCCAAAAACACAAGGATAGAACCAACTCCGCATTGGGATTGGCAGAAGATTCGCACCTGCCATGTGATAACAATATTAAAAGAAGAGCCCGAGAACATGGATGACCTTCCCTGGTGCTTTGAAAACGGCAGCGATGAAGTGATCTCAGAATTTCCACCAGCACCAAAAGAGCTGGAAGATGGAATCCATACTACTGCAGATAACCTCAAGAAAATCGAGTTGGGGACAATAAATGATCCGCGACCGACATTCGTCAGCGAGCTGCTGTCTGAAGAAAGGGTGGCTACGTTAAAAGACGTCCTTGTGCAGCATAAAGATTGCTTCGTATGGAACTATTCCGAGATGCCAGGACTAGATCCAGAAGTCGCTGTTCATAGACTAGCAATATCCCCAAACGTCAAACCAGTCAAACAGGCGCCGAGAAGAATGCGACTCGAGCTTGAGATGAGCATAAATACCGAAGTCAAAAAGTTAATCGACTCTGGCTTCATCCAGGAAGTTCACTACCCTGAATGGATCGCCAACATCGTCCCAGTGATGAAGAAAAATGGGACAGTGCGCATATGCGTAGACTTCCGGGATCTTAATAAAGCTTGCCCGAAGGATGATTTCCCAGTGTCAGTCACTGAACTGATGATAGACAATACATCCACTCATGAGGTTTTCTCCTTCATGGACGGCTCATCGGGGTATAACCAGATAAAAATGCATCCAGAAGACCAGAAGCACACAGCCTTCAGGACTCCTCTTGGTATATTTTGTTATAAAGTGATGCTATTCGGTTTGAAGAACGCCGGTGCTACTTATCAGAGGGCCATGACGAAGATCTTCGACGACCTTATACACGAAATCGTTGAATGCTATATCGACGATCTCGTGGTTAAAAGCAAATCATACGAGGAACATCTCGAGCATCTGAAGACTGTATTTCAACGCCTTCGGCAATACAACTTGAAGATGAATCCTCTTAAATGTGCGTTCGGGGTTTCCTCGGGCAAATTCCTGGGATTCGTTGTTCGACACCGAGGTATCGAAATAGATCCGTCAAAGATTAAAGCGATCATGGAAATGCCTCCGCCAAGGACTCTCAAACAGCTGCGGTCTCTCCAAGGGAAACTCGCATACATACGGCGATTTATAGCCAACCTTTCAGGAAAGTGCCGTCCTTATAGTCACCTGATGAAGAAGGGAACCCCATTCGTTTGGGATCAAAAATGCCAAGGCGCACTGGATGAGATCAAGCAATAGCTGCAGAACCCGCCGGTGTTGGCTGCTCCGGTTAAGGGGAAGCCTCTCATTCTTTATACAACCGCCCTCGAAGATTCCTTAGGCGCATTATGGGCACAAGAGAATGATCAAGGGAAAGAAAGAGCACTCTACTACTTAAGTCGAGTTCTGCTGGGGGCAGAAGGCAACTACTCTCCCATTGAAAAACACTGCTTGGCGTTGATCTTCGCAATAACAAAACTTAGGCACTATGCGTTGGCGCACGAAGTCCGTCTTATTTCAAAAGTGGACCCTCTCAAATATCTAATGTCAAAAGCCATATTGACAGGGCGACTCGCTAAATGGGCCCTGCTCTTGATGGAATTTTCGATAACATATCAACCTCTCAGGGCAGTAAAAGGCCAGGCCATCGCCGACTTCCTTGCTGAGCACCCGATACCAGCCGACTCTCCTTTAAACTGCAATCTTCCGGACGAACATGCGTTTGATGCGATCGATGGTGATAATACCCGATGGGAGCTTTATTTCGATGGAGCATCTTCCATGAAAAAGCACAAACAAAATACGCCAATGATCAAATCAGGGGTAGGACTCATCTTTGTGACTCCACAAGGAGGAATAATGCGCTTCGCCTTCTCCTTAACAGAGCCGAGGACGAATAATGAAGCTGAATATGAAGCTTTGATACCAGGCCTCGAGATCGCCATTGATATGGAAATTGAAAGCCTCCTCATATATGGGGACTCCCAACTGGTCGTCAGTCAAGTGAACGGCGATTACCAAACGTGCAAACCGGAATTGGTAAAATACGGTGAAAAAGTGCAGCAACTGCTAACCCAAATTCCCTCCTACACGTTGGAAAGTATACCGCGCGCGGAAAACAGCAAAGCGGACGCACTGGCCAAACTTGCTAAAGAATTGGCTGATGAGAACCTCGATGACGTTAGAATCGTGGTACAAAGCCGTCGAGTACTCGCCCCGGCAGAAATACCTCCAGAATCATATAAAGAAAAGGGAGCGACTGAGCAGACGACCCTGCAAATAAAAGACCGTGAGAAGGTTGAGGATTGGAGGGAAGTCTTTATAGACTACTTCAAGTCCCACCAAATGCCTGAAGATGCGTCCGCAAGACATCAGCTCACAAAACGAGCTCTGTCTTTCGCCTTCGTCAACGATACTCTATACAAGAGGACATTCGATTCTCTGTGGCTGAGATGCCTAGGACCTGACGAAGCGAGAAGGGTCATCCAAGAAGTTCACGACGGACTCTGCGGTTCCCACCAACCAGGCCCTAAGATGAAGTTGAAGATAAAACGGATGGGCTACTACTGGCCCACGATGATGCAGGACTGCATCGAATATGCGAAGCAATGTCACTCATGCCAGATTCTTAGGGACTTCATCCACCAGCACCCAAATCCGCTGCATCCAACGGTAGCTAGCTGGCCATTCGAAATGTGGGGGACTGATATAGTCGGCCCCATCGAGCCAGCATCGTCTAAAGGACATCGTTTCATCTTAGCGACGACTGACTATTTCTCTAAGTGGGCAGAAGCAGTACCATTAAGAGAAGTGAAGACGGAGAATATCCTCCATTTCTTCAAAACGCACGTCATATATCGGTTTGGAACTCCGAGGCGGATCGTCTCCGATAACGGGCCAGCCTACCGAAGTCATAAAATCAGCCGCTTTGCACAGCAGCATAAAATAGACTGGAGATATTCCTCAGTCTATAATCCACGAGCTAACGGTCTCGCCGAGGCCTTCAACAAGACCTTGTAGAAAATTATAAAGAAAACAGTGTCCCGAAATAAGAAAGACTGGCATGAGAGACTGCAAGAGGCTCTTTGGGCGTATCGAACTACATTCAAGACGGCCACGAATACAACGCCATACGCGTTGGTGTTCGGTACAGAAGCAGTACTCCCCCTCGAGATAGAGCTACCCTCTCTACGAGTGGCAGTCCATTACGAGCTGACAGACGAAGAAAATGCTCACCTTCGGTTTGAAGAGCTTGACGCCCTTGATGAAATCCGGCTTCTAGCACAACAAAATCTGAAAGCTTATAAAGCAAAGATGACGTGCTCATACGAAAGATTGACCCGACCGAGGACATTTCGTCAAGGCGAACTCGTGCTAGTGGTCAAAAGGCCTATGATCCCCAATCGCGCCAAGCGGGGAAAGTTTGAGCCAAACTATGAGGGCCCATACATCATTAATAAGGTCTACCAGGGTGGGGACTATCTACTCGTGGACATGCACGGTGAAAGGCCTTTTAGGCCAATAAACGGTCGTTTCCTAAAGAAATACTACGCTTAATGAGCTACGGCCTAGGTCAACGGTAGATGACGACAACTATGTCCGCTCGCTATCTTCTTAAGCCCAAACTCTATAAGCAGTAAATGGCCTTCCTTAATGATGGACCGAAATGTCCTTAAACTAATAACAGACCGAAACGTCTTGAAACTAATACCGCAGCATCCTTAGGCTGACGAGATATTTAAAAAATAAAAAAAAAACAGTACGTCCATAAGCAAAAAGGGCACGGATGAAAACCCAAAAGGGCTCCGTGAGTAAAAGCAGCAGGGCTGCCGGCGAGTGTTCGTGAAAACACAAAAGGGCGCGACCTCGTAAAAAAAAAAACGGTATGTCCATAAGCAAAATGGGCACGGATGAAAACCCGAAAGGGCTCCGTGAGTAAAAACAGCAGGGCTACCGGCTAGTGTTTGTGAAAACCCGAAAGGGCGCAACCTCGTTAAAAGACACTTATAGGGTCCTCTCGACCTTATAAGGAGAAACCACCTGCGTGAGATCCTTACGACTCACAAAGGAGCAACACACTTAGGGATCCCCACGATTCCTAAGGAGAAAACACACTTGCGAGATCCTCACGACTCGTAAGGAGAACTCTCTTATGGGACCCTCACGGCTCATAGGATTTGAAAGTCTTAAGTCACAGAGACCTAAACCTGTGTTTAAGCAAACCCCTACAAAACTCCCAATATTGCCCTATAAGTGGCTCAGTATTGACCCTTGTATACAATCCACGGGCGCGAATAAACATTTCCCTAGCCAATTCTCATCCGTAATTGGGAATACGTTCGCATGGTGAACAACCCTTATAAATCCCCTCGATTTATGAGGAGAAAACCCTCCTGTAGGATCCTTACGACTTACAGAGGAACAAAACACTTAGGAACCCTCACGATTCCTAAGGAGAAAATACACCTACAAGATCCTTACGACTTGTAGGGAGGAATACCTTCACGAGACCCTTACGGCTCATGAAGTCAAAAGTCTTAGCCGACAGGACCCTAACCCTGGTCGCTAAGCCTCCTTTGTTCGACAACGGCAGAGGCAAATGATGATTCGCTCCTGGTAATATCCCAGTTGTAGCGGTGCTGATGCCGAAATCGGTGTCCAATTTCAGGTTTACAGCGAAAAGCCAGTAGGCCGCACATGCATACGAAATAGCCGAAATGATGGGGCGACTTGCAATAAAAAAAAGCAGCAAGTAAAAATGTATACATGCAAAATAGCCGAAATGATTGGGCAACTCGTAATAAAAAGCAACGAGTAAAAAATAAAAAATATATATAGCCGAAATGATTGGGCAACTCGTAATAAAAAGCAACGAGTAAAAAATAAAAAATATATATAGCCGAAATGATTGGGCACCGCGAGAAATGGCCGAAATGATTGGGCAATCGCGACCTTCGCGATATAAAAGCTGAAATGATAGAGCATCGCGGAAATAAAAAAAAAATAAAATAAAAAAAATGATGATAAAACTTTGGCCCTACAGTTAAGATCGCATCGATCCCTGTATACAATCCAAGGGCGTAAACGAAGAATGAACCATACTTTCCCAGCGGATTCCGTCGGACGACGAACCCCAAACCTCACCGGTTCATTTCAACCGAAGAAGCCAGTGACTTCAACAAAAATCTCCTCAACTCACGGATACAAATACTCCTTGACGAGAGCCTTCTGATCAGCGTCGACCCGCAGAGCCACCAGTGCCTCCGTAGGAACTCTCGACTCGTTTCAAACCCCAAGGAAACAAATAATCCTTGGCTCTTGGGAAACAAATAATCCCAGCACACTCCTCAACTCACGGATACAAACACTCCTTGACGAGAGCCTTCTGATCCGCGTCGACCCGCAGAGCCACCAGTGCCTCCGTAGGAACCCTCGACTCGTTTCAAACCCCAAGGAAACAAATAATCCTTGGCGCTTGGGAAACAAATAATCCCAGCAAACTCCTCAACTCACGGATACAAACACTCCTTGACGAGAGCCTTCTGATCCGCGTCGACCCGCAGAGCCACCAGTGCCTCCGTAGGAACCCTCGACTCGTTTCAAACCCCAAGGAAACAAATAATCCTTGGCGCTTGGGAAACAAATAATCCCAGCAAACTCCTCGACTCACGGATACAAACACTCCTTGACAAGAGCCTTCTGATCCGCGTCGACCCGCAGAGCCATCAGTGCCTCCGTAGGAACCCTCGACTCGTTTCAAACCCCAAGGAAACAAATAATCCTTGGCGCTTGGGAAACAAATAATCCCAGCAAACTCCTCAACTCACGGATACAAACACTCCTTGACGAGAGCCTTCTAATCCGCGTCGACCCGCAGAGCCACCAGTGCCTCCGTAGGAACCCTCGACTCATTTCAAACCCCAAGGAAACAAATAATCCTTGGCGCTTGGGAAACAAATAATCCCAGCAAACTCCTCGACTCACGGATACAAACACTCCTTGACGAGAGCTTCCTGATCCGCGTCGACCCGCAGAGCTACCAGAGCCTCCGTAGGAATCCTCGACTCGTTTCAAACCCCAAGGAAACAAATAATCCTTGGCGCTTGGGAAACAAATAATCCCAGCAAACTCCTCGACTCACGGATACAAACACTCCGTGATGAGAGCTTCTTAACCCATGTCAACTGTTCCGCTACAACTGCAGACAGATCCCCGATTCGTCTCAATTTGTATGAAGAAGTCTCAGACAGCAAGGAAGTCTTGCTTTTTGAGCAATGGGGCCCTGCAAGTCAATCCAAACTGGCCTCTTGCATACTATTCACGAGTCTCACTCTCCGAAGTCGAATTTCGACGAGGAGGGAAACAACCACTTACGAATTCTCTCGACTCGTAAGAGGGAAAATTCTCTTATAAGATCCTTACGACTTATAAGAGAAAACCACACTTAGGAATCCTCACGATTCCTAAGGAGAAAATCCACTTACGAGATCCTCTCGATCCGTAGGGAGAAAAGTCTCTATGAGACCCTCACGGCTCATAGAGTTGAAAAGCCTTAGGCGGCAGAACTGAACCTGCGGCCTAAGCCATCGCTATCTCTTGGAAAAATTAAGCTGTCTGCCAATCAGGTTCATTGACAACATCATGATGTAAAGGCAGAAAACAAAAGAGCATACAAGATATTGCAAAAGAAAGTGTGTATCTTTATTCATTGACCTCAATCAAATACATGGTGAATCATACAAAAGAGCAGAGAACGAATACATGTTACTCAGAAAAGAAATTTTTTTTACAAATACATTGATACAAAGGCAGCTATTAGGAAGGAAGCGTCTTAAGTAGCTCTATCAGTTGTTCGTACACTTCCTTCCATGACTTTTCCCGATTGGATACCACTGCCAACTCCGCCTCCACCTGGGCCCGTTGCTGTGCGACGGATGCAAGCTGATCCCTGACGGCTTGGTGAGCAGCTTCGCGGCCTGGAGTGTCATGCTCGGCGACATCAAGTGCCCGCTTTAGTCTCAGCTCATTCGATATGCGCTCCAGAAGACCCTCGAAGACGGTCTTTACCTCAGCGGCGTTCGCCTCAACTTCGGCACGCAAGCGAGCAGTTCTGCTTGAAGAATCTTGGCACTCCTTCAGCCTCAAAGCCACTTCTTGTTCCAGATGACGGAAATGAGAAGCGCTTTGCTCGAGCCATGCTCCCCGTTGAGTGCTCAAGGCCAAAGTTTCGGGGGACAGGCGCATTGACTCCAGCTGATGAAGGCGAGCCTCGATCTCCCGACAATAGTTAACCCAGGAAGCGACAATGCCCTCGTCATGGAAGGTGGCAAATATCGCCAACATCGGGTTAACCGTCATAGCGAAGTCCACAACAGATACAGGACCTTCGATGTCGAGTTCCTCAATATAGTCGCTCAACATGCACAAACTATTCGCCGCACCTTTCGAAGACGGACGTCGCTGGGAAGGGCCGCCCGGTATTGTAATATGAGACTCAAAAGGCACTGAGACTGGAACGACAGCTGAAAAAGACAAAATGTGATTAGATGATGATCCAATAGATATGGAGAAAATCATTGACAAGATAATTACTATACCGGTGGAAGCAGGTGGCAAGGACGGAAGGGCCGGTAGCGCAACCGATCTTTCTTCTCCCCCTTCGATTTGTAACACTGCAGTCAGGACAAGAGAGAGTTAGAAATAATTCTACCACTGGAAAAACAAAGATATCAATCAGGAACGGTACTCACCGGCACCACCAGAGGGAGAGGCGAGTTCAGATGGAAAGGAGAAGTGTGGGACCAACACTTGATACAAATGGTCAAAAAGAACTCCTGAAAGACACAACAATGTGAATATAGTATATGGATTATACGTTTGAAAGATGAGTTTAGTAAGTTGCAAACTCATACCTTCCAACATCTTTGACGGTGTAAGAGAGGGCTGAGGGGTAACCATCGCCAAGGCAGTCGTGGAAGGAGCTCCCTCAAGTAGTGGGGCATCAACACTAGCTGCACCTGCATTACGAAAAATGAACTTGTCAGAAAAGATTGTAAAGCAAATAAAAACAACAACTTAAGGTGTACCTGAGGAGCTCCCGGCGGAAACAGAGACGACTCCCTCCTCTATCGACATAAGACCACCGCCTGTGGCCTCATCGCCCGACTCAATGGGGACCGTCGTCGTGCTCGCAAGACCGGGAGAGGGCGGAGGACCGTAGACGGGAAGGGCTATGACTGGAGTATTGCCAGATTCCAGAGAGGGAGCGGTTGGCTCGTCCTCGGGAATCATGGCCACCTCATCCACTACTCTCTCAGGTTCAGTAGTTGCGGTTGTATCGTCTACCGTCGCCAAGGGACTGCCGACCTCGAGCGCCTCAGCCGCCACCATCCTGGACTCATCATCTGCCACCGCTTCAGGTTCGGCATTAATGACCTTCTCGGCGGTAGGCCCCTCGACCTCCACTTCAGGCTCCATGGCCTCAACGATATTACCCACTGTCGGCTTGAGTTCGGCAGGCACCGCCTCCTCTATGTCTTTGGGATCAATGGCTTCCGCCTCTCCCTCAATCGGACTTGGCCCTGCAAAGATAAGAGATATAAAGACCAATGACATTAAAATCCTTATAACAAAAACTCTGAGAGAAATATTACCTGAAGCGGATTTACCGTTTGCGCTCCGAACTGCTCGAGCCATCTCTCTGTGGGCAGTGGATAGGGCGACAGGGGCCTCTTCAGAGGGAGTATCAGCTCGAGGAGCGGTGCCGGGGCCCGCTCCCATAGCCAAGGCAGCCCTGCGCGCCTTCGCCTCACGCCTCAACCGCTTCCTCTCCTCCCGAGCGGTCATGAGGGACCTCTGTGATGCCTCCTTCAAGGCATCATCGTCTTCATTCAGGGATGCCTCCAGAGCCTTTAAAGCACCTCTCATCGGCTCTCCAAGACGAACCTCCTGCGGTGGCCCAGAAGAAGCAGGAACGTCGGCAGCTGGTACAACATCTGCGTCGCTAGGAGGGAACGGCATTGAGGTTCCTGTAATTAAAAGAGAAGGGTTAGATCGACCATAACACAAGAAAAATGAAAAACTTGATGAGTTGAAACTTACTAAGGCCCATAGATGCCCTGAGACGTTCCTCCTCCTGAAAAGTCCTCAGAGAAGCAGCAATGGCTTCTTCATCAGTGATGCCTGTTGAAAGAAAAGAAAGAAAAGTGTTAGTAAAAAATAATGAAGAGGATATGTTGCAATAAAGAAAAGGCGACTAGTAGTTACCTGATTGCGCAAGCTTAGCCAGCCACGCGTCACGCCTCACCAACCATGCCGAAGCTCTAAGAGCAGCCTCCAAGTCTGTATCGTCCGGCGGCGGCATCACCAACCCTGCGTTAGTCCCATATTCGAGCAGACCTTCAGCATGAGGGGCATGGGGTTCCTGGCCGAACGCGACATCCGCAGCGAAGAGCGACTTCTTCTTTTTTTTTGACCCCCGACCCTAGGCTCACGGGGAAGCGACTTACGCTTGGCAGCCGCTTTGGGACGACGGGTCCCGATGTCCGCACCCACGCCAGACTCTGGCGAGGGTACAACTGTAGGGTTCCTAGGCATCCTAATGAAGTCTCTCAAGGCATCGACCATGCCAATTTTAAAAATTATGGAAGCCGAGAAACCCTAACATGGATCGTTTACTAGATGTCTAGGCGAAACTACAATCTAGTTAACTATTTAACTAAAGTTGAGATGCTACAACCTTTGTAGATCCGGATTTCCGCCTCCTTAGCTCCACGTGGTCATGTCCTCGCTGTCCATCATGAATCCTCGACTCGATCATCGGCTTCATTAGGAGAACAAGCGGAATAGGTCGTCGGCTTTGTGTCAAAGACGATCTACGTCGAGGTTGCACAAACTCAAGCTCCGACTTCACAAACTTGTGAAACTTGTGAAGTAAACACCCAAAACAACTTGGCAAGAGGTAGAGGGTGAAGAAATAGGAGGTGGGTTCACTTTAGAATTGGATTTATCTCACTTTAACTCAAGTTGCCATTGATGGACCTTGAGCTTTTCTTTTGAAGATGAAGAAGAAGAAGAGCTAGAATTATGATAAGTTCTCTTGAAAATGAATAATAAATCAATACTTATCATAACAATAACTAGGGTTAAGTGTAGAGAATAAACCATGGTCAAATGAGTGGGTTAGGGTTAAGCATGAGGACAAGAATGATTGCATAAGTCAAGGGTTTTTGAAGCTTCAACATAAAACAAGAAATGCCACCATTCTCATCCAAATCTTTATCCAAATAAATGAATAAACAATTAAATGAATAAATGCATAAATAAAACCCTAATCTCAAGTTAACTATGGTTTAATTCCATACACTTAACAATATGGTCAAGTATCATCAAACATGATACATTAAAGTGCACAAAAGTATATCACATATACAATGTGCAAATCAAGTGAGAAAAATCCGTTTAAAGTGAACCTATACTAGTTAATGCAAAGTAATATATCAAATATATAATTATACATTAAATCATTAAATCAACACTTGATTCAATGATCCGGTCATGTCGCACATAACCGACTAGTATGCAATGCATCGATTCATCGAATCAATGATTCGATAACTAGGTCATATCAAATATAACCAATCGAAACATTTATCGCGAGAATGAAATGCGGTATCACATACACGCATTATTCTCGGTCCTGCACATATCTCATATGCGCTCCTATTTCGTTTCGCTTGAACCAGGAAACCTCTGTGTAGGACTCTAAAGACTCGTCAATACGCCGGTAGCAGATGATGATCATATCAAACACCCACAAGCCGCAAGCGGTCTGCTAAACGTAACGGCCACCCGGGTATTGAGCGATCAGAAGATCGACGAGCTAGCCCGCTCACACTCCTGCGAATCCGACCAGTAACACTTACCATACAGTCAAGTCTCTTCGTCAGATACGTCGCATATCAAGTCTAGGGGTGGTATACGTCAGACCCCAATAACCCGATAAGTCGTGCCGATGTGAGGCTCGTAACGGGTCGAGAAACTACTGGTAACACTTACCAGTAAATCTCTGATCAGCCCTGGCCAGGGACTTCCCTGCTACGGCCAATCGAGCACAGCGCAACATCAACTCCCAATACCGGGAGAGACGAAACCCCTCCTATCGCTCATTGCCTCCATGTGACTCGGGACTGTACCCAAAGACCACCGTTTTGCACGCCCTCATGGACGTGGTAAGGTGTAGATCAAAGCACAGTGGGAATCACACAAGACTCTATGACGATCTCGGGTCTACAGACTAACCTGTACAAGTGTCACCTGAGAACTGCCATCTGACGTGAGGTATAATACCATCTGGGAGTTCTCGGCGAGTCCGTCCAGTGTACCCAGTCTTCACTGAGCACCCGTACACCATCTCTGATGTCAAACACCAATGGATATGGGATCATCCATTGCCCATCACATGGGTCGAGAAGCGTATACGCTAGTCTACTCTGGTATATCGATGCCCCGTCTCGATAAACCTACGACTAGGGACCTTGAAGGATGTACTTATGGACTACCATGTCCCCACTAGTATGATCTGCATCATAGTCTAGGTAGTCAAGTACAAATCCTAAGGGCTTTACCAACATGTAACTATAAGACAGTATAAAGAGACTAGTGTACATGTTAAGATAAATAGCAACCAGATAGCATACTATCATGTCGAGCAAGAAAGTCATCTCTATATATGTCCAAGCATCCAATATAATATACAAAATCTGTACAATACTGGCCTCTAGGGCATACATACAACTAACAATCTCCCACTTGCACTAGGGCCAGCTGCTGTAGTATCTCATACCGAGCATCCCGAAGAGTCTCTCAAACTGTATCTAGGGAATGGCCTTCGTGAGTGGATCCGCCGTGTTGTTCTTCGTGTCAACCCTCCTGACCTCGATCTCCCGGCGATCAACTATCTCCCGGATCAGGTGATACCGCCTCAGAATATGCCTGGATCGCTGATGGGACCTGGGTTCCTTGGCCAAAGCCACCGCTCCATTGTTATCGCAATACAAAGGTATTGGATGCTCAATGGATGGAACCACTCCAAGTTCAGTAATGAACTTTTTGACCCAGACAGCTTCTTTAGCAGCATCGTTGGCAGCGATGTATTCAGCCTCCATCGTCGAGTCTGCTACGGTTTCCTGCTTGGAACTCTTCCAGCTAACCGCCCCTCCGTAAAGGGTAAAGACAAAACCCGACTGCGACTTAGAGTCGTCCTTATCACTCTGGAAGCTGGAATCGGTAAAGGACTCCACTTGGAGTTCTCCGTTACCATACACCAAGAACATATCTCTAGTCCTTCGCAAGTACTTGAGAATGCTCTTCACAGCTGTCCAGTGACTCTCTCCAGGATCAGCTTGATACCTGCTCACTACACTTAGTGAGTATGCTACATCGGGTCTAGTACATAGCATCGCATACATGATAGAGCCTACTGCCGAAGCATAGGGTATCCCTTGCATGCGAGCTCTCTCCAAATCAGTCTTGGGAGACATCTCTTTGGAGAGAGTGACTCCAGAGATCGTGGGCATGTTCCCACGCTTGGACTCTTCCATACTAAACCTTTTTAGTATGGTGTCAATGTACCTGGATTGGGACAATCCCAAAATCCGTTTGGATCTATCTCTATAGATCCTGATCCCCAATATGCAGGAGGCATCACCAAGATCTTTCATTGAGAATCTTTGTGATAAGAAGAGCTTGACCGATTGCAGCATAGGAATATCATTTCCTATCAAGAGTATGTCGTCTACGTACAATACGAGGAAAACAACCTTACTCTCTGCCACCTTCTTGTAGATACATGGTTCATCTGGATTTTTGACGAAATCAAACTCTTTGATAACGACGTCAAAGCAGATATTCCAACTCCGCGATGCTTGCTTTAATCCATAAATGGATTTAAGCAGCTTGCACACCTTCCCGCTGCTCCCACTGTCTATGAAGCCCTCTGGCTGAGTCATGTACACGCACTCTTCTAAATCACCATTTAGAAAGGCGGTTTTAACATCCATTTGCCAGATTTCGTAGTCATGAAAGGCAGCAATGGCAAGCATGATTCGGATGGATTTAAACATAGCCACTGGAGAAAAGGTCTCGTCATAGTCCACACCTGGTCTTTGACGAAAACCCTTTGCTACAAGTCTAGCTTTGAAAGTCTCCACTTTCCCATCTACACCAAGTTTCTTCTTAAAGATCCACTTGCTCCCAATGGGTTTTACCCCTTCAGGAGCAACTTCCAAAGTCCATACTTTGTTGGTGTACATGGAATCCATCTCGGACCGCATAGCATCCAGCCATTTCACTGAGTCCCCACTCGTGATGGTCTGCTCGAAGCTAGTTGGGTCATCATCCTCCATGATGCAATTCTCACTACCACCATCAATGAGAAAACCATAGTATCTCTCAGGTGGATGAGAAACCCTACTAGATCGGCGGAGAGGCTGGGGTACGTCGGGCACCACTGAATCCTCTGGTTCTACTAAATTGTCAGTTGCAGTTTGTGGTGCTGGAACCTCTTCCAGCTCTACCTCTTTGCCATTAATTTCTTTTGCAAGAAATTCCCTTTCCAAAAAGGTGGCATGTTGAGCAACAAACACTCTTTGTTCCTCAGCTTGGTAGAAAAAATATCCTTGAGAATTCTTAGGATATCCCACAAACTTGCAAAGGACTGATCGTGCCTCGAGTTTGTCCGGATTTTGCTTTTTCACATAGGCCGGACAACCCCATATCTTAATTCGCTTAAAATATGGTCTCTTCCCACTCCATATCTCATATGGTGTGGTAGGTACAGATTTAGACGGAACCAGATTCAATAGGTATATGGCTGTCTCAAGCGCATACCCCCAAAAGGAAATAGGTAACTCAGCATTACTCATCATTGAACGCACCATATCTAATAGGGTGCGATTCCTTCGTTCCGATACACCGTTGTGCTGTGGTGTATAAGGAGGAGTAAGCTGAGAGAGAATCCCATTCTCTTTTAGATAATCCAGGAATTCACTGCTTAAGTATTCACCTTCTCGATCAGATCGAAGAACCTTAATACTTTTGCCCGTTTGGTTCTCTACCTCTTTCTTATATTCTTTGAATTTCTCAAAAGCTTCAGACTTGTGTTTCAACAGGAACACATGCCCGTATCTAGAGAGATCGTCAGTGAATGTAATGAAGTAGGAAGAACCATTTCTGGCGTGTGTAGACATTGGACCGCATACATCACTATGCACCAGTCCCAAGAGTTCAGTAACTCTTTCTCCGTGTCCTTTAAACGGAGTTTTGGTCATTTTTCCTTTGAGACATGAATGGCAAGTGTCATAAGATGATAATTCGAATGAATTCAAATATCCGTTCTTATGCAACTTAGCTAGTCATGTCTCATTGATATGGCCAAGTCTACAGTGCCACAAGAAGGATTCGTTCATTTCTGAGCTTTTCCATTTGTGTGTGTTTTGTATATTGAAGACTCTATTTTGATTGAGAATGAATATGCCATTATGTAGCGAGCCTGATGCAATCAACCTTTGATCTAGGAATATGTTCATAACATTATCCTTTACTACAAAATTATAACCTTCTTTACTTAATAAAGAAACTGATATAATGTTGCACATCATGTTCGGTATATAATAGCACTCATTCAGGACTAGTGTATCACCATTTGGTAATACCAGGTGATATATGCCAACTGCTTTGGCTGCAACATTTGCCCCATTCCCTACATGAACGGAATGTTCACCTTTTCTCAGTTCTCTACCTTTTCGCAGCCCATGTAACATCTTACATATGTGGGATCCTGACCCGGTATCTAATACCCAGGACGTAGGGTGAACTGAAAAACAGTTCTCAATGACAAACACACCCGAAGATGATGCATCAACATGCATGTTCTCCGTTTGGGCGGTGTGAGAATCCAGATATTCTCCTGTTTCCTGTTCAGTCTTATAACATTTATAAGATAGAACGGGTCCAACGTTCCCCTGCACAGTATAACATGCGGGTTCGGTCAATACATCCATATTATTATCTTGATTAAGGCATGAAATGGTCGCTACCTGGAGAGAGAGAGAAGAAAACACTTTAGCATATGCTCGTGCAAGATCAGATTGGTTATTATCTTATCTAATCAGGATGGCTCCCACTGCTTTTTATCAAATCTTCCTTCAAACCTTAAAAGGAAAGACTAGCCGGGATTAATTACACACTACAAGTTCGCCAATCTTTCAGCCAGGCCAGTGTCGGTACTTTGAGGGAGGTCCCCCGTGCTTTCGCACGAACCTAATTACTGTAAACCTCGTTTTCCCAGAGGCGTAACCTCGTTAACACCTTTCTAGACACCTACTTGATCGGCTAATTGCAATGTGTAAAACTCTCCCAGGAGTAACTCTTACTCGCAGCGGGTATCGGGATCCAACTATCTCATAGAAGGTATGCAATCTCATTGCAAATTTCAACACTTGAAATTCCCGATAATATTTTGCCCTAGGCGATCTATGACCTTGACTGAGTCAACAAACCATAGACCGCAAGTAAAGTTCAACCCGTCATTTCCTGATTGAATTAAACCCACCCGCACGACCCTTGACTAAGTCAAAAAGGCCGCACGACTACCCTAATCCAATCTGCATCATATGCATAAACAGATAAATAGTAATCAGCTACCGCACACTACGCCTTGACTGAGTCAACAAACGCAGCACGAATACTAACTATTACTTATCTGAAATGACGGAGGGCTACGTCAGGTTTTTTAAAAAACCCTTTGCGTAATGAACTTTATATCGTTGTAGAATCAAATGAAGTTTTGAAATGGAATGATTTTGAGGCTTTTCTAGTTTTGCTAAAGGAGTCACTCCCGGCGAAGGGATCTCGGTCCTTTCCTCGTCGAATGAGGTGCGGGATATATCATATATATCACTGTGCAAAGCAAAAACCCAAAAGCAGTCAAAAGCAAACCGAGTCGATAGCATTTGCCAGTTATTGCTAAAGGAGTCACTCCCGGTGAAGGGATCTCGGTCCTTTCCTCATCGAATAAGGTGCAGGGTATATCATATATACCGCTATGCAAAGCAAGAACTGTAGCTACCTGTTTTATTTTGAAATTCGATTCTACAACATCTTAGGTTTCTTATCTTTCATTAATCACATTAATGAAGTCCCATCATTTAAATACCTAAACATCACAGATAGATATGACGTACACTTATGCCATCCGCATTCGTCTCGATGTCCCCTCGTGCACCGTTAGGTTAGGTAACTAACGACAGAGCAGGGCAGGGCTAGCGCGGGTGTAAAACATAAGTAACGTCTATATAATATATCATATATACTATATCCATCACAGAATCACATCACAGATATCGCAGCAGAATAAACATATGAAATATTGGATATACTAGGACGTCCGTGTTTTCAATACGAGCCAGTATAAAACACGGATTCCACGGTCGTGATGAATAGCCAATCCCACACCCCTAGACCCCTACGAGAGCGGCAAGCAACCCTGCCAATTCTAGGGTTAGGAGACCCGGACTCGACTCCTCGAGTTGGTCTCCCACTGGACCCCAGAACCCGGTTACTTGTGCTCCCCTCCTTGGGTCTATCCTAGTGCAGAAAAGTAAATAATATACAAAGGGTGACAACTCCCGCATCCTGGAAGTGCCCCGAATAAAAGAATATTACATACAAGTTTTTACATGAATGAAAATGAAAAAC
The DNA here is from genome assembly GCA_030015575.1 of Agapanthus africanus. NCBI lineage: Eukaryota > Viridiplantae > Streptophyta > Magnoliopsida > Asparagales > Amaryllidaceae > Agapanthus > Agapanthus africanus. Next base: position 475,321,080 of record CM057343.1, read on the forward strand.
ACTCATCTCACATAAAAAACCCCGGCTATTCGAGCACGACGATCCAATATAACATATCCAGCAACACATAACATCACATGTCATCAACGTAAGTAAGTATGCATACCCCAATTGTCGTTGACATATAGCAACGAAACCGGCGATATCACATATTACACTTACGGTCACAGAAAAGAAAGTGTAAAACTACAACAATTGGAATCCGCAACCTCTTTAGACATCACATGCCTAACAGTTATAAACCCCGCATTTTAGTCCCATCATCGAAAACTCTTTTCGATATCTTGTGAAACTAAACTGCTAGATCTATAACATTCATCCAGTTATCTCATAACTGTTTGTGAATTCCAATTATTGTATCCAATTCCGGATAAATAGAATATATTAAACTTTCCGATCGAACATTCGAACACCCAAGTTTTCCCGACACCGATCAACACATGAAATAGGTTCAAAGACATTCACTTCATGCCTCAGTACCAACGGTCCAGCCGTAGAAGGGTCAAGCCAACGCCTCACATGTGGCACGCCGTACTGCCCCAAACCCGAAGGTTCAAAGGGCAGTTCAAGACGGTCACATAATCGAGTTAAGGTTTGTGTCTTCTAGAGGGACCATCGCGTTACTTGCACTACTCAGAACGTCTTTTAACCACAGAAAAATCCAACACTTGGAATTATTCCGGCTGGGGAAAACCTGGGTATTTGTATCCGGTCGAACTCTTTAACATATTCTACAGTTATCTGGAAAAACACTTAGACAAAGTTTGATATTCCGATCGAATTGTCGATTCCCAATATAACCCCAGAGCACTCATCCCTTAAATTAATTTAAAAATATCCAGAAAACTCACCAGAATTTATCAGGTATTACTGTGTAAAAATAGTGGGATGATGTGGCAGAAGGCATGCTTCTGCCGCGTTTCCGCGGTTCAATGAACAGTGTATTGGAAACGTTTTACACAGTAATGCTTATAATTCATTCCTGATTTTTTTAGACATTTTTAATATCAAAAAATCCCATTTTTCAGAAAATTTCCAGAGAGCTCTTGGGCAATTGGGGTTTCGGGATCTTTCGGACTTCAAACTCCGTCTAGTCTTCGCCTAAGGCTCTAGCTAGTCTCTGATACCACTGTAGGGTTCCTAGGCATCCTAATGAAGTCTCTCAAGGCATCGACCATGCCAATTTTAAAAATTATGGAAGCCGAGAAACCCTAACATGGATCGTTTACTAGATGTCTAGGCGAAACTACAATCTAGTTAACTATTTAACTAAAGTTGAGATGCTACAACCTTTGTAGATCCGGATTTCCGCCTCCTTAGCTCACGTGGTCATGTCCTCGCTGTCCATCATGAATCCTCGACTCGATCATCGGCTTCATCAGGAGAACAAGCGGAATAGGTCGTCGGCTTTGTGTCAAAGACGATCTACGTCGAGGTTGCACAAACTCAAGCTCCGACTTCACAAACTTGTGAAACTTGTGAAGTAAACACCCAAAACAACTTGGCAAGAGGTAGAGGGTGAAGAAATAGGAGGTGGGTTCACTTTAGAATTGGATTTATCTCACTTTAACTCAAGTTGCCATTGATGGACCTTGAGCTTTTCATTTGAAGATGAAGAAGAAGAAGAGCTAGAATTATGATAAGTTCTCTTGAAAATGAATAATAAATCAATACTTATCATAACAATAACTAGGGTTAAGTGTAGAGAATAAACCATGGTCAAATGAGTGGGTTAGGGTTAAGCATGAGGACAAGAATGGTTGCATAAGTCAAGGGTTCTTGAAGCTTCAACATAAAACAAGAAATGCCACCATTCTCATCCAAATCTTTATCCAAATAAATGAATAAACAATTAAATGAATAAATGCATAAATAAAACCCTAATCTCAAGTTAACTATGGTTTAATTCCATACACTTAACAATATGGTCAAGTATCATCAAACATGATACATTAAAGTGCACAAAAGTATATCACATATACAATGTGCAAATCAAGTGAGAAAAATCTGTTTAAAGTGAACCTATACTAGTTAATGCAAAGTAATATATCAAATATATAATTATACATTAAATCATTAAATCAACACTTGATTCAATGATCCGGTCATGTCGCACATAACCGACTAGTATGCAATGCATCGATTCATCGAATCAATGATTCGATAACTAGGTCATATCAAATATAACCAATCGAAACATTTATCGCGAGAATGAAATGCGGTATCACATACACGCATTATTCTCGGTCCTGCACATATCTCATATGCGCTCCTATTTCGTTTCGCTTGAACCAGGAAACCTCTGTGTAGGACTCTAAAGACTCGTCAATACGCCGGTAGCAGATGATGATCATATCAAACACCCACAAGCCGCAAGCGGTCTGCTAAACGTAACGGCCACCCGGGTATTGAGCGATCGGAAGATCAACGAGCTAGCCCGCTCACACTCCTGCGAATCCGACCAGTAACACTTACCATACAGTCAAGTCTCTTCGTCAGATACGTCGCATATCAAGTCTAGGGGTGGTATACGTCAGACCCCAATAACCCGATAAGTCGTGCCGATGTGAGGCTCGTAACGGGTCGAGAAACTACCGGTAACACTTACCAGTAAATCTCTGATCAGCCCTGGCCAGGGACTTCCCTGCTACGGCCAATCGAGCACAGCGCAACACCAACTCCCAATACCGGGAGAGACGAAACCCCTCCTATCGCTCATTGCCTCCATGTGACTCGGGACTGTACCCAAAGACCACCGTTTTGCACGCCCTCATGGACGTGGTAAGGTGGAGATCAAAGCACAGTGGGAATCACACAAGACTCTATGACGATCTCGGGTCTACAGACTAACCTGTACAAGTGTCACCTGAGAACTGCCATCTGACGTGAGGTATAATACCATCTGGGAGTTCTCGGCGAGTCCGTCCAGTGTACCCAGTCTTCACTGAGCACCCGTACACCATCTCTGATGTCAAACACCAATGGATATGGGATCATCCATTGCCCATCACATGGGTCGAGAAGCGTATACGCTAGTCTACTCTGGTATATCGATGCCCCGTCTCGATAAACCTACGACTAGGGACCTTGAAGGATGTACTTATGGACTACCATGTCCCCACTAGTATGATCTGCATCATAGTCTAGGTAGTCAAGTACAAATCCTAAGGGCTTTACCAACATGTAACTATAAGACAGTATAAAGAGACTAGTGTACATGTTAAGATAAATAGTAACCAGATAGCATACTATCATGTCGAGCAAGAAAGTCATCTCTATATATGTCCAAGCATCCAATATAATATACATAATCTGTACAATACTGGCCTATAGGGCATACATACAACTAACAACAACCACTGCCTCTACTGGAGCACAGGGTGCGGGGGGTGCGTCTGTGATATCAGGGAGCGGCAGCTCACGTGGAGGACTTTGCGCACGTGATGGTCTGCCCCCAGCATCTTTTAGAGGAGGGACCACCAGGATCCTTGGCGCCAAGGGAGCGTTACGATTGGTACCGGGGGGTACTTCTTTACGGTCGATCAACACTCGCCTCTCTTCCTTTATAACAGCCCCCGTTGCATGATTGTACCAGTCTTTATATACATTAAGGAGTCGTGGGGTGCAGACCGGCGCGCTAATGAAAAAACGAGAACCCGTGTTCAGGCGCATGAAGTGGTGTAACGCGTTCTCCATCCCTTCTTCATTTACAGCAGGTTCCAGTAAGAAAGCTTCTAAGGGTCCCCCTTGATCGTAACCCAGCTGTCGGGCAAAACGATGCGGGTTATATCTCATAAAGACTGCTGCACCGCCCTGCCTGAAGACTAGGAAACCTGGTCTAATAGAATACAAATGGAGGATCTCCCGGGCCGTCAACACTGAAGCTCCATCCTTGAAGGAGTCCTGTAATGGTCGCACCGCAGTGGTGGACGCCTTCCCAATGGTTAATACCTTATCAATAAAGGACATCCCGACTCCAACGGTGTGAGGGCGAAGCAGTAAACCCCTGGCGTCCCGTGGTGAAGGGGTCACGATTGATGAGCCAATCAGATGTAAAATGCGAAGGAAACCGCACTTGTCAAAGAATGAAGGCCTTTTATGCATACCAAAGACACCCGCCGTGTGTAGCTCGAGCCACGATGCAAAGTAGTGCATCGGGAAGACCATGTGCAGTACCCCGGGCTCGTTGGCATCCGCTGCTCGGCTGAGGCCATGATATAGGTGCGCCAGGCCGGCAATCCCCACGGCCACCTTTACCCCAATGACCATGCGGTGGGCTGGGTAAAAGACAGAGGGCCGCATGCGATGAGAATGCATTGGGATCGCGAACCAACTCAGCCACAGCCCGAGAAATCCTAAGAAAAAGGCCTCCTCATCCATCCCAGGGACTGCAATTTCCGCGAAAGATATGGTAGGGAAGTCTGGAAGAAAGAAATCCTTTTGGTCTATTTCCTTCGTTGGCAGGTTAGCCAAACCTAGACCAAAAGGATCATCCAGAATAGCAGATTTGACGGCTCCTGGCGAAATGACGCTCGGACGGAGGAAGCGAGCAATGAAGTCCTCAAAATTAACTCCTCGGCTCCCGTGTTCGATGAAAAGTGACTCGTAGATGTTCAACACCTTGATCAAGCTTGGGAATTGGTGTTGAACGGCATTTTCCGACGTAATCCCCCTTACCATCGGCTTTACTCATCTGTCGGGAGCAGCTCTTCATAGTGTTCCCCCATGACTGGTAGGCCGGATACCTCCGTGAATTCCTCCAAAGAAATGGACACTTCCCGATCCATGGCAAGGAAAGTGTGGGTGGGAATATTCCATTGCTCCAAGAAAGCCTTGAACCACCAAGTGGGGAGCGTAGGATATTGGAAAAGAGAGACGTAGACCGCGGTGTACAGTCCTAGTCTTATCAACTGTGACTTCCTCGTCGACAGGATGTACCGGGCCCACGGCAGATAGCCAATTGGGTGGCGGGGAATCAAACCAAGGTTATATGATTGCCCCCAGGGTCGTGCTTCTCCCTGACAGATACGGCGTCCTAGGATATCTAAAACCATAGGACGCTGAACCGGAATCGCATCCATAGCGGGATGAAGAAAGCTGTTCGCAGTCCAGTCTATCATCTCCACGGCATACTGCACTGGAGGTGGGTTAGCATAATGAATTGCCGTGATAGGTTCTGACGGCACCGCGCAAGTGAAGCTGCGTCGACCCATAATAATCTGGTTATACCAAGGCCCCCAAAGGTGGAGTTTCTTGTACTCCGGGTCATATTCCTTGATCATGGCCAGGACCTCACGGTCCAAAGGCGCCTCTGGAAATCCCTCCTCCGAGCGGACGAACGGGAATGAAGTGTCTTCAGACATGATCGCTGCAAAAGAGCAATGTAGCCGTTAGTGTTGTAATCCCAACGTTTGGCATTGAAAGAAGAAAATGCATTAATTAAATTAAAATCAAAATTAATTAATTACACCGCACCACAGTGTAGTGAGTAGGGGACCAAAGAGGGACCCACAAAATCTAAATGACAATACGTCAATTAAGAAGATAAACTCATCATTGGATGAGATTGTCAGTTGGTCCTTGGGGGGAACATTCCCATAATAAAAAAGGGGGGGAAAGAATCCCTAGAGACAAAAGAAAATCTTCTCTTTCAGAGCAAAGCTCTGTCACAGAATGACACTTGTCAAATTCTGGTCTCAAAAGAATTAAAATTCCTTAAGAAAGAGCTTAGCTCTATAATATTCCATCAAAAAGAAAGTTTTTGAAAAGAAATTTAAAATTAAAATTTCTGGAATCCTGAAAAAAGATCCATGAAAGCTTATAGAAAAATTCTTCATTTTTTTTTCAGATCTAAAAGATCTACATTTGATTCAAGAGCAAAGCTCTGTTCATGGGTTAGAACCCATGAACAAGATCTCTATAGATCTATGGATTTGTGAGAGCAAAGCTCTGTTGATGAAACCCCAAAGGGAATTTCTTCAGATCAAAAGATCTATGAGAGCAAAGCTCTGTTGGTTAAAATTGACTTAAATTACTTTAACTTGATTTTAAATTAAATATTACCTAAAGTTTTCTAAAAACTTTGGGAAATGAGAGCAAAGCTCTAGAGTTCTGAAAGCAAGAGCAAAGCTCTGAAATTCTTAAGCAAGAGCAGAGCTCTGAAAATCTAAACCTAGAAAATGGTGGAGAATTTTTTAAGGGCAAGAGGCCCTATTTATAAGGCGCTTGCGCCTCTTGAGATTCCCCCTTGATCCAACGGTCGGGGGGGTTGCCACCGCTGCACTCACGTGTGCGCCACGTGAGCGCAACGGTGGGGGGGCATTTGTTTCGCCCAATCAGAGCAAAGCTCTGTTTGAATTCAAAATTCAAATTTTGAAGCAACGCTTCAAGTCTCGGGCGCAACGCGCCGCGAGTCTGGCGCTAATACGTCAGCGCAGCGCCCAAGAAGGCGCACCCAATCAGAGCAAAGCTCTGTTTAAAAGAAGCAACGCTTCAGCTGCGCTGCGCTCTGCGCTGCGCGACACGTGTCAGCGCAGATGCGCTAGCGCAGTTGCGCTGCGCTCTGCGCTGCGCGACACGTGTCAGCGCAGATGCGCTAGCGCACTTGCGCTGCGCTCTGCGCTGCGCGACACGTGTCACGCGCTGGGGCATCTGCGCCAAACTAAATTAAGATTGTAAGAAATCTTTTCTGTTCTTGTTAAAACAAGAAGATTTTCTTCTGCAAAGCAGAAGCCCTTGGATTAAAGATCCAACGGTGGGAAAAATTCCCCAAATCACTCAGAGAATGATCTCTTTAACAAATTTAACTAATTTGTGAGCACTATAAAAAGGACCCTAAGCCTCAATTCAAAAAAGGAAAAAGGATCAACATTTTTTTTTCTTGAGAACTCAAGAACTTTAAACAGAGAGAACTCTGAGAAGATTTCAAGAAAAAGGTAAAGAACCTTCATGGATTAGAAGAAATTCCTTCTAATAGATCATTGGTCTAAAAACAAGATCAATGATCTTTACATAATAAACAGTGCTTTGCACTTCTTGTGAATCCCTGGTTCTTTAAAAACAATAAAAAAAATAATAATAATAGTGCTTTGCACTTTTATGAACCTCTGGTTCTTCAAATAAAGAAAAATCTGTTTTTCTTTGATCTATTTCAGATCAAGAAATTAAATAGTGCTTTGCACTTTTATGAACCTCTGGTTCTTCAAATAAAAAAAATTTATTTTTCTTTGATCTAATTCAGATCAAGAAATTAAACAGTGCTTTGCACTTCCCTTCTTGAATCTAAAAGATTCTTAGTGCTTTGCACTTCCAAACTGCGCCGTTGCGCTCTTAAGAGAGCGCCACGTATCGGCTATAAAACCACTTGCACTAAACACCCTTAAGATAGAGCTTTGCTCTTTGGAATTGGCGCAACTCACTGAGAGCACGCCACGTGCCGCCAGCGCAACAGCGCAGCGCGCTGCACTGTTGCGCTTGCGCTCCCCAGAGCATGACACGTGTCATCACCGTATGAGCTTGCGCTCAGTGATTGGCGCAAAGCGCCTGACAAATGCAATGCATTTCACTTCCTGAAGGGCCAAGCCCAATTAAAAGGCTTAACAAGCCTAATAAATAAAATGCTGTGCATTATTTGGAAGGGCAGAGCCCAATTGAAAGGTCCAATGGACCAAAATAAATGATCTGCATCATAATAAAAAGGGCAGATCCCAATCAAAATGGGCATAAATGGCCTGAAGTAATGCAATGCATTATTTAAGTATGGGCAAAGCCCTAGCACAGGTCTAATAAAAAAAATAATAAATGATGGTGTTGAACATTTTCAACTGGACTTAGCCCAATTTTGGCCGTAAGTCCTTAAATTAAATTGACTGAGCAAAATGGCTCTCCTAAATCAATTTACGTCCGGTTCGAGGGTACATCTCCGAACTCCTTTGACATCTATCGTTATAATTCCTCAACGACGTCAAAGAGGTGACGGGTCCCAACGACCACACACCCATATGGACTGCGGGGTCCTTAAACTCGTGGACCGAAACGTCCTTAAACTAATATCGGACCGAAACGTCCTTAAACTAATGTTGGACCGAGACGTCCTTAAACTAATGTTGGACCGAGACGTCTCTAAACTAATATTGGACCGAGACGTCCCTAAACTAATGATGGACCGAAACGTCCTTAAACTGGCGATGGACCGAAACGTCCTTAAACTAATGATGGACCGAAACGTCCTTAAACTGGCGACGGACCGAAACGTCCCTAAACTAATAATGGACCACCACGTCCTTAAACTGGCGCAATAGAGCCCGAACGCTCTTTTGCCGGATCTAAACGGTCCCGTCTAAGTTGACCTTAGCCCCAAATACGGTTAATGTGTCCTTAGATATTTAAATAAACAATAAAACTCCAAATCAACTTTGGTTCAAGGGTACATCTCTGAACTCCTCTGACGCCTGTCATTGTAATCCCTCAACGACATCAGAGAGGTGACGAGTCCCGATGGCCAGATAATTAAATCAATCACTACGTCAAGTCGATCTTAGTCCAAAACAGGACTAACGTATCCTTGACGAACGTTTAAGTTGATCTTAGCCGCAACGCGACTAATGCATCCTTAAACTGAAAACACCAAACCCAAATCTAAGTAAATACGGATTTGGACTAATCCACGTCCTACGGGCGACGGCATTACTCAGTCTCCGTATACAATCCATGGGCAACCACAAACAAAACAAACACACACGACACGAAGTGAAATTCTGGAGAAGGAGAAAGTTGTTACCGCGACGCGGTAGCGTAATTAACTGCAGGGGCTTGCGCCTGCAGGGAAGAGTGTCCCCACAATCAAAAAACCCTCACCTTGAGGGGGAATCTGACGAAGTCTGCTACATCGGCCGCATCCGTCTAAACCTCCGATACACGGTGCCATAAATCAACTTGGCATCTTCGGAGAGATAAACGGATAGCACCAAATAGCATCTGCCCCGAACCCCAGGCACGGACGCGAAGTCCAGGCCGCCGTTCAGAAGGGAACAGCTACCACGGGGTTAAGGCTATCATGCAGGCTATGAAGTGATCTAAAATGTTACATGATAAAAATATGCGATCCTAAATAAAAGTCAATATGCAGTATACATGAGATGCACGTGTCTGTTTAACAGGCCAGGATAGTTTATAAATATGAATCAACCAGTCCAAGCAAGCGGGTCGGGTCGAATGCAATATAAAATGTAAAATACCATTCGCACCCAAACATGATAAATCAATAAAATACCACAGATATATAAATACGGGAACTAGAATTGGTATAAATGAACTCGGTTGTTACAATCGCGGTATTAAGTTGGAATATCCTGCACCTTATTCTACAGGGAAGGAGCCGAGATCCCTTCACCGGGAGTGACCTCTTTGGCAATGGTTTTCGCCACTATATATTTATAAAAGCTATCCGGTTCCTTCAACGATATCAAGTTCATTACGTTAAAGATTTTTCGCCAAAAACTGTTGGATATAGTGCCCTCAGAGTCAATTATTGGATCACAGGCACGTGATTGCAATGATTGAGGGAGGACCTATGCCGGTAGGACAGTCTTACTCAAGATGATAGTATGCTATCTGGTTTATCTTTATCATCGTGTACTGTTTTAGGTGACCTTACAGGTCACTATTGTACGTTGATAGAGCCCCTACGATTCTTGCTTGACTACCAGCAGTATGAGGGCGATCATATACGTGGGAGCTGGGGTCTATAAGCACATCCTTAAAAGGTCCCTAGTCGTGGGAGTTTCGAGACAGGGCATCGATTCTCCAGAGTAGACTAGTGTATACAGTCGAGACCCCGACTAAGGGCAGTGACCGGTCTCACAAGCCACTGGTGTCAGTTGGTTCACCTAAGATGTATACAGGTGCTCATTGGGTTATGAGTACACCGGACAGGACTCGCCGGGAACCTGCTAGTTGGTATTATACCTGACGTCAGATAGCAGTTCCCTGGTGACATGTGTACATGTTAGTTCATCGACCTGAGATCGTCATTTGTCTCGTGTGAGTTCCCACTGTGCTTTGATTACTACCCTACGACGCTCAAAGGAGACGTGCAAACAGGTTTTAGTTGGGTACAGTCCCGAGCCATATGGAGGCAGTGAGCGGATCTGCAGGGGTTCGTCTCTCCCGGTATTGGGGGTGAGGTCGTGCTGTGTCTAGGAGAGCCAATACATAAAAAGTCCTTGGCCAAGGCAGGAGATTTACTGGTAGGTATTCCAGTAGTATCTCAGGGTGTTCTGGGCTACACTCCGACACGACTTGTACCGCTTTTGGGGGTCTGACTTTACCAACCTCCTAGGCCCGCCATGCGATGCTCATAGACGAACGGACCGGACTGTACGGATATTGTCACTGACAGGCTCAGTAGGGTGTCAGGATGAGTTCGCTCATCGACGTCCCTTTTTGTCAATAGCTGGTGGCCCGTCACGTATGGCTAATACCTCTGACGTGCTAGTGGTTAAATCCACAGCCATGGTGTTGACGAGTCTTTAGAGTCCCCCACAGACCAGTTTCTCAAGTTTCGGGCGAAACGCTGTAGAGGCCGTATGGAGATATGGCAGGGTTCGATCAGATACGTGCTGTATTGCACAGATCGTGATCGGACGGATTTTACTAGCCGGTTTTGGTTTAAGCTGGATCCTAGTATTAGATAGTGTAGATTTTGTCTCTTTGCATTTGTGTTCGGTGGGAATACAAATGCGGGCATGTATTTGCAATAGCGGGGTTTTCCTGTAATTTATTATGGGATCAGTTTTCTGAAGTTGCCAGTTTGCATTCCGTTCCGGCCGGTTTTCCTTTGTTCCTTCGCGGCCGGACTTTCCGATGGAGGGGGTTATTTGCAAGTTTGCAAATAACTTTTTGTGGAGGGGTTTCTTGCATTTGTGGCATTATGAAAGGTTAAGCATCTTTGCTTTTTCATGATGGCTTGCTTTATTGAGATTAGAGTTGATTTGAAATTGAGATGACTTTGTTATCATCATATTTGCTTATGGTCACCCATTCTCTTTTTCTACACTCACCTCTCTTCTTGTTTTGTTTTTCCCTCCACCATTTTCTTTGAGAGAGGGGGGGCCAGCCACACATTGAGAGAAGAAGAGAGAGGTTTCATTTTTTTGTATGAGGGAAATTTGATTATCTCATTCTCCTTGCTCACAAAATCCTTCTCACTTCTCCAAAGTTCATATTGATTCCTCCATCATGGCAACTACACTAAACCCTCAAAGAGACAATGGCTACTACACTATTCTACAGCAAATCTTGGACGCGTCGGCTAGCCAACTTCGCGCCCGAGTTGCCTCGGTCCAGAGGTGGGAGCCCGTAAAAGTATCCGGCTACGTGGTGCCCTTTCCGACGAGGAGGTGATGGACGGACAATCCGCGGGAGATCGGAGTGGAGACGAAGACCGAAGGACACGGATCGCTTGGTATATAGCTTCTCTACTCTTTTCTAGTTTGCTAGTAGCTAGGTTAATGGCCCGATCCGGGTGAAAAGTGCGCGGTGGTGCCGGTTTGCTAGTTTACAAAGTTTTTCGTTTCCGCATTCCGGCATCGGATCGACGGCCGGGGCGCCGCCGCGGACTTACAATGGTATCAGAGCCATGCCATTAACCATGCCTAGCTTGCTCTAGTATGTTTAGAACTCGATCGAACAAAAATCCCCAAAAACCGTATTTTCACATGCTCAGTTTCTGTCGAATTTTTTTTAGCTCCAAAAATTTTTCAGGTTGTTTCAGAATACTGTGCATGGAAATCTAAGCAATCTGTGAAAATTTGGTCGCGAGATCTCTCTATACCGCCGCGGAACCGCGGCCAAACCCATGCTTGGGCCGCGGTTCCGCCGCGCTTTTAACTGTTCAGAGTGCCAAATTTTTCCAGAGGGCTTTAGACTTGGAAATAGGGGTTTTGGGATATTATTTTTGGGCCCAGATTTTCTGTAAGTGCTACAGTACTGCTTGGGGCCCATTTGATAAAATTTGTTCGATCGGATATTTTAAACATGCTGGTTCACAGTATTTACATTATATCTGCGACTGTGAATGTCATTCGATCGGTAAATCCAGTCTATCTGCTATAGCCCTTTTAGACGGACTTGCGAACGTGACATTCACGTTGATGTTCTGTGTTGTGCTGTGATGTTGCGGATCGGTCGTGGGGGATAGCCTGGTTGCAGTGGTAGTACAGTTCTGTTTTATATGTACATTTGATATTGCGGGACGAGCGTCCGACATGTGGACTGTCGTCACTGCCTGTTTGTATTATTCTTTTGGGGCACGACCGGGTCGAGGTCGATGTACCCGTTGTATGTATATTTTACTTTCTGTGCCCCGTGGAGGGGTGCACGGATAGCCGGGTTCTAGAGGGCAACGGGCCCGCATCTCATGGCATTGAGACGGAGGGGGCTTTACTCTAGAATTGGCGGGCTATTCGCCGCACTCGTAGGGGGTACAGGTTGACCCAGGAGGGGTGCCCAAGTCACCGGATTCCGTGAAGTGCTGGGTGGTCCATTCACGTTGCTGAAGGGGGCTGCCTCGCTTCAGGTTTTAGCGGGTAACTTGCCGCGCCCGTAGGGGTCTAGGATTTCATTGCACAGGCTATCCACAAGACCAGGGGAACGTCGGGTTTCAGTAGCGGCTCTATGAAACCCGGGGATCCCAGATATCTGTATTGTTCTGTGATGCTGGTTACATTTCTGTACTGTTGCATTTTATCACGCATTGAGCGAGTATTATATATTGATATATATACTAGTAGATATTGTATATGTTTTGCATCTACGCTAGTCCAGTCCCCGCTCTGTCGTTAGTTAAGTAACCTAACGGGTGATGACGGGACCCAGTGGCGAATGCGGATGGCATATACGTACATCATTATTTTCGTTCTTTTGTGGTGTGATCAATTGATGGGACTGCGTTGATTTGGATCAATGCAAGATAAACAAACCTATTCTGATGTTGTTGGAACATTTTTCAAAAAGCTGTTATTGCAAGGGCGTTCTCTTTTGTTTTGCACAGTGGTATTCAGTTGGAATATCCTGCTCCTCAGTCGACGAGGCAAGGGCCGAGATCCCTTCACCGGGAGTGACCCCTTGGACAGAAGTTTGCGTCAGGGCAATAACTTCACTATAGCCGATTACTTTTGCTTTGCATCGTGGTATTCAGTTGGAATATCCTGCACCTCATTCCACGGGGAAAGAGCCGAGATCCCTTCACCGGGAGTGACCTCTTTAGCAACGGTTTTCATCACTATATTTTTATAAAGCTTCAACGATATCAAGTTCATTACGTTAAAGGTTTTCGCCAGAAACCATTCGTAGCCCTTCATCATTTCAGTTAAATATTCGGTAGTATTCAAGCTATGTATTTTGACCTCACGCCAAGGCATGGTGATTGGTAGCTGCCGGATATCTATCTGTTGCATAGATAGATGCGTTGGTTTGGGACAGTCGTACTACTATTTTGGCCTACGTCAAAGGTATGTACGGGTGGGTTCAAATTAACCTGCATAATGATGGGTAGAACTTGACATGTGACTTATGACATTTTGACCTCACGCCAAGGTCATAAGAGCATGGGGCAAAAAAAAAATCACATCGGGAGTTTCTAAAGAAACTGAAACTTGCCAGATATGCGCATATCTTCTGGAGTGTGATAACGTGAGCGGATTCCGTCACGTTATCATGCGATGATAGTTGGATCCCGATTCCCACTGATGAGTTGGTTTACTCCTCGGGTGGTCCCGACTAATTCTTCTTTCAGGTTTGGGAAAGAATTTGACGGTACAGTGGGAGGTTTCCAGATTAGATAAAGTGATAACCATTCTGATCTAGGCTAGAGTGCACACTGAGTGTTTCTTTTCTCTCTCTCTCTCTCATTGGCAGCGGCCATTGACCCGACCCTAGGCTATGACTCAGTGACCAAGTTGACCGAACCTTCTTAACACTGGCTTTTGGATTGTCAGAGTTGCAAACCTCATTGCCACTCCTACTTTTACCCTTTTCTCCAGGACACCCCGTATTACTACGAACGTCCACTTCCATTGGACAAAACCATCGTATGGTTATATACGAACTCGAAGGAATTCGAGGATGGTTTCTGGTTCTGGAGAAAACGAATAGGACTATTCAGTTGTCTTTTCCTTCTACCTTCTCTCAGGTTGCGAGTGCTCCTTGGTTTAGGAGACAGTACACCTATTACGCAAATTGGATAGTCTTCTTCCAAACCTTAGGCCGGTGCCGAATGGTGGGGAATGAAGAAAACCAATTAGCCTAAACGGTGTACAGAAGGTATTATGTAAAGACAAAGAAAGGGAATAGTAAGAGGGCAAAGTAAATTGCGACTGCTATTCACGACCAAACTGAGTATTTCTTCGCCAATCCTAAATCACCTTTGTGTTTCTCCAGGACACTCCATATCACTACGAAGATCCACAGTTTTTTGGATACTCCGTCGTATGGTTATATACGAACTCGAAAGGAACTTGTTCCAGTTCGGGGATGGTTTCTGGTTCAGGAGAAATAGAATTAAGGTTTATTCGGTTGTCTTTTATCTTCACCTTCTCTCGCATTGCGAGTGCTCCTAGGATTAGGACGGTACACCCATTATGCTTATTGGATAGTCTTCTTCCAAACCATAGGCTGGTGCCGAACGGTAGGGAAGGAAGAAAACCATTTGGCCTAAAGGGGTGTATAGAAGGTAATGACTAAAGACATATAAAGGGATTTGAACAGATGGCAAAGAATTATACGGTTATAGTTGTGAATCTGGATAATGGAAGAGGCATTACTAGGAATACCCGGATACCCCATCGAAACATTTACATGTTTCAGTTTCACTGTGTACTGTTAAAAGAAAACTGATTTCCCAATTAGACACTTGCTCCAGGGTATATATTTACCAGGTTTGATTCTCACATCTGCATGGTTTTACAGATGATGAGTGGGAGTAAGTTATTGGGAATTGGGTGACCATCCTCATTATATTGGGATTCGTTGTAATCAGTGATATTTGAGGAAGTCATCTGGGTTGTTTGCCAGACGGCAAATATTTGGTTTTGAATATCAGCTGTTATGCACCAATATCAAATTGATACATCTGTACGTCTATTTTTATAGAGTGAGATATACCTTTTTGAAATTATGTCTATGACATTTACCTATATCAGTGGATGGTTAGGGAAGGAGCATTAAACAGCGGTGTAATTCTTCTTAACCATAAGTACAGTTTTCAACCTACGACACACAGTGAATGAATTATTGGACTCAAGGGACTTATACAAAGTATTGTATGTTGTCCGGTATCCATTAGGACAGAGGGATTGGTCCTCGTACTATATTCGATTTACTTATGACTTCTCTAGTTTTTAGACAGGTGTTTCATGGAAACACAGGGTCCAAATTTTGAGAAGTTATAGGTATAAGAGTAAAGTAGAGAACCAATTATTGCAAGTATCGGGATTCTTCAAGGTAATCGAAGATGTAGATACTTGTGAATGGTATTCAGTTGATAGTAATGATTAAGAGAACTTGCTTCTCTTTCAGATTACTCATAATTGAAAGTACTCCTAAGTTGAGTAATGCTGATTGGCCTCTTTCCAATTAGTTGACATGCACTGGAGACAGCTGCATGATTTGAATCTGGTTCAATTAAATCAGTGCCTCTGTCTCTATATTGGATATAGAACAGTTCATATCTTGACATTGTTAAGATACGGGGAGTTGTCCAGCTTATGCTTAAAACCAGACTCTGGATGACTCAAGGCACGTTTCTGTAATGGCTATTTGTGAGTTGACCCGGGCTATGACGAGGGTTGACTTTCTACCATCTGGAAGATCAATAGTGATATTGTTCTTGACTCGCCACAGTTTTAATAAAAATCGATTTTTTTTCAGAAAACAGTAGTGGGAGTATGGTAGAACTGGAAGTGATTCCAGAACCGCAAACGATCACTGAACATTTGATAAAGAACCTAAAGATTCAATCTGTATTTGACATTCCATTGGCCACTCCGCAGATGTGGTGGGTAACCTCAGGCACCCGAGAGGTACTCCGGTAGCCTCAAGGACGGTGACAGGGAGGTTCTTGTTTACCCAGACTTGCCATTGCTGTTGTTCCAGACAGTGAGACCCGGCAGGAGGATGAGTATAGCGTCGTTCTAAACTAGCTTTAGAAGTGTACGACTATATGACTCTGCCAGAGGATTGTCGTAGTCAGTGGGAGCAGCGGAAGCATTGGTGGACAAGTGGCTTATGTCTATTTATAGACTAAAGCAGATATAGCGGAGATAGATCATCTATTTCTGATGTGACAGTCATAGGTTTGACTTCATCAGAATAGGGGATGGATCTGTTAAGAAGGTAGTAGGGTGTGATGTCCTGGTATTTGGATGACATACACAGAGTAGGAAGTGATATTCCTATACTACGATCGGTTATACTTTGGTAGTCACACAGTAGTTTCTCCACATAAGGAATTGGATATTATATCAGACATTCTGGTTACTAGATCTATGGTTTTAGATCTAGATTTGGGTAGTTTCCCAATCTGGGTACTTTGACAGCATTCTATGAGTATTTAGAATGGACGACTCCTGGCACGGTGGTGTACCTGCAGGTAATGGAGTCACCCTCTCTAAAGGTGTCTTATAGACTAAAGTAGAGAGGGATGTGCATGATTGGCAGATCACTTGCTTAGGCAAATGAGTCAATCATGAGATGTCAAGTATCACACCAGATGTTGTTTTTGCAGTAGATGCAATAAGTTGATATTGATCCAATCCTGGAGAAACAGTCGGAATCAGTTTTAGAACATAAGTGGATGTTCTAGGGATATGATAACGACAGCCTCATTTAGGAGACGGTTATCATTCCAGGCTTCCAAGGTGATCTGGATGGCAGAGTGGCTGTCAGAGTTATAGCTTTCCCTCTGACGAGGGGCAGTATTTTGGACAGATGGTCCAGGTGGATACTGAAGGAAGGTATGGCGCAGGATACTGATTAAGTTCAGTTGTCGATACAGTCTAAGAGGTTTGGATTTGGAGTTCATTTATGAACTAGGTCCCATCAGACATCCAGACATTCTAAGACAGGTATTGCTCATTTCGGGAGATGGCTTTCTCCGCGAACTTGATATATAGAGAGACATAGAAAGAGACATCAGAGCGGATCCACTCACTGAGGCTATTCCTCGAATGCAATAGTTTCGCAAACGAGCTTTGTGAGACTGACTAGTAGAGGAGTTGGGTGTTCGGTATCACACGGGCTGTGAGTATGCGACATCGCAATAATTAGCCTTGAGTGCAAGTGGGAGATTGTTGGATATAGTGCCCTCAGAGTCAATTATTGGATCACAGGCACATGATTGCAATGATTGAGGGAGGACCTATGCCTGTAGGACAGTCTTACTCAAGATGATAGTATGCTATCTGGTTTATCTTTATCATCGTGTACTGCTTTAGGTGACCTTACAGGTCACTATTGCACATTGATACAGCCCCTAGGATTCTTGCTTGACCACCAGCAGTATGAAAGCGATCATATACGTGGGAGCTGGGGTCTACAAGCACATCCTTAAAAGGTCCCTAGTCGTGGGAGTTTCGAGACAGGGCATCGATTCTCCAGAGTAGACTAGCGTATACAGTCGAGACCCCGACGAGGGGCGGTGGCCGGTCTCACAAGCCACTGGTGTCAGTTGGTTCACCTAAGATGTATGTAGATGCTCATTGGATTATGAGTACACCGGACAGGACTCGCCGGGAACCTGCTAGTTGGTATTATACCTGACGTCAAATAGCAGTTCCCTGGTGACATGTGTACAGGTTAGTGTAAGTGCACGGCGGCGCCCCGGCCTCCATCCCGAGGCCAAATGCGGAAGCGATGGTTAACTTTAAATTTTCTTGAACCGGCACCACCGTGCACTAAAAACCCGGATCGGGCCATTAACTAGTCCTAGCTATCTAGAGAGGGAAGAGAGATATACCGAGTGATCCGAGTCCTCCAGTCTTCTCGTCGTCGTCCCGATCTCCCCGCGGAATCTCCGGTCTCCACCTCTTCGCCGGAAGGGCACCACGTCGCCGACTTCTTTTACGGGCTCCCACCTCTATACCGAGGCAACTCGGGCACGAAGTTGGCGAGCCGACGTGCCCAAGATTTGCTGTAGAATGGTGTGTGGAACTCATGTCTCATTTTGGGGTTCATGGAGGTTGCCTTTTGGAGGAGGGATGATAGAAGCTAATGGAGATTGATCTTGTAGGATTTTTATCAAAGCAAAAGCACAAAAACCCCACCTCTAGAATTTTGGATAGCCACCAAGGAACTTGGCCGGCCATGCTTATGGGGTAGGGTGAATGAGAATTCAAGAGAGAAGAACAATAATGCAAGGGAGAGTCAAATGAGATCAAGAGAAGAAATCATCACAAGGAAAGTCCAACACTCAACCAACGAATCATAACACCAAAAGGTCAAGCCATCATGAACCATCATCACCTAAGAAGTCAATGTGATGGTGGAACTATCATGATACAAGGATATGCAAATAACACCCTCCACAAATGCTTAATTGCACTAATGCAAATAAGCCCTCCTCCACCAATCTTCGGCCAATGAAGGATACAAAGAAATATGGCCGAAACGGAAAGCAAACTGGCAACTCCAGAAAACTGGTCCCGTAATAAATTACAGGAAAACCCCGATACTGTGCATACACACCCGCATCTATATTCCGACCGAAATACAAATGCAATGAGACAAAATCTACACTGTACTATACTAGGATCCGGCTTAAACCAAAGCCGGCTAGTATTATCCGTCCGATCCTGATCCGTGCAATACCGCACATATCTGATCGAACCCTGCCATATCTCCATACGGCCTCTACAGCGTTTCGCCCGAAAACTTGAGCAACTGAATGTGGGGGACTCTAAAGACTCGTCAACACCTTAGTTGTGGATTTAACCACTAGCACGTCAGAGGTATAAGCCAATACGTAACGGGCTACCAGGTATTGACCAAAAGGGACGTCGATGAGCGAACTCATCCTGACACCCTACTGAGCCTGTCAGTGACAATATCCGTACAGTCTGGTCCGTTCGTCTATGAGCATCGCATGGCGGGCTTAGGGGGTTGGTAAAAGTCAGACCCCCAAAAGCGGTACAAGTCGTGTCAGAGATCAGCCCAGAACACCCTGAGATACTACTGGAATACCTACCAGTAAATCTCCTGCCTTGGCTAAGGAATTTTCATGTTCTGGATCTCCTAGACACAGCGCGACCTCACCCCCAATACCGGGAGAGACGAACCCCCGAAGATCCGCTCACTGCCTCCATGTGGCTCGGGACTGTACCCAACTAAAACCTGTTTGCACGTCTCCTTTGAGCGTGGTAGGGTAGTAATCAAAGTACAGTGGGAACTCACACGAGACAAATGACGATCCTCAGGTCGATGAACTAATCTGTACACATGTCACCAGGGAACTGCTATCTGACGTCAGGTATAAGACCAACTAGCATGTTCCCGGCGAGTTCTGTCCGGTGTACTCATAACCCAATGAGCACCTGTATACATCTTAGGTGAACCAACTGACACCAGTAGCTTGTGAGACCGGCTATCGCCCCTCGTCGGGGTCTCGACTGTATACACTAGTCTACTCTGGAGTATCGATGCCCTGTCTCGAAACTCCCACGACTAGGGACCTTTTAAGGATGTGCTTATAGACTACCAGCTCCCACGTATATGATCGCCCTCATACTGCTGGCAGTCAAGCAAGAATCCTAGGGGTTCTATCAACGTGCAATAGCGACCTGTCAGGTCACCTAAAGCAGTACACGATGATAAAGATAAACCAAATAGCATACTATCATCTTGAGTAAGACTGTCTCACCGGGATAGGTCCTCCCTCAATCATTGCAATCACATGCCTGTGATCCAATAATTGACTCTGAGGGTACTATCTCCAACAATCTCCCACTTGCACTCAAGGCTAATTATTACGATGTCGCATACTCGCAGCCCGTGTTATACCGAACACCTAACTCCTCTACTAGTCAGTCTCACAAAGCTCGTTTGCGAAACTATTGCGTTCGAGGAATAGCCTCAGTGAGTGGATCCGCTTTGATGTTTCTTTCTATGTCTCTCTATATCTCAAGCTCGCGGAGAAAGCCATCTCCCGAAATGAGCAATACCTGTCCAAGAATGTGTCTGGATGTCTGATGGGACCTAGCTCACAAATGAACTCCAAATCCAAACTTCTTTGACTGTATCGTCAACTGAACTTAATCAGTATCCTGCGCCATGCCTCCCTCAGTATTGCCTTGGACCACCTGTCCAAAATACTGCCCCTCGTCAGAAGGAAAAAACTATAACTCTGACAACCTCCTTGTCGTCCAGGTCACCTTGGAAGCCTGGAATGATAACTGTCTCCTGCATGAGGCTGTCGTTATCATATCCCTAGAACATCCACTTATGTTCTAAAACTACTTCCGACTGTTTCTCCAGGATTGGATCAATGTCAACTTATTGCATTTAGTGCAAGAACAACATCTGGTGTGGTACTTGACATTTCATGATTGACTCAATTGCCTGAGCAAGTGATCTGCCAATCATGCGCATCCCTCTCCCCTTTAGTCTGTAAGACACCTTTAGAGAGGGTGACTCCATCACCTGCAGGTACATTACCGTACCAGGAGTAGTCCATTCTAAATACTCTTAGAATGCTGTCTAAGTACCCTTAATTGGGAAACCACCCAAATCTAGATCTAAAAGCATAGATCTAGTAACCAGTATGTCTGATATAATATCCAAGTCTCATGTGGAGAAACCACTGTGTGACGACCAAAGCATAACCGATCGTAGTATAGGAATATCACTTCCTACTCTGTGTATGTCATCCAAATACCATGACATCACACCCTACTACCTTCTCAACAGATCCATCCTCTATTCTGATGAAGTCAAACCTATGACTGTCACATCAGGAATAGATGATCTATCTCCGCTACATGTGCTTTAGTCTATAAATAGACATAAGCCACCTGTCCACCAGTGCTTCCGCTGCTCCTACTGACTACGACAACCCTCTGGCAGAGTCATATACACGTACACTTCTAAAGCTAGTTTAGAACGACGCTATACTCATCCTCCTGCCGGGTCTCACAGTCTGGAACAACAACAATGGCAATTGTGGGTAAACAAGAACTTCCCTGTCACCGTCCTTGAGGCTACCGGAGTACCTCTCGGGTGCCTGAAGTTTCCCACTTTATCTGCGGAGTGGCCAATGGAATGTCAAACCAGATAGAATCTTTAGGTTCCTATGAAATCTTCAATAATCGTTTGTGGTTCTGGAATCACTTCCAGTTCTACCATACTCCCACTACTGTTTTCTGAAAAATCCATTTTTATTAAAACTGTGGCGAGTCTAGAACAATATCGCTATTGATCTTCCAGATGGTAGAAAATCAACCCTCGTCATAGCCTGGGTCAACCCACAAACAGCCATTACAGAAACGTGCCTTGAGTTATCCAGAGTCTGGTTTTAAGCATAAGCCGGACAACTCCCCGTACCTTATCAATGTTAAGATATGAACTGTTCTATATCCAATATAGAACCAGATGCACTGATTTAATTGAACCAGATTCAAATCATGCAGCTGTCTCCAGTGCATGTCAACTAAATGGAAAGAGGCCGATTAGCGTTACTCAACTTAGGAATGCTTCCAATTATGAGTAACCTGAAAGAGAAGCAAGTTCTCTTAACCATTACTATCAACTGAATACCATACATAAGTATCTACATCTTCGATCACTTTGAAGAATCCCGATACTTGCAATACCTGGTTCTCTACTTTATTCAAATACCTATAACTTAATTCGGACCCTGTGTTTCCACGAAACACCTGTCTAAAATCTAGAGAAGTCATAAGTAAACCGAATATAGTACGAGAACCAACCCCTCTGTCCTCATAGACGCTGGACAACATACAATACTCTGTTTAAATCCCTTGAGTCTGATAGCTCATTCACTGTATGCCGTAGGTTGAAAACTGTACTTATGATTAAGAAGAATTACACCGCTGTTTAATACTCCTTACCTAACCATCCACTGATATAGGTAAATGTCATA
Source organism: Agapanthus africanus (assembly GCA_030015575.1). Taxonomy (NCBI): domain Eukaryota; kingdom Viridiplantae; phylum Streptophyta; class Magnoliopsida; order Asparagales; family Amaryllidaceae; genus Agapanthus; species Agapanthus africanus. Next base: position 475,343,230 of record CM057343.1, read on the forward strand.
GACATAATTTCAAAAAGGTATATCTCACTCTATGAAAATAGACGTACAGATATATCAATTTGAAATTGGCGCATGACAGAGGATATTCAAAACCAAATACTTGCCAACCGGCAAACAACGCAGGCGATTTCCTCAAATATCACCAATTACAACGAATTCTGATATAATGAGGAAGATCATCTAATTCCCAATAATTTACTCCCACTCATCATCTATAAGACCATACAAATGTGAGAATCATACCTGGCAAATACATACCCTGGAGTAAGTATCTAATCGAGAAATCAGTTTTCCTTTAACAGTACACAGTGAAACTGAAACATTCAAATGTTTCGTTGGGGTATCCTGGTATTCCTAGTAATGCCTCTTCCATTATCCAGATTCACGACTATAACCGTGTAATTCTTTGCCACCTCTCAAAATCCTTTTATATGTCTTTAGTCATTACTTTCTGCACACCCCTTTAGGCCAAATGGTTTTCTTCCTTCCCTACCGTTCGGCACCAGCCTATGGTTTGGAAGAAGACTATCCAATAAGCATAATGGGTGTACTGTCCTAATCCTAGGAGCACTCGCAATGAGAAAGAAGGTGAAGATAAAAGACAACCTGAATAAATCTTATTCCTATTTCTCCTGAACCAGAATCCATCCCCGAACTGGAATAAGTTCCTTTCGAGTACGTATATAACCATACGACGGAATATCCAATAAACTGTGGATCTTCGTAGTGATACGGAGTGTCCTGGAGAAATACAAAGGTGAAGTGGGAGTGGTAATGAAATACTTGGTTTGGTCGTGAATATCAGTCGCAATTTACTTTGCCCTCTTACTAATCCCTTGCTTTGTCTTAACTTAATACCTTCTGTACACCATCGTTATGCTAATTGGTTTTCTTCATTCCCTACCGGTCGGCACCTGCCTATGGTTTGGAAGAAGACTATTCAATTTGCGTAATAGGTGTACTATCTCCTAAACCAAGGAGTACTCACAACTTGAGAGAAGGTAAAAGGAAAAGACAACTGAATAATCCTATCCGTTTTCTCCAGAACCTGAAACCATCCTCGAATAAATCCCTTCGAGTTCGTATATAACCATACGATGGTTTTGTCCAATGGAAGTGGACGTTCGTAGTAATACGGGGTGTCCTGGAGAAAAGGGTAAAAGTAGGAGTGGCAATGAGGTTTGCAACTCTGACAATCCAAAAGCCAGTGTTTTAGAAGGTTCGGTTAATATTGGTCACTGAGTCATAATCTTAGGGTCAGGTCAATGGGTCGCTGCCAAAGAGAGAGAGAAAAGAAACACTCAGCGTGCACTCTAACCTAGATCAGAATGGTTACCAATTTATCTAATCTGGAACCCTCCCACTGTCACCTCAAATTCTCCTCCAAACCTGAAAGAAGAATTAGTCGGGGTCACCCGAGGAGTAAACTAACTCATCAGTGGGAATCGGGATCCAACTATCATCGCATGATAACGTGACGGAATCCGCTCACGTCATCACACTCCAGAAGGTATGCGCATATCTGGCAAGTTTCAGTTCTTTTGAAACTCCCGATGTGATTTTTACCCCATGCTCTTATGACCTTGACTTTGGCGAACAAATCATAAGTCACATGTCAAGTTCTACCCGTCATTCTCCAGGTTAATTTGAATCCACCCGTACCTACCCTTGACTTTGGCCAACAAGGCAGTACGACTATTCCAAACCAATGCATCTATCTATGCTGCATATGAATAACCAACAGCTACCAAACACTATGCCTTGACTTTGGCCAACAAACACAGCTTGAATACTATTAACTATCCATATGAAACGACGGAGGGCTACGAATGGTTTCTGGCGAAAACCTTTAACGTAATGAACTTGATATCGTTGAAGGAACGGATAGCTTTATAAAAATATAGTGACGAAAACCTTTGCTAAAGTGGTCACTCCCGGTGAAGGGATCTCGGCTCTTTCCCCGTAGAATGAGGTGCAGCATATTCCAACTGAATACCACGGTGCAAAGCAAAAGTAATCGGCTATAGTGAAGTTATTGCCCTGACGCAAACTTTTTGTCCAAGGGGTCACTCCCGGTGAAGGGATCTCGGCCCTTACCTCATCGACTGAGGAGCAGGATATTCTAGCTGAATACCACGATGCAAAACAAAAGAGAACGTCCTTGCAATAACAGCTTTTTGAAAAGTGTTCCAACAACATCAGATTAGGTTTGTTTTTAACTTGCATTGATCCGAATCAACGCAGTCCCATCAATTGATCACACCATAAAGAACGAAAATATACTGATGTACGTATATGCCATCCGCATTCGCCACTGGGTCCCGTCATCACCCGTTAGGTTAGCTAACTAACGACAGAGCGGGGACTGGACTAGCGCGGATGCAAAACATATACAACATCTACTAGTATATATATAATATATAATTTTCGCTCAAGGCATGATAAAATGCAACATCACAGAAATGTACAGCATCACAGAACAATACAGATATCTGGGATCCCCGGGTTTCACAGAGCCACTACTGAAACCCGACATTCCCCTGGTCGTGTGGATAGCCTGTGCAATGAAATCCTAGACCCCTACGGGCGCGGCAAGTTACCCGCCAAAACCTGAAGCGAGGCAGCCCCCTTCAGCAACGTGAATGGACCACCCAGCACTTCACGGAATCCGGTAACTTGGGCACCCCTCCTGGGTCAACCTGTACCCCCTACGAGTGCGGCGAATAGCCCGCCAATTCTAGAGTGAAGCCCCCTCCGTCTCAATGCCATGAGATGAGGGCTTGTTGCCCTCTAGAATCCGGCTATCCATGCACCCCTCCGCGGGGCAATCCTAGTATAGAAAGTAAAATACACATACAATGGGTACATCGACCGCAACCTGGTCGTGCCCCAAAAGAATAATACAAACAGGCAGTGACGGCAGTCCACATGTCGGACGCTCGCCCCGCAATATCAAATGTACATAATATAACAAAACTGTACTACCACTGCAACCAGGCTATCCCCACGACCGATCCGCAACATCACGGCAATACACAGAACATCAATGTGAAAGTCACGTTCGCAAATCTGTCTAACCGGGTTATAACAGTTAGACAGGATTTACCGATCAAGTGACATTCACGGTCGCAGATATAATGTAAATACTGTGAAAAAATGTGTTTAAAATATCCGATCGATTAAATTTTATCAAGTGGGCCCCCAAGTGCTACTGTAGCACATCAAGAAATCTGGGCCCAAAAATTAACATTCCAAAAACCCTATTTTTAACCCAGAAAGCAACTGCAAAAATTTGATACGGCAAGGACATCATAGTGCGGCGGAACCGCAGCCCAAAGGGGGGTTTGGCCGCGGTTCCGCGCTCCTATAGTCGAATCACTGTATGAAATTTCTTCAGAATGCTTAGAACTTCCAGTACATCACTTTTCAACAACCTGAAAAAATTTTCGAGCCAGAAAAAAATCAACAGAAAACTGATGCAAGGAAAAATACGGGTTTTGGAATTTTTTTCGATCGAAAATATAAAACACATCAGACAAAGCTAGACTATGTTAATGGCGAGGCTCTGATACCACTGTAAGTGCACGGCGGCGCCCCGGCCTCCATCCCGAGGCCAAATGCGGAAGCGATGGTTAACTTTAAATTTTCTTGAACCGGCACCACCGCGCACTAAAAACCCGGATCGGGCCATTAACTAGTCCTAGCTATCTAGAGAGGGAAGAGAGATATACCGAGTGATCCGAGTCCTCCGGTCTTCTCGTCGTCGTCCCGATTTCCCCGCGGAATCTCCGGTCTCCACCTCGTCGCCGGAAGGGCACCACGTCCCCGGCTTCTTTTACGGGCTCCCGCCTCTATACCGAGGCAACTCGGGCACGAAGTTGGTAAGTCGACGTGCCCAAGGTTTGCTGTAGAATGGTGTGTGGAACTCATGTCTCATTTTGGGGTTCATGGAGGTTGCCTTTTGGTGGAGGGATGATAGAAGCTAATGGAGATTGATCTTGTGGGATTTTTATCAAAGCAAAAGCATAAAAACCCCACCTCTAGAATTTTGGACAGCCACCAAGGAACTTGGCCGGCCATGCTTATGGGGTAGGGTGAATGAGAATTCAAGAGAGAAGAACAATAATGCAAGGGAGAGTCAAATGAGATCAAGAGAAGAAATTATCACAAGGAAAGTCCAACACTCAACCAACCAATCATAACACCAAAAGGTCAAGCCATCATGAACCATCATCACCTAAGAAGTCAATGTGATGGTGGAACTATCATGATACAAGGATATGCAAATAAAACTCTCCACAAATGCTTAATTGCACTAATGCAAATAAGCCATCCTCCACCAATCTTCGGCCAATGAAGGATACAAAGAAATATGGCCGAAACGGAAAGCAAACTGGCAACTCCAGAAAACTGGTCCCGTAATAAATTACAGGAAAACCCCGATACTGTGCATACACACCCGCATCTGTATTCCGACCGAAATACAAATGCAATGAGACAAAATCTACACTGTACTATACTAGGATCCGGCTTAAACCAAAGCCGGCTAGTATTATCCGTCCGATCGTGATCCGTGCAATACCGCACGTATCTGATCGAACCCTGCCATATCTCCATACGGCCTCTACAGCGTTTCGCCCGAAAACTTGAGCAACTGAATGTGGGGGACTCTAAAGACTCGTCAATACCTTAGTTGTGGATTTAACCACTAGCACATCAGAGGTATAAGCCAATACGTAACGGGCTACCAGGTATTGACCAAAAGGGACGTCGATGAGCGAACCATCCTGGCACCCTACTGAGCCTGTCAGTGACAATATCCGTACAGTCTGGTCCGTTCGTCTATGAGCATCGCATTGCGGGCCTAGGGGGTTGGTAAAAGTCATATCCCCAAAAGCGTTACAAGTCGTGTCAGAGATCAGCCCAGAACACCCTGAGATACTACTGGAATACCTACCAGTAAATCTCCTGTTTTGGCCAAGGACTTTTCATGTTCTGGCTCTCCTAGACACAGCGCGACCTCACCCCCAATACCGGGAGAGACGAACCCCCGAAGATCCGCTCACTGCCTCCATGTGGCTCGGGACTGTACCCAACTAAAACCTGTTTGCACGTCTCCTTTGAGCGTGGTAGGGTAGTAATCAAAGTACAGTAGGAACTCACACGAGACAAATGACGATCCTCAGGTCGATGAACTAACCTGTACACATGTCACCAGGGAACTGCTATCTGATGTCAGGTATAAGACCAACTAGCATGTTTCCGGCGAGTTCTGTCCGGTGTACTCATAACCCAATGAGCACCTGTATACATCTTAGGTGAACCAACTGACACCAGTGGCTTGTGAGACCGGCCACCGCCCCTCGTCGGGGTCTCGACTGTATACACTAGTCTACTCTGGAGTATCGATGCCCTGTCTCGAAACTCCCACGACTAGGGACCTTTTAAGGATGTGCTTATAGACTACCAGCTCCCACATATATGATCGCCCTCATACTGCTGGCAGTCAAGCAGGAATCCTAGGGGCTCTATCAACGTGCAATAGCGACCTGTCAGGTCACCTAAAGTAGTACACGATGATAAAGATAAACCAGATAGCATACTATCATCTTGAGTAAGACTGTCTCACCGGGATAGGTCCTCCCTCAATCATTGCAATCACATGCCTGTGATCCAATAATTGACTCTGAGGGCACTATCTCCAACAGTTAGTTCATCGACCTGAGATCGTCATTTGTCTCTTGTGAGTTCCCACTGTGCTTTGATTACTACCCTACCACGCTCAAAGGAGACGTGCAAACATGTTTTAGTTGGGTACAGTCCCGAGCCATATGGAGGCAGTGAGCGGATCTGCAAAGGTTCGTCTCTCCCGGTATTGGGGGTGAGGTCGTGCTGTGTCTAGGAGAGCCAGTACATGAAAAGTCCTTGGCCAAGGTAGGAGATTTACTGGTAGGTATTCCAGTAGTATCTCAAGGTGTTCTGGGCTACACTCCGACACGACTTGTACCGCTTTTGGGGGTCTGACTTTACCAACCCCCTAGGCCCGCCATGCGATGCTCATAGACGAACGGACCGGACTGTACGGATATTGTCACTGACAGGCTCAGTAGGGTGTCAGGATGAGTTCGCTCATCGACGTCCCTTTTTGTCAATAGCTGGTGGCCCGTCACGTATGGCTAATACCTCTGACGTGCTAGTGGTTAAATCCACAGCCATGGTGTTGACGAGTCTTTAGAGTTCCCCACAGACCAGTTTCTCAAGTTTCGGGCGAAACGCTGTAGAGGTCGTATGGAGATATGACAGGGTTCGATCAGATACGTGCGGTATTGCACGGATCGTGATCGGACGGATTTTACTAGCCGGTTTTGGTTTAAACCGGATCCTAGTATTAGATAGTGTAGATTTTGTCTCTCTGCATTTGTGTTCAGTGGGAATACAAATGCGGGCATGTATTTGCAGTAGCGGGGTTTTCCTGTAATTTATTACAGGATCAGTTTTCTGAAGTTACCAGTTTGAATTCCGTTCCGGCCGGTTTTCCTTTGTTCCTTCGCGGGCGGACTTTCCGATGGAGGGGGTTATTTACAAATAACTTTTTGTGGAGGGGTTTCTTGCATTTGTGGCATTATGAAAGGTTAAGCATCTTTGCTTTTTCATGATGGCTTGCTTTATTGAGATTAGAGTTGATTTGAAATTGAGATGACTTTGTTATCATCATATTTGCTTATTGTCACCCATTCTCTTTTTCTACACTCACCTCTCTTCTTGTTTTGTTTTTCCCTCCACCATTTTCTTTGAGAGGGGGGGGGCCGGCCACACATTGAGAGAAGAAGAGAGAGGTTTCATTTTTTTGTATGAGGGAAATTTGATTATCTCATTCTCCTTGCTCACAAAATCCTTCTGACTTCTCCAAAGTTCATATTGATTCCTCCATCATGGCAACTACACTAAACCCTCAAAGAGACAATAGCTACTACACTATTTTACAGCAAATCTTGGACTCGTCGGCTAGCCAACTTCGCGCTCGAGTTGCCTCGGTCCAGAGGTGGGAGCCCGTAAAAGTATCCGGCTACGTGGTGCCCTTTCCGACGAGGAGGTGATGGACGGACAATCCGCGGGAGATCGGAGTGGAGATGAAGACCGAAGGACACGGATCGCTTGGTATATAGCTTCTCTACTCTTTTCTAGTTTGCTAGTAGCTAGGTTAATGGCCCGATCCGGGTGAAAAGTGCGCGGTGGTGCCGGTTTGCTAGTTTGCAAAGTTTTTCGTTTCCGCATTCCGGGGTCGGATCGACGGCCGGGGCGCCGCCGCGGACTTACAAAAACCATTCGTAGCCCTCCGTCATTTCAGACGGGTAGCACTTAGTATTCATGCTATGTATGTTGGCCTTCGTCAAGGCATAGTGTATGGTAGCTATTTGTTACTTTTCTGTTGCATAGATAGATGCGTTTGTTTGGGACAGTCGTACTGCCATTTTGGCCTTCGTCAAGGGTATGTACGGGTGGGTTCAAATTAATCTGGATAATGATGGGTAGAACTTGACATGTGACTTATGATATGTTGGCCTTCGTCAAGGTCATAAGAGCATGGGGTAAAAATCACATCGGGGGTTTCTAAAGAAACTGAAACTTGCCAGGTATGCGCATACCATCTGGAGTGTGATAACGTTAGTGGATTCCGTCACGTTATCATGCGATGATAGTTGGATCCCGATTCCCACTGATGAGTTGGTTTACTCCTCGGGTGATCCCGACTAATTCTTCTTTCAGGTTTGGAGGAGAATTTGAGGATACAATGGGAGGATTCCTGATTAGATAAAGTGATAACCATTCTGATATAAGTTAGAGTGCATGCAGAGTGTTTCTTTTCTCTCTCTCTTTGGCAGCGACCATGACCCGACCCTAGACTATGACTCAATAACCAAGTTAACCGAACTTTCTTAAAACACTGGCTTTTGGATTGTCTGAGTTGCATACATCATTGCTACTCTTTCTTATACCCTTTGCATTTCTCCAGAACACCTCGTATTACTACGAACGTCCACTTCCATTGGATAAATCCATCGTATGGTTATATACGAACTCGAAGGAACTTGTTCCAGATTCGAGGATGGATTCTGGTTCTGGAGAGATAGAATAGGACTATTCAGTTGTCTTTTCCTTTTACCTTCTCTCAGGTTATGAGGGCTCCTAGGATTAGGGGACAGTACACCTATTACGCTTATTGGATAGTCTTCTTCCAAACCATAGGCATGTGCCGAAAGGTAGGGAATGAAGAAAATCAATTAGCCTAACGATGGTGTACAGAAGGTAATAAGTAAAGACATATGAAGGGATTAGAAAGAGGGCAAAATAAATTGCGACTGCTATTCACGACCAAACCAAGTATTTCATCGCCACTCCTACTTCACCTTTGTATTTCTCCAGAACACCCCATATCACTACGAAGATCCACAATTATTTGGATAATCCATCGTATAGTTATATACGAACTCGATGGAACTTGTTCCATTTCGGGGATGAATTCTGGTTCAGGAGAAATAGAATAAGGTTTATTCAGTTGTCTTTTATCATCACCTTCTCTCAAGTTGCGAGTACTCCTAGGATTAGGAGAGTACACCTATTATGCTTATTGGATAGTCTTCTTCCAAACCATAGGCTGGTGCCGAATGGTAGGGAAGGAAGAAAACCATTAAGCCTAACGATGGTGTACAGAAGGTAATGACTAAAGACAAATAAAGGGATTTGGAGAGATAGCAAAAGAAATATACAGTTATAGTCATGGATCTGGATAATGGAAGAGGCATTACTAGGAATACCCGGATACCCCTTCGAAACATATTCACGTTTTAGTTTCACTGTGTATTGTTAATAGAAAACTGATTTCCCAATTAGTCCTTGCTCCAGGGTATGTATTTACCAGGTATGATTCTCACATCTGTATGATTTTACAGATGATGAGTTAGAGTAAATTATTGGAAATTAGGTGATCATCCTCATTATATCGGAATTCGTTGAAATTGGTGATATTTGAGGAAATCGCCTGGGTACAGTTTTCAACCTACGATGCATAGGGTTTGAGTTATTAAACTCAGGGGACTTATACAAATTATTGTATGTTGTCCAGTGTCCATTAGGACAAAGCGGTAGGTCCTCGTACTATATTATGTTTACTTGTGACTTCTCTAGTTTTAGACATGTGTTTCGTAGAAATACAAGCTCTAAGTTTTGAGAAGTTATAGGTATAAGAATAAAGTAGAGAACCAGGTGTAGCAAGTATCGGGATTCTTCAAGGTGATCGAAGATGTAGATACTTGTGTATGGTATTCAGTTAATAGTAATGTTTTAGAGAACTTGCTTCTCTTTCAGGTTACTCATAATTGGATGCACTCCTAAGTTGAGTAATACTGATCGGCATCTTTCCATTTAGTTGACATGCACTAGAGACAGCTGCATGATTTGAATCTGGTTCCAATTAAATCAATGCCTCTGTTTCTATATTGTATATAGAATGGATCATATCTTAACGATATTAAGGTATATGGAGTTGTCCGGCTTATGCTTAAAACCAGACTCTGGATAAGTGAAGGCACGTTTCTGTAATGGCAGTTTGTGGGTTGACCCGGGTTTTGACGAGGGTTGACTTTCTACCATCTGGAAGATCAATGGTGATATTGTTCTTGACTCACCACAGTTTTAGTAAAATGGATTTTTTTCAGAAAATAGTAGTGGGAGTATGGTAGAACTGGAAGAAATTCCAAAACCACAAACGATTACGGAAAATTTAATAGGACCTAAAGATTCAATCAGGTTTGACATTCCATTATCCACTCTGTAGATATGGTGGGTAACCTCAGGCACCCGAGAGGTACTCCGGCAGCCTCAAGGACGGTGACAGGGAGGTTCTTGTTTACCCAAACTTGCCATTACTGCTGTTCTAGACTATGAAAGCCGACAGGAGGATAAGTATAGCGTCGTTCTAAACTAGTTTTAGAAGTGCACGTGTATATTATTCTGTCAGAGGGTTGTTGTGATCAGTGGGAGCAGCGGAAGCATAGTGGACAAGAAGCTTGTGTCTATTTATACATTAAAGCAGATATAGCGGAGATAGATCATCTATTTTTGATGTGACAGTCATGGACTTTGACTTCATCAGAATAGGAGATGGATCTGTTAAGAAAGTAGTAGGGTGTGATGTCCTGGTATTTGGATGACATATACTACGATCGGTTATACTGTGGTTGTCACACAGTGTTTTCTCCACATAGGATATAGATATTATATCAGACATTCTGGTTACTAGATCTATGGTTTTAGATCTAGATTTGGGTAGTTTCCCAATCTGGGTACTTAGACTGCATTCTAAAGGTATTTAGAATGGACGACTCCTGGCATGGTGGTGTACCAACAGGTGATGGAGTCACCCTTTCTAAAGGTGTCTTATAGACTAAAGGGGAGAGGGATGTGCATGATTGGCAGATCACTTGCTTAGGTAATTGATTTGATCATGAGATGTCAAGTACCACACCAGATGTTGTTTTTGCACTAGATGCAATAAGTTGATATTGATCCAATCCTGGAGGAACGTTTGGAGGCAGTTTTAGAATATAAGTGAATGTTCTAGGGGTTTGATAATGGTAATCTCCTTCGGGAGGCAGTTATCATTCCAGGCTTCCAAGGTGATCTGGATGACAAAGTGATTGTCAGAGTTATAGTTTTCCCTCCGACGAGGGGTAGTAGTTTGGACAGTTGGTCCAAGCGAATACTGAGAAAGGCATGGCGCAGGATACTGATTAAGTTCAGTTGACAATACAGTCTAAGAAGTTTGGATTTGGAGTTCATTCGTGAACTAGGTCCCATCAGATATCCAGACATATTCTAAGACAGGTATTGCTCATTTCGGGAGATGGGTTTTCTCCGCGAACTTGAGATTAAGAGAGACATAGAAAGAAACATCAGAGCGGATCCACTCACTGAGGCTATTTCTCGAACACAATAGTTTTACAAACAAGCTTTGCGAGACTGATCAGTAGAGGAGTTGGGTGTTCGGTATCACACGGGCTGTGAGTATGCGACATTGCAATAATTAACCTTAAGTGCAAGTGGGAGATTGTTGGATATAGTGCCCTCAAAGTCAATTATTAGATCGTAGGCACGTGATTGCAATGATTGAGGGAGGACCTATACAGGTAGGACAGTCTTACTCGAGATGATAGTATGCTATCTGGTTTATCTTTATTATCGTGTACTGCTTTAGGTGACATGATATATCACTATTGCGCGTTGATAGAGCCCATAGGATTCTTGCTTGACTACCAGCAGTATGATGGCGATCATATACGTGAGACTTGGGTAGTCTATAAGCACATCCTTAAAAGTGGTCCCTGGTCGCAGGAGTTTCGAGAATAGGGCATCGATACTCCGGAGTAAACTAGTGTATACAGTCGAGACCCCGACGAGGGGTGGTAGCTGGTCTCACAAGCCATTGGTGTCAGTTGGTTCACCTAAGATGTATACAGGTGCTCATTGGGTTATGAGTACACCGGACAGGACTCGCCGGGAACATGCTAGCTGGTTATTAAAACCTGTCATCAGATAGCAATTCCCAAGTGACATGTGTACAGATTAGTCTATCGACCTGAGATCGTCATTTGTCTCGTGTGAGTTCCCACTGTGCTATGATTATTACCCTACCACGGCTCAAAAGAGTCGTGCAAACAGGTTTTAGTTGGGTACAGTCCCGAGCCACATAGAGACAGTGAGCAGATCGGCAGGGGATTCATCTCTCCCAACGTTGGGGGTGAGATCGCGCTGTGTTTAGGAGAGCCATTACATAAAGTCCATGGCCATGGCAAGTGAGATTTACTGGTAGGTATTCCAGTAGTATCTCAGGGTGTTTTGGGCTACACTCCGATACGACTTATACCGCTTTTGGGGGTCTGACGTTTACCAGCTCCCTAGGCCCGATATGCAATACTCATAGACGAACGGACCGGACTGTACGGATATTGTCATACATAGGCTCAGTAGGGTTCCATGATGAGTTCGCTCATCGGATTCCCTTTCTCTCAGTACATGGGCAGCCGTTACGTACAGCTAATACGAGACAAAATCCTAGTATTATAGTGTGTAGATTTTGTCTCGTTGCATTTGTATTCGGTCGGAATACAAATGCGGGTATATATATATATAGTTGCGGGGTTATCCTGTAATTTATTACGGGATCGCTTTTTGAAGTTGCCAGTTTGTATCTTCGTTTCGGCCAAATTCCCTTTTTTCCTTCTTGGCTGAATTTTGCTTAAGTGAGGGGTTTATTTGCAAATGTGTAAATTAGCAAAGGAGGTTTTTTTGTGGTGGCTGATTCTCCAGCAGCTTCATGCTTATTCTAGAATGCATGAGGTGTTTGTGAGTCATGGTTTTGCATTATTGTTGTTTTGTTTTTGCTTGGATATTTAGTTGTGATCTTTTGTGCTTAAGGTTACTATTATTCATGCTCCTACACTCACCCCCATCATCAATTTTCCAGTGAGCTATTTCTTAGTGGCCGGCCACACAAAGTGGTGTAGGATTGATTCATTATTCATAGCAACAAAATCCTTTGCACTCCCTCAAGCTCTTTTCCATCTCCATTCCATTGAGCAACTTCAATTAACCCTCACCCAATTCGTTGGGTGACTCGAAACGAAGTGTTCTACACTTATTCTACTTCAACCTTGAACACGTCGGCTAGCAAACTTCGTGTCCGAGTTTCCTCGGTTCAGAGGCGGGAGCCCGTATAAAGATTCGTTGATGTGGTGCAGTCTTCGGCGAGGAGGAGACCGTTGATCGATCGAGATCGGACAGCGTACATCGCCGGCGCATCCACAACAAGCTAGGGGAAGAGGTTAAAGACTGAAGGATACGGATCGATCGGTATAATAAAACCCTTTTTACAGAATACTAGTTTACGGTTAATAGAATGATCCAGATTTTAAGTTCGCGTTAGCGCCAGTTCCGTAAAAAGTTTTTGTTCTGCATTTGGCCTCGTTAGACGGCCGGGGCGCTGCCGTGGACTTACATCTTCTGCTCTTCCCATTCTGTTCTGGGCTCTTTCTGAAGTAGCTTTAGCATTTTCTTCGTCTTATTAGATATGTGCGTACTCTACGGAGGCTGCGATGGGTCAGTTTCATTTCTCCGGGCAGCGGGTTCAGCTGTCTGCTCCTAGAAGGCTTCAGCTTCCGTCTGTATAAAGTTGGTGGTTGCAACTTGACTGTTCACTAACACACTCTTGGACAGCTCGATCTCTCCAGTCTTGTACTGCTTCTTGACCCAGTCTTTGAAAATATAGCAATCCTCGATTGCATAGCTCACTACTCTGTGGTACGGGCAATACAGGGGATTGTCGGTCATTTTTGCTTCGTGGGGTTTTTTTGACTCTGGCAATTTTAGACCGTTGTTCAAGGCATCTTTGAATATCTTGCTGGCCTTGTCCCTTCTTAAAGAGTAAACCTTATTCTTTTTCTCTTCTAGAGAAGGCCCTTCTCTTCCCAGCACTGGCTTTCGAGACCGGTTGGTTTTGGATTCGCCTGCCTTTGGCTTGTCTTCATTGTCGGACGCATTGAAGACATTGGTATTACTGGAATTCCTGCTTCTACGGTTGTCGTTCCGCTTGCTTTTCTAAGTCTTGTCTCTCTGAGAGTCCGGGATAGACTTTTGTTTCGAGCGTTCCAGCATTTGGACTTTCTTGGTTAGCTCCAGAAACGTCTTGAGGCCTGCTGTACACAAGAATGGGATCATCCAATTGCTAAGGTTCCCAATGAAGAGATTGACGGACCGGTCCTGCTCTAGCGGCGGTTCGCACTTGACCGTGAGGTTGTGCTATCGGGCAATAAAGTCCGTGTTGCTTTTGTTTTTCCCCGGCTTGGTTCTCACGAGATCAGCGATGGAGATTTTTTCACTAACACTCATGAATCTTTGTCGAAACAGAGACTCCATTTGGGAGAAAGTAGTGACGGATCCGTCTGGTATGCTTGCGTACCAATCGAAAGCGACACCGGTCAGGCTGTTGACAAACTGACGAAGAAGAAACGCATCATTGCCCCTGTATTTCCGCACGACGCTTTAAAGTGGGCGACGTGCTGATTTGCATTTCCCATCCCGTCAAATCTTCCGAACTTAGGAATGACGTAGCTACTCGGGAACTCGATCAGATCGTACTGTGCGGGATATGGCCGCCCACTACTGCCAATTTCTTTCCGAGCTTCGGCTTCGTCCACCAATGTTTTAACCTTGCTAGTGACCAAATCCATTATCCGATTTTTGTGTTAGAGGGATGGTTCTATCTGGGGTCAAGGCGCCCCTAGAAGCGGAATATGGTCGACTTTCGTGCGGTTCGCCCAATCTTGGACCCAAGGGGACATGCATCGGTTGCTTCGGGTTGTCATCACCAAGCTCATGAGTAGAGATTTATGCTTGATTGGGAGGTGTCCGAGAAATTTGAGCCGTGATCTGTATCACAACGTTCGTTAGGTCATCAATTTTCGAATAGAGCTTGGCCATCTCTTTATCTTTGCTCCTGAGCTATTTTCGTAGCTCTTGAAGCAGCTCTTGCTCTGCGGTCCTGGGGCGGAAAGTCGGCTCTTCCTCGCTGTCCGAGCTTGACTCCATATGGACTGAGGGGTCCTTCTGCCTATCGGCCTCATCGAGAGGGTTTTCATCGTCCAGTGGAGACGTCTGATCTTGGGAAACAGCAACCACATTCAAGCCAGATTGGGCTTGGGATGTGGTGGCCCTATCTTTGTTTTTCCTGCGCAAGTTGTCGCTGGGACGCGCGCCCACCATATAGATCGTATGGATAACATATCCGGCCGTCTTTTCATTATTGGCAACGGATTTCGTGGCCCGCTGTCGTGGCCATTCTATTTTGGTAACGAACAACTGACTAAAGATGGCTGGCCTGACCGGATTCTTGAGTAGTGCCGGTGCTTCTTTTCTGTATTTGCCCCGCTGCTTTCGCGCGGCACCGAGTACCTGATAGACTCTTAAAGTGACAGTGTCATGCTTTCTCTGTTGGGGCTGGGACACGCCTCTTTGCAGCATCGTTTGGACTGTTGTCTCCTTGATTCTGGCGGTTTTTCTGAACCCACTTCAGGGTTCGAAGGAATTGCTGACTTTTACGGCCGACTCAGACGTCGTCGCAGGGTGACCCTGCTCTTGAAACCTCACAAGATTCCACTTGGCCAAAGTCCTGGCCCTTTTCTTAGCTCGATACCTGACCCGCTTCTTTCTCAACCTTTCTGTTTTGAGCACTTGGCAGGTTTCGGCCCTTCGGGACGACGTCATAGACCGACTGACAGAGAGTCCAGAGAATATGCCTGCTCGATCGATCGTCAAGGGCAACGTCTGAGCTTGCTGGAGCTGCTTTGTGGCCCCATTGGTGTTAACGGCCTTGCCCCCAGTTGGAACAGCGGAGAGCCGTTCGAATATGGATTTACATTTGGGGTGGGATGCTATGGCGACCACGACATTCGGCCTCCTGCCCCTTGAGGTCGGTTTGGCCGCTTGGTTTGTCGGGACCTCCGCCAGATGAGCGCTTCCAGCACGGTAGATGACGACCGAACCAAATTGACAGGGTGGCTCCTCCCATTGCCGGCTGAGACTGACAGGTAGAACCACATGAGCATTGATCTTGACCACGTACAATATTGGGGTCGCGTCGGCAGCTGAATTCGTCTTGGGAGACATCGTCGTTAGAAAGTTGATTGTTGCATGAAAGGAACATTACTTCAGTACAAACGTCGGTATATATGTTAAATGAGTTCGCATGAATGCTTGACCCGAGATATGGGAGGAGAGAAAGGTCCCACCGGGCGTTCCAGAATCTGTAGGGTGTTTTTCATCTGGGAATACGCGTCGCTTGTCAGGCGTACTACAGATTCCCCCTTGCCTAAGGTAGGCGGGGGTTTATTGATTGTGGGGATCCGAATCTCCGGCAGACGCGGACTAAGCTGTCATTAATTACCTCTCACCTTTAGAGCGAAGGAACCTCCGATTGACTGGTCAAACTGGTCATGCGAACTCAATGTGTAGTACGCGCGTGTTGTGTTTTGAGGGGTCTTGGGTATATCGGGGCCTCGCAGAATTTACGGGGGGCCCGCTACTTGAATAATGGGCTGAGGGTCAAGGGAGCTAGCAGCCCCCTTGCGGGGTGCAGGGCAGCGCTCCGTTAGAAAAAATTTCCCAACGGAGGACATGTTTTGGGTGTGGAGTGTATGTAAATGAGGGGTGAGGAGCGTCTTAAAGACGCATGCATGGCACATGGGCGTTAGACGCCCACGGGTCACGTGCTTGGCATATGGGCGCTTGGTGCCCGCGGGTCACGTGACAGGCGCGTGGGCGCTGGGTGTCCGCGGGTCATGTACCTTGCAGCAACCGCTGGACGCCTGTGGTCACGTGCGCGGCACGCGACCGCTGGAAACACCAGCGGAAAAGGAGCTTAGCCCCTGGGCTGGGAGTTGAACTCCCAAGGGGCTTTGAAGTTGAACTCCTAACAAGGATTATGTATAGATTTGGAGTTAAACTCCTAAAAAAAGGTTTTGTTTATGGAGTTAAACTCCAACAAATCTTGAATGGAGTTAAACTCCTAGAAATCTTTGAAGATGATCAGAGAGGGTCCCTTTCTTCTCCCTTTTAGCCCTAGATTTTCTTTTGAGCTTTGGATCTTTCCGGAATGGGATTTTTGGAAAATGGCTCCTTCTTCCTCCTCTCTGTTGGCTGGGTCTTAAAGAAGGAGAGGGGTGAAACTTAAAAATCTTCCCTTTTGGGGATTTCATGAAAGATCCGAGTTCCCCTTTAAGGGTTTTATGGTGAAAGACAGTTTCTTTTTGGAAAAAGAAGAGTTAAACTCTTGATTTAATTAAAAAACGAAAGAAGGTTTAGAACCTTGAGAAAGAGAAAGAAGGCACAAACCCTAGAATTTGAGAGAATGAAAAGTTTTTTTTCCATCATGTTTGCCTTTATATGCTACACATTTTACATATAGCCCATTGGGCTTTACCAAATGGCACTTATGTCACCCCATGCCTTATGTGCTTACCTCTTTTTGCACATAAGCCATGGGGTTTACAAAATTTTGGCTTTTTGCTTATTTTACATACATTGATATATATATATAAAAAGAATTACATTAAACCAATTTATGGCTTCATTCCTTTTATCATGGGGCCGGTCCCTTTGACCTGGGTTTAGGCCCACTTGGTTTGGGATTGACTTTGATTTTGACTTGGTCAACCGAGGTATAATTTTTTACCCCAACACTACCTACTACCTGTTTGCATGATTCTTTAAAGCCGTGGTAGGGTAGTAATCTATGTACAGTGGGGACATACTCGAGAGTATAGTGATATCAAGTCATCGGACCAAGCTGTACTCATGTCACCTGAGAACTGCTATCCGACGATAGGTATAATACCAACCAGCAGTTCCCAGCGAATCCTTTCAGTGTAATTCATAATCTAATGAGCACCTGTATACTATTTTTGGTACCGTACACCAATGGCTGCGGGACATGCCATCTCCCCCGATAGGGATAAGAAACGTATACACTGGTCTACTCTGGAGTATCGATGTCCAGTCTCGATAATTCTACGACTAGGGACAAGTTTAAGGACGTGCTTATAAACTACCCAGCCCCCACTAGTGTGATTGCCATCACAACGCTGGTAGTCAAGCAAAAGATCCTACGGGCTCTATCAACATGTATTAGCGATACGTTAAAAGAAATATAGACACATATTAAGATAGATACAACCTAGATAACAAACTATCATATTGAGCAAGACTGTTATTATACATGTATATATTCCAAGTTTCCAAAATATAATATTCAATCCTGTACTATACAATAATGGTCTTTAGGGCATATATCACTAATAAGGACGAGGGCAGGAAGGCGAGGAGGAGGATGCGAGGAGGGCAAGATGGTGGACGGAGGAGGTGGGCGAGGAGAATGAAGTGATGGGTCGGGGTAGGGAGGTAGAAGAAGAAGAATAAGAAGGTGATGATGATGATGATGGAGATGGCGGTGACAAGGAAGGAAATGGATGTTCATGGAAGAGGAGGAAGAAGAAGGTGGTGGTGATGATGATGATGGAGGCGCCATTGGCTAGGAACGACAGGGGAGGGGAGGGGAGGTCATAGGAAGACGGGGAGGCGGTAGGGTGGTCTGGAAGGCGGTAGGATGAGAAGGAAGTGGGTTAGGGCAAATGATAGGGTTAGAGGAGGGGGAAGAGGGATATCAAGAGGGAGGAGGCGGCGGGGTCGGAAGTGGTGGCGACCAAGGTGGCGGTGGGATCCGTGGTGGCCTAGGGTTTAGGGCTTTTCTTAAATTATTTAGAGTTAGGTGTGAAGGAGGAAGATAAGGGTAATTTGAGAGGTTTTGTATTTTTTTTTTGTTGATTTAGCAGTTGGCTGACGTGGCAGTGATGCGGCACCAGTGGTGATAACCTGTCACCGTTATTTTTTGAAATTTTCTACGTCAATCAAACTTTTTAGGGGTTTTCTGAGATACGGTCAAACGAATTGTGGGTCTAGTGAACTTTAGCCTAAAAAGAATAAAATGATAAAGATGGTCAAGCTCAAGAGTTTTTCCTCTCTGGATCCGGAGTGACTGCTATTTTTGGCTCTTGGCTTGCTGGAACAAGTGGATCCGACGGCCATAAATGTATCAAGACGGCCAGAAATGTATCAAATAAGAGGGGCCATGGCTGTGGTTGTTGAAGTGTGGCTAGGATCTCACCATAGGGAAAATAGCTGGCACCGAGAGCTTCCTGGCCCCCACAACCAACACACACAAAATAAATGAGGTGGAGTAACCCAAGAGCCAAAGACACTCGTCATTCTCCTATGCGTCTTTCCGATCATGGCAACGCAGGTGGGCATCGTAGTAGAGGTTCTCACCCCACTGCTCAAGCAATTGGCCACCGCCGAGCGCCTCCACTTCGTCACCAACAAACAGCAACAAAATCTTCTCATGGACAAAATCAAAGGAGACGTCCAAGAAATGGAGTCCCTCTTCCAGCGTTCCAACGCCCTGGAAGCCAAGCTCATCGACCGATTCAATTTTGCAAGACCACCGAAGATACTGCTCCTGCAGCTCAGGTGTTCGATGAAATGCCGCAAAGAGATGCCGGAAGCAAAGGCAAGCCGGTCATGGAGGAGACGTCTAGCTCTTCTGGTTTCACGGCCGGGAAGTCGTCAAGCACGGCCACCTAGCGAGATCAAGATTTCCAAACAATACTCGAGGTCGTGGACCGAACGATCCATTGCATAAAGAAGAGCGAAGAGATCGAAAAACTAAAAACGAGCTTTCAAGCTAGTGCCCCTCCCACGCCAGCCGACGATGGCCACGTCGCCTCTACTACGCACGTCATCGGGCGTCCGGACAAGAGGATTATTTACAAAGAGAACAAGGAAACCTCACACCTTAGCTCCAGAATCGAGAAACTCGACAATCAGCTGCAAGGCTGCCTCTTCTCTTTCACGGCGTTCCCGGAGAACGAGGTTATAAAGAAGAGGCTGCTGATACACTGGTGGATAGGGGAGGGCCTGGTCGCTACGGAGGACATCGGGGAGCTGCGCGTCCGAGTGCTCATCTCTAAACGGCTGATCGAGCCGGTCCACCATAAATGGAATCCCAAAGAAGCAGCCGGTTGCAAGATGCGCTCATGGATCTACAGGTTGCTGATTTCGGCTCTCCGAAAACTATCATATTTCCCCCCATCACGTCGTGTGTGCCTATCCGAGACCGGCAAAGAGTTTAGTACAGCTTCAAACGGCTCCGTCCATGAAAAATTGTTGACCGTTGTACAACATCGACAATAGGTACTTGAGATTTGACGAGGAATGGTTTAGGGGAAAGAAGAACTTGAATGTGTTGCAACTCGGAGGCTGGCAGAATTCTCCCAGGTACCATATAGAAGTAGAGAGCCATGATTTCTTGCAAGCCTTGAAGGGGAGCACCAACTTGAAGTACCTCAGCCTTCGAGGCATTTCTAGAATAACCGAGCTTCCTGACTCCATCGGCAAGCTGACCAACCATGTCATCCTCGATCTTCATGCATGCCATAACCTGGAGAATCTGCCTGTCGGAATCGCTTTGCTCAAGAAGCTGACACGTTTGGACGTATCGGAGTGTTTCCTGCTCGAGCACATGCCTAAAGGGCTCGGGTCTCTCTCTTCGCTGCAGGTCATCAGAGTATTTGTCATCGGTAATGCTAGAAGCAAAGATCCATGCCGTAGTTGGCAAAGTTGGAGAAGCTACGAAAGCTTAGCATTACCATAGGACGTGATTCGGTGCTTTCGGGAGATGAGCTTTATGAATTGCAGAAATTCGAAGCGCTCACGTCGTTCACAATCAGATGGGGAGTAGTGGGTCCAACAAGAAACATTTTGAAGGCTATTTCCTCCTCCCCTGGGTTCTGTTTAAAGCAACTTGAGAAACTAGACCTCCGGAGCTTTCCAGCAGATAAATTTCTTGATTGGATGAACCCTAAAACATTTGAGAGTTTGAAGAATTGTATATCAGAGGAGGACAGTTGGTTGATCTTAGCTATGAGACTGGTTGGAAAGTGGAAGTCTTACGATTGAAGTGCTTAAATCATTTGGTTCTTGACGAGGTGAAACTGGATGTGTACAAAAAACTTGCTTGCGTGCAGGTTCACAAATGTGCGAAAATAGAATCCTTTTCAAAATACGAAGAAGGTGTTTGGATCAAGGAAGTACCGACAGATTTATGAGGGAAGAGATCACAAGTCAATTATGGAGCAATTCAAGACAAAATATAGTAAGAAGATTCAATTGGCGACAGCGGTCATCGAAGGAATCCTCCATATGATCTAAGGGTCATACTAAGGTGAATAAAGAAGGGTGCAGATGGGAGCAAATTCGGTATGTTTGATTTCTTTTGGTTTGATTTTTTTGAATCTGTACTCTTTGATGATTTCAGAGTGCTAAATGAGATGTGTGTATTTATTTGAAAATCTTGTATCGTTAATGCCTGGTCATGATTATTTGAAGTTCCCTCTCACGTGCAAACGTGCACGTGCAATGAGGGCTCAAACCTTATGTGACAAACAAACACCCGAGTTCTGATACCATATAAAACTCAGTTTGGGTCCACAATATATGGCCCATACATGGATGCATATGGGCTTTTAATATAGCGAGACTCCATCCAAAAGACTCAAGCCTTATGGAGGTTTATCCCATTTTATATCTTATACCCATATGCATCCTACAATTTCCCCGATGCGAGACTATGTTATCCACATTCTCAACAAATCCGTATTCTCACAGATAGCAAGTGCTTACCATTTCAATGCCCATCTCTTCTTCATTTCAATACTTATTGTATTGATGATGAAGCTAGGCATTTGGCTTTCTATCATGTTGCAACTGCATGTTGCTCGCCTTACATTGCTAATTTTAAAAATGAGTGTTTTGCTTCTGAAATGTCCAGGAGCATTCGTCTTGTAAAAAAACCTGAGCCTCATATGACATAGGTGAATCTGATGAAAGTAGGAATGTGAAGATTGAACTCAAATCCAAACAAATTCAATGGATAGCAAATTTTAATAAGGTTTATTAGAAATTTGAACATTTTCAAAACCGGTTCCCATACATAAACGTTTTTGGTTTGAAGGTAAACATATCATGATGAACGAATGGCATGGGTCATGTAAACATTGTTTTGATTTCAAAGAAAAGTCACATTCACATTGTGCCGATTGGTTCACTGTCGAACCATTTGAAGGAACAACACGTATACGAGTTCATACCACTGCAAACAACGCCAAGAAACCTTTCCTGAAAGGCCAAATACAATATTATTGCTTAACTACACACAAATGGATATATCTGAATTTGGTAAGAAATTTAGGGGAGTCCACAAGTCCCCACTTCGAATCCCCTTTGGCTCCGCCCATGATTACAAACCTGTTTACAACATAAGAAAACGAAAACTTTCACATGCACTAATCAGGCTGATCTCTGTTGGCATTGCGCCAATCTAGTCATACCCATCCATACTGTTGGGTGAGCAGGTTGGGTTGCCTTCGGTCATGAGACTGACCCACCTAGGTGGGCTATGATAGGGCTTGGCCTAATCCTACTTAGACTTGGTTCATGCCGGTTCTATTTAATATGTTTTCCTAGAATAGTTACAATGAGTTCTAGGGTTCCATGAGCTTATTATCAAATGATATTAGAATAGTTACAATGAGTTCTAGGGTTCCATGAGCTTATTATCAAATGATATATTTTATTCGGCTAGGGACTTATTGATGACCCTATCCATTTTCTTAAAAATAAAAATAAATAAATAAATAATTAAAAATATTTTATTCATATGAAAGAGAGCTAAATATTGAGACGTCTTCTTCAATTCTTTGGTCAAGGTTAGTAAGTATGATCATATTTTTTCTCAACTTTGGAATTATGACTTCTCTTTCTTAATTTTTTTAGCTTGGTCCTCTAGGTTTCAATAGCCTATTAGTGTTCTTGCACCAAAATTCGATTATGATATATGCTAGCTAAGAATTGAGTAGTCTCGGCTTCATGAAGGCCGAAGATAGTGAAAGTGATCGGCCGATAACATCTTCCGGTTAAATGACAAAATAATGGTCGAGACTAACCAGCCACTACAAATGAACGTGCTCAAGAATGTGGGCTGCTATGCATAACCAGTTGAGCCACGAGGCCACAACTGAAGAAGAACATGAAGAGTTAGTTACAAGGGTGTAATCATTCCTTCTACACACCTACAAATAATAGAGAGCTTTGGAGATTTCTGGACCACTCTTTGATCAATCAAATCACTACTATTTTTATGTCATAATCTATCTTAATAGTAGCGGCAAAGACCCTATTGTCGAAGGCCCTACTGAACAGAGTTTGAACCCCTGTCATTAGCAATGTTCTAATTATCGGATATCGGTATTGTATCGGTCCGAAAACATTCATATCATATATCGTGATATATCAGATGGTATTTTCTAAATATTGGACAACAAAGTTTTGTATTATAACCATCATAGCTGTAACATAATATAAAGAGTTGGTTTTCACATATCTACTTATTCCTCCACTAATCACTTTCTTACGAAAAAGTGTATAAAACTTTTGAACTTTCATTAGAATTTACCCTTCTTTGTATTCCTCAATACAGATCGATATTCTTTTTCTTTGGCTTATTAAAAGTCTCAGACGATATTTATGATTTACAAATAAAATTAACAATTATCAATTAAATTCAACATAATTTTAAATTTTTAATATAGTCAAAATTTGGAAAGAAAAAAAATTAAGGATTGCAATTGATCCTGAGTTTGGACAGCAATTTTTGAAATATTCATATCCAAAAAAAAGATAGGAAGAGGGAGGGAAGGTACAATCAATTTTAGATAATACTCATGCCCGGTATAAAAAAAGACGGGAACAGGCGTGGCGAGAGAGGGATATCTTGATGGTCAATATGGGGTTTTAGGGTTCGTCGATCTATAGAGAGGTTGACCGTCGAGATTCTATGACGCAAGATCAAGAGATCTAGTATTCGTGAACTTTGAAAGACAAATAAAGAAGCAGAGAAAGCGAGATCTTGCTTTTGTATACCCTGTTAATAGATACGGGCTACTCGAAGACTATTGGGAATGTTAGAACTACTTAAAACCCAATAAACTAAAAACCAGTTTTATGAGAAAATATCGCGATATATCAACATATATGATATTTCCGATATATCGACCAATTTTTCTAAATATCGCAAAACGAAATAGTTTTGAAAATTCGTAGTGTTTTCTCTTCAAAACCGATATATCGGTGATATATATCAGATATTTAGAACACTGATATTTAGAACAGCCGATATTCAGATATATATCAGCCGATATTCATAACAGAACTCCAGTCATAATCGAGAACTATATGATAACTTATCCATACCAAAGATGATAGAGTTGATAGGGACAAAAATCTTATTGCAGTAGATTGTGAATCCTTTCCAACAAGACTATACCTTCGACCAACATATATACTCTTGTTATTACTAAGGTTGGGCCTTGAGTGTATAGAGCGAATCCCAATGCTCAAGGTTCGGCAAAAGTAAAATGAGGGTGATAAGAGATCTACAAATTCATGCATGGCTTCGATCGGGTTGGTTTTTGACTATTTTCGTATCCGATCCAAAATTTACAACCTAAACCCGAAACCCACCCAAACCCTACATGCGTTATACCCAAACATGAAACTTTGAGATTCAGGAGAGATCTCATGTTTTAGCGGACGGCTCGGGTTTTGTGGATTTTTTGATCCTGATTCGTTATAAATTATTGAAATAATTGAAGTGTCAAAATTTATGTTTATATATATATATATGTGTGTGTGTGTGTGTTATATAAGTCGTCACCTTAAAATTTAACTTTACACCGTTCTCTGATGATCGGCGTTGTTCAACGTGATCTCCATGATCTAGAACATAAGTATACTAAATTTCATAAGTTTTCGATAATGTTTACCCTTGCATCGGGTGGTTGCAAAATTAATGATTTTCGACAATAGAACATTCGACAAAGCTAGATCAATGGGCAAGTGTTATCGAAATTGCACGAAATTTAGTGTGCCCATGTTTTACACAATGGAAAACAAGATGAAGGTACCGATCATTCACAAAATGGATGAATAATCAAATTTTAAGATGCCACATTTCTTAGAATAAGACGCCATCTCATAAACACTAACATCTGTCTCTCACACACACTCTCTCTCTTTATATATATATATATATATATATATATATATATATAGTTCACTAAACCCCAATTCGTTTGGTCATATCCCAGTAAACCACCAAAAAGTTTGATTGGCACGGAAAACCCCCAAAGATAACGGTGACCAACTAACGGTGTTAAATAGGCATTAAAATGATTATTTACCCTTTTAAATAAACATAGTTAATTAAATTATTAATTATTAATATTAATTTTGTTATTAGATTAATTAATTAACATCAAAATTTTTGCTCAAAACTGGGAAGAGGAGGGGGGTTGGTCTGAGAATGCAATGTGGGCAGGAGGAGGTGGCGAAGAGAGGCAGGAGGGTGGTCGAAGGAGATGGGCAAGATGATTTTGGTAGTGGTTTTGAGGTTGAAGGAGATGGGTTTGATGGTGGTGGTGTTGAGGCCGAAGAAGGTGGATTTGATGGTGGTGTTGAGGTCGAAGGAGGTGGGCAAGATAGGTTTGGTGGTGTGGTGTTAAGGTCGACGGAAGTGGTTATAGTGGTGGTTTTGAGGTTGAAGGAGATGGGTTCGATGGTGGTGGTGTTGAGGTCAAAGAAAGTGGGTTTGATGGTGGTGTTGAGGTTGAAGAAGGTAGGCGGGTGGGTTTGGTGGTGGTGGTGAGGTCGAAGGAGATGGGTTTGGTGGTGGCGGTGTTGAGGTCGACGGAGGTGGGTTTTGTGGTGGTTTTAAGGTTGAAGGAGATGGGTTTTGGTGAGGAGCTGAGGGGTGGGGGCGTGAGGCGGTGGGGAGGAGAGGGGGAGACAGAAGCGGTAGGGAGGCTAGACGGCGGCGACGAAGGAAACATGCTAGGGTTAGAGTTTTTGCTAAATTAGTTAGGGTCAGGACGGAGAAGGAAGATGATGGTAGTTTGGGAAATTTTGTACTCCCTGTGTTCCTTTTTAGGTGCTCAATTTTGGTTCTATTTTTGTTCCATTATAAGTGTCCATTTGCAATATCTATACTATTTTTTGTGTTATCAACACAAATTTAAATTTTGATTTCTATTCTGAGCCTCATTAATATTGATACCTAGGGAAAAAAATGAGATAAATATAAATGGACACTGAATGAGGTAAACTTTAAATGAGGTTAATATAGTAATTTAGTATCAACTATATCATAATTTTAAATGATATATTAATTTTTCAAAAGTTTTCTTAAAGGGAGTGCAAACTCAAAATTGGACATTTAAAAGGGAACGGAGGAACTATTTTTTTTTTTCTGATGTGGCGCTAACCGTGATGATGTGTCACCGTTGTCTTTAGGATTTTTTTCGCCAATCAAACTTTTTGGGGTTTTCTGAGACATGGCCAAACGAATTGGGGGTTTAGTGAACTTTAACACACGCATATATATAAAGAGATTAATAGCCATGGAAAGCTTCCCAGGTTCTTGGTTTGCTAACGCATGCCAAAATTGGGGCGATGAGCCCCACCCACATGGATGCGAGTCCCATCCTCTCTCATGTTCCTTTGTTAGTAGTGCTTCCCAAGGACATTTTGTTCATGACTTCATATATATATATATATACATACATACATACATACATACATACAGAGAGAGAGAGAGAGAGAGGCCCTGTAAGGCTTTTTTCGTTAAGAGGCGGCAAAAGCTACACCTTCTACCATTTTTTCGACGACCGGCACCGTCCATTTTGATCTTCATTGTCTAATATGTCGACACACTAAATTTCATGTGATTTTAACACATTTTCACCGTTAATTTAATGGATGCAAAAAGTTCTATTATCGGTAAACCGTTAAATTTCCATCCATTAAATTAACGGTGAAAAGTTTTAAAATTACATGAAATTTGGTGTATCGATATATTAGACGATGCAGATCAAGATGGACGGTGCCGATCGTCGAAAAAATGGCGGAGGATGTAGTTTAGCCGCCACCTGACGAAAAAAGCCTCATATGACCTCTTTCCTACATTTTCTCATATATATATATATATATATATATATAATGAAGAAATGATGTTAAATTATATGTTATAAATTAAATACAACTCAATAAATATTTTGATTTGAGACAAATTGAATTTATGAAGCGGGTTTGGTTCGGACCGGGATTAGGGTTCGGATGAGCGGGTTTTATACTAAATCCATACCCGACCCAAAAAATTTGTAGCTAATTTTAAACCCGCCGTTCGGGTTTGGGTGGGTATAGTCTCGGAAATATTTGGTTGGGTAGAGTCGGGTCCGGGTCAAACCCAATATGATTCACCCCTAAGTGTGAATCCCTGTAAGAGGACATTAGAATATGCCTCGACTAACAATTTGTTAGCTACTAGTTTGGTTCAAACGCTGAATCTTTTCTGTAAACTCCCACCATAGGAACATGTTTAATATTGCCTTCCGGCTGATGTCTCTTACATATGATGCTGTGATGTCTGATTGGCTATTCGGCTGATGCATTTATATTGTGTGCATGCCTTGCAACCGGGGCTTGTATGTAACTAAAATCATGTATAATGTGGTCGCTGCTGGCGCAACCGAGATACCTGTGTAAAGGTGAGCTTGTTATCCGACGCCTCTGATAAATAATATTGATCTGTTATGCATGTTGTATCAGTACTTAAATCCAAGTTAAAAAGTACATGTCTGCTTTGTGTATTTTTCATGTTCTGCTTGGCAACACTGCCAACTAGCTATATGTTTAATTGGGAGAAACTCACTAAGGGGTGTTAGTCCCAAGTAATTTCAGAACTGAGAATTTAAAAATGAAATGACTTTCATTTTAATAAAATTCAAGTCTGCAAAATTCTATTCATTTGATTTCTAAATCCATATGTAAATCAGGTGGATAATTTTAATGTTGGATGTCCCGCGGATCAGTCGACCTTTGATGTGGCTGTGAGCAGGCAATGATTCAACTTTCACGTCTCAAAGATGACTATGCACTTATGCTCATGCAATACTGTAGGTGTTCATGGCCAATACTGTTTTTCATGGCTTCAAGTGGCAGGTTTCAGGATCTTCAGCCAGCAGGTATACCTTCTAGCTGTTTTTTCCCCTGGACATATGATATGTTAAGTTTGAACATATGAGAAGGTAGATGTTGAAATGGCTGGCCGATGACACACAGGCGCATGCACGCACACACACACAAAATACACGCGCGCGCGCACACACCCACACACATATGGTGACACGCTATTCATTGATCCATATCACTTTACCTTCTCTCATATTAATTTTAATGATGCTTGGATTTGTATAATACACATGCACATGGATTAATGAACTATATGATCCCTTCCTATAGTGCCATTATATGTGTGTGTGTGTATGTATGAACACACACACACACACACGTGTGTGTGTGTGTAGAGAAAGAGAGGCGAGACACTTGGTGACACTCTATTTATTGTTCCATATCACTTTACGTTTTCCCATATTAATATTAATGATGCTTGGATTTGCAAAATACACATTAACATGGATTAATGAACAATATGATGCAATGTGTCCCGCCTATATAGGAAATTCCTGCAGTGCCAGTATGTGTGTGTTTTCTGTTTTTTTTGAGGGGGAAACTGGGAGGGAAAGCCTCCTACGACGTCGAAAAAACCCAACCCATCGCCATTTTTTTGACGATTGACATCCACCATCTTCATTTTTATTGTCTATGATGTAAAACACAATTTCATGTGATTCTAAAACCTTTTTACCGTTGATTTAGTGATATAAAAAATATTAAAAAATGTTTTATTATTATCATAATACTATTAATGATGCATCGACTAAATCAATGGTGAAAAGGTGTTAGAATGATATAAATTAGGCCCGACAAATGAGGCGAGGATTCGATTCCTCGCCTTGCAATGAAGCGAGTTTTACTCGCCCCGTCGATGGCGTGAAGGAGTTGGCGAGTCGACTCACCTCGTTGTGGGCAAGTCGGTGAAGCGGAGCAGGCTCTCGAAATTCCAAATGTTGCCTCGTTGCAATTCGCCTCGCCTAACTCGCCGTTCGCTTTGCCTTGCCTCGTCAACTCGGCTAATCGGCCCGTATAAACTCACCTGGCCAGCAGTCGGGAATCCCAACGGTCGAATCCGAGTCGACCCGCCTTGATTCGTCTTGCCTCGCGTTGTCAATTTGCCTAACAACTATATTACAACGGTCAACTCGCCTCGCCTCACCTCGAAAACACCCACAACGGCTAGTGCTACTGTCGATTCACCACGCCACGCCTCACTCGCTTCATTTTTAAGTCTCTCTCTCTCTCTCTCTCTCTCTCTCTATATATATATATATATATATATATATATATATATATATTGTTTTTTTCAAACTCAAAGTTAAGCGAGTCGATTCGCTTGACTTGTGGAACCGACTCGCCTCGCCTCGTGAATCGCTTGGACGAGTCGGCCAGGCGAGTAGGTTCTTGGGATCGGCTATGTTGGATCGCCTAGTCTAGCCTCGTTTAGACAACGAGGTGAGTTTTGCTCGCCTTGCTTGATTGGCGAGTTAGGCGAGTCGCGAGGCGATTCGATTCGAGCGGCCTCATTTGCCACGCCTAATTATAAATTTTGGTGCAATCTATATCTTAGACAATGAGATGGTGGTGCTGATCGTCGAAGGTTGACTATTTTCATTGCCATAGGAGACATTCTCCTCCTAGGATCTCTGTCCTCCGTTGTTCACACACACACACACGTGTAGGTATAATATGTATGTATGTGTGTGCATATTTCTGTAATGTATGTTTTTTTGGTGCGTGTCTCTCACAAACAAGGACCTGACACTGGAACCCAACAAAGAAAGTGCAGCATTCATGTTCAACTCTTTGCAAGTCCTCTTGGATAGAGTTAAGTGAGTCCGGTCTAATCTAACTCTTCTTCTTCTTCTCAATTGTTTCCATCAATGTTGGTATTTTTCACATCATCCGTTGTTAGCTAACTCACAAGCCTTATGGTCTGCGGTCAGCAAACCACAATCACTGAAATTGACAGCAATAGCAAACCGAACGGCACAGATGAAGTGAGTTATTAAGGAAAAGAATTTGGTGGTTACTGTAAATACCCCACCGTTGGTCGATATTAGATACAGTGCTTGACTGAGGAACATGTTCCATTTCTTCAGCGTCACCTTCCACTGAGCGGAAAACAGTTAGCTTAGCTTGCACAGAGACTTTGGTCACACTTTAGAAAGCCGAAAATCCTGATAAAACATGTCAACTTTGATAGGGTCAAATCAATAATCAAATGATCTATTTGTAGCACTATGTCAAATATGGTGACATAAGAAAGGAAGATGGAGGCGGAGTATTCGGCTGTTGATCATACTCTGAGAAAACTAAATAGCTTCCATCTCCATCCATTAGAAGTTAAATAAAATCCCCCATTTGCATACAACAACTATACTACATATGCAAACGACGGAGAAAAAGGAGAGACCAACATTACTTATTTATTGATGTAGGAATGTGGATCCAACCTTAATAGCCCGAGAAGTAGAGAGAAGTTGTATCATCAACGCGAAAAGAACGAACTGATTATTATATTGTAGAAGTAAAATATAAAGCGTACATGATCACACTTTTAAGCACATTCGCGGAGCCGTTTACTTCTCTACAATCAACTTAGCTCTAGCATGGCCAGCTTCTATCCTGTAATGTTGTCCCATCCCCAAATGAGCAACTAGAAGCCAGACATGACTGAGTAGCTCCCCGCCTACGCTTAGTTGCTTAGCATGAATGCTTCCTGGACAACGAGTCGCAGCGAAGCGCAACATCTCCACCCAAACCGCACTCACCACCCTCCATGTCTTCTCTGCTGGCACCGCTGGCCTCTTCTTCCCCTCTGCTGCCTTTGACGAGCTCTTCTTGTACCCCGGCCTACGCAGATTCTTTGCAAGCCTACACGCATCGAAAAGAACATATTTGCTCATGTCCCCTTTGGACCTCGATAGGCAGAAGGCCGGTTTTCACTTCTAGAAGTTTCCTGCGAGCTGATTTTGCGCCAGACCCGGCTCCTCTTGCTGGAAAAACTTCTTTGCCTCGCCACAAGTATCACCAAACCTGATATTTCCAATTCCATCCGGCAGCATAAATGGATGTTGCACCAGGAGATATAGCATGTAGTCTGAAATAGCTTTGCTTATCTCTTTGTTGGCTTCGTCTGCTTGTGCACCATCGTCGTAATAGCAAAGATCCGTGGCAATATGCCAGAGAAGGATGCTCTCGTCTAATTCCCTCTCTACAATGCTGTGGCCAAGAATCCTGTGGTATCCCATCTGCTGAAGCGTCCATTCCCCTCTGCAAGTATTGAACCGCTTATAGCCCATAGAATCCTCCACGCTCTCAGCCTTGTCCTTTATCTCATTGAAGATCAGCTGTTTTAGACCATCGGACACTTCAATGCGATCTGTGTACCAGAGATGATCCCAAGATCCCTTAACCAGGTGGGCTGGTCTCTGAGGCAGACATTGATCAGATTGTACTGAGCCATGTAATTAGACCATCGTTGATTTGATAGGTAGCTTGAAATAACAGAGGATTTTCCAGACAAATGCATTGAGCTTGCCAGGGCCATCCAGCAAGACCAAGACCAATCGGATGAGATGATCAGAGCGACCGAAACTATCTCAAGCACCGCAGCCGCAACTAACAATAGATATGTTACTATTATATCAAAAACTCTGTTCGCACTCTTCACAGAACGGCAGAAGATTACAAGGGCTTCAATTATCATCGAGATAGAGAGTAAGCGGGTGAGTCGACCTAAAGTAGTATGAACAAACGCCGACTTCGTGTACAGCATGTCAAACACAAACAAGAGTTTGATCTTGAAAACGGAATTTGAGGAAAATAGGATTATTTTACTGACTAATTAATTGAGGAATACATATATATTTACAGATACAGATATGGGTTCTGATCTAATATCAAAAGCCCAACTATTTTATCACACATTATCTCTAACACTCCCCCTCAAGCCGATGCATACATATCATGTAGACCCAGCCTGATATATAGACATTCAATTCTTGTTTTTCCCAATACCTTTGTGAAAATATCTACTGGTCGATCCTTAAAATGCATTGAGGGTTAAGAAATTCATTCTCTTTTTTTTCCCGAATAAAATAGCAATCAGCTTCAATGTGCTTGGTTCTCTCATGAAAAACATGATTAGACGAAATATGGATTGGTGCTTGATTGTCACAAAAGAGAGGAATATGCCGATGAATTTGAAATCCAAGCTCACTTAATAAGTTATTTATCCAAATCAACCCGCACGAAATATGAGCCATAGCACGGTATTCAGCCTCCGCACTTGATCTAGCCACAATTGATTGTTTTTTTGCTTCTCCACGATACAAGATTACCACCGAGAAAGGTACAATAGACAGTAGTAGACTTCCTATCAGTAGGCGTTCCCGTCCAATTAGCATCACAAAATCCTATCAACCGTTGAACATCTCTATGATTACGGTAAATTAACCCTTGACCAGGTGGATTCTTCAAGTAGTGTACAATACGAATAACTGCTCTCCAATGAGGTTCTCTTGGAGAATCCATAAACCGGTTCACCATGCTAACGGCAAAAGAGATGTCTGAGCTTGTTATCATAAGATAATTAAGCTTCCTAATCAAATGACGGTATCTTTCTGGATTTTTTAATAATTCTCCTCGATCACCATAGAGTTTCATATTAGAATCCATCGGTATATTTATGGGCTTGGTATCCAAAAGTCCAGTCTCTTTTAGAATATTTAGGACATACTTCCCCTGAGATAAGAAAATACCTTCTGTGGAGCTTGCAACCTTAATCCCCAAGAAATATCGCAATAACCCTAAGTCCTTTATATGGAAGTGATGTTTGAGAAATTTCTTAAGATCAGTAATTCCATCAGCATCATCTCCACTGATAACAATATCATCAACATACACTACTAATATAATTCTCTTTTCTTCAAGATCTCATGTAAAAACAATATAATCATTCTTAAAGTGATATAAACCAAATTCCTACACAATGGTACTGAATCTACCAAACCATGCCCGAGGAGGCTGCTTGAGCCCATATATAGCTTTTCGCGGTCTACATACTTTGTCTGTCGCCTTCTCAACCACGAAATCAGGTGGTTGGTTCATATATACTTCAAGGTTACTGTGGAGAAATGCATTCTTGATATCCAACTGATATAAATGCCAATTCAAATTTACTGCTAAAGAAATCAGAATGCGCACACGCACATATGGAAGCTTCGATACTGGAAAGAACGTCTCCACATAATCAATTCTATGTCTGTGTGTAGCTTTTAGCAACAAGACGAGCTTTCAGCCGCTCAATAGTCTCGTCAGGATAATATTTAATAGTGTACACCCAACAACATCCAACTGATAATTTACCAGACGGTAAAGGAATCAAATCCCATGTACTATTTTGATACCTAGCATCCATCTTTTCCTCAATAGTCTTTTCCAACCAGAGTGACCTAAATCTTTATGTAAAGAACCAGGTAAGGAAGTGGATGACAAGGAGAATACAAATGACTGATACCTGAATGACAATTTTGGGTAGCAAACAAAACTCGATATAGAATGAGGGATACAAAAGAATGACAATTGTGAGTAGCAAACAAAACTCGATATGGAATGAGGAGTACAAGAGCGTGTATCTTTTCGTAACGCAATAGAAAAATCGAGATCGGATAGTGGAGGTTATGCGAAATCTACAGACCGTGGAGCTGATTGAGTAGCTGGCTGTAATCGTAGCCTTCGTGAATAAAAATGATGGACTGGTGGTTTGGTAGGAGTAACCTGCGGTTCTTCAGGATTCAAATCAATATCCACAAGAGGTAAACAATAAGAAGACAACAAGGATGATTCCGTAGAGAATTCACTGGACGGAGAAAAATGTGGTATATTGTCAAAGAAAGTGACATCTGTTGAAACATAGTGTTTATTCAATATAGGGTCAGCATTTATAGCCTTTTGAAGTCGAGAGTTCCCTTAAAAGACACATTTAATGGCACGAGGATCCAATTTATCTCCTCCGGGAGTAAGTCTATGAACAAAACATAAACTACCGAACACTTTAACAGGTAGTGGAAAAGAGAAAATCCCTGGGAACAAAACATGATGAGGAGACTTTCCTCCCAAAGTAGTAGTGGGCAGACAATTAATAAGATAACATGCAATTAAAACAGCATCACTCCAGTACTTTTTGGGAACATGAATATGAAACAACAAAGAACGAGCAACTTCCAATAAATGACACATTTTCCGTTCAGCAACCCCATTTTGTTGAGAGGTATATGACCAAGATGTCTGATGTACAATCCCATTATCAGCAAAATATTTATTGAAACAATTAGAAATATATTCTTTTGTATTATCTATACGTAGGATTTTCAACGACACACCAAATTGGGTTTGAACTTCCATATTGAAAATAATAAAGAGAAAAATCTTTATTGGCTTAATTAAACAAGCGTCCATATAAATCTATATATAGAGGGTTATAGATCACCTCTCAATCTAATAACAAAATATATTCATAACTAATATCTACTAACTAAATATACTCATAACTAATATATAATAACCAATTATATTCTTAACACTCCCCGCAAGCTGGAGCTAGATGTCAATCATGCCAAGCTTGGACAAAAGACGAGCGAAAATCGGTTGAAGAAGAGCTTTGGTAAAAATATCTGCTGGTTAAGTCGAAAAAGAAACATGTTGGAGTGCAACCACTTTATCATTCACCTTGTCATGAATGAAGTGACAATTTATTTCAATATGCTTAGTCCGCTCATGAAAAACTTAATTCTCAGCAATGTGGATTGTTGCCTTGTTATCACAGAAGAGTGTAGGCGGAAGAGAAGAAGAAACCCAAGGTGTGTCTAAAGGGAGGTAAGATATACCAACTCAGCAACTGTATGCGCCATAGATCTATACCCAGCCTCTGCAGAAGAACGGGCTACTATATTTTGCTTCTTGCTCCGTGTAACTATGTTTCCTCCCAAAAAGACACAATAGCCACTTATGGAACGACGATCATTAATGGATTCAGCAAAGTCAGTATCCACAAAGGCTATGAGCGACAACATAAATGGTTTGTAAAGAAGACCCTGTCCCGGAGAACTTTTAATGTATCTGAGAATATACTCAACCGCTTTAAGGTAAGAGGTCAAGGGATTCTGCATATACCGACTCAATGTGCTAATGATAAAGGTAATGTCAGGACGAGTGACAATGAGGTAAATAAGCTTCCCAACTAGACGTCGATATCGTCCTGAGTCAGGTAGTGGAGGATCCGAGAAAGAACTTAATCGAGATAGCTTGACCGAAGAATCCATACGGGTGTTTGCTGCTTTACATCCCATAAATCCTATCTCAGATAGAAAATCAAGTGCATATTTATGCTGAAGCTGTAATCTACCAGAATTCCGTGATACTTCAATTCCATGAAAATATCTAAGTGGCCCAAGATTCTTGGTATGGAAGTGTGAACCCAAATGTTCTTTCACCTTGGAGATACCACTAGAATCATCTGCAGCAATGATAATATTATCAACATATACCAGCACAATTATCCTGCCCTGAGGACGATTATATGTAAAAAGAGATGTGTCGGCGCTACTGTATTTGAAGCCAATCGGTCGTAGAACTGTACTAAACTTTTCAAACCAGGCACGCGGCGTCTGCTTCAATCCATATAACGATTTATGTAAAAGACAAACCATACTCTCTCGGTCGCTCAAAGTAAGAGGCTGCTGCATATAAATAGTCTCTGAAAGATCGTCATTCAGAAATGCATTTTTCACATCAAGCTGATGAAGAGGCCAAGTCTTAGAAACAATCAAGGATATAAGAACACGAACCGAGGTCAATTTGGCAACTAGCGAAAAAGTTTCAACATAATCCAAACTATACTGTTAAGTAAAACCTTTGGCCACTAATCGAGTTTTGAGACGGTCAATCATCCCATCTGGATTATGTTTGATAGTAAAGACCTATCTACAGCGAACAACATTCTTATCTGAAAGCGGAGATACCGATTTTCAAGTCTGATTAGAGCGTAGTGCGACAATCTCCTCTAACATAGCTGCATGCTAACCTGAGTACTGAAGAGCTTCCTGAACAGAGAAAAGAAGGGTGATGGCAGACAAGTAAGAAACAAACTGACTAACAGATAATGTCAGTCTATGATGGGAAACAAAGTTAGAAATTGGATGTGCAGTAGTACAGTAACGCTTACCCTTGCTAAGGCAATAGGAAGAGTGGAATCTTTTTTCTGAAGACAGCAGCGGCGGTGGAGAATCAGGAACATTGGACTTTATAGAAGGAGCTGCAGAAGAATCGTTAGAAGAATCATTGGTGGGAGGAGTTGGGAGAACTTTCTTACGATGGTGGGATAAGGGGCTACAGGCTGAAAATTAGGGAGCACAGGCTGGACGGACGAATCAAGGTCTGATGAAGGTAGGTGAATAACATGGAGAGTAGGAGTGGGGTCCTTAATAATTGGTGGAAAATATGCATGATCTTTTAAGAAGGCCACATCATATAAAGTACAAACTTTAGATGATATAGGGTCAAAACAAACATACCCTTTTTGAGTTCGTGAGTAACCTACAAACACCATATGGGTAGCTCTAGGATCAAGCTTGTCAATATGAGGAACTAGAATATGAGGATAGCATAGGAAACCAAACACCTTAGGAGGAACAGGAAAATACTTGCCCTGTAGAAACAAAATAGAGAAATGTGACTGGTTGTCTAGGACATCATGCGATTGATATAAAAACAAGCAGCTAAAACAACAAAATTTCATAAACGTTTAGGGACATGCATCTGTAAGAAGAGAACAAGCTACCTTAAGTAAAAGCCGGTTATTTCGTTCAGCAATCCCATTCTGCCGAGGAGTATAAGAACACGAAGTTTGGTGCAATATTCCACGTTCCTTACAAAATGCAGCAAACACCGTGCTGATATACTTCTTAGCATTATTTGAACGAAAAAGCTTAACCGAAACACCAAATTGATTAGTGATCTCAGCAATAAAGGTTTAAAAAGTAGATAAAAGTTCAGACCTATTATGCAGAAAATACAGCTAAGTCATGCGTAAATGATTATCAATAAATGTAACAAAATATTTATAACCAAACACACTAGGAAATTTAAAGAGCCTCAAATATTAGAGTGAACTAAAACAAAAGGTGAATCATGTCTCTTATTAACTGGAGAAAAGGATGAGCGATGATACTTCCCAAGAATACAAGACTTATAACTAAATTCTGATAAACTAATAGAAAGTAATATAGTATTGGATATAGTGTCCTTAAGGTAATTATTGCAATCGTAGGCAGGCGATTATGATGATTGAGAGAGGACCTGTACGGGCAGAACAATCTTACTCGAGATGATAATTTGCTATCTAGTTTGTCTTTATCATCATATATATGTCTTATGTGGTATAGCATATCACTATTACATATTGATAGAGCCTGAAAGATTCTTGTTTGACTACCAGCGTTCTGACGACGATCAGACTTGTGGGGGTTGGGTAGTCTATAAGCACATCCTTAAACGTCCCTAGTCGTGAGAATATCGAGACCGAGCATCGATATTTCAGAATAGACCAGTGTATACGTTTCTTGACCCCGATGAGGGGCGATGGCCGGTCTCACAGCCATTGGTGTTAGCCAGTCACCAAAGATTGTATATATATGCTTATTGGATTATAAGTTACACTGGACGAACTCGCCGGAAACATACTAGTTGGTATTATATCTAACGTCGGATAGTAGTTCTCTGGTGGTATTAGTGCAGGTAGTCTACTGTCCTGACATCATCATTTGTCTTAAGTGTGTTCCCATTGTACTTTGATTTCTATCCTACCACGGCTCTACTGAGTCGTGTAAACAAGTAGTTTTTGGGTGCAGTCCTGAAGCACTTGGAGGTAGTGAGTGATAGAAGAGATTCGTTTCTCCCGGTATAGGAAGTCGATGTCTCACAGTGTTCGGTAGTCAATACCATAAGCCCATGGACATAGCAGATGAGATTTACTGATGATCAGTAGTTTTTCGGATGGTATTGGGCTAGATACTGGCACGATATATCACGTTATTAGGGGCTGACTTTAACCACTGTAACACCCTAGTTTTGATACAGTACTTCTAGACTTATCGATATATTATTTTTAATAAAAAATTTTCTATAATTTTAGAACATATTTTATGGTTGGTTGCTAATATATTTATTTTAATTTTTGCCATATACAATTTTGATATGAAAATCTTTAGTCTTTAGATAAATATATGTTAGTTCTTTAGTGGTAACAAAACAATATTTTCATATCTTAAAATTCTTAAACTAATCTATTAATATTCGGTTTGCTTGGTTAACTAATTTTGCTATTGATATGAGAGTAAGTAAAATCGGTACCAAATCTTATAACATATATATACATAACCAACAATATTTCTCTCTCAAATATATATATATATATATATATATATATATATATATATATATATATATATATTCACATATTCTCTCTCCCCCTTAAACACACGCGCAACCCTCTCTCTTCCTTTTTTCCATTTCTCTTTTCCCCGGCGCCGCCTCTATCCCTCGTCGCCACCATCACCGACGCACAACCCTGACTCCCCCCTCTCACCCCGACCACGTCGCAGCCCTCTTCTCCACCCTCATAGCCATGCACCTCCTCCACGACCCATAGCCTGCACCTACCTCCTCGTCACCGTCGTCTTCATCCCCATCACCGAGCTCCATTTCAAAACATCCTTGACCCATCTCGTCTTCATCCACGCAGCCTCCATCTTCATCGCCACCTTTCCCTTCGCCACTCCCTTACCTTCTCCAACCACCGCAATACCTCAACCTCACTCTACTGTTGCCACCTTCCCTCACACGCAAGCCCTCAGCATCAAACCCACCGTCTCCCATCTCCCCTCGCCGAAAACCTCACCCCTCTCGATGATCTCATGACCCAAGCACCATCGCCATCGTCTCCTTCTTCACACCACCATCCACGTCTCCACTACGACCTCAAGCAACCATCATCGCCCCAGCCACCCACGCCAATCCTCGCAACAGAACCATCAACCCCCCCGTAACCACCGCTTCCTTCTCTCTCTTCCGCCGGTGACTCTCGTCACCATCGTCTGCACCATCACCTTGCCACCTCCTTCTACCCTTCCTCACCACCGCACCACCATCAACACCAGCTTTCACTATCACAGCCCCAACCCTCTTCTCCAACCATCCCCCTCTCCACAGCCGCCACATCACCACCGCAGCCTTTCACCGCTCCAAACCCGAGCACTCCCCCTATCGCTGCTGTCGTATCGGATCAATACTCGAACCCAACTACGGTGTAACCGTCTCTTTCCCCTCTCAGTGTGAGTTTCATTCTTATTTTTCCTTTTATGAAGCATGGGTAATTATTATATCAGTTGAAATATAATATGTTTTCTATAAAAAAGAAAAGAAAGAAACAAAAGAAAACAACATAAGCATGTTTAGATATGTATATAATTATATGCAAAGTGCGGTGTACTGTTGACTTATGGCTAAATCAATCTAGCCGGAGTGTTAGATCCCAAGTCGAACTTTAGCTAAGATTGTGCCTCGTATCTTCGTACATCGTTTTCATGTGATCATTATCTACAAGGAAAGTATTCTTGCTTTACTTTTGGTCGATGCACATCGGCAACCCCTCGTGTGTCTCTCTCTCTCTCTCTCTATATATATATATATATATATTCTTTTTCCTGCATTGTATTGTTAGAATAGAAAGAAAAGTGTTAGTACTTAATGATTTCATATCGTTAGAAAAATATGGACTCGTGGGCAACCAAGTGATAAAAAGAAAACTAGATTAAGTGTGGTCTTGCTATGAGATCTATTTAACTACAAATAAAGTTCGAAAGTTGTTAATCTAACTCATATATATACCTTACCAGCCAGGTTATGATTATTATATCCATATTAAGGTTAACTGTAAAGATAATAATCGTGACTTATACCAGCTTGTACATTACTTTCATGCAGTTACCACTACCAGATAACAATTACTTTTGATGTGTCATGAGTATTCATTACCTCAGTCCATTTGTTTAAGAACTAGGTCTTTAATTAGGATGTTGAACTACATGCCATGACACACTACTATTTACTAGTTTCATTTCTATACAATTACTATATCACAAGTTCTAATCTTTTTAGCATTCTAAATTCGTGATCTAGTCATTACCATAGTAGATACGAATACGCAGGGTGTGGAGGTAGTTTGAATGTGTGTTCGTACAACATGATCTCAGGAGTCCCATGCCGGCAGCTCGTACCAGGTTATATCGGTTGCATATTATTACAGCTCGTACCGGGCTATATCGGTCGCATGTTATTACAGCTCGTACCGGGCTACGCATGTTCATCCCACAGTTGGGCCCGTATTTCCTAACCCCTGGGGCCCTACCCTTGAGTTAGGAATACTCCTGCAGAGTTTGATGCACACACTCGAATTCACGATATGATAGATTATCTTTTAGTGACCAGTTAGGTTATGACTTGACCTGTTTACATGTCTGTTTCATAGTTTTAATGTCACATGGTTGATACCAGGGGATCACAAGTTCTCACCTTCGGAAGCAATTCTGACGAAGAAGTAGCCCTCGGTCCTCTCTTCAAATAATCCATCTCAGAAAAAGAGGAAGAGATAAAGAACTGTGAGAATATTCAGCTGCGTAACCGTACGTCGTCTGAAAAGAATCTCGGACCCACAAACAAGGGATCAAACAAAAAGGATAAGGGGAAGGAAAAATTCCCTGGGGATATCGCCCTCGATGACTGAGTCGTCGAAGAGCTGGCAGCCAAGGACCCGCCCAAGAAAAACAAAGTGGATTACAATATCCTAGCATATATGAGGAAGATACCCTCACAGCTAAGCGTTTTGGATGCCCTTCTGTTGTCTAAAGAGGCACGAGATTCTCTGATCAGGGCATTACAAGAGCCCGAGCAATTTCAAGCTTTTCTTACCGAAGAAAAAATGAAGGACGAGCTGGAAGAAGTTCACACAGCCGACATTACCTTCAGCGATGAAGACCTCCTCCATGGAACGTGCGAGCACAACCGTCCCCTATATGTCACCGGGTACTGCCACGACATTAAGGTAAGGAAGATCTTAGTTGACAACGGGTGCTATGTCAACCTTCTAAATGTGAGGGTGCTAAAAGAAATTTGCATGAACGTGCAACACCTAGCTCGGGATAAAATTACCATTTCCGGTTTTGATTCCCAGTCGTCATGAACACTCAGATCTGTAATACTAACGTTACGCTTCGGGTTGCTCGTCACTGACATCAAATTTCATGTCATTGACGCCAAGACTTGCTACAACGCTTTGCTCGGCAGGTCTTGGTTACACGAGTACAACATCATCCTTTCTACACAACATCAATGTATGAAATATTTCAAAGACGGTCTCGAGTACACCGTGACGGGGGAACTGAACCCATTCTCCGTAAATGAAATCCGCAAATACGAAGATGCAAAGTATTTTCTACCAGACTTTGAAGACACGGAAAGATGCCATAAACCGGAGAATAAGGAAAAAGCTATCACCACTATTCCGGTCTTCGGGAGCGATATCGAGGAGGAAGAAGAGATAGTCTATTCGGGACCGCCCCAATGCAACAGGCCGGGACCATCTACCCCTATTCTGGTCTTTGGCAGTGACTCTGAAGACGAAGTCAACGCAGTGTTCTTGGTCTGCCCATCAATGCATGCTCTCACTGGAGATGATCAGAGTTTGCAAATCGCCATGGTTCCGCGGCAGCACTACAGAGAGCTTGATGCGCTTGAGACATATAACGTGCAAGAGCTGCAGACATTTTACGTCCCTCCCAGGCGAAGAGGTAAAAAGGCAATCCTGTTCTATCGATCCAGGGAAACCAAAGTCGAGAGAGAAGTCTGGCGCGGTGCCGAACCTGCGCTTGACATGCTCCAACCAATCCGTCTGCCCAGATACTACGCAGAGAGATTGAAAAGGTTATTGAGATGCCAAGGCGTACCCTTTAAGCAAACCGCGCGACATGCCTAATTCTACAACAGGATCTGGAACGTCCCCGGAACTCAGCGAAAATTGCCCAACGGAAAAATCGAAACGATCGGGCTTGGATATGTCCAGTCGAAGAAACGGGAAAAATTCAATGGCTACCATGTCATAAATGACCTCGATGAAGAAGGGGATGCTCTTTTAAAAGACGCTGACGTTGAACCAGAACGAGGTCCTGCCATAAAAATGCCAAGTCTGTCGTTTGAAGAACAGATGGACAAGC
This sequence comes from Agapanthus africanus, assembly GCA_030015575.1. Taxonomy (NCBI): domain Eukaryota; kingdom Viridiplantae; phylum Streptophyta; class Magnoliopsida; order Asparagales; family Amaryllidaceae; genus Agapanthus; species Agapanthus africanus. The sequence goes on from CM057343.1 coordinate 475,385,355, forward strand.
TAATAAGGGAAGCGAGTCAAAAGGTTCGGAACGACTACAGCCGCGAAATGGCCATTTACGAGAAAGCCAAGACACAACACCTCCTTTAGCAGGCTACGGGGGATGACAATGCCCTTCACTGTCAGCCCGCCATGCATTCCTAAGGCAAGAAAAAGGCCCGACGTGGAGGCAAAAACAAGTTAAAGAACGAAAAAACGTTCGGCAGTGGCGAAGCGGGTCCAAGAAGCCACGCGATCGAGAAAAGGTCAGCCGGAATCCATCGCTGATGAAGAAGATGGATCGGGAATATTCCTTCCCTCAAGACAAGACAAAGAAGATATTCGACCTTGTCGTGAAATATCAAATGATTACGCTCCCGGAGTCCAAGCATCCCGAACAAGCAAACGAGGTCTATCAACCGGATTATTGCTCCTATCACCGAGCAATATGACATCCTCTTGAAGACTGCTTCACCTTCAAAAACTGGGTCGAAGACCAATACCGACTCGGTAGGTTTGCTCTATCCAACAGTTGGAGGGTAGCCCCACCATAAAGGCATGTGCCAAAAGCAAAGTATATGGCGAGAGTAGAACCAGATCAACATCGGTCTTAGAAACGATCTCGTACCTGTCACGTGATAACGTTGTCGGAAGAAGGAATGCGCGAGAATATGGATGACCTTTCCTGGTACTTCGAAAATAAAGATGAAGACGGGGTGATCTCAGAATTTCCATCGGCGCCAAAAGAGTTGGAAGATAGAATACACACTACTGCGGATAACCTAAGGAAAATTGACTTGGGGAGGGCAAACCATCCGCGGCCTACGTTCGTCAGTGAGCTGCTATATAAAGAACAGGTGGCTATGCTAAAAGACGTGCTCATGCAGTATAAAGACTGCTTCGCATGGAACTATTCTGAGATGCCGGAGCTAGATCCAGAAATAGCTGTGCATAAATTGGCGATATCTCCGAACGTCAAGCCAGTCAAACAAGCACCAAGAAGAATGTGGCTCGAACTTGAAATGAGTATCAACGCCGAAGTCAAGAAGCTAATCTAACTCCGGCTTCATCCAAAAAGTTCAATACCTCGACTGAATCGCCAACATTGTCCCAGTGATGAGGAAAAATGGGACGGTGCGCATCTGCGTGGATTTCCGAGACCTCAATAAAACTTGCCCGAAGGATGATTTTCCCGTACCGGTTATCGAGTTGATGATAGATAACACGTCCACTCACGAAGTCTTCTCCTTCATGGACGGATCATCGAGGTACAATCAAATAAAGATGCATCCGGAAAACCAGAAGCATACCGCTTTCCGGACTCCTCTGGGCATATTCTGCTACAAAGTGATACCTTTCGGTCTGAAGAACGCCGGCGCTACCTATCAGAGGGCCATGACAAAGATTTTCGATGATCTCATATATGAAATCGAATGCTATATCGATGACCTCGTAGTGAAAAGCAAATCGTACGAAGAGCACTGGGAGTATTTGAAAATAGTGTTGCAATGTCTTCGTAAGTATAACCTAAAGATGAATCCTCTGAAATGGGCATTCGGGTCTCCTCAGGCAAATTTCTAGGGTTCATCATACGACACCGGGGCATCGAAATAGATCCATCGAAGATCAAGGCGATTATGGAAATGCCCCTTCCAAGAACTTTAAATAATTGCGGTCTCTACAAGGGAAGCTCGCGTATATCGAAGGTTCATAGCCAACCTCTCTGGAAAATACCGTCCCTACAATCACCTGATGAAGAAGGGAACCCCGTTCGTTTGGAATCGTAAATTCCAGAGTGCACTGGACGAAATCAAGAAATACCTGCAGATTTAGCTGGTACTGACCGTTTCGGTCAAGGGAAAGCCCCTCATCCTGTATACAACCGCCCTTGAAGGTTCCTTAGGCGCACTATGGGCACAGGAGAACGACCAAGGGAAGGAGAGAGCCCTCTACTATTTTATTCGAGTTCTCCTGGGGGCAGAAAACAACTACTCCCCTATTGAAAAACACTGCCTGGCGTTAATCTTCGCTATAACGAAGCTTCGGCATTATGCTTTGGCGCATAAGGTCCATCTCATATCAAAAGTGGATCCTCTCAAATATTTGATGTCAAGAGCCATACTAACGGGACGGCTCGCTAAATGGGCCATACTCTTAATGGAATTCTCAATAACATACCGACCTCTCAAAGCAGTGAAAGGCCAGGCCATCACCGACTTCCTCGCTGAGCATTCGATACCTGCCGATTTACCCCTAAATTGCGAATTGCCAGACGAGCACACGTTTGACACGATCGATGGGGAGAGAGAAGGGAGTGATACCCGATGGGAACTCTACTTCGATGGGGCATCTTCCATGAAGAAGCGAAAGCACAGCTCCCCCATAATTAAATCTGGGGTAGGCCTCATCTTCGTGATCCCACAAGGAGGGATAATGCGTTTTGCCTTTTCCTTAACGGAGCCAAGAACAAACAACAAAGCGGAATATGAGGCATTGATAGCAGGTCTTGAGATCGCTGTCGACATGAGAATCAAAAACCTCCTCATATACGGAGACTACCAGTTGGTCGTTAACCAAGTAAACGGTGACTATCAGACGTTCAAGCTAGAGTTGGTAAAATATGGCAAAAAAGTGCAACAGTTACTAACTCAAATTCCCTTCTACGCCCTGAAAAGCATACCGCATACAGAAAATAGCAAAGCGAACGCATTAGCCAAACTCGCTAAAGAACTGGCTGACGAAAACCTTGATGACGTAAGGATCATTGTACAAAGCCGTCGGGTTTTTGCTCCAGCAGAAATATCTCCAGAGTCGTCTGAAGAAAAGGAAGCGACCAAGCAAACAGCCCTACAAATAGACGACCAAGAAAAGGCTAAGGATTGGAGAGAAGTCTTTATAGACTACTTCAAATCCCGTCAAATATCGGAAGATGCATCCTCAAGACATCAGCTCATGAAACGAGCTCTGTCTTTCGCCTTCATCAATGATACTTTATATAAGACATCGTTCGACTTTTTGTGGCTGAGATGCCTGGGACCGGAAGAAGCAAGGAGAGTCGCCCAAGAAAATCACGATGAACTTTGCGGTTCTCATCAAGCCGGGCTAAAAATGAAGTTGAAGATCAAAAGAATGGGCTACTATTGGCCCACGGTGATTCAGGACTGCCTCGAATACGCGAAGCAATGCCACTCGTACCAAATTCATGGAGACTTCATCCACCAGCATCCAAATCCGCTACACCCAACAGTGGCTAGCTGGCCGTTCGAAATGTAAGGAACCGACATAATTGGGCCCATCAAACCAGCGTCGTTTAAAGGACATCGGTTCATATTGGCGACAACCGATTACTTCTCTAAGTGGGCCGAAGCCATACCACTAAGAGAAGTGAAGACAGAGGACATCCTCCATTTCTTCAAGACACACGTCATCTATCGGTTTGACACTCCGCGACGGATTATCTTCGATAACGGGCCGGCCTACAGAAGTCATAGAATCAGCCGTTTCGCACAGCAGCATAACATAGACTGGAGATTCTCTTCGGTCTATAATCCCCGAGCTAACTGTCTAGTTGAGACTTTCAACAAAACCTTGACAAAGATCATAAAGAAGACGGTGTCCAAAAATAAAAAGGACCGGCACGAGAGACTGCATGAAGCTCTCTGGACGTATCGAACTACGTTCAAAATGGCTACAAATACAGCGCCGCATGCATTGGTATTCGGCACGGAAGCAGTACTATCCTTGGAGATAGAGCCACCCTCTCTAGGAGTGGCGGTTCATTACGAACTAACAGATGAAGAGAATACTCATCTTCAGCTTGAGGAGCTCGACGCCCTCGATGAAACTCGTCTCATGGTGCAGCAAAATTTAGAGGCTTACAAAGCAAAGATGACACGCTCATACGAAAGATTAACTAGGCCGAGAACATTCCGCCAATGCGAACTCGTGCTAGTTGTCAAAAGACCTATGATCCCCAATCATAATAAACAGGGGAAATTCGAGCCAAATTATGAGGGCCCGAACATCATAGACAAAGTCTACCAAGGTGGGGCTTACTTGCTCATGGATATGCATGGCGAAAGACCCTTCCGGTCAATAAATGGCCAATTCCTTAAGAAATACTACGCCTGACGAATCACAGCTTAGGTTAATGATAGATGACGGCGTTTGTATCCGCTCGCTGCCTTCCTGAGTACCAAACTCTGTAAGTGCTATCCGGCAAAACTTCGTCGCAGAAAACTAATAACGGACTGAAACGTCTCTAAACTAACGTCTCTAAACTAACAATGGACCGCAATGTCCTGAAACTAGATACGGACCGAAACGTCCCTAAACTAACAATGGACCGCAATGTCCTGAAACTAGCTACGGACCATAACGTCTTTAAACTACTACGAACCACAACATCTTTAGGCTAACGCGGAAAAAAACGGTACGTCCATAAGCGAAATGGACACGGATGAAAACCCGAAAGGACTCCGTGAGTAAAAACAGCAGGGCTACCGGCGAGTTTGTGAAAACCCGAAAGGGTGCAAACTCGTAAAAAATTTCCTGTGCACTTGCAGGGTCCTCTCGACCTTATAAGGAGAAAATACCCGTGTGAGATCCTTACGACCCACAAGAGAGCAGAACACTTAGAAATCCTCACGATCCCTAAGGAAAAATTACACTTACGAGATCCTCATGACTTGTAAGGAGAATGTCCCCCTTGTGAGACCCTCACGGCTCACAGGATTCAAAAGTCTTAAGATACAGGGACCTGAACCTGTTCTTAAGCCATCATATCTCCAAAATGCCCTACAGGCGGTCAATATTGACCCTTGTATACAATCTACGGGCATAAATAAGGGTTCCCTCACCCAGTTCCACCAATGCTGTGAAATTCCCTTATCTGGTGAACAACACTTGTAGGTCCTCTTGACTTGCAAGGAGAAAATGCTCTTGTGAGATCCTTACGACTCTCAAGAGAAAACGCAATTAGGAGTCCTCATGACCCCTAAGGAGAAATTACACGTACGAGATCCTCACGACTCGTAGGGAGAAAAACCTTTATAAGACCCTTACGGCTCACGAAGTCAAAAGCCTTAGTCGTCAAGTCCCTAACCCTGTCTACTAAGCTACCTTTGTTCGATTGCGGCAAAGGCAAATGATAATTCGCTCCTGAAAACGTTCCAGTAGTAGCGATACTGATGCCTAAATCAGTAAAAAATAGCCGAAATAATTGGGCACTCGCAATAAAAAGCAGCGAGTAAAAAGAAAAATAGCCGAAATAATTGGGCAATCGCGACATTCGCGATATAAAAAGCTGAAATGATAGAGCATCACGGAAGGAAATAAAAAAAATGAAAGAATGAAATTTTTGCCCTACAGGCGAGTCCATACTGACCCCTGTATACAATACATGGGCATAAACGAAAAGGGAACCACATTTCCCAACAGACTCTGTCAAAGAGAGAGTCAGATCTCAACGGCAATATCTGCACCCTAGAAGATTAACGCGGCGTTTTTTCCCGACACCGCAGAAAGCGGAGCAAGTCAACCAATGACCTCCCTATCGGAACAATGCTTCGACCCGAAAACAAGTCAACCAAGAACCTCCCCGTCGGAACAATGCTTCGACCCGGAAACTAGTCAACCAATGATCTCCCCGCCGGAACAATGCTTCGACCTGGAAACAAGTCAACCAATGACCTCCCCGCCGGAACCGTGCTCCGTCTCGTAAACAAGTCGACCAATGACCTCCCCGCCGGAACCGTGCTCCGTCTCGGAAACAAGTCGACTAATGACCTCCCCGCCGGAACAATACTCCGTCTCGGAAACAAGTTGACCAATGACCTCCCCGCCGGAACCATGCTCCGTCTCGGAAACAAGTCGACCAATGACCTCCCCGCCGGAATCATGCTCTATCTTGGAATCAAGTCAACCAATAATCTCTCGATTCGTTTCGACCTCCAGGGAGATCAGTGTTCCTGCGCAAATCTTTCAACCCGTAAAAAGAAAACTCTCTTGTGAGATCCTTACGACTCAAGAGAAAACACACTTAGGAGTCCTCACGGCCCCTAAGGAGAAATTACACCTATGAGATCCTCTCGACTCGTGGGGAGAAACATTTTTATGAGACCCTCACAGCGCATAAAGTTGAAAAGTCTTAGGCAACAGACCTGAACCTGTTTCCTAAGCCACCGCTACCCTACAAGGAGTTCAAGATGAACCGTTATCTACCATCTACATGCCACATTTGGTAAAGTCGTATGCCAATGACACGACAGAGAAAAGAAAGCGCCAGTATGAGATAAAATATGTCCTTTATTCATGAATCAAAATGAATACAAGATATTCCTATTCGTAAATGAATACAAAAAATACACAACGACGAAAAAATGCTTAAGCCGGTGCACGGTGCAGTAGGCTCGTAAGCTCGTCTTCCGTTATGGCCGTGAGATGAGTCCCCACCTGAGTCTGTTGAGTCCGATAAGAAGCAAACTGACTCTCAAGCTTCCTTTCAACAACTTTATGAGCTTCAACCATCTCGCGAGTAAGGATGACGGCTTTATCAAGAGCGACCACCTCGGTGATAGCTTTTTGAAGCACTCGCCAAATTTCGTATGCACGAGTGGCCTTGGTTGGCGGTGCACCGTTCGATCAACCCCCGCAGGCTCGTCTTTGTAGTCAAGAGTTCAGAAGGAAGACGTATACAGTTATGACTATGTAGGCATGACTTCACTCGACGACAATACTCAATCCAAAACATGCACAAACCATGTGCTATGTAAGGCAATAAGGAGAGTCTTTGGTGTACACCCTATTAAGCATGCATTCGCGACTGTATGCCTGCTTAAATGGAAACGGTATCCAAAACGCGCTGATTTGTAGGCAACACGACAATAGCGCTCGCACTTAAAGAAAATTCCTAAGGGTATGTTCATATCAGATTTTTGTATTTTTATATCGCCCATTCTTAATCACATTGCATATAAATAGGTGTTTTTGATTCATGTCTGCTAAATAGTTGCAGGTTACAGGTTCTCAGCTCTTTACAGTAAGATTCGTGAAAAGTCGCAACAAATGTGGGACTACGACCAATAACAGATGAATACTGAACCGCATGATGCCGCATACCAATTCAAGCGGAGTTCAAGGCAAAAGTCCACTGCTGAATATCTGGAAGAGAACAGAAGAGATTTTGAGAAACCAAGTGTACCAAACAGAAGATAAAAGCAACTGGTAGAAGACCTGAAAAGATGGACCCAAGATTCCACTATATGGCCGCGATTCCGTGGCCAAACAGGCACTTCTGCCACGGTTCCGCGGCCGTGCAATACACATGTCGGTGACAGTGTCGATGCTTTGACTCGGCTCTCTTAGGGTAGTTTTGTAATTTCGTGTATGGATCAGAATGTAAACCTAGAGTTTTCCTATCTATAAATAGGAGAGCTCAAGGCCTTTCTTAGGGTACCTTTTTTGGAGGATGCCTCATTTTATTTTTATTTCTCTTTTTTATTTTTAGATCTAGAATTTAATTCTCCATTGTAATGAGCTTTTAAGAGGTTTCAATAAAAAGTAAGTTCTTTTATTTTTCTCGCATTCTTCTTATCGTATTTTATTATCTGCAATTATTATTTGTTAATCTAGTTGTAGAATTTAATCTGCATTTTTCTTATCTCGAATTTTATTTTTATCTTTTTAATGGATGAGTAATTCCTCACTTGTTAGGGCAGGAGAAGGAAGATTTGAGAGAAGGAAATCTCGCTCACTTCTTTCTTTGCCCAACACCTTAAAATTCGGAGTCCAATTAATTGAACCATAATCCGCTCACTATGGCATCCTATCCTACATGATAGCGGTGATTCCCTAGTTAGACCGATTGTGGTTGAATTAATTGGAGGTTAGGGCTAAGAGACAAGAACGGACGGATAAGGACCAAAAGGAAGAAACTAAGTATGGAAAGCCTAGTTTATACTTGTAAGTTTCTTCCTAGTCGTGTTAATCCCCGTTGTTGCCGATTACCTTAACACCTATAATCAGAAGGGCATTGAAAGAAATAAGAATTTCCTAAACTCGAACAAACCTAATCCTAACCCTAGCAAGTCTTTTATCATCTTTTATCTAATTCGTAGATTTTAAAACAAAACCCGACTTAATCGGATTTAACTCGTTAAAACATAAAGAAAAGGATTCCGTCTCCCTGTGGATCGACCCATACTCAACCGACTAGCTACCAAGCGACACTGTCTTGATTGCGGTAAATTAAACACAGAAAATCTCTGACAATCAAATGGCGCCGTTGCCGGGGAGACGGTAATTTCTTTCTTTGTATAATTTCGGATTAATTAAAAGTATAAAAATATAAAAATATAAAAACCAACAAATAAAAATAAAAATAAAAATCATCTTGTTATTTTTGAAAGGTTTTTGTGCAAGTGTGCAGGCTTGGAGCAAACTCTGTTTCAGATCTGGAGCAAATTCAGTGAACAAATCAATATTCAGGAGATCTAAATAGAAAGAGGAAAACAAACTCTGCACAGAGAACAATTTTGAAGCATTCAAACGTCTGAACAGCCGTGGAACCATGGCATAATCGACAGTTTAACTGCGGAACCGTGGCCAAATGGTGACATCAGCAACCCAAAAATCTCTGTGAGTATCTCATTTCTCATCTACTCTCCTCTGCACTCCACTAAAAAAATTTCCCTACAGGTTTTTTTGCACAGATTCTCTTTCTCCTATCCAATAAATTGTTTTTGTGCAGGATTCTTTGCACTGCCAAATAAAAAAAGTTTTTGCAAGTGTTTTAGATATTTGGTGTGTTAACTGCTTTACATAATTAATACGGAATTTAAGGGGCTATAACACCAATCAAGATTGAGTTAGGATTTCATTACCCTTTCTAAGACCCTAAAAATCACTAAAAAACATATGCATCACCCTTGAGCTAAATTAAAAAATACCTAGAATAAGCCAACTAAGAACTGTCGTGCTCATTAGGACAGAGGAATGTTGTGGGCATTCAATCGTTTATTTAAACTTGATTTTATGATGCCTAGGCTAGACAAGTGAGATAGGTAATTTTAAAAGACCCGTCTCACGGTGATTCGTGAGCAGAACCCTCCTTTCTTCATTTGTGCTTACCTGGCTACAATTGGCTGTGAGGAGACGATTTGAGGGATATCTCACAACTTGTCACTTTGGAACAGTTAGGAGCAGTCTAGCGGACTTAGAAGACCATAGCTCTAGGTTTGATTGTGCATGTTTTAACTGTGATTGTTTGAAGTAAGTCCGTATACATTCTTGCAAAACTCTTTCAAAAATTTCTAAACTCGAAAAACAAACAATTTTTTACAAAAAAAAAAAAAATCACATTCTTTTTCTTCTCCTTTCTCTCATTACATCATGGGTACCCCACCTCGCAAAACTCTTGCCGAACTTTGGTACCCACAACCAGACATTACTTCCTACGGTTCTTATTTTGGTCGAATTTCGAACGACCTCTCCATGCCCAAAATTTCTTTGAAAGATCGGATAGACGCGTCTAGGACAACCAATTGGACTCCGCAATCCACCTTGTATCAACCATTTCAACTTTCACCACCTTCTTACATTGATACTCCTTTTTCGAGTCCTGTTGTAACTCCGAAAACCATGTCTATTGCTGAACATATTGAACAATCTCATAACCGATCTTTCACTCCTTTCACCAATGCGAATTCTTTGGATCAACAATTCCATTCACCTTCTTAACCGTATTTTGATCCTACCCCTGTCCAACCATTCTATTTCTATCCATCCTACCCAACTTTTACACCTTCCCTAGACATTGCTTCTACACAGCCATTTGGGAGTTTTCAATATCCAAACAAATTTGAATCTTTTACTGAAACTCCTTCACAACCCATGCCAGTCTGGAACAGTCGTTGGAAGACTTTAGGATAGCGTCATGCCAATAGATGATGGATCTGAATGCGTCCATGGCCGCCCTCATACAACCCAGTGACCCGGTAGCTGGTTTCCAACTAACTCCAAATTTTCCAATGTATGATGAGGCAGTTGAACAGATTGAGAATTTGAGTGGTGAGAGTGAGCTGTACACCCTTCCAAATCAAACCTACCCATCCCCAATTGAATTCCACAACTCTGGTTTTGAATGTCTATCGAGTGTCCCACGTGATTCATCAATTGAAGATAGAATGAGTAATGAGTTGTGCGACTTTGTAGTGTTTGATTTGCCTAATTGTGAAGGGTCCCTTTCGAGTGAACCCACACACAATCCTTTTGAGCTCTACACCTCCAATCTAGAACATGAATTAATTGATACCCATGCTTTTGATGAGGTGTCTGAGAAACTTGATTTTCACTTGATCAAGGATATTGACGCAGGGAATATTTTGGATGATGAACCAGCAGTTTTGGATGAGCTTTTCTTTCCAATTCATCATCCCGAGATATTAAATGTCTCTCCCGAACTTCATGCATCTTTGATTTTGATGAGAATTGCATGGATAAGATAAATTTTGAGGAGAGTTTTGAGAAAATTATTGATGATGAAGCAGTTTTACTTGAAGAATCGGATTTTCCAATTCATTCTATCTCTTTCATTGACTGCGCACACCCTCCTAAATCTTTAACCGATACCCTTCTTCAATCACTTCCCTCCATCCTCGTTCCGACCTTGCAAGAAACCGTTACACTTTCATTTTCAATGTCTGGTTTACCAAGTTCGACGTACCCATGTTTTCTCACGAATCTTGAGGGATTTGACCTCATTTCTCAGTAGGTTGATAGATTAGCACAATCGCTTTTTACACATCGGTCATTACAAATTGTGCTAATTTATACACTCCATTTCCACCCTCAAGTTCGTATTCCACTTCTTTCTCCTATTTTCTCTGGTTCTTCTTCTAATCTTCCTTTAATGATAGCGAGTGTTAATGAATCACAATCCGATATTTTGAGTTCGATAATTCTAGAAAAACAACTTGATTTAAACTCTTTTGAGAATAAGGTAGATGGGCCTTACGAGTCTTCTACCTCCATAATTTTTGAAAAATCAAGTGTGTTGAATTCTGGCGCGACACTTATTGACATTGAAACGTTCAATCGGACCATCGATGAAAGTTTCGAAGATATTTTTGCCGACGAACTCGTATTCCTAAATGACACGGATTTAGTGATTAATCAACCTCCACCTGAAGAAGTCGAATCACCACCATTTCTTTTTATCCCATACGAGAATGTGACCATTCTTCCCATTCCTACTCATCCACATTCTCGTTTCCGTTCACCATTATTGTTTCTTCTCTACAAATTGAGACGCAAACCTTTTCTTTTACACCACTTATATCTTCCCCACTTCTTTCTGGATCTATACAACATGTTCTTCCACCAACCGGCGCGTTTCACTGATAAATTCTTCGAATGGTTGGTGTTGATTTTTGGTCTTTGCAAAGCTTGGCATTGACCGGTAACTTTGACCCCTCTCTTTAAAAGCTTAGCATTATTTTAACTTAATTTTGGTGCCGGGGGGGAGGATAATTTGGCTCTTGAAAATAATTTTTTTAACTCAAAGTGGTGAGCCAAAAATAAGTTTGGGGGAGATTTTTACGATCATATTTCATGTCCCCGTTAATAAATTTTTCCTCCCAAGTTGACAGGTTTATGAGATTTAAAAAAATGGAAACAGTGGAAACACTGTTTCACTTAAGTTTGGGGGGGGGGGGAGGACCTTTTTGTATATATATATTTTGTTTTCTTTTTCTGTTAATAATAAAAATAAAAATAATAATAATAATAAATAAACAAACAGGGGAGTGCCGACAATTTTGACCATCTTGGTGTAGCCTGACAGTGAGGGCACTATCAAGTTTAAGTTTGGGGGTATGCTCGGTAAGCTTTCTACCTTCGCATTCATGTGTATATTTTTGCATTTGCATACTTATTTTAAAACCCATAAAAATCAAAAATTAAAAATTTCAATATTGGCCATATTTGACTCAAGTTCAACATGACGGTTGACTAGTTAGGAAAAACTAGATCCTAAACTTAGTAAATTAAAAACCCTAAAAATAACTGTTCAGTTGATAAAACTGCACTTTTAATATGATATTTTTCCTACTGTTTTTATATAAAAAGGTGTTTATTATAATATATGACACATATGAGGGTTTATCTGTAAAAATACTATTTTCATGTGTTTTTATATTATAATTAACATTATGAAGGAAAAATTAAGCATATAATATCCATGTAATATCTGGCCCATTTAATATGCTTACCTTATTAAATACTTTTGACCAATTCTCTTAAAACTAAAATATCATAACAAATGGTTAAAGATAATATCTCAATAAAAATAAATTCTACTAACATTATTTATTGAGATAATTGTGCAGAAATTATTTCAGGACTGGAATCAAGAAAATCCGAATTATCGAGATCAAATCTGCCAAAGATATTCAAGTAAATTGAAGAAACTAATTCTGGCAGAAATGTAGAAAAGATTTTCAAAGTCTAGATACTCAAAACATTACCAAGTGTTACAGATATGAAGCTACAAAAATTAGAGCCTATGATCTCACCATAAGGGGGCGGATCCGCGGCCAAACCTATCCAATGGCCGCGGTTCCGCCGCGGATTTGAGGAGTTGAGATATGGGATTTTGGTGGTTAGGATCCTAACAACTAGTTTCCATATTAGGAAACTAGGGTTCTGGATCTGTGACTATAAATAAGGACCGAGAGCCTCTTGGAAAAATGATCAAGCTGAAGAGATCACGAAGTCCGCGACAGGCTCACGCATCCAGGCTGATCATCAACGGTTCATCTACCTCCTTAGGAGAGATCGAGAAGCAAAACTAGCATTTTGTAATCATTTTCTAAGAGAACAAAGTGTAAATGAATTTTTCCGATTAATAAAGGTAGTTGTTATCTTATTCTATCTCTTTGTAGTTTTTAATATGATTTCTCTCTCCATCTCTTCTTCTCCCAACATGCGCGAGTAATTCTTCGCTTGTTAGGGTTCATGCGATTAGGGTAGGTTAATGGATGATGAAGATCCTTAAACTCTTTTTAAGTCTTATAAAGTTTATAAATTTTATCAAAAGAATAGTTAACATTCTAATTGGGCGCGCTATCAATTCATTGATAATCGCGACCACAATTAGAGATTAGATTAATTATTGTTTTGGTAAGGGCTAGATATGAACGGAGTTTCATGTCGAGATAGGGGTTAAGAGTGGGAACCCTTTTCCCTCCAGAAACCCTAATCTACATGCATCAATATCGTTCTAGTTTTAAATCTATTAAAAGATAAAAAGAGTAATTTTTAATTAATCATGCATAACTACTAAATCCCAATGAACCCTACAAGCTCTCTTTTAATATTAAACTTACATCCGTAGTTAATCTAGATCTATATTTTGCATCCGTGTGTAAAATAGATCTAGATCCTACAATCATTCTTCACATTTCTTTATTCTTCCTCCTTTCTTTCTCAACACGCCTAAAATAAGAATAAAATATTCAACGTTTCCCAGAGGACGACCCGTACTCATCTCAGTCTAGCTACACGCGACACCGTTCTGATTGCGGTTAACTACTACACATAAATTTAGATCAATCAAATGGCGTCGTTGCCGGGGATACGTGCGTAATATTTTTTTCTTACTATTCGTGTTGAATTGTTATTCGATCTATATTATAAAAATAAACAAAACTGTAAATTGTATATTTAACGATTATTGTGTGAATTTTACGAGGGAATCTGGAGTCACAGATTTGAGGAAACAGAAATTCAGAGACATTCATCAAGATCCAGAGGAGCAAAAGAGGCGACGTAGCAAAAATCTTCATCAGATCTTCCTAGTCGGCAGCGGAACCGCGGCACAAAGAGCCTATTGGAGGCGGAACCGCGGCTTATTGGGGGATTTAGGGTTGCAAACTTCTCCGGTATTTTTTCTATATCTTTCTCTCTCCTCTGAAATCTAATAAAATATCTTTTCTGCAGGATTCTTTGCAAAATTTTGCCGCTCAAAAATCTTTTTGCAAAGTTTTGTAATTGGTTTGTTAATTCATATTTTAATACGGATTTTTAAGGGGCAAGACCAAAATTCAGATTATGTGGGGATTTCACCACCCTTCCTAAGCCCCACAAATTACAAAACGAGCATCCGCATCAACCCTATATTAATTTAAAAAATATCTAGACAAGACTCTAAGCACTGTCGCGCTCAATAAGGACAGAGAAAGGTCGTGAGTAATCTATCACTTATCCCCATTACTTTTGTGGTGTCTAGGCAAGTGTGTCGAAGGTAAGTGGTTACTTAATTAGGCCCGCTATTTTCGGTGATTCGTATAGCGGATACCTCCTACTTACCTGGCCACAAAAGTAGTAAAGAGGTGGTAGAGGATTGATCCTGCGGCTTGTCCTTTGGAAGTCTAGGAACGGTCTAGCGACTTGACCTAGGTAACCTCAGTACTAGGGCCGTTTGTGCATTTTTGTGATTTGTTTTAAAGTCCCACTTTTTTTTTCAAAAAAAAAAACAAACTAATTTTAAATCACACACACGCTGCCACTTGTGCTAAACCCGCTTATTACATGCTCGGCTGGACACGGGATTCTAGTGCCCGTCTTGTCCGCGTTCCTGCTATCGACTCCGAAGTTGGTTCTTCTTCATCTTCTTTTCCCCAACCATCCTCCACATCGACCAAGATGGACGGTACTCCATCAAATTATAACACCACGCTGCCACCTCTCGTAGGTGAGCAGAATTCACCGTGCATCTCTCTCCAAGAGAGATGCTATCCTATGCGTGGTCTACTTCCCACTTGCTTATCTATTCCACCAGCCAACGGGGATAATTTCGAAATTAAACCCCACTACATCAACCTGTTGCCCAAATTTCACAGGTTCGAGTCTGAAGACCCGTACGTTTTCATCACTAAATTCGAAAACGTATGCGCAATGATGGGTACTTCATAACTGACTGTGGAAGCTATGCGCTTGCGTCTTCTCCCATTCACTTTGTGTGACTTGGCAGAAAAATGGCTTTATAATACTGTCACATACTCTATCACTAATTGGGATGAATTTGTAATAGCATTTTTTAAGAAATTTTACCCAAACCATAAGACCGCCCGTGTTAGGAGCGAGATCAACCAGCTTTCCAAGCTTTCCAATGAACCATTTTGGAAGTGATTTGAACGTTTTAAGGATCTGCTTGTCCAATGTCCTCATCATGGAATAAATAGATGGGATTTGTGCCAAATTATATATGAGGGCATTAATCCAGCGACAAAGCAGATGCTTGAAACAAATTGTCAATGCAATTTCATGTCTAAAGATGATGGTGAAGCTTGAAAATATCTGGAAGAGTTTGCTGAAAACATTTTGCAGTGGGAAAGCGTAAGACTATCTTCATCTAGAGGAGGTATTCATCAGCTCGATATTTCTATAGCAGTAAAAGCCGAAATGACAGCGATGCAAAAGAAACTCGACGCTATTGAGAACAAATTCTCACCAGTCTCCTTAAATCAGGTAACGCTTCCCAAGACAGTGTGTGGTTGCTGTTCAGATCCTTCACACTTGACGGAAGAATGTCCTCTGAATGCACCGTTTCAAGGTCACGAGCAAACTAATGCTGCTTTTCAACAGCGACCTAGAAACGATCCTTATTCTTCCACGTATAATCAAGAATGGAGGAATCATCCTAACTTTTCTTGGAACCAAAACCAACCCCAAAATCAAAACCAGTTCCAAAGCAATTATCAAAGACCTCCTCCACAGCAACAACAACCACAACCACAAAGACAGCACCCCTTTCAGTCACAAAATTTTCAAAATCCGGCCAACACTTCTGCATCGCAATTGGCCGGTACTGATAACTCTTCACTCGCACAAACTTTGGATTTGTTTATGAAACATACCATTCAAATGTCGGCTGATATGAAGTCTTCTATTGATACCATAAAGAAAGACCCTGCCTCCCACGGTGAGAGTATTAAATCAATAGAAAACCAAATTGCACAGTTGAAAGCCGCAATGAGTGCGAGAGAGAAAGGGAAACTTCCATCTCAACCTATACCTAACCCTGGCCACTCACAAAGTCATAACATGAGTGCCGTTACTACGTTGAGATCGGGAAGAGTGCTGGATAACCAAGTGGGTGAACAAGTTGATGATGTTAGTGATACCAATGATATCCTGGCTTTTACTTCTTCTCCTAATTCGTCTAAACTCCCACCTTCTTCCAAGCCTATTCTCCGTTTTCCTCAAGGCTCGAACCCTCAGCCCACTTCCACAAATCTATCTAAAACGATCCCCACTCCAATTCTGGGATCCATTCCATCCCCACAATCCTCTCCAATTTTAGACCCAAATCTTATTGATAAAGCACGTTATCCAAACAGGTTAAGGGGCAACAGACCGAGTCCACAAATGGATAAGATTGTGGAAATTTTTAAGCAAGTTAATATAAACATTTCTCTCCTAAATGCTATTCAACAAGTTCTGTCTTATGTGAAAATCCTAAAGGACTTGTGCACTAGGAAGAGAAAAGTTCAAGTACCTAAAAAAGTTTTCCTTGCGAGTAATGTGAGCACTGCTTTTACATAACAACTACCCAAGGAACGAAAGGACCCCGGCTATCCTACTATTTCTATTTCTATTGGAGATAAACACATTAACCGTGCTCTACTTGACCTTGACGCAAGTGTTAACCTGCTTCCTTACTCGGTTTATGAGCAGCTAGGGATCGGAGAGTTTAAACTAGCTCACTGTACTCTCCAGATGGCCGACCAATTAATCACCAAACCTAGGGGTGAACTGGAAGATGTGTTAATAAAAATCGGGGAATTTGTATTCCCTATGGATTTTATTGTTCTAGATACACAGCCTGTAGTAAACCCACGGAATCAAATTCCGGTGATTCTCGGTCGACCCTTTTTGGCCACTTCCAATGCTATAATCAACCGTCGTAACGACTCTATGACCCTATCCTTCGGGAAGATGTCAATTGAGCTGAACATTTACAAGTTAGGAAGCATACCCTCCGAACCTACAGCTCAAGCATGTTTTGTCGAATTAATGGATGTCGACAACAGCGAATTTGATCAGCCTCATGATACATGATACTGACTCTTTTCATATGTTGTTGTTTGATCCAACTATGTATTATACATACACGGACTCTTCCACCGAGTTTTCCGGGTCAACATCTAACGCTGATGAGGAACTTTTTATAGAGTCTGACGATCACCCCATTTTTTCTGATGACATTATTTTTCGGGGTATCGATGAAAGTTTTGAGGAAATCTTCGCTGATGAACTCGCATTTTTAGCAAACACGGGTGTTGAGATGAATCATCTACAAAACAAAGAAATTGAACCTCCACCCCTTCTTCTGGATTATAAAGAGAATGCGAGTAATCCATCACAATCACTATGTCGTCTCTCCAAAACGAGATGCAAACATATTCTATCCCGCCACTTATCTTTTCCCCACTTCTTCCTGCCTCTCTACAACATGTTCTTCCACCAATTGATACACTACACTGATAAAATCTTCGAATGGTTGGTGTTGACTTTCGGTCTTTGCAAAGCTTGGCATTGACCAATAACTTTGACCCCCTCTTGTGATTTTCAAAGCTTAACATTATTTAACTCAAGTTTGGAGGGGGTATAATCTGGCTCTTGAAAATAAAATTTTTACTTAAAATTGTGAGCCAAAAATAAGTTCGGGGGAGGATTTCACGATCATATTTATTGCCCCCGTTAATAAATTTCCTCCCAAGTTTACAGGTTTTTGTGATCTAGCAGAAGACAACAGTGAGGACACTGCTGTAAACAGGCTTGGGGGATGTTTGTGCTTATTTAAGCATTACTTTGCATTATACTATATATAAGCACACACAAAAATTTTAATGATGAAAGTTTGAAAGTGAAAATTTACATATAAAAGATTAGAAAAATTTAAGAAAACCAAGAAAGTTAGAAGTTTTCTAAAACGAAACTAATAATAAGTAGTTATGAGCCGTTCTCCCAAGGGTTAGTAAGATGAAGGAAATTGCCAATCTGAGGATAAAAATAAGTCTGAAAAATAGTCTCTATTCTAGAAGCCAAACATCTGAATGTTGATACCCTACTATACGCACTTACACATCTTGAAACTTGGTATGTAGAGGATACCTTGAAATGCTCTTGTCTAAAAGCTTTAGTATGAAGGAAAATAAAATAAAATATATATGGTGAAGAAAAAAATGAACACTGGTTTTGTTATCACCAAGGCAACAATAAAAAAATATAGCGAGACTATTTTATCACCTAGTGCCTTAGACCAACTGGTTTGAGAGTCACTGCTAAGCCTTAGGTGTTGTAAGACGAGGAAAATACTACTTGCGCCTAATCAGCAAGCACATGAGTAGGTTAGTTAGTACTTCAAGAAGTATTAACGGTCGTATGAAAAATGTGTGAGCATATTCCATCTAAATATTCACCGACTAAAAAGTACTAAAGTAGATGGACAAGAGTACGATTGCTTGAATTGAATTCTCCGAGTGTAGGGATATCCAGTTCACACACGTAGGGTTATATGATCGATGTTTGGAAGAAAAGTAGGAATGAATAATAAAGACGATGTTTTATTGAGCGATGATGTGATTTCTAATATCTTTTCATGACTATTAAGATAAGGGCTCATGACAACTGAAAAGTTAGTGTAGTTGGAAACTCTAAATTTTCAAAGTCTTTCTTTTATAGTTCTTATCTTTGTATGTAACTGTCACCATCTTTCTTATATTATAGGATTTTGCGAGTGTAATCCGCTGAAAACCCTCAGGAGACAACACTCCTCCTACTAGGGACACCTAGAGGTTTAACGGCTTGTTGCACTTGCTCAGTGCAATCGTGTTGCCTACGAAAGTGTGCTACTTAGTTTTTCTCTTTCTTTTTCTCCTTCTTTTGAAAAACTAGTTTGTTCGGGACGATCAAAGATAAGTTTGGGGGTATTTGTTCAGTTGATAAAACTGCGCTTTTAATATGCCATTTTTCCTACTGTTTCTATATAAAAAGGTGTTTATTATAATATATGACACATATGAGGGTTTATCTGTAAAAAAACTATTTTTATGTGTTTTTGTATTATAATTAACATTATGAAGGAAAAAGTAAGCATATAATATCCATGTAACATCTGGCCCATTTAATATGCTTACCTTATTAAATACCTTTGACCAATTCTCTTAAAACTAAAATATCATGACAAATGGTTAAAGATAATATCTCAATAAAAACAAATTCTACTAACATTATTTATTGAGATACTTGTGCAGAAATTATTTCAGAACTGGAATCAAGGAAATCCGAATTATCGAGATCAAATCTGCCAAAGATATTCAAGTAAATTGAAGAAACTAATTCTGGCAGAAATGTAGAAAAGATTTTCAAAGTCTAGATACTCAAAACATTACCAAGTGTTACAGATATGAAACTACAAAAATTAGAGGCTATGATCTCACCATAAGGGGGCGGATCCGTGGCCAAACCTATCCAATGGTCGCGGTTCTGCCGCGGATTTGAGGAGTTGAGATATGGGATTTTGGTGGTTAGGATCCTAACAACTAGTTTCCATATTAGAAAACTAGGGTTCTGGATCTGTGACTATAAATAAGGACCGAGAGGCTCTTGGAAAAATGATCAAGCTGAAGAGATCATGAAGTCCGCGACAGGCTCACGCATTCAGGCTGATCATCAACGGTTCATCTACCTTCTTAAGAGAGATCGAGAAGCAAAACTAGCATTTTTTAATCATTTTCTAAGGGAACAAAGTGTAAATGAATTTTGTCGATTAATAAAGATAGTTGTTTTCTTATTCTATCTCTTTGTAGTTTTTAATATGATTTCTCTCTCCATCTCTTCTTCTCCCAACATGCGCGAATAATTCTTCGCTTGTTAGGGTTCATGGGATTAGGGTAGGTTAATGGATGATGAAGATCCTTAAACTCTTTTTAAGTCCTATAAAGTTTATAAAATTTATCAAAAGAATAGTTAACATCCTAATTGGGCGCGCTATCAATTCATTGATAATCGCGACCATGATTAGAGATTAGATTAACTATTGTTTTGGTAAGGGCTAGATATGAATGGAGTTCCATGTCGAGATAGGGGTTAAGAGTGGGAACCCTTTTCCCTCCAGAAACCCTAATCTACATGCATCACTGTCGTTCTAAGTTTAAATCTATTAGAGGATAAAAAGAGTAATTTTTAATTAATCATCCATAACTACTAAATCCCAATGAACCCTACAAGCCCTCTTTTAATATTAAACTTACATCCGTAGTTAATCTAGATCTATATTTTTCATCCGTGTCTAACGTAGATCTAGATCCTACAATCATTCTTCACATTTCTTTATTCTTCCTCCTTTCTTTCTCAACACGTCTAAAATAAGAATAAAATATTAAACGTTTCCCAGAGGACGACCCGTACTCATCTCGGTCTAGCTACACACGACACCGTTATTGATTGCGGTTAAACTACAACACACTAAACACAGATAAATCAATAACCTTTCTTAAAGTTTAACTGTAGAAAATACGTCCTTATAGTTTATTTAGAAATAGGCAAATTTTGAGTTCAGTTCTTGGGCTAAATCGAAATAAGGGAAGAGTATTGAAAGCTCTATTTGAAGTATAAGTCTGAAAAATAATTCTGAATTTTAAGTCCAAATTCTGAAAATATATACCCTACTTTACGCGCTCACACGCATCTTGAAACTTGGGATAGTAGAGGATACCTTGAAATTGCTCTTGTCTAAAATCCTTAGTATGAAGGAAAATAATATAAAAGTATAAGTGGTGAATAAAGAGATAAAAAAAATGAACACTGGTTTTGTAATTACTGAAGGTAGCATAAATAAAAAATATAGCGAGGGTGCTTTATCACCTAGTGCTTTAGACCAACTGGTTTGGGAGTCACTGCTAAGCCTTAGGTATTGCAAGACGAGGAATTACGCCTAAATGCGCAAGCATATTTTGTAATCGGTCGTTTAGTATCTCAAGAAGTATTAACGGTCGCATGAAGGATGTGTGAGAAATTCATCTAAAATTCACCAACTAAAAGTATTTTGGAAGATGGACAAGAGTATGATAGTTTGAATTGAATTTCCAAGTGTAGGGGTGATAATTACACACACGTAGGGGTATATAATTGGAGTTTGGAGGAGAGAGGAATAAAACATAGGGCTTATATTTTCAGTAGAGATGATAAAAATTTCTGAGTTAAGATTGCACCTTAGAAGGAAAACTTAGGAGATGCTGAAAGCTTTATAAACTGGTAAAACGTATATAATCTAAGGTTAAATGAAAAGGAAGTGTGAAAAATACGGGTTGATAATTTCTAAATTAAAGATGATAGATGTTCTTGCTAGAATACTGAATTGAAGAATTAGAGTCAACAGCCAAATTGATTAGATTTTGTGGGTAGTATCTGCTGAAAACCCTCAGAAGACAACACTCCTCCTACTAGGGACACCTAGAGGTTTAACGGATTGTTGCATGAGCTCAGTGCAATCGCGTTCCCTGCAAAAGTGAGGTTAGGATTTTTCGAGAATAAATTGGCTTTGCTCGGGACGAGCAAAAGATAAGTTTGGGGGTATTTGTTCATATCAGATTTTTGCATTTTTATATCGTCCATTCTTAATCACATTGCATATAAATAGGTGTTTTTGATCCATGTTTGCTAAATAGTTGCAGGTTACAGTCTTAGCCCTTTACAGTGAGATTCGTGAAAAGTCGCAACAAATGTGGGACTACGACCAATAACAGATAAATACTGACCCGCATGATGCCGCATACCAGTTCAAGCGGAGTTCAAGGCAAAAGTCCACTGCTGAATATCTAGAAGAGAACAGAAGAGATTTTGAGAAACCAAGTGTACCAAATAGAAGATAAAAGCAACTGGTAGAAGACCTGAAAAGATGGACCCAAGATTCCACCAAGTGACCGCGGTTCTGCGGCCAAACAGGCACTTCTGCCGCGGTTCCGCGGCCGTGCAATGCACGTGTCGGTGGCAGTGTCGGTGCTTTGACTCGGCTCTTTTAGGGTAGTTTTGTAATTTCGTGTATGGATCAGAATGTAAACCTAGGGTTTTCCTATCTATAAATAGGAGAGCTCAAGGCCTTTCCTAGGGTGCCTCTTTTTGGAGGATGCCTCCTTTTATTTTTATTTCTCTTTTTTATTTCTAGATCTAGAATTTAGTTCTCCATTGTAATGAGCTTTTAAGAGGATTCAATAAAAAGTAAGTTTTTTTATTTTTCTCGCATTCTTCTTATCGTATTTTATTATCTGCAATTATTATTTGTTAATCTAGTTGTAGAATTTAATCTGTATTTTTCTTATCTCGAATTTTATTTTTATCTTTTTAATGGGTGAGTAATTCCTCATTTATTAGGGCAGGAGAAGGAAGGTTTGAGAGAAGGAAATCTCTCTCACTCCTTTCTTTGCCCAACACTTTAAAATTCGGAGTCCAATTAATTGAACCATAATCCGCTCACTACGGCATCCTATCCTACATGATAGCGGTGGTTCCCTAGTTAGACCGGTTGTGGTTGAATTAATTGGAGGTTAGGGCTAAGAGACAAGAATGGACGGACAAGGACCAAGAGGAAGAAACTAAGCATGGAAAGCCTAGCTTATATTTGCAAGTTTCTTCCTAGTCGTTCTAATCCCCGTTGTTGCCGATTACCTTAACACCTATAATCAGAAGGGCATTGAAAGAAGTAAGAATTTCCTAAACTCGAACTAACCTAATCCTAACCCTAGCAAGTCTTTTATCATCTTTTATCTAATTCGTAGATCTTAAAACGAAACCTGACTTAATCGGATTTAACTCGTTAAAACATAAAGAAAAGGATTCCGTCTCCCTGTGGATCGACCCATACTCAACCGGCTAGCTATCAAGCGACACCGTCTTGATTGCGGTAAATTAAACACAGAAAATCTCTGACAATCAGGATAAAGTATAAAGCTCATGTACATAGGTGGGATGCACGTACGAATATATGACGAACAGAAAAATTCAATAAAAAGCATTCAACAGTCAATAATAAGAGAAATACATCGATTTAAATATACTACTCTACAGGGAAAATATCGTCAAATATGAGATCAGAGATACAGGGGTTAACAAAACAAAATACAAAGTTTCCCAATTCCCTCCCTGCCTTCTCCAACATGTCGAAGCGACGGTTTTCGCGAGGAGTTGCACCCCACCGGTTAGCACCATGCTGATCAGCAAAAACGAACATGATGGTCTGCCGAGCTCTTATTTGACTCAATAAATGAACCGAACGATCCTTCAGAGGCTGGGTAATTAAGTGTGCCTCATGGAAATGCTTAATTTTGTCCACTGTCGTACCAAGAATCGCCGGAGTCATCTTCGCCGGATGAGGGGGGATATCGGCAAGCACGGATAGAAAGATCATCCGGAGCCAAATGGAGCCCATAGGAAGAGGAGGGCCCCTACGAGTCAGAAGCTCATATATCACCGCGTCACACTGAGCGTCAGTAAAAAGAAGGTCTACTAGCCGTGCGGCAAAGCGAGAAATAATCTACTCAATGGGCACCTCCTATGGTTGCCGACGAGCATGGGGGCGGTTGCAAGCCATAACCTTTGGTTTGTTTCTCAAAATGATCACCCTAAGGTCTAAATGGTTTTCTCCTTAGAGAGGAAGAAAGGCACGGTTTCAGGTTATAAAGGGAAGCATTCAATGCTATGCACAGAAAATGTTATGCATGATGGAACTATTCCCAAGGCCTAGAAAAAGGGAAGAGCATGGAAAATGAAAGAGGTGACTCACTGGAATCAGAGTAGGGAGATGAAACGACTTCATTAGCAGAGCCTCACGCGCATGGCACGTGAGTGTTTCCCCCCAATAAGAGAGCAAGGCTCTGTTCAAAATTTGAACTGAGGCAGTGCCTCACGTGCAAAGCACGAGAGCGCCAGTGCCCAGAGTTAAAAACTCAGAGGCAGCGCCTCACGTGCAAAGCACGAGAGCGCCAGCACCCAGAGTTAAAAAACTCTAAGGCAGTGCCTCATGTGCAAAGAACGAGAGCGCCGGCGCCAGAACTAAAAGTTCTCCACCCTTGGATCAAAAATCCAACGAAGATGATAAATCATCAAATTACAGAATTAAATTCTGTTGAGGAGATATTTCTCGAATCTTCCTATGCGAACCCTAGGGTAGTGTTGCACTACACATACACACATACATACTTGCATACATTCCTATTGATATGTGCTTATGGGATTCTTTATAGTTATGTGTTCACATGGGTATGGGACTATGTGTTCACATACGGATTGAGGATGATACTTGGGATTGAGCTGAGTCGATGAGATTTGATTTGAGGCCGTGAGATCGGTAATATAGCAGGGTTCGTATCTTAGATACGACATGACGTTGTAGCGGGTCCTTGACGTAGTGTTTCACACATGTCCATGCATACGTAGGCGGTATCAGTATGGTACTAGACGTAGATCAGTACCCCGATCATGATATTTGATAAAGAGGATACCAGGTGAATAGTATGATGAATGTGATATTGAACCGTACCCAGATTGGGATGCCGTACGACGGATTTACGTACGAGCTATATTGATGATTGATCCGCACTCTTGACTTGGGATGCCTGATTATAGATATGGTATCGGATATGATATTATTGAGGCGGGATCACCGACTATACATATACAGGTATGTATATGTATCGACTCAGATGATAGGCGGTTTCCTTACCTGTAGTTCAGCTTGTTAGTTCAGCCGTATAGTTTAGTGTAGTTGTTAGATTAGATTAGACTTCTTACCTATTTCAAAAACTAACGAATCGTGGGCATTTTTAAAGACAGCTCAAGGGAATCTACGGATATTTCAAAAACGACGTATCTTTTCATAAAAACACCGTAGCCCCTATTTTCAAAACCCCATGATTCGTGTTATTTCAAAAGGCACCATTTGTAGGACTTATATTAGATTATTGCAGATTAGTTATCGTTGTGTCTAGTATTCAGCTCCCGCACATTATTGTTGTTCGCTCTGCCCCGCATATTTATTTTGCTGCATATTCCATTATTGATATCATGTTGTTAGGACACCAGCACCATTACCGATGATGCGTATGTACCACGTACACCTACTTGCCGGCTCACACACATCTTCATCGGTAATTGCCATGTCACGTACACTTTAGAGAATATAATTGCTTGACTTAGATTGTTAGCTAGTAGTGTTGACATGATATTAGTGTACTTCCCTTATATGTCATATTAGACATTGTAGTTATTACCTACCACTTCATGCATACTGTTATTCAGTTGTTCATGCCTAGTTCATTATCATTGACATATGCACTTGTGATGATTTCTTGAGATTTATGATATTTCTGGATTTCGGGGAAAGCCGCAAAATTTACAACTTATGATCTTTTAAAATATAAAATGTTGCGGTTTTCTAGTGATGTAAAGTGTCGTCCACCATGAGTTTGCTGTGGTTTTGGAGATCCGTGTCGAGGAGTGGAGGAACCGTCACGGGTACATGGTGGGTCCGGTATGGTACCCCGGGGCAAGAGGAATGTGGTGTTGACGTTGAGCCTGGCTGGGGAGCACTACCTACCGGTGATATTACCCGACGCGTCGGATATCCGGAGGATACCGTCGTGGTCTTGAGATGGATGGTAGGGGCCGGTCTGGACTGACGGCGCCCTAGATATTGAGATTGAGACATTGATATTTCGAGACAGTGAGATTTATGTTTTGTGTCGATGCTAGACACTGTTGATGCTGATTTCATTTATGATACCTCAGTTTAAAAATACGAAGGAAATCTCACTAATTTATGAAAACAGTTTCTTCATTTACATGTATGCTGTTTTCATGCATTCATACCTCACTCATATGATATATTGCTACCTGAGGCACTGACACGGGCACATGTGATTACACTCGGGTTAGATATTACCCTAGACATTGTCATAGGCTGCCTGTTATACATATATTTGAGGATATATTATGATCATTGACCTAGGATTGCGTTATTTATACGATTTCTGTGCGTAGATATTCTTCTATTCACGAGTTGGCAACTCACCCCCGTTGTGCCCCAGTTTCTTGCAGGTTTTGCCGTACAGGTTTCATTACGGCTTTGCGGGCTCAGTTCATTCGGGTGACTTGCTAGTAGGTGGGTTTTTCTTGTATCGTACCCATCATATTACCTTGTATAATATTATTCAGTTGTATCTAGTAAATTCCATCAACCAAACATGTATTTATTGAGATAGAGACCAGTATTGTTTATTCTTTCGACCTTAGAGTTGCTCGTTACATTTCTGGTGGTTTTGAGTTTCCTTTTGAGTTTTGATCCTCGCCGTTGGCGTTGTATATTATATTGCTTGTGTGGTTGTAACCGTCGATTGACGAAGAGCTAGCTCCCGCTTGGGGATGCCTTTTTCTTGATTTCGTATACTATTCATGTTGTATCCCGTTTGGGGGCCAGTATTTACAAAGGAGACTCTGCCGAAATTTTCAGTAAATTTTTGATGTTTTTAAAAACCGCATAATTCGGCTTATGCTATTGAAACTACTTGCTTTAAGTTGGTTTTTGCTGCACTCTACTACTTTTCTTGGTTTGGATTTCTGGGTTTTCGGTTTACTTAGATTACGTACGCCTCGAGACGTTCGTAGTTTAAGTGCCGGTCATGTTCCATACTTTCGGATCGTGACATTAATGGGTTAAGTAACCCTAAAAATCCATTTTAAGATCTACGATCTAAGAAGAACAAAGCTCTGTTAATAGGTTCGATTCTTACCAAATATGGGCAGAGTTCTAACTCTAAAAGAAATTTCCTTGGGCAGAGATCTAAGGTTTGAAAGGAGAATTAACTTCTTAGAAACAAGAAAGGAAGAAGATGAACAGAAGTCATCTCAAGGGCCAAAAGCCCTACTTATAGGCGCTGGAAGACAATCCAACTTCCAAGATGATCCAACGGTGGAAAGGTTGTCACCGCTGCACTCAGATGTGAGCCACCTGAGTGCAACGGTGGGGAGAGGGCATTTGTTTCCCCCCAATAAGAGAGCAAGCCTCTGTTCAAAATTTGAACTAAGGCAGCGCCTCACGTGCAAAGTATGAGAGCACCAGCGCCCAGAGTTAAAAACTCTGAGGCAGTGCCAAGAGTTAAAAACTTTAAGGCAGCGTCTCACGTGCAAAGCACGAGAGAGCCAGCGCCAGAACTAAAATTTCTCTACCCTTGGATAAAAGATCCAATGAAGATAATAAATTATCAAATTACAGAATTAAATTCTGTTGAGAAAATATTTCTCGAATCTTCCTAAATCAAGAAAGGTTAATCTCTGTAAAACAGAGCACCGCTGGATTAAAGATTCAATGGTGATTAAAAATCATCAAGATATAGAATAAGCTCTGTATGGGAAAATATTTTCCCAATCTTATTGAGAACAAAAAAAATATCTTCTGTAAAACAGAAGGCCCAGGATCAAAGATCCAACGGTGGATAAAATCCCCATATCAATTAGAGATCTCTCAATGAGAGATTTCCTTAACTAAATCAACAAATCAGCCTCCACTATATAAAGGACCCAAGACTTCAAGTCTTGTACAGAAGAAACCCCCCCATGAATTTCAAACTTCAAGACGAGAACGATTTATCCTCAAGGTAAATAAAAATAAGAGAGATCATAGCATCTCCTCCATATCTAAGAGTTTAACTCTCTCATCAGAAAAGCTTAGTTCTTTTCCAGATCTCAAATCTATAAGACAAAGTCTTTCACAAGTGAGAATCTAATTCTCAGAAAATTGAATTGAGCAGAACAGAAAACTCAGTGCTTATCACTCAAAGTCTGGCGCTCAGCGCCGAGCGCTCCACGTGCTCCTCATGTAGGCGCTACTTAATAAGAAGTGCTCAGCACTCAAAGTCTGGCGCTCAGCGCCGAGTGCTCCATGTGTTCCTCACGTGGGAGCTATTTAATAAGAAGTTCTTAGCACTCAAAGTCTGGCGCTCGGCGCCGAGCGCTCCATGTGCATGTGGGTGCTATTTAATAAAAAGGTGCTTAGCACTCAGTGTTTGGCGCTCAGCGCTGAGCGCCTCACGTGTCCTGCACGTGGGCACCATAAATTGTTTAACACTCAATATAAAAGAATACAAATAAAACAAAAAGAAAAAGGGGTGTTAGAACCCAAATCAATGCTCAGCAGTGCTGATACAAAAAGGGGATTAAGCCCAAATAAGTAATCAAGTGGGCTGAGCCCATGGTTGGCCAAACCCCAAATTGACCGAAACCATATGTCTTCTTATAAATTGGCCTTAGTCCTAAACATGACTACCAAGTCCCTGATGAACATTCATTGGTTCAAGGGTACATCTCTTCACACCTCTGATACGTATCGTTGTAATTCTTCAACGTCTTCAGAGAGGTGGCGGGTCTCGACAACCAGCAACTGTGGACCGCAACGTCCTTAAACTAATAACGAACCGAAACATCTCTAAACTAATAACGAACCGCAACGTCCTTAAACTACTATGGACTGCAACGTCCCTAAACTAATAACGGACCGCGATGTCCTTAAACTAAAATAATAGAGCCTAAATGCCCTTTCGTTGGATCCAAATGATCCTAAAATCTTGTTAAGTAGATCTTAGTCTAAAATTAGACTAATGTATCCTTAACAAACATTTAAGTTTGATCTTAATCTCAAACGAGATTAACGATCCTTAAATCAAACAAACCCAAATCTAAGAAAATACGGATTTAGACTAATCCATGCCCTACGGGTGACAACACGAATTAGTCTTCGTATACAATCCATGGGCAGCCAAAAACAAAACAAACACACACGACACGAAGTGACCTTTTGGAGTAGGAGAAAGTGGTTACCGCTATACGGTAACGTAATTAACTGCAGGGGCTTCCGCCTGCAGGGAAGAGCGTCCCCACAATCAAAAACCCCTCACAACGAGGGGGAATCTGACGAAGTTTGCTACAACGACCGCATCCGTCTAAACCTCCGATACACGGTGCCATAAATCAACTTGGTATCTTCGGAGAGGTAGACAGATAAAAACCAAATAGTATCTGCCCCCAAATTCAGGCAAGACAACCCATCCCGGTTTCGTCTCCCGTTTTCAGCGGTAAACACTCGGCTCTTTCCTTATCGAATAAGGTGATGGATATTCATCAAGGTGTAGGGTTCCTAGGCACACAAATGAGGTCACACAAGGCATCAACCATGCCAATTTCAAATTTTACGGGTGCCGAGAAACCCTAATACAGATCGTTGGCTAGAATTTTAGGCGAAAAGAGAAGCTAGTTAACAACTTAACTAAATGGTAAACGGAAATACAACCTTTGTAGATCCGGTTCTCCACCTCCATGGCTCCGCGATGAAGTCTCCTCGCTGTACAAATCGGATCTTGGGCTCTAGCGTCGGCTTCATCGGAGAAAAAGCGGGCTAGGTCATCGACGACGATGCCGAAGATGATCTACGTCGAGGCTTCGCAAGATCAAGCTCTCACTTCACCAAGTCATGAAACTTATGAAGAAAACACACTCTACTACTTGGCAAGAGGTAGAGGATGAAGAAATAGGAGGTGGGTTCACTTTAGAATTGGATTTCTCACTCAATAGCTCAAGTTGCCATTGATGAAGCAAGCTTTCTTCTTGTTTTAGATGAAGAAGAAGAAGAAAGAATATATGATAAGTTAATTCAAAAACAAAAGTAAATGAATACTTATCATAATAATAACCATGGTCAAGTGTAGGGAATAAATCATGGTTAGTGGGAATGGTTAGGGTTAAGCATGGAGACAAAATGGTCACTTGGTCAAAGCTTCATGAAGCTTCAACATCCATCCAAAGAAAGCCACCATTTTGCATTATGCTAATAATTTTCCAAAAAGAATAAATAATTAAATAAATGAATTAAGAAAATAAAAACCCTAACCATTACACAACCATGATTTAATCTTTACACAAACCCAAGGAAACATGTATCATCAAACATGATACAATCATTTGCACAAAAAGTATATCACATATACAACTTGTACATCCAAGTGAGAAAATCCATTTAAAGTGAACCGATACTAGTTAATGCAAAGTAATATATCAAATATATAATTATGCATTAAATCATTAGATCAACACTTGATTCAATGATCCGGTCATATCGTATATATAACCGACTAATATCAACAGTAACAACTTATCGAATCAACACTTGATCCGATAACCCGGCTATATCGCATATAACCGATCAATGTCACATATCGCGAGAATCGAATACAGTATCACATACTGGTATCATTCTCGGTCCCGCACATATCTCATATGCGCTCCTATTTCGTTTCGCTTGAGCCAGGAAACCTCTGTGTAGGACTCTAAAGACTCGTCAATACGCCGGCAGCAGGTGATGATCATATCAAACACCCACAAGCCGCAAGCGGTCTGCTAAACGTAACGGCCACCCGGGTATTGAGCGATCAGAAGATCGACGAGCAAGCCCGCTCACACTCCTGTGAATCCAACCAGTAACACTTACCGTACAGTCCGGTCTGATCGTCTGATATGTCGCATATCTCGCCTAGGGGTGGTAAATGTCAGACCCCAATAGCTCGATAAGTCGTGTCGATATGAGGTCTATAACAGTTTGAGAAACTACTGGTAACACTTACCAGTAAATCTCAGCAACCCTGGCCAGGGATTTCCAGTTATAGCCAATCGAACACAGCGCAGCATCAACTCCCTATACCGGGAGAGACGAATCCCCTCCTATCGCTCATTGCCTCCATGTGATTC
The DNA here is from genome assembly GCA_030015575.1 of Agapanthus africanus. Lineage (NCBI taxonomy): Eukaryota > Viridiplantae > Streptophyta > Magnoliopsida > Asparagales > Amaryllidaceae > Agapanthus > Agapanthus africanus. The sequence goes on from CM057343.1 coordinate 475,416,185, forward strand.
GGGACTGTACCCAAAAACCACCGTTTTGCACGCCCTCTTGGACGTGGTAAGGTGGAAATCAAAGCACAGTGGGAACCACACAAGACTCTATGACGATCTCGGGTCAACAGACTACTCTGTACTAGTGTCACCAGAGAACTGCCATCTAACGTAAGGTATAATACCATCTGGGAGTTCTCGGCGAGTCCGTCCAGTGTACCCAGTCTCTACTGAGCACCCATATATCATCTCTGATGTCAAACACCGATGGATATGGGATCATCCATCGCCCATCTGTATGGGTCGAGAAGGTACACGCTAGTCTACTCTGGTATATCGATGCCCCGTCTCGATACACCCACGACTAGGGACTTTGAAGGATGTACTTATGGACTACCATGTCCCCACTAGTATGATCCGCATCATAGTCCAGATAGTCAAGTACACATCCTAAGGGCTTTACCAACATGTAACAGAGAGACAATCGGTATACACGTTAAGGTAAAGAGTAACCAGATAGCATACTATCATATCGAGCAAGAAAGTCCTCCCTATATATGTCCCAGCATCCACTACAATATACATCCTATGTATAGTAATGGCCTCTAGGGCATACATATAACTAACAATCTCCCACTTGCACTAGGGCCATCTGATAGCAGTGGTTGTAGTATCTCATACTCAACCATCCCATAAAAATCTCTCTCTGGGAACAGGCCATTGTGAGTGGATCCGCTGTGTTTGTCCTCTGAGTCTACTCTGCAAACCTCGATCACCCTGGAGATCAACCATCTCCATGATCAGGTGACACTGCCTTAGAATATGTCTGGATCACTGATGGGACCGGCGTTCCTTGGCACAAGCCACAACTCCATTGTCTCATAATGGTTGGAACGTAGTTCATCTCATGAACCAATATACACCCAGACTGCCTCTTTGGTAGCATCTTAAGTAGCGATGTATCCAGCCTTTATCGTCTAGTATGCCACGGTATCTAGCTTGGAACTTTTCCAACATACCGTCCCTCCACTGAGGGTAAAGACAATACCTGTGACTGACATTCAGTCGTCTTTATCACCCTGGAACACTTACAGTGATTCTTCCCAGGATCAACTGATACCATCTCACTACAGCTAGTGAGTATTCTAACATCCATTTAGATCTATCTCATAGGTCCAAAACCCAGGATTTAGTAGGTATCACTTTGATCCTATGTGGAGAATCATTGTGATAGGCGGAGATTGATCGAGCGTAGCATAGGAAACTCTTTCCCTATCAAGAGTATGTCATCCACGTACTCTACGAGAATCGCCACCATACTCCCTACTACCTTTTTGTATATATAAGGTTCATCTACCATTTTGATGATGTCAAACTCTTTGACTATTTCATCAAAACAGATGTTCCAACTCCGCGATGCCTGCTTTATCCTATAAAGCATCTTGCACACGTTTCCGCTGCTCCCACTGTCTATGAGGCCCTCTGGCTGTGTACTTATAGACACTCTCTTCTAAAACATCATTTAGAAAAGCTGTCATGACACCCAACCACCAGATTCGTAGTCATGGTATGTAGCCGTGGCAAGTAGGATCCGGATGGACTTAAGCATAGCCACTGGAAAAGGTTTCATCATTATCCACGCCTGGTCGATGACGAAAACCTTTAACAAGTCTAGCTTTGAAAGTCTCAACTTTTCCATGTACACCAAGTAATCTTCTCAAGATTTACTTGCTCCTGATGGGGATTTAACCCTTCAGATATAGCAACTAAAGTCCATACTTTGTTGGTGTATAAGGATTCCATCTCAGATCACTAAGCATCCAGCCATTCTTATAGAGTCTTACTCCTGATGGCCAGCTCGAAACTAGTTGGGTCATCATCTCATGATGCAATCCTCGCTCCCACTGTCATAGAGAAACCAAAGTATCTCTCAGGTGGGTGAGGAACCCTACTAGATCGGCGGAGAGGCTGAGGTTCGTTGGTAACTATTGAATCCTTTGGTTCTACCAAATCATCTGCTGTAGTTTGTATAGCTGGAACCTTTCCAGTTCTACATTACAGACCTTGCCTCGAGCTTGTCCGGATTTTGCTTTTCAGACATAAGCCGGACAACCCCAAATCTTAACTAACTTAAGAGATGGGCTCTTCCCTTATCATATCAAATATGAAGTGGTAAGCAACTGATTTGATCGGAACCCTATTCAATAGGTATGCAACTTCACAAGTGCATAACTCCCAAAAGGAAATAGGAAACACAGTAGTACTCATCATAGAGCACACCATATCACATAGGGTGCTATTGCTCTGCCCCGATATACCATCGTGCTATGGTGTATACGGAGGAGTAATGCTGAGAGAGAATCTCATTCTCCTTTAGAAAAGTCCAAGAATTTCGTGCTCAAGTATTCTCCTCCTTGATCTCATCATAGGACATAATACTTTTACCCGTATTTGATTCTCTACTTCTAACTTATATTCTGTGAATATCTCAAAAGGTTCGGACTTGTGTTTCAACAGGAACATATGTCTGAATCTAAAGAGATCATTAGAGAATGTAATGAAGTACAAAGAACCGGTCTTGGCATTTGTAGACAGGGGACCTTATATACATCAACATGTATCATCCCAAGAGTTTACTAACTCTTTCTCTGTTTCCAATAAACAGAGCTGGTGTCATTATATCTTTGTGACATGACTGGCAAGTTTCACAAGATGTAGATTCAAACTGATTTAAATATACATCTACATGTAACTTCAGCTAGTCGGGTCACATTGATATGACCTAGTCTACAATGCCTCAAGAAGGATTCGTTCATTTCTGAACTCTTTCTCTTGTGTGTGTTCCATATACTAAGAACTGTAGTTTGATTTAGAACATCAACGCTTTTAGATAACGTGCCTGAACCGATCAACTTTTGATATAGGAAATGTTCAAAACATTATCCAACAATACAAAATTATATCCTTTCTTTACTAATAAAGAGACTGATATGATTTTGTATATCAGGTTCGGTATCTAATAACATTCGTTCAGAATTAATGTATTTGGAATACAGGGTGACAGTGACCAACAGACTTGGCTGCAACTCTTGCCCCGTTTTCTGCCTCATGAAACTTATCACCCGTTCTCAGTTCTCTACCTTTCTATAGCCCTATGTAACATATTACATATCTGGGATCCTGATCTGGTATCACATACCTAGGACGTAAAGGATACTGAGAAACAGTTCTCTGTAATGAACACACCCGAAGATGATGCATCAGCATGTACTCTCTTCATTTGGGCGGCAAGGGAATTCTGGTAATCCCCAATTTCCTGCTCTGTCTTATAACAATTATAAGTTGGAGCGGGACCAACGTTCCCCAGCTCAGTATAACAAGCGGGTTCGGTTAAATATCCGTATTATTATCTTGATTAAGGTGTGATATGGTCGCTACCTGGAGAGAGAGAGAAGAAAACACTCAGCGTGCGCTCTTGCAAGATCAGAATGGTTATTATTTTATCTAATCAGGATGGCTCCTACTGCTTTTTATCAAATCTTCCTTCAAACCCTAAAAGGAAAGACTAGCCGGGATTAATTACACACTACAAGTTCGCCAATCTTTCAGCCAGGCCAGTGTCGGTACTTTGAGGGAGGTACCCTGTGCTTTCGCACGGACCTAATTAATGTAAACCTCGTTTTCCCAGAGGCGTAACCCCGTTGACACCTTTCTAGACACCTAATTGATTAGCTAATTGCAATGTGTAAAACTTTCCCAGGAGTAACAATTACTCACAGCGGGTATCGGGATCCAACTATCTCATAGAAGGTATGCAATCTCATTGCAAATCTCAACACTTGAAATTCCCGATAATATTTTGCCCCTAGCAGCTATATGACCTTAACATAGTCAACAAATCATAAGTGCTAGTCAAGTTCAACCCGTCATTTCCCGACTGAATTAAACCCACCCCCACGACCCTTAACATAGTCAACAAAGTCGCACGACTACCCTAATCCAATCACATCATATGCTTATGCAGATAAGCACTAATTAGCTACCGCACACTACGCCTTAACATAGTCAACAAACGTAGCACGAATACTAACTACTGCTTATCTGAAATGACGGAGGGCTACGTCAGATTTTTCTGAAAACCTATTGCGTAATGAACTTGATATCGTTGTAGAATCAAATGATTTTGAAATGGAGTGTTTTTGAGGCTTTTCTAGTTTTGCTAAAGGGGTCACTCCCGGTGAAGGGATCGTCGGCCCTTTCCTCGTCGAATGAGGTGCGGGATATATCATATATATCACTGTGCAAAGCAAAAACTCTTAAAAGCAATCAAAAGATAAACCGAGTGTGTAGCATCTGCCAGTTATTGCTAAAGGAGTCACTCCCGGTGAAGGGATCTTGGTCCTTTCCTCATCGAATAAGGTGCAGGATATATCACATATACCTTTGTGCAAAGCAAGAACTGTAGCTACCTGTTTTATTTTTTGAAATTCGATTCTACAACATCTTAGGTTTCTTTTCTTTCATTAATCACATTAATGAAGTCCCATCATATAAGTACCTAAACATCACAGATAAATACGACGTACACTTATGCCATCCGCATTCGTCTCGATGTCCCCTCGTGCACCGTTAGGTTAGGTAACTAACGGCAGAGCGGGGCAGGGCTAGCGCGGGTGTAAAACATAAGTAACGCCTATATAATATATCATATATACTATATACTGTATCTATCACAGAACATATCACATGATCACATCACAGATATCGCAGCAGAAGAAACATATGAAATATTGGATATATTAGGACGTCCGTGTTTTCAATACGAGCCAGTATAAAACACGGATTCCACGGTCGTGATGAATAGCCAAACCCACACCCCTAGACCCCTACGAGAGCGGCAAGCAACCCTGCCAATTCTAGGGTTAGGAGACCCGGACTCGACTCCTCGAGTTGGTCTCCCACTGGACCCTAGAACCCGGTTACTTGTGCTCCCCTCCTTGGGTCTATCCTAGTGCGGAAAAGTAAATAATATACAAAAGGTGACATCTTCCGCAACCTGGAAGTACCCCAATAAAAGAATATTACATACAAGTTTTTACATGAATGAAAATGAAAAACACTCATCTCACATAAAAACCCCCCGGCTATTCAAACACGACGATCCAATATAACATATCCAGCAACACATAACATCACATGTCATCAACGTAAGTAAATATGCGCATCCCAATTGTCGTTGACATATAGCAACGAAACCGGCGATATCACATATTACACTTACGGTCACAGAAAAGAAAGTGTAAAACTACAACAGTTGGAATCCGCAACCTCCATAGACATCGCATGTCTAATCAAATGAATTCCTTAGACATCGCATGCCTAACAATTATAAACCCTGCATTTTAGTCTCAAAATCGAAAACTCTTTTCAATATCAAGTCGGGCAATTCAACAAGATTCCCGACATCCTGATCGAATGCTCGTCGCAAACTTCAGTAGACGGCCGCACCCCCGACGCCGTCGACGAAGTGCACCAAGGCGGAACACCGCTACCGCGAGCACCCGAACGGATGCTTTTGGCGACGGGGTTTTCCTACAGTCACTTGGCCGGGGCTATGGAGCGAGGCTGTCTATTAAGTTTACCCGGCGAGTATCCGCGTACGCTACGTGATTGCAACGGACTTTTGATCGCATCAAAATTCCGTAGCAACCGATCAAGTGAGACTAAATTGCTAGATTTATAACATTCATTTAGTTATCTCATAACTACTTGTGAATTCCAATTATTGTATCCCATTCCAGATAAATAGAAAATGTTAAACTCTCCGATCGAACAATCGAACACCCAAGTTTTCCCGATATAGATCAACACATGAAATAAGTTTAAAAACATTCAGTTCGTGCCTCAGTACCAACGGTCCAGCCGTAGAAGGGTCAAGCCAACGCCTCACATGTGGCACGCCGTACTCCCCCAAACCCGAAGGTTCAAAGGGCAGTTCAAGACGGTCACATAATCGAGTTAAGGTTTGTTGTCTTCTAGAGGGACCATCGCGTTACTTGCACTACTTAGAACGTCTTTAAACCTCGGAAAAATCCAACACTTGGAAATTTTCCGGCAGGGAAAAGATTGGGTATTTATATCCGGTCGAACTTTTTAACATATTCTAAAAATACCCGGAAAAACACACTGACAAAATTAGACAATCCGATCGATACTTCGAGTCCCCAATACAACCCAGAAAATTCAACTCTTGAAAAAATATTAAAAATTCCCAGGAAAACCAGCACTAAAAGCTAAGAATTACTGTGCAAAAAGTAAAACATGATATGACTTCTTTGCCGCGGAACCGTCGCAATAGCCATGATATTGCCGCGGTTCCGCCGCAGTTTAGAGGAATTGGTCGCTCGAATTTCACAGTAATTCTTAAAATATCCTGCTGATTTTTCTGCATATTTTTAATTTGAAAAATCCCAGATTTCGAAAAAAGTCCAGAGAGCATTTTCCGGGTTAGGTTTTGGTTCGATCGGACTTCTAACTCCGTCTACGTGTCGCCTAAGGCTCTAGCTAGGCTCTGATACCACTGTAGGGTTCCTAGGCACACAAATGAGGTCACACAAGGCATCAACCATGCCAATTTCAAATTTTACGGGTGCCGAGAAACCCTAATACGGATCGTTGGCTAGAATTTTAGGCGAAAAGAGAAGCTAGTTAACAACTTAACTAAATGGTAAACAGAAATACAACCTTTGTAGATCCGGTTCTCCACCTCCATGGCTCCGCGATGAAGTCTCCTCGCTGTACAAATCGGATCTTGGGCTCTAGCGTCGGCTTCATCGGAGAAAAAGCGGGCTAGGTCATCGACGACGATGCCGAAGATGATCTACGTCGAGGCTTCGCAAGATCAAGCTCCCACTTCACCAAGTCATGAAACTTGTGAAGAAAACACACTCTACTACTTGGCAAGAGGTAGAGGATGAAGAAATAGGAGGTGGGTTCACTTTAGAATTGGATTTCTCACTCAATAGCTCAAGTTGCCATTGATGAAGCAAGCTTTCTTCTTGTTTTAGATGAAGAAGAAGAAGAAAGAATATATGATAAGTTAATTCAAAAACAAAAGTAAATGAATACTTATCATAATAATAACCATGGTCAAGTGTAGGGAATAAATCATGGTTAGTGGGAATGGTTAGGGTTAAGCATGGAGACAAAATGGTCACTTGGTCAAAGCTTCATGAAGCTTCAACATCCATCCAAAGAAAGCCACCATTTTGCATTATGCTAATAATTTTCCAAAAAGAATAAATAATTAAATAAATGAATTAAGAAAATAAAAACCCTAACCATTACACAACCATGGTTTAATCTTTACACAAACCCAAGGAAACATGTATCATCAAACATGATACAATCATTTGCACAAAAAGTATATCACATATACAACTTGTACATCCAAGTGAGAAAATCCATTTAAATTGAACCGATACTAGTTAATGCAAAGTAATATATCAAATATATAATTATGCATTAAATCATTAGATCAACACTTGATTCAATGATCCGGTCATATCGTATATATAACCAACTAATATCAACAGTAACAACTTATCGAATCAACACTTGATCCGATAACCCGGCTATATCGCATATAACCGATCAATGTCACATATCGCGAGAATCGAATACAGTATCACATACTGGTATCATTCTCGGTCCCGCACATATCTCATATGCGCTCCTATTTCGTTTCGCTTGAGCCAGGAAACCTCTGTGTAGGACTCTAAAGACTCGTCAATACGCCGGCAGCAGGTGATGATCATATCGAACACCCACAAGCCGCAAGCGGTCTGCTAAACGTAACGGCCACCCGGGTATTGAGCGATCAGAAGATCGACGAGCAAGCCCGCTCACACTCCTGTGAATCCAACCAGTAACACTTACCGTACAGTCCGGTCTGATCGTCTGATATGTCGCATATCTCGCCTAGGGGTGGTAAACGTCAGACCCCAATAGCTCGGTCGTGTCGATATGAGGTCTATAACAGTTTGAGAAACTACTGGTAACACTTACCAGTAAATCTCAGCTACCCTGGCCAGGGATTTCCGGTTTTAGCCAATCGAACACAGCGCAACATCAACTCCCTATACCGGGAGAGACGAATCCCCTCCTATCGCTCATTGCCTCCATGTGATTCGGGACTGTACCCAAAAACCACCGTTTTGCACGCCCTCTTGGACGTGGTAAGGTGGAAATCAAAGCACAGTGGGAACCACACAAGACTCTATGACGATCTCGGGTCAACAGACTACTCTGTACTAGTGTCACCAGAGAACTGCCATCTCACGTAAGGCATAATACCATCTGGGAGTCCTCGGTGAGTCCGTCCAGTGTACCCAGTCTCTACTGAGCACCCGTATATCATCTCTGATGTCAAACACCGATGGATATGGGATCATCCATCGCCCATCTGTATGGGTCGAGAAGGTACACGCTAGTCTACTCTGGTATATCGATGCCCCGTCTCGATACACCCACGACTAGGGACTTTGAAGGATGTACTTATGGACTACCATGTCCCCACTAGTATGATCCGCATCATAGTCCAGATAGTCAAGTACACATCCTAAGGGCTTTACCAATATGTAACAGAGAGACAATCAGTATACACGTTAAGGTAAAGAGTAACCAGATAGCATACTATCATGTCGAGCAAGAAAGTCCTCCCTATATATGTCCCAGCATCCACTACAATATACATCCTATGTATAGTAATGGCCTCTAGGGCATACATATAACTAACACAAGGAATACCACTATGCAAAGCAAGAACTAGAGCTACCTTTTAAAAATTTTGATTCTACAACATCTTTAATTTTCTTTTCTTTTCATTAATCTTATTAATGAAGTCCCATCATTTATGTTTCCCTAAACATTACAGAAAAAGAAACGAAAATAGAACGTACGCTTATGCCATCCGCATTCGCCACGGGGCCCCGTCATGCACCGTTAGGTTACTTAACTAACGGCAGAGCGGGGGCTGGACTAGCGGGGTGCAAAATATAAACAACGTTTATTATATATATAGCATTTGTCTCACGCAGTTATATGATCACATCACAGAACCAAGCAGTAGAAGTCAACATATGAAATATTGGATATATTAGGAGGTCCGTATTTTAAATTAAGCCAATAATGGAAAACACGGATTCCACGGTCGTGATGAATAGCCAAACCTTCATCCCTAGACCCCTACGAGATCGGCAAGCAACCCTGTCGATTCTAGAGTTAAGAGACCAGGTCTCGACTCCTCGAGATGGTCTCCTACTGGACTCTAGAATCCGATTACTTATGCTCCCCGTCATGGGTCTATCCTAATGCGGATCCGTTGCTTGGTCTACCGCACCATGAAAATAAATATCGCGCTAGCGCTCACTCCGTCGTTAGGGTCAGGCGAATTGTTAGCCGAGGAAGGGCCTGAATAAGCTTTTTGCCCGATAGGACGGAATCAATCGCAACATAATGGGGGAGGGGCGGGCGTAGGAAATAATATACATCAATGGTGATATCATCCTCAACCCGAAAGTTTCCCAATAAAAGAATATAACATACAATTTTTACATGAATGAAATTAAAAAACATCTCACGTAAAAACTCATGGCTATTCAATCACGACGATCCAATATAACATATCACAACAATACATAACATCACATGTTATCAACGTAAGTAAATATTCGTATCTCAAATGTCGTTGATATATAGCAACGAGATCGGAGATACCCCACATATTACACTTACGGTGTAGAAAAGAAATGAAAAACTACAATATTTAGAATCCGCATATTCCTTAGACATCATAAACCCGGAATATCACATATTTCGAATTTCATGCCTAATCCTATAAACTTTGCATTTTAGTCTCAAATCGAAAACACTTTTCAATAACTTAGCCGAGTAATTCAATAAGATTCCCGACTACCTGATCGAATGCTCGTCGAGAAATTTAGTAGATGGCCGCACCCCCGATGCCGTCGATGAAGTGCACTTAGGCGGAACACCGTGGCCACGAGCAACCGAGTGGATACTTTTGGCAACGAGGTTCTCCTACAGTCACTTGGTCGGGGCTATGGGACGTGGCTATCTAGTAGTGTTACCCGACGAGTGTTCGCGTACTATACGCGATTGCAACGGAGTTTTGATCCTAATCAAAACTCTGTGGCAATCGATCAACTAAGACTAAAACGCTAGATTTACAAATAACAAACTAGTTTTCACAAAACTAATTTAATGTGGATTCCAAATATTGTATCATATATCAAACTTAAATCCGAAACAATATTAAAATTGTGACTACGAAATACCTGAATTGCCCTAACAGAAAAGATAACATCACATGCAATCTGGGCTAAACAAACATAACATAAAACCCGAAAACCAAGCTACCATAACACCCAAAAAATATGAGACCAAAAAATTAAAATTGGGCCGGCCAGGCCGGGCATATCAAGCTTTTCACCGGCCAAAATGTTGAATCATGGTCTCGTTTTTCTTCAGTGTTCTAGTTACATCACATGTAACATTCTGCACTTGTTTGAAAAAAATTCAGAGGACTTTATAAAATCGACAGAAGCTAGGGTTTCATTACGACTGTTTCGGAGTTGTTTGGTTTTTGTAATTCTACAAACATCATCTAATACTCTAGTTTTGGCTCTGATACCATGAAGTGTTTCCTATCACCATTACAAGGATTTAACCGGCATCAAGCATGCAATTTTAAAAAAATCTTGGTGCTAAGCTACACTAACCTAGAATCTAACTAGAGTATTAGGGTTTAATGCATGATATCACAAAAACTATATGATTGATCTGGCTTAAAGAAGTATTTGTAGAATAACCACAATCAATAACGGTATCGCGTATGGCTACCCGAGATGAGTACGGGTCGTCCTCAGGGAAACGTTGAATCTTTCAATCTTAGTTTAGACGTGTTGAAAAAGAGGAAGAATAGAAAAATAAAGAATAGTGGAGAATAGCTTCTAGATTTATGTCAAAATACGGATGTAGATTTTATATCAGAAGTGAGCTTGTAGGGTTCATTCGGATTTAGTAGTAATGGATGACTAATAAAGATAACTCCTTTTATCTATTGATAGATTTAAAATTAGATTGATAGTGATGAATGAGGATTATGGTTCTTGAAAAAAACTAGTGTTTTCACACTATTGACCCTTGTCTTTTCATTGATCTCTATTCATGTCTAGCCCTTAACAAAACAATTGTTAATCTAATCTCAAATCGCGGTCAAGACTATCAATAAATTGACAGCGTCCCGATAAGAATGTTAACGATTCTTTTCCTAAAGTTTATAAACTTCATAAGACTTAAAAAGAGTTAAGAAATTCTTCATCTTCCATTGATCTACCCTAATCCTACGAACCCTATCAAGCGGTGAATTATTCGCGCATGATGGAGATAGAAGAATGGATAGAGATCATGATGTAAATAAAGAAAATAAATGCAATAAGAATAAAACAACTACCTTTATTAATCAACTTGATCAATTACACTTTTTGTTCCTTTAGAAAGTGGAATACAAAACCCTAGTTTGCTTCTCGATCTATCTTGAAGGAGGCAACAGAACAGCCGATTGATCAACCTGGATGCGTGAGTCAACTTGAACTTCGTGATCTTTTCGGTTTGATCCTCTTCCAAGAGGGGCTCTGGGTTCTATTTATAGTCACAGAAGTTGCAATCCCTAGATTCCATAAATTAGGGTTTGTTTAGATGATCCTACATAGAAAATCCCAAATCCCAACTCCCCATATCGGCGGCGGTTCCGCCGCATATTGTAGGTTATAGCCGCGGTTGGGCGGCACTATGGTGGGGTATTAGATGCAAATTTATGGAGCTTCATCTAGTTGACATGTGGTGATCTTTTGGATATCTGGAGTTTGGAAATTTTCTCCAAGTCTCTGCCAGAATTGATTTCTTCGATTTACTTTAATATTTCGGCGGATTTGATCTCGATATCTCAGATTTTCTTGATTCCAGTTCTGATGTAATTTTTGCACAATATCTCAACAAATAATGTTAGTAATATTTGGTATTTTTGAGATATTATCCTGACCATTTTATATGATATTATATTTTAAGAATATTGATTAAGGATATTTGATATGATATGCATATTTTAAATTATCAAAATATTATATAAATATTATATGCATACATTTTCCTTCATAATGTTAATTATAATATATAAACATATGAAAATAGTATTTTTACAGATGAACCCTCATATGTGTCATATTTATAATAAACACTTTTAGATATTTAAGAAAAATAAGGAAACTGTCATACCAAAAATGCGATATTTTCGACTGAACAAATACCCCTAAACTTAATTTTGATCGTCCCGAGCAAACTAGTTATTCAAGAGAAGGAGAAAAAGAAAAAGAAAAACCTAAGTAGCACACTTTCGTAGGCAACACGATTGCACTGAGCACGTGCAACAAGCCGCTAAACCTCTAGGTATCCCTAGTAGGAGGAGTGTTGTCTCCTGAGGGTTTTCAGCGGATTACACCCACAAAATCCTATAATAAAAGAAAGAATATGAAAGTTACATATAAAGATAAGAACTATAAAAGAAAGAACTTGAAAATATGAGTTTCAAACTACACTAGCTCTTTAATTGCTATGAGCCCTATCTTAATAGTCATGAAAAAATGTTAGAAATCACATTATCTCTCAATAAAATATCGCCTTTAGTCTTCCTCCCCATCTATCTTCCAAACATTTATCATATACCCCTACGTGTGTGCAAAAGATATCTCTACACTTAGAGAATTCAATTCAAGTTATCATACTCTTGTCCATCTTCCTTAGTACTTTATAGTCGGTAAATATTTTAGATGGAATTGCTCACACATTCTTCGTGCGACCGTTAATACTTCTTAAGGTATTAACCGACCGATTACAAAATGTGCTCACGTTATTAAGGCGTAATTCCTCGTCTTGCAATACCTAAGGCTTAGCAATGGCTCCCAAACCAGTTAGTTAAGGCACTAGATGATAAAGCACCCTCGCTATATTTATTATGCTGCCTTGGTAATTACAAAACCAGTGTTCATTTTTTTCTTCACCATTTTTTTATTCTACTTCATACCAAGGCTTTTAAACAAGAGCATTTTAAGGTATCCTCTACTATCCCAAGTTTCGAGATGTGTGACAGTGCGTATAGTAGGGTATCAACGTTCAAATGTTTGGCCTCAAGAATAAGGACTATTTTTCAGACTTATTTTTATTCTCAGATTAGTAATTTCCTTCATCTTACTAACCCTTGGGACAACGGCTCATAACTACTTATTACTAGCTTCGTTTAAGAAAACATCTAACTTACTTGTTTTTCTCAAACTATTCTTATCTTTCATATGTAATTTTTCATTTTCTAATCTTTCATTATCAAACAAATTTTGTATAGTGCCTAGTGCCAAAAGATAATTCAGTGAATACAAACCTCTCCCTAAACCTGTTTTCAGTAATGTCCTCACTGATGTTGTTCTTTGAATGCATAGACCTGTAGACTTGAGGAGAGAAAATGATAGGGGTAAAATAATAGTTAAATGAAAACTACCCCCAAACTTATGCTTTGGCACGCACGGATTCAGTAAAGTCCTTTTTCACTCACCTCCATTCTTAAAATGAGACAATGTTACCGAAATATGGAGATGAGGCGGAAGAGATTTAGTTATGATAAAGCGGCTCCTGTAAAAACTGGTGCTCCTCCGCTGGGTTGGTAGAAAAATACGGTTTCAATCTATTCCCATTTACTTTAAAAATTGAACCATTTTTAATATTTTCAACTTCTACTGCCCTGTGCGGATATACATACCGCACTACAAAAGGTCCCTTCGAAGGAGATTTTAGCATATCCGGATGTGAAGGTTTTTCTAAAAAGATTTTATCGTGGAACACTTTAGTTCGGTTCTTTATTATAACCGCGTTATCGTAAGCTTCATCACGGAGTTCGCTTAGCTCATTTAATTGCAGGTTCAGATAGCTGCTGGTTTGATCAAAATCGAAGTTAAGCTCTTTAATAGCCCACATTACTTTATGTTCGATCTCGACAGGAAGATGGCATACGTTTCCAAACACTAGGCGGTATGGAGACATACCAAGATCGGCCTTATAAGCGGTATGAAATGCCCAAAGAGCACCCGTCAATTTGGTTGACCAATCTTTACGGTTTTTAGAACCGTTTTCTCCAAATTGTTTTGATCTGCCTATTGAAAATCTCAACTTGCCCGCTCGTTTGTGGATGATAGTGCGTAGAAAGTTTGTGGTTGATTGAATATTTCTACATCAAAATCTCGAAAGACCGATTACAGAAATACGTCCCGTTATCGCTAATTATAGTGCGAGGGTGCCCGAATCGTGAAAAGTTATTTTCTTTAAGGAACTTAATAACAACCTTGTTGTCATTAGTGCGACACGGTATTGCTTCCACCCATTTTGACATATAATCAACCGCTAACAAGATATATAAATTCTCAAAAGAGTTGGAAAAAGGGCCTATAAAATCAATACCCCAAACATCGAATATCTCCACAACCAAGATAGGTTGGAGCGGCATCTCATTTCTTCGTGAAATTTGACCCATGTGTTGACATCGTGGATAAGTTTTGCAATGATCATATGCGTCTTTAAATAATGTTGGCCAATAAAAGCCACATTGCAAAACTTTCTCCGTCGTTTTACGTTGACCAAAGTGACCGCTATATGCCTGATCATGACAAAAAGACAATACACTCTTGAATTCATCATTAGGGACACATCTGTGAATGATTTGATCGGAACAATACTTAAACAAATAAGGCTCATCCCAGTAAAGTGTTTTACTTGGGATAGAAATCGAAGATTGTCTTGTTTCAAAAAATCGCTAGGAATACGTCTCGTTGCTAGATAATTCACAATATCGACGAACCAAGGTTCCCAGGATATGGTCAAGAGCTGTTCGTCAGGGAAGGAGTCGTTTATTGGCTCGGTCAATGTTGGTGAAAAATTGATGCGTGAAAGATGGTCGGCTACAACGTTTTTACATCCACTCTTGTCTCGTATGACAAGATCAAATTCTTGTAACAACAGGATCCAACGTATTAGCCTGGCCTTAGCATCCTTCTTCGATAAAAGGTGTCGTAGGGCGGAGTGATCGGTGTAAACCACAATTGCCGAGCTAATCAAGTAGGGCCTGAATTTTTCTAATGCAAATACAATTGCCAAGAGTTTTTTCTTGGTAGTTGTGTAATTAATTTGGGCATCGTTCAAGGTCCTACTTGAATATTAAATTACATGTGGCATCTTATCAATGTGTTATTCTAAGACCGCACCAATAGCAAAATCTGATGCATCACACATAAGCTCGAACGGATGGTTCCAATCTGGAGATGATAGAACGGGGGCTGTAGTGAGAGATCTTTTAAGCGATTCA
Source organism: Agapanthus africanus (assembly GCA_030015575.1). Taxonomy (NCBI): domain Eukaryota; kingdom Viridiplantae; phylum Streptophyta; class Magnoliopsida; order Asparagales; family Amaryllidaceae; genus Agapanthus; species Agapanthus africanus. The sequence continues at coordinate 475,431,648 of CM057343.1, forward strand.
AAAGCAGCATCGCAATCCGAATCGAAGTGAAATGTTGTATCCTTGCCCAAGAGAAGAGTTAAGGGTCTAGCAATTTTGCTTAAGTCCTTAATGAATCTCGTATAAAATCATGTATGACCATAAAAGGATCGTATATGTTTGACGCATTTGGGAGGAGGAAGGTTATGAATGACATCAATTTTAGCTTTGTCTACCTCAATGCCTTTTCGTGAAATGATATGTCCAAGGACAATACCTTCTTAGACCATGAATTGGCATTTTTCCCAATTCAAAGTAAGTTCTTATCCTTACAGTGGGTAAGAACCGCATCAAGATGACATAGGCATTCCTCAAAGGAGTCCCCAAATATGGAGAAATCGTCCATAAATATCGCCAGAAAATTCTCGAGAATATCCCCATCATACACCGCTGAAATGTAGCGGGAGGATTGCATAACCCAAAGGGCATGCGTTTATAAGCAAAAGTACCGAAAGGACAAGTAAACGTTGTTTTATCTTGATCCTTTTTAGTGACGGGGACCTGGTTATAGCCAGAGTATCCATTCAAGAAACAATAGTATTCATGTCCAGCTAATCGTTCTAACATCTGGTGAATGAAAGGTAGAGGGAAGTGATCTTTCCTCGTTGCGGTATTGAGTTTTCTGTAATTAATACATACGCGCCACCCAGTTTAGGTGCGCGTTTGGATCAACTCATTAGCCTCATTAGTTATGATCGTGATGCTAGACTTTTTAAGGATCACATTAATAGGACTTACCCATTGGCTATCAGATATTGGGTAAATTATACCACTATCCAGGCACTTGACGATTTCTTTCTTTACCGCCTCCTTTATAACGGGATTCAACCGTCTTTGTAAGTCTTTGGTTGGTTTGGATTCATCTATCAGATGTATATAATTTTCAACAATTAAGGGACTAATCCCTTTGATGTCAGCCATTGTCCAACTAAATACTTGCCGATTTGATCTCAATACCGCCAAAAGTGTGTTCTCTTGCTCTAAAGCTAGAGAAGCGGATATGATCACGGGAAAAGACTCATTCTCACCTAAATATGCATATTTAAGATGAGAAGGTAGCGGTTTGAGATTTAGGGTCGGCAGAGAGACGATAGAAGGTGGGGTAAGGGAATGATACTCGGACTCCTTAAGAGGTTCATAACTTGCGTATGATATTGACTTAGAAAGCGCTACTGACTTTTGCGATGAGTCAAAGGATTCAAACTCGGGGATGGACTCATCGAAGATATCCTCACTATAATAATTTGCCAAATCAAACAATGTCGCACTAGTGTTTTCGAGATCATCATAGCAAAGTACTTCAGCTTCGCAGCTGTTGGAAGCTATCTCGTTGATAGAACAGACATCGATTAAATCAGCAAAAGGTTCAGATAGTTGACTTCCTAGCTTGTAAAAATTAATCTCAATTGTCATCTTCCCGAAGGATAAGTAATAGAACCGTTACGACAATTAATGACAGCGTTGGAAGTTGCTAGAAAAGGTCGACCTAGTATCACCGGGATTTGTTTGCGTGGGTTCGCCATAGGCTGTGTATCTAAAACAATAAAATCCATAGGGAATATGAATTCCTCGACTTTGATTAACACATCCTCTAGTTCACCCCTAGGTTGGGCGATAGATCGATCTGCCATCTGGAGAGTGCAGTGAGCAGGTTTCAACTTTCCTATACCTTGCTGCTCATAGACAGAATATGGAAGCAAGTTAACACTAGCACCGAGGTCAAGTAGAGCACGATTGATGCTTTTACCCCTAATATTTATAGATATTGTAGGGCAACCGAGGTCCTTACGTTTCTTAGGCAATTGTTAGGTAAAAACTGTGCTTACATTACATGTCATGAATACCTTTTTCGGCACTTGAGTTTTTCTTTTCCTAGTGCACAAGTCCTTAAGGATTTTTGCATAAGACGGAACTTATTGAATAGCATCCAGGAGAGGAATATTTATGTTAACTTCCTTAAACATTTCCACAATCTTCTCCATTTCCGCGTTAGGTTTGTTGGCCCTCAACCTGTTTGGAAACAGAGCTGTATCAATAAGTTTTGGGTCCAACATTTGTGGAGAAGTTTGTGGGGATGGAATCGATCCTAGAATTGGAGTAGGGATCGTTTTAGGTTGACTCGAGGAAGTGGGCGAAGGGTTCGAATCTTGGGGAAAACGGAGAATAGGCTCGGAAGAAGGTGGGAGACTAGACGAAATAGGACAAGAATGGAAGCCGGGGTTTCAATTGATTCCTCATCATCAATCTGTTCACCCACTTGATTGTTCAACACTCTTCCTGATCTCAACGTGGTAACAACACTTACATTATGATTTTGTGAATGGTCAGGATTCGGTAGGGGCTGAGATGGAAGTTTCCTTTTTTCTCTCACATTCATCGCGGCATTTATTTGTTCAAGTTGTGCTTCTATCGATTTTATACTTTTACCGTGGGAGGTGGTGGTCTGTGTTAATGCTCGGATAGAAGACTTTATATCATCCGTAGATTGCATGGAATGTTTAATAAAGATATCCATGCTTCGTTTGAGTGCATATGAGTTTTCGGTACCGGCCGTTTAGAAAGAATTATTATAAGGCGTAGAATTGTTGGCCGGATTTTGAAAAGGTTGCGATTAAAAGGGGTGCTAACTCTGTGGGTGTGGTTGCTGCTGCTGTGGAGGAGGTCTTTGACAATTGCTTTGAAACTAGTTTTGATTTTGGGTTTGGTTTTGGTTCCAAGCAAAATTAGGATGATTCCTCTAACCCTGATTGTACGTGGAAGAATAAGGATCGTTTCTAGGTTGCTGCTGAAAAGTAGCATTAATATATTCTTGATCTTGAAACGGTGCATTCATGGGACATTCTTTCGTCAGATGTGATGGATCGGAACGGCAACCTGGTTTAGGGAGATTGATAAGAATTTGTTCTCTATAGTATCGAGTTTCTTTTGCATTATTGCTACTTCGGCTTTTACTGCGATGGAAACATGGAGCTGATGGATACCTCTCCTAGATGATGGTCTAACGCTTTCCCACTACAAAGTGTGTTCAGCGAGATCTTCCAGAAATTTCCAAGCTTCACCATTGTCTTTGGACATGAAATTGCATTCACACATGGTTTCAAGCATCTGCTTTATCGCTGGAGTAATGCTCTCATATATAATTTGGCACAGATCCCATCTATTTATTCCATGATAAGGACATTGGACAAGCAGATTCTTAAACCATTCAAAGTACTTCCAAAATAGTTCATTGGGAAGCTGTGTAAACTGGTTGATTTCGCTCCGAACACGGGTGATCTTATGATTGGGGTAAAATTTCTTAAGGAATGCTATCACGAATTTATCCCAATTGGTAATAGAGTGTGCGGCAGTGTTATAAAGACTTTTTCTGTTAAATCGCACAAAGTGAAAGGGAGAAGACGTAAGCGCGTAGCATCCACTGAAAGTTGTGATGTATCCATCATTGCGCATACGTTTTCGAATTTGGTGATAAAAACGTTTACGTCTTCAGACTCAAGCCCGTGAAATTTGGGCAACAGGTTGATGAAGTGGGGTTTAATTTCAAAATTATCCCCATTGGATGGTGGAAGGGATAGACAGGTAGGAAGGGGACCGCGTATAGGATAGCATCTTTCTTCGAGAGAGATGCGCGGTGGATTCTGCGCACCGACAGGTGGTGGCAAAGTGGTGTTATAATCTGATGTAGAACCGTCCATCTCGGTCGATGTGGTGGGTGGAGGGGAAAAAGAAGATGAAGAAGCACCGACTTCGGAGTCGATAGCCAAAACGCGGACAAGACGGGCACTAGAATCCCGTGTCCAGCCAAGCATGCACTAAAGGGGTTTAGCGCAAGTGGCAGCGCGTGTGTGATTTAAAATTGGTTTGTTTTGAAAAAGTGTCGGACGTGAGACAAATCACACAAAAATGCACAATCAACTCTAGAACTAAGGTTACCTAGGTCAAGTCTCTAAACAGCTCCTAGACTTTCAAAGGACAAGTCGCAGGATCAATCCTCTACCACCTCTTTATAACTCTTGTGGCCAGGTAAGTGCCAGGTAAGTGGGATGTATCCTCTATACGAATCACCGAAAATAACGGACCTAATTAAATAACCACTTACCTTAGTCACGCTTGTCTAGACACCATAAAAGAAATGCGGATAAGCGATAAATTACCCACGACCTTCCTCTGTCCTTATTGAGCGCGGCGGTCCTTAGAGTCTTGGTCTAGATATTTTTAAATTAATGTAAGGTGATGCGGATACTCGTTTTGTGATTTGTGGGGCCTAGAAAGGGTGATGAAATTCCCACCTAATCTGAATTTGGTTTTTGCCCCTTAATGTCCGTATTAAAATATGCACAAACCAATTACAAAACACGCAAAAAGATTTTTTGATGGCAATATTTTTCAAATAATCCTGCAGAAAAATATATTATTGGATTTTCTAGAGGAGAGAGAAAGTACAGAAGAAGTTACCAGAGAAGTTGGGAAGCATGATTCCCCAATTCCACCGCGGTTCCGCCGTAATTAGGATGCTTTGGCCGTGGAAGCGCTGCAGGAAGGAGGGTTTGCTTGACATTTTTTTTGTACTGTGGCCTCCTATGCTCCTATGTTCCTCTCTGAAGGTCTCTAAATCTCTGTTTCCTCATTCTATTGTCTTCAGATTCCCTTGCAAAAATCGCACACTAATCGTTAAATACAAAATTTGCTATTTTGTTTTATTTTATGATATGGATCGAATAAGAATTCAACACGAATAGTAAGAAAAAATATTACGCACATATCCCCGGCAACGGCGCCATTTGGTTGATCTTTTTTAAAGAAGTGTTTGTAGAATAACCACAATCAATAACGGTGTCGTGTGTAGCTAGCCGAGATGAGTACGAGTCGTCCTCAGGAAAACGTTGCATCTTTCAATCTTACTTTAGACATGTTGAAAAATAGTAAGAATAGAAGAATAAAGAATAGCGGAGAATAATTTCTAGATCTACGTCAAAATACGGATGTAGAAAATAGATCTAGTTTAAAGACGGATGTAGATTTTATATCAGAAGAGGGCTTGTAGGGTTCGTTCGGATTTAGTAGTAATGGATGACTAATAAAGATGACTCATTTTATCTATTCATACATTTAAAACTAGATTGATAGTGATGAATAAGAATTAGAGTTCTTGGAAGAAAATAGTGTTTCCACACTATTGACCTTTGTCCTTTCATTGATCTCTATTCATGTCTAGCCCTTAATAAAACAATTGTTAATCTAATCTCAAATCGCAGTCAAGACTATCAATAAATTGATAGCGCCCGATAAGGATTTTAACGATTCTTTTGCTAAAGTTTATAAATTTCATAAGACTTAATAGGAGTTAAGAAATTATTTATCTTCCATTAATCTACCATAATCCTACAAACCCTATCAAGTGGTTGTTGGGGTCGAAATTTACACCCCGGTTGACCAAATCAAAATCAAAGTCAACTCCAAGCCAAGTGGGCCTAAGCCCAGGTCAAGTGGGCCAATGCCCGGGTCGAGCCCGAACATGAAGCGTCCGGCCTTCCGCCATGCCAAAATAAAAATTTTGTAATAAATAATTTTGGTTTATTTCCTTTTTTTATTTTTTGAATAAATGTAAGAAAAATGGGCATAAAACCAAATTTTTGTAAAGCCCATGGCTTATGTGCAAGAAAAAATAGCACATGAGGTATGGGATGGGCAAAATACCATTTTGTAAAACCCAAGGGGCTATATGTAACGTATATAGCCTATAAAGGCAAAGATAATGAAAATATCTTAAGATCTTTTTTCTCTCTCTAAAAAAATCAAGGTCTGTGCCTCCTTCTCCTTTCTCAAGGTTCTAAACCTTCTTCTTTCTTTTAAATTAAATCAAGAGTTTTACTCTTTCTTTTCCAAAACTAAATGGTTTTCACAACAAAACCCACAATGGGAAGCTCAGATCTTCCATTAGATCTCAAAAAGGGGAGATTTTTAAAATCTCACCCCTCTTGTTCTTCAAGAACCGGCCAGCAAAGAGGAGGAAGAAGGAGACCCATCTCCGAAAATCCCACTTTGGAAAAGATCCAAGGCTCAAGAGAATATCCCATGCTTAAGAAAGAAGAACCTCTGAAGATTTTTAGGGAGTTCAACTCCAAGACCCAAAACCTGAAAGGAGTTTAACTCCTAATCTAGACCTTCAGGAGTTTAATTCCACTCAAAACCCTCTTTTTGGAGTTTAACTTCTATTTCTGGGGTAAAAAACCCTCCATTCGCTAGAGCCCAAAGCACTAGCGCCCGAGCATCCACGTGCCGAGCACGTGAGCGCCCACGTGCCAGGCACGTGAGGCGCTATCACCCAAAGCGCCAGCGCCCGAAGCGCTGGCGCCCGAGCGCCCACGTGCCAGGCACGTGAGGCACTAGCGCCCAAAGCGCTAGAGCCCGAATGCCCAAAACGCTAGCGCCCGAGCGCCTATATGCCGGGCACGTGAGGCGCTAGCGCCCGAGCGCCCATAGCGCTAACGCTCGAGCACCCACATGCCGGGCACGTGAGGAGCTAATGCCCAAAGCGCTAGCGCCAGCGCTCGAGCGCCTAGCGCTAACCCAAGCGCCCAAGCGCTGGCGCTCACACGTCCTTTGGACGCCTTTTCCCTCTCATTTTACATCTACTCCACACTAGAAACACCTTCCGCGTTAGAAAAAATTTCTAACGGGGCGCTGCCCCGTATCCCGTAAGGGGGCTGCTAGCCCTCTTGACCTCCAGCCCGCTATCCAGGTAGCAGGACCCCCATGAAAACTTTACGGGGCCCCCAATATATCCAAAACCCCCTTTCAAAACACAACACACGTAACTGCACATTGAGTTCGCATGACCTATTTGACCCGTTAATCGGAGGTTCTCTCGCTCCAAATGCGAGGGGTAATTAATGGCAGCTTAATCCACGGCTGCCGGAGATTTGGATCCTCGCAGAAAATACCTTCACGGGATCTTTACAACTCACAAAGAAAAAACACACTTGGGAGTTCTCACGACTCTTAAGGAGAAAGTACACCTACGAGATTGTAACATTTTGAAATTTTGGAAATAAATAAAAAAATTAATTAATTAAATAATAAAATGTTAAAAATTAAAAAGTTATTAAAACTAAATAAGACAATTTTATAAGATGTATGTAAAACAAATTAAATTAAAATTTTAGTATGCAAAATAAATAAATTATAAGGGTTTTAATGTGAATTTTAGCTTCATTTTAATAAAAAGGGTGTTTTATAATAACATAAGTTGTGAAGGGTTTCTATGTAAAGTTTAGGAAATTGTGAAAATGGGAAATTGATTAAGGGTGTAAGTGAAAAGAGGTAAATTAGGTTTTGTTCAGAATTTTATCTTAAGATAAATCAAAATGGAAGGATAATGCATTACCACCACCTTCTTACATGCACAACCCACACCCCACACATTCTCCTTGCATGAGGATGACACATCTAGGTCTTTAACACCTCCTCCTACCACCTCCCTCTTCCCATCACCACATATATATTAAGTGTTCAGATCATTAATCCAATTAATCTTCTGAAAATTCCCAACCAAAGTGAAAGAAAACACTTAAAAATTCAAAAAGAAAAATAAAGGAGAAGTGAAGTGAAGAAGAAGAACTAGACAGAAGTTCATCATCAAGCTAGGACTAGGAGCTTGTGCATCTTAGAGAGTGTTATTCCAACAAGTTATTTGTAGGTAAAATCCTTACTCACAGTAGAGATTTAAATTCTGGAATTTGTTTAAATTTGAAATCAAAAGTCTATAATATCGTATTTTAGGCAAAACTAAGTTATGTTGAAATCTGCTATAGTTTAGATAAAAATTAACTTAACTAAACAAGGTCTAAATGATATATGTTGAACCTAGAGCAAACCATAGGAGCACGAACCAGAGGGCTCGGTTTTGGGCCGGCGACCAATAGGGAAATTCCGGCGTCGCCGGATTTGTAAGGAGCTAGGGTGTTTTGGCTTGTCGGGTAGGTTTCTGTGTAGAATTTTGGTCATTTTGGTATTGTTTAAATAAGTTAATTTAACTGTATAGGAAATCTGGGATCTAATATCGGAAAAGGGTATCTAAAGAACCAAATTACGACACGGTTAAAACGTATCGCGATCTGTTTTCTGTCGCGATGCAGAGTTGGGTTAAATTTCAGTGGGGATTGAATGTTAGATAGTTGAAATAGTCGTATGCAATATAACTAGTACGTAAGAACTTGTGTTTTCATATTCGCCGTATCGGAGTAGCCGTTTTCTTATATAAGTTAATTTTCGAATACGGGCACTTCGGAGGCCGCGAGGAAAGGAAAAGGATTGGCGATTCCTGAGTAGATACGACGTTTTTCCGGTGAGTAGACTAAATATCTACCAGGGAATTTTGTAAAGATGGCGTGTTACGCCTGTAGTTTTATTTAAATAAAGGTTTTACTTTGTATACTAAATTGATAATATGCACTCATATTTACATATACCTCACTTTAGTTGTTAAAAGACTGTACAAGTATCGACGAGTTATGCCGCGTGCACATCTTACATGTTACACTACACCTCATCGATATTACTATGTCACTTTTACACTTAGCAATTTTCTTGTAAAAAAATGATTCATATCATACCGTAAACTCCAATAACAGTAATAAATTGCATCATTGACATCATGTTTAGTATTTGAGTATTCTAAATTGATATAAATGGTAATTGTATTATTGAGGATTTATGGTTTTGAGTTTTTTTTATACTATTGCATAAATCTAGTGATTTTCATGATTGATATGACATGTCCACCATAAGATGTTTTATGATTTGATTTTATTCCAGACTGAGTGGGGGAGCTATACGGTCGCGGATGTATACGTTATCCAGACTGAGTGGGGGAGATATACAGTTGGATACATTGTGGACCCAGTCGAGACCGAGGGATAGGATAGCCGCATTTGAAGCGGGGGAGCCTAGCGAGATTACTCGATACCGGAGATAGTGGTGAAATACAGCGGATATTTAGATGATACCGACCGGTATTGTTGATTATAGGATCATTCGAGGAATGATGCCTGAGAGAAATGGAAGTTTTGTGTTGATGATGGACACGGAAAGATGAAATTTATTGAGAATAAAGGAGGAGATTTCAGTTTTGGTTATCTGATTTGTAGTACAAATTCATGCTTTCCATATACTATCATACAACATACTTGCTCTCATTTCAGTTAGTTGTGATTGTCATATTTACATTATTAACCGTTATATGTTAGTTATATTCACTGAGTTGGCAACTCACCCCCGTTGTGCCACAGTTCCTTACAGGGGTAGAGTGGACGGTTAGCGGCCATGCAGATCCACTTTTGCAGCTTTTATCGCATCTTTTGATAGGTGGTTTACATATGTAGTGACCTTCTATTTTGGTATTGTATCATTGTCTAGAAAATCTCCATCAAACTTTGTACTATGACTTAGAACGAAAGATGATTATATGTATATTATTCGACAGGTGAGATCATTAGTATGTTAGTGGATATTTCTTTTATTCATATCTGTGATTCTATTGGTCTTATATTTGTAAATTTTATTCCGCCGTTGTATTTTGTTGATCCCAACTAGGGATGCAACCAAACTTAACACCTTATGTTTGTTTTATATTAATTAAACAAAAACTATGATTTTTACTTAAAAACTAATTTTTTATAAAAATTTCCGCAAAAAGGATTTTGATCTTGGTTTCGGCTTACTCGGGTTGTGTATATATCCTTAGATATTATACAATCTAAGTGCCGGTTACATCCAAATTTTGGGTCGTGACAAAGTTGGTATCAAAGCAATTAACCTTACGGAATCGAGTAGTGAGTTAAGATAGTTGACGTGAGTCCGTAATTTAGGATGACCTTTGATTTGATGGAGTAGGTGATTTAGGATGAGTGCAGTACCGTACGTATGTTCCGCGGCATATTTACGTTACCATACTCAGCCTAAACTAACCTTAGGATATGTATCTTTATTTTTCCTTCCTTTGACTCTCTGTTATTGATTGTTCCAATTCGTAAGCCTTATCAACTCTCGTTTCTTGTTCCAGTTGCTATGGCTACGTGAGCTAGGCGAGCCGCAGCCAGAGATGCAGCTAGGGTGAGTCCGCCTGTGACGGCGACTGTTACACCGGACGTTCTGGCGGTGCCTGAGCATGTTGATCCTCCTCTTCCAGATCGTATGACTAGGATAGAGGAGGGCATGTTAGGATTGGAGCGAGTGGTTGGACGGTTAGCTGAGGCCACTCGAATACAGAGACAGGATCCGGCACCGACCGTGGCTGAGTCCGAGGTACAGCCCACGCATACAGTAGCACTTGTAGACACGAGGATGATGGAGGTATCGCTTTCAGAGTTTATGAGGTTGAGACCTCCGGTATTTACAGGGACCGATGTAGCGGAGGATCCTCAATCCTTTCCTGATAGGATGGCGAGGATTGGCAGATCATTGCGATGTTCTGATGCGAGGTCAGTTGAGCTGACTAGTTTTCGTTTGGAAGGACTTGCACAAGGGTGGTGTGAGTCGATGGAGAGAGGGCGAGCTATGGGTCTTCCTCCGATGTCGTCGACCGAGTTTTCCGAGGTCTTTCTTGCCAGATTTCTTCCACAGAGTGTGAGCGACGCTAGAGCTAGCAGTTTTTAAGTGTTGCGGAAATCTGCGAGTATGTCGGTGGCAGATTATGATTTACGATTCACCCAGCTGTTACGCTATGCCCCATACCTAGTACCTACGGAGGAGCTTCGGGTGAAGAGGTTCATAAGGAGTCTGGACACGCAATTGTATCTGGCTATAGGTTCCCAGCATTTTGATACATATGCGCAGGCCATGGATGCAGCAATACGAGTGGAAGAGCGTTTGAGCGAGGCAGTGGTTGTTCTGGAACCAAAGAGGAGTAGACCGTTTGGGCCGATGACTAGGCAGTTTGGAAGAGGTAGAGGCAGGTACACTCCAGGCCGCGGTTTCGGACGAGGTTGGACCCAGGGCCAGATGTTCAGTTCATACCCCGAGGATCAGAGGACCCCATCTACATGTTTTAGTTGCAGAGTTCCAGGACATTTTGCGCAGGATTGTAGGTCCCAGGGAGGGACTGTTGTTCCATAGGCTGCTTTACCCCCTCCACCTTCTACTCCGATGGCTTTACTTCCTTCCCCAGTTGGCCCTACACACCAGGCAGTTGCACCATGAGGTCGAGTCTTTGCATGGCAATCTCAGAGAGGTCGAGGAGATAGAGGTAGAGGACGATAGGATGCGGGCAGGGGCCAGGCACGGGTTTTTGTGCTGACTCCACAAGATGTCCAGGTATCAAATGCAATTGTGACAGATACTCTTGCAGTATGTTCGTTAGATGCACATATTTTATTTGATCCCGGTTCTATACATTCTTATGTATCTTCACGCTTTGCACGTTCTTTGGGGAAAGAGTCGTCGTTGTTAGAGTTACAGTTAGTGGTGATTACTCCGGTGGGAGATTCTTTTATAGCTCGACACGTATTCAGATCATGTTCTGTGCGTATTGGTGATAGAGATTCGCTAGTTGACCTGATTCTCCTGGATATGTTAGATTTTGATATACTTCTCGGTATGGATTGGTTGGCCGCTTGTCATGCCTATGTAGACTGTCAGGGGAAAGCGGTTAGATTTTGTTTTCCAGGTGAACCGATCTTTGTTGTGCAGGGAGACTGTAATATAACTCCTGCCAACATGATTTCTGCTCTTTGTGCGGGACGACTCTTGAAGAAGGGTTGTCATGGTTTCTTGGCATTTGTTCAGGACTTAGGAGTTGCTGAGATTCCATTATACCAGGTTCCGATCGCACGAGAATTTCCGGAGGTGTTTCCTGCTGAGTTACCAGGATTACCGCCCGTTCGTGATATTGAATTTTGCATTGACTTGATTCCGGGTGCGGGGCCTATTTCTATACGATCCTATCAGATGGCCCCAACGGAGTTGAAAGAACTCAAAAGCCAGTTGTAAGAGTTGTTAGATAGAGGACTTGTTCGTCCCAGTGTATCTCCATGGGGAGCTCCTGTCTTATTTGTAAAGAAGAAAGACGGTAGTATGAGATTGTGCATCGACTACCGACAATTGAATCGCGTCACTGTGCGAAATATGTATCCATTACCACGTATTGATGACTTATTCGATCAGTTGCAGAGAGCTGGCTAGTTCTCGAAGATTGATTTGCGGTCAGGGTATCACCAGTTGAGGGTTCGAAAGGACGATATTCCGAAGACTGCTTTTCGCACCCTATGGGCACTATGAGTTTCTGGTGATGTCGTTCGGACTCACCAACGCCCCAGCAGCTTTTATGGATATGATGAACCGTATCTTCAGGCCCTTCATTGATCACTTTATTATAGTATTCATTGATGACATTCTCGTTTATTCTTGGAGTCGAGAGGAGCACGAGCAGCATTTACGTATTACGTTGCAGACATTGAAGGAGCATCAGTTGTTTGCAAAATTCTCCAAGTGTGCTTTCTGGCTAGATAGTGTGGATTTCTTGGGTCACGTGGTTACGAGAGAGGGTATACGTGTGGACCCAAAGAAGATCGAAGCAGTGCTGCACTGGCCCATACCTGTTGTGTCAATTACAGAGATTCGTAGTTTCTTAGGTCTGGCAGGTTATTACCGACGCTTTGCACAGGATTTCTTTCGGATTGCTGCACCGTTGACCGGATTGACTAGGAAGGAGCTTCCATTTCTTTGGACAGACGCATGTGAACAGAGTTTTCAGCAGTTGAAGACGCGCTTGACGACTGCACCTGTCTTATCTTTACCTTCCGGGTCAGGTGGTTTTGTTGTGTATTGTGATGCATCTCGAGTGGGTTTAGGCTGTGTATTATGCAGCACGGCAGGGTTGTAGCTTATGCTTCTCGACAGTTGAAGAGGCACGAGCAGAACTACCCCACTCATGATTTGGAGATGGCTGCTGTGGTATTCGCACTGAAGATTTGGAAGCATTACTTGTACGGAGAGTCACGCCAAATCTTCATAAATCATAAGAGTTTGAAGTATATTTTTCAGCAGAGGGATCTGAACCTAAGGCAGCGTAGATGGATGGAACTGGTGAAAGATTACGATTGTGAGATCTTGTATCATCCAGGCAAAGCGAATGTTGTAGCAGATGCTTTGAGTCGGAGACCTGGAGGTAGCTTATCTCATTTGCGCACCTTGCAGAAACAGTCTTCTACAGACTGGCAGGTTTTATGTGATAGTCGTATATAGTTTGAGTTCACCCCGACAGGAGGACAGTTTGCACATGTTCGCACCCGACCTCAGTTATTGGATCGTATTCGAGAGGCACAGCCCGCAAATACTCATATGACGGAGATTATGGATCAGGTTAAGCAGGGCAGAGAGTTGGAGTTTGTGATTGATGGCCGTGGGGTATTACTTTTTGGGACTCGTCTTTGTGTGCAAGATTCGGACGGATTGAGACGTGAGATCTTAGAGGAGGCCCATAGATCAGCATACAGTATTCATCCTGGTTCCACCAAGATGTATCATGATCTGAAGGATGTTTATTGGTGGGAAGGAATGAAGAGGGATGTTGCGGAGTTTGTTTCGAGATGCTTGACTTGTCAGCAAGTCAAAGCAGAATACCAGAGGCCAGCCGGAGAGTTGCAGCCCTTGCCCATTCCAGAGTGGATATAGGAACATATTTCCATGGATTTCTTTATGGGTCTACCCAGGACTAGTAGAGGGTATGATTCCATTTGGGTGATTGTAGATAGATTGACAAAGGCAACTCATTTTTTTCCGGTGAAGACGACGTATGGGTTTGCACAGTACGCTCGGATTTATATTGATGAGATTGCACGATTGCATGGAGTTCCGACATGCATAGTATCAGATCAGGGTACCCAGTTTACTAGCAGGCTATGGCAGAAACTTCAAGAAACTCTCGGTACACGATTGAGTTTTAGTACAGCTTTCCACCCACAGACAGATGGTCAGTCAGAGCGGACCGTTCAGACTTTAGAGGATATGCTTCGAGCTTGCAGTCTTGATTTTAGTGGTAGTTGGGATCGTCACCTACCTTTAATAGAATTTTCGTACAACAACAGTTTTCAGGAAATGATCCAGATGGCACCTTTCGAAACTTTGTATGGGAGGAAATGTCGATCACCCGTTTGCTAGACGGAACTGAGTAAGAGTAGCATTTTGGGACCGTAGATAGTACAGGAGACTACAGAAAAGATTCAATTGATTCGGGACAGAATGAGGGCGGCCCAGTGCAGATAGAAATCATATGCAGATCGACGACATCGTAGACTCGAGTTTCAGATAGGAGATCATGTGTTTCTTCGTGTATCTCCGATGAAAGGTGTGATGCGTTTCGGGAAAAAGGGGAAGCTCAGCCCCAGATATGTTGGACCTTACGAGATTCTGGAGAGAGTGGGTGCTGTAGCTTATCGTTTAGCACTTCCACCGAGTTTTCCCGATGTGCATCCAGTGTTTCACGTTTCGATGCTTCGCAAGTATCTTCACGATTCTTCTCACGCGATACAGCATCAGACCTTACAGCTTGAGCCGGTTTTATCCTACACAGTGCAGCCAGTCGCTATTCTAGACAGGCAGGCAAAGAAACTAAGGTCGAAGGTACTTCCTGTAAGTCCACGTTGCCGACCCCGGTTCTTGCGGGGAGGCGGAAACGGTATAAAAATCAAATTTTTAGCGCACTAGGCAACATGGACTAACAAAAGTCGGGATCTTTTCTAAACAAAACTAGCTACCAAGCTAAAGAGAGTTAGCTACTCGGAAAAGGTGTTATACCTCACTTGAACTCCTTCTTGAAACCTTTGTAGAGGTTGGATGGTGCTTTCCTCGTCGCCTTCTTTCGTCAAAGATAGATCCACCTGAAGGTTCAACCTTGGGCTCCTTTCTTGAACTTTGAGAGAACTAAAGTCTTTGGCTTGCTAGACCTTCAACCCTAGAGTGAGAAGAGAGTGGTTTAGGGTATTTTTTTTCTCAAGGAGAGGTTTCTCAACACATGAGAATGAATCTCCTTGAACCAGAGAAGGAGGAAGAAGAAGAGAGGAGAGAGAGTGAATATGATAGAATGAAATGGTTTTACAACCATAACCAAATATAAGTGATTTATCAAAAATAATATTAATCAAAAATGAAAAGGTGATAGTTAGTTTGAATAGACCATTATCATATCACCATAAATGATTTTGCAAAGATCAAAGAGCATCTAAAAAGCTAATGATGATGGTCAAAGTTTCAAACCTAGTCAACTAGTCAACCTTGGTCAACAAGTGAACAAGCCTAACCATGACACAATTTCATTTAATTAATATTATTAATTGATAAACCATAAGATCATTAGGGTTTGGAAAAAGACGACTATCAACTGTGCATACACACCCGTTCCAAAACCCCAATGAAAAAACTCTTCCTCCGTCTCAAACAACTGTGCATACACACCCGCGTTCATGTTCCGAGGAACACGAACACAAATAGATAAAACCAATCCCAAATCATATACTAGGATCCGGCTTAAACCAAACCCCGCTAGTATAAGCTGTCCGGACAACAAACGTGCACAAGTGCGCGGATGTGAACGAACCCTGTCGCAAAACCATACGACCTCTACTCATTTTGCCCAAAGGCGAATAGCCCTCTGTGTGGGACTCTAAAGACTCGACACTACGCTGGCAGTGGGATTAACCACAGACCGCAAGCGGCACTAGCTGTACGTAACGGTCCCCAGGTAGATGCCGATAAGAAGACTGACGAGATGAACCCCATCTGAACTCTTATTGAGCCAGAATGTGACAGTCTCCGTACAGTCCGGTCTATTCGTCTGATACATCGCATGGCGGGCCTAGGGGGCGGTAAATGTCAGTCCCCTAATAGCGGTACAAGTCGTGTCGGAGTGAAGCTCAGAACACCCTGAGATAACACTGGAAACCTACCAGTATATCTCGCTTGCCCTGACCAGGGACTACTCGTGTAATGGCTCTCCTAGACACAGCGCGATGTCAACCCCCAATACCGGGAGAGACGAATCCTGTCTAACCGTCACTGCCTCCAAGTGCTTCGGGACTACACCCAACTACTACCTGTTTGCACGACTCCTTTGAGCCGTAGTAGGGTAGTAGTCAAAGTACAGTGAGAACACACTTGAGGCGAAGTGACAGTGTCAAGTCAGCGGACTAAGCTGTACTCATGTCACCTGGGAACTGATAACTGACGATAGGTATAATACCAACCATCAGTTCCCAATGAGTCCTGTCCAGTGTACTCGTAGCCTAACGAGCACCCGCATACTATCTCAAGTACGACGTACTGGCGGCTGTGGGACAGATCGCCTCCCGCACTGGGATGAGAAGCGCATACGCTAGTCTACTCCGGAGTATCGATGCCCTGTTCCGATAATCCCACGACTAGGGACGTGTATAAGGATGTGCTTGTAGATTACCCAGCCCCCACGAGTGTGACTGCCATCATAACGCTGGTAATCAAGCAAAGATCCTAAGGGCTCCACTAATGCGTATAGGTGATATAATAAAAGAAACACATGTACACATTAAAGCAGAGACAAACCAAGTAGCATACTACCATTTTGAGCAAGATTGTATATACAACTGTGAATATCCCAAGCTTCCATTAAGTAATATACAAACTAGTATGATACAGTAATGGCCTCTAGGGCATATACACTAACAATCTCCCACTTGCACTAAGGCCATGTACTGGCGTATCGAAGACCTATCATCTCTATCAGCCGCTCGAACTGGGTTTGGGGTAAGGCCTTCGTGAATGGATCTGCAGTGTTATCTTCTGAAGCAACCCTTCGAACCTCGATCTCCTTGCGATCCACGATCTCCCTGATCAGGTGATATCGCTTCAAGATGTGTCTGGATTTCTGATGGGACATGGGTTCCTTCGCTAAAGCTATAGCCCCGTTGTTGTCGCAATACAGAGGTTTTGGATCAACAATGGATGGAACCACCTGAAGTTCTTTCAAGAACTTTCTCATCCAGACGGCTTCTTTTGCGGCATCAGATGCAGCGATGTATTCCGCTTCCATAGTCGAGTCTGCAACGGTTTCCTGTTTGGAACTCTTCCAACACACCGCCCCTCCATTGAGGGTAAAGACAAAGCCCGACATGGACTTGGAATCATCCTTGTCACTCTGGAAGCTGGAGTCAGCAAAGGCCTCAATCTGGAGGTCTTTTCCGCCATACACCAAGAACATCTCCTTAGTCCTTCTCAGGTACTTGAGAATGTTCTTTACCGCTATCCAGTGTTTCTTCCCAGGGTTTGACTGATACCTGCTTACAACACTCAGTGCATAAGCCACATCTGGTCTGGTACACAACATCGCATACATTATAGAGCCTACCGCAGAAGCGTAGGGTATAATAGACATGCGATCCCTTTCCAAATCAGTCTTGGGAGACATCTCTTTGGAGAGGGTGATCCCGTGACAAGCCGGTAGATTACCGCTCTTGGAATCTTCCAAACTGAATCTTTTCAGTACGGTGTCAATGTACCTGGACTGCGAAAGTCCTAATATCCTTTTGGATCTATCACGATAGATCCGGATCCCCAGAATGTAGGAGGCATCACCCAGGTCTTTCATGGAGAACCTGTGTGATAAGAACCCCTTGACAGATTGTAGCATAGGAATGTCATTTCCTATCAATAGAATGTCATCCACGTACAAAACGAGGAATACGACAGTTCTTACTACAAATCTACTATAGATGCATGGTTCATCTGGATTTTTGATAAAGCCAAATTCTTTGACCGTCTCATCAAAACAGATGTTCCAACTCCGCGATGCCTGCTTTAGTCCATAGATGGACTTAAGCAACTTGCACACCTTTCCGCTGCTCCCACTCTGAATGAAACCCTCTGGCTGGTCCATATAGACACACTCCTCTAAATTTCCATTTAGAAAAGCGGTCTTTATGTCCATCTGCCAAATCTCATAATCGTGGAAGGCAGCAATGGCAAGAAGGATCCGAATGGATTTCAGCATAGCCACTGGAGAAAAGGTTTCATCATAGTCCAAACCAGGTCTTTGACGAAAACCCTTTGCAACAAGTCTAGCCTTATAAGTCTCAACCTGTCCATCTACACCAATCTTCCTTTTGAAGATCCACTTGCATCCTACGGGTTTTACCCCATCTGGAGCAATGTCCAACGTCCATAACTTGTTGGTGTACATGGACTCCATTTCGAGCCGCATTTCATCCAGTCATTTTACCGAGTCAACGCTCTAAATGGCTTGCTGGAAGCTAGTAGGTTCATCATTATCAATGATGCAGTCCTCTCTATCCCCGTCTATGAGAAAACCATAGAATCTCTCGGGCGGATGAGATTGCCTACTACTCCTGCGGAGCGGCGTAGGAATGTCCTGATCTTTCGAACCCTCTGGTTCCACTAAGCTTTCAGTAATAGCTTGTGGTTCTGGAATTTCTTCCAGTTCTACTGCGCTCCCACTAACTCCTTTTCCAAGAACTGGTGTTCTAGGAAGTGGGAATTACGAGAAACAAATACCTTTTGTTCCTCTGCGTGGTAGAAAAGATACCCCCTGGTGTTCTTTGGGTATCCCACAAACTTGCACAGTACTGAGCGTGCCTCGAGTTTGTCCGCATGCTACTTTTTGACAAAAGCTGAACATCCCCAGATCTTCAGGTATTGAAGATAGGGTTTCTTCCCACTCCATAATTCATATGGTGTGGTAGGCACAGTCTTAGTTGGAACTCGGTTCAAAAGGTATGCAGCTGATTCTAGCGCATATCCCCAGAATAATCACGGTAACTCAGCGTTACTCATCATGGACCTTACCATATCCAATAGGGTTCGGTTCCGTCTCTCCGATATACCGTTATGTTGCGGAGTGTATGGAGGAGTAAGCTGAGAGAGAATTCCATTCTCTTTTAAGTAATTCAGGAACTCAGCACTCAAGTATTCACCACCTCGATCAGATCTTAGTGTCTTGATACTTTTGCCTGTTTGTTTTTCTACTTCATTCTTGTATTCCTAGAATTTTTTAAAGGCTTCAGATTTATGTTTCATTAAGAAGACATGTCCGAACCTTGAAAAATCATCCGTAAAAGTAATGAAGTAAGAATAACCGCTTCGTGCATGCATAGACATTGGACCGCACACGTCGCTGTGTACGAGTCCCAAGAGCTCGCTCGCTCTTACTCCGTGTCCAGTGAACGGAGTCTTTGTTATCTTTCCTTTGAGACAGGATTGACAAGTTGCATAAGATTGATACTCGAACGGATCCAAATATCCTTCTTTATGTAACTTAGTCAACCTTCTCTTATTGATGTGACCCAGTCTACAATGCCATAAGAAAGTTTTATTGATTTCTGGAGACTTTCTTTTGTGTGTATTCTGGACATTGAAAATCTGTGGTTGGTTCAATACGTATATACCGTTGTTTAATGTACCTGACCCAATCAGAACTTGATTAAGGTGAATGTTCACAACATTACTTACAAATGCAAATTCATAACCTTCTTTAGATAATAAAGATACAGAAATGATATTACAAGTTGCATTTGGTACAAAATAACAACCACGCAAAACCAAAAAATGTCCATCTGACAAACCCAGGTGATAGTCCCCCACGGCCTCAGCATCCATGCTAGTTCCGTTTGCAACTCTGAGGGTCATGTCACCTGCTTTCAAAAACCTACGCTTTCTCAACGCCTGCAAAGAATTACAGATATGAGATCCTGATCTGGTATCCAATACCCAGGAAGTAGAGTTTATTGATAGACAGTTTTCAATAACATACACACCTAAAGCCGAAGCCGCAACCTGCTTCAGATCCTGTGTCCTGTCTTTCCAAGCCCTGCAATCCTTTTTCCAGTGTCCACTCTTGTGACAGTAAAAGCATTCTTCCTTATCCACAAGCTTCCCTGCTACCTTTGTTGCTTTTGCCTTTCCCTTCGTATCCTTCATACTAGCACCGCCCCTTGGTTTGGCGGGGGTTTTCTTCTTCTTTCCCTTGGCTTTCGCCTTGGACCTAGAAGAGGAAGATCCTCCTACAAACAAAGTGGATGTTTCCCTACCTTTCTGTAGGGTGCCCTCTGCACTCCTCAGCATGTTGAGGAGCTCTGAAAGTTCAACTTCCTTTTCTTGCAAGTTGAAATTCAGGATGAACTGGGCATAAGTGGAAGGAAGGGACTGAAGAATCAAGTCCGTATAGAGCTCATTCTCCAACGTGGTCCCAAGGTCCGCGAGCTCCTCTATGTAGCCAATCATCTTAAGTACGTGTTCCGCTACCGATGATCCGACGGCCAATCTTGCCGAAAACAACTTCTTCGACAATTCGTATCTTACGATACGAGATTACTCTCCATACAGTCTTTTGTATGGAGAAATATGGATTCGAGGTCTATATTCTCATGCCTCCTCTGATGTTCGTAGTCCATAGAGGCAAGCACGAGGCACTTGGCCTTCGCGCAGTCGATTTCCCAGGTCTTACGGATTTCCCTATCCGCGACGCTGGTTTTGGGACCTGGGACAGGGGGAGCTTTGGTGGTAAGAAGATACCCCAACTTGTCATAAGTGATTGCCATCTTGACATTCCTGAGCCAATCTTTGTAGTTTGGCCCTGTCAGTATATTTTTATCTAGTAGTAACTTAAGTCCAGTCATGATGTTTGGTCGCTGCAATTAGGAGAGAGAGAAGAAACACTTTAGCATGATGCTCTTGCAAGTTTAGAGTGGTTTTTAATTTGTCTAAACAGGATGGCTCCCACTGTCTCTCGAATCCCTTCTCAAACCATAAAGGAAGAATTAGTCGGGATCAATCTTACCGCACAATACTTGCTTAACCGTTCAGCCAGGCTAGTGTTGGTACTTCGAGAGAGGTTTTCCAACGCTTTCGCGAAGTTCCTTAATTAAATAACTTCTTTTCCCTGGGGGCGTAACCCCGCTAACACATTTCTAGACACCTACTAGGTTTATAGCATTGATCGTTAAGTGAGAAATTTCCCGAGGAGTAGCATATACTCACAGTAGGATCGGGATCCAAATACCATTGCGTGATAAAACTGAAGGAATCCTACCAGAATCATCACACTCCAAATGGTATGCAACGCTAGCAAGTTTCAGTACTTATGAAACTCCCGATGTGATTTTTGCCCCATGCTCTTATGACCTTGGCATGAGGTCAAAATGTCATAAGTCACATGTCAAGTTCTACCCATCATTATCCAGGTTAATTTGAACCCACCCGTACCTACCCTTGACGTAGGCCAAAATGGCAGTACGACTGTCTCAAATCAACGCATTCTATCTATGCAACAGATAAATATCCGGCAGCTACCAATCACTATGCCTTGGCGTGAGGTCAAAATACATAGCTTGAATACTACCGAATATTTAACTGAAATGATGGAGGGCTACGAATGGTTTTGGCGAAACCGTGAACGTAGTGAACTTGATATAATCGATGGAATGAGATAGCTTTTAAAAGGAGTGGTTCAAGCTCCGCATTTAAAAGTTTAGTTTTGAAAAGAACCGAGTGGTTTTCAAAGTGTTCCAATCGACTTTTGCTTGGTTTATTTTCTTGCATTAGTTCTTTTAATGCGTCCCATCATTTAATCCTACCATTGCAGAAAACAACCAAAATATGACGTATGCTTATGCCATTCGCATTCGCCACGGGGCCCCGTCATCACCCGTTAGGTTACTTAACTAACGACAGAGCGGGGGCTGGGCTAGCGCGGCTGTAAAACATAAGCAACGCCTAAATAGTTATTATATATAAATATATAGCAATGATAGACATTACAGATCACAGATGAATACATTGGATATCCTAGGAATCCGCAATCCGTTCGAGCCTGCAACGAAAAGCGGATTACACGGTCGCGGTGAATAGCCAATACCCCACCCAAGACCCCTACGGGTACGGCAAACTACCCGCCAAGTACCCGAAGCGAAGCAACCTCCCTCAACCCCGTGAGTAGGCCACTCGGCACTTCGAGATACCCGGTAGTTTATGCACCCCTCCATGGGTCTATCCTAGGAGCAAAAACAGTAAAAAGAATTATACAATGACGGCTACAACCCCGACCCGGTTGTGCGGCCATATAAATATTATTACATCAATTTACAAATTACATGAATGAAAGAAAAAGAAACACTCATCTCACATCCACCCCGGCTATTCACCCGCGACAATCCAACGCATTCATATACACATACCATCATCCAACACAGATCACAGATATGTATAACCCCCACTAATCGACATATAGCGATTAGCCGACGTTCAATACATAAAAACATCACAGATATAACCGATTAGTCAAAGTATAGTGAAGTTCGATCAAAAATACGGATTTATAGGCCCCCAAAAACAAATTTCTTTTCTGGAAAATCTGGGCTGAAATAAACCATCTTAAAAATCCCAAAACCACAACCTAAAAACACTGCACCAAACTCGGTCATGAGCCGAGTCAAAACGGCGGCGGTTCCGCGGCAAAGGTATACCCATTGCCGCGGAACCGCGGCGCTTTGAAGGGATCACTCGACCGTTTTTGGTGGGCTTCTTTGTTAGTTATGTGTATGCCCTAGAGGCCATTACTATACATAGGATGTATATTGTAGTGGATGCTGGGACATATATAGGGAGGACTTTCTTGCTCGACATGATAGTATGCTATCTGGTTGATCTTTATCTTAACGTGTATACTGATTGTCTCTCTGTTACATGTTGGTAAAGCCCTTAGGATCTGTACTTGACTACCTGGACTATGATGCGGATCATACTAGTGGGAACATGGTAGTCCATAAGTGCATCCTTCAAAGTCCCTAGTCGTAGGTGTATCGAGACGGGGCATCGATATACCAGAGTAGACTAGCGTGTACCTTCTCGACCCATACAGATGGGCGATGGATGATCCTATATCCATTGGTGTTTGACATCAGAGATGATATACGGGTGCTCAGTAGAGACTGGGTACACTGGACGGACTCGCCGAGAACTCCCAGATGGTATTATACCTCACGTCAGATGGCAGTTCTCTGGTGACACTGGTACAGAGTAGTCTGTTGACCCGAGATCGTCATAGAGTCTTGTGTGGTTCCCACTGTGCTTTGATTTCCATCTTACCACGTCCAAGAGGGCGTGCAAAACGGTGGTTTTTGGGTACAGTCCCGAGTCACATGGAGGCAATGAGCGATAGGAGGGGATTCGTCTCTCCCGGTATATGGGGGTTGATGTTGCGCTGTGTTCGATTGGCTATAACAGGAAATCCCTGGCCAGGGTTGCTGAGATTTACTGGTAAGTGTTACCAGTAGTTTCTCGAACAGTTATAGACCTCATATCGACACGACTTATTGAGCTATTGGGGTCTGACGTTTACCACCCCTAGGCGAGATATATGACATATCAGACGATCAGACCGGACTGTACGGTAGTGTTACTAGTCGGATTCACTGGAGTGTGAGCGGGCTTGCTCGTCGATCTTCAGATCGCTCAATACCCGGGTGGCCGTTACGTTTAGCAGACCGCTTGCGGCTTGTGGGTGTTTGATATGATCATCGCCTGCTGCCGGCGTATTGACGAGTCTTTAGAGTCCTACACAGAGGTTTCCTGGCTCAAGCGAAACGAAATAGGAGCGCATATGAGATATGTGCGGGACCGAGAATAATACGAGTATGTGATACTGTATTCGATTCTCGCGATGTGATATTGATCGGTTATATGCGATATAGCCGGGTTATCGGATCAAGTGTTGATTCGATAAGATGTTACTAATGATACCAGTCGGTTATGTGCGCATGACCGGATCATTGAATCAAGTGTTGATTTAATGATTTAATGTATAATTATATATTTGATATATTACTTTGCATTAACTAGTATCGGTTCACTTTAGACGGATTTTCTCACTTGGTTCGTGCGCATTGCATATGCGATATGTTTTTGTGCACTTGTATGTATCATGTTTGATGATGCATGCTATCTTGAGTTTGTGTAAAGATTAAACCATGGTTATTCAAATGGTTAGGGTTTTGTTTTTCATATCTATTTATTTATTTATTTATTTATTTTCTTTTTGGAAAATGAAATGAGAAGAATGGTGGCTTGTTTTGGATTGTAGTTGAAGATTCATGAACCTTTGACTTTGTCCACCATTCTTATCTCATGCTTAACCTAACCATTTGTTTTAACCCTAGTTCAATCTCTACACTTTACCATGGTTTAGTTATGATAAGTTTTGATTATTTCTTTTCTTTTTCTAATTAACTTATCATAAGCTTCTTCTTCTTCTTCCTTGCTTCAAGTGAAGAAAAGCTTACCTCATCAATGGTGATTGATGTTTTTGAGTGAGAAATCCAATTCTAAAGTTAACCCACTTCCTATTTCTTCATCCTCTACCTCTTGCCAAGTAGTAGAGTGTGTTTACTTCACAAGTTTCTTGACTTGGTGAAGTCGGAGCTTGATTTAGCGATGCCTCGACGTAGATCATCTTCGGCATGGACATCGACGACCTAGCTTGCCCATTCTCCGACGAAGCCGACTCTAGAGCCCGGATTTGATTTGGACAGCGGAGACGACCTCGTTGCGGAGCCGTGGAGGTGGAGGACCGGATCTACAAAGGTTGTATTTCCGTATTCCCAATAGTTAAGTGTTAACTAGTTCTTTTTCGCCTAGACATCTAGTTATCGATCCGTAGTTTAGGGTTTGTAGGCACCATAATTTTTGAAATTGCCATGGTTGATGGCTTGGGAGACCTCACTAGAGTGCCGAGGAACCCTACAGTGGTATCAGAGCTTAGCTAGAGCCTTAGGCGAAGTCCAGACGGAATTTGAAGTCCGATCGAACCAAAACTTAACCCGGAAAATTGCTCTCTGTCCTTTTTTGAAAACAGTGGTTTTTTCAACATTAAAAATATTCAGAATAATAATCAGGTGAATATAAGAAAAACTGTGAAATTCGTGCCCCTATCTCCTTCCAACTGCCGCGGTTCCGCGGCACGAGCAAGGCTCGTGCGGCGGTTCCGCGGCGGTACGGCCGAATTATTTTATTTTATTTGCACAGTAATTCTTTATTTCCAGTGCTTCTTTTTCTGGGAATTTTTAATAATTTTTCAAGAGTTGAATTCTCAGAGGTGGTTTTGGGGTTTCGGAGTTTCGATCGGAATATCAAATTTTCTCTGTGTGGCTTTCCGGATAAATCTTAGAATATGTTAAAAAGTTCGACCGGATATAAATACCCAATTTTTCCCCTGTCGGGAAATTTCCAAGTGTTGGATTTTTCCGTAGTTTAACGACGTTCTAAGTAGTGCAAGTAACGCGATGGTCCCTCTAGAAGACACAAACCTTAACTCGATTATGTGACCGTCTTGAACTGCCCTTTGAACCTTCGGGTTTGGGGCAGTACGGCGTGCCACATGTGAGGCGTTGGCTTGACCCTTCTACGGCTGGACCGTTGGTACTGAGGCACGAACGGAATGTTGTTAGACTTATTTCATGTGTTGAGCTGTATCGGGAAAACTTGGGTGTTCGATTGTTCGATCGAAAAGTTTAACATTTTCTATTTATCTGGAATGGGATACAATAATTGGAATTCACAAATAGTTATGTGATAACTGAATGAATGTTATAAACGTAGCAGTTTAGTCTCACTTGATCGGTTGCCACGGAATTTTGATGTGATCAAAAGTCCGTCGCAATCACGTAGCGTACGCGGATACTCGCCGGGTAAACTTAATAGACAGCTTCACTCCATAGCCCCGACCAAGTGACTGTAGGAGAACCCCGTCGCCGAAAGCATCCGTCCGGGTGCTCGCGGTAGCGGTGTTCCGCCTTGGTGCACTTCGTCGACGGTATCGGGGGTGCAGCCGTCTACTGAAGTTTGCGACGAGCATTCGATCAGGATGTCGGGAATCTTGTTGAATTGCCCGACTTGATATTGAAAAGAGTTTTCGATTTTGAGACTAAAATGCGGGGTTTATAATTGTTAGGCATACGATGTCTAAGTAATTCATTTGGTCAGGCATGAGATGTCTGAGGTGGTTGCGGATTCCAACTGTTGTAGTTTTACACTTTCTTTTCTGTGACCGTAAGTGTAATATGTGATATCGCCGGTTTCGTTGCTATACGTCAACGACAATTGGGATGCGCATATTTACTTACGTTGATGACTTGTGATGTTATGTGTTGCTGGATATGTTATATTGGATCGTCGTGTTTGAATAGCCGGGGGTTTTTATGTGAGATGAGTGTTTTTCATTTTCATTCATGTAAAAACTTGTATGTAATATTCTTTTATTGGGGCGCTTCCAGGTTGCGGAAGTTGTCACCGTTTGTATATTATTTACTTTTCCGCACTAGGATAGACCCAAGGAGGAGGGCACAAGTAACCGGGTTCTGGAGTCCAGTGGGAGACCAACTC
Organism: Agapanthus africanus; assembly: GCA_030015575.1. Classification (NCBI taxonomy): domain Eukaryota; kingdom Viridiplantae; phylum Streptophyta; class Magnoliopsida; order Asparagales; family Amaryllidaceae; genus Agapanthus; species Agapanthus africanus. The sequence continues at coordinate 475,458,081 of CM057343.1, forward strand.
GAGGAGTCGAGTCCGGGTCCCCTAACTCTAGAATTGGTAGGGTTGCTTGCCGCTCTCGTAGGGGTCTAGGGGTGTGGGTTTGGCTATTCATCACGACCGTGGAATCCGTGTTTTATACTGGCTCGTATTGAAAACACGGACGTCCTAGTATATCCAATATTTCATATGTTTCTTCTGCTGCGATATCTGTGATGTGATCATGTGATGTTCTGTGATAGATACAGTATATAGTATATATGATATATTATATAGGCGTTACTTATGTTTTACACCCGCGCTAGCCCTGCCCTGCTCTGCCGTTAGTTACCTAACCTAATGGTGCACGAGGGGACATCGAGGCGAATGCGGATGGCATAAGTGTACGTCGTATTTATCTGTGATGATTAGGTACTTAAATGATGGGACTTCATTAATGTGATTAATGAAATAAAAGAAACCTAAGATGTTGTAGAATCGAATTTCAAAATAAAACAGGTAGCTACAGTTCTTGCTTTGCACAGCGGTATATGTGATATATCCTGCACCTCATTCGACGAGGAAAGGACCGAGATCCCTTCACCGGGAGTGACTCCTTTAGCAATAACTGGCAGATGCTACACACTCGGTTTGTCTTTTGATTGCTTTTAAGTGTTTTTGCTTTGCACAGCGGTATATGTGATATATCCTGCACCTCATTCGACGAGGAAAGGACCGCCGATCCCTTCACCGGGAGTGACTCCTTTAGCAAAACTAGAAAAGCCTAAAAAACACTCCATTTCAAAATTCATTCGATCCTACAACGATATCAAGTTCATTACGCAATAGGTTTTCAGAAAAACCTGTCGTAGCCCTCCGTCATTTCAGATAAGTAGTAGTTAGTATTCGTGCTACGTTTGTTGGCCTGCGTCAAGGCGTAGTGTGCGGTAGCTAACTGGTGCTTATCTGTATAAGCATATGATGTGATTGGATTAGGGTAGTCGTGCGACTTTGTTGGCCTGCGTCAAGGGTCGTGCGGGTGGGTTTAATTCAATCAGGAAATGACGGGTTGAACTTGACTAGCGGACTATGGTTTGTTGGCCTGCGTCAAGGTCATAGGACGCTAGGGGCAAAATATCATCGGGAATTTCAAGTGTTGAAATTTGCAATGAGATTGCATACCTTCTATGAGATAGTTGGATCCCGATACCCGCTGCGAGTAAGTGTTACTCCTGGGAGAGTTTTATACATTACAATTAGCCGATCAAGTAGGTGTCTAGAAAGGTGTTAACGAGGTTACGCCTCTGGGAAAACGAGGTTTACATTAATTAGGTTCGTGCGAAAGCACGGGGGACCTCCCTCAAAGTACCGACACTGGCCTGGCTGAAAGATTGGCGAACTTGTAGTGTGTAATTAATCCCGGCTAGTCTTTCCTTTTAGGGTTTGAAGGAAGATTTGATAAAAAGCAGTGGGAGCCATCCTGATTAGATAAAATAATAACCAATCTATTCTTGACAGAGCGCACGCTGAGTGTTTTCTTCTCTCTCTCTCCTGGTAGCGACCATATCACGCCTTAATCAAGATAATAATACGGAATATTGACCGAACCCGCTTGTTATACTGAGCTGGGGAACGTTGGTCCCGCTCCAACTTATAATTGTTATAAGACAGAGCAGGAAATTGGGGATTACCAGAATTCCCGTGCCGCCCAAACGAAGAGAGTGCATGTTGATGCATCATCTTCGGGTGTGTTCATTATACAGAGAACTGTTTCTCAGTATCCTTTACGTCCTGGGTATGTGATACCAGATCAGGATCCCAGATATGCAATCTGTTACATAGGGCTACAGATAGGTAGAGAACTGAGAACGGGTGATAAGTTTCATGCGGCAGAAAACGGGGCAAGTGTTGCAGCCAAGTCTGTCGGTCACTGTCACCCTGTATTATCAATACATTGATTCTGAACGAATGTTATTAGATACCGAACCTGATATACAAAATCATATCAGTCTCTTTATCAGTAAAGAAATGATAAAATTTTGTATTGTTGGATAATGTTTTGAACATTTCCTATATCAAAAGTTGATCGGTTCAGGCACGTTATCTAAAAGCATTAATGTTCTAAATCAAATCACAGTTCTTAGTATATGGAACACACACAAGAGGAAGAGTTCAGAAATGAACGAATTCTTCTTGAGGCATTGTAGACTAGGTCAGATCAATGTGACCCGACTAGCTAGAGTTACATAAAGATGCATATTTAAATCAGTTTGAATTTACATCTTGTGAAACTCGCCAGTCATGTCACAAAGATAAGATGACCATAGCTCCGTTTACTGGAAACAGAGAAAGAGTTAGTGAACTCTTGGGACTGATACATGATGATGTATGTAAGGTCTCCTGTCTACACATGCCAAGACTGGTTCTTTATACTTCATTACGTTCTCTGATAATCTTTCGAGATTCAGACCTATGTTCCTGTTGAAACACAAGTCCGAACCTTTTGAGATATTCACAGAATATAAGTTAGAAGTAGAGAACCAAAATACGGGTATAAGTATTATGTCCTATGATAAGATCAAGGAGGAGAATACTTGAGCACGAAAATCCTGGATTATTCTAAAGGAGAATGAGATTCTCTCTCGGCATTACTCCTCCGTATACACCATAACACGATGGTATATCGGGGCGGAGCAATCACACCCTATGTGATAAGGTGTGCTCTATGATGAGTACTACTGAGTTACCTATTTCCTCTTAGGGAGTTATGCACTTATGAAGCTGCATACCTATTGAATAGGGTTCGAATCAAATCAGTTGCCTACCACTTCATATATGATATGGAAAGGGAAGAGCCCATATCTTAAGATGGTTAAGATTTGGGGTTGTCCGGCCTATGTCTAAAAGCAAAATCTGGACAAGTTCGAGGCAAGGTCAGTTATGTAGAACTGGAAATGTTCCAGCTATACAAACTACAGCAGATGATTTGATAAAACCAAAGGATTCAGTAAATTCCAACGAACCTCAGCCTCTCCGCCGATCTAGTAGGGTTCCTCACCCACCTGAGAGATACTTTGGTTTCTCTATGACAGTGGGAGCGAGGATTGCATCATGAGATGATGACCCAACTAGCTTCGAGCTGGCCATCAGGGGTAAGACTCTGTAAGAATGGCTGGATGCTTAGTGATCTGAGATGGAATCCTTATACACCAACAAAGTATGGACTTTGGTTGCTATATCTGAAGGGTTAAATCCCCATCAGGAGCAAGTATATCTTGAGAAGATTACTTGGTGTAGATGGAAAAGTTGAGACTTTCAAAGCTAGACTTGTTAAAAGTGTGCATCATTGACCAGGTATGGATAATGATGAAACCTTTTTCAAGTACCTATGCTTAAGTCCATCCAGATCCTAATTGCCACGGCTACATACCATAACTACGATATCTGGCGTTTGGGTGCCATGACTGCTTTTCTAAATGATGATTTAGAAGAGTGCGTCTGTAAGTACACAGCCAGAGGGCTTCGTAGACAGTGGGAGCAGCGGAAATGTGTGCAAGATGCTGTATAGGATAAAGCAGGCATCGCGGAGTTGGAACATCTGTTTTGATGAAGCAGTCAAAGAGTTTGACATCATTAAAATGGTAGATGAACCTTGTATATACAAAAAGGTAGTAGGGAGTATGGTGACGATCCTCGTAGAGTACGTGGATGACATACTCTTGATAAGAAAGGAGTTTCCTATGCTACGCTCGATCAATCTCCGCTTATCACTATGATTCTCCATATAGGATCAAAATGATACCTACTAAATCCTGGGTTTTGGATCTATGAGATAGATCTAAATGGATGTTAGGATACTCACTAGATGTAGTGAGATGGTGTCAATCGATCCTGAGGAGAATCACTGGAAGTGTTCCAGGGTGATAAAGACGACTGAGTGTCAGTCGCAGGCATTGTCTTTACCCTCAGTAAAGGGACGGTATGTTGGAAGAGTTCCAAGCTAGATACCGTGACATACTATACGATAAAGGCTGGATACATCGCTACTTAAGATGCTACCAAAGAGGCTGTTTGGGTGTATATTGGTTCATGAGATGAACTATGTTCCTCCCATTGTGTGACAATGGAGTTGTGGCTCATGCCAAGGAACACCCGTCCCATCAGTGATCCAAACATATTCTAAGGCAGTGTCACCAGATCATGGAGATAGTTGATCTCCAGGGTGATCGAGGTTAGGAGAGTAGACTCAGAGGACAACACAGCGGATCCACTCACAAAGGCCTGTTCCCAGAGAGAGACACTTTTATGGGATGGTTGAGTATGAGATACTTCAAACCACTGCTACAGATGGCCCTAGTGCAAGTGGGAGATTGTTAGTTATGTGTATGCCCTAGAGGCCATTACTATACATAGGATGTATATTGTAGTGGATGCTGGGACATATATAGGGAGGACTTTCTTGCTCGACATGATAGTATGCTATCTGGTTGATCTTTACCTTAACGTGTATACTGATTGTCTCTCTGTTACATGTTGGTAAAGCCCTTAGGATCTGTACTTGACTACCTGGACTATGATGCGGATCATACTAGTGGGGACATGGTAGTCCATAAGTGCATCCTTCAAAGTCCCTAGTCGTGGGTGTATCGAGACGGGGCATCGATATACCAGAGTAGACTAGTGTGTACCTTCTCGACCCATACAGATGGGCGATGGATGATCCCATATCCATTGGTGTTTGACATCAGAGATGATATACGGGTGCTCAGTAGAGACTGGGTACACTGGACGGACTCTCCGAGAACTCCCAGATGGTATTATACCTCACGTCAGATGGCAGTTCTCTGGTGACACTGGTACAGAGTAGTCTGTTGACCCGAGATCGTCATAGAGTCTTGTGTGGTTCCCACTGTGCTTTGATTTCCATCTTACCACGTCCAAGAGGGCGTGCAAAACGGTGGTTTTTGGGTACAGTCCCGAGTCACATGGAGGCAATGAGCGATAGGAGGGGATTCGTCTCTCCCGGTATATGGGGGTTGATGTTGCGCTGTGTTCGATTGGCTATAACAGGAAATCCCTGGCCAGGGTTGCTGAGATTTACTGGTAAGTGTTACCAGTAGTTTCTCGAACAGTTATAGACCTCATATCGACACGACTTATTGAGCTATTGGGGTCTGACGTTTACCACCCCTAGGCGAGATATGTGACATATCAGACGATCAGACCGGACTGTACGGTAGTCTTACTAGTCGGATTCACTGGAGTGTGAGCGGGCTTGCTCGTCGATCTTCAGATCGCTCAATACCCGGGTGGCCGTTACGTTTAGCAGACCGCTTGCGGCTTGTGGGTGTTTGATATGATCATCGCCTGCTGCCGGCGTATTGACGAGTCTTTAGAGTCCTACACAGAGGTTTCCTGGCTCAAGCGAAACGAAATAGGAGCGCATATGAGATATGTGCGGGACCGAGAATAATACGAGTATGTGATACTGTATTCGATTCTCGCGATGTGACATTGATCGGTTATATGCGATATAGCCGGGTTATCGGATCAAGTGTTGATTCGATAAGATGTTACTAATGATACCAGTCGGTTATGTGCGCATGACCGGATCATTGAATCAAGTGTTGATTTAATGATTTAATGTATAATTATATATTTGATATATTACTTTGCATTAACTAGTATCGGTTCACTTTAGACGGATTTTCTCACTTGGTTCGTGCGCATTGCATATGCGATATGTTTTTGTGCACTTGTATGTATCATGTTTGATGATGCATGCTATCTTGAGTTTGTGTAAAGATTAAACCATGGTTATTCAAATGGTTAGGGTTTTGTTTTTCATATCTATTTATTTATTTATTTATTTTCGTTTTGGAAAATGAAATGAGAAGAATGGTGGCTTGTTTTGGATTGTAGTTGAAGATTCATGAACCTTTGACTTTGTCCACCATTCTTATCTCATGCTTAACCTAACCATTTGTTTTAACCCTAGTTCAATCTCTACACTTTACCATGGTTTAGTTATGATAAGTTTTGATTATTTCTTTTCTTTTTCTAATTAACTTATCATAAGCTTCTTCTTCTTCTTCCTTGCTTCAAGTGAAGAAAAGCTTACCTCATCAATGGTGATTGATGTTTTTGAGTGAGAAATCCAATTCTAAAGTTAACCCACTTCCTATTTCTTCATCCTCTACCTCTTGCCAAGTAGTAGAGTGTGTTTACTTCACAAGTTTCTTGACTTGGTGAAGTCGGAGCTTGATTTAGCGATGCCTCGACGTAGATCATCTTCGGCATGGACATCGACGACCTAGCTTGCCCATTCTCCGACGAAGCCGACTCTAGAGCCCGGATTTGATTTGGACAGCGGAGACGACCTCGTTGCGGAGCCGTGGAGGTGGAGGACCGGATCTACAAAGGTTGTATTTCCGTATTCCCAATAGTTAAGTGTTAACTAGTTCTTTTTCGCCTAGACATCTAGTTATCGATCCGTAGTTTAGGGTTTGTAGGCACCATAATTTTTGAAATTGCCATGGTTGATGGCTTGGGAGACCTCACTAGCGTGCCGAGGAACCCTACAGTGGTATCAGAGCCTAGCTAGAGCCTTAGGCGAAGTCCAGACGGAATTTGAAGTCCGATCGAACCAAAACTTAACCCGGAAAATTGCTCTCTGTCCTTTTTTGAAAACAGTGGTTTTTTCAACATTAAAAATATTCAGAATAATAATCAGGTGAATATAAGAAAAACTGTGAAATTCGTGCCCCTATCTCCTTCCAACTGCCGCGGTTCCGCGGCACGAGCAAGGCTCGTGCGGCGGTTCCGCGGCGGTACGGCCGAATTATTTTATTTTATTTGCACAGTAATTCTTTATTTCCAGTGCTTCTTTTTCTGGGAATTTTTAATAATTTTTCAAGAGTTGAATTCTCAGAGGTGGTTTTGGGGTTTCGGAGTTTCGATCGGAATATCAAATTTTCTCTGTGTGGCTTTCCGGATAAATCTTAGAATATGTTAAAAAGTTCGACCGGATATAAATACCCAATTTTTCCCCTGTCGGGAAATTTCCAAGTGTTGGATTTTTCCGTAGTTTAACGACGTTCTAAGTAGTGCAAGTAACGCGATGGTCCCTCTAGAAGACACAAACCTTAACTCGATTATGTGACCGTCTTGAACTGCCCTTTGAACCTTCGGGTTTGGGGCAGTACGGCGTGCCACATGTGAGGCGTTGGCTTGACCCTTCTACGGCTGGACCGTTGGTACTGAGGCACGAACGGAATGTTGTTAGACTTATTTCATGTGTTGAGCTGTATCGGGAAAACTTGGGTGTTCGATTGTTCGATCGAAAAGTTTAACATTTTCTATTTATCTGGAATGGGATACAATAATTGGAATTCACAAATAGTTATGTGATAACTGAATGAATGTTATAAACGTAGCAGTTTAGTCTCACTTGATCGGTTGCCACGGAATTTTGATGTGATCAAAATTCCGTCGCAATCACGTAGCGTACGCGGATACTCGCCGGGTAAACTTAATAGACAGCTTCACTCCATAGCCCCGACCAAGTGACTGTAGGAGAACCCCGTCGCCGAAAGCATCCGTCCGGGTGCTCGCGGTAGCGGTGTTCCGCCTTGGTGCACTTCGTCGACGGTATCGGGGGTGCAGCCGTCTACTGAAGTTTGCGACGAGCATTCGATCAGGATGTCGGGAATCTTGTTGAATTGCCCGACTTGATATTGAAAAGAGTTTTCGATTTTGAGACTAAAATGCGGGGTTTATAATTGTTAGGCATACGATGTCTAAGTAATTCATTTGGTCAGGCATGAGATGTCTGAGGTGGTTGCGGATTCCAACTGTTGTAGTTTTACACTTTCTTTTCTGTGACCGTAAGTGTAATATGTGATATCGCCGGTTTCGTTGCTATACGTCAACGACAATTGGGATGCGCATATTTACTTACGTTGATGACTTGTGATGTTATGTGTTGCTGGATATGTTATATTGGATCGTCGTGTTTGAATAGCCGGGGGTTTTTATGTGAGATGAGTGTTTTTCATTTTCATTCATGTAAAAACTTGTATGTAATATTCTTTTATTGGGGCGCTTCCAGGTTGCGGAAGTTGTCACCGTTTGTATATTATTTACTTTTCCGCACTAGGATAGACCCAAGGAGGAGGGCACAAGTAACCGGGTTCTGGAGTCCAGTGGGAGACCAACTCGAGGAGTCGAGTCCGGGTCCCCTAACTCTAGAATTGGTAGGGTTGCTTGCCACTCTCGTAGGGGTCTAGGGGTGTGGGTTTGGCTATTCATCACGACTGTGGAATCCGTGTTTTATACTGGCTCGTATTGAAAACACGGACGTCCTAGTATATCCAATATTTCATATGTTTCTTCTGCTGCGATATCTGTGATGTGATCATGTGATGTTCTGTGATAGATACAGTATATAGTATATATGATATATTATATAGGCGTTACTTATGTTTTACACCCGCGCTAGCCCTGCCCTGCTCTGCCGTTAGTTACCTAACCTAACGGTGCACGAGGGGACATCGAGGCGAATGCGGATGGCATAAGTGTACGTCGTATTTATCTGTGATGATTAGGTACTTAAATGATGGGACTTCATTAATGTGATTAATGAAATAAAAGAAACCTAAGATGTTGTAGAATCGAATTTCAAAATAAAACAGGTAGCTACAGTTCTTGCTTTGCACAGCGGTATATGTGATATATCCTGCACCTCATTCGACGAGGAAAGGACCGAGATCCCTTCACCGGGAGTGACTCCTTTAGCAATAACTGGCAGATGCTACACACTCGGTTTGTCTTTTGATTGCTTTTAAGTGTTTTTGCTTTGCACAGCGGTATATGTGATATATCCTGCACCTCATTCGACGAGGAAAGGACCGACGATCCCTTCACCGGGAGTGACTCCTTTAGCAAAACTAGAAAAGCCTAAAAAACACTCCATTTCAAAATTCATTCGATCCTACAACGATATCAAGTTCATTACGCAATAGGTTTTCAGAAAAACCTGTCGTAGCCCTCCGTCATTTCAGATAAGTAGTAGTTAGTATTCGTGCTACGTTTGTTGGCCTGCGTCAAGGCGTAGTGTGCGGTAGCTAACTGGTGCTTATCTGTATAAGCATATGATGTGATTGGATTAGGGTAGTCGTGCGACTTTGTTGGCCTGCGTCAAGGGTCGTGCGGGTGGGTTTAATTCAATCAGAAAATGACGGGTTGAACTTGACTAGCGGACTATGGTTTGTTGGCCTGCGTCAAGGTCATAGGACGCTAGGGGCAAAATATCATCGAGAATTTCAAGTGTTGAAATTTGCAATGAGATTGCATACCTTCTATGAGATAGTTGGATCCCGATACCCGCTGCGAGTAAGTGTTACTCCTGGGAGAGTTTTATACATTACAATTAGCCGATCAAGTAGGTGTCTAGAAAGGTGTTAACGAGGTTATGCCTCTGGGAAAACGAGGTTTACATTAATTAGGTTCGTGCGAAAGCACGGGGGACCTCCCTCAAAGTACCGACACTGGCCTGGCTGAAAGATTGGCGAACTTGTAGTGTGTAATTAATCCCGGCTAGTCTTTCCTTTTAGGGTTTGAAGGAAGATTTGATAAAAAGCAGTGGGAGCCATCCTGATTAGATAAAATAATAACCAATCTATTCTTGACAGAGCGCACGCTGAGTGTTTTCTTCTCTCTCTCTCCTGGTAGCGACCTTATCACGCCTTAATCAAGATAATAATACGGAATATTGACCGAACCCGCTTGTTATACTGAGCTGGGGAACGTTGGTCCCGCTCCAACTTATAATTGTTATAAGACAGAGCAGGAAATTGGGGATTACCAGAATTCCCGTGCCGCCTAAACGAAGAGAGTGCATGTTGATGCATCATCTTCGGGTGTGTTCATTATACAGAGAACTGTTTCTCAGTATCCTTTACGTCCTGGGTATGTGATACCAGATCAGGATCCCAGATATGTAATCTGTTACATAGGGCTACAGACAGGTAGAGAACTGAGAACGGGTGATAAGTTTCATGCGGCAGAAAACGGGGCAAGTGTTGCAGCCAAGTCTGTCGGTCACTGTCACCCTGTATTATCAATACATTGATTCTGAACGAATGTTATTAGATACCGAACCTGATATACAAAATCATATCAGTCTCTTTATCAGTAAAGAAATGATAAAATTTTGTATTGTTGGATAATGTTTTGAACATTTCCTATATCAAAAGTTGATCGGTTCAGGCACGTTATCTAAAAGCATTAATGTTCTAAATCAAATCACAGTTCTTAGTATATGGAACACACACAAGAGGAAGAGTTCAGAAATGAACGAATTCTTCTTGAGGCATTGTAGACTAGGTCAGATCAATGTGACCCGACTAGCTAGAGTTACATAAAGATGCATATTTAAATCAGTTTGAATTTACATCTTGTGAAACTCGCCAGTCATGTCACAAAGATAAGATGACCATAGCTCCGTTTACTGGAAACAGAGAAAGAGTTAGTGAACTCTTGGGACTGATACATGATGATGTATGTAAGGTCTCCTGTCTACACATGCCAAGACTGGTTCTTTATACTTCATTACGTTCTCTGATAATCTTTCGAGATTCAGACCTATGTTCCTGTTGAAACACAAGTCCGAACCTTTTGAGATATTCACAGAATATAAGTTAGAAGTAGAGAACCAAAATACGGGTATAAGTATTATGTCCTATGATGAGATCAAGGAGGAGAATACTTGAGCACGAAAATCCTGGATTATTCTAAAGGAGAATGAGATTCTCTCTCGGCATTACTCCTCCGTATACACCATAGCACGATGGTATATCGGGGCGGAGCAATCACACCCTATGTGATAAGGTGTGCTCTATGATGAGTACTACTGAGTTACCTATTTCCTCTTAGGGAGTTATGCACTTATGAAGCTGCATACCTATTGAATAGGGTTCGAATCAAATCAGTTGCCTACCACTTCATATATGATATGGAAAGGGAAGAGCCCATATCTTAAGATGGTTAAGATTTGGGGTTGTCCGGCCTATGTCTAAAAGCAAAATCTGGACAAGCTCGAGGCAAGGTCAGTTATGTAGAACTGGAAATGTTCCAGCTATACAAACTACAGCAGATGATTTGATAAAACCAAAGGATTCAGTAAATTCCAACGAACCTCAGCCTCTCCGCCGATCTAGTAGGGTTCCTCACCCACCTGAGAGATACTTTGGTTTCTCTATGACAGTGGGAGCGAGGATTGCATCATGAGATGATGACCCAACTAGCTTCGAGCTGGCCATCAGGGGTAAGACTCTGTAAGAATGGCTGGATGCTTAGTGATCTGAGATGGAATCCTTATACACCAACAAAGTATGGACTTTGGTTGCTATATCTGAAGGGTTAAATCCCCATCAGGAGCAAGTATATCTTGAGAAGATTACTTGGTGTAGATGGAAAAGTTGAGACTTTCAAAGCTAGACTTGTTAAAAGTGTGCATCATTGACCAGGTATGGATAATGATGAAACCTTTTTCAAGTACCTATGCTTAAGTCCATCCAGATCCTACTTGCCACGGCTACATACCATAACTACGATATCTGGCGTTTGGGTGCCATGACTGCTTTTCTAAATGATGATTTAGAAGAGTGCGTCTGTAAGTACACAGCCAGAGGGCTTCGTAGACAGTGGGAGCAGCGGAAACGTGTGCAAGATGCTGTATAGGATAAAGCAGGCATCGCGGAGTTGGAACGTCTGTTTTGATGAAGCAGTCAAAGAGTTTGACATCATCAAAATGGTAGATGAACCTTGTATATACAAAAAGGTAGTAGGGAGTATGGTGACGATCCTCGTAGAGTACGTGGATGACATACTCTTGATAAGAAAGGAGTTTCCTATGCTACGCTCGATCAATCTCCGCTTATCACTATGATTCTCCATATAGGATCAAAATGATACCTACTAAATCCTGGGTTTTGGATCTATGAGATAGATCTAAATGGATGTTAGGATACTCACTAGATGTAGTGAGATGGTGTCAATCGATCCTGAGGAGAATCACTGGAAGTGTTCCAGGGTGATAAAGACGACTAAGTGTCAGTCGCAGGCATTGCCTTTACCCTCAGTAAAGGGACGGTATGTTGGAAGAGTTCCAAGCTAGATACCGTGACATACTAGACGATAAAGGCTGGATACATCGCTACTTAAGATGCTACCAAAGAGGCTGTTTGGGTGTATATTGGTTCATGAGATGAACTATGTTCCTCCCATTGTGTGACAATGGAGTTGTGGCTCATGCCAAGGAACACCCGTCCCATCAGTGATCCAAACATATTCTAAGGCAGTGTCACCAGATCATGGAGATAGTTGATCTCCAGGGTGATCGAGGTTAGGAGAGTAGACTCAGAGGACAACACAGCGGATCCACTCACAAAGGCCTGTTCCCAGAGAGAGACACTTTTATGGGATGGTTGAGTATGAGATACTTCAAACCACTGCTACAGATGGCCCTAGTGCAAGTGGGAGATTGTTAGTTATGTGTATGCCCTAGAGGCCATTACTATACATAGGATGTATATTGTAGTGGATGCTGGGACATATATAGGGAGGACTTTCTTGCTCGACATGATAGTATGCTATCTGGTTGATCTTTACCTTAACGTGTATACTGATTGTCTCTCTGTTACATGTTGGTAAAGCCCTTAGGATCTGTACTTGACTACCTGGACTATGATGCGGATCATACTAGTGGGGACATGGTAGTCCATAAGTGCATCCTTCAAAGTCCCTAGTCGTGGGTGTATCGAGACGGGGCATCGATATACCAGAGTAGACTAGCGTGTACCTTCTCGACCCATACAGATGGGCGATGGATGATCCCATATCCATTGGTGTTTGACATCAGAGATGATATACGGGTGCTCAGTAGAGACTGGGTACACTGGACGGACTCGCCGAGAACTCCCAGATGGTATTATACCTCACGTCAGATGGCAGTTCTCTGGTGACACTGGTACAGAGTAGTCTGTTGACCCGAGATCGTCATAGAGTCTTGTGTGGTTCCCACTGTGCTTTGATTTCCATCTTACCACGTCCAAGAGGGCGTGCAAAACGGTGGTTTTTGGGTACAGTCCCGAGTCACATGGAGGCAATGAGCGATAGGAGGGGATTCGTCTCTCCCGGTATATGGGGGTTGATGTTGCGCTGTGTTCGATTGGCTATAACAGGAAATCCCTGGCCAGGGTTGCTGAGATTTACTGGTAAGTGTTACCAGTAGTTTCTCGAACAGTTATAGACCTCATATCGACACGACTTATTGAGCTATTGGGGTCTGACGTTTACCATCCCTAGGCGAGATATGTGACATATCAGACGATCAGACCGGACTGTACGGTAGTCTTACTAGTCGGATTCACTGGAGTGTGAGCGGGCTTGCTCGTCGATCTTCAGATCGCTCAATACCCGGGTGGCCGTTACGTTTAGCAGACCGCTTGCGGCTTGTGGGTGTTTGATATGATCATCGCCTGCTGCCGGCGTATTGACGAGTCTTTAGAGTCCTACACAGAGGTTTCCTGGCTCAAGCGAAACGAAATAGGAGCGCATATGAGATATGTGCGGGACCGAGAATAATACGAGTATGTGATACTGTATTCGATTCTCGCGATGTGACATTGATCGGTTATATGCGATATAGCCGGGTTATCGGATCAAGTGTTGATTCGATAAGATGTTACTAATGATACCAGTCGGTTATGTGCGCATGACCGGATCATTGAATCAAGTGTTGATTTAATGATTTAATGTATAATTATATATTTGATATATTACTTTGCATTAACTAGTATCGGTTCACTTTAGACGGATTTTCTCACTTGGTTCGTGCGCATTGCATATGCGATATGTTTTTGTGCACTTGTAAGTATCATGTTTGATGATGCATGCTATCTTGAGTTTGTGTAAAGATTAAACCATGGTTATTCAAATGGTTAGGGTTTTGTTTTTCATATCTATTTATTTATTTATTTATTTATTTTCTTTTTGGAAAATGAAATGAGAAGAATGGTGGCTTGTTTTGGATTGTAGTTGAAGATTCATGAACCTTTGACTTTGTCCACCATTCTTATCTCATGCTTAACCTAACCATTTGTTTTAACCCTAGTTCAATCTCTACACTTTACCATGGTTTAGTTATGATAAGTTTTGATTATTTCTTTTCTTTTTCTAATTAACTTATCATAAGCTTCTTCTTCTTCTTCCTTGCTTCAAGTGAAGAAAAGCTTACCTCATCAATGGTGATTGATGTTTTTGAGTGAGAAATCCAATTCTAAAGTTAACCCACTTCCTATTTCTTCATCCTCTACCTCTTGCCAAGTAGTAGAGTGTGTTTACTTCACAAGTTTCTTGACTTGGTGAAGTCGGAGCTTGATTTAGCGATGCCTCGACGTAGATCATCTTCGGCATGGACATCGACGACCTAGCTTGCCCATTCTCCGACGAAGCCGACTCTAGAGCCCGGATTTGATTTGGACAGCGGAGACGACCTCGTTGCGGAGCCGTGGAGGTGGAGGACCGGATCTACAAAGGTTGTATTTCCGTATTCCCAATAGTTAAGTGTTAACTAGTTCTTTTTCGCCTAGACATCTAGTTATCGATCCGTAGTTTAGGGTTTGTAGGCACCATAATTTTTGAAATTGCCATGGTTGATGGCTTGGGAGACCTCACTAGCGTGCCGAGGAACCCTACATTCTTCACAAAACCCTGAGATGATTTTTGGAGTATGACTTTTTATTTTTAGAACAGAAAAAATTTTAACAGAAACTTAGGGTTTTGCATGTCGTAGTTTTGTGATTTTTCTGATCGAACTTCTATACACTTTACTACCTAGCTAGTTTATGTTTAGTTAGGCTCTGATACCATTGTAAGTCCACGTTGCCGACCCCGGTTCTTGCGGGGAGGCGGAAACGGTATACAAATCAAATTTTTAGCGCACTAGGTAACATGGACTAACAAAAGTCGGGATCTTTTCTAAACAAAACTAGCTACCAAGCTAAAGAGAGTTAGCTACTCGGAAAAGGTGTTATACCTCACTTGAACTCCTTCTTCTTAAAACCTTTGTAGAGGTTGGATGGTGCTTTCCTCGTCGCCTTCTTTCGTCAAAGATAGATCCACCTGAGGGTTCAACCTTGGGCTCCTTTCTTGAACTTTGAGAGAACTAAGGTCTTTGGCTTGCTAGACCTTCAACCCTAAAGTGAGTAGAGAGTGGTTTAGGGTATTTTTATCTCAAGGAGAGGTTTCTCAACACATGAGAATGAATCTCCTTGAACCAAAGGAGGAGGAAGAAGAAGAGAGGAGAGAGAGTGAATATGATAGAATGAAATGGTTTTACAACCATAACCAAATATAAGTGATTTATTAAAAATAATATTAATCAATAATGAAAAGGTGATGGTTAGTTTGAATAGACCATTATCATATCACCATAAATGATTTTGCAAAGATCAAAGAGCATCTAAAAAGCTAATGATGATGGTCAAAGTTTCAAACCTAGTCAACTAGTCAACCTTGGTCAACAAGTGAACAAGCCCAACCATGACACAATTTCATTTAATTAATATTATTAATTGATAAACCACAAGATCATTAAGGTTTGGAAAAAGACGACTGTCAACTGTGCATACACACCCGTTCCAAAACCCCAATGAAAAAACTCTTCCTCCGCCTCAAACAACTGTGCATACACACCCGTGTTCATGTTCCGAGGAACACGAACACAAAGAGATAAAACCAATCCCAAATCATATACTAGGATCCGGCTTAAACCAAAGCCCGCTAGTATAAGCTGTCCGGACAACAAACGTGCACAAGTGCGCGGATGTGAACGAACCCTGTCGCAAAACCATGCGACCTCTACTCATTTTGCCTAAAGGCGAATAACCCTCTGTGTGGGACTCTAAAGACTCGACACTACGCTGGCAGTGGGTTTAACCACAGACCGCAAGCGGCACTAGCTGTACGTAACGGTCCCAGGTAGATGCCGATAAGAAGACTGACGAGGTGAACCCCATCTGAACTCCTACTGAGCCAGAATATGACAGTCTCCGTACAGTCCGGTCTGTTTGTCTGATACATCGCATGGCGGGCCTAGGGGGCGGTAAACGTCAGTCCCCTAATAGCGGTACAAGTCGTGTCGGAGTGAAGCCCAGAACACCCTGAGATAACACTGGAAACCTACCAGTATATCTCGCTTGCCCTGGCCAGGGACTACTCGTGTAATGGCTCTCCTAGACACAGCGCGATGTCAACCCCCAATACCGGGAGAGACGATTCCTGTCTAACCGTTACTGCCTCCAAGTGCTTCGGGACTGCACCTAACTACTACCTGTTTGCACGACTCTTTTGAGCCGTGGTAGGGTAGTAGTTAAAGTACAGTGGGAACACACTTGAGGCGAAGTGACAGTGTCAAGTCAGCGGACTAAGCTGTACTCATGTCACCTGGGAACTGATAAATTTGATAAAGGGACGACTGTCAACTATGATAAGTGGCAGGAAGCAATGCAATCCGAAATGAAGTCCATGTACGCCAATAAAGTGTGGACCTTGGATATTGCTCCACCGGGGATAAAACCCGTTGGATGCAAATGGATCTACAAAAGGAAACTTGGTGTAGATGGGCTGGTGGAAACCTATAAGGCTAGACTCGTTGCAAAAGGTTTTCGTCAAAGACCTGATTTGGACTATGACGAAACTTTTTCTCCGGTGGCTATGCTCAAATCCATTCGGATCTTACTTGCCATTGCTGCCTTCCATGACTATGAAATCTGGCAGATGGACGTTAAAACGGCTTTCCTAAACGGTTGTTTGGAAGAGTGCGTTTACATGGATCAGCCAGAAGGTTTCGTAGACAGTGGGAGCAGCGGGAAAGTGTGCAAGTTGCTTAAATCCATTTATGGATTAAAGCAGGCATCGCGGAGCTGGAACATCTGTTTTGATGAGGCAATCAAGGAATTTGATTTCATCAAGAACGAAGATGAACCCTGTGTCTATAAAAAGATTGTAGGACGAACTGTCGTATTCCTAGTCTTGTACGTGGACGACATTCTTTTGATAGGAAATGACATTCCTATGCTACAATCGGTCAAGCTATTTTTGTCACAAAGGTTCTCCATGAAGGACCTGGGTGATGCCTCGTACATTCTGGGGATCAAGATCTATAGAGATAGATCCAAGAGACTACTGGGACTTTCGCAGTCCAGGTACATAGAGACCGTACTAAAGAGATTTAGTATGGAGGGTTCCAAGCGCGGTAACATACCCGCATTGCACGGAATTACCCTCTCCAAGAAGATGTCTCCTAAGACTGACGAGGAGAGGGTTCGCATGAGCACTATACCCTACGCTTCGGCGGTAGGATCTATAATGTATGCGATGCTATGTACATGACCAGATGTAGCTTACACGCTGAGCGCGGTAAGCCGGTATCAGTCAGACCAAGGGGAGGACCACTGGACAGCAGTGAAGAACATTCTCAAGTACCTGAGAAGGACTAAGGAGATGTTCCTGGTTTACGGTAATGGAAACCTCAGGGTCGAGTCCTTTACCGATTCAAGCTTCCAGAGTGACAAAGATGACAGCAAGCCTGTCTCGGGTTTTGTGTTTACCCTTAACGGAGGGGCGGTATGTTGGAGGAGTTCCAAACAGGATACCGTCGCAGACTCGACGATGGAGGCTGAATACATTGCTGCAAGCGATACCGCAAAAGAGGCGGTCTGGATGAAGAAGTTCATTAGTGAACTTTAGGTGGTTCCGTCCATTCTTGACCCAATACCTTTGTATTGCGACAACAATGGGGTTATAGCTTTAGCGAAGGAACCAAGGTCCCATCAGAAATCCAGGCACATCTTAAGGCGGTATCACCTGATCAGGGAGATCATTGATCGCCAGGAGATCGAGGTGCGGAGAGTGGACACAAAAGACAATACGGCGGATCCATTCACGAAGGCCTTACCCCAGACTCAGTTCGAGCGGCTGATCGAGATGAGAGGTCTTCGATACGCCAGTACATGGCCTTAGTGCAAGTGGGAGATTGTTAGTGTATATGCCCTAGAGGCCATTACTGTATCATACTAGTATGTATATTACTTGATGGAAGCTTGGGATATTCACAGTTGTATAGACAATCTTGCTCAATATAGTAGTATGCTACTTGGTTTGTCTATGCTTTAATGTGTATATGTGTGTTTCTTTTATATCACCTATACGCATTAGTAGAGCCCTTAGGATCTTTGCTTGATTACCGGCGTTGTGATGGCGATCACACTCGTGGGGGCTGGGTAATCCACAAGCACATCCTTATACACGTCCCTAGTCGTGGGATTATCGAGACAGGGCATCGATACTCCAGAGTAGACTAGCGTATGCGCTTCTCATCCCAGCACGGGAGACGGTCTGTCCCACAGCCGTCAGTACGTCGTACTTGAGATAGTATGCGGATGCTCGTTAGGTTACGAGTACACTGGACAAGACTCATCGGGAACTAATGGTTGGTATTATACCTATCGTCAGTTATCAGTTCCCAAGTGACATGAGTATAGCTTAGTCCGCTGACTTGACACTGTCACTTCGCCTCGAGTGTGTTCCCACTGTTCTTTGATTACTACCCTACCACGGCTCTACTGAGTCGTGCAAACAGGTAGTAGTTGGGTGCAGTCCCGAAGCACTTGGAGGCAGTGACGGTTAGACAGGATTCGTCTCTCCCGGTATTGGGGGTTGACATCGCGCTGTGTCTAGGAGAGCCATTACACGAGTAGTCCCTGGCCAGGGCAAGCGAGATATACTGGTAGGTTTCCAGTGTTATCTCAGGGTGTTCTGGGCTTCACTCCGACACGACTTGTACCGCTATTAGGGGACTGACGTTTACCGCCCCCTAGGCCCGCCATGCGATGTATCAGACGAACAGACCGGACTGTATGGAGATTGTCACATACAGGCTCAGTAGGAGTTCGGATGGGTTCACCTCATCGGCCTTCTTATCGACATCTACCTGGGGACCGTTACGTACAGCTAGTGCCGCTTACGGTCTGTGGTTAAACCCACTGCCAGCGTAGTGTCGAGTCTTTAGAGTCCCACACAGAGAGTTTCCCTGCACCGAGCGAAACGTGTAGAGACCGTATGGTTTTACGGCAGGGCTGCGATCACTTACGTACACTTGTGTGCGTGTGGTGTTCGGGCAGGCAGTACTAGTGGGCTTTGGTTTAAGCCGGATCCTAGTATTGCACGGATGGATTTGTTTTGTCTTCTGTGCATCCGCATTCTACGGAATGCGGATGCAAGTGTGTATGCACAGTTTTCCGGAGCGATGAAGGAGGAGGTGCCTCATCAGGGTTTTGGCAGTTGGTTCGGCCAAAACCGTTATGTGGCAGGCTCATTAGGGTTTTGACAGTTCGTTTTATCAAATCCATTATGAGCCGCGGACATCATTTGCTAATCCTTTTAGTGATAATTTTATGATGGCTAATTACATTGACCATTTGACCCCGTTGACCTCTCTTGACTTTGTTGACCGGTTGACCGTGTTGACCATTGACTTTCAAGAGGGATCTACACTCTTCTTTTCTTTTTCTTTTTCTTTTGGATTATAATAATGGTCATTTCAATGTAGCCATCAACTTTATCTTGATAGGATTTGTAATGATGGTTTTAGTGTATTATTGGAACCATGGTTAATTTTTTTAGTTCACAATTTCTTTCTCATTCTCTCTCTTGCCTTTTCAAGTGAGAAGAAAAAGAAATGATCCATGGTTGCTAGCTCCTCCTTCTTCTTCCTCCTCTTGATTCATCTTTTGATCTCATGTGCTGAGAGATAAAGATCCCACAAAGACAAAACCATCCCTTTATTACTTCTACACAACCTAGGGCTTCTAGATTAGCAATCTCTTTGCCCTAGTTACCTCGGCTCGAGGTGGAGCTCGGTGTACATCTCTCGGGTGGATCGTCTTCGACTCAAGGAGGCCGTGGAGGTGACCAAAGTCCGGATCAAGCCTCGGAGCAAGCAAGGAGAAGAACAACAAGAAGAGAAGGATTTCAAGTTGAGGTATAACCCCTAACCGAGTAGATAAATCTCTAGTTAGGATGCTAGTGTATTGTTTAGTAAAGATCCGGCTTTTACGGTCCATGTTATCAAGTCCAGAAAAATTTTTGTTTTACCGTTTCCGCAACCCCGAAAGTACCGGGAGAGGTAACGTGGACCTAACAGTGGTATCAGAGCCAAACTAAACACACCCTAGCACGTTAGCAAAGTATTTAGAATTTCGACCGGACGAAAAACCGCAAAACACCCCGGAAATTTCAAGTTTCTGCCGATTTTCAGATCTGTTCCAAAATTAATAAATCATACACTAAAAATCGGCTCAGGCTTTTCTTAGAAAACTGGAGAAATTTGATCCCCTAACTCGTCTAAAGCGCCGTGGATCCGCGGCATAAGCTTGCTTATGCTGCAGAACCGCGGCCGATTTAGCTCAGTTGGGGGATCTGCTTCCTGCAGTTTTGTTAGATGGGTATTTTGGGATTTTTACAATATGACTTTTCTGCCCAGATTTTCCAGAAAGCAAAATTTGTTTTTGGGGCTCAGAAATCCGTATCTTAAGCGATTTAAGATATGGGGTTGTCCGGCCTATGTGAAAACACAGAAACCGGACAAGCTAGAGGCACGGTCAGTTCTGTGTAAATTTGTGGGATATCCTAAAGACTCACTAGGATATCTGTTCTACCACACTGAGGAACAGAAGATGTTTGTATCTCGCCACGCTACCTTTTTAGAAAGGGAGTTTCTTGCAAAAGAAACTAGTGGGAGTTCGGTAGAACTGGAAGAAATTCAGCGACCACAAAATGTAACTGAAAATTTGGAGGAACCACTGAATTCAATAACCCCAAACGAACCTCAGCCACTCCGCAGATCTGGTAGGATTTCTCATCCGCCCGAGAGATACTATGGTTTTCTCATAGACGGGGATCGAGAGGATTGCATCTTGGAAGATGATAACCCTACCAGTTTCAGGCAGGCCATTATCAGTAGGGACTCTGATAAGTGGCAGAAAGCAATGCAATCCGAAATAGAGTCCATGTACTTCAATAAAGTGTGGACCTTGGATATTGCTCCACCTGGGATAAAACCCGTTGGATGCAAATGGATCTACAAAAGGAAACTTGGTGTAGATGGGCAGGTGGAAACCTATAAGGCTAGACTCGTTGCAAAAGGTTTTCGTCAAAGAACTGGTTTGGACTATGACGAAACTTTTTCTCCGGTGGCTATGCTCAAATCCATTCGGATCCTACTTGCCATTGCTGCCTTCCATGACTATGAAATCTGGCAGATGGACGTTAAAACGGCTTTTCTAAACGGTTGTTTGGAAGAGTGCGTTTACATGGATCAGCCAGAAGGTTTCGTAGATAGTGGGAGCAGCGGGAAAGTGTGCAAGTTGCTTAAATCCGTTTATGGATTAAAGCAGGCATCGCGGAGCTGGAACATCTGTTTTGATGAGGCAATCAAGGAATTTGATTTCATCAAGAACGAAGATGAACCCTGTGTCTATAAAAAGATTGTAGGACGAACTGTCGTATTCCTAGTCTTGTACGTGGACGACATTCTTTTGATAGGAAATGACATTCCTATGCTACAATCGGTCAAGCTATTTTTTTCACAAAGGTTCTCCATGAAGGACCTGGGTGATGCCTCGTACATTCTGGGGATCAAGATCTATAAAGATAGATCCAAGAGACTACTGGGACATTCGCAGTCCAGGTACATAGAGACACCGTACTAAAGAGATTTAGTATGGAGGGTTCCAAGTGCGGTAACATACCCGCATTGCACGGAATTACCCTCTCCAAGAAGATGTCTCCTAAGACTGACGAGGAGAGAGTTCGCATGAGCACTATACCCAACGCTTCGGCGGTAGGATCTATAATGTATGCGATGCTATGTACAAGACTAGATGTAGCTTACGCGCTGAGCGCGGTAAGCCGGTATCAGTCAAACCCAGGGGAGGACCACTGGACAGCAGTGAAGAACATTCTCAAGTACCTGAGAAGGACTAAGGAGATGTTCCTGGTTTACGGTAATGGAGACCTCAGGGTCGAGTCCTTTACCGATTCAAGCTTCCAGAGTGACAAAGATGACAGCAAGTCTGTCTCGGGTTTTGTGTTTACCCTCAACGGAGGGGCGGTATGTTGGAGGAGTTCCAAACAGGATACCGTCGCAGACTCGACGATGGAGGCTGAATACATTGCTGCAAGCGATGCCGCAAAAGAGGCGGTCTGGATGAAGAAGTTCATTAGTGAACTTCAGGTGGTTCCGTCCATTGTTGACCCAATACCTTTGTATTGCGATAACAATAGGGCTATAGCTTTAGCGAAGGAACCAAGGTCCCATCAGAAATCCAGGCACATCTTAAGGCGGTATCACCTGATCAGGGAGATCATTGATCGCCAGGAGATCGAGGTGCGGAGAGTGGACACAAAAGACAATACGGCGGATCCATTCACGAAGGCCTTACCCCAGACTCAGTTCGAGCGGCTGATCGAGATGATAGGTCTTCGATACGCCAGTACATGGCCTTAGTGCAAGTGGGAGATTGTTAGTGTATATGCCCTAGAGGCCATTACTGTATCATACTAGTATGTATATTACTTGATGGAAGCTTGGGATATTCACAGTTGTATAGACAATCTTGCTCAATATAGTAGTATGCTACTTGGTTTGTCTTTGCTTTAATGTGTACATGTGTGTTTCTTTTATATCACCTATACGCATTAGTAGAGCCCTTAGGATCTTTGCTTGATTACCGGCGTTGTGATGGCGATCACACTCGTGGGGGCTGGGTAATCCATAAGAACATCCTTATACACGTCCTTAGTCGTAGGATTATCGAGACAGGGCATCGATACTCCAGAATAGACTAGCGTATGCGCTTCTCATCCCAGCACGGGAGACGGTCTGTCCCACAGCCGTCAGTACGTCGTACTTGAGATAGTATGCGGGTGCTCGTTAGGTTACGAGTACACTGGACAGGACTCGTCGGGAACTGATGGTTGGTATTATACCTATCGTCAGTTATCAGTTCCCAGGTGACATGAGTACAGCTTAGTCCGCTGACTTGACACTGTCACTTCGTCTCGAGTGTGTTCCCACTGTTCTTTGATTACTACCCTACCACGGTTGTGCGGCCATACAAATAATATTACATCAATTTACAAATTTATTACATGAATGAAAGAAAAAGAAACTCTCATCTCACATCCAACCCGGCTATTTATCCGCGACAATCCAACGAGTTCATATACACAAACCATCAGCATTACAGATCACAGATATGTATAACCCCCACTAATCGACGTATAGCGATTAGTAGACGTTCAATACACATATAACATTACAGATATAACCATTAGCCAAAGTCTACAGAACATCGACCAAGAATAGCTCTGATACCATTGTAAGTCCACGTTGCCGACCCCGGTTCTTGCGGGGAGGCGGAAACGGTATAAAAATCAAATTTTTAGCGCACTAGGCAACATGGACTAACAAAAGTCGGGATCTTTTCTAAACAAAACTAGCTACCAAGCTAAAGAGAGTTAGCTACTCGAAAATGGTGTTATACCTCACTTGAACTCCTTCTTCTTGAAACCTTTGTAGAGGTTGGATGGTGCTTTCCTCGTCGCCTTCTTTCGTCAAAGATAGATTCACCTGAGGGTTCAACCTTGGGCTCCTTTCTTGAACTTTGAGAGAACTAAGGTCTTTGGCTTGCTAGACCTTCAACCCTAGAGTGAGTAGAGAGTGGTTTAGGGTATTTTTATCTCAAGGAGAGGTTTCTCAACACATGAGAATGAATCTCCTTGAACTAGAGGAGGAGGAAGAAGAAGAGAGGAGAGAGAGTGAATATGATAGAATGAAATGGTTTTACAACCATAACCAAATATAAGTGATTTATCAAAAATAATATTAATCAAAAATGAAAAGGTGATGGTTAGTTTGAATAGACCATTATCATATCACCATAAATGATTTTGCAAAGATCAAAGAGCATCTAAAAAGCTAATGATGATGGTCAAAGTTTCAAACCTAGTCAACTAGTCAACCTTGGTCAACAAGTGAACAAGCCCAACCATGACACAATTTCATTTAATTAATATTATTAATTGATAAACCACAAGATCATTAGGGTTTGGAAAAAGACGAATATCAACTGTGCATATACACCCGTTCCAAAACCCCAATGAAAAAACTCTTCCTCCGCCTCAAACAACTGTGCATACACACCCGCGTTCATATTCCAAGGAACACGAACACAAAGAGATAAAACCAATCCCAAATCATATACTAGGATCCAGCTTAAATCAAAGCCCGCTAGTATAACCTGTCCGGACAACAAACGTGCACAAGTGCGCGGATGTGAACGAACCCTGTCGCAAAACCATGCGACCTCTACTCATTTTGCCCAAAGGCGAATAACCCTCTGTGTGGGACTCTAAAGACTCGACACTACGCTGGCAGTGGGTTTAACCACAGACCGCAAGCGGCACTAGCTGTACGTAACGGTCCCCAAGTAGATGCCGATAAGAAGACTGACGAGGTGAACCCCATCTGAACTCCTACTGAGCCTGAATGTGACAGTCTCCGTACAGTCCGGTCTGTTCGTCTGATACATCGCATGGCGGGCCTAGGGGGCGGTAAACGTCAGTCCCCTAATAGCGGTACAAGTCGTGTCGGAGTGAAGCCCAGAACACCCTGAGATAACACTGGAAACCTACCAGTATATCTCGCTTGCCCTGACCAGGGACTACTCGTGTAATGGCTCTCCTAGACACAGCACGATGTCAACCCCCAATACCGGGAGAGACGAATCCTGTCTAACCGTCACTGCCTCCAAGTGCTTCGGGACTGCACCCAACTACTACCTGTTTGCACGACTCTTTTGAGCCGTGGTAGGGTAGTAGTCAAAGTACAGTGGGAACACACTTGAGGCGAAGTGACAGTGTCAAGTCAGCGGACTAAGCTGTACTCATGTCACCTGGGAACTGATAACTGACGATAGGTATAATACCAACCATCAGTTCCCGACGAGTCCTGTCCAGTGTACTCGTAACCTAACGAGCACCCGCATACTATCTCAAGTACGACGTACTGACGGCTGTGGGACAGACCGTCTCCCGTGCTGGGATGAGAAGCGCATACGCTAGTCTACTCTGGAGTATCGATGCCCTGTCTCGATAATCCCACGACTAGGGACGTGTATAAGGATGTGCTTGTGGATTACCCAGCCCCCACGAGTGTGATCGCCATCACAACGCCGGTAATCAAGCAAAGATCCTAAGGGCTCTACTAATGCGTATAGGTGATATAAAAGTAACACACATGTACACATTAAAGCAGAGACAAACCAAGTAGCATACTACTATATTGAGCAAGATTGTCTATACAACTGTAAATATCCCAAGCTTCCATCAAGTAATATACATACTAGTATGATACAGTAATGGCCTCTAGGGCATATACACTAACAATCTCCCACTTGCACTAAGGCCATGTACTGGCGTATCGAAGACCTATCATCTCGATCAGCCGCTCGAACTGAGTCTGGGGTAAGGCCTTCGTGAATGGATCCACCGTATTGTCTTTTGTGTCCACTCTCCGCACCTCGATCTCCTGGCGATCAATGATCTCCCTGATCAGGTGATACCGCCTTAAGATGTGCCTGGATTTCTGATGGGACCTTGGTTCCTTCGCTAAAGCTATAACCCCATTGTTATCGCAATACAAAGGTATTGGGTCAATAATGGACGGAACCACCTAAAGTTCACTAATGAACTTCTTCATCCAGACCGCCTCTTTTGCGGTATCGCTTGCAGCAATGTATTCAGCCTCCATCGTCGAGTCTACGACGGTGTCCTGTTTGGAACTCCTCCAACATACCGCCCCTCCGTTAAGGGTAAACACAAAACCCAAGACAGGCTTGCTGTCATCTTTGTCACTCTGGAAGCTTGAATCGGTAAAGGAATCGACCCTGAGGTTTCCATTACCGTAAACCAGGAATATCTCCTTAGTCCTTCTCAGGTACTTGAGAATGTTCTTCACTGCTGTCCAGTGGTCCTCCCCTTGGTCTGACTGATACCGGCTTACCGCGCTCAGTGCGTAAGCTACATCTGGTCTTGTACATAGCATCGCATACATTATAGATCCTACCGCCGAAGTGTAGGGTATAGTGCTCATGCGAACCCTCTCCTTGTCAGTCTTAGGAGACATCTTCTTGGAGAGGGCAATTCCGTGCAATGCGGGTATGTTACCGCACTTGGAACCCTCCATACTAAATCTCTTTAGTACGGTCTCTATGTACCTGGACTGCGAAAGTCCCAGTAGTCTCTTGGATCTATCTCTATAAATCTTGATCCCCAGAATGTACGAGGCATCACCCAGGTCCTTCATGGAGAACCTTTGTGACAAAAATAGCTTGACCGATTGTAGCATAGGAATGTCATTTCCTATCAAAAGAATGTCGTCCACGTACATGACGAGGAATACGACAGTTCTTGCTACAAATCTACTATAGATGCATGGTTCATCTGGATTTTTGATAAAGCCAAATTCTTTGACCGTCTCATCAAAACAGATGTTCCAACTCCGCGATGCCTGCTTTAGTCCATAGATGGACTTAAGCAACTTGCACACCTTTCCGCTGCTCCCACACTGAATGAAACCCTCTGGCTGGTCCATATAGACACACTCCTTTAAATTTTCATTTAGAAAAGCGGTCTTTACGTCCATCTGCCAAATCTCATAATCGTGGAAGGCAGCAATGGCAAGAAGGATCCGAATGGATTTCAGCATAGCCACTGGAGAAAAGGTTTCATCATAGTCCAAATCAGGTCTTTGACGAAAACCCTTTGCAACAAGTCTAGCCTTATAGGTTTCCACCTGCCCATCTACATACCACTGTTAGGTCCACGTTACCTCTCCCGGTACTTTCGAGGTTGTGGAAACGGTAAAACAAAAAATTTTCTGGACTTGGTAACATGGACCGTAAAAGCCGGATCTTTACTAAACAATACACTAGCATCCTAACTAGAGATTTATCTACTCGATTAGGGGTTATACCTCAACTTGAAATCCTTCTCTTCTTGTTGTTCTTCTCCTTGCTTGCTCCGAGGCTTGATCCGGACTTTGGTCACCTCCACGGCCTTCTTGAGTCGAAGACGATCCACCCGAGAGATGTACACCGAGCTCCACCTCGAGCCGAGGTAACTAGGGCAAAGAGATTGCTAATCTAGAAGCCCTAGGTTGTGTAGAAGTGATAAAGAGATGGTTTTATTTTTGTGGGATCTTTATCTCTCAACACATGAGATCAAAAGATGAATCAAGAGGAGGAAGAAGAAGGAGGAGCTAGCAACCATGGTTAATTTCTTTTTCTTCTCACTTGAAAAGGCAAGAGAGAGAATGAGAAAGAAATAGTGTATATGCCCTAGAGGCCATTACTGTATCACTTCCATCTGTAAAGGTTCTTTGGCAAGGAAAGAATCGCAAGGAGATTACTTGGGAGACCGAAGATGGGATGCGAAAGAAATTTCCACATATTTTTTAAGCTACGTCTAGTTAAGTTTTAAATTCGGGGACCGAATTTTCTTAAGGGGGGAATATTGTAACATTTTGAAATTTTGGAAATAAATAAAAAAATTAATTAATTAAATAATAAAATGTTAAATTAAAAACTTATTAAGACCAAATAAGACAATTTTATAAAATGTATGTAGAACAAATTAAATTAAAATTTTAGTATGCAAAATAAATAAATTATAAGGGTTTTAATGTGAATTTTAGCTTCATTTTAATAAAAAGGGTGTTTTATAATAACATAAGTTGTGAAGGGTTTCTATGTAAAGTATAGAAAATTGTGCAAATGGGAAATTGATTATGGGTGTAAGTGAAAAAGAGGTAAATTAGGTTTTGTTCAGAATTTTATCTTAAGATAAATCAAAATGGAAGGATAATGCATTGCCACCACCTTCTTACATGCACAACCCACACCCCACACCTCCTCCTTGCATGTGGATGGCACATCTAGGTTTTTGACACCTCCTCCTACCACCTCCCTCTTCCCATCACCACATATATATTAAGTGTTCAGATCATTAATCCAATTAATCTTCTGAAAATTCCTAACCAAAGTGTAAGAAAACACTTAAAAATTCAAAAAGAAAAATAAAGGAGAAAAGAAGTGAAGAAGAAGAACTAGACAAGGAGTTCATCATCAAGCTAGGACTAGGAGCTTGTGCATCTTGGAGAGTATTATTTCAATAAGTTATTTGTAGGTAAAATCCTTACTCACAGTAGAGATTTAAATTCTGGAATTTTTTTAAGTTTGAAATCAAAAGTCTATAATATCGTATTTTAAGCAAAACCAAGTTCTGTTGAAATCTGCTATAGTTTCGATAAAAATTAATTTAACTAAATAAGGTTTAAATGATGTATGTTGAACCTAGAGCAAAGCATAGGAGCACGAACCAGAGGGCTCGGTTTTGGGCCGGCGACCAATAGGGAAATTCCGGCGTCGCCGGATTTGTAGGGAGCTAGGGTGTTTTGGCTTGTCGGGTAGGTTTCTGTGTAGAATTTTGGTCATTTTGGTATTGTTTAAATAAGTTAATTTAACTGTATAGGAAATCTGGGATCTAATATCGGAAAGGGTATCTAAAGAACCAAATTACGACACGGTTAAAACGTATCGCGATCTGTTTTCTGTCGCGATGCAGAGTTGGGTTAAATTTCAGTGGGGATTGAATGTTAGATAGTTGAAATATTCATATGCAATATAACTAGTACGTAAGAACTTGTGTTTTCATATTCACCGTATCGGAATAGCCGTTTTCTTATATAAGTTAATTCTCGATGTTAAATTCAAATACGGGCACTTCGGAGACCGCGAGGAAAGTAAAAGGATTGGCGATTCCTGAGTAGATACGACGTTTTTCCGGTGAGTAGACTAAATATCTACCGGGAAATTTTGTAAAGATGGCGTGTTACTCCCGTAGTTTTATTTAAATAAAGGTTTTACTTTGTATGCTAAATTGATAATATGCACTCATATCTATATATTCCTCACTTTAGTTGTTAAAACACTGCACAAGTATCGACGAGTTATGCTATGTGCACATCTTACATGTTACACTACATCTCGTCGATATTACCATGTCACTTTTACACTTAGCAATTTTCTTGTAAAAAATGATTCATATCATACCTTAAACACCAATAACAGTAATAACATCATGTTTAGTATTTTAGTATTCTAAATTGATATAAGAGGTAATTGTATTATTGAGGATTTATGGTTTTGAGTTTTTGTATACTATTGCATAAATCCAGTGATTTTCATGATTGATGTAACATGTCCACCATGAGATATTTTTATGATTTGATTTTATTCCGGACCGAGTGGGGGAGCTATACGGTCACGGATGTGTACGTTATCCAGACTGAGTGGGGGAGATATACAGTTGGATATAGGTGGATCCGGTCGAGACTGAGGAGCATGATAGCAGCATTTGAGGCGGGGGAGCCTAGCGAGGTTACTCGAATCCGGAGATAATGGTGAAATACGACGGATATCTAGATGATACTGACTGGTATTGTTGATTACAGGATCGTTCGAGGAATGATGCCTAAGAGAAATGGAAGTTTTGTGTCGATGATGGACATGGAAAGATAAAATTTATTGAGAATAAATGATGAGGTTTAAGTTTTGGTTATCTGATTTGTAGTACAGATTCATGCTTTCCATATACTATCGTACATCATACTTACTCTCATTTCAGTTAGTTGTGATAGTCATATTTACATTGTTAACCATTATATGTTAGTTATATTCACTGAGTTGGCAACTCACCCCCGTTGTGCCACAGTTCCTTGCAGGGATAGAGTAAACGGTTAGTAGCTGTGCAGATCCACTTTTGCAGCTTTTATCACATCTTTTGATAGGTGGGTTACATATCTAGCGACCTTCTATTTTGGTATTGTATCATTGTATCTAGAAAACCTCCATCAAACCTTGTACTATGACTTAGAATGAGAGATGATTATATGTATATTATTTGTCAGGTGAGATCGTTGGTATGTTAGTGGATATTTCTTTTATTCATATCTGTGATTCTATTGGTCTCATATAGGTAGTAAATTTTATTCTGCTGTTGTATTTTGTTGATCCCAACTAGGGATGTAACCAAACTTAACACCTTATGTTTGTTTTATATTAATTACACAAAAACTATGATTTTTACTTAAAAACTAATTTTTTATAAAAATTTCCGCAAAAAGGATTTTGATCTTGGTTTCGGCTTACTCGGGTTGTGTATATATCCTTAGATATTATACAATCTAAGTGCCGGTCGCATCCAAACTTTGGGCCGTGACAGAGATCTTTTCGACACGTAGGGAGAAAATGCTTTTATGGGACCCTTACGGCTCATAAAATTGAAAATTCTTAGGTGATAGGGACCTAAACCTGTCTCCTAAGCCATCGCTCCCCAGCAGGGAAAGGCAAATGATGAATTGCTCCTGGCATATGTGCTTCAGTGTTAGCAACGCTGATGCATACCCTAATACCAAAATTCCAAAATCTAATCCAATAAACCCCTAAATCTTTAAACTAGGAATAGATGATCTCTAAGTCGTTAAACTGGGAACGAGAAAATCTTCTCATGACAAATGATGATTCGCTCCCGGTACCATATTCCAGTGAAGCGATGCTGATGCTAAACCAAAACCAAAATCCCCAAACCCTGTCATGGCAGATGATGATTCGCTCCTGGTACTATATTCCAGTATAGCGATGCTGATGTCGACCCAAATGATACCAAGTCAGCAAGACAACCAACAACCTCCCTGGCAGATTCATGCTCCACCTCGGAAACCAGTCAAATCCCGACACCGCAGAAAGCAGAGCAAGTCCAATCAGAACATTCGACTGTCAAAGTCGCTAAAAAGGCAGCATCGACCGTCCAAGTCGCAAAAAGGGCAGCATCGAACGTCCACATCGCTAAAAGGGCAGCATCGACCGTCCAAGTCTCTAAAAGGGCATCACCGACCGTCCAAGTCGCAAAAAGGGCAGCATCGACCGTCCAAGTCGCTAAAAGGTCATCACCGACCATCCAAGTCGCTAAAAGGGCAGCACCGACCATCCAAGTCGCAAAAAGGGCAGCATCGACCGTCCACGTCGCTAAAAGGGCAGCACCGACCGTCCAAGTCGCAAAAAGGGCAGAACCGACCGTCCGCGTCTCTAAAATGGCAGCACCGACCGTCCACGTCGCAAAAAGAGCAGCACTGACCATCCAAGTCGCTAAAATGGCAGAACCGACCGTCCAAGTCGCAAAAAGGGCAGCACCGACCGTCCAAGTCGCTAAAATGGCAGAATCGACCGCTCACGTCGCTAAAAGGGCAGTACCGACTGTCCACGTCGCTAAAAGGGCAGCAATGACCTCCTCGTCGGAATTATGCTCCGCCTTGGAATCAAGTCAACCAGACACTCCATCTCGGAGACACGTCAAGTATCGACCGTCCATGTCATAAAAAGGACAGTGCCAGCTTCATAAAAAGCGGGAACCAAATCAAGTCGCCTCTACGTGAAAGATGATCCATCAATTTCATGCACACGGCTCACATATGCTGTGTGCATTTATTGATGGAGGGCACTTTGTTGGGGTCAAAATTTACATCCCAGTTGACCAAATCAAAATCAAAGTCAACCCCAACCTAAGTGGGCCCAAGCCCAGGTCAAGTGGGCCAATGCCCGGGTCGAGCCCGAACACGAAGTGTCCGGCCTTCCGCCATGCCAAAATAAAAATTTTGTAATAAATAATTTTGGTGTATTTCCTTTTTTTATTTTTTGAATAAATGTAAGAAAAATAGGCATAAAGCCAAATTTTTGTAAAGCCCATAGCTTATGTGCAAGAAAAAATAGCACATAAGGCATGAGATGGCCAAAAAAAACATTTTGTAAAGCTCAAGGGGCTATATGTAAAGTGTATAGCCTATAAAGGGAAAGATAATGAAAATATCTCAAGATCTTTTTTCTTTCTCTAAAAAAAAATCAAGGTCTGTGCCTCCTCCTTCCTCAAGGTTCTAAACCTTCGTCTTTCTTTTGAATTAAATCAAGGGTTTTACTCTTCCTTTTCTAAAACTAAATAGTTTTTCACCACAAAACCCACAAAGGGGAGCACAGATCTTCCATTAGATCTCAAAAATGGAAGATTTTTAAAATCTCACCCCTCTTGTTCTTCAAGAACCGGCCAACAAAAAGGAGGAAGAAGGAGACCCATCTCCGAAAATTCCACTTTGGAAAAGATCCAAGGCACAAGAGAAGATCACAGGCTTAAGAGAGAAGAACCTCTGAAGATTTTTAGGGAGTTCAACTCCAAGACCCAGAACCTCAAAGGAGTTTAACTCCTAATCCAGACCTTCAGGAGTTTAACTCCACTCAAAACCCTCTTTTTGGAGTTTAACTCTTATTTCTGGGGTAAAAACCCCCTCCTTTCGCTAGCGCCCAGAGCGCTAGCTCCCACATGCCAGGCACGTGAGGTGCTAGCGCCCAAAGCACCAGCGCCCGAAGCACCAGCGCCCGAGTGCCCACATGCCGGGCACGTGAGGCGCTAGCGCTCCGGCACGTGGACGCTAGCGCCCGAAGCGCTAGCGCCCGAGCGCCCATAGCGCTAGCGCTCGAGCGCCCACGTGCCAGGCACGTGAGGCGCTAACGCTCAAAGCGCTAGCACCAGCGCTCGAGCGCCTAGCGCTAACCCAAGCGCCTAAGCGCTGGCGCTCACGCGTCCTTTGGACGCCTTTTTCCCCTCATTTTACATCTAGTCCACACTAAAAACACCTCCACTGTTAGAAAAAATTTCTAACGGGGCACTGCCCCGCATCCCGCAAGGGGGTTGCTAGCCCCTTTGACCTCCAGTCCGCTATCCGGATAGCGGGACCCCCGTAAAAACTCTGCGGGCTCCCCGATATATCCAAAAACCCCTTTTAAAACACAACACACGTACACTGCACATTGAGTTCGCATGACCTGTTTGGCCCGTTAATCGGAGGTTCTCTCGCTCCAAAGGTGAGGGGTAATTAACGACAGCTTAGTCCGCGGCTACCGGAGATTTGGATCCCCGCAATTAATAAACCCAACCTACCCTAGGCAGGGGGGATCTGTAATGCGCCTGACAAGCGCGTGCGCATTTCCATCTCAATGGGGTGACGAAAACACCCTACAGATTCTGGCACACCCGATGGGACTTTTTTCTCCTCCCATATCTCGGGTCAAGTGTTCATGCAACTCATTTAACATATATGCCGATGTTTGTACTGAAATAATGTTTTTTTTCTGTGCGGCAATCAACTTTCAACGACAATGTCTCCCAAGACGAATTCAGCTTCCAACGCGACCCCGATCTCATACGTGGTCAAGATCAATGCTCGTGTGGTTCTCCCCGCAAGCCTCAATCGATAGTGGGAGGAACTGCCCCGCCAGTTTAGTTCCATCGTCATCTACCCTGCCGGAAGCACTCATCAGGCAGAAATCCCGGCAAACAGGTGGCCAAGCCGGTCTCAAGGGGCAAGAGGCCGAATGTTGTGATCGCTAAGGCACCACAACCGAAACTTAAGACGGTGTCTGAATAACTCTCTGGTGCTCCAGCTGGGGGCAAGACTGCCGGTATAAAGGGCAACATCAAACGTTATGGACGAGCTCAAGTGATGACTCCAACAAACACACAATCAGGCGTATCTCCAAAGCCCTCCATCGCCCGGTCTACGGCGGCTTCCCGAAGAGCCGTAACTAGCCAAGTGCTCAAAACAGAAAGGCTGAGACAGAAGCGGCTCAGGTATCGAGCCAACGAGAGGGCCAGGACTCCGGCCAAGTGGAATCTTGTAAGATTCCAACAGCAGAGTCATCCTGCGACGACGGCTGAGTCGGCCATAAAAATCAGCAATTCCTTCGAACCTCTGAAGTGGGTTCAGAAAAATGTCATGACCGCCAGAATCAAGAAAACAACGGTCCGAACGTTGCTACAAAGAGACGTGTCCCGGCCCCAACAGAAAAAGTATGACACTGTCTCTTTAAGAGTCTATCAGGCGCTCTGTGCCGCGCGAAAATAGCGGGGCAAAACCAAAATGGAAGCTTCAGCACCATTCAAGAATCCGGCCAGGCCAGCCGCCTTCAATCGACTGCCCGTTACCGAAACAGGGGGTCAAGACAGTGATCCGTGAAATCAGCTGCCGATAACCAAAAGACGACTGGATATATTATCTATACGGTCTATATGGCGGGCGGACGCCCCAGCGACAACCTTCGCAGCAAAAGCAAGGATGGGGCCACCACATCCCAAGCCCAATCTGTCTTAAATGTGGTTGTCGCTTCCCAAGAACAGCCGCCTCCGCTGGATGATGAAAACCTTCTCGATGAGGATGATAGGCAGAAAGTGTCACGCCCCGCTTCTCAGCATACGGGCGGAGGATGCGACTGGGCTGCTATGTATTTACTGTGAAGTAAATATGCTAAGCGTATCTAAGCAATATAAAAGTAAATGCATAAGAGACAAGATATAATCAAAACAACAACTTTATTTATTCACATTCTTTTTGTACAATACATGGAAAGTAAATACAACTGATAAAAAGCAATGCCTAAACAATGGCATAACAGAAATGGAAAGTACTGAATGGAAAGTGTACAATGAAGTAGAGCTCGGGGTCTTCACTGAATTGGTCCAAGTCTTCAGCAGTCGGCTCGATCTCTGACGTGTCCAGATCACCTGACGACATTCAAAAAAGAAAGAAAGAGAATGTCATCAGCGAACAGATCGCTCGGTAAGTCCCAAAGATAAGGGAGAAATAGAATAAACAGAGTAAGAAGGTATCTTTTAAAGTTGTATTATATTGTTATAATATTGTGTTAACTTTGTTGTTTGTATCTTGATACAGAAGGATGCCAGTGTATACTAGAGGGGTCCCTATATACTAGAGACCAGGGCAAATGGAATGTACAAGGAACCGTTGGGCCACGGTACAACAGCAACGAAATATAGGTTAGGTGTCTTAATCTTACTGTCTCGTGCCACTTCTAACACCTTCCGTACCAATCTACCCCTTAAACCCCGTAGTGTTTTGATTGTATTGTTTGTCTTGTATTGTAACTGTATAGATTGTATAATTGGATGACTGACCGAAATCATGATATCAGTAAACGGATGTAACTAGAGAATCATGTAAATGGATGTAACTAGAGAATCATGTCGATGGAAGTATATCCATGGTTCGGCTCGGTCAATACAGATTGAATAGTTTGAACAGATTGAATATATGGATTCATGATTCATAATGAATTGTAATATTGTAGATTGTAAATTGTAGATTGTAAATTATAGATTATACTTGAATCATATTCAAGTCAGATTATAATGAGACTCACTCTGAGTCAGACAATTAGAAAAGCAAATTGAAGTCCTGATTGTTTTGATGTTATCGGTAACCGCTGCACATGGGCGGCAGGATTTGTGTCTTTTTCAAAGACGATTACCGTATTGATAACACCGTTATTAAGTTGTCTACCTTAAATAGGCAAGCACCCACTTCTCCGGCTCCCTGAGACTTAAGAGATTGGTCCCGCTTAAACCTATGTTTACTAAGGTTCTTAGGGTAATTTATAGAACTTGAGGGGGTTTTATGTAAAAATACTATTATATACTTTTCAAAATACTCCCTAAGTATTTAGTTATCGTCTTTAGAGTTGTAATAAATGTAGATTTTATATTGTGATATTTCTAGTGAAAATATCCTAATTTCATAAATAAAGGTATTTATTTGTAATATTGATTTGTAGGGAATTTGTGGTATTTTAGTGTAAAATGATTCTTGTGATATTTTTAGAAAAATGTGAAATATTTATATTATTACAAAATAGATATTTTAAGGATATATATATATATATATATATATGAAAATAATTTTTAATATATATAATATTTCTAGAAATCTCATTTTCTTTAGATTTTCGTATTTTAAATCTTTCGAGACCGAATACTCCTTGCAAAGTTCTGCATCTCGTACTACTAAGCCCGAGGATGTACGATAATCCGCACCATCCCGAATTGGTTCCCCAAATAGGCTGTAGCGGCGCTTTGCAATGATTTGTATAAATACTAAATCGTTTAGAAAATGGTTTTATTATTAAAAGGTATTTAAATGAAAATGTGTCGTTTTCCCATATTCTATATTCTCGAGGGTATTGTGCTATGTTGCATATGAGTGTCTGAGGAGGTAGGTCATTATCTCGTGATCTACTTAAAGGTATAACAAGGTTTTGATGGTTTAAATGTAGAAAAGAAACTATATGGTATTTTAATGAAAAAATACGGTAAAATGGAAATAGCAATTACTTTTGATATAGAACTTATTCAATATGATTAGTTAGTGTTTAATAGTCAACATGAATTGGTTTTAGAATAATTGTATTAAAGAAAAGTGAGGTTTTAGGAAGAAACCGAATCGGAAATCAGATTTGTTCCGATTCCGTCAGGTTTTGGAAGTTCGTATTTTTAGAAAAGAGTAAAGGAGAGAAATTAGGACTTACGGGTTTAGGACTTTAAAAGAGAGGAAGGGGAGACGAGAGGAGTCGACGATGCGCCGTTTCGTCGCCGGAAGTTCCTACGGTTGTCGTCGGAAAATCCGCCGGAGCTTCGCCTTTCGCTCACTTCGATTGCACACTAGGGTTTCTTGAGATTTCTTGAGAGTTGGCTCAGAGTTTTGGGGTGAGGGGGTAGAGTGTAGGGTTGGTATTTATAGAGTTAGGCTAGGGTTAAGGTAGATGAAGAGTTTAAATTGAAAAAAATGTAAAAATATATTAAAATTCATTAAAAATGGAGTAAATGGGACTTTTTGAATTCTCTTGAACCGATCTAAGTAAATGAAGTGTGTGCTGGGGGGTAAGGAGAGGAAGAGACAGATCTTTTCTGTTGACGACTCGGCCGACCGACCGAGTGCGGCCGGCGGCGCCGGCCCGAGTCGGCCAGTCCGCCGGCCGACTCAGCTGAGTCAGGCCGAGTCAGGAGGTGGGGAGGTGGGGAGTCATCTGGTGATCTCACCGGTATATTTACTTTTTCTAGGGTAGTGGGATTTTTAGGAGTTAACACGTGTTGGCTGTTGGTATTCTAAAAAAACTCAAAATAAAACAATATTAAAAATAATGTGGGGTATGGGATTTGAACTCTGGTGGCTTAGTTCAGCAGTGCAAGGTATTACCAATGAGCTACAAGGTTGTCCATACTCATATTTAACTAGAATTAAATATATGCGGTTGCTTGTAAAGAAAGTGGGCTTTTTGGGCTTAAGAGATTGGGAATGAAAAGAATGGAATTGGGCTTAAAGAATAAGTTTGGGTAAAAAGAAATGAGTTTTAGAAAATACTTAGATGCGAAAAATAGATGAAGGGATTAAATATAAGTAATAACATGAAAATAAAAATATACAAATACAGTATTTTATTAATACAAAGATATAGGAATTTTAGAGTCGTTACAGAAAGACCCCTCAGTCCATATAGAGTCAAGCTCGGACAGCAAGAAAGAGCCAACTTTCCGCCCTAGGACCGCGGAGTAAGAGCTGCTTCAAGAGCTTCAAAAACAGCTTAGGAGCAAGAATAAAGAGATGGCTAAGCTCTATTCGAAAATTGACGACCTGACGAACGTTGTGATGCAGCTTACGGCTCAAATTGCTCGAGCGCCTCCCAATCAAGCACAAGTCGCTACTCATAAGTTGGATGATGACAATCCGAAGCGGCCGATACCTGTCCCTTTAGGTCCAAGATTGGTCGAGCCGCACGAAAGCCGGCCACATTCCGCTTCTGGGGACGCCTTAGCCCCAGATAGCACTATCCCGCTAACACAAGATCGGATAATGGATTTGGTCACCAGAAAGGTTAAAACATTGGTGGCCGAAGCTGAAGCTCAGAAAGAAATTGGCAGTAGTAGGTGGCCATATCCCACACAGTACGAACTGATCGAGTTCCCGAGCGGCTATGTCATTCCTAAGTTCGGAAGATTTGACAGGACGGGAAATGCAAATCAGCACGTCGCCCACTTTAAAGCATCGTGCGGAAATACAAGGGGTAATGATGCGCTCCTTCTTCGTCAGTTTGTCAACAGCCTGACCAGTGTCGCTTTTGACTGGTACGCGAGTATACCGGATGGGTCCGTCGTTACCTTTTCCTAAATGGAATCTCTGTTTCAGCAAAGGTTCATGAGTGTCAGTGATAAAATCTCCATTGCCGACCTTGTAAGGACCAAGCCGGGGAAGAATGAAAGTAACACTGACTTTATCGCCCGATGGTGTAATCTCACGGTCAAGTACGAACCACCGCTGTAGCAGGACCAGTCCGTCAGCCTTCTTATTGGGAACCTTAACAATTGGATGGTCCCATTCTTGTGTACAGCAGGCCTCAAGACATTTCAGGAGCTAACCAAGAAAGTCCAAATACTGGAACGCTCGAAGCAAGAGTCTACCCCGGACTCTCAGAGAGACAAAACATGGAAAAGCAAGCGGGACGACAACCGTAGAAGCGGGAGTTCCAGCAGTACCAATGTATTCAATGCGTCCGACAATGAAGACAAGCGAAGGGTAGGCGATTCCAAAACCAACCGGTCTCGAAAGCCATTGCTGAGAGGAGATGGGCCTTCCCTAGAGGAGAAAAAGAACAAGGTTTACTCTTTCAGAAGGGACAAGGTCCGCAAGATATTTAAAGATGCCTTGAACAATGGTCTACAGTTGCCGGAGTCGAAAAGACCTCAAGAAGCAAAAATGACCGACAATTTTCTGTATTGCCCGTACCATCGAGTAGTGATCCATGCGATCGAGGATTGCTATATCTTCAAGGACGGGGTTGAGAAGCAGTACAAGGCTGGAGAGATCGAGCTGTCCAAAAGTGTGTTGGTGAACAATCAAGTTGCAACCACCAACTTTATACAGACAGAAGCTGAAGCCTTCTGAGAGCAGACAGCCGAACCCGCTGCCCTGAGAAATGAAACCGACTCACCGCAGCCTCCGTGGAGTACGCACATATCTAATAAGATGAAGAAGATGTTAAAGTTACTTCAGAAAGAGCCCAGGACAGAATGGGAAGGGCAGAAGAAGCCTACCATTCCAGCAGCCAATGCGGCTCCATCAGGCTCAAAATCCAAAAAGCTCAAGAAGAAGAAAAGTGCGGCTCGGCGCGAAAAAGAGTCTGCAGGGAGATCGACCATTCAAAAATATATCGATTTCCTTGAAAACTATGAACAGAAGGAAAGGACTCTAATTCAATTGAAAGAGTTCTTCCCTGTAGAAGCAGCTGAGCTTTTGGAGGAGCTAGAAGAAGACTCCAATGAAGAGATCCCTATAGTAACCTGCTACACCATCCATCTTGGCAGTGACTCTGAGGAGGAGCTCTATTTTCCCGAAGTGGATGTGGAGCTCGCCATAAGGGCCAACCAAATCCAGCTCAGAAGCGGCAGGGCTCTACCGCCAAATCAGGGAAACGCCCCAAAAGGAAAGGAAAAACAGGTGGCTAATGAGGAAGATGGCAGAGAGCCGGCTAATGAAAACTCAAGTCCTTCCTCAGTGGACTATAATGTCTTGGCTCATTTCCGGAAGCTTCCGTCTCTCCTAAGCATCTATGATGCCTTGGTCCTATCTAAGGAGCTTAGAGATGTTCTCATTCACGCTCTACAAAACCCTGAGCGGTATCAGGCTCGCTTTACGGAAATTAATATGAAAGAAGCCCAGTACACTTTGCATGCCGCCGCAGTCACGTTTAAGGACGAGGACTTTCTACTGGGAACGACTGAGCATAATCGGCCGCTTTATGTGACCGGGTACAGCGACGGAGACCGGATTAATCGCATATTGATTGTTCCAGGGTCCTTAGTGAACATTATGAACTTGCGGACTCTGAAGAGTTTGTCAATGGACGTCCGACACCTGTCAAGGGAAAGGATTGTCATTCAAGGTTTCAGTCAAAACTGCCAGCAAGTTCTGGGGTCTATAGCTTTGCCAATCAAATTTGGGAATCTGCAAACTGAAGCTAAGATATACGTGATCGACGCTGACACGTCTTATAAAATTCTCTTGGGACGGCCATGGTTCCACGATTACGGAATCGTTCCATCAACTCTCCATCAATGCATGAAGTATACTAAAAATGGCGAAGAAAGACGCATTGACGGAGACATCCAGCCGTTCGGTATGCATGAAGTCCGATATGAAGATTCTCGGTACTTTGTGAACCTCCAAAGTGCTGAGCCACAGCTGACCAAAGACAGAACAGCCCCGAAACTCAAAAGCAAGTCTGAGCCAGCTGTCACTTTCAAAAGCAGAAACCCCCATGTGCGTCCGCGTTATGGCAGTGGCACTGATGAGTCCGACGCTGGAAGTCTATCCTTCCGTACAACTCGCCATCATTTCGATAGCGATACGGACGAATCTGATACTGAAGGCCCATCCGACAGCAAAATTCGCCCTCGTTTAGGCAGCGGCACTGAAGAGTTAGAGGAAGAGGACCCGCCTTGCAACAGCTGTGCAGACTGGGCCCCCATGCAACAAGTGAAACAATGAGGGACCTTCGAAATTGCAGAAGGGTCTCTAGCCGTCATGAAGGTGCCGGAGCAGATGTGCAAAGAGCTCGATGCATTGTCGGTCTCCACCGTGGACCAGCTGAAAACTTTCTACGTTCCCGAAAGGAAAAGTGGACAGAAGGGCATCCTGTTTTATGGATCAAATCTTGTTGCACACCCGGACGATTTTTCTGTCGCGTGCCTTCCCTATGAGAGAGGCATAAGAGCCGTCCTCAATCCCAGATACTATGCGCCCGAGATGCGGGAATATTTCAAAAGGTGCGGATGCCGGCTATATCAAACGAAGTCCGAAGCAAAGTTTTATGAAGGGCTATGGCATCCGCCTCAGGTCCGAGCACTCATTGATGGACGAATTCCAGATAGACGGGGTATGGCTTCATTCAACCTGATTCCAAAGCATGCTACATAATCCATGTTGGTGAAGCAAGTGAAAGATCAAATGATGATGACGAGATAGCCGAGCCAGAAGAAGCTCCTCAAGAGCTCGAAGATGGCGGACAAGCATCCTTTGACGAGCTAACCGAGATTGACTTAGGAACGCCCGATAATCCAAGCCGACCTACATCAGCTCACTCTTGTCACAGGAAATGAAAGAGCAGATAATTGTCATGCTGCATGAGTTCGTCAACTGCTTCACGTGGACATACAAAGAAATGCCTGGCCTTTCCCCTGAGGTAGCCATACATAAGCTGGCTATTTCTCCAGATGTTAAGCCAGTCAAACAAGCTCCTCGAAGAATGAGAAGGGAACTGGAAGAAAAGGTTATCGAGGAAACCAAGAAACTCATCGATGTCGGCTTCATCAGGGAAGAGAAATATGCGGACTGGATCGCTTGCATAGACCCAGTGTAACACCCTAGTTCATTTATACCGGTTCTAGTTCATGTATTTCTTTATTTATGGTATTTTTCTGATTTACTGTGTTTTGGGTGCGAATAGTATATTTGACATCTGTATTTGCATCCGACCCGACCCGCTTGCTTGAAAGCAGTCTTGATTCATATTTATCATTTATCCTGACTTGTTACGTGGACTCATGCACTTCCATATTTACATACTACATACTGGCATTTTATCTAGTATCTGCATTTTTAAAATATAACATTTAAAGTCAAATAAAATATTTTAAAAATATCTAGTATGGCCTGCATGATACCCCTAACCCTGTGGTAGCATCCGCGTATCTTGTTCTCGTCTCGTTCAGTGAAACGGACTTGTTTGGATGGGTACGCGCACGAACGTGCATCCGTCCTTGGGGGTATGCATTTTCGTTATCCGGTTATTCAATTTTAGTTTTGGTCGACATATATATTTTTCGTATTTTGAAACTGAATATTTAGACCCGACTCGGGCGTGTTTTGGACTAAATTTGTATTTACCAGAAAATCAAATTTTATTAATATAATATTTTATTAAAAATTATTAATACCAGTTTAAATTTAAATAACAAAAAGATTTTAAATTTGTTCCTAACAAATTTAACAGCACTCTCTCTCTCTTCCTTTCTTTCTCTCTCTCTTCTCTCTCTTCTCTCTGCCTCTCTATCTCTTTCTCCCTTTCTCTCTCCTCTCGAACACCCTCTCTCTCTCATCTCGCAATCACTGTGCATTCCTCGACTCTTGTCACCTCCCTCCTATTACCGTCACCTCCCTTCATTCTTCACTTCTTCTTCTTCTTTAAAAGCCGAGCGCGCACGAGAAAACCCATAGCTCTCGAAACCCTAACCCTAAGCCAGCCTCAACACCCTCGTTTCCACCCTCGCCACCATACTCTCCTCTCTCTTTCATCTTCCTTTCTCCCTTGCGCCCATCTCGAACCACTACTGCACACCCACGAGTATGAGAACCCAACCCAACCTAGCCTCACCTTGCCGTCGTCCCATCATCCTTGACGACCTTACTTCGTCGACTCCATCTCACTGCCACCACCTCATTTCTCTCGTCACTAGCACAGACTCTTCTTTCTCTTCTTCTTCTTCTTCATCTCCGTTCTTCTCCCGCTTTCATCACTAGAACCTATCGCCTCACCTCCGTACCTCACCGCTGTCGCCGTCCCCTCGACACCGATCTCCTCATTCATCATCATCTCCTCCTCAACCTCATCTCTCTCCCTCCAGCCGACACCACCATCACCCTGACCTATGAACTCCGACGCCTACATCAAAACCCTGCAAACCCATCACCTCCGTCGTCGCCTCCAGATCGCCCCCGCGCCTCCTCCTCAACCACCTCGACACCTCCTCGTCTTCCTGTCCTTCCTCCTATCTCTTCTTTCCCAACCTGCAACCTCACGCCAACCTCCTGCAACCCTAAACCCACTGCCACTGTCACCTGCACACCTTACCGGAGCTCTGACCCCATCGGCCTCACCCCATCACCACGACCTCCTCTGACCCAGAGCCATACCAGAGACCCCAGCCTTCTTCTTTCTTCTTCTCTTTCTTCTTCTTCTTGTTCTTCTTGCTTTTGTTGATTTCCATTTTTCGGTCACTCACTGGAGCCGTGCCGTCGCTGATGATCCGGGCGACCCAGTGGACATCCCTATCCAGCATGGCCCGTTCCTGCATTGCTTGGTTCAGTCCCGTGTGCGTCGCGTGTGCGTAGCGACATTTTACCGACATTGGACGCGGCGTACGCACCC
The DNA here is from genome assembly GCA_030015575.1 of Agapanthus africanus. NCBI lineage: Eukaryota > Viridiplantae > Streptophyta > Magnoliopsida > Asparagales > Amaryllidaceae > Agapanthus > Agapanthus africanus. The sequence continues at coordinate 475,501,379 of CM057343.1, forward strand.
CGTCGTGAGATCCAATCGAGGAAAGTTTATCTTACTACATGCTATAATATATGTTACATCCATAATAATAATAATATTACATGTTTAGGGCATTTTTGCATCTCCTGTTACCATTTTACTGTTTTACGACATCCGTTTGCATCCGTACAATTTATTTCATATCTAGTTGCATGCAAGTTTGTCTTGCTACATGCTATACTACTATATTTTACATCCATTTGAATTATAACATCACATAATGTTTAGTTATGCATCCCACCTTACCATTTTACAGTTTTACTATTTTCGGATATCCGTATGCATCCATATCATTATTTACATATCTAGTCGCATGCTAGTTCATCTTACTTCATGCTAGGTATATTATTATGCATCCATATGAGTAAAATGTTATCCGTTTATCACATTATACATCCATATTAAAGTTTTACCATTTTCGGATACCCGTTTGCATCCATATCATTTAATATACATGTAGCTGCATCTACAGAATTCATATTATTGTTATATTAACACCCCATGTTTGACATTGTGCATCCTATATAATCTTGAAGCTGTATATGTAATCTCGATCGATATTTGTGCATCCATACCATTAATTATATATCTAGTTGCATGTCATGTCACGTTATTTCATATTACTGCTACATTAACACCCCATACTAGATAATGTGCATCCTACATAGTCTTGAAGCTGTAGTTGTAACCCCCGATAGTTATTTATGCATCCATGTTTATTTGTGTATCCATACCATTAATTTTGCATAACTAGTTGCACCCCATATTACATTAACTCATATTATTAATACATTAGTACCTCATGCTTGATATTGTGCATCCTACTTAATCATGATGTAACCCCTGATCAATAATTGTGCATCTATGCTTTTATTTGTGCACCCGTACTTACTACAGTTTGATTATGAGCACCCGCTTGATACCTGTGCACTACTTGACGTGACCTGACCTGATACATGTACACTGCCTGACATGACCTGATATATCACTACTTGATATATTACCTGATCCTGTTTCTAATGCCGACAATCCTGACATGTTGTCCCGATGAACATATCCTGTTGTCTGTATAGACAAACATGTTCCTGCTTGATCCTGGCATTAGCTTCAGATTTATCAATACCTGACTTGAACACATAACTTGGGGGTATGGGGAAATCAAGAATGCGACCGAACGTAATTCAAAAGGCTATCACATTGTTTGCCGTTTTTCCGGGCGTTACGGAATACCTATTGTTTGCCGTTTTTCCGGGCATTACGGAATACCTATTGTTTGCAGTTTTTCCGGGCGTTACAGAATACCTATTGTTTGCCGTTTTTCCGGGCGTTACGGAATAATCACCGATGGGTTACGATGAGGATTACAGTAATTGATTTCGAAGATTTTAGAATAGACAACCCAGTAGCACAGTTTAGATTGATCACTGCACATCACTTATACTGATATACTTCACTGTTATATATTCCTGTTGACTTGTTACTGTTCATACTCGTGCCTGCATGTCCTGCTACCCCTTGATTATATTATTGTTGATATTATGACGCACTGACGTCTGGGTTTTGCATAGCCCAGATCCTCTACCCTTGTCGCAGGCTGATCAGGAGTATTTCCGCCATCAGGCCGAGCAGTGAGGATCATGTTAGTATCCAGTTAGTATCCAGTTTAGTTATGTTTACCTTCCAGATGTTATTGCTCATTGGATTTATTGCTTCCGCATATTATTTCTTGACCTGTTATTTCTGGCTCATGGACATGTATTAGATAGTTTATTTTATTTTCTTGTTCTTGATATCTATAAACAGCCATAATGTGACTGTGGAGGGATGTTTCCTAACCACAAGTAGCATGGTTGGCTCTGTCACATGCCGATCTTAGTGCACTCTGGGAAACGGGGCATGACACCCAATAAAAAAGAAAAATGGGCAGATCCGAGTTTGTGTCGATTTCAGGGACCTCAACAAGGCTTATCCTGAAGACGACTTCCCGCTACCGATTATGGAAATGATGGTCGATGACACCTCAAATTACAAGCTGTTCACCTTTATGGATGGCTCGTCTGGATATAATCAGATCAAGATGTCGCCTGAGGATGAGAAACACACAGCATTTTGAACCCCGATCGGAATATACTGCTACAAAGTGATGCCATTCGGACTGAAGAACGCAGGTGCTACATATCAAAGGGCAATGACCAATATCTTTGATGACCTAATCCATAAAGGTGTCGAATGCTATGTTGATGATCTAGTCGTCAAAATTAAAGCCAAGGCCGACCACATCTAAGATCTTAGGACTGTTCTCACCAGACTGAGGGAGTACGATCTGAAAATGAATCCTCTGAAATGTGCTTTTGGCGTGTCATCGGGAAAATTCCTGGGCTTCATAGTTTGACATCGAGGGATTGAAGTTGACCCATCCAAGATAAAGGCCATCATGGAGATGTCCCCTCCGAAGATTCTGATGCAGCTAAGATCTTTTCAAGGTAATCTTGCTTATATACGAAGGTTTATCTCAAATTTATCGGGAAGATGTAGGCCCTTCTCAAAGCTCATGAAGAAAGGAGCTCCTTTTGTCTGGGATGCCGAATGTCAAGAAGCGTTCGAAAGTATCAAACAGTACTTGTTGCACCCTCCAGTGCTGGCCGCTCCTATTCTAAATAAACCACTGATTCTCTACACTGCCATGCTAGATGAATCACTCGGTGCGCTCTGTTCATATCAGAATTTTGCATTATTATATCGCCCATTCTTAATCACATTAAAGATAAATAGGTGCTTTTGATCCATGTCTGCTAAATAGTTGCAGGTTACAGGTTCTCAGATCGTTACAGTGAAATTCAAGAAAAAGTCGCTACAAATGTGAGACTGCGACCAACAATAAATGAATCCGTATGATGCCGCCTACCAGTTCAATGAATAAATGAAAATCATTAGACAGTACAATGCACAAAGCACAAGGGCAGCACAAGATTCAAGATTTCAACGCAAAGCTCACGGTAAAAGTCCACATCATTTTGCACTATTGGAAATCTGGAAAAAAAAATAAAAGAGATTCTGTGGAACCAAGTGAAGAAAACAGAAGTTAAAAGCAACATGAAGCAACCCTGAAAAATCGAGACAAAGATCCAACCAAATGGCCGCAGAACCGCGGCCAAACAGGCCTTTCTGCCGCAGTTCCGTGGCCGTATAGTGCACGTGTCAGTGCATGTGTCGGTGGGTGTCGGTGCTTTGACCCGGCTTTCTTAGGGTAGTTTGGTAAATTCATGTATGGATCAGATTGTAACCTAGGGCTTTTTCCTTATCTATAAATAGGTAAGTTGAAAGCCAAATGAAGGCATGCCTCTTTTTAATTTCTAAATCTAAAATTTTAATTTCCCTTGTAATCGTTGAGAGGTCATCAATAAAGTGAGTTTTTATTTTTATCTTGCATTTTTTACCTGCAATTTATTACCTGCAAATTTTTACCTGTTCTTTTATTATCTGCAAGTTAGTTTGTCTATTAAAATGAAAACAAAAATGAATTTTATCGTCACTTTCCTAATGAGTGAGTAATTCCTCACTTGTTAGGGTTAGGATAGGGAAGGTTTGAGAGAAGGAAATCTCTCACTCCTTTCTTTACCCATATAATTTTTAAAATACGGACACTTTTTAAATCAACCACACACCGCTCACTACGGCACCCTATCCTACATGATAGCGGTGATTCCCTAGTTAGACCGGTTGTGGTTGAATTAACCGGAGGTTAGGGCTAAGAGCCAAGAACGGACGGACAAGGACCAAAAGGAAGAAACTAAGATTCTTCCTAGTCGTGCTAATCCCCGTCGTTGACTATTACCCTAACACCTATATTCTTAATTAGGGTATTGATAGAAGTGAGAAGAGTCCTTATTTTGAACTAAGCTAATCCTAACCCTAGCAAGCCTTTAAATCACTTATTTCTCATTTTTAGATCTTAAAACAAAACCTACCAAAGTTAGGACTTAACTCGTTAGAACTTAAAGAAAAGAACACCATTTCCCTGTGGATCGACTCGTACTCAATCGGCTAGCTACCAAGCGACATCGTCTTGATTGCGGTATTCTTAAATTTAAAACGCATACGCAAACACCAAACAATCAAATAGTGCCGTTGCCGGGGAAACGGTAATTTATTTCTTTTTGTAATTTCGGGTTAATTGAAAAGAAAAATTGAAAAATTGAAAAAAAATTAAAAAAACATATAAAAAATCATCTTGTTATTTTTTATTGGTTTTGTGTGAATTGCACAGGAAAAGAAGACGGACTGATTTAGATCTGGAGCAAGCCCAGTGAACAAATCAAGAAACAGAGGAACTGAACAGACAGGGGAGAACAAAAACAGCACAGAGAAAAATTTTGGAGATCTAAACCAACTAAACCGCCGCGGAACCGCGGCAGATTCAACCGCGGTCAACCTGTGACGTCAGCACCCCATTTTTTCTGTGAGTATTTTTTTCTTCTATTCTACCCCCTGAGCTCCACTAAAATTTTTTCCTGCAGGGTTCTTTGCGCAAAACCTTTCTCATATCCAATAAATCATTTTATGCAGGATTCTTTGCGCCGCAAATAAAAAGAAAAAATTTTGGTAAGTGTTTTAGATTTTTTGTGTTACTACTTTGCATATTTAAAACGGAATCTAGGGGGTTATAACACCAATTAAGATTGGGTGGGGATTTCATTACCCTTCCTAAGACCCCAGAAATCACTAAAAACATATGCATCACCCTCGAGCTAATTAAAAAATATTTAGACTCAGCCAATTAAGGATTGTCGCGATCATCAGGACAGAGGAAGGTTGTGGGTATTCAGTCGTTTATCTAAACCTAATTTTGTGGTGCCTAAGCTAGACAAGTGAGAATGGTAACTTTAAAAGGCCCGTCTCACGGTTATTCGTGAGCGGAACCATCCTTTCTTCACTTGTGCTTACCTGGCCACAATTGGAGGTGAAGAGGCGATTTGAGGGATATCTCACAACTTGTCGCTTTGGAACAGTTAGGAGCAGTCTAGTTGACTTAGGAGACCCTAGCTCTAGATTTGATTGTGCATGTTTAAACTGTAATTGTTTGAAAGTGTGTCATACTTCCGTACAATTTTTTTGCAGAAATCTTTATAAAAGAAAAAAACAACAAAACAAAAATTTTTACAAAAACTTGCCCTTTTTCGCTAGAATCCCATTGCACCCACCCTTCACCCACATTCTACGTTTTGACTACACTACAACTCGTTCAGTGTATGTACGGTTGGACTGGGGACACTAGCGCCCGCTTAGTCCATGTCTCGTTTATCGCTACTGACGACGCGTTCGACTCCGAAGTCAAAACAACCTCCACTCCTTTTTCATCTTTACCTTCATCTTCACATCCTTCATCTTCTAAAGAGATGTCAGGATTCAATCCTAACAACCCTTTACCTACCTCGGGACTGATTCCACCTCAACTGGGTGTGAATAACCCGCAACAACATCCTGTTGAAGCGCCACAGCGAATTGCGCTCCAGGATCGTTTCTATCCTATCTGCTCCGCACTTCCTACTTGTCTTTCACTACCGCCGGCAAATGGGGATAATTTCGAAATTAAGCCCCACTTCATCAATATGTAGCCCAAATTTCATGGACTAGAATCCGAAGATGTCTATATCTTCATTAACAAATTCCAGAATGTTTGTGCAATGATGAAGACCACCCAACTGTCCGATGATGCTATGAGGTTACAAGTCATTCCCTTCACTCTATGTGACCTAGCTAAAAAGTGGCTATATAGTACAGCATCGCATTCCATAAACAGTTGGGAAGAGTTTGTTAAAGCGTTTCTTAAAAAGTTTTACCCACATTACAAGACCGCGAGAATACGTAATGAAATTAACCAATTTTCCCAGCTTCCTTTCGAATCTTTTTGGAAGTGTTTCGAATGATTCAAAGACCTTCTTGTTCAGTGCCATCATCACGGTATTGAGAAATGGCAACTTTGCCAAACTTTATACGAAAGACTGAACCCGGCAACTAAGCAGTTGTTGGAAACCATTTATCAAGGTCACTTCCTTACCAAATCTGATGAGGAAGCTTGGCAATTTCTCGACGATCTTGCTGAACAAACGCTTCAGTGGGAAAGCACTAGACCGACCAATTCATCTACTTCACCCGTCCCGTCTAGGGTAGGCGTTCATTAACTCGATATGTCAATTGCAATGAAAACCGAAATGGCAGCAATTACACGAAAACTAGAAGCGATTGAGAGCAAATTCTCATCGTCTTCTCCTGCCCCTGTTTTACCTCCTCGCACTATATGCGCTTATTGTTCGGATCCATCCCATTTGACCGAAGAGTGTCCTTACAACTCACCTGCTCAAGGACAGGATCAAGTCAATGCTGCCTTTCAGCAAAGACAAAGAAATGATTCATACTCTTCAACTTACAATTCTGGTTGGAGGAACCACCCCAGTTTTGCTTGGAATCAAAATCAACAACAATTTCCATAGGCCTCCTCCTCAACAACAAGCTCCTCAACAAACTCAATATCAGCAACCTTTCCAACCCCAACCTTACCAAAATCAAACGAACAATTTTGCACCAAACAACTCTTTTCCTCAAAACAATTTTGTTCCACCAAATAACGATAAGGTTTCCTCGTTAGAACGAAATCTGGAGGTGTTTTTAAAACAATCAAATCAATTCTCAGCCAACATCTAGTCTTCCATTCAATCTTTGGTGCAACACACTGCATCACATAGGCAAAGCATCAAAACCATTGAAGCCCAGATTGCACAACTGAATGCAGCTTTAAGCGAGCGAGAGAAGAGGAAGCTTCCATCTTAACCACTGCCAAATCCTGGTCACCCACAAAATGCACATGTTGCTCTTGAACAACAAAACTATAATGTGAGTGCCGTGACTATATTGAGATCCGGAAGGATATTGCACAACAATGTTGGCATTGATGATAACACCCCGGCCGCCGCTTCTTCTTCTTCTTCTTCTTCTTCTTCTTCGTCTTCAGAGCCTGTTCTCCATTCTTCATAAGGCTCTACTTCTTCTACTACTCTGAACGGACCCACATCTCACTCCACGAAAACACCAGCACTGGGATCCGTTCCAACTCCACAATCTCATCCACAAGCATTGGAATCAACCAATTTTCAAAATATTCCATTTCCAAACAGGTTGAGATCCAATAAACAAACTCCACAAATGGAGAAAATTGTGGAGTTATTTAAACAGGTTAGCATTAACATTCCCCTCTTGGATGCAATCCAACAAGTCCCTTCTTAAGCAAAAATCTTGAAGGACTTATGCACCAAGAAGAGGAAATCACAGGTACCAAAGAAAGTTTTCTTGGCTAGCGCAGTAAGTGATGCTCTTACCCAACCTTTACCTCAAAAATGAAAGGACCCTGCCTGTCCTACGATTTCAATAACTATTGGGGATAGGAACATCAACTGCGCACTTTTAGATCTTGGTACCAGTGTTAACCTGCTTCCATATTCGGTATATGAACAATTAGGTGTTGGAGAGCTGAAACCCACACATTGTACTCTCCAAATGGCCGACCGATCCATCACCCATCCTAGGGGTGAGTTAGAAGATGTGTTGATTAATGTAGGGGACTTCATATTCCCTGTTGATTTCATTGTTTGGACACACAGCCTGTAGCTAACCCCCGATGTCAAATTCCGGTGATACTCGGTCATCCATTCCTCACAACTTCTAATGCGGTGATCAATTGTCAAAATGGTTTGATGAAACCTATCTTTTGGAAACATGACAATTGAACTCAACATTTTTAAGTTGGGGAATCAGCCCTCCGAACCTAATGCTAATATACTTGATATTTGCTCGATCCAAGAGATCACCCAGGAGGACTGTGAGCTCGAGAAATTTCTGTTCGATCACAGCAATTTTGACGCCATTAGTGCGTTCCTCCTTGAATCTGATACTACTTTCACGCCCGATAATGACTACGAGTGTTTCACTTTCTTAAACGATCTTGACCAATCACCACCCGAGTTTGAATCCTTTGAATTTTCGGACGAGTTAGCTGAACCATCCGACTCGGTTGCTTACACTCATTTTGAACCTCTATTGGAATCCTTCGAGTTTGAGACAATTTCACCGATTTTACCTTCAATTGTTTCGCCTCCAACACTCGAACTCAAGCTGTTGCCGTCTCACCTTAAATACGTTTACTTAGGTGAGAATGGGACCCTTCCAATTATCATCTCGGCTTCTCTAGCCTCAGAGCAAGAGAAAGCCCTTTTAACGGTCTTGCAAAGCAATCAGCAAGTTTTTGGCTGGACTATGGCGGACATCAAGGGGATTAGTCCCCTAATAGTTGAACATCATATTCATATGATGGATGATGCCAAGCCAGCAAGGGATCCACAGAGACGACTCAACCCAGTCATGAAGGAGGCTGTTAAAAAGGAGATCGTAAAATGTCTTGATAGTGGTATCATTTACCATTATCTCTCAAAGCCAGTGGGTTAGCCCCATTCATGTTGTCCCAAAGAAATCGGGCATAACGGTCATAACTAATGAGGCGAATGAGTTAATACCTACTTGCACCCAAACTGGGTGGCGAGTATGCAGATTATAGAAAACTCAACGCCGCGATACAGAAAAACCACTTTCCATTACCTTTCATTGACCAAATGCTAGAACGATTGGCTGGGCATGAATACTATTGCTTTTTGGATGGCTACTCCGGCTATAATCAAATTCCCATCGCCAAAAAAGACCAAGACAAGACCACATTCACTTGTCCTTTCGGTACGTTTGCTTACCGTCGCATGCCTTTTGGATTATGCAATGCACCCGCTACCTTCCAGCGGTGTATGATGGGTATTTTTTCAGACATGGTGGAAAAATTTTTGGAGATCTTCATTGATGATTTCTCCATTTTCGGCGACTCCTTTGATGAGTGTTTGCTACATCTCGATGCGGTCCTTACCCGATGTAAGGATAAGAACCTTACTTTAAATTGGGAGAAATGCCACTTCAAGGTACGAGAAGGTATTGTCTTAGGACATAACATATCGCAAAATGGCATTGAGGTAGATAAAGCAAAGATTGAAGTCATTTCCAATCTTCCTCCTCCCAAATGCGTCCGAGACATTCGAGCCTTCCTTGGCCATGCCGGTTTCTATAGATGGTTCATCAAGGATTTTAGTAAGATAGCTAGACCCTTGACTCTTTTGTTGGCCAAGGACACCACATTTGATTTCGACTCGAGCTATATGAAGGCATTCGAGTCATTGAAAAACTCACTTACTTCTGCTCCCATTCTTTTATCTCCTGACTGGACGCATCCATTTGAAATTATGTGCGATGCATCTGATTTTGCCATTGGTGCTATCCTTGGACAGCATTGTTCTCCTCCGAAACATAGAGACACGACCGCATAGGTTCGTCTTGCCTGAATTTGGGGGCAGATGCGAATTGATGCTATCCGTCCACCTCTCCGAAGATGCCAAGTTGATTTATGGCACCGTGTATCGAAGGTTTAAACAGATGCGGCCGATATAGCAGACTTCGTCAGATTCCCCCTCATTTGAGGAGTTTTTGATTGTGGGGACGCTCTTTCCTGCAGGCGTAAGGCCCTGCAGTTAATTACGCTACCGTATCGCGGTAACCACTTTCTCCTTCTCCAGATAGTCACTTCGTGTCGTGGGTGTTTGTTTTGTTTTTGGTTGCCCGTGGATTGTATACAGAGACTAATTTATGTTGTCGCCCATAGGGCTTGGATTAGTCCAAATCTGTATTTTCTTAGATTTGAGTTTTGGGTTGGGTTTAAGGATACGTTAGTCTCATTTAAGACTAAGATCAACTTAAACGTTCGTTGAGGACATGTTAGTCTAATTTTATACTAAGATCAACTCAACAGGATCGTTTAGATCCAACAAAAGAGCATTTGGACTATTGTTTAGTTTAGGGACATTGTGGTCGGCTATCAGTTTAAGGACATGGTGGTCCAAGGTTAAGGACATCATAGTCTATGGGCTTAAGGACCCCACAGTCCAAGGTTAAAGACATCATAGTCCGTGGGTTTAAAGGGACCCCACAGTCCAAGGTTGAGGACATCATAGTCTATGGGCATAAGGACCCCACAGTCCAAGGTTAAGGACATCATAGTCCGTGGGTTTAAAGGGACCCCACAGTTCGAGGTTAAGGACATCATAGTACGTGGGTTTAAAGGGACCCCACAGTCCGAGGAACGATTGGCTATCGGGACCCATCACCTCTCTGAAGACGTTGAAGGATTACAACGACATATATCATAGGGGTTCAGAGATGTACCCTTGGACTAATTTTGGTTGAAAGATCTGTAGTCCAATTTGGAGCTAAGATCAAAAGATTTGTGAGCATATGGGCTCAATTAATCTGAATTGAGGACTTATGGCCAATCTTGGGCTAAGTCCAGTCAAGTTAAAATGTTTAACATTTATTTTGGGCTATTGAGCATTCATTTGGGCTAAGCCCTTTTAACAATACTGAGCATTGACTTGAATTCTGACAATGTTTTTGTCTTTTACTGAATGCTGAGCATTCATCATAGCTCTGGGCTTTATTAAAGAACAATTTATGTTCTATCAGCGCACATGTGAGGGGCACGTGGTGCGCTTGGCGCTTTGCGCCAATCAAAGAGCGCAGTGCGCTTCTGCCGAGTAGCACACACGTGAGGGACATGTGGCGCGCTTGGTGCTTTGCGCCAGTCCGTGAGCGCATTGTGCTGATTTATGAGCGCATAGCACTATTTGTTCAATGGCGCACATGTGAGTGACACGTGGTGCGCTTGGCGCTGAGCGCCAGTCCATGAGCGCAAAGCGCTAGTTCAAGAGCGTAAAGCGCTAACTGTTGAGTGGCGCACACGTGAGTGACACATGGTACGCTAGGCGCTGAGCGCCAGTCCAAGAGCGCAGAAGCGCATTTGATCAATTTTATGATCTGGGAAATAAATTCTCCCTTAGAAGAGACTTTGTCTCAAGATCCTAAGAACAAAAGTTCTTATTTTGTAGGAGATGTTTCAATCTCTTATATTGATGAAAGTCCTTGCCTTTATGGATCTGTGATTCTTAAGAGAATTGAATTATTCTTCCATCTTTTTTATAATGAGATATTCATGATCTCTTTGAGAAAGACTTTAGTCTTATAGAACTATGATCTGTGAGAAAGAAGTAAATTCTTCTTTTCAATTATGAGATGATTTCATCTCTCTGTTCATTTTTTTTTACCTTGAAGAAACTCTTCTTTTTCTGAGAGCTTGGCTCTTGAGATCTCTCAAAGCTTATGGGGGGGTTTCTCTCTCTATTTTTGTATCTCTTCTCCTGAGACTTGAAGTCTAGGGGCTTTTTTATAGGGCAAGCTGATCAGTTCAATCAGTTAGGGAGATCTTTTCTCCAATTGATTTGGAGAATTTCCCATCGTTGGATCTTTAATCCAAGGGCTTCTGATTTACAGAAGGTAATCTTCTTGTTTTTAACAAGATTGGTAAATCTTTTTATACAGAATTTATTTTGTGTTTTGGTGATTTTTAATCACCACTGGATCATTGATCCAACGGTGCTCTGATTTATGGAGCACAATCTTGTTGTTTGGCAAGATTTTGAGGAATCTTTCCTTAACAGAATTTAATTCTGATTAATTAATGATTTATCATTATTATTAGATCTTTGATCTGACGGTGGGGAGCTTTTAGTTCCAGCGTTAGCACACCTGTGCTTTGCACGTGGTGCGCTGCTTAGAGTGCAGCGCACTTAGCGCTAGCGCATCCGTGTGGTGCGCTGCTTAGAGCGCAGCGTATCTAGCGCTAGCGCACACGTGCTTTGCATGTGGTGCACAACTTAGGACGCAGCGCACTCAGCGCTAGCGCATCTGTGTCTTACACGTGGTGCGCTGCTTAGAGCGCAGCGCACCTAGCGCTAGCGCACACGTGCTTTGCACGTGGTGCGCTACTTAGGGCGCAGCGCACTTGGCGCTGTTTCTAAAGCATTGCTTCATTTCAAAATTTGAATTTTGAACTGAGCTTTGCTTTGATTGGGGGAAACAAATGCCCCCCACCGTTGCCTCACGTGCCCCATACGTGAGTGTAGCGGTGGCAGCATCTGCGCCCTTGGATCAACTCAGAAGTTGAAACGGTATCTCAGTGCCTATAAATAGGACTCTTGGCCCTTAGGATGATTCCTATTCATCTTCCTTCTTGTTTTCTGAGAATTTTTATTCTCCCACAGAGCATAGCTCTTCATTTTAAGAACTTTCTTAAGGACAGAACTCTGCCAAACTTAGGTAAAGATTAAATCTTTTCAAAAGATCTTTTAATAATCTAGAGTTTTACCCATTAACAGAGCTTTGCTCTCCATAGATCTTTGATCTAAGGAAAACCCTTTTAGGGTTTCATTAACAGAGTTTTGCTCTCTTGAACTCATAGATCTAAAGAGATCTTTCTTGGGGGGTTTTAGCCCATGAATGAATAGAGCTTTGCTCATAAAGAACTCTTAGAGTTTGTTCATAGATTTCAGAATTTTTTTTATTCATTAAACTCTTATTTTAAATTTTCTGATGGTTATTCCATCGTTTTTTACGGAGCAAGGCTCTTGAGGAATTTTTATTCCTTCATCATTAGAATTTGACAGGTGTCATTCTGTCATAGAGCACTGCTCTTAAGGGGAGATTTACTCCTTAGCCCGAGGGATTTCTTATTAAATGAGAATCAATTGAGGATTTCCTCATTTAATTGACAGTCTCATCAAATGATGAGGCTGTTTTATTAGTGATGAATTGTCATCTAGATTTTGTGGGTCCCCCTTTGGTCCCCTTTTTACTGCATTGCAGTGTGGTACAAATTTTAAAGTACTTAGTGACAGCACTTAAACTGTAGCATTGGCGGCTAACAATTTATTCTTTTCCCGCGCAGGTACTATGTCTTTCGACACTTCTTGTTGGAGATAGTGCCCTCAAAGTCAATTATTGGATCGCAGGTACGTGATTGCAATGATTGAGGTAGGACCTATATCGATATGACAGTCTTGCTCGAAATGATAGTATGCTATCTGGTTTGTCTTTATCATCGTATACATGCTTTAGTTCACTATTACATGATGATAGAGCCCATAGGATTCTTGCTTGACTGCCAGCAGTATGATGGCGATCATATACGTGGGAGCTGGGGTCTGCAAGCACATCCTTAAAGTGTCCCTAATCGTGGGAGTTTCGAGACTGGGTATCGATACTCCAGAGTAGACTAGTGTGTACAGTCGAGACCTCAACGAAGGGCGGTGGCCGGTCTCACAAGCCACTGGTGTCAGTTGGATCACCTAAGATGTATATAGGTGCTCATTGGGTTATGAGTACACCGGACAGGACTCGCCGGGAACATGCTAGTTGGTATTATACATATCGTCAGATAGCAGTTCCCTGGTGACATGTGTACAGGTTAGTTTGTTGACCTGAGATTATCATTTGTCTTGTGTGAGTTCCCACTGTGCTTAGATTACTACCCTACCACCCTCAAAGGAGTTGTGCAAACAGTTTTTAGTTGGGTACAGTCCCGAGCCACATGGAGGCAGTGAGCGGATCGTCGGGGATTCGTCTCTCCCGGTATTGGGGGTTGATGTCGCACAGTGCACGGATGGCCATCACTAGAAATCCTCGGCCGAGATAGTGGAGAATTACTGATTTGGATCAGTAGTTTCTCAGATGGTGATGGGCTTCATACCGACACGAATTATCGCATTATTAGGGGTATGACTTTATCCACCCCCTAGACAAGATATGCGATACTCTTTAGACGAACGAACCGGACTGTATATACATTGTCACTGTCAGGCTCAGTAGGGTTTATGGATGAGTTCGCTCGTCAGTTTCCCTTCGAATCAATACATAGGAAAACGTTACGTACAGCTTGTACCTCTAACGTGCTAGTGGTTATACCCAGTGCCAGTGTGCTGATGAGTCATTAGAGTCCCCCACAGACACTTTCCCAAGATCGGGCGAAACGTTATAGAGGCCGTATGGTTTTATGGCAAGGTTCGAAAAATGCACGTGCGTTTTCGCACGTGTCATTTTTCGGGCAGATAATACTGGTCGGCTTTGGTTTAAGCCGGATCCGAGTATTATACTGTGTAGATATAATATCTTTGTCTCAGATACATTTCTATTCGGTCATAATACAAATGCGGGTATGTTTATACTAATACGGGGTTATCCTAAAATTCGTTTCAAGATCACTTTTGGAAGTTACCAGTTTCCAGTTTTCTATCAGCCGTATTTTGACATTCGGTTAAATACGGATTTATCTTTTCTTCTCTTGGGTGAGTCATGAGGGTGATGTGTGTGGAAGCTTCTAGGATTTATGAGGTGTTCTTTGTTCATTGGTAGCATTTAATGAAATGGTGACTAAGGTTTATGAGTCACCATTTGCATTAATGAGTTTTGGTTTTGCTTAGGATATTTTGATCAAGATCTTTTGCTTTATGGTCACCCCCCTTCTCCTACACTCACCTCCCTCATCCTACAAATATGACCGGCCCCTCTTGCTTGAAGAGTATGGTTGTTGTTTTGAGAAAAGATTATAGTTTATGTGTATGGAAATTTCAAAGCTCTTTTCATTCCATCACAATTTCAAATGGCAACTTCATTAACCGTTCGTCCATGGCTTTGGACGTAACGAGAAAAAGTGTTCTACTCATTCTCTACATCATCTTGGTCGTCTCTTTTAGCAAACTTGATGACCGAGTTGCCTCGGTTCAGAGGCGGGAGCCCGTTTAAAGATCCGTCGACGTGGTGCCACCTGGACGAGAAGACTGGAGATTCAGGAGATCGGAGCAACCGCAACAAAGCATGGGATGATGGTTGAAGACTGAAGGACTTGGATCGTTCGGTATAATATTTCTACCCACTTTGTAATTTGTTAGTTTAGCTTTAATGGCAGATTCGGGTTACAGTACGCGATAGCGCCAGTTGTAAAAAGTTTTTGTTCCGCATTTGGAGTCTGTTAGACGGCCGGGGCGCTACCGTAGACGTACAGTGGTATCAGAGCCTCACCATTAAGCTTTACTAACTTGTGCTGACGCGTTTAAAAGATCGATCGAACGGAATTTCCGAAATCACAATTTTCAGGTGCTTAAATTTCTGTCGATTTTTAAAAGGGTCCAAAAATAATTTTACATATCACAGAAATCTAAGCAGGGTTTTCTAAGCTATCTGTACAAATTTGGTCACGTGACCCTTCAAGACAGCCACGGAACCGCGGTCAAACCTAGGGTTTGACCGCGCATCCGCGGCCAGTCTGTGGGTTCAGTGCTTTAAATTTGTACAGTGTCTTTATATATGGAAATTGTGGTTTTTTGTACTGTTCTTTTGGGCCCAGATTATGTTACTGTACAGCAAATGTACATGGGGCCCACTTCGGGAAATTTAGTCGATCGAAATTTTAAATTTGTTAGTATGCAGTATTTACATTATATCTCCGACCGGGAATGTCATTTGATCGGTAAACCGCGTCTGACTTCTATAGTTCTTTTAGACGGGTTTGCGAATGTGACATTCGCATTGATGTTCTGTGTTGTGCTGTGATGTTGCGGATTTGTTGTGGTGGATAGCAGGGTGCAATGATAGTGCAGTTTGGATTTATTTATACATTTGATATTGCGGGACGAGCATCCAACATGTGGACTGCCGTCACCGCCTATTGTATAATATTCTTTTGGGGCACGACCGGGTTGAGGTCGAGGTACCCGTTGTACATATTTTAATTTCTGTACTAGGTTTATCCCGCGAAGGAGTGCATGAATAGCCGGATTCTGGAGGGCAACGGGTCTGTATCTCATGGCTTTGAGAGGTAGAGGGAGCTCGCTCTAGAATTGACAGACTATTTGCCGCACTCGTAGGGGGTACAGGTTGACCCAAGGAGGGGTGCTCAATTTACCGGATTCCGTGAAGTGCCGGGTGTTCCATTCACTATGTTGTGGGGACTACCTCGCTTCAGGTTTTGGCGGGTAACTTGCCGCACCTGTAGAGGTCTAGGTTTCATTGCACAGGCTATCCACACGATCAGGGGAATGTCGGGTTTCAGCAGCGGCTCTGTGAAACCCGGGAATCCCAGATTATCTGTATTGTTCTGTGATGCTTATTACTTTTCTGTAATGTTGCATATTATCACGCCTGGAGCGATTATTGTATATTGGTATATATACTATTAGATGTTGTATATGTTTTACATCCGCGCTAGTCCAGCCCCCGCTCTGTCGTTAGTTAAGTAACCTAACGGGTGATGACGGGACCCAGTGGCGAATGTGGATGGCATATACGTATATTATATTTTCGTTCTTTTCTGGTGTGATTGATTGATGGGACTGCATTGATTCTTATCAATGCAAGGATAAAACAAACCTATATATGATGTTGTTGGAACAAATTTTAAAAGGTGTTATTACAAAAATGTTTCCTTTTGTTATGCATAGTGATATTCAGTTTAGAATATCCTGCACCTCATTCGACGAGGCAAGGGCTGATATCCCTTCACCGGGAGAGACCCCTTGGGCAAAAGTTTGCGTCAGGGTAATAACTTCACTATAGTCGATTACAAGTTGCTTTGCATAGCGGTATTCAGTTGGAATATCCTGCACCTCATTCCACGAGGAAAGAGCCGAGATCCCTTCACCGGGAGTGACCTCTTTAGCAAAACATTTTCGCCTCTATATTTTTATAAAAAGCTATCAGGTTCCTTCAACGAGATCAAGTTCATTACGTTAAAGGTTTTTCGCCAAAAACCAGCCGTAGCCCTTCGTCATTTCTTATGGATTGTCAGTAGTATTCAAGCTATGTTTGTTTGCCAAAGTCAAGGCATAGTGTTTGGTAGCTGCTGAACATTCATCTGTTGCATAGATAGATGCGTTGGTTTAGGACAGTCATACTGCCTTGTTGGCCAAAGTCAAGGGTATGTGCGGATGGGTTCAAATTAACCTGGACAATGACGGGTAGAACTTGACATGTGACTTATGGTTTGTTGGCCAAAGTCAAGGCCATAAGAGCATGAGGCAAAAATCACATCGGGAGTTTCAAATATAAACTGAAACTTGCCAAGCATGCGCATACCTTCTGGAGTGTGATAACTTGAGTGGCTTCCACCAAGTTATCATGCGATGATAGTTGGATCCCGATTCCCACTAATGAGTTAGTTTACTCTTCGGATGATCCAGACTAATTCTTATTTCAGGTTTGGAGGAGAATTTGAGATTACAGTGGGAGGTTTCCTGATTAGATAAAGTGATAACCATTCTGATCTAGGTTAGAGTGCACGCAGAGTGTTTCTTTTCTCGCTCTCTCTTTGGCAGCGACCTTTGACCGACCCTAGACTATGACTCAGTGACCAAGTTGACCGAACCTTCTTAAAATACTGGCTTTTGGATTGTATGAGTTGCATAAGTCATTACCGCTCCTTCTTTTACCCTTTGCATTTCTCAGAACACCCCGTATTACTACGGATATCCACTTCCATTGGATAGATCCATCGTATGGTTATATACGAACTCGAAAGGACTTCTTCGAGGATGGATCCAGGTTCAGGAGAAATAGAATTGGTTTATTCAGTTGTCTTTTATTATCACCTTCTCTCAGGTTGCGAGGGCTCCTTAGTTTAGGAGAGTACACCTATTACGCTTATTGGATAGTCTAATTCCAAACCATAGGCTGGTGCCGAAAGGTAGGGAATGAAGAAAACCAATTAGCCTAAGTAGGGTGTAGAGAAGGTAATAACTAAAGACAAAATAAAGGGATTAGAAAGAGGGCAAAGTAAATTGCGACTGCTATCATTCACGACCAAACCGCGTACTTCATCGCCACTCCTATTTTCACCTTTGCTTTTTTCCAATTCGGGAGAAATAGAATAAGGTATTATTCGGTTGTCTTTTATCATCACCTTCTCTCAAGTTGCGAGTACTCCTCGGATTAGGAGAATACACCTATTATTCTTACTGGATAGTCTTCTTCCAAACCATAGGCTGGTGCCGAACGGTAGGGAAGGAAGAAAACCATTTAGCCTAATGAAGGTGTACAGAAGGTAATGAATAAAGACAAATAAAGGGATTTGGAGAGATGGAAAAGAAATATACGGTTACAGTCATGAATAGGATTATGGAAGAGGCATTACTAGGAATACCAGGATACCCCTACGAGACATTTTAATGTTTCAGTTTCACTGCGCATTGTTAAAAAGAAAACTGATTTCCCGATAAGATGCTTACTCCAGGGTATGAATTTACCAGGTGAGTTTCTCACATCTGTATGGTTTTACAGATGATGAGTGGGAGTAAGTTATTGGGAATTAGGTGATCATCCTCATTATATCGGAATTCGTTGTAATTGGTGATATTTGAGGAAATCACCTGGGTACAGTTTTCAACCTACGATGCACAGGTTTTGAGTTATTCAACTCAGCGGACTTATACAGAGTATTGTATGTTGTGCAGTGTCCGTCAGGACAAAGGGGTAGGTCCTTGTACTATGTTCTGCTTACTTATGACTTCTTTAGTTTTTAGACAAGAGTTTCGTAGAAATACAATGTCTATGTTTTGAGAAGTTGTGGGTATAAGAATAAAGTAGAGAACCAGGTATCACAAGTATCGGGATTCTTCAAAGATATTGAAGATGTAGATTCTTGTAATTGGTATTCAGATGATAGTAATGGTTTTGAGAAACTTGTTTCTCGTTCAGATTACTTATAATTGGATGGATTCCTAAGTTGAGTAATACTGAGTAGCCACTTTCCATTAAGTTGATATGCACTGGAGGCAGCTGCATGATTTGAATCTGGTTCCAATTAAATTAGTACCTCTATTTCTATATTGTATATAGAATGGTTCATATCTTAACGATATTAAAATACGGGGACTTGTCCAGCTTATGCTTAAAACCAGACACTGGATAGATCAAGGCGCGTTTCTGTAATGGCAGTTTGTGGGTTGACCCTGGCTTTGACGAGGGTTGACTTTTCTACCATCTGGAAGATCAATAGTGATATTGTTCTTGACTCGCCACAGTTTTAGTAAAATGGATTTTTTCAGAAAACAATAGTGGGAGTATGGTAGAACTGGAAGTGATTCCAGAACCGCAAACGATTACGGAAAATTTAATAGGACCTTTATATTCAATCAGGTTTGACATTCCAATAGCCACTCCGCAGACATGGTGGGTAACCTCAGACACCCGAGAGGAACTCCGGTAGCCTCAAGGACGGTGACAGGGAGGTTCTTGTTTACCCAGACTTGACACTACTGTTGTTCCAGACTATGAGACCCGGCAAGAGGATAAGTATAACGTCCTTCTAAACTAGCTTTAGAAGTGTACGTAGATATTATTCTGTCAGAGGGTTGTCATAGTCAGTGGGAGCAGCGGAAGCATAGTGGGCAAGAAGCTTATGTCTATTTATAGGCTTGAGCAGATATAGCGGAGATAGATCATCTATTTTTGATGTGAAAGTCATGGGTTTGACTTCATCAGAATAGGGGATGGATCTGTTAAGAAGGTAGTAGGGTGTGATGTCCTGGTAATTGGATGACATACACAGAGTAGGAAGTTAAATTCCTATACTACGATCGGTTGTACTGTGGTCGTCACACAGTTGTTTCTCCAGACAGGACATGGATATAATATCAGACATTCTGGTTTCTAGATCTATGATTTTAGATCTGGATTTGGGTAGTTTCCCAATGTGGGTACTGTGACAGTATTCTAATAGTTTTTAGAATAGATGACTCCTGACATGGTGGTGTACCTGCAGGTGATGGAGTCACCCTCTCTAAAGGTGTCTTAGAGACTAAAAGGGAGAGGGATGTGCATGATTGACAGATCACTTGCTTAGGCAATTGAGTCAATCGTGAGATGTCAAGTACCACACCAGATGTTATTTTTGCACTAGATGCGATAAGTTTATATTAATCCAATCCTGAAGAAACATAAGGAAGCAGTTTTAGAACATACGTGCTTGTTCTATAGATTTGATGACGGCAGCCTCCTTCGGGAGACGGTTATCATTCCAGGCTTCAGAGGTGACATATATGACAGAGTGATTGTCAGAGTTATAGTTTTCCCTATGACGAGGGACAGTATTATGGACAGGTGGTCCAAGAGGATACTGTGAGAGGCATGGTGCTGGATACTGATTATGTTCAGTTATCAATAATGTCTAAGAAGTTTGGATTTGGAGTTCATTTATGAACTAGGTCCCATCAGATATTCAGACATATTCTAAGACAGGTATTAATCGATTCGGGAGATGGCTTTCTCCGCGAATTTGAGATTTAGAGAGATATAGAAAGAAATATCAGGGCGAATCCACTCACTGAGGCTATTTCTCGAACACAAGAGTTTTACAAACTAGCTTTGTGAAACTGATTAGTAGAGGAGTTGGATGTTCGGTATCACACGGGCTGTGAGTATGCGACATCGCAATAATTAGCCTTAAGTGCAAGTGGGAGATTGTTGGAGATAGTGCCCTCAAAGTCAATTATTGGATCGCAGGTACGTGATTGCAATGATTGAGGCAGGACCTATATCGATGTGACAGTCTTGCTCGAAATGATAGTATGCTATCTGGTTTGTCTTTATCATCGTATGCATGCTTTAGTTCATTATTGCATGATGATAGAGCCCATAGGATTCTTGCTTGACTGCCAGCAGTATGATGGCGATCATATACATAGGAGCTGGGGTCTGTAAGCACATCCTTAAAGTGTCCTTAGTCGTGGGAGTTTCGAGACAGGGCATCGATACTCTAGAGTAGACTAGTGTATACAGTCAAGACCCCAACGAAGGGCGGTGGCCGGTCTCACAAGCCACTGGTGTCAGTTGGATCACCTAAGATGTATACAGATGCTCATTGGGTTATGAGTACACCGGACAGGACTCGTGTTCATACCATAATATTGCATTATTATATTCCCCATTCTTATTCGGTTTATAAATAAACAGGTGCTTTTGACGCATGTCTGCTACATATTACAGGATACAGGTTCTTGGAGCGAAAACAGTGAAAAAGACAAAAGATGATACAAAAGAGGGACTTTTAACCAACAAGTAGAAGGATTCTAGTCAAGCCTAGACGAAGAACAATTCACAATTGTACAAGGCAACGCATGGTCCGAAATGTCAAAGGAAACAGTTAAAAGACCACTACAAGTTTCACTGAAAGATCTGGAGAAAACCCAGAAGCCAAATGGAGAAAAGAACTATAGAAATAGAAAGCCCAAAGCATCAAGAAGCAACCCACAAAATTTGATCCAATGATATCATCAATGGGCCGCGGAACCGCGGCCCTACCCCCACCCATGCCGCGGTTCCGCGGCCATCTGCTGCACGTGTCGGTGCAGAATTCTCCTGGCGGTGCGTCGGTGCTTTTGTTGGGATTTTTCGGGGGTATATCTGTAATATCACATGCGCGAGCAATTGTAACCCTAATTTTTCTATTCCCTATAAAAATGTATTCTAAAGATTGTATTAGGGATGCCTCTTTTCGATAAATAAAAATTCAGATTCTTTTGAAGATTTAAGAGCATCATTTCTGTAAGTTAGTCATTTAATTTCTGCTTTAAGTCTTATAATTAAATTCTTGCCCTAGATAAAGTAATCTTTTGCCTTAGTTTAATCTAGTGTAGAATCTTTTAAACTGCAATAGGTAAGTAATCTATTAGATCTAAAAAAATACATACAATAAAATGATGTTTTTAACAATTCCCCTAATGAGCGAGTAATTTTCTCGCTTGTTAGGGTTAGGAATAGGGGAGAGATTGAGAGATGAATATCTCTCATCTCTTTCATGCCCAATCATTTGTAATAACTAGAACTTCATGCACGCATGCATGATCCACTCCTTACGGCACCCTACCCACGAGGTAACGGTGAAATCGTAGTGTAAAGGACCAGACATGCATGACTTCCATGAAGGTTAGAGCAATTATTAGGAAAGGACGGACAAGGATCTAGAGGAAGAAACTTCGTTTCTTCCCAATTATCCTAACCCCCTTTAATAATTGCTATAACTTCTAAAAGATTTAATTGAGGGCATTGAAAGAGGTGTGAAATTTAATCTTACCAAACTCCATCTTAGACCTAATCCTAGAAAGTTTCTTAATCATCGTACAACTTAGTTTTTAGATTCAATTAAAGGACCAAACAACCATTGGAATTAGCTCGTAAGAACACTTAGGAAAATTACACATTCCTGTGGACCGACCCGTACTCATCGGCTAGCTGCAAAGCGACGCCGTTCTTGATTGCGATAAATTATTTTTGATCGTAAAAACCTACATTAATCAAATAGCGCCGTTGCCGGGGATGGCGTAAATTTCCTTTTTGTAATTTTGAGTTGATATAAATTTTAAAAATCTGAAAATATAAAAAGTACAAAAATTTTTATCATTTTTTTTTATTGTTTGAAGGGTTATCGTTTGACTCTTGCAGGAACGGCGAAGAATCTCGGATCTGGAAATTTACAGAGTGAGAAACAGAAAAGGTCACATCAGAACAGAGGGGAAATTCCACAACAGGACCGTACAATTTTTCCGGAGCTTCGATCCCTCATCCAGACCGCGTTTCCGTGGCCGATCAGCGCCAAGAACCGCGGTTCCGCGGTGAGACTGCCACGTTAGCTCCTTAGTTTTTCTCGGTTTGTTTCTTTTTCCCCCCTCTGCCAACCTCCATATATCCTTTTGCCAAATTTTCTGCAGGATTTCTTTGCGCTAAAAAAAACTTCTTCCCCTTTCTAAATAACAGATTTTCTGCAGGTTTCTTTGCGCCGCGCTAAAAATAATTAATTGCAAGTGAATTTACTGCTTTGCTTATATTAATCGGACTTTAAGGGGCTATTGACCAAACTCAGATTGGGTGGGGATTTCATCACCCTTCCTAGGACCCCAGAAATCACTTAAAGCATTTGCATTGACCACTCTTAAATTAAAAAATACTAGACTCAGCCCTAAGGATGTCGCGCTCACTAGGACAGAGGACTAGTATAGGCATCAGTCGTTTATCCTAACCTGACTTTCCGGTGTCTAGGAAAGTGTGTCAAAGGCTAGTGGTTTTTAATTAGGCCCACAACTGTGGTTCCTTCCCACTTACTTGGCACTTACCTAACCGCAATTGGCGGTGAAGAGGCGGTTTGAGGTCCTATCTCTAGCCCTTTGGAACAGTTAGGAGCTGTCTAGCTGACCTAGGTGACCCTAGATCTAGGCCTGATTGTGCATTTGTGGTTGAGTGCAACTGTGTCAAAAGTCTCTTTTCAAAAATCTTTTTGCAAAAATCACACATAAAAAAAGAGAGAAAAAATCTTTTCAAAACTTGCAACTTGTCGCTAAAGAAATCTTGCACCTCACTTACACCACTTCCTCTCATTGACGTTTTCTTACCTCCGCATTCTATCTTTCACTTTTTTTCTGACTACACTATCCCTTTAGTATATGTCACTTTAGACTAGGGACACTAACGCCCGATTAGTCCGTGTTTCGTTGGTACCGACCGACGAACCTTTCGACACCGAAGTCGAAGTTCCATCCACTTTCTTACCTCCACCTTCAAATTCTTCTTCCGAAGGCATGTCGAGATACAATCCTAACAATACCTTACCGATGGGAATGATTCCGCCTCTGTTAGGTGCGAATAACCTGAATCAACCGCCTGTTGAAGCGCCCACACGAGTCGCGCTCCAGGATCTCTTCTACCCTGTCCGCACCTCTTTACCTACCTGTCTTTCACCCCCACCGGCAAATGGGGACAATTTTGAAATAAAACCCCACTTCATGAATATGCTGCCAAAATTTCACGGTTTGGAATCAGAAAATGCGTATATTTTAATCAATAAATTCCAAAACGTTTGCGCTATGATGAAAACAACCCAATTAAGTGATGACGCTATAAGGCTAAGGGTCATTCCTTTCACCTTATGTGACTTAGCCGAGAAGTGGCGATACAGCACCGCATCACATTCAATTAGAAATTGGGACGAGTTTGTGAAAGCTTTTCTTAAAAAGTTCTATCCTAATCACAAAACTGCTAGAATCCGTAATGAGATTATACAATTTTCACAGCTTCCTTCCGAACCATTTTGGAAGTGTTTTGAAAGATTCAAAGACCTACTCGTTCAATGCCCTCACCATGGGATCGAAAGTTGGCAACTTTGCCAAACATTATATGAGGGATTGAACCCGGCAACGAAGCAGTTGCTAGAAACCATTTGTCAAGGTCGCTTTCTAACCAAATCTAGTAAGGAAGCGTGACAGTTTCTTGAGGACCTTAGTGAACAAACAATTCAGTGGGAGAGCACCAAGACCACATCATCTTCTTCTAGTGGTCAATCTAGGGCAGGCATACATCACTTAAATATGTCGATAGCTATGAAGGCCGAGATGGCCGCTCTTACGAAAAAGCTAGAAGCGATTGAGCCCAAAATCTCATCGCCTTCTCCTACCCCTGTTATGCCTCCACGAACTGTTTGTGCTTGTTGTGCGGATCCATCACATCTCACCAAAGAGTGTCCTTATAATGCATCTACTCAAGGACAGGATCAAGTCAATACTGCCTTTCAGCAACGACAAAGAAACGATCCATACTCTTCTACATATAATCCGGGTTGGAGGAGTCACCCAAATTTCGTTTGGAACCAAAATGAACAATTCCAAGGAAATAACAATTTTCAAAGGCCTCCTCCTCCACAACAACAAGCACCTCCACAAACTCAATTTCAACAACCTTTCCAACAGCAACCTTACCCTAATCAAGTGAACAATTTTGTGCCTAACACTTCTTACCCGCTAAACAATTTTGTTCAACCTAATAATAACAAGGTTAGCTCGCTCGAAAGAAATCTAGATGCGTTCCTAAAGAAATCTACACAATCTACAGCAAGATTAGAGACTTCTATTCAATCTTTGGTGCAAAACAGTGCCTCACACGATCAAAGCATCAAATCTATTGAGGCACAAATTGCACAACTCAATGCAGCATTGAGCGAGCGAGAAAAAGGAAAGCTCCCATCTCAACCATTGCCAAATCCCGGTCATGCACATGCTGCATATCAACAGCAGAATCATAACGTAAATGCTGTGACCACGTTGAGATCGGGAAAAGTGTTGCAAAACAATGTGGGTAGTAACAATAACACCCCTGCCGGTGGCCCTTCTTCACCTTCTTCTTCTTCTTCTTCTTCGTTAGAGCCTATTCTCCATCCTGCACACGGTTCTACTTCTTCTAGCTCGAACGGACCCACTTCTCACAACACGAACACATCTACACGGGGTTCCGTTCCAACTCAACAATCTGATCCATAAAAATTGGACTCAACAACTTTTCAAAATGTTCCTTTTCCAAATCGGTTGAGATCCAATAAACCAACTCCATAAATGGAGAAGATTGTCGAGTTGTTCAAACAGGTTAGCATAAATATCTCTCTTTTGGATGCAATCCAGCAAGTTCCTTCATATGCAAAAATCTTAAAGGACTTATGCACCAAAAAGAGAAAGTCACAAGTAACAAAGAAAGTTTTCGTGGCTAGTGCTATTAGTGATGCTCTTGTCAATTCTTTACCCCCAAAGCAAAAGGACCCCGGTTGTCTTACTATTTCGATAACAATTGGGGACAAGAACATCAATAGAGCACTATTAGATCTTGGTGCTAGTGTCAATTTGCTACCTTATTCTGTGTATGAGCAATTAGGCGTTGGAGAGCTTAAGCCCACTCACTGTACTCTCCAAATGGCCGACCGATCAATCACCCATCCTAGGGGAGAATTGGAGGATGTGTTAATTAGAGTAGGGGATTTCATATTTCCCGTTGACTTTATTGTTATGGATACACAACCTGTCGCTAACCCCCGGAATCAAATTCCGGTGATACTTGGTCGACCATTCCTTGCGACCTCCAACGCAGTGATCAATTGTCGTAATGGTTCAATGAATCTATCTTTTGGCAATATGACAATTGAACTCAATATTTTTAAGTTGGGGAGTCAGCCTGCCGAGCCTAATGCTAGCGTACTTGATGTTTGCTCGATCAATGAGATCGCGGAGGAGGACTGTGAGTTCGAGAATTTTTTGTTCGATCACAGCAGTGTTAACGCCACTAGTGTGTTCCTCCTAGAATCCGACACAGCTTTCACGACGGATAACGATTATGAGTATTTCACCTTTGTAGACGATTTTGAAGACTCTCCACCCGAGTTGGAGTCTTTTGTTTCTTCGGATGAGTTAGTTGAACCATCCGACTCGGTTGCGTACACTCGATTTGAACCTCTGATGGAATCCTTCGAGTTTGAAACAGTTACTCCATTGTTACCATCTATTGTTTCACCTCCTAAACTCGAACTAAAGCTTTTGCCGTCGCACCTAAAATATGCTTATCTAGGTGATAATGAGACCCTACCCGTTATCATATCGGCCTCTCTAGCTCTTGAGCAAGAGAAGGCCCTTTTAATGGTCTTACAAAATAATCGGCAAGCTTTTGGCTGGTCTATGGCGGACATCAAGGGGATTAGTCCTCTTATAGTTGAACATCATATACACTTGATGGATGATGCCAAGCCGGCAAGGGATCCACAAAGACGCCTTAACCCCATTATGAAAGAGGCTGTTAAGAAGGAGATTGTTAAATGTCTTGATAGTGGTATCATTTACCCTATCTCGGATAGCCAATGGGTTAGCCCCATTCATGTCGTGCCAAAGAAATCGGGCATCACGGTCATTACCAATGAGGCAAATGAGTTAATTCCTACTCGCACCCAAATGGGGTGGCGAGTTTGCATCGACTATAGAAAACTCAATGCCGCAACAAGGAAATACCACTTTCCTTTACCATTCATTGACCAAATGCTAGAACGATTGGCGGGGCACGAGTTCTACTGCTTTTTAGATGGCTTTTCCGGTTATAACCAAGTCCCCATAGCCAAAGAGGATCAAGACAAGACCACATTTACTTGTCCTTTTGGCACCTTTGCTTATCGTCGCATGCCCTTTGGGTTATGCAATGCACCCACAACATTTCAGCGGTGTATGATGGGGATCTTTTCAGACATAGTTGAAAAGTTTTTGGAGATCTTTATGGATGATTTCTCCATTTTTGGTGACTCCTTCGACGAGTGTTTACGACATCTTGACGCAGTTCTTACCCGCTGTAGGGATAAAAACCTAACTTTGAATTGGGAGAAGTGTCATTTTATGGTACGAGAAGGCATTACCTTAGGACATGTCATCTCGCAAAACGGCATAGAGGTTGATAGAGCCAAAATTGAAGTCATTTCTAATCTTCCTCCTCTTAAATGCGTCAAAGACATCCGAGCTTTTCTTGGCCACGCCGGTTTTTATAGACGGTTCATCAAGGATTTTAGCAAAATTGCTAGACCTTTGACTATCTTATTGGCCAAGAACACAACCTTTGATTTCGACTCAACTTGCATGGAAGCATTCGAGTCTTTGAAACACTCTCTCATTTCTGCGCCCATTCTTTCATCTCCAGACTGGACGCACCCCTTCGAAATTATGTGCGACGCATCAGATTTTACCATTGGTGCTGTCCTTGGACAGCACATTAATAAAATGCCGCACGTGATTTATTACGCTAGCCGTACATTAAATGAGGCCCAACTAAACTACACAACAACAGAGAAAGAGTTTTTAGCAGTTGTGTTTGCACTTGAAAAATTTCGGCCTTATTTAATCGGCTCTCCAGTCATTGTATATACGGATCATTCAGCTCTTCGCCACCTTTTTGCGAAGAAGGATGCTAAATCGAGGCTAATACGTTGGATCCTCCTGCTATAAGAGTTTGACCTTGTCATAAGGGACAAAAAAGGATGTGAAAACGTAGTGGCCGATCACCTTTCACGACTTCCTTCTTCGCCTACACTTGAACTTCCTATCACTGATGTTTTTCCCGTGAGCAACTCTTAACAGTTTCTTGCGAACCATGGTTCGCTGATATCGTCAACTACTTAGCCACCGGCTTGATACCTAAAGATTGGTCGAAACAGGATAAATTTCGATTCTTGTCCCAAGTAAAGCATTTTTACTGGGATGAACCTTATCTTTTTAAATACTGTTCCGACCAAATCATTCGTCGGTGTGTACCGGAAAATGAGGTTAAGAGTGTGCTGTCTTTTTGCCACGATCAAGCATGTGGCGGGCACTTTGGCCCAAAGAAGACAGCTGAAAAAATCTTACAGTGTGGTTTCTATTGGCCACGACTCTTTAAGGATGCATATGAATACTGCAAGACTTGCTCCCGGTGCCAACACTTGGGCCGGATATCGCGGAGAAACGAAATGCCGCTCCAACCAATTTTGGTTGTAGATGTTTTTGATGTTTGGGGAATAGACTTCATGGGACCATTTCCCAATTCTTTTGGGAATATTTATATTCTTTTAGCTGTTGACTACATTTCAAAGTGGGTCGAGGCTGTGCCTAGCCGAACGAATGACAATAAGGTTGTCGTTCGATTTCTTAAAGAACACATCTTTTCTCGATTTGGGCACCCTCGAGCGATCATAAGTGATAATGGTTCTCACTTTTGCAATAGGACTTTTGAGTCCTTAATGCGCAAATATTCTATTACCCACAAGTTGTCAACGCCATACCATCCCCAAACATGTGGGCAAGCCGAGATTTCAAATCGGCAAATCAAGCAAATCTTGGAGAAAACGGTGTTTAAAAACCGTAAAGATTGGTCCCTCAAACTGATCGATGCACTATGGGCTTTCCGTACTGCATACAAGACCGATCTTAGTATGTCTCCATACCGGCTTATTTACGGAAAGGCTTGCCACCTCCCGATAGAAATTGAGCACAAGGCATTTTGGGCTATCAAGGAGTTGAATTTATCTTTAGGAGATGCGGGCAGCAACCGAAAACTGCAATTAAATGAACTAGAAGAGCTGCGGGATGAGGCGTATGATAATGCTGTAATTGTTAAGAACCGAACTAAGGTATTCCACGATAAACACCTTTTGCGAAAACTTTTGAACCTGGTCAACAGGTTTTACTCTATGACACTCGGTTACATTATCACCCCGGCAAGCTCCGTTCTAAATGGAAAGGGCCATATGTTGTTCGCACCGTTTATCCGCACGGTGCAGTCGATCTTGAAAATTCTAAGGACGGTACTTTATTCAAAGTTAATGGACATCGATTGAAACCGTTCCTCACAACGGACCAATTGGAGGAGCTCCTGTTTTTGCAGGAGCCGATTTACACTGATTGATTTTCCTCCACTTTCACCCCCGAATTTCCAATCAATTTTCCAAAACTTTATTTCAAATAAGTTTGGGGGCGTGTATCATTTGTAAATATGTTAATAAGCAGGACATTGCCGACATTATCGACCCTCTTGGTGCAGCATGACAGTGAGGACACTGTCCAGTTTAAGTGGGGGTATGCTCGGTAAGTCTTCTTCCTTCGCATTCATATGTATATTTTTGCATTTGCATACTTATTTGAAAACCCATAAAAATTGAAAAAAAACTTCAAAAATTATAAAAATTATTGTATTCAATTTTTACTATATTTAACTTGAGTTTGACAAATAGGTTAACTGGCTACGAATAATTAGATCTTAGACTGAGTAAATTAAAACCCCTAAAAATAACCTTCTTTAATGATTAACGACAGAAAGTATATGTCTTCGTAGTTTATTTAGAAATAGGCAACTTTTGGGTTCACTTCCTGGGCCAAGTCGAAATAAAGGAAAAGTATTGATTTTCTATTAGAGTATAAGTTTGAAAAATATTTCCTAGCTTAAGTCTAGATTCTGAAGATATATACCCTACAATTTGCACAATCACGCACCTTGAAACTTGGAATAGTAGAGGAGACCTTGAAATGCCCTTGTTTAAAGTCCTTAGTATGATGAAAAATAAAATTACTCAAGTGTGAATAAAGAATAAAAAAATGAACACTGGTCTTTGTGATTACTTAAGGCTGCAAAAATAGAAAAAATATTTAGCGAGGGTGCTTCATCACCTAGTGCCTTAGACCAACTGGTTTGGGAGTCACTGCTAAAAGCCTTAGGTGTTGCAAGACTAGGAATGACGCTTTAAAGTGCAAACATATCTTGTAATCGGTTGTTGGTAGCTCAAGAAGTATTAACGGTCGCATGAAGGATGTGTAAGAAAAATTCATTAAAAATTCACCAGTTAATTAGTACTTTGGACAACGGACAAGGGTATGATTGCTTGATTTGAATTTCCAAGTGTAGGGGTGATTTATACACACACGTGTGGATATATGATTAGAGTTTAGATAAAAGAAAGGAATGAAGAATAGAACTTGTATCTTTAGTAGATTTGATTAAAAATTCCTAAGTGGAGATGGAACCCTAGAAGGAAAACTTGGGAAATGCTGAAAGCTAAGTAAGTCTATAGGAAATATATATTCTTAAGTTAAATAATGAGAAAGTGTGAAGAATATGGGAGGATAGTTTACGAGTCGACGATAATAGAATTCCTTGTTAGAAAACCTAATTGGAGAATTAAACTTAATGAGCCACATTGATAGGATTTTGTGGGTAGTATCCGCTGAAAACCCTCAGGAGACAACACTCCTCCTACTAGGGACACCTAGAGGTTTAATGGCTTGTTGCACAAGCTCAGTGCAATCGCGTTTCCCTGCGAAAGCGCGGTTAAGTTCTTTTTGTAGAGAATAAAAAAAATAAGTTTGCTCGAGGACGAGCAAAAGATAAGTTTGGGGGTATTTGTTCATACCATAATATTGCATTATTATATTCCTCATTCTTATTCGGTTTATAAATAAACAGGTGCTTTTGACGCATGTCTGCTACATATTACAGGATACAGGTTTTTGGAGCGAAAACAGTGAAAAAGACAAAAGATGATACAAAAGAGGGACTTTTGACCAACAAGTAGAAGGATCCTAGTCAAGCCTAGACGAAGAACAATTCACAATTGTACAAAGCAACGCATGGTCCGAAATGTCAAAGGAAACGGTTAAAAGACCACTACAAGTTTCACTGAAAGATCTGGAGAAAACCCAGAAGCCAAATGGAGAAAAGAACTATAGAAATAGAAAGCCCAAAGCATCAAGAAGCAACCCACAAAATTTGATCCAATGATATCATCAATGGGCAGCGGAACCGCGGCCCTACCCCCACCCATGCCGCTGTTCCGCGGCCATCTGCTGCACGTGTCGGTGCAGAATTCTCCTGGCGGTGCGTCGGTGTTTTTGTTGGGATTTTTCGGGGGTGTATCTGTAATATCACATGCGCGAGCAATTGTAACCCTAATTTTTCTATTCCCTATAAAAATGTATTCTAAAGATTGTATTAGGGATGCCTCTTTTCGATAAATAAAAATTCAGATTCTTTTGAAGATTTAAGAGCATCATTTCTGTAAGTTAGTCATTTAATTTCTGCCTTAAGTCTTATAATTAAATTCTTGCCCTAGATAAAGTAATCTTTTGCCTTAGTTTAATCTAATGTAGAATCTTTTAAACTGTAGTAGGTAAGTAATCTATTAGATCTAAAAAAATACATACAATAAAATGATGTTTTTAACAATTCCCCTAATGAGCGAGTAATTTCCTCGCTTGTTAGGGTTAGGAATAGGGGAGGGATTGAGAAATGAATATCTCTCATCTCTTTCATGCCCAATCATTTGTAATAACTAGAACTTCATGCACGCATGCATGATCCGCTCCCTATGGCACCCTACCCACGAGGTAACGGTGAAACCGTAGTGTAAAGGACCGGACATGCATGACTTCCATGAAGGTTAGAGCAATTATTAGGAAAGGACAGACAAGGATCTAAAGGAAGAAACTTCGTTTCTTCCCAATCATCCTAATCCTCTTTACTAATAATTGCTATAACTTCTAAAAGATTTAATTGAGGGCATTGAAAGAGGTGTGAAATTTAATCTTACCAAACTCCACCTTAGACCTAATCCTAGTAAGTTTCTTAATCATCGTACAACTTAGTTTTTAGATTCAATTAAAGGACCAAACAACCATTGGAATTAGCTTGTAAGAACACTTAGGAAAATTACACATCCCTGTGGACCGACCCGTACACACCGGCTAGCTGCAAAGTGACGCCGTTCTTGATTGCGGTAAATTATTTTTGATCGTAAAAACCTACATTAATCAACTCGCCGGGAACATGCTAGTTGGTATTATACATATCGTCAGATAGCAGTTCCCTGGTGACATGTGTACAGGTTAGTTTGTCGATCTGAGATCGTCATTTGTCTCGTGTGAGTTCCCACTGTGCTTAGATTACTACCTTACCACCCTCAAAGGAGTTATGCAAGCAGGTTTTATTTGGGTACAGTCCCGAGCCACATGGAGGCAGTGAGCGGATCGTCGGGGATTCGTCTCTCCCGGTATTGGGGGTTGATGTCGCACAGTGCACGGGTGGCCATCACTAGAAATCCTCGGCCGAGATAGTGGAGAATTACTGATTTGGATCAGTAGTTTCTCAGATGGTGATGGGCTTCATACCGACACGAATTATCGCGTTATTAGGGGTCTGACTTTATCCAGCCCCCTAGACTTGATATGCGATACTCTTTAGACGAACGGACCGGACTGTATATACATTGTCACTGTCAGGCTCAGTAGGGTTTATGGATGAGTTCGCTCATCAGTTTCCCTTCCAATCAATACATAGGCAAACGTTACGTACAGCTTGTACCTTTAACGTGCTAGTGGTTATACCCAGTGCCAGTATGTTGATGAGTCATTAGAGTCCCCCACAGACACTTTCCCAAGATCGGGCGAAACGTTGTAGAGGCCGTATGGTTTTATGGCAAGGTTCGGAAAATGCACGTGCGTTTTCGCACGTGTTATTTTCGGGCAGATAATACTGGTCGGCTTTGGTTTAAGCCGGATCCGAGTATTATACTGTGTAGATATAATATCTTTGTCTCAGATGCATTTGTATTCGGTCGTAATACAAATACGGGTATGTTTATACTGATACGGGGTTATCCTGAAATTCGTTTCAGGATCACTTTTGGAAGTTGCCAGTTTCCAGTTTTCTATCAGCCGTATTTTGACATTCGGTTAAATGCGGATTTATCTTTTCTTCTCTTGAGTGAGTCATGAGGGTGATGTGTGTGGAAGCTTCTAGGATTTGTGAGGTGTTCTTTGTTCATTGGTAGCATTTAATGAAATGGTGACTAAGGTTTATAAGTCACCATTTGCATTAATGTTTGGTTTTGCTTAAGATATTTTGATCAAGATCTTTTGCTTTATGGTCACCCCCTTCTCCTACACTCACCTCCCTCATCCTATAAATATGGCCGGCCCCTCTTGCTTGAAGAGTATGGTTGTTGTTTTGAGAAAAGATTATAGTTTATGTGTATGGAAATTTCAAAGCTCTTTTCATTCCATCACAATTTCAAATGGCAACTTCATTAACCGTTCGTTCATGGCTTTGGACGTAACGAGATAAAGTGTTCTACTCATTCTCTACATCATCTTGGTCGTCTCTTTTAGCAAACTTGACGACCGAGTTGCCTCGGTTCAGAGGCGAGAGCCCGTTTAAAGATCCGTCGACGTGGTGCCACCTGGACGAGAAGACTGGAGATTCAGGAGATCGGAGCAGCCGCAACAAAGCGTGTGATGATAGTTGAAGACCGAAGGACTCGGATCATTCGGTATAACATTTCTACCCACTTTGTAATTTGTTGGTTTTGCTTTAATGGCAGATCCGGATTATAGTACGCGATAGCGCCAGTTGTAAAAGTTTTCGTTCCGCATTTGGCGGCTGTTAGACGGCCGGGGCGCTACCGTGGACTTACACTTCTTTCCCATTCGTCTGCTCGAAAGGCGGGTTCCCCGAAGCGCTCGTAGACCGAGAGGTTCTCGCGCTGATTAAAGACCATGAGCCGGAGCAAAAGAGTCTTCATCTATGGGGTAGATGGTACGATCAGATTATCTGAGACCGCCGGAGCTTTTCTTATGCGATACCCTCGGAGCCTATCTCTGCGATCCCTTATGCAGATGCACCCCTGATAAGCTATACTGTGGAGGAGGTAAATTGGACTTCAGAAGGTCTTCTTTGGCCTTCTATAGCCGCAATACCCGTGAAGCCGCCGGTATCTTTGGATACTTTAGGGTGGCATATATGCCAGGGTGAATCGCGCCCTTGAGGACAGCCCTACAACATAGGACTAACTCCCCGCCATCCGGCCGGATACTTACAGTAGGCCCGATATATTTTATCGGCGAAGAAGTCGCATCTACTGAAGCTTGGATTGTACCCTGCGATTTACGCTTCCTTGTTCCAATATTCTGCACCTCCTAAATGGTGGATCAAGACGTCTTTAGAGTAGTGGAACATTCCGACCCACACCTTCCTCCTATTGGATCAAGAGGTCTCCATTTCCTTAGAGGAATTTGCCGAGGTCTCTGGTTTACCCGTTAGGGGAGAGCACTACGAGGAGCTGCTTCCTCCGGATGAGTATATTTTTGCCACCAAATCAGTGGTAAAGGTTCTTACCCCAGAGAACGTCGTTCAGCACCAGTTCCCAAGTCTGATAAAGGTGTTGAATATATATGAGAGCCTCTTTCTCGAATCCGGAGGCCGTGGGGTTACCTTCACGGATTTTATCGCTCGTTTTCTCCGTGCGGAAGTTTTATCGCGTCAGGGTGAAATTTTTTCCAAACTTGATGATCCTTTCGGCTTTGGCTTGGATCGCCGGCCAATATTGGAAGCTGATCAAACGGATTTCTTTCTTCCAAACATCGAGATCGTCCCTTTTTTAGCAATCGCCGCTCCGGGCATCGATGAGGAAACGTTCTTTCCAGGGTTCCTCGGTTTATGGTTAAGCTGGTTCGCGCTTCCCATGCACCCTCGCTACATGAGGCCTTCTGTCTTCTACCTCGCACATCGAATGGTTGCCGGGATACAAGTGGCCATCGGGATTACTGGGTTAGCCTACCTGTATCACGGCCTCAGCTTGGCAACGGATACTGCTGAGCCAGGGGTGCAGCCTGCCAACTTCTCAATGCATTATTTCACCTCATGGCTCGAGTTGCACGTGCTTGGGATCTTCGGTATCCATAAAAGACCTTCCTTTTATGACAGACGCAAGTTCCCTCAGATAATGCGGCTGGTCGACGCCTCCACCGCAAGTCCATCACCGCGGGAGGCTAGGGGTTTGCTCCTTCGTACACGCAAGGTTGGAGATGGCATGTCTTTCACTGATAAGATTTTGACCGTCAGCCAGGAATCTGCAAAAGCGGTGCTGCCATTGCAACACAGTTTTAAAGACGGGACCTCTATGCTAAAAGCTCGGCAGATTCTTCATCTGTACTCAATCAGGCCGGGCTTTCTCGTATTTAGGCAAAATGATGCGGTGTTATTCATGAGATACAACACGTATCGTTTTGCCCAGCAGCTGAGTTATAATCAGGGCATCCCGCTTGAGGCTTTCTTGGCAGAACCTGCGGCTGCCGAAGAGGGAATACGAAGCGCGCTGCATCATTTTATGTGCCTAAACACTGGGTCCAACTTCTTTATCAGCGAACCGAGCTGTGTTTCGAAGGCCCTGAATGTGTGTGTGGCCTGGTATCAACATTCGATGGGCACCGTCATCAGGGAGGAGAAGCGATTGCTGCTTGATCGTAAGGGCACCGCTCCAGCTGGTAATCCAAACGTCCCTCTGAAGCGACGGACTATTGTCCATCCTCCTTTAAGAGAAGTTGCTACGGTCGAGCTCCTGCATGATAGGCCCGAACTTCCGATACCCCGTGCTCCCGTGGAAGCGGTGACTGTGGCGTCCCCCGAGTCTGGCGTGGGTTCAGATATTGGGACTCGTCGTCCGAAGGTATCCGCCAAGCGTAAGCTTGTGCTGGCGGCGACCGGTGCTCGCTCGCAGAAGAAGAAGAAGAAGTCGATTCTTGCTGCCGACGTTGTATTTGGTCAGGAGTCTCATGCTCCTTATAGTAAGGGCTTGGGAGAATATGGGACCAACGAGGGTCTATTCATAGCACCAGATGATACTGATCTGGAGGCTGCTGTTGCAGCTTCTGTGCGATCAGCAAGCCACAAAGCGGGACTGGTCATTCTCGCACAATCAAGTAAGCTTCAATCGTACCGTTTTGCTGCTATGTTTTTGTTATCATGTTTTGACTGACACTCCTTCTTTAACGGGCATTTTTACTGAAGAGGCTTTCGCGGCTTCCCTCAAGACTTTTGAGGAGGAGGAGAGGGTTCGTGTTTCGCTGGGCATTGGTATATTTCGGCTCATTGTGCCTTCATTCCCCTTTCTTATGGGTAATCTGACCCCTTTTTCATCTTATCGCAGGGACTACCTCGACTTAGGTCATGCCCAGTACAGTGCCAATCCTGTAGGGTGATGCGGAATGTCTCCAGGGTTAGCTATCGAAGTCCCGGCCTCTTCAGTATTGCCAAAAGAGGCTTTACTTAAGCAACCGATGACGGACGCCATAACGGCTCCAGAGGTAGCTCCTGGCGTGGACGATGATGTCCCGTTGACGGAGGTCTTAAGAAGATCAGCTCTCACGGCCCGGGTGGAAATGAAGCGCAGAATGCGTGCAGCGAGGGAACGTAACACGGCCTTAGGCATGGGTGCAGGCTCGAGAACTGCTACCCCTGTCCTTGCTCCTTCAGTGGGTGCTTCGGTCGCCCTGTCTACCGCTCATAGACAGGCAGTACGTGCGGCTCGGGAGGCAATTGAAAGACCGACCCAAGGTAACGTAACACTGAGTTCTTTTGTCAAAGTTTTAATCTTCAGATTCTCATATATCCTATCCTGCAGGGCCGAGTCTTGATGAGGAGGCGGTAGGTGAGATGGCGGCAATCGCCGAGCCTGAGGTAGCCACTCTTTCTCAAGAGTCGGGCACTGCCCCAATCGCCACTTTTTCCCCTTGTGGTTCCTTGCCGTTGCCGGGCGCTGTGAGTGTCACGATGATTCTCGTGGAGTCAGGGGATGAAGCTACGGGTGGCGAAACCATTCCGACGGAGGAGGGTGAAGCAGTCGCTGCTCCCAGTGACGCCCTTGTCGCGGTTTCGACTGGCGACTCACCAGGTAGATTTTGGGTTATTGCTTTCTCTTTTATTCTTCAATCCCTTTCAATATCTTCTGACAGTATTTCTCTCATTTCTGATGCAGGCGTGGTGAGCGTTGAGGTTGTGCCACCCGAGGACGCATCACCAGTTGCTGCTTTGACGGTGGCCGCCCCTTTGCCTTCTCCCGTGTCCTCCTAAATGCTGGAAGGTACGGATTTATGATCCATCGGTTTCATTGTAGGCAGTATACTTTATGTACTGAAATTGCATTATTACATCCTTGCAGGAGTCCTTTTTGATCACCTGTATCAGGTGTTGCACCTACATTTCTCCTTCCAGTCAGAGATTGCCTCATCCAGTGGCGTTGGTGAGTACAGCCTTTAGCTAATGTCTTCTCTTTTCTTTTACGGGCAGCCAAATCATTTCTAATTCTTCTTTGTTTTGATTGCAACACTACAGATTGAAGAAGGAGACGAAAGAACAGTTGCACCATCGGTACTCGCGGCCTTGCCACCTGCTGCAGTCGGTATAGTAAACTCCGTTGTTCATGAACCTTCTCTATTTCTTGAACCGTAATTTGACTGTGATTTGTTTTGCAGCGGTGATACCGACTTCAGCTTTGTTCGAGTCTCGAATCATAATGCCAGCGGGCCCCTTTTCCAGACGTCCATCTTCAAAAGGCGCTGTGAATAGTCTTCGCATGTTGAACGATTACATCGAGGAGTTTGACACAGAGGCTCCTACATTCGCTGCATATTTTACTGCCGAGGTTAATCCTATACTGGCGACGCTCGTGAACTTTCATAGTGAGGGCGTCTTTGAGTCTTGGGTTAATCACTGCAGGAAAATTGAGGCCTGTCTGCATGAGCTTGAGTTCGGACGTCCTGCTCCTGAGGTCCTGGCTGCGAACTCCCAGCGGGCTGCGTGAGTCAAGCAGAGCACTCCCTACTTCCGCCATCTTGAACAAGAAGCGGCCTTAAAGCGTAAAGAGTGTGAAGAGACTTCCAGCGAATCTGCCCGACTGCATGCTCAGGTTGATACAAATGCTGCACAGTTGAAAGGTATCTTTAAGGGCCTTCTACGCTGCATCTCTGACGAGCTAACGCTGAGGCAGAAGCTCGACCTTATCGAGCGAGATGCGCAGAGTTGTGGGGCGGCTCAGCGGGTCATTGATGATCAACTTTCATCTTATTTGCAGCAACGGGCTCAGGTTGAAGCGGAGTTGGCCGCTGCAGCTGACCATGAAAAGGGACTAAAGGGAGTGCGTGAGCAACTGGCTGGTTTATTGAAAACGCTTCCCTCCCAATAGTCGTTTTTGTATCAATTAACATTTGTAATTTCTGAATAAAATGTATCCATTTTTTTATCATTTCATATGATGTAACTTGTACTCAATTGAATTTATAAATAAAAGATGCATTTCTTTCGTACTATCTTGCGTTATCCCTTGCTTTCTTCTCTTTTCCTTGTTGCCGGCATGTTACCTTAGTAAGCGTAGCCTGTAGATGATAGAGAGCATTCCGTCTTAAACTCTTCGAGAGGTAGTGATGGCTTAAGAAGCATGTTAAGATCTGCTGCTTAAGGCTTTTCAACTTTATAAACCGTGAGGGTCTCATAAAGAATTTTCTCCCTACAGGTCGAGAGGATCCCGTAGGTGTATTTTTTCCTTAGGAATCGTGAGGATTCCTAACTGTGCTTTCTCTTGAGAGTCGTAAGGATCTCACAAGAGAACTTTCTCTCTTACAAGTCGAGAGGACTCGTAAGTGGTTGTTTCCCTCCTTGTCGAGATTCGACTTTGGAGAGTGTGGCCCGTGAATAGTATGCAAGAGTCCATTTTGGACCGACTTGCAAGGCCCCAGTGCTTAGGAAACAGTTCCTTATCCCCATTGCCCAAGGCTTTTCCTTACAAGTCGAGACGCATCGAGAAGATCTCGCAAAGACACTAATTTCCTCATGAGTCGAGACGAGTCGAGAAGTTCTCGAAAGAATGTCCTAACGTCACAGTTAAGCTCTGCTCATTACGACAAAGGTCCATTGGAGTCTATGGTACTAGGGTTTTGTCCGTCGTACCGTCGCGTTGGCTGATGTATTCCTCGATAGGAAATCTTGCTGTTCGAGTAGCCTTGCGAATGTCGTGTCTCTGATCCCTTCGGGGGCTGGACAAGACGTCTTCAAGCAATCTTCCAGATAGTTTGACCGTCGGAAGAACAAGCGTTAGGAATTTTGCCATGCCGCTTTTTACTTGAGGTTAGGCTCATTTTGGGGAGCTCCGATGAGTCACAACCACTTCGCGCTGGTGTGGGATGATCTCCGATAGTCTTTCAGGTTTTATATGAGTTGCCGTTAAGACCCTGAAGCTAGGAATTTGGCCTTTGCTTCGTTTGCTGGCATTGCGTCTGCTGTATCGAGACGAATGTCACGGTTGTCTCTAGGTTGTTGGTGAACCGTCGAGGTTTGGAACTAGGGATTTCGTCGTTGCTCCATTGTTTGATTATCGCGTCTAAATCCTGCTGGAGGAAGAACGCTGTGGTGACATCTCGTCTGCTGTATCGAGACGAACGTCGAGGTGGTGACCACTCCGCGCTAGAGTGAGATGATCTCCGATAGTCTTTCAGGTTTTATTTGAGTTGCCGTCAAGACCCTGAAGCTAGGAATTTGGCCTTTGCTTCGTTTGCTGGCATTGCGTCTGCTGTATCGAGACGAATGCCGCGGTTGTCTCTAGGTTGTTGGTGAACCGTCGAGGTTTGGAACTAGGGATTGTGCCATGGCTCCGTTATTTGATTGTTGCATCTGAATCCTGTTGGAGGAAGAACGCTGGGGTGACATCTCGTCTGCTGTATCGAGACGAATGTTGAGGTGGTGACCACTCCGTGCTGGTATGGGATGATCTCCGATAGTCTTTCAGGTATTATATGAGTTGCCGTCAAGACCCTGAAGCCAGGAATTTGGCCTTCGCTTCGTTTGCTTTAGCGTGTCCGAATCCTGTTGGAGGAAGGACGCTGTAGTGACACCTCGTCTGCAGTATCGAGACGAACGTCGAGGTGGTGACCACTCCGCGCTGGTGTGATGATCTCCGATAGTCTTTCAGGTTTTATATGAGTTGCCATCAAGACCCTAAAGCTAGGAATTTGGCCTTCGCTTCATTTTCTTTGGCGTGTCCGAATCCTATTGGAGGAAGGACGCTGTAGTGACATCTTGTCTGCTGTATCGAAACGAACGTCGAGGTGGTGACCACTCTGCGCTGGTGTGGGATGATCTCCGATAGTCTTTCAGGTTTTATATGAGTTGTCGTCAAGACCCTGAAGCAAAAAATTTGGCCTTCGCTTCGTTTGCTTTGGCGTGTCTGAATCCTGTTGGAGGAAGGATGCTGTGGTGACATCTCGTCTGCTGTATCGAGACGAACGTCGAGGTGGTGACCACTCCGCGCTGTTTCGACCGTAAGGTCTTTTGTTGACGTTGCATCTGCATCCTGCTGGACTGCGAAGGAACGCCGTTGTTGACATTGCGTCTGCTGTAACGAGACGAATGCTGAGGTGGAGCTGGGATTTTGCCGTCACTCCGCTTTGTTTCGACTGTGAGGCCTTTCAATGACATTACATCTGCATCCTGCTGAACTGCGAAGGAACGCCGTTGTTGACATTGCGTCTGCTGTAACGAGACAAATGCTGAGGTGGAGCTGGGATTTTGCCGTCACTCCGCTTTGTTTCGACCATGAGTTCTTTCATTGACGTTGCATCTGTATCCTGCTGGACTGCGAAGGAATTGTTGACATTGCGTCTGGTGTAACGAGACGAATGCTGAGATGGAGTTAGGATTTCGTCGTCACTCCGCTTTGTTTTGACCGTGAGGTCTTTCTTTGACGTTGCATCTGCATGCTACTGGACTGCGAAGGAACGCCGTTATGGGTCTTCAGGCTGTAGATGTAGCCGTCGAGACTTGGCTCTTCTTCTGATGGAGCCTGGTGGGATGATATGGTTCCCTCTTTGTTTGCACCCCTGGATTGTATACAGGGATCGATGTGATCTCACATGTAGGGCAAAAGTTTCATTTCGTATGTATACATTTTTTTATTTTCTTTATGCGATGCTCTATCATTTCAGCTTTTTATATCGCGAAAGTCGCGATTGCCCAATAATTTCGGCTATTTCTCACGGTGCCCAATCATTTCGGCAATTTGTTTTATTTACTCGCTGCTTTTTATTGCGAGTTACCCAACCATTTCGGCTATTTTGTATGCATACATTTTCACTTGCAGATTTTGTTGCAAGTTGCCCCATCATTTCGGTTATTTCGTATGCATTTGTGGCTCGCTGACTTTTCACTGCGAATTTGAGATTTGGGATCTGATACCGATTTAGGCATCAGCATCGCTACAACTGGGATATTGCCAGGAGCGAATTATCATTTGCCTCTGTCGATGTCGAACAAGGGTGGCTTAGTGAACAGGGTTAGGATCCTGTCGACTAAGGCTTTTAACTTCATGAGCCGTAAGGGTCTCATGAAGGTATTTCTCACTACAAGTCATGAGGATCTCGTAAGTGCGTTTTCTCCTTAGGGATCGTGAGGATTCCTAAGTGTATGATCTCTTATAAGTTGTAAGGATCTTACAAGAGTGCTTTCTCCTTATAAGTCGTATGGATCTTATAAGAATGCTTTCTCCTTATAAGTCGAGAGGACTTACAAGTGCGTTTTTCCCTATGAGTATATCCCCAGTCTCTGGTGGGAATTTTGTTAGGGAAATGTTTACTCGCGCCCGTGGATTGTATACAAGGGTCAATATTGAACCGCTTGTAGGGCAGCATTGGAGATTGTGATGGCATAAGAACAGGTTCAGATCCTTGTAGCTTAAGGCTTTTGAATCCTATGAGCCGTGAGGGTCTCAAAGGGGAATTCTCCTTACA
This sequence comes from Agapanthus africanus, assembly GCA_030015575.1. Lineage (NCBI taxonomy): Eukaryota > Viridiplantae > Streptophyta > Magnoliopsida > Asparagales > Amaryllidaceae > Agapanthus > Agapanthus africanus. The sequence goes on from CM057343.1 coordinate 475,543,330, forward strand.
AGTCATGAGGATCTCGCAAGTGTAATTTCTCCTTAGGAATCGTGGGGATTCCTAAGTGTGTTGCTCCCTTGTGAGTCTTAAGGATCTCACGCAGGTATTTTCTCCTCACAAAGTCGAGAGGACCTTGCAAATGTCTTTTAACGAGATTGCGCCCTTTCGGGTTTTCATAAAACTCGCCGGTAGTCCTGCGGCTTTTACTCACGGAGCTCTTTTGGGTTTTCATCCGTGCCCATTTTGCTTATGGACATACCTTTTTTTTTGTCAGCCTTGGGATGCTGCGGTCCGTAGTAGTTTATAGACGTCTTGGTCGACAGCCAGTTTTAGGACATAGTGGTCCATCGTTAGTTTAAGGACGTTTCGGTCCGTCGTTGCCGTATTTGAGGCAACTTTCTAGTTTGCGGACTTTTCGGTCCATGGGGCTTTCTCTATGAATGAGCACGATGCCCCCGGCATGTCCATCTTTTTCGGATCATGTGATTGTGGTGGGTTCATCTTCCAGTTTCAGATAGCGCGAATTTGTCTAGTTGGTATTGGTCCTCAACCCAGCCTTTGAAGACGAAGCAATCTTCGATTGGATGTCTTACTGCTTGGTAGTAAGGGCAGTAATTAGGATTGTTGACATCTCCTTGCTGCAACGGACGTTTTGGATCCTGCAGATTGATGAGTCCGTCGCGTACTGCCAGCTCGAACAGTCTCCTCGTTTTATCCCGGGGAAACGAGTAAAGACGTTCCAATCTCTCCTCGAGGGATGGGCGTGGACGTATATTGTTTTGTCGAACAACCGGTTTTAAGGTTCTCGACTGTTGTTGAGTATTGGCGACGAAGGTCGCTTTCCCTTTCTCTTTTTCATTTCGAGATTCCAGCTTCAAAGGAGATGATCTATGACCCATCTGATCCATTTGGGCCAGTTTTTCAATCAAGGTTTGGAAGGTGGTAGGCTTGAAAAACATCATGAATTGGGAGATGGTCGCTTAAGGGTCAAGAGTGCCCACGAACATGCCCACCGCAGGCGCTTCTTCGATGCGCTGCTCGCATTTTGACCATAGATTCCGCCATCGTATTGCGTATTGAACCCATGTCTCGCGTGGCTTCACCCTGGCGTTAATTAGTGCGGTAATCGGAGTACGCTCGCTAGCGCTTGCGAATCTTTGTGTGAACAACAGCTCCATTTCTGCAAATGTCTTGACAGAGTCGTTCGGGAGTTCAGAGTACCATTCAAACGTTGTCTCCGATATGCTGCCGACGAACTGGCGAAGTAGCAATTTATCGTCGCCTCCAATGTTGCCATATAGAAACCTGAACTGGGCAACATGCTGGTGGAGATTGCCCGTCCCTTTATATACATGGAATTTAGGGATTGTGTATCCTTGTGGGTACTTTATTTGGTCGTTCCAGCCCAGGTAGGGTCGTCCAGTCTTAACGATCTGCCCGGCCGCTTCATTCGCCTGGTGAACTCGTATCTGTTGAGCGATGTAATCATCCAGAGCGGCCTTAGAGATGGTCTCCTCCTTGGCTGCTGAAAGAGCCGGAGGAGGGTTCGATATCTCCCCTCTGTCATCTTCAATTATTACCGGAGGATCTTCGGCTGGAGGGTCCGGCTGGATCATCATGCCCATCATATCTTGGAACAGAAGAGCCATTTGTTTTATATTGGTCGCTTGTTCCGCACCCTCTTTATCCCTCTTCTCAAGCATTCTTCGAAGGAATTCGGCATCAGTTTCCTACTCATGACGCTGCTTTGAGGTCTCTGGATTTTCTCTTGGCCCAGTGAGTGCGGCCATTGCAGTTAACATCTCCTGAAGTTGTTGCCGTTGCTCCTGAGCCTTTGTTATCGATCGGGTAAGAGGTCGATAACCCGTAGAAGCACGGCTTTCCTCTTTTCCGGATGCCATATAGACGGTATGCACCACCATTCCCCCAGAATTAGGGTGTTTAGGTTCAGTGGTCTTGCGGTTCGTCACAGACTCAGGGATTTTCTCCGGCCTTCTCCTCTTGTGAGCGGTCGAAGTTGAGGGGGCCGTTGCATTGGGCACCCAAGTAGCTGTCGCCTTCTGTGGCTTGACAGGGTGGTCCTATTCTTGCCGAACCTTTACTTTTTCCTGTCGACGAGAGTAATTTGGATCAATCACCAAGTCTTGGACTTGACGCCAGACCTTGTAAATTTTAGAGGACAGCCGCTGAGGGGGCTGTTCCAGCTTCGTCTTTGGGGCATTCTCCATAAGTGGAGGAGATCTCTTCAGCACGGCAGTCGGAGAGTTTTTGTGCACCCTCGTCAACGATTCAAAGTTGTTCCCAGTTGGAACAGCAGCATTGATTTCCACCATTGGAGCCGGCAGAGTCAGTCCGGAAGGGGAATTGCCCCCAGCCTTCCTCACTCGGCGCTAATGACGACGTCGAGCATGTCTCGCAGATGGTATTGGTTCAGCTATGGGGGTGGTTTCCTCATGCCCCCTGTCTTGATCAGGAGCTGTCGTTGTCAACCTGTTGAAGACTGATGTTCGCTGAGTGGGGATGGTCAACCTATCGGAAGCAGACTTCCAAGAAGGTGAAGCAGCCTTGACGATTTCGCCTGAAACGGGCGCTGAAACAGTCGGTCTTGTGAAAACAGACCCTTTGGCAGGAGAAGCCGCTTTGACGACTTCGAGAGCAGGAATGGCTATCCTTTTTGGGATAACCCTTTCTGGTATCGTAGGCTTCTTCATGGGCCCACATGAGCTTCGGCCCAATCTATCAAAGACTGAGGCGTTGGATTTGGGCGACCCGTTGAGAGGGGCCGCGGTAGTGGTAAGTCGATCAAAGACCGACTTCTTTGGGGCTTCTTGCGACAGCAGCGAGGCATTGAAGCTCATCGGTGGGATCATAGTCCCAAAGAACAGCCCAGTGGTGGCCTGAGTTACTTGCTCCACTGGCATCTTAAAAAGGGAGGTCGCTTGGGGCCCGTAAGTCACTCCTCCGGACGGAACGGAGCGAGAGTTACAGTTGCAGTTAGTGCAGTTTGAAACCATTGATCTTCTGTTTTCTGCACGGAGCAAGACACCAAATCTTAGTACCTCGAATCCAGGGGAAACCATGTCAAACCGCGATTCATTCGCGAAACACGACACACGAAGTGTGGAGTGGAAAGAGGAAAAGGTCCCACCGGACGTGCAAGAATATGTTCTCCTCCGAAACACAGAGACGCGACCGCGTAGGTTCGTCTTGCCTGAATTTGGGGGCAGATGCTAATTGATACTATCCGTCCACCTCTCCGAAGATGCCAAGTTGATTTATGGCACCGTGTATCGAAGGTTTAAACGGATGCGGCCAATGTAGCAAACTTCGTCAGATTCCCCCTCATTTGAGGGGGTTTTTATTATGGGGGCGCTCTTCCCTGCAGGCGCAAGCCCCTACAGTTAATTACGCTACCGCATCGCGGTAACCACTTTCTCCTTCTCCAGATGGTCACTTCATGTCGTGGGTGTTTGTTTTGTTTTTGGTTGCCTGTGGATTGTATACGAAGACTAATTTATGTTGTCGCCCGTAGGGCGTGGATTAGTCCAAATCCGTATTTTCTTAGATTTGGGTTTTGGATTGGGTTTAAGGATACGTTAGTCTCATTTGAGACTAAGATCAACTTAAACGTTCGTTGAGGATACGTTAGTCTAATTTTAGACTAAGATCAACTCAACAGGATCGTTTAGATCCAACAAAAGAGCATTTGGACTCTATTGTTTAGTTTAGGGACATTGCGGTTGGCTACCAGTTTAAGGACATGGTGGTCCAAGGTTAAGGACAGGCTTAAGGACCCCACAGTCTAAAGTTAAGGACATCATAGTCCGTGGGTTTAAAAGGACCCCACAGTCCGAGGTTAAGGACATCATAATCCATGGGCTTAAGGACCCCACAGTCCAAGATTAAGGACATCATAGTCCGTGAGTTTAAAGGGACCCCACAGTCCGAGGTTAAGGACATCATAGTCCGTGGGTTTAAAGGGACCCCACAGTCCGAGGAACGATTGGCTATCAGGACCCATCACCTCTCTGAAAACGTTAAAGGATTACAACGACATATATCAGAGGGGTTCAGAGATGTACCCTTGGACCAATTTTGGTTGAAAGATCTGTAGTCTAATTTGGGGCTAAGATCAAAAGATTTGTGAGCATATGGGCTCAATTAATCTGAATTGAGGACTTATGGCCAATCTTGGGCTAAGCCCAGTCAAGATAAAATGTTTAACATTTATTTTGGGCTGTTGAGCATTTATTTGGGCTAGGCCCTTTTAACAATGCTGAGTATTGACTTGAATTCTGATAATATTTTTGTCTTTTACTGAATGTTGAGCATTCATCATAGCTCTGGGCTTTATTAAAGAACAATTTATGTTCTATCAGTGCACACGTGAGGGGCACGTGGTGTGCTTGGCGCTTTGCGCCAATCAAAGAGCGCAGTGCGCTTCTGTCGAGTAGCGTACACGTGAGGGGCACGTGGTGCGCTTGGCGCTTTGCGCCAGACCGTGAGGGCGTTGCACTGATTTATGAGCAGATAGCGCTATTTGTTCAATGGCGCACACGTGAGTGACACGTGGTGCTCTTGGTGCTGAGTGCCAGTCCATGAGCGCAAAGCGCTAGTTCAAGAGCGCAAAGTGCTAACTGTTGAGTGGCGCACACGTGAGTGACACATGGTGCGCTTGGCACTGAGCGCCAGTCCAAGAGCGCAGAAGCGCATTTGATCAATTTTATGATCTGGGAAATAAATTCTCCCTTAGAAGAGACTTTGTCTCAAGATCCTAAGAACAAAAGTTCTTATTTTGTAGAAGATATTTCAATCTCTTATATTGATGAAAGGCTTTACCTTTATGGATCTGTGATCCTTAAGAGAATTGAATTATTCTCCCCCCCCCCTTTTATAATGAGATGTTCATGATCTCTTTAAGAAAGACTTTAGTCTTACAGATCTGTGATCTGTGAGAAAGAAGTAAATTCTTCTTTTCAATTATGAGATGATTTCATCTCTCTGTTCATTTTTTTATCTTGAAGAAACTTTTCTTTTTCTAAGAGTTTGGCTCTTGAGATATCTCAAAACTTATGGGGGGGTTCCTCTCTCTATTTCTGTATCTCTTCTCCTGAGACTTGAAGTCTAGGGGCCTTTTTATAGGGCAAGCTGATCAGTTCAATCAGTTAGGGAGATCTTTTCTCCAATTTATTTGGGGAATTTCCCATCGTTGGATCTTTGATCCAAGGGCTTCTGATTTACAGAAGGTAATCTTCTTGTTTTTAACAAGATTGGTAAATCTTTCCATACAGAATTTATTCTGTGTTTTGGTGATTTTTAATCACCATCGGATCATTGATCCAACGGTGCTCTGATTTACAGAGCACAATCTTGTTATTTGGCAAGATTTTGAGGAATCTTTCCTTAACAGAATTTAATTCTGATTAATTAATAATTTATCATTATTATTGGATTTTTGATCTGACAGTGGGGAGCTTTTAGTTCCAGCGCTAGCGTACCCGTGCTTTGCACGTGGTGCGCTGCTTAGAGTGCAGCGCACTTAATGCTAGCGCATCCGTGTGGTGCGTTGCTTAGAGCACAGTGCACCTAGCACTAGCGCACACATGTTTTGTACGTGGTGCGCTACTTAGAACGCAGCGCACTTAGCGCTAGCGCATCCGTGTCTTACACGTAGTGCGCTACTTAGAGCACAGCGCACCAAGCGCTAGCGCACACGTACTTTGCATATGGTGCGCTACTTAGGGCGCGGTATACTTGGCGCTGCTTCTGAAGCGTTGCTTCATTTCAAAATTTGAATTTTGAACAGAAGTTTGCTCTGATACGTGGAAACAAGCATATCGAGAAGATGGCGCATGTAATTTATTACGCTAGCCGAACCTTGAACGAGACCCAGTTAAATTACACAACAACCGAGAAGGAATTCTTAGCTGTTGTGTTTGCATTAGAAAAGTTCAGGCTCTACTTAATCGGCTCTCCAGTTATCGTATACACTGACCATTCAGCTCTTCACCATCTTTTTGCGAAGAAGGATGCTAAATCTCGGCTGATACGTTGGATTCTCTTACTATAAGAGTTTGACCTTGTCATCAGAGACAAAAGAGGATGCGAAAATATAGTCACCGACCATCTTTCACGCCTCCCTTCTTCGCGGACGCTTCAAGTTCCTATAAAAGACGTTTTTCCAGATGAACAGCTCTTGACTGTATCATGCGAACCTTGGTTCGCAGATATTATGAATTATTTGGCCACTGGACTTATACCAAATGAATGGTCGAATCAGGACAGACTCGGATTCCTATCCCAGGTAAAACATTTTTACTGGGATGAACCTTATTTATTCAAATACTGTCCCGATCAAATTATTCGTCGGTGTGTCCCCGATAATGAATTTAAGAGCGTGCTGTCATTCTGCCACGATCAAGCTTGTGGCGGGCATTTTGGCCCTAAGAAGACAGCCGAAAAGATCTTGCAGTGTGGTTTCTGCTGGTCATAACTTTTTAAAGACGCACATGATTACTGCAAGACATGCTCCCGGTGCCAACACTTAGGCCGGATATCTAGGAGAAACGAAATGCCGCTCCAACCAATATTGGTTGTGGAAATTTTTGATGTTTGGGGGATTGATTTTATGTGACCGTTTCCCAATTCTTTTGGGAACTTGTATATTCTCCTCGCTGTTGATTATGTTTCTAAGTGGGTCGAGACTGTGCCCTGTCGGACTAATGACAACAAGGTTGTCGTTAGATTATTCAAAGAAAACATTTTTTCTCGGAATGGGCACCCCCGCGCAATCATCAGCGATAATGGAACTCATTTCCGTAATAGGACTTTCGAGTCCTTAATGCGGAAATATTCCATTAACCATAAGCTATCAACGCCCTATCATCCCCAAACGTGTGGGCAAGCCGAGATTTCAAATCGGCAAATTAAACAGATATTGGAGAAAACGGATTCCAAAAACCGTAAAGATTGGTCTCTAAAACTTACTGATACCCTTTAGGCGTTTCGAACTGCCTATAAGACCGATCTTGGCATGTCTCCATATAGGCTTGTTTATGGAAAGGCTTGCCACCTTCCAGTTGAAATTGAGCATCGCGTATTTTGGGCGATAAAAGAGTTGAATCTATCTCTCGGAGATGCGGGCAGCCATAGAAAGTTGCAATTAAATGAATTAAGCGAGCTTCGGGATGAAGCTTACGAGAACGCGGTTGTCGTCAAAAACCGAACGAAGGTGTTTCACAATAAACACCTTATGCGCAAAACTTTCAAACATGGTCAACAGGTTTTGCTTTACAACACCCGGCTACATTTCCATCCCGACAAATTTAGATCTCGATGGAAATGGCCATTTTTGGTACGCACCGTATATCCACACGGTGCGGTCGATTTAGAAAATCCAGAGGACGGTTCACTATTTAAAGTGAACGGACATAGATTAAAACCGTTTCTCACCGCGGACCCTTTGGAGGAGCTCTTGATATTGCAGGAGCCGATTTACATTGACCGATCTTTCTCCATCTACCCCCAAACTTCGGTTATCCAGCCATAAACAGTGGAAACACTGTTTCAAATAAGTTTGAAGGTATGTCACACTTGTAATTATATAAAAAAAATAAAAATAAAAAATAAATGAAAATAATAATAATAAAATTCCAATTTTTGGGGTTATTTTTGTAAATTTTCAGTTTTAATAAATATTAAATAAAAATATATATATATATATATATAAATTTTATTATCAAATAAATTCCTCTTTTTAAGAGGGCCTTTTTACAAATAATCAAAAATACCTCCTATAAATACAACCCAACCCCTCATCTGAACTTTCATAACCCTAATTTCTCATTTCCTCAAAACCCTAGCCGCCGCTTTGATTTCTGCAGCAAGATCGTCTCTCGCCGTCGCGTTTCCGCCGCCTAAGTCCTTTTCGACCGCGTAACCGCCGCGCCTTTACTACGTCACCCTCTGAAAACTTCAGAGGAGGTTTGCACTTCCTTTTCCCTCTCTGTAAAATCTATATTTTTTTTAAATTTGCTCTCTGTGATGCCACCAACTTTGCAATTTGAAAGAGATTTTTCACAAATGTTTGCACACACGATCTATGGTAGTTATTTCAGTGACGAGATCCGAAGGCGTGGGTGGAACTTTTTACTTTTTAACCATCCAAATTCCTTCGCGCTTCCAGATCTTGTCACCCGATTTTACGAGTGCATGGAGGATAGTTGCCTCTCACTACACAGTTACATTAGGTTAATTTGGGGGGATAGAGAAATAATAATCGATAGGGCTTCATCCATGAAGTCACCTTAATACCTAAATTACCTATTCATGACCAACCCCTCCGTTTCGAGGACTACCTACCCTTGATGGGTAATGATTGTTCGAGGGAGCCACACAAGGGCATCCAGGCTAGAACCATTTTTGCAAATGTATTAACTGTGTGCCGTTGGGCACAAAATAATATTTTTGGTAATTCACACAATACGACATTTTTCATACCATCCCTCCATATCGTGCACACTTTGATGACTAGAAACCCCAGCTATGATATGTGCACGGTATTACTTCACTCAATTGGTGCGGGCAAGAGGGCTGCCAATTATCCATGCCCTATGTTGGTGACACAACTGTGTCGCCATTTCCTCCCTGTGGAGGAATTCGAATTTTATATGCATGGAGGTATCCCTATTAGACCTCTTCTAGAGGACGTACCCACCAAGACACCCAGCTCCAGCTCGACCGCGAACGATGAAGAGCTTACCCCCGCGGCACAAGCATGCTTACTTAGGAGAGCCAATAGGGGATAGAAAGATTGTTAGGGATGGTGACCAACCTAGATTAGCGAGTAACGGGTTTAGAGCAGGGCATGACCACCCTGCTGGCAAGAGAGGAACGATCCTGCTCAAGATCGAGGGGACGGTGAGGCCATGAGCAGTGAGGACACTGCTTTTGATAAGTTTGGGGGTGGAAGTGGATTGTAAATAGTTATCTTTGCATTGCATTTGCATATTTTTATTTTCGTACATATTTGTTTTTTCTTTCTTTCTTTGCATATTTAATTCCGCATTGCATCTTTATAAAAATAAATATAAAAATTAAAAATATAAAAATTAAAAAAAGTAGTAAAATCAAATAAAATTTGAAAATTTTTAAAAAATTAAAAAATTCAATTTTGGCCATATTAGACTTAAGTTCAACATGACGGTTGAATAGTAGGGAATAAGTAGATCCTAAACTTAGTAAATTAAAAATCCTAAAAATAACCTTTTTTAAAGTTTAACTGTAAAAAATATATGTTCTTGTAGTTTATTTAGAAATAGGCAAAATTTGAGTTCAGTTCTTGGGCTAAGTCAAAATAAGGGAAGAGTATTGAATTTTTATTTGAAGTATAGGTTTGAAAAATAATTCTGAACCTTAACTCTAAATTTTGAAAATATATACCCTACAACTTGCACAAACATGCACCTTGAAACTTGGAATAGTAGAGGATGTCTTGAAATGCTCTTGTCTAAAATCCTTAGTATGAGAAAAAATAAAATAAAAGTATAAGTGGTGAATAAAAAGATTAAAAAAAATGAACACTGGTTTTGTAATTACTTAAGGCTGCATAAATAAAAAATATATAGCGAGGGTGCTTTATCACCTAGTGCCTTAGACCAACCGGTTTGAGAGTCACTGCTAAGCCTTATGTATTACAAGATGAGGAATTATGCCTAAATGCGCAAACACATTTTGTAATCGGTCGTTCAGTACCTCAAGAAGTATTAACGGTCGCATGAAGGATGTGTGAGCAATTTCATCTAAAATTCACCAACTAAAAGTATTTTGGAAGATGGACAAGAGTATGATAGCTTGAACTGAATTTCCAAGTGTAGGGGTGATACATACACACACGTAGGGGTATATGATTGGGGTTTGGATGAGAGATAGGAATGAAAGATAGGCCTTATATCTTTAATAAAGATGATAAAAATTCCTGAGTTGAGACTACACCTTAGAAGGAAAATTCAAAAGATGCTGAAAACTTAATAAATTTGCAAAACATATACGATCTTAAGTTAAATGAAAAGGAAGTGTGAAAAATACGGGTTGATGATTTCTAAGTTGAAGATAATAGAATTTCTTGCTAGAATACTGAATTGAAGAATGAAAGTCAACAGGCCAAATTGATCGGATTTTGTGGGTAGTATCCTCTGAAAACCCTCAGAAGACAACACTCCTCCAACTAGGGACACCTAGAAGTTTAACGGCTTGTTGCACGAGCTCAGTGCAATCGCGTTCCCTGCGAAAGTGAGGTTAGGATTTTTCGAGAATAAAATTGACTTTGCTCGGGACGAGCAAAAGATAAGTTTGGGGGTATTTGTTCATATCAGAATTTTGCATTATTATATCGCCCATTCTTAATCACATTAAAGATAAATAGGTGCTTTTGATCCATGTCTGCTAAATAGTTGCAGGTTACAGGTTCTCAGATCGTTACAGTGAAATTCATGAAAAAGTCGCTACAAATGTAAGACTACGACCAACAATAGATGAATCCGTATGATGCCGCTTACCAGTTCAAGGAATAAATGAAAATCATTAGACAGTTCAATGCACAAAGCACAAGGGCAGCACAAGATTCAAGACTTCAACGCAAAGCTCACGGTAAAAGTCCACATCATTCTGCACTGTTAGAAATCTGGAAGAAAATAGAAGAGATTCTGTGGAAGCAAGTGAAGAAAACAGAAGTTAAAAGCAACGTGAAGCAACCCTGAAAAATCGAGCCAAAGATCCAACCAAATGGCCACGGAACCGCGGCCAAACAGGTCTTTCTGCCGCGGTTCCGCGGCCGTATAGTGCACGTGTCGGTGCATGTGTCAATGGGTGTCGGTGCTTTGACCCGGCTTTCTTAGCGTAGTTTGGTAAATTCGTGTATGGATCAGATTGTAACCTAGTGTTTTTTATTATCTATAAATAGGTAAGTTGAAAGCCAAATGAAGGCATGCCTCTTTTTAATTTCTAGATCTAAAATTTTAATTTCCCTTGTAATCGTTGAGAGGTCATCAATAAAGTGAGTTTTTATTTTTATCTTGCATTTTTTTTATCTGCAATTTATTACCTGCAAATTTTTACCTGTTCTTTTATTATCTGCAAGTTAGTTTGTCTATTAAAAAGAAAACAAAAATGAATTTTATCGTCACTTTCCTAATGAGTGAGTAATTCCTCACTTGTTAGGTTAGGATAGGGAAGGTTTGAGAGAAGGAAATCCCTCACTCCTTTCTTTGCCCATATAATTTTTAAAATACAGACTCTTTTTAAATCAACCACTCACTACGACACCCTATCCTACATGATAGCGGTGATTCCCTAGTTAGACCGGTTATGGTTGAATTAACCGGAGGTTAGGGCTAAGAGCCAAGAACGGACGGGCAAGGACCAAAAGGAAGAAACTAAGTTTCTTCCTAGTCGTGCTAATCCCCGTTGTTGACTATTACCCTAACACCAATATTCTTAACTAGGGCATTGATAGAAGTGAGAAGAGTCCTTATTTTGAACTAACCTAATCCTAACCCTAGAAATCCTTTAAATCACTTATTTCTCATTTTTAGATCTTAAAACAAAACCTACCAAAGTTAGGACTTAACTCGTTAGAACTTAAAGAAAAGAACACCATTTCCCTGTAGATTGACTCGTACTTAACCGGCTAGCTACCAAGCGACACCGTCTTGATTGTGGTATTCTTAAATTTAAAACGCATACGCAAACACCAAACAATCATGCTCCTTGCCCAGAACAACGAGGAGGGAAAAGAGAATGCCCTCTACTACCTCAGTCGAATTTTAGTCGGGGTGGAACACAACTATTCCCCGATTGAAAAGCAATGCCTGGCCCTGATATTCGCTGTGAAGAAGCTGAGGCACTATCTGCTTGCTCATCGGGTTATGCTGATCAAAAAGGTCGACCCGCTCAAACACTTGATGACCAAAGCAAGCCTAGCCGGCAGAATGGCAAGATGGGCTGTCATGCTACTTGAGTTTGACATAGTTTATACACCTCAGAAAGCAGTAAAGGGGAAAGCTCTGGCGGACTTTCTCACTGCTCATCCCATACGAGAAGGGTCACCACTCAATTGCGAGTTTCCCGATGAACAAATATTGCACCTCGAGGATAGTGAGCCATGTTGGGAGCTCTACTTCGATGGAGCCTCATCAATAAGGACCTCCAGCAAATCAAGCGTCCCGGAGAAGAAGGGATAGGATTGGTATTCATCACACCATCGATGGGAACCCTACGGCGTTCTTTTGCTCTCACCGAGCCTCGCACAAACAACGAGGCTGAGTACGAGGCTCTGATAGCTGGTCTGGAGCTCGCCATTGAAATGGAAATCCTTCGGCTATGGGTTTACAGTGACTCCCAGCTTGTCATCAACCAAGTAAGCGGCGACTATAAGATATACAAACCCTAGTTAGCTCGGTACAGAAGCCGGGTGATGGAGCTTATGAAACAGTTCACACATATTGAGCTGATGAGAGTCCCTAGAGCATTGAACGGAAAATCCGACATACTCGCTCGCCTAGCTAAAGAGCTGGCTGATCCTGACATGGACAAAATTCTAATCACAGTCAGAAACCGGAAAATTCTGCCTCCAGCCACTTTGCGTGAAGAAGAAAGCGTAGAACAAGAGAACACTCCTGCTGAAGAAGTTTCGATCATCCAAGACGAGCCCGATTGGAGAGAACCCTTCATAGAGTACCTCCGATACGACAAGCTGCCAGAAGGAAAATCTGCGAGGATTCAGTTGAAGAAGAGAGCTCTCTGATACGTGTTTGTAAATGACACGCTATACCGCAGATCATATGACCAACTCTGGCTCAGGTGTTTGTCATTGGCCGAAGCCCAAAAGGTTATGAAAGAAATTCACTCAGGCGTCTGCGGGGCTCACCAGTCCGGCCCCAAAATGCGGCTTCAGATCAAACGGCTTGGATATTACTGGCCCACCATGATAAGGGATTGCTAAGGGCATGCAAAGAAATTCCATCTCTGCCAAATCCATGGTGATTTCATTCACAAGCATCCCAATCCGTTGCATCCTACGGTGGCGTCGTGGCCCTTCGAAGTTTGGGGCACCGATATAGTTGGTCCAATTGATCCTCCGTCATCGAAAGGCCACCGGTTCATACTGGCTGCAACAGACTACTTCTTCAGATGGGCTGAAGCTGTCCCGCTAAAAGAAGTCAAGACAGAAAATATTCTGACATTCTTCCAACATAATATTCGATACCGCTTCGGTACGCCAAGAAGAATCATTTCTGACAACGGGCCTTCTTTCAAGAGCTTCAAAATCTCAAGGCTCGCTACTCAGCATAAGATAGACTGGAGATATTCCACCATCTATAATCCAAGAACCAATGGGCTAGCCGAAGCCTTCAATAAGACTCTATGCATGCTCCTGAGGAAAAATGCTTCAGCCAACAAGAGAGACTGGAATCTCAAACTTCACGAGGCGTTGTGGGCATATCGTACCACGCACCGTACTCCAACTCAGTCCACTCCATACTCATTGCTCTTCGGAGTGGAGGCGGTCTTTCCTGTTCCCTGGTAAAATATCAGGAAATTCCCCAATGGGGTATCACGTGCTCACACACGACCAAAGGTCACGTGCTGACACGTGATAGGTTCCTGTGATCCTGTATAGAATTAAATTCTAGTCAAACAAAATGTAACAAAACAGTAAGGAAAAACCTCAATGAGGCGTCACGTGCTGACACGTGACCAAGGGTCACGTGCTGACACGTGATGATTCCTCAGCTCCCTGAAGACAGAATTAAATTCTAATCAAGCAGGCAATTAGTGGAGTCACGTGCCATCACGTGATGGGCCTTTGGAACCTACCAAAAGGGATTAAAATATATATATATAATAAGACACTAAGGAAAGACCCCCAATGGGTATCACGTGCTCACACGTGACCAAGGGTCACGTGCTGACACGTGATGATCCTTTAGCTCTTTTAAAAGGCAGGATCAAATTCTGAATAAAAGAGAATCACGTGCCAACACGTGACAGGCCCCTCAGCTCTTTAATTAATAGAATTAAATTCTATTTCAATGGTCAAACGTTGGGATCACGTGCCAACACGTGATGGGCTTTAAAAGCCTTATAAGTTAATAGAATTAAATTCTAATTAAGAGAAATCAAAGACCCTAACTGGGAAAGTATTTCTTTAAATCTTTCCAAACAAACAAAAAAGGATTATGCTCTGTAAAGTGGAGCACCGTTGGATTAAAAATCCAATGGTGATTAAAAGTCACCAATTTATGGAAAAATTTTATACAAGGAAAGATTTCCCTAAAATTCACCAAGAATAACAAACAGAATATCTTTTGGATTAAAAATCCAATGGTGAATAAAATTCACTGAGATCATGTTAGTTACAAAAACAAACAAAATCTTTGAATGAAACATTTACTAAACAAATTGATTTTTTCTTTCTCCTATAAATAGAAGCCAAGAAGAGGAAGGGGATATAGAATTTTGAGATCTTGAAATTTTCTGAAAGAAAATAGCAGAGAGAAAAGAAAGGAGAATTCAATTCTCAAGAAAAGAGACCTAGGTGAGAAAGGGGAAAGGGATAAAAGCTTCATAAAACAAAAAAGAGAATTTAATTCTCAATCTAAGAGTTTAACTCTTCTGCACAAGAACTTAGTTTTTCCTCTAGTTGAACATCTGCAGAAGCAAATCTCCCCACAAATTGAAAATTTAATTCTCATTGGGGAGATTCTGCCATGCAGATCCAAAGCTTAGAGGGAGAATTGAGTTTAGAGAATTTAATTCTCCCAAAGATAAAACTAGGGTTTAACCCTATATGAGAATTTAATTCTCCTAAATTCACAGGAATTTAATTCCTCCAAGATAAAACTAGGGTTTAACCCTATATGAGAATTTAATTCTCCCAAATTGACAGGAATTTAATTCCTCCAAAATAAAACTAGGGTTTAACCCTATATGAGAATTTAATTCTCCCAAACTCACAGAAATTTAATTCCTCCAAGACAGAACCAGGGTTTAACCCTACATAAGAATTTAATTCTTCCACATACATAGGAATTTAATTCCTCTAAAAACATAATTAGGGTTTAACCCTACAGAGAATTTAATTCTTAAAATAAAGAGACTTGAAAGATCTCCATGCACGTAAAGAACATTGGTCACGTGATGACACGTGACTCCAATCCGCAGTGATCAGAAAAGAAAGAATAAGGCTAGGTAACGTGCTCTCACGTGACCCCTGAACAAATCCCCCAAAATGATAAGGAAACAGCTTGGAGGTAATGCCTCGCGTGCTCCCACGTGACTTCCAAAATAAAAGCAAAGGCAATGCTGGCTTTGGGCGCTCTCACGTGTCCTCACGTGACCCCTAATAAACATTCTAATAAATCAATACATGAGTACCCATCACGTGCCCACACGTGATGGCTATGAAAACTAAAAGTGTATAACACTTATTTGCAGTTCTGAGAATGAAATAAAGGAGGTCCGGCCCCACCTCTGGGTGCCCTCATGTGCCCCCACGTGACCCCTTCCTTTCTGATGTTTAACACTATTTTAAGGCCAATCTTAACCAAATTGGCTAAGTTGTCCAGAGAAAAGCCTCTCCTTCAACTGAGTCTCAAAATTGATCATTTCATATGACATACAAAGTAAAACTCAGAGCTATAATGTTTAATGCTCAGTCAAAGACAAAAATATTATCAGAGCCCTCAAACTCTTGTTTAGCATTGCTAAGTGATGAGGGGTTGAACCCAGATAAATGGTCCAATATAGGGCCAACATTTCAAATCTAATAGGACTTAGCCCAAACTGGCCATAAGTCCTCAATTCAGATTTAACTGAGCCAATGTGCTCATAATCTAATTAATTGATCTTAGTTCCAAATTGGACTACAGATCCCCAAATCAACTTCGGTTCAAGGGTACATCTCTTCACTCCTTTGATATTTGTCGTTGTAATCCTTCAATGTCTTCAGAGAGGTGACGGGTCTCAACAACCACACATTTCACGGACTATGATGTCCTTAACCTTGACTGTGAGGTCTTTAAACTCACGGACTATGATGTCCTTAACCTTGACTGCGAGGTCTTTAAACTTACGAACTACAATGTCCTTAACCTTGACTGTGAGGTCTTTAAACTCATGGACTACGATGTCCTTAACCTTGACTATGAGGTCTTTAAACTCACGGACTACGATGTCCTTAACCTTGACTGTGAGGTCTTTAAACTCACGGACTACGATGTCCTTAACCTTGACTGTGAGGTCTTTAAACTCACGGACTACGATGTCCTTAACCTTGACTGTGAGGTCTTTAAACTCCCGGACTATGATGTCCTTAACCTTGGACCGTAATGTCCTTAAACTAACATTGGACCATAATGTCCTTAAACTAATCGACTGCAATGTCCCTAAACTAAACACTAGAGTCCAAATGCTCTCTTGTTGGATATAAATGATCCCGTTAAGTTGCTCTTAGTCTAAAATGAGACTAACGTATCCTTAACAAACGTTTAAATTGATCTTAGTCTCAAATGAGACTAACGTATCCTTAAACCGAACCCCCAAACCCAAATCTAAGAAAATACTGATTTGGACTAATCCACGCCCTACGGGCAACAATATAAATTAGTCTCCGTATACAATCCACGGGCAACCAAAAACAAAACAAACACCCAGGACACGAAGTGACCATCTGTAGAAGGAGAAAGTTGTTACCGCGATGCGGTAGCGTAATTAACTGCAGGAGCTTGCGCCTGCAGGGAAGAGCGTCCCCACAATCAAAAACCCCTTAAATGAGAGGGAATCTGATGAAGTCTGCTACATCGGCCGCATCCGTTTAAACCTTCGATACACGGTGCCATAAATCAACTTGGCATCTTCGGAGAGGTGGACGAATAGCACCAATTAGCATCTGCCCCGAAATTCAGGCAAGACGTTTATCGCGTCTTTCCGTGTTTCGGCGGTGAACAGATTCTGGCACGCCCGGTGGGACCTTTTCCTCTTTCCACTCCATACTTCGTGTGTCGTGTTCGCGAACGAATTGCGGTTTGATATGGTTGCCCTTGGGTTCGAGGTACTAAGATTTGGTGTCTTGCTCCGTGCAGAAAACATAAGATCAATGGTTTCGACCTGCACTAACTGCAACTGCAACTCTCACTCCGTCCCGTCCGGAGGAGTGACTTACGGGCCCCAAGCGGCCTCCATCTTCGCTATGACGGTGGAACAAGTCACTCAACCCACCACTGGATTGTTCTTCGGGACCATGCTCCCGCCAACAAGCTTCAGCGCTCCTATACCAACACAAGAAGCTCAAAAGAAGTCGGTCTTTGATCGGCTTACAACTACTGCGGCCCCCCTCAACGGGTCATCCAGCTCCAACGCCTCAGTCTTTGACAGACTGTGCCAAATCTCAGTTGGGCCTATGAAGAAGCCCGCGATACCCGAAAGGGTTATCCAAAAAAGGATAGACATCCCTGCTCCCGAAGTCGTCAAGGTGGCTTCTCCTACAAAGGGTCGGTCTTCACAAGACTGACTATTTCAGCTCCTGTTCTAGGCGAAATCGTCAAGGTTTCTTCCCCGACTCGGAAGTCTGCCTTCGATAGGATGGCCATCCCCACTCAGCGGATATCAGTCTTCAATAGGCTGACAACGACAACTTCTGACCAATACAGGGGGCATAAGGGAGTCACCCTTATGGCTGAGACAATCCCATCCGCACGACATGCTCGCCGTCGTTACTGGCACTGAGTAAGGAAGGTTGGGGGCAGCTCCCCTTCTGGAAATCAATGCTGCTGTTCCAACTGGGAATAGTTTTGAACCGCTTAGGAGGGTTCGCAAGAACTCTCCGAATGCCGTGCTGAAGGGATCTCCTCCACTTACGGAGATTACTACAGAAAAGAAGCTGGAGCAGCCCTCTCAGCGGCTGTCCTCCAAAATTTATAAAGTCTGGCGACAGGTCCAGGAATCGGTGATTAATCAGGACTACTCTCGTCGGCCAAAGAAGCTTAAAGCTCAGCAAGAAAAGAGCCATCCAGTGGTACCGCAAAAGATGTCATCCGTCTGGGTGCCCGTTGCGATGGCTCCTGTTGAAGTCAAAATTTGCACCCCGGTTGACCAAGTCAAAGTCAAGGTCAACCCCAAGCCAGGTGGGCCCAAGCCCAAAACAAGTGGGCCAATGCCCAGGTCGAGCCCGAACACGAAGCGTCCGGCCTTCCGCCATGCCAACAAAAAAAATCATGTAATAAATAATTTTTATGTAATTTTTTATACATGAATGTATGCAAAATGGGCATAAAACCAATATTTTGTAAGCCCATGGCTTATGTGCAAAAATGAAATGGCACATGAGCCATGGGATGGGCAAAATGCCATTTTGTAAAGCCCCAAGGGGCTATATGTAAATATGTAAGCCTATAAAAGGCAACATGATGAATAAAAATAAGGACACTTTTTCATTCCCCCCAAAAACTAGGGTTCTTTGTGCCTCCTGCTCCTTCTCCAAGGTTCTAAACCTTCTCATTTCTTTTGAATTAAATCAAGAGTTTTACTCTTTCTTTTCAAAAACTAAGTAGTTTTCTACCACAAAACCCACAAAGGGGAACTCAGATCTCCCATCAGATCTCAAAAAGGAGTGATTTTTAAAATCTCCTACTTCTTGATCTTTAAGATCCGGCCAAACAACAGGAGGAAGAAGAAGAACCCCGCCTTCATCGGCTTCAAAACATCCTAGGAGTTTTAACTCCATAACATATATATATATATAACAACAAATATTTCCTTTCTGAAGCATAGCTTCTGTTTCTTAGGCTAAAAGCCTCTTTTTCTCGCCGACGCTCAAGCGCAGAGCGCCCGCGTGTCGACACGTGGCGCACTTGCGCTCAAGCGCAAGCGCCCGAGCGCAAGTCGCCCAAGTGCCGACACGTGGCGCGCTTGCGCTCAAGCGCAGGCGCTCGGGCGCAAGTCGCCCCCGTGCCGACACGTGGCGCGCTTGCGCTCCAGCGCAGGCGCTCGAGCGCAAGTCGCCCCCGTGCCGACACGTGGCGCACTTGCGCTCAAGCGCCCCGCGCTCAAGCGCCCAGCGCTCAAGCGCAGAGCGCCCACGTGCCGACACGTGGCACTCTAGCGCCTGAGCGCACAGCGCCCAAGGTGCTGCCCCCACGCATCCTTTGGATCTTCTCCCCCCTCTTTTTTTATATATGTATATACATATATATATATATACATATATACACATATGCATACATATGTGTACACACAGATACACCACGACACTGTCCCTGTTAGAAAAAATTTCTAACAGGGCGCTGCCCCGCACCCCGCAAGGGGGCTGCTAGCCCCCTTGACCCTCAGCCCGCTATCCGGGTAGCGGGACCCCCGTAAAAACTCTGCGTAGCTCCCGATATATCCAAACCTCCCTTTTCAAAACACAACACACGTACACTGCACATTGAGTTCGCATGACCAGTTTAACCCGTTAATCGGAGGTTCCCTCGCCCCAAAGACGAGGGGTAATTAACGGCAGCTTAGTCCACGGCTGCCGGAGATTCGGATCCCCACAATCAATAAACCCCGGCCTACCCTAGGCAGGGGGAATCTGTAGTACGCCTGACAAGCGCGCGCGTATTCCCATCTCAATGGGGTGACGAAAAACACCCTACAGATTCTGGCACGCCCGGTGGGACCAATCTCTCCTCCCATATTTCTGGTTAAGCGTTCATGCGAACTCAATCTATATACATGTCTATACTTATACTAAAATAATGCTTTTTCATGAAGGTTTTCAAGCAATCACTTTCCAACAATGTCTCCGATGATGAACTCAGCTCTCAGCACGGCTCCCGTCTCCTACACGATGAGGATAGACTCTAGGACGGTCCTCCCGGCCAGTCTCGGGTGACAATGGGAGGAGCCGCTGCTACTATTTGGCTATATTATGTTCATACCAATTGGCGCCATCCTAACTCCTCAAGCTCCAGCAACAGACAAACCAGTCTCGAAAGGCAAGAGACCAAATGTGGTGATTTCGAAGGCGCCCCAACCCAAACGTAAGTCGGTATCTGAACGACTTTCCTTGGCCCCAACTGGGGGCAAGGCCATCAACACCGACAAAGCAACAAGGCCTCTTGAGCAAGCTCCGACGGTGCCCTTGACAACTGCTCAATCGGGTATCTTCTCTAAGCTCCCCATCACTCGGCCTATGGCGGCTTCCCGGAGAGCAGAAGCCTGCCAAGCGCTCAAGGCAGAGAAACTGAGGAAGAAGCGGCTCGGACACAGAGCCAACAAAAGGGCCATGGCTCCGGCCATGTTAGAATTTATGAATTTCCGAAGCCCGGACCGCTCCGCGAAATCAGCCGCCAAAGATAAAGAGATGGCTGGGTACGTGGTCCACACTGTCTACATGGCCGGACAAGAAGAAACGAACCCTCCTCTTCTTCACAGCCATGTTGATGATATGGTTGACGCTACCCAGCATCGACTCGATCTAAATGATGAAGAGCCCGCTCACGCCGATAAGCCAGAGGAGTCCGTGGTTCCTACGGAATTAAGCTCAGGCAATAAAGATTACCCGGTTGTCATAGCCGGAACTACAGAACAAGCATTATTCCAATGGCTTCAAAGGCAATTTCAGGACAGGGATGAGAAGATGGCCGAGGTCTATTCTAAAGTCGACGAGCTGGCAAACGTCGTGGCAGATCTCGCGACCCAAGTCGCCCGGTTGCAATTACAGCAGAATCAAGTTTTGGTTCATGAGCCAGGGATTGATACCCGGGGGCAGCCAACTGATATCCATTTCAACTTAAAAGTGGAGCGCCTTCGCGAAAAACGGCCGCAATCAGCCTCCAGTCCCTCCGATACATACGTCGGTGGGGAGTCGCCTCTGAAAGAGAAGCTGGAAAAGGTCTATTCCTTCAAGAGGGAAAAGGTCCACAAGATATTCAGGGACACCCTAAGAAACGGTCTACAACTGCCAGAATCAAAGAGACCGCAAGAAGAGAATATGACCGACGACCCAAAATATTGCCCCTATCATAGGGTGATAGGTCATGCCATTGAGGACTGCTTTGTCTTCAAAGATTGGGTCGAAAGGCAATACAAGATGGGAGAGATAGAACTGTCTAAAGGCGTGTTAGCGAACAGTCAAGCTACGATCGCCGATTTCATGCAAATGGAGACCGAAGCCTTTCGGGAACCTAATTCCCCCAGACATGTGCCTCGAGGACCAGCATCAGTAAAGGCACCTACTCCAATGGAGGGAAAGAGGAAGGTATACTCCGTCAGGAGGGATGAAGTCCACAAAATATTCATGGACGCCCTGAACAGCGGTCTGCAACTGCCTGTTCCAAACAGGCCACAGGAGATGAACATGACCAGCAATCCCATATACTGCCCATATCATAGAGTGGTGGGTCATACCATCGAAGACTGCTATATTTTCAAAGATTGGGCAGAGGACCAATATAAGCTTGGAAAAACCTCACAATCCTCGGATGTATCGGCAAGCCACAGAGCTAGGTCGTCAACACAGCTCCGCCAAGATCAAAGTTCAAGGAGCTGGGATAAGCAAAAAGGACCACCACGTCGTTAAACTGGGAACAGATGACCCCCACGTCGTTAAACTGGAAACCGTCGACCTCTAAGTCGTTAAACTGGGAATGTAAAAATATATATATATATGCATGTGTAAATAAAAAATGTGTAAATAAAAGAAAAAAATAAAAGCCGAAATGATAGGGCAATCGCGATCTTCGCGATAAAAAAGCTGAAAGGATAGAGCAATTGCGATAAAATAAAAACAAAAAAAAACAAACACAAACAAAAATTCAAATTTCCAAAATTCTTCCGGCCCTACGGCCAGTCCCTAAATTGACTGCCGTATACAATCCACGGGCTCAAATAATCCTCAGCATACCCATGCCCCACCGCAACCACCAGTTACGCGGCTGGCCTCCGCCTTTGGAATTATACTCCATTAGGAAGACCCACTCATGTGTCCTGGCACCTCTGCTTTAGTGTTAGCAACGCTGATGCCGGCCCCCACCCCAAAATTCCAAGCACGCCATCAATAGACCCCTAGGTCTTTAAACTGGAAACAGATGACCTCCAAGTCGTTAAACTGGAAACAGATGACCACCAAGTCGTTAAACTGGAAACAGATGACCACCAAGTCGTTAAACTGGAAACAGATGACCTCTACGTCTTTAAACTGAAAACAGATGACCTCTACATTTTTAAACTGGAAACAGATGACCGCTAAGTCGTTAAACTGGGCACAATAGACCCCTAAGTCGTTAAACTGGAAACAGATGACCTCCAAGTCGTTAAACTGGAAACAGATGACCTCTAAGTCATTAATCTGGAAACAGATGACCGCTAAGTCGTTAAACTGGGCACAATAGACCCCTAAGTCTTTAAACTGGCAACAGATGACCTCCAAGTCGTTAAACTAGAAACAGATGATCTCCAAGTCATTAAACTGGAAACAGATGACCTCCAAGTCGTTAAACTGGAAACAGCAGACCTCTAAGTCTTTAAACTAGAAACAGCAGACCTCCAAGTCTTTAAACTGGAAACAGTAGACCTCTAAGTCGTTAAACTGGAAACAGATGACCTCTAAGTCGTTAAACTGGAAATAGATAGACCTCTAAGTCTTTAAACTGGAAACAGACGACCTCTACGTCGTTAAACTGGAAACAGATGACCTCTACGTCTTTAAACTGGAAACAGATGATCTCTACGTCTTTAAACTGGAAATAGATGACCGCTAAGTCGTTAAACTGGGCACAATAGACCCCTAAGTTGTTAAACTGGAAACAGATGACCTCCAAGTCGTTAAACTGGAAACGGATGACCTCTACGTCTTTAAACTGGAAACAGATGACCGCTAAGTCGTTAAACTGGGCACAATAGACCCCTAAGTCGTTAAACTGGAAACAGATGACCTCCAAGTCGTTAAACTGGAAACGGATGACCTCTACGTCCTTAAACTGGAAAACATATGGCCACCACGTCGTTAAACTGGAAACAGTCGACCTCTAAGTCATTAAACTGGGAACGAGGGAAATCCACTCATGTGTCCTCACGATACATGAGAAGAACAAACCTTTGTGGGATCCTTACGAGTCACAAAGGAAAAACACACTTAGGAGTCCTCACGACTCCTAAGGAGAAAATACACCCGCGGGATCCTTACGACTCGCAAGGAGAAAATGCTTTTATGGGACCCTCACGGCCCATAAAATTGAAAAGTCTTAGGTGACAGGGATCTAAACCTGCCTCCTACGCCATCGCTCCCCAATCCCCAAACGGCGAATGATGAGTCGCTCCCGGTACCATATTCCAGTACAGCGATGCAGACGCCAACCAAATTGTAAATCCCATACCCCAACGGCGAATGATGAGTCGCTCCTGGTACCACATTCCAGTGCAGCAATGCAGACGCCAACAAAGTCCTGAAATTTTTCTGGCCCTACGGTCTGGATCATACATCCTGCAAAACCGTATACAATCCACGGGCGTAAAACAATCCCGATCTCTCCAAAAAAAAGAGAGAGAAAAAAAGAACGGTATGTCCATAAGCAAAACGGGCACAGATGAAAACCCGAAAGGGCTCCGTGAGTAAAACCAGCAGGACTGCCGGCGAGTTTGTGAAAACCCGAAAGGGCGCAAACTCGTAAAAAAAAAAGAGAAATGAAATGCACTCGCAAAGTCCTCTCGACTTTGTGAGGAGAAAATTCCCGTGTGAGATCCCTACGACTCACAAAGGAGCAACACACTTAGGAGTCCCCACGACTCCTAAGGAGAAAATACACCTGCGGGATCCTCATGACCCGTAGGGAGAAAATGCTCTGTGAGACCCTTATGGCTCACAAAATGGAAAAGTCTTAGGTGACAGGGACCTAAAACCTGTCTCCTAAGCCATCGCTTCCTGATAAGCAAGTGCAAATGATGATTCGCTCCTGGTACCATATTCCAGTGTAACGATACTGATGCCAAGCAAAAACCAATTCCCAAATTCTCTCGGGGCAAATGATGAGTTGCTCTTGGCATCATTCCAGTACAGCAATGCAGATGCCGACAAAAAAAAATCCCAAAATCCTCTTGGGGAAAATGATGAGTTGCTCCTGCCATTATTCCAGTGCAGCAATGCAGATGCCAAACATAAAAAAAAAACAAAAAAAAACCCATTCCCAAATCCTCTCGGGGCAAATGATGAGTTGCTCCTGGCATTATTCCAGTGCAGCAATGCAGATGCCAAACAAAAAACCAAACCCAAATCCTCCCGGGGCAAATGATGAGTTGCTCCTGGCATTATTCCAGTGCAGCAATGCAGATGCCAAACAAAAAAAAAATAATTCCCAAATCCTCTCAAGACAGATGATGATTCGCTCCTGATACCATATTCCAGTGTAGCGATGCTGATGTCAACCCAAATCAAATCAAACCAACCTCTATGGTGGAATCATGCTCCGTCCCAGAATTTACCCCGTGTCGAAATCATGCTTCGCCTCGGGATATCTACCTTCCCTGCCGGGATTATGCTCCGCCTCGGAATCAAATCAACCCGCGACACTCCGCGCCGGGGAAAAGTCGATCAGCGACACTCAGTGCCGGGGAAAAGTCAACCACCGACACTCCGCGCCGGGGAAAAGTCCATCAGCGATAATCCGTGCCGGGGAAAAGTCCATCAGCGATACTCCGTGCCGGGGAAAAGTCAACCACCGACACTCCGCGCCGGGGAAAAGTCGATCAGCGACACTCCGTGCCGGGGAAAAGTCAACCCGACACTCCGCACCGGGGAAAAGTCGATTAGCGACACTCCGTGCCGGGGAAAAGTCAACCCGACACTCCGCGCCGGGGAAAAGTCGATCAGCGACACTCCATGCCGGGGAAAAGTCAACCCGACACTCCGCGCCGGGGAAAAGTCCATCAGCGACACTCCGTGCCGGGGAAAAGTCAACCCGACACTCCGCGCCGGGGAAAAGTCGATCAGCGACACTCCGTGCCGGGGAAAAGTCAACCCGACACTCCGCGCCGGGGAAAAGTCGATCAGCGACACTCCGTGCCGGGAAAAAGTCGACCCGACACTCTACGCCGGGGAAAAGTCAACCCGACACTCCGCGCCGGGGAAAAGTCCATCAGCGACACTCCATGCTGGGAAAAAGTCAACCCGACACTCCGCACCGGGGAAAAGTCCATCAGCGACACTCCGTGCCGGGGAAAAGTCAACCCGACACTCCGCGCCGGGGAAAAGTCCATCAGCGACACTCCGTGCCGGGGAAAAGTCAACCTGACACTCCGTGCCGGGGAAAAGTCAACCTGACACTCCGTGCCGGGGAAAAGTCAACCCGACACCCCGTACCGGGGAAAAGTCCATCAGCGACACTCCGTGCCGGGGAAAAGTCAACCCGACACTCCGCGCCGGGGAAAAGTCCATCAGCGACACTCCGTGCCGGGGAAAAGTCAACCCGACACTCCGCGCCGGGGAAAAGTCGATCAACGACACTCCGTGCCGGGGAAAAGTCAACCTGACACTCCGCGCCAGGGAAAAGTCGATCAGCGACACTCCGCGCCGGGGAAAAGTCAACCCGACTCTCCGCGCCGGGGAAAAGTCGATCAACGACACTCCGTGCCGGGGAAAAGTCAACCCGACACTCCGCGCCGGGGAAAAGTCGATCAGCGACACTCCGTGCCGGGGACACGTCAACCAGCGACACTCTGCATCGGGGAAACGTCCAACACAGACACTCCGTATAAGGGAAACGTCCAACAGCGACACTCCGTGCTGGGGAAACGTCAAGCAGACACTCCGTGCCGGAGACACGTCAACCAGCGACGCTCTGCATCGGGGAAACGTCCAACACAGACACTCCGCATCAGGGAAACGTCCGACAGCGACACTCTGTGCCGGGGAAACGTCAAGCAGACACTCCGTGCCGGGGACACGTCAACCAGCGGCACTCCACCTCGGGGAAACGTCGACCAGCGACACTCCGTGCCGGGGGCACGTCTACTAAATCGCTCCGGATCAGAGCGTCGACCGTCCATGTCGTAAAAAGGACAGTGCAGGCTTCCTATAAAGCAGGAACCAGATCGCTCCGGGCCAGGGAAATGTCTACCACGGACACTCCGTCTCGGAGACGCATCAAGCATCGACCGTCCACGTCGTAAAAAGGGCAGTGCATCCCAAAAAGTGGGAACCAAGGCAAGTCGTCTCCACGTGAAAGAAGATCCATCAATTTCATGCACACGACTCATATATGTGGTGTGCATTTATTGATGGGGGGCACTTTGTTGAAGTCAAAATTTGCACCCCGGTTGACCAAGTCAAAGTCAAGGTCAACCCCAAGCCAGGTGGGCCCAAGCCCAAAACAAGTGGGCCAATGCCCAGGTCGAGCCCGAACACGAAGTGTCCGGCCTTCCGCCATGCCAACAAAAAAAATCATGTAATAAATAATTTTTATGTAATTTTTTATACATGAATGTATGCAAAATGGGCATAAAGCCAATATTTTGTAAGCCCATGGCTTATGTGCAACAATGAAATGGCACATGAGCCATGGGATGGGCAAAATGCCATTTTGTAAAGCCCCAAGGGGCTATATGTAAATATGTAAGCCTATAAAAGGCAACATGATGAATAAAAATAAGGACACTTTTTCATTCCCCCCAAAAACTAGGGTTCTTTGTGCCTCCTGCTCCTTCTCCAAGGTTCTAAACCTTCTCATTTCTTTTGAATTAAATCAAGAGTTTTACTCTTTCTTTTCAAAAACTAAGTAGTTTTCCACCACAAAACCCACAAAGGGGAACTCAGATCTCCCATCAGATCTCAAAAAGGAGTGATTTTTAAAATCTCCTACTTCTTGATCTTTAAGATCCGGCCAAACAACAGGAGGAAGAAGAAGAACCCCGCCTTCATCGGCTTCAAAACATCCTAGGAGTTTTAACTCCATAACATATATATATATATAACAACAAATATTTCCTTTCTGAAGCATAGCTTCTGTTTCTTAGGCTAAAAGCCTCTTTTTCTCGCCGGCGCTCAAGCGCAGAGCGCCCGCGTGTCGACACGTGGCGCACTTGCGCTCAAGCGCAAGCGCCCGAGCGCAAGTCGCCCACGTGCCGACGCGTGGCGCGCTTGCGCTCAAGCGCAATCTCCCGAGCGCAAGTCGCCCCGGTGCCGACACGTGGCGCGCTTGCGTGCAAGCGCAAGCGCTCGAGCGCAACTTGCCCCGGTGCCGACACGTGGCGCGCGCCCGAGCGCAAGCGCTCGGGCGTAAGTCGCCCCCGTGCCGACACGTGGCGCGCGTGCGCTCAAGCGCAGGCGCTCGAGCGCAAGTCTCCCCCGTGCCGACACGTGGCGCGCTTGCGCTCCAGCGCAGGCGCTCGAGCGCAAGTCGCCCCCGTGCCGACACGTGGCGCGCTTGCGCTCCAGCGCAGGCGCTCGAGCGCAAGTCACCCCCGTGCCGACACGTGGCACTCTAGCGCCTGAGCGCACAGCACCTAGGCGCATAGCGCCCAAGGTGCTGCCCCCACGCATCCTTTGGATGCTTCTCCCCCCTCTTTTTTTATATATGTATATACATATATATATATATATACATATATACACATATGCATACATATGTGTACACACAGATACACCACGACACTGTCCCTGTTAGAAAAAATTTCTAACAGGGCGCTGTCCCGCACCCCGTAAGGGGGCTGCTAGCCCCCTTGACCCCCAGCCCGCTATCCGGGTACCAGGACCCCCGTAAAAACTCTGCGTGGCTCCCGATATATCCAAACCTCCCCTTTCAAAACACAACACACGTACACTGCACATTGAGTTCGCATGACCAGTTTAACCCGTTAATCGGAGGTTCCCTCGCCCCAAAGGCGAGGGGTAATTAACGGCAGCTTAGTCCGCGGCTGCCGGAGATTCGGATCCCCACAATCAATAAACCCCGGCCTACCCTAGGCAAGGGGAATCTGTAGTACGCCTGAAAAGCGCGCGCGTATTCCCATCTCAATGGGGTGACGAAAAACATCCTACAGCTCCCTCAACATCAACCGCTCACAAGAGAAGGAAGCCGGAGAAAGCCCTTGTGACCGCGGCAAACCGCAAAGACGCTGAGTCTAAACGCTCTAAGTCGGGGGGGCATGGTAACACATACCGTTTATATGGCTTCCAGAAAAGAGGAAAGCCATGCTTCCACAGGTCATCGACCGCTTACTCGATCGATAACAAAGGCTCAGGAGCAGCAACAGCAGAAACTTCAAGAGATGCTAACTGCAATGGCCGCACTCACGGGGCCGATCCGAAGACCTCATAGCAGCGTCAGGAATAAGAATCTGATGCTGAATTCCTTCGAAGAATGCTCGAGAGGAAAGGAAATAGGCAGTGGACCAAGCGGCCAATATAAAACGAATGACGCTTCTCTTCTAAGACATGGCTGGGATGATGTTACAGCCAGAAGCTCCAACTGAAGACCCCCCGATCATCATTAAAGACGACAGAAGGGAGATATCGAACCCTCCTTCGGCTCTTTCAGCGGCCAAAAAGGAAACCATCTCCAAGCCCACTCTGGATGACTACATTGCTCAGCAAATACGAGCTCACCAAGCGAATGAAACGGACGGCCAAATTGTTAAAACCGGACGACCATATCCAGGCTGGTATGACCAAATAAAGTACCCGCTGGGATACACGATCCCTAAATTTCACGTATATAAAGAGACGGGCAATCCCCACCAACATGTCTCCCAGTTCATGTCACTATTTGGCAACACTGGAAGTGATGATAAACTGCTACTTCGCCAGTTCGTCGGTAGCCTGTCAGAGACAGCGTTCGACAAGCTGGCCCAAATGGATCAGATGGGTCATAGACCATCTCCTCCAAAGACGGACTCTCGAAATGAAAAAGGGAAAGGAAAAGCAATTTTTGTCGCCAATACTCAACAACAGCCGAGCAACTTAAAACCGGTTGTTCGCCAAAATAATATGCGTCCACGCCCATCCCTCGAAGAGAGAGTAGGACGTCCTTACTCGTTTCCCTAGGATAAAACGAGAAGAC
Organism: Agapanthus africanus; assembly: GCA_030015575.1. NCBI lineage: Eukaryota > Viridiplantae > Streptophyta > Magnoliopsida > Asparagales > Amaryllidaceae > Agapanthus > Agapanthus africanus. The sequence continues at coordinate 475,572,414 of CM057343.1, forward strand.
TGTTCGAGCTGGCAGTACGCAACAGACTCATCGATCTGCCGGATCCAAAACGTCCGTTGCAGTCAGGCGATGTCAACAATCCTAATTACTGCCCTTACCACCAAGCAGTAAGCCATTCAATCGAAAATTGCTTCATCTTCAAAGAATAGATTGAGGACCAATAACAACAAGGCAAGTTTGCATTATCCGAAAATTGGAAGGTGAACCCACCACAACCTCATGCCCCTAAAAAGGTGGACATGCCGGGGGCATCGTGCTCATTCATAGAAAAAGCCCCATGGACCGAAAAGTCTGTAAACTAGAAATTCGCCTCAAATACGGCAACTGCGAACCGAAACGTCCTTAAACTAACAATGGACCACTATGTCCTAAAACTGGCGACGGACCGAAACGCCCTTAAACTAACAATGGACCACTATATCCTAAAACTAGCTGTTGACCGAGACGTCGATAAACTACTGTGGACTGCAGCATCCCAAGGCTGACACAAAAAAAGGGAAGAATAAAAGAATAAAAAAAGAGGGAAAAAGAAAACGGTATGTCCATAAGCAAAATGGGCACGGATGAAAACCCGAAAGGGCTCCGTGAGTAAAAACGGCAGGGCTACCGGTGAGCTTTTATAAAAACCCGAAAGAGCACAACCTCGTTACAAGACACTTGCAAGGTCCCCTCGACCTTGTAAGGAGAAACCACCTGCGTGAGATAACGCACCTACGAGATCCTCACGACTTGTAGGGAGAAATACCTTTATGAGACCTTTACGGCTCATGAGGTCAAAAGCCTTAGTCAACAAGATCTTAACCCTGTTTGCTAAGACACCTTTTTTCGACATCGACAGAGGCAAATGATGATTCGCTCCTGGAAATATCCCAGTTGTAGCGATGCTGATGCCGAAATCGGTGTCTAATTCCAAGCTTACAGCGAAAAGCCAGTGAGCCACACATGCATACGAAATAGCCGAAATGATTGGGCAACTCACAATAAAAGGCAGCGAGTAAAAATAAAACAAATAGCCGAAATGATTGGGCAACTCGCAATAAAAAGCAGCGAGTAAAAATAAAATAAATAGCCAAAATGATTGGGCACCGCGAAAAATAGCCGAAATGATTGGGAAATCGCGGCCTTTGCAATATTAAAGATGAAATGATAGAGCATCGCGGAAAAAAAATGAAACTTTTGCCCTACAGGTGATATCACATCAATCCCTGTATACAATCCAGGGGCGCAAACAAAGAAGGAATCACACCTCCCATCCAGGCTCCATCAGAAGAAGCCGCCAAAGCTCAATGGTTCTCAGACAGCCTGGAGATCGTCTCAGCATTCGTCTCGTTAAAGCAGACACAACGTCAATAATAGCATTCCTTCATAGTCCAGCAGGATGCAGATGCAACGTCAATGAAAAACTTCACGGTCGAAACAAAGCGGAGTGATGGAAAAATCCCAGCTCTACCTCAGCATCCGTCTTGTTACAGTAGACGCAATGTCACCCCAGGGTCAAAACAATGGAGCCATGGCAAAGTCCTTAGTTCCAAATCTCGACGGTTCACCAACAACCTAGAGACCACCTTGACGCCCGTCTCGATACAGTAAATATGATGTCACCACAGCGTTCTTCCTCCAACAAGATGTAGATGCGACACCAGCAACGAAGCCACGGCAAAGTCCCTAGTTCCATGCCTCGACGGTTCACACGCAACCTAGAGACAACCTCGACGTTCGTATCGATACAGCAGACGCAATTCCAGCAAACGAAGCGAAGGCCAAATTCCTAACTTCAGGGTCTTGACAGTAACTTATATAAAACCTGAAAGACTACCGGAGATCATCCCACATGGAGTGGTCACCACCTCGACGTTCGTCTCGATACAGCAGACAAAATGTCACTACAGCGTCCTTCCTCCAACAGGATTCGGATACGCCAAAGCAAACGAAGCGAAGGCTAAATTCCTAGCTTCAGGGTCTTGACGGTAACTCATATAAAACCTGAAAGACTACCGGAGATCATCCCACATGGAGTGGTCACCACCTCGACGTTCGTCTCGATACAGCAGACAAAATATCACTACAGCATCCTTCCTCCAACAGGATTCGGATACGCTAAAGCAAACGAAGCGAAGGCTAAATTCCTAGCTTCACGGTCTTGACGGTAACTCATATAAAACCTGAAAGACTACCGGAGATCATCCCACATGGAGTGGTCACCACCTCGACGTTCATCTCGATACAGCAAACAAAATGTTACTACAGCGTCCTTCCTCCAACAGGATTCGTATACGCCAAAGAAAACGAAGCGAAGGCTAAATTCCTAGCTTCAGGGTCTTGATGGTAACTCATAGAAAACCTGAAGACTACCGGAGATCATCCCACATAGAGTGGTCACCATCTCGACGTTCGTCTCGATACAGCAGACAAAATGTCACTACAGCGTCCTTCCTCTAACAGGATTCGGATACGCCAAAGCAAACGAAGCGAAGGCTAAATTCCTAGTTTCAGGGTCTTGACGGTAACTCATATAAAATCTGAAAGACTACCGGAGATCATCCCACATGGAGTAGTCACCACCTCGACGTTCATCTCGATACAGCAGACAAAATGTCACTACAACATCTTTCCTCCAACAGGATTCGGATACGCCAAAGAAAACGAAGCGAAGGCTAAATTCCTAGCTTCACGGTCTTGACGGTAACTCATATAAAACCTGAAAGACTACCGGGGATCATCCCATATAGAATGGTCACCACCTCGACGTTCGTCTCGATACAGCAGACGAGATGTCACCACAGCGTTCTTCCTCCGGCAGGACTCAGACGCGACAATCAAACAACGGAGCCGTGGCAAAATCCCTAGTTCCAAACCTCGACGGTTCATCAACAACCTAAAGACAACCGCGACATTCGTCTCGATACAGCAGACGCAATGCCAGCAAACGAAGCAAAATACAAATTCCTAGCTTCAGGGTCTTGACGGCAACTCATATAAAACCTGAAAGACTATCGGAGATCATCCCACACCAGCGCGGAGTGGTTATGACTCGTCGGGGCTCCCCAAACTGAGCCTAACCTTAAGTAAAAAGCGGCATGGCAAAATTCCTAACGCTTGCTCTTCCGACGGTCAAACTGTCTAGGAAGATTGCTTGAAGACGTCTTGTCCAGCCCCCGAAGGGATCAGAGACACGACGGTCGTAAGGCTACTCGAACAGCAAGATTGCCTGTCGAGGGATACATCAGCCAACGTGACGGTACGACGGGCAAAACCCTAGTACAACAGACCCTGACGGACCTCTGTCGTAAAGAGCAAAGGTTAACTGTAATGTTAGGACATTCTTGCGAGAACTCCTCGATTTGTCTCAACCTCAGGAAGATCAGCGTCCTTGACGAGAGCATCTCGATTCGTGCCGACCCGCAGAAAAATCAGTGTCTCTGCAGGAATGTACGGCGTCAGCAAAACGGAGCCATGGCAAAGTCCATGTTCCAAATCTCGACGGTTCTCAGACAGCTTGGAGATCATCTCAATATTCATCTCATTACAACAAACGCAACATCAACAAATCGGAGCTGCGGCAAAATTCCCAGTTCCATGACTCGACGATGCACAAACAACCGAGAGTCAACCTTTCCTGGTCACGTGGAACGCAGCTTATGTCAATCCTGACCCCGTGGGAAATGTCCAGAGCGGAGCCTGGTCCTCGCAGAACACGGCTATGACCCCGTGGGAAGCATCCAGAGCAAAATTCCTAGTCACGTGGAACGCGGCTTATGTCAATCCTGACCCCGTGGAAAACGTCTAGAGCGGAGCCTGGTCCTCGCAGAACACTGCAATAACCCCGTGGGAAGTATCCAGAGCGGAGCCTGGTCCTCGCAGAACACGGCAATGACCTCATGGGAAGCATCCAGAGCAAAATTCCTGGTTATGTGGAACGCGGCTTATGTCAATCCTGACCCCATGGGAAACATCCAGAGCGGATCCTGGTCCTCACAAAGCACGGCAATGACCCCGTATGAAGCATCCAGATCAGAGCCTGGTCCTCACAGAACACGACAATGACCCCATGGGAAGCATCCAGAGCAAAATTCCTGGTTACGTGGAACGTGGCTTATGTCAATCCTGACCCTGTGGGAAACGTCCAGAGCGGATCCTGGTCCTCACAGAGCACGGCAATGACCCCGTGTGAAGCATCCAGAGTGGAGCCTGGTCCTCGCAGAACACGGCAATGACCTCGTGGGAAGCATCCAGAGCAAATTTATGGTTACGTGGAACGCGGCTTATGTCAATCCTGACCCCGTGGGAAACGTCCAGAGCGGATCTTGGTCCTCACAGAGCACGGCAATGACCCCGTGTGAAACATCCAGAGCGGAGCCTGGTCTTCGCAGAACACGGCAATGACCCCGTGGGAAGCATCCAGAGCAACTCTTGACTCCGTGAAATGCGGATGATGGTAACCTCACCCATCACTTGCGAGTCCTCATGATTCATAAGGGAGCAAATTCTCTTGTGAGATCCCTACGACTTTCAAGAGAAAACACACTTAGGAATCCTCACGATTCTTAAGGAGAAATTACACCTACGGGATCCTCTCGACCCGTAGGGAGAAAATTCTTTATGAGATCCTCACGGCTCATAATGTTGAAAAGTCTTAGGAGGCAAATCTTAACCCTGAATCTTAAGCCATCGTTGTCCTATAAAGAAATCGAGATAGACTATCCATAGAATACATTTACTAAAAGGGACACAAAATCATGAAGAAAAATATATCTTTTATTCATGAATCAAAATGAATACAAAGTACAATTCGTAAAAGAACAAAAAAATATACTCTCATTCAGGAGTACGTACAAAGGAAGAATGAAATATATATATATATATATATATAAAATTCTTCAGGTCGGCGGGCGATTCAGCAGGTTTGCCAGTTCACCCCTTTTTCGCTGGGCTTCGGCTTCATGATTTAGTATCGTCAAAAGACGGGCCTCCGCTTGAGCCTGTTGGGCCTGGTAGGAGGCAAGCCGGCCTTCAAGCTCTTTTCCAGTGACTTTATGGGCTTCGACCATTTCACGAGTAAACACGACGGCCTTATCAATAGCTACCACCTCTTTGATAGCCTCTTGAAGCACTCGCCAAAGTTCGTACGCTTTAGTGGTCTTGGCCGTAAGACTGGCTTGAAGCTCCCCCAGCGCTTTGGAAGCCAGCTCCCTCTCCGAAAACTTACGGCTGAGCCTTTTCTCACATGATATCATGCTTGCAGCACACCGCTCAATTAGACCCCGCAAGCTCGCCTTTGCGGTCATAACCTCCGAAGGAAGGCGTGTACATTCAAGTACATGCAAGCAAGCCTCCAACTGCCAACAAAACTCAACCCAGACTTGCACCAACGTTTCACTATGGTAGGTGGCAAGAAAGGGAAGAGAGCCATTAGCTTCAGCGGCAAATGCTTCAGCCGTGATCAGACTGCCAGCACGGAGATCCTCAATTAAGGCTGACAAAGAGTGGAGGCTTAGCTTTGCCATCCGTTCTGAGGCACGCAGAGCATAGGGGCCAGGTAGCATGGCGATGCGAGACTCCAGCACGGTGAGAACTGGCAGAGCTGTTCAGATTTATAAACAGTCAACGAAACTTGTAAGCAAAGAATAAATGAAACGACGTTGAGACTTTACTTACCCATAGTCATGCAAAAGGGGTCCGAAGGCTCCTTAGGCCCATCAAGAATTTCAACCTCGTCATCAGCTTCCAGAACTGTAGAAGACATCGATGTTAGTATATGAAATAATAATAACACAGTGAAGAAAGGGCAAAAGACACAGACCTTGCCCAGAAGAGAGGACGATGCCTTGAGGAGATATCGCCTGCGGAGCGGCCAGCTCCAACAGGTGCTGAAAGGACTTCCTGGGGGATAGATCGGCAATAGACGCCGCCAATCCGTGCAATTCTGAAAATACAGAAGGGTTTAGATAATGGAGAGATTATTAATATAAAATATAGAAAGCTACCTTCGATGCTTCTCCCATTCTAGGCTGGAGGGATAGCAGCTTTGGCGGCCTCCTCCGTGCCCCCAGGCACGTCATCGGGGACGTAGGCCGGTATAATGACTTCCAAGTAAGGAGCAGTGGCCGCCACTGCAGGCTCCAGCGGAAGGACGGTAGCCTCGACTACCTGCCCCCTAATCTCCGGGCCACCCCTAGAAAGATCCATCAGATTGGCGACCAACAAAGGTGCCTCTCCCAGAGAAGCAAGCGCATGGGGAGCGGGAGTCACCAAGAGAGGTTCCATTGCAGGAGCAACGGTGGCATCGACCCCCTCTACACTGATTCGTGTTTCATTGGGGATATTAGCGGAGTCTATAGCCAAAGCGCGACTTGGATTCAGATCCTCCGCCATCGCCGAAGTCCCTGCAAGGTTTGTACAAAGATAAGGATATATATATATCTGTGTGTGTGTGTGTGTGCACAAGCAATACAAAAGATTACAAAGAGATACATGAACATACCGATGCGCAAGGGAGCCTCTAATATGGCTTGTTCAAGCCGACGCGCCTTTCTGAGGAGATGTGCTCGCCGAGGTCCAAGGGTAGACTCGTGGCCACCGGTCCACAACGAAAGCGCGTCCTCGGCGTCGGCCGAAATAGCCTGCTTAAGGGCCCTCTCACCCCACTCTTCCAAAAGTCCTATGAATCGTCACCGTATCGATGGAGGGTCTTCATAAAAGATGACGGCAAGGTAAGGCCTCTTTGGGATCCTTATGTCTCGGATTCATCTTCCGAACGTCTTATAGCCTCGGCCAATTGTGCGGCTTCCTCGGCAGATGAACCTGGGAAAAATAGACCACCATCCGATTCTTGCACGGCTAGTGGTTCATCTTGAAGAATAGACTCAGACTCTATTAAAGAGTCGAGCAGATTGGTGACCGTCTTCCTCCGCCTCTTGGGCCCAGAACTAACCGCCAAAGATGATTGTTTCCTTCCCCGTGGAGCTTTAGTACGGCGTTGACCCACTTCGCCTTCAATGTCCTCGCTCGGCGGTGCTACCGATGACGACACAGCCATTGTTGACACCGCGGCCGATGACACTGCTACTGGTGCCCTATTAGCCCTTGGTTGAGCCCTAGTACGCAGTGGCATACCAGCTGTGGGAGTTAAGTCCACTTCCGCCACCTCCGGAATAAGCACGACGCTGGTATCCCTCAAGGGAGGGTGAACCGTTGCACGCGATCGCGGTGAACTTCCGTAGCGTGAATTAGAGTGGGAGCCCCATATTCAAGAAGCACCCTCCTCTCCTCAGCGATAATTGGACTGACTCGATGGAGGTACCAGCCCGTGAATGACCCCACACATCGAGGAATATGATCAGCTTCAGGAATCATGAAGCAGAAGCCAGTGTTCAGCCGCATGAAGTGATGAGCGACGTCACGAACAGCTTCTGGCGACGGGCTAGGCGCCACCGTAAATGCCTCGAAGGGGATGCCTTGGTCATATCTAAGCTGCCGAGCAATGCGGTGTGGGTTGTACCGCATAAAAAGGGCCGCACCATTCTGATGGAATACCAGGTAACCTGGTCTGATCGAATACAGGTGCAGGGCTTCCCTGAGCCTTAGAGAAGGTGCCCCCTCTTTCGACAAGTCGTGGAGCTGTTGGACCGGTCCTGAGGGAGCAGAGAGAACTCGGTCATTAAACACCATCCCGCCTGTATTGGCATAGGGATTGATCAGCATGCGAATAGCCCCAGACTGAGTCGGATCAGGAGCAGAAGCGTCCACCAGCCACATGAATCGCGGAAAAGTATAGGCGTCATAAAATTTGGGTCTTTAGTGCGCAGCAAAGGCCCTCAGCACGTGCATCTCAATCCAGGATGTAAAGTAATGAAGAGAGAAGTTTACCACATCTACACCTGGAGTTGAAGTATTGGCCGCGGCGCCTAACCCATGATATAGATGCACTAGCCCTGGAATGCCCACAGCTAGTCGCGTTCCCTCAGCAATGCGATGAGCAGGGTAAATAACCGAGGCCCTCATGAAACGGAGATGCATGGGAATGACGAACCAGCTAAGCCAAACACTAATGAAGCCCACAAAGAAAGTCTCCTCATCTATACCAGGAGCTGCAAACGACTCGAAAGATACCGCTGACATGATGGGAATGTAGTACTGCGGCAGGTCCTCTTCTATATTCGGCCGCTTATTTAAACCAAACTCAAAAGGGTCGTTAATGTTCGCAAACTTCGAAGCCGTCTTTGATAGGACATCTTCGCGAAAAAAACAAGCGATAAAGCTTTTCAAAGTGACGCCCTGCTCCTCTGACTCTGTGAACAGTTTGTCAAAAATATTCAGGGTCTTGATCAAACTTGGGCGCTTGTGGCGGACGGCGTTCTCGGTCGACAGGCCATCAAGCATGGAAGGCTCGGTCTCAAAGACATACTCATCGGGAGGCAGTAATTCTTCATAAAGTGTCCCCCTGACCGGCAGCTCTGAGATCTCGCGAAATTCTTCCAGAGAAATTGAAACTTCGTGGTCCCCTAGAAGGAAGGTGTTGGTGGGAAGATTCCATTGGTTCAAGAAGGTCTTGACCCACTAGACATGGGGAGATTGGTAGTGGAAAAGGAATGCATATATCGCCTGATAGAGTCCGACCCTCTGCAGTCGCGCACGATAAGCGGACAGGATGTAACGGGCCCAGAGAAGGTAGCATGTAAGGTGTCGAGGGGTAAGCCCTATCTTGTAAATCTGTCCCCATGGCTGGGCTTCGCTCTGGCAAATGCGGCGCCCTAAAATATCTATAGCCGGCACCGGATGGTTCGGAATACCAGTTGTTGAAGGCTCAAGCCATCCTATAGGGGTCCAGTCCAGCATCTCCACAGTAAAGGCGGTCCGTGGAGGATCCATCGGCAAGAATGGATAGGTAGGCTCTGTCGGTATCTCACAAAGGAAACTGAGGTGACCACGGATGATGTGACCGTACCAGGTCCCCCACAGAAGTAAATTGGTACAATTCGGGTCATGAGCCCTGATCATCGCCATCACCTCTTCGTCGGACGGTGACTGGGGAAAGGCAGTCTCTGAGCGGGTGAAAGGGAAGTATAGAACAGAAATCATTGTACCTGAAATAAAATAAGGGGAAACTGTTAAACAAAGCCAATAGGTGTGTGTGTGTTTGTGTGTGTGTATGTTTATAAAGGCATATATAAAAAAAGACAGTGGAAGAAAGCAACAAAGGACTCATTTTATGGGACCATTGGTTACAAAACACATGGGTCCCACAAAATCAAGATGGCGGCTTACTAATGATGAGGCAAAGCAATTACTATGAGAAGAAAAAGAAGATTCTTAATAAATGAATGAGTGGATTTCAAATGACCCTACACATTCCCAAAAAAAAATCTATCTTGGACTCTGCAGAAATCAAGCAGAACAAGGGAATTAAATTCCCAGAAAAACCCTACTGCAAATCTTTTCTTTTGTTGCAAAGAAACGACTCCGGGCAATAAAACCCCAAGAAGTTCTGTGGGAAGAACTAAGTTCTTCAGAGGAATCAAATTCCTTTTGAACAGGGGAATTAAATTCCCAGAAATATTTTTTCAGAGCCAAAGCTCTTTGAAATGGAATTAAATTCCAGAGAAAAGACAAGTATCGCCATCGATCCCTGAAAATCAGAGAAACCCTAAAAGGTCTATTGTTTAAAGATTGAATGGTTTTCTTTTTAAAGAACTTTTAAAAAATGGGTTCTTGTTAAAGGGATAAACCCTTGGTATGGATTTAAAATCCAACGAAGATTTCTGCAAAAGTTCTTCAGCCGTTCAAGATCGTTACCTGAGAAAAGGGAATCTTTTAACAGAGTTAAACTCTGAAAATTTTCGAAACAGAGAATTAAGCTCTGGGGGAGAGAATTAAATTCTCAAAGGAAAAATCAAGCAAGGAAGAAGATGAACAAAGTGGAGGCGCTTCTGAAGGGACGCTGGCATTTATAGGATGTGATGGGAAACGGTTCATCTCCCATATTCCCTAGAACAGATCCAACGGTCATAAAGGTGATAGCGTTGCACTCACGTGCAAACACGTGAGAACAACGCTGTGGGGGCATTTGTTTCCTGGTAAAATATCAGGAAATTCCCCAATAGGGTATCACGTGCTCACAAGTGACCAAGGGTCACGTGCTGACACTTGATAGATTCCTGTGATCCTGTATAGAATTAAATTCTAGTCAAACAAAATGTAACAAGACAGCAAGGAAAAACCTCAATGAGGCGTCACGTGCTCACACGTGACCAAGGGTCACGTGCTGACACGTGATGATTCCTCAGCTCCCTGAAGACAGGATTAAATTCTAATCAAGCAGGCATTTAGTGGAGTCACGTGACATCACGTGATGGGCCTTTGGAACCCACCAAAAGGGATTAAATATATATATATATATATATATATATAATAAGACACTAAGGAAAGACCCCAATGGGGTATCACCTGCTCACACGTGACCAAGGGTCACGTGCTGACACGTGATGATCCTTTAGCTCTGTTAAAAGGCAGGATCAAATTCTGAATAAAAGAGAATCACATGCCAACACGTGACAGGCCCCTCAGCTATTTAATTAATAGAATTAAATTCTATTTCAATGGTCAAATGTTGAGATCACGTGCCAACACATGATGGGCTTTAAAAGACTTATAAGTTAATAGAATTAAATTCTAATTAAAGGAAATCAAAGACCCTAACTGGGAAAGTATTTCTTTAAATCTTTCCAAACAAACAAAAAATGATTATGCTTTGTAAAGTGGAGCACTGTTGGATTAAAAATCCAATGGTAATTAAAAATCACCAATTTATGGAAAGATTTTATACAAGAAAAAATTTCCCTAAAATTCACCAAGAATAACAAAAAGAATATCTTTTGGATTAAAAATCCAATGGTGAATAAAATTCACTGAGATCGTGTTAGTTACAAAAACAAACAAAATCTTTGAATAAAAGATTTACTAAACAAATTGATTCTTTTCTTTCTCCTATAAATAGGAGCCAAGAAGAAAAAGGGGATATAGAATTTTGGGATCTTGGAATTTTTTGAAAGAAAATAGCAGAGAGAAAAGAAAAGAGAATTCAATTCTCAAGAAAAGAACCCCTAAGTGAGAAAAAGGAAAGGGATAAAAGTTTCATAAAACAAAAAAGAGAATTTAATTCTCAAACTAAGAGTTTAACTCTTCTGTACAAGAACTTAGTTCTTCCTCTGGTTGAAGATCTGCAGAAGCAAATCTCCCCACAAATTGAGAATTTAATTCTCATCGGGGAGATTCTGCCATGCAGATCCAAAGCTTAGAGGGAAAATTGAGTTTAGAGAATTTAATTCTCCCAAAAATAAAACTAGGGTTTAACCCTATATGAGAATTTAATTGTCCCAAATTCACAGGAATTTAATTCCTCCAAGATAAAACTAGGGTTTAACCCTATATGAGAATTTAATTCTCCTAAATTCACAGAAATTTAATTCCTCCAAAATAAAACTAGGGTTTAACCCTATATGAGAATTTAATTCTCCCAAACTCACAGGAATTTAATTCCTCCAAGACAGAACCAGGGTTTAACCCTACATAAGAATTTAATTCTTCCACATACATAGGAATTTAATTCCTCTAAAAACATAATTAGGGTTTAACCCTATAGAGAATTTAATTCTTAAACTAAAGAGACTTGAAAGATCTCCATGCACGTAAAGAACATTGGTCATGTGATGACACGTGACTCCAATCCGCAGTGATCAGAAAAGAAAGAATAAGGCTAGGTCACGTGCCCCCATGTGACCCCTGAACAAATCCCCCAAAATGAGAAGGAAACAGTTTGGAGGCAATGCCTCACGTGCTCCCACGTGACTTCCAAAATAAAGCAAAGGCAATGCTGGCTTTGGGCGCTCTCACATGTTCTCACGTGACCCCTAATAAACATTCTAATAAATCAATACATGAGTTCCCATCACGTGCCCACACGTGATGGCTATGAAAACTAAAAGTGTTTAACACTTATTTGCAGTTCTGAGAATAAAATAAAGGAGGTCCAGCCCCACCTCTGAGTGCCCTCACGTGCCCCCACGTGTCCCCTTCCTTTCTAGTGTTTAACACTATTTTAAGGCCAATCTTAACCAGATTGGCTATGTTGTCCAGAGACAAGCCTCTTCTTCAACTGAGTCTCAAAATTGATCATTTCATATGACATACAAAGTAAAACTCAAAGCTATAATGTTTAATGCTCAGTCAAAGACAAAAATGTTATCAGAGCCCTCAAACTCTTGTTTAGCATTGCTAAGTGATGAGGGGATAAACCCAGATAAATGGTCCAATATAGGGCCAACATTTCAAATCTAATGGGACTTAGCCCAAACTGGCCATAGGTCCTCAATTCAGATTTAACTGAGCCAATATGCTTATAATCTAATTAATTAATCTTAGTTCCAAATTAGACTACAGATCCCCAAATCAACTTCGGTTCAAGGGTACATCTCTTCACTCCTTTGATATTTGTTGTTGTAAACCTTCAACGTCTTTAGAGAGGTGACGGGTCCCAACAACCATACATTTCACGAACTATGATGTCCTTAACCTTGACTGTGAGGTCTTTAAACTCACGGACTAGGATGTCCTTAACCTTGACTGTGAGGTCTTTAAACTCACGGACTACGATGTCCTTAATTTTGACTGTGAGGTCTTTAAACTCACGGACTACGATGTCCTTAAGCTTGACTGTGAGGTCTTTAAACTTACGGACTAGGTTGTCCTTAACCTTGACTGTGAGGTCTTTAAACTCACGGACTAGGATGTCCTTAACCTTGACTGTGAGGTCTTTAAACTCACGGACTACGATGTCCTTAACCTTGGCTGTGAGGTCTTTAAACTCACGGACTACGATGTCCTTAACCTTGACTGTGAGGTCTTTAAACTCACGGACTACAATGTCCATAACCTTGACTGTGGGGTCTTTAAACTCACGGACTATGATGTCCTTAACCTTGACTGTGATGTCTTTAAACTCACGGATTATGATGTCCTTAAACTTGGGCTGTAATGTCCTTAAACTAACATTGGACTGTAATGTCCTTAAACTAATCGACCGCAATGTCCCTAAACTAAACAATAGAGTCCAAATGCACTCTTGTTGGATCTAAATGATCCCGTTAAATTGATCTTAGTCTAAAATGAGACTAACGTATCCTTAACAAACGTTTAAGTTGATCTTAGTCTTAAATGAGACTAACTTATCTTTAAACCCAACCCCCAAACCCAAATCTAAGAAAATACGGATTTGGACTAATCCACGCCCTACGGACGACAACATAAATTAGTCTCCGTATACAATCCACGGGCAACCAAAAACAAAACAAACACCCACGACACGAAGTGACCATCTGGAGAAGGAGAAAGTTGTTACCGCGATGCGGTAGCGTAATTAACTGCAGGGGCTTGCGTCTGCAGGGAAGAGCGTCCCCATAATCAAAAACCCCTCAAATGAGGGGAAATCTGACGATGTCTGCTACATCGGTCGCATCCGTTTAAACTTTCGATACATGGTGCCATAAATCAACTTGGCATCTTCGGAGAGGTGGACGGATAGCACCAATTAGCATCTGCCCCGAAATTCAGGAAAGACGTTTATCGCGTCTTTCCGTGTTTCGGAGGGGAACATTTCCCCTCGAAGTCGATGTTCCAAGCTTAAGAATGGTCGTTCAGCACGAGTTGACGGAGGAGGAAAACGTGCTCCTTCGGCTTGAAGAGCTCGACGCCCTCGAAGAAAAGAGGCTCGCGGTGCAGCAGAATCTGGAGCTATACCAAGCCCAAATGTCACGGGCCTATGACAAGATAACCCGTCTCCACGCTTTCAAGAAAGGTGAATTGGTGTTGGTCCTCAAAAAACCAATCATCCCCAATCGGCATGCCAAGGGAAAATTCGAGCCAAACTGGGAAGGACCATACGTCATCGAGAAAGTGTTTGACGGATGATCCTACCAACTGATATGCCGAGGGAGAAAGGCCCATGCCACCAATTAATGGCCGATATCTCAAGAAATACTACGCGTGAATGCTCCAAGTCGCAGGCGAATTGAGCACACCAGCCCTACGGTCTAGATCATACATCCTGTAAAACCGTATACAATCCACGGGCGTAAACGACCCCTATCTCTCCCAAGTCCTACCGGTGAGACTACTTTTAAAGTCCCACCAGTGACAAATAAAAAAAGGTATGTCCATAAGCAAAACGGGCGCGGATGAAAACCCGAAAGGCTCCGTGAGTAAGAACAGCAGGACTGCCGGCGAGCTTGTGAAAACCCGAAAGGGCGCAAACTCGTGAAAGGAGATAAAATACACTTGCAAAGTCCTCTCGACGCTGTGAGGAGAAAACCCCTGCGTGAGATCCTTACGACTCACAAAGGAGCAACACACTTGGGAGTCCTCACGACTCCTAAGGAGAAAATACACCTACGGCATCCTTACGACCCATAGGGAGAAAATGCTTTTATGGGACCCTTACGGCCCATAAAATTGAAAAGACTTAGGTGATAGGGATCCAAACCTGTCTCCGAAGCCATCACTTCCCAATGGGCAACGGCAAATGATGAGTCACTCCTGACATTGCTTCAGTGTTAGCGGTGATGATGCCGACCCAAAAAACCAAATCCCAAGTCTTCCCGAGGCAAATGATGAGTTGCTCCTGGTATTATTCCAGTGCAGCAATATTGATGCCAAACAAGATCCAAATTCCAAGTCCCCAAACAGCGAATGATGAGTCGCTCCTAGTACCATATTCCAGTGCTATGCAGACGCCAACCAAAATCCAATTTCTCAAAATTCTCTCGGCCCTACGGTTAATCCCCAAATTGACTGTCGTATACAATCAACGGGCTCAAATAATTCTCAGCATACCCATGCCCCACCGCAATCACCAGTTACGCGGCTGGTCTTCGCCCTTGGGATTATGCTCCATTTGGGAAGACCCACTCATGTGTCCTCACGATACATGAGAAGAACAAACTTACGGGATCCTCACGACTCGTAAGAAAACACCTTCGTGGGATCCTTACGACTCACAAAGAAAAAAAACACTTGGGAGTCCTTACGACTCCTAAGGAGAAAGTACACCTTCGAGTGATTCGTAGGGAGAAAATGCTTTTATGGGATCCTTACGGCTCATAAAATTGAAAAGTCTTAGGTGATAGAGACTTAAACCTGTCTCCTAAGCCATTGCTCCCCAACAGGGAAAGGCAAATGATGAATTGCTTCTAGCACATGTGCTTCAGTGTTAGCAACGCGGATGCCTACCCTAATACCAAAATTCCAAACTCCAATCCAATAGACCCCTAAGTCATTAAACTGGGAATAGATGATCTCTAAGTCGTTAAACTGGGAACGAGGAAAATCTTCTCATGGCAAATCATGATTCGCTCTCGGTACCATATTCCAGTGAAGCGATGCTGATGCTAAACCAAAACCAAAATCCCCAAACCCTGTCATGGAAGAATGATGATTCACTTCTGGTACCATATTCTAGTATAGCGATGCTGATGTCGACCCAAATGATATCAAGTCAGCAAGACAACCAACAACCTCCCTGGTGGAATCATGCTCCACCTCGGAAACAAGTCAAATCCCGACACCGCAGAAAGCGGAGCAAGTCCAATCAGAACATTCGATCGTCCAAGTCGCTAAAAGGGCAGCATCGACCGTCCAAGTCGCAAAAAGGGCAGCATCGACCGTCCACGTTGCTAAAAGGGCAGCATTGACCGTCCAAGTCGCTAAAAGGGCATCACCGACCGTCCAAGTCATAAAAAAGGCAGCATCGACCGTCCAAGTCGCTAAACGGGTAGTATTGACCGTCCAAGTCGCTAAAAGGGCATCACCGACCGTCCAAATCGCAAAAAGGGCAGCATCGACCGTCCACGTTGCTAAAAATACAGCATCGACCCTCCAAGTCGCAAAAAGGGCAGCACTGACCATCTAAGTCGCAAAAAGAGCAGCATCGACCGTCCAAGTCGCAAAAAGGGCAGAACTGACCGTCCACGTCGCTAAAATGGCAGCACCGACCATCCACATCGCAAAAAGGGCAGCACCGACCATCCACGTCGCAAAAAGGGCAGCACCGACCATCCAAGTCGCTAAAATGGCAGAACCGACCGTCCAAGTTGTAAAAAGAGCAGCACTGACCGTCCAAGTCCCTAAAATGGCAGAATCGACCGTCCACGTCGCTAAAAGGGCAGCACCGACCGTCCACGTCGCTAAAAGGGCAGCAACGACCTCCTCGTCGGAATTATGCTCCGCCTTAGAATCAAGTCAACCAGATACTCCATCTCGGAGACACGTCAAGCATCGACCGTCCATGTCGTAAAAAGGGTAGTGCCAGCTTCCCAAAAAGCGGGAACCAAATCAAGTCGCCTCCACGTGAAAGAAGATCCATCAATTTCATGCACACGGCCCACATATGCTGTGTGCATTTATTGATGTGTTGGGGTCGAAATTTACATCCCGGTTGACCAAGTCAAAATCAAAATCAACCCCAAGCCAAGTGGGCCCAAGCCAAGGTCAAGTAGGCCAATGCCCGGGTTGAGCCCGAACACGAAGCGTCCGGCCTTCCGCCATGCCAAAATAAAAATTTTGTAATAAATAATTTTAGTGTATTTCCTTTTTTTATTTTTTGAATAACTGTAAGAAAAATGGGCATAAAGCCAAATTTTTGTAAAGCCCATGGCTTATGTACAAGAAAAAATAGCACATGAGGCATGGGATGGGCAAAATGCCATTTTGTAAAGCCCAAAGGGCTATATGTAAAGTGTATAGCCTATAAAGGCAAAGATAATGAAAATATCTCAAGATCTTTTTTCTCTCTCTAAAAAAAATCAAGGTCTGTGCCTCCTCCTTCCTCAAGGTTCTAGACCTTCTTCTTTCTTTTGAATTAAATCAAGAGTTTTACTCTTCCATTTCCAAAACTAAATAGTTTTTCACCACAAAACCCACAAAGGGGAGCTCAGATCTTCTATTAGATCTTAAAAAGGGGAGATTTTTAAAATCTCACCCCTCTTGTTCTTCAAGAACCGGCCAACAAAGAAGAGGAAGAAGGAGACCCATCTCTGAAAATCTTACTTTGGAAAAAATCCAAGGCTCAAGAGAAGATCCCAAGCTTAAGAGAGAAGAACCTCTGAAGATTTTTAGGGAGTTCAACTCCAAGACCCAAAACCTCAAAGGAGTTTCACTCCTAATCCAAACCTTCAGGAGTTTAACTCCACTCAAAACCCTCTTTTTGGAGTTTAACTCTTATTTCTGGGGTAAACCCCCCTCCTTTTGCTAGCGACCGAAGCGCTAGCGCCCGAGCGCCCACGTGCCGGGCTCGTGAGGCGCTAGCGCCCGAGCGTCCAAAGCGCTAGCGCCCGAGCGTCCACGTGCCAGGCACGTGAAGCGCTAGCGCCCAAAACGCTAGTTCCCGAGCGCCCATAGCGCGAGCGCTCGAGCACCAACGTGCCGGGCACGTAAGGCGCTAACACCCAAAGCGCTAGCGCCAGCGCTCGAGCGCCTAGCGCTAATCCAAGCGCCCAAGCGCTGGCGCTCACGCGTCCTTTGGACATCTTTTTCCTCTCATTTTACATCTACTCCACACTAAAAACACCTCCCCCGTTAAAAAAAAATTCTAACGGGGCGCTGTCCCACATCCCGTAAGGAGGCTGCTAGCCCCCTTGACCTTTAGCCCGCTATCCGGGTAGAGGAACCCCCGTAAAAACTCTGTGGGGCCCCCGATATATCCAAAACCCCCTTTCAAAACACAACACACGTACACTGCACATTGAGTTCGCATGACCTGTTTGACCCGTTAATCAGAGGTTCTTTCGCTCCAAAGGCGAAGGGTAATTAACGGCAGCTTATTTCGCGGCTGCCGGAGATATGGATCCCCGCAATCAATAAACCCCAGCCTACCCTAAGCAGGGGGAATCTGTAATGCGCCTGACAAGCGCGTGCGCATTCCCATCTCAATGGGGTGACGAAAAACACCCTACAGCGGTGAATTATTCGCGCATGATGGAAATAGAAGAACGGATAGAGATCATGATGTAAATAAAGAAAATAAATGCAATAAGAATAAAACAACTATATTTATTAATCAACTTGATCAATTACACTTTTTGTTCCTTTAGAATGTGGAATACAAAACCCTAATTTTCTTCTCGATCTATCTTGAAGGAGGTAACTGAACTGCCGATTGATCAACCTGGATGCGTGAGTCAACTTGAACTTCGTGATTTCTTCGGTTTGATCCTCTTCCCAGAGCGGCTCTGGTTCTATTTATAGTCACGGAAGTTGCAATCCCTAGATTCCATAAATTAGGGTTTGTTTAGATGATCCTATACAGAAAATTCCAAATCCCAACTCCCCATATTGGCGGCGGTTCCGCCGCATATTGTAGATTATGGCCGCGGTTGGGCGGTACTCTGATGGGGTCTCGGATGCAAATTTCTGGAGCTTCATTTAGTTGATATGTGGTGATCTTTTGGATATCTGGAGTTTGGAAATCTTCTCCAAGTCTCTGCCAGAATTGATTTCTTCGATTTACTTTAGTATTTCGGCAGATTTGATCTCGATATCTCAGATTTCCTTGATTCGAGTCCTGATGTAATTTCTGTATAATATCTCAACAAATAATGTTAGTAATATTTGGTATTTTTGAGATATTATCCTAACCATTTTATATGATATTATATTTTAAGAATATTGATTAAGGATATTTGATATGATATGCATATTTTAAATTATCAAAATATTATATGGATACATTTTCCTTCATAATATTAGTTATAATATATAAACATATGAAAATAGTATTTTTATAGATAAACACTCATATGTGTCATATTTATAATAAACACATTTAAATATTTAAGAAAAATAAGGAAAATGTCATATCAAAAGTGCGATATTTTCGACTGAACATTATACTAAGTGAAAGAGTTTACAACCTTTGTAGATAAAGTCCTTCACTTCTATAGCTCCGGGTAGTAGTTCCTACGACTCCTCTAGGCTCCACTTGAAAAAGGAACGAATTTGCTTCACAATCTTCGTATCGAAAATGATCCATCTTGAAGCTTCTCTAATTCAAGCTAGCTCTTCACTAATCTACTAGTAGTGAATGAAACAACTTATACTTAATGGATAATTGAGTGTAGGTTGATGAAGTATGGTGTTTAGCTCACTTGGATTACTCTAAAGCCGTAGGGTTCACAACACATGTGAAAGTTAGGTCTTTGAGAAGGAAGGAGGAGATAATGGTGAGAGCAAAGGAAATGAGCTCAAGAAAAATCTCAAGTGAAGAATGGCTCTCATCTTTCATCACTTATTGAAGCATGAAGAATTTTTCAATAAATTAATTTATTCAACAATACTTCAATACTGTTGCCAAACCATTAAACAATTGATTAAAGTCATGCTTCACCCATGCCCAAAATATCTCTCATTTTCCATCTCAATTATCTATTTCTAAAATAGATAATTCCAATACACACACACACACACACAAATATATATATATATATATATATATATATATATATATTAAGACAATAATAACTTAAGTGAGCATTAATATTAGTTAACATATAATTATATCAAATATAAATATATATCAAATTATTAAATCAACACTTAATTTAATAATCCGGTTATATCATATATAACCGACTAATATTATTTATCTGTATATCAAATTATTAAATCAACACTTGATTCAATAATCCGGTTATATCACATATAACCAAACCGATATTAGTTATCGCCATATTAGAATACGGTATCGCATACTCGTATTTAATCAGGCTCCCACATATATCAGCATATGTGCCCCACTTCGTTTCGCTTGAAATAGGAAACCTCTGTGTGGGACTCTAAACACTCATCAATACGCCAGCAGTGGGTAATGATCACATCAGTTACCCACAAGCCGTCAGTGGTACTAGCTGGACGTAACGGCTATCCAGGTATTGAGCGATTAGAAGATCAACAAGCAAACTTGTCCAAACTTCTATGAAGCCTATAAGTAACACTTATCGTACAGTCCGATCTCTTCGTTTGATATATTGCATATCGAGTCTAGGGGTGGAATCGTCAGACCCCGGTAATTTGATAAGTCATGTCGATGTGTGGCTCATAACGGTTCGAGAAACTACTGATAACACTTACCAGTAAATCTCATCAGCCCTGATCAGGGACTTACTGTTATAGCCAATCGAGCATAGCGCAACATCAACTCACAATACTCAAAAACAAAATTCTCGTATTTTCAGGCGGGTACACTGGGCATATTAGCGGGCGGGAGAGATGAAACCTCTCCTATCGCTCATGTCTCCATATGACTCGGGACTGTACCCAAAATCCACCTATTTGCACGACTCTTTTAAGTCGTGGTAGGAAGGAAATCAAAGCACAGTAGGAACCACATAAGACACTATGACGATCTCGGGTCTACAGACTAATCTGTACCGGTGTCACCAGAGAACTGCTATCAGACGATAGGTATAGTACCATCTAGGAGTTCTCGGCGAGTCCTGTTCGGTGTATCTATTCTCTAATGAGCACATGTGTACAATCTTTGATGTCCAACACCAATGGTTATGGGATCGACCATCGCCCCCTACAGGATCAAGAAACGTACACACTAGTCTACTCTGGAATATCGATGCCCTGTCTCGATGCTCTCTCGACTAGGAATAATTAAAGGATGTATTAGTTATATGTATGCCCTAGAGGCCATTACTGTACATAGGATGTATATTGTAGTGGATGCTGGGACATATATAGGGATGACTTTCTTGCTCGACATGATAGTATGCTATCTGGTTACTCTTTACCTTAACGTGTATGCTGATTGTCTCTCTATTACATGTTGGTAAAGCCCTTAGGATCTGTACTTGACTACCTGGACTATGATGCGGATCATACTAGTGGGGACATGGTAGTCCATAAGTACATCCTTCAAAGTCCCTAGTCGTGGGTATATCGAGACGGGGCATCGATATACCAGAGTAGACTAGCGTGTACCTTCTCGACCCATACAGATGGGCGATGGATGATCCCATATCCATCGGTGTTTGACATCAGAGATGATATACGGGTGCTCAGTAGAGACTGGGTACACTGGACGGACTCGCCGAGAACTCCCAGATGGTATTATACCTCACGTCAGATGGCAGTTCTCTGGTGACACTGGTACAGAGTAGTCTGTTGACCCGAGATCGTCATAGAGTCTTGTGTGGTTCCCACTGTGCTTTGATTTCCATCTTACCACGTCCAAGAGGGCATGCAAAACGGTGGTTTTTGGGTACAGTCCCGAGTCACATGGAGGCAATGAGCGATAGGAGGGGATTCGTCTCTCCCGGTATAGGGGGTTGATGTTGCGCTGTGTTCGATTGGCTATAACAGGAAATCCCTGGCCAGGGTTGCTGAGATTTACTGGTAAGTGTTGCCAGTAGTTTCTCGAACAGTTATAGACCTCGTATCGACACGACTTATCGAGCTATTGGGGTCTGACGTTTACCACCCCTAGGCGAGATATGCGACATATCAGACGATCAGACCGGACTGTACGGTAGTGTTACTGGTCGGATTCACTGGAGTGTGAGTGGGCTTGCTCGTCGATCTTCAGATCGCTCAATACCCGGGTGGCCGTTACGTTTAGCAGACCGCTTGCGGCTTGTGGATGTTTGATATGATCATCATCCGCTGCCGGCGTATTGACGAGTCTTTAGAGTCCTACACAGAGGTTTCCTGGCTCAAGCGAAACGAAATAGGAGCGCATATGAGATATGTTCGGGACCGAGAATAATGCGTGTATGTGATACCGTATTTCATTCTCGCGATGAATGTATCGAATGGTTGTATGCGATATAACCTAGTTATCGATTCAAGCGTTGATTCGATAAGCCGATACATTGTATACTAGTCGGTTGTGTGCGACATGACCGGATCATTGAATCAATTGTTGATTTAATGATTTAATGCATATTTATATATTTGATATATTGCTTTGCATCAACTAGTATCGGTTTACTTAAGATGGATTTTCTCGCTCGGGTGTGCGCATTGTATATGCGATATGTTTATGTGCACATGTTTGTATCATGTTTGATGATGCATACCACTTTGGTTAAGTGTAAAGTTTGAACCATGGTTGTGTTTATGTTTAGGGTTTTATTTTCTTAATTATTCATTTATTCTTTTTGATAAATGAATAAAAGAAAGTGAGAAAAGAAAATGAGAAAAGAATGGTGGCTTCTTTTGTTGTTTAGTTGAAACTTCATGAAGCTTTGATCTAAGTCCACCATTCTTATCTCATTCTTAACCCTAACCATTCAACTAACCTTGGTTAACTCTCTACACATTACCATAGTTAGAATTATGATAAGGATTCTATTTTTTTCTATTTTCTAATAACTTATCATAATACTAGCTTCTTCTTCTTCATCTTCTTCATTGAAGAAAACCATTCTTCATCAATGGTGATTGATGAAAACAAGTGAGAAATCCAATTCTAAAGTTAACCCACTTCCTATTTCTTCATCCTCTACCTCTTGCCAAGTAGTAGAGTGTGTTTACTTCACAAGTTTCTTGACTTGGTGAAGTCGGAGCTTGATTTAGCGATGCCTCGACGTAGATCATCTTCGGCATGGACATCGACGACCTAGCTTGCCCATTCTCCGACGAAGCCGATCCTAGAGCCCGGATTTGACTTGGACAGTGGAGAGGACTTCGTTGCGGAGCTATGGAGGTGGAGCACCGGATCTATAAAGGTTGTATTTCCGTTTTCTCATTAGTTAAGTGTTAACTAGTTCAATGTTCGCCTAGACATCTAGTTATCGATCCGTAGTTTAGGGTTTGTAGGCACCATAATTTTTGAAATTGCCATGGTTGATGGCTTGGGAGACCTCACTAGAGTGCCTAGGAACCCTACAGTGGTATCAGAGCCTAGCTAGAGCCTTAGGCGAAGTCCAGACGGAAATTGAAGTCCGAACGAACCCGAAACCCCGAACCAAAATAGCTCTCTGTACTTTTTCTAAAAACAGGGATTTTTCAGTATTAAAAATATGTAGAAATATCAGCAGGAATATATAAGAGTTACTGTGAAGTCGTATGCCCTAATTCAATTAAAGCGCCGCGCTTCCGCGGCACGAGCATGGCTCGTGCGGCGGAAACGCGGCCAGTTTGTCGTGTTGTGAGGTATTGATTGCACAGTAACTCCTATTTAACAGTGCTGGTATTCCTGGGTATTTTTAATATATTTTCAAGAGTTGAATTTTTCTGAGTTGATTTGGGGATTCGGTATTTCGATCGGGGTATCAAATTTTGTCTGTGTGGCTTTCCGGATAAATTTTAGAATATGTTAAAAAGTTCGACCGGATATAAATACCCAATTTTTCCCCTGTCGGGAAATTTCCAAGTGTTGGATTTTTCCGTAGTTTGACGACGTTCTAAGTAGTGCAAGTAACGCGATGGTCCCTCTAGAAGACAACAAACCTTAACTCGATTATGTGACCGTCTTGAACTGCCCTTTGAACCTTCGGGTTTGGGGCAGTACGGCGTGCCACATGTGAGGCGTTGGCTTGACCCTTCTACGGCTGGACCGTTGGTACTGAGGTACGAACTGAATGTTGTTAGACTAGTTTCATTTGTTGATCTGTATCGGGAAAACTTGGGTGTTAGAATGTTCGATCGGAAAGTTTAACATTTTCTATTTATCTGGAATGGGATACAATAATTGGAATTCACAGTAAGTTATGTGATAACTGAATGAATGTTATAAACATAGCAATTTAGTCTCACTTGATCGGTTGCCACGGAATTTTGATGTGATCAAAAGTCTGTCGCAATCACGTAGCGTACGCGGATACTCGCCGGGTAAACTTAATAGACAGCCTCACTCCATAGCCCCAACCAAGTGACTGTAGGAGAACCCCGTCGCCGAAAGCATCCGTCCGGGTGCTCGCGGTAGCGGTGTTCCGCCTTGGTGCACTTCGTCGACGGTATCGGGGGTGCGGCCGTCTACTGAAGTTTGCGACGAGCATTCGATCAGAATGTCGGGAATCTTGTTGAATTGCTCGACTTAATATTGAAAAGAGTTTTCGATTTTGAGACTAAAATGCGGGGTTTATAATTGTTAGGCATGCGATGTCTAAGTAATTCATTTGGTCAGGCATGCGATGTCTGAGGTGGTTACGGATTCCAACTGTTGTAGTTTTACACTTTCTTTTCTGTGACCGTAAGTGTAATATGTGATATCGCCGGTTTCGTTGCTATACGTCAACGACAATTGGGATGCGCATATTTACTTACGTTGATGACATGTGATGTTATGTGTTGCTGGATATGTTATATTGGATCGTCGTGTTTGAATAGCCGGGGGTTTTTATGTGAGATGAGTGTTTTTCATTTTCATTCATGTAAAAACTTGTATGTAATATTCTTTTATTGGGGCGCTTCCAGGTTGTGGGAGTTGTCACCTGTTGTATATTATTTACTTTTCCGCACTAGGATAGACCCAAGGAGGAGGGCACAAGTAACGGGTTCTGGAGTCCAGTGGGAGACCAACTCGAGGAGTCGAGTCCGGGTCTCCTAACTCTGGAATTGGTAGGGTTGCTTGTCGCTCTCGTAGGGGTCTAGGGGTGTGGGTTTGGCTATTCATCACGACCGTGGAATCCGTGTTTTATACTGGCTCGTATTGAAAACACGGACGTCCTAGTATATCCAATATTTCATATGATTCTTCTGCTGCGATATCTGTGATGTGATCATGAGATGTTCTGTGATAGATACTGTATATAGTATATATGATATATTATATAGACGTTACTTATGTTTTGCACTCGCGCTAGCCCTGCCCCGCTCTGCCGTTAGTTACCTAACCTAACGGTGCACGAGGGGACATCGAGGCGAATGCGGATGGCATAAGTGTACGTCGTATTTATCTGTGATGTTTAGGTACATAATTGATGGGACTTCATTAATGTGATTAATGAAATAAAAGAAACCTAAGATGTTGTAGAATCGAATTTCAAAATAAAACAGGTAGCTACAGTTCTTGCTTTGCACAGTGGTATATGTGATATATCCTGCACCTCATCCGACGAGGAAAGGACCGAGATCCCTTCACCGGGAGTGACTCCTTTAGCAATAACTGACAGATGCTACACACTCGGTTTATCTTTTGATTGCTTTTAAGAGTTTTTGCTTTGCACAGTGATATATATGATATATCCCGCACCTCATTCGACGAGGAAAGGACCGACGATCCCTTCACCGGGAGTGACTCCTTTAGCAAAACTAGAAAAGCCTCAAAAGCACTCCATTTTAAAATCATTTGATTCTGCAACGATATCAAGTTCATTACGCAATAGGTTTTCAGAAAAACCTGTCGTAGCCCTCCGTCATTTCAGATACGCACTGGTTAGTATTCGTGCTGCGGTTGTTTGGCCTCCGTCAAGGCGTAGTGTACGGTAGCTAACTAGTGCTTATCTGCTAGCATATGATGCGATTGGATTAGGGTATTCGTACGGCGTTGTTTGGCCTCCGTCAAGGGTCGTGCGGGTGGGTTTAATTCAATCAGGAAATGACGGGTTGAACTTGACTAGCGGACTATGGGTTGTTTGGCCTCCGTCAAGGTCATAGCGAACTAGGGGCAAAATATTATCGGGAATTTCAAGTGTTGAAATTTGCAATGAGATTGCATACCTTCTATGAGATAGTTGGATCCCGATACCCGCTGCGAGTAAGTGTTACTCCTGGGAGAGTTTTATACATTACAATTAGCCGATCAAGTAGGTGTCTAGAAAGGTGTTAACGAGGTTACGCCTCTGGGAAAACGAGGTTTACATTAATTAGGTTCGTGCGAAAGCACGGGGGACCTCCCTCAAAGTACCGACACTGGCCTGGCTGAAAGATTGGCGAACTTGTAGTGTGTAATTAATCCCGGCTAGTCTTTCCTTTTAGGGTTTGAAGGAAGATTTGATAAAAAGCAGTGGGAGCCATCCTGATTAGATAAAATAATAACCAATCTATTCTTGAAAGAGCGCACGCTGAGTGTTTTCTTCTCTCTCTCTCCAGGTAGCGACCATATCACGCCTTAATCAAGATAATAATACGGAATATTGACCGAACCCGCTTGTTATACTGAGCTGGGGAACGTTGGTCCCGCTCCAACTTATAATTGTTATAAGACAGAGCAGGAAATTAGGGATTACCAGAATTCCCGTGCCGTCCAAACGAAGAGAGTGCATGTTGATGCATCATCTTCGGGTGTGTTCATTATACAGAACTGTTTCTCAGTATCCTTTACGTCCTGGGTATGTGATACCAGATCAGGATCCCAGATATGTAATCTGTTACATAGGGCTACAGAAAGGTAGAGAACTGAGAACGGGTGATAAGTTTCATGAGGCAGAAAACGGGGCAAATGTTGCAGCCAAGTCTGTTGGTCACTGTCATCCTGTATTACAAATACATTGATTCTGAACGAATGTTATTAGATACCGAACCTGATATACAAAATCGTATCTATCTCTTTATTAGTAAAGAAATGATAAAATTTTGTATTGATGGATAATGTTTTGAACATTTCCTATATCAAAAGTTGATCGGTTCAGGCACGTTATCTAAAAGCATTGCTGTTCTAAATCAAACTACAGTTCTAAGTATACAGAACACACACAAGAGGAAGAGTTCAGAAATGAACGAATCCTTCTTGAGGTATTGTAGACTAGGTCAGATCAATACGACCCGACTGGCTAGAGTTACATATAGATGTATATTTAAATCAGTTTGAATTTACATCTTGTGAAACTCGCTAGTCATGTCATAAAGATATAATGACACCAGCTCTGTTTATTGGAAACAGAGAAAGAGTTAGTGAACTCTTGGGATGATACATGAGGATGTATGCAAGGTCCCCTGTCTACACATGCCAAGACCGGTTCTTTGTACTTCGTTACATTCTCTGATAATCTCTCAAGCTTCAGACCTATGTTCCTGTTGAAACACAAGTCCGAACCTTTTGAGATATTCACAGAATATAAGTTAGAAGTAGAGAACCAATACGGGTATAAGTATTATGTCCTATGATGAGATCAAGGAGGAGAACACTTGAGCACGGAATTCCTGGACCATTCTAAAGGGGAATGAGATTCTCTCTCAGCATTACTCCTTCGTATACACCATAGCACGATGGTATATCGGGGTGGAGCAATTACACCCTATGTGATAAGGTGTGCTCTATGATGAGTACTACTGAGTTACCTATTTCCTTTTGGGAGTTATGCGCTTGAGAAGCTGCATACCTATTGAATAGGGTTCGAATCAAATCAGTTGCCTACCGCTTCATATGTGATATGGAAAGGGAAGAGCCCATGTCTTAAGCTAGTTAAGATTTGGGATTGTCCGTCCTATGTCTAAAAGCAAAATCCGGACAAGCTCGAGGCAAGGTCTGTTATGTAGAACTGGAAATGTTCCAGCTATACAAACTACAGCACATGATTTGATAGAACCAAAGGATTCAGTAGATTCCAACGAACCTCAGCCTCTCCGCCGATCTAGTAGGGTTCCTCACCCACCTGAGAGATACTTCGGTTTCTCTATGACAGTGGGAGCGAGGATTACATCATGAGATGATGACCCAACTAGTTTCGAGCTGGCCATCAGGAGTGAGACTCTGTAAGAATGGCTGGATGTTTATCGATCTGAGATGGAATCCTTATACACCAACAAAGTATGGACTTTGGTTGCTTAATCTGAAGGGTTAAATCCCCATCAGGAGCAAGTATATCTTGAGAAGATTACTTGGTGTACATGGAAAAGTTGAGACTTTCAAAACTAGACTTGTTAAAGGTTTGCATCATTGACCAGGCGTGGATCATGATGAAACCTTTTCAAGTAACTATGCTTAAGTCCATCCAGATCCTACTTGCCACGGCTACATACCATGACTGCGATATCTGGTGGTTGGGTGTCTTGACTGCTTTTCTAAATGATGATTTAGAAGAGAGCGTCTATAAGTACACAGCCAGAGGGCTTCGTAGACAGTGGGAGCAGCGGAAACGTGTGCAAGATGCTTTATAGGATAAAGCAGGCATCGCGGAGTTGGAACATCTGTTTTGATGGATTAGTCAAAAGAAGTTGACATCATCAAAATGGTAGATGAACCTTGTATAAACAAGAAGGTAGTAGGGAGTATGGTGACGATCCTCGTAGAGTACGTGGATGACATACTCTTGATAGGGAAGTAGTTTCCTATGCTACGCTCGATCAATCTCCGCTTATCACAATGATTCTCCATATAGGATCAAAGTGATACCTCCTAAATCCTGGATTTTGGATCTATGAGATAGATTTAATTGGATGTTAGGATTCTCACTAGTTGTAGTGAGATGGTATCAAACGATCCTGGGGAGAATCACTGGAAGGGTTCCAGGGTGATAAAGACGACTGAATGTCAGTCGCAGGCATTGTCTTAACCCTCAGTAAATGGACGGTATGTTGGAAGAGTTCCAAGCTGGATACCGTGACATACTAGACGATAAAGGCTCGATACATCGCTACTTAAGATGCTACCAAAGAGGCTGTTTGGGTGTATATTGGTTCATGAGATGAACTATGTTCCTCCCATTGTGTGACAATGGTGTTGTGGCTTATGCCAAGGAACGCCTGTCCCATCAGTGATCCAGACATATTCTAAGGCAGTATCACCTGATCGTGGAGATATTTGATCTCCATGGTGATCAAGGTTAGGAGAGCAGACTAAGAGGACAACACAGCGGATCCACTCACGAAAGGCCTGTTCCCAGAGAGAGACTCTTATGGGATGGTTGAGTATGAGATACTGCAACCACTGCTACAGATGGCCCTAGTGCAAGTGGGAGATTGTTAGTTATATGTATGCCCTAGAGGCCATTACTGTACATAGGATGTATATTGTAGTGGATGCTGGGACATATATAGGGATGACTTTCTTGCTCGACATGATAGTATGCTATCTGGTTACTCTTTACCTTAACATGTATGCTGATTGTCTCTCTATTACATGTTGGTAAAGCCCTTAGGATCTGTACTTGACTACCTGGACTATGATGCGGATCATACTAGTGGGGACATGGTAGTCCATAAGTACATCCTTCAAAGTCCCTAGTCGTGGGTATATCGAGACGGGGCATCGATATACCAGAGTAGACTAGCGTGTACCTTCTCGACCCATACAGATAGGCGATGGATGATCCCATATCCATCGGTGTTTGACATCAGAGATGATATACGGGTGCTCAGTAGAGACTGGGTACACTGGACGGACTCGCCGAGAACTCCCAGATGGTATTATACCTCACGTCAGATGGCAGTTCTCTGGTGACACTGGTACAGAGTAGTCTGTTGACCCGAGATCGTCATAGAGTCTTGTGTGGTTCCCACTGTGCTTTGATTTCCATCTTACCACGTCCAAGAGGGCGTGCAAAACGGTGGTTTTTGGGTACAGTCCCGAGTCACATGGAGGCAATGAGCGATAGGAGGGGATTCGTCTCTCCCGGTATAGGGGGTTGATGTTGCGCTGTGTTCGATTGGCTATAACAGGAAATCCCTGGCCAGGGTTGCTGAGATTTACTGGTAAGTGTTGCCAGTAGTTTCTCGAACAGTTATAGACCTCGTATCGACACGACTTATCGAGCTATTGGGGTCTGACGTTTACCACCCCTAGGCGAGATATGCGACATATCAGACGATCAGACCGGACTGTACGGTAGTGTTAATGGTCGGATTCACTGGAGTGTGAGCGGGCTTGCTCGTCGATCTTCAGATCGCTCAATACCCGGGTGGCCGTTACGTTTAGCAGACCGCTTGCGGCTTGTGGATGTTTGATATGATCATCATCCGCTGCCGGCATATTGACGAGTCTTTAGAGTCCTACACAGAGGTTTCCTGGCTCAAGCGAAATGAAATAGGAGCGCATATGAGATATGTGCGGGACCGAGAATAATGCGTGTATGTGATACCGTATTTCATTCTCGCGATGAATGTATCGAATGGTTGTATGCGATATAACCTAGTTATCGATTCAAGCGTTGATTCGATAAGCCGATACATTGTATACTAGTCGGTTGTGTGCGACATGACCGGATCATTGAATCAAGTGTTGATTTAATGATTTAATGCATATTTATATATTTGATATATTGCTTTGCATCAACTAGTATCGGTTTACTTAAGATGGATTTTCTCGCTCGGGTGTGCGCATTGTATATGCGATATGTTTATGTGCACATGTTTGTATCATGTTTGATGATGCATACCACTTTGGTTAAGTGTAAAGTTTGAACCATGGTTGTGTTTATGTTTAGGGTTTTATTTTCTTAATTATTCATTTATTCTTTTTGATAAATGAATAAAAGAAAGTGAGAAAAGAAAATGAGAAAAGAATGGTGGCTTCTTTTGTTGTTTAGTTGAAACTTCATGAAGCTTTGACCTAAGTCCACCATTCTTATCTCATTCTTAACCCTAACCATTCAACTAACCTTGGTTAACTCTCTACACATTACCATAGTTAGAATTATGATAAGGATTCTATTTTTTTCTATTTTCTAATAGCTTATCATAATACTAGCTTCTTCTTCTTCATCTTCTTCATTGAAGAAAACCATTCTTCATCAATGGTGATTGATGAAAACAAGTGAGAAATCCAATTCTAAAGTTAACCCACTTCCTATTTCTTCATCCTCTACCTCTTGCCAAGTAGTAGAGTGTGTTTACTTCACAAGTTTCTTGACTTGGTGAAGTCGAAGCTTGATTTAGCGATGTCTCGACGTAGATCATCTTCGGCATGGACATCGACGACCTAGCTTGCCCATTCTCCGACGAAGCCGATCCTAGAGCCCGGATTTGACTTGGACAGCGGAGAGGACTTCGTTGCGGAGCTATGGAGGTGGAGCACCGGATCTACAAAGGTTGTATTTCCGTTTTCTCATTAGTTAAGTGTTAACTAGTTCAATGTTCGCCTAGACATCTAGTTATCGATCCGTAGTTTAGGGTATGTAGGCACCATAATTTTTGAAATTACCATGGTTGATGGCTTGGGAGACCTCACTAGAGTGCCTAGGAACCCTACGGATGTGCTTATGGACTACACAAGTTCCATTAGTATGATCCACATCATAGTCCTGGTAGTCAAGCAAACATCCTAAGAGCTTTATCAACACGTATCAGAGAGTTAGTATAATAATATAAGTGTACATGTTAAGATAAAGAGCAACCAGATAGCATATTATCATGTCGAGCAAGAAAGTTCTCTATATATATGTCCAAGCATCCACTATATCATACAATAATGACCTCTAAAGCATACATATTCCTAACAAATACGCCGCTATCATGTCTTTATTTCTCGGTACTTACTTGATCGCCGGAGGGTCCTACGGTGGTTACCCATCCCGGGACTTCCCTTGCAGGTAGCTCGGCGTCAATAACAACCCATTAAGATCCACACATTCAACATTTACTCCCAATTTCAACCGTTCAGAACCGCTTGCGGCAAGATCGACGGAGGACAATATCTGAGGAAGATTCAGACCTCTATCATTAGTACTATTTAAAAAATTAGGTTGCCATTTGTCTATGTATCATCAGCTATACTAAGATAGAAAATTTTCATTTTTTAAGAGAAATAATTATAAGAAATATTATCTTCTTTTAAATTAATTTGTGTTAATTAAAAACTTGGTTAGCTTTAGTTTTTAGGTTGAAAAAACAACTATGGTGCTAAAATAGCGGGGTATAAAATATGTAAAAGAAACTTGATGGAACATAAATTTATAAAACTAAATAATAACACATTAAATTTAGAGATTAATGGAGAAAAGAGGCCATAGGAGGGGATTTCCTCCTATGGCGTCGAAAAAACACCCTCTCTCTAGTTTTTTCCGACGATCGGCACCCACCATCTTCATCGTCATCGTCTAAGATGTGGATATACCAAATTTCATGTGATTCTATAACTTTTTCACCGTTGATTTAGTGGGTTCAAAATTAACGATTTACCGACAATAGAACTTTTTACATTGCTAAATCAACGGTGAAAAAGTTGTAGAATCACATGAAATTTGGTGTATCCACATCTTAGATGATGACGATGAAGATGGTGGGTGCCGATCGTCGGAAAAAACTAGGGAGGGGGTATTTTTTCGACGCCATAGAAGGGAATTCCCTCCTATGGCATCTTTTCTCCATTATTCTCTTAAATTTAATATGGAATAAGAAGCGCCGGTTTGTGCAATCAAATGTTTTTAGAACTTTAATTTCCCTACTCTAGTATGCTTATATTTTTCTCTACAAGAAAATAATAAAAATTTACATGGACAAGTTAATCAAGTCCCATGCAGTATGCTCCATACTCTAGTATGTGCATGTTTTCTCTTAATAAATAATCGAGCAAAAAAAATTACATGGACAAAGACACATAAGGTTATTTGATGAAAAAAACAGATAACAGATAGAATAAATAAAATTTTAAATGGGCTTTTATAAATAATCTTATTTCAATAAACAATTCTAGGAACAGACCCTTTTGAAATTTATTTATCAAAACAGACCTCAATTTTACTACATAACAATGTTGTCTGCTTTGATATATAAAATTTAATGAGGTCTATTTTCATATTATTTATTAAAACAAGATTTTATTTTATTTTTAATTTGCCTTTATTTTTAAATCGCCTTTATTTTTAAATCCATCAACTTCTTCAAACCCCAAAAAGCCCAAAGATAATTACCACTATTTTTATTAAACTTTAAAATACATCTGATGGAGCTCCTTTTCGGGCCTCCGTCAGATGTTGTCTTCCGTTGATCTCGCGGTAAACTTGACTGATTATCCTTCGTTGCGTGTGGGTCTCAATGGATTTTTGGAGGAAGAGCTGTGGTGAGGAAGCTGTTGCCGAGTACCTGCAAGGAAGTCCCGAGGTGGTTTGGTACCATCGAGGACCCTCCGACGCTCAAGTTAGAGGGGAAATCCGAGCAGAGTAACGGCATAAAAGTGTAAAAAATGGCTTACTTGACCCCTCTGTGATGGGGGTTTATATAACGGCGGCGGCACGTAGTAGCAGGGGTGAGAGTCTCGCCGGCCGTTACACTCCCGACGTCACGCCCGCGTGAAGAGCGGATCGTCCATAACGGGGATCGTGATGGCGTGGAACGTGGGACGTTGCTGGCGTAAAATCCGCGCGTGGCGAGAATCACGGAGCGGCGGTTACGCCCGGGAGTAGGTCGGAGGGCTGAGGAAGACGTCCCCGGCCCATAATGGGGACGAGCAAGGAGGCCGAGGAGTCTTGGTCCTATGGTAGCTCGGGGGCGAGCTGAGAGGCCGAGGAGGCCAATTTGCAGGGGCCCCAAGGGGGGCCAGCTTGTGCTTGCTGGTCGGGCATGGGGTGGCCTGATCGGCCCCTGCGGGCCCTCTCTTCTGAGTTCTGGGACACGTCACCTGCCACGTGTCATGACCTTGGGGATCGCCAATATCGAGCACTATCATTAGCCCCCCACTCTTGTCCCGACCAGCTAGTGGTCAGGTCAGGAGTGGACTGCCGGGCCTCCCGAGGTGAGATCCCTTCTATGGTTTCGTCGGGGCGAGCCCTCGGGCCGTCGGTTGTCTTTTCCGCTAGCGAATCAAGGCGAGATCTTTGCATTTAAAGGAGGTGTGCCGGTTCGTGCACTCTGCAGTCGAAGCGACGGTCCACGTGTCGAGCGTCGATTAGCCGATGCGACGTGCGCAGGTCTGTGGCGTCTGATGGGACACTGTTCAGCGTTGGGCTGCCGCGTGGAACGATCGGAGCCGCTGGGCGTGAGGAGCCGTTTCAGCGGGAGACGATGGGCGCCGTTGGATGAGGCCGTATGCGGCAACAAATATGGGTGGGGTCCGCCCTAGGGCCCTTACTCTTTCATATTTTCCTCTCTCAAGCCTTAGCTGCTCGGCACTCGTCTCCCCCCTTTCGCTTCCAACCTTTGGAGAATTTCTTTCCCAGGTTAGATGTCTTCCTCTGTAGAATCAGTAGACGTTGTAGGAGTAGATGCTAGAGTCCCTTTAGATGTTTCTGGGTCTTCTCGGGGAGCAGGGGCTGTTCCCTCTTCTCGGGGCCGTGAGGCGGGGGCCGCCTCCAGGGAGGAGGAGGAAGATGTGGCCCCCAGCACCTCGTGCTAGGTGAGGCATGAGTACGAGCTCGCCAGCGCTCGGGCTCGCTTCCACATTCCCCCGAGCTACGCGCTCCGTCTAGCCGAGGAGGGAGAGAGGGCAGACCAGGTACGGGGCAGGGAGATTGTCCTGTATTTGGAAGCTTTTTGGGGCGGAATGCGCCTGCCCTTCTCTCCTGAGGTTATCGCCGCTCTGAATTTCTTCGGTTTGACGCCCGGCCAGTTAGTGCCGAACGCGTGGAGGATCCTCCTTGGGTTCTTGATCCGCCTGAGGCTGCAGGCGGTTCCTTTCAGTCTTTCCCTTCTTGATTCCTCCCTCGTTTTCAAGAGTCACCCTGGCGGTCGAGCTAGCGACCCGAGATGGGTTTACTTTACTTTTAGGAAGTGGCCCAGGGTCGCTGCCAGGACCGGGGTCGTGGCCTTGCCCTCCTCTATTCATGATTGGAAAAAGAAATTTTTCTTCGTTTCCCCTCCCGAGGGCGAGGACTGCTGGTGCCCACCAAGTGGTCGAGGGAGAAATGTCTGCCGGGAAACCTGTCCGATGACCCCGCCGCGGTGAGAGTGGCGTCATGGGAGCCTGTCCCTCGACATGACGTGCTGCTGTCCGAGAGGGTTTTAAGCTGGGCCGGGCTTAGCCCCGTCGAGTTCGTCGGTAAGTTAGGCTTGCTTTTTGGGATTACATTTTACTCGTGTTGCTGATCTGTTGGGTGTTCATTTCATGCAGGATCCATGGACTTCGGCTCTCTCCGAGATGTTATGCGCCAGCCGAGGCAGCCTACTAGGGCCGGGGGCGCCAGCTCTTCTCGGGCGCAGCCCGCTCCGGCCCCTACTACCCCGGAGACGGCGCCTCGAGGACGCTCGGTGGCGGATCCCGCCCCGGGCCCCAGCAGAGCATCGGGTCAGAAGCGGGCCCTGATTCTGGAGGACACGGATTTGGAAGAGGAGACCGGTTCTCCCTCAGAGCCGCTCAAGAAGAGTTCACGGAGACCCTCCCAGGGCCGGTCCTCGCCGACCGTAGTGGAGGAAGGGGGCTCCGGTTCGCGGTGCCGTCGGGGCTGTCGGTCGCGGACAGCCTCCTGCACGAAATAGAGACCTCGGCCGGGGGTCGAGTTCCTGGAGGGACCCTCAGGGCCCAGCTGGCGTCGATCGCCCAGGAGTCCGTACAGGTAATCCCCCAGTTCATCATGAGATTTGGTGCCCTTTTCTGTTTTCTGACCTTTTCGTATCTTCCCAGGTTCTCCAACACGTGGCCCTCGCCCTCCGCATAGAGACCGAGGTTGTAGCCCCGGCGTTGGAGGCCGCGGGTCAGCTTGCCTCGTTGCAAGAGAGCTCCAGGCGAGAGCAGGAGGCGATGTCGGCGAAGATCGCCGCCCTGGAGGGCGAGGTGGGCGCCGGGAAAAAGGAGGTCGCCCGGCATCGCGAGGCCGCCGTGATCTCCGAGGGCAAGCTCGAAGACTCCCAGGTGCTTGCCGGAAACCTGAAAAGGACGGTGAAGGCCCTCCGAAAGGAGCTAGGGGCGGCGGCAGAGGCGTTTAAGTCGGCTGAATCGAGGGCTGTGGCGAGCTATAAGGGGTCGAAGGATTTTTATAACGACATGGCCATAGCCACGACCCGCATTTGGCACGACGCCCTCGATGCCGTTAAGTCCCGGATGCCCGGGTTCAACAACGCGGATCTCCGGACTGAGTTCCCCCTCGTGGGCGCCGACAAGCAAGGGGAAGAAGTTCCCGGCGAGGAGGAGGCCGAGGACCCAGCGCCCCAAGTGGTGGAGGTCGAGGACCCAGAGGTCGCGCCTGGCCCCGAGGTGTAGAGCCCCAGTTCTCCCATCTTCAATTTGTTTTTCTTTTGAATTTTGTAAGGCTGGGAAGCCCAAAAAATACCCTTTGTAAAGAAAAACTTTTGTCTTTGGCAGTAGTAATAAAGTTTTTCTTCAGCTCAATAGAATTGCGCTCTGTCATCTGTTGAAGAATGTTCATGAGATATGTTTTTGCTTGTACCGTTGTGCTTGTTGGGGTAAAAATTTACACCCCGGTTGACCGAGTCAAAGTCAAGATCAACCCCCAAGCTAGGTGGGCCCAAGCCCAGCTCAAGCGGGCCCATACCCAAGTCGAGCCCGCGGCCAGCCTTCCCATGCCAGCAACGAAATCATGTCATAAATAATTTTTATGTAATTTTTTATGCATGAATGTAAACAAAATGGGCATAAAGCCAATATTTTGTAAGCCCATGGCTTATGTGCAAAAATGAAATGGCACATGAGCCATGGGATGACTAAAATGCCATTTTTGTAAAGCCCAAGGGGCTATATGTAAATATGTAAGCCTATATAAGGCAACATGATGATGAATAAAAGATACCTTTTTCATTCCCCCCAAAACTAGGGTTCTTTGTGCCTCCTGCTCCTTCTCCAAGGTTCTAAACCTTCTCATTTCTTTTGAATTAAATCAAGAGTTTTACTCTTTCTTTTCCAAAACTAAGTAGTTTTCCACCACAAAACCCACAAAGGGGAACTCAGATCTCCCATCAGATCTCAAAAAGGAGTGATTTTTAAAACCTCATACTTCTTGATCTTTAAGATCCGGCCAAACAACAGGAGGAAGAAGAAGAACCCCCCTTCATCGGCTTCAAAACATCCTAGGAGTTTTAACTCCATAACATATATATATATATATATATAACAGCAAATATTTCTTTTCTGAAGCATAGCTTCTGTTTCTTAGGCTAAAAGCCTCTTTTTCTCGCCGGCGCTCAAGCGCAGAGCGCCCGCGTATCGACACGTGGCACATTTGCGCTCAAGAGCAAGCGCCCGAGCGCAAGTCGCCCCGGTGCCGACACGTGGCGCGCTTGCGTTCAAGCGCAAGCACTCGAGCGCAAGTCGTCCCGGTGCCGACACGTGGCGTGCGCCCAAGCGCAGGCGCTCGGGCGCAAGTCGCCCCTATGCCGACACGTGGCGCGCTTACGCTCAAGCGCAGGCGCTCGAGCGCAAGTCCCCCCGTGCCGACACGTGGCGCGCTTGCGCTCCAGCGCAGGCGCTCGAGCGCAAGTCCCCCCGTGCCGACACGTGGCGCGCTTGCGCTCCAGCGCAGGCGCTCGAGCGCAAGTCCCCCCGTGCCGACACGTGGCGCGCTTGCGCTCAGGCGCCCAGAGCTCAAGCGTAGAGCGCCCACGTGCCGACACGTGACACTCTAACGCCTGAGCACACAGCACCTAGGCGCACAGCGCCCAAGGTGCTGCCCCCACGCATCTTTTGGATGCCTCTTCCCCCTCTTATTTTTATATGTATATACATATATATATATATACATATGTACACATATGCATACATATGTGCACACACACATACACCACGACACTGTCCCTGTTAGAAAAAAAATTTCTAACGGGGCGCTGCCCCGCATCCCGCAAGAGGGCTGCTAGCCCCCTTGACCCCCAACCCGCTATCTGGGTAGCGGGACCCCCGTAAAAACTCCGCGTGGCTCCCGATATATCCAAAACCCCCCTTTCAAAATACAACACACGTACACCGCACATTGAGTTCGCATGACCAGTTTAACCCGTTAATCGGAGGTTCCCTCGCCCCAAAGGCGAAGGGTAATTAACGGCAGCTTAGTCCGCGGCTGCCGAAGATTTGGATCACCACAATCATTAAACCTCGGCCTACCCTAGGCAGGGGGAATCTGTAGTATGCCTGACAAGCGCGCGCGTATTCCCATCTCAATGGGGTGACGAAAAACACCCTATAGATTCTGGCACACCCGGTGGGACCAATCTCTCCTCCCATATTTCGGGTTAAACGTTCATGCGAACTCAATCAATATACATATCTATATTTATACTGAAATAATGCTCTTTCATACAGGTTTTCCAAGCAATCACTTTTCAACAATGTCTCCAAGGACGATCTCAGCTCTCAGCACGGCTCCTGTCTCCTACACAATGAAGATAGACTCCAGGACGGTCCTTCCGGCCAGTCTCGGGCGACAATGGGAGGAGGAGCCGCTACCATTTGGCTCTATTATGTTCGTGCCAGCTAACGCCATTCCAGCTCCTCAAGCTCCAGCAACAGACAAACCGGTCTCGAAAAGCAGGAGACCAAATGTGGTGATCTCGAGGGCGCCCCAACACAAACGCAAGTCGGTGTCTGAACGACTTTCCTTGGACCCAGCTGGGGGCAAGGCCATCAACACCAATAAAGCTACAACGTGTCTTGAGCAAGTCCAGCGGTGCCCTCGACACCTGCTCAATTGGGTATCTTCTCTAGGCTCCCCATCACTCAGGCTATGGCGGCTTTCCGAAGGGCAGAAGCCTGTCAAGCGCTCAAGGCAGAGAAGCTGAGGCAGAAGCGGCTCAGATACAGAGCCAACAAAAGGGCTAGGGCTCTGGCCATGTTAAAATTTACGAATTTCCAAAGCCCGGACCGCTCCGCGAAACCGGCCGCCAGTGATGAAAGAATGGCTGAATGTGTTATCCACACTGTCTATATGGCCGGATATGAAGAAACGAACCCTCCTCTTCTTCACAGCCATGGTGATGATATGGTTGACACTACCCAGCATTGGCTCGATGTAAATGATGAAGAGCCCGCTCAGGCCGATAAGCCAGAGGAGCCCGTGGTTCCTGCGGAATTGAGCTCAGGAAATAAAGATTACCCGGTTGTCATAGCCGGAACTACAGAACAAGCATTATTCCAATGGGTTCAAAGGCAATTTCAGGACAGGGATGAGAAGTTGGCCGAGGTCTATTCCAAAGTCGACGAGCTGGAAAACGTCGTGGCAGATCTCGCGACCCAAGTCGCCCGATTGCAATTACAGCAAAATCAAATTTTGGCTCATGAGCCAGGGATTGATATCCGGGGGCAGCCAACTGATATCCCTTTCAACCTAAAAGTGGAGCGCCTTCGCGAAAAACGGCCGCAATCAGCCTCCAGTCCCTCCGATACATACGCCGGGGGGGAATCGCCTCTGAAAAAGAAGCTGGAAAAGGTCTATTCCTTCAAGAGGGAAAAGGTCCACAAGATATTCAGGGACGCCCTAATAAACGGTCTACAACTGCCAGAATCAAAGAGACCGCAAGAAGAGAATATGACCGACGACCCAAAATATTGCCCCTATCACAGGGTGATAGGTCATGCCATTGAAGACTGCTTCGTCTTCAAAGATTGGGTCGAAAGGCAATACAAGACGGGAGAGATAGAACTGTCTAAAGGCGCGTTAGCAAATAGTCAAGCTACGACCGCCGATTTCATGCAAATGGAGACCGAAGCCTTTCGGGAACCTAATCCTCCCAGACATGTGCCATTATCTGAAAAGGGCGAACCAAAGACCGATCGGCCTCGAGGACCAGCATCAGTAAAGGCACCTACTCCAATGGAGAGAAAGAAAAATGTATACTCCTTCAGGATGGATGAAGTCCGCAAAATATTCATGGACGCCTTGAACAACGGTCTGCAACTGCCTGTTCCAAAGAGGCCACAGGAAATGAACATGACCGGCAATCCTGTATACTGCCCATATCATAGAGTGGTGGGTCATACCATCGAAGACTGCTATATTTTCAAAGATTGGGCAGAGGACCAATATAAGCTTGGAAAAACCTCACAATCCTCGGATGTATCGGCAAGCCATAGAGCTAGGTCATCAACACAGCTCCGCCAAGATCAAAGTTCAAGGAGCTGGGATAAGCAAAAAGGACCACCACGTCGTTAAACTGGGAACACACGCTGACCACCACGTCGTTAAACTGGGAACGACAGACCGCCAAGTCTTTAAACTGGGAACGACAGACCGCCAAGTCTTTAAACTGGGAATGTAAAAAAAAGATATATGTATATATGTAAATAAACAAAAAGTGTGTAAATAAAAGAAAAATAAAGAAAAGCCGAAATGATGGGGAAACTCGCAATAAAAATCAGCGAGTAAAATAAAGATGAAAATAAAGCCGAAATGATTGGGCAACCGCGAATAAAAGCCGAAATGATAGGGCAATCGCGATCTTCGCGATAAGAAAAGCTGAAATGATAGAGCAATCGCAGTAAAACAAAAACAAAAAAACAAACAAAACAACGGCGAATGATGAGTCGCTCCTGGTATCATATTCCAGTGTAGCGATGCAGACGCCAACAAAAATTCAAATTTCCAAAATTCTCCCAGCCCTACGGTTAGTCCCCAAATTGACTACCGTATACAATCTACGGGCTTAAATAATTCTCATCATACCTATGATAGACCTCTAAGTCTTTAAACTGAAAACAGATGACCTCCAAGTCGTTAAACTGGAAACAGAAGACCTCCAAGTCGTTAAACTGGAAACAGATGACCACCACGTCGTTAAACTGGAAACAGATGACCTCTAAGTCGTTAAACTGGAAACAGATGACCTCTAAGTCTTTAAACTGGAAACAGATGACCACTATGTCGCTAAACTGGAAACAGATGACCACTATGTCGTTAAACTGGAAACAGATGACCTCTACGTCGTTAAACTGGAGACAGATGACCTCTACGTCGTTAAACTGGAAATATACCTCTAAGTCTTTAAACTGGAAATAGACGACCTCTACGTCTTTAAACTGGAAACAGATGACCTCTACGTCTTTAAACTAGAAACAGATGACCTCTACGTCTTTAAACTGGAAACAGATGACCGCTAAGTCGTTAAACTGGGCACAATAGACCCCTAAGTCGTTAAACTGGAAACAGATGACCTCTAAGTCGTTAAACTGGAAACGGACGACCCCTAAGTCTTTAAACTGGAAACAGACGACCCCTAAGTCTTTAAAATGGAAACAGACGACCTCTAAGTCTTTAAACTGGAAACAGCAGACCTCCAAGTCTTTAAACTGGAAACAGCAGACCTCTAAGTCGTTAAACTGGAAACAGATGACCTCTAAGTCGTTAAACTGGAAATAGATAGACCTCTAAGTCTTTAAACTGGAAACAAACGACCTCTACGTCATTAAACTGGAGACAGATGACCTCTACGTCTTTAAACTGGAAACAGATGACCTCTACATCTTTAAACTGGAAACAGATGACCTCTACGTCTTTAAACTGGAAACAGATGACCGCTAAGTCGTTAAACTGGGCACAATAGACCCCTAAGTCGTTAAACTGGAAACAGATGACCTCCAAGTCGTTAAACTGGAAACGGATGACCTCTACGTCGTTAAACTGGAGACAGATGACCTCTACGTCTTTAAACTGGAAACAGATGACCACCACGTCGTTAAACTGGAAACAGTTGACCTCTAAGTCATTAAACTGGGAACGAGGGAAATCCACTCATGTGTCCTCACGATACATGAGGAGAACAAACCTTTGTGGGATCCTTACGAGTCACAAAGGAAAAACACATTTAGGAGTCCTCACGACTCCTAAGAAGAAAATACACCCGCGGGATCCTTACGACTCGCAGGGAGAAAATACTTTTATGGGACCCTCACGGCCCATAAAATTGAAAAGTCTTAGGTGACAGGGATCTAAACCTGTCTCCTACGCCATCGCTCCCCAATCCCCAAGTGGCGAATGATGAGTCGCTCCTGGTACCATATTCCAGTGCAGCGATGCAGACGCCAACCAAATTCTAAATCCCATACCCCAACGGCGAATGATGAGTCACTCCTGGTACCACATTCCAGTGCAGCGATGCAGACGCCAACAAATTCCTGAAATTTTTCTGGCCCTACGGTCTGGATCATACATCCTGCAAAACCGTATACAATCCACGGGCGTAAAACAATCCCGATCTCTCCAAAAAAAAAGGAAAAAAAGAAGAACGGTATGTCCACAAGCAAAACGGGTACGGATGAAAACCCGAAAGGGCTCCGTGAGTAAAAACAGCAGGACTGCCGGCGAGTTTGTGAAAACCCGAAAGGGCGCAAACTCGTAAAAAAAAATGAAATGCACTCGCAAAGTCCTCTCGACTTTGTGAGGAGAAAATTCCCGCGTGAGATCCCTACGACTCACAAAGGAGCAACACACTTAGGAGTCCCCACGACTCCTAAGGAGAAAATACACCTGCGGGATCCTCACGACCCGTAGGGAGAAAATGCTTTGTGAGACCCTTATGGCTCACAAAATGGAAAATTCTTAGGTGATAGGGATCTAAACCTGTCTCCTAAGCCACCAATTCCCAAATCCTCTCAGGGCAAATGATGAGTTGCTCTTGGCATTATTCCAGTGCAGCAATGCAGATGCCAAACCAACCAAATCCAAATCCTCCCGGGGCAAATGATGAGTTGCTCCTGGCATCATTCCAGTGCAGCAATGCAGATGCCGACAAAAAAAATCCCCAAATCCTCTCGGGGCAAATGATGAGTTGCTCCTGGCATTATTCCAGTGCAGCAATGCAGATGCCAAACAAAAAAAACAATTCCCACATCCTCTCAAGACAGATGATGATTGCTCCTGGTACCATATTCTAGTGTAGCGATGCTGATGTCAACCCAAATCAAATCAAACCAACAACCTCTATGGCGGAATCATGCTCCGTCCCAGAATTTACCCCGTGTTGAAATCATGCTTCGCCTCGGGATATCTACCTTCCCTGTCGGAATTATGCTCCGCCTCGGACTCAAATCAACCAGACACTCCGCGCCGGGGAAAAGTCAATCAGCGACACTCCGTGCTGGGGAAAAGTCAACCCGACACTCCGTACCGGGGAAAAGTCAACCCGATACTCCGCGCCGGGGAAAGGTCGATCAGCGACACTCCGTGCAGGGGAAAAGTCAACCCGACACTCCGCGCCGGGGAAAAGTCGATCAGCGACACTCCGTGCCGGGGAAAAGTCAACCTGCGACACTCCGCGCCGGGGAAAAGTCCATCAGCGACACTCCGTGCCGGGGAAAAGTCGATCAGCGACACTCCGCGCCGGGGAAAAGTCTATCAGCGACACTCTGTGCCGGGGAAAAGTCAACCCGACACTCCGCGCTGGGGAAAAGTCGATCAGCGACACTCCGTGTCGGAGAAAAGTCAACCAGCGACACTCCGCGCCGGGGAAAACTCGATCAGCGACACTCCGTGCCGGGAAAAGTCAACCCGACACTCCGCGTCGGGAAAAAGTCGATCAGCGACACTCCGTGCCGTGGAAAAGTCAACCCGCGACACTCCGCGCCGGGGAAAAGTCCATCAGCAACACTCCGCGCCAGGGAAAAGTCAACCCGACACTCCGCGCCGGGGAAAAGTCGATCAGCGACACTCCGTGCCGGGAAAAAGTCAACCCGCGACACTCCGCGCCGGGGAAAAGTCCATCAGCGACACTCCGTGCCGGGGAAAAGTCAACCCGACACTCCGCGCCGGGGAAAAGTCCATCAGCGACACTCCGTGCCGGGGAAAAGTCAACCAGCGACACTCCGCTCCGGGGAAAAGTCCATCAGCGACACTCCGTGCCGGGGAAAAGTCGACCCGACACTCCGCGCTGGGGAAAAGTCGATCAGCGACACTCCGTGCCGGGGAAAAGTCAATATGCTAAAGAAAACACATGCACACATTAAAGCAGAAACAAACCAAGTAGCATACTACTATTTTGAGCAAGAATGTCAATACAAGGTGAATATCCCAAGCTTCCATCAAGTAATATACAATCTAGTATGATACAGTAATGGCCTCTAGGGCATATACA
Source organism: Agapanthus africanus (assembly GCA_030015575.1). Taxonomy (NCBI): domain Eukaryota; kingdom Viridiplantae; phylum Streptophyta; class Magnoliopsida; order Asparagales; family Amaryllidaceae; genus Agapanthus; species Agapanthus africanus. The sequence continues at coordinate 475,616,223 of CM057343.1, forward strand.
CTAACACCCAGTGCCTCTTGGCGAGGGATTTTGTCCTGAAAGATAGCCGGGCGAAGGAACCTCGGGCTTGACTGCCTCTGAGAGGGTTTTTTGATCCCCGGTGTTGTGGCAGGGGAGCTGCCCGTTGGGGATAGCCGAGCGAGGGAACCTCGGGCTCGACTGCCTCTGAGAGGGCTTTATGATCCCCGGTGTTGGGGCAGGGAAGCTGCCCGCTGGGGATAGCCGAGCGAGGGGACTTCAGGCTCGACTGCCTCTGGGGGGCTTTTTGATCCCCGGCGTCGCGGCAAGGATGCTGCCCGCCGAGGACGACCGAGCAGGGAAGCTGCTGGGCTGAATCTTGTCGTGGTGTATCCCGACCGTTCAGCTGCAGGCATGGGGAATGGGAACGATCGGGGCAACAGCGCGCGTAGCTAGCTTATCGAATGCGGGGGAAGGCGAAGCGCTAGGGGCGCGTCGCTTCGATTCCACCGGAGAAGGCTTGATGGCTGCCGCGTGGCAGCGACTCCCTGGGAGAAAGCGTGCGACGGTTGGGCTGCGCAGTGGGCTATATAAGGCTGAAGGAGTACTGGTCTTTTCATCCTTCATAAACAGGTCGCCGAGAATGCAGAACTTCCCGTTCACCATCCCCGACGTCGTCCGCTTCGAAGACGCGTACCTCTACGACCCGTACTGCACCGAGGACACGGTGCAGCTGGTCTATGGGAGCATCGAGGACCATTTTGGCCGGCTGCTCCCCCGACGCTCCTCCCTGCTGCAGCTGCTGATGTACTCCATCTGGAGGGCATCGTCGGGGCTTTACAACCCCCTGTCTGAGCTACTCTTTGACGAGGCCGTGGGAAAGTTGCGGTCTTTGAGGCGCTCCGGCTTAATCTCCATGAACCGGCTGGCCCGCTCAGAGGCGCTCGTCCGCGAATGCTACGAGCTGAGGCTCGGGGTCGATGCCCGCGGGGGAACCGGGGACAGAGGTTGGAACTGGCGAGGCCCCGGTTGGCGGAGATTTTTACCGAGTACCACGAGCAGTGCTCGCTGCACCCCCTTCCCCTACTATTGTAATTTTCTTTTCTTTTTGCATGTACGGTTGAGGAGCCCATAATACCCTTTGAATAAACAAAGCTTTTCTTTCTTTTTCGCAACGCTCCATTGATCTTTATTAAATTAACAATAAATCCTAGGAAGAATTTACATTGCTTTAAAAAAAGGTACAGGCTAGAAGATGACTTTATTGGCTGGGGCCAAGCTCCCTGAAAGGTTGTCTGCCCCCACGCTTGGTATAGGGCATGGGGCTCCCTGAGCTCCGGGTTGGCCGTCCGCTGAAGCCAGCATGATCTAACCGATGATCAGGTCAGCGGGAGGGCGATGCTGCTCCTGCTCGCGGTCGGTCTGCCGTTTGTCCCTCAGGTAGGCGGCGAGGTGCCCAGACCGGATGAGCTCTTCGATGTAGTCCCTCAGTTGTTTGCAGTCCTCCGTGGCGTGGCCCAGTACCCGGTGGAAAGCGCAGTAGGGGCCCCAGGTTCACTTCGCGGCCTGACGCGGGACCGGAGGGAACTTGAAGAACCCCTCGTTCTGGGCCTCCTCCAGCAACACCACGAGGGAGACGTTGAGGGGGGTATACTCTTAGAACTTCGGGTGGTAGGGCTGCTGACGCTCCAACCTCTCCTCCCGAGTCCTCTTCTTCTGGTCGGGCCATTCTGCCCGGGGAAGGTTGGCATTCACCTCGGATTCCATCTGGACCTCGCGCTCGGTCCACGCCTTAACCTCGGGGGGATAGGGGTCACGACAGGCGAGGTGACCGACATCAGGCGAGGTGACCGACATCTCCTCAGGGGGATAGGGGTCACGAGGAGGCTCGAGGTGAGGCGTCCTGGCGGCGGATCTCGGTGTCGAGCCCTGGGGCGCCCAACGGGCCCCAGGGAGCACTGGTTCGACAGACCGGCGGCCAGAGGACGCAGCCTGTTGGTGATCGGCCGTCCAGACAGGGACAGAGCCTTCTGGAGGCGGTGGAACGGCGATCTGGGGCCCAGGCGCGGCCGTTGGGCGCGGACGAGGGCCTCCATGAGGAATTGCAGGCGATCTATCCGGCCTGCGAGGGCGTTGATGACCGTCATGGGAGGAGGTTCATCCCCGCCTTCAGTGAGTGGAGGACGGCGACTGGTACCGGGATCTCCAGGATGGTCGTCTGCCATGAGGGTGGAGATAGGAAGGCCAACTTTGTATTTTGTGGAGTTATTTTCCCACAGACGGCGCCAACTGATGGAGCTCCTTTTCGGGCCTCCGTTAGATGTTGTCTTCCGTTGATCTCGTGGTGAACTTGACTGATTATCCTTCGTTGCGTGTGGGTCTCAATAGGTTTTTGGAGGAAGAGGTGTGGTGAGGAAGCTGTTGCCGAGTACCTGCAAGGAAGTCCCGGGGTGGTTTGGTACCACCGAGGACCCTCCGACGCTCAAGTTAGAGGGGAAATCCGAGCAGAGTAACGGCATAAAAGTGTAAAAAATGGCTTACTTGACCCCTTTGTGATGGGGGTTTATATAGCGGCGGTGGGACGCAGCAGCAGGCGCGAGAGTCTCGCCGACCGTTACGCTCCCGACGTCACGCCCGCGTGAAGAGCGGATTGCCCATAATGGGGATCGTGATGGCGTAGAACGTGGGACGTTGCTGGCGTAAAATCTACGCATGGCGAGAATCACGGAGCGACGGTTATGCCTGGGAGTAGGTCAGAGGGACGAGGAAGACGTCCCCGGCCCATAACGGGGACGAGCAAGGAGGCCGAAGAGTCTTGGTCCTGTGGTAGCTCGGGGGAGAGCTGAGAGGCTAAGGAGGCCAATTTGCAGGGGCCCCAAGGGGGGCCAGCTTGTGCTTGCTGGTCGGGCACGGGGTGGCCTGATCGGCCCCTGCGGGCCCTCTCTTCTGAGTTCTGGGACACGTCACCTGCCACGTGTCATGATCTTGGGGATCGCCAATATCGAGCACTATCAACATCAGAGAGATACCAACATAATCTTGAAATTATTCTTCGGTGGGGTGGGGGTGTTATGGGTTTGAACATAAATAAGCTACGATATGCTCAGATTAAAAAATCAACACTTATAAAAAGAAATCACAATTGTAAATTTAGACAAAAATATACCAATAGAGAAATAGCTAAGCAATACTATAATTGTGAAATAAGAACATATAACAAGCACAAACAATATCAAGTATGAGCAATGAGCATAAAGAGCAAGTAGAGAACAAGCATGCAATTTCTAAACTAATATCAAATAAGAGATGAAATTGCAAACGCAAACACGAGCCTTTTATAGTGGTTCGGAAGATCGCCTAATCCACTTTCTTTAGACGCACAGGCCCGTTCCGCTAATTCACGTCTTTCTTTTAGAGACAAACACATTGCCCGCAAGCAACACACAACTTCGCTTCCGATGGAGGCTAAACCAAACACATCTCCTCAATAGCACACGTTGTTCGCCACTACAAACAACACTTTCCTTATATACTCATCCCTTTACAAGTATTTCTCTTTAAAAGCAAGCTCACTCAACTTCCTTACAAAGGCACCCTTGCACTCAAGACCCCTCACATAAAGAAAGAAAAGGAAGAAATATAAGCATAAGATAATCTCAAAAGAGTTTTACAATGAAGCATTAATATTCAAGATTATAGATAATCAAAGTAGAAGCTATTGAGTGTATGTATGTGAGAGATTGGATAAGCAAATAAAAATCTCTTTAAACTCTCACAAGATGTGCAATTTTCTCTCTTGATCACTTCGGAAAATTGCCAACTAAAATATTGTGTGATAAGGGCTCAAAAAACCGACCCAAAACTCTTTTATAACCCCACACAAAAAATTAACCGTTATAAATCAAATTAGCATTTTTCCGGTAAGAACAGATGTCTGAAGAACAATAGGACATACGTCTGAAGCTTTAATAAGCCAACGGCTATATTTTTAAAAACTTTCTTTTTTAGACGTCTGCCCCATATAGTTGCAGATGTTTGTCTATCATTTTAAAGAAGGCAATAAAAAACACACATCGTATGCAGACGTCTGAAGAACAATGGGCGGACATCTAAAGAACAAAAAAACCATTTTGAAAACCTTTGTCGGACGTCTATCCAAATGAACATCAGACATCTGTATCCCATAAAAAATATGCTATATGAAAACACAGAGAATAGACAGATGTCTGAATAAGCAAGGGAAAGACGTCTGAAGCACAAAACGTATGAAAACTGATATTTCTGACATTTAGGTTTTTTGTAAAAATACAGAGACGACAGATGTCTGAAGCATATGGGGACAGACGTCTGAAGTGTAAAAACTCAGAAACTTATGTTTTATGATGAAAATCCATTATAAATCGAAAACCCGATGTTCATGCAATGTAAAACGTTTGTGAGTGTTTACGAGCTCTAATTGATATAAGCATAATCTATAGAGTACTTAGAAAGATTCCTATGTCGGTTTCGCAAATTCTTCGACTTCTTGAATCTTGAAGTCTCGAGTTCTTGAACGTTTGGCGTTTCGCTTCACTTGAATTTCGAATACGCCGCATCACTCACCAGCGTCTGGAAGTTGATATTTGATCTTCAAATCTTGGACTTGATTTTGACGCATCAACTTGGACTTGGTTTCTAATTTCTTAGCTATATATTCGTAGCTTGAATTCTTGAACTCTTGTTTCTCGGCTACATTACTTGAACTCACGAAGCTTGAATTAACAATTTGAGAAGCTCTCGTCCATATTCCTCTAACCTCTATTAGATATATCATTTAAGCTCGTTTTCCTATATCCTCCATTATACACTTGTGTCGTGAGATATCCTGAATATCTTGAAAACCAAGCTCAAACACGACCAAGCATATCATATACAGTGTTATGAAATATAAACAAGATAGTAAATATAAGTACATAAACATTCATTGTTTTTTATATCACGATCATGAATAGTATATCAATATCAAAATATAGATCAACTCAAAGTATAAGATATTGATATGCTAAATATATATACATGGTATAAGAGAAGCAAGATATAGATCACATGTATATAAAAATTTATATTGTGAATTACCAAAACAATAAATGAGAGTAATATATCAATATCAAGAATATAACAAAAGTATAGCATGAGATATTGATATATTATTCGGTATACATAAGATATAGGATAATCAAGCCAAACACCAAGTATATACGAGTTTAGTGTCGATATTATAAGTAAGATAAGCAAGCGACACTAAACGAACTATTCATGCTTAAGCTATCATCAAAACTAAATAAATGGATTATCGAAATCCATAAGCTATCAAATCTATTATACATAAATACATTTTTTTAGGGAAAAAGCATCGCAGGATGTCTTACTCAATAAAATAAATTAAATATTTACAAGATATAGAAATTGTGCATCTAGATAAACAATTCTCGATACATCATAAAAAAATACAGGTAAAACAAAAAAATGCTTCTGCAGCTTATTTCATACGCGTTTGCTGTCGCTAAATTGAATGCATTGCAAATCTCAATTTTTGAAAGTAAAATGTGTCCTCTCCAATAGCTCCAAAAAAATGTAAAAAAAATCAAGATCCTTCCTTTCATAGATACATAAATACATTTAGATAGCTTGGTTTATACTTTTCGTGCCATAGCAATATGCATATTGTTGCTTGAAATAGTAAATAAAGTTGCAAATAAAAAATAGTATGGAAGTTCTTGCAGCGAAAGAAGTTAAATTACACTAAAATTATACCCTTAGCTATCATAGTTAAATTACACTAAAATTATACCCTTAGCTATCATAGTTTTCACTAAAACATCTTAGCAATAAACGAAATTAATAGCTTAGGGTATTATTGTATAATTTATGCCCAACATAGAGCTTTCTTCTGTATGCATAAGAGATATATAATACATTAACATAGGAAAGCGACAATGCTTATGTTTATTGCATAATTTGCGTCACCTAAGTCACCTAAGTAATGTTGACGTATCAATTTATTATGGTACATGTGATGCATATAATTAATTTAATTAGTATTTTGCACATACGATGCATGTCTGTATTAAAATAAAAATACACATGATGTGAATACTGGATATTTTCATTCGATATGCATATTTTTTTTATTTTAACTAAAAGTTTTCGAAGTAACATTTATCTTTAATGATTTTAGTTAAGATAATAAAGGTTTTTTAAAAATGTTTAAAATAGCTAACTTATTAAGTTAAAAAATACAAATTAAGTCCTACTAAAAACATTAAAAACCTTTATTAATTTAACTCATTCTTTAAAAAATCTTCTCAAACTTTGTCCTTGATGTTTTTAGACATTAATATTCAGAAAAATGAGAACAATTTTTAATTCTAGGGATTTTTACTAAAAAGTCTCTCTCATATTTCGATAATTACTAAAAAAAACTCATACTTCATATTTATTTAAAAGACCACCTATATTTTTATATTGCACTAAAAAACCTTACTAGTTTTCCATCAAAAGTTAGCGTCCCATTAGGAAGATGGAGCTGGAACTTATGTCTGGATTGTTCTCTTACCTTCTAGATATTTAGATAGGTTTTTCTCTCATAAAAAGAACTCACATACTCGCTAAGTTGAAGATTGTGATTTTGGCGTAACTAAAAAATCACTCTCCTTTTACATGAGGTTTCCCACGAATTCGATACTTGCAATTGAAGAGACAATAGCACTTAACAAGCTCGTTGCTGAGAAGGCTGGGAAAGATGAGTCGGTTTCTAGGACCAGTTTGAGAGATCTTTGATCGAAAACCTTATCCTTAACCCAATTTGAAGAAAAAATAGGATTTTTTGGAAAAGAATGGGAGTTGTGAAGGTATTAAAACCTTAACCCGATACTCATCGTTAGCCTCCTAACAGAGTAATGGGAGATACTAAAATAATTTTCTTTTTGGCCTGTTAGAATGCTTTTTAGTTCAGTTTAAATGTATGAGAGGTATTTTAAGTAAATACGAAATATGAAGGGATTTTTAGTAAAACACTCTTAATTCTAAGACGGTCCACATCATCAACTTTTTTTGTTAAGAAAATCATATAGAATCAGTAACAATAAAATTCTTTAAAATAGTTTCTTAAAAATATTTAAAATTATTGTTATGGTTAATAAAAACTTCATCATCTATAACAAATTTATTAAATTTATTTTTAACCAGCTTCTTAAAAAAATAAAAAATATTTAATACATTAATAGTAAGTAAAAGTAATACATCATTGATATAGTTAAATTATAAAATTAACAAATCCACTTAGATATATTAATATAACCACTTGCATTTCACATGCCAAAACTCTGGTATTACATATCTAAGACATAGGGGAAGTGAGGGAGGGGCATGCGGCACTTCCAATTTCAATTTAAAGGGAAAGTGCAAAATATGAGGGGGAAATTATTCTTAGGCGATCCACAGACTTTTCAAAATAAAACATTGCATAGCTTAAGAAAATAATTCAAATATGAAATATGAAAATAGTTAGAATCTCTACTTTTTTGTACAATAATTTTTATATATGTTCACATGCATAAACTAGTATAATAGAGTTAAGAATAGTTAAGAATATAATATTTTCAAAAGAATGAGAATTTTCTTACCACGTGTTATTTTGAAAATTTACTTTGGTTTGATTTGTTGTTTGAGAAATTTGTCGTCCATAAAAAAGAATTGTTTTATATTTTATTTTTTTGAAATTTTTTATTGATGAACATACCTTTCAGATTTGTTATAAAAATAAAATATTTTGATAATCATAGCAATCTCTTAAAATATCTTTTGTTTAAAACTATATTGTTCATATTTAGTGTTATTGATTGTAAAATTTTCTCTCATCAAAAAGTTAATGATGTGTGACATCTTGGATTAATTATTTTCTGGTTTTTAAAAAATATTTAATATCAATTAAATGTGAGAGGGGCCACTTGTCTTCTCATCGTCTGATCATAACTAGATTTTAACCAACGCATAGATCTCCAGAATCAAATGATTATTTACTCTAAAACCAAAATCAATAATTTCTTGTCATTCTAAATATCGATGTTTAACAATTGATCTAAAATGGAATATTTAATTAAATGTGTGAAGTAAAAGGGAAAAAATGATAAACCATATCTATATATGCATGAAAAGCAACATGTAAAGTAAGGCAGGGAAAAGTATTAACATTAAAAGAAAATATTTGTATTTTATTTTTTGCTAAATCTCATTGATATTTTTCTAATTTAACTCTAATTTAGACATGATTTTTTTGTGCATTAATTTTTAATTTCCTTGATAGTCTGTCTCTTTATTTAAATATCAAGTCGTATTTTATTTGCTCCTTTATAATAATTATATGTTAAAATTAGATCTTAATTTAACATTTCATGATTATGTATAGGCTAAATTTCACTAAAACTTCAAAATCTATTGGTATTTTTCAAGGTAAATACCATAAATGTTATAAGTTGTAAGTTGATACTAAAAACTTAATTACACTTAAATAGATATCTTGTTTTGGAAATTTTCAATTTAAAATTCATACAAACATCTAGTTTACATCATGCGTTGTGATTATGAACCAATGCAAATAATAAACCAAATCAATGTTTTAGCAGATTTTTTCCGAATCCACCACCCTATAAACTCTTAAACGATGATAATTATTTAAAGCATGAAATTTGAGCATCAACTTTAAAGCAAGTATAGTATTTATAAGCAAATGAAAAGAATGGTTATCCAGTAAACATTTTTTATTTTATTATGCTTGAATTTTAAAGAAAATTTTGTGTTAAAATAAAAATATAACGGGTTCTCTTGAAGAAAATAAAAATACTGCAAATTTTTTTATAAACTATCAATGATTGGCCTGAGGATCCAAAGACAGATTTAGCAAATAGAAATTAATCAAAAAAGAAAATTCTTGTTCCATGAATTCATTACCTAATTAGTTTTTAAGCAAGGATGGTTATTTGAATCTTGAAATTTTTACATCAACGTTAAAGCGTTATAGTTTCTATAAGCAAATGTAAAGCAAATTTTTTTGTTTGAAACATTCTTTTTTCTTTATGTTTGGAAAAAGAAATATGATACTTTTAATTATTTTTGTTATCTTGATAAAAATATTATTGTTTCTCCCTTTTTTTCCAAATTACTATTAACTATTTTTAGCCATAAATTTCAAGGATACGTTAAGGGAATACAAAAACAAAGCGAAAGTGGAAAGTGGAAAAATATTGTTTTGGCCAAAAGGATGCCTTGACTTGCAAAATATTCCTTTAACCTTTTAAAACATTCCTTTGATCAACCCATCTTATTTATCTTACTAGTATTTTGCGCATGCGAGACACGTGGCTGTAACCATAAAAAACAAATTAAGACGCTATAGAAATAAGATTACAATACCATATATCACTATAATAAAAGATGTAACGTGTCTATAAAATTCCAATTTGACTTTAAAATTTGAAAAAAAAAAGATTTTTCTGAAGAAAAATCATGCTTAAAAATAAAAACATGATGCGAAAGAAAAGAAAAAGAAAACAAAAGAACAAACATCTTCTTCCTTTTCTTTCTCATTCCTTTTATGAAAATTGATAAAATAGATAAATTATAATTCTATACTTAAATCGAAACAGACGGCTTCCCCCGGAAAAGCAAAAAATGCAAAATGATATGAAAGAGCATACCTCCTCTTTCTTCTTCTACATCTTTTATTGTTGTTGATGGGTACAATAATATTTTTAAACTAAATTTGGAACTCAAATTTATTGTGGAAGTGTCTAGATGTAGTTTAAATTTTGAGAACTTTAGATTCTCTTTGTAAACCTTGTTTGGACAATAGAAAAGAAAGAAGAAAAGTGAGAATATTTTATCTTTCTCTAAGGATGAAATTGTTAGTTGTATGTATGTCCTAGAGGCCAATATTGTACAGATAATGTATATTATATTGGATGCTTGGTCATATATAGAAAAGACTTTCTTACTCGATATGATAGTATGTTATCTGGTTGCTCTTTACTTTAACATGTATACTTGTCTCTTTATACTGTCTTATAGTTACATGTTGGTAAAGCCCTTAAAATGTGTACTTGACTACCTGAACTATGATGCAGATCATACTAGTGGGGACATGGTAGTCCATAAGTACATCCTTCAAGATTCCTAGTCGTGGGTGTATCGAGACATGGCATCGATATACCAGTGTAGACTAGCGTATATGCTTCTCGGCCCATGAGATGGGCGATGGATGATCCCATATCCATTGGTGTTTGACATCAGAGATGGTATACGGGTGCTCGGTGGAGACTGGGTGCACTGGACGGACTCGCCGAGAACTCTCAGATGGTATTATACCTCACGTCAGATGGCAGTTCTTTGGTGACACTTGTGCAGGTTAGTCTGTAGACCCAAGATCGTTATAGAGTCTTGTGTGATTCGCACTGTGCTTTGATTTCCACCTTACCACGTCTATAAGAGCGTGCAAAACGGTGGTTTTTGGGTACAGTCCCGAGTCAAATGGAGGCAATGAGCGATAGGAGGGGTTTCGTCTCTCCCGGTATTGGGGGTTGATGTTGCGCAGTGCTCGATTGGCCGTAACAGGGAAGTCCCTGGCCAGGGCTGATTTAGAGATTTACTGGTAAGTGTTACCAGTAGTTTCTCGACCCGTTATGAGCCTCACATCGGCACGACTTATCGGTTATTAGGGTCTGACGTTTACCACCCCTAGACTTGATATGCGGCATATCAGACGAGGAGACCGGACTGTACGGGAAGTGTTACCGGCAGGCTTTTATAGGAGTTGGAGCGGGTTTGCTTGTTGATCTTCTGATCGCTCAATACCCGGGTAGCAGTTACGTCCAGCTAGTACCGTTGACGGCTCGTGGGTGTTTGATGTGATCATCACCTACTGCCGGCGTATTGACGAGTCTTTAGAGTCTTACACAGAGGTTTTACTGGCTCAGGCAAAACGAAATAGGAGCGCATATGTAATATGTGCGAGACCGAGAATAATGCGCGTATGTGATACCGTATTCTATTCTCGCGACTTTTTGTATCGGTCAGTTATATATGATATAGCCGGGTAATCGAATCAAGTGTTGATTCGATAAGTCGATACATTGGATGTTAGTCGGTTATATGTGATATGACCGGATTATTAAGTCAAGTGTTGATTTAATAATTTATTGTATAATTGTATATTTGATATACTAGTTTACATTAACTAACACTTGTTCACTTTAGGGTTTTTCTCACATGAGCACAACTTTAATGTATATATGATATAGATTAAAAATGTGTTTTCTTATTGTATCATGGTTGATGATACACATGACTTGGGTGTATGAGACTTACACTATGCTATCTATTATGTTGGGTTTTTATATTTTAAGTAATTACAAAATTAGTGGAGGATTAGCACAATGCATGAAGCTTGTGGAAGCTTGTGGATGCATTGACTAATTCTACTAAATTTGTTTTTACTATGGATATTTCTTAACCCAACCATAAGCACTGGCCATGGTTATGTCTCTACAAGAGTTAGTATATGATACTCACTCACCATGGTTAGCTTTCTCACTTGATCATTATCCTCATCTCTTTCTTTTGTTCATCTTCTTCTTCATTGTTAAAAGAAAAAAGCTTGCTAGGGTTTGATCCAAAGTGAGAAAGATTGTGAGAAATAAAATTCTAAAGAGAACCTACTTCCTATTTCTCCATCCTCTACTAGACTAGCACTTTAGTTTAGGATGTTTGCTTCATTAATTCTCAAGTTAGTGAAGTAGAAGCTTGAGTTGGCATCCCCTCGACGTAGATCATCTTCGGCCTCGAAGACTTCAAGCAAGGACGCGTCTTTCGCCTCGTGAAGCCATGCAAGGGTCCGGGAGAACCACGATCGCAGCGAAGGGACTTCAACAAGGAGCTAAAGAAGTGAAGGACCGATCTACAAAGGTTGTATTTCGTATTCACTTAGTCGTAAACGTAGTTTACTAGCATATGAAACCCTAATTTTCTAGCAACGATCTTGTTTAGGGTTATTCGGCACGGCTAAAATTTTAAACGGGCATGGTTGATGCATTGTAGAACCTTATTAGAGTGCCTAGTAACCCTACAGTGGTATCAAAGCCTAGCTAGAGCATTAGGCGATGTGTTAACGAAGTTAAAACTCCGAACGAACCCGAATATGTCAAAATGAACCCCTCTCTGTACATTTTTTAAAATCTGTGTTTTTTCAGAATTAAAAATGCTCAAAAAAATCAGCAGGGAATTCTAAGGGCTACCATGAAAAACGAGCCCCCAAATCCCCCATGTGGCCGCGGAACCACGCACTAAGCCACATGTTGCGGCGGTTCCGCGGCAGGAAAATGGTTTTGGGGACGGTTCTTTATGCAGTAACATCCGTAGCTATTCCTTATATTTTCTGGGTATTTTGTTTTCTGACTCAAGTGTTGAGTATTTTGGGGTTTATTTTGTAATTGTCGATTCGATCGGAGAATTTAATTTTGTTTTGTTATTCCGGATAATTTAGAAAGTATTAAAATGTTCGAACGGATATCATTAACTCAATTTTTCCCGGCACGAAAAACATTCAAGTGTTGAATTTTTCTCGGGTTTAAATCTTTCGGAAAAACGTGCATGTGACGCGATGGACCCTTTAGAAGACAACAAACCTTAACTCGATTATGTGACCGTCTTGAACTGCCTTTTGAACCTTAGGGTTTGAGGCAGTACGGCGTGCCACATGTGAGGCGTTGGCTTGACCCTTCTACGGCTGGACCGTTGCTACTGTGACGTATTCTGGAATTTTTGAACTCCGCTCAAGTGTTGAGCTATTTAGGAAATCTTGGGTATTTGATTATTCGATCGGAAAGTTTAATACTGTCTATTTATCTGGAATGTGATATAATATGTGGAATTCATATAGTTAGGCATGAAATACGAAATATGTGATATTTCGGATTTACGATGTCTAAAGAGATTGTGGATTCCAAATGTTGTAGTTTTACACTTTCTTTTCTGTGACCGTAAGTGTAATATGTGATATCGCCAGTTTCGTTGCTATATATCAACGACAATTGGGATGCGCATATTTACTTACGTTGATGACATGTGATGTTATGTGTTGCTGGATATGTTATATTGGAACGTCGCGTTTTGAATAGCCGGGTTTTTTTTTATGTGAGATGAGAGTTTTTATTTTCATTCATATAAAATTAAATGTATGTAATATTCTTTTATTGGGGTACTTCCGGGATGAGGTTGATGTCACCTTTTGTATATTATTTACTTTTCCGCACTAGGAAAGACCCAAAGAGGAGAGCACAAGTAACCGGGTTATGGAGTCCAGTGGGAGACCAACTCGAGGAGTCGAGTCCGGGTCTCCTAACTCTAGAATTGGTAGGGTTGCTTGCCTCTCTCGTAGGGGTCTAGGGGTGTGGGTTTGGCTATTCATCGCGACCGGGGAATCCGTGTTTTATAGAGACTCAAAATAAAACACGGGCGTCCTAGTATATCCAATATTTCATATGTTTCTTCTGCTGCGATATCTGTGATGTGATCATTTGATGTGCCGTGATAAATACTGTATATAGTATATATGATATATTATATAGATATTACTTATGTTTTACACCCGCGCTAGCCTTGCCCCGCTCTACCGTTAGTTACCTAACCTAACGGTGCACGAGGGGACATCGAGGCGAATGTGGATGGCATAAGTGTACGTCGTATTTATCTGTGATGTTTAGGTGACCTAAATGATGGGACTTCATTAATGTGATTAATAAATGAAAAGAAACCTAAAAGATGTTGTAGAATCAAATTTTTCAAAAAGGGTAGCTACAGTTTTGCTTTGCATAGCGATATATATGATATATCCTGCACCTTATTCGATGAGGAAAGAGCCGAGATCCCTTCACCGGGAGTGACCTCTTTAGCAAAACTGGCAGATGCTACAACACTCGGTTTATTTTTGTTTGCTTTTAGAGTTTTGCTTTGCATAGTGATATATATGATATGTCCTGCACCTTATTCAATGAGGAAAGAGCCGAGATCCCTTCACCGGGTGTGACCTCTTTAGCAAAACTAATGAAAGCCTCAAAATCACTCCATTTCAAAATTCACTCGATTCTACGACGATATCAAGTTCATTACGCAATAGGTTTTCAGAAAAACCTGTCGTAGCCCTCCGTCATTTGAGATAAGAACTATTTAGTATTCGTGCTGCGTTTGTTGGCCTTTGTCAAGGCGTAGTGTGCAGTAGCTGAATGGTGCTTATCTGCTTATGCATATGATGCAGATTGTTTTGGGGTAGTCGTACGACCTTGTTGGCCTTTGTCAAGGGTCGTGCGGGTGGGTTTGATTCAATCAAGAAATGACGGGTTGAACTTGACTAGCATCCTATGATTTGTTGGCCTTTGTCAAGGTCATAGGGGTTAGGAGCAAAATATTATCGGGAATTTCAAGTGTTGAAATTTGCAATGAGATTGCATACCTTCTATGAGATAGTTGGATCCCGATACCCACTGCTAGTAATTGTTACTCCTGGGAGAGTTTTACACAGAACAATTAGCCGATCAAGTAGGTGTTTAGAAAGGTGTCAACGGGGTTACGCCTCTGGAAAAACGAGGTTTACTTTAATTAGGTCTGTGCGAAAGTACGGGGAACCTCCCTCAAAGTACCGACACTGGCCTGGCAGAAAGATTGGCGAAATTGTAGGGTGTAATTAATCCCGGCTAGTCTTTCCTTTTAGGGTTTGAAGGAAGATTTAATAAAAACGGTGGGAGCCATCCTGATTAGATAAAATAATAACGAATCTGATCTTGCAAGAGCATACGCTAAAGTGTTTTCTTCTCTCTCTCTCTCCAGGTAGCGACCATATCATGCCTTAATCAAGATAATAATATAGATGTATTGACCGAACCCGCATGTTATACTGTGTTGGGGAATGTTGGTTCCGTTCTTTCTTATAAAAGTTATAAGACTGAACAAGATATAGGGGAATACCAGGATTCCCATGCCACCCGTGTGAAGAAAGTACATGTTGATGCATTTTCTTCGGGTGTGTTCGTTACAGAGAACTGTTTCTCCATTTCCTCTACGTCCCGGGTATTAGATACCGGGTCAGGATCCCATATATGTAATCAGTTACATGGGCTTAGGAAAGGTAGAGAACTTGGAGAAGGTGATAAAGACATAAGGGTTGGAAATGGTGCAATTGTTGCAGCTAAAACCGTCGGGGAATATCACCTTGTATTGCCAACTGGTAATACATTGATTCTGAACGAATGCTATTACATGCCGAACCTGATATACAACATTATATCGGTTTCTTTGTTGAGTAAAGAAGGATATAATTTTGTAATACAGGATAATGTTATGAACATTTTTCTAAACCAAAAGTTGGTTGGATCAGGCACGATGTGCAATGGCATTTATGTTCTAAATCAATCAATAGTTCTGAGCATAACAAACACACACAAGAGGAAGAGTTCAGAAATGAACGAATCCTTCTTGTGGCATTGTAGACTGGGTCACATCAATGCGACACGACTAGCTAAGTTGCATAAGCATGGATATTTGAATCCGTTTGAATTTTTATCTTATGACACTTGTCAGTCATGTCTCAAAGGCAAGATGACTAAAACTCCGTTTACGGGACACAGAGAGAGAGAGAGTTACGGAACTCTTGGGACTGGTACATAGTGATGTATACGGCCCCATGTCTACGCATGCCAGGAATGGTTCTGCGTACTTCATTACATTCACTGACGGTTTCTCTAGATTCGGATATGTGTTCCTAATGAAACACAAATCAGAAGCTTTTGAGAAATTTAGAGAATATAAATAAGAAGTCGAGAACCAAACTGGGAAAAGTATTAAAATCCTTCGATCTGATCGAGGAGGTGAATACTTGAGCAATGAATTCCTGGACTTCCTAAAAGAGAATGGGATTCTCTCTCAGCTGACTCCTCCATATACACCACAGCACAACGGTGTATCTGAACGGAGGAACCGTACCCTATTAGATATGGTGCGCTTTATGATGAGCACATCTGAGTTACCTATTTCCTTCTGGGGGTATGCGCTGGAGACAGCAGCATACCTATTGAATCAAGTTCTATCTAAATCTGTACCTACCACACCATATGCGATATGGAGTGGGAAGAGACCATATCTTAAACGAGTTAAGATATGGGGTTGTCCGGCCTATGTCAAAACGCAAAATCCGGACAAACTCGAGGCACGGTCAGTTCTATGCAAGTTTGTGGGATATCCCAAACATTCACATGGATATCTTTTCTACCATACTGAGGAACAAAAAGTGTTTGTTTCTCGACATGCCACCTTTTTAGAAAAGGAATTTCTTAAAAAAGAAATTAGTGGTGACAAGGTAGAACTGGAAGAAATTCCGGCTACACAAACTCAAACTGAAGATTTAGTGGAACCGGAGGATTCGGTAGTTCCCAACGAACCTCAGCCTCTCCGCCGATCTAGTAGGGTTCCTCACCCACCTGAGAGATACTACGGTTTTCTCATGGATGGTGGAAGCGAGGATTGCATCATGGTTGATGATGACCCAACTAGCTTCGAGCAGGCCATCACGAGTGGGGACTCAGTGAAATGGCTGGATGCAATGCGGTCCGAGATGGAATCCATGTACACCAACAAAGTATGGACTTTGGAAGTTGCTCCTGAAGGGGTAAAACCCATTGGGAGCAAGTGGATCTTCAAGAAAAAACTTGGTGTAGATGGGAAAGTGGAGACTTTCAAAGGTAGACTTGTTGCAAAGGGTTTCGTCAAAGACCAGGTGTGGACTATGACGAAACCTTTTCTCCAGTGGCTATGCTTAAATCCATCCGGATCATGCTTGCCATCGCTGCATATCATAACTACGAAATCTGGCAAATGGATATTAAGACTGCCTTTCTAAACGGTGATTTATAAGAGTGCGTGTACATGACTCAGCCAGAGGGCTTCGTAGATAGTGGGAGCAGCGGGAAGGTGTGTAAGCTGCTTAAATCCATTTATGGATTAAAGTAAGCATCACGGAGTTGGAACATCTGCTTTGACGTCGTTATCAAAGATTTTGATTTCGTCAAAAACGTAGATGAACCTTGTATCTACAAGAAGGTGACAGAGAGTAAGGTTGTCTTCCTCGTATTGTACGTGGACGACATACTCTTTATAGGAAATGACATTCCTATGCTGTAATCGGTCAAGCTCTTCTTATCATAAAGATTCTTAATGAAAGATCTAGGTGATGCCTCCTGCATATTAGGAATTATGATCTATAGAGATAGATCTAAAAGGATATTGGGATTGTCCCAATCCAGGTACATTGACACCATACTAAAGAGGTTTAGTCTGGAAGAGTCCAAACGTGGGTTTTTACCCATAATCTCAGGGCTCACTCTCTCCAAAGAGATGTCTCCCAAGACTGATTTGGAGAGAGCTCGCATGCAAGGGATACCCTATGCTTCGGCTGTAGGATCTATCATGTACACGATGCTATGTACCAGACCCGATGTAGCATACTCACTAAGTGTAGTGAGTAGGTATCAAGCTGATCCTGGAGAGAGTCACTGGACAGCTGTGAAGAGCATTCTCAAATACTTACGAAGGACTAAGGAGATGCTCTTGGTCTATGGTAACAGAGAACTCCAAGTGGAGTCTTTTATCGATTCGAGCTTCCAGAGTGATAAGGAAGACTCTAAGTCACAGTCGGGATTTGTCTTTACCCTTTACGGAGGGGCAGTTAGCTGGAAGAGTTCCAAGCAGGAAACCGTGGCAGACTCGACGATGGAGGCTGAATACATCGCTGTCAACGATGCTGCCAAAGAGGCTGTCTAGATCAAGAAGTTCATTACTGAACTTGGAGTGGTTCTATCCATTGAGAATACAATATATTTGTATTGCGATAACAATGGAGCGGTGGCTTTGGCCAAGGAATCCAGGTCTCATCAGTGATCCAGGCATATTCTGAGGCGGTATCACCTGATCCGGGAGATAGTTGATCGCCGGGAGATCGAGGTCAGGAGGGTTGACATGAAGAACAACACTGCGGATCCACTCACGAAGGCCATTCCCCAGATACAGTTTGAGAGACTCTTCGGGATGCTTGGTATGCGATACTACAACAGCTGGCCCTAGTGCAAGTGGGAGATTGTTAGTTGTATGTATGCCCTAGAGGCCAGTGTTGTACAGATGATGTATATTATATTGGATGCTTGGTAATATATAGAGAAGACTTTCTTGCTTGATATGATAGTATGCTATCTGGTTGCTCTTTACTTTAACATGTATACTTGTCTCTTTATACTGTCTTATAGTTACATGTTGGTAAAGCCCTTAGGATGTGTACTTGACTACCTGGACTATGATGAAGATCATACTAGTGGGGACATGGTAGTCCATAAGTACATCCTTCAAGGTCCCTAGTCGTGGGTGTATCGAGACAGGGCATCGATATACCAGTGTAGACTAGCGTACACGCTTCTCGAGCTATGAGATGGGCGATGGATGGTCCCATATCCATTGGTGTTTGACATCAGAGATGGTATACGGGTGCTCAGTGGAGACTGGGTACACTGGACGGACTCGCCAAGAACTCTCAGATGGTATTATACCTCACGTCAGATGGCAGTTCTTTGGTGACACTAGTGCAGGTTAGTCTGTAGACCCGAGATTGTCATAGAGTCTTGTGTGATTCCCACTGTGCTTTGATTTCCACCTTACCACATCCATGAGGGCATGCGAAACGGTGGTTTTTGGTTACAGTCCCGAGTCACATGGAGGCAATGAGCGATAGGAGGGGTTTCGTCTCTCCCGGTATTGGGGGTTGATGTTGCGCAGTGCTCGATTGGCCGTAACAGGGAAGTCCCTGGCCAGGGCTGATTTAGAGATTTACTGGTAAGTGTTACCAGTAATTTCTCGACCCGTTATGAGCCTCACATCGGCACGACTTATCGGTTATTGGGGTCTGACGTTTACCACCCCTAGACTAGATATGCGACATATCAGACGAGGAGACCGGACTGTACGGGAAGTGTTACCGGCAGGCTTTTACAGGAGTTGGAGCGGGCTTGCTTGCTGATCTTCTGATCGCTCAATACCCGGGTAGCCGTTACGTCCAGCTAGTACCGCTGACGGCTTGTGGGTGTTTGATGTGATCATCACCTACTACCGGCGTATTGACGAGTCTTTAGAGTCCTACACAGAGGTTTTACTGGCTCAGGCAAAACGAAATAGGAGCGCATATGTGATATGTGCGAGACCGAGAATAATGCATGTATGTGATACCGTATTCTATTCTCGCGAC
The DNA here is from genome assembly GCA_030015575.1 of Agapanthus africanus. NCBI lineage: Eukaryota > Viridiplantae > Streptophyta > Magnoliopsida > Asparagales > Amaryllidaceae > Agapanthus > Agapanthus africanus. The sequence goes on from CM057343.1 coordinate 475,635,547, forward strand.
TTTTTGTATCGGTCGGTTATATATGATATAGCCGGGTTATCGAATTAAGTGTTGATTCGATAAGTCGATACATTAGATATTAGTCGGTTATATGTGATATGACCGGATTATTAATTCAAGTGTTGATTTAATAATTTATTTTATAATTGTATATTTGATATATTAGTTTACATTAACTAACACTTGTTCACTTTAGGGTTTTTCTCACATGAGCACAACTTTAATGTATATATGATATATATTAAAAATGTGTTTTCTTATTGTATCATGGTTGATGATACACATGACTTGGGTGTATGAGACTTACACCATGCTATCTATTATGTTGGGTTTTTATATTTTAAGTAATTACAAAATTAGTGGAGGATTAGCACAATGCATGAAGCTTGTGGAAGCTTGTGGATGCATTGACTAATTCTACTAAATTTGTTTTTACTATGGATATTTCTTAACCCAACCATAAGCACTAGCCATGGTTATGTCTCTACAAGAGTTAGTATATGATACTCACTCACCATGATTAGCTTTCTCACTTGATCATTATCCTCATATCTTTCTTTTGTTCATCTTCTTCTTCATTGTTAAAAAAAAAAAAAGCTTGCTAGGGTTTGATCCAAAATGAGAAAGATTGTGAGAAATAAAATTCTAAAGAGAAACCACTTCCTATTTCTCCATCCTCTACTAGACTAGCATTTTAGTTTAGGGTGTTTGCTTCACTAATTCTCAAGTTAGTGAAGTAGAAGCTTGAGTTGGCATCCTCTCGACGTAGATCATCTTCGGCCTCGAAGACTTCAAGCAAGGACGCGTCTTTCGCCTCGTGAAGCCATGCAAGGGTCTGGGAGAACCACGATCGCAGCGAAGGGACTTCAACAAGGAGCTAAAGAAGTGAAGGACCGATCTACAAAGGTTGTATTTCGTATTCACTTAGTCGTAAACATAGTTTACTAGCATATGAAACCCTAATTTTCTAGCAACGATCTTATTTAGGGTTATCGGCACGGCTAAAATTTTAAACGGGTATGGTTGATGCATTGTAGAACCTTATTAGAGTGCCTAGTAACCCTACAGAAATGGACACTCTATTTTGCTTATTTTGTTTGTAGTATTTTTATCATAAAATGCCACATCATCACCCATCAGTTTGGGTTATATATTCTTGCATTTTGCAGGTGTGATGCACGTTTTATTAGTAAAATATGTAATACTTATATAAATCTAAATGAACTATATAGCCTTATCCTATTTAGAGTCCAAATTTTTTTCTGAGCCCATGGATAAATATAGAATGGGGAGCTTTTGGTTTAAAATCATTTTGAATGTTAATAAATGAAAAAAATAGTAATTTTAGTAACTTGGATCAAGACTATTCTAAAAGATATAATATAAAAGAAGATAGTTGTAAGTAGATGAAAGTAGAAGTTGAAAATGATGAGATAAAAATAACTTCTAGAAAATTCTTTTTTGTTTTAGATTTAGAATTCAAATTAATTTCTAGAAAGTTTATTTTTGTCTCAAGTTTTAGAGAATATGTAGTGAATTTGAAATTTAAATTAATAAAACAATTAATTATTTTTGTCTTTTTCTAGAAAGTTCTTTTTGGTCTCAATTTTTAGAGAAAAATTCTCATTTTTTCTTTATTTTTAAAAAAAAATAGAGGTGAACTAACCAATGCTGTGTGGAGGGGGGGAAAGCTTGAAGCTATTTTTTGTCCCATAACTCGAATTTCACGCGCGTGCCTATATATATATATATATATATATATATATATATATATATCGGAATTTTCAAGCTCAATTTTATCGTTTTGTAGAAAATCCCCTCATTTTTTAGGCGTCTAACAGAAAATTATGTGGATGGCCTCATTTTCAAAATTTTGTTACGATTATAAAATTTCGTAAATAAACTCCAATAACACAGTTTAATTTCGTCATGCAAAAATTTTAGCTTGAGATAAACATCTTACAACAGCTATATTGGGAAATCATCACTTAATACACCGTTCATTTTGTTTTTAAATGTACAGATGAAAACTTCAGTTTTTCAAGCTTTTTCATGCATCTAACGGATAATTATTGAAAGATCATCGTTTTCAAAATTTTGTCATGGTTACAAACTTTCTTAAACAAACTCCAATAATACACTTTAATTTTGTCATGCATGCAAAATTACATTTTAACTTCGTTATGGAAATTTTTTAATCCGCGACAACTATCTTACTGCAACTATATTGAGAAATCGTAGCTTAATGAAGTGTTCATTTTGCTTTTAAATGTACAGATTGAAACTTCGGATTTCATGCTCATTTTTAAATCTGCGGATAATTATAGGGAAGACCCTTATTTTCAAAATTTATTCATGGTTGCAAAATTTCGTAAATAAACTCCAAAAATACATTTTAAGTTCGTCATGGAAAATTACACTTTTTTTGTCATGGAAAATTTTAATCTGCGACAACCATCTTAGTGTAGCTATAGTGAAAAATCGTTGCTTAATGTACTGTTCATTTTTGCTTTCAAATATACAGATTCCGTTTTTTTTTTTGGCATCTAGAGGAAAGTTATATGAAAGACTGTCAATTTCAAAACACCATCACGGTTGCAAAATTTCGTAAACAAAATCCAATAATACATTTTAACTTTCTCATCGAAAATTGTTTACTTGCGACAATCATCTTACTGCAGCTATATTTGAAAATCGTCGCTTATTGTACTGTGCATTTTGTTTTCAGTATTCAGTGCCCTTGCGCTTACGCCAAGGTACTTTCTCGTAAAGATATAAAGCTATAAAGCAAAAGATTCCACTTCAAGCTTTTTTGGTCTTTTTCCATGGAAACTTAAACTTCAACTCTTCTACTTCAACGAAATTTGTGCTTACTCCCTTTTTGGTCTCCTTGCAAGGATTTTATTCTCAACCCCTATATCTTAAGTTAGTTTATATTTGACCCCTTTAGGTTTATTTATACAAAACTAAAAGAGTTGTTTCCGTGGAAAATTAATTCTGCACTTTCTTTTTGCCGTAAATTGGCATTCGGTTCCTTCACGGTGTATCTATACAAAGTTGCCTCGTTAATTTTCTATTGTCCTTGTAAGTTAATAAAATTCTAAAGATATCATGTCTTTTTTGAAGATACATATAAAGAAAGGAGTAAAATAAAAGGATGATTACATATGAAAACTTTTGACAAGGGAATGCGAAAACATTGCAAATCTCTCGACTAAACGTACATGCATGGAAAATTAGAGCAGGCTCTTGATATTTTTTGAAAAATTGCAATCAACACTTCAAATATTTCTTTGTATACATTTTCATCAGCCGAATATGGACCAGATGTAGATATTACAATATTCGTATGATGTAGTCGTTGGCGAAAGCAAATATGAATATGGATAGTTACAAGAAATAAAAATCTGTATTCTATAAATCAACAACCAATGCGGCTATGAAATATATATTAAAAGTTTTATATACTTCTGAAATATATATTAAAAGCAATGAATTGAATTACATGATATGAAAATTAGCAAGAAAAGAGTCTATGATGACGTTGAGATAATCGTCGTCGGAAGGAGGATGAAATTCAACTGCAATCAATAATGATTGTGATCGGTAGAGTTCGGAGGCAAGAAAAAACATTTGTCATAATCAACACAGTTTGAAAAATAGAAACCGCGATTCCAATTTAACAAATTTGTTAGATATTTTACATATTTTTTAGAATCTCTCAAATTGAAAAAGGTAAATGTTTTTCTTAATAAGTTGGATTCGGTCCTGCAGAATGGAGATTACACCATTTAGTATCAATTGCATCTATACATCATATATGCACTTAACTATGGACGGTTATATCCATCATGCGTCCCAAAATTTCAAACTTCAATTATATCAGGAACAAATTTTATGTTAATTTACCTTACAGATTTGCTACTGATTTTTATGATGCTCATGATTATGGTCAAAATGAAATCTTCAGATTTTGATTTTACCTATGGGTTTTTCATCTCTCAAAAATTTCAATTTCCCCCCCCCCCTCCCCTTTTTAGATGTTTTAATTGTAAAAGTAAATATGAAAATTTCCATCTTGGACGTATGGACTGATCTAGAAATTTTCAAATGCAATTTATCATCCATTGAATAAATGCAATATGTACAAATATGTAAAGATAAATACTTTTATGAATTGTTTTGAGAGAAAACGAAGAATTTTTTTTAATTGTTTCGAGAAAATTTTGGTAAAGCTTGAATAGTTGTCTGCAATAAATTTAGTTACGATTATGGTCATTTATCTGATAGAATACTTTTTGGACTACTCTTTGTGCCCGTGCATAGCATAGGAGCACTTGCTAGTCTTTGTAATAGATATATGGTTTTTTTTACTTAAAACCACCCAAAACTAAGCTAATTACTAAAAAAACCAAAACTTGATAATTACTTATTACCCCCCCCCCCAAGCGTTAAAGCTACATCATTTTACCCCCACTAGCCTTTTCACTTCATTCCGTTAGCAATTAACGAAAGAAGTCGGGTTAGGATTATCAAACCCCCCAAACCAACTCGTATTCACTCTTTCTCATCTAAAATTCCAAATCAGAATCCCTGGTTGAGGAAGAGGACTCATTGCCCATCATTGAAGATTTAATTAAGGGTTCTGATTTGGAATTTTAGATGAAGAGTAGTGAATACGAGTGGGTTTAGGAGGTTTGATAATCCTAACCCGACTTTCTTCGTTAATTGACTAACGGAGTGAAGTGAAATGACCAGTGGGGGTAAAATAATACAACTTTATCGTTTTTTGGGGATTAATAAGTAATTATCAAGTTTTTGGGGCTTTTAGTAATTAGCTCAGTTTTTGGGGTCTTTAAGTAAAAAAAACCCTAGATAGGGTAAATTGTTGGAAAAAAAACCGGCCCTTTTAAAACTTGTGAAAAAAATCCCTGGGCCTTCTCACCTGTTAGAAAAACCCTAGGTCCATGAACAATTCCCTGAGACATTAAAGGTTTTTTTTGTATTTTGGTATATCTCAGAAATGCTACTGCCTTACCCGTGTGTGCAAGTGCACTTGGCAGCTGCCATTTCATGGCAATAAAGCAGCAATTAAGTTTCCTGTAACATCTACGAGGTTGCCTAAAACACCTATCCTGTGTTATTTTTGCTTAAAGGACTAAACATTAAATATATCTACCAATCATTTTTCCCTCCAAATTCACTATTTCTTATACCAAAAATCCAATTTAGCACCAGAATTTGAATTATCTTTTTCATTTTCTGCATTTTTCATTATCTTATTTTATTGTCACGCCCCTCTTCTTAGTAGACGGAAACGGTGACGTGGCAGGCCGCGACGTATTTACTAAGAAATAAATACGTTAAGCGTAATTAAGCAATATATGTAAATGCACAAGAATGACAAGAGTAATAAAATAAAAAACCACCTTTATTTACATTCATTTTTATATACAACTGTTTTGAAAAGGAAAGGTACAATGAATAAAGAAGTGCCTAAACAGTGGCATACAAAATAAAAGTAAGTACCAAAAAGGCTAGTAGTCCGGCTGAGCGGTGAGTTGATCCAAGTGCTCCTAGTTAGGCTCGATCTTCTGAGAGTCCGGTCCTCCTGACGAATATTCCAAAGAAAGAAATAGAAGGAATGTCGTTAGTGAACTAGCGCTCGGTAAGTCCCAAAAGAAGAAGAGAATATAGCAAGTAATGTGAAAAGAACAGATAAGATGTATATGATTGATTACCGGTATATGATGATTATTATAACGTGGTTGTTTGTAGCTTTATACAAAAGATATTCATGTATACGAGAGGACCATCTTACCCCGTGGACTATGGTATCATAAGTAGTACAAGGCCCCGTCATAACCCACGAGACAACGGCACGAGAATTCATGTAGGTGTCTTTTAAGTGACCTCTCGTGCCACGATATACGTTCCGTACCAATCTACCCCTTTATCCCCGCGTAATGTATTGTATAGATTATAATTATCAGACATGCCGAAATCATGAATACAAGTTGTTCAAGCAGTCATGTTCAGGATGTAATCAAGTAGTCAAGTTAACTTATAACCATGGTTCGGTCAAGTCAGGTCAAGTTATACATGTTTGATATTGATATTTGGATTCGAGTATTCATATTCATGTTCAAGTATTCAAGTTTGATTTTGGATTCAGTTTTGAGTTAGATTCAGACTGAGTCAGACACTTGTAAACTGATTTGGATCTTGAATTAGGATCGGGAGTCATCGGTAACTGCTGCACATGAACGGCAGGATTTATGTCTTTTTCCAAGATAATTACTATTGAAAACTCCGTTAAGTTTTCTACCTTAAATAGGCAAGCATTCACTTTCTGCGGCTTCCTGGGGCTCAAGAGAATTGATCACGCTTAAACCTATATTTACTAAGGTCCTTAAATATTGTTTTTATATAACTCTAGGGAGTTTTATGAAAAAATATTATAATATAGTTAAAAATAAAACTCGAGGGGATATTTATATTATTAGGGTTTTCATGAGCATGAGTTTTAAGGATTTGAGTTATTTTAGTGATAAACAATTAACTTTGGAAGTTCATGGTATTTTATTGAAAAGAGTTGTCTTTTGGTAATTTGATGGTATTTTATTAAAACTTGGTAATCTTTCATTTTTAGAAAAATAAGTTTATTATATTTTGAAAATAAGGATTTGTAATTTTTATATAATTATTAAAAATTAAATTTATTTATTTATTTAGAAAATTCATTTTTCTTAAAAACCGTATTTAAAACCTTTCGAGACCGAATACTCCGTGAGGAGGTCTACATCTCGCTCTACTAGCCCAATGATGTGCGATAATCCACATCATCCATTAGCGGGTCCCCTAAAGAGGGTTGTAGAGATATAATCGCAAAGGAATCGAAATACTGTTTTAAAAGAAAACCGGTTTTTAAAGTAAGTGGTATTTTAATGTAATATTTTCATCGTACAAAAATTCATACAAAAATGTATCGTGCTATGAAACAAGAGTGTGCGTGAGGGGTAGATCGTTACCCCATGAAGTTTTTCCTAAAGATATAGTTTTAACAACACTAAAAGGGATGATATTAAAATTCATGGTATTTTAATGAAAAAGTTAAATTAAAGTTATTTTACATGATATTCTAGGTTAAATCTTGATTCTAAATATATTGGTATCAAAATTATAAGTGAAGAGGTAAAATTTGTTTGACCAAAATATAAAAGGAATTTGATTTATGGTTTTTATAAAAGATGATATCGGTATAACTCCACTTTTACCGATTTAGATTAAAAAGAAATTTTCAATGAAGAGAATGGAAGTTTGGGAAGGATTTACTATTTGATTATATTAAGAAGAGGTAGAAGAAGAGGAGGAAAGCTTTGGGGTGTCGTGGGAGCTCCAGATGTTTCTTCGATTTTCGCCAGAAATTGATCGCTTGCCAACTCCTCTTTACTCCACTTGTACTTAGAAAATTTTTGAGAGTTTTGGCAAGAATTTTCAGAATGGTTTGAGCCAAGATAGGGGATGGTATTTATAGTGTAGAATTAGGGTTTTGGAATTAAAATGGTGGATTAAAAATTATTAAAATGTGGTTTAATTGTGAAATGAAGAGTTTCTGTTTGATTGGAGGGAAATTAACCAGTGTAGAGGAGTTAGGGGGGTGAAGGAGGGGGTGCAAAACACGGGACGATTCGGCCTCATCACAGGCGTCCCCTCCGGCCCTTTGGGATTTTTCTCCAGTCGATCTCGAGCATCTGGCCTTGAGATTCGTGCCACTTGATTAAATTAGGGTTTACTCCATTTTGTGCCTGTTTGATTTTTTTGACTTTTCATTTTTCTGTGTATTGCACGTGAAATCTTTTGGGCTTTCAAAAAGTTAAAAATAAAAATAAAAAAATAATGTGTCTGATAGGATTCGAACACACAGGCTGCGTCACAGCAGTGCAAAGGCTTTACCAATAAGCTACAAGTTGTTTCTTGCTATTCTTTTACAAAATTGCCTTATAACTCGAACTCAGGCTGTAAACTCATTTCTGTACATTAAACTAGAAAATTCTATACAGTAAATCCAGAATCGTTACACTTATTTAAACCACTTAGATATTGCATGCAACTTTTTTAGATTTTATATATAACTTTATAGATGTTGCAGACAACTGCTTAGATGTTGTAGACAACTTCGTAGATATTACAGAAAAGTGGTTAAATATTATATGCAAGTAGTTAGATGTTACAGGAAACTGCTTAGATGTTACATGCAACTTTATAAATATTACATGCAAGTGATTAGATGTTACATGCGACATTTTTAGATGTTACAGGAAAGCGGTTAGATGTTGCAGGCAACTGCTTAAATGTTACAAACAACTTTTTTAGATGCTACAGACAAGTGGTTGGATATTACAGGAAAGTGGTTATATGTTATAGGCAACTATTTAGATATTATAAGCAACCGCTTAGATATTACAGGCAACTTTGTAGATCTTACTGTTGGGATCGAAATTTACAGTCCACTGTGAAAATAAAAAATTAAAAATAAAAGTCAAAAAGCCAAAGTCAACGGCCAAACAAGTGGACCCAAGTTTAACCAACCCGGGCCCAAGCCTAACCAGTCTAAGCTCAAGCATGGGGCCTCCCCCATGCCAAGAAAGGAGTAGGAAAATGTAATAAATAAATTTTGTATGCAAATAAGTATGAAAATGTAATACAAATGGACAAAAATCCAAATTTGTAATACCCAAGAGGCTATGTGTAAAATGTAAGGAAGTTTTACACACTAAGTGCCAATTTAAAACAAGGTGGAAGGTATAATTTTAAAAAACAAGTGCGCATGCCATCCAAAACCCAAGAAAACCACCCAAAGATCTAAACTTGCAAACAATAGAGAGCGCTATTTAAGAGTTTTAAAAGGTTACAACTTTTTAACCGTGACTATAAGATTGTAGTGAACTCTAAATAGGCCATAAGTGTCCCGGAACAAGCTGAAGGGTTACGGCAGCGTCCCGGCCATCGAAATGCGGCCAAAATGCGGAACAAAAATTTCTGAACTAGCGCTACCGCTACCCGAATCGCGGATTGACCTTAAACCCTAAACTAGCAAGCTAAACTAAGAGTTAGAATCGTTATACCGAGTTGATCCGTGTCTTTCGGTCTTCATTCCAAGCTCCTAGCGGTTCCTTGATGTGGTTTGGTCGCCGGTCTTTCTCCATCTCCGATGATCCACCCGAGGGATGTAACTCCGGCTCTAGCTCCACGATATGATGCTTATGGAGCAACTAGGGTCTCTAGGATGCTACCCTAGAGAGCCTAGGATGTAGTGTGAATGTTTCTTAGTGTTAGCTATCTCAAAAACTTGAAGGTGGAAGCAAAGCATGAAAGCTAGTGGAGGTGAAACACAAATGGTGAAGGAGGAGCTCAAGAAGAAAAACAATGAACAAAACCTTCATGCTTCAAAAATGAGCTTCTCTTGGAAAGAGAAAATAGCATGCAAGGTTTTGTAAAATGCATTTTTTCAATTTTAAAATCCTACCATACTTGAATAGTGAACACAAATGAATTAACAATTCATTTGTGTGCACTATTGCAAGCATGGTTTTCTCCACACCTCATCATGCTAATATCCACCTCATTTACCATTTTAATAAAATGGTCAAATCAAGAAATGAAGTGGCACCTTCTAGAATGTTATCCGGTAAAAAATACGGATTACATTCAACTGTAAATATATCTGCATTCGTACTGAAATACGAATACCCAAAAAGATAGCATAACACAAAGAATATAATACTAGAATATACGTACCGAAATACATATATGTAAATTATTAAATCAATACCTGATTTAATAATCCGGCTCAAACCCGAGTCGGCTAGTACTATCAATTGTCCGATCGAAAGTTCTGGTACAAAGTACACCAATCGATCGGAACCCTGCATGTATCCAATACGGCTACTACATCATTTCGCCAGAACCAGGGAAACCCTCTGTGTGGGACTCTAAAGACTCGTCAATACGCTGGCAGTGGGTTTAACCACAAGCACGTCAGCGGCACTAGCTGTACGTAACGGCTACCCAGGTATTGAGCGAAAGGGAGGCCGACGAGCAAACTCATGCAGAACCCCTACTGAGCCTGACAGTGACAATATCCATACAGTCCGGTCTGTTCTTCTAAGAGTATCGCATATCGAGTCTAAGGGGGTGGATAAAGTCAGACCCCTAATAACGCGACATTTAGTGCCGGTATGAAACCCATCACCACCTGAGAAACTATCGATCCTGGATCGATAATTCTCATCCACCGTGGATACGGATTTATGGCGATGGCCATCCGTACACAACACGACATCAACCCCCAATACCGGGAGAGACGAATCTCCGACGATCGGATCACTGCCTCTATGTGGCTCGGAACTGTACCCAACTAAAACCTGTTTGCACAACTCCCTTGAGCCGTGGTAGGGTAGTAATCAAAGCACAGTGGGAACTCACACGAGACAAATGACGATCTCAGGTCGACAGACTAACCTGTACACATGTCACCTGAGAACTGCTATCTGACAATAGGTATAATATCAACTAGCATGTTCCCGGTGAGTCCGTCCAGTGTACTCATAACCCAATGAGCACCTGTATACTATCTTAGGTGAACAAACTAACACCAATGGCTTGTGAGACCTGGCCACTGCCCCTCGTCGGGGTCTCGATCAGTCTACACTAGTCTATACTGGAGTATCGATGCCCGGTCTCGATACTCCTATGACTAGGGACATTTAAGGATGTGCTTATAGACCCCAGCTCCCATATATATGATCGCCATCATAATGCTGGCAGTCAAGCAAAAATCCTATGGGCTCTATCAACACGTACATGATGATAAAGACAAACCAGATAGCATACTATCATCTTGAGTAAGACTGTTTCATCGGTATAGGTCCTGCCTCAATCATCATAATCACAAGTCCGCGACTATGATAATTGCCTTGAGGGCACTATAACCAACAATCTCCCACTTGCACTTAAGGCTAATTATTGCGATGTCTCATACTCACAGCCCGTGTGATACCGAACACCCAACTTCTCTACTAATCAGTTTCGTAAAGCCTGTTTGTGAAAATGATTGCGTTCGAGAAATAGCCTCAGTGAGTGGATCCACTCCAATGTTTCTTTCTGTATCTCTCTTAATCTCAACTTCGCAGAGAAAGCTATCTCCCGAAATGAGCAACACCTGTCTTATAATTTGTTTGGATATCTGATGGGACCCAGTTCTCAAATGAACTCCAAATCCAGCAAACTACTTAGACTGTATCGTCCACTGAATTTAATCAGTATCCTGCGCCATGCCTTTCCTCAGTATCCGCTTGGACCACCTGTCCAACATACCGTCCCTCAGAAGAGGGAAAACTATAACTTTGACAGTCACTCTGTCATCTAGGTCATCTTGGAAGCCTGAAATGATAACCGTCTCCTGAAGGAGGCTGCCGTTACCATATCCCAAGAACATTCACTTATGCTCATAAACTGCTTCCCAATGTTTCTCCAGGATTGGATTAATATATCTGTTTATTGCATCTAGTGCAAAAGCAATATCTGGTGTGGTACTTGACATTTCATGATTAACTCAATTGCCTAAACAAGTGATATGCCAATCATGCAGATCCCTCTACCCTTTAGTCTGTAAAACACCTTTAGAGAGGGTGACTCCATCACCTGCAGGTACACCACCATGCCAGGAGTCGTCCATTTAATGTCAAAGTACCCAGATTAGGATACTTCCCAAATCTAGATCTAAAACCATAGATCTAGTTACCAGAAACCCTGATATTACATCCATATCCTGTGTGGAGAAACAACTTTGTGACAACCACAATATAACCGATCGTAGTATAGGAATATCTCTTCCTATCAAGTGCATGTCATCCCAAATACCAGGACATAACACCCTACTACCTTCTTACCAGATCCATCTCATATTCTGATGAGGTCAAGACCTATGATTTTCACATCAAAAAATAGATGATCTATTTCCGCTATACCTGCTTTAGTCTGTAAATAGACATAAGCTACTTGTCCTCTATGCTTCCACTGCTCCTACTGACTACAACAACCCTCTGGCAGAGTCATATGCACGTATACTTCTAAAGCTAGTTTAGAACCACGCTATACTCATCCTCCTGCCGGGTCTTATAGTCTAGAACATCAGCAATGGTGCTTCCCCCAATCAGGACAAAGCTCTGTTTTGAATTTCAAAATTCAAAAATTGAAGCAACGCTTCAGATTCTGCACGCTGCATGCTGCTCGCCACGTGTCAAACGCAGACGCGCTAGCGCCAGGTGCGATGCGCCCTAGGCAGCGCACCCCCAATCAGAGCAAAGCTCTATTTCAAATTCAAAATTTAAATTGAAGCAACGCTTCAGATTCTGCGCGCGGCGCGCCACGTGTCAAACGCAGACGCGCTAGCGCCAGGTGCGCTGCGCCCTAGGCAAACCTTAGGATTAAAAATCTAAACGTGATTAAATATCACCGATTTATGGAAAAATCTTGGACTTGGAAAGATTTCCCTCTAAATCTAACCGAAATAACAAAGAGATATCTTTGGATTTAAAATCCAATGGTGAATAAAATTCACCTAATAATCTGAAGGCCCAGATTAATGATGAAGATAAATTAAATCTCTCAGTATACAAATCAAATCATTCAATAAGAGATCTACCAAATAGATTGATTCTTTTCCTTCTCCTATAAATAGGAGCCAAGAAAAGAAGAGAATGGACCTTTGGACCTTTTCTTTTGATACACAGAGAGAGAAAGATAGCGCCTTTAATTCTCTGCAAAAGGAAAACCTTAGGTAAGAAAAAGGAGGCTTAAAAAAGAGAATTTAATTCTCAAAAGAGTTTAACTCTTATATAAAGAAAAGAACTTAGTTCTTTCTCTGGTGGAGGATTTGTAAAGTGCACATCTCCCCATGAATTGAGAATTTAATTCTCATTGGGTTGAGATCCTGCCATGCAGATCTAAAACACAGAGGAGGAACTAGGTTTTGAGAATTTAATTCTCACAAAATGATAGGAATTCAATTCCTTTGAGATAAAATTAGGGTCTAACCCTATGTTATAGGAATTCAATTTCTTCAAAATGAACAGAACTAGGGTTTAACCCTAATTGAGAACATAATTCTCTCAAACTCATAGGAATCTAATTCCCTTAAGAAAAGAAATTGGGGTTCAACCCTATTAAGAATATAATTTTTCAGAAGAAAACAGGAATTTAATTCCTCTGAAATTAATTCTTAAAAAGATGAACAGATCTTTAAAACATGCAGAGTCACGCGCTACCACGTGACCCCCGCAAAGATCCACAGAAAAGAACTCTGAAGTAAACACCTCACGTGTTACCACGTGACTCCTGCGAAGATCTATAAAAGAGAACTTTGAGGCAATGCATCACGTGCCCCCACGTGATCTCTAAAGCACACAAAAGAAAAAGAAAAAGAAAAGAGCTCTAGGGCGCCCTCACGTGTCGACACGTGACCCCTAATGAACATTCTAACAGATCAAAGCGCAAGCCCCCATCACGTGCCCACACGTGATGGCTTTCAGAATTAAAAGTATTAAACACTTATGCGTAGAACAAAATAAAGGGAAGCAGGGCGCTATCACGTGCTACCACGTGACCCCTTGGCTGAAGCTTTAACAGACAAGCACCAAAATTCTCATCACGTGACAGCACGTGATACTTCAAATTATTTAAGACTTTTGACTGAATAAAATCAGAGGAATCAGGGCGCTCTCACGTGTTTACACGTGACCCCTCTTACCTTAGTGTTTAACACTAGTCTGGAGATTTTGTCCCCAGTGTTTAACACTGATTTGCTTAGTGTTAAACACTAATTTGAAAACTTTGTTCCCGGTGTTCAACACTGATTATCTTTTAGTGTTTGACACTAACTTGTCAATCTTATTCCCAGTGTTCAACACTGTTGGTCTCTAGTATTTAACACTAACTTTAGCCCAACTAGCTAAGTTTCCAGAGGCAAAGCCCCTCCTTCAATGAACCAACAGAGGGCCAATATCCCAAACATGATTGGACTTAGCCCAAGATGGCCATAAGTCCTCAATTCAAACTTAACTGGGCCAATAGGCTCATAATATAATAATTGATCTTAGTTTCCAAATTGGACTGCAGATCGCTTAATCTACCTTGGTTTAAGGGTACATCTCGTCACTCCTTTGATACTTGGCGTTATAATTCCTCAACGTCTTCAAAGAGGTGGCGGGTCCCAATGACCACACATTGATACGGACTGTGGGGTCCTTAAACTCATGGACTATGAGGTCCTTAACCTTGACCGTAATGTCTTAAAACTAACATCGGACTGTGGAGTCCTTAAATCCACGGACTACGACGTCCTTAACCTTGACCGGAATGTCTTAAAACTAACAACGGACTATGACGTCCTTAACCTTGACCGTGATGTCTTAAAACTAACGCCAGACTGTGGAATCCTTAAATCCACGGACTACGACGTCCTTAACCTTGACCGCAACGTCTTAAAACTAACATCGGACCGCAATATCCTTAAACTACCTATTGACCGCAATGTCACTAAACTAAACAACATGGCTCCCCTAATCGCTCTCTTGTCGGATCTAAACGATCCCGTTAAGTTGATCTTAGTCTAAAACTAGACTAACGCATCCTTAACAAACGTTTAAGTCGATCTTAGTCTCAAACGAGGCTAACGCATCCTTAAACACAACCCCCAAACCCAAATCTACGAAAGATACGGATTTGGACTAGTCCACGCCCTACGGGCGACGACATAACTCAGTCTCCGTATACAATCCACGGGCAACCAAATACAAAACAAACACACACGACACGAAGTGATCATCTGGAGAAGGAGAAAGTTGTTACCGCAATACGGTAGCGTAATTAACTGCAGGGGCTTGCACCTGCAGGGAAGAGCGTTCCCACAATAAAAAAAAACCCTCAAGCGAAGGGGAATCTGACGAAATCTGCTACATCGGACGCATCCGTTTAAACCTTCGATACATGGTGTCATAAATCAACTTGACATCTTTGGAGAGGTAGACAGATAGCACCAATTAGCATCTGCCCTAAATTTCAGGCAAGACGCCAGTCACGCCATCTTTCGGAGGAGAACAGATTCTGGCACGCCCGGTGGGACCTTTTCCTCTTTCCACTCCACACTTCGTGTGTCGTGATTCGCGAACCAATCGTGGTTTGCTAATGGTTGCCCTTGGGTTTCGAAGTACTAAGACTTGGTGTTTCGTTTGCTGCAGAAAGCAAAAGGATCAATGGCTGACAACTGCTCGAACTGCTCCAACTGCAAATGCAACCGACGCTCCGCCTCACCTGGAAGTGTAGCATATGGACCGCAGGCTGCTTCCTTATTTACTATGCCTGTGGAGCAAGTGACTCAAGCTACCACCGGTCTATTCTTTGGGACCATGCTCCCGCCGGTGAATATTAACATCCCAATGCCCGTACCGGAAGCGTCAAAGAAGTCGGTCTTTGATCGACTTGCTACTCCCATGGCCCCTCTCAGCGGGTCGTTCAACTCCTCGGTCTTCACTAGACTGAGCCTGAACTCCAAAGGGCCCGCCAAAAAGCCCGTGATACCTGAGAAGGCCATCCCAAAGAGGACAGCTGCTCCCGAAGTCGTCAAGGCGGCTTCTCCTCCCAGAGGGTCGGTCTTCGCGAGACTGGCTACCCTCGTTCCCGCTCCCGCTCAGAAATCTGTTTTTGACCGGATGGACGTAGCATCTCAACGAACGTCAGTCTTCAAGAGGCTGACACCGGCATCAACCCCTCCCCAGAACAGGGAGCAAGACGAAGCCGTCGCTGAATCAATCCCAACAACCCGTCATGCCCGACATCGCCACTGGCGCCGGATAAGGAAGACTAGGGGCAACTCCCTCTCCGGGCTAACTCCACCAGCTCCAACGGTGGAAATTGAGGCTGTTGTTCCAACAGGAAACAGCTTCGAACTATTAAACAGGGTACGCAGAAATTCGCCAACTGCGGTTCTCAAATGATCCCCTCCAGCTGCGGAGATTGTTATAGAGACAAAGCCGGAGCAGCCTCCTCAACGGCTGTCCTCCAAAATTTATAAGGTCTGGCGATGGGTTCAAGACTCGGTAATTGACTAATATCACTCTCGTCAACAGAAAAGGGCGAAGGTACAGGAAGAAAAGAACCGTCATGTCAAACAACAAAGGACGACAACAGCTTGGGTTCCCGCTGCAACGGCTCCTTCCACGTCGACTACTCAAAAAAGAAGAAGGCCGGATAGAGTCCCCACTCCTGCAGCAAATGTCAAGGACAATAAGCCTAAACGCCCTAAGTCTGGGGGCATGATGGTGCATACGGTATACATGGCGCTGGGAAAAGAGGACAGCCGTGCATCCACGGGTCATAGACCGCTTACACGGTCAATGACCAAAGCTCAGGAGCAATAGCAGAAGCTCCAAGAAATGATGACCGCGATGGCCGCACTCACTGGGCCGAAAGAAATCCCCGAAGCGTCATCTGATCAACGCCAGGAGCAAGAAACTGACGCTGAGTTCCTTCGTAGGATATTGGAGAAGAAGGATAAAGAGGCTGCCGAACAAGCAGCCAATATACAACGAATGGCCCTTCTATTCTGTAGGGTTGCTATGCACGCGCATAAGGGTCTACGAGGCATCAACCATGCCTGATTAAAAATTTAGCCGTGCCGAACAACCCGAATACGGATCTTTAAACTAGAGATTAGGCGAAAACAAGCATGCTAAACACTTTAACACTAAGTGAGAGGGATTACAACCTTTGTAGATCCGGTCCTTCACTTCATATGCTCCGTGTTGTGGTCCCTTCGCTGCGATCATCGGGATCCGGACTCTCGAGAGGTTCCACGAAGAGAAAGATGCAACCTTTGCTTCCGATCTTCGATACTAAGATGATCTACCTTGAAGTTTCTTTAACACAAGATAACACTCATGAAATGATGTGAACACCCTCATCTAAATGGCAAGGGAAGATGAGGATGATGAAGTAGGATTTTTGCTCTCTTTATTTATCTTTTTCTCATATTTATTCATCACTTTGAAAAAATCTAGCAAGCTTTTTCATGAAAGAATGAAGGAAGAAGAAGAATAGTGATCCATTTTCTTTTGTGATGAATAATGAAAGGATTAATATGACAAATAATGCAACCATGGTTGACTTAACCATTGTAGAGAATTAACTAGGGTTAGGGTTTGGGTTGGGTTAAAGCATGAGTCACTTGTAAATATCTTTATCATGACAAAAAGAAAACCTTCTAGAAACATCTAGAAAGCTTAACCCTAATCCAAACCCTAATCATGTTTAAACTCCACTAAACAAGTTGCATTAGTTATTATATCATGTTACAATATTATATATCACATATATAATATTTATTGTAACCAAATAAAATAATACAATTAACATATATCGCATATATATCAATGTATTACCCGAGTGAGAAAAAGAATCTTTTAGTGAGCAAATATTAGTTAATGTAATTTATTATATCATATATATTATTATACATTAAATTATTGAATCAACACTTGATCCGACAATCCGGCTATATCGCATATAACCGACTAATATTTATCCGTACCGATTCATCGAATCAACACTTGATCCGATGACCCGGCTGATATCAAATATCGCGAGAATAGAATACGGTATCACATATCGCATTATCCTCGATCCCGCACATATCACATATGTGCTCCTACTCCATTTTGCCTGAGTCAAGAAACCTCTGTGTAGGACTCTAAAGAATCGTCAATACGCCGGCAGTAGGTGATGATCATATCAATCACCCACAAGCTGCAAGCGGTCAGCTAAACGTAACAGCTACCCAGGTATTGAGCGCTCAGAAGATCAACAAGCAAGCTTGTACATTCTCCTGTGAATCCAAACAGTAACACTCCCGTACAGTCCGGTCTCGTCGTCTGATATGTTGCATATCTCGCCTAGGGGTGGTAAACGTCAGACCCCAGTAGCTTGATAAGTCGTGTCGATATGAGGTCTATAACAGTTTGAGAAACTACTGATAACACTTACCAGTAAATCTCAGCAACCCTGGCCAGGGATTTCCGGTTATAGCCAATCAAACATAGCACAACATCAACTCCCTATACCGGGAGAGACGAATCCCCTCCTATCGCTCATTGCCTCCATATGATTCGGGACTGTACCCAAAAGCCACCTTTTTGCACTCTCTTGGACGTGGTATGATGGAAATCAAAGCACAGTGGGAATCACATAAGACTCTATGACGATCTCGGGTCAACAGACTACTCTGTACCAGTGTCACCGGAGAACTGCCATCTGACGTGAGGTATAATACCATCTGGGAGTTCTCGGCGAGTCCGTCCAGTGTACCCAGTCTCCACTGAGCACCCGTACACCATCCTTGATGTCAAACATCGATGGATATGGGATCATCCATCGCCCATCATATGGGTCAAGATGCGTATACGCTAGTCTACTCTGGTGTATCGATGCCCTGTCTCGATACACCCTCGACTAGGAACAGTTATAGGATGTACTCGTCGACTACCGTGGCCCCACTAGTATGATCTCATCATAGTCCCAGTAGTCGAGTACATATCCTAAGGGCTTTATCAACATGTAATATAGAGACAATCAGAGTACATGTTAAGATAAAGTACAACCAGATAGCATACTATCATGTCGAGCAAGAAAGTCTTCCCTATATATGTCCTAGCATCCACTACAATATACAACGTATATACAGTAATGGCCTCTAGGGCATACATATAACTAACAATCTCCCACTTGCACTAGGGCCATCTGTTATGGTATCGCATACCCAACAATTAGCTGCGGTTGAAGTATCTCATACTCAACCATCCCGTAAAAATCTCTACTGGGAAAAAGGCCTTTGTGAGTGGATCCGCGCTGTCGTCCTCAGTGTCTACTCTCCTAACCTCGATCTCCCTGAAGATCAACCATCTCCATGATCAGGTGATACTGCCTAAGAATTATATCTGGATTTCTGATGGGACGGTAGTTCCTTGGCAAAAGCCATAACTCCATTGTCTCACAATGGTAGGAACGAAGTTCATCGCATGAACTTATAAATATCCAGACTGCCTCTTTTGGTAGCATCCTTGGTAACGATGTATCTTGCCTTTAATCATCTAGTATGTCACGGTATCTAGCTTGGAACTCTTCCAACATACCGTCCCTCCACGGAGGGTATAGACAATGCCTGCGACTGACATTCAGTCCTCCTTATCAGCCTGGAACCTTTCCAGTGATTCTCCCCAGGATCGATTGATACCATCTCACTACAACTAGTGAGTGTCCTAACATCCAATTAGATCTATCTCATAGATCCAAAACCCAGAATTTAGGAGGTATCACTTTGATCCTATATGGAGAATCCTTGTGATAAGCGGAGATTGACCGAGCGTAGCATAGGAAACTCCTTCCCTATCAAGAGTATGTCATCCACGTACTCTACGAGGATCACCACCATACTCTCTACTACCTTTTCGTATATACAAGGTTCATCTACCATTTTGATGAAGTCAAACTCTTTGACTACCACATCAAAACAGATGTTCCAACTCCGCGATGCCTGTTTTATCATATAAAACATCTTGCACACATTTCCGCTGTTCCTACTGTCTACGAAGCCCTCTGGCTGTGTACTTATAGACGCTCTTTTCTAAAACATCATTTAGAAAAGCAGTCATGATATCCAACCACCAAATATCGTAGTCATGGTATGTAGCCGTGGCAAGTAGGATCTGGATGGACTTAAGCATAGGTCCTTAGAAAAGGTTTCAACATAATCCATACCTGGTCTATGATGCAAACCTTTAACAAGTCTAGCTTTGAAAGTCTCAACTTTTCCATGTACACCAAGTAATCTTCTCAAGATATACTTGCTCCTGATGGGGATTTAACCCTTCAGATAAAGCAACCAAAGTCCATACTTTGTTGGTGTATAAGGATTCCATCTCAGATCGATAAGCACCCAGCCATTCTTACAGAGTCCCACTCCTGATGGCCAGCTCGAAACTAGTTGGGTCATCATCTCATGATGCAATCCTCGCTCCCACTGTCATAGAGAAACTAAAGTATCTCTCAGATGGGTGAGGAACCCTACTAGATCGGTGGAGAGGCCGAGGTTCGTTGGTTACTATTGAATGCTTTGGTTCTACCAAATCATCAGCTGCAATTTGTATAGCTGGAACATTTCCAGTTCTACATAACAGACCTTGCCTCGAGCTTGTCCGGATTTTGCTTTTAGACATAGGCCGGACAACCCCAAATCTTAACAAGCTTAAGATATGGGCTCTTCCCTTTCCATATCACATATGAAGTGGTAGGCAACTGATTTGATTTGAACCCTATTCAATAGGTATGCAACTTCACAAGTGCATAACTCCCTAAAGGAAATAGGAAACTCAGTAGTACTCATCATAGAGCACACCATATCACATAGGGTGCTATTGCTCCGCCCCGATACACCG
The DNA here is from genome assembly GCA_030015575.1 of Agapanthus africanus. NCBI lineage: Eukaryota > Viridiplantae > Streptophyta > Magnoliopsida > Asparagales > Amaryllidaceae > Agapanthus > Agapanthus africanus. Next base: position 475,656,096 of record CM057343.1, read on the forward strand.
ACGTGCTGTGGTGTATACGGAGGAGTAATGCTGAGAGAGAATCTCATTCTCCTTTAGAATAATCCAGGAATTCCGTGCTAAAGTATTCTCCTCCTTGATCTCATCAAAGGATATAATACTTATACCCGTATATTGTTAGTGTTTATGCCCTAGAAGGCCATTACTGTATCATACTAGTTTGTATATTACTTAATGGAAGCTTGGGATATTCACATGTATATAACAGTCTTGCTAAACATGGTAGTATGCTACTTGGTTTTTCTATCTTAATATGTGAGTGTACGTATTGATAGAGCTCTTAGGATCTTGCTTGTCTACCAGCGTTGTGATGGCAGTCACACTAGTGGGGGCTGGGTAGTCTACAAGCACATCCTTATTCAGGTCCCTGGTCGTTGGATTATCGAGACAGAGCATCGATACTCCGGAGTAGACTAGTGTGTACGCTTCTCATCCCAGTTGGGGAGATGGTCTGTCCCACGGCCGTCAGTACGTCGTACTAGAGATAGTATGCAGGTGCTCGTTAGGTTACGGGTACACCGGACAGGACTCACAGGGAACTGTTGGTTGGTTTGATACCAGTCGTCAGTGAGCAGTTCCCAGGTGACATGAGTACAGCATAGTCCGCAGACTTGACACTGCTACTTCGCCTCGAGTGTGTCCCACTGTTCTTAGATTGCTACCCTACCACGGCTCAAAGGAGTCGTGCAAACAGGTAGCAGTTGGGTGCGGTCCCGAGCACTTGGAGGCAGTGGCGGTTAGACAGGATTCGTCCCTCCCGGTATTGGGAGTAGATATCGTGCTGTGTCAGAGAGCCATTACGCAAAGTCCCTGGCCAGGGCAAGCGAGATTTGCTGGTAGGTTCCAGTAGTTTCTCAGGGTGTAATGGGCTTCGCTCCGACACGACTTATACCGCTATTATGGGACTGACGCTTGCCGCCCCCTAGGCCCGATATGCGATAGTCTTGGACGAACGGACCGGACTGTATGGAGATTGTCACATCAGACTCAGTAGGAGTTCGGATGGGTTTCCTCATCGGCCTTCTTATCGACAACTACCTGGGGACCGTTACGTACAGCTAGTGCCGCTTGCGGTCTGTGGTTAAACCCACTGCCAGCGTAGTAGTCGAGTCTCTAGAGTCCCACACAGAGAGTTTCCTACTCCAGGCGAAACGATATAGAGGTCGCATGGTTTTGCGACAAAGGGTTCGGACGCATACGTGCGTTTACGCGCGTACGACTTTCGGACAGTTTTTACCAGTCGGCTTTGGTTTAAGCCAGTTACTGGTATCCGGTTATTGGATTTATACAGTCTAAAGTTTTTCCGTATTTTTGCGGAAAGGAGGGGCGTTCTCGTAATTGCGCGAGAAGCTTCTAGAAGGTGGTGGCTAAGGAGGTTTAGGTGTCATTTGCATTAAATGAGTTTAGTGAGTCATGAGGGTGATTCATGCATATCATTAATGCATGATAAATGCTTAGTGAGTCATGACAATGAATCACCATTAGATATTTATGAAGCATGCTTATTCATTATGTATTATTCTTTTCTTCAAAAATAAGAATGCTTCATATTTATTATGATAACTTACTATTCTCATATGATATATTTCATTCTTACCTTCTCTCTCCTCAAGCTCTCCCTCTTCAAAGACTAATCCTCCCCTCTCATGAGTTGAGATCAAGGATTAGAAAGACTAATCAATCCATAACCATCACTCTATTTCATTCTATCTTCTTTGATTAGCAATCCAAGAAGGTTAGTTGCCTCAAGTTTAGAGGTTTAGCTTGGAGTTTTGCTCTCGGGTGGATCGTCTACTACCTAGAGAAGGCCGAGGAGGACAAAGAGATCGTAAAGACGAAGGAGTTGGTTCATTAGGTATAATCCCTAAACACAGTAGTTTAGAAACACTTTGTGTTTGGTTATTTATAGTTTAGCTTCGATTCAAGCGGTTAGTCGATGTTCGTTCACTAAACAAGTTCGTTTTTGAAATTTCCGCCTCCCCACAAGTATTAGGGTGTAGTACATCGACTTACATATATTGGTTCTCTACTAAGGATATAATACTTCTAACTTATATTCTGTGAATATCTCAAAAGGTTCAGACTTGTGTTTCAACTGGAACATATGTCTGAATCTTAAGAGATCATCAGAGAATGTAATGAAGTATAAAGAACCGGTCTTGGCATGTGTAGACAGGGGACTTTCATACATCAGCATGTATCAATCCCAAAAGTTCACTAACTCTTTCTCTGTTTCCAACAAACAGAGCTGTGGTCATCTTATCTTTGTGACATGACCGGCAAGTTTCACAAGATGTAAATTCAAACTAATTTAAATATGCATCTATATGTAACTTCAGCCAGTCGGGTCGCATTGATATGACCTAGTCTACAATACCTCAAGAAGGATTCATTCATTTCTGAACTCTTCCTCTTGTGTGTGTTCCGTATACTAAGAACTGTAGTTTGATTTAGAACGACAATGCTTTTAGATAACGTGCCTGAACCGATCAACTCTTGATATAGGAAATGTTCAAAACATTATCCAACAATACAAAATTATATCCTTTCTTTATTAATAAAGAGACTGATATGATTTTGTATATCAGGTTCGGTATCTAATAACATTTGTTCAGAATCAATGTATTCTGGTAATACAGGGTGATAGTGACCAACAGACTTGGCTGCAACACTTGCACCGTTTTCTGTCTCATGAAACTTATCACCCGTTCTCAGTTCTCTACCTATCATTAGCCCATGTAACAGATTACATATACGGGATCCTGATCCGGTATCACATACCCAGGACGTAAAGGATACTGAGAAACAGTTCTGTGTACTGAACACACCCGAAGATGATGCATCAACATGCACTTTCTTCGTTTGGGCGGCACGGGAAATCTGGTATTCCCCAATTTCCTGCTCTGTCTTATAACAATTATAAGTTGGAGCGGGACCAACGTTCCCCAGCTCAGTATAACAAGCGGGTTCGGTCAATATATCCGTTTTATTATCTTGATTAAGGCGTGATATGGTCGCTACCTGGAGAGAGAGAGAAGAAAACACTCAGCGTATGCTCTTGCAAGATTAGATTGGTTATATAATATATCTAATCAGGATGTCTCCCACTGTTTTAATCAAATCTTCCTTCAAACCCTAAAAGGAAAGACTAGCCGGGATTAATTACACGCTACAAGTTCGCCAATCTTTCAGCCAGGCCAGTGTCGGTACTTTGAGGGAGGTCCCCCGTGCTTTCGCACGAACCTAATTAAAGTAAACCTCGTTTTCCCAGAGGCGTAACCCCGTTAACACCTTTCTAGACACCTACTTGATCGGCTAATTGTAATGTGTAAAACTCTCCCAGGAGTAACTCTTACTCGCAGCGGGTATCAGGATCTAACTATCTCATAGAACGTATGCAATCTCATTGCAAATTTCAACACTTGAAATTCCCGATAATATTTTACCCCTAGCATCCTATGACCTTGACGAAAGCCAACAAACCATAGGCTACTAGTCAAGTCCAACCCGTCCTTTCTTGATTGAAATAAACCCACCCGCACGACCCTTGACGAAAGCCAACAAAGCCGCACGACTACCCTAATCCAATCGCATCATATGCAGCAGATAAGCAGCAGATAGCTACCGCACACTACACCTTGATGAAAGCCAACAAATGTAGCACGAATACTATATACAACTTATCTGAAGTGACGGAGGGTTACGACAGGTTTTTCTGAAAACCTATTGCGTAATGAACTTGATATCGTTGTAGAATCGAGTGATTTTAAATGGAGTGTTTTTTTTAGGCTTTTCTAGTTTTGCTAAAGGGGTCACTCCCGGTGAAGGGATCGTCGGCCCTTTCCTCATCGAATAAGGTGCAGGATATTTCACAAATATCACTATGCAAAGCAAGAACTATAAAAGAAATCAAAAGACAAACCGAGTTTGTAGCATCTGCCAGTTATTGCTAAAGGAGTCACTCCCGGTGAAGGGATCTCGGTCCTTTCCTTATCGAATAAGGTGCTGGATGTTCTACAAGGAACACCGCTATGCAAAGCAACAACTAGAGCTACCAGTTTTATAAACAAGTTTCTACAATATCTTAGGTTTCTTTTATTTCATTAATCTCATTAATGAAGTCCCATTTTAATATGCTTCATAAGCATCTCTTTTGAAACGAAATCTGCAATATAACATATATCTCATATATATAATATAAACATTCGTCTCAGGCAGTAATAGGATCTCATCACAGAACATTGCAGCAGAAGAACATATATGAAATATTGGATATACTAGGACGTCCGTGTTTTCAATACGAGCCTGTATAAAACACGGATTCCACGGTCGCGATGAATATCCAAACCCACATCCCTAGACCCCTACGAGAGCGGCAAGTAACACTGCCAATTCTAGGGTTAGGAGACCCGGTCTCGACTCCTCGAGATGGTCTCCCACTGGACCCTAGAACCCGGTTACTTGTGCTCCCCGCCTTGGGTCTACCTAATGCGGAAAAGTAAATAATATACAACGGTGACATCTTCCGCTACCTGGAAGTGCCCCAATAAAAGAATATTACATACAAATGAATTTTACATGAATGAAAAAGAAAAAACTCTCATCTCACATAAAACCCCCGGCTATTCAAACGTGACGATCCAATACAACATATCACAGCAACACATAATATCTCATATCATCAACGTAAGCAAGTATGCGTATCCCGATTGTCGTTGATGTATAGCAACGAAGCCGGCGAGACACCACATACTACGCTTACGGTCACAGAAAAGAAAGTGTAAAACTACAACAGTTGGAATCCGCAACCTCTTTAGACATCGCATGCCAATCCAAATGAATTCCTTAGACATCGCATGCCTAACAATTATAAACTCCGCATTTTAGTCTCATTATCGAAAATACTTTTCAATATTAAGTCGGGCAATTCAACAAGATTCCCAAAAAACTGATCGAATGCTCGTCGCAAACTTTAGTAAACGGCCACACCCCCGATACCGTCGACGAAGTGCACCAAGGCGGAACACCGCTACCGGGAGCACCCGAACGGATGCTTTCGACGACGGGGTTCTCCTACAGTCACTTGGTCGGGGCTATGGAGTGAGGTTGTCTATTAAGTTTACCCGGCGAGTATCCGCATACGCTACGTGATTGCGACGGACTTTTGATCACATCAAAATTCCGTAGCAACCGATCAACTGAGACTAAACTGCTATGTTTATAATATTCAAATCAGTTATCTCATAACTACTTGTGGATTCCAAATATTGTATCACATTCCAGATAAATAGACAAAGTTAAACTTTCCGATCGAATCATCAAACACCCAAGATTTCCCCAATATATCTCAACACTTGAAATTAGTTTAAAAACATCCATCACATGCCACAGTACCAATGGTCCAGCCGTAGAAGGGTCAAGCCAACGCCTCACATGTGGCACGCCGTACTGCTCCAAACCCTAAGGTTCAAAAGGCAGTTCAAGACGGTCACATAATCGACTTAAGGTTTGTGGTCTTCTAGAGGATCCACCGCGTTACTTGCACGACTTAGAACATTCTTAAACACGAGAAAAAACCCAACTTTTGAAAAAATTTCCGACAGGGGAAAAAGTGAGTTATTGATATCCGTTCGAACTTTTTAACAGTTTCTAAAAATTATCCGGAAAACACATAGACAAAATTAGACAATCCGATCGAATCTACGAACTCCCAATACAACCCAGAAAATTCAACTCTTGAATAAATATTAAAAATTCCTAGGAAAACCAGCACTGCAAAGTAGGAGTTACCGTGCAAAATTCAATGCATGAAGAGACTAAAGGGCCGCGGAACCGCCACATTAGCATGCTAATGCCGCGGTTCCGCCGCGCTTTGGTGGACTTAGGTTCTCGAACTTCACAGTAATTCTTAGAAATACCTGCTGATTTTTCTGCATATTTTTAATTCTCAAAAATCCACAAATTCAGAAAATGTCCAGAGAGCATGGAAATATTGGGGTTTCGGTTCGATCGGACTTCAAACTCAGTCTAGACTTCGCCTAAAGCTCTAGCTTGGCTCTGATACCACTGTAGGGTTGCTATGCACGCGCACAAGGGTCTACGAGGCATCAACCATGCCCGATTAAAAATTTAGCCGTGCCGAACAACCCGAATACGGATCTTTAAACTAGAGATTAGGCGAAAACAAGCATGCTAAACACTTTAACACTAAGTGAGAGGGATTACAACCTTTGTAGATCCGGTCCTTCACTTCATATGCTCCGTATTGTGGTCCCTTCGCTGCGATCATCGGGATCCGGACTCTCGAGAGGTTCCACGAAGAGAAAGATGCAACCTTTGCTTCCGATCTTCGATACTAAGATGATCTACCTTGAAGTTTCTTTAACACAAGCTAACACTCATGAAATGATGTGAACACCCTCATCTAAATGGCAAGGGAAGATGAGGATGATGAAGTAGGATTTTTGCTCTCTTTATTTATCTTTTTCTCATATTTATTCATCACTTTGGAAAAATCTAGCAAGCTTTTTCATGAAAGAATGAAGGAAGAAGAATAGTGATCCATTTTCTTTTGTGAAGAATAATGAAAGGATTAATATGACAAATAATGCAACCATGGTTGACTTAACCATTGTAGAGAATTAACTAGGGTTAGGGTTTGGGTTGGGTTAAAACATGAGTCACTTGTAAATATCTTTATCATGACAAAAAGAAAACCTTCTAGAAACATCTAGAAAGCTTAACCCTAATCCAAACCCTAATCATATTTAAACTCCACTAAACAAGTTGCATTAGTTATCATATCATGTTACAATATTATATATCACATATATAATATTTATTATAACCAAATAAAATAATACAATTAACATATATCGCATATATATCAATGTATTACCCGAGTGAGAAAAAGAATCTTTTAGTGAGCAAATATTAGTTAATGTAATTTATTATATCATATATATTATTATACATTAAATTATCGAATCAACACTTGATCCGACAATCCGGCTATATCGCATATAACCGACTAATATTTATCCGTACCGATTCATCGAATTAACACTTGATCCGATGACCCGGCTGATATCAAATATCGCGAGAATAGAATACGGTATCACATATCGCATTATCCTCGATCCCGCACATATCACATATGTGCTCCTACTCCATTTTGCCTGAGTCAAGAAACCTCTGTGTAGGACTCTAAAGAATCGTCAATACACCGGCAGTAGGTGATGATCATATCAATCACCCACAAGCTGGAAGCGGTCAGCTAAACGTAACAGCTACCCAGGTATTGAGCGCTCAGAAGATCAACAAGTAAGCTTGTACATTCTCCTGTGAATCCAAACAGTAACACTCCCGTACAGTCCGGTCTCGTCGTCTGATATGTTGCATATCTCGCCTAGGGGTGGTAAACGTCAGACCCCAGTAGCTTGATAAGTCGTGTCGATATGAGGTCTATAATAGTTCGAGAAACTACTGATAACACTTACCAGTAAATCTCAGCAACCCTGACCAGGGATTTCCGGTTATAGCCAATCGAACATAGCACAACATCAACTCCCTATACCGGGAGAGACGAATCCCCTCCTATCGCTTATTGCCTCCATATGATTCGGGACTGTACCCAAAAGCCACCTTTTTGCACGCCCTCTTGGACGTGGTATGATGGAAATCAAAGCACAGTGGGAATCACACAAGACTCTATGACGATCTCGGGTCAATAGACTACTCTGTACCAGTGTCACCGGAGAACTGCCATCTGACGTGAGGTATAATACCATCTGGGAGTTCTCGGCGAGTCCGTCCAGTGTACCCAGTCTCCACTGAGCACCCATACACCATCCTTGATGTCAAACACCGATGGATATGGGATCATCCATCGCCCATCATATGGGTCAAGATGCGTATACGCTAGTCTACTCTGGTGTATCGATGCCCTGTCTCGATACACCCTCGACTAGGAACAATTATAGGATGTACTCGTCGACTACCGTGGCCCCACTAGTATGATCTCATCATAGTCCCAGTAGTCGAGTACATATCCTAAGGGCTTTATCAACATGTAATATAGAGACAATCAGAGTACATGTTAAGATAAAGTACAACCAGATAGCATACTATCATGTCGAGCAAGAAAGTCCTCCCTATATATGTCCTAGCATCCACTACAATATACATCGTATGTACAGTAATAGCCTCTAGGGCATACATATAACTAACATGTTCCAGGACATGGTGGGTATGATGATCTAACAAGAGCCTCCTACTGAAGATCCTCCGATCGTCCTTGAAAATGACAGAGAAGAAACGTCAAATCCTCCACCCGCTCTGTCAACAGCCAAAGAGGAGACAATCTCCAAAGCTGACCTGGACGAATACATAGCCCAACAGATACGAGTTCACCAGGCGACTGAGGCAGCCGGTCAAGTTGTCAGAACAGGGCGACCATATCCGACCTGGTATGATCAGATCAAGTAACCGCCGGGCTATACAATACCGAAATTTCATGTCTATAAGGGGACCGGCAATCCCCATCAGCATGTTGCCCAGTTCAGAGCGCTTTGCGGCAACACCGGCGGTGACGATAAGCTCTTGCTTCGCCAGTTCGTCGGTAGCTTGTCAGAAACGTCTTTCGAGTGGTATTCTGAACTCCCGAACGATTCCGTCAAGACGTTCGCTGAAATGGAGTTTCTATTCACTCAGCATTTCGCGAGTGCCAGCGAACGTACTCCGATAAAGGCATTGATTAATGCCAGAGTGAAACCAGGTGAGACGTGGGTCCAGTACGCTATACGCTGGCGAAACTTGTGGTCGAAATGCGAACAACGCATCGAGGAGGCGCCCGCGGTGGGCATGTTCGTGGGTACCCTAGATCCTCATGCAACTATCTCACGGTTCATGATGTTCTTTAAGCCAACCACGTTCCAGGCTTTGATCGACAAGTTGGCCCAGATGGACCAGATGGGTCACATACCGTCTCCCCCGAAGCCGGAACCTCGGAATGACAAGGCTAAAGGGAAGGCAACCTTCGTTGCGAACGCTCAGCAGCAACCCAGTGCCCTAAAGCTGGCGGATCAGCTGGAGGAAAGACGGCGGTATTACAATGAGAAAATGAAGCGCCCCTACTCATTCCCGCGGGATAAGACGAAGAGGCTATTCGAGATAGCAATCCGCAACAGGCTTATCAACTTGCCAAACCCAAGGCGACCGCCGCAACCCAGTGAGGTGAATAACCCCAACTACTGCCCTTACCATCAAACGGTAAGCCATCTGATTGAGGATTGCTTCGTCTTCAAAGGATGGATTGAAGATCAATACCTACAGGGCAAGTTTGCGCTGTCCGAGAAGTGGAAGGTGAACCCACCACAACCTCACACTGCTAAGAAGACGGACACACCGGGGGAAACTTGTTCTTTCATTGAAGAAGCTCCATAGGAAATCGTGCTTTCAGCAAAAACCAAGAGGATGCTGAACGATCTTAAAACATGCTCGGCGATCAGGGGGAAGAACCCGCTGGAACCCCAGATCATTGAAGGGATGCTGAAGCCGCGCCCGACTCCGAAGATTAGTGGTGATGGCCCGAGCACTCACAACCAGCCGTCGAAATCTTCAAAGAAAAAGAAGAAGAAAGCTAAGAAGCCCGTGAAGCCTGGCAACAAGCGCACAGACTTACAGAAACAGATCGACGCGCTGGAGGAATACAATCAAAACGCGTGGACTCCCATCACACTCTAAGAGTTCCTCAACCACGTCTTTCAGGAGGTAGATAATGGAGAAAGCTCGTCGGATGAATCCGAGGGATATGTGGCGAGTTGTCATGTGATCTCCCACTCGTTTACGGACGATGAAAAAACTCCTGGCACTAAGAAACTGGGGGCAGAGCCTGAACCTGAGCTCGTGTGGCCAACAGACGAAATGATCGACGCCTTTCTAAACGAGATTCGTTTAAAAAGTAAAGCCAACCAGGAGCATGAGATAGCCGCATCAGAAGGAGCCAAACGCGGGCGATTAAATGAAAGAGTTGAGGTACTCCCGCCAGATCGAAAGGCACCCAACGCGGATAAAAACATATTCAAGACGAGGAAAAGGTTTGCCAGAGCCATGTCAATGGGAATGAAACTACCACCCTCGGAAGAAAACACGCTCGATGGGGCGGAGAGGAACCCTAATTACTGCTCATATCATCGGAAGATTTCACACCCCACTGAGGAGTGCGACGCTTTTAAGACATGGTGGCAGGGATATGTCGCTCATCGGCAACATTTTAAATGAATGAAACGCAGAACTCGTCGGGAGCAGAGAAGTACGACCGAAAGACACAAAAGAACTGCCGGTAACTGTTACACGATCAACGCCGGGGGATTGCAAGTGCTCACATTCGGAAGTGATTCTGACGAGGAAATGGCTCTTAGCCCCTCTTTGGAGAGTCCACCTCGGGAAGAGAGGAAGAACCAGAAGCCTGCGAAAACATTCAGCTGCACAATCGCACGCTTCCAGAAAAGAATCTCGAACCCGCAACTAGAAAAGATAAGGGAAAGGAAAAGGTCGCTGAGGATATCACCTTAGGTGACCAAGTTATGAAAGAGCTGATTGCCAAGGACCCGTCTAAGAAGAATAGGGTGGACTACAACATCCTAGCGCACCTGAGGAAGCTACCCTCGCACCTCAGCATTCTCGATGCCCTCCTGTTATCAAAGGAAGCAGGAGATTCATTAATCAAGGTGCTATAAGAGCCCGAACAATTCCAAGCCTTCCTCGCTGAAGAAAGGATGAAGGATGAACTGGAAGAAGTGCACACGGCCGATATCACTTTCAGTGATGAAGACCTGCACCTTGGGACGTGCGACCACAACCGTCCCCTATACGTCTCTGGATATTGCCACGATATAAAGATAGGCAAAATCTTGGTTGACAATGGGTCTTCCGTTAATCTCCTCAACGTGCGGGTGTTAAAAGAAATTTGCATGAGCGTCCAGCACCTTGCTCGGGACAAGATCACCATCTCCGGGTTTGACTCCCAATCATCGAGAACTCTTGCGTCTGTGATATTGACGCTACGCTTTGGGCTACTCGTCACGGACATTAATTTTCATGTCATAGATGCCAAGACATGTTACAATGCTCTGCTCGGCCGACCTTGGTTACACGAGTACAACATCATCCCTTCTACGCAACATCAGTGTATGAAGTATTTCAAGGATGGTTTCGAGTATACCGTAACAGGTGAGCTAAACCCATTCTCCATGAACGAAGTCCGCAAATATGAAGATGCAAAGTACTTTTTACCAGATTTCGATGATACAGAGAGATGTCGCAAACCGGAGAACAAAGCCGCTGCCACCATTCCTGTTTTCGGGAGTGATACTGAAGAAGAAGAAGAGATAGTTTACTCTGGGCCATCTCGACGCAACGACCCGGGGTCGTCCGCCCCCATATTGATCTTCGGAAGTGACTCGGAAGATGAGGTTAATGTTGTGTTCTCCAGCCGGCCGCCAATACAAGAATTCTTTGGTGATGATCAGAGTTTGCAAATCACCATGATTCCGCGGGAGCACTACAAAGATCTTGACGCGCTTGAAGCTCACAACGTTCAAGACCTACAGACGTTTTACGTCCCTCCCAAGCGAAAAGGCGATCCTCTTCTATCGATCCTCGGAAACGAGAATGGAGAAAGAGATCTAGCATGGCATGGATTCTACAGTCGACAAGCTTCAACCCATCCGTTTGCCCAGATATTACACAAACGGATTGAAAAAGCTATTGAAGCGCCAAGGGGTACCCTTAAAACAGACTACTCGACAAGCTCGATTCTATAACAGGATTTGGGATGTCCCTGGGACTCAGCACAAATTGCCCAACGGGAGAATGGAAACGCTTGGGCTTGGATACGTGAAAGCCGAGAAATGGGAACGAGTCCACAGTAGCTACGCCATATATAACTTCGATGAAGAAGAGGACGCTCTATTAGGAAATGCCAACCCCTCATCAAAACTAGATCCTGCGATCGAAATGCCGAGTCCGTCGTTTAAAGAAGGAATGGACAAGCTTATCAGGAAAGCGGGTCAAAAAGCTCAGGACGACCATAATCGCGAGATGGCCATCTACGAGAAAGCCAAGACGCAACGTCTTCTTCAACAGGCTGCCAAAGACGAAAATACTCCTCCCCGTCAACTTGTTGTGCAAAAGGCCCGACGCAGAGGTAGAAACAAGTTAAAGAGCAGAAAAGGCGTTCGACAGCGACAAAGCGGGACCGAGAAGTCACGAGATCGGAAATTGAGCGGTCCAGATTTGTCTTTTATGAAAAAGATGAGTCGGGCATACTCTTTTCCTCAGAATAAAACACGGAAGATACTTGACCTCGCTTTAAAACATCAAATGATTACACTTCCGGAATCTAAGCATCCTGAGCAAGTTAACGAGGTCTCTCATCCGGGCTATTGCTCTTATCACCGAGCCATAGGACACCCCATCGAAGACTGCTTCAGCTTCAAGAACTGGGTCGAAGACCAATACCGGCAAGGCAGGTTTGCTTTATCCCGCAGCTGGAGGGTAACGCCGCCACAAAAGCACGGACCCAAAGCCACAAGAGCAGAACCAGATCCACATCGGTCTTGGAAGCGAGCTCGTACCTGTCGTGTGATAACGATATCAAAAGAAGAGCCCGAGAATATGGATGACTTTTCCTGGTGCTTCGAAAACAATGATGACGAGGTAATCTCAGAATTTCCACCAGCGCCGAAAGAGCTGGAAGATGGCATACATACTACTGCAGATAACCTCAGGAAAATTGAGTTGTGAACGACGAATGACCCGCGACCGACATTCGTCAACGAGCTTTTATCCGAAGAAAAGGCTGCTGCGTTAAAAGACGTGCTTATGAAGCATAGAGGTTGCTTCGCATGGAGCTATTCCGAAATGCCAGGACTGGATCCAGAAATAGCTGCCCATAAATTGGCAATATCCCCAGACGTCAAGCCAGTCAAACAAGCGCCGAGAAGAATGCGGCTCGAGCTTGAGATGAGCATCAACATCGAAGTCAAGAAGCTGATCGATTCTGGGTTTATTCAAGAGGTTCAATATCTTGAATGGATCGCCAACATCGTCCCGGCAATGAAGAAAAATGGGACAGTGCGCATATGCGTGGACTTCCGGGATCTCAATAAAGTTTGCCCGAAGGACGATTTTCCAGTGCCTGTCACAGAGCTGATGATAGATAACACGTCCACTCACGAGATTTTCTCTTTCATGGACGGCTCATCGGGGTATAATCAGATAAAGATGCATCCCGAAGACCAGAAGCATACCGCTTTTCGGACCCCTCTAGGAATATTCTACTACAAGGTGATGCCCTTCGGTCTAAAGAACGCCGGTGCCACCTATCAAAGGGCCATGACGAAAATCTTCGATGACCTCATACATGAAATCGTCGAATGCTATATCGACGACCTCGTCGTGAAAAGCAAATCATACGAGGAACATCTCGAGCATCTGAAGACCGTATTTCAACGCCTTCGGCAATACAACTTGAAGATGAACCCTCTCAAATGCGCGTTCGGGGTGTCCTCAGGCAAATTCCTAGGATTCATTGTCCGGCACCGAGATATTGAGATAGATCCGTCGAAGATCAAGGCGATCATGGAAATGCCACCGCCAAGGACTCTCAAACAATTGCGGTCTCTCCAGGGGAAGCTCGCGTACATCCGGCGATTTATAGACAACCTTTCAGGCAAGTGCCGCCCTTACAGTCACCTGATGAAGAAGGAAACCCCTTTCGTCTGGGATCACAAATGCCAAGGCACACTGGATGAGATCGGTACTTGCAGAACCCGCCGGTGTTAGCTGCTCCAGTAAAGGGAAAGCCTCTTATTCTTTATACCACAGCCCTTGAAGGTTCCTTAGGCGTATTATGGGTGCAAGAGAACGATCAAGGGAAAGAAAGAGCACTCTATTATTTGAGTCGAGTTCTACTGGGGGCAGAAAGCAACTATTCCCCTATTGAAAAACACTGCCTGGCGTTGATCTTCGCGATAACAAAGCTCAGGCACTATGCGTTGGCGCATGAGGTCCGTCTCATTTCGAAGGTGGACCCTCTTAAATATTTGATGTCGAAGGCCATATTGACGGGGCGACTCGCTAAATGGGCCCTGCTCTTGATGGAGTTTTCGATAACATATCAACCTCTCAAGACAATGAAAGGTCAGGCCATCACCGACTTCCTCGCTGAGTATCCGCTACCGGTCGATTCCCCTCTAAATTGCGAACTGCCAGACGAACACGCGTTCGATGCGATCGACGGTGGTAATATCCGATGGGAGCTTTATTTCGATGGAGCATCTTCCGTAAAGATGCGCAAACAAAGCACCCCTATAATCAAATCAGGGGTGAGCCTCATCTTCGTAACTCCACAGGAAGGGATAATACGCTTTGCTTTCTCCTTGACAGAGCCGAGGACGAACAACGAGGCTGAATACGAAGCTTTGATAGCAGGCCTCGAGATCGCCATCGACATGGGAATTGAAAACCTCCTTATATATGGAGATTCCCAACTGGTCATCAATCAAGTAAACGGCGACTACCAGACGTGCAAACCAGAGTTGGTAAAGTACGGCGAAAGGGTGCAGCGACTGTTGACCCAAATCCCCTATTACATTCTGGAAAGAATACCGCGTGCGGAAAATAGCAAAGCGGACGCGTTGGCCAAGCTCGCCAAGGAGCTAGCCGATGAGAACCTCGATACCGTAAGAATCGTGGTACAAAGCCGTCGGGTACTTGCCCCAGAAAAAGTATCTCCGGAATCATCCGAGGAAAAGGAAGCAACTAAGCAGACAGGCCTGCAAATAAATGGCCAAGAGAAGGTTGAAGATTGGAGAGAAGTCTTCATAGACTACTTCAAATCCCGTTGAACGCCTGAAGATGCGTGCTCAAGACATCAGCTTGTAAAACGAGCTCTGTCCTTCGCCTTCGTCAATAATACTCTGTACAAGAGGTCATTTAACTCTCTATGGTTGAGATGCCTGGGACCTGACGAAGCGAAAAGAGTCATTCAGGAAGTTCACGACGGACTCTGCGGTTCTCACCAAGCAGGCCCGAAGATGAAATTGAAAATCAAACGAATGGGTTATTACTGGCCTACAATGAGCCAGGACTGCCTCGAGTATGCGAAGCAATGCCACTCGTGCCAAATCCATGGGGACTTTATCCATCAGCATCTAAATCCTTTACATCCAACGGTGGCTAGTTGGCCGTTCGAAATGTGGGGAACTGACATAATCGGCCCCATCGAACCAGCATCATCCAGGGGACATCGTTTCATCCTGGCGACGACTGATTACTTCTCCAAATGGGCAGAAGCAGTACCGTTAAGGGAAGTGAATACGGAAAATATTCTCCATTTCTTCAAGACGCACGTCATCTATCGGTTTGGGACTCCACGACGGATCATTTCCGATAACGGGCCAGCCTACAGAAGCCACATGATTAGTCGCTTCGCGCAGCAACACAACATAGACTGGAGATATTCCTCAGTTTATAATCCATGGGCTAACGGTCTAGCTGAGGCTTTCAACAAAACCTTGACAAAGATCGTGAAGAAGACGGTGTCCCGAAACAAAAAGGACTGGCACGAGAGACTGCAAGAAGCTCTCTGGGCATATCGGACTACGTTCAAAATGGCCACGAACACAACGCCATATGCGTTGGTATTCTTACAGAAGCAGTACTCCCCCTCGAGATAGAGCTACCCTCTCTACGAGTGGCGGTCCACTACGAGCTGACAGACGAAGAAAATGCTCACCTTCGGCTTAAGGAGCTTGATGCCCTCGATGAGACCCGGCTCATAGCACAACAAAATCTGGAGTCTTATAAAGCAAAGATGACGCGCTCCTACGAAAGATTGACCAGGCCAAGGACATTCCGCCAAGGCAAACTCGTGCTAGTGGTCAAAAGACCTATGATCCCCAATTGCGCCAAGCGGGGAAAATTCGAACCGAACTATGAAAGCCCGTATATCATAGACAAGGTCTACCAGGGTGGAGCCTACCTACTCATGGACATGCATGGTGAAAGACCCTTCAGGCCAATAAACGGTCGATTCCTAAAGAAGTACTACGCCTGACGAGTCACGGCCTAGGTCAATGATAGATGACGATGACTATGTCCGCTCGCTATCTTCCTAAGACCGAACTCTAATTAGTAACCAGCATCCTTAACAACGGACCGAAACGTCCTTAAACTAACGACGGACCAAAACGTCCTTAAACTAACAATGGACCACTATGTCCTAAAACTGGCTGTTGACCGAGATGTCGATAAACTACGGTGGATTACAGTATCTTAAAGCCGAGAAAAGAAATAAATAATAAAAAATAATAATAATAACGGTATGTCCATAAGCAAAATGGGCACGGATGAAAACCCGAAAGGGCTCCGTGAGTAAAAACAGCAGGGCTACCGGCGAGTTTTTGTGAAAACCCGAAAGGGCGCAACCTCGTTAAAGGACACTTGCAAGGTCCTCACGACCTTGTAAGGAGAAACCACCCGTGTAAGATCCTTACGACTCACAAAGGGGCAATACACTTAGGAGTCCTCACGATTCCTAAGGAGAAATTACATTTGCGAGATCCTCACGACTCGTAAGGAGAACTCTCTTATGGGACCCTCACGGCTTATAAGATTTGAAAGCCTTAAGTCACAGAGACCTAAACCTGTGCTTAAGCAACCCCTACAACCTTCAATTTTTGCCCTACAAGTGGCTCAATACTGACCCTTGTATACAATCCACGGGTGCGAATAAACATTTCCCTAACCAAGTCCCATCCGTGACTAGGGATATGTTCGTATGGCGAACAACCCCTGTAGGTCCTCTCGACTTATAAGGAGAAAACCCTTTTGTAAGATCCTTATGACTTGCAAGAGGACATGCACTTAGGAATCCTCACGATTCCCAAGGAGAAAACACACCTGCAAGATCCTCACGACTTGTAGGGAGAAATACCTTTGTAATACCCTTACGGCTCATGAAGTAAAAATCCTTAGTCAACAGGATCCTAACCTTGTTCGCTAAGCCACCTTTGTTTGATATCGACAGAGGCAAATGATGATTCGCTCCTGGCATTATTCCAGTAGTAGCGGTGCTGATGCCGAAATCAGTGTCTAATCCCAAGCTTGCAGCGAAAAGGCTAGCGAGCCACACCTGCATACGAAATAGCCGAAATGATGGGGCAACTTGCAATAAAAAGCAGCAAGTAAAAATGTATGCATGAAACATAGCCGAAATGATTGGGCAACTCACAATAAAAAGCAGCGAGTAAAAATAAAATAAATAGCCGAAATGATTGGGCACCGCGAAAAATAGCCGAAATGATGGGGCAATCGCGACCTTCGCGATATAAAAGCTGAAATGATAGAGCATCGCGGAAAAAGAAATAAAATAAAAATGAAATTTACGCCCTACAGGTGATGTTACATCTATCCTAGTATACAATCCAGGTGCGCAAACAAAGAAGGGATCATACTCCTCCCCCAGGTTTCATCATAAGAAGAAGCCAAATCTCGACGGGCTGCAAGTGATCTAGAGATCGTCTCAACACTCGTCTTGTAACAACGGACACAACTTCAAGCGGAGCGGAATAGCGACAACTCCCAGTTCCATAACCCGACGGTGTACAGATGACCGAGAGTCAAATCCCAACTCCGTGAAATGCGGATACAATCAACAAATTCCTGGTTACGTGGAACGCGGATAACGACACTCTTTGACCCCGTGGAAAACGTCCAGAACGGAGCCTGGTCCTCGCAGAACACGGCAGTGAACCCGTGGGAAGCATCCAGAGAAAAATTCCTGGTTACGTGGAACGCGGATAACGTCACTCTTTGACCCCGTGGAAAACGTCCAAAGCGGAGCCTGGTCCTCGCAGAACACGGCAGTGAACCCGTGGGAAGCATCCAGAGCGAAATTCCTGGTCACGTGGAACGCGGATAATGTCACTCTTTGACCCCGTGGAAAACGTCCAGAGCGGAGCCTGGTCCTCGCCGAACACAACAGTGAACCCGTGGGAAGCATCCAGAGCAAAATTCCTGGTCACGTGGAACGTGGATAACGTCACTCTTTGACCCCGTGGAAAACGTCCAGAGCGGAGCCTGGTCCTCGCCGAACACGGCAGTGAACCCGTAGGAAGCAACCAGAGCAAAATTCCTGGTTATGTGGAACGCGGATAACGTCACTCTTTGACCCTGTGGAAAACGTCCAGAGCGGAGCCTAGTCCTCGTCGAACACGGCAGTGAACTTGTGTGAAGCATCTAGAGCAAAAATTTTGGTCATGTGGAACGCGGATAACGTCACTCTTTGACCCCGTGGAAAACGTCCAGAGCGGAGCCTGGTCCTCGCCGAACACGGCAGTGAACCCGTGGGAAGCATCCAGAGCAAAATTCCTGGTCACATGGAACGCGGATAACGTCACTCTTTGACCCCGTAGAAAACGTCCAGAGCGGATCCTGGTCCTCGCAGAGCACGGCAGTGAACCCGTGTGAAGCATCTAGAGCGGAGCCTAGTCCTTGCCAAGCACGGCAGTGAACCCGTGTGAAGCATCTAGTGCAAAATTCCTGGTCACGTGGAACGCGGATAACGTCACTTTTTGACCCCGTGGAAAACGTCCAGAGCGGATCCTGGTCTTCGCAGAGCACGGCAGTGAACCCGTGTGAAGCATCCAGAGCGGAGCCTAGTCCTCGCCAAGCACGGAAGTGAACCCGTGTGAAGCATCTAGTGCAAAATTCCTGGTTACGTGGAACGCGGATAACGTCACTCTTTGACCCCGTGGAAAACGTCCAGAGCGGAGCCTAGTCCTCGCCAAGCACGGCAGTGAACCCGTGTGAAGCATCTAGTGCAAAATTCCTGGTCACGTGGAACGCGGATAACGTCATTCTTTGACCCCGTGGAAAACGTCCAGAGCGGAGCCTAGTCCTCGCCAAGCACGGCAGTGAACCCGTGTGAAGTATCTAGTGCAAAATTCCTGGTCATGTGGAACGCGGATAACGTCACTCTTTGACCCCGTGGAAAACGTCCAGAGCGGATCCTGGTCCTCGCAGAGCACGGCAGTGAACCCGTGTGAAGCATCCAGAGTGGAGCCCAGTCCTCACCAAGCACGGCAGTGAACCCGTGTGAAGCATCTAGTGCAAAATTCCTGGTCACGTAGAACGCGGATAACGTCACTCTTTGACCCCGTGGAAAACGTCCAGAGCGGATCCTGGTCCTCGCAGAGCACGGCAGTGAACCCGTGTGAAGCATCCAGAGCGGAGCCTGGTCCTCACCAAGCACGGCAGTGAACCCCTATGAAGTATCTAATGCAAAATTCCTGGTCATGTGGAACGCGGATAACGTCACTCTTTGACCCCGCGGAAAACGTCCAGAGCAGATCCTGGTCCTCGCCAAGCATGGTAGTGAACCCGTGTGAAGCATCCAGAGCAAACACCGGACTGTGGAGTCCTTAAAATCCACGGACTATGATGTCCTTAACCTCGACCGTAATGTCTTAAAACTAACGATCAACTATGATGATGCTAGACTGATTTTACCTTGGTTAACAGGTACATTTCTTCATTCCTTTGATATTTGGCGTTGTAATTCCTCAACGTCTTCAAAGAGGTGACGGGTCGCAGTAACCACACGTTTCGTGGACTGTGGAGTCCTTAAACCCATGGACTATGAGGTCCTTAACCTTGACCGTGATGTCTTAAAACTAATATCGGACTGTGGAGTCCTTAAACCTACGGACTATGAGGTCCTTAACCTTGACCGTGATGTCTTAAAACTAACATCGGACTGTGGAGTCCTTAAACCCACGGACTATGAGGTCCTTAACCTTGACCGTGATGTCTTAAAACTAATATCGGACTGTGGAGTCCTTAAACCCACGGACTATGAGGTCCTTAACTTTGACCGTGATGTCTTAAAACTAACATCGGACTGTGGAGTCTTTAAACCCACGGACTATGAGGTCCTTAACCTTGACCGTGATGTCTTAAAACTAACATCGGACTATGGAGTCCTTAAACCCACGGACTATGAGGTCCTTAACCTTGACCGTGATGTCTTAAAACTAACATCGGACTATGGAGTCCTTAAACCCACGGACTATGAGGTCCTTAACCTTGACCGCGATGTCTTAAAACTAACATTGGACTGTGGAGTCCTTAAACCCACGTACTATGAGGTCCTTAACCTTGACCGCAATGTCTTTAAACTACGATACCCTGGAAACCATCCCAAACCAACCCCTGACCCCATGAAATACGGATAAGGGTGACCACACCCAGCACTTGCGGGTCCTCACGACCCGTAAGGAAGAAAACTCTCTTGTGAGATCCTTACGACTCCCAAGGGAAAACCCACTTAAGAATCCTCACGATTCTTAAGAAAAACTTACACCTACGGGATCCTCTCGACCTGTAGGGAGAAAAACTCTTTATGAGACCCTCACGGCTCATAAAGCTCAAAAGTCTTAGGAGGCAGATCTTAACCCTGAATCTTAAGCCATCGCTGCCCTGCAAGTAGGCCAAGATAAATTGTCCACAGAACAAGTTCAATTGAGAGGGACACACCAATAAAGAAAAATATATGTCTTTATTCATAAACCAAAATGGGTACAAAGTACAATTCATGAAAGAACAAAGAGAATACTCTCGCTCAGGAGCATGCACAAAAAGAAAGGAAAAGATACAAGTTTTTCAATCCGGCGGGCGATTTAGCAATTTCGCTAGCTCATCCTGCTTTTGCTGGGCCACGGCTTCATGATTCAGGATCGCCAGAAGACGGGCCTCCGCTTGAGCCTGTTGAGCCTGATACGAGGCGAGCCGGCCTTCAAGCTCTTTCTCAGTGGCCTTGTAAGCCTCGACCCTTTCACGAGTGAACACGACATCTTTATCAAGAGCCACCACCTCTTTGATAGACTCTTGAAGCACCCACCAGAATTCATACGCTTTGTTGGCCTTGGCGGTAAGATTAGCTTGAAGCTCGCTCAGCGCCTTAGAAGCCAACTCCCTTGCCGAGAATTTGCGGCCGAGCCTCTTCTCGCACAACAATATGTACGCCACGCGTCGCTCTATCAAACCACGCAATCCCGCTTTTGCGACCGCAACCTTTGAAACAGGACATATATGCTCAAGACCGTATAAACAAGCCTCCAGTCGATAGCAATAGTCGATCTAAAATGCGCGCACGTCATCTGGTATAGGAAGTAACAAAAATTCTCGATGTATATCCTATCAAGCATGCATTCGCAACTACATGAATATCCGAAAAGAAATAATACTCGAAGCTCTGATGTGCATGCGACTTAGTAATGGTGTTCGCAATTAAAGAAAGTTCTCATGTGAAGAACACGAAGTTTATTTATGCAAGCAAAAACATACATACGAGTACCCAGCATACATGAAAGTTCAACATAAAGCATGCGAAAACTAATTTGAATATACTACGCTAACGGGAAAAGGTCGCCAAACAAAGGATCGGTAGCACAAGGGTTAACAAAACAAAGAACAAAATTCTCCATCTCTCTCTCTGCTTTCTCCAACACATCAAAGCGACGGTTTTCGCGAGGAGTCGCTCCCCACCGATTGGCGCCATGTTCGTCCGCAAAAGCAGACATAACAACCCGCCGAGCCCTTATTTCGCTCAAGAGGTGAACTGAGCGATCTTTCAAAGCCTGAGTAATTAGACACGCTTCGTGAAAGCCCTCGAGCTTTTCTTCAGCCGCGTCAAGCATCGCCAGGTTCATCTCCGCCGGGTGAGGAGGGATGTCGGCAAGCACGGCAGCAAGAATCATCCGGAGCCAGAGGGAGCCCATTGGGAGGGGGACCCCCTACAGATCGAGAGCTCATACGTCGCTGAGTCGCATTCGTTGTCGGTAAGGAGAGGGTCCACCAATCGTGCAGCAAAGCGAGGAATCATCTCCTCGATAGGCACTTCCCATGGCTATCGACGAGCGTGTGGACGGTTGCAGGCCATGGCACTCAGTTGCTTCTCAAATTAAATCACGTCAAAATGGGAATAAATTTCTCTGTGAAGAGGAAATAGGCTATGGCTTCAAGACTATAAAGGGGAGCATTAAATGCTGCGCGTAAAAAAATTGCATGTTGGAACCCATTCCAAGGCCCAAAAAAGGGAAGACATTGGAAATCAGGAAAAGGAGCGATTTCCAAGGCGCTTTCTCTGCATCTAATTCCATGCACGGAAATATGGCATGAAAAATTGAATAGCCCCATAAAAGGCCCCTCACGTGTGGAGCACGTGAGCACCATGCTTGGTGTGTACTAGAAAGTGAAATAATGCCTTGCATGCTAAACACATCAGCAGCAACAATAAAAAAAATGACAAAATCCCACAAAAGAAAAAGGCATGCAAGCACAGAAGGACACGATAAGATTTATCATTCATGCTTTAAAAGGTTCATACAAAATAAAAAGAAAACGTTTACAACGGTAAGACCTCGGACGCGGGGGATGGATTGAGAAACTCGAATGTAACTTTGTCCAAGATCTTCCAGGCATTTCGAACCATCCTAGTATGTTTTCTCTCGCGGTCGCAAGCGTCGGGGTCCTCGCGAATGTCCTCCACCCTCCGATAGGCAGCAAGCATAGCCGACTGCTGAAAAGCCTGGTGCAAGAGATCAATGAGGTTGTCCCGCCTTCTCTTTGAGATCAAGTTCATCAGATACACCGAGTGTACTTTATCCTCGGCGGCGTCCAATGCCCTGAGCGGTACCCCAGTGCAGAAGAGAGGAAGCGCCTCCCAGATTGCCAACACGATGAGTCTCAGAAGAGAAGAACGACGGGGGAGTAGCCGGTGGTTGTATTCGCCAAAGCGGCTCATGATCTCAGCATATCGAGCATTGGTGAACTCCTGATTCTGACTACGGCCCAGTGCATGAATGTTCCCGTAAGAAATGATTTCATCAAGAGCATACATATGGGCGTCCATAATGCCTGAAGTAAAGAACATAAGGGTTTAGGGTAAACTTCTTGGATGTGAAGGAGACGACTCATGGCAAGGAAACCCCAAGAAGTCCCCGTGAGAATAATTTAGTTCTTCATATGAATTAAATTCCTTTTTGAAAAAGGGAATTAAATTCCCAGAAGAGGTGGTTCCAGAAAAGGGATGGAATTAAATTCCATGGAAAACAACCGACATTATCGTCTTCCTTAAAGATTAGAAAAACCCTAAGAGATCTACAGTTTAAAAATTAGATGGGTCTCTGTTCTTGTTGATGAACTTGAAGAAAATGGGTTCGTGTTAAAAGGGTGAAACCCTTGATCCAGAGAATGTTATGTATGAAAAGTTCTTCGTTCGCTCAAGATGATTACCTGAGGAAAAGGAATCGATCAACAGAGTTAAACTCTGAAAAAAATTTGAGGCAAAGAACTAAGCTCTAGAAACGAGAATTAAATTCTCAAAATGAAAAGTTGCAAGGAAGAAGATAAGCAAAAGTGGAGGTGCTTCTGAAGTGACCCCTATATTTATAGGATGTGATGGAGACGCTTCATCTCCCCGATTCCCTAGATGGATCCAACGGTCACAAAAGTGACAGCGTTGCACTCACGTGCTGACACGTGAGAGCAACGCTGTGGGGGCATTTGTTCCCTGATTAAAAATTAGGAGAAGCTTCAGAAGAGGCATCACGTGCTCACACGTGACCAGTTGTCACGTGTTGGCACGTGACGCTTAAAGCAGCGGCAGAAAGCACATTCAAGAAAAAGCTCCAGAAAAGGCATCACGTGCTCACACGTGACCAGTGGTCACGTGTTGGCACGTGATGGTTAAACAGCGGCCAGAGAACAGAGCACAGAAGAAGAGAAGCTCATTCCAGGGGTCGTGTGCTTACACGTGACCAGGGGTCACGTGACCACACATGACCGGCTTTAAGAGCCTTATTGTTTAACAGAATTAAATTCTAAGGAAAGATCATCCAGATCTTTCCAAAATGAAAAAGGATTATCTGAAACCGTTGGATTAAAAATCTAAAAGTGATTAAATATCACCGATTTATGGAAAAATCTTGAACTTGGAAAGATTTCCCTCTAAATCTAACCGAAATAACAAAGAGATATCATTGGATTTAAAATCCAATGGTGAATAAAATTCACCTAATAATCTGAAGGCCCAGATTAATGATGAAGATAAATCTTATCTCTCAATATACAAATCAAATCTTTCAATGAGAGATTTACCAAACAGATTGATTCTTTTCCTTCTCCTATAAATAGGAGCCAAGCAAAGAAGAGAAGGGGCCTTTGGACCTTTGGACCTTTTCTTTTGATACACAGAGAGAGAAAGATAGCGCCTTTAATTCTTTGCAAAAGGAAAACCTTAGGTAAGAAAAATGAGGCTTAAAAAAGAGAATTTAATTCTCAAAAGAGTTTAACTCTTATATAAAGAAAAGAACTTAGTTCTTTCTCTGGTGGAGGATTTGTAAAGTGCACATCTCCCCATGAATTGAGAATTTAATTCTCATTGGGTTGAGATCCTTCCATGCAGATCTAAAACACAGAAGAGGAACTGAGTTTTGAGAATTTAATTCTCACAAAATGATAGGAATTCAATTCCTTTGAGATAAAATTAGGGTCTAACCCTATGTTATAGGAATTCAATTTCTTCAAAATGAACAGAACTAGGGTTTAACCCTAATTGAGAACATAATTATCTCAAACTCATAGGAATCTAATTCCCTTAAGAAAAGAAATTGGGGTTCAACCCTATTAAGAATATAATTCTTCAGAAGAAAACAGGAATTTAATTCCTCTGAAATTAATTCTTAAAAAGATGAACAGATCTTTAACACATGCAGAGTCACGTGCTACCACGTGACCCCCGCAAAGATCCACAGAAAAGAACTCTGAAGTAAACACCTCACGTGTTACCACGCGACTCCTGCGAAGATCTATAAAAGAGAACTTTGAGGCAATACCTCGCGTGCCCCACGTGGTCTCTAAAGCACACAAAAGAAAAAGAAAAAGAAAAGAGCTCTAGGGCGCCCTCACATGTCGACACGTGACCCCTAATGAACATTCTAATAGATCAAAGCGCAAGCCCCCATCACGTGCCCACACGTGATGGCTTTCAGAATTAAAAGTGTTAAACACATATGCGTAGAACAAAATAAAGGGAAGCAAGGCGCTATCACGTGCTACCACGTGACCCCTTGGCTGAAGCTTTAACAGACAAGCACCAAAATTCTCATCACATGACAGCACATGATACTTCAAAGTATTCAAGACTTTTGACTGAATAAAATAAGGGGAATCAGGGCGCTCTCACGTGTTTACACGTGACCCCTCTTACCTTAGTGTTTAACACTAGTCTGGAGATTTTGTCCCCAGTGTTTAACACTGATTTGCTTAGTGTTAAACACTAATTTGAAAACTCTGTTCCCAGTGTTCAACACTGATTATCTTTTAGTGTTTGACAATAACTTGTCAATCTTATTCCCAGTGTTCAACACTGTTGGTCTCTAGTGTTTAACACTAATTTTAGCCCAACTAGCTAAGTTTCCAGAGGCAAAGCCCCTCCTTCAATGAACCAACAGAGGGCCAATATCCCAAACATGATTGGACTTAGCCCAAGCTGGCCATAAGTCCTCAATTCAAACTTAACTGGGCCAATAGGCTCATAATATAATAATTGATCTTAGTTTCCAAATTGGACTGCAGATCACTTAATCTACCTTGGTTTAAGGGGACATCTGTTCACTCCTTTGATACTTGGCATTGTAATTTCTCAACGTCTTCAAAGAGGTGGCGGGTCCCGATGACCACACATTGATACGGACTGTGGGGTCCTTAAACTCATAGACTATGAGGTCCTTAACCTTGACCGTAATGTCTTAAAACTAACATCGGACTGTGGAGTCCTTAAATCCATGGACTACAACGTCCTTAACCTTGACCGGAATGTCTTAAAACTAACAACGGACTATGACGTTCTTAACCTTGACCGTGATGTCTTAAAACTAACGCCGGACTGTGGAGTGCTTAAATCCACGGACTACGACATCCTTAACCTTGACCTCAACGTCTTAAAACTAACATCGGACCGCAATGTCCTTAAACTACCTATTGACCGCAATATCACTAAACTAAACAACAGGGCTCCCCTAATCGCTCTTTTGTCGGATCTAAACGATCCCGTTAAGTTGATCTTAGTCTAAAACTAGACTAACGCATCCTTAACAAACGTTTAAGTCGATCTTAGTCTCAAACGAGGCTAACGTATCCTTAAACACAACCCCCAAACCCAAATCTATGAAAGATACGGATTTGGACCAGTCCACGCCCTACGGGAGACGACATAACTCAGTCTCCGTATACAATCCATGGGCAACCAAACACAAAACAAATACACACGACACGAAATGATCATCTGGAGAAGGAGAAAGTTGTTATCGCAATGCGGTAGCATAATTAACTGCAGGGGCTTGCGCCTGCAGGGAAGAGCGCCCCTACAATCAAAAAAACCCTTCAAGCGAGGGGGAATCTGACAAAGTCTGCTACATCAGACGCATCCGTTTAAACCTTCGATGCATGGTGTCATAAATAAACTTAGGATATTCGGAGAGGTAGACGGATAGCACCAATTAGCATCTGCCCCGAATTTCAGGCAAGACGCCAGTCGCGCCGTCTTTCGGAGGGGAACAGACACGTGTCCCCTTTGTGTGCGCTACCTGACAGAAGCGCAATGCGCTATTTGACTGGCGCAAATTGCCTGGCGCGCCACGTGGCGCACTGTCAGAACAAACTTTGTTTCTGATGAATGCTATGCATTCAATACAAGATAAAAGATGTCAGAACCCAATGCTCTGCATTATTAAAAGGGCCAAGCCCAAATAAAGGCTCAATAGCCAGAACAATAAAATGTTAAACATTTATTGGACTTTGCCCAAGATTAGCCGTAAGTCTTCAACTCATATCAACTGAGCCCATATGCTTAATAGACTTTAGTCCCAAATTGGACTATAGATCTCCCAACCAATATTGGTTTAAGGGTACATCTCTGAACTCCTCTGATATTTGTCGTTGTAATCCTTCAACGTCTTTAGAGAGGTGATGGGTCCCGGAAGCCATACATTTTACGGACTATGATGTCCTTAATCTCGACCGTGATTGGACCACCATGTCCTTAAACTGGTAATCGACCGTAATGTCACTAAACTAAACAATAGAGCCCGAATGCTCTCTTGTTGGATCTAAATGATCCTGTTAAGTTGATCTTAGTCTAGAAATTAGACTAACGTATCCTTAACAAACATTTAAGTTGAACTTAGTCTCAAATGAGGCTAACGTATTCTTAAACCAAACCCCCAAACCCAAATCTAAGAAGATACGGATTTGAACTAATCCATGTCCTACGGGCGACAACATAAATTAGTCTCCGTATACAATCCACGGGCAACCACAAACAAAACAAACACCCAAGACACAAAGTGACCGTCTGGAGAAGGAGAAAGTTGTTACCGCGATGCGGTAGCGTAATTAACTGTAGGGGCTTGCGCCTGCAGAGAAGAGCGTTCCCACAATCAAAAACCCCTCAGACGAGGGGGAAGCTGACGAAATCTGCTACATCGGCCGCATCCGTTTAAACCTTCGATACATGGTGCCATAAATCAACTTGGCATCTTCGGAGAGGTAGACGGATAGCACCAATTAGCATCTGCCCCCAGATTCAGGCAAGACAGTCCGTCTTCCCAGTTTCCGGCGGTAAACAGATTCTGGCACGCCCTGTGGGACCTTTTCCTCTTTCCACTCCACACTTCGTGTGTCGTGTTCGTGGACGAATCGCGGTTTGATATGGTTGCATGTGGATTTAAGATACTTAGATTTGGTGCCTTGCTCCTTGCAGAAAATAGAAAATCAATGGATTCAACCTGCACTAACTGCAGGTGCAACTCTCGCTCCGTCCCGTCCGGAAGAGTGACTTATGGGCCCCAAGCGGCCTCCATCTTCGCTATGCCGGTGGAACAGGTGACTCAGGCCACCACTGGGTTATTCTTCGAGACTATGCTCCCACCGATGAGCTTCAATGCCCCGATGTTGCCGCAAGAAGCCCCAAAGAAGTCGGTCTTTGATCGGCTTACAACTACTGCGACCCCTCTCAACGGGTCGCCCAAGTCCAATCCCTCAGCTTTCAGCAAACTGGGCCAAAACTCATGTGGGCCCATGAAAAAGTCTGCAATACCAGAAAGGGTTGTTCCGAAGAAGATAGTCATCCATGTTCCTGAAGTCGTCAAGGCGGCATCTCCTGCCAAAAGGTCGGTTTTTACAAGACCGACTGTTCCGACTCCCACTACGGTTCCCGTCCCCGCTCAGAAGTCTGTTTTTGACCGGTTGGATACTGTTCCTCAACGGACATCAGTCTTCAAGAGGCTGACGCCAGCAAAGTCCCTCACCTGGATAGGGGAAAAGACAAAGCCATTCCCATCACCTAACCAACACCGTCGGCTCGACACGCTCGACATCGCCACTGGCGCCGAGTAAGGAAGGCTGGGGAAACTCTCCCTCTGGGCTAACTCTACCAGCCCCAACGGTGGAAATTAATGCTGCTATTCCAACCGGGAACAGCTTCGAGTTGCTGAACAAGGTGCGCAGGAACCCTCCTACCGCCGTACTGAAAATATCTCCTCCATCCGTGGAGAATGTTGCGGAAGCAAAGCCAGAACAGTCCCCTCAGCGGCTGTCCTCCAAAATCTAAAAAGTCTGGCAGCAGGTTCGGGAATCAGTAGTTAATCAAGATTACTCTCGCCGACAGAAAAGGGCGAAGGTTCAACAAGAAGAGAACCGTCTTGCTAAGCCACAAAAAGCAACAGCTGTCTGGGTGCCCGCTGCTACACCCCCCTCGACTTCAACTGCTCAAAAGGGAAGGAAGCCAAAGAAAGCCCCTGTGACTGCGGCAAATCGTAAAGACGCTGAGCCCAAACGCTCTAAGTCTGGGGGCATAATGGTGCATACCGTCTACATGGCATCCGGGAAAGAGGATAGCCGCGCTTCGACGGGTCACCGACCGCTCACCCGATCCATCATAAGGGCCCAGGAGCAGCAACAGAAGCTTCAAGAAATGTTGACGCAAATGGCCACACTCACCGGGCCAAAAGAAAGCCCAGAGGCTTCATCAGAGCAGCGTCATGAACAAGAAACCGATGCTGACTTTCTCCGCAGAGTCCTCGAAAAGAAGGAAAGAGAAGCAACAGAACAAGCTGTCAACATAAAACGAATGGCGCTTCTCTTCCAAGACATGGTCGGGATGATGTTACAGCCGGATCCTCCAGCTGAAGACCCTTCGATCATTATTGAAGATGACCGAGCGGAGACATTGAACCCTCCTCCGGCTCTTTCAGCAGCCAAAGAGGAGACTATCTCAAAAGCTGCGCTCGATGATTATATAGCTCAGCACATATAAGCTCACCAGGTGAATGAAGCGGCTGGCCATGTTGTCAAGACTGGACGACCCTATCCAGGCTGGTATGACTAAATAAGTTACCCGCCGGGATATACGATCCCCAAATTTCATGTATACAAAGGGACGGGCAATCCCCACCAGCATGTTGCCCAGTTCAGGGCTTTATGTGGCAACACCGGAGGTGATGATAAATTGCTACTTCACTAATTTATCGGGAGCTTGTCAGAAACGGCATTCGAATGGTACTCCGAACTTTCCAACGACTCTGTCAAAACATTTGCAGAGATGGAGCTTCTCTTTACACAAAGATTTGCAAGCGCCAGCGAGCGCACCCCGATCACCGCATTGATCAACGCCAGGGTAAGGCCAGGTGAAACATGGGTTCAATACGCAATACGGTGGCGAAACTTATGGTCGAGATGCGAACAACGCATAAAAGAAGCTCCTGTCGTGGGCATGTTCGTGGGTACTCTCGACCCTCATGCGTCCATCTCCCAGTTCATGATGTTCTTCAAGCCAACTACTTTCCATGCCTTGATTGACAAGTTGGCCCAAATGGACCAAATGGGTCATAGACCATCTTTTTCAAAGGCAGGTCCTCGTAACGAAAAAGGGAAAGGAAAAGCAACTTTCGTCTCCAGTACTCAACAACAGCCGAGCAACTCAAAGCCGGCTGTTCGCCAAAACAATATGCGTCTACGCCCATCCCTCGAGGAAAGACTAGGACGTCCTTACTCGTTTCCTCAAGATAAAACGAGAAGACTGCTCGAGCTGGCAGTGCGCAACAGGCTCATAAATTTGTCGGATCCAAAACGTCCGTTGCAGCCAGGCGATCTCAACAATCCTAATTACTGCCCTTACCATCAAGCAGTAAGCCATCCAATCGAAGATTGCTTCGTTTTCAAAGGCTGGATTGAGGACCAATGCCAACAAGGCAAGTTCATATTATCCGAAAACTGGAAGGTGAACCCGCCACAACCTCATGCTCCTAAAAAAGTGGACATGCCGGGGGCATCATGCTCTTTTATAGAAAAAGCTCCATGGGAGGTCGCTCTTTCAGCTAAGACGAAAGGAATGCTGAAGGATCTTCACACATGCCCAGCCGTCAGGTGGAAAAGTCCGCTAGAGCCCGAGGTCATTGATGGGATGCTGAAACCACGCCCAACACCGAGAATTGATAACAGTGGGCAAAACACCCAGGCACAGCCGTCAAACTCTTCAAAGAAAAAGGAGAAGACCAAAAAGCTTGCGCAGTTTGATGACAGGCGCACGGATCTGCAAAAACATATTGACGCGTAGACCCCAGTCACACGCCAAGAATTCCTCGGCCACGTCCTTGAGGACGGAGATGATGAAAAAGACTCGTCGGATGAACCTGAGGATTATGTGGAAAGCTGCCATATGATCTCTCACTCGTCGATAGACAGTGAAGAAGATCCTAACGTAGAGAAACCGGGGGCAGATCCCGAGCCGGAACTTCTAAGGCCATAAGACGAAACAATTGACGTATTCCTGAATGAAGCCCGTCTAAAAAGCAAAGCTGATCGGGAGTGCGAGATGACCATATTTGAAAAGGCCAAACGCCGGCGACTGGACAAAAGGGTCGAAACACTCCCACCAGGTCAAAGTACATCCGCCGCAAATGAAAGCAGGATCAAGACAAGGAAACGATTCGCCAAAACCATATCGATGGGGATGAAACTGCCCTCTTTCAGAGAAAATTCTCCTGGCGGTATACATCTTGATGAAGTGGACGTGTATCCTAACTTCTGCATATATCATCAGAAGATCGCACATCCTACCGAATACTGCAACTCTTTTAAGTGTTGGTGGCAAGGGTATGTCGCTCACAGGCAACACTTCAACAGGACAAAGCGTGAAGCTCGTAGACAGCAAAAAAATGCGACAGATGAGCGTAAAAGAATTGCCGGCAATTGTCATAGGGTTGATCTCGGGGGATCGCGAGTTCTCACCTTCGGAAGCGACTCCGGCGAAAAAGTAACCCTCGGTCCTCTCTTCAAGGAATCCATTTCTGAAACGAAAGAACTGAGGAGTTGCGAGAACATTCAGCCGCGCAATCGCACGCTACCCAAAAAGAATCTCAGACCCGCAAACAAAGGATCGAACAAAAAGGATAAGGGGAAGAAAAAAACGGCCTTCGTCGCCAACGCTAAACAACAATCGAGTGGTCCTAGACCGGTTGTTCGCCCAAGCAACAAGCGACAACCCCTCTATGAGAAGTTGAAACGTCCTTACTCATTTCCCCGGGATGAAACAAGGAGGCCTTTCGAACTAGCAGTGCGCAACAGGCCTATCACTCTACCGGAGCCGAAATACCAGCTGCAACTGAATAATGTCAACAATCCTAATTACTGCCCTTACCACCAAGTATTGGGCCATCCGATCGATAACTGTTACGTCTTCAAAGACTGGGTTGAAGACCAATACCGACAAGGAAAGCTCGCGTTATCCAAAAACCGGAAGATGAACCCGCCGCAACCACATGCTCCGAAAAAGATGGATATGTCGGGGGCATCGTGCTCATTCATAGAGAAAGCCCCATGGACCACTATATCCTAAAACTGGCGTTGGACCGGAACGTCCTTAAACTAATAATGGACCACTATGTCCTAAAACTGGCTGTAGACCGAAACGTCCCTAAACGCAATGTCCTAAAACTTGCAACTGACCGAGACGTCTATAAACTGTTATGGACCGCAGCATCCCAAGGCTGACGTGGTAAAAAAAAAGAAGGTATGTCCATAAGCAAAATGGGCACGGATGAAAACCCGAAAGGGCTCCGTGAGTAAAAACAGCAGGGCTACCAGCGAGTTTTATGAAAACCCGAAAGGGCGCAACCTCGTTAGAATAAAAAAAAGAGTAAAAAGAAAACGGTATGTCCATAAGCAATATGGGCACGGATGAAAACCCGAAAGGGCTCGGTGAGTAAAAACAGCAGGGCTGCTGGCGAGTTTTGTTAAAACCCGAAAGGGCGCAATCTCGTTAAAAGACACTTTCAAAGTGCTCTCGACCTTGTAAGGAGAAACCACCTGCATGAGATCCTTACGACTCATAAGGGAGCAACACACTTAGGGATCCCCACGATTCCTAAGGAGAAATTACACTTGCGAGATCCTCACGACTCGTAAGGAGAACCCTCTTATGGGACCCTCACGGCTCATAAGATTTGAAAGTCTTAAGCTACAGGGATCTGAACCTGTTCTTAAGCAGCCCCACAACCTCCGATAATGCCCTACAAGCGGCTCAATATTGACTCTTGTACACAATCTATGGGCGCGAATAAACGTTTCCCTAACGAAGTCCCATCCGTGAATAGGGATATGTCTGCACGGTGAACAGCCCTTGTAAGTCCTTTCGACTTATAAGGAGAAAACACTCTTGTAAGGTCCTTACGACTTATAGGAGAACATGCACTTAGGAATCCTCACGATTCCCAAAGAGAAATTACACCTACGAGATCCTCACGACTTTTAGGGAGAAATACCTTTATGAGACCCTTACGGCTCATGAAGTCAAAAGCCTTAGTCGACAGGACCCTAACCCTATTCGCTAAGCCACCTTTGTTCGACATCGATAGAGGCAAATGATGATTCGCTCCTGGCAGTATTCCAGTTGTAGCGGTGCTGATGCCGAAATCGATATCTAATCCCAGGTTTGCAGCAAGAAGCTAGTGAGCCACGCATGCATGCAAAATAGCCGAAATGATTGGGCAACTCGCAATAAAAAGCAGTGAGTAAAAATAAAAAAAACTATAGCCGAAATGACTGGGCACCGTGAAAAATAGCCGAAATGATTGGGCAATCGCGACCTTCGCGATATAAAAGCTGAAATGATAGAGCATCGCGGAAAGAAATAAAAAAAAGAAATGAAAATTATGCCCTACAGGTGATATCACATCGATCCCTGTATACAATCCGGGGGCACAAACAAAGAAGGAATCACGCCTTCCCTCCTCAGGCTCCATCAGAAAGAGACCCAAGTCTCGACGGTCACATCTGCATCCCAGAAGACCAACAACGGCGCTCCTCCTTATGCCAACAACGCACGGAAGCGACACAGCGAAACGGAATCATGGCAGAGTCCCTAGTTCTAAGTCTCGACGGCCACATTTACAGTCTGGAGACCAACAACAACGTTTCTTCTCACTACAACGGAATGCAGACGAGACGTCAACAAACGACCCCAGGGTCAAAACAATGGAGCCATGGCAGAGTCCCTAGTTCTAAGTCTCGACGGCCACATTTATAGCCTGGAGAACAACAACAGCGTTTCTTCTCACTACAACGGAATACGGACGCAACGTCAACAAAAGACCTCACGTCAAAACAAAACGGAGTGATGACAAAATCCCAACTCCACCTCAGCATTCGTCTCGTTACAACAGATGCAATGTCAACAACGGCATTCCTTCACAATCCAGTAGGATGCAGACGCGACGTCAAAATAAAGCGGAGTGACGGCAAAATCCCAACTCCACCTCAGCATTCATCTCGATACAGCAGACGCAACATCACCAAAAGGAGCCACGGAAAAATCCCTAGTTCCAAATCTTGACGATTCACCAGCAACCTAGAGACAACTGCGACATTCGTCTCGATACAGCAGACGATATGTCACAACAGCGTCCTTCCTCCAACAGGATTCGGACACGCCAAAGCAAATGAAGCAAAGGCCAAATTTCTAGCTTCAGGGTCTTGACGACAACTCATATAAAACCCGAAAGACCACCAGAGATCACCCCACACCAGCGCGGAGTGGTCACCACCCCGACGTTCGTCTCGATACAGCAGACGAGATGTCACCACAACGTTCTTCCTCCAGCAGGATTCAGACGCGACAATCAAACAACGGAACCATGGCAAAATCCCTAGTTCCAAACCTCGACGGTTCACCAACAACCTAGAGACAACCGTGATATTCGTCTCGATACAGCAGACGCAATGCCAGCAAACGAAGTGAAGGCCAAATTCCTAGCTTCAGGGTCTTGATGGCAACTCATATAAAACCTAAAAGACTATCGGAGATCATCCTATGCCAGCGCGGAGTGTTCACCACCTCGACGTTCGTCTCGATACAGCAGACGAGATGTCACCACAGCGTTCTTCCTCCAGCAGGATTCAGATGCGACAATCAAACAACGGAGCCACGGCAAAATCCTAGTTCCAAACCTCGACGGTTCACCAACAACCTAGAGACAACCACGACATTCGTCTCGATACAACAGACGCAATGCCAACAAACGAAGCGAAGGCCGAATTCCTAGCTTCAGGGTCTTGACGGAAACTCATATAAAACCTGAAAGACTATCGGAGATCATCCCACGCTAGCGCGGAGTGGTTATGACTCATCGGGGCTCTCAAAAATGAGCCTAACCTCAAGTAAAAAGAGACATGGCAAAATTCCTAACACTTGCTCTTCCGACGGTCAAACTGCCTAGGAGGATTGCTTGAAGATGTCTTGTCCAGCCCCCAAAGGGATCAGAGACATGACAATCGCAAGGCTACTCGAACAGCAAGGTTGCCTATCGAGGGATACATCAGCTAACGCGACGGTACGACGGACAAAACCCTAGTACCACAGACCCTAACGAACCTCTGTCGTAAAGAGCAGAGGTTAACTGTGACGTTAGGATATTCTTGCAAGAAATGCTCGATTCGTCTTGACTCGTGAGGAAAAGCCTTAGGCAGCGGGGATTAAAAAACCTGTTTCCTAAGCACTGGGGCCCTGCAAGTCGGTCCAAAATGGACTCTTGCATACTATTCACGGACCACACGCTCCAAAGTCGAATCTCGACGAGGAGGGAAACAACCGCTTACGAGTCCTCTCGACTTGTAAGAGGGAAAATTCTCTAGTGAGATCCTTACGACTCTCGAGAGAAAACGCAGTTAGGAGTCCTCACAACCCATAAAGAGAAAATACACCTAAGAGATCCTCTCGACTCATAGGGAGAAAAGTCTTTATGAGACCCTCACGGCTCATAAATTTGAAAAGTCTTAGGTGGCAGATCCTAACCCTGTTTCCTAAGCCATCGGTGCCCTACAAGAAGGTCAAGATAGACTATCTACAGGCCACATTCTCCGAAGTCGAACATCGACAAGGAGGGAAACAACCACTTATGAGTCCTCTCGACTTGTAAGGGAGAAAATTCTCTTGTGAAATCCTTACGACTCTCAAGAGAAAACGCACTTAGGAATCCTCACGATTCCTTAGGAGAAAATACACCTACGAGATCCTCACGACTCGTAGGGAGAAATTTTTTTATGAGACCCTCACGGCCCATAAAGTTGAAAAGTCTTAGGTGACAGATCCTAACCCTGTTTTCTAAGAATCGTTACCACCCTACGAAGAGTCCAAGGTGCTCACTCTATCATCTGCCGGCTATGTTTGCTAAGATGACATGCAGATAACAAAAGAAAGAAGAAAGCATAGAGATGACACAAGACATTGCGAAAGAAATGTATCTTTTATTCATGAATTCAATTGAGTACAAGCTACATTATCTGAAAGAATAAAGAAAAATGAATACATTTTATTCAAAATTACAAATGGTACAAAATTTTTATTGAGAGGAAAGCGCTTTCAATAATCCAGTCAGCCGCACGCGCACTTCCCTCAGCCCCTCTTCCTGATCAGCTGCCGCGGCCAACTCTGCTTTGACCTGGGCTTGCTACTGCAAGTAAGACGAGAGTTGTTCCTCGACGGCCCGCTGAGCTGCTTCACGATCTTATGCATCCCGCTCAACGACATCGAGCTTCTGCCTCAATGTTAACCCATTAGAGATGCATCGCAGAAGGCCGTCGAAGATAACTTTCAACTGGGCAGCGTTCGCGTCGACCTCAGCATGCAGTCGAGCAGACTCGCTTGAAGTTTCCTTACATTCCCTTCGCTTTAAAGCCGCTTCTTGTTCAAGATGGCGGAAGTAAGAAGCGCTCTGCTTGATCCATGTCGCCCGTTGAGTGCTCATAGCCAGAATCTCAGGTGCGGGATGCTTAAGCTCAAGCTCATGCAAGCAAGTCTCGATCTCCCGGCAGCGATTAACCCAAGACTCAACGACGCCCTCACCATAAAAGTTCATGAGCGTTGCCAGCATAGGGTTAACCTCTGCGGCAAAATCCACAGCAGATGTGGGAGTCTCTGCGTCAAACTCCTCGATATACTCGCTCAGCATGCATAGACTGGTCACAGCACCTTTGGATGATGGACGCCTAGAAAAGGGCTCTGCCGGCATTATAATACGAGACTCAAACGGGACTGGATTCGATGTGATTGCTGCAAAATAGATCATAATCAGATGTCGGCTCAGGAAATAAAGAAAACACGCAAAAAGCAGAGTCTACTATACCGGCTGCAATAGGGGGCAGAGCTGGGAGTACTGGGGGCGCAACGACAGCATCGTTTCCCCCTTCAATTCGTAAGGCTATAAGCAATATGAAGAAGAGTTAGCGGTAATGCGACTGCCCGTTGAAGAAAAGGACATCATGTAGAAAAAATACTCACCTATACCAGCAGGGGGACTAATCTTCAACAAGAAGGAGAAATGTGGGTGCAGCACCTGGTACGGGTGGTCAAAAAGGACTCCTGCAAAAATGTGATGACGCAATGTCAGTACAGGAATTATATAGCCGAGAGACAAGACTGATGGGTTACAAATCTATACCTTCCAACATCTACAACGGCACGAGAGAAGGCAGAGAGGTGGTCATCGTCAGGGCGGTAACTGACGGCGCTGTCTCGAGTAGCACGACATCAGCACTAGCCGTACCTGCATTAGAAACAAGATAAACCTTATTAGGAAAGATTGCAGAATAAAAAAAAGAGAAGAAGGGCGGTGACCTAAATCTTACCTGATGAGTCGCCAGCCGGAGCCGTGATGAGGGAGTCACTTGATACAACGGCGGCGTCTCCCTCCTCCATCGGGGTGGTCTTACCTCCTGTCGCCTCATCCCCTGACTCCACGAGAGCCGTCGTTACGCTCGCGACGCCAAAAGACGAAAGAGAACCGTAGGTGGGAAGAGCGATGATCGGAGCGGTGCTCGACTCTTGAGAAAGAGCGGCCATTTCAGGCCCAGCAATTGTACCCGTTTCGCTCGCCGCCACCTCGGGCTCAGCGATTGCAGCCGCCTCATCCACCGCTGCCTTAGGCTCAGCCGTGGTAGTCGTCTCACTTGCCGCCACTGCAGGCTCGGCAGTGGTAGCTATCTCGGGCATAGCAGTCGTGACTGTCTCGTTAGCCACTATCTCGGGGTCGGCAATTATGGTTACATCGCTTACCGTCGCTCCGGGTTCAGCAGCTACCTCCTCCACCGCCCCCTCAGGCTCAACGGTCACCGCCACTCCTTCAGTAAGGCTCAGCCCTGCAATATATATATATATATATATATATATATATATATATATATATATATATATACATATATATATAAGAACTGATAGTTTAAAGCTTTGACAACGAAGCCTCAAAACACATTACCTGGGGTCGATTTACCATTGGCTTCCCGAGCTGTACGGGCCGCCCGTCTATGAGCAGTAAACAAGGCAACCGGGAACTCCTCTGAAGGAGTAGCAGTAGGAGTAATGGCGCTTGAACCTGCCCCCACAGCCAAAGCAGCACTACGTTCCCTTGTTGCGCGCCTCAGGCGCTTCCTTTCCTCTCGGGCCGTCACAACAGACCTTTTAGAAGCCTCCTTCAGCAAGGCGTCGTCGTCTGCATTCAGGGTTACCTCCAGAGCCGTCAAGGCTTCCATCATCGGTTTTTTGAGCAATGCCTCCTTCGGCAGTACCGATGAGGCCGGGACTTCGATGGCTGGCCCGGGAAGAGTCTTTACATCACCTTGCGGGGCTGGCATTATGGTCCCTACGATGAGATAAAGAAAGGGTTAGATTGTCCGTAAAAAGGAGAATGAAGACTCAACGAACCAAAACATACCAATGCCAAATAGAGCGTGATTCCTCTCCTCCTCCTCGAAAGTCCTGAGGGAAGCCGCCAGAGCCTCTTCGGTAGTAAAGTTGTTCCCCTCCGAAAGACGGCCAAGACATGGACAGTCTTGCCTGAAATTCGGGGCAGATGCTAATTGGTGCTATACGTCTACCTCTCCGAAGATGCCAAGTTGATTTATGACACCATATATCGAAGGTGTAAACGGATGCGTCCAATGTAGCAGACTTCGTCAGATTCCCCCTCGCTTGAGGGTTTTTTTTATTGTAGGGACGCTCTTCCCTGCAGGCGCAAGCCCCTGCAGTTAATTACGCTACCGCATTGCGGTAACAACTTTCTCCTTCTCTAGATAATCACTTCGTGTCATGTGTGTTTGTTTAGTATTTGGTTGCCCGTGGATTGTATACGGAGACTGAGTTATGTCATCGCCCGTAGGGCGTGGACTAGTCCAAATCCGTATTATCTTAGATTTGGGTTTGGGGGTTGTGTTTAAGGATACGTTAGCCTCATTTGAGACTAAGATCGACTTAAACGTTTGTTAAGGATACGTTAGTCTAGTTTTAGACTAAGATCAAGTTAACGGGATCGTTTAGATCCAACAAGAGAGCAATTGGGGGAATGGGCTCTATTGTTTACTTTAATGACATTACGGTCGACAGGTAGATTAAGGACATTGCGGTCCAATGTTAGTTTTAAGACGTTGCGGTCAAGGTTAAGGATATCTTAGTCCGTGGATTTAAGGACTCCACAGTCCAGCGTTAGTTTTAAGACATTACGGTCAAGATTAAGGACATCATAGTCCGTTGTTAGTTTTAAGACGTTCCGGTCAAGGTTAAGGACGTCATAGTCCGAGGGTTTAAGGACTCAACAGTCCGGCGTTAGTTTTAAGACATCACGGTCAAGATTAAGGACGTCATAGTCCGTTGTTAGTTTTAAGACGTTCCGGTCAAGGTTAAGGACGTCATAGTCTGAGGGTTTAAGGACTCCATAGTCCGGTGTTAGTTTTAAGACATCACGGTCAAGGTTAAGGACCTCATAGTCCATGAGTTTAAGGACCCCACAGTCCGTATCAATGTGTGGTCATCGGGACCCGTCACCTCTTTGAAGACGTTGAGGAATTACAATGCCAAGTATCAAAGGAGTGAAGAGATGTACCCTTGAACCAAGGTAGATTAAATAGTCTTTGGCCCAATTTGGAACCAAGACCAATTAATTATATTATGAGCCCATTAGCCCAGTTAAGTTTGAATTGAGGACTTATGGCCATCTTGGGCTAAGTCCAATCATGTTTAGAATATTGGCCCTCTGTTCGTTCATTGAAGGAGAGGCTTTGCCTCTAAAGCTTAGCCAATTGGGCTAAAGCTAGTGTTAAACACTAGAGACCAACAGTGTTGAACACTGGGAATAAGATTAGCAAGTCAGTGTTAAACACTAAAAGATAATCAGTGTTAAACACTGGGAATAGAGTTTTCGAATTAGTGTTAAACACTAAGCAAAATAAAGTTTTCCAAATTAGTGTTAAACACTAAGAAAATCAGTGTTAAACACTGCAAATAGAGTTTTCCAATTAGTGTTAAACACTAAGAAAATCAGTGTTAAACACTGGAGACAAAGTCTTCAGATTAGTGTTAAACACTAAGGAGAGAGGGGTCACATGTGGACACGTGAGAGCGCCCTGATTCCCCTTATTTTATTCAGCGGATCAGTGTTTAACACTTTAATTCTGACGGCCATCACGTGTGAGCACGTGATGGAAGCCCATGCTCTGTCCGTTATAATGCTCACTAGGGGTCACGTGGTGACACGTGAGGGCGCCCTAGAGCTCTTTTCTATTCCTTTTGCCTTTTTCTTTGTGTGCTTCAGAGGTCACGTGGGGAACGTGAGGCATTGCCTCAAAGTTCTTTTCTATGGGACTTTGCAGGAGTCACGTGGTAACACGTGAGGTGATGCTTCAAAGTTCTTTTCTATGGATCTTTGCAAGGATCACGTGGTAACACGTGACTCTGACTCTTTGCATATTTCAAAGATCTGTTCATCTTTTAAGAATTAAATTCTTCATAGGGTTAAACCCTAGAAATAAACTTTAAAGGAATTAAATTCCTACTTTTTTTTGAAGAATTATATTCTTAGATAGGGTTAAACCCTAATTTCTTTTCTGTAAAGAATGAGATTCCGCTATAGGGTGGAACCCTAATTCTTTTTTTTTTTCTTTAAGGGAATTAAATTCCTGTGAGTTTGAGAGAATTAAGTTCTCAATTAGGGTTAAACCCTAGTTCTGTCCATTCTGAAGGAATTAAATTCCTAGGGTTAAACCCTAATTTTATCTCAAAGGACTTAAATTCCTGTAATTATGTGAGAATTAAATTCTTAAAACTCAATTCCTCCTCTATGTTTTAGATCTGCGTGGCAGGATCTCAATCCAATGAGAATTAAATTCTCAATTTATGGGGAGATGTGCACTTTGCAGATCTTCAACCAGAGAAAGAACTAAGTTCTTTTTTTTTATATGAGAGTTAAACTCTTTTGAGAATTAAATTCTCTTTGAAGCCTCCCTTTTCTTTTCTTACCTAAGGTTTTTCTTTTGCAGAGAATCAAATTCCTCCTTCTGAATTTTCAATATTCCAAAGCTCTATATCTCTCCCTCTGTATATGTCTCTAGGTCTTTTAAACTCTCTCCTTTGGCTCCTATTTATAGGAGAAGGAAAAGAATCAATCAGTTTTAGTGAATCTTTCATTAAAAGATTTGATTTGTTTGTTAAGAGATTTGATTTTGTTTATCATTAATCTGGGCCTTTAGATTATTAGGTGAATTTTATTCACCATTGGATTTTAAATCCAAAGATATCTCTTTGTTATTTCGGTTAGATTTAAGGGGAAATCTTTCCAAGTCCAAGATTTTTCCATAAATTGGTGATATTTAATCACCTTTAGATTTTTAATCCAATGGTTTCAGATAATTCTTTTCCATTTTGGAAAGATTTGAAAGATCTTTCCTCAGAATTTAATTTTGTTAACGAATAAGGCTTTTAAAGCCGGTCATGTGTGGCCACGTGACCGTTGGTCACGTGTGAGCACGTGACCCCTGGTCGCGTGACCCCTGGAATGGGCTTCTCTTCTTCTGCGCTCCGTTCTCTGGCCGTTGCTTAACCATCACGTGCCAACACGTGACCACTGGTCACGTGTGAGCACGTGATGCATCTTCTGAAGCTTCTTCTTGACTTTTAATTAGAGGACAAATATACTCTGTGCTGCTGCTTAACCATCACGTGCCAACACGTGACCACGGGTCACGTGTGAGCACGTGATGCCTCTTCTGCATCTTTTCCTTATTTTTAATCAGGGAACAAATGCCCCCACAACGTTGTTCTCACGTGTCTGCACGTGAGTGCAACGCTGTCACTTTTGTGACCGTCAGATCTGTCCTGGGAGTAGGGTAGATGAAACGTTTTCCATTCCATCCTATAAATACCCATGTCCTTTCAGAAGAGCCTCCACTTTTGCTCATCTTCTTCCTTTGAGAACTTTTCCCTTGAGAATTTAATTCTCGTTCCTCAGAGCTTAGTTCTCTGCTTCAAACTTTTCAGAGTTTAACTCTGTTTGAGAGACCCTTTCTTCAGGTAATGATCTTCGAATGATTGAGGAATCCTTATGTATACTTTTTCCAAGAATTCTCTGGATTTTAAATCCACACCAAGGGTTTCACCCCTTTTAACATGAACCCATTTTCTTGAAGTTTATCAACAAAAAATAGAAAACCTCTTGATCTTCGAACAGTAGATCTCTTAGGGTTCATATAATCTTTAGGGAGATGATAAGATCCGTTTCCTTTTCCAAGGAATTTAATTCCGTTTAAAGAAAATGTTTCTGGGAATTTAATTCCCTTCTCTTAATAAGGAATTTAATTTCTATGAAGAACTCAGTTCTTCCCATGGAGGCTTCTTAGGGTTTTCTTGTCCTGGGTTGTCCTTCTGTTATCAATGAAGAAGAAACTTGCAATGATGTCTTTTGTGGGAATTTAATTCCCTTAATCCTGTTTGATTTGTTGTAGAGTCCAAAGTGGATTTCTTTTAGGGGAGTGTGTAGGGTTATTTGAAGTCCCCTGTTTATTTAATTAGAATATTCCCTTTGTCTCATTATGATTGTTTGGCATCATTATTAACGAGCCGTCAACCTGATTTTGTGGGGCCCATGTGTTTTGTAGCCAATGGTCCCATAAAAAGAGTTTGCTGTCGCTTTCTTCAACTGTCTTCATATATATATATATATATATATATATATATATATATATATATATATATATATATTGCTGGCTTCGCTTCTGACAGTTTTCCTTTATTTGATTTTAGGTGCAATGGCTTCTGTTCTGTGTTTTCCCTTCACCCGCTCGGAGGCCGCTTTTCCTCAATCACCATCCGACGAGGAAGTGATGGTGATGATCCGGGCTCATGACCCGAACTGCACCAGCTTACTTCTATGGGGAACTTGGTACCGCCATATCATCCAGGGTCGCCGGAGTTTCCTCTATGAAGTGGCGACAGAGTCCACTTTCCCGTTCTTGCCGATGGACCCTCCGAGGACGGTTTTCGCTGTGGAGATGCCAAATTGGACTCCAATGGGACGGCTCAAGCCTTCAACAACCGGTATCCCGAACTATCCGATCCCCGCTATAGATATCCTGGGACGACGCATTTGCCAGGGTGAGGCCCACCCATGGGGACAGATTTATAAGATAGGGCTCACTCCTCAACACCCCACGGGCTACCTCCCCTGGGCTCGCTATATCCTTGCTACCCATCGTGCGCGGCTGCAGAAGGTCGGGCTTTACCAGGCAATATATGCGTCGCACTTCCATTATCAATCCCCGCATGTCTGGTGGGTTAAGGCGTTCTTGAATCAATGGAATCTCCCCACCAACACTTTTCTTCTGGGGGACAGAGAGGTTTCGATCTCTTTAAGGGAATTTTATGAGATCTCGGGGCTGCCAATTCGAGGGACACTTTATGAGGGGTTGCTGCCCTCTGATGAATACGTCTTTAAACCCGATCCCGCACCGCTTGACAGCTTGTCTCCCGAGAACGCCGTCCGCCACAAGCGTCCCAGCTTGATCAATGTGCTAGGTATCTTTGATCGATTGTTCACCGAATCTGAGGAGCAGGGCGTTACTTTTAAGAGCTTCATTGCTTGTTTCCTTCGCGAGGGCGTCTTATCGTAGACAGCTCCGAAGTTCGCAAATATTAAAGACCCCTTTGGGTTTGGTCCGAAGAAGCTGCCGACCAATGAATCAGATCTACCACAGTACTACATCCCCATAATGTCGCCAATGTCTTTCAAATCCATTGCAGCTCCCGGCATGGATGAGGATACGTTCTTCATTGGGTTTATCAGTGTCTGGCTCAGCTGGTTTGTCATCCCTATGCATCGCCGCTTTATGAGAGTTTCGGTCATCTATCCGGCTCACCGTATAGCTGAGGGAATACGGCTGGCCATTGACATCCCGGCATTGGCGCATCTCTATCACGGGTTGGGCGCTGCAGCTAATACCTCCACCCCTGGTGTAGATGTGGTAAATTTTTCGCTTCACTACTTTACGTCTTGGATCGAAATGCACATCTTGGGTGCTTTCGCTATGCATCAAAGGCCCGCATTCTACGACGCCTATACCTTCCCGCGGCTTATGCGATTGGTGGATGCTTCTGCGGCTGACCCGACCCAATTCGGGGCTATTCGGGCATTGATTTCTCCTTATGCTCCTGCTGGCGGGTTAGTATTTAATGATTGGGTCTTATCTTCTTCCGCGGGTTCAGCCCAGCCGCTTTGGGACCGGTCAATAGATAATGCGCCCTCTTTGAAGCCCCGGGAGGCCGCGCGCTTATATGCAATCAGACCGGGTTACCTAGTATTCCGTCAGGATAGCGCGGCCCTTTTCATGTGGTACAATCCGCATCGCTTTGCCCGGCAGTTTGGCTACGATCAGGGCATCCCGTTTGAGGCTTTCATAGTCGCGCCGGTTCCTTCGCTCGAGGCCGTTCGAGATGCCGCCCATCATTTTGTGAGGCTGAACACCAGTTCCCAGTTCATGATCCTCGATGCTGATTACATGCCCCGATGCGTGGGGTCGTTCACGGGCTAGTATCTCCATCGGGTCAACCCGATTATTATTGAGGAAAGAAGGGTACTTCTTGGCCAGGTGCCCTTACTCAGGTTCTATCCACAGGAGCTGCGCTGTGACCACGCGCCCCGGTCCGCTTTCCTCTGAGGGATACCGGCACCGCGCTTATTCCGGTAGAGTCGGGGGTAGATCTTACCCCAACAGCTGGAATGCCCCTGGGTACTCGGTCGCGGGGTAAACGGGCTCCGGTAACAGCGCCACCA
This sequence comes from Agapanthus africanus, assembly GCA_030015575.1. Classification (NCBI taxonomy): domain Eukaryota; kingdom Viridiplantae; phylum Streptophyta; class Magnoliopsida; order Asparagales; family Amaryllidaceae; genus Agapanthus; species Agapanthus africanus. Next base: position 475,700,888 of record CM057343.1, read on the forward strand.
CCCGAGGCAGCACCGCCCCCTTTGGCATTGACAATGGCGGTGTCATCCTCGGTTGTGGCACCAAGCGAGGGTAATAGGGATGAGGGTGTTGAAGGTGACGTGGCCGCCGCCGCACCAAGGCTCCACGGGGAAAGAAACGGTCGTCTTCGGCGACCGGTTCTGGATCTAAGAGGCGGAGGAGGGTGGCCACCAACTTGCTCGACTCTTTAGTAGAGTCTGAGCCCATTCTTGAGGATGAACCGTTGGCCTTGCAGGAATCAGATGCTAGCCTTCTTTTCCCGGGTTCGGCTGCCGAGGAAGCTGCACAGTTGGCTGAGTCCATACGGCGTTCTAAAAATGAGTCTCAGAACGCAAGGGTTCCCAAGAAAGATTATCCTGCTGTAATCTTCTATAAAGACCCCTCATGGATCCGGCGGCGGTTTATTGGCCCTTTGGAGGAGTGGGGAGAAAGGGCCCTGAAGCAGGCCGCTTCGGAGGATGCTGCGGACGCGCTCTCCTTATGGACCGGCAGCCACGATTCCACCCTCGAACCCCGGCGAGCACGCCTCCTTGAGAAGGAGCATCGGCTTGAAGAAGCCATATTGAGGGCTTCCCTGCACATTGGCATGTTTTTATACTTCTTTGCAGTTTTTCAGATTGTTTATGCCCGTATATATGTATTCTTATTCTTGTGTGGATTGTGCAGAGTCCTCGGCGATGGGGGAGGTCCCCACGGGCTTGTTGAAGCTAAAGCCTGTTGACATTCCCGATGCAGCCTTACTCGATGTGGAGGGGGCTGACGAGGCTATTCCTCTTACCATAGAGCCTCCAGTGGTGGTTCCTGATCACGGAGCGCTTGCTCCTTTGGTAAAGGCTCCTTTGGGGGTTGCCATCCCAACGACTCTTCCTGAAGGCGGCCCAGGGGCTGGAGGAGAAGCAATCAAGACTACCCTCCCTTTGTTGGAGCCGGAGATAACGGCGGAGGCCGTTGAAGCTGCCATCCCCCCAACTCAGAATGGGAGGAGTGTTGAAGGTAACCTTATTCATTTTAAATTAGCAATCCTTCTGTTGTCTGAACTCTTTTTTTTTCCCAGAATTGCGCGGGCCGGCGGCCTCTATCGCTGATTTGTCTCCCCGGCAATCGTTTCAGTGTCTATTGGAGATGGCAGCTCCGCAGGCGATCTCCCCTCAGCGCATCGTCCTTTCTTCTGGGCAAGGTTAGCGTCGTTCGCCATTTTCTATTATAGCATTGTTGCTATTTTGCGAAATGACATTGATGTCTCTTACAGTTTTGGAGGCCGATGACGAGGTCGAGGTCGTTGAAAAGCCAGGGGAACCTTCAGCTCCTACTTGCATGACCGTAGGTAAGCGACATTTCAATATAGTCCCACTTGTTCTTTTGCTTAAGAGTTTTACTGACATTTTTCAAATCCGAACAGCCCTGCCAGCCCCCATAGCGCTGGAATCGTGTATCGCTATGTCGCCCGGTCCCTATGCTTTGCGAGCTTCAGAACGCTTGGCCCGATTAACCCTTGTCTCCTTATCATCTTTGATCAAGGAGCTCCGTGCTGGCAGCGCAACCACACCTGAAGCATTTGCTGCTGAGGCTAACGGTTCTCTTCCTTTTCTTGCCACTTACCATAGCGAAGAGGTGGTGCGAGTGTGGGTGGAGTTTTGTCGGCAGGTGGAGGCTTGCTTGCACGCCCTTGAGTGTTCCCGCCTTTCCTTGGAGGTCGTGGCTGCAAAGACGGACTTGCGGGGGCTGATAGCGCGGTGCGCGACAAACATGGCATCATGCGAGAAGAGGCTTGGCCGCAAATTCTCGGAAAGGGAGCTGGCCTGTAAGGCATTGATTGAGCTTCAAACCAGCCTTACGGCCAAAGCCAATAAAGCGTATGAACTCTGGCGAGCGCTTCAAGAGTCTATCAAAGAGGTCATGGCTCTTGATAAAGCTGCCATGTTCACTCGCGAAAGGGTCGAGGCTCACAAGGCTACTAAGAAAGAGCTCAAAGGCCGGCTTGCCTCGTATCCGGCCCAGCAGGCTCCAGCGGAGGCCCGTCTTCGGACGATCCTGAATCATGACGCTGTGGCCCAGCAAAAACAGGATGAGCTAGCAACATTGCTAAATCGCCCGCCGGCTTGAAAACTTGTATCTTTTCCTTTCTTTTTGTACATACTCCTGAACGAGAGTATTTTCTTTTTGTTCTTTCATGAATTGTACTTTGTATCCATTTTGGTTCATGAATAAAGACATATTATTTTTTTTTCAATGGTGTGTCCCGCTTAATTGAACTTGTTCTGTGGACAATTTATCTTGGTCTCCTTGCAGGGTAGCGATGGCTTAGGATTCAGGGTTAAGATCTGCCTCCTAAGACTTTTGAGCTTTATGAGCCGTGAGGGTCTCATAAAGAGTTTTTCTCCCTACAGGTCGAGACATCCCATAGGTTTAAGTTCTCCTTAAGAATCGTGAGGATTCTTAAGCGGGTTTTCCCTTGGGAGTCGTAAGGATCTCGCAAGAGAGTTTTCTTCCCTACAGTAACACCCAGCCCCATTTTATACCAAAATACGTATCTCTTTTTAACTTATAAAGTTCTTTTTTTATTATTTATTTTATTTATAATTATTGATTTATTTTAAAACTTTTTTAGCCCAAACCCAAACTATATATTTATTCTTCATCAAAATATATTTCCCTATATTACTATATTTTTAGTTTTCTAACTCTGGTTGTTTTATATTCTAATCAAAAACCCTAGTTCTAAATATTATCCTAAACCCCATTCCCACCTCCACGTCGGCGCTGGCATGACCAACTCCTTCTCCTCTAACCACCACACTCCACTGCCCTGGACCGTCGTAACCACCACCATAAGCCATCGCCATCGAGACCTCCAAATCCTCCTTTCCACAGTCGCCATTAAACCCAAAACCATTTTCTCCCAAAGTATTTAAATCTTCCCCTCCGGCCCAAGCACATTTTTCCCAGCCTAGAAATCAAATTTAAAATCCCTCTGGCCCACTCCCCTCAATCAAATTCTTTTCCTTATAATTTTCCTTCAGCCCGGCCCCAAGCCCATTCTTTAAATTCGTTTTCTTTCTTTTTTTCAGCCCCGGCCCGCTTCTTTTCTTCCCTAATTAATTCCTTTAAACTCTCTGGCCCATCTCACCCGAGCCCATCTCCTTTCCCTAATAATTTTTTTGAATTCTTTCCCAATCCCTGGCCCAGCTCGCCCAGCAGCCCACTTCACTCTCAACCCACGCCCGTTCCCCAACGAACTCGACCCGACCCGCCTCCACAAACCCTCCTTCCTCCAACGGGTCTCTCCGCCATTCCCGCGCACCTGTTCCACCTTCGTCGCCCAAGCTCACGCCTGCGACGTTGCCCCGCTCGCGAGCGTTACCCACGACACGTGCCTCATCTCCCTTCCTCTCGCCCTCACTCCCATCACTTTCCATCATTCCTCACTCTCGCAACCCATCGCGAAACCCACTGCAACCCATCCCCGCAACCGAGCTCAGCCACCATCATTGTCTGCAGCAACCATCATCACCGACCACCTCATCTCTCCATCCACCTCCTCCCTCGCCGACACACCCTCCCCCACCGGAGCTCGAGCTCGAGACGACCCCCTGCACACCCAAGCTCGAACTCCCGCGCCTTTCACCGGCACCCACGACGTCGACGAGCTCCCCAGTGCATCTCGTCGACACCCTCACACCATCGTCGACCCCATCATCCCCTCTCTTCCCCTCTCTCAATCTCTCTGGTTCTCTCTCTCTCTCTCTCTCTCTTTCTCAGTTCTCACACTCTCTCTCTCTTTCCCCCTCTCTGTTTTCTCCCCCCCTCTCTCTCTCTCTCTGTGTTCTCTCTCTCTTACTCTCACTCTAACTCTCTGTGTTCTCTCTCTCTCTCACTCTCACTCTCACTCTAACTCTCTCTACACTTCTCACTCTCTCTATATATATATCACTTTCTCTCTCTCGGCTCCCTCTCAATCTTCCCATCTCTCTACAACTCCACCTCTTTCTCTCTCACTCCCCAATCAACCGACCAACACCACAAACAACCACTGTACCGAGCCGTCAAGAGAAGCTCGAGCCGAGGCCAATCTTTGTCGTATTCGCGTCGTGATCGCGTCGTGTCATTGCAATAGACCGCGTCACTGCCGTGCATCCCCGAGACATTTCCAGGCAAGTTTCATACTTGTTTCATGCTAATTTGTATTAGTTACGAACTATAATTTTATAAATTCCATTCTAAATATCCTCGATAAATTATACGATGCAACTGTTTGATGCATGACCTCAATGGAAATACTCACCTAATTTGACGAAACTCATTGGTATAGTTTGGCCCGTATAGATGTAACCTAGTGTGTGAATTTTATTGGAAAATATGACCGTTAATGACTAAAACGACTACCCCCAAGTTTACTTGTAAAACTGGAATTTTCTTGTACCTGAAAACCGTTAAAATCACCATAAATTATATGCATACTGGAATGATGCGTTCGAGGGCTTAAATCGAAGCCGACTCGACGATCTATAACCTTATACAAGTTTCAAATTCTTTATGTACTCAAAATGTGTCAATATTTGGATCGGAGTACGACTCTGGACTGCAGTCCAGAGCGACTCCAGTTGTTGTTTACTGTCCCGTAATGGGTACCACACTGTTTCCTTAACTCGTAGGTTGCGGAACTCCGCTGTTTATTAAAAATGAATCTGTTAGATAGATAATACAAGTGGTTTCATGCTGTTTCGTCATCAATTGCTATTTGACCTGTAATTTAAAAGATCGGGACGCATAACAGTCCCAACAGAATTAGAATTGACATACTGGTGTTGAACAGTGTATATCTCCTGACGTACAGATGCGATTGAAGATCCGTCTATTGCGTTGAAAACATTACTGAAAACCCTAGATTTCATGCAACTGCAGTGTCGCTACAATCTGATCCCAACTGGGATTAAAATGCGTTACGAAACGGACTTCCGATTCTGAAACCGGATTTCCAGCCGTGAACGCTTAAAAGGAAATGGCCATAACTAATGATCCTGAAACCCGATTGCCGTGAAACCAAATTCATTTGTTAGATAACTAATCATACTATTTATTCCCCGTTTATCGTTTCGCTAAACTGTACACGTACAATTCATGATAAATTGTGCAAGTGATAGAATACTGTTTTATGACACCTTAATCATGCTTTACATACTGTTTACGTATCATATCATACATATGTCACTGCATTGATAACTTAGGGATAACGTGCATTACCCAGTGTTAAGTATTAGTGATGATTGTGGCAAGTACGTTAGTGTTCGTGTATAAGTGAATAAGTGAAAGTGATACGTACTTGTACACAATCAGTGAACCTTATGATTCTTTTGCATTGTCGACGTCTGTAGGACGCCTATACGTGTGACTATAAGTGGTATGGGACACTTATGGAAGCTCTTGCACGGGTGTCACAGATAAGGCACCAGACACTGCCATTTATCTCAGGTATTAGTCGGGACGTGCTTGATGGAGGTCCTGCCTCCAGTTCTCGCGCAGATTTGTCACATACCGATTGGTATTTGAGGTTATGGTTAGCGTTTGATGTAGACCACGGGGTGTGGGGTAGTTTGAGTGTGAGTTCAACAGAATCTCGGAAGTCCCTTGCCGGCTTATATATATGGAGATATATGGAGATTTACAGGGTACATGATTATTACCGTGAGTTACATGTTGGGCCCGTGGTCCCTTGCCCTTGGGTTCTACCCTTGGGTGGAGGACACTCGTGAGTGGTTGATTCTCACACTTGGACTGACGATAGGTTTAGTGACCTGTACAGTGAGACTTAAAGACTGATAGGGATGATAGCATCGATATACCTACTTACTGTGTCGATATACGTGGCATATCATTCTACTGCTTTTACTATTCCGCTGCATTGATTACTGCATGTTCATACCTATACCGTCATTGATTTACTGTTATATATATCTATTATCACTGTTAGAATTGTCACATGAATTTATATATTATATTGCTATTGTGTCTCTCTGACGACCTGAGTATGCATGCTCAGTGTGAGGAGAAGATTTAGCCTGGACCAGGACTAGACATACAACACGGACATCTTGATTAGCTATCCAGGGTTATACCTTTTGTTTCCCATCAGGTCAGTTCTTTATACTGTTTTGTTCCAGTTACTGCATTTCTCATTACCTGCGCATTATTTAGTGATTACCATGTAAAGCTAGAAGCCGAAGTGTGACTACGGCAGGACATTTCCTTGACCGTAGGAGCATGGCTGGCCTTGTCAACCCCTCGTATTTCTGTATTTTGGGAAGCGGGGCGTGACATGGTTTAGTTGGTATCAGAGCCAGGTTTTGCTTCGATTGGGATTGCAGTTTTCCGTGTAGAGTTTGACAGTCTAAAACATCCCTCGGTCTAGATTGTAAACTTGATATCCTTGATACATATTCACATTGAGTGTTCTGCTATCCATTCGCTAGGGTTTTGGGTGACTTGGCAAAGTACGTGGTTGTAATTGAGAACTACATCACGGTTACACTACCATACTCTGTTTAAGTGACTTAGAGTCATACAATTGATTTCCACTTGTAATAAATTTCATCACATCCGATGTTCTTGATTCCTTGCCTAATCTATATTATAATTTGATTCTTATATCATCCTCAAAATTATTATTTCAGGATCATGTCTTCCAACGACTCTTCCTCTATCTCCACTCCCCAGAATCAGACCGTTGAGATTCTGAGTGTACTGCAAGGTCTGGAAGAAGCCTAGGAGCGAACGAACGACTTGTTAGCTGAAGAACTGAGAAGGCAGGTGAATCAGGCACCAGCGGGAGTCTCAAATTGTAAAGGGATCCCTGTTAGACGCGGAATAGAGAAGAAGATGAAGCGCCAATTTGTTTCCCCGCGACAAAAGCAGCAGAAGACCCCATGTTGTGGGTACTATACGAGGCCAGGACATCTTCAGAGGGATTGTCGCCGCGTCCAAGGGAAATGTCTGATTTGCGGATCCAGCGAACATCCTATCAGCGGTTGCCCAAAAAGGAAGGAGTTGCAAGGAGGAGACTCGTCCACACTCTCCACTTCTGCCAAGTGATGATTATTGCGTAGTTCGAACTTTAAGAATAAAGCGAACCCGGCACAGGATTCAACTCACGTGACGAGAATGCAGCGGTCTAGCAATCAAAGAAGAATTTTCATGTTTTCTAATTTCAGTAATAATGTTGTCATCCTCTTATAAGCATTTCTTTTCGTTTAAAATCTTGTAGCCATCGAACTTTTAGTTGAATGCAATAAAAACTTTGAATCGTAATATATGTATCATTCTCTTGTTTCTCCCCTTATTCATTCTATTCACTACCACAGCATTTTTAATCCTGATTTTCGGTTCTTTCCCACCGTATATTTTCCTATACTCTGTATACTTAGCTATTTTCTTGATGTATTCCACTGTCTAATCATGACTCTTCTTTTTCAGGCCATGACCCACCCTGGAGCAGCGCCGCATCTAGATGAGGATGCACAGTCATGCGTTTCCTTAGACCGCACGCTGATGAGTTCTGATGATGAGATCAACGGTCCCCAGGTCATTTTCGGAAACAACGATTCCGAAGACGAAGGAGCAGCCGCCCCAGAGTTTGACATGTTAAACGATTCCGACGAAGAGGGAGGAGACCCTGAAGAGAACCCGATAGAGGAAGACCCGATAGAAGAAAATCCAGTAGAGGAAAATCCCATGGAAGAGAATCCAGAAGGAGAGAATCACATGGAATCAGACCTTGATGAAGAAGCTCCAGCCGAGGAAGAAGGACCAGAAGATCAAGACCCTGATGTAGAAGAACTCCCAATGGCGATCCCTGCGAGGTGCTATGCAAACGGACGTCCCTACCTGAGCGCGCGAGCCTACCGCAACCTGCTGAATCTCCACAACCGCGACTGACGGGATTTCTTTTAGATGTTGTCTTCTCTGGCCAAATAAATCTGTGTATAGTTTAGGGCCACCTTTCATCTTTGAGAATGCTTTGTTTAAAATCTTCTGGAATGAAATAAATTTCCGAGTTCGCTAACCCTTCAAATTTTGATTCGTGTGATGTACCGACTGTTGTTTCCCCCATACTTTTCCTCTTGTAGTCCCTTGTTGCTCACCCTTACTTCCTATGTTAACCCGATCCCAATCTCCTTGACTTTCAGCCTAAAGCCATCACACTCCGACCTTCTGAATGAGCCACACTTCTTTGTAATCATTACCCTAGCTAGCCCTATACCTCTTTGTGTTTTTCCTATTACCCTAAATATATATAGGGGCATTATTATTCAAAAATTTGGTTTTTCATTATTTCATAACTATCGAAGAGTGTGTTTTATCGACTATTTCCATTTTACGCATTTCAAATACTCCACTACTAGCTTTCCATTATTTTCAGTAGCGCAACCTTACATCGCGCATATTTTCGTTCCATGTTTCTTATTTTCACTATGTGAGTTTTCTACGTTATTTGATCGATACATCATCCTAAATTGTTTTAACCTACCGACTAATCTTTCACTACTTTATTATCGTTCTATTATTTTTCGGGTATTGTGCCTATGTTTACTATTATAAATGATTGTGCCTTATACTTATTTTTCTGCCGTGCTACCTTTGATATACTTATACGTGCACATATTTGAGTTTCGATTTTATCGAGTACGCCTCGAATATCATTGTTCGTTATTGTTGTTATTGTTATTCTTGTATACATGTAGTTGCCCCTATAGTTATTCCTGCCTTATACCAATTTAGACCTAATTTTTTTGTATGTTGTTCTTATATATTTATATCTTCAAATTTCTTCGTCCACGGATTTCTAGTAAATATTTATGTGTTAGTTTGCAATATAATAGTATTCGCCTATATTTGTATAACTTATCGTTTATTTTAAATTTCGAGAACGAAATTTTTGTAAGGGTGGTATGATGTAACACCCAGCCCTTTTTTATACCAAAATACGTATCTCTCTTTAACTTATAAAGTTCTTTTTTTATTATTTATTTTATTTCTAATTATTGATTTATTTTAAAACCTTTTTAGCCCAAACCCAAACTATAGATTTATTCTTCATCAAAATATATTTCCCTATATTACTATATTTTTAGTTTTCTAACTCTAGTTGTTTTATATTCTAATCAAAAACCCTAGTTCTAAATATTATCCCAAACCCCGTTCCCACCTCCACGTCGGCGCTGGCATGACCAACTCCTTCTCCTCTAACCACCACACTCCACTGCCCTGGACCGTCGTGACCACCACCATAAGCCATCGCCATCGAGACCTCCAACTCCTCCTTTCCACAGTCGCCATTAAACCCAAAACCATTTTCTCCCAAAGTATTTAAATCTTCCTTTCCGGCCCAAGCACATTTTTCCCAGCCTAGAAATCAAATTTAAAATCCCTCTGGCCCACTCCCCTCAATCAAATTCTTTTCCTTATAATTTTCCTTCAGCCCGGCCCCAAGCCCATTCTTTAAATTCGTTTTCTTTCTTTTTTCAGCCCCGACCCGCTTCTTTTTTTCCCCAATTAATTCCTTTAAACTCTCTGGCCTATCTCACCCGAGCCCATCTCCTTTCCCTAATAATTCTTTTGAATTCTTTCCCAATCCCTGGCCCAGCTCGCCCAACAGCCCACTTCACTCTCAACCCACGCCCGTTGCCCAGCGAACTCGACCCAACCCGCCTCCACAAACCCTCCTTCCTCCAACGACTCTCTCCGCCATTCCCATGCGCCCGTTCCACCTCCGTCGCCCACGCTCACGCCTGCGAAGTTGCCCCGCTCACGAGCGTTACCCACGACGCGCGCCTCGTCTCCCTTCCTCTCGCCCTCACTCCCATCACTTTCCCTCATTCCTCACTTTCGCAACCCATCGCGAAACCCACTGCAACCCATCCCCGCAACCGAGCGCAGCCACCATCGTCGTCGGCAGCAACCACCATCACCGACCACCTCATCTCTCCATCCACCTCCTCCCTCGCCGACACACCCTCCCTCACCGGAGCTCGAGCTCGAGACGACCCCCTGCACACCCAAGCTCGAACTTCCGCGTCTTTCACCGGCACCCACGACGTCGACGAGCTCCCCACTGCATCTCGTCGACACCCTCACACCATCGTCGACCCCATCATCCCCTCTCTTCCCCTCTCTCAATCTCTCTGGTTCTCTCTCTCTTTCTCAGTTCTCACTCTCTCTCTCTCTTTCCCCCTCTCTGTTTTCTCCCTCTCCCTCTTGATCTCTCTCTCTGTGTGTTCTCTCTCTCTCACTCTCACTCTAACTCTCTGTGTTCTCTCTCTCTCTAACTCTCACTCTAACTCTCTGTCTCTCTCTCTACACTTCTCACTCTCTCTCTCTATATCACTTTCTCTCTCTCGGCTCCCTCTCAATCTTCCCATCTCTTTACAACTCCACCTCTTTCTCTTTCACTCTACTATCAACCGACCAACACCACAAACAACCACTGTACCGAGCCGTCAAGCGAAGCTCGAGCCGAGGCCAATCTTTGTCGTATTCGCGTCGTGATCGCGTCGTGTCATTGCAATAGACTGCGTCGCTGCCGTGCATCCCTGAGACGTTTCCAGGCAAGTTTCATACTTGCTACATGCTAATTTGTATTAGTTACGAACTATAATTTTATAAATTCCATTCTAAATATCCTCGATAAATTATACGATGCAACTGTTTGATGCATGACCTCAATAGAAATACTCACCTAATTTGACGGAACTCATTGGTAAAGTTTGGCCCGTATAGATGTGAACCTAATGTGTGAATTTTATTGGAAAATATTACCATTAATGACTAAAACGACTACCCCCAAGTTTACTCGTAAAACTGGAATTTTCTTGTACCTGAAAACCGTTAAAATCACCATAAATTATATGCATAATGATGCGTTCGAGGGCTTAAATCGAATCCGACTCGACGAACTATAACCCTATATAAGTTTCAAATTGTTTCTGTACTCAAAATGTGTCAATATTTGGATCGGAGTACGACTCTGGACTGCAGTCCAGAGCGACTCCAGTTGTTGTTTACTGTCCCGTAATGGGTACCACACTGTTTCCTTAAATCGTTGGTTGTGGAACTCTGCTGTTTATTAAAGATGAATCTGTTATCTAGATAATACAAGTGTTTTCATCCTGTTTCGTCATCAATTGCTATTTGACCTGTAATTTAAAAGATCGGGACGCATAACAGTCCCAACAGAATTAGAATTGACATACTGGTGTTGAACAGTGTATATCTCCTGACGTACAGACATGATTGAAGATTCGTCTATTGCGTTGAAAACCTTACTGAAAACCCTAGATTTCATGCAACTGTAGCATCGCTAAAATCTAATCCCAACTGGGATTAAAATGCGTTGCGAAACGGACTTCCGATTCTGAAACCGGATTTCCAGCCGTGAACGCTTAAAAGGAAATGGCCATAACTAATGATCCTGAAACCCGATTGCCGTGAAACCAAATTCACTTGTTAGATAACTAATCATACTATTTATTCCCCGTTTATCATTTCACTAAACTGTACACGTACAATTCATGATAAATTGTGCAAGTGATAGAATACTGTTTTATGACACCTTAATCAAGCTTTACATACTGTTTACGTATCATATCATACATATGTCACTGCATTGATAACTTAGGGATAACGTACATTACCCAGTGTTAGGTATTAGTGATGATTGTGGCAAGTACGTTAGTGTTCGTGTATAAGTGAATAAGTGAAAGTGATACGTACTTGTACACAATCAGTGAACCTTATGATTCTTTTGCATTGTCGACGTCTGTGGGACGCGTGTACGTGTGACTATAAGTGGTATGTGACACTTATGGAAGCTCTTGCACGGGTGTCACAGATAAGGCACCAGACACTGCCATTTATCTTAGGTATTAGTCGGGACGTGCTTGATGGAGGTCCTGCCTCCAGTTCTCGCGCAGATTTGTCACATACCGATTGGTATTTGAGGTTATGGTTAGCGTTTGATGTAGACCACGGGGTGTAGGGTAGTTTGAGTGTGAGTTCAACAGAATCTCGGGAGTCCCTTGCCGGCTTATATATATGGAGATATATGGAGATTTACAGGGTACATGATTATTACCGTGAGTTACATGTTGGGCCCGTAGTCCCTTGCCCTTGGGTTCTACCCTTGGGTGGAGGACACTCGCGAGTGGTTGATTCTCACACTTTGACTGACGATAGGTTTAGTGACCTGTACAGTGAGACTTAGAGACTGATAGGGATGATAGCATCGATATACCTACTTACTGTGTCGATATACGTGGCATATCATTCTACTGCTTTTACTATTCCGCTGCATTGATTACTGCATGTTCATACCTATACCGTCATTGATTTACTGTTATATATATCTATTATCACTGTTAGAATTGTCACATGAATTTATATATTATATTGCTATTGTGTCGCTCTGACGACCTGAGTATGCATGCCCAGTGTGAGGAGAAGATTTAGCCTGGACCAGGACTAGACGTACATAACGGACATCATGATTAGCTATCCAGGGTTATACCTTTTGTTTCCCACCAGGTCAGTTCTTTATACTGTTTTGTTCCAGTTACTGCATTTCTCATTACCTGCGCATTATTTATTGATTACCATGTAAAGCTAGAAGCTGAAGTGTGACTACGGCAGGACATTTCCTTGACCGTAGGAGCATGGCTGGCCTTGTCAACCCCTCGTATTTTCGTATTTTGGGAAGCGGGGCATGACATGGTTTAGTTGGTATCAGAGCCAGGTTTTGCTTCGATTGGGATTGCAGTTTTCCGTGTAGAGTTTGACAGTCTAAAACATCCCTCGGTCTAGATTGTAAACTTGATATCCTTGATCCATATTCACATTGAGTGTTCTGCTATCCATTCGCTAGGGTTTCGGGTGACTTGGCAAAGTACGTGGTTGTAATTGTGAACTACATCACGGTTACACTACCATACTCCGTTTAAGTGACTTAGAGTCATACAATTGATTTCCACTTGTAATAAATTTCATCACATCCGATGTTCTTGATTCCTTACCTAATCCATATTATAATTTGATTCTTATATCATCCTCAAAATTATTGTTTCAGGATCATGTCTTCCAACGACTCTTCCTCTATCTCCACTCCCCAGAATCAGACCGTTGAGATTCTGAGTGTACTGCAAGGTCTGAAAGAAGCCCAGGAGCGAACGAACGACTTGTTAGCTGAAGAACTGAGAAGGCAGGTGAATCAGGCACCAGCGGGAGTCTCAAATTGTAAAGGGATCCCTGTTAGACGCGGAATAGAGAAGAAGATGAAGCGCCAATTTGTTTCCCCGCGACAGAAGCAGCAGAAGACCCCATGTTGTGGGTACTGTAAGAGGCCAGGACATCTTCAGAGGGATTGTCGCCGCGTCCATGGGAAATGTTTGATTTGCGGATCCAGCGAACATCTTATCAACGGTTGCCCAAAAAGGAAGGAGTTGCAAGGAGGAGACTCGTCCACACTCTCCACTTCTGCCAAGTGATGATTATTGCGTAGTTCGAACTTTGAGAATAAAGTGAACCCAACATAGGATTCAACTCGCGTGACGAGAATGCAGCGGTCTAGCAATCAAAGAAGAATTTTCATGTTTTCTAATTTCAGTAATAATGTTGTCATCCTCTTATAAGCATTTCTTTTCGTTTGAAATCTTGTATCCATCGAACTTTTAGTTGAATGCAATAAAAACTTTGAATCGTAATATATGTATCATTCTCTTGTTTCTCCCCTTATTCATACTATTCACTACCACAGCATTTTTAATCCTGATTTTTCGGTTTTTGCCCACCGTATATTTTCCTATACTCTGTACAATTAGCTATTTTCTTGATGTATTCCACTGTCTAATCATGACTCTTCCTTTTCAGGCCATGGCCCACCCTGGAGCAGCGCCGCATCTAGATGAGGATGCACAGTCATGCGTTTCCTTAGACCGCACGCTGATGAGTTCTGACGATGAGATCAATGGTCCCCAGGTCATTTTCGGAAACAGCGATTCCGAAGACGGAGGAGCAGCCGCCCCAGAGTTTGACATGTTAGACGATTCCGACGAAGAGGGAGGAGACCCTGAAGAGAACCCGATAGAGGAACATCCCGAGGAAGACCCGATAGAAGAAAATCCAGTAGAGGAAAATCCCATGGAAGAGAATCCAGAAGGAGAGAATCACATGGAATCAGACCTCGATGAAGAAGCTCCAGCCGAGGAAGAAGGACCAGAAGATCATGACCCTGCTGTAGAAGAACTCCCAATGGCAATCCCTGCGAGGCGCTATGGAAACGGACGTCCCTACCTGAGCGCGCGAGCCTACCGCAACCTGCTGAATCTCCACAACCGCGACTGACGGGATTTCTTTTAGATGTTGTCTTCTCTGGCCAAATAAATCTGTGTGGTTATTGGGACCTCATAGTCCGTGGATTTAAGGACTCCACAGTCCAATGTTAGTTTGAAGACATCACGGTCAAGGTTAAGGACCTCATAGTCCGTGGATTTAAGGACTCCACAGTCCACGAAATGTGTGGTTATTGGGACCCGTCACCTCTTTGAAGACGTTAAGGAATTACAACGACAAATATCAAAGGAGTGAAGAGATGTACCCTTGAACCGAGGTAAAACCAGTCTGGAATCATTATGGTTGATTGTTAGTTTTAAGACATTGCGGTCGAGGTTAAGGACATCATAGTCCATGGATTTTAAGGACTCCACGGTCCGATGTTTGCTCTGGATGCTTCGCACGGGTTCACTGCCGTGCTCTGCGAGGACCAGGCTCCGCTGTGGGCGTTTTCCGCGGGGTCAAAGAGTGACGTTATCCGCGTTCTACGTGACCAGGAATTTTGCACTAGATGCTTCGCACGGGTTCACTGCCATGCTCGGCGAGGACTAGGCTCCGCTCTAGATGCTTCACACGGGTTCACTGCCGTGCTCTGCGAGGACCAGGATCCGCTCTGTACGTTTTCCACGGGGTCAAAGAGTGACGTTATCCGCGTTCCACATGACCAGGAATTTTTCTCTGGATGCTTCCCACGGGTTCATTGCCGTGTTCGGCGAGGACCAGGCTCCGCTCTGGATGCTTCACACGGGTTCACTGTCGTATTCTGCGAGGACCAGGATCCGCCCTAGACGTTTTCCATGGGGTCAAAGAGTGACGTTATCCGCGTTCCACGTGACCAGGAATTTTGTTCTGGATGCTTCCCACGGGTTCACTGCCGTGTTCGGCGAGGACCAGGCTCCGCTCTGGACGTTTTCCATGGGGTCAAAGAGTGACGTTATCCGCGTTCCACGTGACCAGGAATTTTGCTCTGGATGCTTCCCACGGGTTCACTGCCGTGTTCGGCGAGGACCAGGCTCCGCTCTGTAAGCTTCATATGGGTTCACTACCGTGCTCTGTGAGGACCAGGATCCGCTCTGGACGTTTTCCACGGGGTCAAAGAGTGACGTTATCCGCGTTCCGCATGACCAGGAATTTTGCGCTAGATGCTTCACACGGGTTCACTGCCGTGTTCGGCGAGGACCAGGCTCCGCTCTGGATGCTTCACACGGGTTCACTGCCATGTTCTGCGAGGACCAGGATCCGCTCTGGACGTTTTTCCCAGGGGTCAAAGAGTGACGTTATCCGTGTTCCACGTGACCAGGAATTTTGTTGATTGTATCCGCATTTCACGGAGTTGGGATTCGACTCTCAGTGGGAGTACATCTCCGAGTCATAGAACTGGGAGTTGCCGCTGTTCTGCTTTGCTTGATGTTGTGTCCGCTGCAATGAGACGAACGTCGAGATGATCTCTAGGCTATCTGCGACTCATTCGAGATTTGGCCTCTTCTTCTGATGAAACCTGGGCGAGGAGGAGTGCGATTCCTTCTTTGTTTGCGCCCCTGGATTGTATACAGGGATAGATGTAACATCACCTGTAGGGCGTAAATTTCATTTTTATTTTATTTCTTTTTCCGCGATGCTCTATCATTTCAGCTTTTATATCGCGAAGGTCGCAATTGCCCCATCATTTCGGCTATTTACTTTATTTTTACTCGCTGCTTTTTATTGCGAGTTGCCCAATCATTTCGGCTATTTTTCATGCATACATTTTTACTTGCTGATTTTATCGCAAGTTGCCCCATCATTTCGGCTATTTCTCACATGCAATTGTGGCTTGTTGGCTTTTCGCTGCAAGCTTGGATTTATACACCGATTTTGGCATCAGCACCGCTACAACTGGGATGTTGCCAGGAGCGAATCATCATTTGCCTCCGTCGATGTTGAACAAGGGTGGCTTAGTAAACAGGGTTAAGGGTCCTGTCGACTAAGGCTTTTGACTTCATGAGCCGTAAGGGTCTCACAAAGGTATTTCTCCCTACAAGTCGTGAGGATCTTGTTGGTGTGTCTTCTCCTTGGGAATCGTGAGGATTCCTAAGTGCATGTTCTCTTGCAAGTTGTAAGGATCTTACAAAAGGGTTTTCTCCTTATAAGTCGAGAAGACTTACAAGGGTTGTTCACCATATGAATATATCCCTAGTCACGGATGGGACTTGGTTAGGGAAATGTTTATTCGCGCCCGTGGATTGTATACAAGGGTCAGTATGAGCCACTTGTAAGGCATAAATTGAAGGTTGTGGGGGTTTCTTAAGCACAGGTTTAGGTCTCTGTGACTTAAGACTTTCAAATCTTATGAGCCGTGAGAGTCCCATAAGAGAGTTCTCCTTACGAGTCATGAGGATCTCGCAAGTGTAATTTCCCCTTAGGAATCGTGAGGACTCCTAAGTGTGTTGCTCCCTTGTGAGTCGTAAGGATCTCACGCGAGTGGTTTCTCCTTACAAGGTCGTGAGGACCCTGCAAGTGTCCTTTAACGAAGTTGCGCCCTTTCGGGTTTTCACAAACACTCGCCGGTAGCCCTGCTGTTTTTACTCACGGAGCCCTTTCGGGTTTTCATCCGTGCCCATTTTACTTATGGACATACCGTTTTTATTTTTTTATTTTTTTTATATCGGCTTTAAGATACTGCAATCCACCGTAGTTTATCGACATCTCGGTCAATAGCCAGTTTTAGGACATAGTGGTCCATTGTTAGTTTAAGGACGTTTCGGTCCATTGTTAGTTTAAGGACGTTTCGGTCCGTCGTTAGTTTAAGGACATTTCGGTCCGTCGTTGAAGAAGGCCGGTTACTACTTAGAGTTCGGGCTTAGGAAGATAGCGAGCGGACATAGTCGTCGCCATCTATCATTGACCTAGGCCTTGACCCGTTAAGCGTAATATTTCTTTAGGAAGCGACCGTTTACTGGCCTGAAAGGTCTTTCACCGTGCATATCTATGAGTAGATATGCTCCGCTCTGGTAGACCTTGTCTATGATGTATGGGCCTTCATAGTTTGGCTCGAATTTTCCCCGTTTGGCGCGATTGGGGATCATAGGTCTTTTGACCATTAGCACGAGTTCTCCTTGGCGGAACGTCATCGGCCTGGTCAATCTTTCGTATGAGCGCGTCATCTTTGCTTTGTAAGCCTCCAGATTTTGTTGCGCTATGAGCCGGGTTTCATCAAGGGTGTCAAGCTCCTCAAGCCGAAGGTGAGAATTTTCTTCGTCCATCAGCTCATAATGGACTGCCACCCGTAAAGAGGGTAGCTCTATCTCGAGGGGGAGTACCGCTTCCGTACCGAATACCAACGCGTATAGCGTTGTGTTCGTGGTCGTCTTGAACGTAGTCCGATACGCCCAAAGAGCTTCTTGCAGTCTCTCGTGCCAGTCCTTTTTGTTTCGGGACACCTTCTTCTTCACGATCTTTGTCAAGGTTTTGTTGAAATCCTCGGCTAGACCGTTAGCTCGCAGATTATAAACTGAGGAATATCTCCAGTCTATATTGTGTTGCTGCGCGAAGCGACTAATCTTGTGGCTTTTGTAGGCTGGATCGTTATCGGAGATGATCCGTCGCGGAGTTCCAAACCGATAAATGACGTGGGTCTTGAAGAAATGGAGAATATTCTTCGTCTTCGCTTCCCTTAACGGTACTGCTTCTGCCCACTTGGAGAAGTAATCGGTGGTCGCTAGGATGAAATGATGTCCCCTGGACGATGTCGGTTCAATGGGGCCGATTATGTCAGTCCCCCATATTTCGAACGGCCAGCTAACCACCGTTGGATGGAGTGGATTTGGATGCTGATGGATAAAGTCCCCATGGATTTGGCACGAGTGATATTGCTTCGCATACTCGAGGCAGTTCTGGATCATCGTGGGCCAATAGTATCCCATTCGTTTAATCTTCAACTTCATCTTCGGTCCTGCTTGGTGAGAACCGCAGAGTCCGTCGTGAACTTCCTGAACGACTCATTTCGCTTCGTCAGGTCCCATACATCTCAACCACAAAGAATCAAATGACCTCTTGTACAGAGTATCGTTGACGAAGGCGAAAGATAGGGCTCGCTTCATGAGCTGATGTCTTAAGGACGCATCTTCAGGCGTTCGACGAGATTTGAAGTAGTCTATAAAGACTTCTCTCCAATCTTCAACTTTCTCTTGGTCTTTTACTTGTAGGGTCGTCTGTTCAATCGCTTCCTTTTCCTCAGATGATTCCGGAGATACTTTTGCTGGGGCAAGTACCCGACAGCTTTGTACCACGATTCTTACGTCATCGAGGTTCTCATCAGCTAGCTCCTTGGCGAGCTTGGCCAACGCGTCCGCCTTGCTATTTTCTGCACGCGGTATGCTTTCCAGAATGTAATAGGGGATTTGGGTCAACAGTCGCCGCACCCTTTCGCCGTACTTTACCAACTCTGGTTAGCACGTCTGGTAGTCGCCATTTACTTGACTGACGACCAGTTGAGAATCTCCATATATGAGGAGGTTTTCAATTCCCATGTCGATAGCGATCTCAAGGCCTGCTATTAAAGCTTCGTATTCGGTTTCATTGTTTGTCCTCGGCTCTGTTAAGGAGAAAGCAAAACGCATTATCCCTCCTTGTGGAGTTACGAAGATGAGACCCACCCCTGATTTGATTATAGGGGTGCTTTGTTTTCGCTTCTTCACGGAAGATGCTCCATCGAAATAAAGCTCCCATCGGATATTACCACCGTCGATCGCATCAAAGGCGTGTTCGTCTGGCAGTTTGCAATTTAGAGGGGAATCGGCCGATATCGGATGCTCAGCGAGGAAGTCGGCGATGGCCTGGCCTTTCACCGCCTTAAGAGGCTAATAGGTTATCGAAAACTCCATTAAGAGCAAGGCCCATTTAGCGAGTCGTCCCGTCAATATGGATTTTGACATTAAATATTTGAGAGGGTCCACCTTCGAAATGAGACGGACTTCATGTGCCAACGCATAATGCCTGAGTTTCGTTATCGCGAAGATCAATGCCAGGCAGTGTTTTTCGATGGGGGAATAGTTGCCTTCTGCCCCCAGTAGGACCCGACTCAAGTAATAGAAAGCTCTTTCTTTCCCTTGGTCGTTCTTTTATGCCCATAATGCGCCTAAGGAACCTTCAAGAGCGGTTGTATACATAATGAGAGGTTTTCCCCTGACCGGAGCAGCTAACACTGGCGGGTTCTGCAGGTACTGCTTGATCTCATCCAGTGCGCCTTAGCATTTGTGATCCCAGACGAAAGGGATTCCCTTCTTCATCAGGTGGCTATAAGGAAGGCACTTGCCTGAAAAATTGGCTATAAATCGCCGGATATACGCGAGCTTCCCTTGGAGAGACCACAATTGTTTGAGAGTCCTTGGCGGTGGCATTTCCATGATCGCCTTGATCTTCGACGGATCTATCTCGATACCCCGGTGCCGGACGATGAACCTTAAGAATTTTTCTAAGGAAACTCCGAATGCGTACTTGAGAGGGTTCATCTTCAAGTTGTATTGTCGAAGGCGTTGAAATACGGTCTTCAAATGTTCAAGGTGTTCCTCGTATGATCTGCTTTTCACCACGAGATCGTCGATGTAACATTCGACGATTTCATGTATGAGGTCATCGAAGATTTTCGTCATGGCCCTCTGATAGGTGGCACCGGCGTTCTTTAGACCGAAGGGCATCACCTTGTAGCAGAATATACCCAAAGGGGTCCGGAAAGTGGTGTGCTTCTGGTCTTCTGGGTGCATCTTTATCTGATTGTATCCTGATGAGCCGTCCACGAAGGAGAAAACCTCATGAGTGGACGTGTTATCTATCATCAGCTCGGTTACCGGTACTGGGAAATCGTCCTTCGGGTAAGCTTTATTGAGATCCCGGAAGTCCACGCATATGCGCACTGTCCCATTTTTCTTCATTACCGGGACGATGTTGGCTATCCAGTCAGGATATTGAATTTCTTGGATAAACCCAGAATCGATCAGCTTCTTGACTTCGGAGTTGATGCTCATTTCAAGGTCGAGCCGCATTCTTCTCGGCGCTTGTTTGACTGGCTTGATGTCCGGGGATATCGCCAATTTATGTACAGCAATTTCTGGATCTAATCCTGGCATTTCAGAATAGTTCCATGCGAAGCAATCTCTATGCTGCATAAGCACGTCTTTTAACGCAGCCACCCTTTCTTCAGATAGCAGCTCGCTGACGAATGTCGGTCGCGGGTCGTTCGTCGTTCCAAACTCAATTTTCTTGAGGTTATCTGCAGTAGTATGTATGCCATCGTCCAGCTCTTTTGGCGCTGGCGGAAATTCTGAGATTACCTCGTCGTCATTGCTGTTTTCAAAGCACCAGGGAAGGTCATTCATGTTCTCGGGCTCTTCTTTTGATACCGTTATCATATGACAGGTACGAGCTCGCTTCCAAGACCGATGTGGATCTGGTTCTGCTCTTGTGTCTTTGGGTTCGTGCTTTTGTGGCGGCGTTACCCTCCAGCTGCTGGATAGAGCAAACCTGCCTTGCTGGTATTGGTGTTCGACCCAGTTCTTGAAAGTGAAGCAGTCTTCGATAGGGTGTCCTATGGCTCGGTGATAAGAGCAATAGCCCGGATGCGAGACCTCGTTAACTTGCTCAGGGTGTTTAGACTCCGGAAGTGTAATCATTCGATGTTTTAAAGTGAGGTCAAGTATCTTCCGTGTTTTATTCTGAGGTAAAGAATATGCCTGACTCATCTTCTTTAAAAGGGACAAATCCGGACCGCTCGATTTTCGATCGTGTGACTCTTTGATCCCACGTTGTCGCTGTCGAATGCCTTTTCTGCTCTTTGACTTGTTTCTACCTCTGCGTCGGGCCTTTTGCACAACAGGTTGACAGGGAGGAGTATTTTCGTCTTTTGCAGCCTGTTGAAGAAGACGTTGCGTCCTAGCTTTCTCGTAGATGGACATTTCGCGATTATGGTCGTCCCGAGATTTTTGACCCGCTTTCCTAATAAGTTTGTCCATTCGTTCTTCAAACGACGGACTCGGCACTTCGATTGTGGGATCTAGTTTTGATGAGGGGTTGGCATTTCCTGACAGGGCATCCTCTTCTTCATCGATGTTATATATGGCGTAGCTACCGTGGACTCGTTCTCGTTTCCCGGATCACACATATCCAAGCCCAAGCATTTCCATTCTCACGCTGGGCAATTTACGATGAGTCCCAGGGACATTCCAAATCCTGTTGTAGAACCGAGCTTGTCGAATAGTCTGTTTTAAGGGTGCCCCTTGGCGCTTCAATAGCCTTTTCAATCCGTTTGTGTAATATCTGGGCAAACGGATGGGTTGAAACTTGTCAAGTGCAGAATCCGCGCCATGACAGATCTCTTTCTCCGCTCTTGTTTCCGAGAATCGATAGAATAGGATCGCCTTTTCGGCTGGGAGGGACGTAAAATGTCTGCAGCTCTTGTACGCTGTGAACTTCAAGCGCGTCAAGGTCTTTGTAGTGCTCCCGCGGAAGTATGGTGATTTGCAAACTCTGATCATCGCCAGGGGATGCTTGTATTGACGACCGACTGGAGAACACAGCATTAACCTCATCTTCTGAGTCGCTTCCGAAGATCAATATGGGGGCGGACGGTCTCGGGTTGTTGCGTCGAGACGGCCCAGCGTAAACTATCTCCTTCTCTTCTTCGGTATCATTCCCGAAAACAGGAATGGTGGTGGCGGCTTTGTTCTCCGGTTTGCGACAGCTCTCCGTGTCCTCGAAATCTGGCAAAAAGTACTTTGCATCTTCGTATTTGCGGACTTCGTTCACGGAGAATGGGTTCAGCTCGCCTGTCACGGTGTACTCGAGACCATCCTTGAAATACTTCATACACTGATGTTGCGTAGAAGGGATGATGTTGTACTCGTGTAACCAAGGACAACCGAGCAAGGCGTTGTAGCAGGTCTTGGCGTCAATGACGTGAAAATTAATGTCTGTGACGAGTAGTCCGAAGCGTAATGTTAGTATCACTGATCCGAGAGTCCGTGATGACTGAGAATCAAAACCGAAGATGGTAATTTTATCACGAGCGAGGTGTTTAACGCTCATGCAGATTTCCTTCAACACCCGAACATTAAGGAGATTGACGGAGGATGGTCACACGTCCCAAAGAGAAGGTCTTCATCACCGAATGTGGCATCGGCTGTGCGCACTTCTTCCAGTTCATCTTTCATTCTTTATTTAGTGAGAAAGGCTTGGAATTGATCGGGCTCTTGCAGCGCCTTAATTAATGACTCTCTCGCTTCTTTTGATAATAAGAGGGCGTCAAGAATGCTGAGCTGCGAGGGTAGCCTCCTCAGGTGCGCTAGGATGTTGTAATCCACCTTACTTTTCTTGGGCGGGTCCTTGGCAGCCAGCTCTTTCATAACTTGGCCATCTAAGGCGATATCCTCAACGACCTTTTCCTTTCCCTTATCTTTTCTAGTTCCGGGTCCGAGGTTCTTTTCGGGAAGCGTGCGATTGCGCAGCTGAATATTCTCGCAGGCATCTGGTTCTTCCTCTTTCCCTAAAACGGATTCTTTAAAGAGAAAGCCCATAGCCATTTCTTCATCAGAGCCGCTCCTAAAGGTGAGAACTTGTGATCCTCCAGCATTGACCGTGTAACAGTTGCCGATAGTTCTTTTGCGCCTGTCGGTTGTACTTCTCTGCTCCCAACGAGCTCCGCGTTTTATGCGCTTAAAATGTTGCCGGTGAGCAATATATCCCTGCCACCATATCTTAAAAGCGTCGCACTCCTCAATGGGGTGTGAAATCTTCCAATGATATGAGCAGTAATTAGGATGCCTCTCCATCCCCTTGAGCGTGTTTTCTTCTGAGGGTGGTAGCTTCATTCCCATTGACACGGCTTTGGCAAACCTTTTCCTCGTCTTGAATATGTTTTTATCCGCATCGGATGTCTTTTGATCTGGTGGGAGTGCTTCGACTCCTTCGTTTGGTCACTTGCGTTTGGCTCCTTCTGATGCAGCCATCTCACGCTACCGATCGGCTTTACTTTTCAAACGAATCTCATCTAGAAAGGCGTCGATCATTTCATCTGTCGGCCATACAAGTTCTGGCTCAGGTTGTGCCCCCAGTTTCTCAGTGCCAGGAGTTTTTTCATCGTCCGTAAATGAGTGGGAGATCACATGACAACTCGCCACATATCCCTCGGATTCATCCGACGAGCTTTCTCTATTATCTTCCTCCTGAAAGACATGGCTGAGGAATTCTTGGAGTGTAATGGGAGTCCGCGCCTTTTGATTGTACTCTTCTAGCGCGTCAATCTGTTTCTGCAAGTCCGTGCGCTCGTCTCCAGGCTTCACGGGCTTCTTGAATTTCTTCTTCTTCTTCTTTGAAGATTTCGATGGCTGGGTGTGAGTACTTGGGCCATCACCACCGATCTTCGGAGTTGGGCGCGGCTTCAGCATCCCTTCAATGATCTGAGGCTCAAGCGAGTTCTTCCATCTGACCGTCGGACACGAATGAAGATCATTCAGCATCCTTTTGGTTTTGGCTGATAGCACGACCTCCCATGGAGCTTCTTCAATGAAAGAACAGGTTGCCCCCGGTGTATCCGCCTTCTTAGGAGTATGCGGCTATGGCGGGTTCACCTTCTACTTCTCAGACAGCGCAAACTTGCCCTGTAGGTATTGATCTTCAATCCATCCTTTGAAGGCGAAGCAATCCTCAATCGGATGGTTTACCGTCTGATGGTAAGGGCAGTAATTGGGGTTATTCACCTTGCTGGGTTGCGGCGGTCGCCTTGGGTTTGGCAAGTAGATGAGCCTGTTGCGTACTGCCAGCTCGAATAGCCTCTTCGTCTTATCCCGCGGAAATGAGTAGGGGCGCTTCATTTTCTCATTATAATACCGCCATCTTTCTTCCAGTTGGTCTGCCAACTTTAGGGCACTGGGTTGCTGCTGAGCGTTCGCAACGAAGGTTGCCTTCCCTTTACCCTTGTCATTCCGAGGTTCCGGCTTCGGGGGAGGCGGTCTGTGACCCATCTGGTCCATCTGGGCCAACTTGTCGATCAAAGCCTGGAACGTGGTTGGCTTAAAGAACATCATGAACAGTGAGATAGTTGCATGAGGATCTAGGGTACCCACGAACATACCCACCGCGGGCGCTTCCTTAATGCGTTGTTCGCATTTCGACCTCAAGTTTCTCCAGCGTATAGCGTACTGGACCCACGTCTCGCCCGGTTTCACCCTGGAATTAATCAGCGCCGTTATCGGGGTGCGTTCGCTGGCACTCGCGAATCGCTGCGTAAACAGCAGCTCCATCTCCGCAAATGTTTTGACGGAGTCGTTCGGGAGTTCAGAGTACCACTCGAACGCCGTTTCTGACAAGCTACCGACAAACTGGCGAAGCAACAATTTATCATCACCGCCGGTGTTGCCGCAAAGCTCCCTGAACTGGGCAACATGCTGGTGGGGATTGCCCGTCCCCTTATAGACATGAAATTTCGGTATTGTATAGCCCGGCGGGTACTTGATCTGATTATACCAGCTTGGATATGGTCGCCCTGTCTTGACAACTTGGCCGGCTGCCTCAGTCGCCTGATGAGCCCGTATCTGCTGAGCTATATATTCGTCCAAGTCGGCTTTGGAGATTGTCTCCTCCTTGGCTGTTGACAGAGCCGGTGGAGAATTTGACGTTTCTCCCCTGTCGTCTTCAAGGATGATCGGAGAATCTTCAGCAGGAGGATCTTTTTGGATCATCATACCCACCATGTCCTGGAACAGGAGGGCCATTCACTTTATATTGGCTGCTTGTTCCGCAGCCTCTTTATCCTTCTTTTCCAGTATCCTGCGAAGGAACTCAGCGTCGGTTTCCTGCTCCTGGCGTTGATCCGAGGATGCTTCAGGGTTTTCTTTTGGCCCAGTGAGTGCAGCCATCGCATTCATCATTTCTTGGAGCTTCTGCTATTGCTCCTGAGCTTTGGTCACTGACCGTGTAAGCGGTCTATGACCCGTGGATGCACGGCTGTCCTCCTTTCCGGACGCCATGTAAACGGTATGCACCACCATGCCCCCAGACTTAGGGCGTTTAAGCTTACTGTCTTTGACATTTGCTGCAGGCGTGGGGACTTTCTCCGGCCTTCTTCTCTTTTGAGTAGTCGACGTGGCGGGAGCCGTTGCAGCAGGCACCCAAGTGGTTGTCATCCTTTGTTGTTTAACAGGACAGCTCTTTTCTTCCCGAACCTTCACCCTCTTCTGCCGGCGAGAGTGATCTTGGTCGATTACTGAGTCTTGGACCCGTCGCTAGACCTTATAAATCTTGGAGGACAGCCGTTGAGGAGGCCACTCCAGCTTTGCATCCGTAACACTCTCTACAGGTGGAGGAGATCTTTTTAGCGTGGCAGTCGGAGAGTTCTTGCGTACCCTCCTTAGTGGTTCAAAGTTGTTCCCAGTTGGAACAGCAGCGTTAACTTCCACCACTGGAGCAGGAAGAGTTAGCCTTGAGGGGGATTGCCCCCGGCCTTCCTTACTCGGCGCCAGTGGCGACGTCGAGCATGTCGAGTTGTTGGGACTGGCTCAGCGATAGGGATAATTTCGTTTTTCCCCCTGTCCGGATGAGGCGCTACTGGTGCCAGCCTCTTAAAGACTGATGTTGTCCTTTGAGTGACAATGTTCAATCTGTCAAAGACAGATCCTTGAGTAGGAGCAGGAGCCAGGATGGTCAACCTTGAAAAGACTGACTCTTTAACAGGAGAAGCCGCCTTGACGACTTCAGGAGCAGAGGTGGCTGTCTTCCTCGGGACGGCCATTTCAGGGTTCATGGGCTTCCTGGCGGGCCCATCAGGGTTCTGGTTCAGCCTGGAAAAGATAGAGGCTGCCGGTTTGATATCGGACGACCCGTTGGAAGGGGCCATTGTAGCGGTGAGCCGATCGAAGACCGACTTCTTGTTCGCCTCTGGTGCGGGCACTGGCATGGTGAAGCTTGCGGGCGGGAGCATGGTCCCAAAAAATAGACCGGTGGTGGCCCTGGTCACCTGTTCCACCGGCATGGCAAGGATGGAGGCCGTTTGAGGCCCATAGGCTACACCTCCAGGTGAGGCGGAGCGTCTGTTGCACTTGCATTTCGAGCAGCTCAAGCAGTTGGATGCCATTGATGCTTGATTTCTGCGCCAGGCAAAAGTCCAAATCTTAGTAACTTGAAACCCAAAGTCAACCATTAACAAACCGCGATTCGTTCGCGAAGACGACACACGAAATGTGGAGTGGAAAGAGGAAAAGGTCCCACCGGGCGTGCCAGAATCTGTTCCCCTCCGAAAGACGGCCAAGACATGGACAGTCTTGCCTGAAATTCGGGGCAGATGCTAATTGGTGCTATCCGTCTACCTCTCCGAAGATGCCAAGTTGATTTATGACACCATGTATCGAAGGTGTAAACGGATGCTAGGATGCGTCCGATGTAGCAGACTTCGTCAGATTCCCCCTCACTTGAGGGGTTTTTTTGATTGTGGGGACACTCTACCCTGCAGGCGCAAGCCCCTGCAGTTAATTATGCTACCGCATTGCGGTAACAACTTTCTCCTTCTCCAGATGATCACTTCGTGTCATGTGTGTATGTTTTGTGTTTGGTTGCCCGTGGATTGTATACGGAGACTGAGTTATGTCGTCACCCGTAGGGCGTGGACTAGTCCAAATCCGTATTATCTTAGATTTGGGTTTGGGGGTTGTGTTTAAGGATACGTTAGCCTCATTTGAGACTAAGATCGACTTAAACGTTTGTTAAGGATACGTTAGTCTAGTTTTAGACTAAGATCAACTTAACGGGATCATTTAGATCCAACAAGAGAGCAATTGGGGAAGGGGCTCTATTGTTTAGTTTAATGGCATTACGGTTGATAGGTAGTTTAAGGACATTGCGGTCCAATATTAGTTTTAAGACGTTGCGTTCAAGGTTAAGGGCATCATAGTCCGTGGATTTAAGGACTCCACAGTCCGGCGTTAGTTTTAAGACATTACGATCAAGGTTAAGGACGTCATAGTCCGTTGTTAGTTTTAAAACGTTTCGGTTAAGGTTAAGGATGTCATAGTCCGAGGGTTTAAGGACTCCACAGTCCGGCGTTAGTTTTAAGACATCACGGTCAAGGTTAAGGACGTCATAGTCCGTTGTTAGTTTTAAGACGTTCCGGTCAAGGTTAAGGACGTCATAGTCCGAGGGTTTAAGGACTCCACAGTCCGGCGTTAGTTTTAAGACATCACGGTCAAGGTTAAGGACCTCATAGTCCATGAGTTTAAGGACCCCACAGTCCGTATCAATGTGTGGTCATCGGGACCCATCATCTCTTTGAATATGTTGAGGAATTATAACGCCAAGTATCAAAGGAGTGAAGAGATGTACCCTTGAACCAAGGTAGATTAAATAGTCTTTGGCCCAATTTGGAACCAAGACCAATTAATTATATTATGAGCCCATTAGCCCAGTTAAGTTTGAATTGAGGACTTATGGCCATCTTAGGCTAAGTCCAATCATGTTTAGAATATTGGCCCTCTGTAGGTTCACTGAAGGAGAGGCTTTGCCTCTAAAACTTAGCCAATTGGGCTAAAACTAGTGTTAAACACTAGAGACCAACAGTGTTGAACACTGGGAATAAGATTAGCAAGTCAGTGTTAAACACTAAAAGATAATCAATGTTAAACACTGGGAACAGAGTTTTCGAATTAATGTTAAACACTAAGCAAAATAGAGTTTTCCAAATTAGTATTAAACACTAAGAAAATCAGTGTTAAACACTGCAGATAGAGTTTTCCAATTAGTGTTAAACACTAAGAAAATTAGTGTTAAACACTGGGGACAAAGTCTTCAGATTAGTGTTAAACACTAAGGAGAGAGGGATCACGTGTAGACACGTGAGAGCGCCCTGATTCCCCTTATTTTATTCAGCGGATCAGTGTTTAACACTTCAATTCTGATGGCCATCACGTGTGAGCACGTGATGGAAGCCCATGCTCTGTCCATTATAATGCTCACTAGGGGTCACGTGAGGGCGCCCTAGAGCTCTTTTCTATTCTTTTTGCCTTTTTCTTTGTGTGCTTAAGAGGCTACATGGGGTACGTGAGGCATTTCCTCAAAGTTCTTTTCTATGGGTCTTTGCAGGAGTCATGTGGTAACACGTGAGGTGATGCTTCAAAGTTCTTTTCTGTGGATCTTTGCAGGGATCACGTGGTAGCACGTGACTCTGGCTCTTTGCATATTTCAAAGATCTGTTCATCTTTTAAGAATTAAATTCTTCATAGGGTTAAACCCTAGCAATAAACTTTAAAGGAATTAAATTCCTACTTTTTTTTGAAGGATTATATTCTTAGATAGGGTTAAACCCTAATTTCTTTTCTGTAAAGAATGAGATTCTGGTATAGGGTGGAACCCTAATTCTTTTTTTTCTTTAAGGGAATTAAATTCCTGTGAGTTTGAGAGAATTAAGTTCTCAATTAGGGTTAAACCCTAGTTCTGTCCATTCTGAAAGAATTAAATTCCTAGGGTTAAACCCTAATTTTATCTCAAAGGAATTAATTCCTGTAATTCTGTGAGAATTAAATTCTCAAAACTCAATTCCTCCTCTATGTTTTAGATCTGCGTGGCAAGATCTCAACCCAATGAGAATTAAATTCTCAATTTATGGGGAGATGTGCACTTTGCAGATCTTCAACCAGAGAAAGAACTAAGTTCTTTTTTTATATAAGAGTTAAACTCTTTTGAGAATTAAATTCTCTTTGAAGCCTCCCTTTTCTTTTCTTACCTAAGGTTTTTTTTTGCAGAGAATCAAATTCCTCCTTCTGAATTTTCAATATTCCAAAGCTCTATATCTCTCCCTCTGTATATGTCTCTAGGTCTCTTAAACTCTCTTCTTTGGCTCCTATTTATAGAAGAAGGAAAAGAATCAATCAGTTTTAGTGAATCTTTCATTGAAAGATTTGATTTGTTTATTGAGAGATTTGATTTATGTTTATCATTAATCTGGGCCTTTAGATTATTAGGTGAATTTTATTCACCATTGGATTTTAAATCCAAAGATATCTCTTTGTTATTTCGGTTAGATTTAAGGGGAAATCTTTCCAAGTCCAAGATTTTTCCATAAATTGGTGATATTTAATCACCTTTAGATTTTTAATCCAATGGTTTCAGATAATTCTTTTCCATTTTGGAAAGATTTGAAAGATCTTTCCTCAGAATTTAATTCTGTTAACGAATAAGGCTTTTAAAGACGGTCACGTGTGAGCACGTGACCCCTGGTCACATGACCCCTGGAATGGGCTTCTCTTCTTCTGCGCTCCATTCTCTGGCCGCTGCTTAACCATCATGTGCCAACACATGACCACTGGTCACGTTGTTCATCACAAAATACTGCATTTTATACCGCCCATTCTTATGCTCGGTTGTTTATAGGTAGGTGCTTTTGATCTGTGTTTGTTACATATTTACAGAGTACAGGTTTTCAGTCCAAATATTGCAAATCAAGACAAAATCTCTACAGTTACACCAAATACAGAACATCTGTCACAGCAGATAAAAGCCGGGTTCCGGTCATCCATATCCGTCCAGTGCCGAGTACCAGTTCCAGAGACAAGACATATGACAGTGGTCATTCGTGTCTCGGACAAGCACAGAGCACGAGAGGGGCAGCACAAGAATCAATGGGTGCGCGGAGCTCGAGAGAGATAAAGTCAAAAGTAAATAAAAGAGTGCAATCTTGGACTAAGAATTCTGAAGATATTCTGGAAAGATTATCAGAAAATACATGTACCAGACAAGAGGGGACAGCAGAACAGGGTAGCACACAAAAACTGACATCCCAACTCCCCTATAGGGCGGCGGATCCGCGGCCAATAGGGGGTATTGGCGGCGGATCCGCGGCCAAGTGGGCCCCTCTCACTGTCATTTTTCATGGGTAGTTGGGTCTTTTCACATGGGTCCAGTTTGTTGCCCTAGATTTCATTTTCCCTGCCTATAAATACAGCAGAACTGAGCTCAACCAAGGGTCATTCTTTGTTCTCCATTCTTTTGTAGTTTTAGTTCTTTTTCTTCTTCTTCATTCTTTTTCCATGAAAATTGTAGTGAGAGCTTTTTGAGTGGGAGATTAATGAAGATGAGGTTTTTGTATCATTCTCTTGTGTTTCTTCTTCCCCTTGAGATTCTTGCTTTCTCTTGATCATTCAACCTCTTCATTAAGCTTGAATGGTTAAGGGTTAGTTATTAATCTCAAGGGTCATATTTTCTCACGGGACTAGTTCTTCATTTCACATGCGTTCTCTACCCTTCCCTTGATCTTGCAACCTCTTGATTGAGCTTGCAAGTTTAAGGGTTGGCTATTGATCACATGCTTGTCTTGAGTTCTATTTCTTGTTCTTTTTATTTTTTATTTATTACTTGCATTTTTCATTCTTGCTTTACTTACTTGCAATTTAATTCCATGCACTTTAATTACTTGTAATCTTTTCTTTTCTTTGTTCTTTTCTTTTGCTCTCTTTTGTTCTTTTTGTGAATGAATGTAATTATTATTGTTAAGAAGAAATACGATATTATAAGTTAAAGATTTTCTTTTCTCTTTTCCTTTTCCCGTTATTTTCCATTGAACTCCGCCCAAACCATACGCAAGCGCTCCGTTAGGCACCCTACCCTAACAAGGTAACGGTGATTCCTAACCGCGACCGGTTGCGTTCGGTTTGGCCGGAGGCGAAAGCAAGAGACAAGAACGGAAGGACAAGGGTAAATAAGCCGGATTCCACGAATACCGCGCTTAAATCCCCTAATCCACGTTGTTGCCGATTGCTCTAGCTTCAATTGGTCAAGACTCGGCTCAAAGGTTTCGAGTACGGATTTCTTTAGCTTATAATCTCGTATCTTTTCTTAACAACTTTATACTTGCACATAATCACATAGGTTAGAATCAAACTCATACTCATTCTTTATTGACTCGTCTAAGACAAGAAGGTAAAATACCACCATCTCCCTGTGGACCGACCCGTGCTCAACCGGCTAGCTGCATAGCGACACCGTCTTGATTGCGGTTAACTTCAATTCTTCCAATCAAATGGCGCCGTTGCCGGGGAGACGGTAGCGTATTTTCTTTCTTGTTATTCGGGTTAATATTCTTTTTGTATATTTAAAAAAAAAAAATCTTTTTGTTTTTTTTGATCATTTTTGTGGGCAAGAGTGCAGATTTTTGCAAGTTTGCAAACTGCGATTGTAGGGAGCAAAGTGTGCATTCAAGGCAAGGGTGATTTACGAAGTACAGTGCCAAAGATCCGGGTAGTTTGACCCGCGCAAGCGAACCTTTCAAGCTTACCGAATGTGATTCAACGGGGGTTTCCTAACCCAAAACTTAACGGTACGTACTTTCCTAACACCTTCTTCTCAAATCCGACGCTTCCAATATACTATTCTTTGCAGGATTCTTTGCAAGTTCGCTAGCAAACGCCAAAATTGACTAACCCGTATTTGTTGCAGCGCCGCGCTTAAACTAAAAAACGATTGTTTGATTCTTTATAGAATTTTTGAATTGCGCATTGCATACATTAATACGGACTTAAGGGCAAGCGAATCCCACAACATACGGTAAAGGATTTCATCACCTTGTCCGTGGCCCACAAATCACGAACTTGAGCATAACGATTACCCGCACAAATTTTAAAAGAAACTAGACTTTAAGCCTTAAGGACTTCGCGCTCACTAGGAGAAGTTAATTGTGTTTAGAAGCTCGCTTAACGGTATATTGTTTACGGGGTGTCTAGGAAAGTGTTAACGGCGAAACCGCCAAAAGAGAAAGGGTTATTTAATTAAGGAACTTCGCGAAAGCGTTGGAAAACCTCCCCTCCTCTCTGCACTTACCTGGCCTCGTGATCAGTGTATCTTGAGCCCGTTTCTCGACACAGTTTTACTTCGAAAATCAAGTTCTGGAGCAGGTCTAGTTGACCTAGGTGAACCCTAGAACGATTAAGTGTGTGGTATTTTTGTGTCGTGATTATTTTTGTCCATATTCTTTTTGTGTATATTTCGTTCTTTTGTTAATATATATTTAAAAAAAAAATCACATTCTTTTTCCCTTCCTTTTTCTCTACCTTTCTTTCATTCTCTCTTCATATCATGGGTACTCCACCTCGCAAAACTCTTGCCGAACTTTGGTACCCACAACCAGACATTATTTCATACGGTTCTTGTTTTGGTCGAACTTCAAACGACCCCTCCATGCCCAAAATTTCTTTGAAAGATCGGATAGACGCATCTAGGACGAACAACTGGACCCCGCAATCCACTTCGTATCAACCGTTTCAAACATTCACCCCTTCTTGCGTTGATACACCTTTTGAAAATCCAGTTGTAACCCCGAGACCTTTGTCCATCGCTGAACGTATTGAACAATCTCGTAGCCGATCTTTCACTCCTTTCACCACTTTAAATTCTTGGGATCAACAATTCCATTCACCTTCTTATCCAAATGTTGATCCCACTCCTGTCCAGCCATTCAATTCCTACCAATCCTACCCTACTTTTGCACCTTCCCTAGACATTACTTCAGAACCGCCATTTGGGAGTTTTCAGTATCCAAACAACTTTGAATCTTTTACTGAAACCCCTTCACAACCAATGTCTAGTCTAGAACAGTCGTTGGAAGATTTTAGGGTGGCGTCAAGCCAACAGATGATGGATTTGAATGCGTCCATGGCCGCCCTCATGCAACCTAGTGACCCGGTAGCTAGTTTTCAACTAGCTCCAACTTTTTCAATGTATGATGAGGCGGCAGGACAGGCTGTGAATTCGAGTGGAGAGAGTGAGATGTACCCCCTTCCAAATCAAACCTACCCATCCCAAATTGAATCCCACACCTCCTGTTTTGAAAGTCTATCGAGTATCCCACATGATTTATCCATTGAAGATAGAATGATGAATGAGTTGTGCGACTTCGTAGTGTTTGATTTGCCCGATTGTGAAGGGACTCATCCAAGTGAAACCGATCCTAAACCTTTTGACCTCTACACTTCCACTTTAGAACCTGAATCGATTGATATCCATGCTGTTGTTGAGGTGTCGGAGAATGTTGATTTTCACTTGATGAAGGATATTGACGCTGGGAATATTTTGGATGATGAACCCATAGATTTGGCTGAGTTTTTCTCTCCAATTCATCATCCCGAGTCATTAAATGTTTTTCCCGAACAACATATGCGTCTGGACTTTGATGAAATATGCATGGATGAGCTTAACTTTGAGGAGAATTTTGAGGATATTTTTGAGGATGAAACAGTTCTAGATGATGAGTCGGATTTTCCAATTCATCATGTTCCTTTCACTGACTGTGTACACCCTCCAGAACCCTTAATCAATACCCTTCCTCAACCACTTCCCTCCATCCTCTCCATCGTTCCGACCTTGCAAGAACCCGTATCATTTTCACTCCCTGTGTCTGGTTTATCAAGTTCGGCGTACCCATGGTTTCTCACGAATCTTGAGGGATTTGACCCAATCTCTCGACGGGTTAATAGATTAGCACAATCGCTGTTTACACATCACTCATCACAAATTGTGCTAATCTATTCACTCCATTTGCACCCTCAAGTTCGTACTCCGCTTCTTTTTCCCTTCCGCCATTCTTCTTCTGATATACCGAGACCGTATCCTGCTTCTATCTCCATACGGTCTCGCGTATTCTCTCTCTCTTTTCCCTACGCCTTCTTTCACCAGCCACTGCTTTACAGAGATAAAATCTTTGAATGGTTGGTGCTCACTTTTGGCCTGTGTAAGGCCTTGTATAGCTTGATACTGTTCTTTCCCCCCTAATCCTGAATTTCAACGCTTAACAGTGGAAACATTGTTTTACTTAAGTTTGGGGGGGGGCACTTTTTTGTATATATTTTTTGTTTTCCTTTTTTGTTTTGTATATAATTTGTTTTTAGGGAGCGCCGGCAATTTTGACCCTCTTAGTATAGCCTGACAGTGAGGGCACTGTCAAGTTTAAGTTTGGGGGTGTGCTCGGTAAGCTTTCTTCCTTCGCATTCATTTGTATATTTTGCATTTGCATACCCTATTAAAAACCCACAAAAATTGAAAATTTTATAAAAACATAAAAACCTTTCTGTCAAGTAGCTAGTGGAAAAACTCTGATTCAACATTTCGACGGTTTTTGTTTGAAAAGATAGGAATAACTAAATCTTATGTTTAGATTTTGAAAACCTGAAAGATAACTCTCCTTTGAAGTTAACTATAGCTGATATACGTCTTTACACCACACTACACGTGTCGTGAGTTTTTGGGAATTAGATAACAAGTCTTTTATGTTTAAAAAACTTTTAAACAGATAAATGATTTTCTAAGGATCAAATAGGTTTGTTCTGAAATAAGTAATGTCAAGAATAGTTTATGAAGTAAAGTGAATATGAAGGAATATTATTGATGCCATAATTGGAACTAAGTCTGAAAAATAACCCATCTGAAACTTGATTGGAATGATTACACACCAAACCCACTAAACACGTCTTTTATCCAAAAAAATAATTGAACTGCCGGTTATATCTCCGTTCGTATTAAATCATCTGATTTTCACGCCAAACTGTCTTTTGTTTTTGGACCTAGGTAACTTGAGTAATTAAGTCCGCTGGGGTGTTTCTACACCTAATGCCCTAAAACCAACTGATTTGGGTGCATTGGCCCAAAGCTCGCTAAGAAGCCTAGAAAGTCCAGGTTAAAACAAAGTCAAGCAGGTGTTCTTTCCGAGTTAAAATTCCTAACGGTTCTTTGTGTGAGAATAATCTTGATAAAAGACAGGCTTTTTATAAAAAAATTTAGCGGAGATATTAAGGTTTTATTCTATGATAAAGACTATTGCACGTTCACAGAGGTGTGTATGAAATGAAAACAAGAAAAAGGTGGAGTGAAAAATACGACTTAGTTTCCTGTTATGGAAGATAGAAATTCTGAAGTTGAAACCTTACTGGAAAACGAAACTTGAAAAATGCTTAACTCTTTATAAAACTTATGTGATCCTTTTAAAATTGTTATCTGGGCTTTATTGTGCGACGTGATGACTTTATTCGACCTTTCAGGAACTTAACGACACTATTTGCACTGCACGTAAAGACATATAAAATCTGTAGTTAAATAAGAAGCGAGGTGTGAAAAATAAAGGTTCGATGGTCTAGACTTAGGATTATAGAATTGTTATTTTCTAAAAACTTTAGGGTTTGAATCTTAGTTATTTTACGAAACCAACTTGACCGGATTTTGTGGGTAGTATCCGCTGAAAACCCTCAGGAGACAACACTCCTCCTACTAGGGACACCTAGAGGTTTAACGGCTTGTTGCACGCGCTCAGTGCAATCGCGTTCCCTGCGAAAGTGCGGTTATCATTTTATTTTTTTGTGAATAATTGGTTTTGCTCGGGACGAGCAAAAGTTAAGTTTGGGGGTATTTTTTCATCACAAAATACTGCATTTTATACCGCCCATTCTTATGCTCGGTTGTTTATAGGTAGGTGCTTTTGATCTGTGTTTGTTACATATTTACAGAGTACAGGTTTTCAGTCCAAATATTGCAAATCAAGACAAAATCTCTACAGTTACACCAAATACAGAACATCTGTCACAGCAGATAAAAGCCGGGTTCCGGTCATCCATATCCGTCCAGTGCCGAGTACCAGTTCCAGAGACAAGACATATGACAGTGGTCATTCGTGTCTCGGACAAGCACAGAGCACGAGAGGGGCAGCACAAGAATCAATGGGTGCGCGGAGCTCGAGAGAGATAAAGTCAAAAGTAAATAAAAGAGTGCAATCTTGGACTAAGAATTCTGAAGATATTCTGGAAAGATTATCAGAAAATACATGTACCAGACAAGAGGGGACAGCAGAACAGGGTAGCACACAAAAACTGACATCCCAACTCCCCTATAGGGCGGCGGATCCGCGGCCAATAGGGGGTATTGGCGGCGGATCCGCGGCCAAGTGGGCCCCTCTCACTGTCATTTTTCATGGGTAGTTGGGTCTTTTCACATGGGTCCAGTTTGTTGCCCTAGATTTCATTTTCCCTGCCTATAAATACAGCAGAACTGAGCTCAACCAAGGGTCATTCTTTGTTCTCCATTCTTTTGTAGTTTTAGTTCTTTTTCTTCTTCTTCTTCATTCTTTTTCCATGAAAATTGTAGTGAGAGCTTTTTGAGTGGGAGATTAATGAAGATGAGGTTTTTGTATCATTCTCTTGTGTTTCTTCTTCCCCTTGAGATTCTTGCTTTCTCTTGATCATTCAACCTCTTCATTGAGCTTGAATGGTTAAGGGTTAGTTATTAATCTCAAGGGTCGTATTTTCTCACGGGACTAGTTCTTCATTTCACATGCGTTCTCTACCCTTCCCTTGATCTTGCAACCTCTTGATTGAGCTTGTAAGTTTAAGGGTTGGCTATTGATCACATACTTGTCTTGAGTTCTATTTCTTGTTCTTTTTATTTTTTATTTATTACTTGCATTTTTCATTCTTGCTTTACTTACTTGCAATTTAATTCCATGCACTTTAATTACTTGTAATCTTTTCTTTTCTTTGTTCTTTTCTTTTGCTCTCTTTTGTTCTTTTTGTGAATGAATGTAATTATTATTGTTAAGAAGAAATACGATATTATAAGTTAAAGATTTTCTTTTCTCTTTTCCTTTTCCCGTTATTTTCCATTGAACTCCGCCCAAACCATACGCAAGCGCTCCGTTAGGCACCCTACCCTAACAAGGTAACGGTGATTCCTAACCGCGACCGGTTGCGTTCGGTTTGGCCGGAGGCGAAAGCAAGAGACAAGAACGGAAGGACAAGGGTAAATAAGCCGGATTCCACGAATACCGCGCTTAAATCCCCTAATCCACGTTGTTGCCGATTGCTCTAGCTTCAATTGGTCAAGACTCGGCTCAAAGGTTTCGAGTACGGATTTCTTTAGCTTATAATCTCGTATCTTTTCTTAACAACTTTATGCTTGCACATAATCACATAGGTTAGAATCAAACTCATACTCATTCTTTATTGACTCGTCTAAGACAAGAAGGTAAAATACCACCATCTCCCTGTGGACCGACCCGTGCTCAACCGGCTAGCTGCATAGCGACACCGTCTTGATTGCGGTTAACTTCAATTCTTCCAATCACACGTGTGAGCACGTGATGCATCTTCTGAAGCTTCTTCTTGACTTTTAATTAGAGGACAAATATGCTCTGTGCTGCTGCTTAACCATCACATGCCAACACATGACCACTGGTCACGTGTGAGCACGTGATGCCTCTTCTGAATCTTTTCCTGATTTTTAATCAGGGAACAAAAGCCTGTTACAAAAGGAAGAATGTCAGTCAAGACGTGATAATAAAAATAAAGATATAACGCAATGACAAAAGTGCGACTAATATTTACTTGATTGCACAAGGGCGGCTATTTCCGCTTGTTGCCGTGCGAGTCGCTCAGAAGCGGCAATAGCGGCATCGAGATCAATGTCTGCTGGCTCTATGAAGAGACCCTCATTAGTTCCATACTCACTTAAGCCTTCGGTAAGAGGAGCCTGAGGCTCTAGGCTGAGTACGGCATCAAGGGAGATGACCGACTTCTTCTTCTTCCGTGCGTGAGTTCCGGTCACAGCCAGAACCAACTTGCGCTTCGTGGACACTTTGGGCCGGCGAGTCCCGATATCCGAGACCACACTAGATTCAGGGGAAGCTACGTTCACCGTCTCTATGGGAGCACGGGGCACCGCAGGCACATTCACCGTCTCTACAGGAACATGGGGCAATCCGCGCGTGGGGCTTAACACACGTGGAGGCTCAACTGCAGCGACTTCTCTTAGCAAAGGGGTGACAATGGTCCGTCGCTTCAAAGGGACTTTGCGATCACTAGCAGGAGGTGCACTTTTGCGATCAAGCAGCAACCTCATTTCTTCCTTTATAATGGCACCCGTCGAATGCCGGTACCATGTCGTATATGCATTAAGGATCCGTGGGACACAACTCGGCTCACTGATAAAGAAGTGAGAGCCCGTATTTAAACGCATGAAGTGATGCAGCACGCTCCGCATCCCCTCTTCAGTAGCAGTGGGTTCCAGCAAGAAAGCCTCCAGCGGCACTCCTTGATTATAGCTCAATTGTTGAGCAAAACGATGCGTATTATACCTCATGAAAAGCGCCGC
The DNA here is from genome assembly GCA_030015575.1 of Agapanthus africanus. NCBI lineage: Eukaryota > Viridiplantae > Streptophyta > Magnoliopsida > Asparagales > Amaryllidaceae > Agapanthus > Agapanthus africanus. Next base: position 475,739,412 of record CM057343.1, read on the forward strand.
ATCATTTTGCCTAAACACCAGGAAGCCCGGTCTGATAGAATATAAATGGAGGGTCTCCCGAGCTGTCAGAACTGAGGCTCCGTCTTTGAAAATATCTTGCAATAACCGCACCGTTGTGGTAGACTCTTTTCCGATGGTTAACACCTTATCGGTAAAGGTCATCCCGTCTCCAACCATGCGGGGGCGAAGGAGCAAACCTCTAGCAGCCCGCGTGACGGATTTACAATTGAGGCGCCGACCAATCGCATAATCCGGGGGAAGCTGCACCTGTCATAGAATGAAGGCCTTCTATGGATACCAAAAAAGCCAAGTGCATGTAGCTCGAGACATGACATGAAGTAATGCATCGAGAAGTTCACATGCTATACTCCAGGTTCAGTAGTATCCGCCGCTTGACTAAGGCCGTAATACAGATGGGCTAAGCCAGCGACCCCAACAGCCACTTTCACCCTAATAGTCATCCGGTGAGCTGGGTAAAAGACAGATGGTCTCATACGGCGAAGGTGCGTCGGGAGCGCAAACCAGCTCAACCATAGCCCAAGGAATCCTCAAAAGAATGCTTCCTCATCCATCCCAGGGACTGCAATCTCCTCAAAAGGAACAACCGGAGAGCTGGGAAGGAAGAAACCCTTCTGATTTACCTCCATCACTGGCAGGTTGTCCAAACCTAAGCCGAAAGGGTTGTCAAGCGTGGCGAATTTAATGGCCTCTTTCGAGAAGACTTGTGGATGAAGGAAGCGAGCGATGAAATCCTTGAAACTAACCCTGAGAATCCCCGATTCGAGAAAAAGGCCCTCGTAGATATTCAACGCTTTGATCAAACTAGGAAACTGGTGTTGAACAGCATTCACCAGGGTAAGGCCCATTATCACCGACTTAGCACCAAAAACATATTCGTCCGTGGGAAGCGGCTCCTCATAATGCTCCCTTATGACCGGTAAGCCAGAAACTTCTGTAAATTCCTCTAAAGAGATTGATACTTCTCGGTCCAACGAGAGGAAGGTGTGAGTAGGGATATTCCATTGCTCCAAAAAGGCCTTAACCCACCAGGTGGGAAGCGTAGGATACTGGAAAAGAGAAGCATAAACGACGGTATACAACCCAAGCCTCATCAACTGCGACTTTTTTGCTGACAGAATGTAACGGGCCCATTGCAGATAACCGGTCGGATGACGAGGAATCAGACCTATGTTATATGGTTGCCCCTACGGCCGCGCCTCGCCTTAACAAATACGGCGTCCCAAGGTATCTAAAACCATGGGAGGCTGAACGGGAATCGAAGCTATAGCAGGCTGAAGAAGGCCTTCTGAAGTCCAATTGACAATCTCCACAGCGTAGTTCATCGGGGGTGAGTTGGCGTAATGGATCGCCGTGATGGGCTCCGAGGGTACCGCACATGAAAAGCTTTGTCGACCCCTGATAATCTGATTGTACCATGACCCCCAAAGGTGAAGATTCTTATGTTCCGGATCATGGTCTCTGATCAAAGCTAGGACCTCCCGGTCTACGGGTGCTCCAGGAAATCCTCCCTCTGAGCGAACGAACGGGAACGAAGTATCGAAAGACATGTTGCCTGCAAAAAGGGGGACAGAATCAACTGTCAGTGTCGTAATTTAATTCTTAATTTCTGACACTCGGTACTTTAAAAGTTGTACTGCACTGCAATGCAGTGGAAAGGGGACCAAGGGGGACCCACAAAATCTAGATGACAGTTCATCATTAATAAAAAAAAGCCTCATCATTGAATGAGGCTATCATTAAAAGAGGAAATCCTCAAGAGATTCTCATTAAATGAGAAATCCCTTGGGCGGAGGAGTAAAACTCCCATTGAGAGCAGCGCTCTTTACTAGACAAACGTCTGTCAAAGTCTAATGATGAAGGAATAAAATTCCTCAAGAAAAGCCTTGCTCTGAGAAGATGATCCATCAAAAATAAAATTTTATTTTTAAGATCCATGAACAAACTCTTAAGAGTTCTTCACAAGAGATTAAAAAATCTACATGTTCAGAAGAGCAAAGCTCTGTTAATGAAACCCTAAATAGGTTTTCTTTAGATCAAAGATCTATGAAGAGCAAGGCTCTGTTAATGGGTAAAACCCTAAGTCATTAAAAATTCTTAACTTTACCTAAGTTTTGACAGAGTTTTACTCTTGAAAAAGTTTTAAACAGGAGAGCTGTGCTCTGTGGGAGAATGAAATTCTCAGAAGTGAAAATTCGTAAGAAGAAGATGAAAATCATCTAAGGGACCAAAGATCCTATTTATAAGCATTGAAACGCCTCTTCAACTTTTGAGTTGATCCAAGGGCTCAGATGTTGCCACCGCTGCACTCACGTGTGCGCCACGTGAGCGCAACGGTGGGGGGCATCTGTTTCCCCCAATCAGGACAAAGCTCTGTTTTGAATTTCAAAATTCAAAAATTGAAGCAACGCTTCAGATTCTGCGCGCTGCTCGCCACGTGTCAAACGCAGACGCGCTAGCGCCAGGTGCGCTGCGCCCTAGGCAGCGCACCCCCAATCAGAGCAAAGCTCTGTTTCAAATTCAAAATTTAAATTGAAGCAACGCTTCAGATTCTGCGCACTACTCGCCACGTGTCAAACGCAGACGCGCTAGCGCCAGGTGCGCTGCGCCCTAGGCAGCGCACCCCCAATCAGAGCAAAGCTCTGTTTCAAATTCAAAATTTAAATTGAAGCAACGCTTCAGATTCTGCGCGCTGCGTGCCACGTGTCAAACACAGGTGCGCTAGCGCAGTTGCGCTGCGCTCTACGCTGCGCGCCGCGTGTCGAACGTAGGTGCGCCAGTGCTGGGATTAAAAATTCCCCACCGTCAGATCAAAAGATCTACTAATAATAAATTATTAATTAATCAGAACTAAAATTCTGTTATGGAAAGATTTTTCAATCTTATTAAAACAAGAAGATTATCTTCTGTAAAACAGAAGCCTTAGGATCGAAGATCCAATGGTGGGAAATATTCCCAAATCAAGCAGAGAAAGATCTCTTAAAACTGATTTAACAAATTATTTGGCCCTATATAAAGGACCCTAGACTTCAAGTCTAAAAGGGACAGACGATAGAAAGGAGAAAAAAAAACCTCTTCAAAAAGAAGAGAAAGCTCTTAGAAAGAAGAAGATCATTTCTTCATATTCAAGGTAAAAAGAACTATGTTTTTGAATAACAGAGATGAATCCATCTCGTAGAAAGAAAAACCATCTTCTAAAAAGATCTTAGATCCATAAAAAGACCAAGGTCTTTGATTTAAAAGAAAAGATCAAGAGATCTAATAATAATAAACAAAAAAAGTATTTTACTTCATTGATAGATCTTTGATCAATAAAGGCAAATCCATTTTATAAACAAGAACTTTTGTTCTTGGATCTTGAGGCAAAGCCTCCTTTGAAGGACATAAACTTGTTCTCTGATCACAAATTTGATCAAGTGCGCTTTACGCTATGGAAAAGTGCATTGCACTCATGAATTGCGCCCTTGCGCTCATTGGATCGGCGCTTACCGCCCAAACTTTCCACGTGTCAATCAGAGACACAATCTGCGCTTTGCGCTTCTGAAACAGCGCACTGCGCTCTTGGGCTGGCGCTCAGCGCCAAGCGCGCCACGTGTCACTCACTGGCGCGCCCCTAAATCAGCGCAAAGCACTCATAAATTAAAAGTGCAATGCGCTAACGAACTAGCGCTTAGCGCTAAGCGCGACACGTGTCCCCTTTGTGTGCGCTACCTGACAGAAGTGCAATGCGCTATTTGACTGGCGCAAAGCGCCTGGCGCGCCACGTAGCGCACTGTCAGAACAAACTTTGTTTCTGATGAATGCTATGCATTCAATACAAGACAAAATATGTCAGAACCCAATGCTCTGTATTATTAAAAGGGCCAAGCCCAAATAAAGGCTCAATAGCCAGAACAATAAAATGTTAAACATTTATTGGACTTAACCCAAGATTGGCCGTAAGTCTTCAACTCATATCAACTGAGCCCATATGCTCAACAGACTTTAGTCCCAAATTGGACTATAGATCTCCCAACCAATATTGGTTCAAGCGTACATCTCTGAACTCCTATGATATTTGTCGTTGTAATCATTCAACGTCTTCAGAGAGGTGATGGGTCCCGGCAGCCATACATTTCACGGACTATGATGTCCTTAATCTCGACCGTGATTGGACCACCATGTCCTTAAACTGGTAATCGACCGTAATGTCACTAAACTAAACAATAGAGCCTAAATGCTCTCTTGTTGGATCTAAATGATCCTGTTAAGTTGATCTTAGTCTAAAAATTAGACTAACGTATCCTTAACAAACGTTTAAGTTGATCTTAGTCTCAAATGAGGCTAACGTATCCTTAAACCAAACCCCCAAACCCAAATCTAAAAGATACGGATTTGGACTAATCCACGTCCTACAGGCGACAACATAAATTAGTCTCCGTATACAATCCACGGGCAACCACAAACAAAACAAACACCCACGACACGAAGTGACCATCTGGAGAAAGAGAAAGTTGTTACCGCGATGCGGTAGCGTAATTAACTGCAGGGGCTTGCGCCTGCAGGGAAGAGCGTCCCCACAATCAAAAACCCCTCAGACGAGGGGGAATCTGACAAAGCCTGCTACATCGGCTGCATCCGTTTAAACCTTCAATACATGGTGTCATAAATCAATTTGGCATCTTCGGAGAGGTGGACGGATAGCACCAATTAGCATCTGCCCCCAGATTCAGGCAAGACAATCCGTCTTCCCGGTTTCCGGCGGTAAACAAATGGCAAGTGTGGGTAAACAAGAACCTCCCTGTCACCGTCTCTGAGAAGACCGAAGTACCTCTCGGGTGCCTAAGGTTACCCACCAAAACTGCGGAGTGGCTAATGGAATGTCAAAAACAATTGAATCCGTAGTGACTATTAAATCTTCAGTAATCGTTTGTAGTTCTGGAATCACTTCCAGTTCTACCATACTCCCACTTGTGTTTTCTGAAGAAAAAAAATCCATTTTATTAAAACTGTGGCGAGTCAAGAACAATATAAATATTGATCTTCCTGATGGTAGAAAGTTAACCCTCGTCAAAGCCCGGGATAACCCACAAAACAGCCATTACTGAAACGTGCCTTGAGTTTATCCGGATTCTGGTTTTAAGCATCAGCCGGACAACTCCCTATACCTTAACATCGTTAAGATATAAATTGATTCTATATATATCTAATATAGAAACAAAAGCACTAATTTAATTGGAACCAGATTCAAATCATGCAGCTGTCTCCAGTGCATATCAACCAAATGGAATGAGGTTAATCAGCATTACTCATCTAGGAGTGTATCCATATATGAGTAACCCGAAAGAGAAGCAAATTCTCAAAACCATTACTATCAATGGAATACCAAACACAAGTATCTACATCTCCGACTTCCTCGAAGAATCCCGATACTTACAATAAATGGTTCTCTACTTTATTCTTATACATATAACTTCTCAATATCTGGACTTTGCATTTCGACGAAATACTTGTCCAGAACTGGAGAAGTCACAAGTAAACAGAATATAGTACGAGTATCAACCCGTTTATCCTAATGGACACTGGACAACATACAATACTTTGTACAAGTCCCCTGAGTTCAACAACTCAAACCCTGTACGTCATAGGTTGAAAAACTGTAGTGTGATTAAGAAGAATTACACTGCTGTTGAATGCACCTTACCTAATCACCAACTGATATAGATAAGTGTCATAGACACAATATCAAAAAGTTATATCTCATTTTACAAAATAAATGTACACATATACCAGTTTGAAATTGGTGCATAACAACGGATATTCAAAACCAAATATTTGCCATCTGGCAAAATCCAGATGATTTCCTCAAATATCACCAATTACTACGAATTCCGATATAATGAGGATCTAATCACCCAATTCTCAATATCTTACTCCCACTCACCATCTATAATATCATACAGATGTGAGAAACTGATCTAGTAAATACATACCCTGGAGTTAGATTCCAATTGGGAAAACAGTTTTCAATTAACATCGCACAGTCAGACCGAAACATGAAAATGTTTCAAAAGGGTTAACTGGTATTCCTAATAACGCCTCTTCCATTATCCTGAATCATGACAGTAACCATATACTTACCTGCCCTTACTACAATCCCTTTATTATGTCTTTACTTATTACCTTCTGTACACCTCCTTTACGCTAATTGGTTTTCTTCATTCCCTACCCTTCGGCACCAGCCTAAGGTTTGGAAGAAGACTATCCAGTAAGCGTAATAGGTGTACTCTCCTAATCCTAGGAGCCCTCGCAACCTGAGAGAAGGTAAAGAGAAAAGACATCTGAATAATCCTATTCAATATCTCCTGAACCAGAATCCATACTCGAAAAAGTTCCTTCGAGTTCCTATGTAACTATACGATGGATTTATCCAATGGAAGTGGATATCCGTAGTGATACGGAGTGTCCTAGAGAAAAGCAAAGTGGATGTAGGAGTGGCAGGGGTATACACGGTTTTTTTCGTGAATGATGGTGTTCGAAACTTTCTTCGTCATTATTCTAATCCCTTTATATGTCTTTACTTATTACCTTCTGTACACCACAGTTAAGCTTGTTGGTTTTCTTCCTTCCCTACCGTTCGACACATGCCTATGGTTTGGAGGAAGACTATCCAATAAGCTCAATAGGTGTACCCTCTCCTAATCCTAGGAGCCCTCACAACCTGAGAGAAGGTAAAGAGAAAAGACAACCGAATAATCTTATTCATTCTCTCCAGCACCAGAATCCATCCTCGAAAAAATTCCTTCGAGTTCGTATGTAACTATACGATGGATTTATCCAATGGAAGTGGATGTTCGTAGTAATACGGGGTGTTCTGGAGAAATGCAAAGGTGATATAGAAGTAGCAATGATGTATCCGACACCGTGACATTCCAAAAGCCAAAGTGTTTTAAGAAGGTTCGGTTAATTTGGTTCATGAGTTTTAGTCAAAGATCGGGTCATAGTCGCAGCCAGAGAGAGAGAGAAGAAACACTCAGCGTGCACTCAAACCTAGATCAGAATGGTTAATCGTTTTATCTAATCTGGATGGCTCTCACTGTTTCCTCGAATTCTCCTCCAAACCCAAAAGGAGAATTAGTCGGAATCACCCGAGGAGTAATCCTACTCATCAGTGGGAATCGGGATTCAACTATCATCGCATGATAACCTGATAGAAGCCACTCAAGTCACCACACTCCAGAAGGTATGCGCATTCCTGGCAAGTTTTCTGTATGTTTGAAACTCCTGATGTGATTTTTACCCGTAGGACCCAAGTGACCTTGACTAAAGATCAAAATGTCAAAAGGTCCTAGTCAAGTTCTACCCGTCATTATCTTGACTGCATTAGACCCACCCGTACGAGCCTTGACTAAAGATCAAAATGATCGTACGACTGTCCTAACCAATCGCATTATCTCTGCAACAGAAAAGCACTATATAGCTACCGAACACTACGCATCGGCTAATGCACGACATACGTAGCACGAATACTAAGCAATACTAGTCTGAAATGACGGAGGGCTACGGCTGGTTTTTGGCGAAAAACCCTTGACGTAATGAACTTGATATCGTTGAAGGAACCGAGTGGTTTTATAAATTTATAGTGGCAAAAACTTTTGCTAAAGAGGTCACTCCCGATGAAGGGATCTCGGCTCTTTCCTCGTCAAATGGGGTGCAGGATATCCAAACCGAATACCACGATGCAAAGCAAAAATAATCGACTATAGTAAAGTTATTACGTTGACGCAAACTTTTACCCAAGGGGTCACTCACGATGAAGGGATCTCGGCCCTTGCCTCGTCGAATGAGGTGCAGGATATTCCAAATGAATACTACGATGCAAAGCAAAAGAAAACGTCTGTAATTTCAGTTTTAAAAACTCGGTTCCAACAACATCATATATAGGTTTGTTTTATCCTTGAATTGATAATAATCAATGCAGTCCCATCAATTAATCACACCAGAAAAGAACGAAAATAAAATGTACGTATATGCCATCCGCATTCGCCACTGGGTCCCGTCATCACCCGTTAGGTTACTTAACTAACGACAGAGCGGGGACTGGGCTAGCACGGGTGAAAAACATATACAACATCTACTAGTATATATAAATATATATATATATAACATTCGTCTCAGGCATGATATATAGCAATATCACAGAAACAACACAGAATGGTGTATAAACTGGAGCCCCGGGTTTCACTTGAGCCGCAAGTGAGACCCGACGTTCACTGTCGTGTGGATAGCCTGTGCAATGAAAACCTAGACCCCTACGAGCGCGGCAAGTTACCCGCCAAAACCAGAAGCGAGGCAGCCCCCTTCAACAACGTGAATGGACCACCCGGCACTTCACGGAATCCGGTAACTTGAGCACTCCTCCTGGGTCAACCTATACACCCTACGAGCGTGGCGAATAGCCCGCCAATTCTAGAGTAAGGTCCCCTCCATCCCAACGCCATGAGATGCGGACCAGTTGCCCTCTAGAATCCGGCTATTTGTGCACTCCACCGCGGGATAATCCTAGTACAGAAAAGAAAATAATATACAAGGGTGACATCGACCTCAGCCCGGTCGTGCCCCAAAAGAATAATATAAAAACTGGCAGTGACAGCAGTCCACATGTCGGACGCTCGTCCCGCAATATCAAATGTACAAATGAAATTAAACTGTACTAACATTGCACCATAGCTATCCACCACGACGATCCAACCAACATCACAGCACAACACAGAACATCAACGTGAATGTCACGTTCGCAAACCCGTCTAAAAGAACATATAGCAGTTAGACGGGTTTACCGATCAAATGACATTCACGGTCGCGGATATAAATGTATGTACTGTTAAACGCCCACTTAAAATATCGATCGACTAAATTTCCAAATTGGCCCCAATAGCAAAACCAGCACTGAAACAGAAATCTGGGCCAAAACAGAATATGTCAAAAATTACAATTCCAAGTCGGGGGGCTACAGAAAAAATTTCGAAGCCCGTCGCCACTAAACGACCGTGGAACCGCCGCCAATAGGGGCTAAGTACGGCGGTTCCACGGCGCTTTAGAGGAATCAAGAGCCCAAATTTTTTGTGTACCCATAAAATCGCCTGCACGGATTTTTAAGCCACTGTAAAATATTTTTTGAACACTTTTGAAAATCGGCAGAGAACAGAAAATTGGAATCGTGTTTTCGGAAATTTCCGTCGGTCGATCTTTGAAGCACGTTTAAACAAGCTAGTAAGAGGTTTAAATGGTGGCTCTGATACCATGAAGGGTTACGGCAGCGTCCCGGCCATCGAAACGCGGCCAAAATGCAGAACAAAAATTTCTGAACTGATGCTACCGCTACCCGAATCCCGGATTGACCTTAAATCCTAAACTAGCAAGCTAAACTAAGAGTTAGAATCGTTATACCGAGTTGATCCGTGTCCTTCGGTCTTCATTCCAAGCTCCTAGCGGTTCCTTGATGTGGTTTGGTCGCCGGTCTTTCTCCATCTCCGATGATCCACCCGAGGGATGTAACTCCGGCTCTAACTTCACGATATGATGCTTATGGAGCAACTAGGGTCTCTAGGATACTACCCTAGAGAGCCTAGGATGTAGTGTGAATGTTTCTTAGTGTTAGCTATCTCAAAAACTTGAAGGTGGAAGCAAAACATGAAAGCTAGTGGAGGTGAAACACAAATGGTGAAGGAGGAGCTCAAGAAGAAAAACAATGAACAAAACCTTCATGCTTCAAAAATGAGCTTCTCTTGGAAAGAGAAAATAGCATGCAAGGTTTTGTAAAATGTATTTTTTCAATTTTAAAATCCTACCATACTTGAATAGTGAACACAAATGAATTAACAATTCATTTGTGTGCACTATTGCAAGCATGGTTGTCTCCGCACCTCATCATGCTAATATCCACCTCATTTACCATTTTAATAAAATGGTCAAATCAAGAAATGAGGTGGCACTTTCTAGAATGTTATCCGGTAAAAACATTCAACTGTAAATATATCTGCATTCGTACTGAAATACGAATACCCAAAAAGATAGCATAACACAAAGAATATAATACTAGAATATACGTACCGAAATACATATATGTAAATTATTAAATCAATACCTGATTTAATAATCCGGCTCAAACCCGAGTCGGCTAGTACTATCAATTGTCCGATCGAAAGTCCTGGTACAAAGTACACCAATCGATCGGAACCCTGCACGTATCCAATACGGCTACTACATCATTTCGTCAGAACCAGGGAAACGCTCTGTGTGGGACTCTAAAGACTCGTCAATACGCTGGCAGTGGGTTTAACCACAAGCACGTCAGCGGCACTAGCTGTACGTAACGGCTATTCAGGTATTGAGCGAAAGGGAGGCCGACGAGCAAACTCATGCAGAACCCCTACTGAGCCTGACAGTGACAATATCTGTACAGTCCGGTCTGTTCGCCTAAGAGTATCGCATATCGAGTCTAAGGGGTTGGATAAAGTCAGACCCCTAATAACGCGACATTTAGTGCCGGTATGAAACACATCACCACCTGAGAAACTATCGATCCTGGATCGATAATTCTCATCCACCGTGGCCACGGATTTATGGTGATGGCCATCCGTACACAACGCGATATCAACCCCCAATACCGGGAGAGATGAATCCGACATCAACCCTCTTGCCGCCGTCCTATCGCCACCCAAAAAAGAGAGTGAAAACTAGCTTGTGTTGGGTCTTAGTAGGCCCATATTATGAACCTTCTCAATAAGAGTGAGTCCCAGGCCCATCATTTCATTTGAATGATTGAGTTGCAATTTTACTAAATTTGGGAATGTTGTGGTTATGGTTTGAATGAACACAGCATCTGTTTTAATTGGGAATGAATTTGATTAGTTTAATGGCAATGCATTGACCAAGCAGAAATTGTTTTTTTTCCCCAATGAAAATGATTTTTGATATGACAAAGAAGTAACTCTCGAACTAACTGCAATAAAGCATCTAGAATCATCATCTCATCAAACACAGAATACGACGACACCATCCAGTACTCCATGCAACATCAACCAGAAAGTTAACGGTTAGAGGTAACATTTCCTTCACGGAAAATATGAGAAGCTCGAAAACTCTTAAACAATCAATCCAATTCCATATATAATCAACCATCAAGCCAAAAGTAGAATCTTTCATGTTGATTGTTTGTAGTAGTTTACTGTTGAAGTGTGAAACCTCATCGTAGTTTACCCCAATTAGATGAAAAATACGGTGCCTCATTATTTTCTCTTAGGCCTTCTATATACTTTGGAGTGCAAATTAAAGATAAATATGAAACTAAAATTTGTATATTTTTTTTATTATTTACTCGTATATGCTGTCTATTTTTATCATGTCATTTATGAAGTAATATTCTATAAATCTCTATGTTTTTTTCTCGGTAGGTTTTTTTTTATTGCCAATTGTAAGGCCGTCGACTCCATAACCATTAGATTTTATATTGGGGTGTGGACGACAATTCTGAAACATAAACCTTCCTCGCTCCAATTGACAAAGGATTTTGCATCGATTGTTCACATATTTTCCAATGTAGATCTAATAGTTATGGACTCGATACATTTCTAGACTTTTTCGGTCGTTGCTCGCTCGCACCCGGGCACGCATTCAGATATGCAACCTCAGCTATCTATTGAATAATTGCTGCTAAAATGGAATCCAAAATTCTTTCATGAGATGTGTTGGACTTGAAGTCGCTTTCCATTTGCTTTAAGATTTGTATCATATTTGTCTTTCAGTTATGTATCCAAATTTTTTTTATCGGTAAAGCTGAGCTGGGAAGCTAAAGCTTTGTTAGATACGTATCATATCTACATATAATAAAGAGATTACATAAATAATGATATATAAAGAACAGGAAGAAGAAAGTAAGAGCACCACAGTTTGTCACTGAATATCACTGAATATAGAAAAAATGAGACAAATCTTATCCATCATCTTAGAGTTTAAATACTTGTAAGGTGACATAAGAGGATTCGAGGATGTGCCTAAAAGCTACTAAAAGAATAGATAAGGAAAATGACCTTTAAAAGCTTGAGACTTTAGAACACCATGTTGCAATCTAGTCCAATGAGGGAGGTTCTATATGGTTCTAGATGTAAGGACATTATGCATATTTTAGTATTTGTTTTAATCTTGATGGTCTATGATAGTTCATTGAAAATAAATATTCTCGGTACTTTAGCGAAACTAGAGTAACTGAAAAACCAGATGTTAAGCAAACATAATGTTAGAAGCATATAATTTATGCATAAATTATGGCTCCTGCAAGAAGGGATGTTGCATCTATCGTACTTGTACTTTGCTTTCTCGCCGGCATGTTATTTTAGTTATGTTTGGCCTGCGGTAAAGAAAATGCTGTATTTGTTGCTAAGTAATGTGGAAGGTAAACAAACATTAATTCATGTGATATGTGTGTATAGCTAGAAGGTATCATTTAGGGTCGAATTTTGTCCAAATGTGGCTCTTTTCATCAAGTGCTTTCCATGTAGCATTGGTGGACATTGAGATTCTCCACAAGATATTGTCTCAAACTCAAATTGACAATCTCTCCTGCATTAGGAACTTTAGGCATTTTGACACTTGGGGGTAGTGAATGGGAACTATACAGCACTAGAAGCCACTCATGAATGGCCAATTATATTGAAGCATCTTTTTGGAGTGGATGCAGTGGCCTTAGCTTGTGACAGACAAATTGAAGGTGGGATAAAGGTAAATGTTAGCTTGTCTCAAATGTCTTGGCATAAAGGAACTAATTTGGTGTGCTGTGTTCATCATAGCAATGATGATATATGTTGAGCTATTCCATATTTATTACACAAATTCAAGAAAATGTAGAATAAATTTTGTTATTATGTATGATTTTTGTTCTCTTATATGTTTAATTACTATTTATTTATAGGATAGTATGTTGATATTTAGATAGAAAATAAGCCCATATTTCGTTTTATGATCTCCTCTGTCGGTGTTTGTCGTTATGCTTTGTAACGTGTTTGGATCGGTGTTTTGTGTTCCTAAGCGTCAAGCACATAAGATTGAGGACTGGCTCTACGGAGATTAACATTTTCAATACATATGTGTTTTGTTGTAATTTAAATGTAAAAACAAATTTCAAGGTATTTTTGTGCAATTTATGAAGTATTGCTTCAATAACATTTCAAAAAATAAGATTCATGAACACTAAGCAAGCATGATATTTTGCTTCAAATGCAACCCTATAGAAAGAGCTTCAAATCTATAGTATCTTTAAGGATCAAGAGAGACAATAATGGATATCATGTGTTTGGAATAAAGTTCCACTTGATCTCAATATAAATATAAACATTAAGAATAATAATTTTCATACCTTTTTAGCAATGGATTTGGGATGGAAAAATATTCATTTCTTGATTGAAGGCATTTGACTTTAGAGAAACAACAAAGTTGAAGAAAAAATATATATTTTAAGATATTTAATTACCCTTATTATATATTTAAAATTAATTTGTAAATTTTGAATTCACCAATCTTCAAAGATTTAATTTTTAAACAAAAATTAAATTACGCTTCATTTCATAACTGAACAAGATCTTGAATTTATTAAACATGATGATACTCGGCATTCTATAAATAAAGATTCATATGTACAAAACATGTCAATGAGAATTATACCATAAAAGCCAAACATTAATTATATAAAAGGAAATATCACAACCAATGATCTCTCATCACCTAAAATTAGTAAACCCTCTAATTGTCCTTAAATCACTATATATCCATGTACTTTGTACTTCAAAATACATGGCAAGCTAAGATTTCACACCCTCATAATATCTCATATATAGTAATTAATATATACATGTCACCTAAGATACTTGTCCCTTTAACTTTCTTCTTTATTTATTTTTTATTTATTTTCCAATATATATATATAAATATATGATGATTAATTAAGAGGCAAGTATTATTAAGAGAAATAGGGGGATGCAAGGAGATTAATAGGTAGCTAATGCAAAAGAGCTTCCTTGTAAGTCTCTCTCTTATTTGACATACGCTCCTCTTTTAAGTCCATTTAAACCAAGTAAATACTAAAGAGATTGCATGCAATTTCATTCCTCTTTTTGATCTCTCATGCACCTATTTAAACAAAGAACAAAAACAAACAAAGCATCCAATCTCTCAATCAATGGAGGCAGCTAGCATCTCTGAGTCTTCAAGCATCTCAATCTCTGAGAAAGATCAAATGAAGAGAGAAGATGATGATACTATAATGGAAGTTCAAGAAGTCGAAGCCGAAGCCGAAGGAGGAGGAGATAAAGAGGAGTCCTCTTCTTCGTCTTCCGGGCCGATGATAACGGAGCTTAATCTTATCGGGTCGTTCGAGAGGGCGGCGGCGGAGGCGGTCAAGGCGGCTGTACCGCCTCCGGAGCGGGAGACGGAGCAACGGGTGTTTTCGTGTAACTATTGCCAGCGAAAGTTCTACAGTTCTCAGGCTCTCGGGGGGCATCAGAACGCGCATAAGAGGGAGAGGACGCTTGCAAAGCGCGGGGCCGGCGCTGTCAACGGTCGTGGTGGGGCCCACTATCATAACCACCATCTGATGAATCGGTATCCGGCGGCTGGAGGGTTGTATGGCGGTGGCGGGGGAGTCGGTCGGCCGCTAGGGATTCAGGTATTGATAGAATAGTTATATGTGACCTTTTGCATTTTACCAATATGTATGTTTGGTTGGATAAAACATTGTTTGATATTTGGTGATGATATTAATTTCTTCCATGTTGTGACAGATGCATTCCTCAGTGGTGCACAAGCCATACATCGGGGAGGCAACAGGCGGAGCGATGTACGGACGACAAGGGTGGGGTTGGCCTGCCATGATCAACCAGCAACAAACGCCTATCGTGAGGCTGTTAGGCGATGAGTTTTACGGCGGGAGGATGCCGGCGGCTAGATTTGATGACGTGGGCCGGTACCGATGGATTGGTGAAAATGGCGGCGGCGGCGGTGGTGACAGGAGTACCAATCAGTTGGGAGTTAATACTGGTGAAGATGAACCCAAGCTTGACTTGTCTCTTAAACTCTAGACTAGTCTCTTTAACTTTGTTTTAAATAGGATTTTCCCCCCCTTTTTTGATCTAGATGATGACTTTTCTTGTTAATGGTTTCAAGATTGATGTTCAAAAATAAATATTTCTTTCATCACATGAATGCTCGTTAAGAGGTGTTTACATTTTACATTGTACAAGTACCCCAAAACAATATCGGTGCTTCAAATTGCAAGGTGAATAAAATGTGAATCAAATAAAGTGATAAATGAGGCTGGGTCGAGCGCAGCCCTCGCATGACCGGATCGACGATGGGACCCATCCCAACTTAAACCTAAGGCCCCACCGATGAGCGCTCATGAGCGCATGTATAGAGGCATATATATCTAGAATATAATACTTCAGATTGATCATTAAAGGTACTGATCTTAATATTTATCAATACATTAGGAGGGAAAAAATAATAGAGTATTTTCAATTATTAGACGACTGCAGTTTTATGGGGTCCCCCTTGTACTTTCATTAGTAAACAAGTCTCATTGCATCACAATATTTCTCATGTTAACTTCGAAACTATTCCAAGGTTATGCTTACACGGAGCTATCATTTCAGCATCATCATAAACTTCTCCAAGGTTTTATCTCTTTGGATTTGCATTAAGCGAATCGCTTGCAGAGTGCCACCATTTAATCATAATAATTGTCATTTATCGAAAGCAAAATGCCAGCAAGAAAGAAGCTTCACAAAATCATAAGAAACTACTATTCCTGTTACGATGGATCCTATTTGTATCATGGCTGGATTTCATGCACCTACGAATGTAAAAGGATAATCTTCCGTATCTGATGTTATTGTCAAATACGAATAGCAATTTTTGTTTCCAGTGACCATCCGTATCCACATTCACCGTGAGCCACCGGATACGGTAACATGCCTCCGTTCCGAACCAGAATCCGATAACCATGATAGTAATATTTTACTTCATCATGTATATTTTCTTTCTAATAATCGTTTCATATCCGTATCTGCATCCGACTTATACCAAATACAGACAGTATTTTTCATGTATGATAACTATTTGAACTCGCATATGGCTAACTAATACGATGTGCAGCTCCTTTTACATGCCTATTTTCAGATCATTCCAAATAATTTTCTAAAGGTATCCCTTCACAAAAGATCAAGAATTTCCAGAATCTATCAAATCGACTCCTTAAGCATCGGTTAGGGCAAATTACCTCAAACAGACTTCATTCAAACCAACCAACATCCATCAATCGATATGTTTCTTAAGTTTGATTCCAATCCACTAAGGATGATCTAAATTCTCACTTATCAACCTTTCATGAGAGCAATGAGTCAGCTAGTTGTAGATTAGCTTAATTGAGCCCTAGGTTGAATATTATGGGGAAGAGACAAGAATAGACCTGGGGCTGATGAAGATTTTTAATCAGTTCATGCCCAGACTCTACACTATGCTGCAATAATCACAAACTATTGAAAGCAATCCTATCAAACTCTATTATGGCCTCGCATTTGCCTAAATACTTGGTTCACAGGGAATCCAAAATCTATGGATATGGAAGGAACTTATATTAATCTTATAGGTTGCGGTTGACCGCAGCTAATTCGCTATGGTCATCCCCGTGGGGAGTCAAAACCTTGAGGTTTTATTGGGGCGGGACCCATCCCCAGGACTGGGTCATGCAACCGCAGCGAATTCTCTACGGTCGACCACAGCCCCATTGGAGAAAAGTAAATTATAAATATCTTGCTGATACTTAGATTCTCCTACCATATAGCTCTGAGGCCTGCTTAATGTTAAGCGGCAAACGTAACACATTACCACACAACTTTTCTAAAGTAAAATGAATGCATCAACCAAGGAAGAAAAAAAGAGCAACTGCTTTGGTTTGCCATGATATTCAATCTCCATATTGCCAAAAATACAAATTCAAAAAATAGAGAATAATATGTTGATCATTGAGATACTGAACTGTGACTGCACTAGCACACAAATTCAAGTTTTAACAACATAAATTTAAGTATTAACAACAAATGTACATAAAAAAAAACTGTTCAATTCCATAGTAAGAAGTTTGGAATTGCAAAAACAATCCAACTATAAATACATTGGAGGCAATTCAAATAAGAAATGCTTATGGAAGCAATTCGACTTTCCTGTCCAAAGACTGCATGTAAATAACAAAAGGAAGGAAAGCAAAATAGATATGAACTAATAACAAAGGCTTTATATAGATGATGATAATCATGACAGCACCTGAAAGTAATGATACATTTACGTATGAAATGCTGATATCATGACAAGCTGTAATCTTATTTTGACAACCAGTATATCAAAATAAGGAAAGTACAAGCAGATGCAACAAGTGAGAGGAGGATGGTATCCATTGATTTCTTTCTTCTGATTGATGAGAGGATATGATTCACCTATCAAAATTATAACGTGGTTTCTATAAATCATTAATCAGTGGCGCTAGGCATGAAAATAAAAGAGATAAGGGAAAGAAATATAGTTTCTTACTGTAGGAAGTCGGCCGCCAACGTTGCTTAGCTTCGAACCAATGCCGCTGAGTGTTGAGCGTTGCATAACAAGTGCACCTAGAGTAGCTTGGGCTTGCGAAATTACATTATCGATCTGTAAAAATACTGGCATTGAAGAGTGAGATTATTCTGAACATATTTATCAACTATGGATATATGTTTTTCATTTATGTGAGTTATGTTGGGAAAACATGTAGCTGTTGATGAATGCCATCTGTGTAGGACTGTAAGATACAGCAATTTCTGTTCTTACTCAGGTTAATCTTGCAGGATCACTCTATGACGATTTAAGGTATGAGAAAGGATTTCTGAGCCTCCGAATGATACCCAAGCTTGCATCTGCGAGTTTACTTGCTGAAGTTGCTTCAGTAATCTATCTATGGTTGATTCAAGGCTGTTATCCGAACCATCCGTTCTTGAAGCGACTAGTTTACGATAATTATTCAACTGGTCATCCAACCGAGCTTCAAGTTTTCTTGCCTGCATTGTAATTGTGTATAAATAAGCTTCAGTAATAAAACTTTACAGTATAAATGCTAATGAACTTTTAGTAAGATCCCTAGTATTTGAGCATTTGCCAAACTGACAGATAAACTACAGTTTCATTAGAATCAATTAAAAGTATCGTCACTCCGTAGCCATAGTCCATAACTTATCATTTACTTCATTTATCAGCATTATTAGATGAATATTTCACTTTTATATATACATCCATATGAGAATTCGATGAATTAGGAAAGATTGCTTAACGGAAAGTCGGCAACTATACAATCTCTTTTACGAACCTACGGATATCTAAAAAATATAATGAAGATCTCTTTTTTACAAAATTATGATTCGTGGATAAAATGAAAGATGAACTACTGGAGAAAAGCAGGCCCCTCTCTGGTCTGTAGTTTCCTCCGCTAGAAATTTGAAATTGGCTTCGAGTCTGGGCTTCTAAACGTTCATTGTAAATTCTTTCATATAGCCTTGCTTCATAGCTGAGTCCATTTGAATGGGAAAAGGGTTACCTTCATGATAACTTAACTGCATTTTGACGAAAAAGTTCTTGAATAATTAGAATTTGGAACCAAACCAACATCAGCATATCTAACAAGGTTGCCATGGCAAGATTATGACCAATATTATGCTTCTTATAACTTACATATATAAAAATACTATCCAAATCATCTGTACTTTTCACTACAAATGCAGCTATACATCAAACAACTCACAACCAAAAGACAAAGCTAAAAGAATTTTCTGGATCCTAATCATAAAGATTAGCTGGCTTAGAGTAAGTCCCACATAAGGATAACAGCCTATCAATATAAGCTTATTTTCACGAAAACCACCCCGCGGTTTACCCCTCTTGCACAAAGCACCCTAGGTTAAATGCCCCATCACCGACGTGACTTTCCATTAAACAACACGACTGTTAGTTTTTACCTGAATTGTCCAATCACCCTTGAATTCTTAAGCGGTTAATATGGGAAGGGATGGGAAATTTGGGTACAAACGAGGTCGAAAAGTGTAAAAACCAACAGTCAGAGGTGTTGTTCAACATAAGGTGACGTTGGGGGTTTTGGTGATGGGTTTTAGCGGTAGGGTTTTTTGGAAAAGTCGGGTACACAAGCCATCAATATAAGGAAGCCCTAAACCCTAAAAGCTTCAGCTTTTACACACTTTTTCCGAAGGTTATATAGCAAATGTAGCCAAATACAACAAAAATTTGGATCCATTGGGTTCTTGCTACCAATGTAGTTGAATAATTTATCAATGCAAGCTAAAAAGAAGTCAAATTTAAGACAACAATGGAAGTCTCCTAGCTTCAACCCTAAAAGCCTCAACTTTTTACATAGATCCGACATGCATTCTGATGTTAAGATCGAAGTATTTCTCGAGATTGACCTAATTTAGGGAACAGATCAAGACTTAGTTCAAATTATATCGATAGATGATCCTTGTATCGAATTAGATGGGGGGCAATAAATCTTGAAGAGATCATGAGAAACCGCACTTGTTTCCGTAGCGCATCCCACGATGTAGATTGAAATTCCATCAACAGCTGAGGTTGTTTCAGGTTCGGGGATTCAAAACGTGAAACTTGGACCTGCCACCAAAAATTTACATAAGCAATGTTTTTGTTTATTTTATTTTGGGTTTTTTTTACTTGTAGCCCCATGAAACATAGCAAATTTTTTTCTATCCCAAAAAACTTGGTATTTACTTTTTACCCCTAAAACTAATAAGATAAATAATTTTACCTCATTTACCATTTCCATCAACTTTTCACGGCATGATATCATGTTTTTCTTTAAAATATCTCAAACTCTCTTCTTATTCAGAAACACGCAATTTCTTCTCGGATTGAAATTAAGGTTTAGGCTTCTGTTGCATCTTTCTCAAAATCGACCATGAAATCAGGAGCATTTTCAACATCCTTCTCGAGTTATGAAGAAGTTGAATGTTTCTGTGATCTTACTTGTTGTTTTCGGATAAATGGTAAACCTAAAATCTATGGAGAAAAATTAAAGTTAAAGTCGATGGGATTTTTTAAAAGGGTAAAATGATGTATCTTATTAGTTTTGGAAATAAAAAATAAATACCAAATTTTGAGGGGTTAGTATGTTTTGGGGGCCTACAAGTAAAAAACCCTTTATTTATTTATTTATTGGAGTTGAACTTTATTACAGTAAACTACCATATTGAAACTCAAAATTACCTAGATTTTGCTAGATTTTTCATGTGGATGCTTCAGTCTTGAGAAATGTAGGGCTATATATTACTTGCGTGAGAGGTAATCTTCGGAGCTCATACACTCTACAGCCGAAAACAGAGAATTCGTTGGTGTCACATGCACATCGTAAAACAGTACCGCACATCGTAAAACAGTACCCCAGTGAATTCGTTGTTGTCGCGTGCACATCGTAAAACAGGGGACGGGTCCTGCCTGAGGATTAGTGGGTGAAACCCATCCCCCTTTTGGCGACCCGCTGTAATCTATCTTTTTCATATCTTTGTTAGCTTGTTCATAGCATCATCTGATTGGTACCATCACATCCATTTGCATAATTCGGCACTAGATACCTCCATCTGATCACAATATTCACTTCAGATTCCGATAGTACTCTCCAAACATGCGACTTTAGGAAACCACAAATTGATATCTACAATATTTATTTAGTCATATATAACACATTTTTATTTTATTTTTTCAAAGAAAAGCTATAACCGGTGAGGATACGATACCCAAAGGTATCACAAGAAAAAGGAAAACCGCAGAATTACAATTAAATGTAGCGTAATTGATAGCTTTTATTTAATGAATTGTTACATGTATTGCATCAGGAAAATATTGCGGAAAATAGAAAGCGCTATTTTCTTACGGAACAAAGAACGAAACGAGTATTACTCTTTTTGCTACAATGAACAAACACCACGGCAAGTGTATCTCCAAGATCCTTTGTCATTGTTATAAGCTGCAAAAGAGAAGCCAAACACCTGATCATACTTTGCGTGATTATAACTTAAATATTCAGATTTCTAAAAAATTAGCTTAATTTGAGACCAGTTCTCAAAAAATGTAAATATAGATATACTCATATACATCTATTACTGGAAAATATTAAAAATATATATATATATATATATGTGTGTTTATTTTTCCTTAGAAATATATCATAGAACTCAAGGATTCGATTATTCTGTAAGTAGAAAAAGGCTGAAACAACACTAGTTTTCTCGCAATGCATTAGCATTACGGCAGTGCATGAATACTGATTTTATAGAAACTACTTCTCATACTGGTCACATGCGTATAACTAACAAAACTAAGACATTGAAATCTTACAAGAATATAAACCTAAATCACCACCAGATTTGCCAGTCTACGTTGCGGCTTCATGACAAATTTGATCGCCTCACTATTAATTGTCTTCACGATAAGAGTGGGTTTTTTCTGCTGCTGATGTGAGCTGCCACATGAAATGCATGGAATAAGTTGGAAAATGTGATGAATACAGATATACAGATTGATGCTATTCCGATAGTAATAGTCGTCAAAGTAATAAATGTTATTGCACAAAACCCCCTTGTAGTTTATCCGAAAGCACATATACCTCTCAAGTGATTAATTAGCAGAACGACCCCTCTGTTGATCAACCAAAACACTTAAATTTTACTCCAACACAAACATATTCTGGAGTTAAATTAGCAAAAACTAGAGTTCTTTAGAGATGAATTTGAGTTTTTATGGGTTTTGGTCGATAAGCACTAAGGTTTTAAATATCGTTAAATATCGGATATCGGAAACGTATATGCTTTATATAGCGGATACCGTCGATATACCGGGAGATATCGTCATATCGGCCGATATATCAGGTGATATTATATTAGTTTTATCGTATCACTAAGGATCCCAAAACAATATATCGGCCGATATGACCGATATTTGATTCCCTGATATTAAGCAGAAGGGTTGCGTTTCTCTTAGAACATCACTTGAAGGGGTATTAGGTGCAATACAGGATTAACTAGGGGTTTTGTGAAAATTAACCCAAAAAACAACCCACAACAATGAAGCACGGACTCACATACAGGCCACGGATATGGGACATGACAAAGTTGTATAAAGGATAATACGAGGACACAATTATATTATTCATCTATATATCATAGTACATATTAAACAAAATATAGTAAACTACGGGAAAGAAACATGTGATCGTAATGCTTTAAAAGCACAATAAAAATAAAATCGAAGTTAAAATTTACATCCATAACCACAAGTTTTCTTGAGCACAAACAAATACATATATAAAACTAAAAGTAAAACATACTAGATTACAATCCATAAGAGTTAAAACAAACAAAATATTAACCTTTTTTAATTGAAGCTGACTTTCATAGATCCGTCTTCATCATTTGCATCAATTTACCTTTACTACTAACTCTAGTCCATCATGAGAAAGATTTGAAATATTTAATATTCTTGGATCATCGAAGGCATCAAAGATGTCCTTGCATATGCGCACGTTCTTATTTCTCAACCTCTACATTATATATAGAACTAATAAAAGTGTCGGACACATCTAATTTGGATGAACAAGGCCCAAGCGTGTCAAACATAGTGCCGGGCAACACAGTGTCGGGTGGAGTGTACAGAAATATCCAAAACTTGTGCAAATAAACAAACAAAGAAATGATGGATTTTCTTTCCAAACTCACTTTAATCGTAGATAATCCCACAGTGTCCACACGTTTGAGTTGCTCAAGTTGCTTCTTTCCTCGTCGGATAAGATACTCGACATGCAGGAAATTTTTCCGGTCAACATTCTTTGCATTTTGATGGAACTCCAATGAAATGACTGATTCTATTCTTACGCGCTCTTCTGGTGACTTTACACGAGCTGCTCGAAGAAAGTCTCTGTATAGAATTAGAACCTGCTTTTGCAAACCAGATAGCTTTTGACGAGCAGCCATATCTCATCTTTTAACACTCGGCATTCTTGGTTTCTTTCTGCTTCTGCACCAAAAAACGAAAGAAAGAAAGAAAATATATCTATTTAGTTACATCATAATGCACTTCGTTCTTCATCAAAACGAATTAAGTGTTTGTAATGGTACAAAACTAACGGCTATTTTAACAAGGAGTTGGTTGAAAAACCATCTGATTTATCTTTATAGGAGAGGGTCTAGTACTGTAGTGATTCTTTTGTAGATAGCACAAAAAAGGAAAAACCACAAGCTTCTCAATATTGTTCTCAAATTAAGAAATTAACAAGACGAAAGCAACTTGAAATGACATGCATTTAGCAATTAGACTTGGTGACGCAGGATGGTGGCTCGTCTATCAAAATCTTGCAAGCATGACTACATGAGTACTAAAAATCACGAAGATCACCTTTGTTTATATATCATTGTCAGATCACCTAAACATTTTTTCCCCATCAAAATGGGTCAGCTATGAAGCAAACTCTGTGAAAAAGAATTGACAAAAAGTTACAACCCGTTGACAAGATGTGACCCTTCTATAATTCATGGCACAAATAATAGTTGTCATCCTCCAGTGTCTCCTAGAATAGGAACTAAGAAGGGAAATAATAGATTCTTGAACTCTAAGACACATATAAAGCAAAGAGCATGTACTCAAAACACAATCAAGCTTTAAAAAACCTAAAGCATGATAAAGCATCATAATGATGCTAATGTAATGCTGATGATCAAGTAATACAACAGCAAACATATTTTCAGATGATGATAATTGCGCCCAAAAAGAAGCAGAACCGGGGTAGCAACAACAAACAGAAGACTACTGTCTATAATTAAGATCAAAAACTAAACGAATGGGCTTACACATATGAGCTTGAAAACATACGGAAATAGCAGGACAATTCAATAAACCTATAGTTAAGACGTGCAGATTCATAGAAGCAATCAAGTAAACAACTTTACAATGAAACCCTAGCAGTCCAAATGAATAATTACAAAACCGAGAAAAATTGTCAGGCAACAAGATAAGTTTAAGACGTGAAAGAAAAAGAAGCATGGTGGCAGTATCCATACATGACAAGGATAAGAAAACTCTAGGATTAAGAAAGAAATTCCAAGATTAGAAAATAATCTTTCATTCATAGAAAAAGAAAACACCAGCCGTCGATTAAAGATAAAAAGAGGAGAGGATCATTTATGTTAATTTGGTTCAAAAGCAGAAATTTAAATTTTGCGATTCGAAAGGGGTTTAAGGAAAAATAAATCGAGCATTGTATCCTATTAACCATACAAGGTATCATCAGGTTCAGATCGCTTCTTTTGTTAGATACATGCATATATCATTAAATACCGACGCCAATAGTCAACGCTATGCCGGTTACTACTCCGACTTAGGCTAGGTTTGAGCCAATCAACTCAACTAGTTTCGAAGTTGGGTTGAGCTGTCTAGCAGCCTTGACCAAGACCCAACCAAATGCGGTTTCTTCATATCTAAAACTGGCCCATTAGAAGGCGGGCAAGTCTGTGTATAACAACTTTTCCCTCTAAAAACCAAGGATCATCCCAAAGCATTCCCTGTCTTAGTTCTCAAGGTGGTCATGTGCCTTCGACAAACCAATAAATTGTGAATGCAAAGAATCGATAAGTTATAGAAATCAAAAGGATGTATCCATCAGTAGTTGCATTTATGGGGGGAAAACACAAGAAAGAAAACCATTCCAATCGAACAAACGACCTTCCGGCCCAAATATAATTGATGCTTGAATTCTAGAACTCTTAGCTCGAGATCACTGAAACCTAGTAAATGACCCAATACTTCACGATCAAACTTAAGCTTAACAAGGTAAACAGAAAATATTTACAAACAAAATCATTCCCCTAACTTCATATTCTCACTAAATTTCAAAAGTGCCAACTTTGATTGATTAAATGACTTAATGACATGGATTTAATTTCACTTGTACTAACGAAAATCTAAATTCCCTAAATTTAATAACCCAATCATCCCTGCTTCCTCCTCCTACAATCTCTAACCCCACAAATTCAAGGTCTCTTTACATGGATTAAGGATCAGGATTGTAGGCATGCACAAGAAAGGATAAATTTGAAATTGCATACCATCGAACATCAAAAGAAACAAAATTAGGGTTCATAAAATTTGAAGCTCAATTCGCACAAGCTGCCCTAATCTACGTTATCGTTTGTGAAAATCAAATAAATAGTATTTTAAAAAATGCTTTTACCTCTTCAAATATGAATAATTTTGTTGCCCTAACGCTTTGTGCAGGATGGAATCAGCAGCCCCTCTCCCTGATGTGAAACTTCCAGTAAATTGCTATATCATCCTTCAAGATTTCATTCTTTTTTGCATTTTAATACCTCCAATTCTTTTATTTACGTACAGTTAGCTAAAAGTACAACCCCACCAGATGCACTTGAAAGAAAGTAATTTAGATGGTAATCCCATATCACTATTTTGATGTTAAATATATTCCCAGAAATATAGAATTACTGTGATAAGGAAATACCCAAAATGAGGTAATCTTGTTCCCCAAAAACAGGTGTTTATCCTAAATTACCTCAAATATCCCCTCCCCCCCTCTCTCTCTCTCTCTCTCACTCACTCAGGTAACTCTCCCCCCCCCCGTCCCAAACCCTATACTTCCTTCCCCTCGAATCCCCGATTCTCTCTTTCTTTCAAACACAAACACAACCCTCTATGTCCCTTCTCTCTGTCTTTTTCATCTCTCCCCTTCTCACCTTCTGCTATGTTGATATTATTGGTATAATTAGTATTTTTATGTTCATAGTTGCTTGATCTGATTTTTGTTAGGTATTTTAGATTGTGATGTTAATAGTCGTTTCATCTTCCATCAATAAATTTTGGGGGTCTCTTACATAATATACCAATATGGTGTGTGTCTAGCCTAGGTTATATAAATAAAGACGCTATAATATTAATAATATAATGTTGAACATGAGTTTACTTAAATCTTCTATTATCTTGATTACTTTATATGATGTGATGAACATGGAAGTATCTGATGATATAATATTACATAAAATTGTCTATTTCACTAATGATATAATATTTTTATATCCTATTATATTAACAATTTTTTCAGGCATTGAATCAATAAGTCAATTTGGAAAGGGTAGATCAAAGCATGTTTGGACTAGCATAAAAGATCAAAAGTTGATTGAATGTCTACTGGAATTAGCTAATCAAAAATTTGAAGAGTTGGTAACGAGACATTTAGGGGAGGATATCTTACAAGCTCGAGAGATGGATGCACGAGAAGATTCCAGGAACCAACATCAAAGGAAATTCTCATATTGAATCTAGCATTAAACTATGGAAAATTCAATACAATGCAATATCAGAAATGTTGTAGCAAAATGGTTCAGGATTTGGATGGAACAATACGGACAAATGTATTGATTGCGAAAAAGAAATTTTTGAAGATTGAGTGAAAGTAATATTATTTATATTTTTTCCTCTCTTGATCTAGTAGATTAATTTGTTTTTCGTCCTTTTATTTTGATATTATTGTTGGACAACTCGAAAAGGTAATTTCATATTTATTTTACTCAAAATATTATTTTTTTTGAGATGCGATCTTGATGATGCTCGATATCGGTGATCTCCCGATTATGACACGTGGCTGATGACGTGTCCAGAAACTCACAAGAAAGGACCTACGGTGGCCGACCAGGCCACTCCTGTGTCCGTCCCACAAACAAACGCTGGCTCACCTCCGAGCCCCATGCACAATTAGCCTCCTCGGCCTCTCAGCACGTCTCCGGGCTACCGCAGAATCAAGATATCTCGGCTCTCCCGCTAGTCCGCGAGCTCTCCCGCCGAGGTCATCTTCCTCGGTCTCATCGACCGACCAACGGCACCGCTCACAGGCGCAACCGCCATCTCTCGAATCTCGCCATGCGCGATATATCCACCGGCTACATCCTACGTTCCACGCCATCACGATCCCCCATTAACGAGCATGTCTTGCCATTAGTGCGGGATCCCGCCCATCACACGGGCGTAACGTCAGGAGCGT
This sequence comes from Agapanthus africanus, assembly GCA_030015575.1. Classification (NCBI taxonomy): domain Eukaryota; kingdom Viridiplantae; phylum Streptophyta; class Magnoliopsida; order Asparagales; family Amaryllidaceae; genus Agapanthus; species Agapanthus africanus. Next base: position 475,766,602 of record CM057343.1, read on the forward strand.
AACGGCCGGCGCGATTCTCTCGTCTGCCTGCCTGCTGCCACCACTATATAAACCCCTCCTTCAGACGGTTCAAGTAAGTCATTTTCCAATCACTAGGTCGTTACTCTGCTCGAATTTCCTATCTAACTTGACCGTCGGAGGGTCCTCGGTGGTACAACCACCCCGGGACTTCCTTGCAGGTAGCTCGGCCCCAACAACCTCAAACCCATTGAGATCCACACACTTCAACAGCCATCCTCCAACTCAAATCTCGGTCGTTCATCATCGCTAACAGCGGATCAACGGAAGGTAACATCTTGACGCGATCCAACCCGCGTCAGCTGGCGCCGTCTGTGGGAAATCCTTGATTCCACAAAAACAAAATTTCATCTTCCGATCTCAACCCAATGACGAGCGGTCACCACGACGATCCAAGCACTAGCCGCCGCCTCCCCCACAACGGAGGCGTGGACGAATCACCTCCTCCGAACGCCATCAATGTCCTAGCCGCCTGGATAGATCGACTCACGTGCGTCGTGGACGCGCTCGTCCGTGTCCAAACGGCGGGGCAAGCTCCCCAGGTCGCCGCTCCCCCACCTCGGGAACGAGATCCCTACAGAGGGAGAGAAGACTCTGCTCGCGTCGGCTCTGCTGACCACCGCCTCGCCCTCTCCAACAGTCGCAGGTCCCTCGGGTCGACTTATTTGACTTCGAGGTCTCACGTCCTAAAGCTTCGCCCCGAGTCTCGTCGCACCCCTGTCCTTCCCGAGGAGGTAGCGGTCAACTCGCATGCTCCAAGGCACAAGCGGCACCCCCTCCCTCGACGGGGTCGTGCACGCGAGACTCGCTACGACAGCTCAAAAACGACTTAGCCAGGAGACCTAAGGGACATCGCCGAAAGGAACCGAGGCTCATCAAGAATCATGGTCATGTCAGCAGGGGGTCCGTCGAGCACCCACGAGACTCGGCACCCCGCGCCGGCAGCGAAGGCCAACAGCCACCCGAAAAAGAAGGCCAGGGATAACGAGCCGATCATTTTTTACGACGGGGACTTCCACGGCATATCCCTACCCACAACGACCCTCTGGTGATCACGGCTTGATTCCACCAATACGAGGTGCACAGGATACTGGTTGACTCGGGTAGCTCGGCGGACATTCTCTTCTACGACTGCTTTCAACGCATGGGGCTCACCCCAGCAGACCTAAGGCCGACCTCCTACGTCCTTTCAGGGTTCACCAACCACTCCATCCCGACGGAAGGGATAGTCACTCTACAGTTTAACATCGGGGAGGTCGGCCGCACGCGAACATTACCTGTGGAATTCATCATAGTAAGAATCCCATCGGCCTACAACATCCTCCTCAGTCGCCCAACGCTGAACACCCTCCGGGCCTAGGTATCGACCTACCACCTGGCGATGATCGACCTACCACCTGACGATGAAGTTCCCTCTCGACCAAGGCGGGATAGGTCGGGTCTATGGAAACCAGCGGATTGCAAAGGTATGCTTCACCGCAACATCTTCGTCCGAACAGCCAGCCGACGATGTCGAGGGTGAAGGCGACATCAGGGGTTCTCTGGACACTCGAGACGAGCAAAAAGAGGTCCGAGGAACCCCGGTCGAACCGCTGACAGAGATCCCCCTGATAGAAGGGAACGACGAAAAGATCGTCCAGATCGGATCGCTTCTGACAGGAACTCAGCGAGATGACCTGGTTAATTTCCTCAGAAACAACTCCGACGTTTTCACCTGGGCGCCTACTGACATGCCTGGGATCGACCCCAAAATCATATCTCACAAGCTCGGGGTTGATACTACGGCCCGACCCGTCAGGCAGAAAAAGCGAAGCTTCGCCCTGGTCAAACAGAAGGCTGTCGAAGATGAGGTGGATCGGCTCCTCGCCGCCAACTTCATTCGGAATGTACCCTATTCGGAGTGGCTGGCGAACGTAGTGCTAGTCAAGAAGTCAAGCGGGAAGTGGCGCATGTGTGTCGACTTCACCGACCTCAATAAGGCCTGCCCCAAAGACAACTATCCCCTCTCAAGGATAGACCAGCACGTCGACGGCTCGGCTGGCCACGAGCTGTTGAGCTTCATGGATGCCTTCTCCGGCTATAATCAGATCCGTATGAATCCGGCAGACGAAGATCTTACCGCATTCACAACGGACCGGGGGGTATACTGCTACAAGGTGATACCCTTCGGCCTTAAGAACGCCGGAGCTACGTACCAACGATTGGTCAACCGTATGTTCAAGCCGCAGATCGGTAGGAACATAGAAGTTTACATCGACGATATGCTCATAAAATCAGTCTCGTCGACCGACCACGCCAAGGACCTGGGCGAGGCCTTCGGAGTACTCCGCAAGTTCAAGATGAGGCTGAACCCCGCAAAGTGCGCATTCGGGGTCACCGGGGGAAATTTCCTCGTTTCATGGTCACCCACCGTGGAATCGAAGCTAACCCAGAAAAAACGACGATATCCTTAACATGACCGCGCCCAGGACCAACGTCGAGATCATGCGACTAACAGGGCGGGTAGCCGCTCTGGGCCATTTCATGTCGAGGTCTGGGGAGAAGTGTCTCCCATTTTTCAAAGCTCTAAGGAAGATCCCGAGGTTCGAGTGGTCAGAGGAGTGTCAGGCCGCCTTTGACCAATTAAAGAGGCACCTTGCGATGCCGCCGCTGCTCACCCGATCAGTTGAAGGAGAGGATCTATCACTGTATCTGGCGGTATCCGACCAAGCAGCAGACTCCGTTCTTGTCCGAGAAGTCGACGGAGTGCAGAAGCCGGTGTACTACGTGAGCCACGTCTTCAAAGACGCAGAAATGAGGAACCTAGCCATAGAGAAGATCGTCCTGGCGCTCATCGTGGCCTCAAGGAAGCTACGACACTACTTCCAGGCGCACACCATCCTCGTTCTTACCGAGCGCCTGCTGGGGGCAATCCTCGTGTCACCCGAATCCTCGGGCCGCTTAGAGAAGTGGAGATGGGAACTGTCACAATTCGACATAAAATACCGCTCGAGGCAGGCCATCAAAGCACAGGCCCTGGTCGATTTCATCGTCGAGTGCACCATTCCCGGTAAGGAGACGGAGTCCGCGCCGACCCTCGCGGCTCAACCCTCGATCGAGGGGGGGCCTGACTCAGTCCCTGAGTGGATTATTTACGTCGACGGGTCCTCGACCGAGGAAGGCTGTGGAGCCGGCGTCATCATTCGAGGCCCGAACAAGGCAGAAATGGAGTATTCTCTGAAGCTTAGGTTCAAGGCCTCAAACAACGCGGCAGAATACAAGGCCCTACTGGCCGGACTTCGCCTGGCCTCCGGGCTGGGGATGAAAACGATTCGGATCCGCAGTGACTCAGCCCTGGTCGTTGGCCAAGTGACCGGCAATTTCGAAGCCCGGAAACCTCTAATGGTGAAGTATCTCGCCGAGGTAAGAAGACTTCGGAAGAACTTCGACGATGTCCAGGTAGAGAAAATACCCAGGCAGCTCAATGCCTAAACCGATGCCCTAAGTAAGCTGGCTTCATCCTACTCGGCCAACCACAAGTGATCTATCCTCTTCGAGACCCTGCCACGGCCCAGCGTGGAAGACGGTGCGACAATGCTTCATGTGTATACAGCCCAGGAAGAGGACCGAGACTGGAGGAAGCCCCTCATGGAATTCCTGAGGGAAGGCACGCTCCCAGAAGATCGGAAAGCAGCTCGCCATCTCCGAGCAAAGCCCGTCACTTCTTCTGGAGCAATAGGAACCTTTACAATAAGGCTTTCACTCAACCCCTGCTCCGGTGCGTCGACCCCTGCGAAGCCGACTACGTCCTCCGCGAAATCCACGAAAGGGTCGGCGGCGCACACCAAGGGGTACTACTGGCCAACTATTCACCAAGACGCCCAGAAGCTCATTAGAAGATGCAAAAGTTGCCAACTCCACGGAAGCATACCTCGCCTTCCGGCCACCGAGCTGACCGCCCTTACCTCCTCGTGGCCGTTCGCCAAGTGGGGATTGGACATGATAGGCCAGTTCCCTACCGGTACGGGCGGGCACAAGTATGTCCTTGTCGCGATGGATTACTTCACGAAATGGATTGAGGCCGTCCCCATCAGGAAACCGGATGCCACCACGACCATCAAGTTCCTGCAGAACAACGTGATACTCCGGTTCGGCATCCCGAGGTGTATCATCACCGACCACGGAACAAACTTCGAGAACGAGAAAGTGAAGGAATTCTGCGATGAATATCACATCCTCATGAAGTTCGCCGCGGTTGCGCATCCCCAATGCAACGGGCAAGTCGAAGCCGCTAATCGGGACATCCTCCGAGGTCTCCGGACCCGCCTAGAAGGACGCCAAAGCAGTTGGGTCGAGGAATTACCCCGGGTCATATGGGCCCTGCGCACGTCAAAGAAGACCCCCACCGGGGAAACCCCTTTTAGCCTCTGCTACGGGACTGAGGTAATGGTCCCAGCGGAGATCGGGCTACCCAGTCACCGGGTCAAACACTTTGACGACGAAGCCAACACCACGGCCCTCCGGACCAACCTAGATATCTTGTTGGAGAAACGAGACCGGGCCCAGATCAGAGCTGCCGCTTATCAGCAGCAAACCGCCCGATATTACAACACGCGAGTCAAGCGCCTCTTCTTCAAGACCGGAGACCTAGTCCTGAGGCGAAACGAGTTCGTCGATCAAGACAGGCTGCATAAGTTTTCCCCTAAATGGGACGGCCCCTTCCTCGTCTCCGAGGTCCATCCCGGCGGAGCCTACCGATTGCAAGACGCGGACGAACGCAAGTTTCTACGGCCTAACAACGCTGAGAAACTCAAGCTATACCAGTGAAGGGAATATCCACGAGTGTATATTTCTTCTTTCACAAGAACAATGTAAACTCTTCTAAAGTCCTTTCTATTTAATAATACGAAAGGAACACTAGAACGTTGCGGAAAGAAGAATTTTATTCATTCAAAAAGTACTATGGGCTCCTCAGCCTTACAAAAAAGAGGTTACAACAGAGGCGGAACGGGATCAAGGAAGTACTCCTGGTGATGTTCTATTAGTGTATATGCCCTAGAGGCCATTACTGTATCATACTAGTTTGTATATTACTTAATGGAACCTTGGGATATTCACCTTGTATATACAATCTTGCTCAAAATAGTAGTATGCTACTTGGTTTGTTTCTACTTCAATGTGTACATGTGTTTATTTTAGTATATCGCCTATACACACTAGTGGAGCCCTTAGGATCTTTGCTTGATTACCAGCGTTGTGATGGCAGTCACACTAGTGGGGCTGGGTAATCTATAAGCACATCCTTATGCAGGTCCCTGGTCGCAGGACTATCGAGACAGGGCATCGATACTCCGGAGTAGACTAGCGCATGCGCTTCTCATCCCAATGTGGGAGACGGTCTGTCCCACAGCCGTCGGTACGTCGTACTTGAGATAGTATGTGGGTGCTCGTTGGGTTACGAGTACACTGGACAGGACTCGTCGGGAACTGACTAGTTGGTATTATGCCTATCGTCAGTTATCAGTTCCCAGGTGACATGAGTACAGCTTAGTCCGCTGACTTGACACTGTCACTTCGCCTCGAGTGTGTTCCTACTGTACTTTGATTACTACCCTACCACGGCTCAAAGGAGTCGTGCAAACAGGTGGTAGTTGGGTGCAGTCCCGAAGCACTTGGAGGCAGTGACGGTTTGACAGGATTCGTCTCTCCCGGTATTGGGGGTTGACATCGCGCTGTGTCTAGGAGAGCCATTACACGAGTAGTCCCTGGCCAGGGCAAACGAGATATACTGGTAGGCTTCCAGTGTTATCTCAGGGTGTTTTGGGCTTCACTTCGACACGACTTGTACCGCTATTGGGGGACTGACGTTTACCGCCCCTTAGGCCCGCCATGCGATGTATCAGACGAACAGACCGGACTGTACGGAGAATGTCACATTCAGGCTCAGTAGGAGTTCAGATGGGTTTCGCCTCGTCAGTCTTCTTGTCGGCACTACCTGGGGACCGTTACGCACAGCTAGTGCCGCTTGCGGTCTGTGGTTAAACCCACTGCCAGCGTAGTGTCGAGTCTTTAGAGTCCCACACAGAAAGCTTTTCGCCTTTAGGCAAAAGAGTAGAGGTCGCATGGTTTTGCGACAGGTCGCATGGTTTTGCGACAGGGTTCGGTCACATCCGTGCACTTGTGCACGTACAGTGTCCGGACAGTTTACACTAGTGGGCTTTGGTTTAAGCCAGATCCTAGTGTACCTTTTGGGATTGGATTTATCCAGTTTGCATGCGTGTTCCTCGGAACGCGGATGCGGGTGTGTATGCACAGTTGACGGGGAGACAGAGGCAGCGGATTCTCATAAGGGTTGTTGACAGTTGACCGTTGACTATTGACTTTTTGCTCAACCCTAATGAGAATATGATATATGATTAACAATTATATTAATTAAGTATTATGGTGACATGGTTGTTGACTTTTGTTGACTTTGTTGACTTGTTGACTTTTGTTGACTTGTTGACTTTGTTGACCGGTTGACTAGGCTTGACTAGTTGACCATCATGATAACCATAGCCATCATTTCATGGCAAAGACTTTTGCTTGCTTGCTCATTTGTGCAAAATGAGTGCATGAAATGATATGGTTATGGTTGCTTCAACCATCACATAACACTTGATTGGTATAATGAGTTATCATTGTTTTGGATTATGAGAGGGTGAAAGAAAAAAGAGAGGCTCATTCTTACTTGCTCATTCTCTCTCTTGTTCTTGAGCTCACTTGTTTTTGCTCTCACCCTCTTCCTCTTGCTCCCTCTCTTGACTCTATGGTTCACTTGTCTCATGAGTTGAGAATCAAGAACCATAGATAAAATCCCATACAAACTCTTCTCTACTCACTCTAGTTCACAAGGTTTAGCAAACCGAGTGAACTAGTTTCTTCAAAGTTCGAAGAAGGAGCCAAAGGTTGGAGCTTTCAGGTGGATCTATCTTCGGCGTAAGGAGACGACGGGAAGAAGCCGATCCGGACCACCATCGGAGTTTGAAGACGAAGGAGTTCAAGACAAGCAAGGTATAACCCCCTAACCGAGTAGTTAGTAACTCGTAGTTAGGTTGTTAGTTAGATGTTTAACAAAGATCCGGGTTATAAGTCCATGTTACCACATCTATGAAAATCGTTTTTTCACCAAATTCCGCATGCCCGAAAGTACCGGGAGAGGTAGCATGGACTTACAGTGGTATCAGAGCCTAGTTAAACTCTATCTAACATGTTAGCAAGTAACTAGAAGATCGATCAAAGAAAAAGTCGCGAAATGAACCCCGAAATTCGAACTTACTGTCGATTTTAAAAGTGCTGGAAAACTTTTTTGAAATACACCAAAAATCGACTCAGGGTTTTCTGAAGAGACTGCAAAAATTTTACACCCTAACTCGATCAAAGAGCCGCGGTTCCGCGGCGGGAGCACGCTCCCGCCGCGGAACCGCGGCCGAGTTGACTCGGTCATGGGTTTTCTTTTTTGCAGTTTGCTCATAGGGGTATTTTGGGATTTTTGGAATATGTGTTTTCTACCCAGATTTTCCAGAACGAAAAAATTTATTTTTGGGGTCCCGAAAATCCGTATTTTTGATCGAACTTCTAAAAGACTTAAGCTAACGGGTTTTTCTGTAATGTGATATTTGTATTGAACGTCTACTAATCGCTATATGTCGATTAGTGGGGGTTATACAAATCTGTGATCTGTAATATTGCTGGAATGTGTATATGAATATGTTGGATTGTCGCGGGTGAATAGCCGGGGGTTGTGAGACGAGAGTTTTCTTTTCTTTCAATTCATGTAAATTTGTAAATTGATGTAATAATTATTTGTATGGCCGCACAACCGGTCGGGGTTGTAGCCGTCATTGTATAATTTCTTTTTACTGTTTTTGCTCCTAGGATAGACCCATGGAGGGGGTGCACCAACTACCGGGTATGCCGAAGTGCCGAGTGGCCTACTCATGGAGATGAGGGAGGTTGCTTCGCTTCGGGTACTTGGCGGGTAGTTTGCCGCACCCGTAGGGGTCTTGGGTGGGGTATTGGCTATTCACCGCGACCGTGTAATCTGTTTTTCGTTACAGGCTCGTGCGAATTACAGATTCCTAGTATATCCAATGTATTCATCTGCGATCTGAAATGTTTATCATTGCAGTATATCTATATATGATATTATTTAGGCGTTGCTTATGTTTTACAGACGCGCTAGCCCGGACCCCGCTCTGTCGTTAGTTAAGTAACCTAACGGGTAATGACGGGGCCCAGTGGCGAATGCGAATGGCATAAGCGTACGTCATATTTTGGTTGTTTTCTGCAATGGTAGGATTAAATGATGGGACGCATTAAAAGAACTAATGCAAGAATATCACGCATTAAAAGAACTAATGCAAGATAATAAACCAAGTTAAAGTCGTTGGAACACTTTCGAAAAACCACTCGGTTCTTTTCAAAACCAATTTTTAAATGCGGAGCTTGAGCCACTCCTTTTAAAAGCTATCTCGTTTCATCGACTATATCAAGTTCACTACGTTCACGGTTTCGCCAAAACCATTCGTAGCCCTCCGTCGTTTCGTATGAATATTCAATAGTATTCAAGCTGTGTTTGTTGACCTTCGTCAAGGCATAGTGATTGGTAGCTGTTGGGTATTCATATGTAGCATAGATAGATGCGTTGGTTTGGGACATTCGCATTACCTTGTTGACCTTCGTCAAGGGTATATACGGGTGGGTTCAAATTAACCTGGATAATGACGGGCAGAACTTGACATGTGACTTATGATTTGTTGACCTTCGTCAAGGTCATAAGAGCATGGGGCAAAAATCCACATCGGGAGTTTCATAAGTACTGAAACTTGCTAGATTTGCATACCATTTGGAGTGTGATGATTCTGGTAGGATTCCTTCAGTTTCGTCACGCGATGATATTTGGATCCCGATCTTACTGTGAGTATATGCTACTCCTCGGGAAATTTCTCACTTAACGATCAATACTATAAACCTAGTAGGTGCCTAGAAAGGTGTTAGCGGGGCTACGCCCCCAGGGAAAAGAGGTTCTTTAATTAAGGAACTTCGCGAAAGCGTTGGAAAACCTCCCTCGAAGTACCGACACTGGCCTGGCTGAACGGTTAAGCAAGTATTGTACGGTGGGATTGATCCCGATTAATTCTTCCTTTATGGTTTGAGGAGGGATTCGAGAAACAGTGGGAGCCATCCTGTTTAGACAAACTAAAAACCACTCTAAACTTGCAAGAGCATCATGCTGAGTGTTTCTTCTTCTCTCTCCTAATTGCAGCGACCAAATCGACATGACTGGACTTAAGTTACTTCTAGATAAAAACATACTGACAGGGCCAAACTACAAAGATTGGCTCAGGAATGTCAAAATGGCAATCACTTACGACAAGCTGGGGTATCTTCTTACCACCAAAGCTCCCCCTGTCCCGGTCCCACTTCCAGCGTCGCGGATAAGGAAATCCGCAAGACTTGGGAGATTGATAGCGCGAAGGCCAAGTGCCTCGTACTTGCCTCGATGGACAACGAACATCAGAGGAGGCACGAGAATATGGACCTTGAATCCATATTTCTCCATACAAAAGAACTGTATGGAGAGCAATCTCGTATCGCAAGATACGAAGTGTCGAAAAAGTTATTTTCGGCAAAGATGGCCGTCGGATCATCAGTAGCCGAGCACGTGCTAAAGATGATCGGCTACATTGAGGAGCTCGCGGACCTAGGGACCACATTGGAAAGTGAGCTCTATACAGACATAGTTCTCCAGTCCCTTCCTTCCACTTACGCCCAGTTTATACTGAACTTCAACTTGCAAGAAAAAGAAGTTGAACTTTCAGAGCTCCTCAACATGCTGAGGAGCGCAGAGGGCACCCTACAGAAAGGTAGGAAAACATCCACTTTGTTTGTAGGAGGATCATCTTCTTCTAGGTCCAAGGCGAAAGCCAAGGGAAAGAAGAAGAAAGCCCCCGCCAAACCAAGGGGCGGTGTTAGTAAAGTGGATACGAAGGGAAAAGCTAAAGCAACAAAGAAAGCGGGGAAGCCTGTGGATAAGGAAGAATGCTTCTATTGTCATAAGAAAGGACACTGGAAGAATGATTGCAGGGCCTGGAAGGCCAGAACACAGGAATTGAAGCAGGTTGCAGCTTCAGCTTCAGGTGTGTATGTTATTGAAAACTGTCTTTCAATAAACTCTACTTCCTGGGTATTGGATACCGGATCAGGATCTCATATCTGTAATTCTTTGCAGGCGTTGAGAAACCGTAGGGTTTTGAAGGCAGGTGACATGACCCTCAGAGTTGCGAACGGAGCTAGCATGGATGCTAAAGCCGTGGAGGACTATCACCTGGGAATGTCAGATGGACATGTTTTGGTTTTGCGTAATTGCTTTTTTGTACCCAACGCAACTTGTAATATCATTTCTGTATCTTTAGTTTCTAAAGAAGGTTATGAATTTGCGTTTGTAAGTAATGTTGTAAACATTCACCTTAATCAAATTCTGATTGGGTCAGGTACATTGAGTAATGGTATATACGTATTAAACCAACCAAAGATTTTCGATGTCCAGAAAACACACAAAAGAAAGTCTCCGGAAATAAATCAGACTTTATTATGGCATTGTAGACTGGGTCACATCAATGAGAGAAGGTTGACGAAGTTACATACAGAAGGATATTTGAATCCGTTCGAATATCAATCGTATGCCACTTGTCAATCCTGTCTCAAAGGAAAGATGACAAAGACTCCGTTTACTGGACACGGAGTAAGAGCGAGCGAGCTCTTGGGACTCGTACACAGTGACGTGTGCGGTCCAATGTCTACACATGCGCGAAGCGGTTATTCTTACTTCATTACTTTTACGGATGACTTCTCAAGGTACGGTTATGTCTTCTTAATGAAACATAAGTCCGAAGCCTTTGGAAAATTCCAGGAGTATAAGAATGAAGTAGAAAAACAAACCGGCAAAAGTATTAAGATTCTAAGATCGGATCGAGGTGGAGAATACTTAAGTGCCGAGTTCCTGGACTATTTAAAAGAGAACGGAATTCTCTCTCAGCTTACTCCTCCATACACCCCGCAACATAACGGTGTATCGGAGAGACGGAACCGGACCCTATTGGATATGGTACGGTCCATGATGAGTAACGCTGAGTTACCGCGATCATTCTGGGGATATGCACTAGAAGCAGCTGCGTATCTCTTGAACAAGGCTCCCACCAAGACTGTGCCTACCACCCCATATCAGATGTGGACTGGGAAGAAACCCTGTCTTAAGTATCTTAAGGTATGGGGATGTCCGGCTTTTGTAAAAAAGCAGCATGCGGACAAGCTCGAGGCACGTTCAGTACAGTGTAAGTTTGTGGGATACCTAAAGAACTCCAGGGGGTATCTTTTCTATTCCGCTGAGGAACAAAAGGTTTTTGTTTCTCAGCATGCCCGCTTCTTGGAAACTGAGTTTTTGGAAACCCAGATAAGTGGGAGCACAATAGAACTGGAAGAAATTCCAGAACCACAGACTATTACTGAAAGCTTAGTGGAGCTAGAGGGTTCAAAAGAACAGGACATTCCTACGCCGCTCCGCAGGAGTAGTAGGCAGTCTCATCCACCCGAGAGATACTACGGTTTTCTCATAGACGGGGATAGAGAGGATTGCATCATAGATTATGATGAGCCTACTAGCTTCCAGCAGGCCGTTCAGAGCGTTGACTCAGTAAAATGGCTGGATGCAATGCGGACCGAAATGGAGTCCATGTACACCAACAAAGTATGGACGTTGGACATTGCTCCAGACGGGGTAAAACCCGTAGGATGCAAGTGGATCTTCAAAAGGAAGATTGGTGTAGATGGACAGGTTGAGACCTATAAAGCTAGACTTGTTGCAAAAGGTTTCCGTCAAAGACCTGGCTTGGACTATGACGAAACCTTTTCTCCAGTGGCTATGCTGAAATCCATTCGGATCCTTCTTGCCATTGCTGCCTTCCACGATTATGAGATCTGGCAAATGGACGTAAAGACCGCTTTTCTAAATGGAAATTTAGAGGAGTGTGTCTATATGGACCAACCAGAGGGTTTCATTCAGAGTGGGAGCAGCGGAAAGGTGTGCAAGTTGCTTAAGTCAATCTATGGACTAAAGCAGGCATCGCGGAGTTGGAACATCTGTTTTGATGAGACGGTCAAGGAATTTGGCTTTATCAAAAATCCAGATGAACCATGCATCTATTGTAGATTTGTAGCGAGAACTGTAGTATTCCTCGTTTTATACGTGAATGACATTCTCTTAATAGGAAATGACATTCCTATGCTACAATCTGTCAAGGGGTTCTTGTCACACAGGTTCTCCATGAAAGACCTGGGTGATGCCTCATACATCCTGGGGATCCGGATCCATCGTGATAGATCCAAGAGGATATTAGGACTTTCACAGTCCAGGTACATCGACACCATACTGAAGAGGTTCAGTATGGAAGATTCCAAGCGCGGTAACCTACCGGCTTGTCACGGGATCACCCTCTCTAAAGAGATGTCTCCCAAGACTGATTTGGAGAGGGATCGCATGTCTATTATACTCTACGCTTCTGCGGTAGGCTCTATAATGTATGCGATGTTGTGTACCAGACCGGATGTAGCTTATGCACTGAGTGTGGTAAGCCGGTATCAGTCTAACCCTGGGGAGAAACACTGGATAGCAGTAAAGAACATTCTCAAGTACCTGAGAAGAACTAAGGAGATGTTCTTGGTGTATGGCGGAAAAGACCTCCAGATCGAGGCCTTTGCTGACTCCAGCTTCCAGAGTGACAAGGATGATTCCAAGTCCATGTCGGATTTTGTCTTTACCCTCAATGGAGGGGCGGTGTGTTAGAAGAGTTCCAAATAGGAAACCGTTGCAGACTCGACGATGGAAGCGGAATACATCGCTGCATCTGATGCCGCAAAAGAAGCTGTCTGGATGAGGAAGTTCTTGAAAGAACTTCAGGTGGTTCCGTCCATTGTTGATCCAATACCTCTGTATTGCGACAACAACGGGGCTATAGCTTTAGCGAAGGAACCCAGGTCCCATCAGAGATCCAGGCACATCTTGAGGCGGTATCACCTGATCAGGGAGATCGTGGATCGCCAGGAGATCGAGGTTCGGAGAGTCACTTCAGAAGATAACACTGCAGATCCATTCACCAAGGCCTTGCCCCAGACTCAGTTCGAGCGGCTGATCGAGATGATAGGTCTTCGATACGCCAGTACATGGCCTTAGTGCAAGTGGGAGATTGTTAGTGTATATGCCCTAGAGGCCATTACTGTATCATACTAGTTTGTATATTACTTAATGGAAGCTTGGGATATTCACCTTGTATATACAATCTTGCTCAAAATAGTAGTATGCTACTTGGTTTGTTTCTAATTCAATGTGTACATGTGTTTATTTTAGTATATCGCCTATACACACTAGTGGAGCCCTTAGGATCTTTGCTTGATTACCAGCGTTGTGATGGCAGTCACACTAGTGGGGCTGGGTAATCTATAAGCACATCCTTATGCAGGTCCCTGGTCGCAGGACTATCGAGACAGGGCATCGATACTCCGGAGTAGACTAGCGCATGCGCTTCTCATCCCAGTGTGGGAGACGGTCTGTCCCACAGCCGTCGGTACGTCGTACTTGAGATAGTATGCGGGTGCTCGTTGGGTTACGAGTATACTGGACAGGACTCGTCGGGAATTGACTAGTTGGTATTATGCCTATCGTCAGTTATCAGTTCCCAGGTGACATGAGTACAGCTTAGTCCGCTGACTTGACACTGTCACTTCGCCTCGAGTGTGTTCCCACTGTACTTTGATTACTACCCTACCACGGCTCAAAAGAGTCGTGCAAACAGGTGGTAGTTGGGTGCAGTCCCGAAGCACTTGGAGGCAGTGACGGTTAGACAGGATTCGTCTCTCCCGGTATTGGGGGTTGACATTGCGCTGTGTCTAGGAGAGCCATTACACGAGTAGTCCCTGGCCAGGGCAAACGAGATATACTGGTAGGCTTCCAGTGTTATCTCAGGGTGTTTTGGGCTTCACTCCGACATGACTTGTACCGCTATTGGGGGACTGACGTTTACCGCCCCCTAGGCCCGCCATGCGATGTATCAGACGAACAGACCGGACTGTACGGAGAATGTCACATTCAGGCTCAGTAGGAGTTCAGATGGGTTTCGCCTCGTCAGTCTTCTTGTCGGCACTACCTGGGGACCGTTACGCACAGCTAGTGCCGCTTGCGGTCTATGGTTAAACCCACTGCCAGCGTAGTGTCGAGTCTTTAGAGTCCCACACAGAAAGCTTTTCGCCTTTAGGCAAAAGAGTAGAGGTCGCATGGTTTTGCGACAGGTCGCATGGTTTTGCGACAGAGTTCGGTCACATCCGTGCACTTGTGCACGTACAGTGTCCAGACAGTTTACACTAGCGGCTTTGGTTTAAGCCAGATCCTAGTGTACCTTTTGGGATTGGATTTATCCAGTTTGCATGCGTGTTCCTCGGAACGCGGATGCGGGTGTGTATGCACAGTTGACGGGGAGACAGAGGCAGCGGATTCTCATTAGGGTTGTTGACAGTTGACCGTTGACTATTGACTTTTTGCTCAACCCTAATGAGAATATGATATGTGATTAACAATTATATTAATTAAGTATTATGGTGACATGGTTGTTGACTTTTGTTGACTTTGTTGACTTGTTGACTTTTGTTGACTTGTTGACTTTGTTGACCGGTTGACTAGGCTTGACTAGTTGACCATCATGATAACCATAGCCATCATTTCATGGCAAAGACTTTTGCTTGCTTGCTCATTTGTGCAAAATGAGTGCATGAAATGATATGGTTATGGTTGCTTCAACCATCACATAACACTTGATTGGTATAATGAGTTATCATTGTTTTGGATTATGAGAGGGTGAAAGAAAAAAGAGAGGTTCATTCTTACTTGCTCATTCTCTCTCTTGTTCTTGAGCTCACTTGTTTTTGCTCTCACCCTCTTCCTCTTGCTCCCTCTCTTGACTCTATGGTTCACTTGTCTCATGAGTTGAGAATCAAGAACCATAGATAAAATCCCATACAAACTCTTCTCTACTCACTCTAGTTCACAAGGTTTAGCAAACCGAGTGAACTAGTTTCTTCAAAGTTCGAAGAAGGAGCCAAAGGTTGGAGCTTTCAGGTGGATCTATCTTCGGCGTAAGGAGACGACGGGAAGAAGCCGATCCGGACCACCATCGGAGTTTGAAGACGAAGGAGTTCAAGACAAGCAAGGTATAACCCCCTAACCAAGTAGTTAGTAACTCGTAGTTAGATTGTTAGTTAGATATTTAACAAAGATCCGGGTTATAAGTCCATGTTACCACCTCTATGAAAATCGTTTTTTCACCAAATTCCGCATGCCCGAAAGTTCCGGGAGAGGTAGCATGGACTTACACGTTCAGAGTATATTTCAGTCAGCCGGCCCTAGCCGTTGCAGCCCGCTCCTGCCAACGCTGCACGCGGACCTGGGACGCCATCAAAGCCCTTGCCAAGAGGCAACCGAGCAGCTTCACCGCTCGGACCATCCTTAGCAGTCCTTTTACGGCCTCTCCCGCGCTAAGGATCGAAGCCCACACCAAGAGGCAGCCGAGCGGCTACCCTGCTCGGCTATCCCTGTTCTTTGCCGAAACACGGAGACGCGAACGCGCAGATCCGTCTTGTCTGAATTCGGGGCAGATGATAATTGGTTCTATCCGTCCACCTCTCCGAAGATACCAAGTTGATTTATGACACCATGTATCGAAGGTTTAAACGGATGCGGCCGATACAGCAGACTTCGTCAGATTCCTCCTCATTTGAGGGGTTTTTGATTGTGGGGACGCTCTTCCCTGCAGACGCAATCCCCTACAGTTAATTACGCTACCGCATCGCGGTAACAACTTTCTCCTTCTCCAGATGGTCACTTCATGTCATGTGTGTTTGTTTTGTTTTTGGTTGCCCGTGGATTGTATACGGAGACTAATTTATGTTGTCGCCAGTAGGGCGTGGATTAGTCCAAATCCGTATTTTCTTAGATTTGGGTTTGGGGGCTGGGTTTAAGGATGCGTTAGTCTCATTTGAGACTAAGATCAACTTAAACGTATGTTAAGAATACGTTAGTCTGATTTTAGACTAAGATCAACTTAACGGGATCATTTAGATCCAACAAGAGAGCATTCGGGCTCTATTGCTTAGTTTAGGGACATTACGGTCGATTACTAGTTTAAGGATATGGTGATCCATTGTTAGTTTAAGGACATCTCGGTCCAAGGTTAAGGACATCATAGTCCATGGGCTAAAGGACCCCACGGTCCGAGGTTAAGGACATCATAGTCCATGGGTTTAAGGACCCCACAGTCCAAGATTAAAGACATCATAGTCCATGGGTTTAAGGACCCTACAGTCCGAGGAATGATTGGTTATCGGGACCCGTCACCTCTCTGAAGACGTTGAAGGATTATAACGACAAATATCAAAGGAGTGAAGAGATGTACCCTTGAACCAAAGTTGATTTAGGAAATCTGTAGTCCAATTTGGAACTAAGATCAATTAATTAGATTATGAGCACATTGGCTCAGTTAAATCTGAATTGAGGACTTATGGCCAACTTGAGCTAAGTCCAATTAATTTTGAAATGTTGGAGTTTTGTTGGGACTGTTGAACATTTGTCTGGGTTCAGCCCTCCATTATTTAGCAATGCTAAGCAAGGGTTTGGGGCTCTGACAACATTTTGTTTTTGGCTGAGCACTAACCATTCATCATGGCTCTGGATTTTAAGGTTCATTTGAAGGGGAAATTTGCCTCTGAAAAACTTAGCCAATTTGGGCTAAACTTGGTTTGAAAATAGTGTTAAACATTAAAGCATATCTGGCGATCACGTGTTCCCACGTGATGTGCTGAAAATAGTGTTAAACACTAGGGACAAAACACTCAAAATAGTGTTAAACACTAGAAATGAGGTGGTCACGTGGGGACACGTGAGGCATCTGAAGATGGGGCCAGACTTTCTTTATTTTCTTCCCAGAATATTCAAATAAGTGTTAAACACTTTTAGTCTTTAAGGCCATCACGTGTGAGCACGTGATGGGCATCCATCCACTGGATATTAAAGGGATTTGTTAGGGGTCACGTAGGGACACGTGAGGGCGCCCATAAATTGGTACTGCCTTTGAATTTGTTGTCTTTTGTTTTGAGAGTCACGTGTAAGCACGCGAGGCATTGCCTTCATGCTTTTTCTTTCTCATTTTGAGGAGTTTGTTCAAGGGTCACGTGGGGGCACGTGACCTGGTCTTGTTCGTTCTTTTTCATTCGTTGGGATCAAGGGTCACGTGTTACTACGTGATCACGTTGGATACATTGATCTTTATATGCATGGAGAGCTTTAAGTCTCTTGTTTTTAAGAATTAAATTCTTTTATAGGGTTAAACCCTAGTTCTGTTTAGAGGAATTAAATTCCTATATATTTGGAAGAATTAAATTCTTATATAGGGTTAAACCCTAGTTTCATTTGGAGGAATTAAATTCCTATGAATTTGGGAGAATTAAATTCTCTAAACTCAATTCTCTCTCTAAGTTTTGGATCTGCATGGCAGAATCTTCCCGATGAGAATTAAATTCTCAACTTGTGGGAAGATCTGCTTTTGCAGATATTCAACCAAAGGAAGAACTAAGTTCTTATTCAGAAAAGTTAAACTCTTAAATTGAGAATTAAATTCTCCTTTTGTATTATGGAGCTTAAGTCTCTTTCCCCTTCTCACCTAGGGTTTCTTTCTCTTCTGAGGAAATCTTTTTCTCTCTTGAGAATTAAATTCTTCTCTCTTTTTTCTCTCTGTTGTTGTCTCTCCAAAAAAAATCCAAGATCCTTCTCTTCTCTTCTCGGCTCCTATTTATACGAGAAAGAAAAGAATCAGTTTGTTTAGTCAATCTTTCATTAAAAGATTTTGGTTGTTTTTGTAACCAACATGATCTTTTAGATCAGTCGGTGAATTTTCTTCACTATTGGATTTTTAATCCAAAAGATATTCTGTCTCTTATTCTTGGTGAATTTCAGGAAAATCTTTTCTTATATAAAATCTTTCTATATATTGGTGATTTTTAATCACCATTGGATTTTTAATCCAACGGTGCTCCATTTTACAGAGCACTATCTTTTTTGTTTGGAAAAATTTAAAGAAATATTTTTCCAGTTAGGGTCTTTAATTTCCCTTAATTAGAATTTAATTCTATTAGTTCAGAAGGCTTGAGAGCCTATCACGTGTTGGCACGTGATCCTACTGTTTGATCATTTAAATAGAATTTAATTCTATTAATTAAAGAGCTTAGGAACCCATCGCGTGTTGACACGTGCCCCTCCCCCCCCCCGATTAAACATTTTATCCAGAATTTAATTCTGCCGTTTTACAGAACTAAGGAATCATCACCTGTCAGCACGTGGCCCTTGGTCATGTGTAGACACGTGATGCCCCATTGGGATCTTTTCTTCCTGTTTTATTATGCCTTTTAATTCTTTCAGTGGGTTCTTTAAAAGCCCATCATGTGTGGGCACGTGACTCCACTAATTGCTTGCTTGATTAGAATTTAATTCTATTATAACAGAGTCCCAGGAAACCATCACGTGTGAGTACGTGATGCCCCATTGGAGTTTTTCCTGATATTTTATGAGGGAACAAATGCCCCCACAGCGTTGTTCTCACGTGTTTACACATGAGTGCAACGCTGTCACCTTTGTGACCGTTGGATCTGTCTAGGGAATAGGGAAGATGAACCGTTCCCCATCACATCCTATAAATGCATGGGTCTCTTCAGAAGCGCCTCCACTTTTTCCATCTTCTTCCTTGCTCGGTTTCCCTCTGAGAATTTAATTCTCTTTCCCAGAGCTTAGTTCTCTGTTTCAAAAATTTCCAGAGTTTAACTCTGTCAACAAAAGATTTCCTTTTTCAGATAAGAATCTTGAACGGCTGAGAAACTCCTTGTAGAAATTTTCTCTTGGATTTTAAATCCATACCAAGGGTTTTTCCCTTTAACAAGAACCCATCTTTCCAAGTTCTTTAAAAATTTCCAATCCTTAAATAATAAACTCCTCTTGCTAGGGCTTCTCTGATCTCAGGGATCGATGGTGATACTTGTCTCTTTTATGGAATTTAATTTCATTCCAAAGAGTCTTTTAGCTCTGAAAATGTTTCCTGGGAATTTAATTCCTCTATTCAAAAGGAATTTAATTCCTCTAAAGAACTTAGTTCTTTTAAAAGAAGACTTCTTAGGATTTTTTTTTATCCTGAGTTGTTCTTACAGAAGAAAAAAAATTTAGTAGAGGTTCTACTTGATTTTCGCAGAGTCCAAGATGGGTTTCTCTTTAGGGGAATATGTAGAGTCATTTGAAATCCACTGTTCATTTATTGAGAATCTTCCTTTTGTTCTCATAATGATTACCCCGCCTCATCATTAGTGAGCTGCCATCTTGATTTTGTAGGGTCCCTGTGTTTTGTAACCAATGGTCCCATAAAATAAGTCCTTTGTCGCTTTCTTCCACTGTCTTTTTATATATATACATTTATAAACATATATATATATATATACACGTTTTTGCTTCACTAACAGTTTTCCCTTCTTTTATTTCAGGAACAATGGCGTCCTTTCCATACTTCCCTTTCACCCGCTCGGAGTCTGCCTTTCCTCAGTCACCATCTGATGAAGAGGTAATGGCGATGATTAGAGCTCACGACCCTAATTACACCACCTTGCTTTTATAGGGGACCTGGTATGGGCATATCATTCGGGGCTGCCGCAGCTTCCTTTGCGAGATACCCACGGAGCCTACCTACCCATTTTTACCGATGGAGCGTCCACGGACCGCTTTTGCTGTGGAGATGTTGAATTGGACCCCTACGAGACGGTTTGAGCCGTCTACAACTGGGATTCCGAACCACCCTGTGCCGGCTATAAACATCTTAGGGCGCCGCATCTGCCAAGGCGAAGCCCAGCCATGGGGACAGATTTACAAAATAGGGCTTACTCCTCGACATACCACGGGCTACCTTCTCTGGGCTCGTTATATCCTGTCTGCCCATCGTCCGCGACTGCAGAGGGTCGGGCTGTATCAGGAAGTGTACGCGTCTCTCTTCCACTATCAGTGTAATGACCCCAAAATCTTTATACATTTGTATTATCCCTCTTCAATAATATGCCGTATTTATTTGTACTTGGTATTTACCTTTTTCTATTAAATTTATTATTATTTTATTCCTCAATCTATATGTATTTTTCTGTGTACAATTTCTTTTTCTTATATTTAAGTTTTTAACTTCTCATTCTTATTTTTTCTTTCATAAATATTTAACCCAAATCCATTATTCTTATTCTCTACAGCCCATCTGGAAAGCCCACTTTCTTTTTAAGCAACAGCATATATTTAATTCTAATTAAATATGTGCATGAACAACCTTGTAGCTCATTGATTAAGTACTTGCATTGTTATTCCATAAGTCACATGTTCAAATTCTCATTCTTGCAATTATCTTTTATCATTTTTTTTATTTTTCTCATAACCTACAAATGAGACCTTTCATTTCCAAAATGAATGGTGGCCTTTCATTTCTCTTTTAATTCTCATGTTAAATGAATATATTATTATTCACCATTACACCATCTTTATTTGTCCTCCTCTATTTTTCCTTCCTTACATTTTTTATCTCTCACTTCTCCCTCTTCACCTAGAGTCCAAGAAGAAGAATATGAAGAAGTCTTCAATAAGGTCTCGCTAATAACGCGAGGCTATCGGCGGATAGACAAGCCCAGTGACAATACCGGCTTGTGTATGTAAGTCCCTTCTCTCTTTCCTTCCCTCCATCTCTTTCTTTTTTTCTTTATATTTCTCTTATTTTATATTGCCGTGAAAAACTTCCATTGACATATCATAGTTCCTAAATAATTAATTAAATGGATACATATATAAATAATGAAAACACAAACATACACACATATATAGTTTGTAAAGTCTTTTTCATTACTCTCAATTCACATGTTATTAAGATTTCATAGTGACCAATTAGGATTGCATATTTGTTGTTTTATTTTAAATCACTTTATTTAAAGTTTGTAAAAAAAAAATGAAGTTACGAATAAATACCATGGTTTTCTCATTTCTCACATATGACATATCAATACCTTTAGTTTTAAAATAATTTTTATAAATTAATTTTTAATTCTGAAAATTTCAGGAAATTTACATATGACAGAATATATTATTTTATACACGCTGTAAAAATTTTAGATCGAACCGCATAACGGTTTAGGAATACATCGTTTTTATTCACTGATCGTAAAACAGAAAACTGCAGTTATCGGTAAACTTTTAGGACATATAACTTGGTATACCGGTATCCAAATTGAGAAAACTCAGATGTTTTTGATATCTACATCGAATGATATATATTTTCTTAGTTTTATAGTTTTACTGAAAACCCATCTATGATAAAGAAAACCGCGTTACAATATTAAGTGACGGATCTGGACAGAATCTGTCCTGATTCGCACACTGTTTTTAAATTGGACATAACTCGAACACCCGATGTCCGTTTGTGACAAAATTTAGATGTGTAGATGCATAATTGATAGAACTATAATTTTATGTATATTATATTACTTATAAATGCATGAAACAACCTGATATAGGCTTTGCAATACAATATATAGTTGCTGTCCAGAAATCTGAATTTCTGTTTTAAACGCTGATATTAAAAAGATCATAACTAGAGCTTCAGAAATCCAAATCATGTTAATCTTGGTGTTTTGGATAAGTACATCGAAATACCTATAATTTTATAATAATTTTCGTAACTTGAAACCCGA
Source organism: Agapanthus africanus (assembly GCA_030015575.1). Taxonomy (NCBI): domain Eukaryota; kingdom Viridiplantae; phylum Streptophyta; class Magnoliopsida; order Asparagales; family Amaryllidaceae; genus Agapanthus; species Agapanthus africanus. The sequence continues at coordinate 475,788,490 of CM057343.1, forward strand.
TAGAAATTAACTCAAACCGTGTTTTAAAAATATGTGACGGTGCTGAACAGATTCCGATATGTTTTGCGCAACGATACGAAAACAGATATATCTCTCAAACCGGTAGTCGTATTTTGGTGAAACTGGAACTCACGCATGCAAAACACTTAGAACCATATTTCTGTTTATATTCCGTATTCGTTCGACTTGATTAATTAGTCGTACATAATATTTCTTTACAGCATTGTTTTTGGTAGTTACTCGTATAATATACTTGACTCATTTCATGCTATTCGAACATGTATACATATTTATCTTGATCATTAAATTGTTGTATGTACATAAGATGATAATTAATTACTTGAGTTTCATTTTGAAAATTATACAAAATTATTTTTACATAAAACCCCCTCAAGTTTTATAAATTACAATAAGGACCCTAGTAAATATAGGTTTAAACGGGACCAATCTCTTGAGCCTCAGGGATCCGGAGAAATTGGTGCTTGCCTATTTAAGGTAGACAACTTAATAATGGTGTTATCAATATGGTAATCGTCTTTGAAAAAGACACAAATCCTGCCGTCCATGTGCAGCGGTTACCGATAATATCAAAACAATCAGGACTTCAATTTACTTTTCTAATTGTCTGACTCAGGTTTGAGTCTGATTAATCTGACTTGAATATGATTCAAGTAAATCTACAATTTACGATCTTCAACATGAATCCATGAATCCAATTATCAATCTATACGACTTGACTGAACCGAACCATGGATATACATTCCATTTACATGGTTCTCCAGTTATTCTATTTACATGATTCTACGGTTACATCCGTTTACTGATATCATGGTTTCGGTCAGTCTTTCAATTATACATTCAATACAATTTACAGTACAAAACAATACAAATAAAACACTACGGGGTTTAAGGGGTATATTGATACGGAAGGTGTTAAAGGTGGCACGAGACGGTAAGATTAAGACACCGAACATGAATCCAATTGCCGTTGTTCCGGGTTGTATAACGGAACCTTGTACTTCCATTTGCCCTGGTCTCTAGCATACTGAGACCTCTCTCGTATACACTGGCATTCTTCTGTACCAAGCTATAAACAACAGCGTTAATACAACATTACAACAATATAATACAACATTAAAATCTACTCTCTCTCTCTCTCTTTTCTTTTCTACTTCTCCCTTATCTTTGGGACTTACCGAGCGATCTGCTCGCTGACGACATTCTATTTCTTTCTTCTTTGAATGTCGTCAGGTAGTTTGGACCCGACAGAGATCGAGCCATCTGCAGAAGACTTGGATCAGCTTGCTGAAGAACCAGAGCTCTAGTTTCATTGTACATTTTCCATTCAGTACTTTTTATTTTCTGTCATGCCATTGTTTAGGCATTGTTTTTATTTCAGTTGTATTTCCTTTTCATGCATTGTACAAAAGAATGTTAATAAATAAAAGTTGTTGTTTTTATTATATTTTGTCTCTTGTGTATTTATTTTATATTGCTTAGATACGCTTAGTGTATGTACTTCTGAGTATATGCGTAGCGGACCAATCGCGTCCCCTTCACCGTATACTGGGAAGCAGGGCGTGACAGATTTTGTTGGTGGCCCATGCAGGTCAGACTTGTATGGAACACTACCATGCAGTTCTGTTCTGCGTGAACAACCTAAGCAATATAACACAAGAAACAACAACTGAAAACATTCTTTACATTACATAGTCCTTGAATCCATCTTGAACTCAACTTTCGGTTTCCTTGAAGTCCATCTCTCCACTTTTGAATCCTTAATTCTTATTCATCCTTTCTATTTGTATCTTGTAGACTTATTAGCTCAATTGGTTAGAGTATCGATCGACGGAGCTCGAATACGACATCATCCTAATCCTGTTTCCTTACTCTGTTAGATCATCCTTCTTGAGTAATTTCGAGGACGAAATTGTTTTTAAGGAGGGTAGAATGTAATGACCCCAAAATCTTTATACATTTGTATTATCCCTCTTCAATAATATACCGTATTTATTTGTACTTGGTATTTTCCTTTTTCTATTAAATTTATTATTATTTTATTCCTCAATCTATTATATATTTTTCTGTGTACAATTTCTTTTTCTTATATTTAAGTTTTTAACTTCTCATTCTTATTTTTTCTTTCATAAATATTTAACCCAAATCCATTATTCTTATTCTCTACAGCCCATCTGGAAAGCCCACTTTCTTTTTTAGCATCAGCATATATTTAATTCTAATTAAATATGTGCATGAACAATCTTGTAGCTCATTGGTTAAGTCCTTGCATTGTTATTCCATAAATCACATGTTCAAATCCTCATTCTTGCAATTATTTTTTATCATTTTTTTTAATTTTCTCATAACCTACAAATGAGACCTTTCATTTCCAAAATGAATGGTGGACTTTCATTTCTTTTTTAATTCTCATGTTAAATGCATATATTATTATTCACCATTACACCATCTTTATTTGTCCTCCTCTATCTTTTCCTTCATCACATTTTTTATTTCTTACTTCTCCCTCTTCACCTAGAGTCCAAGAACAAGAATATGAAGAATTTTTCAAGAAGGTCTAGCTAGTAACGCGAGGCTATCGGCGGATAGACAAGCCCGGTGACAATACCGGCTTTTGTATGTAAGTCCCTTATCTCTTTCCTTCTCTCCATCTCTTTCTTTTTCTCTTTATATTTCTCTTGTTTTATATTGCCATGAAAAACTTCCCTTGACATATCATAGTTCCTAAATAATTAATTAAATGGATACATATATAAATAATGAAAACACAAACATACACACATATATAGTTTGTAAAGTCTTTTTCATTACTCTCAATTCACATGTTAAGATTTCATGGTAACCAATTAGGATTGCATATTTGTTGTTTTATTTTAAATAACTTTATTTAAAGTTTGTAAAAAAAAATGAAGTTACGAATAAATACCATGGTTTTCTCATTTCTCACATATGACATATCAATACCTTTAGTTTTAAAATAATTTTTATAAATTAATTTTTAATTCTGAAAATTTCAGGAAATTTACATATGATAGAATATATTATTTTATACACGCTGTAAAAATTTTAGATCAAACCGCATAACGGTTTAGGAATTACATCGTTTTTATTCACTGGTCGTAAAACAGAAAACTGCAGTTATCGGTCAACTTTTAGGACACATAACTTGGTATACCGGTATCCAAATTGAGTAAACTCAGGTGTTTTTGATATCTACATCGAATGATCTATATTTTATTAGTTTTATAGTTTTACTTAAAACCCATCTAAGATAAAGAAAACTGCGTTACAATATTAAGTGACGGATCTGGACAGAATCTGTCCTGATTTGCACACTGTTTTTAAATTGGACATAACTCGAACACCCGATGTCCGTTTGTGACAAAATTTAGATGTGTAGATGAAAAATTGATAGAACTGTAATTTTATGTATATTATATTACTTAAAAATGCATGAAACAACCTGATATAGGCTTTGCAATACAATATATAGTTGCTGTCCAGAAATCTGAATTTCTGTTTTAAACGCTGATATTAAAATGATCATAACTAGAGCATCAGAAATCCAAATCATGTGAATCTTGGTGTTTTGGATAAGTACATCGAAATACCTGCAATTTTCTAATAATTTTCGTAACCTGAAACCCTATAGAAATTAACTTAAACCGTGTTTTAAAAATATGTGACGGTGCTGAACAGATTCCGATCTGTTTTGAGCAACGATACGAAAACAGATATATATCTCAAACCGGTAGTCGTATTTTGGTGAAACTGGAACTCACGCATGCAAAACACATAGAACCATATTTTTTTTATATTCCTCATTCGTTCGACTTGATTAATTAGTCGTACATAATATTTCTTTACAACATTGTTTTTGGTAGTTACTCGTATAATATACTTAACTCGTTTCATGCTATTCGAACATGTATGCATATTTATCTTGATCATTAAATTGTTGTATGTACATAAGATGATAATTAAATACTTGAGTTGCATTTTGAAAATTATACAAAATTATTTTTACATAAAACCCCCTCAAGTTTTATAAATTACAATAAGGACCCTAGTAAATATAGGTTTAAGCGGGACCAATCTCTTGAGCCTCAGGAAGCCGGAGAAGTGGGTGCTTGCCTATTTAAGGTAGACAACTTAATAATGATGTTATCAATACAGTAATCGTCTTTGAAAAAGACATAAATCCTGCCGTCTATGTGCAGCGGTTACCGATAACATCAAAACAATCAGGACTTCAATTTACTTTTCTAATTGTCTGACTCGGGTTTGAGTCTGATTAATCTGACTTGAATATGATTCAAGTAAATCTATAATCTACAATCTTCAACATGAATCCAAGAATCCAATTATCAATCTATACGACTTGACTGAACCGAACCATGGATATACATTCCATTTACATGGTTCTCCAGTTATTCTATTTACATGATTCTACGGTTATATCCGTTTACTGATATCATGGTTTCGGTCAGTCATTCAATTATACATTCAATACAATTTACAGTACAAAACAATACAAATAAAACACTGCGGGGTTTAAGGGGTATATTGGTACGGAAAGTGTTAAAGGTGGCACGAGACGGTAAGATTAAGACAGCTAACATGAATCCAATTGCCGTTGTTCCGGGTTGTATAACGGAGCCTTGTACTTCCATTTGCCCTGGTCTCTAGCATACTGAGACCCCTCTCGTATACACTGGCATTCTTCTGTACCAAGCTACAAACAACAGCGTTAATACAACATTACAACAATATAATACAACATTAAAATCTACTCTCTCTCTCTTTCTTCTTTTCTACTTCTCCCTTATCTTTGGGACTTACTGAGCGATCTGTTCGCTGACGACATTCTATTTCTTTCTTCTTTGAATGTCGTCAGGTGGTTTGGACCCGACAGAGATCGAGCCATCTGCAGAAGACTTGGATCGGCTTGCTGAAGAACCAGAGCTCTAGTTTCATTGTACATTTTCCATTCAGTACTTTTCATTTCCTGTCATGCCATTGTTTAGGCATCGTTTTTATTTCAGCTGTATTTCCTTTTCATGCATTGTACAAAAGAATGTTAATAAATAAAAGTTGCTGTTTTTATTATATTTTGTCTCTTGTGTATTTATTTTATATTGCTTAGATACGCATAGCGTATATACTTCTGAGTATATACGTAGCGGACCGGTCGCGTCCCCTGCGCCGTATACTGGGAAGCGAGGCGGGACAATCAGTCCCCCCATGTCTGGTGGGTTAAGGCTTTCTTTAATCAATGGAATCTTCTTACCAACATCTTTTTGCTAGGGGACCGTGAAGTTTCAATTTCTCTGGACGAGTTTCGCGAGATCTCGGGGTTGCCGATCAGGGGGACGCTCTACGAAGAACTGCTGCCTTCTGATGAATATGTTTTCGAAGTTGAGCCTGCTATGCTTGACGGCTTGTCGACTGAAAATGCCGTCCGCCACAAGCACCCAAGTCTAATCAAGGCTCTGGGCATTTTTGAAAAGCTGTTCGCAGAATCAGATGAGCAGGGTGTCACTTTCAAAAGTTTTATTGCCTGCTTCCTTCGCGAAGACGTTCTATCGAAGACGGCTCCGAAGTTCGCAAATATCAACGACCCTTTCGGGTTCGGTCTAAATAAGCTACCGGATAAAGAAGAGGATTTGCCGCAGTTCTACATTCCAATCCTGTCGGCTGTATCTTTTGAGTCGATCGCAGCCCCTGGCATAGATGAAGAGACTTTCTTCGTGGGTTTTATCAGTGTCTGGCTCAGCTGGTTCTCCATTCCCATGCACCGTCGTTTCATGAGAGCCTCGGTCATTTACCCTGCTCATCGCATTGGCGAAGGGACGCAACTAGATGTGGGCATTGCAGGGCTAGCGCATCTGTATCATAGGCTAAGCGCCGCAGCCAATACCTCAACCCCAGGCGTAGATGTGGTAAATTTCTCTCTTCATTACTTTACGTCATGGATTGAGATGCACGTGCTAGGGGCATTTGCCGCGCATAAGAGACCCAGCTTTTATGATGCCTACACTTTTCCGCGGCTTATGAGGTTGGTGGACGCCTCTGCTCCTGATCGGACTCAGTCCGGAGCTATTCGTGTGCTGCTTAGTCCCTATGCCAATGTGGGCGGGATGGTGTTTAACGATCGAGTCCTCTCCGCTCCTGCAGGACCGATTCAGCAGCTTTATGACTCGTCGAAAGAAGGAGTACCTTCCTTGAAGCCCAGGAAAGCCACGCACTTATATTCGATCATACCGGGTTATCTGGTATTTCGTCAAAACGGTGCAGCCCTTTTTATGCAGTATAACCCACACCGCTTTGCTCGGCAGCTGGGATATGACCAGGGTGTCCCCTTTGAGGCATTTACTTTGGAGCCCAGCCCATCATCAGAAGTTGTTCGTGACGCCGCTCATCACTTCATGCGGATGAACACCGGCTCTCGCTTTATGATTCCTAAAGCTGACTACATTCCTCGATGTGTGGGGGCTTTCACGGGCTGGTACCTCCACAGAGTCAGTCCCATTATTGCTGAGGAGAGGAGGGTGCTCCTCGGATATAGGGCTCCCATTCCGATCCAGGCTACAGGAGTCCCGCCGCGACCACGGGTAGTGGTTCACCCTCCCTTGAGAAATACTAGTGTCATGCTTATTCCTGAGGCGGCTGAAGTGGATCTAACTCCCACAGCTGGTATGCCGCTGCGCACTGGAGCTCAATCAAGGGCCAATAAGGCGCCAGTAGCAGTATCATCAGCTGCAGCGTCAGCAATGGCAGTGTCGTCATCGGTAGCACCGCCGAGTGAGGATATTGAAGGCGAAGTGGGTCAACGCCGCAGCAAAGCACCGAGGGGAAAGAAGCGATCGTCTTCTGGTGCTAGTTCTGGGTCAAAGAAGAGAAGGAAGATGGTCACCAATCTGCTCGACCTTTTAGTGGAATCAGAGCCTATCCTTTAAGATGAACCACTAGCTATGCAAGAATCGGATGGTGGTTAGCTTTTCCCAGGTTCATCTGCCGAGGAAGCCGCACAACTGGCTGAGGCTATAAGATGCTCTCAGGATGAGACTGAGAATGTAAGGATCCCGAAGAGGCCTTATCCTGCCGTCATCTTCTATGAAGATCCTCCATTGATACGGCGGATATTCATAGGTCCTCTGGAAGAGGGAGGCGAGAGAGCCCTTAAGCAGCCTATCTCGGCCGACGCTGAAGATGCGCTTTCGTTATGGACCGGTGGCCACGAGTCTACCTTCGAACCCTGGCGAGCATACCTCCTCAGGAAGGAACGCCGGCTTGAACAAGCCATACTAGAGGCTCCTTTGCGCATTGGTATACTCATATATCTTTTTGTAATATTTTGCACTGCTTATATATATATATATCCTTATCCTTGTGAAAACTTTGCAGGGACTTCGGCGATGGCAGAGGATCTGAGTTCGAGTTGCGCCTTGACTATGGACTCCACAAATATCCCCGATGAGACACTAGTAAGTGTGGAGAGGGTCGATACAACTATTGTTCCTGCCTCGGAGCTCCCCTCGGTAACTCCCGTTCCCCAGGTGCTTGCTCCCCCGGAAGAGGCATCTTCATTGGCCGCGGAGTTAATGGATCTTTTCGGGAATGGCCTGGAGACTATGGGACAGGTGATTGAGGCCACTGTCCTTTCATTGGAGCCTGCAGCGATGTCCACTGCTCCTCAACCGAAAGTTATTATACTGGCCCACATCCCCGATGATGTGCCTGGGGGCACGGAGGAGGCTGCCGAAGCTGCTATTCCTCCAGTCCAGAGTGGGAGGAGCATCGAAAGCATTCTTCTATCTTTTATTTTAATGATCTCTTTATTATCTGAACTTTTCCTGCCTTTTCAGAGCTACGAGGATTGGCAGCGTCTATCGTGGACTTGTCCTCCAGGAAGTCTTTTCAGCGTTTGCTAGAGATGGCCGCTCCGTAGGCGATATCTCCTCAATGCATCGTCCTCTCTTCCGGGCAAAGTTAGTGTCATTTGCCCTCTCCTCACAGCATTATTATTATTTCATACAGTAACACTGATGTCTTCTACAGTTCTGGAAGCTGATGACGAAGTTGAGATTCTTGACAGGCCTGGGGAGCCTTCAGACCCTTCTTGCATGACCGTGGGTAAGTAAAGTTTCGATGTTGTTCCACCTGTTCTTTACTTGTGAGTCTGGCTGATTGTTTTCTACGAATCTTAACAGCTTTGCCAGTTCTTACCACGCTGGAATCTCGCATCGTGATGCCGCCCCGTCCCTATGCTCTACGTGCCTCGGAATGGATGGCAAAGCTAAGCCTTCACTCCTTGTCAGCTTTGATTGAAGACCTTCGTGCTGGCAGTCTGATCACGGCCGAAGCATTTGCCGCTGAAGCCAACGGTTCTCTTCCCTTTCTTACTACTTACCATAGTGAAACATTGGTGCAAGTCTGGGTTGAGTTCTATCGTCGGGTGGAGGCTTACTTGCATATTCTTGAATGTACACGCCTTCCTTCAGAGGTTGTGGCTGCAAAGGCGAGCTTACGGTGGCTGATTGAGCGGTGCGCCGCGAATATGCTATCATGCAAGAAGAGGCTCAGCCGGAAGTTTTCGGAGAGGGAGCTGGCTTCCAAAGTGCTGAGGGAGCTTCAAGCTAATCTTACGGCTAAGACCACTCAGACATATGAACTTTGGCGGGTGCTTCAAGAAGCTATCAGGGAGGTGGTAGCCATTGATAAAGCCGTCATTTTTACCCGCGAAATGGTCGAAGCCTATAAGGTTACCGAAAAGGAGCTTGAAAGTCGGCTTTCCTAGTACCAGGCCCAACAGGCTCAAGCGGAGGTCCGTCTCTTGACGATAATAAATCATGAAGCCGAGGCCCAGCGAAAAAACGATGAACTGGAAAATCTACTAAATCGTCCGCCGGCTTGAAAAATTGTATATTTTCCTTTTTATTCTTCTTTTGTACATACTCCTGAATGAGAGTATTTTTTTTTGATTATTTCATAAATTGTACTTTGTATTCATTTTGATTCATGAATAAAAGATATATTTTGCTTCATGATGGTGTCCCTTTTAATAAATGTATCTTGTGGATAATCTATTTTGATTTTCTTGTAGGACAGCGATGGCTTAGGAGTCAGGGTTAGGATCAGCCTCCTAAGACTTTTCAACTTTATGAGCCATGAGGGTCTCACAAAGAATTTTCTCCCAACCGGTCGAGGGGATCCCGTAGGCGTAATTTCTCCTTAAGAATTGTGAGGATTCCTAAGTGCATTTTCTTTTGAGAGTCGTAAGGATCTCACAATAGAATTTTCTCCCTTACGAGTCGAGAGGACCCGTAAGTGATTATTTCTTTTCTTGTCGGAGAGGGTGTCCTGCAGAAAATCTATCTTGACCTCCCTGCGAAGCAACGATGGCTTGAGAGACAGGGTTAGGATCTGCCTCCTAAGACTTTTCAACTTTATGAGCCGTAAGGGTCTCATAAAGAATTTTCTCCCTACAGGTCGAGAGGATCCCGTAGGTGTAATTTCTCCTTAAGAATCGTGAGAATTCCTAAGTGCGTTTTCTCTTGTCGTAAGGATCTCACAAGAGAATTTTCTCCCTTACGAGTCGAGAGGACCCGTAAGTGATGGATGAGGTTGACACTATCCGCATTTCATGGAGTCAGGGGTTGCTCTGGCCATTTCCCACGGGTTCAAGATTGACTTTTAGCTGTGTTCTATGGGACCAGGATTTGCTCTGGACGCTTCCCACGGGGTCAGGATTGACATAGGCCGTGTTCCACGAAACCAGGATTTGCTCTGGATGCTTCCCACGAGGTCAGGATTGACATAAGCCGTGTTTCGCAAGGACCAGGATTCGCTCTGGACGTTTCCCACGGGGTCAAGATTGACATAGGCCGTGTTCCACGAAACCAGGATTTACTCTGGATGCTTCCCACGGGGTTAGGATTGACATAAGCAGTGTTCCGTGAGGACCAGGCTCCGCTCTGGACGTTTCCCACGAGATCAGGATTGACATAGGCCGTGTTCCACCAAACCAGGATTTGCTCTGGATGCTTCCCATGGGGTCAGGATTGACATAGCCGTGTTCCGCAAGGACCAGGATCCGCTCTGGACGTTTCCCATGGGGTCAGGATTGATATATGCCGTGTTCCACGAAACCAGGATTTGCTCTGGATGCTTCCCACGGGGTCAGGATTGACATAAGCCGTGTTTCGCAAGGACCGGGATCCGCTCTGGACGGTTCCCACGGGGTCAGAATTGACATAGGCCGTGTTCCACGAAACCAGGATTTGCTTTGGATGCTTCCCAGGGGGTCAAGATTGACATAAGCCGTGTTCCGCAAGGACCAGGATCTGCTCTGGACGTTTCCCATGGGGTCAGGATTGACATAGGCCGTGTTCCACGAAACCAGAATTTGCTCTGGGCGCTTCCCACGGGGTCAGGATTGACATAAGCCGTGTTCCGCAAGGAGCAGGATCCGCTCTGGACGTTTCCCACAGGGTCAGGATTGACATAGGCCGTGTTCCACGAAACCAGGATTTGCTCTAGGCGCTTCCCACGGGGTCAGGATTGATATAAGCCATGTTCCGCAAGGACTAGGATCCGCTCTGGACGTTTTCCACGGGGTCAGGATTAACATAGGCCGTGTTCCACGAAACCAGGATTTGCTCTGGATACTTTCCACGGGGTCAGGATTGACATAAGCTGTGTTCCGCAAGGACCAGGAGGGGTTGACTCTCGGTTGTCTGTGCATCGTCGAGTCATGGAACTGGGAACTTCACCGCAGCTCCGATTTGTTGATATTACGTCTGTTGTAATGAGATGAATGTTGAGATGATCTCCAGGCTGTTTCTGAATCGTCGAGAGTTGGCTCTTTTTTGGATGGAACCTGGGAGAGAAGGTGTGATTCTTATTTTGTTTGCACCCCTGGATTGTATACAGGGATCGATGTGATCTCACCTGTAGGGCAAAAAGTTTCATTCTTTCATTTTTTTAATTCTTTCCACGATGCTCTATCATTTCAGCTTTTTATATTGCGAAAGTCGCGATTGCCCAATCATTTCGGCTATTTTCCGCGGCGCCCAATCATTTCGGCTATTTGTTTTATTTACTCGCTGCCTTTTATTGCGAGTTGCCCAACCATTTCGGCTATTTTGTATGCATACATTTTTACTTGCTGATTTCGTTGCAAGTTGCCCCATCATTTCGGCTATTTCATATGCATTGTTGGCTCGTTGACTTTTTGCCACGAGTATGGAACTTGGAATCTGGTGCCAATCTTAGCATCAGCATCGCTGCGACTGGAATATTGCCAGGAGCGAATCATCATTTGCCATGAAAGGACTTAGAATTTGATACTATCAATATCGCTACAACTGGGATATTGCCAGGAGTGAATCATCATTTTCTTTTGTCGATGTCGAGCAAAGGTGGCTTAGTAAATAGGGTTAGGATCCTGTCGACTAAGGCTTTTAACTTTACGAGCCGTAAGGGTCTCATAAAGGTACTTCCCCCTACGAGTCGTGAGGATCTCGCAGGTGCGTTTTCTCCTTAAGAATCGTAAGGAGTCTTAAGTGTATGGTCCCTTATAAGTCATAAGGATCTTACAAGAGTGGTTTCTCCTTATAAGTCGAGAGGACTTACAAGTGTCTTTTGCCGTATGAGCGTATCCCCAGTCTCTGGTGGGACTTTGTTAGGGAAATGTTTATTCATGCTCGTGTATTGTATACAAGGGTCAATACTGAACCACTTGTAGAGCAACATTGGAGCTTGTGATGGCTTAAGAACAGGTTCAGATCTCTGTAGCTTAAGACTTTTGAATTTTATGAGCCGTGAGGGTCTTAAAAGGGAATTCTCCTTACGAGTCGTGAGGATCTCGTAAGTGTAATTTCTTCTTAGGGATCATGGGGATCCCTAAGTGTGTTGGTCCTTTGTGAGTCGTAAGGATCTCACGCAGGTGGTTTCTCCTTACAGGGTCGAGAAGACCTTGCAAGTGTCTTTTAACGAGATAGCGCCCTTTCGGGTTTTCACAAAACTCGCCGGTAGCCCTGCTGTTTTTACTCACAGAGCCCTTTCGGGTTTTCATTCGTGCCCATTTTGCTTGTGGACGTACCATTTTTTTTACAAGTCTACGCCCTTTCGGGTTTTCACAAACATCGCCGGTAGTCCTGCCATTTTTACTCGCGGAGCCCTTTCGGGTTTTCATCCGTGCCCATTTTGCTTATGGACATACCGTTTTTTTTTGTGTCAGCCTTGGAATGTTGCGGTCCGTAGTAGTTTATTGACGTCTCGGTCAACAATCAATTTTAGGACATAGTGGTCCATCGTTAGTTTAAGGATGTTTCGGTCTGAGAAAAAGAAGCCGGCTACTACTTATAGAGTTTGGGCTTAGGAAGATAGCGAGCGGACACAGGCGTCGTCATCTATCGTTGACCTAGGCTGTAACTCGTCAGGCGTAGTATTTTTTTAGGAAGTGACCGTTTATTGGCCTGAAAGGTCTTTCACCATGCATGTCCATAAGTAGATAGGCTCCACCCTGGTAAACTTTGTCTATGATATACGGGCCTTCATAGTTCGGCTCGAATTTCTCCCGCTTGGCACGATTAGGGATCATAGGTCTCTTCACCACTAGCACGAGTTCGCCTTGGCGGAATGTTCTCGGCCTAGTCAATCTTTCATATGAGCGCGTCATCTTTGCTTTATAAGCCTCCAAATTTTGTTGCTCCATGAGCCGAGTTTCATCAAGGGCATCGAGTTCCTCAAACCGAAGGTGTGCATTTTCTTCGTCTGTTAGCTAGTAGTGAACCGCCACTCGTAGAGAGGGTAACTCTATCTCGAGAGGGAATATCGCTTCTATGCCGAATACCAATGCATACGGTGTAGCCGTTTTGAACGTAGTTCGATACTCCCAGAGAGCTTCATGCAGTCTCTCGTGCCAGTCCCTCTTATTTCGAGACACCGTCTTTTTCACGATCTTCGTCAAGGTCTTATTGAAAGCCTCAGCTAGACCGTTAGCTCGGGGATTATAGACCGAAGAATATCTCCAGTCTATGTTATGCTGTTGTGCGTAGCGACTGATTTTGTGGCTTCTGTAGGCTGGCCCGTTATCGGAGATAATCCGTCGCGGAGTACCGAACCGGTAAATGACGTGTGTCTTGAAGAAATGGAGGATATTCTCCGTCTTCACTTCTCTTAGTGGTACTGCTTCTGCCCACTTAGAGAAGTAATCAATTGTCGCCAGTATGAACCGATGTCCTCTGAACGATGCTGGTTCGATGGGCCCGATTATGTCGGTTCCCCATATTTCGAATGGCCAGCTAGCTACCGTTGGATGTAGTGGATTTGGATGCTGGTGGATAAAATCCCCGTGAATCTGGCACGAGTGGCACTGCTTCGCGTATTCTAGGCAGTCTTGGATCATTGTGGGCCAATAGTAGCCCATCCTTTTGATCTTTAGTTTTATCTTCGGCCCGGCTTGGTGAGAATCGCAAAGTCCGTCGTGAGTTTCTTAGACGACTCTCCTTGCCTCTTCAGGTCCCAGGCATCTTAACCACAGAGAATCAAATGATCTCTTATACAGAGTATCATTAACAAAGGTGAAAGACAGAGCTCATTTCGTGAGCTGATGTCTTGAGGACGCATCTTCAGGTGTTCGACGGGATTTGAAGTAGTCTATAAAGACTTCTCTCCAATCCTTAGCTTTTTCCTGGTCTTTTATTTGTAGGGCCATTTATTCGGTCGCTCCCTTTTCTTCGGAAGATTCCGGAGATATTTCTGCCGGTGCGAGAACTCGACGGCTTTGTACCACGATCCTCACGTCATCGAGATTCTCGTCGGCCAGTTCTTTAGCGAGCTTGGCTAGTGCATCCGCCTTGCTATTTTCTGCACGTGGTATGCTTTCCAGGGTGTAGGAAGGGATTAGAGTCAGCAGTTGCTGTACTCTCTCACCGTACTTCACCAACTCAGGCTTGCACGTTTGATAGTCGCCATTTACTTGACTAATGATCAGCTGGGAGTCTCTGTATATGAGGAGGTTTTCGATTCCCACGTCGACAGCGATCTCAAGACCTGCTATCAAAGCTTCATAATCGGCTTCATTGTTTGTCCTCGGCTCTGTTAAGGAAAAGGCAAAGCGCATAATCCCTCCTTGTGGAGTCACGAAGATGAGGCCTACCCCAGATTTGATTATGGGGGTGTTGTGTTGTCGCTTCTTCATGGAAGATGCTCTGTCGAAATAGAGTTCCCATCGGGTGTCGCTCTCTCCTTTCTCACCGTCGACCGTGTCAAACGCGTGCTCGTCTGGTAGTTTGCAATTTAAGGGTGAATCGGCAGGTATCGGATGTTCAGCGAGGAAGTCGGCGATGGCCTGGCCTTTCACTGCCTTGAAGGGTCGATATGTTATCGAGAATTCCATCAAGAGCAGGGCCCATTTAGCGAGGCTTCCCGTTAATATGGCCTTTGACATCAAATATTTGAGAGGATCCACCTTCGATATGAGATGGACCTCGTGTGCCAATGCATAGTGTCTGAGCTTCGTTATCGCAAAGATTAACGTCGGGTAGTGTTTTTCGATGGGGGAGTAATTACTTTCTGCCCCCAGGAGAACTCGACTCAAATAGTAGAGGGCTCTCTCCTTCCCTTGGTCGTTCTCTTATGCCCATAATGCGCCTAGAGAACCTTCGAGGGCTGCTGTATACAGGACGAGAGGTTTTCCTTTAACGGGAGCGGCTTGTACTGGCGGATTCTGCAGGTATTGCTTGATTTCGTCCAGTGCGCTTTGGCATTTGCGATCCCAGACGAACGGGGTTCTCTTCTTCATTAGGTGACTGTAAGGGCGTCACTTTCCAGAGAGGTTAGTTATGAACAGCCGGATATACGCGAACTTTCCTTGGAGGCACCGAAGTTGCTTGAGAGTCCTTGGCGAAGGCATTTCCATAATCGCCTTGATCTTCGACGGGTCTATCTCGATACCTCGGTGTCGGACGACGAATACTAGGAACTTGCCCGAGGAAACTCCAAACGCGCATTTGAGAGGGTTCATTTTCAGGTTGTATTTCCGAAGGCACTGAAACTGTTGGCTATAGTGCCCTCAAGGCAATTATCAGAGTCGCGGACTTGTGATTATGATGATTGAATGAGGACCTATACCGATAAAACAGTCTTACTCAAGATGATAGTATGCTATCTGGTTTGTCTTTATCATCATGTACATGTTGATAGAGCCCATAGGATTCTTGTTTGACTGCCAGCATTATGATGGCGATCACATATGTGAGAGCTGGGGTCTATAAGCACATCCTTAAATGTCCCTAG
The DNA here is from genome assembly GCA_030015575.1 of Agapanthus africanus. Taxonomy (NCBI): domain Eukaryota; kingdom Viridiplantae; phylum Streptophyta; class Magnoliopsida; order Asparagales; family Amaryllidaceae; genus Agapanthus; species Agapanthus africanus. The sequence goes on from CM057343.1 coordinate 475,803,814, forward strand.
TCGTAGGAGTATCGAGACCGGGCATCGATACTCCAGTGTAGACTAGTGTATACTGATTGAGACCCCGACGAGGGGCGGTGGCCAGGTCTCACAAGCCATTGGCGTTAGTTTGTTCACCTAAGATAGTATGCAGGTGCTCATTGGGTTATGAGTACACTGGAAGGACTCGCCAGGAACCTGCTAGTTGGTATTATACCTATTATCAGATGGCAGTTCCCAGGTGACATGTGTACAGGTTAGTCTGTCGACCTGAGATCGTCATTTTTCTCGTGTGAGTTCCCACTGTGCTTTGATTACTACCCTACCACGGCTCAAAGGAGTCGTGCAAACAGGTTTTAGTTGGGTACAGTCCCGAGCCACATGGAGGCAGTGATTGGATCGTCGGGGATTCGTCTCTCCCGGTATTGGGGGTTGATGCCGCGTTGTGTACGGGTGGCCATCACCACAAATCCATGGCCATGGTAGACGTGGATTACCGATCCAGGATCGATAGTTTCTCAGGAGGTGATGGGTTATATGCCGACACTAAATATCGCGTTGTTAGGGGTCTGACTTTATTCACCCCCCTAAACTCGATATGCGATACTCTTAGACGAACAGACCAGACTGTACGGATATTGTCACTGTCAGGCTCAGTAGGGGTTCAGGATGAGTTTGCTCGTCGGCCTCCCTTTCGCTCAATACCTGGGTAGCCGTTACGTACAACTAGTGCCGCTGACGTGCTTGTGGTTAAACCCACTACCAGCATATTGACGAGTCTTTAGAGTCCCACACAGAGGGTTTTCACGGTTCAGGCGATATGGTGTACATGTTGTATGTTGGTGCATACAGGTGTCCGGTTAAATATGTGCACATGCTGCGCAGACTTTAATCGAACGGTTGATAATACTAGCGGCTTAGGATTAAGCCAGATTATTAAATCAGGTTTTGATTTAATAATTTACATATATATTTATATATATGTATTCTAGTATTATTGTTCACTATTTGTTTTCTCTCTCGGCTATTCGTATTTTTATACGAATACGCGTATATGTATTTCGATACATGTACCGGGAAGTATTCCGTATTTTATACGGAATAGCTTCTAGAAGTTTTGCCACCTCATTATTTGATTTTCTATTTATGGTTTATGGAAATTCATTTGTTTAATGATGAGGTGGAGGGTGTGAGGTGGCATGAACATGGAACAAGGTATGGGTTTTGGGTATGGTTTATTTGTTTATTGTAATTTGACATTGGAAAAGATTTTCTTTTGGTGATGGGAGAGAAAGGGGGGCCGGCCACTAATTGATGGGGGTTCATTTCATTTGGTGATTACACTCTCTCTCTCTCTCTCTCACTCTCTCATGCCACCAAAAAGACAGCCATTTTTCCTTGTTCATGCCAAGATTTCCTCACCTCCTCATTCATCTTCTATGCTTGCTCATTAAGCAAAAAGAAAAGAGAGAAAATTATAGTGGCACTTTCCTACACCTCGACTCTCCATCGCTAGCCACTTTGGAGCGTCGGTTTCTTCGTTCGACGAGGCTGGAGTTTGCACCGTTTCCCTCAGGTGGATCATCAGAGATGGAGGAAGACCGGCAACCAAATATCATCAAAGGATCATTAGGAGCTTGGAATGAAGACCGAAGGACTCGGATCATATCGGTATAACCTTTCTAACTCTTAGTTAGCTCGCTAGAATAGGGTTTAAGGTCGATCCGTAAATAAGGTAGCGGTAGCGCCAGTTTAGAAAAAAATTGTTCCGCATTTTGGCCGCGTTTTGATGGCCGAGGCGCTGCCGGAACCCAACTGAAACACGGTCTTCAGATGCTCTAAATGTTCCTCGTATGATTTGCTTTTAACTACGAGGTCGACAATATAGCATTTGACGATTTTATGTATGAGATCATCGAAAATCTTCGTCATGGCCCTCTGATGGGTGGCACCGGCGTTCTTTAGACCGAAAGGCATCACCTTGTAAAAGAATATGCCCAAAGGAGTCCGAAAAGCGGTATGCTTCTGGTCCTCGGGATGCATCTTTATCTGATTATATCCTGATGAGCCGTCCATGAAGGAGAAAACTTCGTGAGTGGACGTATTATCTATCATCAGCTCAGTGACCGGTACTGGAAAGTCGTCCTTTGGGCAAGCTTTGTTGAGATCCCGAAAGTCCACACATATGCGCACCGTCCCATTTTTCTTCATCACCGGGACGATGTTGGCGATCCTGTTCTCCTCCGAAAGACCGGAAAGACAAACGTCTTGCCTGAATTTGGGGGCAGATGCTATTTGGTGCTATCCATCCACCTCTCCGAAGATGCCAAGTTCATTTATGACACCATATATCAAAGGTTTGGACGGATGTGGCCGTTGTAGCAGACTTCGTCAGATTCCCCCTCATTATGAGGGGTTTTTGATTGTGGGGACGCTCTTCCCTGCAGGCGCAAGCCCCTGCAGTTAATTACGCTACCGCATCACGGTAGCCACTTTCTCCTTCTCCGGATGGTCACTTCGTGTCGTGTATGTTTATTTTATTTTTGGTTGCCCGTGGATTGTATACGGAGACTAATTTATGTTGTCGCCCGTAGGGCGTGGATTAGTCCAAATCCGTATCTTCTTAGATTTGGGTTTGGGGTTGGGTTTAAGGATACGTTAGTCTCATTTGGGACTAAGATCAACTTAAACGTTTGTTAAGGATACGTTATTCTAATTTTAGACTAAGATCAACTTAACGGTTTGTTACGGACACGTTAGTCTAATTTTAAACTAAGATCAACTTAACAGGACCATTTAGATCCAACAAGAGAGCATTTGAACTCTATTGTTTAGTTTAGGGACATTGCGGTCGATTACCAGTTTAAGGACACGGTGGTCCATCGTTAGTTTAAAGACATCACGGTCGATTGTTAGTTTAAAGACATCACGGTCGAGGTTAAGGACATCATAGTCCATGAGTTTAAGGACCCCACAGTCCAATGTTAGTTTAAAGACATCACGGTCGAGATTAAGGACATCATAGTCCATGGGTTTAAGAACCCCACAGTCCATTGATAGTTTAAAGACATCACGGTCGAGATTAATGACATCATAGTCCATGGGTTTAAGGACCCCACAGTCCATTGTTAGTTTAAAGACATCACGGTCGAGGTTAAGGACATCATAGTCCGTGAGTTTAAAGACCTCACAATCAAGGTTGAGGACATCATAGTTCGTGAAATGTGTGGTTGTCGGGACCCATCACCTCTCTGAAGACGTTGAAGGATTACAACGACAAATATCAGAGGAGTGAAGAGATGTACCCTCGAACCAGAGTTGATTGGGTGATCTGTAGTCCAATTTGGAACTAAGATCCATTAATTAGATTATGAGCACATTGGCTCAGTTAAGTCTGAATTGAGGACTTATGGCCAACTTGGGCAAAGTCCAATTAGATTTGAAGTGTTGGCCCTTTATTGGACCATTAGACATTTGTCTGGGTTCAACCCTTCATCACTTAGCAATGCTAAACAAGAGTTTGAGGGCTCTGATATCATCTTTGTTTTTGACTGAGCATTAAACATTATAGCTCTGAATTTTACTCAATTTTGAGATTCAGTTGAAGGGGAGGCTTTACCTCTGGAAACTTAGCCAATTTGACAACGATTGACTTTAAAATAGTGTTAAACACTAGAGGACAACAGTGTTAATCATTGGAAATAAAACTTTCAGATTTAAACACTAGAAAACAATAGTGTTAAACACTGGAAATAAGTCCTTTAAATTAGTGTTAAACACTAAATAGGAATGGTTCACGTGGGGCCACGTGAGGGCACCCAAAGGTGGGACCAGATTCCTTTTCCTGTGCTTTGCAAATAAGTGTTAAGCACCTTTGCTCTTTTTAGGCATCACGTGTTGGCACGTGGTGGACATCTGTGCGCTGATCACTAAAGCATTTTGCTAAGGGGTCACGTGGTAACACGTGAGAGCACCCAAAGCCTACATTTCCTTTGCTTTTATTTTCTGTGTTTTGGAGGTCACGTGGAAGCACGTGAGGCGTTGCCTCAACAATTTTTCTTCTCATTTTTAAGGGATCTGTTTAGGGGTCACGTGGGGACACGTGATGGAGATCTTTTGAGTTCTCTGTTATTTTTAAGAATTAAATTCTCTGTAGGGTTAAACCCTAATTATGTTTTAGAGGAATTAAATTCCCATGTATATGAAAGAATTAAATTCTTATATAGGGTTAAACCCTAGTTCTGTCTTGAAGGAATTAAATTCCTATGATTTTGGGAGAATTAAATTCTCATATAGGGTTAAACCCTAATTCTGTTTTGGAGGAATTAAATTCCTATGAATTTGGGAGAATTAAATTCTCATATAGGGTTAAACCCTAGTTCTGTTTTGGAGGAATTAAATTCCTATAAGTTTGGGAGAGTTAAATTCTCTAAACTCAATTCTCCCTCTAAGTTTTTGATCTGCATGGCAGAATCTCAACCCGATGAGAATTAAATTCTCAGCCTATGGGGAGATTCGCTTATGCGGATCTTCAACCTGAGGAAGAACTAAGTTCTTTTGCAGAAGAGTTAAACTCTTAGATTGAGAATTAAATTCTCTTTTTGAAGTTTTGGTCTCTTTCCTTTTCTCACCTAGGGCTTTCTCTCTTGAGAATTAAATTCTCCTTTCTTTTCTCTCTCCTATTTGCCTTTAGAAAATTTCAAGATCCCAAAATTCTATATCTCTCTTCTCTTCTTGGCTCCTATTTATAGGAGAAGGAAAAGAATCAATTTGTTTAGTAAATCTTTCATTGAAAGATTTTGTTTGTTTTTCGTAACTAATGCGATCTTTTAGATCATTCAGTGAATTTTATTCACCATTGGATTTTTAATCCAAAATATATTCTGTTTGTTATTTTTGGTGAAATTTAGGGAAATCTTTCCTTGTCTAAAATCTTTCCATAAATTGGTGATTTTTAATCACCCTTGGATTTTTAATCCAACGATGCTCCATTTTACAGAGCACCATCTTTTTTGTTTGGAAAGATTTAGAGAAATATTTTTCCAGTTAAGGTTTTTGATTACCTCTTAATTAGAATTTAATTCTATTAATTCATAGATTTTTAGGAACCCATCATGTGTTGGCACGTGACCCCCTGATTAAGCATTTGACCATAATTTAATTATGTTGTTTTAAAGAACTCAGGAATTATCACGTGTCAGCACGTGACCCTTGGTCACGTGTTGGCACGTGATGCCCCATTGGGGTTTTTCCTTGTTATATTATTATACCTTTAATTCTTTTCAGTGGGTTTAAAGACTCATCAAGTGTTGGCACGTGACCCTACTGATTAATTATTTCCAATTATTTATTTTATTCAGTGCCTACAGGCTTTGCCTGTAAATGGTCACGTGTGGGCACGTGATGCCCGGTCACGTGTGGGCACGTGATGCCTCATAACTTTTGATCGCAGATGAATTATGAAGCCTATAATATATCAAATCAAAGGTCTTTTCGAGACGCTTTAGATACCATCAGAATTTAGCTGTTTCACATTCGGGAGTTTGTCAAAATGCAGCCCGGAAAATACTGGTTCGCATTTTCTTCCTTAGATTACACGTGCATAGCATATTTGCTCATAACTTTTGATCCCGGATGAATTATGAGGCCCATAATATATCAAATCGAAGGTATTTTTGAGACCTTTCGATACCTTCAGAATTTAGCCATTTCTTTTTTGGGAGTTTTTTCAAAATACAGCCCGAAAGACACTGGTTCACATTTTCTTAAGCGTATCGCTGCCATTTGATACCTTGGGCTCTTTTGCGCAGAAATTTTTGGCGGGAACAGATCCAATCAGGATATTGAACCTCTTGGGTGAAGCCGGAGTCGATTAGTTTCTTGACCTCGGCATTGATGCTCATCTCAAACTCGAGCCGCATTCATCTCGGTGCTTGTTTGATCGGCTTGATGTCCAGAGATATCGCCAATTTGTGCACCGCAATCTCTGGATCTAGTCCTGGCATCTCGGAATAGTTCTATGCGAAGCAGTCTTTATACTGTATGAGCACGTCTTTTAGCGTAGCCACCCTTTCTTCAGACAACAGCTCACTGACGAATGTCGGCCGTGAGTCACTTGTCGTCCCTAAGTCAATTTTCTTGAGGTTATCTGTAGTAGTATGTATTCCATCTTCCAGCTCTTTTGGCGCCGGTGGAAATTCTGAGATCACCTCATCATCATTGTTTTCGAAGCACCAGGGGAGGTCATCCATATTCTCAGTTTCCTCTTCTGACAGCGTTATCGCGTGACAATTACGAGATCGTTTCCAAGACCGATATTGATCTGGTTCTACTCTCTCTATACATGTCGATTTTAGTTCATGCTTCTGTGGTGGGCTTACCCTCCAACTGTTGGATAGAGCGAACCTGCCGAGTTGATACTGGTCTTCGACCCAGTTCTTGAAGGTGAAGCAGTTTTCGAGAGGATGTCCTGTTGCTCGGTGATACAAGCAATAGTCTGGGTGAGAGACCTCGTCTGCTTGCTCGGGGTGCTTGGACTCCGGGAGTGTCATCATCTGATGTTTTATGACAAGGCCGAATATCTTCTTTGTCTTTTCTTGGGGAAAAGAATATGCTCGACCCATCTTCTTCATAAGAGACGGATCTCGGCTGCTCGATTCTTGATCGCGTGGCTTCTTGGACCCGCTTTGCAGCTGTCGAACGTTTTTTCCGTTCTTTGATTTATTTTTGCCTCTGCGCCGGGTCTTTTGTATGACGGGTTGGCGCCGAGGAGCATTGTCATTTTCTGCGGCCTGTCGAAGGAGGCGCTGCGTCCTGGCTTTCTCGTAGATGGCCATTTCGCGATTATGGTCGTTCCGAACCTTTTGACCCGCTTCCCTTATCAGCTTGTCCATCTGTTATTCAAACGACGGACTTGGCATTTTTATGGCGGGACTTCGTTTTGGTTCAGGGTTAGTGTCGTTTAACAGAACGTCTCCTTCTTCATCGAAGTCATGTATGACGTAGCTGCAATGGACTCGCTCCCGTTTCTTTGATCGAATATATCCAAGCCCGATCATTTCCATTTTCCCGTTGGGCAATTTTCGCTGAGTTCCGGGAATGTTCCAGATCCTGTTGTAAAACTGAGCTTGTCGAGCAGTCTGTTTGAAGGGTACGCCTTGACACCTCAACAGTCTTTTTAATCCTTCTGTGTATTATCTGGGCAGTCGGATGGGCTGAAGTCTATCAAGTGTCGAGTCAGCACCATGCCAGACTTCTTTCTCCACTTTGGTTTCCGTGGATTGATAAAAGAGAATCGCCTTTTCATCCCTTCGCCTGGGAGGGACGTAGAATGTCTGCAGTTCTTGCACATTATAGGTGTCAAGCGTGTCAAGCTCTTTGTAATGCTCTTGTGGAACCATGGTAATTTGCAAACTCCGATCATTGCCAGCAAAGGCTTGTTTTGATGGCCCAACGGAAAATACGGCATTGATCTCATCTTCCGAGTCACTGCCGAAGATCAACACAGGGGTGGACGGTCCCGACTTGTTGCATTGGGGTGGCCCTGAATAAACTATTTCTTCTTCCTCCTTGGTATCACTCCCGAAGACCGGAATAGTGGTGATAGCTTTGCTCTTCGGTTTGTGACATCTTTCCGTGTCCTCAAAATTCGGTAAGAAGTATTTTGCATCTTCGTATTTCCGGACTTCATTCACGGAAAATAGGTTCAACTCCCCTGTCACAGTGTACTCGAGACCATCCTTGAAATACTTCATATACTGATGTTGTGTAGAAGGGATGATATTGTATTTGTCTAACCAAGGCCTGCCGAGCAAAGCGTTATAGCAAGTCTTGGCGTCAATGACATGAAACTTAATATCCATGACAAGCAACCAAAGCGTAGTGTCAATATTACAGACCTGAGCATCCGTGATGACTGGGAGTCAAACCCGGAGATAGTGATCGTATCCCGAGCGAAGTGTTGAACGCTCATGCAGATTTCATTCAACACCCTTACATTGAGGAGGTTAACGGAGGACCCATTATCAACCAGGATTTTGCCTATTTTGATACCATGACAGTATCCGGAGACATAAAGGGGACGGTTATGCTCGCACGTCCTGAGGAGGAGATCTTCATCGCCGAAGGTGATATCGGCAGTGTGCACTTCTTCCAGTTCGTCCTTCATCTTTTTTTCGGCGAGGAAAGCTTGGAATTGCTCGGGCTCTTGTAGTGCCTTGATCAAATAATCTCTCGCCTCTTTGGATAGCAGAAGGGCGTCCAGAATGCTTAGCTGTGAGGGGATCTTTCTCAGGTGTGCTAGAACGTTGTAATCCACCTTATTTTTCTTGGGTGGGTCCTTGGCTGCCAGCTCTTCTGTGACTCGATCATCGAGGGTGATATCCTCAGAGACCTTTTCTTTTCCCTTATCATTTTTATTCGATCCCTTGTTCGCAGGTCCGAGATTCTTTTCAGGTAATGTGCGATTGCGCAGCTGAATGTTCTCGCAGCTCTTCGGTTCTTCCTCTTTTCCTGAGGTAGATTCTTTGAAAAGAGGGCCAAGAGCTATTTCTTCATCAGAATCTCTCCCAAAGGTGAGAACTTGCGATCCCCCAGCGTCGACCATGTGACAGTTGCCGGTCATTCTTTTGCTCACCTCAGTCGTATTTCTTTACTCCCGACGAGTTTTGCGTTTCATCCGCTTGAAATGTTGTCGGTGAACAACATATCCCTGCCACCAGCTTTTAAAAGCGTTGCACTCTTCGGTGGGGTGTGCAATCTTTTGATGATATAAGCAGTATCTAGGATGTGTATCCGCTTCGTCAGGAGTGCTTCCTTCAGAGGGTGGCAGCTTCATTCCCATCGATATGGCTTTGGCGAACCTTTTCCTCGTCTTGAACCTGCTTTTATTTGCGGCGGATGTACCTTGATCTGGCGGGAGTATTTCGACCCTTTCATCCAGTCGCCGGCGTTTGGCCTTTTCAAATACGGCCATCTCGCGCTCTCGATCAGCTTTGCTTTTAAGAAGAGCTTCGTTCAGGAATGCATCGATCATTTCGTCTGATGACCCTAGAAGTTCCGGCTCAGGATCTACCCCCAGTTTCTCTGCATAAGGAGCTTCTTCATCATTTATCGACGAGTGAGAGATCGCATGGCAACTTGCCACATAATCTTCAGATTCATCTGACGAGTCTTCTCCATTGTCGTCATCTCCATCCTCAAGGACGTGGTTGAGAAATTCTTGGAGTGTGACCGGAGTTCACGCCTTCTGGTTATACTCTTCCAGCGCGTCAATTTGCTTCTGCAGGTCTGTGCGCTTGTCACCATACTTCACGGGCTTTTTGGTCTTCTTCTTCTTCTTCTTCGAAGATTTTGACGGCTGGGTGTGGGCGCTTTGACTATCACCACCAATTTTTGGAGTTGGGCGCGGTTTTAGCATTCCCTCGATGATCTCCGGCTCCAATGGATTTTTCCATCTGATTGCCGGGCATGTCTGAAGATCCTTCAGCATTCTTTTTGTTTTGGCTGAAAGAGCAACCTCCCATGGAACTTCTTCGATAAAAGAGTACGATACCCCCAGTGTGTCCCCCTTTTAAGAGGATGCGGTTGAGGCGGGCTTACTTTCCACTTCTCGGACAGGGCGAATTTGCCCTGTTGGTATTGATCTTCAATCCAGCTTTTAAAGACGAAGCAATCTTCAATCGGATGGCCTATTGCTTGGTGATAGGGGCAATAATTGGGATTATTAGCCTCACCGAGTTGCAATGGGCATTTTGGATTTGGAAAATTGATGAGCCTGTTGCGCATTGCCAGCTTGAACAATCTCTTCGTTTTGTCCCGGGGAAACGAATAAGGGAGCTTTATTTTCTCATTATAGAATTGCCGTCTCTCGTCTAGGCGGTCAGTTAATTTTGGGCCACTGGGATGTTGTTGAGCATTTGTGACAAAGGTCGCTTTCCCTTTGCCCTTTTCATTTCGTGGCTCCGGCTTGACCCATCTGGTCCATTTGGGCCAGTTTGTCAATCAAGGTCTGGAACGTGGTAGGCTTGAAGATCATGAATTGGGAAATAGTCGCTTGAGGGTCAAGAGTGCCCATGAACATTCCCACTGCCGGCGCTTCTTTGATGCGCTGCTCACATTTCGACCACAGATTTCGCCATCGTATTGCGTATTGAACCCATGTCCCGCCTGGCTTCACCCTGGCGTTAATTAGTGCGGTGATCGGAGTACGCTCGCTAGCGCTTGTGAATCTTTGTGTGAACAACAGCTCCATTTCTGCAAATGTCTTGATAGAGTCCTTCGGGAGTTCAGAGTACAATTTGAACGCTGTCTCTGACAAGCTGCCGACGAACTGGCGAAATAGCAGTTTATCGTCACCCCCAGTGTTGCCACATAGAGCCCTGAACTGGGCGACATGCTGATGTGGATTCCCTGTCCCTTTATATACATGAAATTTAGGGATCGTATATCCCGGCGGGTACCTTATTTGGTCATACTAGCCTGGATAGGGTCGTCCAGTCTTAACGACCTGCCCAGCCGATTCATTCGCCTGGTGAGCTCGTATTTGCTGAGCAATGTAATCATCCAGAGCGGCCTTGGAGATGATCTCCTCTTTGGCTGTTGAAAGAGCCTGAGGAGGGTTCGATGTCTCCCCTCTGTCGTCTTCAATGATAATCGGGGGCTCTTCAGCTGGAGGTTCCGGCTGTAACATCATCCCGGCCATGTCTTGGAACAAAAGAGCCATTCGTTTTATGTTGGCCGCCTGTTCCGCGGTCTCTTTTTCTTTCCTCTCGAGCATTCTTCGGAGGAAATCAGCATCAGTTTCTTGTTCCTGACGCTGTTCTGAGGTCTCTGGATTTTCTTTCGGCCCAGTGAGTGCGGCCATTGCAGTCAGCATCTCTTGGAGCTTTTGCTGTTGTGTAATACCCAGTCTCTTTTATACCAATATCTGTATTTATGTTACTCTTAAAGTTTATTTATTTTATAAACATTATTTTAGTATTTAAAATCCCTAACCCTAAATTTATCTAAACTTTTTTCCCCCTTATATTTTAGCCGGCCCAATTCTTTTCCTCACTTTCATTTTCACCAGCCCAAAACAAACATTTTAAATAAATAAAAACCCCAGCTCACTTCCTTTACTTCCTCCCCCATTTTCTTCCCTAACCTAGCCCGGCCCTTTTTCTAATTTCCTTATTGTTTTATTTTTCCTGGTCGGCCCAGCCCTTCTCCTAAAGCCCCAAAACTAAATTAAACAAATTTTCTTTTGATCTCTGGCCCAAGCCCATGTCGCAAACCCTAACAGCGCTCACGAACCCAGCCTGCGCCCACCTTCACCCTACCCGCCAGCTTCGACCCGACCCGCTTCTAATCCCTCCTTCTTCCCCAACGGTAACTTCTCGATCCACTATCTTCGCCACTTCCTTCGCCAAAGCTCGCGGCCACGACGCCCACGCCCACGCTCGTGCGCCGTTACCCCACGACGCGCACCCCTCGTCTCCCTATCTCCCTCACACCTCACTCTCCAACGCATCTCATCTCTCTATCTCCACGAAAACCCACGCCCGCAGCCCACTGCCTTCGTCACTCGCCACCGCCACCGAAGACGACGTCGCCGCCGACGACCCCACCACCTAGTACTCCTCCCTCGCTCACTCCTCCTCCACCAACAGCACCCCTCACCACTCCACTCCATCAACCAAGTACCCCTGCCGAGCACCCCCTGCACACCCAACCCACTGCACCCGAGCTCGACCACCACCTGCACCCTCGACGCCGGCGATCTCCCCATCACGTCGTCGACGCCTCTGCACCCCCGCATCATTATCACCACAGCCCAAGCCCCATCTCTCTCTCTCTCTCCCCCTCTGCAACTGCTTCCTCTCTCTCTCTCAATCTCTACATCCCCCTCTCTCTGATTCTCTCTTTCCCTCTCTCTCTCTCTGGTTCTCTCTCTCCCTCTCTCTATATCTCTGTTTCTCTCTCTCTCTCTAATTCCCTCTCTCTGTCTCATCACCAAAGAGCATTCCTTCCACGGCCAGAGCACTACCACTGTCGTCGCCAACAACTCCGCCGTCGATTGAATCCAAATCAACACAACCATCAAGCCCTGGTATTTCGTCGAGCACTTTCATACGTCGTCAATCGCTGTTGTCTCGGTCGTCGCCGCCATCGTTGCATCGCTTGACTCCTAGCCGCTACCTGAGCTCTCTCTGCCGTACGAGCACCTTCACCTCGTCTCACCCAATGCCCTAGCCGCAACAGCCCCGTCTCCAAGCTCGAGCCAAGCCCAAGCCTAGCCGAGACACGTCGTGTTGTTGATACTTCGTGCCCGTGCCGTGTCACCACTGCCTTCGCTACCGTGCCATAAATTCAGCGTCAAAGGCAAGTATTTTACTTGCTACATGCTAATATATTCTTGCTACAAACTTAAATCGTATAGATTACAAATTTACAATTTCTGGTAGATTATGCGGCATACCTGTTCGATGCATGATCTCAATGAAAATACTCACCCAATTTGACGGAATTGGATTGTTTATGTTGTCCTATGTAGTGTCGAATATCTTGTATAAATCTCACTGGAAAATACGATTGTTAATGACTAAAATGTATGCCCCCAAATATACCCGTAAAACTAGAAATTTCCTGTATCTGAAAGTTTTTAAAATCACCATAAATTATGTACATATTGGAATGATACGTTCGGGGGCTTAAATCGAAGAATACTTGACAAACTATAACCCTATGCAAGTTTCTAATGGTTTCTGTACTTAAATTGTGACAATATTTGGATCGGAGTGCGACTCTGGACTGCAGTCCAGAGCGACTCTGGTTACTGTTTACTGTCTCGTAATGCGTGACACCTTGTTTCCTGAATTTCTATGTTGCGGAACTCTGCAGTTTAGTAAAGTTGAATCTGTTATCTAGATAACCCAAGTTGTTTCATTCCGTTTCATCATCGTTTGCTATTTAAATTGTAAATTAAAAGGACAGGACGTATAACAGTCCAGAACAGATTCAGAAGTGGCAAACTAGTGATAAACAGTGTGTAACTTTCGACGTACTGACGCGATTGAGAATACGTCTGTTGCGTTGAATACCCTACTGAAAACCCTAGATATCATTCAACTGTAGTGGCGCTAAATTCTGATCCCTACTGGGGTTAAAATGCGTTGCGAAACGGACTTCTGATTCTGAAACCGGATTTCCAGCCGTGAACGCTTAAAATGAAATGGCCATATCTAGTGATCCTGAAACCCGATTGAAGTGAAACCAAATTCGCCGGATAGATAATCACACATACTACTATCCCCTGTTCATTATTTTGCTAAATTTTGGCATATATTATTTATGATAAATTATGCAAGTGGTAGAATACTGATTTATGACATCTTAATCATGCTTTACATATTGTTTCCTCATCATATCATATATATGTCACTGCATTGATAACCTAGTGATCATGTGCATTACCCAGTGTTAGGTATTAGTGGTGATTGTGGCAAGTACGTTAGTGTTCGTGCATGAGTGGATAAGTGAAAGTGACACGTACTTGTACACAATCAGTGAACCCTATTATTCTATTGCATTGTCGACGTCTGTGGGACGCGTGTAAGTGTGACTATAAGTAGTATGGGACACTTATGGAAGCTCTCGCATGGGTGTCACAGATAAGGCACCAGACATTGCTATTTATCTCGGGTATTAGTCGGGACGTGCTTGATGGAGATCCTGTCTCCAGTTCTCGCACAGAGTTGTCATGGACCGACCGGTATTTGAGGTTATGGTTGGCGTTTGATGTAGACCACGGGGTGTGGGTAGTTTGAGTGTGAGTTCAACAGAATCTCGGGAGTCCCATGCCGGCTTATATATATGGAGATATATGGAGATTTACAGGGTACATGATTATTACCGTGAGTTATATTTTGGGCCCGTGGTCCCTTGCCCTTGGGTCCTACCCTTGGGTGGAGGACACTCGCGAGTGGTTGACTCTCACACTTGGACTGACGATAGGCTCAGTGATCTGCACAGTGAGACTTAGAGACTGATAGGGATAATGGTATTGATATACATTACTTACTGTGTTGACATACCTGGCATACTATATTACTGCTTTACCGTTCACCTGATCTATTGGACACTTCATTGGTTACTACATGTTCATATCTTTACCGTCTTGATTACTGTTATATATCTATTATCACTGTCCGAGTTGCCACTTGCATCTATATGTTTATATTGCTATTGTGTCGCTCTGACGACCTGAGTATGCATGCTCAGTGTGAGGAGTGGATCTAGCCGGGACCAGGACCAGACGTACATCGTGGACATCTTGATCAGCTATCCAGAGCTATTCTCTTTTTACCTCCATCAGGTCAGTTCCTTATATTTGTTTTGTTTTAGATACTGTATTTCTCTTTACCTGTGCGTTGTTTACTGATTACCACGTAAAGCTAGAAGCCAAAGAGTGACTACGGCAGGATATTTCCTTGACCGTAGGAGCATGGCTGGCCTTGTCAACCCCTCGTATTCCGTATTTTGGGAAGCGGGGTGTGACATGGTTTTGTTGGTATCAGAGCCAGGTTTTGCTTCGATTGAGATTGCAATTTTTCGTGTAGAGCTTGACAATCTAAGACATCTCTCGGTCTAGGTTGTAAACTTGTTATTCTTAATCCTTATTCACATTGTGTATTCTGCTATCCGTCCGCTGGGGTTTCGGGTGACTTGGCAGAGTTACGCGGCCGTAATTGTGAACTACCTCATAGTTACAATACTGTACTCGGTTTAAGTGACTTAGAGCCCTACAGTTTATTTCCACTTGTAATGAATTTCATCACACCCGATATTCTTGATTCCTTGCCCAATCCATACTATATTTTAATTCTTATAGCTTGTGCCTTATATCGTTCTCAAAATTGTCGTTTCAGGACCATGTCTTCCAACGACTCTTCCTCTATCTCCACTCCCCAGGATCAGACCGTTGAGATTCTGAGTGTACTGCAAGGTCTGAAGGAAGCCCAGGAGAAAACAAACGACTTGTTAGCTGAAGGACTGAGAAGGCTGTTGAATCAGGCACCAGCGGGAGTCTCCAATCGTAAAGGCATTCCTGTTAGACGAGGAAAAGAGAAGAAGATGAAGCGCCCATTTGTTTCCCCGAGACAGAAGCAGCAGAAGAACCAATGTTGTGGGTATTGCAGGAGTCCATGATATCTTCAGAGGGATTGTCGCCGCGCCCAGGGGAAATGCCTGATTTGCAGATCCAACGAACATCTTATCAACGGTTGCCCTAATAGGAAGGAGCTACAAGGAGGCAGTTCGCCCACACTCCCCACTCCTGCTAATTGATGGATATTTCGTAGATCGAGCTTCGAGGATAGTGCGGACCCAGCTTAGGATTCAACCCGTGTGACGAGATTGCAGCGGTCCAGAAATCAAAGAAGAGTTATTATGTTTTCTGCTTTCAATAATAAAGATGTTATCCCTTTTGTAAAAGTTTCCTTTCGTTTGAAATCTTGTATCCGTCGAACTTTTAGTTGAATGCAATAAAACCTTGAAATGTAATGTATGTATCATTCTCCTGCTTTCCCTCCTTATTTATACTATTCATTACCACAGCATTTTTTATTTTGATTTTTCAGTTCCTGCCCACCGCATATTTTTCCTGCACTCCGTACCCTTAGCTACTTTTCTTGATGTGTTCCACTATATAATCATGACTCTTTCTTTTCAGACCATGGCCCACCCTGAAGCAGCGCCGCATCCAAATGAGGATGCACAGTCATGCGTTTCCTTAGACCGCATGCTGGTGAATTTTGACGATAAGGTCAACGGTCCCCGGGTCATTTTCGGAAACAGCGATTCCGAGGACGAAGGAGCCGCCGCCCCAGAGGTTGACATGATAGGCGATTCCGACGAAGAGGAAGGAGACTCTGAAGAGAACCCGATAGAAGAAGATCCCGAGGAAGACCCGATAGAAGAAAATCCAGTGGAGGAGAACCCCATGGAAGAGGATCCAGAAGAAGAGAATCACATGGAAGCAGACCTTGATGAAGAAGCTCCAGTCGAGAAAGAAGGACCAGAAGAACAAGACCCTGCGGTGGAAGAGCTCTCAATGGCGATCCCTGCGAGGCGATATAGGAATGGACGCCCCTACCTGAGCGCGCGAGTCTACCGCAACCTGCTGAACCTCCACAACCGCGACTGACGGAATTTTTAGATGTTGTCTTCTCTGGCCAAATAAATCTATGTATAGTTTAGGGCCATCTGTTACTTTTCGAGGGTGCTTTGTTTCGAATTTTCTAGAATGAAATAAACTTTCTGAGTTCGCAAATCTTTTGTTTACTAGTTCACTTGATGCTTTGACTCTTCCCCTATACCGTTATTTCCTCCTGAGACCCCTGACGGTCCACCCCTATACCCTGTACTGTTTTCGACCCTCACTTAGATTAATAAGTACCGCACCCTGATCTTTTGAATGAGCCACCCTTCATCCTTCGTCTATGCCTCGTTTGATATCCTTCTGGGAAGGGAAATTGATAGTAAAATTTCCGAGTTGGCTGACCCTTCGGATTTTTGATTCACATGATATATCGACCGTTATCCTCCCCATACATTTTTCCCTTGTAGTCCTTTGCTGCTCACCCTTACTTCCTGTGCTGACCCGACCCCAATCTCTTTGACCTTCAGTCTAAAGCCGTCACACTCCGACCTTTTTGTATGAGCCACACTCCATTGTAATCCCTACCCTAACTAGCCCTATACATTTTTGTGCTTTTTCCTGTTACCCTAACTATATTTAGGCACATCATTATTCGAAAATTTAGTTTTCATTACTTTGTATTTATCGAAGAGTGCGTGTTACTGACTACTCCGTTTTATGTATTTTAAAGTACACTACTACTTTTCTCATTTTTCGGTAGCGCGACCATATGTATTACACATATTATTTTTGGTGCCATGCTTCTTATTTTCACCATATGGTTTTCTAAGTTATATTAAAATGGTTTGATTGATACGCTATTCTAAAAAAAATGTTCTGAACCACCGACAAGTCCTTCACTGCTTCATTATGATTATGCCTTATACTTATTACTTCTACTGTGCTACTTTTGATATACTTATATGTGCACATATTTGGGTTTCGATTTTATCGAGCACGCCTCGAATATTATTGTTCGTTATTGTTGTTTTTATTCTCGTATACATGTAGTTTGCCCTTATGATTGAATCTGTCTTGTACTTACTTAGACCCACCCTTTGTTACGTTAGTTTTATACATATATAAACCTTCAAATTTCTTTATCCGCCTATTTCAAGTAAATCATTATATGTTAGTTTGCGATATAGTAACTTTCGCTTATAATTTTATAACTTATCGTTTATTTTAAATTTCGAGGACGAAATTTTTGTAAGGGTGGTATGATGTAATACCCAGTCCCTTTTATACCAATATCTGTATTTATGTTACTCTTAAAGTTTATTTATTTTATAAACATTATTTTAGTATTTCAAATCCCTAACCCTAAATTTATCTAAACTTTTTTCCCCCTTATATTTTAGCCGTCCCAATTCTTTTCCACATTTTCATTTTCACCAGTCCAAAACAAACATTTTAAATAAATAAAACCCCTAGCTCACTTCCTTTACTTCCTCCCCCATTTTCTTCCCTAACCTAGCCCAGCCCCTTTTCTAATTTCCTTATTGTTTTATTTTTCCTGGTCGGCCCAGCCCTTCTCCTAAAGCCCCAAAACTAAATTAAACAAATTTTCTTTTGATCTCCGGCCCAAGCCCATGTCGCAAACCCTAACAGCGCTCACGAACCCGGCCTGCGCCCGCCTTCACCCTACCCGCCCGCTTCGACCCGACCCGCTTCTAATCCCTCCTTCTTCCCCAACGGTAACTTCTCGATCCACTATCTTCGCCGCTTCCTTCGCCAACGCTCGCGGCCACGATGCCCACGCCCACGTCCACGCTCGTGCGCCGTTACCCCAAGACGCGCACCCCTCGTCTCCCCTATCTCCCTCACACCCTCATTCTCTAACTCATCTCATCTCTCTATCTCCACGAAAACCCACGCCCGCAGCCCACTGCCTTCGTCACTCGCCGTTGCCGCCGACGACGACGTCGCCGCCGACGACGACGACGTCGCCTCCGACGACCCCACCACCTAGTACTTCTCCCTCGCCCACTCCTCCTCCACCAACAGCACCCCTCACCACTCAACTCCATCAACCAAGTACCCCTGCCGAGCACCCTCTGCACACCCAACCCAGTGCACCCGAGCTCGACCACCACCTGCACCCTCGACGCCGGCGATCTCCCCATCACGTCGTCGACGCCTCTGCACCCCCGCATCATTATCACCACAGCCCAAGCCCTATCTCTCTCTCTCCCCCCCCTCTGCAACTGCTTCCTCTCTCTCTCTCAATCTCTACATCCCTCTCTCTCTGTGATTCTCTCTTTCTCTCTCTCTCTCTCTGGTTCTCTCTCTCCCTCTCTCTATATTTCTGTTTCTCTCTCTCTCTAATTCGCTCTCTCTGTTTCTCTCTCTCTCTCTAATTCTCTCTCTCTGTCTCATCACCAAAGAGCATTCCTTCCACGGCCAGAGCACTACCACTGTCGTCGCCAGCAGCTCCGCCGTCGATTGAATCCAAATCAACACAACCATCAAGCCCTGGTATTTTGTCGAGCACTTTCATACGTCGTCAATCGCTGTTGTCTCGGTCATCGCCACCACCGTTGCATCGCCTGACTCCTAGCCGCTACCTGAGCTCTCTCTGCCGTACGAGCACCTTCGCCTCGTCTCACCCAATGCCCTAGCCGCAACAGCCCCGTCACCAAGCTCGAGCCAAGCCCAAGCCTAGCCGAGACTCGTCGTGTTGTTGCTACTTCGTGCCCGTGCCGTGTCACCACTGCCTTCGCTGCCGTGCCATCAATTCATCGTCAAAGGCAAGTATTTTACTTGCTACATGCTAATATATTCTTGCTACAAACTTAAGTCGTATAGATTACAAATTTACAATTTCCGGTAGATTATGTGGCATACCTGTTCGATGCATGATCTCAATGAAAATACTCACCCAATTTGACGGAATTGGATTGTTTATGTTGGCCCATGTAGTGAAGAATATCTTGTATAAATCTCACTGGAAAATACGACTGTTAATGACTAAAATGTATACCCCCAAATATACCCGTAAAACTAGAAATTTCCTGTATCTGAAAGTTGTTAAAATCACCATAAATTATGTACATATTGGAATGATGCGTTCGGGGGCTTAAATCGAAGCCGACTTGACGAACTATAATCTTATGCAAGTTTCTAATGGTTTCTGTACTTAAATTGTGACAATATTTGGATCGGAGTACGACTCTGGACTGCAGTCCAGAGCGACTCTGGTTACTGTTTACTGTCCCGTAATGCGTGTCACCTTGTTTCCTGAACTCGTATGTTGCGGAACTCCACAGTTTAGTAAAGATGAATCTGTTATCTAGATAACCCAAGTGGTTTCATTCTGTTTCATCGTCGTTTGCTATTTAAATTGTTAATTAAAAGGACAGGACGTATAACAGTCCAGAACAGATTCAGAAGTGGCAAACTAGTGATAAACAGTGTGTAACTTTCGACGTAGACGCGATTGAGAATCCGTCTGTTGCGTTGAATACCCTACTGAAAACCCTAGATATCATTCAACTGTAGTGTCGCTAAATTCTGATCCCTACTGGGGTTAAAATGCGTTGCGATACGGACTTCCGATTCTGAAACCGGATTTCCAGCCGTGAACGCTTAAAATGAAATGGCCATATCTATTGATCCTGAAACCCGATTGACGTGAAACCAAATTCGCCGCATAGATAATCACACATACTATTATCCCCTGTTCATTGTTTCGCTAAATTTTGGCATATATTATTTATGATAAATTATGCAAGTGGTAGAATACTGATTTATGACATCTTAATCATGCTTTACATACTGTTTCCTCATCATATCATATATATGTCACTGCATTGATAACCTAGTGATCATGTGCATTACCCAGTGTTAGGTATTAGTGGTGATTGTGGCAAGTACGTTAGTGTTCGTGCATGAGTGGATAAGTGAAAGTGACACGTATTTGTACACAATCAGTGAACCCTATTATTCTATTGCATTGTCGACGTCTGTGGGACGCGTGTAAGTGTGACTATAAGTGGTATGGGACACTTATGGAAGCTCTCGCATGGGTGTCACAGATAAGGCACCAGACATTGCCATTTATCTCGGGTATTAGTCGGGACGTGCTTGATGGAGATCATGTCTCCAGTTCTCGCACAGAGTTGTCATGGACCGACCGGTATTTGAGATTATGGTTGGCGTTTGATGTAGACCACGGGGTGTGGGTAGTTTGAGTGTGAGTTCAACAGAATCTCGGGAGTCCCATGCCGGCTTATATATATGGAGATATATGGAGATTTACAGGGTACATGATTATTACCGTGAGTTATATTTTGGGCCCGTGGTCCCTTGCCCTTGGGTCCTACCCTTGGGTGGAGGACACTCGCGAGTGGTTGACTCTCACACTTGGACTGACGATAGGCTCAGTGACCTGCACAGTGAGACTTAGAGACTGATAGGGATAATGGCATTGATATACATTACTTACTGTGTTGACATACCTGGCATACTATATTACTGCTTTACCGTTCACCTGATCTATTGGACACTTCATTGGTTACTGCATGTTCATATCTTTACCGTCTTGATTACTGTTATATATCTATTATCACTGTCCGAGTTGCCACTTGCATCTATATGTTTATATTGCTATTGTGTCGCTCTGACGACCTGAGTATGCATGCTCAGTGTGAGGAGTGGATCTAGCCGGGACCAGGACCAGACGTACATCGTGGACATCTTGATCAGCTATCCAGAGCTATACTCTTTTTACCTCCATCAGGTCAGCTCCTTGTATTTGTTTTGTTTTAGATACTGTATTTCTCTTTACCTGTGCGTTGTTTACTGATTACCACGTAAAGCTAGAAGCCGAAGTGTGACTACAGCAGGATATTTCCTTGACCGTAAGAGCATGGCTGGCCTTGTCAACCCCTCGTATTCCATATTTTGGGAAGCGGGGCGTGACATGTTGTTACTCCTGAACCTTTGTGATCGATCGGGTAAGCGGTCGATGACCTGTAGAGGCACGACTTTTCTATTTTCCGAAAGCCATATAAACGGTATGTGTTTCCATGCCCCCAGACTTAGGGCGTTTAAATTCAGCATCCTTGCGGTTCGCCGCGGTCACAGGGGCTTTCTCCGGCCTCCTTCTCTTGTGAGCGGTTGACGTTGAGGGAGCCATTGCAGCAGGCATCCAGACGGATGACATCTTCTGTGGTACCACGGGATGGCTCTTTTCTTGCCGAGCTTTAATCTTCTTTGGTCGGCGAAAGTAATCCTGGTGAATCACCGATTCCTGGACCTGTCGCCAGACTTTGTAAGTTTTGGAGGACAGACGCTGAGAGGGCTACTCCGGCTTCTCTTCTATAGCATTCTCCACAGGTGGAGGAGATCTTTTCAGCATGGCAGTTGGAGATGTTAGTGTATATGCCCTAGAGGCCATTATTGTATCATACTGGCTTGTATATTACTTAATGGAAGCTTGGGATATTCACAGTTATATTAACAGTCTTGCTAAACATGGTAGTATGCTACTTGGTTATATCTATCTTAATATGTGTGTACGTATTGATAGAGCCCTTAGGATCTTGCTTGACTACCAGCGTTGTGATGGCAGTCACACTAGTGGGGGCTGGGTAGTCTACAAGCACATCTTTTTCCAGGTCCCTAGTCGTAGGATTATCGAGACAGGGCATCGATACTCCGGAGTAGACTAGTGTGTACGCTTCTCATCCCAGTTGGGGAGATGGTCTGTCCCACAGCCATCAGTACGTCGTACTGGAGATAGTATACAGGTGCTCGTTGGGTTACGGGTACACCGGACAGGACTCGCAGAGAACTGTTAGTTGGTATTATACCCGTCGTCAGTTAACAGTTCCCAGGTGACATGAGTACAGCATAGTTCGCAGACTTGACACTGCTACTTCGTCTCGAGTTTGTCCCCCTGTTCTTAGATTGCTACCCTACCACAGCTTAAAGGAGTCGTGCAAACAGGTAGCAGTTGGGTGCAGTCCCGAGCACTTGGAGGCAGTAGTGGTTAGAAAGGATTCGTTTCTCTCGGTATTGGGAGTTGATATCGCGCTATATCTGGAGAGCCATTACGCAAAGTCCCTGGCCAGGGCAAGCGAGATTTACTGGTAGGTTTTCCAGTAGTTTCTCAAGGTGTAATGGGTTTCACTCCGACACGACTTATACCGCTTTTAGGGGACTGACGCTTGCCGCCCCCTAGGCCCGATATGCGATAGTCCTAGACGAACAGACCGGATTGTACGGAGATTGTCATATCAGGCTCAGTACGAGTTCGGATGGGTTTCCTCATCGGCCTTCTTATCGACATCTACCTGGGAACCGTTACGTACAGCTAGTGCCGCTTGCGGTCTGTGGTTAAACCCACTGCCAGCGTAGTAGTCGAGTTTTTAGAGTCCCACACAGAGAGTTTCCCTGCTCCAGGCGAAACGATATAGAGGTCGTATGGTTTTACGACAAGGGTTTGGACGCATACGTGTTTAAACGCACGTACGATGTTCGGACAGTTTTTACTAGCCGGCTTTGGTTTAAGCCAGATTCTAGTATCGGATTATTGGATTTATACAGTCTAAAATTTTTCCGTGTTTTCACGGATAGGAGGGGCGTTCTCGTAATTTGGCGGGAAGCTTCTAGAAGGATGATGACTTGAGAGTTTAGGTGGCATAAGCATTTATTGATTTAGTGACTCATTTGTGTGATTCATGCATGTCATTAATGATGCATTAAATGGTTAATGACTCATGTAATGAATCACACATAATGAATAAATGAAGCATGATGATTAATCATTTTATTTATTTATTTTGATAAATGATTATGCTTCATATATTCAAGATAAGTTATTATTTCATTATCATTCTCATCCTCACCTTCTCTCTCCTCAATCTCTCTCTCTTCAAACCCTAATCCTACCCTCTCATGTGTTGAGATCAAGGATTAGCAAGACTAATTAATCCATATCCATACTCTATATCACCTAGGTGACTTTGATTAGCAACTAGAGAAACCTAGTTATCTCAAGATTAGAGGCAAAGCTTGGAGTAGAAGCTCTCGGGTGGATCGTCTATTACATAGAGGAGGCCGACGAGGAGGTGGATAACGAGAAGAAGAAGGACACGGTTCATTAGGTATAATCTTCCTCCATAGAAGTTAACAACTCCTATGTTAGTGTTAGTTATAGTTTAGCAAAGATCCTTTCGGTTAGTCGATGTTGCTTCAAACAAAATGATTGTTTTTCATATTTCCGCCTCCCCGCAAGTCGTGGGGTGTACAACGTTGACTTACAGTGGTATCAGAGTCTCGCTAAACAATAACTAACTTATTAGCAAAGTTGTTAGAATTTCGAACGCAAAACGAACCGGAAAAAACATCGAAATCACCAAGTTTCTGTCGAATTTAAAATGAGGTCTAAAAATTTTTCAGGGAGCTCTAAAAATACATGCGGGAAAATATAAGAATTCTGGAGAAAATTGGGTTCCTGAATCGGCCACGACGCCGCAGATCCGCTGCCGAGTTGGGGCCGATTCAACCCAAATTTCCCCAGAACTCTTCTGTGGTTATTTCTGGAATGTTTATTTTCGGAATGTTTATTTTCTGCTCAAGTCTCAGGTGCACAGAGAAGTTTTGGAGTAGAATCTAATGTGTTTGCTCGATCGAAATTATACGATGTTTGGCTAATTAGATTATATCTATGAATTGTATAATGTGTTCGTAAACCTCCCCTAACTGCTAGTATGTCGGTTGGCAGGGGTTGCACATTTCTGTAATGATTTTACTGTTTATGATTATGAACTTGATTGGATTGTTGTAATGATTAGCCGGGGTTTGAGATGGGTTTCTATATTCATTCATTCGATATAATTGTAATATGTTGTAATATTATTTTGCGGGGCATATCCAGGTTGCGGTTGTAGCCACCGTTGTATTATTTCATTTTACTGTTTTTGCTCCTAGGATAGACCCAAGGTGGGGTGCACAAACTACCGGGTATTTTGAAGTGTTTAGTGGCCTACTCATGTTGTTGAGGGAGACCGCTTCACTTCGGGTACTTGGCGGGTAGTTTGTCGTACCCGTAGGGGTCTAGGGTGGGGTAATGGCTATTCATCACAACTGTGTAATCCGTCTTTCGTTGCAGGCTCAAAGGAAACGCGGATTGCTTGTATATCCAATAATGTTCATCTGTGATCTGGAATGCCTATTATTGCGTCTGACGAATGTACAATATCTATATATGATAGCTATTTAGACGTCACTTATGTTTTACACTCGCGCTAGCCCAGCCCCCGCTCTGTCGTTAGTTAAGTAACCTAACGGGTAATGACGGGACCCAGTGGCGAATGCGGATGGCATAAGAGGACGTTGTATTTTCGTTGTTTTCTGCAATGATAGGTTAATTGATGGGACGCATTATATTAATGCAAAGAAAATAAACCAAAGTTGAATCGTTGGAACAGTTTAAAAGAAACCACTCGGTTATTTTTAAAACAGAAGATATTTTTAAATTGTGGAGCTTTAACCACTCCTTTTAAAAGCTATCAGGTTCCTTCGATCATATCAAGTTCACTACGTTCACGGTTTCGCCAAAACCATTCGTAGCCCTCCGTCATTTCATTTGGATATTCAGTAGTATTCAAGCTATGAATTTTGACCAACGCCAAGGCATAGTGTTTGGTAGCTGCTAGGTATTCATTTGTTGCATAAATAGATGAGTTAGTTTGGGACAGTCGTATTATCATTTGGCCAACGTCAGGGGTATGTACGGATGGGTTCAAATTAACAAGATAATGATGGGTAGAACTTGACATGTGACTTATGACATTTTGACCAACGCCAAGGTCATAAGAGCATGGGGCAGAAATTTATATCGGGAATTTCTAAAGAAACTGAAATTTGCAAAGAGATGCATACCATTTGGAGTTTGATGAATGTTGGTAGAATTCCTTCAGCATTATCATACGATGATATTTGGATCACGATTCTACTGTGAGTATATGCTACTCATCAGGAGATTCGTCACTTAACGATCAATGCTATAAACCAAGTAGGTGCCGAGAAAGGTGTCAGAGGGGCTACGCCCCTAGAGAAAAGAGGTTATTTAATTAAGGAACTTCGCGAAAGCGTTGGAAAACCTCCTTCAAAGTACCGACACCGGCCTGGCTGAACGGTTAAGCAAGTATTGTACGGTGAGAATAGTCCTGGCTAGTTCTTCCTTTTTGGTTTGAGGAGGATTCGAGAAACAGTGGGAGCCATCCGATTTAGATAAACTAAAAACCACTCTAAACTTACAAGAGCATCATGCTAAAGTGTTCCCTCTCTCTCTCATTGCAGCGACCCAAAACATGACAGGACTTAAGTTACTACTAGAAAAAAAAATATTGACAGGGCCAAACTATAAAGATTGGCTGCAGAATGTCAAGATGGCTTTGACTTATGACAAATTGGGGTATGTCCTTACCACTAAGGCACCTGCTGTCCCTGGTCCTAAATCCAGTAATGCAGATAAGGAAATCCACAAAACCTGGGAGTTAGATTGTGCGAAGGCCAAGTGCATCGTGCTTGCCTCGATGAATAATGAACATCAGAGGAGGCACGAGGATATGGATCTTGAATCCATATTTCTCCATACAAAGGATCTGTATGGGGAGCAATCTCGTATAGCAAGATACGAGACCTCGAAGAACCTGTTTCAGGCGAGGTTGGCCGTCGGATCGTCTGTAGGAGAACATGTCCTAAAGATGATTGGTTATATAGAAGAGCTCGCAGACCTAGGGACGACTTTGGAGAACGGGCTCTATACAGACTTGATTATCCAGTCCCTTCCTTCCACCTACGCCCAGTTTATTCTGAATTTCAACATTCAAAGAAAAGAAGTTGAACTTCCAGAACTCCTTAACATGTTGAGGAGTATAGAGGGCACCTTGCAGAAGGCAAGGGAAACACCCGCTATGTTTGTTCGCGGCGCTTCTTCTTCCGGGTCCAAGGCTTGGGCCAAAGGAAGGAAGAATAAGGCCGCCACCAAACCTAGAGGAGGTGTTAGTAAAGTTGGAGTGAAGGGAAAGAAAAAGATTGCGGTGCCAGTAGTGGCCAAGGATGAGTGCTTCCATTGTCATAGGAAAGGGCACTGGAAGAAAGATTGCAAGGCGTGGAACGCCAAGAACTAGAAACCGAAGCAAGCTGTGGCTTCGACTTCAGGTGTGTTTGTAATTGAGAATTGTCTGTCAATCAACTCTACTTCCTGGGTATTGGATACCGGATCAGGATCTCATATATGCAATTCATTGCAGGCACTAAGAAACCATAGAGTGCTGAAGGTTGGTGATATGACCCTGAAGGTTGCTAACGGAGCTAGCGTAGGAGCTGTGTCCGTAGGGGATTATCACCTTGGATTGACGAGTGGACATATTTTGGTTTTACATAACTGTTTTTGTGTACCTAGTTTAACGTGTAATATCATATCAGTTTCCTTATTATCAAAAGAAGGTTGTGATTTCACGTTTGTAAGTGATGTTGTTAACATCCACCTAAATCATGGTTTGATTGGGTCCGGTACGCTGGATAACGGTATATATATCTTAAACCAATTACAGATTTTCAATGTTCAGAACACACTAAAAAGAAAGTCTCCAGATTTAAATAAATCTTTCTTATGGCATTGTAGACTAGGTCACATCAATGAGACAAGGTTAACTAAGTTACATAGAGAAGAGTATTTTGATTCGTTCGAATATCAATCTTATGCCACTTGTCAATCATGTCTCAAAGGAAAGATGACAAAGACTCCATTCACTGGATATGGAGTAAGAGCGAGCGAGCTCTTAGGACTCATACACAGCGATGTATGTGGTCCAATGTCTACACATGCAAGAGGTGGTTTTTCCTATTTCATTACTTTTTCGGATGATTACTCTAAGTACGGATTCATTTTCTTGATGAAACATAAATCCGAGGCTTTTGAGAAATTCCAAGAGTATAAGAATGAAGTAGAAAACCAAACCGGCAAAAGTATTAAGACACTAAGATCTGATCGAGGTGGTGAATACTTAAGTGCCGAGTTCCTAGGTTACCTAAAAGAGAAAGGAATTCTCTCTCAGCTTACTCCTCCATACACTCCACAGCATAACGGTGTATCGGAGAGACGGAATCGAACCCTATTGGATATGGTACGTTCCATGATGAGTAATGTTGAGTTACCGCGATCTTTCTGGGGTTATGCGCTAGAATCAGCGGCATATCTTTTAGACAGGGTTCCTACCAAGACTGTGCCTACCACGCCATATCAGATGTGGAGTGAGAAGAAACCCTATCTTCAGTATTTAAAGATATGGGGATGTCCAGCTTTTGTTAAAAAGCAGCATGCGGACAAACTCGAGGCACGATCAGTACAGTGTAAGTTTGTGGGATATCCAAAGAACTCCAAGGGATATTATTTCTATTACGCAGAGGAACAAAAGGTTTTTGTTTCTCGTAATGCCCATTTTTCAACAGCAGTTTTTAGAAAAGGAAACAAGTGGGAGCGAAATAGAACTGGAAGAAATTCCAGAACCACAAACTACTACTGAAAGTTTGGTAGAACCAGTAGTTTAAGAAGAACAGGACATTCCCGCACCCCTCCGCAGGAGTAGTAGGCGGTCTCATCCGCCTGAGAGATACTACGGTTTTCTCATAGATGGGGATAAAGAGGATTGCGTCATTGATGATGATGAACCTACTAGCTTCCAGCAGGCCATCCAGAGCGGGGACTCGGTACGATGGCTAGATACAATGCGGACCGAAATGGAGTCCATGTACACCAACAAAGTATGGACTTTGGACTTTACTCCAGGTGGGGTAAAACCCATAGGATGCAAATGGATCTTCAAGAAAAAGATTGGTGTAAATAGACAGGTGGAAACCTATAAGGTTAGACTTATTGCAAAGGGTTTTCGTCAAAGACCTGGTTTGGACTATGATGAGACTTTTTCTCCAGTGGCTATGCTCAAATCCATTCGGGTCCTTCTTGCTATTGCCGCCTTCCATGATTATGAGATCTGGCAGATGGACGTAAAGACAGCTTTTCTAAATGGTAATTTGGAAGAGTGCATCTATATAGATCAGCCAGAAGGCTTCAATCAGAGTGGGAGCAGTGGGAAAGTATGCAAGTTGCTTAAGTCCATTTATCGACTAAAGCAGGCATCGCGGAGTTGGAACATCTGTTTTGATGAAACGGTCAAAGAATATGACTTTATCAAAAATCCAGATGAACCATGTATATATAGTAAAATTGTAGCACGAACTGTCGTATTCCTCGCCTTGTACGTGGATGAAATTCTATTGATAGGAAATGACATTCCTATGCTACAATCTGTCAAAGGATTCTTGTCACATAGGTTCTCCATGAAAGACCTGGGTGATGCCTCTTACATTCTGGGGATCTGGATCTATCGTGATAGATCTAAGAGGATGTTGGGACTTTCGCAGTCCAGGTATATCAACACTGTACTGAAAAGATTCAGTATGGAAGATTCTAAGCGCGGTAATTTACCGGCTTGTCACGGAATCACCATCTCCAAAAAGATGTCTCCCAAGACTGATTTGGAAAGGGAACGCATGTCAATTATACCCTACGCTTCTGCGGTAGGCTCTATAATGTATGGGATGTTGTGCACCAGACCAGATGTAGCTTACGCACTTAGCGTGGTAAGCCGGTATCAGTCAGACCCAGGGGAGAAGCACTGGATAGCAGTAAAGAACATTCTCAAGTACCTGAGAAGGACTATGGAGATGTTCTTGGTTTACGGCGGAAAAGACCTCAAGATCGAGGCCTTTGCTAATTCCGGCTTCCAGAGTGATAAGGATGACTCCAAGTCCATGTCGGGTTATTTTTTTCCCTCAATGGAGGGGCGGTGTGCTGGAAGAGCTCCAAGCAGAACACCGTTGCAGACTCGACGATGGAAGCGGAGTATATTGCTGCTTGCGATGCCGCAAAAGAAGCGGTCTGGATGAAGAAGTTCCTAACAGAACTTCAGGTGGTTCCTACCATTGTTGATCCAATACCTCTGTATTGTGAAAACAAAGGAGCTATAGCTTTAGCGAAGAAACCCAGGTCCCATCAGAAGTCCAAACACATCTTAAGGCGGTATCACCTGATCAGGGAGATCATAGATCGCCGGAAGATCGAGGTCCGGAGAGTTTCTACAGAGGAGAACACTGCTGATCCATTCACAAAGGCCTCACCTCAGATTCAGTTCGAGAGGCTACTCGAGATGATCGATCTTCGATATGCCAGTACATGGCCCTAGTGCAAGTGGGAGATTGTTAGTGTATATGCCCTAGAGACCATTATTGTATTATACTGGCTTGTATATTACTTAATGGAAGCTTGGGATATTCACAGTTATATTAACAGTCTTGCTAAACATGGTAGTATGCTACTTGGTTATATCTATCTTAATATGTGTGTATGTATTGATAAAGCCCTTAGGATCTTGCTTGACTACCAGCGTTGTGATGGCAGTCACACTAGTGGGGGCTGGGTAGTCTACAAGCACATCCTTTTTCAGGTCCTTAGTCGTAAGATTATCGAGACAGGGCATCGATACTCCGGAGTAGACTAGTGTGTACGCTTCTCATCCCAGTTAGGGAGATGGTCTGTCCCACAGCCATCAGTACGTCGTACTGGAGATAGTATACAGGTGCTCGTTGGGTTACGGGTACACCGGACAGGACTCGCAGGGAACTGTTAGTTGGTATTATACCCGTCGTCAGTTAACAGTTCCCAGGTGACATGAGTACAGCATAGTTCGCAGACTTGACACTGCTACTTCGCCTCGAGTGTGTCCCACTGTTCTTAGATTGCTACCCTACCACGGCTCAAAGGAGTCGTGCAAACAGGTAGCAGTTGGGTGCAGTCCCGAGCACTCGGAGGCAGTAGTGGTTAGACAGGATTCGTCTCTCCCGGTACTGGGAGTTGATATCGCGCTGTGTCTGGAGAGCCATTACGCAAAGTCCCTGACCAGGGCAAGCGAGATTTACTGGTAGGTTTTCCAGTAGTTTCTCAAAGTGTAATGGGCTTCACTCCGACACGACTTATACCGCTTTTAAGGGACTGACGCTTGCCGCCCCCTAGGCCCGATATACGATAGTCCTAGACGAACAGACCGGACTGTACGGAGATTGTCACATCAGGCTCAGTAGGAGTTCGGATGGGTTTCCTCATCGGCCTTCTTATCGACATCTACCTGGGGACCATTACGTACAGCTAGTGCCGCTTGCGGTCTGTGGTTAAACCCACTGCCAGCGTAGTAGTCGAGTCTTTAGAGTCCCACACAGAGAGTTTCCCTGCTCCAGGCGAAACGATATAGAGGTCGTCTGGTTTTACGACAAGGGTTCGGACACATACGTGTTTAAACGCACGTACGATGTTCGGACAGTTTTTACTAGCCGGCTTTGGTTTAAGCCAGATTCTAGTATCGGATTATTGGATTTATACAGTTTAAAGTTTTTCCGTGTTTTCACGGATAGGAGGGGCGTTCTCGTAATTTGGCGGGAAGCTTCTAGAAGGATGATGACTTGAGGGTTTAGGTGGCATAAGCATTTATTGATTTAGTGACTCATTTGTGTGATTCATTCATGTCATTAATGATGCATTAAATGGTTAATGACTCATGTAATGAATCACACATAATGAATAAATGAAGCATGATGATTAATCATTTTATTTATTTATTTTGATAAATGATTATGCTTCATATATTCAAGATAAGTTATTGTTTCATTATCATTCTCATCCTCACCTTCTCTCTCCTCAAGCTCTCTCTCTTCAAACCCTAATCCTACCCTCTCATGTGTTGAGATCAAGGATTAGCAAGACTAATTAATCCATATCCATACTCTATATCACCTAGGTAACTTTGATTAGCAACTAGAGAAACCTAGTTACCTCAAGATTAGAGGCAAAGCTTGGAGTAGAAGCTCTCGGGTGGATCGTCTATTTCATAGAGGAGGATGACGAGGAGGTGGATAACGAGAAGAAGAAGGACACGGTTTATTAGGTATAATATTCTTCCATAGTAGTTAACAACTCCTATGTTAGTGTTAGTTATAGTTTAGCAAAGATCCTTTCGGTTAGTCGATGTTGCTTCAAACAAAATGATTGTTTTTCATATTTCCGCCTCCCCGCAAGTCATGGGGTGTACAACGTTGACTTACAGGAGAGTTCTTGCGGACCCTCCTAAGCGGTTTGAAGCTGTTCCTAGTTGGAACAGCAGCATCGATTTTCACCATTGGAGCCGGCGGAGTCAGTCCAAAAGGGGAGCTGCCTCCAGCCTTCCTTACTCGGCGCCAGTGGCGACGTCGAGCGTGTCGAACCGTTGGGATTGTCTCGGATGTAGAGGTGACTTCCTCATGCCCCCTGTTTTGGCGAAGGGTTGTCGCCGGCGTCAGCCTCTTGAAGACCGATGTCCGTTGAGAAGCAATGTCTAATCTGTCAAAGACAGACCTCTGGGCAGGGGAAGCAGCTTTGAGGACTTCGTCTGGAGTGGGAACCGACACAGTCAGTGTTATGAAGACCGACCCTTTGGCAGGAGAAGCCGCCTTGACGACTTCATGAGCAGGAAAGGCTATCCGCTTAGGGATAACTCTTTCCGGTATCGCGGGCTTCTTCATGGGCCCAAATGAGCTTTAGCCCAGTTTGTCAAAGACTGAGGCATTGGAGCTGGACGACCCTTTGAGAGGGGTCGCAGTAGTGGTAAGTCGATCAAAGACCGACTTCTTTGGGGTTTCCTGCAACGGCAGCGGGGCATTGAAGTTCATGGGTGGGAGCATGGTCCCGAAAAATAGCCCAGTGGTGGCCTGAGTCACCTGGTCCACTGGCATTAAAGACAGAGGCCGCCTGAGGCTCGTAGGTTACTCCTCCTGCGGGGACGGAGTGAGAGTTATGGCCATTATTGCAGCTTGTGCAGTTGACAGCCATTTGATCTTCTTTTCTCTGCACGGGAGCAAAACCAAACCTTAGTATCTCGAACCCAAGGGCAACCATATTAAACCGTGATTCGCTCGCAAACACGACACACGAAGTGTGGAGTGGAAAGAGGAAAAAGTCCCACCGGGCTTGTAAGAATCTGTTCCTCGCCGAAACACGGAGACGCGACCGTGCAGATCTGCCTTGCCTGAATTTGGGGCAAATGCTAATTGGTGCTATCCGTTCACCTCTCCGAAGATGCCAAGTTGATTTATGACACCATGTATCGAAGGTTTAAACGGATGCGGCCGATGCAGCAGATTTCGTTAGATTCCCCCTCATTTGAGGGGGTTTTGATTGTGGGGACGCTCTTCCCTGCAGGCGCAAGCCCCTGCAGTTAATTACGCTACCGCATCGCGGTAACAACTTTCTCCTTCTCTAGATGGTCACTTCGTGTCATGTGTGTTTGTTTTGTTTTTGGTTGCTGTGGATTGTATACGGAGACTAATTTATGTTGTCGCTCGTTGGGTGTGGATTAGTCCAAATCCGTACTTTCTTAGATTTGGGTTTGGGGGTTGGGTTTAAGGATACGTTAGTCTCATTTGAGACTAAGATCAACTTAAACATATTTTATGGATACGTTAGTCTAATTTTAGACTAAGATCAACTTAACGGGATCATTTAGATCCAACAAGAGAGAATTCGGGCTCTATTGCTTAGTTTAGGGTCATTACCGTCGATTATCAGTTTAAGGATATGGTGGTCCATTGTTAGTTTAAGAACATCTCGGTCTAATGTTAGTTTAAGGACATCTCGGTCCATGGTTAAGGACATCATAGTCCATGGGCTTAAGGACCCTACGGTCCGAGATTAAGGATATCATAGTCTATGGGTTTAAGGACCCCACAGTCCAAGATTAAGGACATCATAGTCCATGGGTTTAAGGACCCTACAGTCCGAGGAATGATTGGTTATCAGGACCCGTCACCTCTCTGAAGACGTTGAAGGATTACAACGACAAATATCAAAGGAGTGAAGAGATGTACCCTTGAACCAAAGTTGATTTGGGAAATCTGTAGTCCAATTTGGGACTAAGATCAATTAATTAGATTATGAGCACATTGGCTCAGTTAAATCTGAATTGAGGACTTATGGCCAACTTGGGCTAAGTCCAATTAAGTTTGAAATGTTGGACTTTTGTTAGGACTGTTGAACATTTGTCTGGGTTCAGCCCTCCATTATTTAGCAATGCTAAGAAACGGTTTGGGGCTCTGACAACATTTTGTCTTTGGCTGAGCACTAACCATTCATCATAGCTCTGGATTTTAAGGTTTATTTGAAGGGGAAATTTTCCTCTGGAAAACTTAGCCAATTTGGGCTAAGCTTGGTTTGAAAATAGTGTTAAACACTAAAGCATATTTGGCGATCACGTGTTTCCACGTGATGTGCTGAAAATAATGTTAAACACTAGGGACAAAACGCTCAAAATAGTGTTAAACACTAGAAATGAGGTAGTCACGTGGGGACACGTGAGGCATCTGAAGATGGGGCCAGACTTCCTTTATTTTCTTCCCAGAATATTCAAATAACTGTTAAACACTTTTAGTCTTTAAGGCCGTCACGTGTGAGCACGTGATGGGCATCCATCCACTGGATATTAAAGGAATTTGTTAAGGGTCACGTGGGGACACGTGAAGGCGCCCATAAATTGGTACTGCCTTTGGATTTGTTATCTTTTGTTTTGAGAGTCACGTGTGAGCACGTGAGGCATTGCCTTCATGCTTTTTTCTCCTTTTGAGGAGTTTGTTCAAGAGTCACGTGGGGCACGTGACCTAGTCTTGTTCGTTCTTTTTCATTCGTTGGGATGAAGGGTCACGTGTTACCACGTGATCACGTTGGATACATTGATCTTTATATGCATGGAGAGCTTTAAGCCTCTTGTTTTTAAGAATTAAATTCTTTTATAGGGTTAAACCCTAGTTCTGTTTAGAGGAATTAAATTCCTATGTATTTGGAAGAATTAAATTCTTATATAGGGTTAAACCCTAGTTTCATTTGGAGGAATTAAATTCCTATAAATTTGGGAGAATTAAATTCTCTAAACTCAATTCTCCCTCTAAGTTTTGGATCTGCATGGCAGAATCATTCCGATGGGAATTAAATTCTCAATTTGTGGGGAGATCTGATTTTGCAAATATTCAACCAAAGGAAGAACTAAGTTCTTATTCAGAAAAGATAAACTCTTAAATTGAGAATTAAATTCTCTTTTTGTTTTATGGAGCTTAAGTCTCTTTCCCCTTCTCACCTAGGGTTTCTTTCTCTTCTGAAGAAATCTTTTTCTCTCTTGAGAATTAAATTCTCCTCTCTTTTTTCTCTCTGTTGTTGTCGTCTCTCCAAAAAAAAAATCCAAGATCCTTCTCTTCTCTTCTTGGCTCCTATTTATAGGAGAAAGAAAAGAATCAGTTTGTTTAGTCAATTTTTCATTAAAAGATTTTGGTTGTTTTTGTAACCAACATGATCTTTTATATCACCCAGTGAATTTTATTCACCACTGGATTTTTAATCCAGAAGATATTCTGTCTCTTATTCTTGGTGAATTTCAGGGAAATCTTTCCTTGTATAAAATCTTTCCATAAATCGGTGATTTTTAATCACCATTGGATTTTTAATCCAACGGTGCTCCATTTTACAGAGCACCATCTTTTTTGTTTGGAAAGATTTATAGAAATATTTTTTCAGTTAGGGTCTTTGATTTCCCTTAATTAGAATTTAATTCTATTAGTTCAGAAGGCTTGAGAGCCTATCACGTGTTGGCATGTGATCCTACTGTTTGATCATTTAAATAGAATTTAATTTTATTAATTAAAGAGCTTAGGAACCCATCACGTGTTGACACGTGACCCCCCTCCCAATTAAACATTTTATCCAGAATTTAATTCTGCCGTTTTACAAAACTAAGGAATCATCACGTGTCAGCACGTGACCCTTGGTCACGTGTAGACACGTGATGCCTCATTGGGATCTTTTCTTGCTGTTTTATTATGCCTTTTAATTCTTTCAGTGGGTTCTTTAAAGGCCCATCACGTGTGGGCACGTGAGTCCACTAATTGCTTGCTTGATTAGAATTTAATTCTATTATAACAGAGTCCCAGGAAACCATCACGTGTTGGCACGTGACCCTTTGTCATGTGTGAGCACGTGATGCCCCATTGGGGTTTTTCCTGATATTTTATGAGGGAACAATCCCTGGCTGGTAACTCCTTACC
Organism: Agapanthus africanus; assembly: GCA_030015575.1. Taxonomy (NCBI): domain Eukaryota; kingdom Viridiplantae; phylum Streptophyta; class Magnoliopsida; order Asparagales; family Amaryllidaceae; genus Agapanthus; species Agapanthus africanus. The sequence goes on from CM057343.1 coordinate 475,839,161, forward strand.
GGCAACGCCAGGGATCAAAGCCCTCATCAAGAGGCGACCCAGCGGCTACCCTGCTCGGTCATCCCTGGCTAGTAACTCCTTACCCGCAACGCCGGGGATCAAAGCCCTCATCATGAGGCGACCGAGTGGCTACCCTGCTCGGTCATCCTTGGCCGGTAACTCCTTACCCGCAACGCCAGGGATCAAAGCCCTCATCAAGAGGCGACCGAGCGGCTACCCTGCTCGATCATCCCTGGCTAGTAGTTCCCTACCCCACAATGTCAGGGATCAAAAGCCCTCGCCAAGAGGCAACCGAGTAGTTTCACCGCTCGGACCATCCTTAGCAGGCCTCTTACGGCCCCTCCCGTGCTAAGGATCGAAGCCCTCACCAAGAAGCAGCCGAGCGGCTACCTTTCTCGGCTATCCCTGGCTGGTAACTCTTTACCCGCAACGCCAGGGATCAAAGCCCTCATCAAGAAGCGACCGAGCAGCTACCCTGCTCGGTCATCCCTGGCTGGTAGTCCCCTACCCCACGACGCCAGAGATCAAAAGCCCTCGCCAAGAGGCACCGTGCAATAACCCTGCTCGGCCCATCCTTAAGGATCAAAGCCCTCGCCAAGAGGCACCGGGCAGTAACCCTGCTCGGCCCATCCTTAGTAGGCCTCCTACGGCCCCTCCCGCGCTAAGGATCAAAAGCCTTCGTAAGAGGAAACTGGGCCCACCCTTGCTCGGTTATCACTGGTCGGTAGCTCCCTACCCCAAAACGCCAGGGATCAAAGCCCTCGCCAAGAGGCACCGGGAAGTAATCCTGCTCGGCCCGTCCTTAAGGATCAAAGCCCTCGTCAAGAGGCACCGGGCAGTAACCTTGCTCGGCCCATCCTTAGTAGGCCTCTTATGGCCCCTCCCGCACTAAGTATCAAAAGCCCTCGCCAAGAGGCAATCGGACCCGCCCTTACTCGGTTATCCTTAGCCGGTAGCTCCCTACCCCACAACGCCAGGGATCAAAAGCCCTCACCAAGAGGCGGCCGAGCGGCTACCCTGCTTGGCTATCCCTGGCTGGTAGTTCCCTTCCCCACGACGCCAGGGATCAAAGCCCTCACCAAGAGGCGGCCGAGCCCGCCCTTGCTCGGTTATCCCTGGCTGGCAGTTCCCTACCCTACGAAGCCAGATACTTAATCCATCATCAAGAGGCAACCAAGCATCTACCATGCTCGGTCATCCGTAGCTGGTGTTACTAACCGCCAACGCCACGGTCCAAGCCCTCTCCATGAGGCCATCCACGTCTGAGCGATCTCCACCTTGACTTCGGGGCCATGGAGATTCCGTCTCCCCACCGGTCTTTGCACACTTGGCAAATGAACAGAGTCAACTCGACGTGTGATCGCTAGACGAAAAACATGCCTAACACGAAGGCGGTACTGTGCAAATACAAGTGTTTACCGACAAAGGAAAATACGCGCGCAAATACTACTGCAAAAAGTTTTTATTCACAAAGCCAAAAGTCTTTACAAGGGTATTGTGGGCTCTCCAAGCCTTATCAAATTACCCGGAGGCTTAAAAAAGAGAGAGGAGGAAAAGCCAAAAAGTTCGGGCCGCAAGCCCCACCTAGACCTCACCTCCCTCATCACCATCGGCAAACCCCAGAAACTGATCCTTGACGGCATTAAGAGCTTTGTTCCATGCGATGGCGGAGACCTCGTCGAGGTCAACGTAAAACTGGTCCGACCCCTTGTAATCAGTCACCGCCTTTCTAGCCCGAATCTCGGCACCCTCCGCTGCCTGAAGCGCCGCCTTGGCATCCCGCCTGCGGGCATCCCTCGCCCTCTTCATGGCTGCAAAGCGATCGGCCAGTTCCACCAACTTCACCTCGATGACACGGTGGGACTCATTTAGGCGGTGATGGGACTCCCAACATTTTGAGACGGTGAGCTCCGCGGCGGCCGATCGGGCTTCAAGGACGACCATCCTCTCCCTCTCCAGACACAGCTCAAGTCGCAGATCCTCGGCCTCCGAAGAAGACTCTCCCGCCGGCCTCATAGCATGGATAACCCCCTCAACCTCCATGTGAGTAATGAGGGCGCGGTGCTGAAGGACCAAGCAAAAAACAGCAAAAAGACTTAGAGACGCTCGAACCAAAGAAAGGGCGCTCGAAATAACACATGAGGGAGTACATTTGGGCCCTCAGGGTCCCCCGGGGAATCTTGCCCCCGGCCGACTCTTCCATACCAGCAAACAGGCTGGCAATAACGGAAAGCCCGGACGGGAATACGAAACAGACGTCCCCCTCCTGCACAAAAATCCCCTTAGGAATCTCCGTCGGTAGCGCGCGAGAGACCGTCCTCTTCCTCTTAAGAGGAACCCCATCTTCGTCCTCTCCCGCATCCCTCGTCCGGGACTCGGGAACCCATGGACGCCTGTGGCCACCGCCAGGGTAATCGTCAGGAGCTCGCGACAAGGCAGATGGCCCCGCCGCCGGAGGCGCATTTGGTGCGGGGATCGGGTCAGCCAGAGGCACGGCCGCACCGCCGGCCCCCCTCCAGGACAGAGCACCGAGGGCACCAGGAGTCCTGGATCGATCCATTTGTCCTGCCAAAGGGAGAGGCAAGCTCGACTCAGAAGGAGAAGAAGCAAAAGAAAGAAAAGGAAGAATCTACGGGGTGCTCTCTAGACTCTATCCGGACTATTTCTACGGACTCTTCAGAGGAAGACATCTAACCTGATTGAGAGGATGGGTCCTCGGAAAGGGAAACGCAGGGATCCCGACCTAAAGAGGAGAACGCCGAGTTGACAAAATCAAAGACGATGGAATTATGAAGAAGAATGGGCCCTCATGTGGACCCCACCTCTATTTATAGCAGCCGGCGGAGCACATCCAACGGCCTCAGTCATCTCCCGCCAAGACGACTCTTCGCACTCAACGACCACTATCGCTTCACCTGTCATGTGCACATTGGCCGCACCCCATCGGGCGCAGGGAACCTGCGGCCCGTCGCCTTAGCCAACCAAGGCCAGACACGTGGGCAGTCGCTTCGGTGAACGTACCCACGATCCGGCGCACCCTCTTTAATGCAAAGATCCCACCCCTGATTCGCTGGCGTCATCTAGAAAATACAACCGATTGTCCGGGGACACGCCCCGACGATATCTTCGAAAAGGAGCTCACCTGGGTGACCCGGCAGACCACTCTCGACCCGACCTATGATCTGGTCGGGGTGAGAGTGGGGGGATAATGATGATGCTCGATATCAGTGATCTCCCAGATCATGACACGTGGCTGATGACGTGTCCCGAAGCTCATAAGAAAGGACCTACGGTGGCCGACCAGGCCACTCCTGTGCCGTCCCACAAACAAACGTTGGCTCACCTCCGAGCCCCCTGCACAATTGGCCTCCTCGGCCTCTCATCTCGTCTTCGGGCTACCACAGAACTAAGATACCTCGGCTCTCCCGCTCATCCACGAGCTCTCCCGCCGAGGTGATCTTCCTCGGTCTCATCAACCGACCGACGGCACCGCTCACAGGTGCAACCGCCAACCCGCGAATCTCGCCATGCGTGATATATCCGCCGGCCACATCCTATGTTCCACGCCATCACGATCCCCCATTAACGAACCTGTCTCGCCATTAATGCGGAATCCCGCCCATCACGCGGGCGTGACGTCGGGAGCGTAACGGCCGGCGTAATTCTCGCGCCTGCCTGCCTGCTGCCACCGCTATATAAATCCCTCTTTCAGACGGTTCAAGTAAGTCATTTTCCATTCACTAGGCTGTTACTCTGCTCGGATTTCCAGTCTAACTTGACCGTCGAAGAGTCCTCGGTGGTACAACCACCCCGGGACTTTCTTGCAGGTAGCTCGGCCTCAACAACCTCAAACCCATTGAGATCCACACATTTCAACAGCCACCTCTAACTCAAATCTCGGCCGTCCATCATCGCCAACAGCAGATCAACGGAAAGTAACATCTTGACGCGATCCAACCCGCGTCAGATCTCTTCGGAAATTAAACTGATGACGTAAACGATGGAAACGAAATTCTTACTGCATTGTGCCCAATTGGTAAGCTTCGGATTGTTAATATAGTATATGTTGTTCTTTCAAAATAAATATCATGAGCTAGAAGGATTGTGGCACCCTTGCCCGAGACTAGTTTATTAATACATATCAATATGTAGATCAGCTTTCTAAGAGTTATTGTACTAAAAAAACATAATGTGTATACAAACATAACTTGTCACTTAAATCTAAATAATATTTTCCTAAACTGCTCATGTATTAGCAATTTATTGCTGTCTATAATACTCTTAATTCAATTATTGCAATCGCATGCAGACAATTATGATGATTGAGAGAGCACCTATACGGGTATAACAGTCTTACTCGAGATGATAGTATACTATATGGTTCTTCTCTATCATCATGTACATGTATAATGTGGTGTTACGGATCACTATTATATGTTAATAGAGCCCATAGGATTCTTACTTGTAACGTTTTAGAAATCGTTATGCGAATTTTCCGTTAAAAGGTAAAATAGACGGTGTTTTTCCGTAAAAATCCGGAAGTGATTATTTTTCAGTATAGACTTAACCGCACCTAGTTTAACTAGAAAATTGCTAGTTTGCGGTTTTTAGTTGTCACTTAAAAATTTTAGTTCACTTAGATATTTTTCCCTAATTAAAATATTATTATAAGATTTTAATTATGCACTTAATTAGTGGTAATTACAATTTTGATTGGGTTAATTATGCTAAAAATGAATCTATGCTAATTTAATCACAAGATTAAACTTTAAATCTTCACTCCAAAATATCTAGATATTTGTGAATTAAAAGAAAATTTTTAAAGAAATGATTAAGAGGTGGCATGGATGGCAGGTGCTTTAATGAGCATTTATTGATGTTTTAATCTAGTTCTTTCCACACAATTCCTTAACCTTCCCTATTTTCATGTCTTGACCGAGCCCCCCTGCTGCCCTCTCTCTTCCTTTGCCGCATTCTCATTTCTTCAAGCTCAAATAAATCATAAAAAATTCTCAAATAATCCCACAAACTTAAATTTAAATCCCTACCCATTATTCTTCAACCCTAAACAAGCTTGGATCTTCATGAAAGTCATCATTTTAGAGGCTAATTTGGAGTTTAGTTGCTAGTTTATGAATCTAGTGGAGGTATAAAATTCTAACCCAAAACTTTAAGTGTTGTTTAAATCATTAAGCTAGTTTATTAGATGTTTAATATTGCTTTAAATTGGATGTTTAGAAATTCATGTAAAAGTTGTGAAGATCAAGTTAGGGTTTGATTTGTTTAAAATGGTTAATGGAGAAGTGTAGACTTTGAAAATTTAACCTAGTTGTGAGAATATTATTTGTTATTTTCCTAATTGTCTAATTAAGTTTAATAGCAAACTAAGTTTTACTAAATCTTATATGGGTGAGATTAAAATTGTAGTAAAGATTTGCGTGACTTAGTTAAGTTACTTTGAGATGATTGTGATCGCTAGAATTGTTAAAACTTCTACACTTGAGCTAAAATGATGAAAAGTTGCTTACTATGTTTTCGGTTAATTTAGGCGTGGGTTTCAATTGGCGTTGCGATGTTATATATATTATCTTCCACGCTATGTATTGTGTTGTGAATGCGCGATCGGTACGATCGGGATCTAGGCTTGGTGGTTGCGTAGTTTAGCGATCCTAGGTAGGGTTGTGTCGATGCCGTACGTGTTCTGTGCACTAGGTGCACAGTGTGTTTATCTTGTGGACGTTATCCTTGCGTTTCGTTATCGTTGTGTCGGCGCAGGATATTTAGCCTTATGTGTTGTGTTTGTGTAATTTTAGGATCCCAAGCAGGGATTTCGAACGCTGCGAAGAAAGGGAAGCAGGTGATCGGATTTTCTTAGCTCGAGATCATCTGTGAGTAGATTTAACATTTACGGGAAAATCGCCCGTATGGCGTTATGCGTCAGGGCTGGATATGATATTATAGCTGCATGTTTATACGCATATGAGTTGACTGCGTATGAGCATCATTGCATATTATTACTTGTTGTGCTTTGACTTGGTACTTATTAGACACTGCATCATTACTGACGATTCATGTTGCACGAGCACTAAATTGTATGCTGCACTCACACCGTCGGTAATTGCCATGACATGCACTACATATATATACATATGTGATATTATATCGGTTATTGTCATTGAGGCAGTGATTCTTATTCCGTTGCGTATATGAAATGTAGTATACAGACTATACCTACATGCATACACATATACCCCTAAGTGATATTGTATTGTCATTTGATACTGAGACGTTGATTATTATGCTATTGAGCATATGAAATGCATCATATATACATGCTTACATGTAGATACACATATCTTGCTATAGTTGCATGTACACCTCATATGATACTGCACTTGATTTCGGAGGAATTGGGAACCGCATGATATATTTTAAAACTGAATTCGTTTAAAAGAGCAGTTTTCCCTTAATATTCTCATATTGCTGTTTTATGTTGCATATATCAGTTTTCATGGATTTACGCATTGAGATATGGATTTCATGTGATTTATGGATTTGAGAACCGTGAGGGTATTTCAAGAAATTTATGTATTGTTTGAAAACCCGGTTTCTCTTGATATGATATTTCAGTGTGTCCACCATGAGTTTTCTCGGTTCTGAGACTTGTGTTAGAAACCCGATGCGAGGAGTGGATGAGGCCATGTTACGGGTTCATGGTGGACCCGGTATGGTACCCCGGGGCAAGGAAGGTATGTCGATGGTTTTAGCCGATGAGCCTGGCAGGGGAGGTGCATTGCCTACCAGTGATAGTTTTAGACTCGGCGGTTATCCGGAGGATATCGACCGGAGTCGTGAGATGGATATGGGCCGATTCGTACCGCCGAAGCCCAAGGGCCGATTCAGGCAGACGGAGCCCATGGTACGTGGATTTACGTGTCGATGCTGGACACGAGTATTTCATGATGTTTCGAGTGTCGATCTTGGACACTCAGGTTCCATGAGATTTACAGATATGAGGGCCGGTTTTGGTAACAGGGCATGAGGATTTTGGGATTTTGGGTGTCATTTATGGACACCAGGGTTTTTCCATGCTGATGATTTGTGCATGAGGTGTTATTCCACACTCAGGATTTATTTGATATGCATTTGATTCATGTAGATGTAGTACCCTGGTGGTGTACCTTGATCATGATTGTTGCATATCCATATTGCCATACTTATGCTATCAGATTGCATGATTATCGTTGTTCGTGCATACTTATGATTACAGTATGATATTATTTACTATTCACGAGTTGGCAACTCACCCCCGTTGTGACACAGTGTTTTGCAGGATTTACCCTCAGAGTAGTCGCGGCAGAGCTTCTTATTATCTCTACTTTTGCGAATGCCGCTATGGTTGGCTGTGAGGCCTTTTGCTATAGATGGGTTTGCGGTTATCCGATGATGTTCATTATGTTTCTTTTGTATATAGTACTCTCTATCTACCACTTCATGTGTTTGACTTAGAGACGAGTTGTGAGGATCGATATTGTATTATTTTGTGACTTTGGGTGCCGTGCTCGTGGGAGCTGGCCTTGTTATAAAGTTTTACCTCCTTATGCTGTTTTCATTTATATTTCTTCGTTACGGCGTTGTATATATGCTTGTGGTGGTTGTTTCCGCCGTTGGGCGTAATTTTGCTCCCGTTTGTGATGCTTTATTTATAGTCTATGTTGTACCCGTTTTTTGAGCTGGTTTTTACAATGGAGGTGCTGCCGAAATTTTTAAGAAAGTAAAACTTAAGTTTAAAGATTTTTACTTGAGATTTCTGAAGGTTTTTAACTATGTTTTCTCTACTTATCCTTTTTGGGTGGTTTAGATTTCTGGGTTTCGGCTTACTTAAATTGCGTACGCCTATTGACGTTACGTGGTTTAAGTGCCGGTCACGTGCCTAAATTTGGGTCGTGACAAAGTTGGTATCAGAGCGGTAGGTTTAACCTTTCGGAGTGTAGGATGACCTTGGTATGATGGAGTAGGTAGTTTAAGCAGAGTGACGTGGCGTGTGTATGTTCCGCGACATACTTACGATACGGTACTCCGCCTAAGTGACCTTAGGATTTATTGTTTGAAAATTCCTTCCGTGATTATATACATCCTTGCGATTCGATTTCTACGTTCTTATCGAATTCTATTCTCATTTATAGCCATTATGTCGCCAAAGACTACGAGGGCGCAGAGAGCGGCCGCGAAGGCCGAAATCAGAATTGACTCATCTGAGACGAGGACTGGCCCAGGTGGTACGCCCATTGTGCAGGAGCAGATTGATCCACCTTCGATAGACCATATTGCTATACTAGGGGCCGGTATGCAGGATTTGCGCCAGATGATGGGGTCATTAGTTGAGGCCATTCGAGCGCAGAGACAGGAGGTTGTTCCACCTGTTGCGGGGACCTCGATGGTGCCTACTGTTCCGGTAGTCGCAGCTGCAGCTACGGAGGTGATCACCGTATCGTTATCTGAGTTCATGAGACTGAAACCTCCGGTTTTCACAGGCACCGATACAGCTGAGGATCCGCAGTCGTTTATCGACCAGATAGCCAGGATATGTCGTTCGTTGAGATGATCCGACGCGAGATGGGTCGAGTTCGTGAGTTTTTGTCTGGAGGGTCTGGCCCAGAAGTGTGCGAGTCGTTAGAGAAGGGCAAAGCCACAGGTCTTGTTCCTATGACCTGGGCTGAGTTCGTGATGGTGTTTCTTGCCCATTTTCTTCCGCAGAGCGTCAGGGATGCTCGAGCGCGCAGTTTCGGGTCGTTATGCTAGACTCCGGGGATGACGGTGGCTGAGTACGATGTGCAGTTTACCGAGCTGTCTGTGTATACTCCGTATTTGGTAGCTACTGAGGAGATGCGGGTAAAGAGGTTCGTTCGAGGCCTGCTTACCCAGTTGTTCCTCGCTATCAGCATTCAGCATTGTGACACGTATGCAGCGGCGGCGGACGCAGCTCTATTGGTTGAGGAGCGTCTTTCCGAGACGTCGGTTGTTCCGAAACCGAAGAGAGTTCGTACTGGTGTGCCAGCACGGAGACGGACGTTTAGAAGCCGTGGTAGATTCCATTCAGGTACTGGAGGTAGTGGAGGCTCGGGACAAGGCCAGTTATTTAGCTCTTATCCCCAGGAGGGTCAGCAGTTTTCATCTGGATGTTTCTGGTGCGGGAGTTTGTATCATCGGTTTCGAGATTGTACTGAGATTGTTTCCTGATTTAAAATCAGGAAAGCTTCTGGGAAAAGCTTCAAAAGAGGCCACGTGCTTACACGTGACAGCAGTCACGTGTTGACACGTGACCTATAAAATACAGAAAAAGCGCACTTTGATTCGCTGATCAAGTCAAGGAAAAGAGCTTCAGAAGAGGTCACGTGCTCCCACGTGACCAGGGTCACGTGTCGACACGTGACGTTCAAAGCAGCAAACTCGCTCTCCAATTGAACCAAAGAAAGAAGTGCCAGACAGGGGTCACGTGCTCACACGTGACCAGGCGTCACGTGGTAGCACGTGATGGCTACAACAGCAACCGGAAGATAGCGCAGAAAGGAAGAGGATTCTTCATTCCAAAGAGGGTCACGTGTCTACACGTGACCATGGGTCACGTGGTCACACGTGACCGGCTTTCAAAGCCCATTTTTGACGACAGAATTAAATTCTGAAGGAAATTCGAATCTTTCCAAAGGAAAGTAATTATTTGGGACCAATCAAATTAAAGATCCAGAGATGATTAAATATCATCTATCTATGGAAAATCTCGGGTTTGGAAAGATTTCCCCCTTAAAAATCTAACCAAAATAACAAAGGAAAATCTCTGGATTTAAAATCCAATGGTGAATAAAATTCACCTGATAATCCAAAGGCCCAAAATGAATGATGGACGCAAATCAAATCTCTCAATGAAGATTCACAAAAGACTGATTGATTCGGCTGCTTCTCCTATAAATAGGAGCCAAGGGACACAAAAAAAAAGGGGAGACGCAGAGAAGAAAAGAGAAAGGAGAAGAGCTTTGATATTTTGAAAAGACTCAGATCTTCTGCAAAAAAAACCCTAAGTAAGAAAGGGAAAGCCTTTTGGAAAGAAAAAGAATTCAATTCTCAACAGAGTTTAACTCTGAGGCATAAAACGAGAGAGCGTATCTCCTCCCTCTTTGATAGAGGATCTGCAAAGTGCACATCTCCCCTTAAGGTCGAGAATTTAATTCTCAATGGGTCGAGATCCTGCCATGCAGATCCAAAACATAAAGAAGGAATGCAAGCATGAGAATTTAACTCTCATAGAACTATAGGAATTTAATTCCTCCAAAATAAAGTTAGGGTTCGACCCTGTATCATGGGAATTTAATTCCTTCAAAACAAAAAGAAACAGGGTTGAACCCTAATTAAGAACATAGTTCTGTTGAAACGGTGGGAATTTAATTCCTTTAATCATAATCCTCAGAAAAGGGGAGTTTAATTCCTTAAAAGCTTTTGTTAGGGTTTAACCCTATTCGGTTCTTCGCATAAACAAGGAATTTAATTCCCACAGAAAACTCAGATTTAAACTCTATTCCAGAATATAAGCCTTCAAAAGGAAATAGGAATTTAATTCCTCTGAAATTAAAAGTTCGAGGAATTTAATTCCTGAAAGAGGAGTAACAGATCCTCCAAAAAAAAAAACAACATTGAGGCAGGGTCACGTGTCACCACGTGACCCCCCAAAAGCCCTACAGAAAGCCCCCTTTGAGGCAGCACCCCACGTGACCCACGTGACTTTCAGCAGAAGCCTTAACACATAGGCATTTGAATGCCCGTCACGTGCTGACACGTGACGCTATCAAAGACACAGTAATTTCGGCAGAATCATTGAAGGGAAGGCACTCTCACGTGGGGCCACGTGACCATTCTTGCTGTAGTGTTTAACACTAAGTTAAAACCCTCGAATCCAGTATTGAAATGCTATCGGGCCTTAGTGTTCAACACTAATTAAAGAATTTTGTTCGTAGTGTTCAATACTAATTGTTTTAATATTCGGCACTAATTTGAGATCCCCATTGCCAGTGTTCAACACTGAGCTGTTTTAGTGCTTATGATCATTTCAAGGCCTTGTTGCTGGTGTTTAACACCAATTATTCTTCTAGTGTTAAACACTAACTTGTCAAACTCATTCCCAGTGTTCAACACAGATTGCTTTGAAGTGTTTAACACTAGTCTATAGCCCAATTGGCTAAAGGGATAGAGGCAAAGCTTCTCCCTCGATGGACTCACAAGGAATCAATATTCCAGACATGATGGGACTTAGCCCAAGCTGGCCATAAGTCCTCAATTCGTGATTAATTGGGCCAATGGGCTCATAACATAATTAATCAGTCCTGACCTCAAATTGGGCCAGGGACTGCTCAAGCCACTCCGGTTCTAGGGTACATCTCTTCACTCCTTTGATACTTGGCATTGTAATCCCTCAATGTCTTCAAAGAGGTGACGGGTCCCGACGACCACCCATGATATGGACTGTGGGGTCCTTAAACTCATACAAATTCCTGGTCACGCGGAACGTGGATAACGTCACTCTTTGACCCCACGGAAAACGTCCAGAGCGGAGCCTGGTCCTCGCTAAGCACGGCAGTGAACCCGTGTGAAGCATCCAGAGCACATACCGGACTGTGGGGTCCTTAAACCCATGGACTACGACGTCCTTAACCTTGACCGAGATGTCTTAAAACTAACAACGGACCGCAATGTCCTTAAACTACCCATGGACCGCAATGTCCTTAAACTACCCATGGACCGCAACGTCCCTAAACTAGAACAATAGAGCCCTTCATATGCTCTTTTGTCGGACCTAAACGGTCCCGTTTAAGTTGATCTTAGCCTCGAAGATGGCTAACGCGTCCTTAAACCCTCAAACATACTGGACTACGAATCCCCCAAATTAACTCCGGCTCAAGGGTACATCTCTGAACTCCTCTGACATCTGTCGTTGTAATCCTTCAACGTCGTCAGAGAGGTGATGGGTCCCGACAGCCATACAGACGATGGACCACTATGTCCCTAAACTGGAACATTAGAGCTCAAACGCTCTTTTGTCGGATCTAAACGATCCCGTTAAGTTGATCTTAGTCTCAAAGTTAGACTAACGTATCCTTAACAAACGTTTGAGTTGATCTTAGCCTCAAGTATGGCTGACGTATCCTCAAACCAAACCCCCAAACCCAAATCTAAGATAATACGGATTTGGACTAGTCCACGCCCTACGGGCGACGACATAACTCAGTCTCCGTAAACAAACCACGGGCAACAAAACAAACACCCACGACACGAAGTGACCATCTGGAGAAGGAGAAAGTTGTTACCGCAATGCGGTAGCGTAATTAACTGCAGGGGCTTGCGCCTGCAGGGAAGAGCGTCCCCACAATCAAAAACCCCTCAAACGAGGGGGAATCTGACGAAGTCTGCTACATCGGACGCATCCGTCTAAACCTTCGATACATGGTGCCATAAATCAACTTGGCATCTTCGGAGAGGTGGACGGATAGCACCAATTAGCATCTGCCCCGAATCTCAGGCAAGACGTCATGTCGCGCCGTCTTTCGGAGGGGAACAGATTCTGGCACGCCCGGTGGGACTTTTTCCTCTTTCCACTCCACACTTCGTGTGTCGTGATTCGCGAACCAATCGCAGTTCGCTAATAGTTGCCCTCGGGTTTCAAGGTACTGAGAATTGGCATCTCGCTTATTGCAGAAAGCAAAGGATCAATGGCTTCCACCCCTGCGAAATCCTCCAACTGCTCAGACGGCAATTGCAGCCGACGCTCTGCCTCGCCAGGAGGTATAGCCTATGGACCCCAAGCTGCTTCGCTATTCACAATGCCAGTGGAACAGGTCACTCGCGCCACCACAGGATTGTTCTTTGGGACTATGATCCCGCCGACAAACTTTACCGCTCCAGTGCTGACAAAGAAAACTCTCGGGAAGTCGGTCTTTGATCGTCTTACCCCTGCCGCGGCTCCTCTCAACGAGTCGCCCAACGTCGATGCCTCGGTCTTCTCTAGATTGGGCCAGGAATCCTGCGAGCTCATCACGGGGCCTACAATCTCAGAGAAGGCTGCTTTTAAGAAAGTGGCCGTTCCCGTTCCCGAAATCGCCAAGGCGACCTCTCCAGCCAAAAAGTCAGTCTTTACAAGATTGACGGCTCCGGCCTTTGCTCCCGCTTCCCAGAGGACATCGGTCTTCGATAGGCTAACGCCAACAACAACCCCCCATCCACACAGGGGGCAAGAAGGAACCATTCTTACTGCTGACCCAACGCCGCCCGCTCGACGCGCTCGACGTCGCCATTGGCGCCGAGTAAGGAAGGCTGGGGACAACTCTCCCTCCGGGTTGACTCCAGCGGCCCCGGTGGCAGAGGTCAATGCTGCTGTTCCAACTGGGAACAGCTTTGAAATGCTAAATAAGGTGTGAAGGAATTCCCCCACGGCAGTACTGAAGAGGTCTCCTCCCTCATTGAAAAAGGTTGTGGAAACAAAACCCGAACAGCCCCGATCTCCTCAACGACTGTCTTCCAAAATCTATAAGGCTTGGCGGCAGGCCCGAGACTCGATCATCGATCCAAACTTCTCCCGCCAGCACAAGAAGCTGAAAATCCAACCTGAAGCCGGTCACCAGGCTAAACCCCAAAAAGCTGGTGATCAACTGACTCACAAAAGGAGGAGGCCAGAGAGGACCTCACAGCATGCAGCGACGACTGAAAGCACTAAGCCCAGGCGCCCTAAGTCTGGGGGCATGGTGGTGCACACTGTTTACATGGCCTTTGGGAAAGAGGAAAGCCGCACTTCTACGGGCCACCGACCCCTAACCCGATCCGTGACGAAAGCCCAGGAGCAGCAACAAAAGCTTCAAGAAATGATGAATGCTATGGCCACGCTCACCGGACCAAAAGAAAACCCAGAAACGTCCTCAGACGCACGCCGGGAGGAAGAAACAGACGCTGAATTCCTTCGCCGAACACTGGAGAGAAGGGACAAAGAGGCTGCTGAACAAGCATCCAACATACAACGGATGGGCCTTCTCTTTCAAGACGTGATAGGAATGATGATCCAGCAGGACTCACCCGCCGAGGATCCCCCGATCGTTCTTGAAGACGACCGAGGAGAAACGTCAAATCCACCACCAGCCCTTTCAACGGCCAAGGAGGAGGCAATCTCTAAGGCTGACTTAGCTGACTACATAGCCCAGCAAATCCGAGTTCATCATGCGACTGAGGCAGCTGGTCAAGTCGTGAAAACGGGGCGGCCGTATCCGAGCTGGTACGATCAAATCAAATACCCGCAAGGCTATACGATACCGAAATTCCATGTGTATAAGGGGACCGGCAATCCCCATCAACATGTTGCCCAGTTCCGAGCCCTCTGCGGTAACACCGGCGGTGACGATAAATTGTTGCTTCGCCAGTTCGTGGGCAGCTTATCAGAAACAGCGTTCGAATGGTATTCAGAACTCCCGAACGATTCCATCAAAACGTTCGCTGAAATGGAGTTGTTGTTCACTCAGCGATTTGCAAGTGCCAGCGAACGCACTCCAATAACCGCACTTATTAACGCCAGGGTAAAACCGGGCGAAACCTGGGTCCAGTACGCTATACGCTGGCGGAACTCGTGGTCGAGATGTGAGCAACGCATCGAGGAAGCACCTGCGGTGGGCATGTTCGTGGGAACCCTAGACCCCCACGCAACTATCTCCCAGTTTATGATGTTCTTTAAGCCAACCATATTCCAGGCTTTAATCGACAAGTTGGCTCAGATGGACCAGATGGGTCATAGACCATCTCCCCCGAAGTCGGAACCGCGGAATGACAAGGGTAAAGGAAGGGCAACCTTCGTCGCGAATGCCCAACAGCAACCTAACGCCCCGAAATCGGCGGATCAACTGGAGGAAAGACGCCGGTACTATAATGAGAAAATGAAGCGTCCCTACTCGTTCCCACGAGACAAGACGAAGCGGTTATTCGAGCTGGCGATACGCAACAGGCTTATAAACCTACCAAATCCAAGGCGACCGCCACAACCCACCGAGGTGAATAACCCTAACTACTGCCCTTACCATCAGACGGTAAGTCATCCGATTGAAGATTGCTTCGTCTTCAAAGGATGGATCGAAGACCAATACCTCCAGGGGAAGTTTGTACTGTCCGAAAAGTGGAAGGTGAACCCACCACAGCCGCATGCTCCGAGGAAAGCGGATACACCGGGGGCAACATGTTCTTTTATTGAAGAAGCTCCATGGGAGGTCGTGCTATCAACTAAAACCAAGAGAATGTTGAGAGACCTTCATGCGTGCCCTGCGGTCGAATGGAAGGACCCTCTTGAACCTCAAATTATCAAAGGAATGTTGAAGCCCCGCCCAACTACGAAGACTCGCGATAATGGCCCAAATACTCACGCCCAACCGTCAAAATCTTCGAAGAAAAAGAAGAAGAAATCCAAGAAGTCCGTGAAGCCTGGAAAAGAGCACACGAACTTGCAGAAGCAAATCGACGCATTGGAAGAGTACAACCAAAAGGCGCGAACTCCTGTCACACTGCAAGAGTTCCTCCGCCACATCTTTCAAGAGGACGATGATGGAGAGAGCTCGTCGGATGAATCCGAGGGATATGTGGCGAGTTGCAACGTGATCTCCCACTCGTTTACTGATGATGGGAAAACTCATGGCACTAAAAAGCTGGAGGCAGAGCCTGTACCAGAGCATGCATGGCCAACAGATGAAATGATCGACGCTTTTCTAGACGAGATTCGTCTAAAATGTAAAGCGGACCAGGAGCGTGAGATGGCCACATCGGAAGGAGCCAAATGCGGGCAACCGAATGAAAGAGTTGAACTACCCCTGCCGGAACATAAGGCATCCGAAGCAGACAAGAAAATATTCAAGACAAGGAAAAGGTTCGCCAAAGCCATGTCAATGGGAATGAAGCTACCACCTTCGGAAGGAAATAGGCACAATGGGGCGGAGAGGCACCCTGACTACTGCACATATCACCGGAAGATCTCACACCCCACGGAGGAGTGCGACGCCTTTAAAATATGGTGGCAAGGATATGTTATTCGTCAGCAACATTTTAAGCGCATGAAACGCAAGAGCCGTCGGGAGCAAAGAAGTACTGTCGGAGGGCACAACAAGACTACTGGCAGCTGTTACATGGCTGACGCCAGAGGGTCACAAGTTCTCACCTTCGGGAGCGACTCTGATGAAGAAATGGCTCTGGGCCCTCTCTTTACAGAATCCGTTCTAGGGAAAGAGGAGGAATCGGAGGCCTGCGAGAACATTCAGCTGCGCAATCGCTCACTCCCAGAAAAGAATCTCGGGCCCGTCGGCCGAAAAGATAAGGGAAAGGAAAAGGTCATTGAAGATATCACTTTAGATGACCAGGTCACAAAAGAGCTAACTACCAAAGACCCTCCCAAAAAGGGTAAGGTGGACTATAACATCCTCGCGCACTTAAGGAAGCTACCCTCTCAGCTTAGCATTCTTGATGCCCTTCTATTATCAAAGGAAGCACGAGACTCACTAGTTAAGGCGTTGCAAGAGCCTGAACAATTCCAAGCCTTTCTCGCCACTGAAAGGATGAAGGATGAACTGGAGGAAGTGCACACGGCCGATGTCACTTTCGGTGATGAAGACCTCCTTCTCGGGACGTGCGACCACAACCGCCCCCTATATGTCTCTGGATACTGCCATGACATCAAGATAGGCAAGATCCTGGTGGATAATGGATCCTCCGTCAACCTCCTTAATGTTCGGGTGTTGAAGGAAATCTGCATGAGTGTGCAACACCTCGCTCGTGACAAAATTACTATCTCCGGTTTCGACTCTCAATCGTCACGGACTCTCGGATCTGTAATACTGACGTTACGCTTCGGACTTCTCATCACAGACATCAAATTCCATGTCATTGACGCCAAGACCTGCTACAACGCCTTGCTCGGTCGTCCTTGGCTACACGAGTACAACATCATCCCTTCTACGCAACATCAGTGTATGAAGTACTTCAAGGATGGTTTCGAGTACACCGTAACAGGCGAGTTGAACCCGTTTTCTCTAAACGAAGTTCGCAAATACGAAGACGCGAAATACTTTTTGCCAGATTTCGAAGATACAGAAAGGTGTCGCGACCCAGAGGACAAAGCCGCCGCCACCATTCCCGTTTTTGGGAGCGATACCGAAGAAGAGGAGGAAATAGTGTATACAGGGCCATCCCAACGCAACAACCTGGGGGCGCCCACCCCCATACCGGTCTTCGGGAGTGATTCGGAGGACGAGGTTAACGCCGTATTCTCCAGTCGGCTGTCAATACAGGCACCCCTTTGCGAGGACCATAGTCTGCAAATCACCATGGTACCGCAAGAACACTATAAGGATCTCGACGCGCTTCAAGCTCACAGCGTGCAGGACCTGCAAACATTTTACGTCCCTCCCAGGCGAAGGGGTGAGAAGGTGATCCTATTCTACCAATCCTCAGAGTCGAAGGTGGAGAAAGAGATCTGGCACGGCGCGGATGTTACACTTGACAGGCTCCAACCCATCCGTCTGCCTAGATACTATACAAATGGATTGAAGAAGTTATTGAAGCGCCAAGGAGTACCCTTAAAACAGACGGTGCGGCAGGCTCGGTTCTACAACAGGATTTGGGATGTCCCCGGGACTCAGCGCAAATTGCCCAATGGGAAAATGGAAACACTTGGGCTTGGGTACGCGAGAACCGGAAAACGGGAGCGAGCCCACGGCAGCTACGCCATATATACCTCTGATGAAGAAGAAGGCGCCCTGTCAGGAGAGGCCAATCCCTCATCAAAACTAAACCCCGCGATCGAAGCGCCAAACCCGTTGTTTAAAGGACGAATGGGCAAGCCTACCACGAAAGCGGATCAGAAAATTCGGGAAGACCACAACCACGAAGTGGCCATCTATGAGAAGGCCAGGACGCAACGTCTATTCCAACAGACTGCACAGGCTGCAAAAGATAAAGATGTTCACCATTGTCAACCCGTCATACGAAAGGCCCGATGCGGGGACGGAAATAAATTAAGAAACGGGAAAAGAAGCCGACAACAACGACGCAGGATTAGAGGGTTACGGGTACTGCGCGGCTCGGATTCGTCCCTCGTGGAAAAGATGAGTCGAGCATACTCCTTCCCCCGAGACAAGACGGAACGGTTGCTCAAGCTCGCCCTAAAACATCAGATGATCACGCTTCCAGATTCTAGGCATCCTGAGCAAGCTAGCAAGGTCTCTCATCCGAGTTATTGCTCTTATCACCGAGCCATAGGACATCCTACCGAAGACTGCTTCACCTTCAAGAACTGGGTCGAGGACCAGTACCGACGGGGTAGATTCGCTTTATCCGACGGTTGGAAAGTAACGCCGCCGCAAAAGCACGAGCCCAAAGCCACAAGAGCAGAACCGGATCCACCTCAGTCTTGGGAGCGGGTTCGCACCTGTTATATGATTACGATATTAAAAGAAGAGCCCGAGAACGAAGATGACCTTCCCCGGTGCTTCGAGAACAGCGATGATGAGTTGATCTCGGAATTTCCGCCCGCTCCGAAAGAACTGGAAGACGGTATACATACTACCGCAGATAACCTCAAGAAGATCGAGCTGGGATCGGCAGACGACCCGCGACCGACATTTGTCAGCGAGCTGTTATCCGAGGAAAAGGTGGCCGCGTTAAAGAACGTGCTCCTACGGCATAAATACTGCTTCGCGTGGAACTACTCCGAGATGCCAGGATTGGATCCGGAGATTGCGGTGCATAGATTAGCAATATCCCCAGATATCAAGCCAGTCAAGCAGGCGCCAAGGAGGATGCGACTTGAGCTGGAGATGAGCATCAACGCCGAAGTCAAGAAGTTGATCGATTCCGGATTTATCCAGGAAGTCCAATATCCCGACTGGATTGCCAACATCGTCCCGGTAATGAAGAAGAATGGAACGGTGCGCATATGCGTGGATTTCAGGGATCTCAATAAAGCATGCCCAAAGGACGATTTCCCGGTGCCGGTAACCGAGCTAATGATAGATAACACATCCACTCACGAGGTCTTCTCCTTTATGGATGGTTCATCAGGATACAATCAGATAAAGATGCATCCCGAAGACCAGAAGCACACCGCTTTCCGGACTCCTTTGGGCATATTCTGCTACAGGGTTATGCCCTTTGGCCTAAAGAACGCTGGCGCCACCTATCAAAGGGCCATGACAAAAATCTTCGACGATCTCATACACGACATCGTCGAATGCTATATCGATGACCTCGTAGTGAAGAGCATGTCATACGAAGAGCATTTAAAGCATCTCGAAACCGTATTTCAACGCCTTCGGCAATACAATTTGAAAATGAATCCCCTCAAGTGCGCGTTTGGAGTCTCCTCGGGTAAATTCCTGGGATTCATCGTTCGACACCGAGGTATTGAAATAGATCCGTCAAAGATTAAAGCGATTATAGAAATGCCTCCGCCAAGAACCCTCAAGCAGTTGCGGTCTCTCCAAGGGAAGCTCGCATACATCCGGCGGTTTATCGCTAATCTTTCGGGCAAATGCCGTCCTTACAGCCACCTGATGAAAAAGGGAACCCCGTTCGTTTGGAATCACAAATGTCAAGGTGCACTAGACGAGATCAAACAATACTTGCAAAATCCTCCGGTGTTGGCTGCCCCAGTGAAAGGAAAGCCTCTCATTCTTTACACGGCCGCCCTTGAAGGTTCTTTGGGCGCATTATGGGCACAGGAGAACGATCAGGGGAAAGAAAGAGCACTTTACTACTTAAGTCGAGTGCTGCTGGGGGCAGAAAGCAATTACTCGCCCATCGAAAAACATTGCTTGGCATTAATCTTTGCAATAACGAAGCTCAGGCACTATGCGTTGGCGCATGAAGTCCGTCTCCTTTCGAAGGTGGACCCCCTTAAATACCTGATGTCAAAGGCTATATTGACGGGACGACTCGCTAAATGGGCCTTGCTCTTGATGGAGTTCTCGATAACATATCAACCCCTCAAGGCAGTGAAAGGCCAGGCCATTGCCGACTTCCTCGCTGAACACCCGATACCGGCCGACTCCCCTCTGAACTGTGATTTGCCGGACGAGCATGCATTTGACGCAATTGGCGGTGGAAGCACACGATGGGAACTCTATTTCGATGGAGCGTCCTCCATAAAGAAACAGAAACAGGGTAGCCCGATCATCAAATCGGGGATAGGCCTTATCTTTGCAACTCCACAAGGAGGGATAATGCGTTTCGCCTTCTCCTTAACAGAGTCAAGGACAAACAATGAAGCCGAATACGAAGCCCTGATAGCAGGCCTCGAAATCGCCATCAACATGGGAATTGAAGACCTCCTCATATACGGGGATTCTCAGCTGGTCGTTAGCCAAGTAAATGGTGACTACCAAACGTGCAAACCAGAATTGGTGAAGTACGGCGAAAAGGTGCAACAACTGTTGGCCCAGATCCCCTTCTATATTCTAGAGAACATACCGCGCGCGGAGAACAGCAAAGCAGACGCGTTGGCCAAGCTCACTAAAGAACTGACCGACGAGAACCTCGATGACGTCAGAATCGTGGTACAAAGCCGTCGAGTGCTCGCCCCGGCAGAAATACCTCCGGAATTGTATAAAGAAAAGGGAGCGACTGAGCAAGCGACCCTACAAATAAAAGACCGTGAGAAGGCTGAGGACTGGAGGGAAGTCTTCATAGACTACTTTAAGTCCCACCGAATGCCCGAAGAAGCGTCCTCAAGACATCAGCTTATGAAACGAGCTCTATCCTTCGCTTTCGTCAACGATACCCTGTACAAGAGATCGTTTGATTTTCTATTGCTGAGATGCTTGGGACCTGACGAAGCAGAAAGAGTCGTTCAAGAAGTTCACGACGGGCTTTGCGGTTCTCATCAAGCGGGCCCAAAGATGAAGTTAAAAATTAAACGGATGGGTTACTACTGGCCCACGATGATCCAGGACTGCCTCGAGTATGCGAAGCAATGCCACTCATGCCAGATCCATGGAGACTTCATCCACCAACATCCAAATCCACTGCACCCGACGCTGGCTAGTTGGCCATTCGAAATGTGGGGGACTGACATAGTCGGCCCCATTGAGCCAGCATCATCCCGGGGACATCGCTTTATCCTGGCGACAACTGATTACTTCTCCAAATGGGCAGAAGCAGTACCACTGAAGGAAATGAAGACGAAGAATATCCTCCATTTCTTCAAGACGCACGTCATCTATCGGTTCGGAACTCCACGACGGATTATCTCCGATAATGGGCCGGCCTACCGAAGCCATAAGATTAGCCGCTTCGCACAGCAGCACAATATAGACTGGAGATATTCTTCAGTTTACAACCCACGAGCTAATGGTCTGGCCGAGGCTTTCAATAAGACCTTGACGAAGATCATAAAAAAGACCGTCTCCAGGAATAAGAGAGACTGGCACGAAAGGCTGCAAGAAGCCCTTTGGGCTTATCGAACTACATTCAAGACGGCCACGAACACAACGCCGTACGCGTTGGTATTTGGGACGGAAGCAGTTCTCCCCCTCGAGATAGAGTTACCCTCTCTACGAGTAGCAGTCCACCACGAGCTGACGAACGAAGAAAATGCTCACCTTCGGCTTGAGGAGCTTGATGCCCTCGACGAAACCCGGCTCATAGCGCAACAACATCTAGAGGCCTACAAAGCAAAGATGACGCGCTCGTACGAAAGATTGACCAGGCCGAGGACATTCCGCCAAGGCGAACTCGTACTAGTGGTCAAAAGACCTATGATCCCCAATCGTGCCAAGCGAGGAAAATTTGAGCCAAACTATGAAGGCCCATACATCATAGACAAGGTCTACCAGGGTGGAGCCTATCTACTCATGGACATGCACGGTGAAAGGCCTTTCAGGCCAGTAAACGGCCGCTTCTTGAAGAAATACCATGCTTAATAAGCTGCAGCTTAGGTCAATGATAGATGACGATGACTATGTCCGCTCGCTATCTTCCCAGGCTCAGACTTTACAAGCAGCAGCTGGCCTTCCTATAACGACGGACCGAAACGTCCTTAAACTAGCGACGGACCGAAACGTCCTTAAACTATCTACGGACCGAAACGTCCTTAAACTAATGCCGGACCGAAACGTCCTTAAACTAACGGCGGACCGAAACGTCCTTAAACTAACGACGGACCGAAACGTCCCTAAAACTACTACCGCAGCATCTTTAGGCTGACAAAAAAAAAAAAGGAAAGAGAGAAAAAAAAAATATATGAAAAAGAATAAAAAAAAACGGTATGTCCATAAGCAAAATGGGCACGGATGGAAAACCCGAAAGGGCTCCGTGAGTAAAAACAGCAGGGCTGCCGGCAAGTGTTCGTGAAAACCCGAAAGGACGCGACCTTGTAAAAAAAAAAGTGAAAAAGAATATAAAAAAAAAACGGTATGTCCATAAGCAAAATGGGCACGGATGAAAACCCGAAAGGGCTCCGTGAGTAAAAACAGCAGGACTACCGGCGAGTGTTTGTGAAAACCCGAAAGGGCGCAACCTCGTTAAAGGACACTTACAGAGTCCTCTCGACCTTGTAAGGAGAAACCACCTGCGTGAGATCCTTACGACTCACAAAGGAGCAGCACACTTAGGGATCCTCACGATTCCTAAGGAGAAAATACACTTACGAGATCCTCACGACTCGTAAGGAGAATTCTCTTATGGGACCCTCCCGGCTCATAAGATTTGAAAGTCTTAAGTTACAGAAACCTGAACCTGTTCTTAAGCAAAATCCTCCACAACCTCCAATACTGCCCTACAAGCGGCTCCATACTGACCCTTGTATACAATCCACGGGCGCGAATAAACATTTCCCCAGCAAAGTCCAACCCTTGTAGGTCCTCTCGATCCATAAGGAGAAAGACCTCTTGTAGGATCCTTACGACTTACAGAGGAGCACACACTTAGGAATCCTCACGATCCCTAAGGAGAAAATACACCTGCAAGATCGTCACGACTTGTAGGAAGAAATACCTTTGTGAGACCCTTACGGCTCATGAAGTCAAAAGCCTTGGTCGACAGGACCCTTAACCCTGTTTGCTGAGCCACCTTTGTTCGTCATCGACAAAAGCAAATGATGATTCGCTCCTGGCAACGTTCCAGTTGTAGCGGTGCTGATGCCAAAATCGGTGCCTAAAACCCAGGCTTGTAACGAAAAGCTAGCAAGCCACACATGCCTACAAAATAGCCGAAATGATGGGGCAACTTGCAATAAAAAGCAGCAAGTAAAAATGAAGGCATGAAAAATAGCCGAAATGATGGGGCAACTTGCAATAAAAGCAGCAAGTAAAAATGAAGGCATGAAAAATAGCCGAAATGATGGGGCAACTCGCAATAAAAAGCAGCGAGCAGAAAATAAATAAATAGCCGAAATGATTGGGCACCGCGAAAAATAGCCGAAATGATTGGGCAATCGCGATTTTCGCGATATAAAAGCTGAAATGATAGAGCATCGCGGAAGAAGAAATAAAATAAAAATAAAATTTATGCCCTACAGGTGATATTCCATCACACCCTGTACACAATCCAAGGGCGTAAACAAAAAAGGGATCATACTTCTCCCCCAGGTTTCATCAGAAAAAGAAGCCAGGTCTCGACGGGCCACAAGCGACCTAGAGATCATCCAAACACTCGTCTCGTAACAACGGACATGACTTCAAACAAAGCAGAGCAGCAGCAGCTCCCAGTTCCATGGCTCGGTGGTATACACATCGCCAACAGTCAAGCCTCCATCCCGCGAAATGCGGATACAATCAGTACAAACTTCCTGGTCACGTGGAACGCGGATAACGTCACTCTTTGACCCCGTGGAAAACGTCCAGAGCGGATCCTGGTCCTCGCAGAGCATGGCAGTGAACCCGTGCGAAGCATCCAGAGCGGAGCCTAGTCCTCGCCTAACGCGGCAGTGAACCCGTGTGAAGCATCTAGTGCAAACTTCCTGGTCACGTGGAACGCGGATAACGTCACTCTTTGACCCCGTGGAAAACGTCCAGAGCGGATCCTGGTCCTCGCAGAGCATGGCAGTGAACCCGTGCAAAGCATCCAGAGCGGAGCCTAGTCCTCGCCTAACGCGGCAGTGAACCCGTGTGAAGCATCTAGTGCAAACTTCCTGGTTACGTAGAAAGCGGATAACGTCACTCTTTGACCCCGTGGAAAACGTATAGAGCGGATCCTGGTCCTCGCAGAGCATGGCAGTGAACCCGTGCGAAGCATCCAGAGCGGAGCCTAGTCCTCGCCTAACGCGGCAGTGAACCCGTGTGAAGCATCTAGTGCAAACTTCCTGGTTACGTGGAACGCGGATAACGTCACTCTTTGACCCCGTGGAAAACGTCCAGAGCGGAGCCTGGTCCTCGCCAAGCACGGCAGTGAACCCGTGTGAAGCATCCAGAGCAAACACCGGACTATGGAGTCCTTAAAATCCACGGACTATGACGTCCTTAACCTCGACCGTGATGTCTTAAAACTAACGATCAACCCCCCCGATTCCCTACGGATTTCGCCTTGGTTTAAGGGTACATCTCTTCACTCCTTTGATACCTGGCGTTGTAATTCCTCAACGTCTTCAAAGAGGTGGCGGGTCCCTGCAACCAAACACCGGACTGTGGAGTCCCTAAATCCACGGACTATGAGGTCCTTAACCTTGACCGTGATGTCTTAAAACTAACATCGGACTGTGGAGTCCTTAAATCCACGGACTATGAGGTCCTTAACCTTGACCGCGACGTCTTTAAACTACGATACCTTGAGAGATACCTAACCCCGTGAAACACGGAAAGAGGTGATCACACCCGGCACTTGCAGGCCCTCACGACCTATAAGGAAGAAAAACTCTCTTGTGAGATCCTTACGACTCTCAAGGGAAAACCCGCTTAAGGATCCTCACGATCTTTAAGAAGAACTCACACCTATGGGATCCTCTCGACCTATAGGGAGAAAGACTCCTTATGAGACCCTCGTGGCTCATAAGATGCAAAGGCCTCAGGAAACAGATCCTAACCCTGAATCCTAAGCCACGGCCGTCCTGCAAGAAGATTAAGATAGAATATCCGCAGAATGCATTCAATGAAAAGGGGACACATCACTGAGAGGAAAATTGTATCTTTTATTCATAAACCAAAATGGATGCAAAATACAATTCAAAACAAAAAAAAAGGCAGATACTCTTATTCATGAGTATGTACAAAAAACAAGGGGGTTCTACACTAACGAAAAAGATCACCAAACATAGGATCAACGGCACAGGGGTTGATGAAGCAAAGGACAAGATTCTCCATCTCTCTCTCCGCTTTCTCCAGCACATCGAAGCGACGATTCTCGCGAGGAGTCGCTCCCCATCGGTTGGTGCCGTGTTCGTCCGCGAATGCAAACATAATGGCTCGCTGGGCCTTTATCTCGCTCAGTAGATGAATTGAGCAGTCCCTCAGAGCCTGAGTAATCAGGCAGGCTTCATGAAAGCTCTCTAGTTTTTCCTCCGCCGCATCAAGCATCGCCAGGGTCATCTCTGCCGGGTGAGGAGGAACATCGGCAAGCACGGCCGAGAGGATCATCCGGAGCCAGAGAGAACCCATCGGGAGGGGAGACCCCCTACGGATCGAGAGTTCATGCATGGCTAAGTCGCATTCGTCATCAGTAAGAAGTGGATCCACTAGCCGAGCGGCAAAGCGGGGGATCATCTCCTCGATGGGCACTTCCCATGGCTGCCGATGAGCGTGTGGACGGTTGCAGGCCATAACGCTCAGATACTCCTTAAATTAAATCACGTTGATATGGGAATGAATTTCTCTGTAAGGAGAAAATAGGCTATGGCCTCAAGAATATAAAGAAGTGCATTAAGTGCCATGCACGAAAAATCTTGCATGCGAAAGATGTTTCCAAGGCTCAAAAAGGAAAGGCATCGAAAATCAAGGAGAAATAACTATTTCCAAGGTTTTTTTTTATGCATCCGATACTGCGCGCTAGAAATGCGGCATGCAAAATTTTGTGAACAGTCCCCATCAAATGGTCCCACGTGCGGAACGTGTGAGACCCAAATTTGACGTGCACTAGAAAATAGAATAGCACCATGCATATTAAAGGCATCAGCAACAACAATAGTGAAATGATAAAATTCCAGGAAAAAGGCGTGCAAACATGAGAGAACACAATAAAACTCGCCACTCATACTTCAAGAGGTTCATACAAAATATCGAGGACACATTTACAATGGAAACACTTCAGATGCGGGGCATGGGTTGAGAAACTCAAAATTAACTTTATCCAAAACCTTCCAAACGTTGCGAACTTCCCGAGTATGCTTTCGCTCACGGTCACAAGCATCGGGGTCCCCACGGATGTCCTCTACCCTCCGATAGGCGCCCAGTATGGCTGATTGTTGAAAAAGCTGATGAAGAAGATCAATGAGATCATCCCGCCTCCTCTTTGAGATCAAGCCCATAAGGTACACCGAATGCACCTTATCCTCGGCAGCGTCTAAGTCCCCGAGTGGTATGCCGGCGCAAAAGAGAGGAAGGGCCTCCCGGATCGCCAGCACGATCAGCCTCAGAAGAGAAGAGCGACGGGGAAGTAGTCGATGGTTGTACTCATCAAAGCGGCTCATGATCTCGGCGCACTGGGCATCAGTGAACTCCTGGTCCTGACTGCGGCCCAGCGCACGAATGTTCCCATAGGAAATGATCTCGTCAAGACGATACAGATGGGCGTCCATGATACCTGAAATAAAAGTCACTAGCATCATTACAAAATCCCCATCGCATTAATTGCAGAAGAACAGCCTCGGACCAAGAGACCCCAAGGAGCCTCTGTGTGAAGAGATTGAGTTCTTCATAGGAATTAAATTCCTTATTAGAAAAAAGGGAATTAAATTCCCAGAAATAATTTTGATGGAATTAAAATCCATGGAGTTGAAACGTTGTCATCGTCTCCCCAAAGGTCACCTAAAACCTAAGAGATCTACAGTTCGAAGGC
This sequence comes from Agapanthus africanus, assembly GCA_030015575.1. Lineage (NCBI taxonomy): Eukaryota > Viridiplantae > Streptophyta > Magnoliopsida > Asparagales > Amaryllidaceae > Agapanthus > Agapanthus africanus. Next base: position 475,866,200 of record CM057343.1, read on the forward strand.
TCCCTGTTCTTATGGAGAAACGTGAAGAAAAATGGGTTCTTGGCGAAACCCTTAATATAGATTTGAAATCCAAAGAGTTCTTTTAAAGACAAAGGCGCTTTGGCCGTTTAACATTCTTACCTGGGGGAAAGGATCCGTCAACAGAGTTAAACTCTGGGAAATGATCAAGACAGAGAACTAAGCTCTGGAAGTGAGAATTAAATTCTCAAAGAAGAAATTCTCAGAGGAAGAAGACGAACAAGGTGAAGGCTCCTATGAAAAGACAGAGCTATTTATAGAAGATAGTGAAAACGTTTCATCTCCCCAGATCCCTAAAGGAATCCAACGGTCGCGAGAGGTGACAGCGTTGCACTCACGTGCTGACACGTGAGAACAACGCTGTGGGGGCATTTGTTTCCTGATTTAAAATCAGGAAAGCTTCTGGGAAAAGCTTCAAAAGAGGCCACGTGCTTACACGTGACAGCAGTCACGTGCTTACACGTGACCTATAAAATACAGAAAAAGCGCACTTTGATTCGCTGATCAAGTCAAGGAAAAGAGCTTCAGAAGAGGTCACGTGCTCCCACGTGACCAGGGTCACGTGTCGACACGTGACGTTCAAAGCAGCAAACTCGCTCTCCAATTGAACCAAAGAAAGAAGTGCCAGACAGGGGTCACGTGCTCACACGTGACCAGGCGTCACGTGGTAGCACGTGATGGCTACAACAGCAACCGGAAGATAGCGCAGAAAGGAAGAGGATTCTTCATTCCAAAGAGGGTCACGTGTCTACACGTGACCATGGGTCACGTGGTCACACGTGACCGGCTTTCAAAGCCCATTTTTGACGACAGAATTAAATTCTGAAGGAAATTCGAATCTTTCCAGGGGAAAGTAATTATTTGGGACCAATCAAATTAAAGATCCAGAGATGATTAAATATCATCTATCTATGGAAAATCTCGGGTTTGGAAAGATTTCCCCCTTAAAAATCTAACCAAAATAACAAAGGAAAATCTCTGGATTTAAAATCCAATGGTGAATAAAATTCACCTGATAATCCAAAGGCCCAAAATGAATGATGGACGCAAATCAAATCTCTCAATGAAGATTCACAAAAGACTGATTGATTCGGCTGCTTCTCCTATAAATAGGAGCCAAGGGACACAAAAAAAAAGGGGAGACGCAGAGAAGAAAAGAGAAAGGAGAAGAGCTTTGATATTTTGAAAAGACTCAGATCTTCTGCAAAAAAAACCCTAAGTAAGAAAGGGAAAGCCTTTTGGAAAGAAAAAGAATTCAATTCTCAACAGAGTTTAACTCTGAGGCATAAAACGAGAGAGCGTATCTCCTCCCTCTTTGATAGAGGATCTGCAAAGTGCACATCTCCCCTTAAGGTTGAGAATTTAATTCTCAATGGGTCGAGATCCTGCCATGCAGATCCAAAACATAAAGAAGGAATGCAAGCATGAGAATTTAACTCTCATAGAACTATAGGAATTTAATTCCTCCAAAATAAAGTTAGGGTTCGACCCTGTATCATGGGAATTTAATTCCTTCAAAACAAAAAGAAACAGGGTTGAACCCTAATTAAGAACATAGTTCTGTTGAAACGGTGGGAATTTAATTCCTTTAATCATAATCCTCAGAAAAGGGGAGTTTAATTCCTTAAAAGCTTTTGTTAGGGTTTAACCCTATTCGGTTCTTCGCATAAACAAGGAATTTAATTCCCACAGAAAACTCAGATTTAAACTCTATTCCAGAATATAAGCCTTCAAAAGGAAATAGGAATTTAATTCCTCTGAAATTAAAAGTTCGAGGAATTTAATTCCTGAAAGAGGAGTAACAGATCCTCCAAAAAAAAAAAAAACATTGAGGCAGGGTCACGTGTCACCACGTGACCCCCCAAAAGCCCTACAGAAAGCCCCCTTTGAGGCAGCACCCCACGTGACCCACGTGACTTTCAGCAGAAGCCTTAACACATAGGCATTTGAATGCCCGTCACGTGCTGACACGTGACGCTATCAAAGACACAGTAATTTCGGCAGAATCATTGAAGGGAAGGCACTCTCACGTGGGGCCACGTGACCATTCTTGCTGTAGTGTTTAACACTAAGTTAAAACCCTCGAATCCAGTATTGAAATGCTATCGGGCCTTAGTGTTCAACACTAATTAAAGAATTTTGTTCGTAGTGTTCAATACTAATTGTTTTAATATTCGGCACTAATTTGAGATCCCCATTGCCAGTGTTCAACACTGAGCTGTTTTAGTGCTTATGATCATTTCAAGGCCTTGTTGCTGGTGTTTAACACCAATTATTCTTCTAGTGTTAAACACTAACTTGTCAAACTCATTCCCAGTGTTCAACACAGATTGCTTTGAAGTGTTTAACACTAGTCTATAGCCCAATTGGCTAAAGGGATAGAGGCAAAGCTTCTCCCTCGATGGACTCACAAGGAATCAATATTCCAGACATGATGGGACTTAGCCCAAGCTGGCCATAAGTCCTCAATTCGTGATTAATTGGGCCAATGGGCTCATAACATAATTAATCAGTCCTGACCTCAAATTGGGCCAGGGACTGCTCAAGCCACTCCGGTTCTAGGGTACATCTCTTCACTCCTTTGATACTTGGCATTGTAATCCCTCAATGTCTTCAAAGAGGTGACGGGTCCCGACGACCACCCATGATATGGACTGTGGGGTCCTTAAACTCATACAAATTCCTGGTCACGCGGAACGTGGATAACGTCACTCTTTGACCCCACGGAAAACGTCCAGAGCGGAGCCTGGTCCTCGCTAAGCACGGCAGTGAACCCGTGTGAAGCATCCAGAGCACATACCGGACTGTGGGGTCCTTAAACCCATGGACTACGACGTCCTTAACCTTGACCGAGATGTCTTAAAACTAACAACGGACCGCAATGTCCTTAAACTACCCATGGACCGCAATGTCCTTAAACTACCCATGGACCGCAACGTCCCTAAACTAGAACAATAGAGCCCTTCATATGCTCTTTTGTCGGACCTAAACGGTCCCGTTTAAGTTGATCTTAGCCTCGAAGATGGCTAACGCGTCCTTAAACCCTCAAACATACTGGACTACGAATCCCCCAAATTAACTCCGGCTCAAGGGTACATCTCTGAACTCCTCTGACATCTGTCGTTGTAATCCTTCAACGTCGTCAGAGAGGTGATGGGTCCCGACAGCCATACAGACGATGGACCACTATGTCCCTAAACTGGAACATTAGAGCTCAAACGCTCTTTTGTCGGATCTAAACAATCCCGTTAAGTTGATCTTAGTCTCAAAGTTAGACTAACGTATCCTTAACAAACGTTTGAGTTGATCTTAGCCTCAAGTATGGCTGACGTATCCTCAAACCAAACCCCCAAACCCAAATCTAAGATAATACGGATTTGGACTAGTCCACGCCCTACGGGCGACGACATAACTCAGTCTCCGTAAACAAACCACGGGCAACAAAACAAACACCCACGACACGAAGTGACCATCTGGAGAAGGAGAAAGTTGTTACCGCAATGCGGTAGCGTAATTAACTGCAGGGGCTTGCGCCTGCAGGGAAGAGCGTCCCCACAATCAAAAACCCCTCAAACGAGGGGGAATCTGACGAAGTCTGCTACATCGGACGCATCCGTCTAAACCTTCGATACATGGTGCCATAAATCAACTTGGCATCTTCGGAGAGGTGGACGGATAGCACCAATTAGCATCTGCCCCGAATCTCAGGCAAGACGTCATGTCGCGCCGTCTTTCGGAGGGGAACAGAGATGTTTGAGGGCAAGGCAGCTGTACCGCAAGTCACCTTACTACCTTCTCCACCTCAGAGAGCGTTGCCACTTATGCCTGTTGTTGTTCCGCGTCAGACCCATGCTCAGAGAGGTCGTGGTCGCGGCGGTTTTGTTCTGAGAGGACGGGATGGCAGAAGCAGTGGACAGCCAGTTGCCGGTAGAGCGCAGGCTCGGGTGTTTATCTTGACTCATCAGGACGCGCGGGTGTCCAATGCAGCGGTTTCAGGTACTCTTTCTGTATGTTCTTTTGATGCACGCGTTTTATTTGATCCGGGATCTACGCATTCGTATGTTTCTACACACTTTGTGCCGAGGTTAGGCCGAGAGTCGTGTATGCTAGATCAGCCGCTTGTCGTAACTACTCCTGTTGGCGAGTCGTTTGTTGCGCAACACATGTTTCGGTCGTGTACCGTTCGTATAGGAGATAGAGATTTGTCTGTCGATCTGATCCTTCTTGAGATGTTGTACTTCGAGGTTCTCCTGGGTATGGACTGGTTAGCTACTTACTACGCGTCCGTGGACTGCCGCGAGAAGACAGTTAGGTTTTGTTTTTCCGGCGAGTCAATTCTTGTTGTGCAGGGGGGCCATGGTGCTGCCCCTCACAGTTTGATTTCAGCCCTTTGCGCTAGTCGACTTTTGAGGAGGGGATGTCGGGGATTCTTGGCTTTCATTCATGATACTGGAGCCACAGTAGAGTCGTTAGACCGGGTTCCTATCGTGCGAGAGTTTTCCAATGTTTTTCCCGATGAGTTACCTGGTTTGCCGCCAGAGCGCGATATTGAGTTTTGCATTGATCTAATTTCCGGTACGGGACTATTTCTATACCGCCTTACCGGATGGCCTCGGTGGAGCTTAGAGAGCTTAAACATCAATTGCAAGAGTTGCTTGCTAGGGGACTTGTGCGTCCGAGTGTTTCGCCTTGGGGAGCTCCTGTGCTGTTCGTCAAGAAGAAGGACAGCGGTTTGAGTTTGTGTATGGATTATCGTCAATTGAACCGAGTTACGGTGTGAAATAGGTATCCTTTACCTCGCATTGACGATTTGTTTGATCAGCTCCAGGGTGCGAAACATTTTCTAAGATTGATTTGCGATCGGATTATCATCAGTTGCGGGTTCGAAATGATGACATTCCGAAGACTGCTTTTCGTACGCGCTACGGGCATTATGAGTTTTTGGTGATGTCGTTCGGACTCACCAATGCGCCAGCAACGTTCATGGATCTGATGAACCGGATTTTCAGGCCGTTCCTCGACCAGTTTATTATTGTGTTTATTGATGACATTCTGGTCTACTCTAGGAGTCGAGAGGAGCATGAGCAGCACTTGAGGATTGCTTTGCAGATATTGAGAAAGCACCAGCTGTATGCTAAATTCTCAAAATGCGCATTTTGACTTGATAGAGTTGACTTCCTGGGTCATGTGGCGACAGGAGACGGTATTCTTGTGGACCCGAGGAAGATCGAGGCTGTACAGCTTTGGCCCATGCCTGTATTTGTGATTGAGGTCCGCGGCTTTTTGGGCTTAGCTGGTTATTATCGCCGTTTCATGCAGGATTTTTTGAGTATTACTGCACCGCTGACCGGACTGACCCGGAAGGGGGTTCCTTTTCTTTGGACTGATGCGTGCGAGCAGAGTTTTCAGCAGTTGAAGACTCGGTAGACGACTGTACCAGTTCTATCTTTGCCTTCTGGATCGGACGGCTATGTTGTTTACTGTGATGCTTCTCGAGTGGGCTCGGTTGTGTATTGATGCAGCATGATAGAGTTATCGCTTACGCTTCTATGCAGCTGAAGAAGCACGAGCAGAATTACCCCACTCACGATCTTAGGATGGACGCGGTGGTCTTTGCGCTGAATATTTAGAGACACTACTTGTACGGAGAGTCGTGTCAGATTTTCACGGATCACAAGAGCTTGAAGTATATCTCCCAGCAGCGGGATCTGAATCTGAGACAGCGCCGTTGGATGGAGCTAGTGAAGGATTATGATTGTGAGATCCTTTATCACCCAGGCAAGGCGAATGTGGTAGCTGATGCCTTGAGTCGTAGGCCCAGGGGTAGCTTGTTCCAGTTGAGCGCAGTTCAGCGATAGTTTTCTGTTGATTGGCAGATCTTGTGCGATGGTAGAGTACAGTTTGAGTTCACTTCCACTGGGGGACAGCTTGCTCTTGTCCGCGCCCGTCCACTTCTACTTGATCGTATCCGTGAGGCGGGGCCCAGTGATGCCCGTTTGTCTGAGATTCTTGAGCTTGTTCGGCAGGGTACAGATTCGGAGTTCTTGATTGATGACCAGGGTGTGCTACGTTACGGGATTCGCTTGTGTGTACCAGATATTGATGGATTGAGACGCGAGATCCTAGAGCAGGCACATCAGTCAGCCTTTAGCATTCATCCAGGTTCCACCAAGATGTACCGTGACCTGAGAGACATTTACTGGTGGGAAGGGATGAAGCGCGATATTTCGGACTTTGTTTCGAGGTGCCTGACTTGTCAGCAAGTCAAGACTGAGCATCAGAGACCGGCAGGAGAGTTGCAGCCTTTACCCGTTCCGGAGTGGAAGTGGGAGCAGATTTCCATGGGCTTCATTGTGGGTCTACCCAAGGCCAATTGTAACAACTCCATTTTTAGTATACAAAAATTTGCTTTAAAATTTATGTATACTTGGGGTATTTACATTTACTGTTATTATTTTAAATAATTAATTAGCTCCATATTTACAAGAAGGAGCTTGTAGCTCATTGGTAATACCTTGCACTGCTGAACCAAGCCACCAGAGTTCAAATCCCACACCCCACATTATTTTTAATACTGTTTTTATTTTGAACCTTTAAAATACCAAGAGTTTACATGTGCATATCTCACAAAAACCCCGACTACACCCAAAGATGTAACATTGCCAGAGGATAGATGAACCGTCGGGGGGGATCCCGGCCGCCGGACTCGGCCGGGAATCGGCCAACTCGGCCTCGACTCGGCCGACTCAGTGCTCCGACCGAGTCACGGCCGAGTCACCCCAGAGTCGGCCGATTCCGGCGACGGCCCCAACATGAAAGTTGTGTATTTTCATATTCCCTATGCACCTGCAAAATTTAAGCCTCAGACCATTTCCATAGCTCTTTAAAAAACCCAATTACTCCACTTTTAATACATTTTTATTACATTTTATCACATTTTTATTTTAAACTTTTCATCTATCCTAACCCTAGCCTAACCCTATAAATACCAACCCTACACACTACCTTCTCACCCCAAAATCCTGAGCCCACTCTCTCAAAAATTTTCTAAAGATCGTGTACTTTGAAAACAAGCTCAAGGCGAAGCTCCGACGAAATTCCGGCGGAACTTCCGGCGATCATCTTAGGAATTATCGGCGATGACGCAACACACCGACGATCCCTCTAGTTCCCTCTCACTCTCTTGAGTAATCTAAAACCCATAAGTCCCTTTTCTATCTCTCTTTTCTATTCTCAAAATACGAAATTACAAAACCCGACGGAATCGGAACAAATCCGATTTCCGATTCGGTTTTCTATAAAATTCCACTTCTCACTAATACAATCATACCTAAACTTCCTCATGTTGACTATTAAATACTAATCAAACAATTTGATCAAGTTTCGTCACATGAAATGATAGCTTTTTCAATTTATCGTATTTTTCACTTAAATACCACATTGTTTCAATCCTTCATTTAACCCCATCAAACTTGCTATACATTTAAAATAGATCGTGAAGTAATGACCTACCTCCTCACACACTCGTATGCAACACTCCCGAGAACCTAGAATACGAGAAAATAAACATTTTCATTTAAATACCATATATTTAATAAAACCATTTCTAAAAGATTTAGTTTTGATATACTTTTTTAAAAAAGTACCACTTATTATGAAAATACGATAAGTTGTGGACATCGATCGTTTATCTAAATCTGACTTTGTGGTGTCTAGGCTAGGCAAGTGAGAAAGGTAACTTTAAAAGGCCCGACTCACGGTGATTCGTGAGTGGATTCCTCCTTTCCTCACTTGTACTTACCTGACCACAATTGGCGGTGAAGAGGCGATTTGAGGCATCTCACAACTTGTTCTCTAGAACAGTTAGGGATAGACTAGTTGACTTAGGAGAATCTAGAATATACAATACGGAAAATATACACCATTACAAATAAATACCATTTACTTCATAAAAACATTTTCTAAAGGATTTAGCATTTAAAATCTTTGCAAAGCGCCGCTACAACCCACTTTGGGGAACCCGTTCGGGATGGTGCTGTTTATCGCACATCCTCGGGCTTAGTAGTGCGGGATTCAGACCTCCGCAAGGAGCATTCGGTCTCGAAAGATTTAAAATACGATATCTTAAGAAAATGAGATTGTTTAGAATATAAAATATTTATTAAAATTATTTTTGTATAAATATATGCATATTTATCATTAAAATACCTATTTTATTATGATATAAATATTCCACCTTTTTCTAAAAATCACAAGAATAAATTTTACACTAAAATACTATGAATTCCAAATAAATCAACTTTACAAATAAATACCTTTATTTATGAAATTAGGATATTTTCACTAGAAATATCACAATATAAAATCCACCTTCATTACAACTCTAAAGACGAATAACGAATACTTGAGGTGTATTTTGAAAAGTATATAAAAGTATTTTTACATAAAACCCCCTCAAGTTTTATAAATTTCCCTAAGGACGCTAGCAAATTATAGGTAAGAATTAATCAAGACTTCGATTTACATTTCTAATTGTCTGACTCGGGTTTGAGTCTGATTATATTTGACTTGAATATGTTTCAAGTACAATCTACAATCTTCAATATTACAATTCAACATGAATCCATGAATCCAATTATCAATCTATACAACTTGACTGAACCGAACCATGGATATACAATCCATTTACATGGTTCTCCAGTTATTCCATTTACATGATTCTACGGTTACATCCGTTTACTGATATCATGGTTTCGGTCAGTCTTTCAATTATATATTCAATATAATTTACAGTACAAAACAATACAAATAAAACACTACGGGGTTTAAGGGGTAGATTGGTACGGAAGGTGTTAAAGGTGGCATGAGACGGTAAGATTAAGACACCTAACATGAATCCAATTGCCGTTGTTCCGGGTTGTATAACGGAGCTTTGTACTTCCATTTGCCCTGGTCTCTAGCATACTGAGACCCCTCTCGTATACACTAGCATTTTTCTGTACCAAGCTACAAACAACAGCGTTAATACAACATTACAACAATATAATACAACATTAAAAGCTACTCTCTCTTTCTTCTTTTCTACTTCTCCCTTATCTTTGGGACTTACCGAGCGATCTGTTCGCTGACGACATTCTATTTCTTTCTTCTTTGAATGTCGTCAGGTGGTTTGGACCCGACAGAGATCGAGCCATCTGCAGAAGACTTGGATCAGCTTGCTGAAGAACCAGAGCTCTAGTTTCATTATATATTTTCCATTCAGTACTTTTCATTTCCTGTCATGCCATTATTTAGGCATCATTTTTATTTCAGTTGTATTTCCTTTTCATGCATTGTACAAAAAATGTTAATAAATAAAAGTTGCTATTTTTATTATACCTTGCCTCTTGTGTATTTTCTTTTATATTGCTTAGTTACGCTTAGCGTATTTGCTTCTGAGTAAATACGTAGCGGGCCAGTCGCGTCCCCTTCGCCGTAGAATGGAAAGCGGGGCGTGGCAGGTTTTGTTGGTGGCACATGCAGGTCAGAGCTGTATGAAACCCTATCATATAGTTCTGTTCTGCGTGAACAACCTAAGCAATATAACACAAGAACCAGCAACTAAAACATTCTTTACAATTCATGTTCCTTGAATCTTACAATTTCATATTACTTGAATCTTATCATTTCATGTACTTGAATCTGTCCTAACCCAAATCTTTTCAAGGTTATGGATTCTCCGAACAACACCAGCACCAATGTCAACAACACACCTCCACTACCAATCGTTCCTGCTGTTCCTGCGCTACCCACCGAGCAAACAGTGCTACTCGAGGCGATCCGCAGCCTTCTTGAGGGACAACAACAACTCCTGAACCGTCCCGAGACTGACGCTCCTAGGGTAAAGCAATTCAGGGCTTTACATCCCAAGCAGTTCTCCGGAAAGGGAAGTCCTCTTAAAGGTGAGGAATGGGCACAAAGCATAGAGGATGATCTGGCGGCGGCACAAGTGCCAGACATAGCTTGGGTCCGTGTGGCGAAACTGCAGCTCACGGACAATGCTCGCAACTGGTGGAAGGCGGAAGAAAGTCGTCTTGTACAGCCTATTGAATGGAAGACTTTTCGCGAGAAGTTCGACGCGAAGTACTTCCCTGTGACTTCCAGGTTTGCCATGGAGCAGCAATTCATTCATCTACAATAAGGTTCGATGTGGGACAAGTCAGTAGATGGGTATGACGCTGAATTCACCATGCTCAGTCGGTAAGATATGTTACAGTATTTCAAATTTTTAATATCACATACTGCACAGCTAACACAGGACCGTAACAGATTTGCGGCACACCTGATACCGACGGATAAGATCAGAGCCCGTCGATTTCAACAAGGTTTGGACACAGAAATTCAGGCTGCACTAGCCACTGGGAAATTTCTGACTCATGAAGATACTCTGGAAGCTGCCCGCAGTTATGAGGCAGTAATAAAGGTGAGGGGCAGACCCCAATCTGCCGGTTTGAAACGCCCTACCACTCAAATGGCTGGAGGAGCCTCTTCCAGGCCATCGTTTGAACCCAGGAGAACTGAAGAAATTTGCCACTACTGCCATAGAAAGGGACACTTACGGAAGGACTGTAGACACGCAAAAGGCCTGTGTCTAATTTGTGGCGCATCCAATCACAGAATTGAGACCTGTCCATATAGATACAACTCAGCTCACTCACCTACCAACTACCCGCAGCGACCAGCTATTCAGGCTCCTGCAACTCGTCCTGCACTACCTGCTCCACCATCTGCACAGCCTACTCGCTAATTCCAACAAGAAATGAGGGACATGCCTAGAGGGCAGAGAAACAGGCCCCAAAGGCAGAATGTGCCTACAGCTAGAAGGAATGCACCACGGCGACAGACATTCACATTAGAAGCCGTAGAAGCCAAGACTGTAGGTCAAGGTAACACCGGTAAGCCATTTTCACGTTTGTATCACTTTATTATTTTTATACACTATTAGGTACTCCAGACACCAAACTTTCCTTGAAATTGTTACACTTTCCTTTTACAAATTTCGAGAACGAAATTTTTATAAGGAGGGTAGAATGTAACAACTACATTTTTAGTGTACAAAAATTTGCTTTAAAATTTATGTATACTTGGGGTATTTACATTTACTGTTATTATTTTAAGTAATTAATTAGCTCCATAATTACAAGAAGGAGCTTGTAGCTCATTGGTAATACCTTGCACTGCTGAACCAAGCCACCAGAGTTCAAATCCCATACCCCACATTATTTTAAATATTGTTTTTATTTTGAACCTTTAGAATACCAAGAGTTTACACGTGCATATCTCACAAAAACCCGACTACACCCAAAGATGTAACATTGCCAGAGGGTAGATGAACCGTCGGGGGGATCCCGGCCGCAGGACTCGGCCGGGAATCGTCCAACTCGGCCTCGACTCGGCCGACTCAGTGCTCCGACCGAGTCATGGCCGAGTCACCCCCGAGTCGGCCGATTCCGGCGACAACCCCAACATGAAAGTTGTGTCTTTTCATATTTCCTATTCACCTGCAAAATTTCAGCCTCAGAACATTTCCAGAGCTCTTTAAAAACCTCAATTACTCCACTTTTAATACATTTTTATTACATTTTATCACATTTTTATTTTAAACTTTTCATCTACCCTAACCCTAGCCTAACCCTATAAATACCAACCCTATACACTACCCTCTCACCCCAAAATCCTGAGCCCGCTCTCTCAAAAATTTTCCAAATATCGTGTACTTTGAAAACAAACTCAAGACGAAGCTCCGACGAAATTTCGGCGGAACTTCCGGCGATCATCTTAGAAACTATCGGCGACGACGCAACACACCGACGATCCCACTAGTTCCCTCTCACTCTCTTGAGTAATCTAAAACCCGTAAGTCGCTTTTCTATCTCTCTTTTCCATTCTCAAAATACGAAATTACAAAACCCAACGGAATCGGAACAAATCCGATTTCCGATTCGGTTTTCTATAAAATTCCACTTCTCACTAATACAATCATACCTAAACTTTCTCATGTTGACTATTAAACACTAATCAAACAATTTGATCAAGTTTCGTCACATGAAATGATAGCTTTTTCAATTTATCGTATTTTTCACTTAAATACCACATTGTTTCAATCCTTCATTTAACCCCATCAAACTTGTTATACATTTAAAGTAGATCATGAGGTAACGACCTACCTCCTCACACACTCGTATGCAACACTCTCGAGAACCTAGAATACGAGAAAATAAACACCTTTACAAATAAATACCATTTACTTCATAAAACCGTTTTCTAAAGGATTTAGCATTTACAATCTTTGCAAAGCGCCGCTACAACCCACTTTGGGGAACCCGTTCGGGATGGTGCGGTTTATCGCACATCCTCGGGCTTAGTAGTGCGAGATTCAGACCTCCGCAATGAGCATTCGGTCTCGAAAGATTTAAAATACGACATCTTAAGAAAATGAGATTGTTTAGAATATAAAATATTTATTAAAATTATTTTTTTATAAATATATGTATATTTATCATTAAAATACCTATTTTATTATGATATAAATATTCCACCTTTTTCTAAAAATCACAAGAATAAATTTTACACTAAAATACTATGAATTCCAAATAAATCAACTTTACAAATAAATACCTTTATTTATGAAATTAGGATATTTTCACTAGAAATATCACAATATAAAATCCACCTTCATTACAACTCTAAAGACGAATAACGAATACTTGAGGTGTATTTTGAAAAGTATATAAAAGTATTTTTACATAAAACCCCCTCAAGTTTTATAAATTTCCCTAAGGACCCTAGCAAATTATAGGTAAGAATTAATCAAGACTTCGATTTACATTTCTAATTGTCTGACTCGGGTTTGAGTCTTATTATATTTGACTTGAATATGATTCAAGTACAATCTACAATCTTTAATATTACAATTCAATATGAATCCATGACTCCAATTATCAATCTATATAACTTGACTGAACCGAACCATGGATATACATTCCATTTACATGGTTCTCCAGTTATTCCATTTACATGATTCTATGGTTACATCCGTTTACTGATATTATGGTTTCGGTCAGTCTTTCAATTATACATTCAATACAATTTACAGTACAAAACAATACAAATAAAACCCTACGGGGTTTAAGGGGTAGATTGGTACGGAAGGTGTTAAAGGTGGCACGAGATGGTAAGATTAAGACACCTAACATGAATCCAATTGCCGTTGTTCCGGATTGTATAACGGAGCTTTGTACTTCCATTTGCCCTGGTCTCTAGCATACTGAGACCCCTCTCGTATACACTGGCATTCTTCTGTACCAAGCTACAAACAACAGCGTTAATATAACATTACAACAATATAATACAATATTAAAAGCTACTCTCTCTCTCTCTTTCTTCTTTTCTACTTCTCCCTTATGTTTGGGACTTATCGAGCGATCTGTTCGCTGACGACATTCTATTTCTTTCTTATTTGAATGTCGTCAGGTGGTTTGGACTCGACAGAGATCGAGCCATCTGCAGAAGACTTGGATCAGCTTGCTGAAGAACCAGAGCTCTAGTTTCATTGTACATTTTCCATTCAGTACTTTTCATTTCCTGTCATGCCATTGTTTAGGCATTATTTTTATTTCAGTTGTATTTCCTTTTCATGCATTGTACAAAAGAATGTTAATAAATAAAAGTTGTTGTATTTATTATACATTGCCTCTTGTGTATTTTCTTTTATATTGCTTAGTTACGCTTAGCGTATTTGCTTCTGAGTAAATACGTAGCGGTCCAGTCGCGTCCCCATCGCCGTAGAATGGGAAGCGGGGCGTGACACCAATCGAAGGTATGACTCCATTTGGGTGATTGTTGACCGGTTGACGAAAGCGGCTTACTTCCTTCCAGTGAAAACCACTTTTGGTTATGCTCAGTATGCTCAGTTGTATATAGATGAGATTGTGCGTTTGCACGGCGTTCCCACATGCATCGTATCCGACAGGGGCACCCAGTTTACTAGCCGTCTTTGGCAGAAGCTTCATGAAGCTTTGGATACTCGGTTGAGTTTTAGCACCGCTTTCCATCCGCAGACCGATGGACAGTCAGAGCGGACTATACAGACTCTGGAGGATATGCTTCGTGCGTGTGTGCTTGATTTTGGTGGCAGTTGGGATCGTCACTTGCAGTTGATTGAATTCTCCTACAATAACAGTTATCAAGAGACGATTCAGATGGCGCCTTTTGAGGCTTTGTATGGTAGAAAGTGTCGATGCCAGTCGGTTGGACCGAACTCAGCGAGAGTAGGGTTTTGGGACCCCGGCTAGTTCAGGAGACTACGGAGAAGATCCAGCTGATTCAGGACAGGATGAGAGCAGCCCAGTGCAGACAGAAGTCTTATGCCGACCGTCGACGTCGCAGACTTGAGTTCGCAGTGGGGGATCTTGTATTCCTACGGATTTCTCCGATGAAGGGGTTATGAGATTTGGGAAAAAGAGGAAGCTCAGTCCCAGATTTGTAGGTCCTTTCAAGATCCTTGAACAAGTTGGTGCCGTTGCCTATCATTTGGCACTTCCGTCCAATTTTCCGGATGTTCACCCCGTTTTCCATGTGTCGATATTTCGCAGATACCTTCATGATCCTTCTCACATGATTCAGCACCAGACCGTTTAGCTTGAGCGTGATCTCTCGTTCACCGAGCAGCCGGTAGTTATATTGGATCGGCAGGTGAAGAAACTTCGGTCAAAGGTCATGCCATCTGTGAAGGTTCTTTGGCGTGACCCTTGTTCCCCCAATCAGAGCAAGGCTCTGTTTGAATTTCAAAAATTCAAATTTTGAAGCAACGCTTCAGATCCCGTGCGCTGCGCGCAACGCGCCATGTGTCAGAAGTTGACACGGCAGCACAACGCCCAAGGCAGTGCGTCCAATCAGAGCAAGGCTCTTTAAAAAACATAAGCAACAATCAGTTGCGCAAGCGCTGTGCTGCGTGACACGTGTCTGCGCAGTTGCGCAAGCACAACTGCGCAAGCGCATCGCTGCGCGACACGTGTCAGCGCAGTTGCTCAAGCACAACTGCGCAAGTACACCGCTGCGCGCCACGTGTCTGCGCAGGTGCGCAAGCGCACAGCTGCGCGACACGTGTCTGCGCAGTTGCGCAAACACTGTTGCGCAAGCGCACCGCTGCGCGACACGTGTCTGCGCAGCTGCGCAAGCGCAGTTGCGCAAGCGCTTCCCTGCTCGACACGCGCTGGGGAGTTGCGCAAAAACAGAATGAAGATTTAAGGAAATTTTTTTCTGTTCTTGTTAAAATAAGAAGATTTCTTCTGTAAAACAGGGGCCTTTGGATCAAAGATCCAACGGTGGGGAAAATTCCCCAAATCACTCAGAAAAATATCTTTTTAACAAATTTAACTAATTTTTGAGCACTATAAAAAGGACCCCAGACCTCATTTCAAAGACATAGAGACATCTGGTTTTAAAAAAAAAAGAAGAGAGAAGAGAACTCTTGAGAACTCCTTGAGAACACAAAAAAGAAGGTAAAAACCTTTAAAACAAGAGAAAATTCTCTTAGGAATAGATCATTGATCTAAGAACAAGATCAGTGATCTTCAACAAATAAATAAAGAAATAAAAATAATAAAAAATAGTGCCTTGCACTTGCTATGAACCTTTGGTTCTCTGAAACAAGGAAGAACTTGTTTTTCTTTGATCCAAATTTAGATCAAGGGATAAAAAGTGCTTTGAATCTAAAAGATTCTTGGTGCTTTGCACAAATGCAATGCATTACTTGAAGGGCCAGGCCCAAATCAAAAAGACCTAGCAGGCTAAAATAAGTTGCAAAGCAATAAAAAGGGCAGAGCCCAAATGAAATTGATGCTTTGCATCATTTATAAAGGGCAGAGCCCAAAACAAATTGCCCAAATAAAAATAAAGAGAAATGCAATGCAAAAGCAAATAAATGTTGGACATTTTCAACTGGACTTAGCCCAATAGTGGCCATAAGTCCTTAAATTAAACTGACTGAGCAAATTGGCTCTCCTAAATCAATCTACATCCGGTTCGAGGGTACATCTCCGAACTCCTTTGACATCCATCGTTGTAATTCCCCAACGACGTCAAAGAGGTGACGGGTCCCGACGACCACACACCCATATGGACTGCGGGGTCCTTAAACTCGTGGACCGAGACGTCCCTAAACTAATATCGGACCGAGACGTCCCTAAACTAATGATGGACCACTACGTCCTTAAACTGGCGATGGACCGAAACGTCCTTAAACTAATAATGGACCACCACGTCCCTAAACTGGAACATGGACCACCACGTCCTTAAACTGGAGCAGTAGAGCCATCAAATGCTCTTTTGCCGGATCTAAACGATCCCGTTTAAGTTGATCTTAGCCCCAAATACGGCTAACGTATCCTTAAACACTCAAATGAACGATAAAATTCCAAATCGACCTTGGTTCAAGGGTACATCTCCGAACTCCTCTGACATATGTCGTTGTAATCCTTCAACGACGTCAGAGAGGCGACGAGTCCCGACGGCCATATATTAAATGGATCACCCCGTCAAGTTGATCTTAGTCTCAAACAGGACTAACGTATCCTTGACAAATGTTTAAGTTGATCTTAGCCGCAACGCGACTAGTGCATCCTTAAACTAAAAACACCAAACCCAAATCTAATTAAATACGAATTTGGACTAGTCCACGTCCTACGGGCGACAGCATTACTCAGTCTCCGTATACAATCCATGGACAACCACAAACAAAACAAACACACACGACACGAAGTGAAATTCTGGAGAAGGAGAAAGTGGCTACCGCGATGCGGTAGCGTAATTAACTGCAGGGGCTTGCGCCTGCAGGGAAAAGCGTCCCCACAATCAAAAACCCCTCAAGCGAGGGGGAATCTGACAAAGTCTGCTACATCGGCCGCATCCGTCTAAACCTCCGATACACGGTGCCATAAATCAACTTGGCATCTTCGGAGAGGTAGATGGATAAAACCAAATAGCATCTGCCCCGAATCTCAGGCCCAGACGTCCTAACGTCTCGGCCGCCTTTCGGAGGGGAACAGATTCTGGCACGCCCGGTGGGACCTCTTCCTCTTTCCACTCCACACTTCGTGTGTCGTCTTCGCGAACCAATCGCGGTTTGTTAAATGGTTGTCTTCGGATTTCAAGCTACTAAGATTTGGTCTTTTATTTGGCGTAGAATTCAAGATTCAATGGCCTCTAACTGCACCAACTGCTCGAAGTGCCACTGCAACGGACGCTCCACCTCACCTAGAGGTGTAGCATATGGGCCCCAAGCGGCCTCTTTCCTCACTGTGCCAGTAGACCAGGTGGCCCAAGCCACCACTGGCTTATTCTTCGGGACCATGATCCCACCGACAAGCTTCTCTATGCCGATACATGCACCGGAGGCGAACAAGAAGTCGGTCTTCGACCGGCTCACTGCTACGACGGCCCCTGTCAACGGGTCGCCCGTTACCAAACCAACAGCCTCCGTTTTCGCCAGACTGGATCAGAATCATAGAGTGGCCGTCCCAAAGAGGGCAACGGCCGCTTCTCAGGAAGTTGTTAAAGCGGCTTCTCCCATCAGAGAGTCGGTCTTCGCAAGATTGACGATTCCCATTCCTGCCCTTGGTGGTCAAAAGGCATCAGTCTTCGATAGGCTGACATCAGCAGTCACCCCACACTCAAACAGGGGGCAAAAAGAAACCATCTCAATTTCCGAGCCAGTCCCAACGGCTCGTCGTGCGCGACGTCGCCATTGGCAACGAGTGAGGAAAGCAGGGGGCAATTCCCCCTCGGGGCTAACTCCACCTGCTCCGATGGTGGAGGTCAACGCTGCTGTTCCAACTGGGAACAGCTTTGAACTACCGAGGAGGGTGCGGAAGAATTCTCCAACCGCTACACTGAAAAGATCTCCTCCGCCTACGGAGAGGGCTCCGGAAACAAAACAAGAACAACCCCCTCAACGGCTGTCTTCAAAGATTTATAAAGTTTGGCGAAGGGTTCAAGACTCTGTGATTGACCCAGGTCGCTTTCGTCGCCAGAAAAAGGCGAAGGTAGAAAAAGACAAGGATTGTCCCATTAAACAGCAGGGGACAGCAACTGCTAGGGTGCCCCCTACAATGGTTCCTTCAACCTCAACGGCCCACAAAAGGAGGAGGCCAGAGAAAACCACCGCGTCAATGGCAAAGTCTAAAAGCGGTGAACCTAAACGTCCCAAGTCAGGGGGCATAACAGTTCATACGGTTTATATGGCTTCTGGAAAGGAGGAAAGCCGCACTTCTACGGGTCACCGACCGCTCACCCGATCAGTGACCAAGGCTCAGGAGCAGCAACAAAAGCTCCAGGAGGTGATGAATGCTATGGCCGTGCTTACAGAGCCAAAAGAAAACCCTGAAGCATCCTTAGATGAGCGCCGAGACGAAGAGACCGACGCCGAGTTCCTTCGCCGAATATTGGAAAAGAAGGACAAAGAGGCTGCTGAACAAGCGGCCAACATACAGCGTATGGGCCTCCTCTTCCAGGACATGATAGGGATGATGATACAACAAGATCCCCCGAATGAAGAACCTCCGATCGTCCTTGGAGACGATAGGGGAGAGACATCGAATCCTCAGCCCATTCTATCAACGACTAAAGAGGATACAATCTCTAAAACTGATCTGGACGAATACATAGCCCAGCAAATAAGGGTTCATCATGCGGCCGAAGCAGCCGGCCACGTCGTAAAAACGGGGCGGCCATATCCAGGCTGGTATGACCAAATCAAGTACCCGCCGGGTTACACAATTCCCAAGTTCCATGTCTACAAGGGGACCGGCAATCCCCATCAGCATGTTGCCCAGTTCAGGGCGCTGTGCGGTAACACCGGCGGCGATGACAAGCTTTTGCTCCGCCAATTCATTGGAAGTCTATCAGATACAGCGTTCGAGTGGTACTCTGAACTCCCTAATGATTCTATTAAAACCTTCGCGGAAATGGAGCTGCTGTTTACCCAACGCTTTGCAAGTGCAAATGAACGTACCCCGATGACGGCACTGATTAACGCTAGGGTAAAACCCGGCGAGACATGGGTTCAGTACGCTGTACGGTGGCGTAATCTATGGTCGAAGTGTGAGCAGCGCATAGAAGAAGCCCCTGCGGTGGGAATGTTTGTTGGAACCCTTGATCCACAAGCAACCATCTCACAGTTTATGATGTTCTTCAAGCCGACTACCTTCCAGGCTTTGATTGACAAACTAGCGCAGATGGACCAGATGGGCCATAAACCCCCTCTCCTAAAGACGGATTCCCGAAATGACAAAGGAAAGGGAAAAGCGATCGTTGTCGCTAATGCTCAACAACAACCGAACGACTCGAAGCCGGTTGCTCGTCCAAACAATACGCGCCCGTACGTACCCCTTGAGGATAGGATGGGACGTCCTTATTCCTTCCCCCGCGATAAAACAAGGAGGTTATTCGAGCTGGCGTTGCGCAACAGACTCATAAATCTGCCGGATCCAAAACGTCCGTTGCAACCAAGTGACGTCAACGAGCCCAACTACTGTCCTTATCATCGAGTACTAGGCCACCCGATCGAAGATTGCTACGTTTTCAAGAATTGGCTTGAAAACCAATACCGACAGGGCAAGTTCGCGTTATCTGACAAATGGAAGGTGAATCCCCCGCAGCCCCACACCTCTAAGGGGACGAATACGTCAGGGGCAACATGCTCCGTCATCGAAGAAGCTTCTTGGGAGGTCGTATTATCAGCCAAGACAAAGAGGATGCTAAACGATCTTCAGACATGTCCAGCGGTCAAGTGGAAGAACCCATTGGAGCCACAAATTATGGAGGGAATGCTAAAACCTCGTCCGATTCAAAAGATTGGTGGAAGTGGCCCAAACACTCATAACCAGCCGTCAAAGTCTTCGAAAAAGAAGAAGAAGAAATATAAGAAGCCCGTGAAGCCTGACGACAAGCGCACGGACTTACAGAAGCAAATTGACGCGCTGGAGGAATACAATCAGAGGGCACGAACCCCCATTACATTCCAAGAGTTCCTCAGCCATGTCTTTCAAGAAGAGGATGAGGGAGAAAGTTCATCAGATGAATCCGAGGAATATGTGGCGAACTGTCATATGATTTCCCATTCGATCATGAATGATGAGGAGACTCCTTGCGCCGAAAAGCTGGGGGCAAATCCTGAACCAAAGGTTCTGGGGCCATCAGATGAAGTAATTGACGCACTCCTTAATGAAGCTCGGTTGAAAAGTAAAGCTGATCGGGAGCACGAGGCGGCTATATTTGAAAGGGCCAAGCGCCAGCGACTTGATGAAGGAGCTGAGACGATCCCGCTGGAGCAAAACACCTCCGCTACCGACAAAAGCCAACTCAGGATGAGGAAAAAGTTCGCTAAAGCCATATCAATGGGCATGAAGCTACCATCCTCTGAAGGAAACATCGCCGGTGAAGTGGAAACGCACCCCTCGTATTGCTTATATCATCAGAAGATTTCGCACCCCGCTCAAGAGTGCAAAGCTTTCGATAGATGGTGGCAAGGATACGTTGCTCATCGACAACGCTTTAAGCGGGAAAAACGTAAAACTCGTCGGGAGCAGAGAAATACGACCGAAGGGCTTAAAAGAACTGCTGGCGATTGTCGCATGGTTAACACCGATGGATCACAAGTGCCTACATTCGGGAGTGATTCTGATGAAGAGCTAGAACTTGCCCCTCTCTTTAAAGAGTCCACTTCAGGAAAAGAAGAAGAACCGAAGGTCTGCGAAAATATCCGGCTGCGGAATCGGACACTGCCTGAAAAGAACCTCGGACCCTTGAACAGAAAAGATAAAGGGAAAGAAAAGGTCTCTGAGGATATTACTCTCGATGACCAAGTTGCGGAAGAGTTAACCGCTAAGAACCCACCAAAGAAGAATAAGGTGGATTACAACGTCTTAGCACATCTGAGGAAGCTGCCCTCACAGCTCAGCATTCTTGATGCCCTTTTGCTATCAAAAGATGCGAGAGATTCGTTGATTAAGGCACTCCAAGACCCGGAACAATTCCAAGCATGCCTGGCCGAGGAAAAGATGAAGGATGAATTAGAGGAAGTACACACGGCTGATGTTACTTTTGGCGATGAAGACCTTTTACTTGGGACTTGCGAACACAATCGCCCTCTCTATGTTTCGGGATACTTCCATGATATAAAGATAGGCAAAATCCTGATCGAGAACGGGTCTTCTGTTAACTTACTCAATGTGCGGGTGTTGAAGGAAATCTGCATGAGCGTTCAGCACCTTGCTCGGGACAAGATCACCATCTCCGGGTTCGACTCCCAATCGTCAAAGACTCTTGGATCTGTGATACTGACGCTACGCTTTGGGCTACTCGTCACGGACATTAAGTTCCACGTCATAGATGCCAAGACATGCTACAACGCTTTGCTCGGCCGACCATGGTTACACAAGTACAACATCATCCCTTCTACACAACATCAGTGTATGAAGTATTTTAAGGATGGTTTCGAGTATACCGTGACGGGAGAACTGAACCCATTCTCTGTGAACGAGGTCCGCAAATACAAAGATGCCAAATACTTCTTGCCGGATTTCGAAGACACGGAGAAGTGTCACAAGCCAGAAAATAAAACTAACGCCACCATCCCTGTCTTCGGCAGTGATACCGAGGAGGAAGAGGAGATCGTTTATTCGGGTCCGCCCCAACATAACAAGCCAGGACCGTCCACTCCTACATTGGTCTTTGGTAGTGACTCGGAGGATGGGGTCCATGTCGTATTCTCTGCTCGACCTTCAATACAAGCTTCCGCTGACGAAGAGCAAAGTCTACAAGTCGCCATGGTGCCGCCTAAACATCATAAAGAACTGAACGCACTTAATATCTACAGTGTAGAAGAGCTGCGGACATTCTATATCCCTTCCAGGCGAGAAAACGAGAAGGCAATCCTATTCTACCGTTCTGAAGAAAACAAGGTGGAAAAAGAAGTCTGGCATGGCGCAGATCCCACGCTCGACAGGCTTCAGCCTATCCGTCTTCCCAGATATTATACAGAAGGTTTGAAGAAGCTGCTGAAACGCCAGGGGATATCCTTCAAACAGACCGTTAGAGAGGCCAAATTCTATGACAGGGTCTGGAACATTCCCGGGATCCAACGCAAACTGCCTAACGGGAGAATGAAAACAAGAGGGCTTGGATACATCCGTTCAAAGAAACGAGAGTTACTACCCGGCTGCTACGTCGTATATGACCTTGATGAAGAAGCGGATGCTCAATGGGAGGACGCTAATCCTAAGCCAGTGAAAGTTCCAGATGCAAAAGAACCCGGTCCGTCGTTCGAGGAACAAATGGACAGTCTTATAAAGAAAGCTGGTCAAAAGGTCCGAGATGATCACAACCGTGAGACGGCCATCTACGAGAAAGCCAAGACGCGACGCCTTCTCCGACAGGCTGTAAAGGATGAAAAGGCCGCTCCTTGTCAACCTGTTATAAAGAAGGCTCGACGCAAAAGCAGAAATAAGCCGAAAGGCCAAAAAGGCGCTCAACAGCAGCAAAGCAGGGTTAAGAAGCCACGCAAACGGGAATCGAGCGCTATTGACCTATCCCTCATGAAGAAAATGGGTCGAGCATACTCTTTTCCTCGGGATAAGACAAGGACGATATTTGAGCTTGCTCTAAAACATCAGATGCTCGCGTTGCCGGAGTCTAAACACCCTGAACAAGCAGGCGAAGCCTCACACCCGGACTATTGCTCTTACCATCGAGTAGTAGGTCATCCTCTTGAAGATTGCTTCACCTTCAAGAATTGGGTCGAAAATCAATATCAGCTTGGTAAATTCGCTCTGTCCAACAACTGGAGGGTAGCACCACCACAAAAGCACGAGCCTAAAGCCACGAAAGGAAAACCAGTTCCACATTGGGATTGGAAGCGAATTCGTACCTGTCATATGATAACAATACTGCAAGAAGAATCCGAGAACATGGGCAGCCTTCCCTGGTGCCTCGAAAACAGTAATGATGAGGTGATCTCAGAATTTCCCCCAGCTCCAAAAGAACTGGAGGATGGAATACATACCACTGCAGATAACCTCAAGAAAATTGAGTTGGGGACGATAAACGATCCGCGACCGACATTCGTCAGCGAGCTGCTGTCTGAAGAAAAGGTGGTTGCGTTAAAGGACGTCCTTATACAGCATAAAGATTGCTTCGCATGGAACTATTCCGAGATGCCGGGACTTGATCCAGAAGTTGCTGTACATAGACTGGCAATATCCCCGAGTGTCAAGCCAGTCAAACAAGCGCCGAGAAGAATGCGGCTTGAGCTCGAGATGAGCATCAACGCTGAAGTCAAAAAGCTGATAGACTCCAGTTTTATCCAGGAGGTTCAATACCCTGAATGGATTGCTAATATCGTCCCAGTGATGAAGAAAAATGGAACGGTGCGCATATGCGTGGACTTTCGGGATCTCAACAAAGCCTGCCCGAAGGATGATTTCCCAGTACCAGTCACCGAACTGATGATAGACAATACGTCCACACATGAGATTTTCTCATTCATGGACGGCTCATCAGGATATAATCAAATAAAAATGCATCCTGAAGACCAGAAACATACGGCTTTTCGGACTCCTTTGGGAATATTCTGTTATAAGGTGATGCCCTTCGGTTTAAAGAACGCCGGTGCAACCTACCAAAGGGCCATGACGAAGATTTTCGATGACCTTATACACGAAATTGTTGAATGCTATATCGACGACCTCGTTGTTAAAAGCAAATCATATGAGGAACATCTCGAGCATCTGAAGACCGTATTTCAACGTCTTTGACAATACAACTTGAAGATGAACCCTCTGAAGTGTGCATTCGGGGTTTCCTCGGGCAAATTCCTGGGATTCATTGTTCGACACCGAGGTATCGAGATAGATCCGTCCAAGATCAAGGCAATCATGGGAATGCCTCCGCCGAGGACTCTCAAACAGTTGCGGTCTCTCCAAGGGAAGCTCGCATACATACGGCGATTTATAGCCAATCTTTCAGGGAAGTGCCGTCCTTACAGTCACCTGATGAAGAAGGGAACCCCATTCGTTTGGGATCACAAATGCCAAGGCGCACTGGATGAGATCAAGCAGTATTTGCAAAACCCTCCAGTGTTGGCTGCCCCAGTGAAGGGAAAGCCTCTCATTCTTTACACGGCCACCCTTGAAGGTTCTTTGGGCGCATTATAGGAACAAGAGAATGACCAGGGGAAAGAAAGAGCACTTTACTACTTAAGTCGAGTGCTGCTGGGGGCAGAAAGCAATTACTCCCCCATTGAAAAACACTGCCTGGCGTTGATCTTCGCAATAACAAAGCTTAGACATTACGCATTAGCGCATGAAGTCCATCTCATTTCAAAGGTGGACCCTCTCAAATATCTAATGTCAAAGGCCATATTGACGGGACGACTCGCTAAATGGGCCCTGCTCTTAATGGAGTTCTCGATAGCATATCGACCACTCAAAGCAGTAAAAGGCCAGGCCATCGCCGACTTCCTTACTGAGCACCCGATACCGGCCGACTCTCCTTTAAACTGCGATCTTCCAGACGAACATGCGTTTGATGCGATCGATGGTGATAATACCCGATGGGAGCTTTATTTTGACGGAGCATCTTCCGTGAAGAAGCGCAAACAAAGTACCCCTATAATCAAATCGGGGGTAGGACTCATCTTTATAACTCCACAAGGGGGGATAATGCGCTACGCGTTCTCCCTGACGGAACCGAGGACAAACAACGAAGCCAAATACGAAGCTCTGATAGCGGGCCTCGAGATCGCCATTGACATGGGAATTGAAAACCTCCTCATATACGGAGATTCGCAACTGGTCGTTAGTCAAGTAAACGGCGATTACCAAACATGCAAACCGGAATTGGTAAAATACGGTGAAAAGGTGCAACAACTGCTAACCCAAATTCCCTCCTATACTTTGGAGAGCATACCACGCGCGGATAACAGCAAAGCGGACGCGTTGGCCAAACTTGCTAAAGAAATGGCTGACGAGAACCTCGATGACGTTAGAATCATGGTACAAAGTCGTCGGGTGCTCGCCCCCGCAGAAATACCTCCGGGATCGCCCGAAGAAAAGGGAGTGACTGAACAAGCGACCTTGCAAATAAAAGATCATGAGAAGGTTGAGGATTGGAGGGAAGTCTTTATAGACTACTTCAAGTCCCACCAAATGCCCGAAGATGCGTCCGCAAGACATCAACTCATAAAACGAGCTCTGTCTTTCGCCTTCGTCAATGATACTCTATACAAGAGGTCATTCGATTCTCTGTGGCTGAGATGCTTAGGACCGGACGAATCGGAAAGAGTCGTTCAGGAAGTTCATGACGGAATCTGCGGTTCTCACCAAGCAGATCCAAAGATGAAGTTGAAGATCAAACGGATGGGCTATTACTGGCCCACGATGATTCAAGACTGCATCGAATATGCAAAGCAATGTCACTCATGCCAGATTCATGGGGACTTCATCCACCAGCACCCAAATCCATTGCATCCAACGGTAGCTAGCTGGCCATTCGAAATGTGGGGGACTGATATAGTCGGCCCCATCGAACCAGCATCGTCTAAAAGACATCGTTTCATCCTAGCGACGACTGACTACTTCTCTAAGTGGGCAGAAGCGGTACCATTGAGAGAAGTGAAGACGGAGAATATCCTCCATTTCTTCAAAACGCACGTCATATATCGGTTTGGAACTCCGAGGCGGATCATCTCCGATAACGGGCCAGCCTACCGGAGTCATAAAATCAGCCGCTTCGCACAGCAGCATAACATAGACTGGAGATATTCCTCAGTCTATAATCCATGAGCTAACGGTCTCGCCGAGGCCTTCAACAAGACCTTGACAAAAATCATAAAGAAAACGGTGTCCCGTAATAAGAAAGATTGGCACGAAAGACTGCAAGAAGCTCTTTGGGCATATCGAACTACATTCAAGACGGCCACGAACACAACGCCGTACGCGTTGGTGTTCGGTACGGAAGCAGTACTCCCTCTCGAGATAGAGTTACCCTCTCTACGAGTGGCAGTTCACCACGAGCTAACGGACGAAGAAAATGCTCACCTTCGGCTTGAGGAGCTTGACGCCCTTGATGAAACTAGGCTCATAGCGCAACAAAATCTGGAAGCTTATAAAACAAAGATGACGCGCTCATACGAAAGATTGACCCGACCGAGGACATTCCACCAAGGCGAACTCGTGCTAGTGGTCAAAAAGCCTATGATTCCCAATCGCGCCAAGCGGGGAAAATTCGAGCCAAATTATGAAGGCCCGTACATCATAGATAAAGTTTACCAGGGTGGGGCCTATCTACTCATGGACATGCACGGTGAAAGGCCTTTCAGGCCGATAAACGGTCGCTTCCTGAAGAAATACTACGCTTAATGAGCCACAGCCTAGGTCAATGATAGATGACGAAGACCATGTCCGCTCGCTATCTTCCTAAGCTCAAGTTTTATAAGCAGTAGCCAACTTCCCAATGTCGGACCGAAATGTCCTTAAACTAATAGCGGACCGAAATGTCCTTAAACTAACAGCGGACCGAAATGTCCTTAAAATAATAGCAGACCGAAACGTCTTTAAACTACTACCGCAGTATCTTTAGGCTGACGAGATATAAAAAAAAACATATAAAAATAAAATAAAATAAAAACGGTATGTCCATAAGCAAAAATGGGCACGGATGAAAAACCCGAAAGGGCTCCGTGAGTAAAAACAGCAGGGCTACCGGCGAGTGTTCGTGAAAACCCGAAAGGGCGCGACCTCGTAAAAAAAAAGAGGGAAAAAGAAAATAAAAATAAAAATAAAATAAAATAAAAGCGGTACGTCCATAAGCAAAATGGGCACGGATGAAAACCCGAAAGGGCTCCGTGAGTAAAAACAGCAGGCCTACCGGCGAGTGTTTGTGAAAACCCGAAAGGGCGCAACCTCGTTAAGAAACACTTGTAGGGTCCTCTCGACCCTATAAGGAGAAACCACCCGCGTGAGAGCCTTACGATTCACAAGGGAACAACACACTTAGGAGTCCCCACGATTCCTAAGGAGAAAATACACTTGCGAGATCCTCACGACTCGTAAGGAGAACGCTCTTATGGGACCCTCACGACTCGTAAGATTTGAAAGTCTTAAGTTACAGAGATCTAAACCTGTACTTAAGCAACCCCCACAACTTTCGATATTGCTCTACAAGTGGCTCAATACTGACCCTTGTATACAATCCACGGGCGTGAAAAAACATTTCCCTAACCAAGGTCCATCCGTGACTGGGGATATGTTCGCATAACCCTTGTAAATCCTCTCGATTTACAAAGAGAAAACCCTCCTGTAGGATCCTTACGACTTACAGAGGAACAAAACACTTAGGAACCCTCACGATTCCTAAGGAGAAAATACACTTATAAGATCCTCACGACTTGTAGGGAGAAATAGCATTGTGAGACCCTTACGGCTCATAAAGTCAAAAGCCTTAGTCGACAGGACCCTAACCCTGGTCGCTAAGCCTCCTTTGTTCGACAATGACAGAAGCAAATGATGATTCGCTCCTGGCGATATCCCAGTTGTAGCGGTGCTGATGCCGAAATCAGTGTCCAAGTTCAGGCTTACGGCGAAAAGCCAGTAAGCCGCACATGCATACGAAATAGCCGAAATGATAGGGTAACTTGCAATAAAAAGCAGCAAGTAAAATGTATGCATGCAAAATAGCCGAAATGATTGGGCAACTCGCAATAAAAAGCAGCGAGTAAAAATAAAATAAACAGCCGAAATGATTGGGCACCGCGAAAAATAGCCGAAATGATTGGGCAATCGCGACCTTCGCGATATAAAAGCTGAAATGATAGAGCATCGCGGAAAGAATAAAAAAATGAAAGAATGAAACTTTTTGCCCTACAGTTAAGATCACATCGATCCCTGTATACAATCCAAGGGCATAAACAAAGAGGGAACCATACCCTCCCAGCAAACTCCTCGACTCACGGATACAAACACTCCTTGACGAGAGCTTCCTGATCCGTGTCGACCCGCAAGAGCCACCAGTGCCCCCGTGGGGATTCTCGACTCATTTCAAACCCCAAGGAAACAAATAATCCTTAGTGCTTGGGAAACAAATAATCCCTAGCAAACTCCTCGACTCACGGATACAAACACTCCTTGACGAGAGCTTCCTGATCCGCGTCGACCCGCAGAGCCACCAGTGCCCCCGTGGGGATTCTCGACTCGTTTCAAACCCCAAGGAAACAAATAATCCTTGGTGCTTGGGAAACAAATAATCCCTAGCAAACTCCTCGACTCACGGATACAAACACTCCTTGACGAGAGCTTCCTGATCCGCGTCGACCCGCAGAGCCACCAGTGCCCCCATGGGGATTCTCGACTCGTTTCAAACCCCAAGGAAACAAATAATCCTTGGTGCTTGGGAAACAAATAATCCCTAGCAAACTCCTCGACTCACGGATACAAACACTCCTTGACGAGAGCTTCCTGATCCGCGTCGACCCGCTGAGCCACCAGTGCCCCCGTGGGGATTCTCGACTCGTTTCAAACCCTAAGGAAACAAATAATCCTTGGAGCTTGGGAAACAAATAATCCCTAGCAAACTCCTCGACTCACGGATACAAACACTCCTTGACGAGAGCTTCCTGATCCGCGTCGACCCGCAGAGCCACCAGTGCCCCCGTGGGAATTCTCGACTCGTTTCAAACCCCAAGGAAACAAATAATCCTTGGAGCTTGGGAAACAAATAATCCCTAGCAAACTCCTCGACTCACGGATACAAACACTCCGTGACGAGAGCCTCTTGACTCATGTCAACTCGTAGAACCATTACCCTCTCCACGAGCAAATTCCCGATTCGTCTCAATTTGTAAGAAGAAGTCTCAGACAGCAAGGATTGAAAGACTTGCTTCCTGAATGATGGGACCCTGCAAGTCGATCTAAAATGGTCTCTTGCATACTATACACGGGTCTCACTCTCCAAAGTCGAGTTTCGATAAGGAGGGAAACAACCGCTTACGGGTCCTCTCGACTCGTAAGAGGGAAAAATTCTCTTGTAGAATCCTTACGACTTATAAGAGAAAACCACACTTAGGAATCCTCACGACTCCTAAGGAGAAAAAAAAAACCACCTACGAGATCCTCTCGACCCGTAGGGAGAAAAGTCTCTATGAGACCCTCACGGCTCATAGAGTTGAAAAGTCCTAGGCGGCAGATCTGAACCTGCAGTCTAGGCCATCGTTATCTCTGGGAGAAATGAAGTTATCTGCCAATAAGCTGCATTAAAGATGTCATGCTGAAAAGAAAGAAAAAGCGAAGAAGTGACACAGGACATTACAAAAATGTGTATCTTTTATTCATAAATGTTGATCGAGTACAGGATACATTGTACTAAAGAATAAAAAATATATAAAAATATATACATATATTTTACAAGTACAAATGATACAAGGAGAATTACTGGGAAGGAAGCGTCTTGCATAGATTTAGCAATCGCTCGCATACGCCCTTCCATGCCTTCTCTTGATCGGCTACCACCGCCAGCTCTGCCTCCACTTGGGCTCGTTGCTGCAAGACAGACGCAAGCTGCTCCCTGACGACCTGATAGGCAGCTTCCCGACCTGGGATATTGCGCTCAGCTACGTCAAGTTTCCGCTTCAAGTTTAGCCCATGGGAGATGCGCTCCAAGAGACCCTCAAAGATAGTCTTCACTTGGGCAGCATTTGCTTCAACCTCAGCGCGCAAATGGGCAGTCTCGTTCGAGGTCTTTTGGCACTCCCTTAGTTTTAAAGCTGCTTCTTGCTCCAAATGGCGAAAGTGAGAAGTGCTTTGCTCGAGCCAAGTTGTTCGTTGGGTGCTCAGGGCTAAAACTTCGGGAGAAGGACGCGTCGACTCCAGCCGATGTAGACAGGCCTCGATCTCCCTGCAGTGATTAACCCAAGATTCGACGACGCCTTCGTTATGAAAATTTACGAGCGCCGCCAACATCGGGTTAACCTCCACAGCGAAATCTACGGCAGAAGGGAGAGCGTCCATGTTGAGCTCTTCTATGTACCCGCTCAGCATGCCCAAACTCATCACAGCACCCTTTGAAGATGGACATTTCAAGAAAGGGCCTGCCGGTGAAAGGACGCGAGACTCAAAAGGGACCAGAGCCGGAACAATAGCTGCAAAACAAAACATGGTCAAACGATGGTTCAAGAGATGTTGAAGGGTTACCAAAAAGGAAATTTACTATACCAGCTGCAACGGACGGCAAAGCCGGAAGGGCCGGTAGCGTGGCAGGTCTTGCATCCCCTCCTTCGATTTGTGGCACTGCAATAAAGAAAAGGAAAAGTCAGAAATCATCCCATTGCTAAAAAAGGGATAAATAAAGACATTGTAGTGAAAGTATACTCACCGGCGCCACTAGAGGGAGAAGCGAGTTCGGATGGAAAGGAGAAGTGTGGGAGCAACACTTGATATAAATGATCAAAGAGCACTCCTGAAAAGGCACAGTGATATAACGTTAGTACAAAAGCTACATTTTAAAAAAAAATTATTAATGCATGAGTCGTAAATCCATACCTTCCAACACCCGCGATGGTACAAGGGAAGGCGGGGAAGTGACCACCGCCAAAGCAGTAGTTGACGGTGCTCCCTCGAGCAATGGAGCGTCGGCACTGGCCGCACCTGCAAAGACAAACTTGTTAGAAGAGGTCGTGAGACATATATAAAAAAAAAAAAAGAACGCTGGTAATTAAAAATTTACCCGACGAGCTGCCAGCCGAAACTGAAGCAATCCCCTCCTCTAGTGACATGAGACCACCGCCCGTAGCCTCATCACCCGACTCGATGGGAACCATTGTTGTGCTCGCAAGCCCTGGAGACGGCAAGGAACCATACACAGGGAGGGCTATGATCGGAGTATTGCCAGATTCCTGGGAAAGAGCGGTCAGCTCCTCCTCAGGAATCGTGGCCGCCTCGCCCGATACTCCCTCGGGTTCTGCGGTCGTGATTGTCTCGTCCATCGGCACTACGAGGTCTCCAGCCTCAAGCGCTTCGCCCTCTACTGCTTTCGGCTCGGTTAAGACAGTCATCTCATCTGCCGCCACTTCAGGTGCGGCATCAATGACCCTCTCGGCGGCGGATCCCTCAACTTCTGCTTCAGGCCCCGTGGCCCCGACGACGTTGCTCACTGTCGGCTCTGGTTCGGCAAGTACCGCTTCCTCTGCCCCCCTGGGTTCGACGGTCTCCGCCTCCCCCTCAGTCGGACCTGGCCCTGCAAGATGGAATGCATATGAGCCAATGGCTTTATAATTCTTACAACAAGGTTCTGAAAGAAATGCTACCTGAAGAAGATTTATCGTTTGCACTCCGGGCCGTGCGCCACTTGCCTATGAGCAGTAGACAGGGCGGCAGGGGCCTCTTCAGAAGGAGTGTCGGCACGAGGAATAGTGCTAGGGCCCGCTCCTATGGCCAAAGCAGCTCTGCGCGCCTTTGCTTCACGTCTCAACCGCTTCCGCTCCTCTCGAGCCGTTGAGACGGATGCTGCTAGGGCTTCTTTGAGTGAGGCTTCTTCGTCCGTAAATAGGGAGGCCTCTAGATTTTTCAGGGCATCCCTCGTCGTTTTGTCAAGCCGAGGCTCTTGCGGCAACTTCGACGAAGCCGGGACTTCGGTAACGGGCTCGGGAAGGATCCCCGCATCAATTGATACAACCCCTGCAAAGAAACAAAAGAAGGTTAGGTTGACCATCAGAAAAAGACGACAAACTTTCCTTATAAAAGAGAAAGGGGTAAAACATACCGACGCCTGCTAGGGCACGCTTCTCCTCCTCCTCCTGGAAGGTTTTCAGGGAGGCAGCAATAGCCTCTTCAGTAGAGACACCTGTTGAAAATGGAGCAAATATTAGTTAAAGATAATAATAAAAAGTGCAATAAAATGACAAATAAAGCGGCTGATGATTACCGGACTCAGCGAGTTTGCTTAACATCGCTTCGAGCCTCGCCGATCGCTCAGAAGCTGCAATGGCGGCAGCCAAATTGGTGTCCGCAGGGTCTACCAAGAAGCCCTCATTACTGCCATATTCACATATGCCTTCGGTGGGAGGAGCCGCAGGCTTTAAGCTGAGGATCGCATCGAGGGAAAGGGTGGACTTCTTCTTCTTCTTCTGTTCGCCAGCTTTAGACCCACCCGGAGTAGATTTGCGCTTGGCAGTCACTTTAGGGCGGCGGGTCCCAATATCTGCTCCTACACCTGGCTCTGGCGATACTACATTAGCCACCTTCGTGGGAGCACGGGGCGCCGATGGTGCATCCACCGTAGCGGGCAGCGGCAATCCCCGCGGGGAGCTCAACACGCGTGGTCGATCGACTCCAGCATCTTTTAGCGGAGGGACGACCGGGAGCCTTGGCTGCAAAGGGGCCTTGCGATCGCCACCGGGAGGCGCACCCCTACGGTCAACCAGCATACGCTTCTCCGTTAAGATAATTGGGCCCATCGCGTGCGCATACCAGGCCACATATGAATTAAGCATCTTAGGGGCACAGCTGGGTTCACTAATGAAGAAATAGGAACCTGTGTTAAGCCGTGTAAAATGATGCATCGCATTCTTTATCCCCTCTGGGCCGACTACGGGCGTTTCCAAGAAAGCTTCCAGCGGGATCCCTTGATTGTAGCTTGACTGTCGGGCAAATCGGTGTGGGTTATATCTCATAAACAAGGCTGTCTTATTCTGCCTGAACACTAGATAGCCCGGCCGGATGGAGTAGAGATGGAGAATTTCCCGAGCTTTCAATACAGAAGCCCCATCTTTGAAGTTATCACGCAGGGGCACCACTGACTTGGTGGTCTCTGAGCCTATGGTTATGACCTTGTCCACAAAAGAAACCTTCGCTCCGACCAGATGTGGACGAAGGAGCAGCCCTCTAGACTCCCGCGGGGCTGGAACCACAATTGAAGCCCCAACCAACCGCATGACTCTCGGGAGTCTGTATTTCTCGAAGAACGGAGGAGTCTTGTGGGCACCAAACACCCCTCGCACATGCATCTCCATCCAAGAAATGAAGTAGTGCATCGGGAAGTTAGCAGGCTGTACCCCGGGCTCACTGGCGTCCGCCGCTACGCTAAGTCCATGATAAAGGTAAGCCAGCCCGGCGATTCCTACCGATAACTGCAAACCAGCCACCATCCGATGCGCTGGGTAAAAGACAGAGGGCTGCATGAGGCGGGGGTGCATGGGGAGTGCAAAGTTGCATAGCCACAAGCCCAAGAATCCAATAAAAAAGGTTTCCTCATCCATGCCTGGGACGGCAATTTCCGAGAAAGCAGCAATGGTAGCGTTGGGGAGATAGAAATCCTTCTGGTCATTGTCCGATACGGGTCGGCGGTCCAAGCCAAAACCAAAAGGGTCACCAAGCTGAGCGAACTTCTCGCCCTCCTCTGATAGGAACTCTGGGCGAATGAAGCGAGCAATAAAATCTGCGAAACTGACGCCCCGGTCGCCCGATTCCAGATGGAGTTCCTCATAGATCTCCAATACCTTCACCAAGCCCGGATACTGATGCTGAATGGCGTTCTCCGGAGTCAAGTCAAACACCAGCTGCTTGGTGGCAAAGACGTACTCGTCAGGAGGAAGCAGCTCCTCGTAATGCTCTCCCCTCATTGGTAGACCCGAAATCTCAGCGAATTCCTCCAAGGAGATAGAGACTTCCCTATCCGTCATCAGGAAGGTGTGAGTAGGGATATTCCATTGTTCGATAAAGGCCTTGACCCACCACGTTGGAGGAGAGGGATACTCGAAAAGCGAAACGTAGATGGCTGGATATAAACCAATCCTCGTTAGATGAGTCCTTTTCGCCGATAAGATGTACCGGGCCCACTGCAAATATCCGGCGGGGGGTCGCGGGATCAGTCCAATATTGTAAGCCTGTCCCCAAGGGCGTGCTTCACCCTGACAGATTCGCCTCCCCAGAATGTCTATTGCCGGCGGCGGCTGCACGGGAATGGCACCGATCGCAGGCTGGAGGAGGTCATCAGAATTCCAGTTTTTAACCTCCACGGCATACTTCACCGGGGGTTCGTCTGCATAGGGGATCGTGACTGTAGGCTCAGACGGCGAGGCGGAACTGAAGCTGCGACGGCCTTGGATGATCTGGCTGTACCACCTTCCCCACAGGTGGAGCTTTTTGCACTCAGGGTCATGATCTTTAATGAGAGCGAACGCCACCCGGTCCACTGGCGAATGGGGGAACCCTCCTTCCGAGCGAACGAAAGGGAAAGACAAATCTTCAGACATGTTTCCTATAGAAAAAGCAAGAAAATAATAACCGTTAGTGTTCCAATGCTTCACATTTTAAAGTCCTACATCACACTGCAATGCAGTGGGTAGGGGACCAAAGGGGGACCCACAAAATCTAGATGACGGCGCATCATTTGATAAGACAGTCCCACCATTGGATGAGACTGTCAGTTAATGAAAAAGACCCCCAAGAGAATATCCTCATTGGGGGGAAATCCCTAGAGACAAGGAGAAAATCTCCTCTTTTAGAGCAAAGCTCTGTCACAGAGTGACATTTGTCAAACTCTGGTCTCAAGGGAATAAAACTTCCTAAAAAAAGGGGGGCCTAGCTCTGTAATAGTAATGAAAACTATAACTCCTAAGGATTAAAAGAAAAAATTTGGGATCTTAAAGATCCATGAAAACTTTTAGAAGTTCTCCATTTGATCTATGAGCAAGGCTCTGTTCATGGGTTAAAACCCAGGAACAAGATCTCTGCAAATTTTTGAGCAAGGCTCTGTGGATGAAACCCCAAAGGGGTTTTCTTTAGATCAAAGATCTATGAGAGCAAGGCTCTGTTGAAGAAACCCCAAAGGGGTTTTCTCTAGATCAAAGATCTATAAGAGCAAGGCTCTGTTAATTAAATTTAATTTAAATTAATTTAAATTTTTACCTAGAGTGATTCTAAGTTCTGAACTTTAAAGTTCTTGGGAAGAAGCAAGAGCAAGGCTCTGAGAGTTCTTAAGCAAGAGCAAGGCTCTGAATCAAAGTTCTTGAAACGGTAAAGAAATTAAAGGACCAAGGGTCCCATTTATAGGCGCCTGCGCCTCTTCACCTGACCTCCATGATCCAACGGTCGGGATCTTGCCACCGCTGCACTCACGTGCGCGCCACATGAGCGCAACGGTGGGGGGGCATTTGTTCCCCCAATCAGAGCAAGGCTCTGTTTGAATTTCAAAAATTCAAATTTTGAAGCAACGCTTCAGATCCCGTGCGCTGCGCGCAACGCGCCACGTGTCAGAAGTTGACACGGCAGCACAACGCCCAAGGCAGTGCGTCCAATCAGAGCAAGGCTCTTTAAAAAACATAAGCAACACTCAGTTGCGCAAGCGCTGCGCTGCGTGACACGTGTCTGCGCAGTTGCGCAAACACAACTGCGCAAACGCATCGCTGCGCGACACGTGTCTGCGCAGTTGCGCAAGCACA
Organism: Agapanthus africanus; assembly: GCA_030015575.1. Lineage (NCBI taxonomy): Eukaryota > Viridiplantae > Streptophyta > Magnoliopsida > Asparagales > Amaryllidaceae > Agapanthus > Agapanthus africanus. The sequence goes on from CM057343.1 coordinate 475,901,745, forward strand.
ACTGCGTAAGTACACCACAGCGCGCCACGTGTCTGCGCAGTTGCGCAAGCGCACAGCTGCGCGACACGTGTCTACGCAGTTGCGCAAACACTGTTGCGCAAGTGCACCGCTGCGCGACACGTGTCTGCGCAGTTGCGCAAGCGGAGTTGCGCAAGCGCTTCACTGCTCGACACGTGTCTGCGCAGATGCACAAGCGCTTCCCTGCTCGACACGTGTCTGCGCAGCTGCGCAAGCGCAGGTGCGCAAGCGCTTCACTACGCGACACGTGTCACGCGCTGGGGAGTTGCGCAAAACCAGAATGAAGATTTAAGGAAATTTTTTTCTGTTCTTGTTAAAACAAGAAAATTTCTTCTGTAAAACAGGGGCCTTTGGATCAAAAATCTAACGGTGGGGAAAATTCCCCAAATCACTCAGAAAAAGATCTTTTTAACAAATTTAACTAATTTTTGAGCACTATAAAAAGGACCCCAGACCTCATTTCAAAGACATAGAGACATCTGGTTTATAAAAAAAAAGAAGAGAGAAGAGAACTCTTGAGAACTCCTTGAGAACACAAAAAAGAAGGTAAAAACCTTTAAAACAAGAGAAAATTCTCTTAGGAATAGATCATAGATCTAAGAACAAGATCAGTGATCTTCAACAAATAAATAAAGAAATAAAAATAATAAAAAATAGTGTCTTGCACTTGCTATGAACCTTTGGTTCTCTGAAACAAGGAAAAACTTGTTTTTCTTTGATCCAAATTTAGATCAAGGGATAAAAAGTGCTTTGAATCTAAAAGATTCTTGGTGCTTTGCACAAATGCAATGCATTACTTGAAGGGCCAGGCCCAAATCAAAAAGACCTAGCAGGCCAAAATAAGTTGCAAAGCAATAAAAAGGGCAGAGCCCAAATGAAATTGATGCTTTGCATCATTTATAAAGGGCAGAGCCCAAAACAAATTGCCCAAATAAAAATAAAGAGAAATGCAATGCAAAAGCAAATAAATGTTGGACATTTTCAACTAGACTTAGCCCACTAGTGGCCATAAGTCCTTAAATTAAACTGACTGAGCAAATTGGCTCTCCTAAATCAATCTACATCCGGTTCGAGGGTACATCTCCGAACTCCTTTAACATCCATCGTTGTAATTCCTCAACGACGTCAAAGAGGTGACGGGTCCCGACGACCACACACCCATATGGACTGCGGGGTCCTTAAACTCGTGGACCGAGACGTCCCTAAACTAATATCGGACCGAGACGTCCCTAAACTAATGATGGACCACTACGTCCTTAAACTGGCGATGGACCGAAACGTCCTTAAACTAATAATGGACCACTACGTCCCTAAACTGGAACATGGACCACCACGTCCTTAAACTGGAGCAGTAGAGCCTTCAAATGCTCTTTTGCCGGATCTAAACGGTCCCGTTTAAGTTGATCTTAGCCCCAAATACGGCTAACGTATCCTTAAACACTCAAATGAACGATAAAATTCCAAATCGACCTTGGTTCAAGGGTACATCTCCGAACTCCTCTGACATATGTCGTTGTAATCCTTCAACGACGTCAGAGAGGCGACGAGTCCCGACGGCCATATATTAAATGGATCACCCCGTCAAGTTGATCTTAGTCTCAAACAGGACTAACGTATCCTTGACAAACGTTTAAGTTGATCTTAGCCGCAACGCGACTAATGCATCCTTAAACTAAAAACACCAAACCCAAATCTAATTAAATACGGATTTGGACTAGTCCACGTCCTACGGGCGACAGCATTACTCAGTCTCCGTATACAATCCACGGACAACCACAAACAAAACAAACAGACACGACATGAAGTGAAATTCTGGAGAAGGAGAAAGTGGCTACCGCGATGCGGTAGCGTAATTAACTGCAGGGGCTTGCGCCTGCAGGGAAGAGCGTCCCCACAATCAAAAACCCCTCAAGCGAGGGGGAATATGACAATGTCTGCTACATCGGCCGCATCCGTCTAAACCTCCGATACACGGTGCCATAAATCAACTTGGCATCTTCGGAGAGGTAGATGGTAAAACCAAATAGCATCTGCCCCGAATCTCAGGCCCAGACGTCCTAACGTCTCGGCCGCCTTTCGGAGGGGAACAACCCTATTGGTGAAGAGATCACTTGGGAGGCCGAGAACGAGATGCGGAAGAAATTCGCTCATCTCTTCGAAGGTACGCGTAGTTAAATTTTTAATTCGGGGACCGAATTTCTTTAAGGGGGAAGATTGTAACGTTTTAGAAATCGTTATGCGAATTTTCCGCAAACCTTCCTGAAATCAAAACAATTACATAGCCCTACTGCTGAACGGTTCGCAAACCTTCCTAAAAAGATTCAGCTTGCTGCTGGATCAGTTCGGTCTGCCGCTTTTGGTTCTCCAACATCCCCCGTATTACTCCAAGCATAGCGGCTTCATCAACACGCCTTTGGTACGTCTTCAGATTCTTGTCTGCCATGTTCCGGAAATCAAAACACCCAAGGATTAGCATGATAACAGATTCAAATGTAGATCAAGGCTAGAACTCCGAGTTACTTAAATAGAGTACCGCATTATAACCATGCCGCAGTATCATAGCTACAATTACATAACTCCAACCAAGTCGCCTAAGTTCTAGAGATAAACAAGGAATCGGGTTTCGAGTCGATATGCAAAGAAGGGTTGCATATCGTAAAAATATAATCAGGAGGAGGTTAAGATTCAAGAACGGTAAAACGGTAAGGTGGCAGGACATGTTTCCTAATTACGAGTATTCTGATTCGTGTATTGGGTACAATACCCAACTACAAAAGAATCAACCCGATTAACCTATGGCTCTGATACCAAAAGAACCATTTCACGCCCCGCTTCCCAGAGTACGCTAAGATGGGCACGTGATATAGCCAACCATGCTACCAATGGGTAGGAAGTATCCATCCACAGTCACATTACGGCTGTAGAGATATCAAGAACAAAAATAAAACTATCTAGAACATGTCCATAAGCCAAAATAAAATGAGTCAAGAATAAATAATGCGGAAGCAAGAGATCCAATACAAGAATAACTGGAATGTATGTCCCATAATGCGGGCTCACATCAGAAATAAAATGCTGAAAGGTAAAAGAACTAACTACAACTGAGTCCTCACTGCTCAGCCTGCTGGCTGAAGTACTCCTGCTCGGACTGCAGCAAAGGTATGGAATCTGGGCTGTTTCCTGATTTAAAATCAGGAAAGCTTCTGGGAAAAGCTTCAGAAAGGGGTCACGTGTTGGCACGTGACACCTAAAAGCATCATCAAGTCAAGTTCAGTTTCCTGACTACGTTGAAGAAAATGGGCTTCAGAAAGAGTCACGTGCTCCCACGTGACCAGGGTCACGTGGCGACACGTGACATTTAAATGCAAGCGTCAAAGGCACACCAGTTCCCTGATCAAGTCAAGGAAAAGGCTTCAGAAGAGGTCACGTGCTCCCACGTGACCAGGGTTACGTGTTGACACGTGACGTTCAAGGCAGCAGACTCATTCTCCAAATGAACCAAGGAAAGAGAGTTCAAACAAGGGTCACGTGCTCACACGTGACCGGGAGTCACGTGGTGGCACGTGACGTTTAAGCAACGATCAGAAGACAGAGCGCAAAAGAAAGGAAAAGGCTCATTCCAAAGGGGGTCACGTGCTCACACGTGACCATGGGTCACGTGGTCACACGTGACCGGCTCTCAAAGCCCATTTTGTCAACAGAATTAAATTCTGAGAGAAATTCAAATCTTTCCAAAGGAAAGCAACTATCTGGAACCAATCAAATTAAAGATTCAGAGGTGATGAAATATCATCTATCTATGGGAAAATCTCGGGTTTGGTTAGATTTCCCCTTAAAATCTAACCAAAATAACAAAGGAGAATCTCTGGATTTAAAATCCAATGGTGAATAAAATTCACCTAATAATCCGAAGGTCCAAAACGAATAATGGATGCAAATCAAATCTCTTAATGAAGATTCGTCAAAAACTGATTGATTCGGCTGCTTCTCCTATAAATAGGAGCCAAGAGACACAGAGAAAAATATACATACGCAGAGAAGAAGAAAAAAAGGAGAAGAGCTTTGATACTTTGAAAAGACTCGGATCTTCTGCAAAAAAAACCCTAGGTAAGAAAGGGAAGGCCTTTTGAAAGAAAGAGAATTTAATTCTCAACAGAGTTTAACTCTGATAATGTAAAAACAGAAGAACATATTTCTTCTCTCTTTGATAGAGGATCTGCAAAGTGCACATCTCCTCTTAAAGTTGAGAATTTAATTCTCAATGGGTTGAGATCCTGCCATGCAGATCCAAAACATAGAGAAGGAATGCAAGCACGAGAATTTAATTCTCACAGAACTATAGGAATTTAATTCCTTTAAAATAAAAGTAGGGCTTGACCCTATATCATGGGAATTTAATTCCTTCAGAACAAAAAAGAAACAGGGTTTAACCCTAATTAAAAAACCCAGTTCTGTTGAAACATCGGGAATTTAATTCCCTTAATCATAATTTAACAGAGGATGGAAGTTTAAACTCCTTAAAAACTTCTATTAGGGTTTAACCCTATTCAGCCCTTCACATATATGAGGAATTTAATTCCTACAGAAAATTCAGAGTTAAACTCTATTCCAGAATACAAAGTCTTCGAAAGGAAGTAGAAATTTAATTCCTCTGAAATTTACAGTTCGAGGAATTTAATTCCTGAAAAAAGATTAACAAAGCCTCTAAACAAAAATATATATAGGCAGGGTCACGTGTCATCACGTGACCCCCCAAGAGATCTACAGAAAGTCCCTTTGAGGCAGCACCCCACGTGACCCACGTGACCCTCGGCAGAAGCTCTAATACATAGGCATTTGAATGCCCATCACGTGATGGCACATGATGCTCTGAAAGACACGATAATCTCAGAATAAATGAAGGGAGGGCGCTCTCACGTGCTGCCACGTGACCCCTCTTGCCTTAGTGTTTAACACTAAATTGAAACTCTCGAACCCAGTGTTAAAATACTGTTGGGCTTTAGTGTTCAACACTAATTAAAAAGCTTTATCTGCAGTGTTCAACACTGATTACCTTAGCGTTTAAACACTAATCTGAGATCTTCATTTGCAGTGTTCAACACTGATCTGTTTTAGTGTTTAACACTAATTTGAAAAGCCTTGTTGCTGGTGTTTAACACCAATTATCTCTTAGTGTTAAACACTAATTTGTCAACCTCATTCCCAGTGTTCAACACTGACTGCTCTGTAGTGTTTAACACTAGGCTTTGGCCCAATTGGCCTAAACGGATAGAGGCAAAGCCTCTCCTGATTGGACTTAGCCCAAGATGGCCATAAGTCCTCAATTGGTGATTAACTGGTCCAATGGACTCATAACATAATTAATTCGTCTTGACCCCAAATTGGGCCAAGGATTATTTAATCCACTCCGGTTCTAGGGTACATCTCTTCACTCCTTTGATACTCGGCATTGTAATCCCTCAATGTCTTCAAAGAGGTGACGGGTCCCGACGACCACACATTGATATGGACTGTGGGGTCCTTAAACTCATGTCTAATGCAAATTCCTGGTTACGTGGAACGCGGATAATGTCACTCTTTGACCCCGTGGAAAACGTCCAGAGCGGAGCCTGGTCCTCGCCAAGCACGGCAGTGAACCCGTGTGAAGCATCCAGAGCACAGTGGACTGTGGGGTCCTTAAACCCATGGACTACGACGTCCTTAACCTTGACCGAGATGTCTTAAAACTAACAATGGACTGTGGGGTCCTTAAACCCATGGACTACGACGTCCTTAACCTTGACCGAGATGTCTTAAAACTAACAATGGACCGCAATGTCCTTAAACTACCCATGGACCGCAATGTCCTTAAACTACCCATGGACCGCAATGTCCTTAAACTACCCATGGACCGCAATGTCCTTAAACTACCCGTAGACCGCAACGTCCTTAAACTAGAACAATAGAGCCCCGTATGCTCTTTTGTCGGATCTAAACGGTCCCGTTTAAGTTGATCTTAGCCTCAAAGATGGCTAACGTATCCTTAAACCTTCAAACAGAGTGGACTATGAATCCTCCCAATTAACCCTGGCTCGAGGGTACATCTCCGAACTCCTCTGACATCCGTCGTTGTAATCCCTCAACGTCGTCAGAGAGGTGACGGGTCCCGACGGCCATACATTCATGGACCACTGTGTCCCTAAACTGGAACATTAGAGTCCAAACGCTCTTTTGTCGGATCTAAACGATCCCGTTAAGTTGATCTTAGTCACAAAGTTAGACTAACGTACCCTTAACAAACGTTTGAGTTGATCTTAGCCTCAAGTATGGCTGACGTATCCTCAAACCAAACCCCCCCAAACCCAAATCTAAGATAATACGGATTTGGACTAGTCCACGCCCTACGGGCGACGACATAACTCAGTCTCCGTAAACAATCCACGGGCAACAAAATACAAAACAAACACCTACGACACGAAGTGGCCATCTGGAGAAGGAGAAAGTTGTTACCGCAATGCGGTAGCGTAATTAACTGCAGGGGCTTGCGCCTGCATGGAAGAGCGTCCCCACAATCAAAAACCCCTCAAACGAGGGGGAATCTGACGAAGTCTGCTACATCGGACGCATCCGTCTAAACCTTCGATACATGGTGCCATAAATCAATTTGGCATCTTCGGAGAGGTGGACGGATAGCACCAATTAGCATCTGCCCCAAATCTCAGGCAAGGCATTCCATGTCTCGGCCGTCTTTCGGAGGGGAACAGATTCTGGCACGCCCGGTGGGACCTTTTCCTCTTTCCACTCCACACTTCGTGTGTCGTGACTCGCGAACCAAACGCGGTTCGCTAATGGTTGCCCTTGGGTTTCAAGATACTAAGAATTGGCGTCTTGCTTATTGCAAAAAGCAAAGGATCGATGGCTTCTACTTCCGTGAAATTCTCCAACTGCTCAGACTGCAATTGCAACCAACGCTCTGCCTCGCCAGGAGGTATAGCCTACGGACCCCAAGCTGCTTCGCTATTCACAATGCCCGTGGAACAGGTCACTCGCGCCACCACGGGATTGTTCTTTGGGACCATGGTCCCGCCGACGAACTTCACCGCTCCAGTGCTGACAACGGAAGCTCTCAAGAAGTCGGTCTTTGATCGTCTTACCCCTGCCGCGGCTCCTCTCAACGAGTCTCCCAACGTCAACGCCTCGGTCTTCTCTAGATTGGGCCAGAAATCCTGCAAACCCATCATTGGGCCTACAATCTCAGAGAAGGCTGCTTCCAAGAAAGTGGCTGCTCCTGCTCCCGAAATCGTCAAGGCGGCTTCTCCGGCCAAAAGGTCGGTCTTTACAAGATTGACGGCTCCCGCTCCCGCTCCTGCTGCCCAAAGGACGTCGGTCTTTGACAGGCTAACACCAACAGCGACCCCCCACCCAGACAGGGGGCAAGACGAAACCATTCTTACCGCTGACCCTACACCGTCCGCTCGACACGCTCGACGTCGCCATTGGCGCCGAGTAAGGAAGGCTGGGGGCAACTCCCCCTCCGGGTTGACTCCATCGGCCCCGGTGGCAGAAGTTAATGCTGCTGTTCCAACTGGGAACAGCTTCGAAATGCTAAATAAGGTGCGAAGGAATTCGGCTACTGCAGTGCTGAAGAGGTCTCCTCCCCCATTAAAAAAGGTTGTGGAAATAAAACCCGAACAGCCCCGATCTCCTCAACGGCTGTCTTCCAAAATCTATAAGGTTTGGCGGCAGGCCCGAGACTCGATCATCGATCCAAACTTCTCCCGCCAGCACAAGAAGCTGAAAATCCAACCGGAAGCTGGTCACCAGGCTAAACCCCAAAAGGCTGTTGATCAACTTACTCATAAAAGAAGGAGGCCAGAGAAGACCCCACAGCATGCAACGACGGCTAAAAGCACTGAGCCCAGACGCCCTAAGTCTGGGGGCATGGTGGTGCACACTGTTTACATGGCCTCTGGAAAAGAGGAAAGCCGCACTTCTACGGGCCACCGACCGCTAACCCGATCCGTGACGAAAGCCCAGGAGCAGCAACAAAAGCTTCAAGAAATGATGAATGCTATGGCCGCGCTCACCGGGCCAAAAGAAAACCCAGAAACGTCCTCAGACGCACGCCGGGAGGAAGAAACCGACGCTGAATTCCTTCGCCGGACACTAGAGAAAAGGGACAAAGAGGCTGCTGAACAAGCGGCCAACATACAACGGATGGGCCTTCTCTTCCAAGATGTGATAGGAATGATGATCCAGCAGGACTTACCCGCCGAGGATCCCCCAATCGTTCTTGAAGACGACCGAGGAGAAACGTCAAATCCACCACCAGCCCTCTCAACGGCCAAGGAGGAGGCAATCTCTAAGGCTGACTTAGCTGACTACATAGCCCAGCAAATCCGGGTTCATCACGCTACTGAGGCAGCTGGTCAAGTCGTGAAAACGGGGCGGCCGTATCCGAGCTGGTACGACCAAATCAAATACCCGCAAGGCTATACGATACCAAAATTCCACGTGTATAAGGGGACCGGCAATCCCCATCAACATGTCGCCCAGTTTCGGGCCCTCTGCGGTAACACCGGCGGTGATGATAAATTGTTGCTCCGCCAGTTCGTGGGCAGCTTATCAGAAACAGCGTTCGAATGGTATTCGGAACTCCCGAACGATTCTATCAAAACGTTCGCTGAAATGGAGTTGTTGTTCACTCAGCGATTTGCAAGTGCCAGCGAACGCACTCCAATAACTGCACTTATTAACGCCAGGGTAAAACCGGGCGAAACCTGGGTCCAGTACGCTATACGCTGGCGGAACTTGTGGTCGAGATGTGAGCAACGCATTGAGGAAGCACCTGCGGTGGGCATGTTCGTGGGAACTCTAGACCCTCACGCAACTATCTCCCAGTTTATGATGTTCTTTAAGCCAACCACATTCTAGGCCCTGATCGACAAGTTGGCTCAGATGGACCAGATGGGTCATAGACCACCTACACCGAAGTCGGAACCTCGGAATGACAAGGGTAAAGGAAGAGCAACCTTTGTTGCGAATGCCCAAGAGCAACCTAACGCCCCAAAACCGGCAGATCAACTGGAGGAAAGACATCGGTATTATAATGAGAAGATGAAGCGTCCCTACTCGTTCCCACGGGACAAGACGAAACGGCTAATCGAGCTGGCAATACGCAACAGACTTATAAACCTGCCAAATCCAAGGCGACCGCCGCAACCCACCGAGGTGAATAACCCTAACTATTGCCCTTACCATCAGACGGTAGGCCATCCGATTGAAGATTGCTTCATCTTCAAAGGATGGATTGAAGACCAGTACCTCCAGGGGAAGTTTGTACTGTCCGAAAAGTGGAAGGTGAACCCACCACAGCCGCATGCTCCTAGGAAAGCGGATACACCGGGGGCAACATGTTCTTTTATTGAAGAAGCTCCATGGGAGGTCGTGCTATCAACTAAAACCAAAAGAATGCTGAGAGACCTTCATGCGTGCCCTGCGATCGAATGGAAGGACCCTCTTGAACCTCAAATTATCAAAGGAATGTTGAAGCCCCGCCCAATTACGAAGACTCGCGATAAGAGCCCAAATACTCACGCCCAACCGTCGAAATCTTCGAAGAAAAAGAAGAAGAAATCCAAGAAGTCCGTGAAGCCTGGAAACGAGCACACGAACTTGCAGAAGCAAATCGACGCGCTGGAAGAATACAATCAAAAGACGCGAACTCCTGTCACACTGCAAGAGTTCCTCAACCACATCTTTCAAGAGGAAGATGGTGGAGAAAGCTCGTCGGATGAATCCGAAGGATATGTGGCGAGTTGTAACGTAATCTCCCACTCGTTTACCGATGATGGGAAAACTCCTGGCACTAAGAAGCTGGAGGCAGAGCCTGTACCAGAGCGTGCATGGCCAACAGATGAAATGATCGACGCTTTTCTAGACGAGATTCGTCTAAAATGTAAAGCGGACCAGGAGCGTGAGATGGCCACATCGGAAGGAGCCAAATGCGGGCAACTGAACGAAAGAGTTGAACTACCCCTGCCAGAGCGAAAGGCATCCGAAGTAGACAAGAAGATATTCAAGAGGAAAAGGTTTGCCAAAGCCATGTCAATGGGAATGAAGCTACCACCCTCAGAAGGGAGCACACACGATGGGGTAGAGACGCACCCTGACTATTGCGCATATCATCGGAAAATATCACATCCCACGGAGGAGTGCGACGCCTTTAAGATATGGTGGCAAGGATATGTTGCCCATCGGCAACATTTTAAGCGCATGAAACGCAAGATCCGTCGGGAGCGAAGAAGTACTGTCGATGGGCACAACAGAACGACTGGCAACTGTTGCATGGTTAACGCCAGGGGGTCACAAGTTCTCACCTTTGGGAGCGACTCTGATGAAGAAATGGCTCTGGGCCCTCTCTTTAAAGAATCTGTCTCGGGGAAAGAGGAGGAATCGGAGATCTGCGAGAACATTCAGCTGCGCAATCGCACACTCCCAGAAAAGAATCTCGGGCCCGGGAATAGAAAAGATAAGGGAAAGGAAAAGGTCACTGAAGATATCACTTTAGATGACCAAGTCATGAGAGAGCTGGCTGCCAAAGACCCTCCTAGGAAGAGTAAAGTGGACTATAACATCCTCGCGCACCTAAGGAAGCTACCTTCTCAGCTTAGCATTCTCGATGCCCTCCTATTATCGAAAGAAGCGCGAGACTCACTAATTAAGGCGTTACAAGAACCCGAGCAATTCCAAGCCTTCCTCGCCACTGAAAAGATGAAGGATGAACTGGAGGAAGTGCATACGGCCGACGTCACTTTCGGTGATGAAGACCTCCTTCTCGGGACATGCGACCATAACCGTCCCCTATATGTCTCCGGATACTGCCATGATATCAAGATAGGCAAGATCCTGGTGGATAATGGATCCTCCGTCAACCTCCTTAATGTTCGGGTGTTGAAGGAAATCTGCATGAGTGTGCAACACCTCGCTCGTGACAAAATTACTATCTCCGGTTTCGATTCACAATCGTCACGGACTCTCGGATCCGTGATACTAACATTACGCTTTGGACTTCTCGTCACAGACATCAAATTCCATGTCATCGACGCCAAGACCTGCTACAACGCCTTGCTCGGCCGTCCTTGGCTACACGAGTACAATATCATCCCTTCTACACAACATCAGTGTATGAAGTACTTCAAGGATGGTTTCGAGTATACCGTAACAGGTGAGTTAAACCCATTTTCCGTGAACGAAGTCCGCAAATACGAAGATGCGAAATACTTTTTGCCGGATTTCGAGGATACGGAAAGGAGTCGCAACCCGGAGAACAAAACCGTCACCACCATCCCTGTTTTCGGGAGCGATACCGAAGAAGAGGAAGAGATAGTTTATGCAGGGCCATCTCAACGCAACAACCTGGGGACACCCGCCCCCGTATTAGTCTTCGGAAGTGATTCAGAAGATGAAGTTAATGCTGTGTTCTCCAATCGGCTGCCAACACAAGCACCCCTTGGCGATGACCATAGTTTGCAAATCACCATGGTACCGCGAGAACACTACAAGGATCTCGACACGCTTCAAGCTCACAGTGTGCAGGACCTGGAAACATTTTACATCCCTCCCAGGCGAAGGGGTGAGAAAGTGATCCTATTTTACCGATCCCCAGAGTCGAAAATAAAGAAAGAGATCTGGCATGGCGCAGATACTACACCCGACAGGCTCCAACCCATCCGTCTGCCCAGATACTATACGGATGGATTAAAGAAGCTATTGAAGCGCCAAGGAGTACCCTTAAAACAGGCTGTTCGGCAGGCTCGGTTCTATAACAAGATTAGGGATGTCCCCGGGACTCAACGCAAATTGCCCAACGGGAAGATGGAAACACTAGGGCTTGGATACGCAAGAGCTGGAAAACGGGAACGGACTCACAGCAGCTACACTATATATACCTTTGATGAAGAAGAGGACGCCCTGTCAGGAGATGCCAACCCTTCATTAAAACTAGACCCCGCGATCGAAGCACCGAGTCCGTCGTTTGAAGAACGAACGAACAAGCCTATCAGGAAAACGGGTCAGAGAGCTCAGGAAGACAACAACCGCGAGATGGCCATCTACAAGAAGGCCAGGACGCAACGTCTATCTCAACGTACCGAAAAAGACAAAGACGCATATCCTCGTCAATCCGTTGTACGAAAGGCCCGACGCAGAGACGGAAATAAATCAAGAAGCGGCTCGGGTTTGCCCCTCGTGAAGAAGATGAGTCGAGCGTATTCCTTCCCCCGAGACAAGACGGAGAGGTTACTCAACCTCGCTATAAAACATCAAATGATCACGCTTCCAGAGTCTAGACGTCCTGAGCAAGCTAGCAAGGTCTCTCATCCGAGTTATTGCTCTTATCACCGAACCATAGGACATCCTACCGAAGACTGCTTCACCTTCAAGAACTGGGTCGAGGACCAGTACCAACAGGGCAGATTCGCTTTATCCGACGGCTGGAGGGTAACGCCGCCACAAAAGCATGAACCCAAGGCCGCAAGAGCAGAACCAGGTCCACCTCAGTCCGGGGAGCGGGTTCGCACCTGTTATACGATTACGATATTAAGAGAAGAGCCCGAGAACGTAGGTGACCTTCCCCGGTGCTTTGAGAACAGCGATGATGAGGTGATCTCAGAATTTCCGCCCGCTCCGAAAGAACTGGAAGATGGTATACATACTACTGCAGATAACCTCAAGAAGATTGAGTTGGGATCGGCAGACGACCCGCGACCGACATTTGTCAGCGAGCTGTTATCCGAAGAGAGGGTGGCTGCGTTAAAGAACGTGCTTCTACGGCATAAAGACTGCTTCGCGTGGAACTACTCCGAGATGCCAGGATTAGATCCGGAGATTGCTGTGCATAGATTAGCAGTATCCCCAGATATCAAGCCAGTCAAGCAGGCGCCAAGGAGGATGCGACTCGAGCTTGAAATGAGCATCAACGCCGAAGTCAAGAAGTTGATCGATTCTGGATTTATCCAAGAAGTCCAATATCCCGACTGGATTGCCAATATCGTCCCGGTAATGAAGAAGAATGGGACGGTACGCATATGCGTGGATTTCAGGGATCTCAATAAAGCCTGTCCAAAGGATGATTTCCCAGTACCGGTAACCGAGCTAATGATAGATAACACGTCAACTCACGAGGTTTTCTCCTTTATGGATGGTTCGTCAGGATACAATCAGATAAAGATGCATCCCGAAGACCAGAAGCATACCGCTTTCCGCACCCCTTTGGGTATATTTTGCTACAGGGTTATGCCCTTTGGTCTTAAGAACGCTGGCGCCACCTATCAAAGGGCCATGACAAAGATCTTCGACGATCTCATACACGACGTCGTCGAGTGCTATATTGATGACCTTGTAGTGAAGAGCATGTCATATGAAGATCATTTAAAGCATCTGGAGACTGTATTTCAACGCCTTCGGCAATATAATTTGAAAATGAATCCCCTCAAATGCGCGTTTGGAGTCTCCTCGGGCAAATTCCTAGGATTCATCGTTCGACACCGAGGTATTGAAATAGATCCGTCAAAGATTAAGGCGATCATGGAAATGCCTCCGCCAAGAACCCTCAAGCAGTTGCGGTCTCTCCAAGGGAAGCTCGCATACATCCGGCGGTTTATCGCTAATCTTTCGGGCAAATGCCGTCCTTACGGCCACCTGATGAAAAAGGGAACTCCATTCGTTTGGGATCACAAATGTCAAGGTGCACTAGACGAGATCAAGCAGTACCTGCAGAACCCTCTGGTGTTGGCCGCGCCGGTCAAGGGAAAACCCCTCATTCTTTATACGACCGCCCTCGAAGGTTCCTTGGACGCATTATGGGCACAAGAGAACGATCAGGGGAAAGAGAGAGCACTCTACTACTTAAGTCGAGTTCTACTGGGGGCAGAAAGCAACTATTCCCCCATTGAAAAGCACTGCTTGGCATTGATCTTCGCAATAACAAAGTTTAGACATTACGCATTAGCACATGAAGTCCGTCTTATTTCGAAGGTGGACCCTCTCAAATATCTGATGTCGAAAGCCATATTGACGGGACGACTTGCTAAGTGGGCCCTGCTCTTGATGGAGTTCTCGATAACATATCAACCTCTCAAGGCAGTGAAAGGCCAGGCCATTGCCGACTTCCTCGCCGAGTACCCGATACCGGCCGATTCTCCTCTGAACTGTGATTTGCCGGACGAGCATGCATTTGATGCGATTAGCGGCGGAAGCGCCCGATGGGAACTCTATTTCGATGGAGCATCCTCCATAAAGAAACAGAAACAAGGTGTCCCAATGGTCAAATCAGGGATAGGCCTCATCTTTGCAACTCCACAAGGAGGGATAATGCGCTTCGCCTTCTCCTTAACAGAACCGAGGACAAACAATGAAGCCGAATACGAAGCTCTGATAGCAGGCCTCGAAATTGCCATCGACATGGGAATTGAAGACCTCCTTATATACGGGGATTCTCAGCTGGTCGTTAGCCAAGTAAATGGTGACTACCAAACGTGCAAGCCGGAGTTGGTGAAGTACGGCGAAAGGGTGCAACAACTATTGACACAAATTCCCTCCTATACTTTGGAGAACATACCGCGCGCAGAAAACAGCAAAGCAGACGCGTTGGCCAAACTTGCTAAAGAACTGGCCGACGAGAACCTCGATGACGTCAGAATCGTGGTACAAAGCCGTCGAGTGCTCGCCCCGGCAGAAATATCTCCGGAATCATGCGAAGAAAAGGGAACGACTGAGCAGACGACCCTACAAATAAAAGACCATGAGAAGGCCGAAGACTGGAGGGAAGTCTTCATAGACTACTTTAACTCCCACCGAATGCCCGAAGAAGCGTCCTCAAGACATCAGCTCATGAAACGAGCTTTATCTTTCGCTTTTGTCAACGATATTCTATACAAGAGATCATTTGATTCTCTATGGATGAGATGCTTAGGACCTGGCGAAGCAGAAAGAGTCATTCAGGAAGTTCATGACGGACTTTGCGGTTCTCACCAAGCAGGCCCAAAGATGAAGTTAAAAATTAAACGGATGGGTTACTACTGGCCCACGATGATCCAGGACTGCCTCGAGTATGCGAAGCAATGCCACTCATGCCAGATTCATGGAGACTTCATCCACCAACATCCGAATCCACTGCATCCAACGGTGGCTAGTTGGCCATTCGAAATGTGGGGAACTGACATAGTAGGCCCCATTGAGCCAGCATCATCCCGGGGACACCGTTTTATTCTGGCAACAACTGATTACTTCTCCAAATGGGCAGAAGCAGTACCACTGAAGGAAGTAAAGACGGAGAATATCCTCCATTTCTTCAAGACGCACGTCATCTATCGGTTCGGGACTCCACGGCGGATTATCTCCGATAACGGGCCGGCCTACCGAAGCCATAAGATTAGCCGCTTCGCACAGCAGCACAATATAGACTGGAGATATTCTTCAGTTTACAATCCACGAGCTAACGGCCTGGCCGAGGCTTTCAATAAGACCTTGACGAAGATCATAAAAAAGACCGTTTCCAGGAATAAGAGAGACTGACACGAAAAGCTGCAAGAAGCCCTTTGGGCTTATCGAACTACATTCAAGACGGCCACAAACACAACGCCGTACGCGTTGGTATTTGGGACAGAAGCAGTGCTCCCCCTCGAGATAGAGTTACCCTCTCTACGAGTAGCAGTCCACCACGAGCTGACGAACGAAGAAAATGCTCACCTTCGGCTTGAGGAGCTTGATGCCCTCGATGAAACCCGGCTCATAGCGCAACAACATCTAGAAGCCTACAAAGCAAAGATGACGCGCTCGTACGAAAGATTGGCCAGGCCGAGAACATTCCGCCAAGGCGAACTCGTACTGGTGGTCAAAAGACCTATGATCCCCAATCGTGCCAAGCGAGGAAAATTTGAGCCAAACTATGAAGGCCCGTACATCATAGACAAGGTCTACCAGGGTGGAGCCTACCTACTCATGGACATGCACGGTGAAAGGCCTTTCAGGCCAATAAACGGCCGCTTCTTAAAGAAATACTACGCTTAATAAGCCACAGCCTAAGTCAATGATAGATGACGACGACTATGTCCGCTCACTATCTTTCTAAGCTCAGACTTTACAAGCAGCAGCCGGCCTTCCTATAACGACGGACCGAAACGTCCTTAAACTAACGGTGGACCGAAACGTCCTTAAACTAACGACGGACCGAAACGTCCCTAAACTACTACCGCAACGTCCTTAGGTTGACGAAATGGATAAATAAAAAAAGAAGGAGATAAAAAAAATGATAAAAAAAAAAAACGGTATGTCCATAAGCAAAATAGGCACGGATGAAAACCCGAAAGGGCTCCGTGAGTAAAAACAGCAGGGCTGCCGGCAAGTGTTCGTGAAAACCCGAAAGGGCGCGACCTTGTAAAAAAAAAAAAAGTAAAAATGAAAAAAAAAACGGTATGTCTATAAGCAAAATGGGCACGGATGAAAACCCGAAAGGGCTCCGTGAGTAAAAACAGCAGGACTACCGGCGAGTGCTTGTGAAAACCCGAAAGGGCGCAACCTCGTTAAAGGACACTTACAGAGTCCTCTCGACCTTGTAAGGAGAAACCACCTGCGTGAAATCCTTACGACTCACAAAGGAGCAGCACACTTAGGGATCCTCACGATTCCTAAGGAGAAACTACACTTACGAGAACCTCACGACTCGTAAGGAGAATTCTCTTATGGGACCCTCACGGCTCATGAGATTTGAAAGTCTTAAGTTACAGAAACCTGAACCTGTTCTTAAGCAAATCCTCCACAACCTCCGATGTTGCCCTACAAGAGGCTCAATACTGACCCTTGTATACAATCCACGGGCGCGAATAAACATTTCCCCAGCAAAGTCCAACCCTTGTAGGTCCCCTCGACCCATAAGGAGAAAACCCTCCTGTAGGATCCTTACGACTTACAGAGGAACATACACTTAGGAATCCTCACGATCCCTAAGGAGAAAATACACCTGCAAGATCCTCACGACTTGTAGGGAGAAATACCTTTGTGAGACCCTTACGGCTCATGAAGTCAAAAGCCTTAGTCGGCAGGACCTTAACCCTGTTTACTAAGCCACCTTTGTTCAACATCGACAGAGGCAAATGATGATTCGCTCCTGGCAATATTCCAGTTGCAGCGATGCTGACGCCTAAACCGGTATCGAATCCCAAGTTCTTTCATGGCAAATGATGATTCGCTCCTGGCAACATCCCAGTTGCAGCGATGCTGATGCCGAAATCGGTGTCCAAAATCCGAGCTTGCGGTGAAAAAAAGCTAGCAGGCCACACATGCCTACGAAATAGCCGAAATGATGGGGCAACTTGCAATAAAAAGCAGCAAGTAAAAATGTATGCATGAAAAATAGCCGAAATGATGGGGCAACTCGCAATAAAAAGCAGTGAGTAAAAATAAAACAAATAGCCGAAATGATTGGGCACCGCGAAAAAATAGCCGAAATGATTGGGCAATCGCGACCTTCGCGATATAAAAAGCTGAAATTATAGAGCATCGCGGAAAGAATAAAAGAAATGATGGAAAAATGAAACCTTTTTGCCCTACAGGTGATGCTACATCAATCCCTGTATACAATCCGGGGGCGCAAACAAAGAAGGAGTCGTACTCCTCCCCCAGGTTTCATCATAAGAGGAAGCCAAATCTCAACGGTTCACAAATAACCTGGAGATCATCTCGACGCAGCAGACACAACTTCAAGCTAAGCGGAACAGCGGCAACTCCCAGTTCCATGGCTCGGTGGTACACATGTCGCCAACAGTCAAACCTCCATTCCGTGAAATGCGGATACAATCGATAAAATTCCTGGTTACGTGGAACGCGGATAATGTCACTCTTTGACCCCGTGGAAAATGTCCAGAGCGGATCCTGGTCCTCGCAGAGCACGGCAGTGAACCCGTGCGAAGCATCCAGAGCGGAGCCTAGTCCTCGCCTAACGCGGCAGTGAACCCGTGTGAAGCATCTAGTGCAAAAATTCCTGGTCACGTGGAACACGGATAATGTCACTCTTTGACCCCGTGGAAAACGTCCAGAGCGGATCCTGGTCCTCGCAGAGCATGGCAGTGAACCCGTGCGAAGCATCCAGAGCGGAGCCTAGTCCTCGCCTAACGCGGCAGTGAACCCGTGTGAAGCATCTAGTGCAAAATTCCTGGTCACGTGGAACACGGATAATGTCACTCTTCGACCCCGTGGAAAACGTCCAGAGCGGATCCTGGTCCTCGCAGAGCATGGTAGTGAACCCGTGCGAAGCATCCAGAGCGGAGCCTAGTCCTCGCCTAACGCGGCAGTGAACCCGTGTGAAGCATCTAGTGCAAAAATTCCTGGTCACGTGGAACACGGATAATGTCACTCTTTGACCCCGTGGAAAACGTCCAGAGCGGATCCTGGTCCTCGCAGAGCATGACAGTGAACCCGTGCGAAGCATCCAGAGCGGAGCCTAGTCCTCGCCTAACGCGGCAGTGAACCCGTGTGAAGCATCTAGTGCAAAAATTCCTGGTCACGTGGAACACGGATAATGTCACTCTTTGACCCCGTGGAAAACGTCCAGAGCGGATCCTGGTCCTCGCAGAGCATGGCAGTGAACCCGTGCGAAGCATCCAGAGCGGAGCCTAGTCCTCGCCTAACGCGGCAGTGAACCCGTGTGAAGCATCTAGTGCAAAATTCCTGGTCACGTGGAACACGGATAATGTCACTCTTTGACCCCATGGAAAACGTCCAGAGCGGATCCTGGTCCTCGCAGAGCATGGCAGTGAACCCGTGCGAAGCATCCAGAGCGGAGCCTAGTCCTCGCCTAACGCGGCAGTGAACCCGTGTGAAGCATCTAGTGCAAAAATTCCTGGTCACGTGGAACACGGATAATGTCACTCTTTGACCCCGTGGAAAACGTCCAGAGCGGATCCTGGTCCTCGCAGAGCATGGCAGTGAACCCGTGCGAAGCATCCAGAGCGGAGCCTAGTCCTCGCCTAACGCGGCAGTGAACCCGTGTGAAGCATCTAGTGCAAAATTCCTGGTCACGTGGAACACGGATAATGTCACTCTTCGACCCCGTGGAAAACGTCCAAAGCGGATCCTGGTCCTCGCAGAGCATGGTAGTGAACCCGTGCGAAGCATCCAGAGCGGAGCCTAGTCCTCGCCTAACGCGGCAGTGAACCCGTGTGAAGCATCTAGTGCAAAATTCCTGGTCATGTGGAACACGGATAATGTCACTCTTTGACCCCGTGGAAAACGTCCAGAGCGGATCCTGGTCTTCGCAGAGCATGGTAGTGAACCCGTGCGAAGCATCCAGAGCGGAGCCTAGTCCTCTCCTAACGCGGCAGTGAACCCGTGTGAAGCATCTAGTGCAAAATTCCTGGTTGCGTGGAACGCGGATGATGTCACTCTTTGACCCCGTGGAAAACGTCCAGAGCGGAGCCTGGTCCTCGCCGAGCACGGCAGTGAACCCGTGTAAAGCATCCAGAGCAAACACCGGACTGTGGAGTCCTTAAAATCCACGGACTATGACGTCCTTAACCTCGACCGTGATGTCTTAAAACTAACGACCAACCACCCCAATTCCCTACGGATTTTGCCTTGGTTTAAGGGTACATCTCTTCACTCCTTTGATGCCTGGCGTTGTAATTCCTCAACGTCTTCAAAGAGGTGACGGGTCCCTGCAACCAAACACCGGACTGTGGAGTCCCTAAATCCACGGACTATGAGGTCCTTAACCTTGACCGTGACGTCTTTAAACTACGATACCTTGAGAGATCCCTGACTCCGTGAAACACGGATAAGGGTGATCACATCCGGCACTTGTAGGCCCTCACGACCTGTAAGGAAGAAAAACTCTCTTGTGAGATCCTTACGACTCTCAAGGGAAAACCCGCTTAAGGATCCTCACGATCTTTAAGAAGAACTCGCACCTATGGGATCCTCTCGACCTATAGGGAGAAAAACTCTTTATGAGACCCTCGTGGCTCGTAAAAAGAAAAAGTCTTAGGAAGCAGATCTTAACCCTGAGTCCCGAGCCACTGCTGTCCTGCAAGGAGATCAAGATAGAATATCCACAGAATACATTCAATGAAAAGGAGACACACCATTTAGAAGAAAAAATGTATCTTTTATTCATAAACCAAAATGAGTACAAAGTACAATTTATGAAAGAAACAAAAGGAAAATACTCTCATCCACGAATATGTACAAAAAGGAAGGAAAAGATACAAATGTCTCAAGCCGGCGGGCGATTCAGCAGCTTGGTCAGCTCATCCTGCTTTTGCTGAGCCACGGCTTCATGACGCAAGATCTCCAGAAGACGAGCCTCCGCTTGAGCTTGCTGAGCCTGATACGAAGCGAGCAGGGCTTCAAGCTCTTTCTCAGTGGCCTTATGAGCCTCAACCCTCTCACGAGTAAACGTGGCATCTTTGTCGAGAGCCACCACCTCTTTGATGGACTCCTGAAGCACCCGTCAGAGTTCATACGCTTTGTTGGCCCTGGCTGTGAGATTGGCTTGAAGCTCGCTCAGCGCCTTGGAGGCTAACTCCCTTTCCGAGAACTTGCGACCGAGCCTCTTCTCACACGACGTCATGTTGGCCGCGCACCGTGCTATCAACCCTCGTAACTCCGCCTTTGCAGCCACGGCCTCCGAGGAAAGGCGAGAATACTCGAGAGTGTGCAGGCAAGCCTCCACTCGCCGGCAGAACTCCACCCAGACTCGCACCACCTCTTCGCTGTGGTAGGTGGCAAGAAAAGGAAGAGAGCCGTTAGCCTCGGCAGCGAATGCTTCAGCCGTGGTCGTGCTGCCAGCACGAAGCTCCTCGATCAGAGACGACAAGGAGACGAGGCTTAATTGGGCCAAGCGTTCTGAAGCCTGCAAGGCATAAGGGCCGGGTGGCATCACGATGCGCGACTCCAACGCCGTGGAGACTGGCAGAGCTGTTCAAATTTAAAAGACGTCAACAAAATGCTTAAGCAAGGAACGAGTGAGAGTGCAATGAAATGTCACTCACCGACAGTCGTGCAAGTAGGAGCTGAAGGCTCCACTGGCCCTTCGAGAATCTCGACCTCGTCGTCGGCTTCCAGAACTGCAGAAAACGTCAATGTCAGTACAAAAAAATAACGACGATGCTATGAGAAGGGATGGACGACACCAACCTTGCCCAGACGAGAGGACAATGCGCTGAGGGGAGATCGCCTGCGGAGCTGCCATCTCCAATAAACGCTGAAATGACTGTCGAGGCGACAGATCCGCGATCGTGGCCGCCAAACCGCGCAATTCTGGGAAAGATAAAAGAGTTCAGACTGTGAAGGGGTTGCTAAATTAAAACGCGGAGGGATACCTTCAACACTCCTCCCATTCTGAGCCGGGGGGATAGCAGCTTCAACGGTCTCCGCCGTAACCTCAGGCTCCAACAAAGGGAGAATAGTCCCGACTACCTCACTCTCAGCCCTTGGGCCGCCCTCAGTAAGAGTCATTGGGGCGGCGGCCTCCAAAGGAGCTTCCCCCAGAGGGGCAGGCACTCCCTGGTCAAGAACCGCTGCTGGAAGTTCCACCGTGAGAGGAGCAGCCTCGTCAGCCCCCTCCACATCCAGCAAGGCTTCATTGGGAGTTTCGGTGGGCTTTAGCTTTAATAGGCCCGTAGGAAGCTCTCCCAGCGTCGAAGATTCTGCATGATTCAAATAAGAATAATGATGTATATGCACAGGCATAAATAATCCGAGAGACTACAAAGGAAGCACAACGTACCTATACGCAAAGAAGCCCTCAATATGGCTTCTTCAAGCCGCTGCACCTTCTCAAGGAGGTAGGCTCGCCGGGGTTCAAGCGTAGACTCATGACCGCCAGTCCACAAAGAGAGTGCATCAGCTGCGTCTTCCGAAGCGGCCTGCTTCAAAGCCCTTTCCCCCCATTCCTCCAAAGGGCCGATAAATCGCCGCTGTTCATAACATAATATTGCATTTTGTATTCCCCATTCTTATGCATCTTACAATGAAAACAGGTGCTTTTGACCCATGTCTGCTACATGTTACAGGTTACAGGTTCTTGGACAGAAAACAGTGAAAACAATGTAAAGACAATGAAAATATGGACTTTTGACCAACAAACAGAGGACTCTTGATCAAGCCTACATCAAAGAACAGTTCACAATCAACAAGGCAAGGCAAAGTCCAAAATAATAAGGCAAACGGTTAAAAGATCCATAGCAAAATGTTCACTGGAGATCTGGAATTGATAAAGAAGCCCACTTGATAAAAGGAACAAAGAACCAGAGAGCCCAGAAGAACATAAAGTGGCCCAGGAAAAATTATCAACTGAGCACACTAATGGGCCGCGGAACCGCGGCCCAAGCCCTACCCATGCCGCGGTTCCGCGGCCATTAAGAGCCCTCTCTTAAAGAAAATTTTACTATGATGTTGAGACGGTTCTGAAAAGATTCCCTGGGGCTATATTTGTAATTTTAGACATGCGGAACAAAATGTAACCTAGGGTTTCCTATTCTCTATAAATAGGAACTCTAATCATTGTAAATCTTATGCCTCCTTTTATGAATAAAATTTAGAAATCTTTTGGAGAGCATCGGTGTTTCTTCTCCATTCAGAAATTCAGATCTGACAACCCTGCATGGATGATTGGAGGGATGCATCTGTAAGTAATTTAATTTCTTGCCTTAGTGTAGTTTTCAATTCCTTGCCCTAGGTAGATTTAATTTCATGCCCTAGGAACTTGTTTAGGGTTTAGCTTTGAGGAAGGATTTTGAGAGATGAGATCTCTCATCCCTTTCTTACCCACCAAATATTTACAATAGGACTCCATGCATACATGCACATACCGCTCCCTACGGCACTCTATCCCTCGAGGTAGCGGTGATACCGTAGTATAAAGGCCCGGGTGTGATGTTTTCCATGGAGGTTAGGGTAAGGATCTCTAAAGGAAGGACAAGAACCTAGAGGAAGGAACACCTTCCCGAACGGATCTAATCCACTTTATTGATAATTACCATAACTCCTCACAGATCTTCATTCGGGTATAGAAAGTGTTGAGATTTAATTACATTTCCAAACCATCCCTAAACCTAGCCCTAGCAAGAGTAGATCTAGATAATTGTACTAGCTTAATTAGATTTTTTAGATTTAATAATCAATCCGAACACCCTTCGGAATTAACTCGTAAGCGCGAATCGGAAATTCACAACATCCCTGTGGACCGACCCGTACTCACCGGCTAGCTGCAAAGCGACGCCGTTCTTGATTGCGGTTACAAATATTTTTGATCTATCTTTTAGAAAGCGCCGTTGTAGTATAGTGGTAAGTATTCCCGCCTGTCACGCGGGTGACCCGGGTTCGATCCCCGGCAACCGCGCCATTTGATTGATCTCAAAAACTATCTATTACCGCAATCAAGAACGGCGTCGCTTTGCAGCTAGCCGGTGAGTACGGGTCGGTCCACAGGGATGTTGTGAATTTCCTAGTCGCGCTAACGAGTTAATTCCGAAGGGTGTTCGGATTAATTATTAAATCTAAAAATTGAAGTTGTATGATACTAGGATTAGAAACTTGCTAGGATTAGGTTTAGGGAAAATTTGGTAAACAAAGATCTACATCTCTTTCCATTGCCTTTAGTTAAAGATATCATATTAGTGTTATGGTAAATCTTAACAAAGGGGATTAGGATGATTGGGAAGATTGATTCTTCCTCTAGATCCTTGTCCTTCCTTTCTTAATCTTTACCCTAACCTCCATGGAAAACCTTAAAATCAGGGCCTTTAGACTACGGAATCACCGTTACCTCGAGGGTAGAGTGCCGTAGGGAGCGGAATAAGAAGGTATGCATGGAGTTCTAATTTTCATAAAAGATTGGCAAAGAAAAGAGATGAGAGATCTTCGTCTCTCAATTCCTTCCCCATTCCTAACCCTAACAAGCGAGAAAACTACTCACTCATTAGGGAATTGAAAAACATTTATCTAGGGCAGAGAATAAAAATTACCTAGGGCAAGAATTGAAATCTAAACTAGAGCAAGGAATTAAATCTACTTACAGATGCATCTCTCCAATCATCAACGCAGGTTGTTAGATCTGAATTCATGAATTGAAAAGAAACACCGATGCTCTCCAAAAGAATTCTAAAATTTATTAATGAAGGGAGGCATAAGAATTACAATGATTAGAGTTCCTATTTATAAAGAATAGGAAACCATAGGGTTACATTTGACCCGCATGTCTACAATTACAAATATACCCCCAGGAAATCTTTCCATAGCCGACTCAACATTATGGTAAAATTTTATTTGAATGAGGGCTTTATAAGGCCGCGGAACCGCGGCATTGGCGCGCTTGGGCCGCGGTTCCGCGGCTCAATGGTGAGTTCATCTGATTGTTTTTCCTGGGCTTCTTTAGGTTACTCTGGGCTTCTTTATTCTTTATTCCTTTTATCAGTTGGGCTTCTATATTAATTCCAGATCTTCAGTGAACACTTTGCAATGGATCTTTTAACCGTCTTTCTTTCAAATTTGGATCTTGCGTTGCCTTGTTAGTGGTGAAGCGTTCTTCTGCTGGGCTTTACTAAGATCCTCCTAATTGTTGGTCAAAAGCCCTTCTTTTGTGTCGTCTTTTGTGTTTTTCACTGTTTTCGCGCCAAGAACCTGTAACCTGTAATATGTAGCAGACATGCATCAAAAGCACCTGTTTTCATTGTAAGATGCATAAGAATGGGGAATACAAAATGCAATATTATGTTATGAACAGCCGCCGAATCCACGAAGGGTCTTCGTAGAAAATTACAGCGGGGTAAGACTTCTTCGGAACCTTGGCGTTATGAGACGCGTCTTTTGAGCGCCGTATGGCCTCGGCCAACTGTGCAGCCTCCTCGTCAGCTGAACTCGGGAAGAGAAGTCCCGCGTCTGACCCTTGCAGGGCCAATGGTTCGTCTTCAAGGATAGGCTCAGACTCCACCACAGAATCAAGCGGGGCAGTAGCCGCTTTCTTCCGCCGTTTAGACCCGGAGCCGGTCGCTGAGGATGACCGCTTCCTCCCTCACGAAGCCTTATGGCGGCGCTGGCCCACATCGCCCTCAGCGCCCTCATCCTTGTTACTATCGCTCGGTGCCACAACCGAGGACGATATCGCCATTGTCGACACCACGAGGGGCGGTGCCGCCACCGGCAGGGGTGCTACCACCGGAGCCCGTTTACCCCGCGATCGGGAACCCAAGAGCATACCAGCCGTTGGAGTAAGGTCTACCCCTGACTCCCCCGGAATGAGCGCAGTGCCGATTTCCCTCAAAGGGAAGCGGACCGGAGCCCTCGGCCGTAGCTTAGCCCCAGGAACCAGAGGAGGGGCATCGTGGCCAAGAAGCACCCTCCTTTCCTCGAGAATGATTGGGCTGACCCGATGAAGATACCAACCCGTAAACGCACCCACGCATCGGGGCATGTACTCGGCTTCAGGGACCATGAAATAAGAGCCGGTATTCAGCCTCATGAAATGATGAGCGGCATCGTGAACAGCATCGAGCGAAGGGATCGGGGCAACTATAAAAGCCTCGAAAGGAACGCCCTGGTCGTATCCGAACTGTCGGGCAAATCGATGCGGATTGTACCGCATGAAAAGAGCCGCACTGTCCTGGCGAAACACCAAATAACCCGGTCTAATCGCATACAAATGCGTGGCCTTCCGGGGCTTCAGAGAAGGCGCGTTGTCTTTCGACTGATCCCAGAGTTGTTGGACGGGACCCGAAGGAGTAGACAAGACCCGATCAGTAAAAACCAACCCGCCGGCGTTGGCATGAGGAGAAATTAGCACCCGAATAGCCCCGAATTGAGTCGGGTCGGCGGCAGAAGCATCCACTAGCCGCATAAGTCGTGGAAAGGGGTAGGCATCGTAAAAAGAGGGCCTCTGATGCATGGCGAAAGCCCCCAATACGTGCATTTCGATCCAGGACGTGAAATAATGAAGCGAAAAGTTTACCACATCCACGCCAGGCGTAGAGGTATTAGCTGCGGTGCCCAATCCATTATAGAGGTGTGCCAAGGCCGGGATGCCGATGGCCAACCGCGTCCCCTCGGCAATACGATGAGCCGGGTAGATGACCGAGGCTCTCATGAAGCGGCGATGCATGGGGATAACGAACCAGCTAAGCCAAACACTGACAAACCCCACAAAGAATGTTTCCTCATCCATACCGGGTGCTGCAACGGACTCAAAAGACATCGGCGACACGATGGGAATATAATACTGTGGCAGGTCCGATTCAGCAGTCGGTAGCTTCTTCGGACCAAACCCAAAGGGGTCTCTGATGTTAGCAAACTTCGGAGCAGTCTTCGATATGATATCCTCACGAAGGAAGCAGGAAATGAAGCTTTTAAAAGTAACACCCTGCTCCTCAGATTCAGTGAACAATTGATCAAAAATACCCAGCGCCTTGATCAAGCTGGGGCGCTTATGGCGAACAGCATTCTCAGCGGACAGACCGTCAATCGGTGCAGACTCGGGCTCGAAGACATACTCGTCAGGAGGCAACAACTCCTCATACAGTGCGCCCCTGATTGGCAATCCCGAGATTTCATAAAATTCTGCAAGAGAGATCGAGACCTCGCGATCTCCCAGAATAAAAGTATTAGTGGGAAGATTCCACTGGTTCAAAAACGCCTTGACCCACCAGGCATGCGGGGACTTGTAATGGAACAGTGACGCATATATAGCCTGATAAAGCCCAACTTTCTGCAACCGCGCCCGATGGGCGGAAAGGATGTAGCGAGCCCAGAGAAGGTAGCCCGTAGGATGCCTGGGAGTGAGCCCTATCTTATAAATTTGCCCCCACGGGTGGGCCTCACTCTGGCAAATACGCCGCCCCAAGATGTCTATGGCCGGGATCGGATGGTTCGGAATGCCGGTCGTCGAAGGCTCCAGTCTCCCCGTTGGAGTCCAGTTGGGCATTTCCACAGCAAAAGCTGTCCTTGGGGGGTCCATTGGTAAAAATGGGAAAGTGGGCTCCGTCGGCACCACACAAAGAAAGCTTCGGCGACCCTGAATAATCTGATTGTACCAAGGTCCCCATTGAAGAAGGTTGGCGCAGTTCGGGTCATGGGCCCGAATCATCGCCATCGCCTCCTCATCAGATGGTGACTGAGGAAAAGCCGACTCCGAGCGAGAAAAGGGAAAGCGTGGAACAGAAGCCATCGCACCTGAAATCCAATAAAGGAAGACCGTTAAAAGGAAAGTCAGCGATATATATTCATGCATGAACATGAAGACTAGTTAAAGAAAGCAACAGCAGAGTTTTCTGGGACCATTGGCCACAAAACATATGGGCCCCACAGAATCTGGATGACGGCTCATTAATAATGAGGCCAAACAGTTACAATAAAACAAAGGGAATATCCTCATTTAATAAGAAATGATGACCATGCACATTCCCCTCAACAAGATCTGTCTAAGGCTCTACAACGAACCCAACAAAATCAAAGGAATTAAATTCCCACAGAAGACATCATTACAAAACCCCCATCGCATTAATTGCAGGAAGAACAACCTCGGGCCAAGAGACCCCAGGAAGCCTCTGTGTGAAGAAATCGAGTTCTTCGTTGGAATTAAATTCCTTATTAAGAAAAGGGAATTAAATTCCCAGAAACATTTTTGGATGGAATTAAATTCCATGGATCTGAAACGCCATCTCCCGGGTAAAAACCCTTTGTAGGGTGTTTTTCGTCACCCCATTGAGATGGGAATACGCGCGCGCTTGTCAGGCGTACTACAGATTCCCCCGGCCTAGGGTAGGACGGGGTTTAATGATGGTGGGGATCCGAATCTCCGGCAGCCGCGGACTAAGCTGCCGTTAATTACCCATCGCCTTTGGGGCGAGGGAACCTCCGATTAACGGGTTAAACTGGTCATGCGAACTCAATGTGCAGTATACGTGTGTCCAATTCTGAAAGGGGGGTTTGGATATATCGGGAGCCACGCAGAGTTTTTACGGGGGTCCCGCTACCCGGATAGCGGGCTGGGGGTCAAGAGGGCTAGCAGCCCCCTTGCGGGGTGCGGGGCAGCGCCCCGTTAGAAATTTTTTTCTAACAGGGACAGTGTCGTGGAGTACGTGTATGTATAAATTTGTATACATATGTATATGTGTATATATGTACACAAAAGAGGGGGAAAAGACATCCAAGGGATGCGCAGTTGCGCAAGCGCGCGCGCCACGTGTCGGCACGCGGGCGACTTGCGCACTTGCGCAGTTGCGCAAGCGCGCGCGCCACGTGTCGGCACGCGGGCGACTTGCGCACTTGCGCTGTTGCGCAAGCGCGCGCGCCACGTGTCGGCACGCGGGCGACTTGCGCACTTGCGCAGTTGCGCAAGCGCGCGCGCCACGTGTCGGCACGCGGGCGACTTGCGCACTTGCGCAGTTGCGCAAGCGCGCGCGCCACGTGTCGGCACGCGGGCGCCTTGCGCACTTGCGCAGATGCGCAAGCGCGCGCGCCACGTGTCGGCACGCGGGCGACTTGCGCACACAACAGGCTTTTAGCCTAAAAAGATTTCTCTGAAGAGAAATCAAAGAGGAGTTAGACTCCTGAGTGTGTTTTTTTTTTGTTGGGTTAATGGAAGGGTTCTTCTTCTTCCTCCTGTTGCTTGCTGGATCTTGAAGATCAAGAGATGTAAAATCTCAAAATCTCTCCTTTTTAAGATCTGATGGCAGATCCAAGTTCCCCTTTGTGGGTTTTGTGGTGGAAAACTATTTAGTTTTGAAAAAGGAAGAGTAAAACTCTTGATTTAATTCAAGAGAAAGAAGAAGGTTTTGGAACCTTGAAGAAGGAAGAAAGAGCTCAGCTCTAATTTTTTTTTTGGAGAGAGAAAAAGTTATTGGGATATTTCATTATCCTTGCCTTTATAGGCCATACATTTTACACATAGCCCCTTGGGCTTCACAAAATGGCATTTTGCCTATCCCATGGCTCATGTGCCATTTCTTTTTGCACATAAGCCATGGGCTTTACAAAAATTTGGCTTTATGCCTATTTTTCTTACATTTATCCGAAAATAAAATAAAAGAAAATGCAACAAAATTATTTATTACAAAAATTTTATCTTGGCGTGGAGGAGGCCGGCCGCTTCATGTTCGGGCTCGACTCGGGCATGGGCCCACTGGGTCTGGGCTTGGGCCCACTTGGCTTGGGGTTGACTTGGATTTTGACTTGGTCAACCGGGGTGTAAATTTTTACCCCAACAAATTGCCCCCCATCAATAAATGCACACCACATATGTAGGTCGTGTGCATGAAATTGATGGATTTTCTTTCACGTGGAGGCGGCTTGATTTGGTTCCCACCTTTTGGGAAGCTGGCACTGCCCTTTTTACGACATGGACGGTCGTTGCTTGACATGTCTCTGAGACGGAGTGTACGTGATAGACGTTTCCCTGGCCCGGAGTGATCTGGTTCCCGCTTTGTAGGAATCCTGTGCTGCCCTTTTTACGACGTGGACGGTCGTTGCTGCCCTTTTAGCGACGTGGACGGTCGATGCTGCCATTTTTGCGACTTGGACGGTCGATGCTGCCCTTTTAGCGACGTGGACGGTCGGTTCTGCCCTTTTTGCGACTTGGACGGTCGGTGCTGCCATTTTAGCGACGTGGACGGTCGGTGCTGCCCTTTTAGCGACTCGGACGGTCGGTTGTTGCTGCCCTTTTAGCGACTTGGACGGTCGATGCTGCCCTTTTTGCGACGTGGACGGTCGTTGCTGCCCTTTTAGCGACTTGGACGGTCGGTGCTGCCCTTTTTGCGACGTGGACGGTCGTTGCTGCCCTTTTAGCGACTTGGACGGTCGATGCTGCCCTTTTTGCGACTTGGACGGTCGGTGCTGCCCTTTTAGCGACTTGGACGGTCGATGCTTGATTTGACTTGCTCTGCTTCTTGCAGTGTCAGGGGTAGACTTGACTTGCTCCGCTTCTTGCGGTGTTGAGATTGGATTCTGACTTGCTGATTTTGATTGGGTTGACATCAGCATCGCTATACTGGAATATGGTACCAGGAGCGAACCATCATATGTCATGGAGAGGATTTTAGGATTTTGGTTTTTGTTTGGCATCTGCATTGCTGCACTGGAATAATGCCAGGAGCAACTCATCATTTGCCCCGAGAGAATTTGAGAACTGATGGCTTAGGAGGCAGGTTTAGATCCCTATCACCTAAGACTTTTCAATTTTATGGGCCGTGAGGGTCCCATAAAAGCATTTTCTCCCTACGAGTCGAAAGGATCTCGTAGGCGTATTTTCTCCATAGGAGTCGTGGGGACTCCTAAGTGTGTTGCTCCTTTGTGAGTCGTAAGGATCTCACGCGGGAATTTCCTCCTCTCAAAGTCGAGAGGACTTTGAGAGTGCATTTCATCTTCTTTTCACGAGTTTGCGCCCTTTCAGGTTTTCACAAACTCGTCGGCAGTCCTGCTGTTTTTACTCACGGAGCCCCTTTCGGGTTTTCCTCCGTGCCCATTTTGCTTGTGGACATACCCTTTTTTTTTTTTTTTTTTTTTTTAGTGGGACTTTGAATGTGGTCTCACCGGTAGGACTTAGGAGAGATTGGGATTGTTTTACGCCCGTGGATTGTATACGGTTTTGCAGGATGTATGATCCAAACCGTAGGGCCAGAAAGATTTCAGGGATTTGTTGGCGTCTGCATCGCTGCACTGGAATGTGGTACCAGGAGCGACTCATCATTCGCCGTTGGGGTATGGGATTTGGAATTTGGTTGGCGTCTGCATCGCTGCACTGGAATATGGTACCAGGAGCGACTCATCATTCGCCATTGGGGTATGGGATTTGGAATTTGGTTGGCGTCTGCATCGCTGCACTGGAATATGGTACCAGGAGCGACTCATCATTCGCCATTTGGGGACTTGGAATTTGGATCTTGTTTGGCATCAGCATTGCTGCACTGGAATAATGCCAGGAGCAACTCATCATTTGCCTTGGGAGGACTTGGGGTTTGGGTTTTTGGTCGGCATCAGCACCGCTAACACTGAAGCGAAATGCCAGGAGCGACTCATCATTTGCCGTTGCCCGTCGGGGAATGATGGCTTAGGAGATAGGTTTGGGTCCCTACCACCTAAGGCTTTTCAATTTTATGGGCCGTGAGGGTCCCATAAAGCATTTTCTCCCTACGAGTCGTAAGGATCCCGCAGGTGTATTTTCTCCTTAGGAATCGTGAGGATTCCTAAGTGTGTTGCTCCATTGTGAGTCGTAAGGATCTCACGCAGGTGTTTTCTCCTCACAAGGTCGAGAGGACTTTGCGAGTGTTTTTCATCTCTTTTCACGAGTTTGCGCCCTTTCGGGTTTTCACAGACTCGCCGGTAGTCCTGCTGTTTTTACTCACGGAGCCCTTTCGGGTTTTCATCCGTGCCCGTTTTGCTTGTGGACATACCGTTTATTTCTTCTTCTTTTTTTTCTTTTTCTTTCTTTTTCTTTTTTTTTGCTGCTGGTGGGACTTTAAAAGTAGTCTCACCGGCAGGATTTGGGAGAAATAGGGGTTATTTACGCCCGTGGATTGTATACGGTTTTGCAGGATGTCTGATCCAGACCGTAGGGCTGATGTGCTCAATTTGCCTGCGACTTGGAGCATTCATGTGTAGTATTTCTTGAGATATCGGCCATTGATGGGTGGCATGGGCCTTTCTCCCTCGGCACTTATTAGTTGGTAGGATCCTCCGTCGAACACTTTCTCGATGACGTATGGTCCTTCCCAGTTCGGCTCGAATTTTCCCTTGGCATGTCGATTGGGGATGATCGGTCTTTTGAGGACCAACACCAATTCACCTTTCTTGAAAGCGCGGAGACGGGTTATCTTGTCATAGGCCCGTGACATTTGGGCTCGGTATAGCTCCAGATTTTGCTGCACCGCGAGCCTCTTTTCTTCGAGGGCATCGAGTTCTTCCAGTCGAAGGAGCACGTTTTCTTCCTCCGTCAACTCATGTTGGACGGCCATTCTTAAGCTCGGAACTTCAACTTCGAGGGGGAGGACCGCCTCCACTCCGAAGAGCAATGAGTATGGAGTGGACTGAGTTGGAGTACGGTGCGTGGTACGATATGCCCACAATGCCTCGTGAAGCTTGAGATTCCAGTCTCTCTTGTTGGCTGAAGCATTTTTCCTCAGGAGCTTGCATAGAGTCTTATTGAAGGCTTCGGCTAGCCCATTGGCTCTTGGATTATAGATGGAGGAATATCTCCAGTCTATCTTGTGCTGAGTAGCGAACCTTGAGACATTGAAGCTCTTGAAAGAAGGCCCGTTGTCAGAAATGATTCTTCTTGGTGTACCGAAGCGGTATAGAATATTATGCTGGAAGAATGTCAGAATATCCTTTGTCTTAACTTCTTTTAGCGGGACAGCTTCAGCCCATCTGGAGAAGTAGTCTGTCGCGGCCAGTATAAACCGATGGCCTTTGGATGACGGAGGATCAATTGGGCCAACAATGTCGGTGCCCCAGACTTCGAAGGGCCACGACGCCACTGTAGGATGCAATGGATTGGGATGCTTGTGAATAAAATCACCGTGAATTTGGCAGATATAACATTTCTTTGCATGCTCTCCGCAATCCCGTATCATGGTGGGCCAGTAATACCCAAGCCGTTTGATTTGAAGTCGCATCTTGGGGCCAGATTGGTGAGCACCGCAAACGCCCGAGTGGACATCTTTCATGACCTTTTGGGCTTCGGCCAATGACAGACACCTGAGCCATAGTTGGTCGTATGACCTGCGGTATAACGTGTCATTTACAAACACGTATCGGAGAGCTCTTTTCTTCAGCTGAATCCTCGCAGATTTTTCTTCGGGCAGCTTGTCGTATCGGAGGTACTCTATGAAGGGTTCTCTCCAATCGGGCGCGTCTTGGATGATCGAAGCTTCTTCCGCAGGACTGCTCTTCTGTTCCGCGCTTTCCTCTTCTCGTAGAGAGACTGGGGGTAGAATTTGTCGGCTCCTGACTGTGATCAGAATTTCGTCCATGTCAGGATCAGCCAGCTCCTTGGCTAGGCGAGCGAGTATATCGGCTTTTCCGTTCAATGCTCTAGGGACTCTTGTTAGTTCGATATAAGTGAACCGTTTCATGAGTTCCACCACCCGGCTTCTGTATCGAGCCAACTCGGGTTTGTATATCTTATAGTCGCCGCTTACTTGGTTGACGACAAGCTGGGAATCACCGTAACCCGTAGCCGAAGGATTTCCATTTCTATGGCGAGCTCCAAACCAGCTATCAGAGCTTCATACTCGGCCTCATTGTTTGTGCGAGGCTCGGTGAGAGCAAAAGAACGCCGTAGGGTTCCCATTGATGGTGTGATGAACACCAATCCTATCCCTGCTTTTATCTCCGGGACGCTTGATTTACTGGAGGTTCTTATCGATGAGGCCCCATCGAAGTAGAGCTCCCAACATGGCTCGTCATTCTCGAGATGCAGCACTTGTTCGTCGGGTAACTCACAATTTAGTGGCGACCCTTCTGGTATGGGATGAGCAGCGAGAAAGTCTGCAAGAGCTTGCCCTTTTACTGCTTTCTGAGGGGTATAAACTATGTCAAACTCAAGTAGCATGACAGCCCATCTTGCCATTCTGCCGGCTAGGCTTGCTTTGGTCATCAAGTGTTTGAGCGGGTCGACCTTGGAGATCAGCATAACCCGATGAGCGAGCAAATAGTGCCTCAGCTTCTTCACAGCAAATATCAGAGCCAGGCATTGCTTTTCGATTGGGGAGTAGTTGTGTTCCGCCCCGACTAGAGTTCGACTGAGGTAGTAGAGGGCATTTTCTTTTCCCTCCTCATTATTCTGGGCAAGGAGCGCACCGAGTGACTCGTCCAGCGCGGCAGTGTAGAGAATCAGCGGTTTATTTGGAATGGGAGCGGCCAGCACTGGAGGGTGCAACAAGTACTGTTTGATGCTTTCGAAAGCTGCTTGACATTCGGCATCCCAGATAAAAGGAGCTCCTTTCTTCATGAGCTTTGAGAAGGGCCTACATCTCCCTGATAAATTTGAGATAAACCTCCGTATATAAGCAAGCTTGCCTTGAAAAGATCTTAGCTGCGTCAGACTCTTCGGAGGGGGCATCTCCATGATAGCCTTTATCTTTGATGGGTCAACTTCGATCCCACGATGTCGGACTATGAAGCCCAGGAATTTTCCTGATGACACGCCAAAAGCGCACTTCAGAGGATTCATCTTCAGATCGTATTCCCTCAGTCTGGTGAGAACGGTCCTGAGATCTTGGATATGATCGGCCTTGGCTTTAGTCTTGATGACCAGATCATCAACATAACATTCGACGACTTTATGGATTAGGTCATTAAAGATATTAGTCATTGCCCTTTGATATGTAGCACCTGCGTTCTTCAGTCCGAATGGCATTACCTTGTAGCAATATATTCCGATCGGGGTTCGAAATGCTGTGTGCTTCTCATCCTCAGGCGACATCTTGATCTGATTATATCCAGACGAGCCGTCCATAAAGGTGAACAGTTCGTAATTTGAGGTGTCATCGACCATCATTTCCATGACCGGTAGCGGGAAGTCATCTTTAGGACATGCCTTATTGAGGTCCCTGAAATCGACACAGACTCGGATCTGACCATTTTTCTTCTTCACTGGGACTATGCATGCGATCCAGTCTGCATATTTCTCTTCCCTGATGAAGCCGGCATCGATGAGCTTCTTAGTTTCCTCGATGACCTTTTCTTCTAGTTCCCTTCTCATTCTTCGAGGAGCTTGTTTGACTGGCTTAGCATCAGGAGATATAGCCAACTTATGTACGGCCACTTCAGGGGAAAGGCCAGGCATTTCTTTGTATGTCCACGCGAAGCAGTCGACGAACTCATGCAGCAGGGCGATTATCTGCGCTTTCATTTCCTCTGACAAGAGCGAGCTGATGTAGGTCGGCCTTGGATTATCGGGCGTTCCTAAGTCAATCTCGGTTAGCTCGTCAAAGGTTGCTTGTCCTCCATCTTCGAGCTCTTGAGGAGCTTCTTCTGGCTCGGCTATCTCGTCGTCATCATTTGATCTTTCGCCAGCTTCACCAACATGGATCATGTAGCACGCTCTGGAATCAGGTTGAATGTAACCTATTCCCCGTCTGTCTGGAATTCGTCCATCGATGAGTGCTCGGACCTGGGGAGGATGCCATAGCCCTTCGTAAAACTTTGCTTCGGACTCCGTTTGATATAACCGGCATCCGCACTTCTTAAAGTATTCCCGCATCTCGGGCGCATAGTATCTGGGATTGAGGACGGCTCTTATGCCTCTCTCATATGGAAGGCACGCGACAGACAAATCGTCCGGGTGCGCAACGGGGTTTGACCCATAAAACAAGATGCCCTTCTGTCCACTTTTCTTCCCGGGAACGTAGAAAGTTTTCAGCTGGTCCACGGTAGAGATTGATAATGCATCGAGCTCTTTGCACATTTGCTCTGGTACCCTTGTCACGGCTAGGGACCCTTCTGCAACTTCGAAGGTCTCTCGTAGTTTCTCTTGTTGCATAGGGGTCCAATCTGCATCGCTGTTGCATGGCAGGTCCTCTTCCTCCGACTCTTCAGTGTCGCTGCCAAGATGAGGGCGGACTTTGCTGCTAGATGGGCCTTCAGTAACAGATTCGTCTGTATCGCTGCCGAAACGAGGACGAGTTTTATGGGAGGACGGGCTTCCAGCGTCGGACTCGTCAGTGTCGCTACCGAAATGCGGGCGCACTTGAGCATTTTTGCTTTTGAAAGTGACAGACGGCGCAGATTTGCTTTTGAGCCTTGGGGCTGGTCTATCCTCAGTCAGTTGTGGCTTAGCATTTTGGTGGTTCATAAAGTACCGAGAATCTTCATATCGGACTTCATGCACACCGAACGGTTGGATGTCTCCGTCAATGCGTCTTTCTTGGCCATTTTTAGTATACTTCATGCATTGATGGAGAGTTGACGGAATGATGCCGTAATCGTGGAGCCACGGCCGCCCCAAGAGAATCTTATAAGATGTGTCGGCGTCGATCACGTATATCTTAGCTTCAGTTTGCAGATCCCCAAATTTGATTGGCAAAGCTATAGACCCTAGAACTTGCTGGCAATTTTGGTTGAACCCTTGAATGACAATCCTTTCCCTCGACAGGTGTCGGACGTCCATTGACAAACTCTTCAGAGTTCGCAAGTTCATGATGTTCACTGAGGACCCCGGATCAATCAATATACGATTAATTCGATCTCCGTCGCTGTACCCGATCACGTAAAGCGGCCGATTATGCTCAGCCGTTCCCAGTAGCAAGTCTTCATCCTTAAATGTGACTGCGGCGGCATGCAAAGCGTGCTGGGCTTCTTTCATATTAATTTCCGCAAAGTGAGCCTGATACCGCTCGGGGTTTTGTAGAGCATGGATGAGAACGTCTCTAAGCTCCTTAGATAGGACCAAGGCGTCGTAGATGCTCAGGAGAGATGGAAGCTTCCGGAGATGTGCCAAGACATTATAGTCCACCGAGGAAGGACTTATGTTTTCATCGGCCGGTTCTCTGCCATCTTCTTCATTAGCGACATGTTTTTCCTTCCCTTTTGGGGCGTTGCTCTGATTTTGCGGTAGAGCCCTGCCGCTTCTGAGCTGGATTTGATTGGCCTTTGTGGTGAGCTCCTCGTCCTCTTCGGGAAAACAAAGATCATCCTCGGAGTCGCTGCCAAGATGGATGGCGTAGCAGGTCACTACTGGGATCTCTTTAATGGAGTCTTCTTCTAACTCCTCCAGAATTTCAGCCGCTTGTACAGGGAAGAACTCCTTCAATTGAATCAATGTTCTTTCCCTTTGTTCATATTCTTCGAGAGAATCGATATATTTTTGAATGGTTGATCTCCCTACAGACTCTTTTTCGCGCCGAGCTGCACTTTTCTTCTTCTTCAGCTTCTTGGATTTTGAGCCTGATGGAGCCGCATTGGCAGCTGGACTGGTAGGCTTCTTCTGCCCTTCCCATTTCGTCCTGGGTTCTTTCTGAAGTAGCTTTATCATCTTCTTCGTCTTATTAGATATGTGCGTACTCCACGGAGGCCGCGGTGAGTCAGTTTCATTTCTTAGGGCCGCGGGTTCGGCTGTCTGCTCCCAGAAGGCTTCGGCTTCCGTCTGTATAAAGTTGGCGGTTGCAACTTGATTGTTCACCAACACGCTTTTGGATAGCTCGATCTCTCCAGCCTTGTACTGCTTCTCGACCCAGTCTTTGAAGATATAGCAATCCTCGATCGCATGGCTCACTACTCGGTGGTACGGGCAATACAGAGGATTGTCGGTCATTTTTGCTTCTTGGGGTCTTTTCGACTCCGGCAATTGTAAGCCGTTGTTCAAGGCATCTTTAAATATCTTACGGACCTTGTCCCTTCTGAAAGAGTAAACCTTGTTCTTCTTCTCCTCTAGGGAAGGCCCATCTCCTCCCAGCAATGGCTTTCGAGACCGGTTGGTTTTGGATTCGCCCGCCCTTCGCTTTTCTTCATTGTCGGAGGCATTGAAGACATTGGTACTGCTGGAACTCCCGCTTCTACGGTTGTCGTCCCGCTTGCTTTTCCAGGTTTTGTCTCTCTGAGTGTCCGGCGAGGACTCTTGCTTTGAGCGTTCCAGCATTTGGACTTTCTTGGTTAGCTCCTGAAATGTCTTGAGGCCCGCTGTACACAAGAATGGGACCATCCAATTGCTGAGGTTCCCAATGAGAAGGCTGACGGACTGGTCCTGCTCCAGCGGCGGTTCGCATTTGACTGTGAGATTACGCCATCGGGCGATAAAGTCGGTGTTGCCTTCATTCTTCCCCGGCTTAGTCCTCACAAGGTCGGCAATGGAGATTTTATCACTGACACTCATGAACCTTTGCCGAAACAGGGACTCCATTTGGGCAAAGGTAATGACGGACCCGTCCGGTATACTCGCATACCAGTCGAAGGCGACGCCGGTCAGGCTGTTGACAAACTGACGAAGGAGGAGCGCGTCATTGCCCCCTGTATTTCTGCACGATGCTTTGAAGTGGGCGACATGCTGGTTTGCATTCCCCGTTCCATCAAATCTTCCGAACTTAGGAATGACGTAGCCGCTTGGGAACTCAATCAGATCGTACTGCGCGGGATATGGCCGCCCACTACTGCCGATTTCTTTCTGAGCTTCAGCCTCGGCCACCAATGTTTTAACCTTGCTGGTGACCAAATCCATTATCCGATCCTGTGTTAGCGGGATGGTGCTATCTGGGGCCAAGGCGTCCCCAGAAGCGGAATGTAGCCGGCTTTCATTTGGCTCGACCAGTCTTGGTCCCAAAGGAACAGGCATTGGCTGCCTCGGATTGTCATCACCCGGCTGATTAGTAGCGGCTTGTGCTTGATTGGGAGGCGCTCGAGCAATTTGAGCCGTAAGCTGCATCACCACGTTCGTTAAATCATCAATTTTCGAATAGAGCTTGGCCATCTCTTTATCTTTGCTCCTGAGCTGTTTTCGAAGTTCTTGAAGCAGCTCTTGCTCCGCAGTCCTAGGGCGGAAAGTCGGCTCTTCCTCGCTGTCCGAGCTTGACTCTTCATGGACCGAGGGGTCTTTCTGCCTATCATCCTCATCGAGAGGGTTTTCTTCATCCAGCGGGGGCGGCTGTTCTTGAGCGGCGGCGACAACCACATTCAGGCTAGATTGGGCTTGGGATGTGGTTGCCCCGTCCTTGCTTTTGCTGCGAAGGTTGTCGCTAGGGCGCCCGCCCGCCATATAGACCGTATGGATGGTATATCCGGACGTCTTTCTATCATTGGCAGCTGATTTCATGGGTCGCTGTCTTGACCCCCTTGTTTCGGTAGCTGGTAGTCGATTGAAGGCGGCTGGCCTAACCAGCTTCTTGAATGGTGTTGGCGCATCTTTTCTGGGTTTGCCCCGCTTCTTTCGTGCGGCACAGAGCGCTTGATAGACTCTTGAAGAGATAGTGTCGTACTTTTTCTGTTGGGGCGGGGACACGTCTCTTTGTAGCACTGTTCGGACCGCCGTCTTCTTGATTCTGGCGGTCATGGCGTTTTTCTGAACCCACTTCAGAGGCTCGAAGGAATTGCTGATTCTTACGTCCGAGTCAGCCGTCGTCGCGGGGAAACCCTGCACTTGGAACTTCACATGATTCCATTTGGCCGAAGCCTTGGCCCTCTTGTTGGCTCGATACCTGAGCCGCTTCTGCCTTAACTTTTCTGTTCTAAGCACCTGGCAGACTTCAACTCTTTGGGAAGACGTCGCAGACCGGGCGATGGAAGGCCTTGGAGATACGCTCGATTGTGCATTTGTTGGAGTAATCGCGTGAGCTCGTCCGCAACATTGGATGTTGCCCTTTGTACCGGAGTTCTTGCCCCCCGCTGGAGCACCAGAGAATCGTTCACACACCGTCTTGAGTTTCGGTTGTGGTGCCTTGGCGATCACGACATTCGGCCTCTTGCCCCTTGGGACCGGCTTGACCACCTGTTCCGCCGGGATTTCCGCCAGATGGGCGCTTCCAGCAGGGTAGATGATGACGGAGCCAAACTGGCGGGGCGGTTCCTCCCACTGTCGACTGAGGCTTGCAGGGAGAACCACACGAGCGTTGATCTTGACCACGTATGGAATCGGGGTCGCTTTGGAAGTTGAATTCGTCTGGGAAGACATTGTCGTTGAAGGTTGATTGCTGCACGGAAAAAAGAACATCATTTCAGTATAGGCAATCGATATGTATATTGATTGAGTTCGCATGAACGTTTAACCCGAAATATGGGAGGAGAGAAGGGTCCCACCGGGCGTGCCAGATTCTGTAGGGTGTTTTTCGTCACCCCATTGAGATGGGAATACGCGCGCGCTTGTCAGGCGTACTACAGATTCCCCCGGCCTAGGGTAGGCCGGGGTTTAATGATGGTGGGGATCCGAATCTCCGGCAGCCGCGGACTAAGCTGCCGTTAATTACCCATCGCCTTTGGGGCGAGGGAACCTCCGATTAACGGGTTAAACTGGTCATGCGAACTCAATGTGCAGTATACGTGTGTCCAATTCTGAAAGGGGGGTTTGGATATATCGGGAGCCACGCAGAGTTTTTACGGGGGTCCCGCTACCCGGATAGCGGGCTGGGGGTCAAGAGGGCTAGCAGCCCCCTTGCGGGGTGCGGGGCAGCGCCCCGTTAGAAATTTTTTTCTAACAGGGACAGTGTCGTGGAGTACGTGTATGTATAAATTTGTATACATATGTATATGTGTATATATGTACACAAAAGAGGGGGAAAAGACATCCAAGGGATGCGCAGTTGCGCAAGCGCGCGCGCCACGTGTCGGCACGCGGGCGACTTGCGCACTTACGCAGTTGCGCAAGCGCGCGCGCCACGTGTCGGCACGCGGGCGACTTGCGCACTTGCGCTGTTGCGCAAGCGCGCGCGCCACGTGTCGGCACGCGGGCGACTTGCGCACTTGCGCAGTTGCGCAAGCGCGCGCGCCACGTGTCGGCACGCGGGCGACTTGCGCACTTGCGCAGATGCGCAAGCGCGCGCGCCACGTGTCGGCACGCGGGCGACTTGCGCACACAACAGGCTTTTAGCCTAAAAAGATTTCTCTGAAGAGAAATCAAAGAGGAGTTAGACTCCTGAGTGTGTTTTTTTTTTGTTGGGTTAATGGAAGGGTTCTTCTTCTTCCTCCTGTTGCTTGCTGGATCTTGAAGATCAAGAGATGTAAAATCTCAAAATCTCTCCTTTTTAAGATCTGATGGCAGATCCAAGTTCCCCTTTGTGGGTTTTGTGGTGGAAAACTATTTAGTTTTGAAAAAGGAAGAGTAAAACTCTTGATTTAATTCAAGAGAAAGAAGAAGGTTTTGGAACCTTGAAGAAGGAAGAAAGAGCTCAGCTCTAATTTTTTTTTTGGAGAGAGAAAAAGTTATTGGGATATTTCATTATCCTTGCCTTTATAGGCCATACATTTTACACATAGCCCCTTGGGCTTCACAAAATGGCATTTTGCCTATCCCATGGCTCATGTGCCATTTCTTTTTGCACATAAGCCATGGGCTTTACAAAAATTTGGCTTTATGCCTATTTTTCTTACATTTATCCGAAAATAAAATAAAAGAAAATGCAACAAAATTATTTATTACAAAAATTTTATCTTGGCGTGGAGGAGGCCGGCCGCTTCATGTTCGGGCTCGACTCGGGCATGGGCCCACTGGGTCTGGGCTTGGGCCCACTTGGCTTGGGGTTGACTTGGATTTTGACTTGGTCAACCGGGGTGTAAATTTTTACCCCAACACCCTTGTTTTGGATTTAAAATCCAGAGAAATGTGAAGGTCCATCGTTGTCCAAGAACATTACCTGAGGAAAAAGGATTCCTTTTGAACAGAGTTAAACTCTGAAGATTATTTCAAGACAGAGAACTAAGCTCTGAAAGCGAGAATTAAATTCTCAAAGAAGAAGTTCTCAGAAAAAGAAGATGAACAAAGTGAAGGCTCTTATGAAGAGACAGAGGTATTTATAGAAGACAATGAAAACGTTTCGTCTCCCCAGATCCCTAGAGGAATCCAACGGTCACAAGAGGTGACAGCGTTGCACTCACGTGCAGACACGTGAGAACAACGCTGTGGGGGCATTTGTTTCCTGATTTAAAATCAGGAAAGCTTCTGGGAAAAGCTTCAGAAAGGGGTCACGTGTTGGCACGTGACACCTAAAAGCATCATCAAGTCAAGTTCAGTTTCCTGACTACGTTGAAGAAAATGGGCTTCAGAAAGAGTCACGTGCTCCCACGTGACCAGGGTCACGTGGCGACACGTGACATTTAAATGCAAGCGTCAAAGGCACACCAGTTCCCTGATCAAGTCAAGGAAAAGGCTTCAGAAGAGGTCACATGCTCCCACGTGACCAGGGTCACGTGTTGACACGTGACGTTCAAGGCAGCAGACTCGTTCTCCAAATGAACCAAGGAAAGAGAGTTCAAACAAGGGTCACGTGCTCACACGTGACCGGGAGTCACGTGGTGGCACGTGACGTTTAAGCAACGATCAGAAGACAGAGCGCAAAAGAAAGGAAAAGGCTCATTCCAAAGGGGGTCACGTGCTCACACGTGACCATGGGTCACGTGGTCACACGTGACCGGCTCTCAAAGCCCATTTTGTCAACAGAATTAAATTCTGAGAGAAATTCAAATCTTTCCAAAGGAAAGCAACTATCTGGAACCAATCAAATTAAAGATTCAGAGGTGATGAAATATCATCTATCTATGGGAAAATCTCGGGTTTGGAAAGATTTCCCCTTAAAATATAACCAAAATAACAAAGGAGAATCTCTGGATTTAAAATCCAATGGTGAATAAAATTCACCTAATAATCCGAAGGTCCAAAATGAATAATGGATGCAAATCAAATCTCTTAATGAAGATTCGTCAAAAACTGATTGATTCGGCTGCTTCTCCTATAAATAGGAGCCAAGAGACACAGAGAAAAATATACATACGCAGAGAAGAAGAAAAAAAGGAGAAGAGCTTTGATACTTTGAAAAGACTCGGATCTTCTGCAAAAAAAACCCTAGGTAAGAAAGGGAAGGCCTTTTGAAAGAAAGAGAATTTAATTCTCAACAGAGTTTAACTCTGATAATGTAAAAACAGAAGAACATATTTCTTCTCTCTTTGATAGAGGATCTGCAAAGTGCACATCTCCCCTTAAGGTTGAGAATTTAATTCTCAATGGGTTGAGATCCTGCCATGCAGATCCAAAACATAGAGAAGGAATGCAAACACGAGAATTTAATTCTCACAGAACTATAGGAATTTAATTCCTTTAAAATAAAAGTAGGGCTTGACCCTATATCATGGGAATTTAATTCCTTCAGAACAAAAAAGAAACAGGGTTTAACCCTAATTAAAAAACCCAGTTCTGTTGAAACATCGGGAATTTAATTCCCTTAATCATAATTTAACAGAGGATGGAAGTTTAAACTCCTTAAAAACTTTTATTAGGGTTTAACCCTATTCAGCCCTTCACATATATGAGGAATTTAATTCCTACAGAAAATTCAGAGTTAAACTCTATTCCAGAATACAAAGTCTTCGAAAGGAAGTAGGAATTTAATTCCTCTGAAATTTACAGTTCGAGGAATTTAATTCCTGAAAAAAGATTAACAAAGCCTCTAAATAAAAATATATAGAGGCAGGGTCACGTGTCATCACGTGACCCCCCAAGAGATCTACAGAAAGTCCCTTTGAGGCAGCACCCCACGTGACCCACGTGACCCTCGGCAGAAGCTCTAATACATAGGCATTTGAATGCCCATCACGTGATGGCACGTGATGCTCTGAAAGACACGATAATCTCAGAATAAATGAAGGGAGGGCACTCTCACGTGCTGCCACGTGACCCCTCTTGCCTTAGTGTTTAACACTAAATTGAAACTCTCGAACCCAGTGTTAAAATACTGTTGGGCTTTAGTGTTCAACACTAATTAAAAAGCTTTATCTGCAGTGTTCAACACTGATTACCTTAGCGTTTAAACACTAATCTGAGATCTTCATTTGCAGTGTTCAACACTGATCTGTTTTAGTGTTTAACACTAATTTTAAAAGCCTTGTTGCTGGCGTTTAACACCAATTATCTCTTAGTGTTAAACACTAATTTGTCAACCTCATTCCCAGTGTTCAACACTGACTGCTCTGTAGTGTTTAACACTAGGCTTTGGCCCAATTGGCCTAAACGGATAGAGGCAAAGCCTCTCCTGATTGGACTTAGCCCAAGATGGCCATAAGCCCTCAATTGGTGATTAACTGGTCCAATGGACTCATAACATAATTAATTCGTCTTGACCCCAAATTAGGCCAAGGATTATTTAATCCACTCCGGTTCTAGGGTACATCTCTTCACTCCTTTGATACTCGGCATTGTAATCCCTCAATGTCTTCAAAGAGGTGACAGGTCCCGACGACCACACATTGATATGGACTGTGGGGTCCTTAAACTCATGTCTAATGCAAATTCCTGGTTACGTGGAACGCGGATAATGTCACTCTTTGACCCCGTGGAAAACGTCCAGAGCGGAGCCTGGTCCTCGCCAAGCACGGCAGTGAACCCGTGTGAAGCATCCAGAGCACAGTGGACTGTGGGGTCCTTAAACCCATGGACTACGACGTCCTTAACCTTGACCGAGATGTCTTAAAACTAACAATGGACTGTGGGGTCCTTAAACCCATGGACTACGACGTCCTTAACCTTGACCGAGATGTCTTAAAACTAACAATGGACCGCAATGTCCTTAAACTACCCATGGACCGCAATGTCCTTAAACTACCCATGGACCGCAATGTCCTTAAACTACCCGTGGACCGCAACGTCCTTAAACTAGAACAATAGAGCCCCGTATGCTCTTTTGTCGGATCTAAACGGACCCGTTTAAGTTGATCTTAGCCTCAAAGATGGCTAACGTATCCTTAAACCTTCAAACAGAGTGGACTATGAATCCTCCCAATTAACCCTGGCTCGAGGGTACATCTCCGAACTCCTCTGA
This sequence comes from Agapanthus africanus, assembly GCA_030015575.1. Lineage (NCBI taxonomy): Eukaryota > Viridiplantae > Streptophyta > Magnoliopsida > Asparagales > Amaryllidaceae > Agapanthus > Agapanthus africanus. Next base: position 475,946,234 of record CM057343.1, read on the forward strand.
CATCCGTCGTTGTAATCCCTCAACGTCGTCAGAGAGGTGACGGGTCCCGACGGCCATACATTCATGGACCACTATGTCCCTAAACTGGAACATTAGAGTCCAAACGCTCTTTTGTCGGATCTAAACGATCCCGTTAAGTTGATCTTAGTCACAAAGTTAGACTAACGTACCCTTAACAAACGTTTGAGTTGATCTTAGCCTCAAGTATGGCTGACGTATCCTCAAACCAAACCCCCCCAAACCCAAATCTAAGATAATACGGATTTGGACTAGTCCACGCCCTACGGGCGACGACATAACTCAGTCTCTGTAAACAATCCACGGGCAACAAAATACAAAACAAACACCTACGACACGAAGTGACCATCTGGAGAAGGAGAAAGTTGTTACCGCAATGCGGTAGCGTAATTAACTGCAGGGGCTTGCGCCTGCAGGGAAGAGCGTCCCCACAATCAAAAACCCCTCAAACGGGGGGGAATCTGACGAAGTCTGCTACATCGGACGCATCCGTCTAAACCTTCGATACATGGTGCCATAAATCAATTTGGCATCTTCGGAGAGGTGGACGGATAGCACCAATTAGCATCTGCCCCGAATCTCAGGCAAGGCATTCCATGTCTCGGCCGTCTTTCGGAGGGGAACATGGGCCATGCAAAACCCAGACGTCAGCGCAGCATAACATCAAGCAATAATAATGTAGCAAGACATGCAAATATAATCATAAATTGTAAAGCAGGTGTAACAGCAATATAGATCAAGGCAGTGAAAGGCAATGTACAGTGAGTAATCTAAACTGGTCTATTGGGTTGAATAGTCTCAAGTCTTTGAAATCAATTTGATGAATCATCGATGTAACTCAATAGTATCCCGTGCGTGCCCGGGACCACGGTCTAAGACTCTCGGGCAAAAACCGAGACATTCCGCTAGGCACTAAAACAGGAATTATGTAAAGGCGAACAATGTCAGCATCATCATCCCGAGGCTGGCCTAGCCTTTAAAACTGATCAGTAAAAGCAAGCAACTGTCGAGTTACAAGTCAGGTTTCATCATTGATTTTCCCATACCCCCAAGTTATATGTGGTTAAGTCATGTATTAAATAATCTAGAGCTAATGCCAACACAGGATCAGGCAGGTGCAGCTTTGTCTGGATAGACAACAGGAACGGTCCATAAGGACAACAGGTCAGATTTGTTGGCATTAGACACAAGATCAGGTAAAGGTAAGACCATGGTACATCAGGTCATGCCAGGTAATATAAAGGTGGCACGTTATGCCAAGAGTTGTACGGTACCATGTCGGGTCAAGTAATATGTGTAGCAAGTCATGTCCGGGTGTACAAGATATCATGTGGGTGCTCATAATCAACTAGCATAATCATGGTTATGAATCAATAAGCATGGGTACTATCAGAACAATAAACTGGCACATGTAACATGATAAGCAATATGTGCAGATTAAACTACTTAGTTGTACGGTTACCAGTTTGTGTTTAAGAGATAGTTTCAACATTACATGAATACAGTATGACAAATATGGATGTTAAAATCATGTTAATAAGTATTAAGTAATCTAGGAATGCAATGATATGTATAATATGTTCAATGGATGCAATTATAACTAAAAACGGTTAAAGATGCACACGGATCTCCTGATAGAGTAAAACTATAGAAAGGGTATCATAGATTATGTACAATTGTTATTATGTGATTAAAATGTAACTGTGGTTACTAGGTATAGTCAACTAAATGCAACAGTTAGGTTTCAAGTTTTGAATCTAAAATATGTAAACGGGACATCGCACTGTTAACTTGGAATTCAAGACTTTAGATTCTATCTATAGATTTAATATGAAATTAGATAAATAAATATAGGAATAGTATGAATAGCATGTAGCAAGTTTCACTTGCCTCGATGGATCGCGATACGGTAAACGCAACGTCTCGCGTCGGCGGGAAAAGTCACGACGCGTGCACGGTACACGGAATGAGGCCAAACGACGAACAGTGGGATCACACGGGTCAAAGGTCTTCGCTGAGTCGTCGGGATCGTCGTCGGCAGTGTCGGATTCCGGCAATCAAGAAACACAGTGAACAAAAGAGAATAGCAAAATGCACAAAGAAACAAGAAGAGAAGAAGGGAAAGGAAAGAAGAGGAATGAGGCTAAGATTGCTTACTGGGTTGTAGAAGGGTGAGCTGGTGATGGCGGCGAGGCAACGGCGGTGAGGGGCGCCGGCGAAGGGTGTTGAAGAGTTAGGGTTTGGTTAGGGTTTTGGACTCGGGTTTGAGGTTGTTGGGGTTTGTGTGCAAGGTTTTGGGTGCTGGAGGGAGAGCAGACGAGAGGGAGGAGATGGCGATGGCGGTGGGGATGGTCGATGGAGATGGAAGGTGGCGTTGGGTTCCCTGGTTCTCGTCGGGTGTGTGTGCAGGGGAGAAAGACTCGGGAAGAAAGAGAGAAGTTGAATAAAATGGAGATGAGGGCGATGAGGAGGCGAGAGGGATGTCGACGAGGGCTGAGGAGCGGGGAAAAGGAGTTAGGGTTTATCTTTGGTGGGTTTCTCGTAACGAGGATGCATGGGCTGTTAAAGAAAACAGACGAAGAAGAAGAAGGAAGAGATGCAGAGGGTGGTGACGAGATCCACGTGGGAGGTGACGAGAATCGAGGAATGCACAATATTCGCGATAGGTGAGAGAGTAGGCGCGAGAGGAGAGAGAAAGAGAAGAGAGAGAGAGAGAGCTGCGGAGGAGAGAGAAGGAGGAAGGGAAAGGAGAGAGGAGAAAACCGTGGGGCCCGGTGACTTAAGGGGAAAATTTCTGATTAGTTGGAAAAATAGAAGAAAAGATAGAAGAGAGGGAGAGATTCGATGGTGGGGCCCAGTGCAAACCAAGAGCTCTGATTGGCTCGTGGGAAAAAGACATGGGGAAAGGTTTTGAAAAAAATCAAAAAGATTTTATTTGTTACCAGAAATCTGAGCTTAGCCATATAATAAATATTGTAGGCTTTAAAATATTTTTTTGAACTGATTTAAGAAATTTTAAAAATAAATAGGATTTGGCGGGATACAAAATATTTCAGAATTGCGCCCGGGTCAGGTCCAAAATTTTGAATTTGAAATATGAAAATTATTAGCAAGTTCCAAAAATTAAAATGAAGGATTTTGTAACAGAAATGCATACCCTCAAGAACGGACGCACGCACGTACGCGTAGCTATCCAAACATGTCCGTTTCACTGAACGGGACGAAACCACAATGCAAGAACGCTACCACAGGGTTAGGGGTATCAAGCAGGCCATGTCATGTATTTTTAAATTATTTTAAGTGACTTAAATGGTTATATGCGAGAATATGAAATGTTAGGGTAATCTATAACTAGGAAACAACGAGCTCAAGCAAACGGGTCGAATATCAAGTAAACTACTATTCGCGACCAAATAGGGTAAATGAAATAAACACCACACACAACATATACGGCAACAGAAATTGGTATAACTGGACTCGGTTGTTACATGTCCTGATCTTGGAGATCGCCAATATTGAGCATCATTATTAGCCCCCCACTCTTGTCCCGACCAGTTAGCGGGTCGGGTCATGAGTGGTCTGTCGGGTCGCCCGGGATAAGTTCCCTCCTAAGGTTTCGTCGGGACACGTCCCCGGGCTGTCGGCTGTCTTTTCTGCCAATGAATCAGAGCGAGATCTCTGCATTTAAGGAGGGTGCGCCGGTTCGTGCATCCTGCCACTGAAGCGACGGTCCACGTATCAAGCGTCGGTTGGCCGACACGACGTGTGCAGACCTATGGCGTCTGATGGAGTGCGGTCTAGTATGAGAACGGCAAGTGGAGCAATCGGAGCCGTTGGATGCCAGGAGGTGTTTTGGCGGGAGATGAAGGGCGCCGTAGGATAAGGTCGTTTGCGGCGATAAGTAGGGGTGGGGCCCACTCCAGGACCCCTACTCTTTCAAGTCTCTTTTCTTCTAAGTCTTGGCTGCTCGGCACTCTTCTTCTTTTGGATACATGGTTCGTTCCCACTCTTCGGGTTTTTCGCTCCAAAGGGAGGCCAGCGGCGCGGCCGTGCCCCTGGTTGGCTCGTGCCCTGCGCCGAATGTTCCACCGGCGATAGGGTCGTCCGCTTCGTTGACGGCTCCTGGTGATTGTTCCGGCGGCGGCCAGAGACGTCCACGGTCATCCGAACCCCAGACGAGAGACAGAGGGGAGGGTGAGGGCGGGTCCCCTTAAGAGGAAAAGGACAATCTCTCGTGCACCGCCGTCGATGGTTCCTGAGGGGATTCCCGCGCAGGGGGGAATGCCGTCTTCATGGCTCCATCTAGGCTTTTCGTTGCTGCTGTCCTGCTCGCCGGGATAGAAGAGTCGGCCGGGGGAAGGCTTCCGCATGGCACCCTGAGGGTCCAAATGGGGGCTATTTCCCAAGGGGCGGTCCAGGTACGAACTCCTCTATGCGTTGTTTTTTTTACCTTCCTTTCTTTGGTTCGAGCGCCTCCAAGTTTCTCATCCGCTTCCCATCAGGTCTTTCAACACTGCGCCCTCTCTACTCGTATGGAGGCCGAGGGGGCGTTCCACGCACCGAGGCCAGTAGAAGAGATTCCTTCGGAGGTCGAGGTCCTGCGGCATGACCTGCATCTGGAGAGGGCGAGGGCCGATGTCCTGGCAGCCCGTGCGGAGGTTGCGGAGCTCGCCAATTTAGCGAATCGGGGTGCCTATCGTCGCCTGAGTGCATCCCACCGAGTTGCCGAGAGGAAGCTGGCGGATCTGGCCGATCGTTTCGCGGCCATGGAGAAGGAGAGGGATGCCAGCCGGAGGGATTCCAAGGCGGCGCTTCTGGAGGACAAGACTGCCGAGGTTCGGGCTAGGAAAGCTGTGGCCGATTACAAGGTGTCAGAGCAGTTTTACGTCGAGCTCGGCGAGTATTCCGCCATCGCGTGGAATAAGGGTCTGGATGCCGTGAAGGAGCAGCTTCCCAAGTTCGCCGATGGCGAGCTCCGTGCTCGGGTCCCACTCCCGGTGGCAAGGCCTCCGGCAGACGACGATAAGGGAAGCGAGGCGCACCCCTGGTGGCAAAACCTCCGGTGGTGAAGCCTCCGGTAGGCCGTGATGACAGTGATGAGGGCAGCGAGGCGCGGGGGGGTTTGCGACTTAGACCTTTTTGATATTTTCTCGTCCCTCTTTTGTAAGCCTCCGGGCAGTTTGTCAGGCTGGGGAGCCCAAAATACCCATTTTAAAGACTTTGCCTTTGGTAATAAAACTTTTTCTTTGGTTTCATCGGTTTGCCCTTTATCTTCTGTTTGCACTGTTGGGCTTCCATGTCAGGTCGGCTATCTGTCTAGCGATCGTTCGTCGAGTTGATTTCGATCACTTGCCACGCATGCCAGGCGCTGCCGAGAAGGAGGCATCTCCATGGCCCCGAAGTCGAGAGGGGATCGCTCAGACTTGGATAGACCCGATGCCCCTTGTTGGGGCCTCGAATCTTCTGCATGTGATGGGCAGAGGGATGTCCGCCGTATTTGTGCCGAGCATGAATGGGCTCAGTGGCCTCGTTATGAGAGCTACAGGCTCGCAGCGTCTGTTGGGCATGAATGAGCCGGGAAGTTGCTCGGTTTCCCCTTGGCGAAGGCATTTGATTTCTGTCGGTTGTGGTAGAAAGCTACCGGCCGGGGATAGCCGAGCAGGGTAGCTGCTGAGCTGCCTCTAAGAAGGACTTGGATCCTTAGCGTTGGAGGGGCCGTAGAAGGCCCACTAAGGATGACCGGGCAGTGAAGCTGCGCGGCTGCCTCTTGGCGAGGGCTTTGATCTCTGGCGTCGTGGATAGGCAACTACCATCCTGGGATGACCGAGCGGGGTAGCCACTCGGATGCCTCTTGCGAGGGCTTTGATCCCTGGCGTCATAGGTAGGGAGCTACCAGTCGGAGATGACCAAGCAGAGTAGCTGCTCGGTTGCTTCTTGCGAGGGCTTTGATCTCTGGCGTCGTGGGTAGGCAACTACCAGCCTGGGATGACCGAGCGGGGTAGCCGCTCAGATGCCTCTTGCGAGGGCTTTGATCCCTGGCGTCATGGGTAGGGAGCTACCAGCCGGAGACGAACGAGCAGGGTAGCTGCTCGGTTGCCTCTTGCGAGGGCTTTGATCCTTCAGGACGGGGACCGAGCAGGGTTACTGCCCAGTGCCTCTTGGTGAGGACTTCGATCCCTGTCGGTTGTGGTAGGAAGCTACCAGCCGGGGATAGCCGAGCAAGGGATCGACTGCCTCTGGGAGGACTTTGGTCCTTAGCGCGGGAGGGGCTGTAAGAAGCCTACCAAGGACCCTTGGCCGGGCAGGGTTACTGCCTGGTGTCTCTTGGCGAGGGCTTTTGTCCTGAAGGATAGCCGAGCGAGGGACTCTTGGGCTCGACTGCTTCTGGGAGGGCTTTTGATCCCTGTCGGTCGTGGTAGGAAGCTACCAGCCGGGGATAGCCGAGCAGGGTAGCTGCTGAGCTGCCTCTAAGGAGGACTTGGATCCTTAGCACTGGAGTGGCCGTACGGGGCCTGCTAAGGATATCCAGGCAGTGAAGCTGCACGGTTGCCTCTTGGCGAGGGCTTTGACCCCTGGCGTTGCGAGTAGGGAAGCTACTGACTAGGGATAGTCGAGCAAGGTATCCGCTCGGCCGCCTCTGTGGAGGACTTTGATTCTTAGCGTTGGAGGGGCTGTAGGAGGCCTGCTAAGGATAACCGGGCAGTGAAGCTGTGTGATCGCCTCTTGGTGAGGGCTTTGGATCGCAAAGACAGAACTCTACTCGCAATGTTCCGACGTTTCTTTATTCGAATGGACAGGATTTTTAGAAAACATTTATATCGTCTTTGCGAAAGGAGGGGTACACGCTTGTTGGCCTTGGCCTCATTGGTATAGCTTGAGCTTCACGGCATTGTAAGGCCGCTAGAGCTTGCATCCGTCCGCGTCTTGTAGGCGATAGGCTCCGTAGGGGAGCGCCTCAGAGACGAGGAAGGGACCATCCCACTTCGGGGAGAACTTGTGAAGCCTGCCTTGATCAATGAACTCGTTTCGCCGTAGGACCAGGTCCCCGGTCTGGAAGGAGCGGTGCTTGACCCGAGCGTTGTAGTATCGGGCTGTTTGTTGTTGATAAGCGGCAGCCCTGATCTGAGCCCGGTCTCTCTTCTCCAACAAGATGTCCAGGTTGGTCTGTAGCGCCGAGGTGTTCGCATCATCATCGAAGTGCTCGACCTGATGACTGGGTAGCCTGATCTCTGCTGGGACCATTGCCTCGGTCCCGTAGCAGAGGCTGAAGGGGGTTTCCCCGGTGGGGGTCTTCTTTGACGTGCGCGAGGGCCTATAAGACCCGGGGAAGTTCTTCGACCCAACTGCCTTGTCGCCCTTCTAGGCGGGTCCGGAGACCTCGGAGGACGTCTCGGTTAGCGACTTCGGCCTGCCCGTTGCATTGGGGATGCGCGACCGCGGCGAACTTCATGAGGATATGGTATTCGTTGCATAAGTCCTTCACTTTCTCGTTCTCGAAGTTCGTCCCGTGGTCGGTGATGATACACCTCGGGATGCCGAACCAGAGTATCAGATTATTTTGCAAGAACTTGATGGTCGTGGCAGCGTCCGGTTTCCTGATGGGGACGGCCTCGATCCACTTAGTGAAGTAGTCTACCGCGACGAGGATGTATTTGTGTCCGCCTGTACCGGTAGGGAACTGGCCGATCGTATCCAATCCCCACTAGGCGAACGGCCATGGGGATGTTAGGGCGGTCAGCTCGGTAGCGGGGAGGCGAGGAATGCTGCCGTAGAGCTGGCAACTCTTGCATCTCCTGACTAGCTTCTGGGCGTCCTCATGAATAGTGGGCCAGTAGCACCCCTGGAGCAACGCCTTTTGGATCAAGGTTCGGGCCCCTTGGTGCGCACCGCCAACCCCCTCATGGATTTCCTGGAGGACGTAGTCGGCTTCATGGAGGTCAATGCACTGGAGCAGGGACTGAGTGAAGGACTTCTTGTAGAGGTTCCCATTGCTCCAGATGAAGTGGCAGGCTTAGGCCCGGAGACGGCGGGCGGCTCCCCGATCTTCTGGGAGCGTACCGTCCTTCAGGAATTCCACGAGGGGCTTCCTCCAATCTTGGTCGCCTTCCTATGCCGCATATACATGGAGTGTTTTCACTCCGTCTTCCACGCTGGGCTGAGGCAGGGTTTCGAAGAGGATAGACCGCTTATTGTTGGTCGAGTATGACGAAGCCAGCTTGCTCAGGGCATCGGCTTGGGCATTCAACTACCTGGGAATTTGTTCTACTTGGACTTCGTCAAAGTTCCTCTGGAGTTTCCTCACCTCGTCCAGGTACTTCATCATCAGAGGCTCCCGAGCTTCAAAGCGGCCGGTCACTTGACCGATGACAAGGGCCGAGTCGCTGCGGAGTCGAATTATCTTCAGTCCCATCCCGGTGGCCATGCGCAGTCCAGCCAGGAGGGCCTCGTACTCTGCCGCGTTGTTCGAGGCTTTGAAACCGAGTTTTAGAGAGTACTCCATTTCCGCTTCATTCGGGCCCCGGATAATGAGGCCGGCACCACAGCCTTCCTCGGTTGAAGACCCGTCGACGTAGATGACCCACTTAGGAACCGAGCTAGGCCCCTCCGTGATGGGACACTGAGTTGCAAAGGGCGGCGTGGACTCCGGTTTCTTGCTAGGGATGGTGCATTCAACGATGAAATCGTCCAGGGCCTGCGCTTTGATGGCCTGCCTCGGGCGATACTTTATGTCAAACTGAGATAGCTCCCACCTCCACTTTTCTAAGTGGCCCTAGGATTCTGGCGATGCAAGGATAGCCCCCAACGGGCGCTCGGTGAGGACGATGATGGTGTGTGCTTGAAAGTAGTGCCGCAGCTTCCTTGAGGCCACCATGAGGGCTAAGACAATCTTCTCTATGGCTGGATATCTCGTTTCTGCATCCTTAAATACGTGGCTCACATAGTACACCGTCTTCTGCGCTTCACCGACCTCCCGGACGAGCACCGAGCCTGCTGCTTGGTCGGATACCGCCAGATACAGCGACAGCTCATCTCCTTCAACTGGTCGGGTGAGCAGTGGTGGTGTCGCAAGGTGCTTCTTCAATTGGTCGAAGGCGGATTGGCACTCCTCCGACCACTCGAACCTCGGGATCTTCCTCGGAGATTTAAAGAACGGGAGGCATTTCTCTCCCGACCTGGACATGAAACGGCTCAGAGCGGCGACTCATCCCGTGAGCCGCATGATCTCGACGTTGGCCTTGGGCGCAGCCATGTTGAGGATAGCGTCGATTTTCTCTGGGTTAGCTTCGATTCCACGGTGAGTGACCATGAAACCGAGAAATTTTCCCCCGGTGACTCCGAATGCGCATTTGGCGGGGTTTAGCTTCATCTTGAACTTGCGGAGCACTTCGAGGGCCTCGCCCAGATCCCTGGCATGGTCGGCCGACGAGACGGATTTGACGAGCATATCGTCAACGTAGACTTCCATATTCCTGCCGATCTGTGGCTTGAACATGCGATTGACCAACCGTTGGTACGTAGCCCCGGCGTTCTTGAGGCCGAAGGGCATCACCTAGTAGCAATATACCCCCCGGTCCGTTGTGAATGCGGTGAGATCTTCAACCTCCGGATTCATATGGATCTGATTGTAGCCGGAGAAAGCATCCATGAAGCTCAACAGCTCATGGTTGGCCGAGCTGTCGACGAGCTGATCTATCCGAGGGAGTGGATAGGTGTCCTTGGGGCACGCCTTATTGAGGTCAGTGAAGTCGTCGCACATGCGCCACTTTCCGCTTGACTTCTTGACCAGAACTACGTTCGCCAGCCACTCCGAGTAGGGTACATTCCTGATGAAGTTGGCGGCGAGAAGTCGATCAACCTCATCTTCGATAGCCTTCTACTTGACTGGGGCGAAGCTTCGTTTTTTCTGTCTGACGGGTCGGGCCGCAGGATCAACCCCGAGCTTGTGGGAGATGATTTTGGGGTCAATCCCAGGCATGTCAGCAGGTGCCCAGGCGAAGACGTCGGAGTTATTTCTAAGGAATCTGACCAGGTCATCTCGCTGAGTCCCTGTCAGGAGTGATCCGACTTGGACGGTTTTTTCTTCGACCCCTTCTGTCAGGGGCACCTCGGTCAGTGGTTCGACCGGCGTCCCCCGGACCTCCTTCCGCTCGTCTCGGGTGTCCAGAGAACCCTTGATATCGTTATTTACCTCAGCGTCGTCGGCCGGCTGCTAGGACGAAGATGTTTCGGTGAGGCATACCCCCACGACCCGCTGGTTCCCGTAGACCCGACCTACCCCGCCCTGATCGAGAGGTAACTTCATTGCCAGGTGGTAGGTCGATATCTGGGCCTGGAGGGAGTTCAGCGTCGGGCGGCCGAGGAGGACGTTGTAGGCCGATGGGACCTTTGCTACGATGAAGTCCACAGGCAACGTGCGAGTGCGGCCGGGCTCCCCGGCGTTGAACTGCAAGGTGACCACCCCTTGCGCTGGGATGGAGTGGTTGGTGAACCCTGAAAGGACATGGAGGGTCGGTTTCAAGTCTGCTGAGGTGAGCCCCATGCGCAGAAAGCAGTCGTGAAAGAGGATGTCTGCCGAGCTGCCCGAGTCGACAAGTATCCGGTGGACTTCGTACCGGTGGATTCGGGCCGTGATCACCAGAGGGTCGTTGTGGGACATGGATATGCCATGGAGGTCCCCGTCGCCAAAGGTGAGAGGCTCGTGGCCCCTGGCCTTTTTGCTCGGGCGGCTGTTGGCGTTTGTTGCCGGCGTGGGGTGCCGAGTCTCGCAGGAGCTCGACTGGCCCCCTGTCGTCATGACCATAGTTCTTGATGGGCCCTGGTTCCTTCCGTCGAGGTCCATTGGGCCCCGCGGTAGGGTGGTCCTTGAGCTGCCTTGGCGGGCTTCGTTGGCGCGACCCCGTCGAGGGAGGGGATACCGGTCATGCCTGAAAGCAGGCGAGCTGACCGCCACCGCCTCGGTAGGGACAGGGGGGCGACAAGGCTCGAGGCGAGGCTCTCCGACGTAGGACTTCGAGGTTGAATGGGAAGGATCGAGGGGCCTGCGACCGCCGGAGTCCGTGAGGCGGTGGCCGGCGGAAGGGTCGACGACATTCGGTGGATCTTCAGGGTGGTCGCTTGCCATATGGATGGAGATCGGAAGGCCAACTTTGTTTTTTGTGGAGTTTCCGTTCCCACAGACGGCGCCAACTGATGGAGGTCTTTTTCGGGTCTCCTTCAGATGTTGTCTTCCGTCGATCTCCCGATGGATTTTGGAAGTGATCTCCTGTTGCGTGTGGGTCTCAATGGGTTTTGAGGAAATTGGTTATTTGAGGAGTTTAGCGCCGAGTACCTGCAAAGAAGTCCCGGGATGGTTTGGTACCACCGAGGACCCTCCGATGATCAAGTTAGCACGAGATCCGAGCAGAGTAACGGCTAAGTGGAATAAAAAATGGCTTCCTTGACCCCTCTGTGATGGGGGTTTATATAGTGACGGCAGCACGCAGCAGCAGGCGCGAGAATCTCGCCGACAGTTACGCTCCCGACGTCACGTCCACGTAAAGAGCGGATCGCCCATTAATGGGGATCACGATGGCGTGGAACGTGGGACGTTGCTGGTGGAGAATCTGTGCGTGGCGAGATTTGCGGAGTGGCGGTTACGCCTGTGAGTGGTGGAGTTGGTCGGTCGGAGGATCGATGAAGATAGCCTCGGCTGGGGAGCTCGGGAATGAGTGAGAGGGCCGAGAAGTCTTGGTCCTGTGGCAGCTCGGGGTGAGCTGAGAGGCCGGGGAGGCCAATTTTCAGGGGACTCTGAGGAGAGCTAGCTTGTGCTTGCAGGTCGGGTACAGGGGTGGCATGGTCGGCCTCTGTGGGCCCTTTATTCTGGGTCCTGGGACACGTCATCTGCCACATGTCCTGATCTTGGTGATCGCCAATATTGAACATCATCACCTTGGAAACTAGCTCTCGCTCCACTTAAAAATAAACTCATGTTATTCTTACTCTATACCGGAGTTAGTTTTTTAAACTGCAGTTTCATAAAGTTAGCAAGACTTAACTCCAAGATGCGGACTTTTCATTTCGAAAGCAACACTAGCCATACTAGCGATACTACCTCACTAACCAAGTCTCATGATATCTCAGAACACGGAATCTTTATGACTAGCAATACTAGGGATCTTAAATCAATCATACCGTTTCCATTTCGAAAGCAACAATCTTTTAGTCTCATAACTAGAGAAATGGAAATGGCTTGGTTTCAGAATTAGTAATTTTCTTCCCTTGCAACCTCCTCTGCTGACTGCTAAAGTTTAAAAGCAGTATATATATGTCAACTTTAATATCGCATTAATCATTTTCGATTTAAAGTAAACCCACGATCATATTTGATCAGCCCAACCACAAAAACTTTTCATCTTAGCTGATGGACCAACATGCTTGGTGAATCCCCATACTAATATGCCTCATTCCGCAATATGGCATGGGGTTTCAATGCCAAACTCCAAAACATGGAGCAAGTTTAAACAAAATCTAGTTTTCATAAACTATGTTACAAAACGACCCTGCATTTTACGAAACCACGGTTTGCACCGTGATCAAAGACCAGGTTGCGAGCACTGGTTATGAGGCACTCGTTAATTATCAATTTCATAGAGATTAGTAATAGCTCAACAACATATACGAATTCAAAGGATTCAAGAAATTGCAGATCTACGAAGCTTGAAATCAAAAAAAAAGGGGTAGAAAATAATGGGGGATTGAGAATTTTGTAGGCAGCGGAAAGGGGCAAGAATGATTCTTTGCTGACGATATCTCTTCCTTCAATTGTGTGGGCCCACAGAGAATATTTGCACAGTTGTAGATCCAATGGAAAAATGGAAAGCGAGGGTTTTGTGTGATTGAGTAAAGCTTACAAGCCAGTTCGGGAAAGAAGAAATCTTTTCTGGATAACTTAGGTTTAGATTTGATAAATGTTCTATCTAATCTGACGCCAACAATTTCAACCAGGTCAGTATAAATTTTCTTGCTCCATTTGGTAGACCCTTAGCCATAGTTTTTGTACAAGAATCAACGGCGCCATTTAATTGATTCTAAAGGAGTGTTTGTAGTAACCGCAATCAATAACGGTGTCGCGTGTAACTAGCCTAGATGAGTACGGGTCGTCCGCATAGATGCATGGAATCTTTTAATCTTACTTTTGACGTGTTGATTCGAAAAGAGAAAGGAGAATAGAGAATATTGAAGAATAGATTCTAGATCTATGGTAAATACGGATGTAGAATTTATAGTTTTAAGATCTAGTTTAAATAAGAATATAGAATATATAAGAAGAAGACTTGTAGGATTCGTTAGCATTTATTAGTCATGAATGACTAATAAAGATTACTCATTTTATCTACTGATAGATTTAAAATAAGATTGATAGTGATGAATGAGTATTAGGTTTATTAAAAGAAACTAGGGTTTCCACACTATTTATCCTTATCCTTTCATTGATCTCTATTCATGTCTAGCCCTTAATAAAACAATTGTTAATCTGATCTCAAATCGCGGTCGAGACTAGCAATATGATTTGGTAGCGCGCCCGATTAGGATGTTAACGATTCTTTTGCTAAAATTTATAAACTTCATAAGACTTCAAAGAAGTTAAAATATTTTCTAATCCATTGTTCTACTCTAATCCTACGAACTCTATTAAGCGGAGAATTACTCGCGCATTACGGAAATTGAAGAACGGGTAGAGAATGAGATCATAATGCAGAAATTAAATACTAAATAATTAAACTAATGATCTACATTTATTAATCAACTTCACAATTACAAAACCTTCGAGTTTTCGAGTTTAGATTAACGGACCTGTGGTGGATCACTTGTTTTTTTACGCTGATTTGCTTCGTGTTAAAAATGATGATTTCTTTGGATAAGTACATCAACCAGCAATATGAAAGATAGAATGCAAGGAGCTAACACTTTCCGATTCATATTTCTTCTTTTTCTTTTTTTTTGAAAAAATGCTTTCATCTAATTTCAAGCTTTTGATTAAGCAAATAAAAGGATAAGGATATTTGGTATATTACGAAAGATGATTTATTACCGTTTCTTAATACAAGCAAAAAACTAGCGGTAAAGATACTATCCTTGTCCCCTTTATACCATTATTAAGGACAATTGACAATAGGGGAAATCAAATTAGACTCTTTAAATGTTTTTTTTTAATAAGGAATTATAAATCAAAACCCACCATAGTTAAGCCGGGATTTTTCAGTACGACAAACCTTACAATAAAAGGTAGAGAAAACAGAAGCTTGTTGGCCCAAAACTGCAAGCTCTCACATAGACCAAGGATTCAGGATCATAACTGCAAATTAACTAGCGAATACCACTGACCCATATAAAAGGCTACAGCGATTTGGACCTGTTGGCCCGTTTCCTCTGAAAGGAACATTGGTAGGTAAGGTGCTTAAAAGCCACAAAATCCAAACTACAAGCAAACAAGAAATTAAGATCACAATCAAGTTAACACCAGCTCGCACCATGCTCCACAACAACTACACATAGAATGAACCAATTAAGTTACCAGCTTCCAGAATATCAAAACCAACTTAAGCAAGGAAAAATACAACATTGAGAAATTATTCACCCACAGATAAAATTCGATAATGAAAATTATATAGCCAACAAACAAACTCTCAAGACTCAGAATCCTTGAAGCAATAACACACAACAAAAACCAGTCTCAAACAGAAAATAAACTAAAGAAAACTTCCACAAGCAAAAGGCAACACTTCAAAGACAGAACCACTGATTTCCTATTAAACTTGTTTAAAATCTAGAAACCTCCCAAAATTTTCAAAAGTTTCACAATCAGGCAATTAGACAATGGCATTGGCGGCACTAGCAATCCTTGGCCACAGATCAGCACATTCCTTTCCAATGGGACCAGTAATGGCAGAACCTGCAACCAAAGAACATAATGGGATAAATTTAGAGAATAATTAAGCAAGCAAGGACCCAATATTATGTTCATGAAAAATGATACCGATGTTTAAAACACTACATGTACAGGCAATAATGATATGTGGGTACAGAAAATTGGCGAACATGATGACAAGCAAATGTGACATATGATGTGACAGGATAAATTAAGGGTAATATAGAGGCTCCAAGTGAAAATTTTCATCTTCAAGATTACAAATTCCCTTAAAAGAGAAGAAGCTGAAAAGGGGAAAAATGATGTATTCACAGATGAGCATGAAAAACCTCCCTCATTTCGCCCATGTAGCAAGATCACCCTGTTAAAACCTGAACCATGCCACCTATTCAACTTCAACTTTATCCATCCGAATAAGGTTATTTAATTGTCAAGATACCATCGACAGAGATAATATTTGTACAACACTTTAACGGAACAGTGGCAAATAATGATAGAAAATAAGGGGTGCTTTAAGAATAAAAAATGACAAGGAAAAAAGTTTTACTATAAACAGAACATGCAACCTCCAATGCGGCCAAAATAATGGATGTTTCCTGCAATCAGACCTAAGTATTCTAAAGGGCTTCAGTTTGATCCAAGGCATGGATAACATCAAAAGAAGAAATGTGTGTTTTGTTTCTGTGGGTGTTTATCACAGAAAACTGCATTTCAATATCACTCATTCATTATCTGTTTTGTTATATATCGGTACTATTAATCAGTGCCTGCTCAGTAAATACAGATTACAGATATCCGTGACACAACACTGGAAACACACTCAAGATCACGGATATAACGTTGTGAGTCGACACTGCAACCGGAACTACAAACTGATAGATATCCAAAGAGTTCTTTCGCAACAAATAAATGTGTACACAATTCTTGGTCCAACACAATACAAGTGTGCACACAACTCTTTAATGCTTGGACCTAGGTGGGGACTGCCCAAAGCACAAATGAGTGTGATGCGTAATAAATGCTACAAAATATAATGTGATTTGAAGCATCAAGTTCCCTCCAAAACTACTGAGTATAACCCAAGCTGAAATGAAGAAATCAAACAATGACAGTAAACTTGTGAAGTGCACATGAGACCACCACACCAACACGAGCCAACTTGCTCGGACGAAGCCCGGCGAGATGCTCTCTAAAACCGGCCCCACCGGTTTTATTAGCCCCATTTTTGTTCTGGCTACCCCTTGCAGTCACATCATCCTATTTTTATTACTTATTTAATTTTCTTTTGTGCCTATAAATACCAGATCAATAGGCAAGGGGAGAGGAGACTTTTTCTTTAGTTTTGCTTCAGAACACTTGTAATTTGCTTTTCCTTTAAACACTTGAGCTCTTGCTCCTTTGTCTTGACCTTACAACTTCTTCATTGAACTTGCAAGCTTAAGATTTAGGTTCTTGAATTCAAAGATTAGTTGTATCTTGTTTGAAATTCAATAAAAGTTCTCAATTTCATTTCATATGTCTTGCTTTCTACACACTTGAACTTGTGAAATCCTTATTTTACTTTGATCTTGCAATCTCTTAAGTGAGCTTGCAACCTTAAAATTTGATATTTGGAATTCACATTGGTACGGGATTAAAGAACAGTTGAAGGAATTTGCAAGTTTGATTTATCGGTTCTCTTTCTGTCTTTTCTTTTCTTACAATTTTTGTTATGTTGTCTTACTCTTTTCTTTTTTATTTTGGAATTGAAAATATGTGTGAGTAATTGTGTTAGGAGATGTGTTTGCTAAAACCTTAAAAAAAAACCTTGCAATTTGAACTCCGAGCAAACCACTCGCAATTCCGCTCCGTTAGGCACCCTACCACGATAAGAGTGAATCATAATCGTGACCGGATTGCGAATGGTTTGCCGAAGACTAAGATCAAGAGACAACGGAAGGACAAGGAACAAAGAATACGGATTTAGCTCAAAATCGCAAATACCGTATTCCAGGTTCCCTAATCCATATTGTTGCGTATTGCCTTAGTGTCAATATCAAAATTAGGTTTATAAGGAAACGACAAACATTATCCTCGCACAAGCTAACCTAAACCTACCCTGAACAAGTCCCTTTATTGAACATATCATAGTTACGACACTTTGTATAAACAACAACTCAAGATACGGATTAACTCGTTAAAACAAGCTAAAAAACCTACCATCTCCCTGCGGACGACCCGTACTCATCGCGGCTCGCTATACGCGACACCGTTTTTTATTGCGGTAATTTCAAAATTCTTTCTAAATACGACACGGTGAAAACTTGTCAATCAAATGGCGCCGTTGCCGGGGAGACGGTAACGCTTTTACACTTGTAGTCTCGGGTTAATTTGTGAATATTTTGTATAAAACTAACTTTTTAACACATTGAACGAAAAAACCGTTCTTTTTAAACCAACACGAAAAAACTCAAAACAATAATGTTCTCTGGATTTGTGTTCTGCTAACACACTGTGTTTTAAAACGAAAATCAAAGTATAAGAGTAGAATACTATTGTTACATAGAGAAAACACACAAAATTTGCGCACCAAAATTGCAAATTTGGCCGGCGAGAACAAGTTATTTCCCGATGTCGCCGGTTCTTTGGTGATATTTTGAAAATTGGTTTTTTGTGTTGCCTCCAGTGTTCTGTTAGTATCCCATTTTTATTGTTTGATTTTCTTAATTATTTGTGTTCAGAACTTTGGCTATCTATATCGCTTTCTAGCTCAAATATCCGTATTTTTCCGACATTTGCAGATTGGACGGATTGACGAGCAGCGATCGTGTGGAACAGGAGGCGTTTTTCAAGTACAAGAAGAGTGAACACTTAGTGCCAAAGACCCGAGTAGTTGGACCCGCGCAAGCGAACCATTCAACCACTCGGAGACAATATCGACACGAGTTTCTTAAACTCAACACTTTTTTGGTACGTATTTTTCTAAACTTCCTCTTCTCAAACCCGACGCTCCAATATTCTTGTCTTTGCAGGATTCTTAGCAACATCGCCGCAAAAAGCTAAAGAAAAACTAACTGTATTTGTTGCAGCGCCACATTTAAAGTAAAAAACAAATTGATTGATTGTTTGAAAACAAAACCTTGATGATTTGCGCATTGCATCATTTAATACGGACTTAAGGGGCTATAACACCCATCCAGATTAGGTGGGGATTTCATCACCCATCCTAAGACCCCGTAAATCACTAATTGCATAAGTGTCACCTCAAGCTTAATAAAAAAATATCTAGACTACTCCAATTAAAGGACTTGTCGCGCTCAATAGGACAAAGGAAGATTGTGGGCATTCGGTCGTTTATCTAAACATGACTTTTGTGGTGCCTAGGCTAGACAAGTGAGGAGGTAACTTTAAAAGGCCCGTCTCACGGTGATTCGTGAGTGGAACCCTCCTTACCTCACTTGTGCTTACTTGGCCGCAACTGGCTGTGAAGAGGCGATTTGAGGGTTATCTCACAATTTGTCGTTTTAGAACAATTAGGAGCATGTCTAGTGGACTTAGAGGACCCTAGTCTAGGTGTTGATTGTGCATTTGTGATTGTGTTTGTTGAACTGTCATTTCATTCACATTCTTACGAAACAAACACAATTTCGCCACTTTTACCACCTTCACCCAATTTTTCTCCATTTACGCTTTCTTATCCTCACATTCTACGCTTTGACTACACTAAATTCGTTTAGTGTATGTCCGTTTTGACTAGGGACCCTAGTGCCCGTTTGGTCCGCGTTTCGTTAGTCGCTACGGACTACGCGATCGATCCCGAAGTCGAAATTCCTTCCACGCCATTTTCACCTTTACCCTTGCCGGTCAACTCCGACGTTGACCGTGATTCTGTCCATACTTCTTTGCCTTCACTTTCACCAGACTCTTCTTCCGAGATGTCGGGATTTCCTCCTTACATCCCTTTACCTCCTCGGAAATTATTCCACCTCCATTAGGTGCGAATAACCCGCGACCACCTCTTGTTGAAGCGCCACAGCGAATTGCGCTCCAAGATCGATTCTATCCTACCCGCACCGCACTCCCTACCTGTCTTTCATTTCCACCGGCCAATGGGGATAATTTTGAAATTAAGCCCCATTTCATCAACATGTTGCCCAAATTTCACGGGCTTGAATCCGAAAATGCCTATATCTTTATCAATAAATTCCAGAACGTTTGTGCGATGATGAAGACAACCCAACTGTCTGATGATGCTATACGACTACGAGTTATTCCTTTCATTTTGTGCGATCTTGCTGAAAGTGGCTGTATAGCACCGCATCTCATTCAATAACCAGTTGGGACGAGTTTATAAAAGCGTTTTTGAAGAAATTCTACCCAAATCATAAGACCGCACGGTTTCGAAACGAAATTAACAAATTCACCCAGCTTCCTACCGAACCTTTTTGGAAGTGCTTTGACCGGTACAAGGACCTCCTTGTTCAGTGTTCTCATCACGGTATAGAGAAATGGCAACTCTGCCAAACTTTATATGAGGGCCTGAATCCAGCAACTAAACAGTTGCTGGAGACCATTTGTCAATGCCACTTCCTATCCAAATCAGACGAGAAAGCTTGGCAATTCTTTGACGATCTTGCGGAGCAAACACTGCAGTGGGAGAGCACCCAACCGAACACCTCAACTTCTTTTTCTTCTTCAGGTCTCTCTAGGACAGGAGTTCATCAACTCGACATCTCAATTGCAATGAAGGCCGAGATGGCTGCAATCACGCGGAAACTGGAAGCAATTGAGAGCAAATTCTCATCTCCTTCTCCTGCCCCTGCTCTTCCCCCTCGTACCATTTGTGCTTGTTGTTCGGATCCATCTCATTTGACCGAAGAGTGTCCTTACAATCCACCATCTGAAGGACAGGATCAGGTTAATGCTGCATTTCAGCAAAGACCAAGAAACGATCCATAGTCTTCTACATACAATCCCGATTGGAGGAACCATCCCAATTTCGCCTGGAATCAGAACCTCAGTACCAAGGCCACAACAACTTCCAGAGGCCTCCCCCCTCAAAAACAAGCTCAGCAACAAACTCAACAACAATTTCAGCAGCCCTTCCAACCCCAACCTTTTCAAAATCCGACGAACAACTTTGCACCCTGCAACAATTCTTTTCCTCAAAACAACTTTGTTCCGTCAAATAACGATAAGGTTTCCTCGCTAGAACGGAGTCTAGAGGCTTTCGTAAAGCAACCAACTCAATCCACCGCCAACATCCAATCTTCTATTCAGTCTCTGGTGCAACACACCGCTGCACACGAGCAAAACATCAAGACCATCGAAGCCCAGATTGCACAATAGAACGCGGCTTTAAGCGAGCGAGAGAAAGGGAAGCTTCCATCTCAACCACTCCCAAATCATAGTCACCCACATAACGTACATGTTGCTCTTGAACAACAGAACCATAATGTGGGTGCCGTGACTACATTGAAATCTGGAAGGACTGCACAACATTGGCACACGGATAGATGATGACACCCCGACCGTTTCATTACTCCTTCTGAGCCTATTCTCCATTTTTCAAAAGGCTCTTCCTCTTCAATTGCTGCTCCGAACGGATCCACTTCTCACTCAAGTTTTGGGATCCGTTCCAACTCCACAATCTCCTCCACAAGCATTGGACTCAACCAATTTCAAAAACGTTCCATTTCCAAACCGGTTGAGGTCCAATAAACAAAATCCACAAATGAAGAAGATTCTGGAGTTGTTCAAACAGGTTAACATCAACATTCCCCTCTTAGATGCAGTCCAACAAGTCCCTTCCTATGCAAAAATCTTGAAGGACTTGTGCACTAATAAGAGGAAATCCTAGGTACCCAAGAAGGTTTTCTTGGCTAGTAACGTGAGTAATGCTCTTAACCAAGCTTTACCTAAAAAACGGAAGGACCTTGGCTGTCCTGCGATTTCAATAACCATTGAGGATAAGAACATCAACCGCACTCTTTTGGATCTTGGTGCCAGTGTTAACCTGCTTCCTTATTCTGTATATGAGCAACTAGGTGTAGGAGAGCTGAAACCCACACACTGTACTTTTCAAATGGCTGACCGATCTATCACCCATCGTAGGGGTGAGCTAGAGGATGTGTTAATAAAGGTTGGGGACTTCATATATCCCGTTGACTTCATTGTTTTAGACACAACCTGTAGCTAACCCCCGGAATCAAATTCCGGTGATACTCGGTCGCTCATTCCTTGCAACCTCAAATGCTGTAATCAATTGTCGAAATGGTTTGATGAACCTATCTTTTGGCAACATGACAATTGAACTCAACATTTTTAGGTTAGGGAATCAGCCATCCGAACCAAGTGCCCATATACTAGATGTTTGTTCCATTCAGGAGATCGCCCCCGAGGACTGTGAATTTGATGAATTCTTGTTTGATCGCAGTAATCTTGATGCCACTAGTGCGTTCCTTTTTGAATCTGCTGCTTCCACGTCTGACAACGATTACGAACGCTTCACGTTTTCAAACGATCATAGCACGTCACCGCCCGAGTTTGAATCTTTCGAATTTGCGGATGCGTTAGTTAAACCATCTGATTCGGTCGCATACACTCACTTTGAGCCCCTGTTGGAATCTTTTGAGTTCGAGACATTTTCTCCAATCTTGCCTTCAGTCATTTCACTCCTACGCTCGAACTCAAGCCTCTGCCGTCTCACCTCAAGTATGCTTACGTCAGAACGAGACCCTCCCAGTCATCATCTCGGCTTCTCTAGCTCTAGAGCAAGAAAAAGACCTTCTCACGGTCTTACAATCCAATCGGCAAGCTTTCGGCTGGACGATGGCGAACATCAAGGGGATTAGTCCCCTGATCGTTGAACATCACATTCACCTGATGGATGATACCAAACCAGCTAAGAATCCACAGAGGCGATTAAATCCAGTCATGAAAAAGGCTGTGAAAAAGAAAATCGACAAATGTCTGGATAGTGGCATCATTTACCCTATTTCAGACAGCCAATGGGTCAGTCCTATACACGCCCCTAAGAAGTCGGGCATTACGGTCATCACAAACGAGGCGAATGAGTTGATCCCTACTCGCACCCAGACCGGGTGGCGAGTATGCATTGATTATCGAAAACTCAACGCCGCAACGCGGAAGGATCACTTTCCGCTGCCATTCATTGACCAAATGCTCGAAAGATTAGCTGGGCATGAGTATTACTGTTTTCTGGACGATTACTCAGGCTACAACCAGATTCCCGTCGTCGAGAAAGACCAGGACAAAACCACTTTCACATGTCCTTTCGACACGTTCGCATATCGCCGCATGCCCTTTGGGCTATGCAATGCTTCCGCTACCTTCCAGCGGTGTATGATGAAAGTTTTCTCTGACATGGTTGAGAATTTTTTGGAGATATTCATGGATGATTTCTCCATCTTTAGCGATTCTTTCGACGAGTGTCTGCAACATCTTGAAACTGTCCTTACCCGATGTAAGGCTAAAAATCTCACTTTAAACTGGGAAAAATGCCACTTCATGGTGCGCGAAGGTATTGTTCTAGGACATTTCATTTCGCAGAATGGCATTGAGGTTGACAAAGCAAAAGATTGATGTCATTTCCAACCTCCCTCCTCCCAAATGCGTCAGAGATATCCGATCCTTTCTTGGCCATGCCGGTTTTTACAGGCGGTTTATCAAGGACTTTAGCAAGATTGCTAGACCCTTGACTCTTCTTCTGGCCAAGGATACCACTTTCAACTTCTACTCGAGCTGTTTGACTGATTTCAAATCAGTGAGAAGCTCTCTCACCACTGCTCCCGTTCTTTCTTCACCCGACCAGACGCATCCTTTCGAGATTATGTGCGATGCATCCGACTTTGCTATACGGTCTTAGGACAACACATCGATAAGATGCCGCACGCAATCTACTACGCAAGCCGGACCCTGAATGACGCCCAAATAAATTACACTACAACCGCGAAAGAGTTCTTGGCTGTTGTGTTTGCTTTATAGAAATTCAGGCCCTATCTGATCGGCTCCCCGGTCATTGTCTACACCGATCATTCGGCTCTGCGACATCTTTTTGCGAAAAAGGATGCAAAATCTCGATTAATACGTTGGATCCTCTTGCTTCAAGAATTTGACCTTGTCATTAAAGACAAAAGAGGATGTGAAAATGTAGTAGCCGATCATCTTTCACGACTTACTTCTTCGCCAGCGCTTCCTTTCCTAATCGACGACACTTTCCCTGATGAACAACTCTTGACGATATCTTGTGAACCCTGGTTCGCAGATATTGTGAACTACCTGGCGACTGGACTCATGCCTGACGATTGGCCGAGTCGGGACAGACTTAGATTTTTATCCCAAGTAAAACACTTTTACTGGGACGAGCCCTACCTGTTCAAGTACTATCCAGACCAAATCATTCGCCGGTGTGTTCCGGAAAACAAATTCAAGAGTGTAGTCTTTTTGCCACGACCAAGCATGTGGCGGGCACTTTGGCTCAAGAAAGATAGCTGAGAAAGTCTTGCAATATGGCTTTTACTGGCCAAAACTTTTCAAAGATGCACATGAATACTGCAAGACTTGCTTCCGGTGCCAACATTTGGGCCAGATTTCCAGACGAAATGAGATACCGCTCCAACCAATCTTGGTTGTTGAGATGTTCAATGTTTGGGGGATAGATTTCATGGACCCGTTTCCCAACTCTTTTGGGAACCTGTATATTCTCTTAGATGTTGATCATGTCTCCAAATGGGTCGAGGCAGTGCCAAGCCGGACTAACGACAATAAAGTTGTCGTTAAATTCCTGAAAGAAAACATCTTTTCCCGGTTCGGGCACCCTCGCGCTATCATTAGCGACAATGGGGCGTATTTCTGCAATAGATCTTTCGAGGCCTTGATGCGAAAATACTTAATCAATCATAAAGCTATCCACACCCTACCACCCCCAAACATGTAGGCAAACCGAAATTTCGAATCAGCAGATTATGAAGAAAACGGTTTCCAAGAACAGTAAAGATTGGTCTTTGAAATTAACCGATGCCCTTTGGGCATTTAGAACTACGTACAAGACTGATCTTGGAATGTCTCCCTATCGGCTTGTGTATGGAAAGGCTTGCCACCTTTCTGTGGAAATCGAACATCGTGTTATTTGGGCGATCAAAGAGCTAAATCTCAATCTTGAAGATGTGGGCAGCTATCGAAAGCTGCAACTGAACGAGCTTCGGAATGAGGCTTACCACAACGCGGTTATTATAAAGAACCGAACGAAGGTGTTTCATGATAAACACCTTACGTGCAAAACCTTCACGCCTGGACAACGTGTACTTCTTGTGGATTTGGAGAATCCAAAGGCGCGCGGTGGATTTGGAGAATCCAAAGGACGGTTCATTTTTCAAAATAAATGGACATAGACTAAAACTGTCCTTTGGATTCTCCAAATCCACCGCGTCGTGCGGGTACACACACCGCACAAGAAAAGGTCCCTTCCAGCGAGATCGAAATTTACCGGGATGGAAATGGAGTCGGGTGTCATAAAGAAGTACCTGTTGTCCAGGCGTAAAGGTTTTGCGCGTAAGGTGTTTATCATGAAGCACCTTCGTTCGGTTCTTTATAACAACCGCGTTGTTGTAAGCCTCATCCCGAAGCTCTTTCAGTTGCAGCTTCCGATAGCTGCCCGCATCTTCAAGATTGAGATTTAGCTCTTTGATCACCCAAATAGCACGATGTTCGATTACCACAGGGAGGTGGCAAGCCTTTCCATACACAAGCCGATAGGGAGACATTCCAAGATCAGTCATGTACGCAGTTCTAAATGCCCAAAGGGCATCGGTTAATTTCAAAGACCAATCTTTACGGTTCTTGAAAACCGTTTTCTCCAGAATCTGCTGATTCGAAATTTCGGTTTGCCCACATGTTTGGGGATGGTAGGGTGTGAATAGCTTATGATTGATTGAGCATTTCCGCATCAAGGTCTCGAAAGACCTATTGCATAAATGCATCCCATTGTCGCTAATGATAGCGCGAGGGTGCCCGAACCGGGAAAAGATGTTATTCTTTCAGGAATTTAACGACAGCCTTGTTCTCGTTAGTCCAGCTTGGCACTGCCTCGACCCATTTGGAGATATGATCAACAGCTAAGAGAATATACAGGTTCCCAAAAGAGTTGGGAAACGGGCCCATGAAATCTATCCCCTAAACATTGAACATCTCAACAACCAAGATTGGTTGGAGCGACATCTCATTTCGCCTGGAAATCCAGCCCAAATGTTGGCACCGGGAGCAGGTCTTGCAGTATTCATGTGCATCTTTGAAAAGTTTTGGCCAGTAAAAGCCACATTGCAAGACTTTCTCAGCTTGTCTTTCTTGAGCCAAAATGCCAGCCACATGCTTGGTCGTGGCAAAAAGATAATACACTCTTGAATTCATTTTCAGGAACACACCGGCGGATGATTTGGTCTGGACAGTGGCTGAACAGGTAGGGCTCGTCCCAGTAAAAGTGTTTTACTTGGGATAAAAATCTAAGTCTGTCCTGACTCGACCAATCGTCAGGCATGAGTCCAGTCGTCCGGTAGTTCACAATATCTGCGAACCAGGGTTCACAAGATATCGTCAAGAGTTGTTCATCAGGGAAAGTGTCGTGATTGGGAGACGAAGCGTCGGCGAAAAAAGAAGTCGTGAAAGATGATCAGCTACTACATTTTCACATCCACTTTTGTCCTTAATGACAAGGTCAAATTCTTGAAGTAAGAGGATCCAACGTATTAACCAAGATTTTGCATTCTTTTTCGCAAAAAGATGTCGCAAAGCTGAATAATCGGTGTAGACAATGACTGGGGAGCCGATCAGATAGGGCCTGAATTTCTCTAAAGCAAACACAACAGCCAAGAACTCTTTCTCGGTTGTAGTGTAATTCATTTGGGCATCATTCAGGGTTCGGCTCGCGTAATAGATTATGTGCGGCATCTTATCGATGTGTTGTCCTAAGACCGCACCGATAGCAAAGTCGGATGCATCGCTCATAATCTCGAAAGGTCCAGTCGGGTGAAGAAAGAACGAGAGCAATGGTGAGAGAGCTTCTCAGTGATTCGAAAGCAGTCAAACAGCTCGAGTCGAAGTTGCACGTGGTATGCTTGGCCAGAAGAAGAGTCAAGGGTATAGCAATCTTGCTAAAGTCCTTGATAAACCGTCTGTAAAAACCGGTATGGCCAAGGATCGGATATCTCTGGCGCATTTGGGAGGGAGGTTGGAAATGACATCAATCTTTTGCTTTGTCAACCTCAATGCTATTCTGCGAAATGATATGTCCTAGAACAATACCTTCGCGCATCATGAAGTGGCATTTTTTCCAGTTTAAAGTGAGATTTTTATCCTTACATCGGGTAAGGACATCGTCAAGATGTTGCAGACACTCGTCTAAAGAATCGCCAAAGATGGAGAAATCATCCATGAATATCTCCAAAAAATTCTCAACCATGTCAGAGAAAATTCCCATCATACACCGCTGGAAGGTAGCGGGAGCATTGCATAGCCCAAAGGGCATGCGGCGATATACAAACGTGCCAAAAGGACAGGTGAAAGTGGTTTTGTCCTGGTCTTTCTCGGCGATGGGAATCTGGTTGTAGCCTGAGTAACCGTCCAGAAAACATTAATACTCATGTCCGGCTAATCTTTCGAGCATTTGGTCAATGAATGGCAGCGGAAAAGTGATTCTTCAGCATTGCGGCGTTGAGTTTTCGATAATCAATGCATACTCGCCACCCGGTCTGGATGCGAATAGGGATCAACTCATTCGCCTCGTTTGTGATGACAGTAATGCCCGACTTCTTAGGGACAATGTGTATATGACTGATCCATTGGCTGTCTGAAATAGGGTAATGATACCACTATCTAGACATTTGACGATTTCTTTTTTCACAGCCTCTTTCTTGACGATTTCTTTTTTCACAGCCTCTTTCTTGACTGGATTTAATCGCCTCTGTGGATCCCTAGCTGGTTTAGTATCATCCATCAGGTGAATGTGATGTTCAACAATCAGGAGACTAATCCCGTTGATGTCCGCTATCGTCCAGCCGAAAGCTTGCCGATTGGATTGCAAGACCGTGATAAGGGTTTTTCTTGCTCTAGAGCTAGAGAAGCTGAGATGATGACTAGGAGGGTCTAGTTCTCACCTAAGTAAGCATACTTGAAGTGAGACGGCAGAGGCTTCAGTTCGAGCGTAGGAGGTGAAATGACTGAAGGCAAGATTGGAGAAAATGTCTCGAACTCAAAAGATTCCAACAGGGACTCAAAGTGAGTGTATGCGACCGAATCGGA
Source organism: Agapanthus africanus (assembly GCA_030015575.1). Lineage (NCBI taxonomy): Eukaryota > Viridiplantae > Streptophyta > Magnoliopsida > Asparagales > Amaryllidaceae > Agapanthus > Agapanthus africanus. The sequence continues at coordinate 475,973,454 of CM057343.1, forward strand.
TGGTTCAACTAATGCATCCGCAAATTCGAAAGATTCAAACTCGGGCGGTGACATGCCAAGATCGTTTGAAAACGTGAAGCATTCGTAATCGTTGTCAGACGTGGAAGCAGTAGAATTCCTCGAGGGCGATCTCATGAATGGAACAAACATCTAGTATATGGGCACTTGGTTCGGCTGGCTGATTCCGTAACCTAAAAATGTTGAGTTCAATTGTTCTGTTGCCAAAAGATAGGTTCATCGACCCATTTCGACAGTTGATTACAGCATTTGAGATTGCAAAGAATGGGCGACCGAGTATCGCCGGAATTTGATTCCGGGGGTTAACTACAGGTTGTGTCTAAAACAATGAAGTCAACGGGGGATAGTGGGAGGTGGGGGGAAGAGGATTCCTATAAATGGAAGTTGGATTAATTCAATTTTAGCTGAATCATATCATGAAATAGCTAACTCCGACTTCAAAGCAGCATTCTAAAAACCACTTGAAATTCATGGATGGGTGAGCACATAACCGAATCAAATTTCATTCCAATATAATAAAACCTTTATTAATCTGCATGGAGCTAGGAGCAGAAACTTATCATGCAACACACACACAAACACAGTGAGTGTGTGTGTGTGAGAGATAGAGTGTGTGTGTGTGTGTGTGAGATGTCAAAGAGGATCATACTTCATGATAAATTCACATTCTCTTCCAGTTCTAAATTTAAGCCAGAGTTGCTGAATTTGCTTTTGCCTTACCTTTCATCTCTCCCTTTGGATTCACAATAACCCCAGCATTATCTGCAGATTCACAAAGAAGATCCCTGAGTTAGACTCATTTATGTACATCGACTAAATTTTAAGTATTGTTTTAGTTTCCACATTGTAGGTCTAAACGGGGTTGTAGATTAGAAGTGTGCCACAAGTAGACCAATGAAAAACTCAATCTAATATAGCCGCACTAAATTCTCAAAGAACAAGGTAACTACAATAAAATGAAGGAACAATGATGTAATCACAATATGCATAAAATTGTAGCATGTCATCAAGAAAACCAATGATGCATGAGACTTGAGGAATGTATGAAAAAACACAATTATGATATATGAAAAATCACAATTACGATATACAAAATAATTCAGAGAAATTACGGAGAAGTTACAGTTCAAAAATAGTAAAGAGAATATATATATATATATATAATAGAGAGACAGAGAGAGGATAATGGAGGAAAGGTGCCATTTGAGGGAATTTCCTTCTAAGGAGTCCAAAAAATACACCATACATGATTTTTTATGACGATCGGCATCCATGACCTCCATCCTCATCATCTAAGATGTGGATACACAAAATTTCATATGGTTCTATCACTTTTTCACCGTTGATTTAGTGGGGTGCAAAATTAACGGTTTACCGACAATAGAACTTTTTACATTGTTAATTCAACGGTGAAAAGGTGGTAGAATCATGTGGAATGTATCCACATCTTAGATGGTAAAGATGAAGATGATGAATGCCGATCGTCGAAAAACATGGTAGAGGATATAATTTTTGACGCCGCCTAACGAAAAAGCCTCCTAGGGCCTCTTCTCGTCATTATTCTCATGTGTGTGTGTGAGAGAGAGAGAGAGAGAGATCTGCCATTAAGAATGATTAGCAAGTAAAAATTGACCAAAAGAGAGTAATTTGCTACAAGGAATGCATTGATGGTAACATGAAAAATTGTTAAAGGTTCCTTTGCTTTAGATGAAAATACTTCATCTGTCTAAAATTATATTCCAGGAGACAGGTAACACGACGAAAAAGTAGAAGCATCATGCTATTTAATACTGGCCAAATCATTATATGCTTCTCACTTCAAATAGCCAATGTTGGCCACTCAATCTGTGACAAAGAGACTATGAAAACAACGAGGATAGCAGCAGAGCAACCAACTACCAGACATGGCTATTTGGTATTGAATGATGTGGTTATAAACAAACCTAGAAACGACGATATAATATCCTAAATGATTAACCTTTTTTACTGACATTACCAACCAAACTACCAACTCAAACACATGTAAGAAGTAAATTTAAGGATAATGTATGAATGACTAACATATTTCAGACTTTTGACAACTATCCTTGAATATACAACTGAAAGATTTACCAAAATGTGAAAAACAAAATCGTTGATGGAATAAGAAGAAACATTGCACGTTCTTCAGGGGGAAAAAGTTCATTATATTTTAATTAAATGACTTCAAAGAGCTTGATTCCTCATCTATCAAATCAAGCACCAATATTTCTTACCGAAGGAAATGGCATTGACTTTTTCTCATACAACTCTGGCATATGCTTGATAAAATTCAAAAGCAAAATTGGGACTAGTACCTTCAAAGTACATATAAACACCATCCTTTCGGCGGAAAGGCTTGCGTTGCCTCACAATGACAGCCGGCATGACCTTCTTCCTGAGATCAGGCTTCCCCTTCTTGACGGTGGCCATCACCATGTCGCCAACGCATGCAGAGGGCAGGCGGTTGAGACGACCCTTGATCCCCTTGACTGAGATGATGTAGAGGTTCTTTGCCCCCGTGTTGTCAGCACAGTTCACGGTTGCCGCCACCGGCAAACCAAGTGACATCCGGAACTTGTTCCCTGCAGAGCCACCACGCCCTACAAAGTTGTCCAGAATTAATAGACCTTGTCAGCCTAGATTCATGCACTCTCATGTCTACTAGAACCAATGTGAAAAAGGTCCAGAGAAAAAAATATGCATTGCATTGGGACATAAGAATTACACAGTCGAAACTGTATCTAGAAGAAGAGAAGCCGATCAACTGCACGGTAATACAGTAAAGGTTTTCAAGTTGCTTTAAGAATAATTAGGCATGTAAAGGATCTCGAAAAAGGTCAAGTTGACTCTCAAAGCCTATTAGGCTATATATACTAAGCAACAAAATAACAAAAAAAACATATAAATCACAGAGTACTTCGTTGACGATCTACAGTTGAGAGCAAGATAAGATTTTCAATTCCTGATACCAATAAAAAAAAAATTGACATATATTTCATTTAATTAGCAACTCATCATTCATGTTGCTATGATAGCTTTATGATATAATGATACAACCGCATGACATTTATGAAACTTTTAATTGGGTGCTAATTTATCGGAATCTCGTCGTTGCCGACCACTATTATCCCTATAGTTTGGTGTTGACAATTACACTAGCATCTTCATGTCAGGTTTCAGATACATACTTTCACACCACTACAATACTTTATCAGTGGTACTTATTTGCACTCGTCGGCTTGAGATCCACTTTATAGGAAAATTATCAGCAATTTACCACGGCGTCGCCCTAAAGCCTAATGTTTGCCAAATGAAATTTGGTTCTCAGATTTAGAGTGCATTGTATTGATTTCATCTCTCTCTAAAGGTCAATAAACCCTAACCCATGGATAAAAAATGGGAATTAAAACCCTAGCATAGATTCAAATAGATAGTGAAAAGTTTGATCAAGAAGAAATATTATTTTAAAAAAAAATTGAAATTGGATCGCATTTTTACGCCATTTGAATAGATAATGGATCAAAACTGGTTAATATTATATGATCATTAAACAGAACATAAACCCTAGCTTGCAGATCAAGAGAGAGAGAGAGAAGAAGTTACCTCGCTTCGACATCCTGGAGCTCGATCTGCAGAGGCTTCAGGGTTTGGGGAGGCGGCTGAGGCTTTATTTATATGCAAACCCTAGGGCTCTTATGCCAAAATTACTAAATGACCCTCGCTCTTGCAGAAAATTTGTACATGTAAACTTGAAAATATGAAATGAACGATTTAATAAACGATTTTTAGGGCTAATTTTCACTACAAAGCCATGAATAATTAGTGTTTTCGAGATAAAATACCATAGAAGTTTCCAGAGTTGTGAATTTAATATCATACGTCGTTTTCAGTTAGGGTTGTACGATTGGTAGTATATGATATTAACTAAAAATCTATAGACAGGTCATGTTGTTTATTTTAGACCGAGTAGATTCTAATTGTTTTGAAACTTATGACGTCAGTGGCGATTATTTTAAGAACGGGGTATTAATTGCATTTTTATGTATTTTTCCCAATTCATTTCTAAGTATCGGTGTTTTTATAAACTAAGGGTCGATGCTAAAAATTGATATGGTATTTTTATAACGAACAAAGTTTATGATATTTATTTTAAAAATGGAAAATTCATAATATTTTAATGAATATTGGGTGTTATTGGCTTATAAAACACTCAAAGTTTATGTTATTTATTTGTAAATAGAGTAAGTCCATGGTATTTATCTGAAAACGGCGAAAGTTAACGTTATTTATGTTAGTGTATATGCCCTAAGAGCCATTATTGTATCATACTAGCTTGTATATTACTTAATGGAAGTTTGGGATATTCACAGTTATATTAACAGTCTTGCTAAACATGGTAGTACGCTACTTGGTTTATATCTATCTTAATATGTGTATATGTTAGCATATCGAGAAAACATATTGATAGAGCCCTTAGGATCTTGCTTGACTACCAGCGTTGTGATGGCAGTCACACTAGTGGGGGCTGGGTAGTCTACAAGCACATCCTTTTTCAGGTCCCTAGTCGTACGATTATCGAGATAGGGTATCGATACTCCGGAGTAGACTAGTGTGTACGCTTCTCATCCCAGCAGGGAAAATGGTCTGTCCCACAGCCATTAGTATGTTGTACTGGAGATAGTATGCAGGTGCTCGTTGGGTTACGGGTACACCGGACAGGACCCGCAGGGAATTGTTGGTTGGTATTATACTCGTCGTCGGTTAACAGTTCCCAAGTGACGTGAGTACAGCATAGTCCGCAGACTTGATACTGCTGGTTCGTCTCGAGTGTGTTCCCACTGTTCTTAGATTGCTACCCTACCACGGCTCAAAGGAGCCGTGCAAACAGGTAGTAGTTGGGTGCAGTCCCGAAGTACTTGGAGGCAGTGGCAGTTAGAAAGGATTCATCTCTCCCGGTATTGGGAGTTGATATCGCACTGTGTTTGGAGAGCCATTACGCAAAGTCCCTGGCCAGGGCAAACGAGATTTACTGGTAGGATTTCCAGTAGCTTCTCAAGGTGTAATGGGCTTCACTCCGACACGACTATACCGCTTTTAGGGGACTGACGCTTGTGTAAGTTGACGTTAGACACCCCACATGATGCGGGGAGGCGGAATAGGTAAAACAATCATTTTGTTTAAACTAATATCGACTAACTTTACGGATCTTTGCTAAACCCTAACTAACAACTGTATAGAAGTGATTAGCTACTATGATAGATGATTATACCTAATGAATCAAGTCCTTCTTGTTCTTGTTGATCACCTCCTCGTCGGCCTCCTCGATGTGATAGAAGATCCACCCGAGAGCTACTTCTTCAAGCTTTAACCTCTCACTTGAGGTAACTAGGTGACTATGAGTGCTAATCAAGGTAACCTAGAGGATATAGAAGAGGATTTAGGGATCTATTAGTCTTGCTAACCCTTGGATCTCAACACATGAGAGGTTAGGGTTAGTTCTTTGAAGAGAGAGAGCTTGAGGAGAGAGAAGGTGTGAGTGATAATGATAATGAATTATAACTCATTCGTGAATATATATGAAGCATGATAATTATTAAATGAATAACATAATAATAATATCAACCATGCTTCATTAACTCTCTTTGGGTGAATCATCTCCTGAGTCATTAAGTAATAAATGCTTCATTAACTCATTTGGATGAATCACACCATGAGTCACTAATCCATTTAATGCAAATTCCACCTACGCCTCCAACTCATCAATCTTCTAGAAGCTTCTCGACTAATTACGAGAATACCCCTCTCATCCGTGAAAACACAGAAATACTGAGACTGTATAAATCCAATAATCCAATACTAGAATCTGGCTTAAACCAAAGCCTGCTAGTATAAACTGTCCGAATATCGTACGTGCGTAAAAACACGTATGTGTCCGAACCCTGTCGTAAAACCATACGACCTCTATATCGTTTCGCCTGAAGTAGGGAAACTCTCTGTGTGGGACTCTAAAGACTCGACACTACGCTGGTAGTGGGTTTAACCACAGACCGCAAGCGGTACTGGCTGTACGTAACGGCCCCCAGGTAGATGTCAATAAGAAGGCCGATGAGGAAACCCATCCGAACTTCTACTGAGCCTGATGTGACAATCTCCGTACAGTCCGGTCTGTTCATCTAATACTATCGCATATCGGGCCCAGGGGGCGGCAAGCGTCAGTCCCCTAAAAGCGGTATAAATCGTGTCGGAGTGAAGCCCATTACACCTTGAGAAGCTACTGGAAATCCTACCAGTAAATCTCGTTTGCCCTGGCCAGGGACTTTGCGTAATGGCTCTCCAAACACAGCACGATATCAACTCCCAATACCGGGAGAGACGAATCATATCTAACCGCCACTGCTTCTAAGTGCTTCGGGACTGCACCCAACTGCTACCTGTTTGCACGACTCCTTTGAGCCGTGGTAGGGTAGCAATCTAAGAACAGTGGGAACACACTCGAGACGGAGCAGCAGTGTCAAGTCTGCGGACTATGCTGTACTCATGTCACCTGGGGACTGTTAACTGACGACGGGTATAATTCCAACCAACAGTTCCCTACGGGTCCTGTCCGGTGTACCCGTAACCCAACGAGCACATGTATACCATCTCCAGTATAACATACCGATGGCTGTGGAACAGACCATCTCCCCTGCTGGGATGAGAAGCATACACACTAGTCTACTCCGGAGTATCGATGCCCTGTCTCGATAATCCTACGACTAGGGACCTGAAAAAGGATGTGCTTGTAGACTACCCAGCCCCCACTAGTGTGACTGCCATCACAACGCTGGTAGTCAAGCAAGATCCTAAGGGCTCTATCAATATGTATTCTCGATATGCTAATACATACACATATTAAGATAGCTATAAACCAAGTAGCGTACTACCATGTTTAGCAAGACTGTTAATATAACTGTGAATATCTTAAGCTTCTATTAAGTAATATACAAGCTGGTATGATATAATAATGGCCCCTAGGGCATATACACTAACAACTTGCCGCCCCCTAGGCCTGATATGCGATAATATTAGACGAACAGACTGGACTGTACGGAGATTGTCGCATCAGGCTCAGTAGGAGTTCGGATGGGTTTCCTCATCGGCCTTCTTATCGACATCTACCTGGGGACCGTTACGTACAGCCAGTACCGCTTGAGGCCTGTGGTTAAACCCACTGCCAGCGTAGTGTCAAGTCTTTAGAGTCCCACACAGAGAGTTTCCCTGCTCCAGGCGAAACGATATAGAGGTCGTATGGTTTTACGATAGGGTTCGGACATATACGTGTACTTGTGCACGTATGATGTTCGGACAAATTGTACTAGCAGGCTTTAGTTTAAGCCAGATTCTAGTATTGGATTATTGGATTTATACAGTCTCAGTATTTCCGTGTTTTTACGGATGGGAGGGGCATTCTCGTAATTAGTCGAGAAGCTTCTAAAAGAAAGGTGAGGTGGAGAGCTTATGTGTAATTTGCATTAAATGATTTAGTGACTCATGAGATGATTCATCCAAATGAGTTAATGAAGCATTTATTGCTTAATAACTCGTGTGATGATTCATTGATTGTATTAAATGAAGTATGGTTGTAATTATCATACATGATTTATTTGATAATCTTTATACTTCATATAATATAGAAATGAGTTATTATTCATCACATTCTCACATACACACTCTCTCTTCTCAAGCTCTCCTCTTCTTCAGCCTAACCCTAATCCTCTCATGTGTTGAGATCCCAAGGGTTAGAAAGACTATTAGATACTTAATCCACTTCTATATTTTCTAGATTACTTGGAATAGCAATCCTGGTTACTTGGATTAGCAATCCTAGCCATTTAGTTACCTCAAATAAGAGGTTAAAGCTTGAAGAAGGAACTCTCGGGTGGATCTTCTATCACATCGAGGAGGCCGACGAGGAGGTGAACAACAAGAACAAGAAGGACTAGTATCTTGAGGTATAATCATCTATCATAGTAGTTTAGCACTTCTAGATAGTTGTTAGTTAGGGTTTAGCAAAAATCCGTAAAGTTAGTAGATGTTAACTTGAACAAAATGATTGTTTTACCTATTCTGCCTCCCCGCATCATGTGGGGTGTCTAACGTCGACTTACTGTGGTATCAGAGCCTAACTAAACCATAACTAACATGTTAGCAAAGTCTTTAGAATTTCGATCGCAAAATAATCCCGAAAATACGACATTTTCACTCAGGTTCTGCCGATTTTAAAACTGGGTTTAAAAATTTTCCAGGGACCCTTAAAAATACAAGCAGAGTTTTTTAAGAATTGTGAAGAAATTTAGGATCGTGGCTCGACCAAACCACCACGGAACCGCCGCCGATCCAAGAGACCCGCCGCGGATCCGCGACCGAGTTGACTCCGAGTCAACCCGAATTTGTTCAGTTATTCTTCTGTGTTGATGTTGTATTTTCTAGGATGTTTTGTTTCTGCTCAGGTTTTATGTGCACAGAGAATTGTTTGGAGTAGATTCATTTATGTTGCTTGATTGATATTCTAAGTACTTTGGCTAACTGGATTATATTTGTGTTGTGATTAATGTGTTCGTAAACCTTCCCTAACTGCTAGTATGTCGGTTAGCGGGGGGGTGCGCATTTTTGTAATGGTTTTTATGGTTTGTGAATGTGGACTTGTTGGATTGTCGTGAATGGATAGCCGGGGATGTGAGATGGGTGTTTCTTTCATTCAAATGTAAATTATAATTTGTTGTAATATTCTTTTGGGGGGCACATCCGGGTTGAGGTTGTAGCCACCGTTGTATTATTTCATTTACTGTTTTCTGCTTCTAGGATAGACCCAAGGTGGGATGCACAAACTACCGGGTATTTTGAAGTGCTTAGTGGCCTATTCACGTCGTTGAGGGAGACCGCTTCACTTCGGGTACTTGGCGGGTAATTTGCCGTACCCGTAGGGGTCCAGGGTGGGGTTTTGGCTATTCATCGCGACTATGTAATCCGTCTTTTTTTGCAGGCTCAAAAGGAATGCGGATTCCTAGAAAATCCAACATGTTCATCTGTGATTTGGAATGCCTATTATTGCGTCAGACGAATGTACAATATCTATATATGATATCTAGTAGGCCTCACTTATGTTTTGCACCCGCACTATCCCAGCCTCCGCTCTGTCGTTAGTTAAGTAACCTAACGGGTAAATGACGGGGCCCATTAGCGAATGCGGATGGCATAAAAGGACGTTGTATTTTCGTTGATTTCTGCAATGATAGGTTAATTGATGGGACGCATTATATTAATGCAAAGAAAATAAACCAAAGTTGAATCGTTGGAACAGTTTAAAAGAAACCACTCGGTTATTTTAAAACAGAAGATATTTTTTTAATTGCGGAGCTTAAACCACTCCTTTTAAAAGCTACAAGGTTCCTTCGATCATATCAAGTTCACTATGTTCACGGTTTCGCCAAAACCATTCGTAGCCCTCCGTCATTTCATTTGGGTATTCAGTAGTATTCAAGCTATGTATTTTGACAACGCCAAGACATAGTGTTTGGTAGCTGCTGGGTATTCATTTGTTGCATAGATAGATGAGTTGGTTTGGGACAGCCGTACTGCCATTTGGCCAACGTCAGGGGTATGTACGGATGGGTTCAAATTAACAAGATAATGATGGGTAGAACTGATATGTGACTTATGACATTTTGACCAATGCCAAGGTCATAAGAGCATGGGGCAGAAATCCATATCGGGAGTTTCTAAAGAAACTGAAACTTGCTAAGAGATTGCATACCATTTGGAGTGTGATAATTTTGGTAGGATTCCTTCAGCTTTATCACACGATGATATTTGGATCTTGATCCTACTGTGAGTATATGCTACTCATCAGGAGATTTTTTCACTTAACGATCAATGCTATAAACCAAGTAGGTGTCGAGAAAGGTGTCAGCGGGGCTACGCTCCAAGAGAAAAGAGGTTATTTAATTAAGAAACTTCGCGAAAGCGTCGTAAAACCTCCCTTGAAGTACCGACACCGGCCTGGCTGAACGGTTAAGCAAGTATTGTACAGTAAGAATAGTCCTGACTAGTTCTTCCGTTTTGGTTTGAGGAGGGATTCGAGAAACAGTGGGAGCCATCCTGTTTAGATAAACTAAAAACCACTCTAAACTTGCAAGAGTATCATGCTAAAGTGTTTCCTCTCTCTCTCCTAATTGCAGCGACCCAGAACATGACATGCCTTAAGTTATAATTAGATAAAAATATTTTGACAGGGCCAAACTATAAAGATTGGTTCCGGAATGTTAAGATGGTAATTACCTATGACAAATTGGGATATGTCCTTACTACTAAGGCCCCTGCCGTCCCAGGTCCTGAATCCAGTGTCGCGGATAAGGAAATCCGCAAGACCTGGGAGTTAGACTACGCGAAGGCCAAGTGCATCGTGCTTACCTCTATGAATAATGAACATCAAAGGAGGCACGAGAATATGGATCTAGAATCCATATTTCTTCACACCAAGGAACTGTATGGAGAGCAATCTCGTATAGCTAGATACGAGTCCTCGAAGAACTTGTTTCAGTCGAGGCCGGCCGTCGGATCATCTGTAGGAGAACATATTCTTAAGATGATTGGCTATATTGAAGAGCTAGCAGACCTCGGGACAACATTAGAGAACGAGCTGTATACAGACTTGATTCTCCGGTCCCTTCCTTCCATCTACGCCCAGTTTATCTTGAATTTCAACATTCAAGGTAAAGAAGTTGAACTTCCAGAACTCCTTAACATGTTGAGGAGTGCAGAGGGCACCTTGCAGAAGGCAAGGGAAACACCCACTATGTTTGTTCGTGGTGCTTCCTCTTCCAGGTCCAAGGTAAGGGCCAAAGGAAGAAAGAAGAAGGCCGCTACCAAACCGAGAGGTGGTGTTGGTAAGGTGGGAGTCAAGGGAAAGGCAAAAGTTGCGGTGCCAGTAGTGGCAAAGGACGAGTACTTCCACTGTCGTAGGAAAGGCCATTGGAAGAAAGATTGCAAAGCTTGGATTGCCAAGAACCAGGACCCGAGGCAAGTTGTGGCTTCGGCTTCAGGTGTGTTTGTAATTGAAAATTATCTGTCAATCAACTCTACTTCTTAGGTATTGGATATCGGATCAGGATCTCATATATGCAATTCATTGCAGGCACTGAGAAACCGTAGGGTGCTGAAGGTTGGTGATATGACCCTCCAGGTTGCTAACGGAGCTAGCGTGAATGCTGTGTCCGTAGGGGATTATCACCTTGGATTGACGAGTGGACATATTTTGGTTTTGTGCAACTGTTTTTGTGTACCTAGTTTAACGTGTAATATTATATCAGTGTCGTTGTTATCAAAAGAAGGTTATGATTTCACGTTTGTAAGCGGTGTTGTTAACATCCACCTTAATCACGGTTTGATTGGGGCCGGTACACTAGATAACGGTATATACGTGTTAAACCAATTACAAATTTTCAATGTCCAGAACACACTAAAAAGAAGGTCTCCAGATATAAATCAGGCTTTCTTATGGCATTGTAAACTAGGTCACATCAATGAGACAAGGTTAACTAAGTTACATAGAGAAGGATATTTGGATCCGTTCGAATATCAATCTTATGCCACTTGTCAATCATGTCTCAAAGGAAAGATGACAAAGACTCCATTCACTAGACATGGAGTAAGAGCGAGCGAGCTTTTAGGACTCATACATAGCGATGTATGTGGTCCAATGTCTACTCATGCAAGAGGCGGTTTTTCATATTTCATTACTTTTACGGATGATTTCTCTAGGTATGGATTCATTTTCTTGATGAAACATAAATCCGAGGCTTTTGAGAAATTCAAAGAATATAAGAATGAAGTAGAAAACCAAACCGGCAAAAGTATCAAGACACTGAGATCTGATCGAAGTGGTGAATACTTAAGTGCTGAGTTCCTGGGTTACCTAAAAGAGAAAGGAATTCTCTCTCAGATTACTCCTCCATACACCCCACAACATAACGGTGTATCGAAAAGACGGAACCGAACCCTATTGGATATGGTACATTCCATGATGAGTAATACTGAGTTACCGCGATCTTTATGGGGTTATGCACTAGAATCAGCTGCATATCTTTTGGACAGGGTTCCTACCAAGACTGTGCCTACCACACCATATCAGATGTGGAGTGGGAAGAAACCCTATCTTCAGTATCTGAAGATATGGAGATGTCCAGCTTTTGTTAAAAAGCAGCATGCGGACAAACTCGAGGCACGATCAGTACAGTGTAAGTTTGTGGGATATCCAAAAAACTCAAAGGGGTATTTTTTCTATTACGCAGAGGAACAAAAGGTTTTTGTTTCTCGTAATGCCCATTTTCTAGAACAGCAATTTTTAGAAAAGAAAACTAGTGGGAGCGCAATAGAGCTGGAAGAAATTCCAGAACCACAAACTACTACTGAAAGTTTGGTAGAGCCAGAAGTTCCAGAAGAACAGGACATTCCAGCACCCCTCCGCAGGAGTAGTAGGCCGTCTCATCCGCCTGAGAGATACTACGGTTTTCTCATAGACGGGGATAGAGAGGATTGCATCATTGATAATGATGAACCTACTAGCTTCCAACATGCCATCCAGAGCGGCGACCCAGTAAGATGGCTGGATGTAATGCGGAACGAGATGGAGTCCATGTACACCAACAAAGTATGGACTTTGGATTTTGCTCCAGATGTGGTAAAACCCATAGGATGCAAGTGGATCTTCAAGAAAAAGATTGGTGTAGATGGACAGGTGGAAACCTATAAGGCTAGACTTGTTGCAAAGGGTTTTCGTCAAAGACCTGGTTTGGACTATGACGAAACTTTTTCTCCAGTGGCTATACTCAAATCCATTCGGATCCTTCTTGCCATTGCCGCATTCCATGATTATGAGATCTGGCAGATGGACGTAAAGACGACTTTTCTAAATGGTAATTTAGAAGAATGCGTCTATATAGATCAGCCAGAAGGTTTCAATCAGAGTGGGAGCAGCGGGAAAGTGTGCAAGTTTCTTAAGTTCATTTATGGACTAAAGCAGGCATCACGGAGTTGGAATATCTGTTTTGATGAAACGGTCAAAGAACATGACTTTATCAAAAATCCAGATGAACCATGTATATATAGTAAAATTGTAGCACGAACTGTCGTATTTCTCGTCTTGTACGTGGATGACATTCTCTTGATAGGAAATGACATTCCTATGCTACAATCTGTCAAGGGATTCTTGTCACACAGATTCTCCATGAAAGGCCTGGGTGATGCCTCTTACATTCTGGGGATCCGGATCTGTCGTGATAGATCTAAGAGGATGTTGGGACTTTCGCAGTCCACATATATCAACACTATACTGAAAAAATTCAGTATGGAAGATTCTAAGCGCGGTAATTTGCCGGCTTGTCACGGAATCACCCTCTCCAAAGAGATGTCTCCCAAGACTGATTTGGAAAGGGATCGCATATCGATTATACCCTACGCTTCTGCGGTAGGCTCTATAATGTATGCGATGTTGTGCACCAGACCAGATGTAGCTTACGCACTGAGCGTGGTGTAGGGTTCCTAAGCACTCTTGTGAAGGTTCATAAGGCATCAAACATGCCCGGATAAAAATTTAGACGTGCCGAACAACCCAAAGCCGGGATCTTTGCTAGATTATTAGGGTTAAACATGCAAGATGATAACTTTTATCTAAGTGTGAGGGATTACAACCTTTGTAGTCCGCTCCTTCGCTTCACAAGCTCCGAGTAGAAGTCCCTTTGCCGCGATCCACGATCTCCCGGACTCATGAGAGGCTCCACAACTCGAACGATCCATGCTAGCTTGAAGTGTTCCAAATCTCCGATGATCTACATCGAAGTTGCAAAGACTCAAGCTTTCTCACTCTAAAGAGATGAACACACTAATCTCATGGGCTAGATGAGATGAGGATGAGAGAGTAGTATTTTTGCTTTCTTTTTAAATCATTTTCTCATATTTATTCATCACATAAAGAATTTCAAGTGGGCTTTTTCAAGAGAGAAGAAGATGATCATGGAAAATGATAATGATAATTCCTTTTGTGATGAATAGAAATAAAAGTATATGATTGATGTATTAACCATGGTCAAGGATGAGTGGCTAATAATGTGTAGAGAAACAACTAGAGTTAGGGTTTGGTTGGGTTAGAAATGTGTCATCTAAAATATCTTAACCATGACAAAAGAAATTGCTTCTAGAAGGTGCATGAAGCAACTAACCCTAATCAAACCCTAACCTCATTTAATCATCCTTAAACATGTTTAATAATAAATCATATCATGTCACAATAATATATATCACATATATATTATATATTTGCAACAAAAGAAAATAATACAATTAACATATATCGCATATATATCAATGTATCATCTAGTGAGAAAATGAAATAATAAAGCAAGCCAATATTAGATAATGTATAATATATCATATATATATTATTATACATTAAATTATCGAATCAACACTTGATCCGACGATCCGGCTATATCGAATATTACCGACTAATATATCATGTACCGATTCATCGAACCAACACTTAATCCGATGACCCGGTTCATATCTAAATATCGCGAGAATATAATACGGTATCTCATATCGCATTATCCTCGGTCCTGCGCATATCACATATGTGCCTCTACTCCGTTTCTCCTGAGCCAAGAAACCTCTGTGTAGGACTCTAAAGAATCGTCAATACGCCGGTAGCAGGTGATGATCATATCAAACACCCACAAGCTGCAAGCGGTCAGCTAAACGTAACAGCCACCCAAGTATTGAGCGATCAGAAGATCAACAAGCTAGCCTGTGCGTTCTCCTGTGAATCCAATCAGTAACACTCCCGTACAGTCCGGTCTGTTCGTCTGATATGTTGCATATCAAGTCTAGGGGTGGTATACGTCAGACCCCAGTAACCGATAAGTCGTGTCGAAGTATGGCTCATAACGGGTCGAGAAACTACTAGTAACACTTACCAGTAAATCTCCATATCATCCCTGGCCAGGGACTTCCAGTTATAGCCAATCGAACACAGCACAACATCAACTCCCTATACCGGGAGAGACAAATCCCCTCCTATCGCTCATTGCCTCCATGTGATTCGGGACTGTACCCAAAAGCCACCGTTTTGCACGCCCTCTTGGACGTGGTAAGGTGGAAATCAAAGCACAGTGGGAATCACACAAGACTCTATGACGATCTCGGGTCTACAGACTATCCTGTACCAGTGTCACCGGAGAACTGCCATTTGACGTGTGGTATATCACCATCTGGGAGTTCTCGGCGAGTCCGTCCAGTGTACCCAGTCTCCACTGAGCACCCGTACACCATCTCTGATGTCAAACACCGATGGATATGGGATCATCCATCGCCCATCATATGGGTCAAGATGCGTATACGCTAGTCTACTCTGGTGTATCGATGCCCTGTCTCGATATACCCTCGACTAGGAACATTTATAGGATGTACTCATCGACTACCGTGGCCCCACTAGTATGATCTCATCATAGTCCCAGTAGTCGAGTACAGATCCTAAGGGCTTTATCAACATGTGAGAGTAAGACAGTAAACCAATACAAGTCAACATGTTAAGATAAAGTGAAACCAAATAGCATACTATCATGACTAGCAAGAAAGTCCTCTCTGTATATATCTAAGCATCCATCATAATATACATCATATGTACAACAATGGCATCTAGGGTATATACATAACTAACAATCTCCCACTTGCACTAAGGCCAGCTGCTGTAGTATCTCATACCTAACATCCCGAATAATCTCTCAAACTGTATCTGGGGAATAGCCTTCGTGAATGGATCCGCGGTGTTGTCCTTCGTATCTATTCTCCTGACCTCGATCTTCCGGCGATCAACTATCTTCCTGATCAAGTGATACCGCCTCAGAATATGTCTGGACTTTTGATGGGACCTGGGTTCCTTGGCTAACGCCACAGCTCCATTGTTATCGCAATACAGAGGTATTGGATGCTCAATGGATGGAACCACACCAAGTTCACTAATGAACTTCTTTATCCAGACAGCCTCCTTGGCAGCATCGTTGGCAGCGATGTATTCAGCCTCCATCGTCGAGTCTGCAACGGTATCCTGTTTGGAACTCTTCCAACATACCGCCCCTCTATTTAAGGTAAAGACAAAACCCGAGTGCGACTTAGAGTCGTCCTTATCACTTTGGAAGCTGGAATCGGTAAAGGACTCCACCTGGAGTTCTCCGTTACCATACACCAAGAACATCTCCTTAGTCCTTCGTAAGTACTTGAGAATGTTCTTTATAGCTGTCCAGTGACTCTCTCCAGGATCTGCTTGATACCGACTCACTACACTTAGTGAGTATGCTACATCGGGTCTGGTACATAGCATCGCATACATGATAGAGCCTACTGCCGAAGCATAGGTTATCCCTTGCATGCGAGCTCTCTCCAAATCAGTCTTGGGAGATATCTCTTTGGAGAGAGTGAGTCCAGATATCGTGGGTTGGTTCCCACGCTTGGATTCTTCCATACTAAACCTCTTTAGTATGGTGTCAATGTACCTGGATTGGGACAATCCCAATATCCGTTTAGATCTATCTCTATAGATCATAATTCCCAATATGCAGGAGGCATCACCTAGATCTTTCATTGAGAATCTCTGTGATAAGAAGAGCTTGACTGATTGCAGCATAGGAATATCATTTCCTATCAAGAGTATATCATCCACGTACAATACGAGGAAGACAACCTTACCCTCTGCTACCTTCTTATAGATACAAGGTTCATCTATATTTTTGATGAAGTCAAACTCTTTGACTACAACATCAAAATAGATGTTCCAACTCCGCGATGCTTGCTTTAACCCATAAATGGATTTAAGCACCTTGCACACCTTTCCGCTGCTCCCACTATCTACGAAGCCCTCTGGCTGAGTCATGTACACGCTCTCTTCTAAATCACCGTTTAGAAAGGCGGTCTTAACATCCATTTGCCAGATTTCGTAGTCATGGTATGCAGCAATAGCAAGTAAGATCCGGATGGACTTAAGCATAGCCACTGGAGAAAAGGTTTCGTCATAATCCACACCTGGTCGTTGACGAAAACCTTTTGCTACAAGTCTAGATTTGAAAGTCTCAACTTTTCCATCTACACCAAATTTCCTTTTAAAGATCAACTTGCTCCCAATGGGTTTTACCCCTTCAGGAGCATTTTCCAAAGTCCATACTTTGTTGGTGTACATGGATTCCATCTCAGATCGCATTGCATCCAGCCAATTCACAGAGTCACCACTCGTGATGGCCTGCTCGAAACTAGTGGGGTCATCATCATCCATGATGCAATCCTCGCTACCACCATCAATGAGAAAACCGTAGTATCTCTCAGGTGGACGAGAAACTCTACTAGATCGGCGGAGAAGCTGGGGTTCGTCGGGTACTACTGAATCCTCTGGTTCCACTAAATCATCTGTTGTAGTTTGTTCTGCTGGAACTTCTTCCAGTTCTACCTCAGAGCCACTAATCTCTTTTGCAAGAAATTCCTTTTCTAAAAAAGTGGCGTGTTGAGCAACAAACACCCTTTGTTCCTCACTGTGGTAGAAAATATACCCTCGCGAATGCTTGGGATATCCAATAAACTTACATAAAACAGATCTTGCCTCGAGTTTGTCCGGGTTTCGTCTTTTGATGTAACACCCGAGCCCAATGCTACTATTTTCAGTTACTGTTTGAGCATAATGTGGTACTCTTTTCATTTAACTTGCTTGTTTGTTGCTTACTGTAAAAATTTACCCGGCAAGTCATTTCTACATATAACAAATTTTGGCATCTAAAATAAAATTGAAAATATTCATCTTGGCCTACTTGACACCCCTAGCCTCGTGGTAGCGTCCGTGCATTGTGTTCTCGTCCCGTTCAGTGAAACGGGCGAGTTTGGATGGCTACGTGCACATACGTGTGTCCGTTTTGGGGGTATGCTTTTTAATCATAAAACACTTAATTTTAAAATTTGGAACCCGCTTAAAATCCTATTATTTCAATTTCAAATTTTTGGACTCGACCCGGGCGCGATTTGGAAATGTTTTATTTGGCGCCAAAATCCCTTATCAAAACCATCGCATATATTTTTTCTAACTAACCTGATATCTTACTGTTCATTACCTATCTTTTAAATTTTTAAGTTAACCATATAATATTTTTACAATCTTTTATATCCTTCTCAATTTATTCTCTCAGCCAATCGCAACTTTCCCTTTAACCCCGTGGGCCCCACTTTCTCTCTCTCCCTATTCTTTCTCTCTCCACTTTTTCTCTCTTTCCCCCTCATATATTCTCTCGTACTTCTCTTTATCATTCTTTCTCTTCTTGCTTCATGTCTCGTTTCTCATTTTTTTAACTGTTCTTTTGTTGCCGGAATTCCGTCGTGCCGGTGACGCTTCTCGATGTTCCAGCGAGGTACCCCGACCCGTGTGGTTCCTTTGTTCGTCGTTTGGGTTCATTCCGTGAACCGTGCTCCCGTCGCGAGTTTTCCCCGCCGACGGTTAACGTTCCGTTTTCCCGATTCGCGACCCATCGAGGCAAGTTAATCTTGCTACATGCTATATAATTCATTTTATACTTATTTAAATAAATACCATACCTATAGTTTAAATCTAGTGCCCCATGTTTAATTTTATAACGTTTCGATGTTCCGTTTGCATCCGTTTATATCATATTAAATCTAGATCATGAAAACTTATCTTGTGACATACTAGATTACATTATACCGCATCCATATCAATTAAAATATATATCTTCGTAATATTTCTTATTATTATTGTAATTAGTTTATAATCTGCATTTTATAATATTATATATTTGAAAATATTATAGTTTACACATGAAACGTCGTTGAAAAAGCGGATACGACAAATCTGAAATTTACTGTACACCTTACCTTATAAAATTCATTATAAATCATAGAAAAATCATTAGTATATGTTCTTTAGTTCGTTACGAAGATAACTCAAAATACTATTACTATATGACATATTTAATTGCAAAATAAATTGTTTAAATAACGTAAAATGCAAATGAAAATGTCTCCAAACTGCTGTCCAGGGAAATTCCAGCAGCAAACTTTCAAGTTCGAATGTTCATAACTTTTTTTAAGGATAACCTGAGATGTTTATACTTATAAAACTAAAAACCTTATTGAATTATCTTTGTTTTGGTATAAGACACGATCCTTTTGGAGAACGTTTGTTATTTTTAAGCTATTTTACAAATTAGGGTGACGCTGAATTTCTGAACGGAACTTTCTTGTGCATGGTTAATCAATACCACTTTTATAGTTATTAATCGCTTTGAATATGCTATCCATATTAATATTATTATATCAATATTTATATCACATATTGCTTAGTTGTACATCCCACATTACCATTTTATAGTTTTATAACTTTTCGGATACCCGTTTGCATCCATCGCATTTAAGATACATATAATTGCATCCATAGATCACATTACTACATAATAATGTGATATTAACACTCCATGTTTAATAAATTGCATCCTAATTAATATTGGAACTATAAATGTAACCCTAATCGATAACTGTGCATCCATATCCTTGAAATTATATCTATTTGCATATCATATTACATGTTCCAGTTTATTGTTCTGATAGTACTCATGCTTGTTTATTTATACACATGCTTATGTTAGTTTGATTATGAGCACCCACATGACATCTTGTGCTTCCTGACATGACCTGTTACACTTCCTACTTGACATGACATGGTACCGTACACTCTTGATATGACATGACACCTTTATACATTACCTGGCTTGACCTGATGTACCATGGCTTTACCTGTTACCTGATCTTGTGTCTAATGCCAACAAACATAACATGTAGTCCTCATGGACCGTTCCTGTTGTCTATCCAGACAAACCTGTTTACCTGATCCTGTGTTGGCATTAGTTTCTTGATTACTGGATACCTGACCTGACATACACATATAACTTGGGGGTATGGGGAAATCAAAGGTGAAATCTGACTTGTAACTCGACAGTTCACTACCTGTATTGAGTGTACACATTCCTGTTTTGTGCCTAGCGGCATGTCTCGGTTTCAGCCGAGAATATTATGGCCGTGGTCCCGGGTATGTACGGGATACTATCGAGTGTACACATTCCTGTTTTGTGCCTAGCGGCATGTCTCGGCTGCAGCCGAGAATATTGTGGCCGTGGTCCCGGGTATGTACGGGATACTATTGAGTTACATCGATGATTCATCAATTTGGTTTCAAAGACTTTAGAACAGAGAATCTGATAGAACAATCCAGTTTACCCACTGCACACTACCCTGTACTGCTCTGATTTATATTATTGTTACCCTTGCTTTATTCATGTTTATATTCGCATTGCCTGTTTACTATGTTATTACTTGATGACTTGACGCGCTGACGTCTGGGTTTTGCATGGCCCAGATTCTTCTACCTTGCTACAGACTGATTAGGAGTTTTGCCGCTGTTAGACGAGCGGTGAGGTTGCTGTCGGTATGTAGTTTCACTCCAGGTATTTCATTTATTGTATCTTTTGGCTTCCGCAGATTGTTATCTCTTGATTCTTTTACTCTAGCTTATGGACATGTACTAGGTAGTTAGTTTACTTTCATGTTCTTGATATCTCCACAGCCGTAATGTGACTGTGGAAGGATTTTTCCTATCCACAGGTAGCATGGTTGGCTATGTCACGTGCCCACTTTAGCGTACTTTGGGAAGCAAGGCGTGACATGGTTCTTTTGGTATCAGAGACATAGGTTAGTCGGGTTGATTCTTTTGTAGTTGGGTATTGTACCCAATACACGAATCAGAATACCCGTGTTTAGGAAACATGTCCTGCCACCTTGACCGTTTTACCATTCTTGAATCACGTTCTTCCTGATTATATCTTTTACGATGTGCAAACTTCCTTTGCATATTGATTCAAAAACCTGATTCCTTGTTATCTCTAGGACTTAGGCGACTTGGATGGAGTTATGTAATTGTGGCTATGATACCGCGGCATAGTTACAATGCGGTACTCTATTTAAGTACCTTGGAGTTCTAGCCTTGATCTATATTCAGAATCTATCATCATGCTAATGTTGGGTGTTTTGCGTTCAGGAATATGGCCGGTAAGAATTTGAAGACGTACCAAGGCGTGTGGACGAAGCCGCCATGCTTGGAGTGATAAGGGGAATGCTGGAGAATCAAAAGAAACAGACCGAGCTGATCCAGCAGCAAGCGGACTCGTTTCAGGAAGGTTTGCAGATCGTTCAGCAGTCTGTGAACAATGTTGGAGCTAAGCCAGTTGACCGAGTAGGGACAGTAGCGGATTTCAGACGTTTGGGTCCGTATACATTTACTGGATTGGAGGAGCCGTTGCCAACAGAGCAGTGGCTAGTTGACACAGAGAATTTTCTCATTGCGGCACAGATTCCATATGAGAAAGAGTTGATGTGGTACGCATTCAGTTAATGGATTACGCCCGAGAATGGTGGCTTGTAGAAGAGAACCGATTGCCCAAGCCGATCAAGTGGACGGATTTTTTCGAAGAGTTTCCTGGAGAAGTTCTTCCCGCGGACTGCACGGGAGGAAATGGAAGAGAAGTTCATCGGACTAAAGCAGAAGGGAGTACCCGTAGATGTGCATGCAGCAGAATGGACGAGACTCAGTAGTTTCGCTGGACCTTTAGTTGCCAACGATGCAGACAGGGCACGGAGGTTCATGCGCAGCCTGGACGTGGACATCCAGAGGCAGATTGTCTCCCTGGGTTTGACCACTTTCTCACAAGTACTTGCGGCAGCCGAGAGCAGCAGAGTTTATCTGGGATGAAGGGGAGTTTTTCTGTCGGGCCAGTCGAGTTTAGTGCTAGGCCGACAAACAATATTCTTGCAGCAATGGAAGTTGATAATAGTGAAGAGCCGGCTGTTGTTCGCGATTTTATGGACGTGTTTGAAGATCTATCGGGTTTACCGCCGAGGAGAAACGTGGAGTTCGCAATTGATCTTATTCCTGGTGCAGCGTCAATATCTAAAGCGTATTATCCAATGGCGCCAGTAGAATTGGAAGAAGTCAAGAAACAGGTTGCTGAATTGCTTGAGAAAGGTTGGATTCGAAGCAGTGACTCGCCTTGGGGAGCTCCAGTTCTTCTAGTAAAGAAGAAGGATGGCACAAGAAGGATGTGCATCGACTATCGAGAATTAAACCGGGTGACTATTAAGAACAAGTACCCGATCCCTCGCATTGGCGAACTTTTCGAGCAGCTCAGTGGCGCGAGGGTATTCTCGAAGCTGGATTTGCGATCCGGATATCATCAGGTCCGAGTGAAAACAGAAGATATTTACAAGACGGCGTTCCGAACTCGGTATGGACATTACGAGTACTTAGTGATGCCCTTCGGAGTAACGAATGCGCTGGCAGTATTCAGGGACTTGATGAACCGAATCTTTTCACCGTTCTTGGACCAGTTTATCGTGGTTTTTTTATTGACGATATTCTAGTTTATTCGAAGAGTTTTGAGGAACATTCTGAGCATTTGAAGATCGCACTGCGGACGTTGAGACAGGAGAAGTTATATGCGAAGATGAGCAAGTGCGAGTTTTGGCTGGAGGAAGTAAAGTTTTGGGGCATGTTGTGTCTGGCGATGGAATTGCCGTCGATCCAGAAAAGATTGCAGCAGTTCGTGATAGGCCGATTCCAAAGAATGTTGCGGAGATAAGAAGCTTTCTTGGACTCGCCGGGTATTACAGAAGATTTGTGGAGAACTTTGCTCGTCTGGCGGAGCCGTTAACCAAGCTTACGCGCAAGGAGGTACCTTTTGTACGGACGGATAAGTGTGCGTTAGCTTTCGAGACGTTGAAGCAGAAGTTGATAATCGCCCCTATTCTGACCGTGCCAGACAATTCCGGAGGATTGGTGATTCACAGCGACGCATCTGGGAAAGGATTGGGATGTGTTTTGATGCAGCATGGGAAGGTTGTAGCATACGCATCGAGACAGTTGAAGACCCATGAGAAGAATTACCCAACTCATGACTTGGAACTTGCGGCTGTGACTTTCGCTTTGAAGGTTTGGAGACACTACCTTCTGGGCGAAAGGGTCGATGTTTTTTTACTGATCATAAGAGCTTGAAGTATGTGTTCACACAGAAAGAGCTTAATATGAGACAGCGTAGATGGTTGGAGCTGATGGCTGACTACGATCTTGATCTTAAGTACCATTCGGGAAAGGTTAACGTTGTGCCGGATGCGCTTAGTCGGTTACCAGCAATTTAGATGTTAACTACGCAGAAGGAGATCGTTGAAGATTTTCGAAGATTTGACTTGGAGGTTGTGCTATCGCATTCTACGGGACAGTTGATGCAGCTACAAGTACAGTCATCATTGATCGAGAATATTAAAGCAGCACAATCGCAGGACCCTAGACTGCAAAAGTTTCGAGGACAGGTTGAAGCCGGACTATGAACAGATTTATTAATCCCCGAAGATGGTTCGTTGAGGTTTGGTACCCGTTTGTGTGTGCCAAAGAGAGATATTCGTGAAGAGCTTATGAAGGAGGTACACAGTTCAGCTTATTCTGTACATCCAGGAGGCACAAAGATGTACCGAGATATTCGACAGCATTTTTGGTGGGAAGGCATGAAACGGGAGATTGCTCGCTTTGTGGCAAAGTGCTCGGTGTGTCAGCAGGTTAAGGCTGAACATCAAAGGGTTGCTGGTTTATTACAACCACTTCCGATTCCTCAGTGGAAGTGGGAACATATAACCATGATTTTCGTGACGGCTTTATCGCGAAGTCCAAAAGGCAACCATGCTATATGGGTGATTGTTGACCGATTGACCAAGGCAGCTCATTTTATTCCTTTTCGGGTTGGTCAATCAACAGAGACTTTGGCAGAGCGGTACATGCAAGAGATTGTAAGATTGTATGGAGTACCGGTGAGCATCGTGTCCGATCGAGACACTCGGTTCTTATCACACTTCTGGAGGAGTTTACAGGAAAGTTTGGGGACTCGATTGAAGTTTAGCACAGCTTATCATCCTCAAACTGATGGTCAGTCGGAGAGAACGATCCAAACTCTTGAGGATACGTTGAGAACATGCAGGTTGGACTTCAAGGGGTCTTGGGAGGATCATCTACTTTTGGTGGAGTTGTCTTACAACAACAGTTTTCAGGCAACTATTCAGATGGCTCCATTTGAAGATTTGTATGGTCGTAAATGCCGTTCACCTGTTTGTTGGGACGATGTCGGTGAACGAAGATTATTGGGACCAGATTTGGTTGTGCAGACAGTTGAGAAGGTTAACCCTATCAGAAATCATACGAAGGCAGCACAGGACCGACAGAAGAGTTGGGCAGATACGTCAAGAAGACCTCTAGAGTTCACCGTGGGTGATTTGGTATTCTTGAAGATATCACCGACCAGAGGGGTGATTCGTTTTGGAAGTCAAGGAAAGCATAGTCCTCGATTCGTTGGACCCTTTGAGATCTTGGAGCGTGTTGGTGAGATAGCGTATCGTTTGGCGTTATCGCAGTCCTTGGTGAATGTGCACGATGTGTTTCACGTATCTCAACTCCGTAGGTATGTTCGAGATGAAACACACGTATTGGATCATTCGGAGCTAACAGTACGAGAAGACTTGACTTTTGAGGAGCGACCGATTGGATTCGTGGATCGAAAGGAAAAGGTTCTTAAGAACAAGGTAATCCCCCCTGTGCTTGTTTCTTGGGGTAATCGCTCGCGTGGAGAGTCCACTTGGGAACGAGAAGATGAAATCCGGCAGAAGTTTCCTCACATTTTCTTGTAGTTATCTATCTTTGTATTCTTGGAATTTCGAGCACGAAATTCTTTTTGTAGTTGGGTATAATGTAACACCCGAGCCCAATGCTACTATTTTCAGTTACTGTTTGAGCATAATGTGGTACTCTTTTCATTTAACTTGCTTGTTTGTTGCTTACTGTAAAAATTTACCCGGCAAAGTCATTTCTACATATAACAAATTTTGGCATCTAAAATAAAATTGAAAATATTCATCTTGGCCTACTTGACACCCCTAACCTCGTGGTAGCATCCGTGCATTGTGTTCTCGTCCCGTTCAGTGAAACGGGCGAGTTTGGATGGCTACGTGCACATACGTGTGTCCGTTTTGGGGGTATGCTTTTTAATCATAAAACACTTAATTTTAAAATTTGGAACCCGCTTAAAATCCTATTATTTCAATTTCAAATTTTTGGACTCGACCCGGGCGCGATTTGGAAATGTTTTATTTGGCGCCAAAATCCCTTATTAAAACCATCGCATATATTTTTTCTAACTAACCCGATATCTTACTGTTCATTACCTATCTTTTAAATCTTTAAATTAACCATATAATATTTTTACAATCTTTTATATCCTTCTCAATTTATTCTCTCAGCCAATCGCAACCTTCCTTTTAACCCCGTGGGCCCCACTTTCTCTCTCTCCCTATTCTCTCTCTCTCCACTTTTTCTCTCTCTCTCCCTCATATATTCTCTCGTACTTCTCTTTATCATTCTTTCTCTTCTTGCTTCATGTCGCGTTTCTCATTTTTTTAACTGTTCTTTTGTTGCCGGAATTCCGTCGTGCCGGTGACGCTTCTCGATGTTCCAATGAGGTACCCCGACCCGTGTGGTTCCTTTGTTCGTCGTTTGGGTTCATTCCGTGAACCGTGCGCCCGTCGCGAGTTTTCCCCGCCGACGGTTAACGTTCCGTTTTCCCGATTCGCGACCCATCGAGGCAAGTTAATCTTGCTACATGCTATATAATTCATTTTATACTTATTTAAATAAATACCATACCTATAGTTTAAATCTAGTGCCCCATGTTTAATTTTATAACGTTTCGATGTTCCGTTTGCATCCGTTTATATCATATTAAATCTAGATCATGAAAACTTATCTTGTGACATACTAGATTACATTATACCGCATCCATATCAATTAAAATATATATCTTCGTAATATTTCTTATTATTATTTTAATTAGTTTATAATCTGCATTTTATAATATTATATATTTAAAAATATTATAGTTTACACATGAAACGTCGTTGAAAAAGCGGATACGACAAATCTGAAATTTACTGTACACCTTACCTTATAAAATTCATTATAAATCATAGAAAAATCATTAGTATATGTTCTTTAGTTCGTTACGAAGATAACTCAAAATACTATTACTATATGAAATATTTAATTGCAAAATAAATTGTTTAAATAACGTAAAATGCAAATGAAAATGTCTCCAAACTGCTGTCCAGGGAAATTCCAGCAGCAAAATTTCAAGTTCGAATATTCATAACTTTTTTTAAGGATAACCTGAGATGTTTATACTTATAAAACTAAAAACCTTATTGAATTATATTTGTTTTGGTATAAGACACGACCTTTTGGAGAACGTTTGTTATTTTTAAGCTATTTTACAAATTAGGGTGACGCTGAATTTCTGAACGGAACTTTCTTGTGCATGGTTAATCAATACCACTTTTATAGTTATTAATCGCTTTGAATATGCTATCCATATTAATATTATTATATTAATATTTATATCACATATTGCTTAGTTGTACATCCCACATTACCATTTTATAGTTTTATAACTTTTCGGATACCCGTTTGCATCCATCGCATTTAAGATACATATAATTGCATCCATAGATCACATTACTACATAATAATGTGATATTAACACTCCATGTTTAATAAATTGCATCCTAATTAATATTGGAACTATAAATGTAACCCTAATCGATAACTGTGCATCCATATCCTTGAAATTATATCTATTTGCATATCATATTACATGTTCCAGTTTATTGTTCTGATAGTACTCATGCTTGTTTATTTATACACATGCTTATGTTAGTTTGATTATGAGCACCCACATGACATCTTGTGCTTCCTGACATGACCTGTTACACTTCCTACTTGACATGATATGGTACCGTACACTCTTGACATGACATGACACCTTTATATATTACCTGGCTTGACCTGATGTACCATGGCTTTACCTGTTACCTGATCTTGTGTCTAATGCCAACAAACATAACATGTAGTCCTCATGGACCGTTCCTGTTGTTTATCCAGACAAACCTGTTTACCTGATCCTGTGTTGGCATTAGTTTCTTGATTACTGGATACCTGACTTGACATACACATATAACTTGGGGGTATGGGGAAATCAAAGGTGAAATCTGACTTGTAACTCGACAGTTCACTACCTGTATTGAGTGTACACATTCCTGTTTTGTGCCTAGCGGCATGTCTCGGTTTCAGCTGAGAATATTATGGCCGTGGTCCCGGGTATGTACGGGATACTATCGAGTGTACGCATTCCTGTTTTGTGCCTAGCGGCATGTCTCGGCTGCAGCCGAGAATATTGTGGCCGTGGTCCCGGGTATGTACGGGATACTATTGAGTTACATCGATGATTCATCAATTTAGTTTCAAAGACTTTAGAACAGAGAATCTGATAGAACAATCCAGTTTACCCACTGCACACTACCCTGTACTGCTCTGATTTATATTATTGTTACCCTTGCTTTATTCATGTTTATATTTGCATTGCCTGTTTACTATGTTATTACTTGATGACTTGACGCGCTGACGTCTGGGTTTTGCATGGCCCAGATTCTTCTACCTTGCTACAGACTGATTAGGAGTTTTGCCGCTGTTAGACGAGCGGTGAGGTTGCTGTCGGTATGTAGTTTCACTCCAGGTGTTTCATTTATTGTATCTTTTGGCTTCCGCAGATTGTTATCTCTTGATTCTTTTACTCTAGCTTATGGACATGTACTAGGTAGTTAGTTTACTTTCATGTTCTTGATATCTCCACAGCCGTAATGTGACCGTGGAAGAATTTTTCCTATCCACAGGTAGCATGGTTGGCTATGTCACGTGCTCACTTTAGCGTACTTTGGGAAGCGGGGCGTGACATTTGACATAAGCCGGGCAACCCCATATCTTAACAAAATTAAGATATGGTCTCTTCCCTTCCCATATCTCATATGGGGTGGTAGGCACATATTTGGTAGGAACTTTATTCAGTATGTATGCCGCTGTCTCAAGTGCATACCCCCAGAAGGAAATAGGTAACTCAGCAGTGCTCATCATCGAGCGCACCATATCTAATAGGGTGCGATTTCTTCGTTCTGATACACCGTTGTGCTGTGGTGTATAAGGAGGAGTAAGCTGAGAGAGAATCCTATTCTCTTTTAGATAATCTAGGAACTCACTGCTTAAGTATTCGCCTCCTCGATCAGATCGAAGAACTTTAATACTTTTGCCCGTTTGGTTCTCTACTTCGTGCTTATATTCTCTGAATTTCTCAAAAGCTTCAGACTTGTGTTTCATGAGAAACACATGTCCGTATCTAGAGAGATCGTCAGTGAATGTAATGAAGTAGGAAGAACCATTCCTGGCATGCGTAGACATGGGACCGCATACATCACTATGTATTAGTCCTAAGAGTTCAGTAACTCTTTCTCCGTGTCCACTAAACGGAGCTTTGGTCATTTTTCTTTTGAGACATGAATGGCAAGTATCATAAGATGATAATTCGAACGGATTCAAATAACCATTCTTATGTAACTTAGACAGTCGTGTCGCATTGATATGACCAAGTCTACAATGCCACAAGAAGGATTCGTTCATTTCTGAACTTTTCCTCTTGTGTGTATTTTGTATATTGAGGACTGTATTCTGATTTAGAATGAATATGCCATTATGTAACGAGCCTGATGCAATCAACTTTTGATCTAGGAATATGTTCATAACATTATCCTTTACTTCAAAATTATATCCTTCTTTACTTAATAAAGAAATTGATATAATGTTGCACATCATGTTCGGTATATAATAGCATTCATTTAGAATCAGTGTATTACGATTTGGTAATACAAGGTGATATTCGCCAACTGCTTTGGCTACAATACTTGCACCGTTCCCTACTTGAACGGAATGATCACATTTTCCCAGTTCTCTACCTTTTCGTAGCCCATGTAACAATTTACATATATGGGATCCTGATCCGGTATCCAATACCCAGGACGTAGGGTGAACTGAGAAACAGTTCTCAATAACTAACACACCCGAAGAAGATGCATCAACATGCATGTTCTTTTGGGCTGCTTGAGAATCCAGATATTCTCCTGTTTCCTGTTCAGTCTTATAACTCTTATAAGAAAGAACGGGTCCAACGTTCCCTTGCTCAGTACAATAATTGGGTTCAGTCAATACATCCATATTATTATCTTGATTATGGCCTGACATGGTCGCTACCTGGAGAGAGAGAGAAGAAAACACTTTAGCGTATGCTCTTGCAAGATTAGATTGGTTATTATCTTATCTAATCAGGATGTCTCCCACTGTTTTTATCAAATCTACCTTCAAACCCTAAAAGGTAAGATTAGCCGGGATTAATTACACCCTACAATTTCGTCAATCTTTCAGCCAGATCAGTGTCGGTACTTTGAGGGAGGTTCCCCGTGCCTTCGCACGGACCTAATTAAAGTAAACCTCGTTTTCCCAGAGGTGTAACCCCGTTAACACTTTTCTAGACACCTACTTGATCGGCTAATTGTCTTGTGTAAAACTCTCCCAGGAGTAACACTTACTCGCAGTGGGTACCGGGATCCAACTATCTCATAGGAGGTATGCAATCTCATTGCAAATTTCAACTTTTGAAATTCCCGATAATATTTTGCCCCTAGTGTCCTATGACCTTGACGGAGGTCAACAAACCATAGGCTACTAGTCAAGTTCAACCCGTCATTTCTTGATTGAATTAAACCCACCCGCACGACCCTTGACGGAGGTCAACAAGGCCGTACGACTACCCTAATCCAAT
The DNA here is from genome assembly GCA_030015575.1 of Agapanthus africanus. Lineage (NCBI taxonomy): Eukaryota > Viridiplantae > Streptophyta > Magnoliopsida > Asparagales > Amaryllidaceae > Agapanthus > Agapanthus africanus. The sequence goes on from CM057343.1 coordinate 476,003,411, forward strand.
CTGCATCATATGCATAAGCAGGTAAATACTAATCAGCTACCGCACACTACGCCTTGACGGAGGTCAACAAACGTAGCACGAATACTAACTAGTCTTTATCTGAAATGACGGAGGGCTACGCAGGTTTTTCAGAAAACCCCGAGCGTAAGGAACTTGATATCGTCGTAGAATCGAGTGTTTTTGAAAAGGAGTGTTTTTGAGGCTTTTCTTAGTTTCTCTAAAGGGGTCACTCCCGGTGAAGGGATCGTCGGCCCTTTCCTCATCGAATAAGGTGCAGGATATATCATATATATCGCTGTGCAAAGCAAAACTCTAAAAGCAATCAAAAGACAAACCGAGTTTTGTAGCATCTGTCAGTTTCGCTAAAGAGGTCACTCCCGGTGAAGGGATCGTCGGCTCTTTCCTCATCGAATAAGGTGCAGGATATATCATATATATCACTGTGCAAAGCAAAACTGTAGCTACCCTTTTTATAAAGTTTTGATTCTACAACATCTTTAGGTTTCTTTTCTTTTTATTAATCTGATTAATAAAATCCCATCAGCTTATGCTTCCTAAGCATCACAGAAGAAACGAAAGCAGTAATATTTATATATCAGCATATATATATATATATATATAGTATAAGCATTCGTCTCAGGCAGTAATATGATCTCATCACAGAACATTGCAGCAGAAGAACATATATGAAATATTGGATATACTAGGACGTCCGTGTTTTCAATACGAGCCTGTATAAAACACGGATTCCACGGTCGCGACGAATAGCCAAACCCACATCCCAAGACCCCTACGAGAGCGGCAAGTAACACTGCCAATTCTAGGGTTAGGAGACCCGGTCTCGACTCCTCGAGATGGCCTCCCACTGGACCCTAGAACCCGGTTACTTGTGCTCCCCACCTTGGGTCTACCTAATGCGGAAAAGTAAATAATATACACTGGTGACATCAACCGCAACCTGGAAGTGCCCCAAATAAAAGAATATTACATTACAAAAGAATTTTACATGAATGAAAATAAAAACCCTCATCTCACATAAAACCCCCGGCTATTCAGAACGCGACGATCCAATATAACATATCACAGCAACACATAATATCACATATCATCAACGTAAGTAAATGTGCGCATCCCAATTGTCGTTGACATATAGCAACGAAACCGGCGATATCACATATTACACTTACGGTCACAGAAAAGAAAGTGTAAAACTACAATATTTGGAATTCACAATCACTTTAGACATCATAAATCCGAAATATCACATACTCCGCATTTCATGCCCAACTCTATGAATTCCACATATTGTATCACATTCCAGATAAATAGACAGTATTAAACTTTTCGAACAGATAATCAAATACCCAAAATTTCCTAAATTGCTCAACACTTGAGCGGAGTTCAAATAATCCCAGAATATGTCACAGTATCGGTGATCCAGCCGTAGAAGGGTCAAGCCAACGCCTCACATGTGGCACGCCGCACTGCCCCAAACCCGAAGGTTCAAAAGGCAGTTCAAGACGGTCACATAATCGAGTTAAGGTTTGTTGTCTTCTAGAGGGTCCACCACTTAACTTGTACAATTTTTCCGAAGGATTTAAACCCAATAATAATTCAACACTTGAAAGTTTGCCGTTCCGGGATAAAGTGGGTTAATGATATTTGTTCAAATAGTTTAACAGTTTCTAAATATCTGGAAAGAAATACGAATTTAAATATTCCGATCGAATCTACTATTACAAAACAAACCCCAGAAGTTTTAACACTTAAAATAGTTTTAAAATATCCAGAAGCATCAACAAGCAACTACAGATAATACCATGAAGCCACGTGTCTCAATTCCACAAAATGGCCGCGGAACCGCCGCGGGAAGCATGTTTTCGCCGCGGTTCCGCCGCGTTTTGGTGGAGTTGGGGGCCCGTATTTCATGGTAATTCTTAGAATTCCCTGCTGATTTTTTTACATATTTTTAATCATAAAAATCCCAAATTTTGAAAAATTTCCAGAGAGGGGGTTAAATTTGTCGGTTCGGGTTCGATCGGAGTTTTAACTTCGTAAACATGTCGCCTAATGCTCTAGCTAGGCTCTGATACCACTGTAGGGTTCCTAGGCACTCTCGTGAAGGTTCATAAGGTATCAAACATGCCCGGATAAAAATTTAGACGTGCCGAACAACCCAAAGCCGGGATCTTTGCTAGATTATTAGGGTTAAACATGCAAGATGATAACTTTTATCTAAGTGTGAGGGATTACAACCTTTGTAGTCCGCTCCTTCGCTTCACAAGCTCCGAGTAGAAGTCCCTTTGTCGCGATCCACGATCTCCCGGACTCATGAGAGGCTCCACGACTCGAACGATCCATGCTAGCTTGAAGTGTTCCAAATCTCCGATGATCTACATCGAAGTTGCAAAGACTCAAGTTTTCTCACTCTAAAGAGATGAACACACTAATCTCATGGGCTAGATGAGATGAGGATGAGAGAGTAGTATTTTTGCTTTCTTTTTAAATCATTTTCTCATATTTATTCATCACATAAAGAATTTCAAGTGAGCTTTTTCAAGAGAGAAGAAGATGATCATGGAAAATGATAATGATAATGATAATGATAATTCCTTTTATGATGAATAGAAATAAAAGTATATGATTGATATATTAACCATGGTCAAGGATGAGTGGCTAATAATGTGTAGAGAAACAACTAGAGTTAGGGTTTGGTTGGGTTAGAAATGTGTCATCTAAAATATCTTAACCATGACAAAAGAAATTGCTTCTAGAAGGTGCATGAAGCAACTAACCCTAATCAAACCCTAACCTCATTTAATCATCCTTAAACATGTTTAATAATAAATCATATCATGTCACAATAATATATATCACATATATATTATATATTTGCAACAAAAGAAAATAATACAATTAACATATATCGCATATATATCAATGTATCATCTAGTGAGAAAATGAAATAATAAAGCAAGCCAATATTAGATAATGTAATAATATATCATATATATATATATTATTATACATTAAATTATCGAATCAACACTTGATCCGACGATCCGGCTATATCGAATATTACCGACTAATATATCATGTACCGATTCATCGAACCAACACTTGATCCGATGACCCGGTTCATATCTAAATATCGCGAGAATATAATACGGTATCTCATATCGCATTATCCTCGGTCCTGCGCATATCACATATGTGCCTCTACTCCGTTTCGCCTGAGCCAAGAAACTTCTGTGTAGGACTCTAAAGAATCGTCAATACGCCGGTAGCAGGTGATGATCATATCAAACACCCACAAGCTGCAAGCGGTCAGCTAAACGTAACAGCCACCCAGGTATTGAGCGATCAGAAGATCAACAAGCTAGCCTGTGCGTTCTCCTGTGAATCCAATCAGTAACACTCCCGTACAGTCCGGTCTGTTCGTCTAATATGTTGCATATCAAGTCTAGGGGTGGTATACGTCAGACCCCAGTAACCGATAAGTCGTGTCGATGTATGGCTCATAACGGGTCGAGAAACTACTAGTAACACTTACCAGTAAATATCCATATCAGCCCTGGCCAGGGACTTCCAGTTATAGCCAATCGAATACAGCACAACATCAACTCCCTATACCGGGAGAGACGAATCCCCTCCTATCGCTCATTGCCTCCATGTGATTCGGGACTGTACCCAAAAGCCACCGTTTTGCACGCCCTATTGGACGTGGTAAGGTGGAAATCAAAGCACAGTGGGAATCACACAAGACTCTATGACGATCTCGGGTCTACAGACTATCCTGTACCAGTGTCACCGGAGAACTGCCATCTGACGTGTGGTATATCACCATCTGGGAGTTCTCGGCGAGTCCGTCCAGTGTACCCAGTCTCCACTGAGCACCCGTACACCATCTCTGATGTCAAACACCGATGGATATGGGATCATCCATCGCCCATCATATGGGTCAAGATGCGTATACGCTAGTCTACTCTGGTGTATCGATGCCCTGTCTCGATATACCCTCGACTAGGAACATTTATAGGATGTACTCATCGACTACCGTGGCCCCACTAGTATGATCTCATCATAGTCCCAGTAGTCGAGTACAGATCCTAAGGGCTTTATCAACATGTGAGAGTAAGACAGTAAACCAATACAAGTCAACATGTTAAGATAAAGTGAAACCAAATAGCATACTATCATGACGAGCAAGAAAGTCCTCTCTGTATATATCTAAGCATCCATCATAATATACATCATATGTACAACAATGGCCTCTAGGGCATATACATAACTAACACGTGGTAAGCCGGTATCAGTCAGACCCAAAGGAGAAGCACTGGATAGCAGTAAAGAACATTCTCAAGTACCTGAGAAGGACTAAGAATATGTTCTTGGTTTACGACGGAAAAGACCTCAAGATCGAGGCTTTTGCTGACTCCAGCTTCCAGAGTGACAAGGATGACTCCAAGTCCATGTCAGGTTATGTCTTTACCCTCAATGGAGGGGCGGTGTGCTGGAAGAGTTCCAAGCAGGACACCGTTGCTGACTCGACGATGGAAGCGGAATATATCGCTGCTTGCGATGCCGCAAAAGAAGCAGTCTGGATGAAGAAGTTCCTCACAGAACTTCAGGTGGTTCCATCCATTGTTGATCCAATACCTCTGTATTGTGACAACAACGGGGCTATAGCTTTAGCAAAGGAACCCAGGTCCCATCGGAAGTCCAGACACATCTTAAGACGGTATCACCTGATCAGGGAGATCATAGATCACCTGGAGATCGAGGTACGGAGGGTTGCTACAGAGGAGAACACCGAAGATCCATTCACAAAGGCCTTACCTCAGACACAGTTCGAGAGGCTATTCGAGATGATAGGTCTTCGATACGCCGGTACATGGCCCTAGTGCAAGTGGGAGATTGTTAGTGTATATGCCCTAGGGGCCATTATTGTATCATACTAGCTTGTATATTATTTAATGGAAGCTTGAGATATTCACAGTTATATTAACAGTCTTGCTCAACATAATAGTATGCTACTTGGTTTACATCTATCTTAATATATGAATATGTTTCTTTCAGCATATCACGAATATATATTGATAGAGCCCATAGGATCTTGCTTGACTACCAGCGTTGTGATGGCGGTCAACTAGTGGGGGCTGGGTAGTCTACAAGCACATCCTTTTTCAGGTCCCTAGTCGTAGGATTATCGAGACAGGGCATCGATACTCCAGAGTAGACTAGTGTGTACGCTTCTCATCCCAGCAGGGGAATTGGTCTGTCCCACAGCCATTAGTACGTTGTACTGGAGACCGTATGCAGGTGCTCGTTGGATTACGGGTACACCGGACAGGACTCGCAGGGAACTATTGGTTGGTATTATACCCGTCATCAGTTAACAATTCCCAGGTGACATGAGTACAGCATAGTCCGCAGACTTGACACTGCTGCTTCGTCTCGAGTGTGTTCCCACTGTTCTTGGATTGCTACCCTACCACGGCTCAAAGGAGTCGTGCAAACAGGCAGCAGTTGGGTGCAGTCCCGAAACACTTGGAGGCAGTGGCAGTTAGAAATGATTCGTCTCTCCCGGTATTAGGAGTTGATATCGCACTGTGTTTGGAGAGCCATTACGCAAAGTCCCTGGCCAGAGCAAACGAGATTTACCGGTAGGATTTCCAGTAGCTTCTCAAGGTGTAATAGGCTTCACTCCGACACGACTTATACCGCTTTTAGGGGACTGACGCTTGCCGCCCCCTAGGCCCGATATGCGGTAGTATTAGACGAACAGACCGGACTGTACGGAGATTATCACATCAGGCTCAGTAGGAGTTCGGATGGGTTTCCTCATCGGCCTTCTTATCGACATCTACCTGGGGACCGTTACGTACAGCTAGTACCGCTTGCGGCCTGTGGTTAAACCCACTGCCAGCGTAGTGTCGAGTATTTAGAGTCCCACTCAGAGAGTTTCCCTGCTTCAGGCAAAACGATATAGAGGTCGTATGATTTTACGATAGGGTTTGGACATATACGTGTACTTGTGCATGTATGATGTTCGAACAGATTATACTAGCAGGCTTTTGTTTAAGCCAGATTCTAGTATTGGATTATTGGATTTATACAGTCTCAGTATTTCCGTGTTTTTACGGATGGGAGGGGCATTCTCGTAATTTGTCGAGAACCTTCTAGAAGAAAGGTGAGGTGGAGAGCTTATGTGTAATTTGCATTAAATGATTTAGTGACTCATGAGATGATTCATCCAAATGAGTTAATGAAGCATTTATTGCTTAATGACTCATACGCCGATTCATTGATTGTATTAAATGAAGCATGGTTGTAATTATCATATATGATTTATTTGATAATTTTTATGCTTCATATAATATAGAAATGAGTTATTATTCATCACATTCTCACATACACACTCTCTCTCTCCTCAAGCTCTCCTCTTCTTCAACCTAACCCTAATCCTCTCATGTGTTGAGATCCCAAAGGTTAGAAAGACTATTAGATCCTTAATCCACTTCTATATTTTCTAGGTCACTTGGATTAGCAATCCTAACCACTTAGTTACCTCAAGTGAGAGATTAAAGCTTGAAGAAGGAACTCTCGGGTGGATCTTCTATCACATCGAGGAGGCCGACGAGGTGGTGAACAAGAAAGATTAGTATCTTGAGGTATAATCATCTATCATAGTAGTTTAGCACTTCTAGATAATTGTTAGTTAGGATTTAGTAAAGATCTGTAAAGTTAGTCGATGTTAACTTGAACAAAATGATAGTTTTACCTATTCTGCCTCCCCGCATCATGTGGGGTGTCTAACGTCGACTTACAATTTATTTATAACGAAAAAACCCATAATATTTATCTGAAAAACACTGAAAGCCAACGAGATTTATTTGCAACGAACAAAACCCATGGTATTTATCCGAAAAACGCTGGATATATACGGTATTTTTTGTGGACAAAATTCATGGTATTTATTTGAAAACAGCGAAAGTTCATCATATTTTAATGAAAATCTAATAGTATTTACTTATAAAGCATTGAAAGTTCATGGTCTTTTAGTAAAACCTATTGTGATTTTGAATCGATGGTGTATTCGTAATTATAGAAAAATTTTGAACCAATGCCACATTTATAAATAGTGAGAAGTTGATATGATGGCAAAATTGTAAATAATAAGATGTTGACAAAACTTTTTCTTGAACTATCTAAAATACCCCCATCAAAATATTAGAGTTTACGAAAACACCGGATTTTTTGCAAACAATTCTAAAAGAATATTCTAATATTAGAGATACTCTAGGGAAAATAACCAAATTTCTTGTTCTCATGTAACATTTTATTTTATTAGTATAATGATTGAAATTTTTTGTTAATGGTCTTATGAGATTGACGGGGGCTGCTGCAATTAGGAATGTAAATGCAGCCGGATTATCCAATCTTGATCCGTTTTTAAATCCGACAAGTTATGGTTATGGATACTAAAATTCCATATCCAGACGTGATTTTTAGTATCTGGATTCGAATCCGGATCCGACTTGGATACAAATTGCCTATTCGGATCCGAAATATTGGTATCCACTGTCAAACTACTGATTACTATTAGTTTAGCTCGGGTTATGGATGGCCCGTATGCGTGATGTTACATGAAAAACCTTAATTCGAAACTATTAAGACATGTGGAATTGATGTGATTGTTTGAATCTAAAAATATTTTAATATTGTGGGTCAGGAATCATCGTGACTTTTTATATTTATCCAAATAGTATCAATATCCGATTTTAGCGGATATTGTTTCTACAATATCCGATTCGTATCTGTATTCGATTCATAGTGGATACGGATAGTAAATTTTTGTTACTGATAAATATCCGTATTCATATTTGGATCCGTAAACAGGTGCCGGATACGGATATAGTAATACCTATACCCGATCCGTATTAATCGGTTTACATCCCAAGCTGCAGTATACAACAGTTAATCAGCTGTAGCAGGAAGCACAAATGGAGGTAAAACAAGAGGCAGAGCTCATATGGAAGTTAGGTCAGGTGGGGCCGACCCTCTCTTTATCTCGATATATACCACAACTCTATTAAATCCTTTTATTATTTATAAACGCTAAAATTACCTGCTGTTGCTTTAGAATTTAGCCTATATTTTGTGGGTCAATAGTTTTTTAAAAATATCATAATATTTCATATTTTTGGCAGAATAATACCATAATATTTTTTCAGCATTCAAATACCCTAAAGTTTTCCGCCGTTAGCAAAGCGATTCCTCCTGTTGGTCGACTATCAAAATATTTCAAAATAGATTCACACACGACTTGCCTCGTGGGTATTTTTGGACAATTATGCTCTTTACTCTTTTGAGTAAAAAAAGAGAAAAAAATGCTCACCCTAACCCCATCTTCTTCCTCTAGCGGCTCTTAAGATCGCCATAGTGTTTCGTTCCAGCATGACGACAACAAAGATGAAGATTGCAATAGGACAGATGTGGCTGTGGGATTGAGGGTGAATATGGCGATGGAGGCGATGGTGGCCATGGAAGCATATTGAAGGTGATGGTAGGCAAGATGGAGGTGATGGTGGTCATGGGGTCGAGGCAAATGGGGGCGACTAGATGGAGTTGATGGTGGACATGGGGGGCGAGACAGAGATGGATGGCGAGTAGGTGGAGGGGATGGTGGCCATGGGGTCGAGGAAAATGGGGGCGGCTAGGTGGAGAGGATGGTGGCCATGGGTCGAGACAGAGGTGATGGTGGCCAAGGGGTTGGCGCGGCGAGGTGGAGAGGGGTGAGGTAGAGATGGATGGAGACAAGATGGAGACAATGGTGGCCATGGGGTCGAGGTAGAAGTGGATGGCGGTGAGATGGAGGTGATGGTGGCTATGGAGACGGCAAGGTGGAGGTGTGGAGGCGAGGTGGAGATGGATGGTGGCCAAAGGATGGGGCGATGGTGGAATTTAAGGTGGCCATGCGGTGGCGGAGGTGGTAGTGATAGAGGCGGAGGTGGCGAAGGCAGAGGTGGCCATGGGGTGGAAGTGGTGGTCATGGATTAGGTTAGGGTTTACTAATTACGGTTAGAGTTAGCCAGTTAGGATGAAAGTTAATTTTTCTTTTTTAAATCCAAATATAATTAGGGGTAGTTTGGTCATTTTGTACCTGCGGTTAACACCGTCATGGTATCATTAAGCAATTTAGAACATTTTGGTATTATTCAAAGTGTGAAATATTATGGTATTATTAGCAATTTACCCATATTTTATAATTACAGCATTGGTATATTAGAGGGGTTTTAATTATTCATCTTAATTTTTTTTTTTTTGATTTCTAAATAAACCCTCATCAATACATATTGATTTCAAAGGCCCGTAAATTTGTTTAATTGGTCTATGTTAGCCCAGCATTATTAGTTACATAGTAACGAATCCGGAGTTCGGAAATTATTGGGCGAGGCAGAAAATTCGGATTTAAGGAATTATTCGGAAAAAATTGGTAGGTATTCGAAATGATTCGGCAGGTATTCGGGAAAAATTCGGTAAGTATTCGGAAAATGTTCAGAAAGAATTTCGAGTGAGAAATTAATATATGAGGCGCTGGGTTTTGATATTGCGAATTATTCGTTGTTTTTGTGCATTATTCGCTGTTTATTTGAATTATTCGCGAATAACTCATGAATAATTCACGAATTATTCGAATCGTTCGCCAGTGGCGATTAAATCGGAGAATTAATCGGCCGATCAAAAATTCATGAATTGTTCACGGATTCCACGAATTATGTGAATATGATTAGTTCACGCTCCATTAGATGTTGAAAGTTGAAACTCATCCTCAAAATCTTTGGGATTTCTTGATAAGCCCCCACAATCCAGATAGTTTAAACAGCTCCTAAATTTTTTAGTTACTCGGTTTTAGCCCAGGGTTCATTTACCATCCATCAACTGCTAGAAACAATTGTTAAAGCCAAAAGTTTTACCACAATAACCCTTTTTCTCCTCCAGAATCCTAGGAAGAAGCGGCAACAATGACACCGGAATCCAGTGGCAGATCCAGAATTATAAATCAGGTAAAACAAAATTTTTTCTATAGTAACTTAACTTACCAAAAGAAAAGACAATCAGTTCAACTAACTCTATAACTATTAGACTTGGATTTGTATTCGGATTTTAAATTTACATAAGAAATGCAAAGGAATTGGAAAAAGAAAATTGCAAATGCAAGGAATTCTTCATCTTCTAGAAGGATTTTTTAAAAAATTAAAAAATTAAAATTAAAATCATCATTAAGGGAATCAAACCTCAAACCTCATGTCGTTATTGCTTTATATCTAAAACAATCTATCAACACAGACAATCTGGTTTTTGTTTTCTATTAATGATTTATTTATTTCAGTAATATAATAGAGAAAATAAACATATATGTATACTTAAGAACCTGAAATCCATATGAGGCATCCACCTCGCCTCGCTTATAGATGGATCTGTCCATGTTCTTACCTATCTTCCACCAGCCGCTGACACTAAAAAGGTTTGAAATTATAATACTTGATATGATATGAGTAATATCAAATTTATATGCCTAAAATTTATACTTTATACAAATTATGCATTGTAGATTTATATACCAATCATATAAATTATATCACCTAAAATTCAAACAATAAATACAATATGTACACTGCAATTTAAGTATTGTATATCCATGATATATATCAGATAGATCAGATAAAGAAAGCTTGTTTGATCCTGGTAGAGTTTAGGATTCGGACGGATGAGTTTTATATTTATACCCATTCCTAACCCGGAGAAGTTTGTATCTAATCTTCAATTCATCTGATCGGGTTCGGACAGCATGAGATGCATGTGAGTAGATCTTGGACATTCTACTAGAATTTTAGAACAAGCACAAATATGATTTAAAAAAATCTAGAGAGCTCAAGTCTACAAATTAGGAACATTAGCTGAAGAATTGAACTTACAACTAAAAAACTAGGAGTTTCCATATGAAGTAAAGAGCATATAAACATTGTAGCATTTTCATATGCTCCAATTTGTGTTGGACTCTAACCAGACGCCTAGGATGAAAGAAAAAGTTTGGTGAAGACCTCCCTTTGTCATAGATGATCCACTTAAGGAAGCCCTTTACTGGCTCCATCTTCATTTCCTGCTCCAAGCAATTTGTGAAAAAAACTAATCACACAAGTTAACTAGTTTTGTGGTGTTAGGGATATAGAAAATCACTTTTATAATCTCACCATCTAATTTTCCTTTTGAATTTTGGAAGAGGAAGAGGAAAGAAGATTGAAGAAGATGAGAGTTATTATGTTAGAATAAAAACCTTAACCATTTTTCAAAATGGTTATAAATATTTATCATAACATAAGCTAATCTCATCCATTCGATTTAATTCATCATCCAAGCGTCCACTCTTTTCTCTTCCCCCCACATGTCACCATGTAGAGAATGATCATGCATGTGCTGCACCATGCACAAGATAACTTAAAAGAGAATGAAAGGAAAAAGGAAATAACAATATATAAATTTTTATATATATATATTATCATAACATAATATAAATACTTGTAATTTCCATCTGTATTAAAAATATATAAATGAGACATAAATAAATAGTGATAAAATACTAATTGATGAAGGTCCTTTTCGGGTCTCCGTCAGATGTTGTCTTCCGTTGATCTCCCGGTGGATTCTGATGATTATCTTCTGTTGCGTGTGCGTCTCAATGGGTTTTGGTGGAAGAGCTGGTATGAGGAGTTTGGTGCCGAGTACCTGCAAAGAAGTCCCGGAATGGTTTGGTACCACCAAGGACCCTCCGACGATCAAGTTAGTGATGAGATCCGAGCAGAGTAACGGCTTAGAAGAGTAAAAAATGGCTTACTTGACCCCTCTGTGATGGGGGTTTATATAGCGGTGGTGGCATGCAGCAGCAGGCGCGAGAATCTCGTCGGCAGTTACGCCCCCGACGTCACGCCCGCGTAGAGAACGGATCACCCATTAATGGGGATCGTAATGACGTGGAACGTGGGATGTTGCTGGCGTGGGATCTGCGCATGGCGAGATTCGCGGAGCGGCGGTTACGCCTGTGAGCGGTGGCCTTGGTCGGAGGCCGAGGAAGACGGCCTCGGCCTGGAGCTCGGGATGAGCGAGGATGCCGAGGGGTCCATGTCTTGTGGCAGCTCGCCGCGAGCTACGGGGCCGAGGAGGCCAATTTATTGGGGGCCCTGAGGAGGGCCAGCTTGTGTTTGCAGGTCGGGTACAGGGTGGCATGGTCGGCCCCTGTGGGCCCTTTCTTCTGAGTTCTGGGACATGTCACCTGCCACGTGTCCTGATCTTGGAGATCGCCAATATTGAGCATCATCATTAGCCCCCCACTCTTGTCCCGACCAGCTAGCGGGTCGGGTCAGGAGTGGACTGCTGGGCCTCCCGAGGTGAGCTCCTTTCTAGGGTTTTGCCGGGACGAGTCCTCGGGCCGTCGGTTGTCTTTTCCGCTAGCAAATCAAGGCGAGATCTCTGCATTTAAAGAAGGTGCGCCGGTTCGTGCACTCTGCAACTGATGTGACGGTCCACGTGTCAAGCGTCGACTGGCTGACGCGACGTATGCAGGCCTGCGGCGTCTGATGGGACGCGGTTCAGCGCAGGATCGACACGTGGAGCGATCGGAGTCGCTGGGCGAGAGGAGTCGTTTCGGCGGGAGATGACCGGCGCCGTTGGATGAGGCCGTATGTGTTAGTTATATGTATGCCCTAGAGGCCATTACTTTATGTTGGAGATAGTGCCCTCAGAGTCAATTATTGGATCGCAGGTACGTGATTGCAATGATTGCGGAGGATCTATACTGGTAGGACAGTCTTACTCGAGATGATAGTATGCTATCTGGTTTGCCTTTATCAGTCGTGTACATGTTTAGGTGACTGATTATATGTTACACTTTGATAGAGCCCTTAGGATCTTGCTTTACTACCAACAGTATGATGGCGATCATATACATGAGAGTTGGGTAATTTATATGCATATCCTTAATTGTGGTCCCTAGTCGTGAGAGTTTCGAGACAGGGCATCGATACTCCGGAGTAGACTAGTGTATACAGTCGAGACCCCGACGAGGGGCGGTGGCCGGTCTCACAAGCCACTGGTGTCAGTTGGATCACCTAAGATGTATACAGGTGCTCATTGGGTTATGAGTACACCGGACAAGACTCGCCGGGAATCTGCTAGTTAGTACTATACCTATCGTCAGATAGCAGTTCCCTGGTGACATGTGTACAGGTTAGTTCATCGACCTGAGGTCGTCATTTGTCTCGTGTGAGTTCCCACTGTGCTTTGATTTCTACCCTACCACGGCTCAAAGGAGTCGTGCAAACAGGTAGTTTTTGGGTACAGTCCCGAGCCATATGGAGGCACGTGAGCGGATTGGCAGGGGATTCGTCTCTCCCGGTATTGGGGGCGAGATCGTGCTGTGTCTAGGAGAGCCATTACACAAAGCCCACGGCCGTGGCAGGAGATTTACTGGTAGGTACTACAGTAGTATCTCAGGGTGTTATTGGGCTACACTCCGACACGACTTATACTGCTATTGGGGGTCTGACGTTACTAGCCCCCTAGGCAGCTATGCGATACTCATAGACGAACGGACCGGACTGTATATACATTGTCACTGTTAGGCTCAGTAGGGTTTCCGGATGAGTTCGCTCATCGGCCTCCCTTGAGGTCAGTCCAGGTTGCGGTCGATGTACCTGTTGTACTATTTTTCATTACTGTACTAGGTTTTACCCCGCGACGAAGTGCACGGATAGCCGGGTTCTGAGGCTAACGGGTCCGCATCTCATGGCTTTGAGAGGCAGAGGGGCCTCACTCTAGAATTGGCAGATTATTCGCCGCACTCGTAGGGGGTACAGGTTGACCCAAGGAGGGGTGCCCAAGATTACCGGATTCCGTGAAGTGCTGGGTGGTCCATTCACTTTGCTGTAGGGGGCTGCCTCGCTTCAGGTTTTGGCGGGTAACTTGCCGCACCCGTAGGGGTCTAGGTTTCATTGCACAGGCTATCCACACGACAGGGGAACGTCGGGTTTCAGCAGCGGCTCTGTGAAACCCGGGGATCCCAGATTATCTGTATTGTTCTGTGATGCTTATTACTTTTCTGTAATGTTGCATTTTATCACGCCTGGAGCGATTATTGTATATTGGTTTATATACTATTAGATGTTGTATATGTTTTACACCCGCGCTAATCCAGTCCCCGCTCTGTCGTTAGTTAAGTAACCTAACGGGTGATGACGGGACCCAGTGACGAATGCGGATGGCATATACGTACATTTTATTTTCGTTCTTTTCTGGTGTGATTTATTGATGGGACTGCGTTGATTCTGATCAATGCAAAGTAAAACAAACCTGTTTGCAGTTGTTGGAACAAATTTAAAAAGTTTTATTGCAAAGACGTTTCCTTTTGTTTTGCATAGTGATATTCGGTTGGAATATTCTGCACCTCATTCGACGGGGCAAGGGCCGATATCCCTTCACCGGGACTGACCCCTTGGGCAGAAGTTTGCGTCAGGGTAATAACTTCACTATAGTCGATTACATGTTGCTTTGCATCGCGGTATTCAGTGGAATATCCTGCACCTCATTCCACGAGGAAAGAGCCGAGATCCCTTCACCGGGAGTGACCTCTTTAGCAAAAGGTTTTCGCCACTATATTTTAAAAAAAAAGCTATCAGGTTTCTTCAGCGATATCAAGTTCACTACGTTAAAGGTTTTTAGCCAAAAACCAGTCGTAGCCCTCCATCGTTTCTTATGGATGGTCAGTAGTATTCAAGCTATGTTTGTTGGCTTTCGTCAAGGCATAGTGTTTAGTAGCTGCTGGGTATTCATTTGTTGCATAGATAGATGAGTTGGTTTGGGACAGTCGTATTACCTTGTTGGCTTTCGTCAAGGGTATGTACGGGTGGGTTCAAATTAACAAGATAATGACGGGCAGAACTTGACATGTGACTTATGATTTGTTGACTTTCGCCAAGGTCATAAGAGCATGGGGCATAAATGATATCGGGAGTTTCTAAAGAAACTGAAACTTGCCAAGTATGCGCATACCTTCTGGAGTATGAGTAACTTGGATGCATTCCATCACGTTATCATGCGATGAGAGTTGGATCCCGATTCCCACTGATGAGTTGGTTTACTCTTCGGGTGATCCCGATTGATTCTTCTTTCAGGTTTGGAGGAGAATTTGACAGGACAGTGGGAGGTTTCCGGATTAGATAAAGTAATAACCATTCTGATCTAGGTTAGAGTGCACGCAGAGTGTTTCTTTTCTCTCTCTCTTTGGCAGCGACCTTTGACCGACCCTAAACTATGACTCAGGGACCAAGTTGACCGAACCTTCTTAAAATACTGGCTTTTGGATTGTCTATATTGCATAAGTCATTGCCACTCCTTATTTTACCCTTTGTATTTCTCAGAACACCCGTATTACTACGGATATCCACTTCCATTGGATAGATCCATCGTATGGTTATATACGAACTCGAAGGGACTTCTTCGAGGATGGATCCAGGTTCAGGAGAAATAGAATTGGTTTATTCAGTTGTCTTTTATTATCACCTTCTCTCAGGTTGCGAGGACTCCTTGGTTTAGGAGAGTACACCTATTACGCTTATTGGATAGTCTTATTCCAAACCATAGGCTGGTGCCGAAAGGTAGGGAATGAAGAAAACCAATTAGCCTAAGTAGGATGTACAGAAGGTAATATGTAAAGACAAAATAAAGGGATTAGAAAGAGGGCAAAGTAAGTTACGACTGTTATCATTCACGACCAAACCGCGTACTTCATCGCCACTCCTATTTCACCTTTAAAAGAATAAGGTATTATTCAGTTGTCTTTTATCATCACCTTCTCTCAGTTGCGAGTACTCCTTGGTTTAGGAGGGTACACCTATTATGCTTACTGGATAGTCTTCTTCCATACCATAGGCTGGTGCCGAACGGTAGGGAAGGAAGAAAACCATTTAGCCTAACGATGGTGTACAGAAGGTAACGACTAAAGACAAATAAAGGGATTTGGAGAGATGCCAGAGAAATATACGGTTATAGTCATGAATTGGATTTATGGAAGAGGCATTACTATGAATACCAGGATACCCCTACGAAACATATTCATGTTTCAGTGCATTGTTAATGGAAAACTGTTTTCCCGATTAGATACTTACTTCAGGGTGTGTATTCACCAGGTTTCATTCTCATATCTGTATGGTTTTACAGATGATGAGTGGGAGGAAGTTATTGGGAATTAGGTGATCATCCTCATTATATCGGAATTCGTTGTAATTGGTGATATTTGAGGAAATCGCCAGGGTACAGTTTTCAACCTACGACGCACAAGTTTTGAGTTGTTCAACTCAGCGGACTTATACAGAGTATTGTATGTTGTCCAGTGTCCATCAGGACAAAGGGGTAGGTCCTCGTACTATATTCTGTTAACTTATGACTTCTCTAGTATTTAGACAAGTGTTTCGTAGAAATACAAGGTCTAAGTTTTGAGAAGTTGTGGGTATAAGAATAAAGTAGAGAACCAGGTATCACAAGTATCGGGATTCTTCAAAGAGATCGAAGATGTAGATTCTTGTGATTGGTATTCAGATGATAGTGATGGTTTTGAGAAACGTGTTTCTCTTTCAGGTTACTCATAATTGGATGGATTCCTAAGTTGGGTAATGCTGATTAGCCTTTTTCCATTACGTTGATATGCACCGGAGACAGCTGCATGATTTGAATATGGTTCCAATTAAATAAGTGCCAAAGTTTCTATATTGGATATAGAATGGTTCATACCTTAAAAGATGTTAAGGTACGGGGAGTTGTCCAGCTTATGCTTAAAACCAGACTCTGGACAACTCAGGGCACGTTTCTGTAATGGCTGTTTGTGGGTTGACCCTGGCTATGACGAGGGTTGATATTCTACCATTTGGAAGATCAATAGTGATATTATTCTTGACTCGCCACAGTTTTAGTAAAATGGATTTTTTCAGAAAACAGTAGTGGGAGTATGGTAGAACTGGAAGTGATTTTAGAACCGCGAACGATTACGGAAAATTTAATAGGACCTATATATTCAATCAGGTTTGACATTCCAATAGCCACTCCGCAGATATGGTGGGTAACCTCAGACACCCGAGAGGTACCTCGGTAGCCTCAAGGACGATGACAGGGAGGTTCTTATCTACCCAGACTTGACACTACTGATGTTCCAGGCTATGAGACCCGGTAGGAGGGTTGTCGTAGTCAGTGGGAGCAGCGGAAGCATAGTGGGCAAGATGCTTATATCTATTTATAGACTTGAGCAGTTATAGCGGAGATAGATCATCTAATTTTGATGTGACAGTCATGGGTTTGACTTCAATCAGAATAAGGGATGGATCTGTTAAGAAGGTAGTAGGGTGTGATGTCATGGTATCTGGATGACATACACAAAGTAGGAAGTAAAATTCCTATACTACGATCGGTTGTACTGTGGTCGTCACACAGTTGTTTCTCCAGACAGGATATGGATATAATATTTGACATTCTGGTTTCTAGATCTATGGTTTTTTAGATCTGGATTTGGGTAGTTTCCCAATGTGGGTACTTTGACAGTATTCTAATGGTTTTTAGAATAGATGACTCCTAGCATGGTGGTGTACCTGCAGGTGATGGAGTCACCCTCTCTAAAGGTGTCTTACAGACTAAAGGGGAGAGGGATGTGCATGATTGGCAGATCACTTGCTTAGGCCACTAAGTCAATCATGAGATGTCAAGTACCACACCAGATGTTGTTTTTGCACTAGATGCAATACGTTTGTATTAATCCAATCCTGGAGAAACAGAAGGAAGCAGTTTTAGAACATAAGTACATGTTCTACGGATTTGATGACGGCAGCCTCCTTCGGGAGACGGTTATCATTCAAGGCTTCAAAGGTGACATGGATGACAGAGTGATTGTCAGAGTTACAGTTTTTCCTCTGACGAGGGACAGTATTATGGACAAGTGGTCCAAGAGGATACTGTGGGTGGCTTGGTGCAGGATACTGATTTGGTTCAGTGATCGATACAGTCTAAGAAGTTTGGATTTGGAGTTCATTTATGAACAAGGTCTCATCAGATATCCAAACATATTCTAAGACAGGTATTACTCGATTCGGGAGATAGCTTTCTTAGCGAACTTGAGATTAAGAGAGATACAGAAAGAAACATCTAGGCGGATCCACTCACTGAGGCTATTTCTCGAACACAATAGTTTTACAAACGGGCTTTGTGAAACTGATTAGTAGAGGAGTTGGATGTTCGGTTTCACACGGGCTGTGAGTAGTCGACATCGCAATAATTATCCTTAAGTGCAAGTGGGAGATTGTTGGAGATAGTGCCCTCAGAGTCAATTATTGGATCGCAGGTACGTGATTGCAATGATTGCGGAGGATCTATACCGGTAGGACAGTCTTACTCGAGATGATAGTATGCTATCTGGTTTGCCTTTATCAGTCGTGTACATGTTCAGGTGACTGATTACATGTTACACTTTGATAGAGCCCTTAGGATCTTACTTTACTACCAACAGTATGATGGCGATCATATACGTGAGAGTTGGGTAGTTTATATGCATATCCTTAATTGCGGTCCCTAGTCGTGGGAGTTTCGAGACAGGGCATCGATACTCCGGAGTAGACTAGTGTATACAGTCGAGACCCTGATGAGGGGCGGTGGCCGGTCTCACAAGCCACTGGTGTCAGTTGGATCACCTAAGATGTATACATGTGCTCATTGGGTTATGAATACACCGGACATGACTCGCCGAGAATCTGCTAGTTAGTACTATACCTATCGTCAGATAGCAGTTCCCTGGTGACATGTGTACAGGTTAGTTCATCGACCTGAGGTCGTCATTTGTCTCGTGTGAGTTCCCACTGTGCTTTGATTTCTACCCTACCACGGTTCAAAGGAGTCGTGCAAACAGGTAGTTTTTGGGTACAGTCCCGAGCCATATGGAGGCACGTAAGCGGATCGGCAGGGGATTCGTCTCTCCCGGTATTGGGGGCGAGATCGTGCTGTGTCTAGGAGAGCCATTACACAAAGCCCACGGCCGTGGCAGGAGATTTACTGGTAGGTACTACAGTAGTATCTCAGGGTGTTATTGGGCTACACTCCGACACGACTTATACTGCTATTGGGGGTCTGACGTTACTAGCCCCCTAGGCAGATATGCGATACTCATAGACGAACGGACCGGACTGTATATACATTATCACTGTTAGGCTCAGTAGGGTTTCCGGATGAGTTCGCTCATCGGCCTCCCTTGAGGTCAGTCCATAGGCAGCCGTTACGCATTGCTAGTGCCGCTGACGGTTTGTGGTTAAACCCACTGCCAGGGTACTGACGAGTCATTAGAGTCCCCCACAGACAGTTTCCCAAGTTCGGGCGAAACGTTGTAGAGGCCGTATGGTTTTATGGCAGGGTTCGGAAAATGCACGTGCGTTTACGCACGTGTTATTTTTCGGGCAGATGATACTGGTCGGCTTTGGTTTAAGCCGAATCCGAGTATTATATTGAGTGGATATAATATCTTTGTTTCAGTTGCATTTGTATTCGGTCGTAATACAAATGCGGGTATATTTATACAGTTACGGGGTTATCCTGAAAGTCGTTTCAGGATCACTTTTGGAAGTTACCAGTTTCCAGTTTTCTATCAGCCGTCTTTTAACATTCGGTTAAAGACGGATTTATCTTTTCTTGGATAAGGTTGAGTCGTGATTCTAGAAGGTTCTAGAATGGGTGACTTGGCATGGTGAGTCATTAGTGCTTTAATGGGGCCATTAATGCAATGGTGACTAGGTTAATGAATCACCATTTGCATTAATGAGGTTTTGTTCTTCCTTAGGATATTTGTTCTTGATATTTTTGTAAGAAAGCTTTTTATGGTCACTCTCCTCTCTCCTACACTCACCTCCCTCCATCTATATAAGGCCGGCCCCTCCCCTCTCTCATTAGGTTGCTTGATTCATTTGTAAAAAGGATTATGATAGATTTTGGGGTGTATGGAATTTCACAGCTCATTTCATTCCATCACCCGATTCGAGTGGCAACTTCATTAACCGATCGTCCACGGATTTGGACGATGTGAGACAAAGTCATCTACTCATTCTCTACATCATTCTTGGTCGTCTCTTTTAGCAAACTTGACGACCGAGTTGCCTCGAGTCAGAGGCGGGAGCCCGTTTAAAGAATCGTTGATGTGGTGTCACCTGGACGAGCAGATTGGAGATCGATGAGATCGGAGCAGCCGCAACGGAGCGTGGGATGATGGTTAAAGAACGAAGGACTCGGATCGTTCGGTATAACCTTTCTACACTCTTTACAGTTTGTTAGTTTAGCAATACTGGAAGATCCGGGTTAAAGTATACGATAGCGCCAGTTAAAAAGTTTTTGTTCCGCATTTGGCGTCTGTAGACGGCCGGGGCACTACCGTAGACTTACACTTTACATACGATGTATATTGTAATGGATGCTTGGACATATATAGGGAGGACTTTCTTGCTCGACATGATAGTATGCTATCTGGTTGTACTTTATCTTAACATGTACTCTGATTGTCTCTATGTTATATGTTGATAAAGCCCTTAGGATATGTACTCGACTACTGGGACTATGATGAGATCATACTAGTGGGCTCACGGTAGTCGACGAGTACATCCTATAACTGTTCCTAGTTGAGGGTGTATCGAGACAGGGCATCGATGCACTAGAGTAGACTAGCGTATATGCATCTTGACCCATATGATGGGCGATGGATGATCCTATATCTATCGGTGTTTGACATCAAGGATGGTGTACTGGTGCTCAGTAGAGACTGGGTACACTGGACGGACTCGCCGAGAACTCCCAGATGGTATTATACCTTACGTCAGATGGCAGTTCTCAGGTGACACTGGTACAGAGTAGTCTGTTGACCCGAGATCGTCATAGAGTCTTATGTGATTCCCACTGTGCTTTGATTTCCATCATACCACGTCCAAGAGGGCATGCAAAAAGGTGGCTTTTGGGTACAGTCCCGAATCACATGGAGGCAATGAGCGATAGGAGGGGATTCGTCTCTCCCGGTATAGGGAGTTGATGTTGTGCTGTGTTCGATTGGCTATAACCGGAAATCCCTGGCCAGGGTTGCTGAGATTTACTGGTAAGTGTTATCAGTAGTTTCTCGAACTGTTATAGACCTCATATCGACACGACTTATCGAGCTACTGGGGTCTGACGTTTACCAACCCTAGGCAAGATATGCGATATATCAGACGACGAGACCGGACTGTACGGGAGTGTTACTGATTGGATTCACAGGAGAATGTACAGGCTTGCTTGTTGATCTTCTGGTCGCTCAATACCCGAGTGGCCGTTACGTTTAGCAGACCTCTTGCGGCTTGTGGGTGTTTGATATGATCATCACCTACCGTCGGCGTATTGACGAGTCTTCAGAGTCCTACACAGGGGTTTCCTGGCTCAAGCGAAACGGAGTAGGAGCACATATGTGATATGTGCGGGACCGAGATTAATACGATATGAGATACCGTATTCTATTCTCGCGATTAGTGACATTGATCGGTTGTATGCGATATAGCCGGGTTATCGGATCAAGTGTTGATTCGATAAGTTGTTACACATGATATTAGTCGGTTATATACGATATAGCCGGATTGCCGGATCAAGTGTTGATTCGATAATTTAATGTATAATAATATATATGATATATTAAATTACATTAACTAATATTAGCTCACTAAAAGATTCTTTTTCTCACTCGGAATAATACATTGATATATATGCGATATATGTTAATTGTATTATTTTCTTTTGTTATAAAATATATTGTATATGTAATATATAATATTGTAACATGTTAGGGTTACAAATTTAACAATGGTTTAGGGTTTAAACTTGGTTAGGGTTTGGATTAGGGTTAGCTTTTGCATGAAGCTTTGACTTTATCTTTGGCTTGATATTTTGTGTTGATATTATGTTAACCCAATCCAAACCATTAACTCTAGTTAACTTTCTACAAGGGTTAACTCCTTCATGCTTAACCCTTGGTTAGATTTGTAACCACTACAATAATTCATTATTCATCACAAAAGGATTCATCATCTTCTTCCTTGAGTTCCTTGAGCAAAAGCTTTCTAGTTTTAGCTTTGTGATGAAAGTGAGTGAGAATATGAAAATAAAAGTGAGCCCACCTCCTACTTCTTCATCCTCTACCACTTGCCATGTAGTAGAGTGTGTTCTCTTCACAAAATTCATGACCTAGTGAAGGAATAGCTTGAGTTAGTGTCTCCCCGACGTAGATCATCTTCGGCCTCAAAGTCATCGAAGCAAGCACGTTCATTCTTCTTGTGGAGCTTCTCTAGAGTCCGGAGTTCACGATCGCAGCGAAAGGGACATCTACACGGAACTATTGAAGTGAATGACCGGATCTACAAAGGTTGTAATCCCTCTCACTTAGTGTTAAAGTGTTTAACATGCTTGTTTTCGCCTAAACCCTAGTTTAAAGATCCGGCTTTGGGTTGTTCGGCATGGCTAAAATTTTAATCGGGCATGGTTGATGCCTCATAGACCATTGTGCGCGTACCTAGCAACCCTACAGTATGCAGCAATAAACAGGGGTGGGGCCCGTCCCAGGGCCCCCAATCTTTCATTTTCCCCCCTCTCAAGTCTTGGTTGCTCGGCGCTCGTCTCCCTTCTCCCGCTTTCAGCCCCTGAAGATTCTTTTTTTCCAAGGTTAGATGTCTTTCTCTGTAGAATCAGTAGACGTTGTAGGAGTAGGTTCTAGGGCCCCTTTAGCTATGTCTGAGTCTCTGTTCATATCGTAATTTTGCATTATTATATTCCCTATTCTTATTCATTTTACAAATTTTATAGGTGCTTTTAATCCATGTCTGCTACATAGTTGCAGGTTACAGGTTCTCGGAACAAAAATAGTGAAAATGATGAAAAGATGATACAAAAGTGAGACTACGACCAACAAATGGAAGAATCTTGATCATGCCTACAGTTTGAAGAATAAACGAAGATCAATGGACAATTTCACAAAGCACAAAGGCAGCGCAAGATTCAAGACTTCAACACGAAGCAAACGGTAAAAGTCCACGACATTATGCACTGTGGAAATCTGGAAGAAAACTAGAAGACAATCCAAGAAACCAAGTAAAGAGACAAGAAGCCAAATTTAACCAGAAGAAGCCCAGAAAGATTCAGCCCATGATCCCACAATATGGCCGTGGAACCGCGGCCAAACATGCTTTCTGGCCGCGAATCCGCGGCCATATGGAGCACGTGTCGGTGCATTTTTGTGACGGTGTGGCGGTGCGTTGACTAGGTTTCTTAGGGGTAATTTTGTAAATGCAGATATGTATCGAATGTACCCTAGGGTTTCTATGATCTATAAATAGAAACCCTAAATCTCTTTTTGAGGTATGCCTCTTTTCATTTGATCAAAATTCAGAAATCCATTGTAATGTTTTGAGAGCATCAAATAAAATAAGTAGATTTTTTTTTCATTGCCCTAGTTCTTAAATTCCTTTCTGCCTTAGTATAGATTTTATTATCTGCCCTAGTTAATTAGTTTAACACTTTTATTAATCTGCTATAGTTTAGATAGTTAGTCTTTTTAAATTAAAAACTCATAAAAAAATGTCTTTTATCAATCTCCTAATGAGTTAGTAGTTCCTCATTTGTTAGGGTTAGGAATAGGAAAGGTTTGAGAGATGAAAATCTCTCACCTCTTTCTTGCCCATCACATATTAATTCATAGGACTCCATGCATACATACACACACCGCTCCCTACGGCACCCTACCCCACGAGTAACGGTGATACCGTAGTTTAAAAGACCGGTTGTGCATGTTTTCCATGGAGGTTAGGGTAAGAATTAAGAAAGGACGGACAAGGACCTAGAGGAAGAAACATCGTTTCTTCTCGATCGTCCTAATCCCCTTTATTAATTATTACCATAACACCTAAATAGATCTAAATTAGGGCATTGAAAGCGGTGAGGAATATTAACTTTCCAAACTTAACCTAAACCTAACCCTAGCAAGATTTTAATCCTAGTCTAAATCAACTTAGTTTTTAGTGATAATCAATCCAACACCGTTTGGAATTAACTCGTTAGAACAAATTGAGAATACACAAAATCCTTGTGGACCGACCCGTACTCACCGGCTAGGTACCAAGCGACACCGTTCTTGATTGCGGTTAACAATTCTTTGATCACAAAAATTCCAACGAAATCAAATGGCGCCGTTGCCGGGGATGGCGTAGTATTTTCTTTTTGCAATTTCGGGTTAATATAAAATCATAAAAATCGTAAAAAACTGAAAAATTAAAAATATAAAATTTTTATCATCTTGTTATTTTTTGAAGGGTGTGTTGTTTGAATTGTGCAGGATCGACGAACGAATTCAGATCTGGAAAAATCCAGAGAGCAAAACATAAAACAACAGATCTGAACAACAGAGGAAAATCAGAACATAGGAGCAGAAGAAACCTTGGGAACCGAACCGCAGAAACGACCGCGTTTCCACCGCAGAAGCAGCATCTTGGTCGTGCATCCGCGGTGCGTTGCTGACGTCAGCACGAGAAAATCTTTCTGTAAGCTTCCTTTCTTCTTCTGAACCCCCTGATATCTCCTTTGTAAAAAATTCCTGCAGGGTTCTTTGCGCAAAAACTTCTCCCCTTTCTCAATAACTTGATCTTGTGCAGGGTTCTTTGCGCCGCGCTAAAAAATTATTTGCAAGTAATTGTGTTTACTGCTTTGCATATCTAAATTGACTGTAAGGGATTTGAACACCAATTCATATTGGGTGGGGATTTCATCACCCTTCCCAGGACCCCAAAAATCACATAAAGCATATTGCATTGACTATCAAGTTAATTAAAAAAGATTAGACTCAGCCCTACGGACTTCATGCTCAATAGGAAAAAGGAATAGTTATAGGTATCGACCGTTGATCCTAACCTGATTTTGTGGTGCCTAGACTAGACAGGTAGGGAAAGGTAACTTTAAAAGGCCCGTCTCACGGTGATTCTTGAGCGGATCCCTCCTTTCTCTACTTGTGCTTACCTGGCCACAATTGGCGGTGAAGAGGCGGTTTGAGGTCCTCACATCTTGCCCTTTGGAACAATTAGGAGTTGTCTAGCTGACCTAGGTGACCCTAGATCTAGGCTTTGTTTACTCCAATCAGAGCAAAGCTCTGTTCAAATTCCAAGGCGGGAAACGAAGCAACGCTTCTGTTTCCCCCAATCAGAGCAAGGCTCTGTTTTGAAAATTGAAGTGAAAATAAATAAAGCAACGCTTCAGATCCCCTGCGCTGCGCGCAGAGCGCCACGTGTCAAAATCAGACACGCCAGCGCAAAGAACGCAACGCCCAAGGCAGCGCGCCCAATCAGAGCAAGGCTATATTTAAAAACAAAATTAAAGGAAGTAACGCTTCAGTTGCGCTGCGCTCTGCGCTGCGCGACACGTGTCAGCGCAGTTGCGCAAGCGCAGTTGCACTGCGCTCTGCGCTGCGCGGCACGTGTCAGCGCAGTTGCGCTGCGCGACACGTGTCAAGCGATGGTGCATATGTGCCAAACAGAATTAAAATCCCAGTAAGATCTTTCTGTTCTTGTTAAAACAAGAAGATTGTCTTCTGTAAAACAGAAGCCCTTGGATCAAAGATCCAACGGTGGGGAAAATTCCCCAAATCACTCAGAGAATGATCTCTTTAACAAATTTAACAAATTAATGTGCACTATATAAAGGCCCCTAGACCCCAATTCAATCATCATCAACATCAAGATCAAAAACAACAACACAGAGAATAGAGAGAACTCTGAAGAATTTTGAGAAAAACTCAAGAAGAGAAAAAAGGTAAAAACCTTTATAAAAAAGAAGAATTTCTTCTGAATAGATCATTGATCTAAGAACAAGATCAATGATCTTCAATAAAAAATAAATAACAACAGTGCCTTGCACTTTTTTATGAACCATTGGTTCTGGAATCTTAAAGATTCTTTTCTTGAATCCAAAATTGGATCAAGTTATTGAAACAGTGCCTCACACTTGCAAAAACTGCACTGTTGCGCTCCTGGGTTGGCGCAAGCCACCAGAGAGCGCCACGTGTCAGCACCATAACCACTTGCGCTGTGCGCTTTTAAAAAAAAGAGCATTGCTTTTTAAAGTTGGCGCAACTCACCAGAGCGCGCCATGTGTCACAGCGCAACAGCGCAGCGCGCTGGCACAGCGCACTGCGCTAGCGTGACACGTGTCACCTCTACATGCGCTTGCGCTCAATAATTGGCGCAAAGCGCCTGACAAGCCAATGTCAGACAATTAATGCACTGCATTATTTACAGAAGGGCTAAGCCCAATTAAAAAAGGCCTAACAGGCCAAATTAAATGCAATGCATTATTTTAGAGAAGGGCAGAGCCAAAACAGATGCTGTGCATCATTTAAAAGGGACAGAGCCCAAATCAAAAAGGCCTAGCAGGCCAGACTAAAATGCAGTGCATTATTAAACAGGGGCAAAGCCCTAGCACAGGTCTAATAGGCCAAAGATAAAAATGTTAAATATTCTCAACTGGACTTAACCCAATCATGGCCGTAAGTCCTCAAATTAAATTGACTGAGCAAGACTGCTCTCTTAAATCAATTTACATCCGGTTCAAGGGTACATCTCTGAACTCCTCTGACACCTATCGTTGTAATCCTTCAACGACGTCAGAGAGGTGACGGGTCCCAACAACTACACATCGATACGGACTGCGGGGTCCTTAAACTCGTGGACCGAAACGTCCTTAAACTAATATTCGTCCCAAAATGGGAACGTTGGACCGAAATGTCCTTAAACAAATGTTCGTCCCCAAATGGGAATGTTGGACCACCATGTCCCTAAACTGGAAATGGACCACCATATTCCTAAACTGGAAATCGACCGCAATGTCATTAAACTAAACAATAGAGCCAATTGCTCTCTTGTCGGATCCAAACGATCCCGTTAAGTTGATCTTAGTCTGGAGATTAGGCTAACGTATCCTTAACAAAAGTTTAAGTTGATCTTAGCCTTAAATAGGGCTAACGTATCCTTAAACCAAAACCCCAAACCCAAATCTAAGAAAATACGGATTTGGAATAATCCACGTCCTACGGACGATGACATAAATTAGTCTCCGTATACAATCCACGGGCAACCACAAACAAAACAAACACCCACGACACGAAGTAAAATTCTGGAGAAGGAGAAAGTGGTTACCGCGATGCGGTAGCGTAATTAACTGCAGGGGCTTACGCCTGCAGGGAAGAGCGTCCCCACAATCAAAAACCCCTCAAGCGAGGGGGAATCTGACGAAGTCTGCTACATCGGCCGCATCCGTCCAAACCTCCGATACACGGTGCCATAAATCAACTTAGCATCTTCGGAGAGGTGGATGGATAAAACCAAATAGCATCTGCCCCGAATCTCAGGCAAGACGTCTTCACGTCGTCGCCGTCTTTCGGAGGGGAACAGGCTTGATTGTGCATTTGTGATTGATTGAACGCGTGTCTAAGGTTTTTATTGAAAATCTTTTTGCAAAAAGCTCCTTATAAAAAAACACAAAAAGAAAAAAATTACAAAAACTTGCAATTTGTCGCTAAGAAATCCGTGCACCCCACTTACACCCACTTCTTCTCATTGACGTTTTCTTACCCTCACTTTCTGTTTTTCACCTTTTGACTATACTACCTCTTTAGTGTATGTCCGGTTGGACTAGGGACACTAGTGCCCGATTAGTCCGTGTCTCGTTGGTACCGACTGACGACGTTTTCGACTTCGAAGTCAAAATTCCTTCCGCTTCCTTACCTTCACCTTCACATTCTTCGTCTTCTAGGGAGATGTCGGGATTTAATCCTAACAACACCTTACCCGCGGGACTGATTCCACCTCCGTTAAGTGCGAATAACCCACAACACCCACCTGTTGAAGCGCCCCAACGAATCGCGCTCCAGGATCTCTTCTACCCTATCTGCACCGCCTTACCTACTTGTTTTTCACTCCCACCGGCAAATAGGGACAACTTTGAGATCAAACTCCACTTCATCAACATGTTGCTAAAATTTCACGGACTGGAATCCGAAGATGCCTATATCTTCATAAACAAATTCCAAAACGTTTGCGCAATGATGAAGACAACACAACTTTCTGATGATGCTATTAGGCTACGTGTCATTCCATTCACCTTATGTGACCTAGCCGAGAAATGGTTGTATAGCACAGCATCACACTCGATTAAAAATTGGGAAGTGTTTGTTAAAGCTTTTCTAAAAAAGTTTTACCCACATCACAAGACTGCGAGAATTCGCAATGAGATCATTCAATTTTCCCAGCTTCCTTTCGAACCCTTTTGGAAGTGTTTTGAAAGATTTAAAGACCTACTTGTTCAATGCCCTCACCACGGTATCGAAAATTGGCAACTTTGCCAAACTTTATACGAGGGATTGAACCCAGCAACTAAGCAGTTGTTGGAAACCATTTGTCAAGATCACTTTCTAACGAAATCAAGCGAGGAAGCTTGGCAGTTTCTCGACGATCTTGCTGAACAAACACTTCAGTGGGAAAGCACTAAGACCACCTCATCTTCTTCAACTGGTCAGTCTAGGCAGGCATACATCAATTAGATATGTCGATTGCAATGAAGGCTGAAATGATCGCACTTACGAAAAAGCTAGAAGCAATTGAGACCAAAATCTCATCGCCTTCTCCTGCCCCTGCTTTACCCCCACGAACTGTTTGTGCTTGTTGTTCGGATCCATCCCACCTTACTGAAGAGTGTCCTTACAATCCACCTGTTCAAGGACAAGATCAAGTTAATGCTGCCTTTCAGCAAAGACAAAGAAATGATCCATACTTTTCGACTTATAATCCGGGTTGGAGGAGCCACCCAAATTTTGCTTGGAATCAAAATCAACAGTTCCAAAGCAATAACAACTTTCAAAGGCCTCCTTCTCCACAACAACAAGCACCCCAACAAACTCAATACTAGCAACCTTTCCAACCACAACCTTACCCAAACCAAATGAACAATTTTGTGCCCAACAACTCTTATCCTCAAAACAATTTTGTTCAACCGAATAATGATAAGGTTACCTCGCTAGAAAGAAATCTAGATGCGTTTCTAAAACAATCTACACAATCCGCAGCAAGGTTGGAGATTTCCATTCAATCTTTGGTGCAAAACAGTGCTTCACATGATCAAAGTATCAAATCAATTGAGGCCCAAATTGCTCAACTAAATGCTGCGTTGAGCGAGCGAGAAAAGAGAAAGCTTCCATCTCAACCATTGCCAAATCCCGGTCACACACATAACGCACATGTTGCATATGAACAACAAAATCATAATGTAAATGCTGTGACCACGTTGAGATCTGGAAAAGTGTTGCACAATAACGTGGGTATTAGTAATGACACCTCTGCCGGTGGTTCTTCTTCTTCTTCTTTATCTTCTTCATCTTCTTTGTTAGAGCCTATTCTACATTCTTCACAAGGCTCTACTTCTTCTACTTCTAACGGACCCACATCTCACTTCACGAACACACCAACACTGGGATCCGTTCCAACTCCGCAATCTACTCCACAAACATTGGACTCAACAAATTTTCAAAATGCTCCATTTCCAAACAGGTTGAGATCCAATAAACCAACTCCACAAATGGAAAAGATTGTAGAGTTGTTCAAACAGGTTAGCATAAACATATCTCTTTTGGATGCAATCCAACAAGTCTCTTCTTACGCGAAAATCTTAAAGGACTTATGCACCAAGAAGAGGAAGTCACAAGTACCAAAGAAAGTTTTCGTGGCTAGTGCTGTTAGTGATGCTCTTGTCCAATCTTTACCCCAAAAACATAAGGACCCCGGCTGTCCTATAATTTCGATAACAATTGGGGAAAAGAACATCAATAGAGCACTATTAGATCTTGGTGCTAGTGTTAATTTGCTACCCTATTCAGTATACGAACAATTAGGCGTTAGAGAGCTTAAACCCACTCATTGTACTCTCCAAATGTCCGACTGATCCATCACCCATCCTAGGGGTGAGTTAGAGGAAGTGTTAATTAAAGTAGGGGATTTCATTTTCCCCATTGACTTCATTGTTATGGATACACAACCTGTAGATAACCCTCGGAGTCAAATTCCGGTGATACTTGGTCGACCATTCCTTGTGACTTCTAATGTGGCGATCAATTGTCGTAATGGTTCAATGAACCTATCTTTTGGAAATATGACAATTGAACTCAACATTTTTAAGTTGGGGAATTAGCCCTCCGAGCCTAATGCTAGTATACTTGATGTTTGCTCAATCCATGAGATCACACAGGAGGACTGTGAGTTCGAAAAATTTCTGTTCGATCACAGCAGTTTTGACGCCTCTAGTGCGTTCCTCCTAGAATCTGATACAGCTTTCACGCCGGAATACGACTACGAGTGTTTCACTTTTTTGGACGATTTTGAAGTCTCACCACCCGAGTTTGAGTTTTTTGATTTTTCGGATGAGTTAGTTGAACCATCCGACTCGGTTGCTTACACTCGATTTGAACCATTGATGGAATCCTTCTAGTTTGAAACAGTTTCACCAATGTTACCTTCAATTGTTTCACCTCCGAAACTTGAACTAAAGCTTTTGCCGTCTCACCTTAAATATGCTTACTTAGGTGAGAATGAGACCATGCCCGTTATCATATCGGCCTCTCTACCCCTCGAGCAAGAGAAGGCCCTTTTAATGATCTTACAAAACAACCGGCAAGTTTTTGGCTGGACTATGGCGGACATCAAGGGGATTAGTCCCCTCATAGTTGAACATCATATACACATGATGGATGATGCCAAGCCAGTAAGGGATCCACAAAGACGCCTCAACCCCATTATGAAGGAGGAATACATAAGAACATCCATCGTCCCATATATAACCAAAGTTTGTGGGAGTTTTTGAGAACAAATGTCTTGATAGTGGTATCATTTACCCTATCTCCGATAGCCAATGGGTTAGTCCCATTCATGTTGTCCCAAAGAAATCGGGCATAACGGTCATAACCAATGAGGCAAATGAGTTAATACCTACTCGCATCCAAACTGGGTGGCGAGTTTGCATCGACTATAGAAAACTCAATGCCGCGACAAGGAAAGATCACTTTCCTTTACCTTTTATTGACCAAATGCTAGAATGATTGGCTGGGCACGAATTTTACTGCTTTTTGGATGGCTATTCAGGCTATAATCAAGTCCCCATCGCCGAAAAGGATCAAGACAAGACCACATTTACTTGTCCTTTCGGTACTTTCGCTTACCGTCGCATGCCCTTTGGGGTATGCAATGCACCCGCTACATTTCAGCGGTGTATGATGGGGATCTTTTCTGACATGGTGGAGAATTTTTTGGAAATTTTTATGGATGATTTCTCCATTTTCGTTGACTCCTTCGATGAGTGTTTGCTACATCTTGACGCAGTTCTTACCCGTTGTAGGGATAAGAATCTCACTTTAAATTGGGAGAAGTGCCACTTTATGGTACGAGAGGGTATTGTCTTAGGACATGTCATCTCGCAAAATAGCATAGAGGTTGATAAAGCCAAGATTGAATTCATTTCCAATCTTCCTCCTCCTAAATTCGTCAAAGACATCCGAGCCTTCCTTGGCCATGCCGGTTTTTATAGACGGTTCATCAAGGATTTTAGCAAGATAACTAGACCCTTGACTCTTTTATTGGCTAAGGACACAACCTTTGCTTTTGACTCAACATGCATGAAAACGTTCGAGTCATTGAAACACTCACTCATTTCTGCGCCCATTCTTTCATCTCCCGACTGGACGCATCCATTTGAAATTATGTGCGATGCATCTGATTTCGCCATTGGTGCTGTTCTTGGACAACACATTAATAAGATGCCGCACGTAATTTATTACGCTAGCCGAACATTAAATGAGGCCCAACTGAATTACACAACAACAGAAAAATAATTTTTAGCCGTTGTGTTTGCACTTGAAAAATTCCGGCCCTATTTAATCGGCTCTCCAGTGATTGTGTACACGGACCATTCAGCTCTTCGCCACCTTTTTGCGAAGAAGGATGCTAAATCACGGCTAATACGTTGGATTCTCTTGCTACAAGAGTTTGACCTTGTCATAAGGGACAAAAGAGGATGTGAAAATGTAGTTGCCGACCACCTTTCACGACTTCCTTCTTCGCCTACACTTGAAATTCCAATTAAAGATGTTTTTCCCGATGATCAACTCTTAACCGTGTCATGCGAACCTTGGTTCGCTGATATAGTAAATTACTTGGCCACCGGACTGATACCTAATGATTGGTCGAAACAGGATAAACTCCGATTCTTGTCCCAAGCAAAACATTTTTATTGGGATGAACCATATCTCTTTAAATACTGTTCCGACCAAATCATTCGTCGGTGTGTACCTGAAAACGAGTTTAAGAGTGTGCTGTCTTTTTGCCACGATCAAGCGTGTGGCGGGCACTTTGGCCCCAAGAAGACAGCAGAAAAAATCTTGCACTGTGGCTTCTACTGGCCATGACTTTTTAAAGATGCATACGAATACTGCAAGACATGCTTCCGGTACCAACACTTAGGCCGGATATCGCGGAGGAATGAAATGCCGCTCCAACCAATTTTGGTTGTGGACATTTTTGATGTTTGGGGAATAGACTTCATGGGACCATTTCCCAATTCCTTTGGGAATATGTATATTCTTTTGGCTGTTGACTATGTGTCAAAATGGGTCGAGGCTGTGCCTAGCTGAACGAATGACAACAAGGTTGTCGTTCGATTTCTTAAAGAAAATATCTTTTCTCGGTTTGGGCACCCTCGAGCAATTATAAGTGATAATGGATCTCACTTCTGTAATAGGACTTTTGAGTCCTTAATGCGCAAATATTCTATTACCCACAAATTATCAACACCATATCACCCCCAAACTTGTGGGCAAGTGGAGGTATCGAATCGGCAAATTAAACAAATTTTGGAGAAAACGGTTTCTAAAAACCGTAAAGATTGGTCACACAAACTGATTGATGCACTATGGACATTCCGTACTGCATACAAAACTGATCTTAGTATGTCTCCATACCGGCTTGTTTATGGGAAGGCTTGCCACCTCCCAGTTGAAATTGAGCACAAGGCATTTTGGGCGATTAAAGAGTTGAACTTATCAATGGGAGATGCGGGCAGCAATAGAAGGCTGCAATTGAACGAACTAGATGAGCTGCGGGATGAAGCTTACGAAAATACTGTAATTGTTAAAAACCGAACGAAGGTGTTCCATGACAAACACCTTATGCGAAAAACGTTTAAACCTGGTCAACAGGTTTTGCTTTATGATACTCGGTTACACTTTCACCCCGGCAAGCTCAAACCTAGGTGGAAAGGGTCGTTTTTGGTACGCACCGTATATCCGCACGGTGCGGTAGACTGAGAAAAGCCGGAGGACAGTACTTTATTTAAAGTAAACGGATATCGACTTAAACCATTTTTCACTGCGGACCCGTCGGAGGAGCTACTGTTTTTGCAGGAGCCGATTTACACTGACCGATCTTCCTCCATTCTACCCCCAAATTTTCGATCATCTAGCCAAAACTTTGATTCACACAAGTTTGGGGGTATGTATCATTTGTAATTTTATAAATACAAAATAAAAAAAAATATAAAAAAATATTGAAAAATAAAATAAAATAAAAGAAAAATAAAAGAAAAAATATTTGGGTATTTTTGTAAAAAAATAAAAACAGGGAAGTGCCGACAATTTTGACCCTCTTGGTGTAGCCTGACAGTGAGGACACTGTCAAGTTTAAGTTTGGGGGTGTGCTCGGTAAGCTTTCTTCCTTCGCATATTTTTGCATTTGCATACTTATTTTAAAACCCATAAAAATTGAAAAATTTGAAAAATTATAAAAATTGAAAAATTCAATTTTGGCCATAATTGACTTGAGTTTGATAAGACGGTTAACTAGCTAGAGGAAAAACTAGATCCTAGACTTAGTAAATTAAAAACCCTAAAAATAACCTTTCTTAAAATTTAACGGTAGAAAATATATGTCTTTGTAGTTTACTTAGAAATAAGCAAATTTTGAGTTCACTTCTTGTGCTAAGTCAAAATAAAGAAAGAGTATTGATATTTTTATTAAAGTATAAGTCTGAAAAATAATTCCTAAGCTTAAGTCTAAATTCTGAAAATATATACCCTACAAATTGCAGAAACACGAACCTTGAAACTTGGAATAGTAGAAGAGACCTTGAAATGCTCTTGTCTAAATTCCTTAGTATGAAGGAAAATAAAATAAAAATACAAGTGTGAATAAAAGAGAAAAAAAATGAACACTGGTTTTTATAATTACTTAAGGCTGCATAAATAGAAAAAATATTTATCGAGGGCGTTTTATCACCTAGTGCCTTAGACCAACTGGTTTGGGAGTCACTGCTAAAGCCTTAGGTATTACAAGACCAGGAATTACACCTTAATGTGCAAACACATTTTGTAATCGGTCATTGGTACCTCAAGAAGTATTGACGGTCGCATGAAGAATGTGTGAGCAATTTCATCTAAAAATTCACCAACTAAAAGTACTTTGGACGATGGACAAGAGTATAAGAGCTTGAATTGAATTTCCAAGTGTAGGGGTGATACATACACACACGTAGGGGTATATGTTGGTGTT
This sequence comes from Agapanthus africanus, assembly GCA_030015575.1. Lineage (NCBI taxonomy): Eukaryota > Viridiplantae > Streptophyta > Magnoliopsida > Asparagales > Amaryllidaceae > Agapanthus > Agapanthus africanus. The sequence continues at coordinate 476,038,177 of CM057343.1, forward strand.
TAGATGAGAGATAGGAATGAAAAATAGGACTTATATCTTTAGTAGAGATGATAAAAACTCCTAAGTTGAGATGAAACCCTAGAAGGAAAACTCAAAAGATGCTAAAAGCTAAGTAAATCTACAAAACATATATAATCTTAAGTTAAATGATAAGGAAGCGTGAAAAATACGGGTTGATAATTTCTGAGTCGAAGATAATAGAGTTTCTTGTTAGAAAACCTAATTGGAGAATAAAATTCAATAGGCCGAATTGATAGGATTTTGTGGGTAGTATCCGCTGCAAATTCTCAGGAGACAACACTCCTCCTACTAGGGACACCTAAAGGTTTAACGGCTTGTTGCACGAGCTCAGTGTAATCGCGTTTCCCTGCGAAAGTAAGGCTAGGTCTTTTTCGAGAATAAAACTAGTTTTGCTCGAGAACGAGCAAAAGATAAGTTTGGGGGTATTTGTTCATATCGTAATTTTGCATTATTATATTCCCCATTTTTATTCATTTTACAAATAAACAGGTGTTTTTAATCCATGTCTGCTACATAGTTGCAGGTTACAGGTTCTCGGAACAAAAACAGTGAAAATGATGAAAAGATGATACAAAAGTGAGACTACGACCAACAAATGGAAGAATCTTGATCATGCCTACAGTTTGAAGAATAAACGAAGATCAATGGACAATTTCACAAAGCAGAAAGGCAGCGCAAGATTCAAGACTTCAAGACGAAGCAAACGGTAAAAGTCCACGACATTATGCACTGTGGAAATCTGGAAGAAAACTAGAAGACAATCTAAGAAACCAAGTAAAGAGACAAGAAGCCAAATTTAACCAGAAGAAGCCGAGAAAGATTCAGCCCATGAACCCACAATATGGCCGCGGAACCGCGGCCAAACATGCCTTCTGGCCGCGGCCATATGGAGCACACGTCGATGCATTTTTGTGACGGCGTGGCGGTGCGTTGACTAGGTTTCTTAGGGGTAATTTTGTAATGCAGATATATATCGAATGTACCCTAGGGTTTCTATGATCTATAAATAGAAGCCCTAAACCTTTTTTTTGAGATATGCTTCTTTTCATTTGATCAAAATTCAGAAATTCATTGTAATGTTTTGAGAGCATCAAATAAAGTAAGTAGATTTTTTTTTCATTGCCCTAGTTCTTAAATTCCTTTCTGCCTTAGTATAGATTTTATTATCTGCCCTAGTTAATTAGTTTAGCACTTTTATTAATCTGCCATAGTTTAGATAGTTAGTCCTTTTAAATTAAAAACTCATAAAAAAATATCTTTTATCAATCCTCTAATGAGTGAGTAGTTCCTCACTTGTTAGGGTTAGGAATAGGAAATGTTTGAGAGATGAAAATCTCTCATCCCTTTCTTGCTCATCACATATTAATTCATAGGACTCCATGCATACATGCACACACCGCTCCCTACAGCACCCTACCCCACGAGTAACGGTGATACCGTAGTTTAAAAGACCGGTTGTGCATGTTTTCCATGGAGGTTAGGGTAAGAATTAAGAAAGGACGGACAAGGACCTAGAGGAAGAAACATCGTTTCTTCCCGATCGTCCTAATCCCTTTTATTAATTATTACCAGAACACCTAAATAGATCTAAATTAGGGCATTGAAAGCGGTGAGGAATATTAACTTTCCAAACTTAACCTAAACCTAACCCTATAAAGATTTTAATCCTAGTCTAATTCAACTTAGTTTTTAGTGATAATCAATCCAACACCGTTTGGAATTAACTCGTTAAAACAAATTGAGAATACACAAAATCCCTGTGGACTGACCCGTACTCACCGGCTAGGTAACAAGCGACGCCGTTCTTGATTGCGGTTAACAATTCTTTGATCACAAAAATTCCAACAAAATCAGTCTCCTCGGGGAGCAGGGGTTTGATCCTCTCCCTGGAATCGTGAGGCGGGGGCCGCCTCCAGGGGGAGGCGACAGGTGTGGCCCCTGGCTCCTCTTGCTGGGTGAGGCATGAGGATGAGCTCGCCAATGCTCGGGCTCGTTTCCACATCCCCTCGCGCTACACGCTCCGCCTGGCCAAGGAGGGAGAGAGGGCGGACCAAGTACGGGGTAGGGAAATTGCCCTGTATTTGAAAGCTTTTTGGGGCGGAATGCGTTTGCCCTTCTCTCCCAAGGTCGTCGCTGCGCTGAATTTCTTCGGTTTGGCCCCCGGCCAGCTAGTGCCGAACTCATGGAGGATCCTCCTCAGGTTCTTGATCCGCCTAAAGTTACAGGCGGTTTCCTTCAGCCTTTCCCTTCTCGATTCTTCTCTCGCCTTCAAGAGTCACCCTGGTAGTCGAGCGAGCGACCCAAGATGGGTTTATCTTACTTTCAGGAAGTGGCCGGGGTGCGCTGCCGGGACCGAGGTCGTGGCTTTGCCCTCCTCCATTCATGATTGGAAAAAGAAATTTTTCTTTGTTTCCCCTCCTGAGGGCGAGGACTGGCTCGTGCTTACCAAGTAGTCGAGGGAGAAATGTCTGCCGGGGAACCAGTCCGATGACCCCGCCGTGGTGAGAGTGGCGTCGTGGGAGCCCATCCCCCGACCTGACGTGCTGCTGTTCGAGAGGGTCTTGAGCTGGGCCGGGCTTAGCCCCGTCGAGTTCGTCGGTAAGTTAGGCTTGCTTTTTGGGTTTGTGTTTTACTCGTGTCGTTGATTTGTTGGGTATTTGTTTCGTGCAAGATCCATAGACTTCGTCTCCCTCAGAGCCTCCATGCGCCAGCCGAGGCAGCCTATGAAGGCCGGGGGCGCCAGTTCTTCTCGTGCGAAGCCCGCCCCGGCTCCGGTGGCGGTGTCCCGCGAGCGCCTAGAGGCGGATCCCGCCCCGGGTCCCAGCAGAATATTGGGCCGGAAGCGGGCCCTGATCTAGGAGGAACCGGCCTCGGAAGAGGAAATCGGCTCTCCCTCGGAGTCGCTCAAGAGGAGCTCCCGGAGGCCCTCCCGGGGTCGGTCCTCACCGACCATGGTGGAGGAAGGGGGCCTTCGGTTCACGGTGCCGTGGGGGCTGTCCGTTGCGGATAGCCTCCTGTATGAAATAGAGACCTCGGTCGGGGGCAGAGTTCCTAGGGGGACCTTCACGGCTCAGCTGGCGTCCATCGCCCAGGAGTCCGTGCTGGTAAGTTTTTTAGTTCATTATGATATTCAGTGCCCCCTTCATCTTTCTGATCTTTTCCGTGTCTCCCAGGTTCTCCAGCACGTGGCCCTCGCCCTGCGCATGGAAGCCGAGGTGGTAGCCCCGGCGCTGGAGGCTGCGGGTCAGCTCGCCTCGATACAAGAGAGCTCCAGGCGGGAGCTGGAGGCAATGTCGGTGAGGGTCGCTGCCTTAGAAGGCGAGGTGGAGGCCGGGAAACGGGAGGTGGCCCGGCACTGCGAGGCCGTGGTGATTGCCGAGGTCAAGCTCGAGGACGCCCAGGTGCTCGCCGGCAACCTGAAGAGGACGGTGAAGGCCCTCCGGAAGGAGCTGGGGGTGGCGGCCGAGGCGGCCAAGTCGGTTGAATCGAGGGAGGTGGAGGGCTATAAGAAGTCGAAGGACTTCTATAACGACTTGGCCATGGCCACGACTCGCATTTGGCACGACGCCCTCGATGCCGTTAAGGCCCGGATGCCGGAGTTCGCCGACGCAGATCTCCGGGCCGAGTTCCCTCTCGTGGGCGCCGACGAGCAGGGGGAAGAGGCTCCTAGCGAGGAGGTCGCCGAGGACCCTGCACGCCACGTGGTGGAGTTCGAGGACCTCGAGGTCGTACCTGGCCCCGAGGTGTAGAGCCCCCGTTTTCCTCCGTTTATTTTATTTTTTGAATTTTGTAAGGCTGGGGAGCCCCGAAAAATACCCTCTGTAAAGTCTTTGTTTTTTGGCAATAAAAGAAAATCCTTGTTTTCATCGGTTTGCATTTCATCTTCTGTGTGTGAAGAATGCCCGTAAGATGTCTTTTCTTGTACCATTGTGCTTTCATGTCAGGCTGGCCATCTATCTGGCGATCGCCCGTCGAGTTGACTTCAATCACTGGCCGATGAGCATGCCAAGCGCTGCCGAGAAGGTATCCCCATGGGCCCCGAAGTCGAGGGGAGATCGTTTAGACTCGGATAGACCTGACGCCCCTCATTGGGGTCTCGGATCTTCCGCGGGCCACAGGGCGTCTTTGATTTCGAGAGTTGAGCACCATCCGGGGGTGACTAGGAAGGGTAGCTGCTCAGTTGCCTCTTGCAAGGGCTTTCTGATCCCTGGCGTTGTGGTAGGGGAGCTACCCGCCAGGGATGGCCGAGCGCGGTAGCTGTTCGGTCGCCCCTTGCGAGGGCTTCGATCCTTAGCGTTGGGGGGTGCTGTGAGAAGCCCACAAAGGATGGCCGGGCAGGGCAGCTGCGCGGCCGCCTCATGGCGAGGGCTTTGTCCTCTGGCGTCGGGGGTGGGCGACTACCAGCCGGAGTTGACTAAGTAGGATAGCTGCTCTGTTGCCTCTTGCGAGGGCTTCGATCCTTAGCACTAGAGGGGCTGCTAAGGATGATCAGGCAGTGGAGCTGCGCGGTTGCCTCTTAGCGAGGGCTTTGAACCCTGGCATCACGGGTAGGCAACTACCGGCCTGGGACGACCGAGCGGGGTAGCCGCTCGGATGCCTCTTGCGAGGGCTTCGATCCCTGGCGTCATGGGTAGGGAGCTACCAGCCGAAGATGACCGAGCAGGGTAGCTGCTCGGTTGCCTATTGCGAGGACTTTGATCCTTCAGGACAGGGACCGAGCAGGGTTACTGCCCAGTGCCTCTTGGCGATGACTTTGATCCCTGTCGGTTGTGGTGGGAAGCTACCAGCCAGGGATAGCCGAGCAAGGACTCGACTGCCTCTGGGAGGACTTTGGTCTTTGGCGCGGGAGGGGCTGTAGAAGCCTACCAAGGACCCTTGGCCGGGCAGGGTTACTGCCCGGTGACTCTTGGCGAGGGCTTTTGTCCTGAAGGATAGCCGAGCGATGGATCCTCGGGCTCGACTGCCTCTGGGAGGGCTTTTTGATCCCCGGCGTTGTGGCAGGGAAGCTGCCCGCTGGGGATAGCCAAGCAAGGGATCCTCGGGCTCGACTGCCTCTAGGAGGGCTTTTTGATCCCTAGCGTTGTGGTAGGGAAGCTGCCCGCTGAGGATAGCCGAGTGAGGGATCCTCGAGCTCAACTGGCTCCGGAAGGGCTTTCTGATCCTTGGCGTTGCAGTAGGGAAGCTACCCGCCAGGGGTGACCGAGCAGGGTAGCTGCCGGGTTGAATCTTGGTGTAATTGAGCCCGACCGTCCAGCTGTAGGCATGGGGAATAGGAACAGTCGAGGCAACGGTGCGCGTAGTATGCGCATTGAATGCGGGGGGAGGCGGAGCGCTAGGGGCGTGTCGCTTCGACTCCATCAGAGAAGGCTTGATGACCGCCGCGTGGCGGCGCCCTTTTGATTGAAAGTGGGCGACTGTTGAGCTGCGCAGTGGGCTATATAGGGTTGAAGAGGTACTGGTCCTTTCATCCTTCATAAACAGCTCGCCGAAAATGCAAGACTTCCCGTTCACCATTCCCGACATCATCCACTTCGAAGACATGTATCTTTACGACCAGAAGTGCACCGAGGACACGGTGCGGCTGGTCTATGGAAGCATTGAGGACCGCTTCGCTCGGCTGCTCCCCCGACGCTCCCCTCTGCTGCAACTGCTGACGTACTCCATCTGGAGGGCGTCGCCGGGGCTTTACAACCCCCTGTCCGAGCAGCTCTATGACAAGGCCGTGGGCAAGCTGCGGTCTTTGAGGCGCTTCGGCCTGATCTCCGTGAACCGGTTGGCCCGCTCAGAGGCGCTCGTCCGCGAATGCTACAAGCCGAGGCTTGGGATCGACGCGTGCGGGGGGAACCGGGGACAAAGGCCGGACCTTGCCAGGCCCCGGCTGGCGGAGATCTTTACCGAGTACCATGAGCAGTGCTCGTTGCACCCCCTTCCCCCACTGTTGTAATTTCTTTTTCTTTTTGCGTGTGTTCCCCTCCGAAAGGCGGCGCACAGGACCGCGATGTCCTGACGCTGAGATTCGGGGCAGATGCTATTTGGTTTTATCCGTCCACCTCTCCGAAGATGCCAAGTTGATTTATGGCACCGTTTATCGGAGGTTTAGACGGATGCGGCCGATGTAGCAGATTTCATCAGATTCCCCCTCGCTTGAGGGGTTTTTGATTGTGGGGACGCTCTTCCCTGCAGGCGCAAGCCCCTGCAGTTAATTACGCTACCGCATCGCTGTAACAACTTTCTCCTTCTCCAGAATTTCACTTCGTGTCGTGTTTGTTTATTTTGTTTGTGGTTGCCCGTGGATTGTATACGGAGACTGAGTAATGCCGTCGCCCGCAGGACGTGGATTAGTCCAAATTCGTATTTACTTAGATTTGGGTTTGGTGTTTTAGTTTAAGGATACGTTAGCCATGTTTAGGCTAAGATCGACTTAAACGTTCGTTAAGGATACATTAGTCTTGTTTGGGACTAAGATCGACTTAACGTAGTGATATATGGCCATCAGGACTCGTCACCTCTCTGACGTCGTTGAAGGATTACGACGACAGGTGTCAGAGGAGCTCAGAGATGTACCCTTGAACCAAAGTTGATTTGGAGTTTTATCATTCATTTAAATGTCTAAGGATACGTTAGCCGTATTTAGGGCTAAGATCAACTTAAACGGGACCGTTTAGATCCGGCAAAAGAGCGTTTGGAGGCTCTATTGTTCCAGTTTAGGGACGTAGTGGTCCATAGGTAGTTTAGGGACATTGCGGTCCATGCTCCAGTTTAGGAACGTGGTGGTCCATATTCCAGTTTACGGACGTGGTGGTCCATATTCCAGTTTAAGGACGTGGTGGTCCATATTCCAGTTTAAAGACGTGGTGGTCCGTTATTAGTTTAGGGACGTTTCGGTCCGATATTAGTTTAGGGACGTTTCGGTCCGATATTAGTTTAGGGACATTTCGGTCCAACATTAGTTTAAGGACGTTTCGGTCCACGAGTTTAAGGACCCCGCAGTCCATATACGTGTGGTCGTCGGGACTCGTCACCTCTCTGACGTCGTTGAAGGATTACAACGACAGGTGTCAGAGGAGTTCGGAGATGTACCCTCAAACCGGTAGTAAATTGATTTAAGAGAGCAATCTTGCTCAGTCAATTTAATTTAAGGACTTACGGCCAAAATTGGGCTAAGTCCAGTTGAAAATGTTCAACATTTTATTTGCTTTTGCATCGCATTTATTTTTATTTTTATTTGGGTTTTGCCTAGAAAGGATGCAGAGCATCAATTTGTTTTGGGCTCTGCCCTTTATAAATGATGCAGAGCATCAATTTTATTTGGGCTCTGCCCTTTTATTGCTTTGCAATTTATTTTGGCCTGCTTGGTCTTTTTGATTTGGGCCTGACCCTTTTAGGAAATGCATTGCATTTATCAGGCGCTTTGCGCCAATCAGAGAGCGCAAGCGCTTGTGACGATGACACGTGTCATGCAAGCGCAGTGCGCTGCGCTAGTGCGCTGCACTTGCGCTGCTGACACGTGGCGCCCTCTGGTGAGTTGCGCCAATCACAGAGAGCAAAGCTCTATTTCAAAAGCGCATAGCGCAATTGATTCAGATGCTGACACGTGGCGCTCTCTGGTGGCTTGCGCCAATCCAAGAGCGCAACAGTGCAGTATTGCAAGTGCAAGGCACTATGATTTAGGAACTTTTTAGATTCAATGAACAGAAGTGCAAAGCACTGTTAGATTTTTTTTTTGATCTAATTTAGATCAAAGAAAAAGATAAGTTTTTTTCTTATCTTAAAGAACCAAAGGTTCATGAAAAAGTGCAAAGCACTATTTTAATTTATCCCTTTATTTAGTTATGTTTTAAAGATCAAAGATCTTGTTTTTAGATCACTGATCTGTTCATAAGAGAATTTTCTCTTCTCTCAAAGGTTTTTACCTTCTGTTGTTCTTGAGGAGTTCTCGAGAATTCTCTTCTCTTTTTTTTTTAGAAAGATGTTGATGCCTCTGAATTGAGGTCTGGGGTCCTTTTTATAGTGCTCATAAATTAGTTAAATTTGTTAAAGAGATCTCTCTCTGAGTGATTTGGGGAATTTTCCCCACCGTTGGATCTTTGATCCAAGGGCTTCTATTTTATAGAAGAAAATCTTCTTGTTTTAACAAGAACAGAAAGATTTCTTTAAATCTTCATTCTGTTTTGCGCAACTCCCCAGCGCTTGACACGTGTCGCGCAGCGCAGCGCTTGCGCAGCTGTGCATGCGCAACTGCGCAGACACGTGTCATGCAGTGCAGCGCTTGCACAACTGTGCTTGCGCAGTTGTGTTTGCGCAACTGCGCCGACACGTGTCGCGCAGTGCAGCGCTTGCGCAACTGAAACGTTGCTTCCTTTACTTTTTTGTTTTAAATAGAGTTTTGCTCTGATTGGTTGCGCTGCCTCGGGCGCTGCGCTGATGCGTCTGCGCCAGACACGTGGCGCCCTGCGCTCAGCGCAGAGGATCTGAAGCGTTGCTTCATGATTTTGAATTTTTGAAATTCAAACAGAGCCTTGCTCTGATTGGGGGAAACAAATGCCCCCCACCGTTGCGCTCACGTGGCGCGCATGTGAGTGTAGCGGTGGCAAGATCCCAGCCTTTGGATCAACTGATAAGTTGAAGGGGCGCAGGCGTCTATAAATAGGACCCTTGGTCCTTAGAAAATTCTTACAACTTTCAAGAATTTTGATTCTCAGAGCCCTGCTCTTACTTAAGAACTTCAAAGTTCAGAACTTAGAATCACTCTAGGTAATTTAAATTAAATTAAATTTAATTAACAGAGCCTTGCACTTATAGATCTTTGATCTACAGAAAATCCTTTTGGGGTTTCGTCAAATAGAGCTTTGCTCTCAGGAATCTGTTTCAGGGTTTCTCAACCTATGAACAGAAACTTGCATCTTTGGCAAAACATAGATCCCTCTGATTTAAAAGAACTCTTAAGAGTGTTTAATTGATCTTAGAGTTTGAAGATGGCATTTTATTCTTCAGTGCATTATATCGTTTTGCTTAATCAGTCTTTCTGATAATTCTGTTGACCCTCTTTCACAGGAACAATGAACGCCCACATGTATGCCCTTAACGAGATCATTTCGTACGGGGACATCCGCCGACTTGGCCGCTCTCAAAATCGGGAGTTCACAAACGAGGAGTGCGCTGAAATAATGAGTCGCTTCGACGCGTATAATGGTCCACTGCTCCCCCGACGTTCCTCCCTTCTTAAGCTTATCGTGGGAGCCATCTGGGAAGCGCTTCCCCTCTTCTGTTCCGGCGTGCCGCTTAGGGCGTTGGATGCTGCTGAGGACAAGGTGCACTCGGTGTACCTGTTGAACTTTATCTTGAAGAGACGGCGAGACAGTCTTATCGATCTCTTGCACGAGGTCTTTCAACAGTCCGCTATACTTGCTGCTTATCGGAGGGTGGAAGACATCGGGGGGGACCCTGACGCTTGTGCTCGCGAAAGAAAGCATACTAAGATGGTCCGCAAGGCCTGGAAAGTCATAGATAGGGTTGCTTTCGAGTTCCTCAATTCATGTCCTGGGTTCGAGGTTATTCCTTTGTAATAATGTTTTTCATTTATTGCTTTTATGAATGTAAGAACTATTGGCCATATTAATGGAAAATTTTTATCCCAGCTTGTCTTTATTTTTCGTTTTGAGTCTTTTGCTTGTGCATGAACGAGTGTATCTCGAACGCTTGATCAAACATAAATTGGATGTTCCTTCTGTAGCTTTCTTCTTTCTCTTATTATCGGCATGCTATCTTAATAAACATGGTCGACGGATAATAGAGCACACATCTTGACTTTCTTAAGAAATAGCGATGGCTTAGGCCGCAGGTCCAGATCTGCTGCCTAAGACTTTTCAACTCCATGAGCCGTGAGGGTCTCATAGAGACTTTTCTCGGGTCTCATAGAGACTTTTCTCCCTATGGATCGAGAGGATCTCGTAGGTGGGTTTTTCTCCTTAGGAATCGTGAGGATTCCTAAGTGTGGTTTTCTCTTATAAGTCGTAAGGATCCTATAAGAGAATTTTCCCTCTTACGAGTCGAGAGAACTCGTAAGCGGTTGTTTCCCTCCTTGTCGAAATTCGACCTTGGAGAGTGAGACCCGTGAATAGTATGCAAGAGACCATTTTGGATTGACTTGCAGGGTCCCATTGTTCAGGAAGCAAGTTTTTTAGTCCCTGCTGCCTGAGGCTTCATTTGCAAGTTGAGACGAATCGGGAATTTCCCGCGGAGACACTGGTTTCTCTGCGAGCCGACGCGAATCAGGGGGCTCTCGTCAAGGAGTGTTTGTATCCGTGAGTCGAGGAATTTGCTAGGGATTATTTGTTTCCCAAGCGCCAAGGATTATTTGTTTCCTTGGGGTTTGAAACGAGTCGAGGGTTTCCCACGGAGGCACTGGTGGCTCTGCGAGTCGACGCGGATCAGGAGGCTCTCGTCAAGGAGTGTTTGTATCCGTGAGTCGAGGAATTTGCTAGGGATTATTTGTTTCCCAAGCGCCAAGGATTATTTGTTTCCTTGGGGTTTGAAACGAGTCGAGGATTTCCCACGGAGGCACTGGTGGCTCTGCGAGTCGACGCGGATCAGGAGGCTCTCGTCAAGGAGTGTTTGTATCCGTGAGTCGAGGAATTTGCTAGGGATTATTTGTTTCCCAAGCGCCAAGGATTATTTGTTTCCTTGGGGTTTGAAACGAGTCGAGGATTTCCCACGGAGGCACTGGTAGCTCTGCGAGTCGACGCGGATCAGGAGGCTCTCGTCAAGGAGTGTTTGTATCCGTGAGTCGAGGAATTTGCTAGGGATTATTTGTTTCCCAAGCGCCAAGGATTATTTGTTTCCTTGGGGTTTGAAACGAGTCGAGGATTTCCCACGGAGGCACTGGTGGCTCTACGAGTCGACGCGGATCAGGAGGCTCTCGTCAAGGAGTGTTTGTATCCGTGAGTCGAGGAATTTGCTAGGGATTATTTGTTTCCCAAGCGCCAAGGATTATTTGTTTCCTTGGGGTTTGAAACGAGTCGAGGATTTCCCACGGAGGCACTGGTGGCTCTGCGAGTCGACGCGGATCAGGAGGCTCTCGTCAAGGAGTGTTTGTATCCGTGAGTCGAGGAATTTGCTAGGGATTATTTGTTTCCCAAGCGCCAAGGATTATTTGTTTCCTTGGGGTTTGAAACGAGTCGAGGATTTCCCACGGAGGCACTGGTGGCTCTGCGAGTCGACGCGGATCAGGAGGCTCTCGTCAAGGAGTGTTTGTATCCGTGAGTCGAGGAATTTGCTGAAGACAGTGGTTTCTTCGGAGTTGGACTGAACCGTCGAGATTTGGCTTCGTCTTCTGGCGGAGCCTGTTGGGAAAGTATGGTTCCCTCTTTGTTTATGCCTTTGGATTGTATACAGGGATCGATGTGATCTTAACTGTAGGGCCAAAGGTTTACCATCATTTTTTTGTTTTATCTCCGCGATGCTCTATCATTTCAGCTTTTATATCGCGAAGGTCGCGATTGCCTAATCATTTCGGCTATTTTTTGCGGTGCCCAATCATTTCGGCTATTTATTTTATTTTTACTCGCTGCTTTTTATTGCGAGTTGCCCAATCATTTCGGCTATTTTGCATGCCTACATTTTTACTTGCTGCTTTTTATTGCAAGTTGCCCTATCATTTCGGCTATTTTTCGCGGTGCCCAATCATTTCGGCTATTTTTTTTACTCGCTGCTTTTTATTGCGAGTTGCCCAATCATTTCGGCTATTTATTTTATTTTTACCCGCTGCTTTTTATTGCGAGTTGCCCAATCATTTCGGCTATTTTGCATGCATATATTTTTACTTGCTGTTTTTTATTGCAAGTTGCCCCATCATTTCGGCTATTTCGTATGCATGTGCGGCCTATTGGCTTTTCGCTGTAAACCGATTTCGGCATCAGCATCGCTACAACTGGGATATTACCAGGAGCGAATCATCATTTGCCTTTGTAAATGTCGAACAAAGGTAGCTTAGCGACCAGGGTTAGGGTTCCGTCGACTAAGGCTTTTGACTTCATGAGCCGTAAGGGTCTCACGAAGTTATTTCTCTCTACAAGTCGTAAGGATCTTGTAGGTGTATTTTCTCCTTAAGAATCGTGAGGATTCCTAAGTGTATGTTCCTCTGTAAGTCGTAAGGATCCTACAGTAGGGTTTTCTCTCTGTAAGTCGAGAGGACCTACAAGGATCATGCGAACATGTCCCCAGTCACGGATGAGACTTGGTTAGGGAAATGTTTATTCGCGCCCGTGAATTGTATACAAGGGCCAGTATTGAGCCACTTGTAGGGCATTATCGAAGATTGTGGGGGTTGCTTAAGCACAGGTTTAGGTCTCCGTAACTTAAGACTTTCAACTCTTATGAGTCGTGAGGGTCCCATAAGAGAGTTCTCCTTACGAGTCGTGAGGATCTCGCAAGTGTATTTTCTCCTTAGGAATCGTGGGGATCCCTAAGTGTGCTCCCTTGTGAGTCGTAAGGATCTCACGTGGGTGGTTTCTCTTTATAAGGTCGAGAGGACCCTATAAGTGTCCTTTAACGAGGTCGCGCCCTTTCAGGTTTTCACAAACACTCGCCGGTAGCCCTGCTGTTTTTACTCACGGAGCCCTTTCGGGTTTTCATCCGTGCCCATTTTGCTTATGGACATACCGTTTTTTTATTCTTTTTATTTTCTTTTTCTCTTTTTTTTACGAGGTCGCGCCCTTTCGGGTTTTCACGAACACTCGCCGGTAGCCCTGCTGTTTTTAGTCACGGAGCCCTTTCGGGTTTTCATCCGTGCCCTTTTTGCTTATGGACATACCGTTTTTATTTATTATATATTTTTTTTATTCATCTCGTCAGCCTAAGGATGTTGCGGTATTAGTTTAAAGACGTTTCGGTCTGTTGTTAGTTTAAGGACATTTCGGTCCGTCACTAGTTTAAGGACGTCTCGGTCCGTCACTAGTTTAAGGACGTCTCGGTCCGTCATGGAGAAGGCTGGCCACTGCTTAGAAAGCTCAAGCTTAGGAAGATAGCGAGCGGACATAGTCGTCGTCATCTATCGTTGACCCAGGCTGTGGCTCATTAAGCGTAGTATTTCTTTAGGAAGCGACCGTTTATTGGCCTGAAAGGCCTTTCACCGTGCATATCCATGAGTAGATAGGCTCCACCATGGTAGACCTTATCTATGATGTACGGGCCTTTATAGTTCGGCTCGAATTTTCCCCGCTTGGCGCGATTGGGGATCATAGGCCTTTTGACCACTAACACAAGTTCGCCTTGGTGGAATGTCCTCGGCCGGATCAATCTTTTATATGAGCGCGTCATCTTTGCTTTATAAGCTTCCAGATTTTGTTGCGCTATGAGCCGGGTTTCATCAAGGGCGTCAAGCTCCTCAAGCCGAAGGTGAGCATTTTCTTCGTCCGTTAGCTTGTAATGGACTGCCACTCGTAGAGAGGGTAACTCTATCTCGAGGGGGAGTACTGCTTCGGTACCGAAAACCAACGCGTACGGCGTTGTGTTCGTGGCCGTCTTGAATATAGTTCGATATGCCCAAAGAGCTTCTTGCAGTCTTTCGTGCCGGTCTTTCTTATTTCGGGACACCGTTTTCTTTATGATTTTTGTCAAGGTCTTGTTGAAGGCTTCAGCTAGTCCGTTGGCTCGCGGATTATAAACCGAGAAATATCTCCAGTTTATATTATGCTGTTGCGCGAAGCGACTGATCTTGTGGCTTCTGTAGGCTGGCCCGTTATCGGAGATGATCCGTCGCGGAGTTCCAAACCGATATATGACATGCGTCTTGAAGAAATGGAGGATATTCTCCGTCTTAACTTCTCTTAACGGTACTGCTTCTACCTATTTGGAGAAGTAGTCAGTCGTCGCCAGGATGAAACGATGTCCTCTAGACGATGCTGGTTCGATGGGGCCGACTATATCAGTCCCCCACATTTCGAATGGCCAGCTAGCCACCGTTGGATGTAGTGGATTTGGATGCTGATGGATGAAATCCCCATGAATTTGACACGAGTGACACTGCTTCGCATATTCGAGGCAGTCTTGAATCATCGTGGGCCAGTAGTAGCCCATCCGTTTTATCTTCAACTTCATCTTTGGGCCCGCTTGGTGAGAACCGCAGAGTCCGTCGTGAACTTCCTGAACGACTCTTTTCGCTTCGTTAGGTCCGAGACACCTTAGCCATAGAGAATTAAACGACCTCTTGTACAGAGTGTCGTTGACGAAGGCGAAAGATAGAGCTCGTTTCATGAGCTGATGTCTTGTGGATGCTTCTTCAGGCATTCGGTGGGACTTGAAGTAATCTATGAAGACTTCCCTCCAATCCTCGGTATTTTCCCAATCTTTTACTTGCAGGGTTGTCTGCTCGTTCGCTCCTTTTTCTTCGGATGATTCCGGAGATATTTCTGCTGGGGCAAGCACTCGACGGCTTTGTACCACGATTCTAACGTCATCGAGGTTCTCGTCAGCCAGTTTTTTAGCAAGTTTGGCCAATATGTCTGTTTTGCTATTTTCCGCGCGCGGTATGTTCTCCAAAGTATAGGAGGGAATTTGGGTCAATAGTTGTTGCACCTTTTCACCGTATTTCACCAACTCCGGTTTGCACGTTTGGTAGTCGCCATTTACTTGACTAACGACCAGTTGAGAATCCCCGTATATGAGGAGGTCTTCAATTCCCATGTCAATGGCGATCTCGAGGCCTGCTATCAGAGCTTCGTTTTCGGCTTCGTTGTTTGTCCTCGGCTCCGTCAGGGAGAACGCGTAGCGCATTATCCCTCCTTGTGGAGTTATAAAGATGAGTCCTACCCCTGATTTAATTATAGGGGTACTTTGTTTGCGCTTCTTCACGGAAGATGCTCCGTCGAAATAAAGCTCCCATCGGGTATTATCACCGTCGATCGCATCAAATGCATGTTCGTCTGGAAGATCGCAATTCAGAGGAGAATCGGCAGGTATCGGATGCTCAGCGAGGAAGTCGGCGATGGCCTGGCCTTTCATTGCCTTGAGAGGTTGATACGTTATCGAGAACTCCATCAAGAGCAGGGTCCATTTAGCGAGTCGTCCCGTCAATATGGCCTTTGACATTAAGTATTTAAGGGGGTCCACCTTTGAAATGGGACGGACTTCATGCGCCAACGCATAGTGCCTGAGCTTTGTTATTGCAAAGATCAACGCCAGGCAGTGTTTTTCAATGGGGGAGTAGTTGCTTTCTGACCCCAGCAGAACTCGACTTAAGTAGTAGAGTGCTCTCTCTTTCCCTTGATCGTTCTCTTGTGCCCATAATGCGCCTAAGGAACCTTCAAGGGCGGTCGTGTAGAGAATGAGAGGCTTTCCCTTAACTGGAGCAGCCAACACCGGCGGGTTCTGCAGGTATTGCTTGTAAGTGCACGGCGGCGCCCCGGCCGTCAATCCGACGCCGGAATGCGGAAGCGGTGATAAACTTAAATTTTGCGGACTTTGCAAAACGGCACCACCGCGCACTAAACTCCGGATCGTGACCATTAACAAGTCTACGCTACAAACAAGAATGGGAATAGAGATATACCGACGATCCAAGTCCTCCGGTCTTCATCTCCACTCCGATCTCCTCGCGGGATCTCCGTCCGTCTCCTCCTCGTCGGAAAGGGCACCACATCGCCTTCTTCGTTTACGGGCTCCCACCTCAATGCCGAGGCAACTCGGGCACGAAGCCGGCTACTCGACGTGCCCAAGATATGCTGTAGGAAGTGTAGTGTAGAGGCTACTTGTCTCTTTGGGGTTTGTTGCCTTTGGATGGAGGAATGAGGATTGAACTTTGGAGGGAAATGAAGCTACCAATTTTTGCAAGGAAATGAGATGAAGAATGAAGCACAAAATGAACCTCTCATTTTTCCTCTCCTCACAATGTGTGGCCGGCCAATCCCTTATCAAAATGGTGGAGGAAAACAACATATATCATATGAGGGAGGTGAGTGTAGGAGAAGAAGGAGGTGACCACAACCCAAGACAAGAAAACAAACAAGCATGCTTCAACTCACATCAAACCCATACCCTTATCAAATCACAAATAAAGAAAGTCATGGTGCAAGAAAAGAAAGCTATCATAATAGATCTTTATGCAAGAAAACCCCTCCACAAATGTAATTTGCAAAACTGCAAATTACCCCCTCCATCGGAAAAGTCCGGCCGGGAAAGAACAAAGGAAAACCGGCTGGAACGGAATGCAAACTGGAAACTCCAGAAAACTGGTCCCGTAATAAATTACAGGAAAAACCCCGATACTGTGCATACACACCCGCATCTGTATTCCGTCCGGATACAAATGCAATGAGACAAAATCTACACTGTACTAAACTAGGACCGGCTTAAACCAAAGCCGGCTAGTAATATCCGTTCGATCCTGATCCGTGCAATACCGCACGTATCTGATCGAACCCTGCCATATACCTATACGGCTACTAGTACAAACCGTCCGATCCTGATCCGTGCAATACCGCACGTATCTGATCGGACCCTGCCATATCTCCATACGGCCTCTACAGCGTTTCGCCCGAAACTTGAGTAACTGAAAGTGTGGTGGACTCTAAAGACTCGTCAATACTATGGCTGTGGATTTAACCACTAGCACGTCAGAGGTATAAGCCAATACGTAACGGGCCACCAGCTATTGACTAAAAGGGACGTCGATGAGCGAACTCATCCTGACACCCTACAGAGCCTGTCAGTGACAATATCCGTGCAGTCCGGTCCGTTCGTCTATGAGCATCGCATGGCGGGCCTAGGGGGTTGGTAAAAGTCAGACCCCCAAAAGCGGTACAAGTCGTGTCGGAGTGTAGCCCAGAACACCCTGAGATACTACTGGAATACCTACCAGTAAATCTCCTTGCCTTGGCCAAGGACTTTGTGTAATGGCTCTCCTAGACACAGCACGACCTCACCCCCAATACCGGGAGAGACGAACCCCTGAAGATACGCTCACTGCCTCCATGTGGCTCGGGACTGTACCCAACTAAAACCTGTTTGCACGACTCCTTTGAGCCGTGGTAGGGTAGTAATCAAAGTACAGTGGGAACTCACACGAGACAAATGACGATCCCCAGGTCGATGAACTAACCTGCACACATGTCACCAGGGAACTGCCATCTGACGTCTGGTATATGACCAACTAGCATGTTCCCGGCGAGTCCTGTCCGGTGTACTCATAACCCAATGAGCACCTGTATACATCTTAGGTGATCCAACTGACACCAGTGGCTTGTGAGACCGGCCACCGCCCCTCGTCGGGGTCTCGACTGTATACACTAGTCTACTAATGGAGTATCGATGCCCGGTCTCGAAACTCCCACGACTAGGGACCTTTTAAGGATATGCTTGTAGACCCCCAGCTCCCACTTATATGATCGCCCTCATACTGCTGGTGGTCAAGCAAGAATCCTAGGGGCTCTATCAACGTGTAATAGCGACGTGTCATGTCACCTAAAGCAGTACACGATGATAAAGGTAAACCAGATAGCATACTATCATCTCGAGTAAGACTGTCCTACCGGGATAGGTCCTCCCTCAATCATTACAATCACGTACCTGTGACCTAATAATTGACTCTGAGGGCACTATCTCCAACAATCTCCCACTTGCACTCAAGGCTAATTATTGCGATGTCGCATACTCACAGCCCGTGTGATACCGAACATCCAACTCCTCTACTAGTCAGTCTCACAAAGCTCGTTTGCGGAACTATTGCGTTCGAGGAATAGCCTCAGTGAGTGGATCCGCTTAGTAGTTTCTTTCTATGTCTCTTTATATCTCAAGTTCGCGGAGAAACCCATCTCCCGAAATGAGCAATACCTGTCTTAGAATGTGTCTGGATGTCTGATGGGACATAGCTCATAAATGAACTCCAAATCCAAACTTCTTAGACTGTATCGTCAACTGAACTTAATCAGTATCCTGCACGCCATGCCTCCCTCAGTATTGCCTTGGACCACCTGTCCAAAATACTGCCCCTCATCAGAAGGAAAACTATAACTCTGACAACCTCCTTGTCGTCCATGTCACCTTGGAAGCCTGGAATGATAACTGTCTCCTAAATGAGGCTGTCGTTATCATATCCCTAGAACACCCACTTATATTCTAAAACTTGCTTCCGACTGTTTCTCTAGGATTGGATTAATGTCAACTTATTGCATCTAGTGCAAGAACAACATCTGGTGTGGTACTTGACATCTCACGATTGACTCAATTGCCTGAGCAAGTGATCTGCCAATCATGCCCGTCCCTCTCCCCTTTAGTCTGTAAGACACCTTTGGAGAGGGTGACTCCATTACCTGCAGGTACACTACCGTGCCAGGAGTCGTCCATCCTAAATACTCTTAGAATGCTGTCAAGTACCCTGATTGGGAAACCACCCAAATCTAGATCTAAAACCACAGATCTAGTAACCAGTATGTCTGATATAAAATCCATGTCCTTTGTGGAGAAACCACTGTGTGACGACCAAAGTATAACCGATTGTAGTATAGGAGTTTCTTTTCCTATTCTGTGTATGTCATCCAGATACCAGGACATCACACCCTACTACCTTCTCAACAGATCCATCCCCTATTCTGATGAAGTCAAACCTATGACTGTCACATCAGAAATAGATGATCTATCTCCGCTACATCTGCTTTAGTCTATAAATAGACATAAGCCTGATGTCCACCAATGCTTCCGCTGCTCCCACTGACTACGACAACCCTCTGGCAGAGTCATATAGACGTGCACTTCTAAAGCTAGTTTAGAACGACGCTATACTCATCCTCCTGCCGGGTCTCGCAGCTTGGAACAACAACAATGGCAAGTGTGGGTAAACAAGAACTTCCCCGTCACCGTCCTTGAGGCTACCGGAGTACCTCTCGGGTGCCTGAAGTTACCCACCTTATCTGCGGAGTGGCCAATGGAATGTCAAATCAGATTGAATCTTCAGGTTCCTTATCAAATCTTCAGTAATCGTTTGCGGTTCTGGAATCACTTCCAGTTCTACCATACTCCCACTACTGTTTTTCTGAAAAAATCCATTTTTTATAAAACTGTGGCGAGTCTAGAACAATATCGCTATTGTTCATCCAGATGGTAGAAAGTCAACCCTCATCATAGCCTAGGTCAACCCACAAACAGCCATTACAGAAACGTGCCTTGAGTTGTCCAGTGTCTGGTTTTAATCATAAACCGGACAACTCCCCGTACCTTAACATTGTTAAGATATGAACTGTTCTATATCCAATATAGAAACAGAGGCACTGATTTAATTGAACCAGATTCAAATCATGCAGCTGTCCCCAGCGCATGTCAACTAAATGGAAGGAGGCCGATCAGCGTTACTCAACTTAGGAATACTTCCAATTATGAGTAACCTGAAAGAGAAGCAAGATCTCTTTATTATTACTATCAACTGAATACCATACACAAGTATCTACATCTTCGATCTCTTTGAAGAATCCCGATACTTGCTATACCTGGTTCTCTACTCTATTCAAATACCCATAACTTCTCAAAATTTGGACCCTGTGTTTCCGCGAAACACTCGTCCAAAAACTAGAGAAGTCATAAGTAAACCGAATATAGTACGAAGACCAATCCCCTCTGTCCTGATGGACCCTGGACAACATACAATACTCTGTATAAGTCCCTTGAGTCTGACAACTCATTCACTGTGTGTCGTAGGTTGAAAACTGTACTTATGGTTAAGAAGAATTACACCGCTGTTTAATGCTCCTTACCTAACCATCCACTGATATAGGTAAATGTCGTAGACATAATTTCAGAAAGGTATATCTCACTCTATGAAAATAGACGTACAGATACATCGATTTGAAATTGGTGCATAACGGCGGATATTCAAAACCAAATACTTGCCGTCCGGCAAATAACCCAGGTGATTTCCTCAAATATCACCGATTACAACGAATCCCGATATAATGAGGATAATCACCCAATTCCCAATAACTTACTCCCACTCATCATCTATAAAACCATACAGATGTGAGAATCGTACCTGGTAAATACATACCCTGGAGTAAGTATCTAATCGGGAAATCAGTTTTCCTTTAACATTACACAGTGAAACTGAAACATTGAAATGTTTCGTGGGGTATCCCGGTATTCATAGTAATGCCTCTTCCATTATCCAAATTCACAACTATAACCGTATAATTCTTTGCCACCTCTCCAAATCCCTTCATATGTCTTTAGTCTTTACCTTCTGCACACCCCTTTAGGCCAAATGGTTTTCTTCCTTCCCTACCGTTCGGCACCAGCCTATGGTTTGGAAGAAGACTATCCAATAAGCATAAAGGGTGTACTGTCCTAATCCTAGGAGCACTCGCAACGCGAGAGAAGGTGAAGATAAAAGACACCTGAATGTACTTTATTCCTATTTCTCCTGGACCAGAATCCATCCCCGAACTGGAACAAGTTCCATTCGAGTTCGTATATAACCATACGATGGAGTATCCAAATAAACTGTGGATCTTCGTAGTGATACGGAGTGTCCTGGAGAAATACAAAGGTGATGTGGGAGTGGTAACGAAATATTTGGTTTGGTCGTGAATATCTGTTGCAATTTACTTTGCCCTCTTACTAATCCCTTGCTTTGTCTGAACTTAATACCTTCTGCACACCATCGTTATGCTAATTGGTTTTCTTCATTCCCTACCGGTCGGCACCAGCCTAAGGTTTGGAAGAAGACAATCCAATTTGCGTAATAGGTGTACTACCCCTAAACCAAGGAGTACTCGTAACCTGAGAGAGGGTAAAAGGAAAAGACAACTGAATAATCCTATCCGTTTTCTCCAGAACCAGAAACCATCCTCGAATTCCTTCGAGTTCGTATCTAACCATACGATGGTTTTGTCCAATGGAAGTGGACGTTCGCAGTAATACGGGGTGTCCTGGAGAAAAGGGTAAAAGTAGGAGTGGCAATGAGGTCTGCAACTCTGACAATCCAAAAGCCAGTGTTAAGAAGGTTCGGTCAACTTGGTCACTGAGTCAAAGTCTTAGGGTCGGGTCAATGGTCGCTGCCAAAGAGAGAGAGAAAAGAAACACTCAGCGTGCACTCTAACCTAGATCAGAATGGTTACCAATTTATCTAATCTGGAATCCTCCCACTGTACCTCAAATTCTCCTCCAAACCTGAAAGAAGAATTAGTCGGGAACACCCGAGGAGTAAACCAACTCATCAGTAGGAATCGGGATCCAACTATCATTGCATGACAACGTGACGGAATCCGCTCACGCTATCACACTCCAGAAGGTATGCGCATATCTGGCAAGTTTCAGTACTTTTGAAACTCCCGATGTGATTTTTGCCCCATGCTCTTATGACCTTGGCGAAGGTCAACAAATCATAAGTCACATGTCAAGTTCTACCCGTCATTATCCAGGTTAATTTGAATCCACCCGTACAAGCCCTTGACGAAGGTCAACAAGGCTGTACGACTGTCCCAAACCAACGCATCTATCTATGCAGCAGAAAGGTAACAAGCAGCTACCATACACTATGCCTTGACGAAGGTCAACAAACATAGCATGAATACTACGTGCTACCCGTCTGAAACGACGAAGGGCTACGAATGGTTTCTGGCGAAAACCTTTAACGTAAAGAACTTGATATCGTTGAAGGAACTGATAGCTTTTTAGAAAATATAGTGACGAAAACCTTTACTAAAGAGGTCACTCCCGGTGAAGGGATCTCGGCTCTTTCCCCGTAGAATGAGGTGCAGGATATTCCAACTGAATACCACGGTGCAAAGCAAAAGTAATCGGCTATAGTGAAGTTAATGTCCTGACGCAAACTTCTGTCCAAGGGGTCACTCCCGGTGAAGGGATCTCGGCCCTTGCCTCGTCGACTGAGGAGCAGGATATTCCAAATGAATACCACGATGCAAAACAGAAATGAACGTCCTTGCAATAACAGCTTTTTGAAAAGTGTTCCAACAACATCAGATTAGGTTTGTTTTAACTTGCATTGATCCGAATCAACGCAGTCCCATCAATTGATCATACCAAAAAGAACGAAAATATACTGATGTACGTATATGCCATCCGCATTCGCCACTGGGTCCCGTCATTACCCGTTAGGTTAGCTAACTAACGACAGAGCGGGGACTGGACTAGCGCGGATGCAAAACATATACAACATCTACTAATATATATACCAATATATTATATTCGCTCAAGGCGTGAAAGAAATGCAACATCACAGATAATGAACAGCATCACAGAAACAATACAGATATCTGGGATCCCCGGGTTTCACAGAGCCGCTGAAACCCGACGTTCCCCTGGTCGTGTGGATAGCCTGTGCAATGAAAACCTAGACCCCTACGGGCGCGGCAAGTAACCCGCCAAAACCTGAAGCGAGGCAGCCCCCTTCAGCACCGTGAATGGACCACCCAGCACTTCACGGAATCCGGTCACTTGGGCACCCCTCCTGGGTCAACCTGTACCCCCTACGAGTGCGGCGGATAGCCAGCCAATCCTGGAGTGAAGCCCCCTCCGTCCCAATGCCATGAGATGCGGGCTTGTTGCCCTCCAGAACCCGGCTATCCGTGCACCCCTCCGCGGGGCAATCCTAGTACAGAAAGTAAAATATACATACACCGGGTACATCGACCGCAACCAGGTCGTGCCCCAAAAGAATAATACAAACAGGCAGTGACGGCAGTCCACATGTCGGACGCTCGCCCCGCAATATCAAATGTACATTATACAACCAAAACTGTACTAGCATTGCATCCAGGCTATCCCCCACGACCGATCCGCAACATCACAGCAAATACATAGAACATCAACGTGAAAGTCACGTTCGCAAATCCGTCTAACCGGGCTATAGCAGTTAGACCGAATTTACCGATCGAGTGACATTCACGGTCGCAGATATAATGTAAATACTGTGAAAAATGTGTTTAAAATTTTCCGATTGATCAAACAATTAACAAGTGGGCCCCAAAGAAAACTGTAGCACTCACAGAAACAATTGGCCCAACTTTAATATTCCAAAGCCCATATTTTAAGCCCATAAGGCCTCTGTAAAAAAATGGTGAAGTGATGTGAATAGTGCGCGGCGGAAGGGCCGCACAAAGGGGGTTTTCGCGGCGGTTCCGCGCTCCAACTGTGGAGTTACTTCATCAAATTTTTACAGAACTCTTAGATTTTCCAGTACATCAATATTTTACAACCTGAAAAATTTTTCGAGACCAAAAAATTTCAACAGAAACTGTCGTGGGCAAATACGGGTTTTTGGACATTTCGATCGATCGGAATTGAAAAACACATTACACAAAGCTAGACTAAGTTAATGGCGAGGCTCTGATACCACTGTAAGTGCACGGCGGCGCCCCGGCCGTCAATCCGACGCCGGAATGCGGAAGCGGTGATAAACTTAAATTTTGCGGACTTTGCAAAACGGCACCACCGCGCACTAAACTCCGGATCGTGACCATTAACAAGTCTACGCTACAAACAAGAATGGGAATAGAGATATACCGACGATCCAAGTCCTCCGGTCTTCATCTCCACTCCGATCTCCTTGCGGGATCTCCGTCCGTCTCCTCCTCGTCGGAAAGGGCACCACATCGCCTTCTTCGTTTACGGGCTCCCACCTCAATGCCGAGGCAACTCGGGCACGAAGCCGGCTACTCGACGTGCCCAAGATATGCTGTAGGAAGTGTAGTGTAGAGGCTACTTGTCTCTTTGGGGTTTGTTGCCTTTGGATGGAGGAATGAGGATTGAACTTTGGAGGGAAATGAAGCTACCAATTTTTGCAAGGAAATGAGATGAAGAATGAAGCACAAAATGAACCTCTCATTTTTCCTCTCCTCACAATGTGTGGCCGGCCAATCCCTTATCAAAATGGTGGAGGAAAACAACATATATCATATGAGGGAGGTGAGTGTAGGAGAAGAAGGAGGTGACCACAACCCAAGACAAGAAAACAAACAAGCATGCTTCAACTCACATCAAACCCATACCCTTATCAAATCACAAATAAAGAAAGTCATGGTGCAAGAAAAGAAAGCTATCATAATAGATCTTTATGCAAGAAAACCCCTCCACAAATGTAATTTGCAAAACTGCAAATTACCCCCTCCATCGGAAAAGTCCGGCCGGGAAAGAACAAAGGAAAACCGGCTGGAACGGAATGCAAACTGGAAACTCCAGAAAACTGGTCCCGTAATAAATTACAGGAAAAACCCCGATACTGTGCATACACACCCGCATCTGTATTCCGTCCGGATACAAATGCAATGAGACAAAATCTACACTGTACTAAACTAGGACCGGCTTAAACCAAAGCCGGCTAGTAATATCCGTTCGATCCTGATCCGTGCAATACCGCACGTATCTGATCGAACCCTGCCATATACCTATACGGCTACTAGTACAAACCGTCCGATCCTGATCCGTGCAATACCGCACGTATCTGATCGGACCCTGCCATATCTCCATACGGCCTCTACAGCGTTTCGCCCGAAACTTGAGTAACTGAAAGTGTGGTGGACTCTAAAGACTCGTCAATACTATGGCTGTGGATTTAACCACTAGCACGTCAGAGGTATAAGCCAATACGTAACGGGCCACCAGCTATTGACTAAAAGGGACGTCGATGAGCGAACTCATCCTGACACCCTACAGAGCCTGTCAGTGACAATATCCGTGCAGTCCGGTCCGTTCGTCTATGAGCATCGCATGGCGGGCCTAGGGGGTTGGTAAAAGTCAGACCCCCAAAAGCGGTACAAGTCGTGTCGGAGTGTAGCCCAGAACACCCTGAGATACTACTGGAATACCTACCAGTAAATCTCCTTGCCTTGGCCAAGGACTTTGTGTAATGGCTCTCCTAGACACAGCACGACCTCACCCCCAATACCGGGAGAGACGAACCCCTGAAGATACGCTCACTGCCTCCATGTGGCTCGGGACTGTACCCAACTAAAACCTGTTTGCACGACTCCTTTGAGCCGTGGTAGGGTAGTAATCAAAGTACAGTGGGAACTCACACGAGACAAATGACGATCCCCAGGTCGATGAACTAACCTGCACACATGTCACCAGGGAACTGCCATCTGACGTCTGGTATATGACCAACTAGCATGTTCCCGGCGAGTCCTGTCCGGTGTACTCATAACCCAATGAGCACCTGTATACATCTTAGGTGATCCAACTGACACCAGTGGCTTGTGAGACCGGCCACCGCCCCTCGTCGGGGTCTCGACTGTATACACTAGTCTACTAATGGAGTATCGATGCCCGGTCTCGAAACTCCCACGACTAGGGACCTTTTAAGGATATGCTTGTAGACCCCCAGCTCCCACTTATATGATCGCCCTCATACTGCTGGTGGTCAAGCAAGAATCCTAGGGGCTCTATCAACGTGTAATAGCGACGTGTCATGTCACCTAAAGCAGTACACGATGATAAAGGTAAACCAGATAGCATACTATCATCTCGAGTAAGACTGTCCTACCGGGATAGGTCCTCCCTCAATCATTACAATCACGTACCTGTGACCTAATAATTGACTCTGAGGGCACTATCTCCAACATTGCTTGATCTCGTCTAGTGCGCTTTGGCATTTTTGGTCCCAGACGAACGGGGTCCCCTTCTTCATCAGGTGGCTGTAGGGACGGCACTTGCCTGAAAGATTGGCTATAAATCGCCGTATGTATGCGAGCTTCCCTTGGAGAGATCGCAACTATTTGAGAGTTCTCGGCGGAGGCATTTCCATGATCGCTTTGATCTTTGACGGATCTATTTCAATACCTCGGTGTCGAACAATGAATCCCAGGAATTTGCCTGAGGAAACTCCAAATGCACACTTGAGCGGGTTCATCTTCAGGTTGTATTGCCGAAGGCGTTGAAATACAGTCTTCAAATGCTCGAGATGTTCTTCGTATGATTTGCTTTTAACCACGAGATCGTCGATATATCATTCGACGATTTCGTGTATAAGGTCATCGAAGATCTTCGTCATGGCCCTTTGGTATGTGGCGCCGGCGTTCTTTAAACCGAATGGCATCACCTTGTAACAAAATATTCCTAGAGGGGTCCTGAAGGCTGTGTGCTTCTGGTCTTCTGGATGCATTTTTATTTGATTATATCCTGACGAGCCGTCCATGAAGGAGAAAATCTCATGAGTGGACGTATTGTCTATCATCAGTTCGGTGACTGGCACTGGGAAATCGTCCTTCGGGCAAGCTTTATTGAGATCCCGGAAGTCTACGCATATGCGCACTGTCCCATTTTTCTTCATCACCGGGACGATGTTGGCGATCCATTAAGGGTATTGAACTTCCTGGATGAAGCCGG
Organism: Agapanthus africanus; assembly: GCA_030015575.1. Lineage (NCBI taxonomy): Eukaryota > Viridiplantae > Streptophyta > Magnoliopsida > Asparagales > Amaryllidaceae > Agapanthus > Agapanthus africanus. The sequence continues at coordinate 476,064,523 of CM057343.1, forward strand.
AGTCGATCAGCTTTTTGACTTCAGCATTGATACTCATTTCAAGCTCGAGCCGCATTCTTCTCGGCGCCTGTTTGACTGGCTTGACGTCCGGAGATATCGCCAATCTGTGTACAGCAATTTCTGGATTTAATCCCGGCATTTCGGAGTAGTTCCATGCGAAACAATCTTTATGCTGTAGGAGCACATCCTTTAATGCAGATACCCTTTCTTCAGATAGTAGCTCGCTGATGAATGTCGGTCGTGGTTCGTTTGCCGTCCCCAACTCAATTTTCTTGAGGTTATCTGCAGTGGTATGGGTTCCGTCTTCCAGCTCTTTTGGCGCTGGTGGGAATTCTGAGATTATCTCGTCGTTGCTGTTTTCGAAGCACCAGGGAAGGTCATCCATGTTCTCGGGCTCTTCCCTTGATATCATTATCACGTGACAAGTACGAATTCGCTTCCAATCCCAATGCGGAACTGGTTCTTCTTTCGTGGCCTTAGGCTCGTGCTTTTGTGGCGGTGCTACCCTCCAGTTGTCGGACAGAGCGAACTTGCCAAGCTGATACTGATCTTCGACCCAATTCTTGAAGGTGAAGCAGTCCTCGAGAGGGTGCCCTATTACTCGATGGTAAGAGCAATAGTCCGAGTGTGAGACTTCACCCGCTCGTCCGGGATGTTTAGACTTCGGCAATGTAAGCATTTGATGTTTTAGAGCACGGTCAAGTATCTTCTTCGTCTTATCCCGAGGAAATGAGTACGCTCGACCCATTTTCTTCATGAGGGATAGATCGATGACGCTCGACTCCCGTTTGCATGGCTTCTTAGCCCTGCTTTGTTGTTGTTGAGCGCCTTTTTGGCCTTTCGACTTATTTTTGCTTTTGCGCCGAGTCTTCTTTATAACAGGTTGACATGGAGCGGCATTTTCATCCTTTACGGCCTGTTGGAGAAGGCGTTGCGTCTTGGCTTTCTCGTAGATGGCCGTCTCGCGGTTGTGATCATCTCGGACTTTTTGACCAGCTTTGTTTATAAGTTTGTCCATTTGTTCCTCGAACGACGGACTGGGCTCCTTTGCATCTGGAACTTTCACTGGCTTAGGATTAGCGTCCTCCCATTGAGCATCCGCTTCTTCATCAAGGTCGTACACGACGTAGCAGCCGGGTAGTAACTCTCGTTTCTTTGACCTGATGTATCCATGTTTCCATTCTCCCGTTAGGCAGTTTACGTTGAGTCCCGGGGACGTTCCAGACCCTGTCATAGAATTTGGCCTTTCTAACGGTCTGTTTGAAGGATATCCCCTGGCGTTTCAGCAGCCTTTTCAAACCTTCCGTATAATATCTGGGAAGACGGATAGGTTGAAGCCTGTCGAGCGTAGAATCTGCGCTATGCCAGATTTCTTTTTCTACCTTGATTTCTTCAGAGCGGTAAAACAGAATTGCTTTCTCCCTCTCTCGCCTGGGAGGGATATAGAATGTCCGCAACTCTTCTACACTGTAGATATTAAATGCATCCAGTTCTTTATGGTGTTTAAGCGGCACCATGGCGACTTGCAGACTTTGCTCTTTGTCAGCGGAAGCTTGTATTGAAGGTCGAGCAGAGAATACGACATGGACCTCATCCTCCGAATCACTACCAAAGACCAACGTAGGAGCGGACGGTCCTGGCTTGTTGTGTCGGGGCGGACCCGAATACACTATCTCCTCTTCTTCCTCGGTATCACTGCCGAAGACAGGGATGGTGGCATTAGCTTTATTCTCCGGCTTGTGACACCTTTCTGTGTCTTCGAAATCCGGTAAGAAGTATTTGGCGTCTTCATATTTACGGACTTCGTTCATAGAGAATGGGTTCAGTTATCCCGTCACGGTATACTCGAAACCATCATTAAAATACTTCATACACTGATGTTGTGTAGAAGGGATGATGTTGTACTCGTGTAACCATGGTCGGCCGAGCAAAGCGTTGTAGCATGTCTTGGCGTCTATGACGTGGAACTTAACGTCCGTGACGAGTAGCCCGAAGCGTAACGTCAGTATCACAGACCCAAGAGTTCTTGATGACTGGGAGTCAAACCCGGAGATGGTGATCTTGTCACGAGCAAGGTGCTGGACGCTCATGCAGATTTCTTTTAAGACCCGTACATTGAGGAGATTAACGGAGGATCCATTGTCGATCAGGATTTTGCCTATCTTTATATCGTGACAGTATCCTGAGACATAGAGGGGGCGATTATGCTCGCACGTCCCAAGGAGAAGGTCCTCATCGCCGAAAGTGACATCGGCCGTGTGCACTTCCTCCAATTCATCCTTCATCTTTTCCTCGGCTAGACATGCTTGGAATTGTTCCGGATCTTGGAGTGCCTTAATCAACGAATCTCTCGCCTCCTTTGATAGCAGAAGAGCGTTAAGAATGCTGAGCTGTGAGGGTAGCTTCCTCAGATGTGCTAAGACGTTGTAATCCACCTTATTCTTCTTCGGCGGGTCCTTGGCGCTTAGCTCTTCCACCACTTGGTCATCTAAGACGATATCTTCAGAGACCTTCTCTTTCCCTTTATCTTTTCTGTTTGAGGGTCCGAGATTCTTTTCAGGCAGCGTCCGATTCCGCAGCCGGATATTTTCGCAGACCTTCAGCTCTTCTTCTTTTCCCGAATTGGACTCTTTAAAGAGAGGGGCAAGTTCCAGCTCCTCATCAGAATCGCTCCCGAATGTAGGCACTTGTGACCCGCCGGTGTTAACCACGCGACAATCGCCGGTGGTTCTTTTAATCCCCTCGGTCGTATTTCTTTGCTCCCGATGAGTTTTACGCTTTTCCCGCTTGAAGCGTTGTCGATGAGCCACATACCCTTGCCACCATCTGTCGAAAGCTTTGCACTCTTGAGTAGGATGCGAAACCTTCTGATGATATAAGCAATAGGAGGGGTGCGTTTCCACTTCACCGGTTTTGTTTCCTTCTGAGGATGGTAACTTCATGCCCATTGATATGGCCTTAGCAAACTTTTTCCTTATCTTGAATTGGCTTTTGTCAGCAGCGGGGGTGTTTTGCTCCAGCGGGATCATCTCAGCTCTTTCATCAAGTCGCTGGCGCTTGGCCCTTTCAAATATAGCCGTCTCGCATTCTCGATCAGCTTTACTTTTCAATCGAGCTTCGTTAAGGAATGCGTCAATCATTTCATCTGATAGTTTCGGGAATTTTGGTTCAAGATTTGCCCCCAGCGCTTCGGTACAAAAAGTTTCCTCATCACCCACGAACGAATGGGAAATCACATGACAGCTCGCCACGCATTCTTCAGATTCATCTGACGAACTTTCTCCCTCACCTTCCTCTTGAAAGACGTGATTGAGGAACTCTTGGAGTGTAATGGGAGTCCGTGCCTTCTGGTTGTACTCCTCCAGCGCGTCAATTTATTTTTGCAAATTTGTGCGCTTGTCGCCAGGTTTCACGGGCTTTTTAGATTTCTTCTTCTTCTTTTTCGAAGATTTTGACGGCTGGCTGTAAGTGCTTGAGCCACCACCATCGGTCTTTGGAGTTGTACGTGGCTTCAACATCCCTTCAATGACCTGCGGTTCCAACGGGTTCTTCCACTTGATCGCTGGACATGCCTGAAGATCGTTTAGCATCCTCTTTGTCTTGGCTGATAATACAACCTCCCAAGGAGCTTCTTCAATGACGGAGCATGTTGCCCCCGGTGTATTCGTCCCCTTAGAGGTGTGGGGCTGTGGGGGATTCACCTTCCATTTGTCAGATAACGCGAACTTGCCCTGTCGGTACTGGTTTTCAAGCCAATTTTTGAAAACGTGCTGCCGTGCTGCCACTAATATTTTTAACAAGAAATTCTTTTTCCAAAAATGTGGCGTTCCTGGAAACAATTATCTTCTGTTCCTCTGCATGGTAGAATAAATACCCACTAGAATCTTTTGGGTATCCCACAAACTTACACAAAACTGCCCGTGCCTCAAGTTTGTTTGGGTTCTGCTTTTTGACATAAGCTGGGCAACCCCAAATCTTAATACGTTTAAGATACAAACTCTTACCACTCCATATTTCATACGGAGTCTTAGGCACGGATTTGGATGGAACTTGATTCAATAGATGTGCTGATGTTTGAAGTGCATATCCCCAGAATGAAAGAGGCAACTCAACACTACTCATCATGGAGCGAACCATATCCAATAGGGTACGATTCCTCCGTTCCGATACACCGTTGTGCTGTGGTGTATAAGGAGGAGTAAGCTGAGAGAGAATACCATTCTCTTTTAAGTAATCTAGGAATTCCTTACTTAAGTATTCCCCTCCCCTATCCGACCGGAGGATCTTGATACTTTTGCCAGTCTGGTTCTCTACTTCGTTTCTGAATTCCTTGAATTTCTCAAAAGCTTCAGATTTGTGTTTCATCAGATACACATATCCGAACCTAGAGAGATCGTCAGTGAATGTGATGAAGTACGAGAACCCACCCCTTGCATGTATAGACATTGGACCACATACATCACTGTGTATGAGTCCAAAGAGCTCTGCTGCCCTTTCTCCATGTCCGGTGAACGGAGATTTGGTCATCTTTCCTTTGAGACAAGACTGACAAGTTTCATAAGATGAAAACTCGAACGTATCCAAGAGTCCATCTTTATGCAACTTACTTAGTCTTTTCTCTCTGATATGACCAAGTCTACAATGCCATAAGTAGGATTCGTTCGTATCTGAACTCTTCCTCTTGCGTGTGTTTTGTACATTGAGAACTGTATTCTGATTTAGAACGTAGATACCATTACACAGTGTACCTTCTGCAACCAGTACCTTATGAAGGTAAATGTTCATGATTTTTCTATCAAGAACAAAGTTATATCCATCTTTATTGAGTAAAGAAACTGATATGATGTTACAAACCATGGAAGGTATATAGTAGCATTCGTTCAAAATCATAGTATTGCCATTTGGCAACACTAGGTGATATTCACCGACGGCTGCAGCATTAACTTGTGCTCCGTTCGCAACCCTGAGCGACATATCACCAGGTACAACTTTCCTACTTTTTCTCAGTCCCTGCAATAGATTACAGATATGAGATCCTGATCCGGTATCAAGTACCCAGGAGGTAGGGCTGACCGTAAAGCAGTTCTCAATTACAAGAACACCTGAAGTAGATGCAAAACTATACTTCTTCTTCAACCGGGTATCCTTAGAATCCATACAATCTTCTTTCCCTAGCTCATACTTATGACTGTTGTCGTAAGTTAAAGCCGAACCAACGTTCCCCAGCCCCGAATAAGAATTCGGATCGGTCAAGCGATACATTTTATTATCTTGATTAGGGCGTGAAATTGTTGCTACCTGGAGAGAGAGAAAAGAAACACTCAGCGTGCGCTCTTGCAAGATTAGATTGGTTTGTTAATTTATCTAACCAGGATGGCTCCCACTGTTTCCTCAAATTCTTCTTCAAACCTTAAAAGAAGAACTAGTCAGGATTAATCGCACGTCACAATACTTGCTTAACCTTTTAGCCAGACTAGTGTTGGTACTTCGAGGGAGGTTTTCCAACGCTTTCGCGAAGTTCCTTAATTAAATAACCTCTTTTCCCTGGAGGCGTAGCCCCGCTAACACCGTTCTAGACACCTACTTGGTTTATAGCATTGATTGTTAAGTGAAATAATCTCCCGAGAGTAATCCAACTTATCCGTGGGATTGGGATCCAACTATCATTGTGCGATGACCTAGAGGGAATCCACTCTAGTCACCATACTCCAGAAAGTATGCTAAATCTGCAAGTTTCAGTTTCTTTAAAAACTCCCGATGTGGATTTTTGCCCCTAGGACCCAAATGATCTTGACACAGTCAACAAATCAAAGAGTCCTAGTCAAGTTCAACCCGTCATTATCTTGATTGCATTAAACCCACCCGCATAACCCTTGACACAGTCAACAAGGTTACATGACTGTCCTAACCAATCATATTGTATCCTGCAGATAAGCAATACTCAGCTACCGTCCACTGCGCCTTGACACAGTCAACAAACGCAGCACGAATACTAAGTATAACTTATAATATAACTTATAAGAAATGACGGAGAGCTACGGCTGGGTTTTTGGCGAAAACCCGTTAACGTAACGAACTTGATATCGTTGAAGGAACCTGATAACCATTTTAAAAATATAGTGGCGAAAACTTTTGCTAAAGAGGCCACTCCCTGTGAAGGGATCTCGGCTCTTTCCTCGTCGAATGAGGTGCAGGATATTCCAAACTGAATACCTCGATGCAAAGCAAGAATAATCGACTATAGTGAAGTTATTACCCTGACGCAAACTTTTGTCCAAGGGGTCACTCCCGATGAAGAGATCTCGGCCCTTGCCTCGTCGAATGAGGTGCTGGGCATTCATAACCGAATACCTCTGTGCAAAACAAAAGAGAACGTCCTTACAATAACAGCTTTTTGAAAATTGTTCCAACAACGTCTTTTAAGTTTGTTTTTCTTTGCATTAATATAATGCGTCCCATCAGTTAATCCTACCATTGCAGAAAACAACGAAAATATGACGTACGCTTATGCCATCTGCATTCGCCACGGGGCCCGTCATCACCCGTTAGGTTACTTAACTAACGACAGAGCGGGAGCTGGACTAGCGCGGATGCAAAACAAAAGCAACGCCTACTAGATATCATATATAGATATATACATTCGTCAGATGCAATGATAGCCATTCCAGATCACAGATGAACACATTGGATATGCTAGGAATCCGCGTTTCGTTCGAGCCTGCAACGAAAGACAGATTACACGGTCGCGATGAATAGCCAAACCCCACCCTAGACCCCTACGGGTGCGGCAAACTACCCGCCAAATACCCGAAGTGAAGCAGCCCCCTCAACAACGTGAGTAGGCCACTCAGCACTTCAACGTACCCGGTAGTTTGTGCACCCCACCTTGGGTCTATCCTAGGAGCAAAAACAGTAAAAGAAATAATATACAATGGCGGCTACAACCTCATCCCGGATGTGCGGCCATAAAAATAATATTACATCAATTTACATATTACATCAAATGAAAGATAAAGAAACTCCCATCTCACAAAACCCCGGCTATTCATCCGCGACGATCCAACAAGTTCATATACACAATCCAACAACATTACAGATCACAGATATGCACAACCCCCACTAATCGACGTATGGCGATTAGTCGACGTTCAGTGCATATATCACATTACAGATATAACCATTTAGCAAAAGTATGTAGAACTTCGATCAAAATACCAATTTGTAACTATCCCAAACACAACATTGTTCTCTGGATAATCTTGGCAGAAACAAAATATCTTAAAAATCCCAAAACATTACACTGAACAATTTGCAGGAAATCCGAGTCACGGCCGAGTCAACTCGGCCGCGGATCCACGGCGAAACGCGTGGTTTCGCCGCGCTTTGACCGAGTCGTGGGCTCGTTTTTCCTGCATGTTCTTAAAAAACCCTGCACTGATTTTTAAGGCATATGGAATTATTTTTAGAGCAGTTTTAAAAATCGGCAGAAAGTATGGTTTTTTGACATGTTTCGCGATTTTTTTCGGATCGAAGTTCTAATCACTTTGCTAACATGCTAGTTGTTGTTTAGTTAGGCTCTGATACCACTGTTAGGTCCACGTTACCCACCCCGGTTCTTTCGGGGAGGCGGAATAGGTAAAAATCAAAATTTTCTCACAAGGTAATATGGACCATCCATGAAGGATCTTTGCTAAACAAAAACTAACATACTAACTATAAGTTCTAGCTACTATATAGAATGGTTATACCTAGATCTTGAACTCCTTCTCTTCTTGTTGTGGTTCTCCTTCTTGCTTGCTCCTTGTAGTAGCGTAGACGGCTCCTCCTCGTCGTCTTCCCTTTGCCGAAGATAGATCCACTCGAGGGCCTCTACCTTGAGCTCCTACCTCAACCAAGAGGTAACTAGAGTGCTTGGTTTGCTAGACAAAGAACCCTAGAAAGAGTAGAGATATGTTTTGTGGTTTTGTCTCAAGAGCTTTTGATTTTCAACACATGAAAAATTAAAGCTTTGAGAGGAAGAGGGAGAGCTCAAGAACATGAGAAAGAAAGAGCAAGAGAGAATAAGAATAATAGCAACCATCTCTCATATGAGAGAAATAATAATAATAATAATAATTAAGGGAAAATGTGATGGTTAGTTTTGAAATGACCATTATCATTTCACATTAAATGAAATTTGCAAGAATCAAGAAGCATCTTTCATGTGAAATGATGATGGTCAAAATGTCAACAATAGTCAACCGGTCAACCAAAGTCAAAAGGTCAACAAAAGTCAAATGATCAACCTAACCATGGCACAATTATCATTAATTAATATCATTAATCATATTTCTCATTCTCATTAGGGTTTGGAAAAAGTCAACGGTCAATAACCCTAATGAGAATCCTCTGCCTCTGCCAACTGTGCATACACACCCGCATCCGTGTTCCGAGGAACACGAATACAATGAGACAAAACCAATCCCAAAACAAATATTAGTATCTGGCTTAAACCAAAGCCCGCTAGTAATAACTGCCCGGACACCAAACGTGCACAAGTGCGCGGATGTGAACGAACCCCGTCGCAAAACCATGCGACCTCTACTCTGTTTTGCCCAAAAGCGAATAACCCTCTGTGTGGGACTCTAAAGACTCGACACTACGCTGGCAGTGGGTTTAACCACAGGCCGCAAGCGGTACAAGCTGTACGTAACGGTCCCCTGGTAGATGCCGATAAGAAGACCGATGAGGTGAACCCATCCGAACTCCTACTGAGCCTGAATGTGACAATCTTCGTACAGTCCGATCTGTTCGTCTGAGAGTATCGCATGGCGGGCCTAGGGGGCGGTAAACGTCAGTCCCCTAATAGCGGTACAAGTCGTGTTGGAGTGTAGCCAAGAACACCCTGAGAAACTACTGGAAAACCTACCGGTAATTCTCGCTTGCCCTGGCCAGGGACGACTATGTGTAATGGCTCTCCTAGACATAGTGCGATATCAACTCCCAATACCGGGAGAGACAAATCCTGTCTAACCGTCACTGCCTCCAAGTGCTTCGGGACTGCACCCAACTACTACCTGTTGCATGACTCAGTAGAGCCGTGGTAGGGTAGTAATCTAAGAACAGTGGGAACACACTCGAGGCGAAGTGACAGTGTCAAATCAGCGGACTAAGCTGTACTCATGTCACCCGGGAACTGTTAACTGACGATAGGTATAATACCAACCAACAGTTCCCGACGAGTCCTGTCCAATGTACTCGTAACCTAACGAGCACCTGCATACTATCTCCAGTACGACGTACTGATGGCTGTGGGACAGACCATCTCCTATGCTGGGACGAGAAGCGTATGCACCAGTCTACTCTGGAGTATCGATGCCCTGTCTCGATAATCCTACGACTAGGGACCAAAATAAGGATGTGCTTATAGACTACCCAGTCCCCATTAGTGTGATCGTCATCACAACGCTGGTAGTCAAGCAAAGATCCTAAGGGCTCCATCAATATGTATTAGCGATATGTTAAAAGAAACATATACACATATTAAGATAGAAACAAACCAAGTAGCATACTACTATATCGAGCAAGACTGTCGTAAACCCGTATATATATATGCCAAGCCTCCAAAATGTATTATACAAACCAGTACTGTACAATAATGGCTTCTGGGGCATACATATCCAACAAATTACGCTACCGCATCGCGGTAACCACTTTCTCCTTCTCCAGATGGTCACTTCGTGTCGTGGGTGTTTGTTTTGTTTTTGGTTGCCCGTGGATTGTATACGGAGACTAATTTATGTTGTCGCCCGTAGGGCGTGCATTAGTCCAAATCCGTATCTTCTTAAATTTGGGTTTGGGGGTTGGGTTTAAGGATACGTTAGTCTCACTTGAAACTAAGATCAACTTAAACGTTTGTTAAGGATACGTTAGTCCAATTTTTAGACTAAGATCAACTTAACAGGATCGTTTAGATCCGACAAAAGAGAAATTGGGCTCTATTGTTTAGTTTAGGGACATTGCGGTCGATTAGTTTAAGGACATCACGGTCCAGCGTTGGTTTAAGGACATCTCGGTCCAAGGTTAAGGACATCATAGTCCGTGAGTTTAAAGACCTCACAGCAAGGTTAAGGACATCATAGTCCATGAGTTTAAAGACATCACAGTCAAGGTTACGGACATCATAGTCCGTGAGTTTAAAGACCTCACTGTCAAGGTTAAGGACATCATAGTCCGTGAGTTTAAAGACCTCACAGTCAAGGTTAAGGACATCATAGTCCATGGGTTTTAAAGGACCCCACAGTCCATAGAATGTTTGGTTGTCGGGACCCGTCACCTCTCTGAAGACGTTGAAAGATTATTGTTGGGGTAAAAATTTACACCCCGGTTGACCAAGTCAAAATCAAAGTCAACCCCAAGCCAGGTGAGCCCAACCCCAGGTCAAGCGGGCCCATGCCCAAGTCGAGCCCGAGGCCAGCCTCCTCCATGCCAAAATATAGATCATGTAATAAATAATTTTTTATGTAATTTTTTTATGCATGAATGTATGCGAAATGAGCATAAAGCCAAATTTTTGTAAGCCCATGGCTTATGTGTAAAAAGAAATGGCACATGAGCCATGGGATGGCTAAAATGCCATTTTTGTAAAGCCCAAGGGGCTATATGTAAAGTGTATAGCCTATAAAGGCAAGGATAATGAAAATATCCCAACAACCTTTTCTCTCTCCAAAAGAAATCTAGATCTGTGATCTTCTCCTTCTTCAAGGTTTTAAACCTTCCTTTTTTTTTAATTAAATCAAGAGTTTTTACTCTTCCTTTTCCAAAACTAAATAGTTTTTCACCACAAAACCCACAAAGGGGAACTCAGATCTGCCATCAGATCTCAGAAAGGAGAGATTTTTAGAATCTCATATTTCTTGATCTTCAAGATCCGGCCAACAAAAGAAGAAGAAGGAGACCCATCTCCAGAAACCCCACTTTGGGGAAGAACTAAGGCTCAAGGGGAGAAGCCTTTCATCAGCTTCAAAATATCTCAGGAGTTTAACTCCTCATATATATATACACACACACACACACACACACACACACAGAGAATAATAAGTGCTCCTTTCTAGGAGTACAACTCCCATTGCAGGGACCAAGTCCCTTTTGCTGCTCGAGCGCCCACGTGCTGACACGTGGTGCGCTAGCGCTCTTGCGCCCAGAGCGCTAGCGCTCGAGCGCCCACGTGCTGACATATGGCGCGCTAGCGCTCATAGTGCTAGTGCGCTTGTGCTCGAGCGCCAGCGCCCAAAGCGCTCGCACTCGAGCGCCAGCGTGTTGACACGTGGCGCGCTAGCGCTCAAAGCGCTAGCGCTCTTGCGCTCAGAGCGCTAGCGCCTAAAGCGCTAGCGCCCGAGCGCCCACGTGCTGACACGTGGCGCACTAGCGCTCAGTGCGCTAGCGCCCACATGCTGACACGTGGCGCGCTAGCGCTCAGTGCGCTAGCACCCAAAGAGCTAGTGCCTTAGCGTCTACGTGCTAACACGTGGCGCGCTAGCGCTCATTGCGCTAATGCCCGAGCGCCCACGTGCCGACACGTGGTGCGCTAGCGCTCAAAGCGCTATGGCCCCACGCATCCTTTGGATGCCTTTACCTTTTTTTTTTATATATATACATATATATACATATGTATACATATGTACACACACACATACTCCATGACACTGTCCCTGTTAGAAATTTTTTTCTAACGGGGCGCTGCCCCGCACCCCGCAAGGGGGCTGCTAGCCCCCTTGACCCCCAGCCCGCTATCCGGGTAGCGGGACCCCCGTAAAAACTCTGCGGGGCCCTCGATATATCCAAAACCCCTTCAAAACACAACACCGCACATTGAGTTCGCATGACCAGTTTAACCCGTCAATCGGAGGTTGCCTCGCTCCAAAGGCGAGGGGTAATTAACGGCAACTTAGTCCGCGGCTGCCGGAGATTCGGATCCCCACAATCATTAAACCCCGGCCTACCCTAGGCAGGGAGGATCTGTAATGCGCCTGACAAGCGCGTGCGTATTCCCATCTCAATGGGGTGACGAAAAACACACTACAGATTCTGTCACGCCCGGTTGGACTAATCTCTCCTCCTATATTTCGGGTTAAGCTTTCATGCGAACTCAATTGATATGCATATCAATTTCCTGTACTAAAATCATGTTTTTTTTGTGTGCAGGTTAACGTTCTCCAATTATAATCTTCGGACGCAGCAAAGATATCTCCAAGGATCAGCTCAGCTCTCAGCACGGCTCCCTTCTCCTACACAATGAAGATAGACTCCAGGACGGTCCTCCCGGCAAGTCTCGGGCGACAATGGGAGGAGGAGCCGCTACCATTTGGCTCTATCATGTTCGTGCCAGCTAACGCTGTCCTAGCTCCTCAAGCTCCGGTAACAGACAGACTGGTCTTAAAGGCGAAAAGGCCGAATGTCATGGTCGCGAGGGCACCTCAGCCCAAGCACAAGTACATTTCTGGACGACTCTCCATTGCTCCAGCTGGGGGCAAGGCCATCAACACCAACAAAGCAACAAGGCCTCTCGAGCAAGCTTCGGTGGTGCCCCTGACGACTGCTCGATCGGGTGTCTTCTCTAAGCTCCCCGCTAATCGACTCACGATGGCTTCCCAGGAAATGGATGCCCGCCAAGCCCTTAAAATTGAGAAACTAAGGCAGAAAAGGCTCAGATATAGAGCCAACAAAAGGGCTAGGGCTCCTGCTAGGCTGAACCTCATGAGGTTCGAAGAACAGGGTCACCCCGCCAAAGATGAGGAAATAGCTGGATATATGGTCCACACTGTCTACATGGTGGGCACACACAGCAAGAGCAAGGATGGGGCCACCACATCTCAAATCCAATCTGGCTTGAATGTGGTTGCCGCTTCCTAAAAACAGCCGCCTCCGCTGGGTGATGAAAACCTTCTCAATGAGGATGATAGGAGGAAAGACTCTTCGGTCCATGAGGAGTCGGGCTTGGAAAGCGAAGATGAGCCAATTTTCCGTCCTAAGAACGCAGAGCAGCAACTTCTCCAAGAGCTCCGAAAGCAGCTCAGAAACAAAGACAAGGAGATGGCCAAGCTTTACTCAAAAATTGACGACTTGACAAACGTCGTCTTACAGCTCACGGCCCAACTTGCCTCTCAGCTACCCAATTAAGCGTATGGTTCTACTCATGGACCGGGAAACGGGTGTCCCGAGACAGCCGACGCCTATTCCCTCAAATCCAAAGGTGGGCGGACCGCATGAAGGCCAGTCGCATCCTATCTCGGGAAATGTCTTGGCGGCCGACGACAGCAACCCGCTAACTCAAGATCAAATCATGGATTTGGTTGCCAACAAAGTTAAAACATTGGTAGCCGAAGCCGAAGAGCAAAAAGACACCAGCAGTAGCGGGAGACCGTATCCTGCTCGGTACGATCTTGTGGAGTTTCCCACTGGCTATGTCATCCCCAAATTTGAAAGGTTCGATGGGACGGGAAATGCGAACCGACACATTGCCCAATTTAAAGCATCATGCGCAAACACTGGGGGGGGGCAATGATGCGCTCCTTCTCCGTCAGTTTGTTAATAGCTTGATGGATGTTGCTTTCGATTGGTATGCAAGCATACCAGATGACTCGATCATGACGTTCGCTCAAATAGAATCCATGTTCAAGCAAAGGTTCATGAGTGTCAGTGATAAAATCACCATTGCCGACCTCGTAAGGACAGAGCCAAAGAACAACGAAAGCAACATGGATTTTATAGTCCGATGGCGAAATCTCTCTGTCAAATGCGAACCGCCGTTGGAGCAAGACCAATCCGTCAGTCTTCTTATAGAAAATCTGAAGGACTGGATGAAACCTTTCTTGTGCACCGCAGGCCTTAAAACATTCCAAGAGCTGACCAAAAAGGTCCAAACGTTGGAACGCTCAAAGCCCGAGTCTGCTCAGGATCTTCAGTTTACAAACAGACCGAAACCTGGGAGGGACGACAACCGAAAAGGCGGAAGTTCTAACAGCACCGATTCTCTAAATAAGCAGAGTGCGGGTGGAGAAAAAACTAACAAACCTTGAGAGCCAACTTTGGAGGAAAGAAGAAATAAGTTCTACTCATTCCGAAGGGACAAGGTCCACAAAATTTTTAAAGATGCTCTGAAGAATGGCCTGCGGCTACCAGAACCAAAAAGGCTAAGTGAAGCAAACATGACCGATCATCATAAGTTTTGCCCATACCACCGAGTGCTGGGACACACTATTGAAGACTGTTGCATCTTCAAGGATTGGGTCGAGAAACAATACAAGACGGGAGAAATATCATTGTCCCCTGGCGTGCTAATAAACAATCAAGCTGCGACCGCCAATTTCATACAAACGGGGACCGAAGTCCTTCAGGGACCTGATCCTCTCAGACATCTGCCTTTCTCTAAAAAGAGCGGACCAAGTCAACAAGCTAAGGGCCAAGCGAGCAACATTGCCAATGAAGAAGCAATAGACGGGTACACAACCCATACGGTCTATATGATGGAGCTCAGGGGAACAAGTCCTCCTACGCCTTATAACCATGACGATGACGTGGTTGTTGCCGTCCAACATCGGCCCAATCCAAATGATGAAGAGCCCGCTCAGGCTATTGAGCCAAAGGAACCCGTGGTTCATGCTGAGTCAAGTTCAGGCGGTAGGGATGACCCCGTTGTCATACCCGGAACTATAGAACAAGCATTATTCCAATGTCTTCAAAGGCAACTTCAGGACAGGGATGAGAAGATGGCCAAGATCCATTCTAAAGTCGACGAGCTGGCAAATGTCGGACCTCACGACCCAAGTCGCCCGATTGCAATTATAGCAAAATCAAATTTTGGTTCGTGAGCTGGGGATTGATATCCGGAAGCAGCCGACCGATGCTCCTTCCAGCCCGAGAGCGGAACACCTTTGTGAAAAACGGACGCGATCAGCCTCCAGTCCCTCCGATACGTACACTGAACGTGGTAAGCGGACATTAGGCGAACCAAAGACTTATTGTCCTCGGTGTCCGGCATCAGTAAGGGCACCTACTCCAATAGAGAGAAAGAAAAAAGTATACTCCTTCAGGAGGGATAAAGTACGCGAAATATTCGTGGACGCCTTGAACAACGGTCTTAAACTGCCTATTCCAAAGAGGCCACACGAGATGAACATGACCGGCAATCCCATATACTGCCCATATCATATAATGGTGAGTCATACCATTGAAGACTGCTATATTTTTAAAGATTGGGTGGAGAACCAATACAAACTCGGGAAAGCCTCACAGTCGTCAGTTGTACCGACAGGCCACAGAGCTACGGTCATCAACATAGCCCCGCCAAGATCAAAGTTCGAGGAGCTGGGATAAGCGAACAACTGACCACCACGTCGTTAAACTGGGAACAACTGACCACCACGTCGTTAAACTGGGAACAATCGACCACTACGTTGTTAAACTGGGAACAACTGACCACCACGTCGTTAAACTGGGAACAATTGACCACCACGTCATTAAACTGGGAACAGTCGACCTCTAAGTCGTTAAACTGGGAATGTAAAAAAAAAATATATGTGTAAATAAACAAAAAATGTGTAAATAAAAGAAAAATAAAGAAAAGCCGAAATGATGGGGCAACTCGCAATAAAAATCAGCGAGTAAAATAAAGATGAAAATAAAGCCGAAATGATGGGGCAACCGCGAATAAAAGCCAAAATGATGGGGCAATCGCGATCTTCGCGATAAGAAAAGCTGAAATGATAGAGCAATCGCGGTAAAACAAAAATGAAAACAAAAACAAAAAACAAACAAACAAACAAACAAAACAAAGGCGAATGATGAGTCGCTCCTGGTACCATATTCCAGTGCAGCGATGCAGACGCCAACAAAAATTCAAATTTCCAAAATTCTCCCAGCCCTATGGCCAGTCCCCAAATTGACTGCCGTATACAATCCACGAGCTCAAATAATTCTCGTCATACCCATGCCCCACCACAATCACCAGTTACGCGGCTGGTCTCCGCCTTTGGAATTATGCTCCATTGAGAGGACCCACTCATGTGTCCTCACGATACATGAGGAGAACAAACCTTTGTGGGATCCTTACGACTCACAAAGGAAAAACACACTTAGGAGTCCCCACGACTCCTAAGGAGAAAATACACCTGCGGGATCCTTACGACTCGTAGGGAGAAAATTCTTTTATGGGACCTTTACGACCCACAAAATTGAAAAGCCTTAGGTGATAGAGACCTAAGCATGTTTCCTAAGCCATCACTCCCCAAACTCTCAAATGGAGAATGATGAGTTACTCCTGGTACCATATTCCAGTGTTGCGATGCAGACGCCAAACAAATTCCAAATTCAAATTCCCAATGGCGAATGATGAGTCGCTCATGGTACCATATTCCAGTGCAGCGATACAGACGCCAACCAAATTCCAAATCGCATACCCCAACGGTGAATGATGAGTCGCTCCTGGTACCATATTCCAGTGCAGCGATGCAGACGCCGACAAAGTCCCGAAATTTTTCCGGCCCTACGGTCTGGATCATACATCCTGCAAAACCGTATACAATCCACGGGCGTAAAACAACCCCAATCTCTCCCAAGTCCTACCGGTGAGACCATATTCAAAGTCCTACCAAAAATAAAGAAAAAACAAATAAAAAAATAAAATAAAAAAATGGTATGTCCACAAGCAAAATGGGCACGGATGAAAACCCGAAAGGGCTCCGTGAGTAAAAACAGCAGGACTGCCGGCGAGTTTGTGAAAACCCGAAAGTGCGCAAACTCGTGAAAAAGAGATGAAATACACTCACAAAGTCCTCTCGACTTTGTGAGGAGAAAATCCCCGCGTGAGATCCTTACGACTCACAAAGGAGCAACACACTTAGGAGTCCCCACGACTCCTAAGGAGAAAATACACCTACGGGATCCTTACGACCCGTAGGGAGAAAATGCTTTGTGAGACCCTTACGGCTCACAAAATTGAAAAGTCTTAGGTGATAGGGACCTAAAACCTGTCTCCTAAGCCATCGCTTCCTGATAAACAAGCGCAAATGATGATTCGCTCTGGGTATCATATTCCAGTGTAGCGATACTGATGCCAAGAAAAAACCAATTCCCAAATCCTCTCGGGGCAAATGATGAGTTGCTCCTGGCATTATTCCAGTGCAGCAATACAGATGCCAAACAAAAAAAAACCAATCCCCAAATCCTCTCATGACAGATGATGATTCGCTCCTGGTACCATATTCCAGTATAGCGATGCTGATGTCAACTCAAATCAAACAAATCAAACCAACCAATTCCAACACAGACACTCCGTACCGGGGAAACGTCAAGTAGACACTCCGCCTTGGGGCCACGTCGACCAGCGACACTCCGTACCGGGGAAACGTCTAACACAGACACTCCGTAATGGGGAAACGTCAAGTAGACACTCCGTCTCGGGGACACGTCGACCAACGACACTCCGTACCGGGGAAACGTCCAACAACAGACACTCCGTAACGGGGAAACATCAAGTAGACACTCTGTAACGGGGAAACGTCAAGTAGACACTCCGCCTCGGGGAAACGTCGACCAGCGACACTCCGTACCGGGGAAACGTCCAACAACAGACACTCCATAACGGGGAAACGTCAAGTAGACACTCCGCCTCGGGGACACGTCAACCAACGACACTCCGTACCGGGGAAACGTCCAACACCGACACTCCGTACCGGGAAAACGTCACAAACAGACACTCCGTCTCGGGGATACGTCAACCAGCCGATACTCCGCCTCGGAGAAATGTCAAGCAGACACTCCGTGCCGGGGGCACATCGACAACAGACACTCCGTCTCGGGGACACGTTAACCAGCCGACACTTCATCTCAGGGAAACGTCCAACGCAGACACTCCGTGCCGGGGACACGGCAGCCAGCAGACACTCCGTCTCGGGGACACGTCAACCAGCCGACACTCCGCCTCGGGGAAACGTTAAGCAGACACTCTGTGCCGGGGACACGTCAACCAACAGGCACTCCGCCTCGGGGAAACGTCGACCAACAACACTCCGTGCCGGGGGCACGTCTACCAAATCACTTCGGGCCAGGGAAACGTCTACCACGGACACTCCGTCTAGGAGACGCGTCAAGCGTCGACTGTCCATGTCGTAAAAAAGGCAGTGCATCCCAAAAAGTAGGGACCAAAGAAAGTCGTCTCCACGTGAAAGAAGATCCATCAATTTCATGCACACGACCCATATATGCTGTGTGCGTTTATTGATGGGGGGCAGTTTGTTGGGGTAAAGATTTACACCCCGGTTGACCAAGTCAAAATCAAAGTCAACCCCAACCCCAGGTCTAGCGGGCCCAACCCCAGGTCAAGCGGGCCCATGCCCAAGTCGAGCCCGCGGCCAGCCTCCTTCATGCCAAAATATAGATCGTGAAATAGATAATTTTTTATGTAATTTTTTTATGCATGAATGTATGCGAAATGGGCATAAAGCCAAATTTTTGTAAGCCCATGGCTTATGTGCAAAAAGAAATGTAACATGAGCCATGGGATGGCTAAAATGCCATTTTTGTAAAGCCCAAGGGGCTATATGTAAAGTGTATAGCCTATAAAGGTAAGGATAATGAAAATATCCCAACAACTTTTTCTCTCTCCAAAAGAAATCTAGATCTGTAATCTTCTCCTTCTTCAAGGTTCTAAACCTTCCTCTTTTTTAAAATTAAATCAAGAGTTTTTACTCTTCCTTTTACAAAACTAAATAGTTTTTCATCACAAAACCCACAAAGGGGAACTCAGATCTGCCATCAGATCTCAGAAAGGAGAGATTTTTAGAATCTCATATTTCTTGATCTTCAAGATCCAGAGAAGGAGACCCATCTCCAGAAACCCCACTTTGGAGAAGAACTAAGGCTCAAGGGGAGAAGCCCTTCATCAGCTTCAAAACATCTTAGGAGTTTAACTCCTTATATATATATATATATACAGAATAATAAGTGCTCCTTTCTGGGAGTACAACTCCCATTGCAGGGACCAAGTCCCTTTTGCTGCTCGAGCGCCCACGTGCTGACATGTGGTGCGCTAGCGCTCGAGCGCCCACATGATGACATGTGGAGCGCTAGCGCTCGAGCTCCCACGTGGTGACACGTGGCGCGCTAGCGCTCTTGCGCTCAGAGCGCTAGCGCCCGAGTGCCCACGTGCTGACACGTGGCGCACTAGCGCTCAGTGCGCTCTTGCGCCCAAAGCGCTAGCGCCCGAGCGCCCACGTGCTGACACGTGGCGCGCTAGCGCTCTTGCGCTCAGTGCGCCAGCGCCCAAAGCGCCAGCGCCTTAGCGCCCACGTGCTGACACGTGGCGCGCTAGCGCTCAGTGCGCTAGTGCCCGAGCGCCCATGTGCCGACACGTGGTGCGCTAGCGCTCTTGCGCTATGGCCCCACGCATCCTTTGGATGCCTTTTCCCTTTTTTTTTTATATATATACATATATATACATATGTATACATATGTACACACACACATACTCCACGACACTGTCTCTGTTAGAAAAATTTTTCTAACGGGGAGCTGCTCTGCACCCCGTAAGGGGGCTGCTAGCCTCCTTGACCCCCAGCCCGCTATCCGGGTAGCGGGACCCCCGTAAAAACTCTGCGGGGCCCCTGATATATCCAAAACCCCTTTAAAACACAACACTGCACATTGAGTTCGCATGACCAGTTTAACTCGTCAATCGGAGGTTCCCTCGCTCCAAAGGCGAGGGGTAATTAATGGCAGCTTAGTCCGCGGCTGTCGGAGATTCGGATCCCCACAATCATTAAACCCCGGCCTACCCTAGGCAGGGGGAATCTATAATGCGCCTGACAAGCGCGCGCGTATTCCCGTCTCAATGGGGTGACGAAAAACACCCTACAATTATAACGACAAATATCAGAGGAGTAAAGAGATGTACTCTCGAACCGACGTGAGTTGGTTGAAAGATCTGTAGTCCAATTTGGGGCTAAAATCTGTTAACATATTTATGAGCAGATGAGCTCAATTAATATGAGTTGAGGACTTATGGCCAATCTTGGGCTAAGTCCAATCAAGTTAAAATGTTTAACATTTTATTTTGGGATGTTAAGCATTTGTTTGAGCTCGGCCCTTTTAACAATGCTGAGCATTGATTTAGCTTCTGACAATGTTTGTCTTTTACTGATGCTGAGCATTCATCATAGCTCTAGGGCTTATTCAGAGAACAATTTAAGTTCTACCCAAGCGCAAGCATGTAGTGCGCTTGGCACTAGCGCCAGTCAATGAGTGCAGGGCGCTATGGTTAAAGCGCTAGTGCGCTTGGCGCTTTGCGCCAGATGTGAAGCGCTAATGCGCTTTGCGCTAAATGAAGAGCTCAGATGCACTATAGTTGAAGCCTTGAGGCGTTTGACTCTGGTGCCATATAATTAACTGCAGAGCGCTTTTAATAATGCAGCGCACACGTGAAGAGCACGTGGCGCGCTTAGGGCTGAGCGCTAGATGAAGAGTACTAAGGCACTTTTGAATTAGGCGCGCTAAGACTCTTATTATATTAAGAGCGCTAAGACTCTTCTTAGGTTAACTTCGCGCTTTGCAGATTATCTGTTCTTTGATAGGAGGCTTTGTCTCAAAATTATAAGAACAAAGTTCTTAGTTCATCGGAGATGTTTCAATCTCTTTTTGATGAAAGGCTTTGCCTTTATGGATCTGTGATCCTAAGAGAATTGAATAATTCTCCCCCCTTTATAATGAGATGTTCATAATCTCTTTTGTGAAAGACAACTTTGTCTTATAGATCTATGATCTGTGAAAGAAGTAAGTACTTCTGTTTATATTGAGACGATTTCGTCTATGTATTCTTTTTACCTTGAAAAAGAATTGTCTTCTTTTTGCCGAGAGCTTCTTCTTCTTCTCAATTTTCTCAAACTTTATGGGGGGTTCCTCTCTCTTTCTGTATCTATATATCTGAGACTTGAAGTCTAGGGGCCTTTTTATAGGGTAGGCCGATTTGTTGAATCAGTTAAAGAGATCTTTCTCTGATTGATTTGGGGATGTTTCCCCACCATTGGATCTTTGATCCTAGAGATTCTGTTTTACAGAAGGCAATTTTCTTATTTTTAACAAGATTGGAAAATCTTTCTATACAGAATTTATTCTGTCTTTTGGTAATTTTTATTTACCATTGGATCATTGATCCAACGGTGCTCTGATTTACAGAGCACAATCTTGTTATTTAGAAAGATTTTTGAGGAATCTTTTCTTAACAGAATTTAATTCTGATTAATTAATGATTTATCATTATTATTAGATTTTTGATCTAACGGTGGGGAGTTTTTAATTCCAGCGCTAGCGCACCCGTGCCCTGCACGTGGTGCGCTGCTTGAAGAGCAGCGCATATTGCGCTAGTGCACCTGTGTTTGACACGTGGTGCACTGCTTGGAGCGCAGTGCACCTAGCGCTAGCACACACGTGGCGTGCTGCTTAGAGCGCAGCGCACTTAGCGCTAGCGCCCACGTGCTTTGCACGTGGTGCGCTGCTTAGGGCGCAACGCACTTGGCGCTGCATCTGAAGCGTTGCTTCATTTCAAAAATTTGAATTTTAAACAGAGCTTTGCTCTGATTGGGGGAAACAGTTGTCATGAAGGGGAAAAAGGTGAAGAGCCTGTACTTTCTACAGGGAGAAACAATTTCAGAAGACGAATCTACAGCTTTTACCAGTTCGAGAGATATAGATTGCATCATATTGTAGCACTTATGTTTAGGACACATCGGCGAGACCGGTTTAGAGGTGCTTCGAAAGAGGCGGCTACTCGGAGATGTAGATTTGGACAAGCTCGATTTCTGTGAAGATTGTGTTCTCAGGAAGCAAACGAAGTTGAAGTTCGGAATAGCAGTTCATGATACAAAGGGTATTCTGGAATACGTTCACACCGAAGTTTGGGGCCCTGCAAAGGTATTTTCTCGAGGCGGAGCCAGATATTTTTTCCTTTACCAATGACTTATCGAGGAAGTCGTGGGTGTATGTTCTCAAGTCTAAATTTGATACTTTTGAGAAGTTCAAGTTATGGAAGGTCTCGGTGGAGAAGCAGACTGAAAGACATGTAAATGTGCTTCGGTCTGATAATGGGGAGTGTTTACTTCGCATGAGTTTGTTGAGTTATGCAAGTCAGAAGGGATTGCACGCCATTACACCACCCTTGGTGATCCCTAGTCTAACGGGGTTCAGAACGGATGAATCGAATATTGCTAGTTAAGACCAGATGTTTACGTCTTACAGCTGGACTTCCGAAAGAGTTTTGGGATGAGGCCTTATCCACGCGTACCTCATCAATCGATCACCATCGTTGGCGATAGATAAGAAAATTCCTGAAGAAGTGTAGACTTGAAATGCTGGAGATTACTCACGGCTTTGCATTTTCGAGTGCCCCGCTTATGTTTATGAAAAGAAAAATAAGCTAGAGCCGAAAGCAAGGAGTGTATCCTTCTTGGCTATGGAGGCGAAGCAAAAGGATATAGATTGTGGTGTCCTGAAACCCATAAGGCAGTGATCAGCCAGGCACGTGACATTCGATGACTCTGTGATGTTTCGAGAAAAACAGACTCAGTCAAATGGTGATTGGAGAACAGATCCGCCACTAATTGAGGTGGAGCTCGAAATTCCAGTCTAGAGTACGAGGCGTGATGATGTGACTGATACTCAAACTCAAGAAGAGGGTCCGATACAGCCAGAAGAACAGAGGTCTACGAGAGCTAGGCGTCCACCGACTAGATATGGATTCAAGGAAATGACCGCAGTCAGTTTTGACGACATGGTATCATATTCTCTAACTATTGAGCACGAAGAGCCATCTAGTTACAAAGAAGTTGTGCAATTCGTCAACTTTCCTAATTGGAGGGTCGCGATGGAGGAAGAGATGGAGTCTGTTCATCGAAACAAACCGTGGGAACTAGTTGCCCTACTAAAGGGTAAACACGCGATCGGCTGCAAGTGGATCTTTAAAATCAAGGAGGGATTCCCAGAGGCAGAAGGCGTTAGATTTAAGGCGAGGTTGGTGGCTAAGGGGTTTACACAATGGAAGGGTGAAGACTACAATGAGATCTTTTCTTCTGTAGTTCGACATACTTCGATTCGTATTATTCTGGCTATAGTTGCGGTTTACGATATGGAGCTAGAGCAGCTTGATGTCAAAACTGTGTTCGTGCACGATGATTTAGAAGAAGATATCTATATGTATCAGCCTAAGGGATTCACTGTCGAAGAAAAATATGGCCTTGTTTGTAAGCTCTAGAAATCACTTTATGGTTTGAAGCAGTCTCTGAGGCAATGGTACAAGCGATTTGATCAGTTTATGTTAGAACTCGGGTACATGAGGAGTATTAAGGATCAATGCATATATGTCAAATTACTAGACGATGGATCCATAATTTATTTCCTCTTGTATGTAGATGACATGCTAGTGGCATCACGAAGTTATTCGGAAGTCAACAAGTTGAAACAACAGCTGATCCAAGAGTTCGATATGAAGGACTTGGGGGCTACAAATAAGATCCTATGGATCAGTCCTGAAGTGTGAGTCCAGGGTGTCCCCAATGGCGTGAGTTGTCGCAGAAAGGCCTGGAGCCTACCCCTGCTGGTTCCAGTTGATTTTGCGATCACCACTACGTTTCTGAATTGGGCCGCTAGCTACCTTTTGATTTGATCGTCATTTGCCTTAGAGATTGTTGTAGCTTCCCTGTCCCCATGAGTTGGCGCCAAGCCAACCACAATGTCACGCCCCGATTCCCAGTATACGGGCAGAGGCCGCGACGAGGCCGCTACGTATTTCCTGTGAAGTAAATACGCTAAGCGTATCTAAGCAATATAAAAGTAAATGCATAAGAGATCAGATATAATAAAACAACAACTTTATTTATTCACATTCTTTCTGTACAATGCATGGAAAAGTAAATACATCTAGAAGAAAGCAATGCCTAAACAATGGTATAACAGAAAAGGAAAAGTACTGAAATAAAAGTGTACAATGAACTAAAGCTCTGGGTCTTCAATGAAGTGGTCCGGGTCTTCACTAGTGGGCTCGATCTCCGGAGGATCCAAAACACCTGACGACATTCAAAGAATAAGAAAGAGAATGTCGTCAGCAAACAAATCGCTCGGTAATTCCTAAAGATAATGGAGAAATAGAATAAACAGAGAGAGAGAGATAGTAGCTTTTAAAGTTGTATTATATTGTTATAATGTTTTATTTAGTGTTAACGCTGTTGTTTGTAGCTTGGTACAGAAGAATGCCAGTGTATACGAGAGGAGTCTCACTTGCCCCGGAGACTAAGGTATCAGGAACTCAAGGAACCGTTTATGTCACGGTACAACAACAAAGGAATATAGGTTAGGTGTCTTATGGTTGCAGTCTCGTGCCACTTCTAACACCTTTCGTACCAATCTACCTCTTATAAACCCCGCGATGTCTTATTTGTATTGTTTGTATTGTATTGCAACTTGTATTGTCTTGTAATATAGATTGTATAATTGGATTACTTGCCGAAACCATGATATCGGTAAATGGATGTAACTGGAGAATCATGGATGTAACTGAAGAATCATGTAAATGGAAATATATCCATGTTTCGGTTCAGTCAATATAGATTGAATAGTTTGAACAGATTGAATATATAGATTCATGGATTCATATTGAATTGTAGTTGTAGATTGTACTTGAATCATATTCAAGTCAGATTATTTATAATGAGACTCAGTCTGAGTCAGACAATTAGAAAGAGAAATTGAAGTCATGAATTAGGTTTTGATGTTATCGGTAACCGCTGCACATGGGCGGCAGGATTTGTGTCTTTTTCAAAGACGATTACCGTGTTGATAACACCGTTGTTAAGTTGTCTACCTTAAATAGGCAAGCACCCACTTCTCCGGCTCCCTGAGACTCAAGAGATTGGTCCCACTTAAACCTATATATACTAGGGTCCTTAGGGTAATTTATAGAACTTGAGGGTTTTTTTTGTAAAAATACTTTTGTATAATTTTCAAAATACTCCCCAAGTATTTAGTTATCGTCTTTAGAGTTATCATGAATGTAGATTTTATAATTGTGATATTTCTAGTGAAAATATCCTAATGTCATAA
The DNA here is from genome assembly GCA_030015575.1 of Agapanthus africanus. Lineage (NCBI taxonomy): Eukaryota > Viridiplantae > Streptophyta > Magnoliopsida > Asparagales > Amaryllidaceae > Agapanthus > Agapanthus africanus. Next base: position 476,089,645 of record CM057343.1, read on the forward strand.
TAAAGGGTATTTATTTGTAATATTGACTTGTATGGAATTCATGGTATATTAATGTAAAGTGATTCTTGTGATTTTTGAAAAGAGTTGGAATATTTATATTATTTCAAAATATATATTTTAATGTTACATATATACATAATTATATAAAAATAATTTTAATATATATTTTATATTTCTAAAAATCTCATTTTCATAAGATGTCGTATTTTAAATCTCTTGAGACCGAATGCTCCTTGCGGAGGTCTGCATCTCGCACTACTAAGCCCGAGGTGTTAGTGTATATGCCCTAGAGGCCATTACTGTATCATACTAGTATGTATATTACTTGATGGAAGCTTGGGATATTCACAGTTGTATATACAATCTTGCTCGAAATGGTAGTATGCTACTTGGTTTGTCTCTGCTTTAATGTGTACATGTGTTTCTTTTATTATATCACCTATACGCATTAGTGGAGCCCTTAGGATCTTTTCTTGATTACCAGCGTTGTGATGGCAGTCACACTCGTGGGGGCTGGGTAATCTACAAGCACATCCTTATTTACACGTCCCTGGTCGTGGGATTATCGAGACAGGGCATCGATACTCCGGAGTAGACTAGCGTATGTGCTTCTCATCCCAGCACGGGAGACGGTCTGTCCTACAGCCGTCAGTACGTCGTACTTGAGATAGTATGCGGGTGCTCATTAGGTTACGAGTACACTGGACAGGACTCGTCGGGAACTGTTGGTTGGTATTATACCTATCGTCGGTTATCAGTTCCCTGGTGACATGAGTACAGCTTAGTCCGTTGACTTGACACTGTCACTTCGCCTCGAGTGTGTTCTCACTGTACTTTGATTACTACCCTACCACGGCTCAAAGGAGTCGTGCAAACAGGTAGTAGTTGGGTGCAGTCCCGAAGCACTTGGAGGCAGTGACGGTTAGACAGGATTCGTCTCTCCCAGTATTGGGGGTTGACATCGCGCTGTGTCCAGGAGAGCCATTACACAAGTAGTCCCTGGCCAGGGCAAGCGAGATATACTGGTAGGCTTCCAGTGTTATCTCAGGGTGTTCTGGGCTACACTCCGACACGACTTGTACCGCTATTAGGGGACTGATGTTTACCGCCCCTAGGCCCGCCATGCCATGTATCAGACGAACAGACCGGACTGTACGGAGACTGTCACATTCAGGCTCAGTAGGAGTTCAGATGGGTTCACCTCGTCAGTCTTCTTATCGGCATCTACCTGGGGACCGTCACGTACAGCTAGTGCCGCTTGCTGTCTGTGGTTAAACCCATTGCCAGCGTAGTGTCGAGTCTTTAGAGTCCCACACAGAGAGTTATTCTCCTTTAGGCAAAATGAGTAGAGGTCGCATGGTTTTGCGACAGGGTTCGTTCACATCCGCGCACTTGTGCACGTTTGCTGTCTGGACAGCTTATACTAGCGGGCTTTGGTTTAAGCCGGATCCTAGTATATGATTTGGGATTGGTTTTATCTCTTTGTATTCGTGTTCCTCGGATCACGGATACGGGTGCGTATGCACAGTTGACTGAGACAGAGGGAGAGGACTTTGATTAGGGTTAATGACCATTGTCATTTTGTTAACCCTAATACTTATGTGTGTATTATGATTAATTGATATTAGTTAAATATAATTGTGCATGGTTAGGGTTGTTGACCATTTGACTACATTTGACTTGTTGACCTTGGTTGACATGTTGACCATCATCATTCCATATGAAAGATGCTCTTTGATCCTTGCAATTTGCATTTAATGTGAAATGATAATGGTCAAGTCTTGATTAACCATGACAATTATCTTAGCTAATTATCTATTTTCATAATTCACACATATATGTGAGAATGGTTCATTTTTTTCTTCTCATTTTATCATATTAGTTCTCTCTCCTCCTCTTCCTCTCTCTCTAGCTCTCCCCTCTCATGAGTTGAGAAACACTTGAGCTTGAGATAAATCACTCTAAAATACTCTCTACTCTCTTCTAAGGTTCTAGGATTAGCACTCCAAGCATCTTAGTTACTTCTAGCTTGAAGTTGAAGCCAAAGGTTGAGGCTCTCGGGTGGATCCTTCTTCGACACGAGAAGGCGACAAGGAGATCACATCTATTCACTCCAAGGAGCAAGGAGAGAAGGATATAAAGCCCTAGGTATAACCTCTCTTCCATGTAGCTAAAACTAGTTAGCTTTGTAGTTAGTTTTTGTTTAGCAAAGATCCTCCTTTTGATAGTCCATGTTGCCTAGTTCGCTAAAAATCAGATTTTTATTCCATTTCCGCCTCCCCGCAAGCACCGGGGTGGGCAACGTGGACTTACACGAGGATGTGCGATAATCCGCACCATCCCAAACGGATACCCCAAAATGTGTTGTAGCGGCGCTTTGCAAAGATTTATAAAAATACTTAATCCTTTAGAAAACGGTTTTATTAATTCTTGGTATTTATTTGAAATGTTTCGTTTTCCAATATTCTATATTCCCGAAAGGTATTGTGCTATGTTGCATATGAGTGTTGTGAGAAGGTAGGTCATTAGCTCGTGATCTAACTTAAAGGTATAGAAAGATTGTGATGTTTAAATGTCGAAATGAAACTATATGGTATTTTAGTGAAAAAGTACGGTAAAAGTTACAAAATGAAATAAGTTGTCATAAAACTTGTTCAACATGTTTGTTAATGTTTAATAGTCGACATGTAATGGTTTATCATGATTGTATTTAAGAAAAAGTGAGGTTTTAGGAAGAACCGAATCGGAAATCGGTTGAACTCCGATTCTGTCGGGTTTTAGAAATACGTGTTTTAGAAAAGAGTAGAGAAAGGGGGAAGTGGGACTTACGGGTTTAGCTTAAAGAGGAGAGGGAGAATGAGTGGACGTAGTTTCCGGTGCACCGTTTCGTCGCAGGGAACTGATTAGTCGAAAATATTGTATATTTTAACCGGCAATTTCCTCATCATTTGCATTCATATAGAAGTGTTCGGTATTCGTATTTCACATATTAACAAATCTGTCACAAATTATCAGATTACATGTATTAGACCTTAAAACCGGCATTTCTAGGGAAATTGGCTGCATTGCATGGCATCGCAATATTTCTATATGTCGCAACCCGTGTTTTGAAGTCTGTGCAGGAGACTAGAAGCGTGCTCAAATCAACACTGCTCAAAAGATACGCCAACTCACTAACTTCAGATCTGGTATCAATACAAAGTAGCAATCACAATTCAGCATATCAGAAGAAGCTCCAAACTCCAGCACAAGTCCACACCAGAAGACCCAAAGGCCAAGCCCATCAAAGAGCCGCGGATCCGCGGCAGGGGCTTGCTAATGCCGCGGATCCGCGGTGGGACAAGGGATTCAGACACTAAATTTTGCACCACAATTCTTCATTCAGGGCCCACTGCTCAGAAATGTATCTCAGTTTCCAGAAGACTCCAGGGGTTTCTGCCAGATCAGCAAACTAGGGTTTCCAAGCCTAAGTAAACCTAGCTTAAACCCTAAGCTAGCTCCTAACAAACTACTTCTAGAAGACTCAACAAACTTTTGGAGGGAACTACCATTTCAAACTTAAACCTAGGGTTTGGGAAGTCTATAAATAGAAGCCTAGACCTAGATAGATCATCATATATGATACATCCAAGAGAGGGTGTGATTCATTTTAGTTCATTTTTAGCCAATCTCTTTCTTCATCCCCTTCCTCCACAAGTCTAGTGAGAGGGCTTGTGGGAAACCCTAACCCTAATTCCAATTAAAATCAAGATCCCGAGTACCCATTAAGCAAGAAGCCCTACAACCTTTATGAGCGGAGCCGATCTTCAACGGAGCAAGCGATCCAAGTCGATCCACGACTCACGGAGCCGAGCGACGCCCTATCAACGATTTAGATTCTTCCTCTTGTAGTTCTTGAGCGAATATAATCAAATTTGTTGAGATAAATAAAGGTGATATTCTTTTATCTTGTTTTCTTTAAATTCTGCATCATGATATCTTTACAATTCATGAATATTTTCTGTGTGGTGATGTGTGAATAAAACTCCGCTCGTCGAGGAGTCGAGACGGTCAATAGAATGAAGATGTAACATAGCTTTAATCGATTCTTGAGTCCTACGTGTTTTGAAAACCCTAGCAAGTTCAAAAAACGACGACCCATTTCGTTTCGTTGCTTTCTTGATTGATATCGTCCGAAATTGGGGAGTTACGATCGTTTCTTGAATTTGGTAGAGGCTAGAAAAGGAATGATATCGATGAAAGAACAAGGGTTAAAAGATGAAACCCTAGTTTCATTAAGAAAGCCCTAACTCTCGTCGATGATCATCGATCTAGAATCAATCCTTCGAAGGACAAGAACACGAAATCTTGAGATTACATCACGTCTATAGACCCGATCGATTCCTACGAGCCTCTTTTAGATTCTTGACAGTTAATTGGAAATATCATCAAAACACCGATTCTTGATTGTTTATCATTTTCTTGATTCTTGAATAAGAATTGTGACACTTGAATATGAATCATTCTTGAATCATGTTTTCTTTTATCGTTACTTAACTTTTCAATTCAAATATATCAAAAATATAAATGAATCGTGCAATCCCTGTGGACGATCCGCACTCACTCATGAACTACAATTGACACCGTAGTTTGATTGCGGTCAAAATATTTTTTGGTTGTGATGATCTTTATAAATTTTCTGAATACCGACACAAGAAACAGTTTCGATCAAATGGTGCCGTTTTAGGGGACCTTTTGCATTGATTCATACTACACAACAGGAAAATCTATCAATCAAAATGGCGCCGTTGCCGGGGATCGCACGCTAATTCATTTACATTTTAGTTTGAAGTGAAAGATTTATTACATATTATTTCTTGAGATCAAAATTCGCACAACTCTAATACGTGTGTTGTAATTTGATTGCAAGGAGATCTGGAGCTTTCTGTGCATGTGAAATAATTTTTGGAGAGTACCAGAGAACAGAGGGAAGCAACAGCAAGCAGCTGTTGAAATCTTGTGAAGTGAACCCATCAAGAAGTCGCGGAAGCGCGGCATATAGTGGTAATTGCGGCGGAACCGCGGTCCCACAGAGGGTTCTCTGTACCAACTTTCTGCAGGTGACTTCTTGCTCTCTCCTCTCTCCTCTTTTTAGCTCCAACTAATATTTTGTGCAGGATTCTTTGCAAAAATCGCAGCGCCGCTAAAAAGCAAAAGTAAATTTGTGCGTGATTTTGTTTCTTGGTTGTTTGCATTATAAATACGGATATTAAGGGGCACGGCCAAATCCAAATTAGGTGGGGATTTCATTACCCTTCCTAGGCCCCGAAAACCACAAAACTTGCATCCGCATTGACCCACATTAACTAAAAGAAATCTAGAGATGACTCTAAGGACTGTCGCGCTCAATTAGGACAAGAGAAGGCCGTGGGTAATTCATTGCTTATCCGCGTTTTCTTGTGGTGCCTAAGGCGAGTGTGTCTAAGGCCAGTGGTTTTTAATTAGGCCCACTACTTACGTAGTGGAGTACCTTCCCACTTACCTGGCACTCATCCGGCTACAGGGGAACAAAGAGGCAGTGGAGGATTCTATCTCGCGACTTGTCTTTTGGTAGTTAGGAGCGGTCTAGAGCCGGACCTAGGTGACCACTAGATTCTAGGGTTGTGTGCTGCATTTGTTGTGTCGCATCATTTTTTCAAAAGTCCGTCCCTTTTTCAAAGCAAACACCGCATTCATTCATTTACCCCTAATTATAAGCCAACGCTGCCACTTGTACTAACCTTTTTTAGTACAAGATAGGCTGGACACGGGATTCTAGTGCCCGTTTAGTCCGCGTACCTTTTATCGACTCCGAAGTCGATATTTCTCCATTTACCTTTTCTTTACCCACTACCACATCCACACCGATGGATCCGAATCCATCAAACTTCTTTAACCCTAATCTGCCGCCGTCCGTTGGTGCGCAGAATCCTCCCCGCATTTCTCTCCAGGAGAGGTGCTATCCACTTAGAGGTCCTCTTTCGACCTGCTTATCCACACCACCGGCCAATGGGGATAACTTTGAGATTAAGCCCCAGTATATCAATCTTTTACCCAAATTTCACGGACTCGAGACCGAGGACGCTTACGTTTTCATTACCAAATTTGAAAACGTATGCGCAATGATGGGTACGTCACAACTTTCAGTGGATGCGATGCGTCTATGACTTCTTCCATTTACATTGTGCGATATAGCCGAGAAGTGGCTATATAACACTACCGCACATTCTATTATGAATTGGGAAGAATTCGTCGCTGCATTCCTTAAGAAATTTTACTCAATCCAAAAGACGGCTCGAATCGTTAGCGAACTGAATCAATTTGCCCAGCTCCCTACTGAACCATTTTCAAAATGCTTTGAACGTTTCAAGGATCTTTTGGTTCAATGTCCTCATCACGGCATCCCGAGATGGGAATTATGCCGAATCATTTATGAGGGCATTAACTCAAACACTAAACAGAGCCTTGAAAACATGTGTCAAGGTACTTTTATGACCAAGGATGATGGGGAAGCTTGGAAGTACTTAGAAGAGTTCGCTGAAAAATCACTACAGTGGGAGAGTGGAACCCAACCATTGAATAGGGGTGGCGTACACCAAATAGATGTGTCCATAGGTGTTCGAGCTGAGATGGCAGCAATGCAAAAGAAGCTCGACGCTATGGAACACAAATTTTCTGCAGCCTCCCTAAACCCAATGTCGCTCCCCAAAACTGTTTGTGGGTGCTGTTCTGATCCGTCTCATTTAACGGAAGAATGTCCATTAAACTCTGCGTTTCAAGGTCACGAGCATTCTAATGCCGCATTTCAAAGACCTCGAAACGATCCTTATTCTTCCACGTACAATCAGGGTTGGAGGAATCACCCGAATTTCGCTTGGAACCAAAACCAATCTCAAAACACGGTTCCAAACACGAATCAATTTCAAAAGGCTCTTCCTCCACCACAACAGCAACCCCTTCAACTCACTCAGCACCCCTACCAGTCACAAAATTTCCAAAACCAGGGCAACACTCTTGCACAGTCTAATCCTATGCAGTCCTGTTCTGACGAGTTTTCTCAATTCACTCAAACCATGAAATCACTTTTATCAAATTTCATAGAGGTTTCGGCTGAGGTTAGATCTTCCGTCGGTGAAATAAAGAAAAACTCAGCATCCCAAGCTGAGAGTATTAGAACGATGGAAGCTGAAATCGCACGCCTAAAAGCCGAAATGAGTGCTAGAGAAAAAGGGAAACTTCCCTCTCAACCCCTACAAAATCCTGGGCATTACAATGTAAATGCTATCACAACGTTGAGATCGGGAAGAGCGCTGAATAATAATGTCGGGGAAGGTATTGATGATACTGAAAATCATATCAACACCCCGGCTGAGACCTTTCCTCACACACACACTTCTCCTTCTGATCCTTCTTCTTCTACCAAACCACCTTCTCGTGAGCCTATTCTCCATTTCCCATTAGGCTCGACACCTTCTCCCAACCCTTATAGTTCTCCACAGACAGTCCCCACACCTCTTTTGTTACCTCGTCTACTCCCTCTTCCTTCTCCTGTGATGGACCCCGCGCTTATTGCGAAAGCTCCTTACCCGAACCGGTTAAGGGGAAATAGAACGAGTCCTCATATGGAGAAAATTATAGAAATGTTCAAACAGGTTAACATCAATATCCCTCTCCTAGATGCGATTCAACAAGTCCCCGCTTATGCGAAAATTCTTAAGGACTTGTGCACTAGGAAGAGGAAGACTCAAGTGCCAAAGAAGGTCTTCATGTCTAATAATATCAGCACTGCTTTTATTCCCCAGCTACCAAAGAAACGAAAGGACCCAGGATGTCCTACAATATCGATTTCTATTGGGGGTAAAAATATAAATCGTGCTCTTTTAGACCTTGGCACGAGTGTTAACCTGCTCCCTTATTCTGTCTATGAGCAACTAGGGATTGGAGAGCTGAAACCTGCTCACTGCACTCTCCAGATGGCAGACCGATCTATCACCAAACCAAGGGGTGAATTAGAGGATGTGTTGATAAAGGTCGGGGAATTTGTTTTCCCTGTAGACTTCATTGTACTCGACACACATCCTGTAGCAAACCCCCGGGGCCAAATTCCGGTGATTCTAGGTCGTCCTTTCCTTGCCACTTCCAACGCTGTTATAAACTGTAGAAACGGTTCAATGAACTTATCATTTGGAAATATGACCATTGAACTAAACATCTACAAAGTTGGAAGTCAGCCATCAGAACCCTCTGCTCATATTTTAGATGTGTGCTCTGTCCATGAGATCGCTCCCGATAGTTGTGGAGCTGAGGAACTATGCTTTACTAATCTCGATGACATTACCACATCTCTGTTTGACTTTACACAAGATCTTAGTGAGGACACTTTACCTACACTTGAGTCCTGCACTTCTGATTTTTCTCCACCCGAGTCTGTATCTTTCACAGGCTCTGAGCTTCTTTGTAAATCCAAAAATCATTCAATGATACCTCCTTCTATCATTTCTCCGCCTGAATTAGATCTCAAAGTTTTACCCTCTCATCTGAAATATGCTTATTTAGGTGAGAAGGAGACTTTACCAGTTATAATTTCCGCTTCTCTAGCATTAGAGCAAGAGAATGCACTTTTATCGGTATTGAGATCTAACAAAGAGGCGTTTGGTTGGAGTATGGCGGACATCAAAGGGATTAGTCCCTTGATAGTTGAACATCATATACATGTGATGGATGATGCCAGACCAACCCGAGAACCACAGAGACGGTTGAATCCCGTCATGAAGGAAGCTGTAATGAAAGAGATCGTCAAATGCTTAGATAATGGTATTATATACCCCATCTCCGATAGCCAGTGGGTAAGTCCTATACATGTCGTTCCTAAGAAATCCGGCATCACTGTTATAACCAATGAGGCGAATGAGTTGATTCAGACACGCGCCCAGACTGGGTGGCGTGTATGTATCGATTATAGAAAACTCAACGCTGCTACGAGGAAAGACCATTTTTCTCTACCATTCATTGATCAGATGCTGGAACGCTTAGCGGGACGAGAATATTATTATTTTATGGACGGATACTCAGGCTACAATCAGGTCCCCATCGCCAAAAAGGATCAAGATAAAACCACTTTTACTTGTCCTTTTGGTACCTTTGCTTACAGTCGCATGCCCTTTGGACTATGCAATGCTCCCGCTACCTTTCAGCGGTGTATGATGGGGATATTCTCTGATATGGTAGAGAATTTTCTGGAGATCTTTATGGACGACTTCTCGATTTTTGGAGACTCTTTTTCCGATTGCCTAGCGAATCTTGACGCTGTTCTTACTCGTTGCAAAGAGAAGAACTTGACTTTGAACTGGGAAAAATGCCATTTTATGGTCCAAGAAGGAATTGTCCTTGGACACGTCATTTCACAGAAAGGCATTGAGGTAGACAGAGCTAAAGTAGATGTCATTCAAAACCTCCCTCATCCCAAAAGCGTCAAAGATATTCGCTCTTTCCTTGGCTATGCGGGCTTTTATAGGAGATTCATAAAAGATTTTAGCAAAATTGCTAGACCTTTAACTCTTCTCCTGGCCAAGGATACGACCTTCCATTTTGACTCGGATTGCGAGACAGCTTTCGACTCACTTAAACACTCACTCATTTCAGCCCCCGTTTTATCATCACCAAACTGGGACTACCCCTTTGAGCTGATGTGTGATGCATCTGACTTTGCAGTAGGTGCAGTCTTAGGACAACACATCGAAAAGATGCCACACGTGATTTACTATGCAAGTAAGACCCTGAATGATGCGCAAATCAATTATACAACCACAGAAAAAGAACTTTTAGCGATTGTATTTGCATTAGAAAAATTCAGGCCTTACTTAATCGGCTCACCTATAGTTGTGTATACTGACCATTCCGCTTTAAAACAACTTCTGGCGAAGAAAGATGCAAAAGGTCGACTAATACGTTGGATCCTACTGTTACAAGAATTTGATCTTGTTATCAAAGATAAGAAAGGATGTGAAAACGTAGTAGCTGACCACCTTTCACGCATCATTTCTTCTCCTGTGACCCTGCCGATCAATGACTCGTTTCCTGACGAGCAACTCTTGAGCATATCCGCTGAACCATGGTTCAGGGATATCGTGAACTATCATGCCACGGGACTGATACCCAGCGATTGGTCAAAACAGGACAAATACCGTTTTCTTTCCCAAGTAAAACACTTTTACTGGGATGAACCCTATTTGTTTAAATATTGTCCTGATCAGATCATTCGCCGGTGTGTCCCGAATGAAGAGTTCAAGAGTGTCCTTTCTTTTTGTCATGATCAGGCCTGTGGGAGTCACTTTGGTCCTAGAAAAACAGCGGAAAAGGTTTTGCAATGTGGATTTTATTGGCCGACCTTATTCAAGGACGCATTTGAGCATTGCAAAACTTGTACACAATGTCAGTATACGGGTAGAATATCCCAGAGGAATGAAATGCCTCAGCAACCCATCTTGGTTGTTGAAATATTCGATGTTTGGGGTATAGATTTTATGGGTCCTTTTCCCAACTCATTTAGGAATTTGTACATACTGCTGGCGGTTGATTATGTCTCAAAGTGGGTAGAAGCCATTCCATGTCGCACTAATGACAAGAAAGTTGTCATTAAGTTCTTAAAAGAGAATATCTTCTCGCGATTTGGACACCCACGTGCTATCATTAGCGATAATGGGACACACTTCTGCAACAGATCTTTCGAGACTCTGATGCAGAAATACTCAATCAACCACCGACTTTCTACACCCTATCACCCCCAAACAAGCGGGCAGGCTGAAATCTCAAACAGACAAATCAAACTTATCCTAGAGAAAACTGTTGCTAAAAATAGAAAAGACTGGTCGACCAAACTGACGGATGCTCTTTGGGCATTCCGAACTGCATATAAGACCGACCTAGGGATGTCTCCATATATGATAGTGTTTGGAAAAGCATGTCATTTACCCGTCGAGATAGAACATAAAGCATTGTGGGCTATTAAAGAAATAAATTTTGATCTAAACCTTGCTTGCAACTTTCGGAAGCTGCAACTTAACGAGCTAAGCGAACTCCGCGATGAAGCTTATGATAATGCTGTAATCACAAAGAATAGGACTAAGGTTTTTCACGATAAAAACATTTTGAGGAAAACATTTTCACCTGGTCAACAAGTCCTTCTTTATGATTCACGATTACACCTTCACGCGGGTAAGCTCCGATCTCGATGGAAGGGACCTTTTGTTGTGCGGTCTGTATACCCGCACAGGGCAGTAGAGATTGAAAATGTTAAAAACGGCACCTTTTTCAAAGTAAATGGACATAGACTAAAGCCGTATTTTTCCACTGACCCCACGGAGGAGCTTTTGTTCTTACAAGAGCCAGTTTATTTGGATTAAAATTCCTCCGTCTCACCTTCATATCCAGTATATCATTGCATCATTTTTTGAATGGAGGTGAGTGAAAAGAATAAGTTTGGGGGAAGTTCTTCACTTATATATTTTGCCCCCACTAATAATTCCTCCCAGACTTACAGGTTTTGTAGATATAACTGTCGGCAACAGTGAGGACACTGTTGAAAACAAGTTTGGGGGAGGTTTGTGCTTATTTTCGCATCATTTGCATAAGCACAAAACATTTCTTTTAAAAATCTATAAAAATTTAAAAATTTTCAAAACCCATAAAAATTTAAAAATTTTCAAAATATAAAAATAATTTTAATATTTACACCTTCTTGTACATAAATAAGATAATGAAAGTTTAGATAGTGAAAAATTACATCCATGAGATTAGAAAAATTTTAGAAAACTAAGAAAGTTAGAAGTTTTCTTATACGAACTAGTAATAAGTAGTTATGAGCCGTTGTCCCAAGGGTTAGTAAGATGAAAGACGTCACTAATCTGAGGATAAAAATAAGTCTGAAAAATAGTTTCTATTCTGGAAGCCAAACATTTTGAACGTTGATACCCTGCTATTCGCACTTACACACGTCTTGAAGCCTGGGATAGTAGAGAATACCTTGAAATGCTCTTGTCTTAAAGCCGATGTATGAAGGAAATAAAAAGAAAAAAAATGAATAAAAATATAAAGTGGTGAGAAAAATGGACACTGGTTTTGTTATCACCAAGGGCAATAAAAAAATGTATAGCGAGGGTGCTTCTTCACCTAGTGCCCTAAGGCCAACTGGTCTGGGAGTCACTGCTATGCCTGAGGTGGTGCAAGACGAGGAAAATACACCAAATAAGCAAGCACATGAGTAATCGGTCGGTTAGTACCTCAAGAAGTATTAACGGTCGCATGAAAGTGTGTGAGCAATCTCATCTAAATATTCATTAATTAAAAAGTACTGAGGCTGATGGGCAAGAGTATGATAGCTTGAATTGAATTTTCCGGGTGTAGGGATGTCTTTACACACACGCAGGGTTATATGATCGATGTTTGGAATAAAGATAGGAATGAAGAATAAGACGATGTTTTATTGAGGGAGGACGTGATTTCTGACATTTTTTCATGACCATTAAGATAGGGCTCATGACAACCGAAAAGCTAGCTTAGTTGGAAACCCTAATTTTCAAGGCTTTTCTTTTACAATTCTTGTCTTTAAATGTAATATTCATGATCTTCCTTTTATTATTGGATTTTGTGGGTGCAATCCGCTGAAAACCCTCAGGAGACAACACTCCTCCTACTAGGGACACCTAGAGGTTTAAAGGCTTGTTGCACGTGCTCAGTGCAATCGTGTTGCCTACGAAAGTGTGCTAGTTAGTTTTTTCTCTTTCTTTATTTTCTCCTTCTCTTTTTAATAAAACAGTTCGCTCGAGACGATCGAAATTAAGTTTGGGGGAATTTGATTAGTCGAAAATATTTTATATTTTAACCGGCAATTTCCTCATCATTTGCATTCATATAGAAGTGTTCCGTATTCGTATTTCACATATTAACAAATCTGTCACAAATTATCAGATTACATGTATTAGACCTTAAAACCGGCATTTCTAGGGAAATTGACTGCATTGCATGGCATCGCAATATTTCTATATGTCGCAACCCGTGTTTTGAAGTCTGTGCAGGAAACTAGAAGCGTGCTCAAATCAACACTGCTCAAAAGATACGCCAACTCACTAACTTCAGATCTGGAATCAATACAAAGTAGCAATCACAATTCAGCATATCAGAAGAAGCTCCAAACTCCAGCACAAGTCCACACCAGAAGACCCAAAGGCCAAGCCCATCAAAGAGCCGCGGATCCGCGGCAGGGGCTTGCTAATGCCACGGATCCGCGGTGGGACAAGGGATTCAGACACTAAATTTTGCACCACAATTCTTCATTCAGGGCCCACTGCTCAGAAATGTATCTCAGTTTCCAGAAGACTCCAGGGGTTTCTGCCAGATCAGCAAACTAGGGTTTCCAAGCCTAAGTAAACCTAGCTTAAACCCTAAGCTAGCTCCTAACAAACTATTTCTAGAAGACTCAACAAACTTTTGGAGGGAACTACCATTTCAAACTTAAACCTAGGGTTTGGGAAGTCTATAAATAGAAGCCTAGACCTAGATAGATCATCATATATGATACATCCAAGAGAGGGTGTGATTCATTTTAGTTCATTTTTAGCCAATCTCTTTCTTCATCCCCTTCCTCTACAAGTCTAGTGAGAGGGCTTGTGGGAAACCCTAACCCTAATTCCAATTAAAATCAAGATCCCGAGTACCCATTAAGCAAGAAGCCCTACAACCTTTATGAGCGGAGCCGATCTTCAACGGAGCAAGCGATCCAAGCCGATCCACGACTCACGGAACCGAGCGACGCCCTATCAACGATTTAGATTCTTCCTTTTGTAGTTCTTGAGCGAATATAATCAAATTTGTTGAGATAAATAAAGGTGATATTCTTTTATCTTGTTTTCTTTAAATTCTGCATCATGATATCTTTACAATTCATGAATATTTTCTGTGTGGTGATGTGTGAATAAAACTCCGCTCGTCGAGGAGTCGAGACGGTCAATAGAATGATGATGTAACATAGCTTTAATCGATTCTTGAGTCCTACGTGTTTTGAAAACCCTAGCAAGTTCAAGAAACGACGACCCATTTCGTTTCGATGCTTTCTTGATTGATATTGTCCGAAATTGGGGAGATACGATCGTTTCTTGAATTTGGTAGAGGCTAGAAAAGGAATGATATCGACGAAAGAACAAGGGTTAAAAGATGAAACCCTAGTTTCATCAAGAAAGCCCTAACTCTCGTCGATGATCATCGATCTAGTATCAATCCTTCGAAGGACAAGAACACGAAATCTTGAGATTACATCACGTCTATAGACCCGATCGATTCCTACGAGCCTCTTTTAGATTCTTGACAGTTGATTGAAAATGATTTCGGATTGTGTAGTATGAAATGGTAAAGAAATCACAACCAAAAATTATTTGACCGCAATCAACTACGGTGTCGGATGTAGTTTGTAAGTGAGTGCGGATCGTCCACAGGGAAAGTGTAATCGTTCGTCTTTCGAATTAGATGAATTGAAACTTTAAAGAAAAGAAAAGAAAGAATTCATGATTTGTAATTGAATTTCAAGAATTAGAAAACAAAGATCTAATAACAAGAAAAAGATAGAATCAAGAATTGATAGTTTGTTGATTTTTCCAAACCAAATCTCAAGAATCGAAATGAGGCTCGTAGGAATCGATCGGATCTATAGATGTGATGTAATCTTACAATTACGTATTCTTATCCTTCGATGAATTGATACTAGATCGATGATGATCGACTAGAATTAGGGATTTCTTGTGAAACTAGGGTTTCATCTTATCCCTTGTTCATTCATCGATATCATTCATATTCTAGCCTCTAGTAAATTCAAGAAACGATCGTAGATCCCTAATTTCGAGCGATCACAATCAAGAAAGCATCGCTACGAAACTAGGTCATCGATTCTTGAACTTGCTAGGGTTTACAAAACTCGTAGGACTTAAAAATCGTATTAAGATTTGTTACATCATCATTCTACAATCGTCTCGACTCCTTTACGAGCGGAGTTTTACTCAAACATCACAACAAGAACAACAATTACAAATTGAGATCTAATCATGATGCAAGAATTAAAAGAAAGCAAGATTAAAGAATTTCACCTTTTATTTATATCAACAATTTCATTACATTCGCTCAAGAACTACAAGAGGAAGAATTCGATCGTCGACTTGGCTTCGCTCGTCTCCGTGGAACGCGGATCGGCTTGGATCACTTGCCCGATTGAAGATCGGCTCGGCTCCTAAAAGGTTGAAGGCTTCTCACTTGATTTGGTACTCAAGATCTTGGATTTGGAATGGAATTAGGGTTAGGGTTTCGCACAAGCCTTGTCACGAGACTTGTGGAAAAAGCTGGTGTAGAATGAACCAATGGTTATTGATTAGCTTCTAACCCTAGGTCTAGGTTCCTATTTATAGATAACTAAACCCTAGATCTAAGATTTCAAATTCTAAGTTTCCCTCCTAAAGTTTGTTGAGCAAATTTGAAGTTCCCTCCAAAAGTTAGTTAGAGTAGAAGCTTCTAGATGTGATTAGTTAGGAGGGAGCTTCTAGAAGAGGTTAGTTAGGAGCTTAATTATGCTTAGCTTTGCTTAATCTTCTTTGCTGATCTGGCAGTAGCTTCTAGGTCTTTCTGGAACTTGAAATATCAGAAAGGAATGTGGGCCCAAAGCTGAGAATTGTGCACTCAAAATGAAATGATGACGTGGCATAAGAGGCGCGGATCCGCGGCACAAGCCACCTCCTGCCGCGGATTCGCGGCGCCTTTGGTGAGTTGGGGCTTGAGCTCTCTGGTGCTTGCTTGGGATGATGTATGGGCCTTTATTGTATATATATAATTGTATAATTCCTTCTGAATTGCTACCAGATCTGAAATGATTTAGTTGGCGTATTTTTGATCAGCTCTTTTGCTTTTCTTCCGTATTTTCCTGCACAGACTCAAGACAAGTGTTGCGCAAATACAGAAATGATGCGATGCCATGAAATGCGGTTAATTTCCCTTAAAGTGCCGGTTTAAAAGTCTAATACATGAAATCTGATATTTTATGACTGATTTGCTAATATGTGAAATATGACTACCGTACACTTCTAAATGAGTGCAAAAGATGGGGAAATTGCCGTGATAAAAATACATTATTTTCGACTGATCAAATACCCCCAAACTTAATTTCGATCGTCTCGAGCGAATGTTTTATTAAAAAGAGAAGGAGAAAAAAAAAAGAAAGAGAAAAACTAACTAGCACACTTTCGTAGGCAACACGATTGCACTGAGCACGTGCAACAAGCCTTTAAACCTCTAGGTGTCCCTAGTAGGAGGAGTGTTGTCTCCTGAGGATTTTCAGCGGATTGCACCCACAAAATCCAATAATAAAAGGAAGATCATGAATATTACATTTAAAGAAAAGAATTGTAAAAGAAAAGCCTTGAAAATTAGGGTTTCCAACTAAGCTAGCTTTTCGGTTGTCATGAGCCCTATCTTAATGGTCATGAAAAGATGTTAGAAATCACGTCCTCCCTCAATAAAACATCGTCTTATTCTTCATTTCTATCTTTCTTCCAAACATCGATCATATAACCCTGCGTGTGTGTAAAGACATCCCTACACCCGGAGAATTCAATTCAAGCTATCATACTCTTGCCCATCAGCCTCAGTACTTTTTAATTAATGAATATTTAGACGAGATTGCTCACACACTTTCATGCAACCGTTAATACTTCTTGAGGTACTAACCGACCGATTACTCCTGTGCTTGCTTACTTGGTGTATTTTTCTCGTCTTGCACCACCTCAGGCGTAGCAGTGACTCCCAGACCAGTTGGTCTTAGGGCACTAGGTGAAGAGGCACCCTTGCTATATATTTTTTATTGCCCTTGGTGATAACAAAACCAGTGTTCATTTTTCTCACCACTTTATATTTTCTTTATTCATTTTTTCTTTTTATTTCCTTCATACTTTTGGCTTTAAGACAAGAGCATTTCAAGGTATCCTCTACTATCCCAGGCTTCAAGACGTGTGTAAGTGCGAATAGCAGGGTATCAACGTTCAAAATGTTTGGATTTCAGAATAGAAACTATTTTTCAGACTTATTTTTATCCTCAGATTAGTGACGTCTTTCATCTTACCAACCCTTGGGACAACGGCTCATAATTACTTATTACTAGTTCGTATAAGAAAACTTCTAATTTTCTTAGTTTTCTTAAAATTTTCTAATCTCATGGATGTAATTTTTCACTATCTAATCTTTCATTATCTTATTTATGTACAAAAGAATTTTTATAGTTTTGAAAATTTTTAAATTTTTATAGGTTTTTCCAAAAATGTTTTGTGCTTATGCAACTGATATGCAAATGATGCGAAAATAAGCACAAACCTCCCCCAAACTTGTTTTCAACAGTGTCCTCACTGTTGCCTTCCGTTAAATCTCGAAAAAACCTGTAAGCTTGGGAGGAATTTATTAGTGGGGGCAAAATATTTAAGCGAAGAACCTCCCCCAAACTTATTTTTGGCTCAAAATTTTGTAAAATTTTCTTTTGAAGAGCCAGAAAAAATACCCCCCCAAACTTGAGTTATGCAATGTTAAGCTTTGAAAATCACAAGTGGGGGTCAAAAATCATTGGTCGATGCCAAGCTTTGCAAAGACCAAATGTTAACACCAACCATTCAAAAATTTTATCAATGCAGTGCTCTGGTTGGTGGAAGAAGAAGTGGGGAAAAGTTAAGTGGTGGAATAGAATGTGTGTGCGTCTCATTTTGGAGAGACGATGCAGTGATTGTGATGGATTGCTCGCATTCTTCTTACAAGTCAGAAGAAGGGGTGGAGGTTCAATTTTATTGAGTGGGACATGATTCATCTCAACACCCGTGTCATTTAAAAATGCGAGTTCATCAGCGATGATCTCCTCAAAAGTTCCATTTATACCCCGATGAATAATGTCATCACAAAGTACGGGGTGATCTTCAGACTCTAAAAGCAGTTCATAATCAGTGTTAATTGTTGACCCGGACATCTCGGTGGAAGAGTCCGTATGTGTATGATACATAGTTGGGTCAAACAACAACATATGAAAAGAGTCAAGATCGATATCAGGAGGATCATCAAATTCGCTGCTGTCGACATCCATTAAGTCGACAGAACAGACCTGAGCAGTAGGTTCGGAGGGTACACTTCCCAACTTGTAAATGTTCAGCTCTATTGACCTATTCCCGAAAGATAGGGTCATAGAACCGTTACGACAGTTGATAATAGCATTGGAAGTGGCCAAAAAGGGGCGACCTAAAATCACCAGAATTTGATTCCGTGGGTTCGCTACAGGCTGTGTATCAATTACAATAAAATCTACCGGGAATATAAATTCTCCGATTTTTATTAACACATCCTCCAGTTCACCCCTAGGTTTGGTGATTGATCGGTCAGCCATCTGGAGAGTGCAATTGGTTGGCTTCAACTCTCCGATTCCTAATTGCTTATAGACTGAGTATGGAAGCAAGTTAACACTAGCGCCAAGGTCTAGTAGAGCACGGTTAATGTGTTTTTCCCCAATAGAAACGGAAATAGTAGGATATCCTGGATCCTTACGTTTCCTCGGTAATTGTTGGGAGAAAGCCGTGTCTATTGTTTTTTCCATAAAAATCTTCTTGGGCGCTTGAGTCTTCCTCTTCCTAGTGCACAAGTTCTTAAGAGTTTTCGCATAGGACGGAACTTGTTGGATGGCATCTAGGAGAGGGATGTTGGTGTTTACTTGCTTAAAAATGTTCATAATCTTCTCCATATGTGGACCCGGTGTGTTAGCCCTTAACCGATTAGGATAAGGTGCTTTAGCAATAAGCGCTGGGTCCATCATAGGAGAAGGAAGTGTTTGTGGAATCGATCCCAAAATAGAAGTGGGGATCGTCCGTGGAGGGGTAAAAGAGGTGGGCTGTAGTGGCGAGCCTTTTGAGAAACGAAGAATAGGCTCGGAAGAAGATGGTGGGGTAGAAGAACTGGGGTCAGAAGTGTGTGTGTGAGGAAAGGTCTCAGCCGGGGTTTTATCGATTGATTTATCAGTATCATCAAACTCTTTCCCAACGTGATTGTCTAGCACTCTTCCAGATCTTAACGTGATCTCATCCACATGATGTGAATAGCTAGGATTAGGTAAAGGTTGAGCTGGAAGTTTCCCTTTCTCTCTTGCACGCATTTCGGCTTTTAGTTGTGCAATTTGTTCTTCCATCGATTTGATGTTCTCATTTTGAGAGATAATGATCTTCATCACATTCTCGACGGAAGATTGCAAACTTGCCGTCCCTTGGATGGATTGTTTCATGAAAGTATCCAAGGTTTGTGCTAGTGCAGAGGTATTATCTGTACCGGTCAATTGCAAAAATTTTTCATGTGGTGCAAAAGTGTTGGCCGGATTTTGGAAATTTTGTGCTTGAAAGGGGTGCTGACTCAATTGAAGTTGTGGGTGCTGTTGTGGTGGAGGGGCCCCTTGGAAATTGTTTTGGGTTGGAACCGTGTTTTGAAATTGGGATTGGTTCCAATCAAAGTTAGGGTGATTCCTCCAACCCTGATCATATGTGGAGGAGAATGGATCGTTTCTAGGTCTTTGAAATGCGACATTGGTATGCTCATGACCTTGAAACGGACATTCTTCCGTCAAGTGAGACGGATCAGAACAGCAGCCACATACAGTTTTGGAGAGTGACATTTGACTTAGGGCGGCTAAAAATTTGTTTTCCATAGTCTCAAGTTTCTTTTGCATAGCTGAAATGTCAGCTCTAACTCCTATGGAAATATCATGGCCCTCCCTAGACGATTGACTCACACCCTCCCACTGTAAAGATTTTTCAGCGAAATCTTCTAGAAAGTTCCAGGCTTCCCCATCATCTTTGGTCATAAAGTTGCCTTGACACATGGATTCAAGGGTCTGTCTCGTGTAAGGAGTAATGCCCTCATAAATGATTCGGCACAATTCCCATCTCGGAATGCCGTGATGTGGACATTGGACTAACAGATCCTTGAAACGTTCAAGACATTTTGAAAATGTTTCATTTGGAAGCTGGGTGAATTGATAGATTTCGCTACGGACTCGAGCTGTCTTTTGATGTGGGTAGAATTTCTTAAGGAATGCTTTGACGAATTCGTCCCAATTTGAAATGGAATGTACGGTAGTGTTATATAGCCACTTCTCGGCTAAATCGCACAAAGTAAATGGGAAAAGACGTAGACGGAAAGCATCCACAGAAAGCTGTGAAGTACCCATCATTGCGCATATATTTTCAAATTTGGTGATAAACACGTATGCGTCTTCAGACTCGAGACCGTGAAATTTTGGTAGAAGGTTGATGTATTGGGGTTTTATTTGAAAATTTTCCCCGTTGGCTGGTGGAATGGATAGACAGGTGGAAAGTGGGCCTCGTGTAGGATAGCACCTCTCTTGGAGAGAGATGCGAGGTGGATTCTGCGCACCAACGGACGGTGGCAGAGTAGTGGAAAAGAAGTTCGATGGAGGTGGATCCATCGATGTGGGAGTGGTGGTGGGTAAAAGAAAGGGTAAATGTAGAAATACCGACTTTTGGGTCAATGAGGGAAACGCGGACTTAACGGGCACTAGAATCCCGTGTCCAGCCTATCTTGCACTAAAATGGGTTAGTACAAGTGGCAGCGTGAATTTATAATTAGGGGAATGAATGAATGCTGGTGTTTGTTTTGAAAATTGATACGGACTTTTGAAAAAATGATGCAACACAACAAATGCAACACACAAAACCCTAATTCTATTGGTCACCTAGGTCCGGCTCTAGACCGCTCCTAACTGCCAAAAGACAAGTCGCAGGATAAATCCTCCACTGCCTCTTTGTCCCCCTGTGGCCGGATGAGTGCCAGGTAAGTGGGAAGGTACTCCACTACGTAAGTAGTGGGCCTAATTAAAAACCACTAGCCTTAGACACACTCGCCTTAGGCACCACAAGAAAACGCGGATAAGCAATGAATTACCCACGGCCCTCTTCTGTCCTAATTGAGCGCGACAGTCCTTAGAGTCATCTCTAGATATTTTTTAATTAATGAGGGTAAATGCGGATGCAAGTTTTGCGATTTTTGGGGCCTAGGAAGGGTAATGAAATCCCCACCTAATTTGGATTTGGTCGTGCCCCTTAATTTCCGTATTAATATGCAAACAACCAAAAATCAAAAACACGCACAAATTTATTTTTGCTTTTGCGGCGCTGCGATTTATTTGCAAAGAAACCTGCAGCAAAGTGTTAATTGGAGTAGACAGAGAAGAAGATAAGAAAGTTAGGGACTCACAGAGGAAAATTGGTGCAGTGAAGAGCTAGGAATGCCGCGGATCCGCCGCAGGAGAGGGTGTTTTGCCGCGGAAACGCGCTTGGGTGGTGAGATCACTGCACAAGATTTTTACAGAGAGCTTCTGTTCAGCTGCTGAGTCTTCTGGAATTTTCAGAAAATTTTTTCTCCAGCTCCAATGATCCCAGATTTTCTCGCAATCAAATCACAAAACACGTATTAGGGTTTGTACGAGTTTAGATCTAAAAATTATGATGGAATAAATTGTTCAACTCAAATTTCAAAATACGAACTATTAGCGCACTATCCCCGGCAACGGCGCCATTTGATTGAAAATGATTTCGGATTGTGTAGTATGAAATGGTAAAGAAATCACAACCAAAAATTATTTGACCGCAATCAACTACGGTGTCGGATGTAGTTTGTAAGTGAGTGCGGATCGTCCACAGGAAAAGTGTAATCGTTCGTCTTTCGAATTAGATGAATTGAAACTTTAAAGAAAAGAAAAGAAAGAATTCATGATTTGTAATTGAATTTCAAGAATTAGAAAACAAAGATCTAATAACAAGAAAAAGATAGAATCAAGAATTGATAGTTTGTTGATTTTTCCAAACCAAATCTCAAGAATCGAAATGAGGCTCGTAGGAATCGATCGGATCTATAGATGTGATGTAATCTTACAATTACGTATTCTTATCCTTCGATGAATTGATACTAGATCGATGATGATCGACTAGAATTAGGGATTTCTTGTGAAACTAGGGTTTCATCTTATCCCTTGTTCATTCATCGATATCATTCATATTCTAGCCTCTAGTAAATTCAAGAAACGATCGTAGATCCCTAATTTCGAGCGATCACAATCAAGAAAGCATCGCTACGAAACTAGGTCATCGATTCTTGAACTTGCTAGGGTTTACAAAACTCGTAGGACTTAAAAATCGTATTAAGATTTGTTACATCATCATTCTACAATCGTCTCGACTCCTTTACGAGCGGAGTTTTACTCAAACATCACAACAAGAACAACAATTACAAATTGAGATCTAATCATGATGCAAGAATTAAAAGAAAGCAAGATTAAAGAATTTCACCTTTTATTTATATCAACAATTTCATTACATTCGCTCAAGAACTACAAGAGGAAGAATTCGATCGTCGACTTGGCTTCGCTCGTCTCCGTGGAACGCGGATCGGCTTGGATCACTTGCCCGATTGAAGATCGGCTCGGCTCCTAAAAGGTTGAAGGCTTCTCACTTGATTTGGTACTCAAGATCTTGGATTTGGAATGGAATTAGGGTTAGGGTTTCGCACAAGCCTTGTCACGAGACTTGTGGAAAAAGATGGTGTAGAATGAACCAATGGTTATTGATTATTGATTAGCTTCTAACCCTAGGTCTAGGTTCCTATTTATAGATAACTAAACCCTAGATCTAAGATTTCAAATTCTAAGTTTCCCTCCTAAAGTTTGTTGAGCAAATTTGAATTTCCCTCCAAAAGTTAGTTAGAGTAGAAGCTTCTAGATGTGATTAGTTAGGAGGGAGCTTCTAGAAGAGGTTAGTTAGGAGCTTAATTATGCTTAGCTTTGCTTAATCTTCTTTGCTGATCTGGCAGTAGCTTCTAGGTCTTTCTGGAACTTGAAATATCAGAAAGGAATGTGGGCCCAAAGCTGAGAATTGTGCACTCAAAATGAAATGATGACGTGGCATAAGAGGCGCGGATCCGCGGCACAAGCCACCTCCTGCCGCGGATCCACGACGCCTTTGGTGAGTTGGGGCTTGAGCTCTCTGGTGCTTGCTTGGGATGATGTATGGGCCTTTATTGTATATATATAATTGTATAATTCCTTCTGAATTGCTACCAGATCTGAAATGATTTAGTTGGCGTATTTTTGATCAGCTCTTTTGCTTTTCTTCCGTATTTTCCTGCACAGACTCAAGACAAGTGTTGCGCAAATACAGAAATGATGCGATGCCATGAAATGCGGTTAATTTCCCTTAAAGTGCCGGTTTAAAAGTCTAATACATGAAATCTGATATTTTATGACTGATTTGCTAATATGTGAAATATGACTACCGTACACTTCTAAATGAGTGCAAAAGATGGGGAAATTGCCGTGTTAAAAATACATTATTTTCGACTGATCAAAAGTTAATTGGAAATATCATCTAAACACCGATTCTTGATTGTTTATCATTTTCTTGATTCTTGAAAAAGAATTGTGACACTTGAATATGAATCATTCTTGAATCATGTTTTCTTTTATCGTTACTTAACTTTTCAATTCAAACATATCAAAAATATAAATGAATCGTGCAATCCCTGTGGACGATCCGCACTCACTCATGAACTACAATTGACACCGTAGTTTGATTGCGGTCAAAATATTTTTTGGTTGTGAAGTTCTTTATAAATTTTCTGAATACCGACACAAGAAACAGTTTCGATCAAATGGTGCCGTTTTAGGGGACCTTTTGCATTGATTCATACTACACAACAGGAAAATCTACCAATCAGGAACTCCTAGGATTGTTGCCGAAAAATTCGCCGGAGCTTCGCCTCTTTGCTCACTTCAAATGCACACTAGAGTTCTATGAAATTTCTTGAGAGTTTGCTCAGAATTTTGGGGTGAGGGGGTAGTGTTTAGGGGTTGTATTTATAGGGTTAGACTAGGGTTAGTGTAGATGAAAGGTTTAAAATGAAAAAATGTGATAAATGTAATAAAATGTATTAAAAGTGGAGTAATTGGTGTTTAAAAGGTGCTCTGTTACTGGTCTGGGAAATTAAAGTGTGCAGGTGTAGAAGGGAGCTCAAGAGGGAACTTTTTCCTGTTGGTGACTCGACGGTCCGACCGAGTCCGGCCGGCGGTGGCGGCCCGAGTATGCCGGTCCGCCGGCCGAGTCCGGTGGCCGGAGTCCCCCCGTCGGTTCAATAGTCCTCTGGTACTGTTAGAATTTTGGGTGTAGTGGGGTTTTTTTGTGAGATATGAACGTGTAAACTCTTGGTATTCTAAAAATTCAAAATAAAACAATATTAAAAATAATGTGGGGTATGGGATTTGAACTCTGGTGGGTTGGTTCAGCAGTGCAAGGTCTTACCAATGAGCTACAAGCTCCTTCTTGTAATTAATTAGCAAGACAAATATTTAACTTGTGCTCAGGCAAAAGTATCCCTTTCTTTAAATTTAGAAAAAATTCTACAGAAAGTTGTACATGAAATTTAGGGTTGTTATATTCTACCATCCTTATAAAAATTTCGTCCTCGAAATTTGTAGAAGGAAAGTTTGGTGACTGAAATACTGATAATGTATGAAAAATAATAAAGTGATACAAAAAATGTGAAAAAGACTCACTAGTGTTACCTTGGTCAACTGTCTCGGCTTCTACGGCTGTTAAGGCGTAAGCCTGTCGCCGTGGCACGTTCCTCCTAGCTGGAGGCACATTCCTCTGTCTTCGAGGCATGTTCCTCAGTGCCTGATGGAATTGGCGATTTGGCTGTGCAGGAAATCTACGTGGAGGTGGTGCTGAGAGTGCAGGATGAGTTGAAGGAGCCTGGATAGCTGGCCGCTGCGGGTAGTTGGTGTGTGTGTGAGCTGAGTTGTATCTATATGGACAGGTCTCAATTCTGTGATTGGACGCGCCACAAACTAGGCACATGCCTTTTGCGCGCCTACAGTCATTTATCAAATGTCCATCTCTCTTGCAATGGAAACAGAAATCTGGTCTTGGCTGGTTATTGGGTTCTTCTGTTCTCCTGGGTTTGAACGATGGCCTGGAAGAGGCTCTTCCTGCCATTTGAGTGGCAGGGCGTTTCAAACCGACAGATTGAGGTCTGCCCTTCCACTTTACTACTGCCTCATATCTTCGGGCAGCCTTCAAAGCCAAATCATGGGTTGGGAAATCCCCTGTAGCTAGAACAGCTTGGATTTCCGGGTCCAACCCTTGCTGAAATCTTCTAGCCCTGATCTCAGCAGTCGGTATGAGACGGGCCGCAAACCTGTTACGGTCTTGTGTTAGCTGTGTAGTATGTGATATTAAAATCGAATACTGAGATATGTCTTATCTGCTGAGCATGGTGAACTCAGCGTCATACTCATCTACCGACTTGGTCCACATCGAACCTTATTGCGGATGTATGAACTGCTGTTCCATGTCGAACCTGGCAGTTTCAGGGAAGTACTTTGCATCGAACATGACATGAAAAGTCTTCCATTTGATCGGCTGGGTGAGACGGCTTTCTTCCGCCTTCCACCAAACTCGTGCATTGTCCGTGAGCTGCAGCTTCGCAACTCGGACCCAAGCTATTTCTGGTACTTGTGCCACCGCCAGATCATCCTCGATACTCTGAGCCCATTCCTCATCTTCCAGTGGGCTCCCCTTTCCTGAAAATTGTTTGGGATGTAAAGCTCTGAATCTTCACCCCAGGTGCTTCAGCATCGGGATGGTTCAAGAGCTGCTGTTGTCCCTCTAGGAGGCTGCGGATTTCCTCAAGCAGAACTGTTTGCTCGTTGGGTGGAGCAGGAACGACAGGTGTGTGTGGTAGTGGTGGAAGTGTGTTGTTGACATTGGTGCTGGTATTGTTTGGGGAATCCATAACCTTGAATGAAAAATTTAGGTTAGGACAGATTCAAAGTATATGATTCAAGGAATATGAAATTGTAAGATTCAAGGAATATGAATTGTAAAGAATGTTTTAGTTGATGGTTCTTGTGTTATATTACTTAGGTTGTTCACGCAGAACAGAACTGCATGATAGGATTTCATACAGCTCTGACCTGCATGGGCCACCAACAAAACCTGTCACGCTCCGCTTCCCAGTATACGGGCAGAGGCCGCTACGTATTTACTGTGAAGTAAATACGCTAAGCGTATTTAAGCAATATAAAAGTAAATGCACAAGAGACAAGATATAATAAAACATCAACTTTATTTATTCACATTCTTTCTGTACAATGCATGGAAAAGTAAATACATCTGGAAGAAAGCAATGCCTAAACAATGGCATAATAGAAAAGGAAAAGTACTGAAATAAAAGTGCATAATTAACTAAAGCTCTGGGTCTTCAATAAAGTGGTCCAAGTCTTCACTAGTGGACTCGATCTCCGGAGGATCCAAAACACCTGACGACATTCAAAGAAGAAGAAAGAGAATGTCGTCAGCGAACAAATCGCTCGATAAGTCCCAAAGATAAGGGAGAAATAGAATAAATAGAGAGAGTAGCTTATGAAGTTGTATTATATTGTTATAATGTTGTATTTAGTGTTAACGCTGTTGTTTGTAGCTTGGTACAGAAGGATGCCAGTGTATACGAAAGGAGTCTTACTTGCCCCGGAGACTAAGGTATCAGGAACTCAAGGAACCTTTTATGCCACGGTACAACAACAAAAAAATATAGGTTAGGTGTCTTATGGCTGCAGTCTCGTGCCACTTCTAACACCTTCCGTACCAATCTACCCCTTATAAACCCCGCGATGTCTTGTTTGTATTGTATTGCAACTTGTATTGTCTTGTAATATAGATTGTATAATTGGATGACTTGCCGAAACCATGATATTAGTAAATGGATGTAACTGGAGAATCATGGATGTAACTGGAGAATCATGTAAATGGAAGTATATCCATAGTTCGGTTCAGTCAATATAGATTGAATATATGGATTCATATTGAATTGTAGTTGTAGATTGTACTTGAATCATATTCAAGTCAGATTATTTATAATAAGACTCAGTCAGAGTCAGACAATTACAAAGAGAAATTGAAGTCCTGAAATAGGTTTTGATGTTATCGGTAATCGCTGCACATGGGCTGCAGGATTTGTGTCTTTTTCAAAGATGATTACCGTATTGATAACACCGTTGTTAAGTTGTCTATCTTAAATAGGTAAGCACCCACTTCTATGGCTCTCTGAGGCTCAAGAGATTGGTCCCGCTTAAACCTATATTTACTAGGGTCCTTAGGGTAATTTATAGAACTTGAGGGGGTTTTATGTAAAAATACTTTTGTATAATTTTCAAAATACTCCCCAAGTATTTAGTTATCGTCTTTAGAGTTATCATGAATGTAAATTTTATAATTGTGATATTTCTATTGAAAATATCCTAAATTCATAATAAAGGGTTATTTGTAATATTGACTTGTATGGAATTTATGGTATATTAATGTAAAGTGATTCTTGTGATTTTTGAAAAGAGTTGGAATATTTATATTATTTCAAAATAGATATTTTAATGTTACATATATACATAATTATATAAAAATAATTTTAATATATATTTTATATTTCTAAAAATCTCATTTTCATAAGATGTCGTATTTTAAATCTCTCAAGACCGAATACTCCTTGTGGAGGTATGCATCTCGCACTACTAAGCCTGAGGATGTGCGATAATCCACACCATCCCGAACGGGTTCCCCAAAATGGGTTGTAGCGGCGCTTTGCAAAGATTTATAAAAATACTTAATCCTTTAGAAAACGGTTTTATTAATTCATGGTATTTATTTGAAATATTTCGTTTTCCCGTATTTTATGTTCCCGAAAGGTATTGTGCTATGTTGCATATGAGTATTGTGAGGAGGTAGGTCATTACCTCATGATCTAACTTAAAGGTGTAGCAAGATTGTGATGTTTAAATGTCGAAATGAAACTATATGGTATTTTAGTGAAAAAGTACGGTAAAACTTACAAAATAAAATAGGTTGTCATGAAACTTGTTCAACATATTTGTTAATGTTTAATAGTCGACATGTAATGGTTTAGCATGATTGTATTTAAGAAAAAGTGAGGTTTTAGGAAGAACCGAATCGGAAATCGGTTGAACTCCGATTCCGTTGGGTTTTAGAAATACGGGTTTTAGAAAAGAGTAGAGAAAGGGAGAAGTGGGACTTACGGGTTTAGCTTAAAGAGGAGAGGGAAAGGGAGTGGACGTAGTTTCCGGTGCGCCGTTTCGTCGCCGGGAACTCCTAGGGTTGTCGCCGAAAAATTCGCCGGAGCTTCGCCTCTTTGCTCACTTCAAATGCACACCAGGGTTCTAGAAAATTTCTTGAGAGTTTACTCAGAATTTTGGAGTGAGGGGATAGTGTTTAGGGGTTGTATTTATAGGGTTAGGCTAGGGTTAGGGTAAATGAAAGGTTTAAAATGAAAAAATGTGATAAATGTAATAAAATGTATTAAAAGTGGAGTAATTGGTGTTTAAAAGGTGCTCTGTTACTGGTCTGGGAAATTAAAGTGTGCAGGTGTAGAGGGGAGCTCAAAAGGCAACTTTTTCCTGTTGGTGACTCGACGGTCCGGCCAAGTCCGGCCGACGGCGGCGGCCCGAGTCGGCCGGTCCGTCGGCCGAATCGGCCGAGTCCGGTGGCCGGAATCCCCCCCGTCTGTTCAATAGTTCTCTGGTACTGTTAGAATTTTGGGTGTAGTGGGGTTTTTTTATGAGATATGCATGTGTAAACTCTTGGTATTCTAAAAATTCAAAATAAAACAATATTAAAAATAATGTGGGGTAGGGGATTTAAACTCTGGTGGCTTGGTTCAGCAGTGTAAAGTCTTACTAATGAGCTACAAGCTCCTTCTTGTAATTAATTAGCAAGACAAATATTTAACTTGTGCTCAGGCAAAAGTACCCTTTCTTTAAATTTTGAAAAAATTCTACAGAAAGTTGTACAGGAAATTTAGGGTTGTTACACACAAGCCTTTCTTCGGTCTTGATTCTCCTGAAACAGTAAATTCCTTCCTTTACAGACATGCGTGTAGTAATCAATTCAAGAAAGATAACATAAAAAAATAGAGGAAAAGAGATAACTTACTAGCCTTGCGGCCGAAGAAAATCTATCCCTACCTTTTTAATTTAAAAGAGGTTTTGTTTCTTAATTTTAAAAAGATGATTTTTATTTGATTTTGGTGATTTCATGAATGCAAGAGAAAAATAATTAAAAAGGATGATGAGATTAGGAGAGAATTAGAAGGAGCCTGATTGCGTTTCGTGTCGCTATCTACGAAAGCCTTCAGATCTTTTTTGATCCCTTACTAGCAATCACCAGAGCGAATTTTAAATATTTGTGCTCCAGAGCTCTTAAAGGTTTTGGAGATGGAGAAGAGATTTTGGGATGAAGAATTCTGGAGAAGGGGGGTCGCTTATATAGTCTTCCTACTGAATCTTGGAAAAATCTTCGAATTTGACACGCATGCGGACGACCCTTGTCCGCAAGTGTGTCAAAGTCGTTGAATTTGGAAACTTTGCACTTTTTTGACAAGTAAAAATCTTTTAAAATTCGGCCGTGACACGCATGCGGACGACCTGCGTCTGCATGTGTGCCATAGTGGGCGGAAATTTTACCAACTTTGGTGCCTTCATAGGCAAGTAAAGTCCAGATTCATCGTCGGGGCACGCATGCGGAAGACATGCGTCCGCATGTGTTCCACTGACTCCAAATTTTGGATTTTTAAAAATCTTTAAAAGATTTTCATTTTTTGCAAAGGACTTTGATTGAAAACAGTTTCAAAATTCGTTTAAATCACGTGCAAAGTAAGTTAATTTTTCCAAATCCAAAAAATTCTAATTTTGGATGTGTATGATATGAATGGTATAATTCATAAATATAGCTCAATATACTTTTCATGTCGCGCATGAGGACATCATCAGTCCTCATGTGTGCCATGTTGCCTTAAGTTTTTTGTAAAAATCTTTAAAAATTTTATGAAATCATTTTGAAGCTCTAGGCACAAATTGATGGTATTTTGAGCTATTTCTACATACTATATATGTAGTATCCAAAACTAGCCCGATTTGATCGAAATGATATCAACAAATGCTTCTATTGCACTGATGTTGTGGAACACAATGTCTGTATAAGAAAAGGAGATGAAGAACGTGAGGGTGCAATCATGCCCGGAAGGAAGATTGTGGAAAGGTTTAAGAAAGAAAACGGAGAACTGTGTGAGGATGGATGCAATATAGTAATGAAAGAATAAAAGAATAACTCAGAATTGTTTCTTGGCGTCTCATGATTTGCGACAATCAACACAACATTATTATAGTAAAAAACCGTGGGTTTGGAAATAACAACAGACTTCTCCTCGAGTGCCTAAGACGGGAACAGGTCCTGAGATCTCAGGGAGGAATTTATTGCATCCTTGTATTTCAAATAGATTGAGGGGGAAGAGTTCGTAGGTGTGAAGGTGATCCTGTTTCACACGAAGGTATTAGCAACCACTAACTTTCCCATTGGTTTTGTTATTCTGAAAGATGATGCCGTGTCGGCTGTCGCAAGCTAATTGATTTGAGGAAATTGCTGTTGTTTTGTCCTTTTGTTTTCAAAGGAGGGGATGAGAAAAATATGTTGGTTTGATGCAGAGATACTAAATCCTGCTAGTTGTATGAAAACCATTTTTCTTTTTATGCAGATTTTGAAAACGGGATTGTTCAATACCTTAGAAAGTGAATGCCTAGGGGTATCGGTACCACCGTCTAAGATGAGGCTTTCAAAAATAGTTTCTAGTGCCTAAGGCGTTAACCTTAGCACTATTGTGCTTCTAAACAATGATATGATTATTACTTAGGACGCTCGGGATCGAGTGAATTCCGGTGCGAACATATGAATGCCGGGCACTGTTATGAGGCATTGACGGTGCATGTTGCGCCGGTTTGAAGGCCTTTATGCGCTTTTGAGTGGAAGATGCGGTTCATCAACGGAATGTCGCAGGAAACATGGCTTGTCAGCAAATTGTGCCGCTCTGGGCCTTTCCTTGAGTGGAGGCCACTTTGGGGCTTTATGATTGAGATTCATCGTTCAGGTCTTTCTGCTTAAGTTCGCCGTACAGGTCTTTCTGCTGGAGATTGGCCTATGGGCATTGCTTGTTTATGATTAGCCGGTCACATTGGCTTCTGGGTATTGGCGTTTTTGCATTGGCCTTTGGCATTGCTCTTTTGGGATCATTGCTTTTTGAGATTCACCGGTTAGGTCCTTCTGTCGAAGAGCAACCATCTCAGTTTTTCTTTCTTCAATCTGCCTCTTGGGGGCTTCGGAATTTGGTTAAGACTAGCCTCTGGGGGCTTCTTTGCTTTGTGCGGACTTTCTGCTGAGTGGAATTGTTTCTGACAAAATCTGGAAGTTGATCGCATCAGTGGGACTTATCAGGTCATTCTTGACAGATCAGACGTGACTTTGGAGATACGGATGGGCACAACTGGTACATGTTGTGCCAATTGTATTGTTCTCTTGAACGAGCTGTTTGGCGTAGATCTGCTTCTACGGTGCATATCATATCAGTTTTGGTGGAGTTGCTCGAATCTTTCGGATGCACAAACGGTGTATGTCACACTGGATACTTGGAACACTGTCTGTTTATCGGTGTATGCCACATCGAATAGAATTTTGATGCTTGTCGGTGTATGTCACACCGAGTATGAAGCAAATGTATAGGCGGTGTATGTCACAACGAACACATGAATGGGTGATGGAGATTTTATTAGTCTCTCAAATTAAACCGTAAGTATACAGTCGTGCAATTGTAGCACTTACGGATCGATCCACTGGGAGGCGTTGAGATTTTAATTAATTCTAAAACAAATAAAAAAATAGTTGATTTAAAACTAAGAATTAAATTGCAAATATTTAAAAGCGCAAGTAAATTAAAAGAACGGGTTTTAAATATTAAAGCAAGCCCAGCGTGTCGAATTACCTTTACTATCATGGTTGGTTTATATGATTCTATTCTTTTCTAACTTTGTTGTTTTAATTAATTATCTATTGAATATATAAAAACATAGGATACAATAATATGATCATGAAATATCAAACTACTATGTAAGTATATTTCATACGATTAGATCTACCCTATCAACTATATAAAATCATTTAGACAATAATTAAAACAAATAATTTTGATTAATCATAAGTAACATAGACTTATCTTTCTATAAGATAACCCTTAAGTTGTCACTTTATGAGTTAAATTATATTTATCGGCTTAACTTAAATTACCCTAATTAATTAGGTTGAATTTTCTTGATAAAAAATACAATCTTATCTTTCCTAATTAGTTTTCTAGTTCAACACGCTATTATTAAACTAACTAGTTTTTCGGTGTTATCAACTTTCCCTAAACCTATTCATGGGCGTCAATTTATTATCATAAAGTCTAGTTTAACAACATAATAACAAAAAGATGAATTTTTAATCAAAAGCAACTCACAATAAAATCAAAGAAAAGATATAGAGAAGTTAAAATATCACAGCCATGATAGAAAGAATAATTCTAACTCTAGATAAAAGTTTAGCTACTCATTATATGAGAAAAAGAAATAATAAAATAAAATAACTTCATATCAAAAAGCAACTACAAAACTTGATCTCTCCAAAATAAAAACCTTAATTTTAAAGTTAAGAGAGAGATGAAACCCTAATGGACTATCCAGAGATATTTATAAGGCTTTCTGGAAATTAGAATAAATATTACAGAATATTTTTGAGAATACAAATTTTCCAAAAAATCCCACCTCCTATATCTTAAAAATTTCGGCTAAAATTGATTTCTGGGATGTTTCGGCCGAAATTTTAGAGAGTTTGATCTTAAGATTTTTTCCATGTTCTGTAAATTGATCTCGAGATCTTTAGTCTTCATTTTTGATAATTTGTTCGCTTGGTTCTGTTTAGCTTTAATCAAGTTCACATCTAACGCACGCAGTCCGTCTTCTGCATACTTTTCCCTTTAAGCCCTGTAATCTGCAATATTTGACAAAACATACCTGGAACAATATAAAATAGGCAAAATAAAGATAAATATGGATATATAAATATACATAAAAATGCACCAATCAAATACCCCCACACTTATCTTTTGCTAGTCCTCGAGCAAATCTGGAGTTTCAAACTCTAAACTCTAAACTAAAAACTAAAAATAAAAATCTAACTAAAACAAATAAAATCTACTCCTAAGCTCCTTTCACGGGCGTGCGGTTGCACTTAACATGTGCAACAAACCGTTAAATTTCTAGGCGTTCCTAATAGAATGGGTGTTGTTTCCTGAAGGTTTTCAGCGGATACTGCCCACAAAATCCCAAAAAGGAAAAGAAAAAGAAAAGAAAAGAAAGAAGAAAAGAAAAGAAAAATAAAGAAAAATAAAAATAAGAAAGAAAAAACTTTTTACAAAAACTAAGAAATTAAAAAAAAAAGATAGAGTTTTGAACTTTCACTAGCTTTTCAGTTTTCACGAATTTTCATCCTAATAGTCCTGTTCAACTACAGAAATTATCTCCTATCTCAACAGAATTTCATCCTATTCTTACTTTCCTATCTCACCTTCAAACGCGATCCTATACCCCTACGTGTGTGTAAAAGATCTCTACACTCGAGAATTCAATTCAAGCTATCATACCAATGCCCTTTACCCTCGTATTTTTATTTAATGCAAGTGAATGTACCCACACACCTTTTTACGCGACCGCTAATGTTTCCTGAGACACTAACTAACCGGTTACTTAATGTGTGAGTTTAATTTAAACACAATGTTTAGTTATGCCTAGCGATGCAACTAGCTCGGACTTTCTGCAGTGACTCCCAAACCAGTTGATCTAAAACACTAGGTGATAAAACACCCCTTCGACCGAAAATTTACTTGCCCTCAGTAACTACAAAACTAGACTTATTATATTGATACTCTCTTTATTATTATTTTTTTATACTTGGGTATTTAGGCAAAGATAGTTCTAGGTATTCTCTACTATCTCAAGTTTCAAGATTCGTGCGCGCACAATTTATAGGGTGTGTATTTTCCAAGTTTGAATTCAAGAAAAGAATTATTTCTCAGACTTAATTCTACCCTCAGATTCAATAACTTCCTTCATCTCACTTAGCCTTTCGGATTTCAATTCATGATCACTTATTGCTAGTTCAATTCAAAAACATCCCCTTTTTCCTTAAAAATATTTGAAAAAGAAGACCTAAAAAAATAGAGAAGAAACACTAAAAATAAACATTGTCCTCAATGTCGACCCTTCACTCATCTCTCTAGCCTTACATATTAATCAATAAAGAACAATCACTACTTTGTTCATGATTGTTATAGAGTAATGTAATGAAATTAATTTAGACAGAGATAAATATTAAAATTAATAGCAAGAACAAACTTACAAGGCTTTAAAAATTTAGAAGATTCTTTCTTCATCAAGCCGCTAACTAGTGGTGGCCAGTCGCTAATATACTATATGATAATGGATTTCTTCTTCTTGCATTGAACTGCATACCTGCAACTTATTTCTTGTTTTTATGTTAGGTGTTGGAGTCAAATAAAAGTGTTGAAATAAGTGGGAAAGAATAAAACGATTGTTTTTTTATTTTAAAGAAATTAAAATTCTAAAAAAAGAAAAGAAAAAAAGAAAAAGAAAATATAAAAATAATTTAAATTTACATAACGGTTTGGCTAATCCAGGTTAATATTAACCACTCAGAAATTTTATCTATGATCAAGCAGGAGCAGTAAAATAAGTTGTAGCAGTAAGCATCAATAAACATCATAAAATTGATAAGCATAATATGAATATGATATTTATATGTGGGTGGACAAAATTATGATCCAAATTTAGCCGAAAAAACTAGTACATAAATAAATGATTTAAATCTAAAAGAGTTATGCAACTGCATTATCTAGTCAATATATTGGCTAATTGGATCAAAGTCTAAAACATGAACATGCGGAATATAAATAAGAGATCTGGTTTTAGGAGTTAATGACACAACTTCACATTGCTCTTCAATAGAATTGGTTTCAATTTTGAAAGGAAATATTTGATGTGTAGATTCAACTATGAAAGGCTCATCTAAAATCCTAAGTTCATCCTTAAGAAGTTCCTCACAAGTTGGATCAAAATAATCTTCTTCAAAATTAACCACATCCTCCTCATACACTTCTTCTATTATTATGGTAGGCTCTTCACAAATTTCATCACATCCCGCATCGCTCAAATTTATATCCCCTCCTCAAATTGACTTATATCCATTACCGTGGGTTCTTTACAAATGTCTCCCTCAACAATTTTATTCATGCCCCACTCCTCAAAATCAAAAATATCCTCCTCATATTGTAACATTTCAGAAAATATAAAATATTATTTTTGAAATTTAAATAATAAAATAATAAATTTCACGAAAATTATACCAGTATGGATTTGAGTTATCGTAGAATGGTATAATTATATACCTATATTTTGGCAAATAGCTAGAAAATTAATATGAATTATTAATTATGAAGACATTTATTGGATTTGAGCATTTTATAAATTAGTATACAATTATTTATATACATGTTTATGTTAAACTTGATTAGTATTTCACTAATTATGCATTAAACCAAAATCATTTTTGTTAATCATGTTTTGGGTGCCATGATGCATTGAGGTTTTCTTTTGTAGTATGGTTTGTTTTTAGAAAAGGAAAGGAAAGAAAAGAAAAGAAACGAAAAAGGGAAAAATATAATTTGAGAGAGGAAGACAGGGGGGACATGAGAGTATGGGCTTGAGGAGTGAGAGAGAGAGAGGGGGGGGGAGAGAGAGGAGACATGGTTACTAACCGTGACTTCTTCTTTCTTCATCTCATTCTTCATCATCTTCATCTCCTTCCCCTTCTTCCTTCTTCACCTCTACCACCCTCAACCACCATGAAACCACCTCCCAAATCAACCAAAACCCCCTTAAACCTTCACAAAAAATGTCCACAAGTTCATCCTACACCCCACGGTGGAAGTAAGTTTCAGTTTTGAGCATTTCGGGCCATCTTGGAATTTTCTTCAATTACTCCATGAGGTAAAACATTCACTTCTTACCAAGTCTTTAAGTCTCTTAACCTCTTACATGTGTTTAGAGCTCAAAAGTGCATGATTAGTGAACTCAGAAAATTCTAGAATGATCTTTAGTGGATGTTTTGAGTTGTTGAGATGTAATTGAGGCTTAGTTAGTGACCACAACCTTATTAGTGATAGAATTCTTGATCAAACTTGAGTTTAGAAGTTTCAAAAATGAACTTGGAAATTTCCGATATCGAGTTTTTGTTGATATGTGATGATCAAATAGAATCTGCAATGACTCGAGCACCCTGAAAAATATTTTGCTTATATAGTGAGATGTGCAGGCAATTTGGAAGATATCCTAGAAACCCGAGTTCCCAACTCCCACACTTGACCGCCAAAATAACCTATATGGCCGCAATTTGCGGCTTGATCTAGAGATTTGGGTCCCAGGTTTGGTCCATAGCTCAAACACCTGATATCTAGGCCTACCCTATTTGCAAAATGTCCTAGTTTCACATTAGGTAAAATCTGGGAGTGTTTTCCTAAGTTTCAGATTTCGTTTTGCGACGTTTGAAAACTTGGGTTTTGATATTTGAGTTTTGACTCGGTTGTTTGACGTTCGTACGTCAACGTTGGGAGTTGTTTGGTTGTTCTTGCATGCGTAGACCACAGGTTCTAACCTATGTGTGTTCGCTTGCCGTATCAGTTTTCGGATTTGATTTTGTTTACAATACGATATGCATTGAATTGTAGGTACATTCACGTGGACTTCCGGGATGACGAAGGAGAGTAAGGCGTTCATCGACTTCGGCTAGAGCGAGGATAGTAGGTGAGTAGATGTATATCTACGGGGGAAATCGGGTGGATGGAGTATAGCACCCCCGCATACCGTAGTATTAGGGTACTAGTTATACAGTTATATATATATATATATATATATATATATATATATACAAATATTAGATATGTATACTTAGCTAATAGGGTTCTAGGAGATCATAGGCTATAGTAAGCTTACTCGTAGGAAGGAATACCCTTAAGTTCTTATTCTCTTAGCCTTGAGCCTTTGGTATATATGTTGTTACACACACAGATGTATGTATACACACACACATGTAAGTTTGAGGATTATTTCGATATAGCATCACGAGATGGGGACATGACATGTTATTATGATACGAGTCGATGTGATCGGACATGCTGTCACGAGGCTAAGTTATGCGATATGATATGAAATGACATAACATGATATGATATATTATATGAAGATTAGGCGATATATATATTTGTGTTACGACACGAGATGATATGACATGTGACGATATGCGACTAGACGATATGATATGATGTATAGGATGATAGATCTGTACTCTTGCCTTGATGATACCGTACGATGGATTATACCGTACGTGATATGATATACTGGATGATTGATCCACACTCTTGACTCGAGGATGCCGTACGATGGATTATACTGTACGTGATACCATGAGGCTGGATCGCCGACTTATGGATGTATTGACTCGGAAAATTATTGTTTTCTAATCACTTAAATAGATCTTAGAATATCTTTAGAGCCATACCTATCTTCAAAACAATCGAATCGTTATGCATTTTTAAATGACAACCTCAAGGGACGCTACGGATTTTCAAATGGTATCTTTTCTCAAAAACACCGTAGCCCCTATTTTTCTAAAAACAACGATTCATACTATTTTTAAACTACAACTATTTTGCCCATATGTAGTTATGTATTTTATACTGTTGCGTTTACAATTTCCTTTTCCGGCTATGCTCATATTATTCTCATCTTGTGGTATACATATACGTTCTTTTCTTTATCTTGTATGATATCGTCTACTAGGACACACGCACCATTACTGATCATGCGCATGTTGCACGTACACATACTCGTCGGCTCACACACTCATCATCAGTAATTGCCATGCCACGTACACATTAGAAACTGTTATATCGCCGTATTGTTTCCCTAAATTGCAGAATTACAGTTATTTGTTTAGTATTCATTATCATACATGCTAGTTTAGATATTACACTTCCTTACCTAGTTACACAACATGCTTATATGAAAACACTTGTTATACCTTACAGTATTGTTCTGTGCTTGTACTTACTGTTCCATCGTGGTTACATGCATATGCGATTCTGTTTTCATGAGATTTCTGGATTTGTGAACCGCTGATACATTTTTTAAAGTTTTATGATTGTTTTAAAAACCCGGTTTCTCTTGATATGATATTTCGGCGTCCACCATGGGATTTCTCGGTTCTGAGCTATGATACTACCCGATTCGAGGAGTGAGGAGATACCATTTGTGGGTACATGGTAGACCCGGTACAGTACCCCGGGGCAAGAAGATTGTATAGAGAGACGTTGAGCCCGGTAGGGAAACACCACCTACCAGTGATGGTATTGGGCTCGGCGGATATCCGAGGATACCGACCGGAGCGATTGAGACAGATGGATATGAGGGCCAATTCGATAAGTCGGCGTTTGAGATATGAGGATTTATGCGTCGATGCTGGACACGGGTTTTATGATATTTTCGAGTGTCGATACTTGACACTCAGGTTTTATGATGATTTGATGTGTCGTTGATGGACACACGTTGGATGATGCATATATATACATACATATGATTCAGATGACATGGTACCATATTTATGATGCTAGCATGACAATCTTTGATTATTATACTTATGTATACACGTTTATCCTTTTTATCACCCGGTATCATATTATTATATTACTGTATGACCTAGGAGATCGTCATATATTCAATTTCTACTTGCTGATGTTTTCTACTCGCGAGTTGGCAACTCACCCCCGTTGTGCCACAGTTTTCTTACAGGGTTGACCACACGGATTCAGTAGCGGCTTGCTGGCATACAACTTTCTTCTGGGTGATTTGCATTGGTAGGCGGGGTACACTTTGGATTGTGACCACCATTTGTATACATTATTATTCGGTTGTATCTAGTTAAAAGCTCCATCAACCAGACATGTATATTTGGTAGACTTAAAAACCACAGATTGTATATTCTTTCGGTCTTAAAGTCATGGATATGTATTTATTCTTTATTTCTGGTTTCTTTGAGGATGTTTGTTTTCTTTACTTTCTTTTTTGTGTTTGATCTTCGCCTTGAGCATTGTATATTCGTATTCGTGTGGTTGTTTCCGCCTATTGGTGAAGAGCTAGCTCCCGCTTGGGATGCCTACATTATTATTGTTATGCTTGGGTTTTAGATCAAAATTAACAAAGGAGGTGCTGCCCAAATTTCAAATGACGAAAATGTTTTCAAAAATGGTATACAACTCACTTGTATTTTCATATAACATACTCATACTTTTCAAGAAAGAATTTGAATTCATTGTATCTTTATTTCAAAATTGCACCCCCATTATTTTCCTAAAAAGGTTTAGATTTATGGGCTTTCGGTTTTCTTGGATTACGGTGGGGTCATATAGACTTCACGTGATTTAAGTGCCGGTCATGTGCCTATTCCGGTTCGTAACACATATATTTTCTCATAATCATCAAATGTTTCGACCTCGAACTTATCATCTGTTAAATCATTCTCATATAAATTAGCTGTTGGAGGCCAAATTGGAATTTCAAATTCTATAGGGTTTGTGTATGTTTGCATTGAGATGGTCTTTTGCTTTTTCTCACTTTTCATGGAAACAATTAGTTGGTTAGCACACTTTTCAATACGAGCTACTGCTTGTTTGTTAGCAATTTCAGCTTGCTCTGCTATTTGCTTAAAAATAGTCAATTACTTATCTAACTTAGACATGGTTTGTGAAAGAGTTTCAATTGAAGATTAAAAAATAGTTTGCAACATTCAACTCCTTATTTCATAATTATTATCAACGTCTAAGGTAGGTGTGAAAATCGGACAAGATTCGAATTGGTTGAATTGTTGGCTACACTCTCTTTCCCAACGGGCTTTTTCAACATGGTCAGAAATAGTCATAGCTTTAGAAGTTAACTCATGCTCTCTTTTCCAATGGGCTTTTTCAATATGGTCTGCAAGAGTCATGGGTTTATAAGTTGCCACATTAGCCTTAAAAGGAGTATTAAGATGAGAAAGAGTTAAAGTTGTATTGGTTTGAAGGGAATTGTATGGAAAATCTATTTCATAGTAAAGGCTGGGTTGGAATTGTTGGCCTAAATTATAGTTAGGAACTTCAGAGTACATGCTTTGATTCCGACGATAACTTTGTCGTTCCTTCCATTTACGAAATTCATTACTAAACAGATAATTTTCATAAACATAAGAGGTGTCTTCACAATTAGTGCAAAAAGGTGGATTACTAGGAACCTGGTAAATAACTTTTAATGCCTCAACCTTTTGCCTAAGATCATCTAACTCTGCACGTAACATATCATCATTGTCGGTTATGGATTTGTTAGGTGAATTATAACCACTCATATATTTATTTCTTTTAATGCAATCTTGAAGTGATGGTTTAGCTGGATAACATAACTCATCTAATGTTGGTGTCGCATGTTCATCACCCATATTAAAATGAAATACTAAAAATTAAAATAAAAAGTATAAAAGGTAAAACTAAAAACTAAACAGAAAATAACAAACTTGAAACCACAAATAGAACGTAGATCTGAACAGTAGACGATATTTGGAACAACCAGAAAAAACCCAGAACCCTAAAATTTCGGCTGAAATCACCAGATAGGCAATTTCGACCGAAATTTAGCCGAACCGGGTCTCTAGCAAAGCTGCGTTGTCTTCAGCATGCCCCAAGCTCCCTGGATGTACGTCTAGTTTCCTGAAATAAAAAACAAAAATTTACAGAATCAAATATAATAAATAAAACTTGAATTAAAATAAACTAAAATTCTACCGGCCTTCCCGGCAACGGCGTAAAAAGCTTGTTAGAGATTTTATTAGTCTCTCAATTAAACCGCAAGTATACAGTCGTTCAATTGTAGCACTTATGAATCGATCCACAGGAAGCCGTTGAGATTTTAATTAATTCTATAACAAGTAACAAAATAGTTGATTTAAAACTAAGAATTAAATTGTAAATATTTAAAAGTGCATGTAAATTAAAAGAACGAGTTTTAAATATTAAAGCAAGCTTAGGGTGCTGAATTACTTTTACTATCATGGTTAGTTTATATGATTCTATTCTTTTCTAATTTGGTTGTTTTAATTAATTATCGATTAAATATATAAAAGCATATGATAAAATAATATGGTCATGAAATATCAAACTACTATATAAGTATACTTCATACGATTAGATCTACCCTATCAATTATATAAAATCATTTAGACAACAATTAAAATAAATAATTCTAATTAATCACAAGTAACATAGACTTATCCTTCTATAAGATAACTTCTAAGCTGTCATTTTACGAGTTAAATTATATTTATCAATAAATTACCCTAATTAACTAGGTTGAATTTTCTTGATAAAAAATACAATCTTACCTTCTCTAATTTGCTTTCTAATTCTTCATGCTATCATTAAACTAACTAGTTTTTCGGTGTTATCACCTTTCCCTAAAGCTATTCAAGGGCGTTAATCTATCATCATAAAGTCTAGTTTAACAGCATGATAAGAAAAAGATGAATTTTTAATAAAAAAAACTCACAATAAAATCAAAGAAAAGAAACAGAGAAGTTAAAATATCACAACCATGATAGAAAGAATAATTCTAACCTTAGATAATAGTTTAGCTATTCATGATATGAGAAAAATAGATAATAAAATAAAATAACTTCATATCAAAAAGCAACTACAAAACTTGATCTCTCCAAAATAAAAGCCCTAATTTTAAAGCTAAGGGAGAGACGAAACCCTAATGGACTATATAGAGATATTTATAAGGCTTTCTGGAAATCAGAACAAACATTACAGAATATTTTCAAGAATACAATTTTTCCAAAAAACCCAATTCCCATATCTTCAAAATTTCGGCTGAAATTGATTTCCGGGATGTTTCGGCCGAAATTTTAAAGAGTTTGATCTTCAGATTTTTTCCATGTTGTGTAAATTGATCTCGAGATCTTTAGTCTTCGTTATGTTTTTAATAATTTGTTCGCTTGGTTCTGTTTAGCTTTAATCAAATCCACATCTAACGCACGTAGTCCATCTTTTGCGTACTATTCCTTTTAAGCCCTGTAATCTGTAATATTTGACAAAATATATCCGGAAAACATAAAATAGGCAAAATAAAGATTAACACGGCGATATAAATTTGCATAAAAATGCATCAATCAATGGGGAATGCCATTTTTTTTAATGATGGGAAATGCAAATAAGTAGTACTTT
The DNA here is from genome assembly GCA_030015575.1 of Agapanthus africanus. Taxonomy (NCBI): domain Eukaryota; kingdom Viridiplantae; phylum Streptophyta; class Magnoliopsida; order Asparagales; family Amaryllidaceae; genus Agapanthus; species Agapanthus africanus. The sequence continues at coordinate 476,132,080 of CM057343.1, forward strand.
GGAATTGGATACTCCTATATGTAATAACTTCTTGACATCCTTTCGGCTTACTTTTTAACGTAAGGTAGGTTGAGCTTTTCCTTATCAATCATTCTTAATATCGTAAGATGACTAAACAAGTGTTTTCCTGATGTGGGTAGAGATGAACAACTCCTAAATTTCTTATGCTTAGTTCGAAATTTTTCTTTATTTTCTTTATTTATAAACATTACCAGCTCTTTTATTGTCAGGAGATTTTCCTGTCAGAGGCTAAGAGTATCTTCACACGAAATACTTTTAGGAATTTTAACTTGGTGAAAACACTTTCTTGGTGGGCTGTAGAGCAGAGAAATATCCACACGCATATACTGCAAGTCGATGTCACGCACCCCGTGGGTTCGTGGGGAGGCGGAATATACAAAATACGATTTTTCTTATTTCGCAACACTGACTTTAATTCCAAGATCAATATGGAAATCTTAACTAGCTATATCTACTAGGAGGTTTAACTACTTGGTAAGAGTTTTATACCTCCTAGTTTATAAGTCCTTCGGGTCTTCTTCTCCTCCTCCTCTTCTTGAGCTCCTCGAAGATCGGATTGCGCTTGAAACGTCGGCCTCCTCGCATCAAAGACGATCCACCCGAGAGTATGTACTTCAAACTCCAACCTCTAAACCGAGGTAACTAAGGTACCTAGTTTGCTAAGCTAGGTAGCTTAGAAGATGTAAAGAATGATTATAGATTAATTTGTCTCAATTACCCTAGGTTTCTCAACTCATGAGAGTGTTTAGGGTTTGAGGAAGAAGAAGAGAGCTAAGGAGAGACGAGAGTGTTATGATAAGAATGATGTATAGAATGGCTAAGTGTTGATGACTATGAACCATTTGATATCAATAATAATAATCATAATAAATCAACCATGCTTCATAGTCATCAAAAAATCAATGAGTCACCAAGTAGCCATGCTTCAATAATGGTCAAGTAACATCTCACCTCTCCATCTTATTATTCATTTAAATAAATGGATTAAAACATAAATGAGGTGTCTTCTTCTAGAAGCACTCTTGAGAAATTATAAGAATACCCCTCACCGTATATAATACCCGTATTCGTACCACGAATACCAAGAGATGAAAATAATCCAATAATCTAATACTAGGATCCGGCTTAAACCAAAGCCCACAATTATTATCCGTCCGAACAACATCCGTGCAACTAGTACACGTATATGATCTAAACCCTGCCGTAAAACCATACGGCCTCTACATCGTTTCGCCCAAAGCAGGGAAACCCTTTGTGTGGGACTCTAAAGACTCGACAGTACGCTGGCAGTGGGTTTAACCACAAGCCCGTCAGCGGTACTAGCTGCACGTAACGGTTACCCAGGTATCTGTCGATAAGAAAGCCGACGAGCAAACTCATCCGAACACCTACTGAGCCTATCTGTGACAATCTTCGTACAGTCCGGTCTGTTCGTTTAAGATACTCGCATATCGGGCCTAGGGGGTGGTAAAAGTTAGGCCCTTAACAACGCAATAAGTCGTGCCGGGATAGAGCCAAATACACCCTGAGAAACTACTGGAGTACCTACCAGTAAATCTTGCTTGCCCTGGCCAGGGACTTTGTGTAATGGATTTCCGAACACAGCTCGATATCAGCCCCCAATACCTGGAGAGACGAATCCTATCTAACCACTACTGCTTCCCAGTGCTTCGGGACTGCACCCAACCACTACCTGTTTGCACGACTCATTTGAGCCGTGGTAGGGTAGTGATCTAAGTACAGTGGAACACACTCGAGACCAATAGTGATGTCAAGTCAGCGGACTAATCTTTACTCATGTCACCCGGGAACTGCTACTTGACGATAGTATAATACCAACCAGCAGTTCCCAACGAGTCCGTCCAGTGTAACTCATATCCTAATGAGCAAATGTATACTATCTCCGGTACGACGTACCAATGGCTGTGGGACAGACCATCTCCCCTGCTGGGATGAGAAGCGTATACATTAGTCTACTCCGGAGTATCGATGCCCCATCTCGATAATCCTATAACTATGGACCTGCATAAGGATGTGCTTATAGACTACCCAACCCCTACTAGTGTGACTGCCATCACAACGCTGGTAGTCAAGTAAAGATCTTAAGGGCTCTACCAATATGTATTAGCGATATGCTAAAAGAAACATATACACATATTGAGGTAGAATCAAACCAAGTAGTATACTACAATTTTGAGCAAGACTGTTATTATATTTGTGTATATTCCAAGCTTCCAAAATGTAATATACAAACCAGTACTATATAATAATGGCCTTTAGGGCATATATCACTAACAATCTCCCACTTGCACTAAGGCCATGTATTGGCATATCGCAGACCTATCATCTCGATTAGCCTCTCGAACTGTGTTTGAGGGATGGCCTTTGTGAGTGGATCTGTAGTGTTGCTCTCTGTCTCTACTCTCCGCACATCGATCTCCCGGCGATCAACGATCTCCCAGATCAGGTGGTACCGGCTCAAGATATGCCTGGACTTCTGATGGGACCTTGGTTCCTTCGCTAAAGCTATAGCCCCGTTGTTGTCACAATTCAGAGGTATTGGATCAACAATGGATGGAACCACCTAAAGTTCTGTAACGAACTTCCTAATTCAGACTGCTTCTTTCGCGGCGTCACATGCAGCGATATACTCCGCTTCCATCGTCGAGTCAGCAACGGTGTCCTGCTTGGAGCTCTTCCAATAGACTGTCCCTCCATTGAGGTTAAAGACATAGCCAGACATGGACTTGGAGTCATCCTTGTCACTCTAGAAGCTGGAGCCAGCAAAGGCCTCGATCTGGAGGTCTTTACCGCCGTATACCAAGAACATCTTCTTAGTCCTTCTCAGGTACTTGAGAATGTTCTTAACTACTATCCAGTGCTTCTCCTCTGGGTTTGACTAATACCTGCTTACAACGCTCAGTACGTAAGCTACATCTGGTCTGGTACATAACATCGCATACATTACAAAGCCTACCGCAAAAGCATAGGGTATAATTGTCATGCGAGCTCTTTGGAGAGGGTGATTCCGTAACAAGCCGGTAGATTACCGCGCTTGGAATCTTCCATACTGAATCTTTTCAGTATGGTGTTAATATACCTGGACTGTGAAAGTCCCAACATCCTCTTTGATCTATCATAATAGATGTGGATCCCCAGAATGTATGAGGCATCACCCAGTTCTTCCATGGAGAATCTTTGTGACAACTGATTGTAGCATAGGAATGTTATTTCCTATTAGGAGAATGTCATCTACGTATAAGACAAGAAATACCACAGTTCTCGCTACAATTTTACTATAAATGCATGGTTCATCTGAATTTTTGATAAAGTTGAATTCCTTGACCGTCTCATCAAAACAGATGTTCCAACTCCGCGATGCATGCTTTAGTCCATAAATAGATTTAAGCAACTTGCACACTCTTCCGCTGCTCCCACTCTCTATGAAACCCTCCGGCTGATCCATATAAACACACTCTTCCAAATTTCCATTCAGAAAAGCGGTCTTTACATCCATCTGCCAAATTTCATAATCGTGGAAGGCAGCAATGACAAGAAGGATCCGAATGGATTTGAGCATAGCCACCGGAGAAAAGGTTTCATCATAGTCCAAACCAGGCCTTTGACGAAAACCTTTTGCAACAAGTCTAGCTTTATAGGTTTCAACCTGTCCATCTACACCAATGTTCTTTCTGAAGATCCATTTGCAGCCTACGGGTTTTACCCCTTCTGGAGCAATGTCCAAAGTCCATACTTTGTTGGTGTACATGGACTCCATTTTGGTCCGCATTGCATCCAGCCATTTTACCGAGTCTCTGCTCCTAATGGGTTGCTATAAACTAGTTGGCTCATCATCGTCGATAATGCAATCCTCCCTATCCCCGTCTATAAGAAAACCGTAGTATCTCTCGGGCGGATGAGACTGCTTACTTGATTTGCGGAGTGGGGCAAGGATGTCCGGTTCTTCTGAAACTTCTTGTTCCACCATGCCGTTGGGGTCGAAATTTACACCCCGGTTGACCAAGTCAAAATCAAAGTCAACCCCAAGCAAAGTGGGCCCAAACTCAGGTCAAGTGGGCCAATACCCGGGCTGAGCCCGAACATGGAGCAGCCGGCCTCCCCCCATGCCAAGATAAAAATTTTGTAATAAATAATTTTGGTGTATTACTTTTATTCTATTTTATGAATAAATGTAAGAAAATGGGCATAAAGCCAAATTTTTGTAAAGCCCATGGCTTATGTGCAAAAAGAAATGGCATATGAGCCATAGGATGGGCAAAATGCCATTTTTGTAGAGCCCAAGGGGCTATATGTAAAGTGTATAGCCTGTAAAGGCAAGAAAAATGAAAATATCCCAACAACTTTTTTTCTCTCTCCAAAAGAATTAAGATCTGTGATCTTCTCCTTCTTCAAGGTTCGAAAAACCTTCTTCTCCTTTTGAATTAAATCAAGAATTTTACTCTTCCTTTTCCAAAACTAAGTATTTTTTACCACGAAACCCACAAAGGGGAACTCAGATCTCCCATCAGATCTTAAAAATAAAAGATTTTTAAAATCTCATACTTCTTGTTCTTCAAGATCCAGCCAAAAGAGGAGGAAGAAGGAGACCCATCTTCTAAAAATCCCACTTTGGGAAGATCCAGAGCTCAAGGAAGAAGCCCGTTTCAGCATCTTCAAAAACATCTTAGGAGCTTAACTCCACTATAAATTCACTTTCGGGAGTTTAAATTCCATTTCTGAGGCTAAAAGCCCCTTTTCCTCGCCGGCGCCAAAGCGTCCGAGCGCCCAGCGCCCCAAGCGCCCAACGCCCCAAGCGCCCAACGCCCACGTGCCGGGCACGTGGTGCGCTAGCGCTCGAGGGCCTAGCGCTCAAGGGCCCAGCGCCCACGTGGTGCGCTAGCGCTCGAGCGCCTAGCGCTCAAGGGCCCAGCGCCCACGTTCCGGGCATGTGGTGCGTTGGCGCTCGAGCGCCCAGCGCCCCCGTGTCGGACACATGGTGCGCTAGCGCCCAAGCAAACTGAGCTCAAGCGCCCAGCGCTCGCGTGCTAGGCACGTAAGGCGCTAGCCCCACGCGTCCTTTGGGCGCTTTTCCCCTTTTTATATATATGTATACCTGTATACACACACACACACACACACACACTCCACAACACCGTCCCTATTAGAAAAAACACCCTGCAAGGGGGATGCTAGCCCTCTTGACCCCAGCTCGCTATCCGGGTAGCGGGACCCCCGTAAAAACTCTGTGGGGCCCCCGATATATCCCAAACCCTTTCAAAACACAACACTGCACATTGAGTTTGCATGACCAGTTTAACCCGTCAATCGGAGGTTCTCTCGCTCCAAATGCTAGGGGTAATTAACGACAGCTTAGTCCGCGGCTGCCGGAGATTCGGATCCCCACAATCAATAAACCCCAGCCTAACCTAGGCAGGGGGGATCTGTAATGCGCCTGACAAGCGCGTGCGTATTCCCATCTCAACGGGGTGACGAAAAACACCCTACAGATTCTGGCACGCCCGGTGGGACCTTTCTCTCCTTCCATATTTTGGGTTAAACGTTCATGCGAACTCAATCAATATACATATTGATTGTCTATACTGAAATGATGTTTTTTTTTCCGTGCAGCAATCAACTTTCAACGACAATGTCTCCCAAGATGAATTCAGCTTCCGACGCGACCCCGATCCTGTACGTGGTCAAGGTCAATACCCGTGTGGTTCTCCCCGCAATCCTCAGTCGACAGTGGGAGGAACTGCCCCGCCAGTTTGGCTCCGTCATCATCTACCCTGCCGGAAGCGCTCATCTGGCAGGAATGCCGGCAAAGCAGGCGGCCAAGCCGGTCGCAAGGGGAAAGAGGCCGAATGTTGTGATCGCTAAGATATCTCAACCGAAACTTAAGATGATGTCTGAGAGGCTCCCTGGTGCTCCAGCTGGGGGCAAGACTTCCGGTACAAAGAGCAACATCAAACATTGCGGACGAGCTCAGGCAAAGACTCCAACAAATGCACAATCAGGCGTATCTCCAAAGCCCTCCATCGCCCAGTCTACGGCGGCTTTCCGAGGAGCCGTGACCAGCCAAGTGCTCAAAACAGAAAAACCGAGACAGAAGCGGCTCAGGTATCGAGCCAATAAGAGGGCCAGGACTCCGGCCAGGTGGAATCTTGTGAGATTCCAAGAGCAGAGTCATCCTGCGACGACGGCTGAATCGGCCGTAAAAATCAGCAATTCCTTCGAATCTTTGAAGTGGGTTCAGAAAAATGCCATGACCTCCAGAATTAAGAAGACAGCGCTCCGAACGTCGCTACAAAGAGACGTGTCCCAGCCCCAACAGAAAAAGTATGACACTGTCTCTTTAAGAGTCTATCAGGCGCTCTGTGCCGCGCGAAAGCAGCGGGGCAAATCCAGAAAAGAAGCGTCAACACCATTCAAGAATCCGGCCAGGCCAGCCGCCTTCGATCGACTGCCTGTTACCGAAACAGGGGGGTCAAGACAGCGATCCGTGAAATCAGCCGCCGATAATAAAAAGATGGCTGGATATGTTATCCATACGGTCTATATGGTGGGCGGGCGCCCCAGCGACAACCTTCGCAGCAAAAGCAAGGATGGGGCCACCACATCCCAAGCCCAATCTGGCTTGAATGTGGTTGTCGCTTCCAAAGAACAGCCGCCTCAGCTGGGTGATGAAAACCCTCTCGATGAGGACGATAGGCAGAAAGACCCCTCGGTCCATGCAGAGTCAAGCTCGGACAGCGAGGAAGAGCCGACTTTCCGCCCCAGGACCGCGGAGCAAGAGCTGCTTCAAGAGCTTCGAAAACAGCTCAGGAGCAAAGATAAAGAGATGGCCAAGCTCTATTCGAAGATTGACGACTTAACGAACGTTGTGATGCAGCTTACGGCTCAAATTGCTCGAGCGCCTCCCAATCAAGCATAAGTCGCTATTCACGAGCTGGATGATGACAATCCGAAGCGACCGATGCCTGTCCCTTTGGGTCCAAGATTCGTCGAGCCGCACGAAAGCTAGCCACATTACGCTTCTGGGGACGCCTTGGCCCCATATAACACTATCCTGCTAACACAAGATCGGATAATGGATTTGGTCACTAGCAAGGTTAAAACATTGGTGGCCGAAGCCGAAGCTCAGAAAGAAATTGGCGGTAGTGGGCGGCCATATCCCGCACAGTACGATCTGATCAAGTTCCCGAGCGGCTACGTCATTCCCAAGTTCGGAAGATTTAACGGGACGGGAAATGCAAAACAGCACGTCCCCCACTTTAAACCATCATGCGGAAATACAGGGGGCAATGATGCGCTCCTCTTTCGTCAGTTTGTCAACAGCCTGACCAGTGTCGCTTTCGACTGGTACGCGAGTATACCAGACGGGTCCATTATTACCTTTGCCCAAATGGAGTCTCTGTTTCAGCAAAGGTTCATGAGTGTCAGTGATAAAATCTCCATCATCGACCTTGTGAGGACCAAGCCGGGGAAGAATGAAAGCAACACCGACTTTATTGCCCGATGGCGTAATCTCACGGTCAAGTGCGAACCGCCGCTGGAGCAGGACCAGTCCGTTGGCCTTCTCATTGGGAACCTCAGCAATTGGATGGTCCCATTCTTGTTTACAGCAGGCCTCAAGACGTTTCAAGAGTTAACCAAGAAAGTCCAAATGTCGGAACGCTCAAAGCAAGAGTCTACCCCGGACTCTCAGAGAGACAAGACTTGGAAAAACAAGCGGGACTACAACTGTAGAAGCGGGAGTTCCAGCAGTACCAATGTCTTCAATGCGTCCGACAATGAAGAAAAGCGAAGGGCGGGCGAATCCAAACCATCCGGTCTCGAAAGCCAGTGCTGGGAGGAGAAGGGCCTTCCCTAGAGGAGAAAAAGAACAAGGTTTACTCTTTCAGAAGGGACAGGGTCCGGAAGATATTTAAAGATGCCTTGAACAACGGTCTACACTTTCCAGAGTCGAAAAGACCTCAAGAAGCAAAAATGACCGACAATCCCCTGTATTGCCCGTACCACCGAGTAGTGAGCCATGTAATCGAGGATTGCTATATCTTCAAAGACTAGGTCGAGAAGCAGTACAAGGCTGGAGAGATCGAGCTGTCCAAAAGTGTGTTGGTGAACAATCAAGTTGCAACCACCAACTTTATACAGACAGAAGCTGAAGCCTTCTGGGAGCAGACAGCTGAACCCGCTGCCTTGAGAAACGAAACTGACTCACCGCAGTCTCCGTGGAGTACGCACATATCTAATAAGACAAAGAAGATGCTAAAACTACTTCGGAAAGAGCCCGGAATGGAATGGGAAGGGCAGAAGAAGCCTACCGTACCAGCTGCCAATCTGGCTCCATCAGGCTCAAAATCCAAAAAGCTCAAGAAGAAGAAAAGTGCAGCTCGACGCGGAAAAGAGTCTGAAGGGAGATCGACCATTCAAAAACATATTGATTCCCTCGAAGAATATGAACAGAAGGAAAGAACTCTAATTCAATTGAAAGAGTTCTTCCCTGTAGAAGCGGCTGAGATTCTGGAGGAGTTAGAAGAAGACTCTAATGAAGATATCCCTATTGTGACCTGCTACGCCATCCACCTGGGCAGCGACTCTGAGGAGGAGCTCTGTTTTCCCGAAGAGGGCGAAGAGCTCGCCACTAAGGCCAACCAAATCCATCTCAGAAGCGGCAGGGCTCTACCGCCAAATCAGGGCAACACCCTAAAAGGGAAGGAAAAACAAGTCGCTATTGAAGAAGATGGCAGAGAACTTGCCCATGAAGATTCGAGTCCTTCCCCAGTCGACTATAATGTCTTGGCTCATCTCCGAAAGTTTCCGTCTCTCCTTAGCATCTATGATGTCTTGGTTCTATCTCAAGAGCTTAGGGATGTTCTCATTCATGCTCTACAAAACCCTGAGCGGTATCAGGCCCGCTTTGCGGAAATTAATATAAAAGAAGCCCAGTGTTCTCTGCATGCCGCCGTAGTCATGTTTAAGGACGAAGACTTGCTACTGGGAATGACTGAGCATAATTGGCCGCTTTACATGACCGGGTACTGCGACGGAGATCGAATTAATCGCATATTGATTGATCCGGGGTCTTCAGTGAATATTATGAACTTGCGAACTCTAAAGAGTTTGTCAATGGACGTCCGACACTTGTCAAGGGAAAGGATTGTTATTCAAGGCTTCAATCAAAACCGCCAGCAAGTTCTGGGGTCTATAGTTTTGCCAATCAAATTCGGGGTTCTGCAAACTGAAGCTAAGATATACGTGATCGACGCTGACACGTCTTATAAAATTCTCTTAGGACGGCCGTGGCTCTACGATTACGGCATCGTTCCGTTAACTCTCCATCAATGTATGAAGTATACTAGAAATGGCGAAGAAAGACGCATTGACGGAGACATCCAGCCGTTCGGTGTGCATGAAGTCTGATATGAAGATTCTCGGTACTTTGTGAACCTCCAAAGTGCTGAGCCATAGCTGACCAAAGACAGAACAGCCCCGAAACTCAAAAGCATGTCTGAGCCGGCTGTCACTTTCAAAAGAAGAAATCCCCAAGTGCGCCCGCGTTTCGGTAGCGACACTGATGAATCCGATGCTGGAAGTCCGTCCTTCCGTAAAACTCGCCCTCATTTCGGTAGCGATACGGACGAATATGATACTGAAGGCCTATTCGACAGCAAAATTCGCCCTCGTTTAGGCAGTGACACTGAACAATCAGAAGAAGAGGATCCGTCTTGCAACAGCTGTGCAAATCGGGCTGTCGTGCGAACAGCGAAGCTACGAGAGATGTTCGAAGTTACAGAAGGGTCCCTAACCGTCACAAGAGTGCCAGAGCAGATGTGCAAAGAGCTCGATGCATTGTCAGTTTCTACCGTGGACCAGCTAAAAACTTTCTACGTTCCCGGAAGGTAGAATGGACAGAAGGGCATCCTGTTTTATGGGTCAAACCCTGTTATGGACCTGGACGATTTGTCTGTCGCATGCCTTCCCTATGAGAGAGGCATAAGGGCCGTCCTCAATCCCAGATACTATGCGCTCGAGATGAGAGAATATTTCAAAAAGTGCGGATGTCGGTTATATCAAATGGAGTCCGAAGCAAATTTTTATGAAGGGCTATGGCATCCGCCCCAGGTCTGAGCACTCATCGATGGACGAATTCCAGATAGACGGGGCATAGGCTACATTCAACCTGATTCCAAAGCGTGCTACATGATCCATGTTGGTGAAGCCAGCGAAAGATCAAATGATGATGGCGAGATAGCCGAGCCAGAAGAAGCTCCTCAGGAGCTCGAAGATGGCGGACAAGCAACCTTCGACGAACTAGACGAGATTGACTTAAGAATGCCCAATAATCCAAGGACCTACATCAGCTTACTCTTATCAGAGGAAATGAAAGCGCAGATAATCGCCCTGCTGCACGAGTTTGTCGATTGCTTCGCGTGGACATATAAAGAAATGCCTGGACTTTCCCATGAAGTGGCTGTGCATAAACTGGTTATATCTCCTGATGCTAAGCCAGTCAAATAAGCTCCTCGAAGAATAAGAAGGGAACTAGAAGAAAAGGTCATCGAGGAAACCAAGAAGCTCATCGTTGCCGGCTTCATCAGGGAAGAGAAATATGCGGACTGGATCGCATGCTGTTCAGTTGATAAAACTGCACAGTTAATATGACATTTTTCCTACTATTTCTATATTAGAAAATGTGTTTATTATAATATACGATACATATGAGGGTTTATCTGTAAAAATACTATTTTCATGTGTTTATATATTATAATTAACATTTGGTAGGAAAATGTAAACATATAATATCCATGTAACATTTGGCCCATTTAAAATATGCGTACTTTATTAAATACCTTTGACCAAAGTCTTAATGGTTAAGTTAATATCTCAATATAACAAACTCTACTAAATATTATTTGTTGAGTTATTGTGTAGAATTTGCAGGGCTAAAATCAAGGGAATCAAAGTTGTTAAAGCAAACCTGCCTAATTAAGAAAGCAAACTAAAGAAATCAAATCTGGCAGAAACAAAGAAAGGATTTCCAGTTTACAAAGATTCCATTGATCACCACGTGTTATGAAGATGCAAGGACAGAAAAATCAACATGAGATCTCACTTTTTGGCCGCGGATCCGCGGCCAAAACCCCCTTTTGGCCGCGGATCCGCCGCGGTTTTGAAGACTTAGGAGATGGGATTTTTTCTGTTGGATACTAACTACTTGCTTCCAAATTTGGAAGCTAATTTTTTGGCTTTGGAAAAATCATCAAGTCGACGAGATCACGAAGTCCAAGACGGCTCACGCATCCAGGCTGATCATCAACTGTTCGTCTACCTCCTTGGAAGAGATCGAGAAGCAAACTAGTATTTGTAATCTTTTTCTAAGGGATTAAAGTGTAATGAATATTGTTGATTAATAAAGGTAGCTCTTTTTCCTATTTTATTTCTTTGTAGTTTAATTATGCATTTTCTCTCCATCTCTTTTTCTCCCAACATGCGCGAGTAATTCTCCGCTTGTTAGGGTTCGCAGGATTAGGGTAGGTTAATGGATGATAAAAATACCTAAACTCTTTTTACGTCCTTTAAAGTTTATAAACTTTATCAAAACAATCATTAACATCCTAATCGGGCGCGCTACCAATTCATTGTTAGTCTCAACCGTGATTAGAGATTAGATTAATGATTGTTTTGGTAAAAACTAGATATGAACGGAGTTCCGTGTCGAGATAGGGGTTAAGAGTGGGAACCGTTTTCCCTCCAGAAATCCTAATCTACATGCATCACTGTCGTTCTAGTTTTAAATCCATTAAAGGATAGAAAGAGTAATTTTTAATTAATCATCCATAACTACTAAATCCTAATGAACCCTACAAGCCCTCTTCTTATATAAACTTACATCCGTAGTTAATCTAGATCTATATTTTGCATCCGTGTTTAACGTAGATCTAGATCCTACAACCATTCTACAATATTCTTTATCCCTCCTCTCTTTTTCAACACATCTAAAGTAAAAATAAAAGATTCAACGTTTCCCTGAGGACGACCCGTACTTATCTCGGTCTAGCTACGCGCGACACCGTTATTGATTGCGGTTATTCTACAAACACAATTTTTCACATCAATCACATGCATAGTCCCAATGAAGAAGAAAAATGGGCAAATTCGAGTTTGTGTCGATTTCAGGGACCTCAACAAGGCATGTCCTAAAGACGACTTCCCGCTCGGTCATGGAAATGATGGTTGATGACACCTCAAATTACGAGTTGTTCACCTTTATGGATGGCTCGTCTGGGTATAATCAGATCACGATGTCGCCTGAGGATGAGAAGCACACAGCATTTCGAACCCCGATCGAAATATACTGCTACAAAGTGATGCCGTTCGGACTGAAGAACGCAGGTGCTACATATTAAAGGGCAATGACCAATATCTTTGTTGACCTAATTCATAAGGTCGTCGAATATTATGTTGATGATCTGGTCGTCAAGACTAAAGCCAAGGCCGATCATATCCAAGATCTTAGGACCGTTCTCACCAGACTGAGGGAGTACGATCTGAAAATGAATCCTCTGAAGTGCGCTTTTGGCGTGTCATCGGGAAAATTTTTGCGCTTCATAGTCCGACATCGAAGGATTGAAGTTGACACATCCAAGATAAAGGCCATCATAGAGATGCCCCCTCCGAAGAGTCTGATGCAGCTAAGATCTTTTCAAGGCAAGCTTGCTTATATACAGAGGTTTATCTCAAATTTGTCGGGGAGATGTAGGCCCTTCTCAAAGCTCATGAAGAAAGGAGCTCCTTTTGTCTGGGATGCCGAATGTTAAGAAGCGTTCGAAAGCATCAAACAATACTTGTTGCACCCTCCAGTGCTGGCCGCTCCCATTTCAAATAAACCACTGATTCTTTACACTGCCACGCTAGATGATTCACTCGGTGAGCTCCTTGCCCAGAATAACGAGGGGGGAAAAGAAAATGCCCTCTACTACCTCAGTCGGACTCTAGTCGGAGCGGAACACAACTATTCCCCAATCGAAAAGCAATGCCTGACTTTGATATTTGCTGTGAAGAAGCTGAGGCACTATCTGCTCACTCATCGGGTTATGCTGATCTCCAAGGTCGACCCGCTCAAACACTTGATGACCAAAGCAAACCTAGCCGGCAGAATGGCAAGATGGGCTGTCATGCTACTTGAGTTTGACATAGTTTATACTCCTCAGAAAGCAGTAAAAGGGCAAGCTCTTGCGGACTTTCTCGCTGCTCATCCCATACCAGAAGGGTCACTGCTCAATTGCGAGTTACCTGACGAACAAGTGCTGCACTCGAGAATGACGAGCCATGTTGGGAGCTCTACTTCGATGGGGCCTCATCGATAAGGACTTCTAGTAAATTAAGCATCCCGAAGATAAAAGCAGGGATAGGATTGGTTTTCATCACGCCATCGATAGGAACCCTACGACGTTCTTTTGCTCTCACCGAGCCTCGCACAAACAACGAGGCTGAGTATGAAGCTCTGATAGCTGGTATGGAGCTCGCCATAGAAATGGAAATCCTTCGGCTACGGGTTTACGGTGACTCCCAGCTCATCGTCAACCAAGTAAGCGGTGACTATAAGATATATAAACCCGAGTTAGCTCGGTACAGAGGCCGAGTGGTGGAACTCATGAAACGGTTCACTCACATTGAACCAATGAGAGTCCCTAGAGCGTTGAATGGAAAGGCTGACATACTCGCTCGCCTAGCCAAGGAGCTGGCTGATCCTAACATGGACGAAATTATGATCACAGTCAGGAGCCAGCAAATTCTACCACCAGTCTCTCTACGAGAAGAGGAAAGCGCGGAACAGAAGAGCAGTCCTACCGAAGAAACTTCGATCATCCAAGACGAGCCCGATTGGAGAGAACCCTTCATAGCGTACCTCCGATACGACAAGCTGCACGATGAAAAATCTGCAAGAATTAAAGAAGAGAGCTCTCCGATACGTGTTTGTAAATGACACGCTATATCGCAGGTCATATGACCAACTCTGGTTCAGATGTATGTCATCGACCGAAGTCCAGAAAGTCATGAAAGAAGTTCACTCGGGCGTTTGCGGTGCTCACCAATCTGGCCCCAAGATGCGACTTCAAATTAAACGGCTTGGGTATTACTGGCCCACCATGATACGGGATTGCAGAGAGCATGCAAAGAAATGTTATATCTGCCAAATTTATGGTGATTTCATTCACAAGCATCCCAATCCATTGCATCCTACGGTGGCGCCGTGACCCTTCGATGTCTGGGAAACCGACATAGTTGGCCCAATTGATCCTCCATCATCTAGAGGCCACCGGTTCATACTGGCCGCAACAGACTACTTCTCCAGATGGGCTGAAGCTGTCCCGCTAAAAGAAGTCAAGACAGAAGATATTCTGACATTTTTCCAGCATAATATTCTATACCGCTTTGGTACACCAAGATCATTTCTGACAACATGCCTTCTTTCAAGAGCTTCAAAGTCTTAAAGTTCGCTACTCAGTACAAGATAGACTGGAGATATTCCTCCATCTATAATCCAAGAGCTAATGGGCTAGCCGGAGCCTTCAATAAGACTCTATGCAAGCTCCTGAGGAAAAATGCTTCAGCTAACAAGAGAGACCGGAATCTCAAACTTCACGAGGCATTGTAGGCATATCGTACCACGCACTGTACTCCAACTCAGTCCACTCCATACTCATTGCTCTTCGGAGTGGAGGCGGTCCTCTCCCTCGAAGTCGAAGTTCCAAGCTTAAGAATGGTCGTTCGGCGCGAGTTGACGGAGGAGGAAAACGTGCTCCTTGGGCTTGAAGAGCTCGACGCCCTCGAAGAAAAGAGGCTCGCGGTGCAGCAAAATCTGGAGCTATACCGAGCCCAAATATCACGGGCCTATGACAAGATAACCCGTCTCCGCGCTTTCAAGAAAGATGAATTGGTGTTGGTCCTCAAAAGACCGATCATCCCCAATCGACATGCCAAGGGAAAATTCGAGCCTAACTGGGAAGGACCATACGTCATCAAGAAAGTGTTCGACGGAGGATCCTACCAACTAAATAGTGCCGAGGGAGAAAGGCCCATGCCACCCATCAATGGCCGATATCTCAAGAAATACTACGCGTGAATGCTCCAAGTCGCAGGCGAATTGAGCACACCTGCCCTACGGTCTAGATCATACATCCTGTAAAACCGTATACAATCCACGGGCGTAAATAACCCCTATCTCTCCCAAGTCCTGCCGGTGAGACTACTTTCAAAGTCCCACCAGCGCGGAAAAAAAAGGTATGTCCACGAGCAAAACGGGCACGGATGAAAACCCGAAAGGGCTCCATGAGTAAAAACAGCAGGACTGCCGGTGAGTTTGTGAAAACCCGAAAGGGCGCAAACTCGTGAAAAGTGATAAAATACACTCGCAAAGTCCTCTCGACCTTGTGAGGAGAAAATCCCTGCGTGAGATCCTTACGACTTACAAGGGAGCAACACACTTAGGAAACCCACGATTTCTAAGGAGAACATACACCTGCGAGATCCTCTCGACTCGTAGGGAGAAAATACTTTTATGAGACCCTTAAGGCTCATAAAATTGAAAAACCTTAGGTGATAGGGATCCAAACCTGTCTCCTGAGCCATCGCTTCCCAACGGGCAACGGAAAATTATGAATCGCTCCTGACATTTCGCTTCAGTGTTAGCGGTGCTGATGCCGACCAAAACCCAAATCCCAAGTCCTCCCGAGGCAAATGATGAGTTGCTCATGGCATTGTTCTAGTGCAGCAATGCTGATGCCAAACAAGATCCAAATTCCAAGTTCCCAAACGGCGAATGATGAGTCGCTCCTGATACCATATTCCAGTGCAGCGATGCAGATGCCAACCAAAATCCAATTTCTCAAAATTCTCCCGGCCCGACGGTTAGTCCCTAAATTGATTGCCGTATACAATCCACGGGCTCAAATAATTCTCAGCATACCCATGACCTACCGCAATCACCAGTTACGCGTCTTGTCTCCACCCTCGGAATTATGCTCCATTTGGGAAGTCCCACTCATGTGTCCTCATGATACATGAGGAGAACAAACCTTCGTGGGATCCTTACGACTCATAAAGGAAAAACACACTTGGGAGTCCCCACGACTCCTAAGGAGAAAGTGCACCTACGAGATCCTTTCGACCCGTAGGGAGAAAATGCTTTTATGGGATCCTTACAGCTCATAAAATTGAAAAGCCTTAGGTGATAGGGACCTAAACCTGTCTCCTAAGCCACCGCTTTCCAACAGGAAAAGGCAAATGATGAATTGCTCCTGGCACATGTGCTTCAGTGTTAGCAACGCTGATGCCTACCCTAACCCCAAAATTCCAAACTCCAATCCATAGATCCCTAAGTTTTTAAACTGGGAACAGATGACCTCTAAGTCGTTAAACTGGGAGCAGATGACCCCTAAGTCGTTAAACTGGGAACGAGGGAAATTCCCTCACGGCAAATGATGATTTGCTCATGGTACCATATTCCAGTATAGCTGTGCTGATGCCAAACCAAAACCAAGATCCCCAAATCCTGTCATGACAGATGATGATTCGCTCCTGGTACCATATTCCAGTGTAGCGGTGCCGATGTCAACCCAAATCACATCAAATCAGCAAAACAACCGATGACCTCCCTGGCAGAATCAAACTCCACCTCGGAAACAAGTCAACTTCATCCCTGACACCGCAAGAAGAAGAGCAAGTCAAATCCAGAACCGACTGTCCAAGTCGCAAAAATGGCAGAACCGACCATCCAAGTCGCAAAATGGGCAGCACCGACCATCCAAGTCGCAAAAATGGCAGCACCGACCATCCAAGTCGCAAAAATGGCAGAATTGACCGTCCAAGTCGCAAAAAGGACAGCACCGACCGTCCACGTCGCTAAAAGGGCAGCACCGACCATCCACGTCGCTAAAAGGGCAGCACTGACCATCCATGTCGCAAAAAGGGCAGCACCGACCGTCCAAGTCGCAAAAATGGCAGAACCGACCGTCCAAGTCGCAAAAAGGGCAGCACCGACCGTCCAAGTCGCAAAAATGGCAGCACCGACCGTCCACGTCACAAAAATGGCAGCATCAACCGTCCACGTCGCTAAAAGGGCAGCACCGACCATCCACGTCACTAAAATGGCAGCACCGACCGTCCAAGTCACAAAAAGGGCAGAACCGACCGTCCACATTGCAAAAAGGGCAGCACCGACCGTCCAAGTCGCAAAAAGGGCAGAACCGACCGTCCAAGTCGCAAAAAGGGCAGCACCGACCGTCCAAGTCGCAAAAATGGCAGAACCGACTGTCCACGTCATTAAAAGGGCAGCACCGACCGTCCAAGTAGCAAAAAGGGCAGCACTGACCGTTCACGTCGCTAAAAGGGCAGCACCGACCATCCACGTCGCTAAAAGCGCAGCACCGACCGTCCAAGTCGCAAAAAGGGCAGCACCGACCGTTCAAGTCGCAAAAAGGGCAGCACCGACCGTTCAAGTCGCAAAAAGGGCAGCATCGACCTCCACGTCATTAAAACGAGAACCAGATCAAGTCGACCTCCAAGTGAAATAAAATCCATCAATTTCGTGCACACAACCCACATATGTGGTGTGCACTTATTGATAGGGGCAATTTGTTGGGGTCGAAATTTACACCCCGGTTGACCAAGTCAAAATCAAAGTCAACCCCAAGCAAAGTGGGCCCAAGCTCAGGTCAAGTGGGCCAATGCCCGGGCCGAGCCCGAACATGGAGCGACCGACCTCCCCCATGCCAAGATAAAAATTTTGTAATAAATAATTTTAGTATATTACTTTTATTCTATTTTATGAATAAATGTATGAAAAATGGGCATAAAGCCAAATTTTTGTAAAGCCCATGGCTTATGTGCAAAAAGAAATGGCACATGAGCCATGGGATGGGCAAAATGCCATTTTTGTAGAGTCCAAGGGGTTATATGTAAAGTATATAGCCTATAAAGGCAAGGATAATGAAAATATTCTAACAACTTTTTTCTCTCTCCAAAAGAATCAAGATCTGTGATCTTCTCCTTCCTCTAGGTTCTAAAAACCTTCTTTTATTTTTGAATTAAATCAAGAGTTTTACTTTTCCTTTTCCAAAACTAAATAGTTTTTTACCACGAAACCCACAAAGGGGAACTCAGATCTCCCATCAGATCTTAAAAATAAGAGATTTTTAAAATCTCATACTTCTTGTTCCTCAAGATCCAGCCAAAAGAGGAGGAAGAAGGAGACCCATCTCCTAAAAATCCCACTTTGGGAAGATCCAGAGCTCAAGGGAGAAGCTCGTTTCAGCATCTCCAAAAACATCTTAGGAGTTTAACTCCACTCTAAATTCTCTTTCGGGAGTTTAAATCCCATTTCAGGGGTTAAAAGCCCATTTTCCTCGCCGGCGCCCAAGCGTCCGAGCGCCTAGCGCCCCAAGCGCTCAAGCGCCCATGTGCCGGGCACATGGTGCGCTAGCGCTCGAGCGCCTAGCGTTCAAGCACCCAGCGCCCACGTGCCGGGTACATGGTGCGCTAGCGCCTAAGCGCACTGCGCCCATGTGCTGGGCACGTGGTGCGCTGGCGCTCAAGTGCTTAGCGCTCACGTGTCGGACACGTGGTGCGCTAGCGCCTAAGCGCACAATGCTCAAGCGCCCAGCGCTCAAGTGCTAGGCACGTGAGGCGCTGGCCCCACGCGTCCTTTGGGCGCTTTTCCCCTTTTTATATATATGTATACCTGTATATATATACACACACACGCGCACACACACTCCACAATACCGTCCCTGTTAGAAAAAAAATTTCTAACGGGGCGCTGTCCCGCACCCTGCAAGGGGGCTGCTAGACCCCTTGACCCCAGCCCGCTATCCGGGTAGCGGGACCCCCATAAAAACTCTGCGGGGCCCCTGAT
The DNA here is from genome assembly GCA_030015575.1 of Agapanthus africanus. Lineage (NCBI taxonomy): Eukaryota > Viridiplantae > Streptophyta > Magnoliopsida > Asparagales > Amaryllidaceae > Agapanthus > Agapanthus africanus. The sequence continues at coordinate 476,151,023 of CM057343.1, forward strand.
ATATCCCAAATCCCTTCAAAACACAACACTGCACATTGAGTTTGCATGACCAGTTTAACCCATCAATCGGAGGTTCTCTCGCTCTAAATGCGAGGGGTAATTAACGGCAGCTTAGTCCGCGGCTGCCGGAGATTCGGATCCCCACAATCAATAAACCCCAGCCTAACCTAGGCAGGGGGAATCTGTAATGCGCCTGACAAACGCGTGCATATTCCCATCTCAATGGAGTGACGAAAAACACCCTACAGATTCTGGCACGCCCGGTGGGACCTTTCTCTCCTTCCATATTTCGGGTTAAACGTTCATGCGAACTCAATCCATATATATATCGATTGCCTGTACCGAAATGATGTTTTTTTTCCGTGCAGCAATCAACTTTCAACGACAATGTCTCCCAAGATGAATTCAGCTTCCGATGCGACCCCGATCCCGTACGTGGTCAAGGTCAATGCTCGTGTGGTTCTCCCCGCAAGCCTCAGTCGACAGTGGGAGGAACTGCCCCGCCAGTTTGGCTCCGTCATCATCTACCCTGCCGAAAGCGCTCATCTGGCAGAAATCCCGGCAAAGCAGGCGGCCAAGCTGGTCTCAAGGGGAAAGATGCCGAATGTTGTGATCGCTAAGGCATCTCAACCAAAACTTAAGATGATGTCTGAGAGGCTCCCTGGTGCTCCAGCTGGGGGCAAGACTTCCGGTACAAAGGGCAACATCAAACGGCAGCTTAGTCCGCGGCTGCCGGAGATTCGGATCCCCACAATCAATAAACCCCAGCCTAACCTAGGCAGGGGGAATCTGTAATGCGCCTGACAAGCGCGTGCATATTCCCATCTCAATGGGATGACGAAAAACACCCTACACATGCTTTAAGTAATAGTTTGTGGTTCTAGAATTTCTTCCAGTTCTATTACGCTCCCACTTATTTCTTTTTCAAGAAATTGAGTCTCCAGAAAGTGGGCATGCCGACCTTTTGTTCCTTCGCGTAATAGAAAAGATACCCCCTGGAGTTCTTTGGGTATCCCACAAACTTACACAGTACTAAGCATGCCTCGAGCTTGTCCGCGTATTGCTTTTTTACAAAAGCTGGACATCCCCATATCTTTAGATACTTAAGATAGGGTTTCTTCCCACTCCACATTTGATATGGTGTGGTAGGCACTGACTTAGTAGGAACCTTGTTCAAAAGATATGCAGCTGATTCTAGTGTATAACCCCAGAAGGATCGCGGTAACTCAGCGTTACTCATCATGGAACATACCATATCCAATAAGGTTCGGTTCCGCCTTTCCGATACACCGTTGTGTTGAGGTGTGTATGAAGGAGTAAGCTGAGAGAGAATTCCATTCTCTTTTAAGTAATCCAGGAACTCAGCACTTAAATATTCACCACCTCGATCAGATCTAAGTGTCTTGATACTTTTGTATGTTTGTTTTTCCACTTCATTCTTATATTCCTGGAATTTCTCAAAAGCCTCAGATTTATGTTTCATCAAGAATATATGTCCATACCTTGAGAAATCATCCGTAAAAGTAATGAAATAGGAATAACCACTTCTTGCATGTGTAGACATTGGACCATACACGTCGCTGTGTATGAGTCCTAAGAGCTCGCTCGCTCTTACTTCGTGTCCAGTGAACGGAGTCTTTATCATCTTTCCTTTGAGACATGATTGACAAGTTGCATAAGACAAATATTCAAACGGATCCAAATATCCCTCTTTATGTAACTTCGTCAACTGTGTTTTATTGATGTGACCCAGTCTACAATGCCATAAGAAAGCTTGATTTAATTCTGGAGACTTTCTTTTAAGTGTGTTCTGGACATTGAAAACCTGAGCTTGATTTAATACGTATATATACCGTTATCCAGTGTACCTGACCCAATCAAAGCATGATTAAGGTGGATGTGGATGACATCGCTTACAAATGTAAAATCAAAACCTTCTTTAGATAGTAAATATACAGAGATGATATTACATGTCAAACTAGGTACACAAAAACAGTTACGCAAAACCAAAATCTGCCTACTTGTCAATACTAGTGATATTCCCCTACGGATACAACATCCACGCTCATTCCGTTAGCAACCCTGAGAGTCATATCACCAGCCTTGATAACTCTACGGTTTCTCAGTGCCTGCAATGAATTACAGATATGAGATCCTGATCCGGTATCTAGTACCCAGAAAGTTGAGTTAATTGACAGACAGTTTTCAATCATAAACACACCTGAAGTCGAAACCACAACGTGCTTCGAATTTTTGTTTTTGGCTTTCCAAGCCCTGCAGTCCTTCTTCCAATGGCCTTTTCTGTGACAATAGAAACATTCCTCCTTCCCTACTGTCGGCCCTGAAACTTTTGCCTTGCCCTTTCCCTCTACCTTACTGACACCGCCTTTCGGCTTGGTGGAGGCTTTCTTCTTCTTCCCCTTGGCTTTCGCCTTGGATCTACAAGAGGAAGTTCCCTAATAAGCAGAGCAGGTGTCTCCCTGATTTTCTGTAGGGTGCTCTGCACTCCTCAACATGTTAAGGAGTTCCGGAAGTGTAACTTCCTTCTCTTGAATATTGAAATTCAAGATAAACTGGGCATAGGTAGAAGGGAGGGACTGTGGAATAAAGTCTGTATACAACTCGTTCTCCAACGTGGTCCTAAGGTCCGCGATCTCTTCAATGTAGCTAATCATTTTAAGGATGTGGTCCCCTACAAATGACCCGATAGCCAATCTCGCCTGAAATAATTTCTTCGATGTCTCATATTTTGCGATACGAGATTGCTCTCCATATAATTCTTTGGTATGGAGGAAGATGGAGGCTAAGTCCATCTTCTCGTGCCGCCTCTGGTGTTCATTATCCATTGAGGCCAGCACGAGGGACATGGCTTTCGCACTATCAATTTCCCATGTCTTATGGATTTCAATATCCGTGACGGTGGAATCTGGACCTGGGACGGTGGGGCTTTGGTAGTAAGGAGGTAGCCCAGCTTGTTATAGGTTATGGCCATCTGGACATTCCTTAGCCAATATTTATAGTTTGGCCCAGTCAATATGTTTTTATCCAACAGTAACTCAAGTCCGGTCATAATGGTCGCTGCAATTTGGAGAGAGAGAGAAGAAACACTCAGTATGATACCCTTGCAAGTTTAGATTGGTTATTAGTTTTTCTAAACTGGATGGCACCAACTGTTTCCTCGAATCCTCCTTCAAACCATAAAAGAAGAATTAGCCGGGATTAATCGCACCCTACAATTTTTGCTTAACCTTTCGGCCAGGCTAGTGTTGGTACTTCGAGGGAGGTTCTACAACGCTTTCATGAATTCCTTAATTAAATAACCTCTTTTTCCTGGAGGTGTAGCCCCGCTAACACCGTTTTAGACACCTACATAGTTTATAGCATTGATTGTTTTGTGAAAAAATCTCCCGAAGAGTAGTGGATACTCACAGTAGGATCGGGATCCAAATATTATCGTGTGACAACTTTGAAGGAATCCACCAAAATCATCACACTCCAAATGGTATGCAACACTAGCAAGTTTCCTTTTCCTTTGAAACTTCCGACGTGGATTTTTGCCCCAAGCTCTTATGACCTTGATGAAGGCCAAAATATCATAAGTCGTAAGTCAAGTTCTACCCGTCATTGTCCAGGTTAATTTGAACCCATCCGTACAAACCCCTGACGAGGGCCAAAATAGCTGTATGACTGTCCCAAATCAACGATACCCAGCAGCTACCAATCACTGTGCCTTGGCGAAGGTCAAAAAACATAGCTTGAATACTACTGAATACCGAACTGAAATGACGGAGGGCTACGGCTGGTTTTGGCGAAACTGCGAATGTAATGAACTTGATACAGTCAAAGGAACCATGATAGCTTTTAAAAAGAGTGGTTTAGGCTCCTCATTTAAAAGTTGTTTTTCAAGAAAACTGAGTGGTTTTGAAATTGTTCCAATGATTTAAACTTTGGTTTGTTTTCCTTGCATTAATCAATATTAATGCAGTCCCATCATTGCAGAAAGAAACAAAAATAGAACATACGCTTATGCCATCCGCATTCGCTACGGGGCCCCATCAAGTTACTTAATTAACGGCAGAGCGGGGGATAGACTAGCGCGGGTGCAAAACATAAGCAATGTTTATTATATACAATATATATATATATATATATATATATATATATATATAACCATTCGTCTTTGTCACGACCTGAAAAGTACGGAACATGACCGGCACTTAAATTACGAAACGTCTCGAGGCGTACGTAATCTAAGTAAGCCAAAACCCAGAAATCAAAATCAAGTAAAGCAGTAGAGTGAAGGAAAAACCAATTTAAATCAAATAGTTTAGCAACATAAGCCAAAATATGCATTTTTAAAATCACAAGTCTTTTCTGAAAATTTCGGCAGAATTTCCTTTGTAAACACTGGCCCCGAACGGGGTATAACATGATAAATATATACATCAATGATAAAACGCATCCCCAAGCGGGAGGTAGCTCTTCGTCAATCGACGACCATAACCACGCAAGCAATATAGTATGCAACGCCGAAGGGCGAGGATCAAAACTCAAAAGGAAACTCAAAACAACATTAAATCCATAATAATACAACGCGCGACTCTAAGGTCAAAAAAAAAATCCCCGGTCTCTAAATCTGAATAAATATACAAGTTAAGTTGATGGAGTCACTAGATACAACTGAATAAAATAAAGGTACAATAGTGGTCACGACACAAGTGAACCCACCTACCAAAGCAATCATCCAGAAAGGAAGCAGTGTGCCAGCAAAGCCGTAACAGAACCTGTACGGCAAAACCTGTAAGAAACTGTGGCACAACGGGGGTGAGTTGCCAACTCGTGAGTAGAAAACATCACAGAGCAGAAATCGTATGTATGATGCAATCCTAGGTCATATTGTCAGTATATATAATCCTCAAATGATAAAGTCTGAAGCATGAAGAGGTAGCAAAGGTAAACATCTAACCCAAGTGTAATACCGAGTGCTCGTGTCAGTGCCTCAGGTAGCAACATATCATATGACTGAGGTATGAATGCATGAAAACAGAATACATGTAAATGAAGAACTGCTTTCATAACTAAGTGAGATTTCTATATATTTAAAATGAGGTATCATCAAGGAAATCAACATAAACAGTGTCTAGCATCGACACGAAACATAAATCCCAATATCTCAATATCTCAGGCTCCGGCTATCCGGACTGGCCTGTATCATCAAATCTCAATACCTCAATATCTCAAAATCTCAGTGTCTCAATCTCACTATCTAGGGCACCGTCAAGTCCGGATCGGCCCCTAACATCAATCACACGACCACGACGGTATCCTCCAGATATCCGACACGTCAGGTAAAATCACCGGTAGGCAGTCTGCCCCTGCCGGGCTCATCGTTTACACCTCGATCTTCTTACCCCGGGTACCTTACCGGGTCCACCATGTACCCGCAGGCGGTTCATCCAACTCCTCAAATCGGATCTCGAAATCCATCTCATAACCGAGAAAACATCATGGTGGATGACTCATACATCATGAGAAAACCGCACTTTTCATTTTAAAGAGAGAGAGAGAGAGAGAGAGAGAAGTTTATACATATTCTTGCGGTTTTCTCCCAAATCCAGGAAATATCACAAAAATCCGAAATCCAATCATCAACAGCGAGTAAACAGTGAATATAGGCATAAAACTCCATAATACTGCATAACAGTGAATAATAATATGCATGAAGTAGCAAGTGATAACTGCAATGTCTAAACTGGCATGTAAGGCAAGTACACTAATATCATGTCGAAACTATCAGCTAACAAGCTATGACAATGAAATAGTATTCTCTAAAGTGTACGTGACATAGCAATTACCGATGATGATGTGTGTGAGCCGGCAAGTAAGTGTACGTGGAACATACGCATCATCAGTAATGGTGCTGGTGTCCTGACAGCATGATATCAATAATGGTATATGAAAACACAATATAAGCATGCGATGCGAAGCGAACAACAATAAAGTGCGGGAGCTGAATGATAAACACAATGATAACTAATCTGCATTTATATAAATATGAGTCATGCAGTGGTGCCATTTGAAATAATACGAATCGTGTGTTTAGAAAATAGGAACTACGGTGTTTTTAAGATAATGTACGTCCTTTGAAATATCCGTAGAATCCCTTGGCCTATCTTTAAAAATACTCACAATTCGTTAGTTTTGAAATAGGTATGACTCGAATCTAATCTATCATTTATAAGTAAACTGCAGGGCTAAACTAAAAGGCTGATCGAAAGGTAAGGAAACCGCCTAACATCTGAGTCGATATATATATATATATATATATATATATATATATATATAACAGTCGGTGATCCCGCCTCAAAAGTATCCCATACGATACAATATCTATAATATGACATCCTCAAGTCAAGAGTGCGGATCTATCATCAATATATAGCTCATACGTAAATCCGTCGTACGGTATCCCAATCTGGGTACGAGTCAAATATCACATTCATCACATTATTCATCTGGTATCCTTTTTATCAAAAATCATGATCCGGGGTACTGATCTACGTCTAGTACAATACTGATACCATCTATGTAAAAGCATGCGTGTGTATGAAAACATCACGTCAAAGGACCCGCTAAAACATCATGTCGTATCTTAAATACGAACCCTGTTATATCACCGATCTCACGTCCTCAAATCCAATCTCATCGACTCATCTCCAATCCTAAGTACTATCCTCATAATCCAGTATATGTACACATAGTCCCATACTCATGTGTGTGTGTTTGTGTGTGTACATATCCCCATATATGCACATGTAAAAGAATGAATGTATGCGAGTGTGTGTGCGTATGTGGGTGCAACAACTACTATAGGGTTTCATAAGTAACACTACTAATCCATGAACACTTAACCATATCCTGAATATCCATGTGCCACATAAAAGATATCATAAATATATATAGTATATATATAGCATACTATATATTGAACTGCGGGGGTGCTATACGCCATCCACCCGACTTCTCCCCGTAGATATAAATCTACTCATATTGCTTCTTGTGTGCCTATGTCGACGCCGCCACGCGCTTGTTTGTCGTCTCGAAGTCTTCGTGGGGGCACCCACACATCACAACGTATCGTATCGCATCACAATCCCAAATCAAAGCCAAAACGACACACGAAAACCAAAATGCTGCACGAATCATCCATAGGTCAAAACCTATGGTCTACATCTTGCAATTCAACCAAATATCAATCGATATAGACGTAAAAACGTCAAATAATCGAAAACAACACCAAATATCCAAACTTAAATCCATAAACATCATGAAACACATGGCAGCAACCTAGAAAACATGCTCCAGATTTTGTCTTAGGTGAAAATAAGGTAAGCAGACAAGGCTAGGGTGTAGTATATGATGTATATGAGCTACTGGACCAACCCCGACACCCTACCCCACCAAGTGGCCAGCCCCTACCCCTATAATTCCGGCCAGGCCGGTTTTGGGATGGAATTGGGTTGTCGTTTTGCTACAGTGGGTTCCTAAGGTCATTTCTAGTCTACTGGGGTTGTTTGTTTAACTCGTAAAATTCCCAGGTCATCCAAGATTCACCTGCACGCTCCAATTCCTCAAAAACCGACATGAAAGTTCTGAAATTCCATATTTTGGGTTTTCAGTTAGGTTTGGTCTGGGTCCTATCATTATAGGGGGTCTAAGGTCATCTCTAAAGCCCAATTACACCATCTCTACTCAAATCAAACCCTAATTCCCAACTTGAGTTTTCAAGGTTCACTAAACTTCGCCAAATCAACTTTAAACTTGAAAAGAGGCTTAAACATATGAAACACTACACTAATTGTGAAAGGATTACCTCATTAGGGACCCAAGAATCCCCTGCAACACCAAAACTCAAACTTTCTTGGTTCAAAGGGTAGCTTGTGAGCTTGTGCACAACTTTTGTGAAGTAGGAATGGGTTTTTGAGGTTGTTTTGATGATGAAGTGAGGGGGTGAAGGTGGTGGAGGAGAGGGGGCTTCCATGGGCTTGAGGAGAGGAAAACAAAAGATGAAGATGATGAAGGAAGTGAAGAGAGAAAACAATGGTCAAAGGTCAAGGAACCCCTCTCCTTCTCTCTCTTGCCCATACCATTCACTATGCAACATTTTCTATTTCTTTTCTCTTCTCATCTAAATAGTAAACCCAAAATAAGAATGAAAAATGAAGATAAAGCTATGTAGGAAAATGTAACACAAGTGTGAAATGATATGGTGCATGTTTTGCACAAAACACGCTTAAAGTTCGATTAGTGATTTTAATCGCGATTAGCACAAAATTAGTGTCAAATAAATCATAAACTCTCATAATTTACTTAAATCATATAAAATACCCTCTTTTTGGTAATTTCTATAATTTTCTAAAATTTTCCCAATTTATCGGTATTTAATTATATCGAAATATTAAAATATTCATTAAAATTAATATTAAATTATAAAAATTCCCAAAAATAATATTTTATTTTTCTAAAATGTTACAATCTTCTTCCTTAAAGAAATTCGGTCCCCGAATTTAAATTTAAACCTCTCAAATATTAAAACATTTCAGTAAAAGTCCAAGTCGTCGGGGTCCCGAGATCATCAATACATAAAACGCATCATAGCGCAATGCATGCGCATGAACAAAGAGCAGATAACTCAAAAACAAAACTCCGTCAAGCATCCCGCAATCATCGGAGTCATGGTGAAGACACAAATGTCAAATTCAAAATAAAACCAATATGATATACATCAAAACTATCCATGTAAACATCAAAACTATACATGTAAATATCAGAAGGAAACGCATGCCAAATCTTTCATGTTGCTGTGCGATGCGCGTATCGCGGCACAGTGGTGGACGTCTCGTATAAGAAAATAGCTCTCTCTCTATATATCCTTTATTTAATATGCACGTACCGCCGTTTTAAAAACAATTTAGAAGGGTTTCCTTGTTTTAAACGTTTAGTGTCATCTCAGACACGTAGGTAAATACTGAGACTATAGCTCCCTTTTTGGAAATCCCTTCGATAACTATCGATGCATGCAAAATATATCTAGGTACTGTCCTCTGACTAGTCCTGTCCAGCTACTATATCAATAGTAAATATCATAAAAACGTACTGCTCCATAAGAAATCAATCCTAAAATGTGCAAATGAATGCTACGTGCATCCGGTGCGCACGGAAATCAAAATCCACGACTGTGCCATACATGTGCACAGAAATAACATCTAAGTGCAACGGGTGTGCACGAAACACCTGTCAGAGACAACGTGTGTGCCTGACAGCAAAATCAGGTGCATCTGACATGCACAAAGAATCCCGATTTTGTGCATCTGGTGTGCACCAAAATCGCATCTCAAATCATGTGCCTAACATGCGCGAAAATCCAAATCAGGTGCATCCATCATGCACGAATAAAATCTAAATCATGTGCATCCAACATGCACGAAATCACGAAATCCAATATCAAGCGCCGAACATGCGCAAAATCCAATCCAAACGCGTCAAATATGCACAAGAATCCAATCAGGTGCACAAGGTGCACAAAACAAATATCAAGTATCACAATCGAAATCGACGGTATACAACACATCTCAAATCCAAATCAGGTATACCGTGGTATCAAATCTCACAACCATGTGCATCAGCGTGCACAAAATCTAATCAAAACATTAAAAGCGCATGAAAACTATCCCGTAAGCATAAGTCAAATCATATGCATGCCTTAGGCATGAAGTCAAAATCAGTATCTCAAATAACATCGAATCGAAGTCCTGTGCAACTGTCGTGTATAAAATACGTATCAATGCACTGCAAGCATATGTGAACTATACTGAGTGCAAAAACTAAATCGTGTGCGTACCATAAGCACAAAATCAACCCAACTGTATGAAACCCATGAAATCATAAATATGTGCAGCCAAGGCACGAAAACGATATCCCGTGCGATAACTGTGCACAAATCATAAATCAACACAACGGTGTATAAAACATATCTTAAGTGCAATACTATGCACAAAATATAAATACCCAGTAGGTGCATCTGGTGCACAAAAGCAAATATCATGAAACTCGGTCATCAAAACTCAATCATGCAATGAATCACCCAAAATACCGAAATCCAACGTGACTGATATGTGATAGTCAACTTACAAAATCACCAATCATAAATACTGCCGTCGATATGTCCTTCCTCCAAGGTCGAGAAGGTATCGGTGCATCCAATGCTAGCAGAGCAAGATATCTACTTGCCACCCGATCATGGCCAGTCATCTGGTGCCCTTAGGCTCTCGTCTCTCACTGCGAATTGCTAAGTATATAGCTCTCCGGCTCAATGGTCCAATATGGAAACGATAATGGAAGTAGTCCACTCTGGCACATCCTCTAAAGATCTCTGGCCAACTCTTAGGGTCACTCATAACATGTCCCGTCGACGATGTTGAACTCTGGCCTGCTGGGTGTGCGTAAAATGACCACTCCTGGGTCCAAGTCTTCTCGTGCATTATTCCAGAAAGGTCCTGTCGAGATCTCTCCCAAATCTCGTCTCTGCCGAACTGTCCGGAAGTTACCACCCTTCACTAAATCTGTTTCTTGTTCCGGAACGGCTGCATACTCATCGCGACTCCTTCTGGAAGATATACCTATATACAATTGTCGGGTTAGCCTAGCACCTCATGAAGGGTTTGGAAGCATCACATGAACCAAAGATTGAATTTTTAGGGTGCTAAGTTAACGAACATAGAATCGTTTCCAGAAAAATTAGGGTTTCAAAATCTTGCATATCATCATATGAAAGAAAAGCTAGGGTTTAGAGAGTACAACCTTTGTAGCTCCCTACGCTAGACTCCTCGGCTACTTGGGGTTTGAAAAGGCTCCGCTTGAACTCCTCTAGGTCACCAATGATCCACCCGGAGTCCGCTTTGTCCAAGCTTGCAACTTCACCCGGTCAAGAGAACGAAATGAAGCTAACACTCCAAACAAGTGGGCTAGACTTGTGTAGAATGGTGTTGTGGTTCTCTTTCTCACTTCAAAATCCTAACTTGATGAATATATTGCTCACTACAAGAATCTAGTGAGCAAATGAGAGAGGAAGAAGAAGATGATGGCTATATTTTTTAACAAGAGTGAAAAGAATAACCCTTGTCCAAAGAACAAGAAAATATATCAATATATATTTTCTTGTTCTCATCTCAAACCATGGTTTAAACAATGAATATATTATTAAACTTGAGTTAAAACACAAAAGGAAAGTTTACCCAAGGTTAAAAGGTGGGTGAGAATGGTTAGGTCAAAAGAAGAGTGTAGAAAGCTTCCATGAATTATCCTTTCCTTTTATTTTGTTTTAAATCAAATTCAATAATAATTTATGTAAATAAAACCATGGTGTGAGTCTTATATTGCCACCATTTCCATGTATATACAACCATGAATGATGTATGTATGTATGTATGTATGTGTGAATGTAAATCCATATGTGCATGAATCTAAAAAGAGAACATATATGCATGCATACATCCATCAAGTATGAGAAAGGATTTCTAGTGAGAAACTAATGGTTAAATGATAAATCAACACTTGATTTATCAATCCGGTCATATCACATATGACCCTAACCAAAAGCAAGCCGCTCGATCAATATACGGTATCCTATACTCGCATTTTAATCGGGTCCATGCGCATATCGCATACGCGCACCACAAAATTTCGCCTGGACTAGGTAACTTCATTGTGGGACTCTAAGACTCGTCAATACGCCGGCAGTGGATGATGATCATATCAAGCACCCCCAAGCTGCAAGCGGTCAGCTAAACGTAACGGCCACCCGGATATTGAGCGATCAGAAGAGAACAAGCGAACCTGATACAACTCACGTCGAGCCAACCGGCAACACTTCCCGTACAGTCCGGTCTCCTCGTCTGATATGTCGCATATCAAGTCTAGGGGTGGTAAACGTCAGACCCCAATAACCAATAAGTCGTGCCGATGTGAGGCTCATAACGGGTCGAGAAACTACTGGTAACACTTACCAGTAAATCTCTAATCAGCCCTGGCCAGGGACTTCCCTGTTACGGCCAATCGAGCACAGTGCAACATCAACCCCCAATACCGGGAGAGACGAAACCCCTCCTATCGCTCATTGCCTCCATGTGACTCGGGACTGTACCCAAAAACCACCGTTTTGCACGCCCTCATGGACTTGGTAAGGTGGAAATCAAAGCACAGTGGGAATCACACAAGACTCTATGACGATCTCGGATCTACAGACTAACCTGCACAAGTGTCACCTGAGAACTGCCATCTGACCTGAGGTATAATACCATCTGGGAGTTCTCGGCGAGTCCGTCCAGTGTACCCAGTCTCCACTGAGCACCCGTATACCATCTCTGATGTCAAACACCAATGGATATGGGATCATCCATCGCCCATCTCATGGGTCGAGAAGCATATACGCTAGTCTACTCTGGTATATCGATGCCCTGTCTCGATACACCCACGACTAGGGACCTTGAAGGATGTACTTATGGACTACCATGTCCCCACTAGTATGATCTGCATCATAGTCCAGGTAGTCAAGTACACATCCTAAGGGCTTTACCAACATGTAACCATAAGACAGTATAAAGAGACAAGTATACATGTTAAGATAAAGAGCAACCAGATAGCATACTATCATATCGAGCAAGAAAGTCATCTCTATATATGTCCAAGCATCCAATATAATATACAACATCTGTACAATACTGGCCTCTAGGGCATACATACAACTAACAATCTCCCACTTGCACTAGGGCCAGCTGCTGTAGTATCGCATACCGAGCATCCCGAAGAGTCTCTCAAACTGTATCTGGGGAATGTCCTTCGTGAGTGGATCCGCTGTGTTATTCTTCATGTCAACCCTCCTGACCTCGATCTCCCGGCGATCAACTATCTCCCGGAACAGGTGATACCGCCTCAGAATATGCCTGGATCGCTGATGGGACCTGGGTTCCTTGGCCAAAGCCACCGCTCCATTGTTATCGCAATACAAAGGTATTGGATGCTCAATGGATGGAACTACTCCAAGTTCAGTAATGAACTTCTTGATCCAGACAGCCTCTTTGGCAGCATCGTTGGCAGCGATGTATTCAGCCTCCATCGTCGAGTCTGCCACGGTTTCCTGCTTAGCACTCTTCCAGCTAACCGCCCCTCCGTAAAGGGTAAAGACAAATCCCGACTGCGACTTAGAGTCGTCCTTATCACTCTGGAAGCTCGAATCGGTAAAGGACTCTACTGAGAGTTCTCCGTTACCATACACCAAGAGCATCTCTTTAGTCCTTCGTAAGTACTTGAGAATGCTCTTCACAGCTATCCAGTGACTTTCTCCAGGATCAGCTTGATACCTGCTCACTACACTTAGTGAGTATGCTACATCGGGTCTGGTACATAGCATCGCGTACATGATAGAGCCTACAGCCGAAGCATAGGGTATCCCTTGCATGCGAGCTCTCTCCAAATCAGTCTTGGGAGACATCTCTTTGGAGAGAGTGACTCCAGAGATTGTGGGTAAGTTCCCACTCTTAGATTCTTCCATACTAAACCTCTTTAGTATGGTGTCAATGTACCTGGATTGGGACAATCCCAATATCCATTTGGATCTATCTCTATAGATCCTAATCCCCAATATGCAGGAGGCATCACCAAGATCTTTCATTGAGAATCTTTGTGATAAGAAGAGCTTGACCGATTGAAGCATAGGAATGTCATTTCCTATCAAGAGTATGTCGTCCACGTATAATATGAGGAAGACAACCTTACTCTCTGCCACCTTCTTGTAGATACAAGGTTCATCTACGTTTTTGACGAAATCAAACTCTTTGATAATGATGTCAAAGCAGATGTTCCAACTCCGCGATGCTTGCTTTAATCCATAAATGGATTTAAGCAGCTTGCACACCTTCCCGCTGCTCCCACTATCTACGAAGCCCTCTGGCTGAGTCATGTACACGCACTCATCTAAATCACCGTTTAGAAAGGCGGTCTTAACATCCATTTGCCATATTTCGTAGTCATGATATGAAGCGATGGCAAGCATGATCCGGATGGATTTAAGCATAGCCACTAGAGAAAAGGTCTCGTCATAGTCCACACCTGGTCTTTGACGAAAACCTTTTGCAACAAGTCTAGCTTTGAAAGTCTCTACTTTCCCATGTACACCAAGTTTTTTTTTGAAGATCCACTTGCTCCCAATGGGTTTTACCCCTTCAGGAGCATCTTCCAAAGTCCATACTTTGTTGGTGTACATGGATTCCATCTCGGACCGCATAGCATCCAGCCATTTCACTGAGTCCCCACTCGTGATGGCCTGCTCGAAGCTAGTTGGGTCATCATCCTCCATGATGCAATCCTTGCTCCCACCATCCATGAGAAAACCGTAGTATCTTTCAGGTTGGCAAGGAACCCTACTAGATAGGCGGAGTGGCTGGGGTTCATTGGGAACTACGGAATCCTCTGGTTCCACCAGATCTTCTGTTGCAGCTTTTGTAGCTGGAACCTCTTCCAGTTCTACCTCATGATCACTAATCTCTTTTTCAAGAAATTCTTTTTCTAAAAAGGTGGCATGCCGAGAAACAAACACTCTTTGTTCCTCAGGGTGGTAGAAGATATACCCTTGTGAATTCTTGGGATATCCTATAAATTTGCATAGAACAGACCGTGCCTCGAGTTTGTCCGGATTTTGTCGTTTGACATAGGCTAGACAACTCCATATCTTAACATAGTTAAGACATGGTCTCTTCCCTTTCCATATCTCATATGGAGTGGTAGGCACAGATTTGGTGGGGACCATATTCAATAGATGTATGGCTGTTTCAAGCGCATACCCCCAGAAGGAAATAGGCAACTCAGCTGTGCTCATCATAGAGCGCACCATATCTAATAGGGTGCGGTTCCTCCGTTCTGATACACCGTTGTGCTGTGGTGTATATGGAGGAGTCAGCTGAGAGAGAATCCCATTCTCTTTTAGGAAGTCCAGGAATTCACTGCTCAAGTATTCACCTCCTCGATCAGATTGAAGGATTTTAATACTTTTTCCGGTTTGGTTCTCGACTTCTTGTTTATATTCTCTAAATTTCTCAAAAGCTTCAGACTTGTGTCTTATCAAGAACACATGTCCGTATCTTGAGAGATCGTCAGTGAATGTAATGAAGTACAAAGAACCATCCCTGGCATGTGTAGACATGGGACCGCATACATCACTATGTATCAGTCCCAAGAGTTCGGTAACTCTTTCTCCGTGTCCCGTAAACGGAGTTTTGGTCATCTTGCCTTTGAGACATGACTGGCAAGTGTCATAAGATGAAAATTCGAACGGTTTTAAATATCCATCTTTATGCAACTTAGCAAGTCGTGTCGCATTGATGTGACCTAGTCTACAATGCCACAAGAAGGATTCGTTCAGATCTGAACTCTTCCTCTTGTGTGTGTTTGTTATACTCAGAACTGTTGATTGATTTAGAACATAAATGCCATTGCACAACGTGCCTGATCCAACCAACTTTTGGTTACGGAAAATGTTCATAACATTATCCTGTAATACAAAATTATATCTCTCTTTACTCAACAAAGAAACCGATATAATGTTGCATATCAGGTTCAGCATGTAATAGCATTCGTTCAGAACCAATGTATTACCAGTTGGTAATGCAAGGTGATATTCCCCGACAGTCTTAGCTGCAACAATTGCACCATTTCCAACTCTAATGTCTTTATCACCTTCTCCAAGTTCTCTACCTTTTCTAAGCCCATGTAACTGATTACATATATGGGATCCTGACCCGGTATCTAATACCCAGGACGTAGGGCAAATGGAGAAACAGTTCTCTGTAACGAACACACCCGAAGAAAATGCATCAACATGTACTTTCTTCATTCGGGTGGTATGGGAATCCTGGTATTCCCCTATATCCTGTTCAGTCCTATAACTCTTATAAGAAAGAACGGAACCAACGTTCCCCAGCACGGTATAACATGCGGGTTTGGTCAATACATCCATATTATTATCTTGATTAAGGCATGACATGGTCGCTACCTGGAGAGAGAGAGAAGAAAACACTTTAGCGTATGCTCTTGCAAGATCAGATTGGTTATTATCTTATCTAATCAGGATGGCTCCCACTGGTTTTTATCAAATCTTCCTTCAAACCCTAAAAGGAAAGACTAGCCGGGATTAATTACACCTTACAACTTCGTCGATCTTTCAGCCAGGCCAGTGTCGGTACTTTAAGGGAGGTTCCCCGTGCTTTCGCACGGACCTAATTAAAGTAAACCTCGTTTTCCCAGAGGCGTAACCCCGTTGACACCTTTCTAGACACCTACTTGATCGGCTAATTGTCCTGTGTAAAACTCTCCCAGGAGTAACAATTACTCGCAGTGGGTATCGGGATCCAACTATCTCATAGAAGGTATGCAATCTCATTGCAAATTTCAACACTTGAAATTCTCGATAATGTTTTGCCCCTAACGTGCTATGACCTTGACGAAAGCCAACAAACCACAGCCCGCTAGTCAAGTTCAACCCGTACATTTCTTGACTGAATTAAACCCACCCGCACGACCCTTGACGAAAGCCAACAAAGCCGTACGACTACCCTAATCCAGTCGCATCATATGCAGCAGATAAGCAGCATATAGCTACCACACACTACACCTTGACGAAAGCCAACAAATGTAGCACGAATACTATATACAACTTATCTGAAATGACGGAGGGCTACGACAGGTTTTTCTGAAAACCTATTGCGTAATGAACTTGATATCGTTGTAGAATCAAGTGAAGTTTTGAAATGGAGTGATTTTGAGGCTTTTCTAGTTTTGCTAAAGGGGTCACTCCCGGTGAAGGGATCGTCGGCCCTTTCCTCGTTGAATGAGGTGCGGGATATATCATATATATCACTGTGCAAAGAAGAAACTATAGAAGCAATCAAAAGACAAACCGAGTGTGTAGCATCTGCCAGTTATTGCTAAAGGGGTCACTCCCGGTGAAAGGATCTCGGCCCTTTCCTCATCGAATAAGGTGCAGGGTATATCATATATACCGCTATGCAAAGCAAAACTGTAGCTACCCTTTTTATTTAAAAATTTGATTCTACAACATCTATTAGGTTTCTTTTCTTTCATTAATCACATTAATGAAGTCCCATCATTTAAGTTACCTAAACATCACAGATAAATACGACGTACACTTATGCCATCCGCATTCGCCTCGATGTCCCCTCGTGCACCGTTAGGTTAGGTAACGAACGGCAGAGCAGGGCAGTGCTAGCGCGGGTGTAAAACATAAGTAACGCCTATATAATATATCATATATACTATATACTGTATCCATCACAGAACATATCTAATGATCACATCCAGATATCGCAGCAGAAACATAGATATAATGTGGGATATACTAGGATGTTCGTATTTAGTATTTAGCCAACAATAGAAAATACGGATTCCACAGTCGCGATGAATAACCAAGCCCACACCCTGGACCCCTACGAGAGCGGCAAGCGACCCTACCAATTCTGAAGTTTAGGAGACCCGGTCTCGACTCCTCGAGATGGCCTCCCACTGAACCCCAGAACCCGGTCATCCGTGCTCTCCTCCTTGGGTCCATCCTAATGCGGAAAAGTAAATAATATACAACACAGGTGGCATCGACCTCAACCCGGAAGTGCCCCAAATAAAAGAATATTACATTACATTTGAATTTACATGAATGAAAATATAAAACTCTCATCTCACATAAAAACCCCCCGGCTATTCAATCGCGACAATCCTGCACATTATATCTCAGCAACACATAATATCACATATCATCAACGTAAGTAAGTATGCGTACCCCAATTGTCGTTGATTTATAGCAACGAAACCGGCGATATCGACATACTACACTTACGGTCACAGAAAAGAAAGTGTAAAACTGCAATATTTGGAATCCACATTCTCTTTAGACATCGTAAATACGAAATATCACATACTTCGTATTTCATGTCTAACTATATGATTCCACATATTGCATCACATTCCAGATAAATAGACGGTATTAAAGTTTTCGAACGAACGATCAAATACCCTAGATTCGCTAAAGCTCAACACTTGAGCGGAGTTCAAAAACCTGGAGTGTGACACAGTGGTAGCGGTCCAGCCGTAGAAGGGTCAAGCCAACGCCTCACATGTGGCACGCCGTACTGCCCCAAACCCTAAGGTTCAAAAGGCAGTTAAAGACGGTCACATAATCGAGTTAAGGTTTGTTGTCTTCTAGAGGGTCCACCACAAACAAACTTGCACGTATTTCCGAAAGATTTTAAACCCCGTGAAAAGTGAGTAAATGATACTCGTTCAAACACTTCAATACATTCTAATTTATCCGGAAAAGTCAAGAAATCAAAATTCCGATCGAATCGTTGAGTCCAAAAACATCTCCAGAATTTACAGTACTAAATTCAGATTAAAAATACTCCAAAACAATATACAAGCAGTGAAATGAGTTACTGTACAAAAATGACACCATGAAGCAACAGAACGGCCGCGGAACCGCGGCCTAAGCAGGCTATTGCCGCGGTTCCGCGCTCAAATTTACTGTTCATGGTCTCGTTTTTCACAGTAACTCTTACATTTACCTGCTGAATTTTTTTCATATTTTTAATTATGAAAATAACTAGTTTTTAAAAAATGTCCAAAGAAGGTCCCGTAAATCCGTATTTTGATCCGATCGGAGTTTTGACTTCGGATAAGTGTCGCCTAATGTTCTAGGTCGGCTCTGATACCAATGTTGGGTTAGCCTAGCACCTCATGAAAGGTTTGGAAGCATCACATGAACCAAACATTGAATTTTTAGGGTGCTAAGTTAACGAACATAGAATCGTTCCTAGAAAAATTAGGGTTTCAAAATCTTGCATATCATCATATGAAAGAAAAGCAAGGGTTTAGAGAGTACAACCTTTGTAACTTCCTACGCTAGACTCCTCGGCTACTTGGGGTTTGAAAAGGCTCCGCTTGAACTCCTCTAGGTCACCGATGATCCACCCGGAGTCCGCTTTGTCCAAGCTTGCAACTTCACCCGGTCAAGAGAACGAAATGAAGCTAACACTCCAAACAAGTGGGCTAGACTTGTGTAGAATGGTGTCGTGGTTCTCTTTCTCACTTCAAAATCCTAACTTGATGAATATATTGCTCACTACAAGAATCTAGTGAGCAAATGAGAGAGGAAGAAGAAGATGATGGCTATATTTTTTAACAAGAGCGAAAAGAATAACCCTTTTCCAAAGAAAAAGAAAATATATCAATATATATTTTCTTGTTCTCATCTCAAACCATGGTTTAAACAATGAATATATTACTAAACTTGAGTTAAAACACAAAAGGAAAGTTTACCCAAGGTTAAAAGGTGGGTGAGAATGGTTAGGTCAAAAGAAGAGTGTAGAAAGCTTCCATGAATTATCCTTTCCTTTTCTTTTGTTTTAAATCAAATTCAATAATAATTTATGTAAATAAAACCATAGTGTGAGTCTTATATTGCCACCATTTCCATGTATATACAACCATGAAGGATGTATGTATGTATGTATGTGTGAATGTACATCCATATGTGCATGAATCTAAAAAGAGAACATACATACATGCATGCATACATCCATCAAGTATGAGAAAGGATTTCTAGTGAGAAACTAATGGTTAAATGATAAATCAACACTTTATTTATCAATCCGGTCATATCACATATGACCCTAACCAAAAGCAAGCCGCCCGATCAATATACGGTATCCTATACTCGCATTTTAATCGGGTCCATGCACATATCGCATACACGCACCACAACATTTCGCCTGGACTAGGTAACTCCATTGTGGGACTCTAAGACTCGTCAATACGCCGGCAGTGGGTGATGATCATATCAAGCACCCCCAAGCCGCAAGCGGTCAGCTAAACGTAACGGCCATCCGGGTATTGAGCGATCAGAAAAGAACAAGCGAACCTGCTACAACTCCCGTCGAGCCAACCAGCAACACTTCCCATACAGTCCGGTCTCCTCGTCTGATATGTCGCATATCAAGTCTAGGGGTGGTAAACGTCAGACCCCCAATAACCGATAAGTCGTGCCGATGTGAGGCTCATAATGGGTCGAGAAACTACTGGTAACACTTACCAGTAAATCTCTAATCAGCCCTGGCCAGGGACTTCCATGTTACGGCCAATCGAGCACAGTGCAACATCAACCCCCAATACCGGGAGAGACGAAACCCCTCCTATCGCTCATTGCCTCCATGTGACTCGGGACTGTACCCAAAAACCACCGTTTTGCACGCCCTCATGGACGTGGTAAGGTGGAAATCAAAGCACAGTGGGAATCACACAAGAATCTATGACAATCTCGGGTCTACAGACTAACCTGCACAAGTGTCACCTGAGAACTGCCATTTGACGTGAGGTATAATACCATCTGGGAGTTCTCGGCGAGTCCGTCCAGTGTACCCAGTCTCCACTGAGTACCCGTATACCATCTCTGATGTCAAACACCAATGGATATAGGATCATCCATCGCCCATCTCATGGGTCGAGAAGCATATACGCTAGTCTACTTTGGTATATCGATGCCCTGTCTCGATACACCCACGACTAGGGACCTTGAAGGATGTACTTCTGGACTCCCATGTCCCCACTAGTATGATCCGCATCATAGTCCAGGTAGTCAAGTACACATCCTAAGGGCTTTACCAACATGTAACCATAAGACAGTATAAAGAGACAAGTATACATGTTAAGATAAAGAGCAACCAGATAGCATACTATCATGTCGAGCAAGAAAGTCATCTCTATATATGTCCAAGCATACAATATAATATACAACATCTGTACAATACTGGCCTCTAGGGCATACATACAACTAACAACAATGCCTCTGCATGCGTATCACATCTCTGATGTCGGCGGAGTGGAACGTCGTCTCATCAAGATCTCGTACGAACCTCTTAATCCACTTCTCTCTAATGTCGACTGCTTCGGACTCGTCACATCATGGCGGCATGGACTGTGCTCCAATGGCTGTACTCGTATTTGGAGTCTTCCAAGCAATGCATCCCATCGCATAGCATCCGAATGAAGTCGAACCATTCGATCGATTCGTCAAAACCTCATAATCCCCCAAGAGCTCAACATCTTGGGTACAGTTTAATAGTATCGAGTATATACCACAGCATCGGTAGACCAGCCGTAGAAGGGCAAACCCAAGCCTCACTAATGGCACCGCGGAACTGCCGCAAACCCTAAGGTTCAAAGGCTTTCACACGGTCATTATGTCGAGTTAGGGTTTCATTCTTCTAGAGGGCCCATAGAATTGCTTGCATGTCTTTCCGAATACTTTAAACTTAGAATATGAGTTTCTGACATTCGATCGTCTCTATCGACTCTCAACGTACCTGCGTGAAGTTGTCTCTAGCTGGAATCAATCTATCTGATGACCTCGCATCGGGGTAAGCGAACGAACCACATGTTCTAGTCATTCATCCTCGGGTGACTAGCGATCTTCTACCAGATCTCTAAGTACAACTCGTACTGCCATAGCTCCAACATCTGGGGCAATATCTCGTCGTTCGCAGCAACAACTGGCTCATTCATCTGCACGCTAAACAGTGCCTCAATCATCATGAATAAGCGATACATCAATGGTCATCACATTCTGGCTGGCCTCTATCAGTGGCTCAATCCTTTGGTGCAAATCTGCATGCCCGAGAAATCTCATAACAGCGATCCATCAACGCTCATGGCGCGAAAACACAATAACATGGCGCATCTATGCAAATCGTATGTCCCTGGACTCGTGCTGAACGCAACTCTAGCCGTAGCTCTCTCTGTCCGTACCACCGTGATAACAAAACAATAACTGGTACCGATGAGGCTAGATCATAGGAAGGAATATAATACTGTGCAAAGAAATATACATCCTAAGGCTTCTTAAGCGGAGTATCGTATCGTAAATATGCCGTGGAACATACATACGGTACGTCACTCTACTCAAGCTACCTACTCCATCAACCAAGGGTCATCCTACACTCCGAAGGTAAAACCTAACGCTCTGATACCAACTTTGTCACGACCCGAAAAGTACGGAACATGACCGGCACTTAAATTACGAAATGTCTCGAGGCGTACGTAATCTAAGTAAGCCAAAACCCAGAAATCAAAACCAAGTAAAGCAGTAGAGTGAAGGAAAAACCAATTTAAATCAAGTAGTTTAGCAACATAAGCCGAAATATGCATTTTTAAAATCACAAGTCTTTTTTGGAAATTTCGGCAGAGTTTCCTTTGTAAACACTGGCCCCGAATGGGGTACAACATGATAAATATATATATCAATGATAAAACGCAGCCCCAAGCGGGAGCTAGCTCTTCGTCAATCGACGGCCACAACCATGCAAGCAATATAGTATACAACGCCGAAGGGCGAGGATCAAAACTTAAAAGGAAACTCAAAACAACATTAAATCCATAATAATACAACGCGCGACTCTAAGGTAAAAAAAACATCCCCGGTCTCTAAATCTGAATAAATATACAAGTTTAGTTGATGGAGTCACTAGATACAACTGAATAAAATAAAGGTACAATAGTGGTCACGATACAAGTGAACCCACCTACCAAAGCAATCACCCAGAAAGGAAGCAGTGTGCCAGCAAAGCCGTAACGGAACCTGTATGGCAAAACCTGCAAGAAACTGTAGCACAACGGGGGTGATTTGCCAACTCGTGAGTAGAAAACATCACAGAGCAGAAATCGTATGTATGACTCAATCCTAGGTCATACGATCAGTATATATAATCCTCAAATGATAAAGTCTGAAGCATGAAGAGGTGGTAAAGGTAAACATCTAACCAAAGCGTAATACCGAGTGCTCGTGTCAGTGCCTCAGGTAGCAACATATCATATGAATGAGGTATGAATGCATGAAAATAGAATACATGTAATTGAAGAACCGCTTTCATAACTAAGTGAGATTTCTGTATATTTAAAACGAGGTATCATCAAGGAAATCAACATAAACAGTGTCTAGCATCGACACGAAACATAAATCCCAATATCTCAATATCTCAGGCTCCGGCTATCCGGACTGGCCTGTATCATTAAATATCAATACCTCAATATCTCAAAATATCAGTGTCTCAATCTCACTATCTAGGGCGCCGTCAAGTCCGGATTGGCCCTTAACATCAATCACACGACCACGACGGTATCCTCCGGATATTCGACGCGTCAGGTAAAATCACCGGTAGGCAGTCTGCCCCTGCCGGGCCCATCGTCTACACCTCGACCTTCTTGCCCCGGGGTACCTTACCGGGTCCACCATGTACCCGCAGACGGTTCATCCAACTTCTCGAATCGGGTCTCGAAATCCATCTTATAACCGAGAAAACATCATGGTGGACGACTCATACATCATGAGAAAACCACACTTTTCATTTTAAAAAGAGAGAGAGAGAGAAGTTTATACATATTCTTGCGGTTTTCTCCCAAATCCTGGAATTCTCATGAAAATCCGAAATCCAATCATCAATAGTGAGTAAACAGTGAATATAAGCATAAAACTCCATAATACTGCATAACAGTGAATAATAATATGCATGAAGTAGCAAGTGATAACTGCAATGTCTAAACTGGCATGTAAGGCAAGTACACTAATATCATGTCGAAACTATCAGCTAACAAGCTATGACAATGAAATAGTATTCTCTAAAGTGTACGTGACATGGCAATTACCGATGATGATGTGTGTGAGCCGGCAAGTAAGTGTAACTGGAACATACACATCATCGGTAATGGTGCTGGTGTCCTGACAGCATGATATCAATAATGGTATATGAAAACATAATATAAGCATGTGATGCGAAGCGAACAACAATAAAGTGCAGGAGCTGAATGATAAATACAATGATAACTAATCTGCATTTATATAAATATGAGTCATGCAGTGGTGCCATTTGAAATAATACAAATCGTGTGTTTAGAAAATAGGGACTACAACGTTTTTAAGAAAATATACGTCCTTTGAAATATCCGTAGAATCTCTTGGCCTATCTTTAAAAATACTCATGATTCGTTAGTTTTGAAATAGGTATGACTCTAATCTAATCTATCATTTACGAGTAAACTGCAGGGCTAAACTAAAAGGCTGATCGAAAGGTAAGGAAACCGCCTAACATCTGAGTCGATACATACATACATACATACATATATATATACATACATACACATATTATATATATATATATATATATATATATATATATATATAAATATAACAGTCGGTGATCCCGCCTCAAAAGTATCCCATACGATACAATATTTATAATATGACATTCTCAAGTCAAGAGTGCAGATCTATCATCAATATATAGCTCGTAGGTAAATCCGTCGTACGATATCCCAATCTGGGTACGGGTCAAATATCACATTCATCACATTATTCATCTGGTATCCTCTTTATCAAAAATCATGATCCGGGGTACTGATCTACGTCTAGTACAATACTGATACCATCTATATAAAAGCATGTGTGTGTATGAAAACACCACGTCAAAGGACCCGCTAAAACATCATGTCGTATCTCAAATACGAACCCTGTCATATCACCGATCTCACGGCCTCAAATCCAATCTCATCGACTCATCTCCAATCCCAAGTACTATCCTCATAATCCAGTATATGTACACATAGTCCCATACCCATGTGTGTGTATATATATACATATCCCCATATATGCGCATGTAAAAGAATGAATGTATGCGAGTGTGTGTGCGTGTGTGGGTGCAACAACTACTATAGGGTTTCGCAAGTAACACTACTAATCCATGAACACTTAACCATATCCTGAATATCCATGTCCCATATAAAAGATATCATAAATATATATAGTATATATATAGCATACTATATATCGAACTGCGGGGGTGCTATACGCCATCCACCCGACTTCTCCCCGTAGATATAAATCTACTCACATTGCTTCTTGTGTGCCTATGCCGACGCCGCCACGCGCTTGCTTGTCGTCTCGAAGTCTTCGTGGGGGTACCTACACATCACAACATATCATATCGCATCATAATCCCAAATCAAAGCCAAAACGACACACGAAAACCAAAATGCTGCACGAATCATCCATAGGTCAAAACCTATGGTCTACATCTTGCAATTCAACCAAATATCAATCGATATAAATGTACAAACGTCAAATAATCGAATACAATACCAAATATCCAAACTTAAATCCATAAACATCATGAAACACATGGCAGCAACCTAGAAAACATGCTTCGAATTTTGTCTCAGGTGAAAACAAGGTAAGCAGACAAGGCTAGGGTGTAGTATATGATGTATATAAGCTACTGGACCAACCTCGACACCCTACCCCACCAAGTGGCCGGCCCCTACCCCTATAATTCCGGCCAGGACGGGTTTGGGATGGAATTGGGTTGTCGTTTTGCTACAGTGGGTTCCTATGGTCAATTCTAGTCTACTGGGGTTGTTTGTTTAACTCGTAAAATTCCCAGGTCATCCAAGATTCACCTGCACACTCCAATTCCTCACAAACCGACATGAAAGTTCTGAAATTCCGTATTTTAGGTTTTCAGTTGGGTTTGGTCTGGGTTCCTATCATTATAGGGGGTCTAAAGTCATCTCTAAAGCCCAATTACACCATCTCTACTCAAATCAAACCTAAATTCCCATCTTGAGTTTTCAAGGTTCACTAAACTTCGCCAAATCAATTTTAAACTTGAAAAGAGGCTTAAACATATGAAATACTACACTAATTGTGAAAGGATTACCTCATTAGGGACCCAAGAATCCCCTACAGCACCAAAACTCAAACTTTCTTGGTCCAAAGGGTAGCTTGTAAGCTTGTGCACAACTTTTGTGAAGTGGGAATGGGTTTTTGAGGTTGTTTTGATGATGAAGTGAGGGGGTGAAGGTGGTGGAGGAGAGGGGGATGCCATGGGCTTGAGGAGAGGAAAACAAAAGATGAAGATGATGAAGGAAGTGAAGAGAGAAGACAATGGTCAAAGGTCAAGAAACCCCTCTCCTTCTCTCTCTTGCCCATACCATTCACTATGCAACATTTTCTATTTCTTTCTCTTCTCAACTCAATTGTAAACCCAAAACAAGAATGAAAAATGAAGATAAAGCCATGTAGGAAAATGTAACACAAGTATGAAATGATATGGTGCATGTTTTGCACAAAACACGCTTAAAGTCCGATTAGCGATTTTTAATCGCGATTAGCACAAAATTAGTGTCAAATAAATCATAAACTCTCATAATTTGCTTAAATCATATAAAGTACCCTCTTTTTGGTAATTTCTATAATTTTCTAAATTTTTCCCAATTTATCGGTATTTAATTATACCAAAGTATTAAAATATTCATTAAAATTACTATTAAATTATAAAAATTCCTAAAAATAATATTTTATTTTTCTGAAATGTTACAGTCTCACACAATAATAGGCATTCCAGATCACAGATCACAACACAGATGAATATATTGGATATACTAGGAATTCTGTGTTTCGTTTTAGCCTAGAACGAAAAACGAATTTCACTGTCATGATGAATAGCTAAACCCCACTCTAGACCCCTATGGGTGTGGCAAACTACCCACCAAATTCCCGAAGTGATGCAACCTCCCTCAATAAAATGAGTAGGCCACTTGACACTTCAAGAACCCGGTTGTTTGTGCACCCCATCTTGGGTCTATCCTAGATGCAAGAAAAAGTAAATGAAATAATACAACGGTTGATACAACCTCAACCCGGATGTGCCCCGCAAAATAATATTACATCAACTTACAATATTACATGAATGAAAGTAAAGAAAACACTCTTCTCACATCCCCCGACTATTCATCCACGACGATCTAATACTTCATATACACAAACCATCAAGATGCTAATATGTGCAACCCCCACTAATTGACATATAGTAATTAGCGGACGTTTAGCAACATATATACAAACCGAAACTTATAAACGATGTAAAACCGCGACTTCGAAATACTCCATATTGCCCCAACACAAAGATAACGGAATATGCAATCTGGGCAAAAACAAACAACACCTGAAAACCTAAATCCAAGATTCCAGAACACCACCAAAAAACCAAGACCCAACTTCCTACATGAACCGGCCAGGTCGGGAATTTTAAATATTTGGCCGGCCAAAAAGTTGAATCTGGGTCTTGTTTTTCTCTGGTGTTCTACATACAACAAGAAGAGAACTATGCAATTGTTTAAATAATTTTTAGAGCCTCTTTGAAAATCGACAGAAACTTGGATTTCGTTTCGACTGTTTCGGAGTTATTTCGGTTTCGTAATTGTAAATATCGTCTGACAATCTAGTTAAGGTATGAGTAGGCTCTGATACCACTGTAAGTCGATGTCACGCACCCTACAGGTTCGTAGGAAGGCGGAATATACAAAAAACAATTTTTCTTACTTCGCAACACCGACATTAACTCCAGGATCAATATGGAAACCTGAACTAGCTATATCTACTGGGAGGTTTAACTATTCGGTAAGAGTTTTATACCTCCTTATTTACAAGTCTTTCAGGTCTTCTTCTTCTCCTCCTCTTCTTAAGCTCTTCGATGATCGGATCACGCTTGAAACGTCGGCCTCCTCACGTCAAAAATGATCCACCCGAGAGTATGTATTTCAAGTTCCAACCTCTAAACCGAGATAACTAAGGTACCTAGTTTGCTAAGCTAGATAGCTTAGATTATGTAGAGAATGATTATGGATTAATTTGTCTCAATTACCCTAGGTTTCTCAACTCATGAGAGTGTTTAGGGTTTGAGGAAGAAGAAGAGAGCCAAGAAGAGATGAGAGTGTTATGATAAGAATAATGTGTAGAATGGCTAAGTGTTGACGACTATGAACCATTTGATATCAATAATAATAATCATAATAAATCAACCATGCTTCATACTCATCAAAAAATCAATGAGTCACCCAAGTATCCATGCTTCAATAATGGTCAAGTAACACCTCACCTCTCGACCTTACTATCCATTTAAATAAATGGATTAAAACATAAATGAGGTGTTTTCTTCTAGAAGCACTCTTATGAAATTACAAGAATATCCCTCACTGTATATACATACCTGTATTCATACCACGAATACTAAGGGACAAAAATAATCCAAAAATCTAATACTACGATCCGGCTTAAACCAAAACCTACTAGTATTATCCGTTCAAACAACATCCGTGCAACTAGTACACGTATATGATCGAAACTGATCGCACGCCGATGGCGTGTCGGATGAAAGAATTAAAGTTTACCGCGATCAGGACGGTGTCGCTATGCAGCTAGCCGGTGAGCACGGGTCGGTCCACAGGGAGATGGTGTTATCTTACCTTCTTGCTTTAGACGAGTCAATAAAGAATCTTGTATGAGTTTGTTCTAACCTATGTGTTTATCTGCAAGTATAAAGTTGTTAAGAAAAGATACAAGATTGTAAGCTAAGAAATCCGTACTCAAAACCTTTGAGCCGAGTCTTGACCAATTGGAGCTAAGCAATTGGCAACAACGGGGATTAGGGGATTTAAGCGCGGTATTCGTGGAATCCGGCTTATTTACCCTTGTCCTTCCGTTCTTGTCTCTTGCTTTCGCCTCCGGCCAAACCGAACGCAACCGGTCGTGGTTAGGAATCACCGTTACCTTGTCAGGGTACGGTGCCTAACGGAGCGCTTGCGTATGGTTCGGGCGGAGTTCAAATGGAAAATAACGGGAAAAGGAATTGGCAAAGAAATGTTAACTTATAAAACCGTATTAATTCTTAACAACGACGATAATTACAACATTCACAATATGAACAAAAAGAGAACAAAAAGAAAAGAACAAAGAAAAGAAAAGATACAAGTATTAAAGTGCATGAATAAAATTGCAAGTAAGTAAAAAGACAAGTAATAAAAAGCGAGTAATAAAAAGCGGGTAATAAAAATACGGAACTAGGACCCAAGCCAAGCATGTGATCAATAGCCAACCCTTAAACTTGCAAACTCAATGAAGAGATTGCAAAATCAAGAGAAGGGTAGAAACCGCATGTGAAATGAAGTGCTAGTCCGTGGGAACGAAACGATACAACCCCTTGAGACCAATGACCAAAACTTAACCTTGCAAGCTCACTTAAGAGGTTGCAAGATCAAGTTAAGGTAGAGAGCTCAAGGGGGAAGCTAAACAAAAGGGATAACACAAAAGCCTTCATCTTTATTCACCTCCACAAAAAGCTTCTCACTTACAATTTCATGGAAGAGGAATGAAGAGGAAGAAGAAGAACTATACAAAATCCTTACAAAAGAGGCTACAAAATGAATCAAAAGAATGACCCTTGGCTTTGGCAAGTTCTGCTGTATTTATAGGCAGGGATTTGGAGTTCTAGGGCAACCAGCAGCCCCCATACGAGATTACCAAAAAGCCCCTGAAATTCGGCGCAGAGAGGGCCCCACCTTGCCGCGGAAGAGCGGCCAAAACCCCTCTTTGGCCGCGCTTCCGCGGCCGTTTAAAGGAATTGGGAAATGGGCTTTTTGGTGGTGGCCTGATATGCTGTGGGCTTTATTCTGGTACATATATTTTCTCAATTTGGCTCCACGATTTTTCCCAGAATTCTGCTGATCAAAGAGGTGATTGAAAGTGAATCTTTTGCCCATGCTTGTCTCGGATTCCGTGTAGATTTATTGGATTTGGTGTTGCCTTGTGCTTTGTGCATGAGGGTGACTTTGATTTGACATTTTGTCTTCCCAATCTGGTATCTGGCAACATACGGATGACGAGCGGAGACCGTGTTTTCTCAGTGGTTGGCAGGAACCCGGATTTTGCCGTGTTTTCCATGAATTTCCCTGTTCGGAGCCGAGAACCTGTATTCTGTAAATGTGTAACAAACACGGATTAAAAGCACCTACCTATAAACACACGAGCGTAAGAATGGGCGGTATAAAATGCAATATTCTGTGATGAACAGAAACCCTGCCGTAAAACTATACGGCCTCTACATCGTTTTGCCCGAAGCAGGGAAACCCTCTGTTTGGGACTCTAAAGACTCGACAGTACACTGGCAGTGGGTTTAACCACAAGTCCGTCAGCGGTACTAGCTGCATGTAATGGCTACCCAGGTATCTGTCGATAAGAAGGCCGACGAGCAAACTCATCTGAACTCCTACTGAGCCTATCTGTGACAATCTTCGTACCGTCTGGTCTGTTTGTCTAAGATACTCGCATATCGGGCCTAGGGGGTGGCAAAAGTCAAACCCCTAACAGCACAATAAGTCGTGCCGGGATAGAGCTCAATACACCCTGAGAAACTACTGGAGTGCCTACCAGTAAATCTCGTTTGCCCTGGCCAGGGACTTTGTGTAATGGCTTTCCGAACACAGCGCGATATCAACCCCCAATACTGGGAGAGACGAATCCTATCTAACCACTACTACTTCTCAGTGCTTCGGGACTGCACCCAACCACTACCTGTTTGCATAACTCATTTGAGTCGTGGTAGGGCAGTGATCTAAGTACAGTGGGAACACACTCAAGACGAATAGTGATGTCAAGTCAGCGGACTAACCTGTACTCATGCCACCCGGGAACTGCTGCCTGATGATAGGTATAATACCAACCAGCAGTTCCCAACGAGTCCATCCAGTGTAACTTATAACTCAATGAGCACCCGTATACTATCTTCGGTACAACGTACCAATGGCTGTGGGACAGACCATCTCCCCTGCTGGGATGAGAAGCGTATACAATAGTCTACTTCGGAGTATCGATGCCCCGTCTCGATAATCCTACGACTAGGGACCTATATAAGGATGTGCTTATAGACTACCCAGCCCCCACCAGTGTGACTGCCATCACAACGCTGGTAGTCAAGCAAAGATCCTAAGGGCTCTACCAATATGTATTAGTAATATGCTAAAAGAAACATATACACATATTGAGGTAGAATCAAACCAAGTAGCATACTACCATTTTGAACAAGGCTGTTATTATATCCGTGTATATCTCAAGCTTCCAAAATGTAATATACAAACCAGTACTATACAATAATAGCCTCTAGGGCTTATATCACTAACATATACCCCCTAGCTAGTAATTAGATGTCTATACTTGTTTGCATATTCTTAATTACGAATTTAGGACATTCCGCTTAGGTGTTGTGATGTAAAAAAGCGGGAATCAGTAGACATCATGTTTTGTTGTTTTAGCGGTATTAGTACTACGATCTCAAAAGGATACCCGTCCTTCTCTTAACGTCTTGTGCTTACCTTTAGGATTTACATAAGATATTTACAAGAGTGCCTTTTCCTCATTTAACCCGTTTTGCATTCCTTTGGCTCGTATTTTTTGCACACGCTTGATTAAGGATAGTACTTTCACAAGTACATCGCGTTCCAAGTATACTGCAACTCCTCCCCTTCATGATTGGTCAGTCTATACGTATTTCCAGAATAAATCTTCATAAGTACGTATGGTCCTTCCCAGGTTGGTGTCAACTTCCCAAGAGAGCTTCCTTTACACATTATTTGCTTGAGAACCAACTTTCATACATTGAACTTTCGCTCGATCACCTTCTTACCATATGCTCTGAAGATCCGGTTATTGATAGCTTATGGATTTTCATTATCCATTCTCGTTTTGATGATAGCTTAAACATGAATAGTTGTTTGGTGTCTCATGCTTTATGTTGTTTATTTTATCGACACCAAACTCGTATACACTCGATATTTAGTTTGCATATCCTATATCTTGTGTATACCGAGTAATATATCAATATCTCTTGTTATACTTGTGTTATATTCTTAATATCGACATATTACTCTCATTCATTATTTTGGTAATTCATAATATGAATTTGTATAAACATGTGATCTTTATCTTGCTTCTCTTATTCCATGTATATATATTTAGTATATCAATATCTCATATTTTGAGTTTGAGTTATATCTTGAAATTGATATATTATTCATGATTATGATATCAAGATAATGAACGTTTCATATACTTGTGTTTAATTTATTGTTTAGTTCATAATACTGTATATGATATGCTTGGTCGTGTTTGAGATTGGTTTTCAGGATATTTTCACAACACAAGCATACAATGGAGGATGGAGGAAAACGCGCTTAAACGATATATCTAATGAAGGTTGGAGGAATATGGACAAGAGCTTCACAAATTGCCAATTCAAGCTTCGTGAGTTTAAGCAACATAACCGAGAAACAAGAGTTCAAGAATTCAAGCTATGAATAGGTAAGAACCTAGAAGCCAAGTCCAAGTTCAAGCGTCAAAGTCAAATCCGAGATTTGAAGATCAAAATATCGACTTCAAGACGCAAGTGAGTGGAATGATGTGTTCGAGTTTGAAACGTCAAGTGTCAAAGCTAATTGAACATCAATTGACCAACGCATTCAAGCGAAGCGTTAAAGTTTCAAGAGCTCGAGTCAAGACGTCAAGGATTCAAGATTTCGAAGATTTGCGTATATCGACATAGGAATCTTTGTAAGTACTCGATCGAATTATGGTTATATCCTTTAGAGCTCTTGAACACTCACACACGCTTGTACAAACGTTTTACAAATATCAGGATTTTCGATTTCGAAGTTATTCTATTTTATAAAAACCCAATTTTCAGTTTTTGTGCTTGTCCAGACGTTAGTCCCATTTGCCTTCAGACGTCTGTTCTGTTCTGTTTTCTAAAATATCAGAAATATCTAAAAAACAGGGTTTTTGAACTTCAGACGTCTGTCCATTTGTGCATCAGACGTCTGTCCGCTCAATGCCTTTTTGATCAACCCTATTTTCTTCAAGTAAAGATATTTCTGCATATTTTTGAACTTCGTATGTTTGTTAAAATGTATTTCATACGTCTGTCGACAAGACTGACGTCTGTTTCTTCGACAAACGTCTCACTGGCAATCTCGGGTTGCTTTTTTTGTTCTTCAGACGTCTGTTGGTTTGTACTTTAGACGTCTGTTGCTTTATACTTCAGACGTCTGTTGTATATAAGCATATGACAACTCGATTTTTAAGTAAAAATATTTATGGAAACTTTGATTCATGGAAAACGTCTGAAGAAGGACTCGACAAACGTCTGGCAACGGTAAAAAATGATAGTTTTGAGCTATAATGGCTAGTTTTTCATTGGGGCTATAAAAAAAGTTTTGGGTTGGTTTTTTTGTGTTTTAATCACTCATTATTTCAGTTATTATTATTCCTAAGTGATCAAAAGCCAAAAATTTCATTTCTTGTGAGAGTTTAAAAGAGTTTTCCATTTGCAATTCAAATCACTCTTACACACAAAATCAAGAGCTTTCATTTGATTATCTATACTTTGTAAATTATTAGTTTGATCTTGAGAGAAACTCCATTTATGAGTATTGTGCTTATTGTAAACTCTCTTCTTTTCTTTGTGTAAGAACTCTTGATTGCAAGAGTGTCTTTATAAGAGAGAAAAGTGAGAGATTTGTATTTCTTTCCTTGTGTGAGGAACGAGACATTATCGGTGCCTTTGTAAGAGTGGAGTGCAAGTGCTTGTAAGAGAGAAGAGTTGATCGTGTGTCGAGCAACGTGATTGTATCGGTGGAGACGTGTTGTTGCGGGTGCGCAACATGATTGTCTCGGTGGAGACGTGATTAGTGGAACGGGTTCGTATGTCTAAACAAAGTGGACTAGGGGATCTCCCAAACCACTATAAAAACGACTTGTGTTTGTGATTGCAATTTCTCTATACCTCTTACTTTACATTCATAGATTAGAAATTACTCATTGCATGCTCAAATTGAATATTGTGCTTACTTACTATATATTTATGGGTTCACAATTGTGATTAGCTTAGCAACTTATCTATATTGGTATATCCTTTGCATAGCTATTCTATTGTAATATTTGTGCAAGTGTAGTTTATAATTTTTTTAATTTGGGTATATTAGTTGTATAGTCCTATTCACCCCCTCTAGAACTATTTGTGTAAGTTTCCGCGTTATTTCAATTGGTACCAGAGCTTGGTGTTCTTCTTGTTAGGACTTACATCCTAGAGTGATCCCATGGTTTTTTTCTTCCTAGTTGTTCTTATGATGATGAACCATCGATTAAAAATCGTCCTTATTTTTTATGGTAACAAGTTTTTTATTTGGAAGATTAAAATGAATGCATATCTTGGCTCTCTTGGTAGAGATTTTTGGAAAATTATGATGAATGAATATTCTATTCCTTGTATTGCTAAATCTATGTGGAGTATTCATGAAAAATATTTATTTATTTTGAACATCGAAGCTCTTAAAATTCTACATTGTGTTTTAAATATTGATGTTCTTACCAATGTCTCTTCTTGCAAGACGGCTCATAATATGTGATGCTCATTGGAATAAATATATGGAGAGCAAGCCGATTGCAATGAAAGAGAGAAAGCCAAGAGGAAGACTTGCTTAGCGACTTTGGATGCATCTAAATACAAGCAAAATCAAAATACTACATCCAATTCTAAGGAGTCTAATAAGGGGTGTTTTGATCATAGCATTGTAAGTAACCCATCTTATGATTTCCACAAACTTACATATGATCAATTACTAGATGTTTTTAACACTCTTTATGATAGTCATATCTTGTTAGCATCTAAAAATAATTTTCTTGAAAATCAAATTTCTATTTTTGAAAATGAGAGATGATTTGATTTCTTGTTGTGATTTCTTTGAGACTTTGAACAAAAATTTGATTTCCAAATTTAGCGCTTTAATCCCCACTCATGATTCTCAAACTATTTTAATTATATATTAGAAGTTGAGAAGAATGAGTTTCTTTCAAAGTTGGATTTACAATGTGTTTCTTTTGATACTTTGAAGATTGAAAATGAAAAATTGGTTTCCACTTGCAATGCCTTGAGAATAGAAAATGATATTCTTATTTCAAGTTTTAAATGCGAAATGTATTTGTTGAAATCTTCCCTTACTTCTCAAGATGCATTGACTTGTGATATTTTGTCTCTTACAAAAGAAAACGAGAACTTGCTTTTGCGAGATCTTGAGAAAAGAAAACGAAAATGTGATTTCAAGTTTTAAAAGTGAAATTGATGTTTTAAAATCTTCTTGTGTTTCTCAAGATTCTCTTATATTAGAAAACGCTTCTCTCCGGAAAGAAAATGAGATTTTGGTTGCTTCCCCTGCTAAATTTTTAAATGACGATTCCTTAGTTAGCAATGAAAATCTTGTTTTAAACCGAAGAGCTGTAGGTTTTAAATCTTCAAAGTTTCAAAAACTCTCTTCTTCTAGATGTGTCAAACAATGATGTGCTGGTTTTAAATCTTCAAAGTTTCTAAAATCCCTTTCTTTTAGACATATCAAACATGCTTTACATCATACCAAATCTATTGCTCATTCACATGCATATCTATATAGATTTAGTACAAAACAAACTTTCAAGAAACATGCGCATCATACACTTGCATCACCACATGCTATTGACACTTTTAGTACTTCCATGCATGCACACACTTATATTTGTTGTTCTTGTGGTGCACATGGACACTTGGCATACAATTGCACTTTAAAAAGAAATATTTATTTGCATGCCAAGGTTAGATGGGTTCCCAAATTTAACACATATGGATCCAATAAAGTTTGGATACCGAAATCCCCTCCCATGCCTTACTTTGTAGGTATGTACAATTTGAAGAAGTAAGGGATCCGGGATCGTGATGAGCAAAAGAAACTCGATGGAAATACTTGCTTGGCTCATCAATTAGTGGGGTATCGTATTTCTTTTCCATACTCGTTTTAGAATATCGCATATTCATTTAAGCTTAATGTTGATATTCTCTTTGAGTATATTTTATCTTGATATACCCCTTGTGATGCACTTATGTTTACCTTGCTTATCTTTTAGTGATTTTGTTCATATATGAGATATTATTCATAGGATATTTTAATTGACATTGACAATTGGTATCATTTTTATGCTCATATGTTGTAACATTTCAGAAAATATAAAATATTATTTTTGGAATTTAATATTAAAATAATATATTTCCCGAAAACTGCCCGATTTGCGAAATTGGGGTTTTCGAAAAAGGCTATAAATATATACCAATAATTATGCAATAATTGGAAATTAAAATGATTTATTCATTTATTAATATATTTAAAGGATTTGGCATCTTAAAAATTTATTATATGCAGTTTGGATAAAAATCCGATTAGTGCACTGCTAATCGCGATTAAGCCAAATCCGTGTTTCTACAGTTTTCCATGGGTAGTGCACCATGACATGTTACATGTTGTTTCATTTCATTTGTGTTATGTTTTATGGTTTTATTGTGGTGAGAAAAGTAAAAGAAAAGAAAAAGGTGTTATGATGACTTGAGGAGAGAGAGAGGGGACATCATGATGAGAGGTAAGCATGTTTGAGGAGGGAGAGAGAGAGAGAGAGAGAGAAAGAGAGGTAAGGCTCCACCCCCACCTCATCTTTCATTCTTCATTTCATTTCATTTTTTTCAACTCCCTCATCCTTCTTCATCTCCTTCTTCCTCCACTTCACTACCCATGGGAATCATCTCCAAAACCTAATCAAAACCCATGGCTCCCTTCACAAAAATTGATCCCCATCTCACCCTCATCACTTTGGACCAAGAAAAGTTAGATTTTGATGACTTGGAGAAGCTAGGGTTTTTCTTGAGTTGCCTAAATGAGGTATAATTTCTACCATTTATATAGTTTTAAGTTTCTTTACATTCTAGTTTTAGTTTAGGATTGGTTTATTGGTGATTTGTGAAGTTGGAAAATTCTAGAAAGGGTTTGGGTGTTTTTGTGGAACCATGACCTATAGTGAGTGTTTAAAGACCTGGAATTTAGTATAGAAACCAAAATACGGATTTGGGATTTTGTTCATGTCGGTGTTGTGAGTATATAGGGTGTGCAGGGAAATCTGGAGTAACCCGGGGAATTTTTGAGGAAAGCAAACAATACCAGGGACCAAATTAGGGCACTAAGAGACCACACTGACCAGACGAATCCCATTGGAGCCACTGGAACCGAGCTCGCCGGAATTCCATGTGATGTGGCCGGCCACTTGGTGGGTTTTGGTGTCGGGGTTGATCCAGTAGGTCATATACACCATGTACAACACCCTAGACTTGTTTGCGCAACTCCTTTTGGCCTGAGTCAAAATCTGGGAACACTTGGGTGTGATTTTTAGATGTGTTTTCCGTATTTTGAATGCTAGGTTTTGATATTTGGATTTGTATTCTGTTGTTACATGTTTGTACATCAACAACAAGGGTTGTTTAGTCATTTTTGCATGCATGGGCTATAGGTTCCGTCCTATAGGCGATTCGTGTGCCATTTGGATTTCAGAACTTGATTTTAATAGCGTTGCGATATGTGTTGTTATTGTAGGTACCTTCGCGTGGATTCCGATGTGACGGAGCGTAGCGTCATCGACTTCGGCAAGCGAAGACCAAGGTGAGTAGATCTATATCTACGGGGGAAGTCGGGTGGATGGCGTATAGCAACCCCGCAAAGTTTTGGTGGAAACCGATTTGTAGCATATGGTTAAGAAAACCTAGATTAGGAAACTAGGGGTAGAGTTAAAAGATTGTTAGTGAAACCATATTATAGCCTAAAGGATAGTTAGAAGTGTTTTGATACGACTAGTATGGGATGGCGGAATTTGAGGATGACGTTTGACGATATTGCCGTTTATGGTACTATAGGACTAGATAGCCGACGTAGATAGGTCATCCGAACCATACCTATTTCCAAACTGAAGAATCGTATGCATCTTTTAAACAGATACCTTGAGGGATGCTATGGATTTTCAAATGATATCTTTTCTTTAAAAACACCGTAACCCCTATTTTCAAAACTACGATTCGCATCTTTCAAAAACTGTTTGTATGGTTCGGGTGTGTATATTAGATTAGATACGTATACTTATAGCAAAGGTAGAATGTAATTGTAAAATTGACTTGATGAGGGATATAAATGCGATAAAAAGAGAATACGATTTAATGTGTGATTTGATGATATGATGGTATACGGATGCGAGTCGATTGAGATGATTTATACCCTGCCGGTCCCCTGATATGAGATTATTACGGATGTGACCTGGAACATAGGTATATAGAGACATTTATATATGTTGTGAATCATGGGTGTTAGCCGTATATGACGTTAGGTCCGTACCCTCCTCGTCTTATAGGTTGATAGGATCCCTGATAGCTTAATGCCGCCGTACGATGATTTTCCGTGCGTGATGAGTTTGACTTGATGATTGATCCTTACCCTTGACTAGAGGTTGCCGTACGATAGATTATACCGTACGCGATGTTGTTAGGCTGGATGCCGATTGATAGATTCACCGACTCGGTCTTATAGACGCGTATACCTTATAACTTTTAGCTGATGATTTGCCTTAAGCTGCATTCATGTTATTCGCATTACATTACCATTCCTGTGCTAGTACGCCTGCACCGTTATCGATGATGCGTATGTTAAACGTACGCAGATTGGCCGGCTCACACACTTCATCATCGATAATTGCCCTGTCACTACACAGTAGGATTGTTGTATCGTGATATGACATCTTCGCAAAACTTGCTTGCATATATACACACTCGTACATCCATACTTGCGCACATACATATTGTACACTCATACTTGCATTTATATACCACTTATACATCCATATTAGCACACATACATATTGTACACTCATACATGCGTATATACCACTTGTACATCCATATTGGTGCACATACATATTGTACACTCATACCTGCATATATACCACTTGTACATCCATACTTGCATACATATTGTACACTCATACTTGCGTTTATATACCACTTATACATCCATATTGGTGCACATACATATTGTACACTCATACATGCGTATATACCACTTGTACATCTATATTGGTGCACATACATATTGTACACTCATACCTGCGTATATACCACTTGTATATCCATACTTGCGCACATACATATTGTACACTCATACTTGCGTTTATATACCACTTGTACATTTATATTGGCGCGCATACATATTGTACACTCATACATGCGTATATACCACTTGTACATCCATATTGGTGCACATACATATTGTACACTCATACCTGCGTATATACCACTTGTACATCCATACTTGCGCACATACATATTGTACACTCATACTTGCGTTTATATACCACTTGTACATCCATATTGGCGCACATACATATTGTACACTCATACATGCGTATATACCACTTGTATATCCATATTGGTGCACATACATATTGTACACTCATACCTGCGTATATACCACTTGTATATCTATACTTGCGCACATACATATTGTACACTCATACTTGCGTTTATATACCACTTGTACATCCATATTGGTGCACATACATATTGTACACTCATACCTGTGTATATACCACTTGTATATCCATACTTGCACACATACATATTGTACACTCATACTTGCGTATATACCACTTGTGCATCCATATCTACATACATACTTATTGCATATGCATAGATCATGCTGGCCTTGATTTTTTTGGAGAATTGGGGACCATATGTTATATTTAAAAAATGGAATCATTTTAAAAGAGCGGTTTTCCCTAAATATGTCATATTATGGTTCCATGTTGCAGGATATACGGATATGCTTACATTTTTATCATATGTCGCATACATCATGCTTTATGATTTTACGCATTGAGATATGTTGTTTTCATGAGATTTCTGGATTTGAGAACCGTGGCTATTTCAAAAGAAAGTAAGTACTGTTTTAAAAAACCCGGTTTCTCTTGATATGATATTTCAGTGGGTCCACCATACGTTTTCTCGGTTCTGAGACGTATGACATGTGAAACCCGATTCGAGGAGCCAGATGAGGCCGATTGCGGGTACATGGTGGACCCGGTATGGTACCCCGGGGCGAGAACGGATTGCTGTGCTGAAGACGGTAAGCCTGACAGAGGGACTACTACCTACCGGTGATAGTATTTAGGCTCGGCGGATATCCAGAGGATACCGACCGGAGTCGAGAGATGATATGGGCCGATCCGGACTGACGGAGTCCGTGGGCCGATCTAGACTGACGGAGCCCGAGATATGAGGATTTACGTGTCGATGCTGGCCATGGGTTTCATGATATTTTCGGGTGTCGATGTTGGACACCCAGGTTTCATGATTTTGATGTGTTGCGAGGGACACCGTTGATTTATATCCTCATACCTTCATGCACACTCTTTTATGATATTTACATGCATACATATATTAATTATATGGTTGGACAAGATCCACATGCATACATACATTGATTATATGGTTGGACGAGATCCACATGCATATATACATTAATTATATTGTTGTATTATATCCGCATACATATAGGTATTGATATTAGTGTTGGCACATATACAGACCCGGTCAGCCTACATATCATAGTATTACCTTTATGATATGGTTGACTTAGGAGTCGTTTATTCGATTTCTACTTGTAGATATTTTTCTACTCATGAGTTGGCAACTCACCCCCATTGTGCCACAGTTCTTGCAGGTTGACCGCATGGATCCGTAGCGGCATCGCTGGTATATAGCTTCATTTGGGTGTTTTGCATTGGTAGGTGGGGGCATTTGTATCGTACCCACTCTTGTATTTATATTTCACATTGTATCTAGTCAACTCCATCAATCAAAATTAGTAAATTGTATAAGTAATGAGACTCAGTGAGTTTGTGGTTGCGAGACTTAGAGCGAGGGGATTTTCGCTACTTGTGGTTTTGATGTCTTGCTTATTTCTTTATCTTTTTGTGGTGAACTTCGCCGTTGGGCGTCGTATACTTACATATACTGTCTTGCGTGGTTGTGATCCGTCGTTTGGCGAAGAGCTAGCTCCCGCTTGGGGATGCCATTATTCTTGTTATGTATTGTGGTTTTGGATCAAAATATACAAAGGAGGTGCTGCCCAAATTTTTAAAAGACGAAACACGTTTTCAAACTAGCAATTTCACTTGCATTTTTATGTTCCTTTTCTATGCATTAAGAAAACTTGATTTTATTATACCTTTATTTCAAAACTTCACCTCCTTTATTTTCTTAAAAGGTTTAGATTTCTGGGTTTCAGCTTACTTGAATTACGTTACGCCTTTAGACGCTGCGTGATTTAAGTGCTGGCACGAGCTAATGTTTCGGGTCGTGACATATGTGAATTTGTGTGCTCATGCATCTTAAACTTGCTATCTTGTAAACTTGAGCACAACTTAGTATGAAAACTTGCTTTAGATTTGGTTATCTTTTGTTTTTCATACCATAATTCCTCTCACTTGCTAAAATTGTGTTTCTAACCTTATAAGTGAGAGTTTGTATCCATATGTTTTTTTAAAAATTGTTTAAATCTTTTCAAATGGATACAATTTGGCACATGCGTTTTAACTTGAACTATTTTTCGTTTGGTATCTTTTATTTGTGTCTTATTTAGGGTGTTAGTGCTTAAACCTGCTTATCTTTACCGCACACACTCTATTGCTTGAGTCGATTTACTTGTTTTCATCTTACCAAAATGGCCTCCGCAACCCTCTTTAGGGGAATCCAATTGTGAATTTGTTGTTTATAACATATCTTAGGGTCTAGCGGAGTGTGTTTAGGGTCCTCATGGGTTT
Organism: Agapanthus africanus; assembly: GCA_030015575.1. Lineage (NCBI taxonomy): Eukaryota > Viridiplantae > Streptophyta > Magnoliopsida > Asparagales > Amaryllidaceae > Agapanthus > Agapanthus africanus. The sequence goes on from CM057343.1 coordinate 476,192,781, forward strand.
GTCGATACTAAAAGATGAGAAAACCATCGTTAATGACTCATCCTTGCTGTAACACCCTAGTTCATTTATACCAATTCCAGTTCTCGTGTTTCTTTATTCATGGTGTTTTCTTGATTTATCGTATTTTTGAGTGCGAATGGTATTTTACATTTTACATTGCATTCGACCCTACCCGCTTGCTTGAACTTGTTTGATTCATATTTATGAATCACCCTGAATTGTTATGTAGACTTGTGCATTTTCAACTTTATCGCATACTGGCATTTTACCCGGCATGGCATCTCTTACCATATAACATTTTAAGTCACGGAAAATAAATTAAAATTGCATTTCATGGCCTGCTTGATACCCTAATCCCGTGGTAGCATCCGAACATCTTGTTCTCGTCCCGTTCAGTGAAACAGACACGTTTGGATGGCTACGTGAGTGTACGTGCGTCCGTTCTTGGGGGTATGCATTTTCGTTACCTAAGCATCCGTTTTGAATTTTGAAAGTCGCATATATTTTTCATATTTAAAATCTAAATTTTTGACCCGACCCGGGCGTATTTTGGACTAAATTTGTATTTACCAGAAAATCAAATTTTATTTAATTTAATATCTTTATATTTTTATCCACAGCTTTTAAATTTAATTACCTAACTAAAATCTGTTTCAATTTAAAATCTTTTCTTAAACAACCCCAACTTCTCTCTCTCTCTTTCTCCAGCCAATCAAAATTTTCTTTTTAATTGCACCGACCCCACTCTCTTCCCCCTCTGTCTTCCTTCCTCTTTCTTTTCTCTCTCTCCCTCTCTCTCTCCCTCACCGCTATCTCTTTCTTTCTCCCCGAATAAGTCCAAATTTCTCTCTCCTTCCTATTCACCACTCCCTCTCTCTCACCTCTCGATCTCTCTCTCTCTCATCTCGCAACTCTTTCTCTCTCTCCCTTTTCTCTCCCATTTTCGTCTCTCTCTCTCTGGTTGGTTTCAAATTTTCCCTGAAACCTAGGATCTTCTTCCTCTTTAGAACCTTAATGCGATGCCGCTGTTCATCTCCGACGATGAGTTCCGCCTCATCGCCCACGACGACGACGACGACGACGCCGTCGATCGCGCGTCCGCATTCATCGGCGCCGTCCGCCGCCAGCTCGGCACCGTGCGGGCCGAGGCTGACGACCGCTCCGACCTCGGGGGCTTCGGCTCCGCCACCGGCAAGGTGCAAATAGTTCAGCAGATAAATCATGAAGGAGAAGTTAATAGAGTTCGCTTTATGCCTCAGAACCCTTTTATAATTGCAACAAAGACGGTTGGTGCAGAGGTGTACGTATTTGATTACAGCAAACATCCATCGAAGCCTCCTCTGGATGGTGCATGCAATCCTGATTTGAGGTTGAAAGGCCACAACTCTGAAGGATATGGTTTATCATGGAGTGTTTTTAAACAAGGTCATCTGCTGAGTGGTTCAGATGATGCCCAAATATGCTTGTAGGACATCAATGCAACACCTAAATATAAGTCTCTTGACGCCCTTCAAATATTCAAGGTACATGAAGGTGTTGTTGAAGATGTTGCTTGGCATTTGAGGCATGAATACTTGTTTGGCTCAGTTGGTGATGATCAACATTTGCTTATCTGGGATCTTCGAACACCAACAGCTAACAAGCCTATCCAGTCTGTAGTTGCTCATCAAGGTGAGGTTAATTGCTTGGCATTCAACCCCTTCAACGAGTGGGTGGTTGCAACAGGTTCAACTAATAAAACCGTCAAGTTGTTCGACCTCCGTAAACTAAATATTGCCCTTCACATCTTTGATTCTCACAAAGAGGAGGTTTTCCAAGTGGGATGGAGCCCGAAGAATGAGACAATTCTAGCTTCTTGCTGTCTTGGGAGGAGGCTTGTGGTGTGGGACCTTAGCAGGACATTCATAGCTGTGCAAGCAAGGGTTTTAATGGAGAAAAAAGTGAAGAAGGAGGAGGAGACAACTGAAGGGCAGGCTCCCTTTAGCAGGAGAAAGTTCGGATTGTTTGGATCAGTACACATTATATTAGCCCCTAGTATCACCACCAGATCGTGTCCAGATCGCACCTGGCCGCCTGCATATCGACCATTATTCTGAGGCAAGTGAAACTTGCTACATGCTATTTATAGTATTCCATATTTATTTGTATATATATATATATATATATATATATATAGCATGAAGTTTGAATTTGGTACCCTATATCACATTTTACCATCCGATGTCCGTTTATATCATTTTTGAGTTAATTATGAAAACACACCATGTTGCATGTTAGATTACAATATTGTATGCCCATGCCTATATTTATAACATAGTTCTTGGTCGCATAACCATAGTACCCTTTAAATAGTGTATAACTGTTCAACACCCGTTTGCATCCATCTAACCTGTTTTATATATAATTGCATCCCTAGGCCATTTAATACATGTTAATGTGATTTTAATATTCCATATTCATTTAAGTGTAAGATACTTAATGTTGGAACCATAACCCTGACTCTAATCGATAACTCTGTACTTATTTGCATATCATATTACATGTTCCAGTTTATTGCTTCATTAGTACCCATGCTTGTTTATATATATACCCATGCTTATGCTAGTTTGATTATGAGCACCCACTTGACATCTTATGCACCCTGACATGACTTGTTACACCTATTACTTGACATGACATGGTACCGGCAACTCTTGACATGACATGACACCTTTATACATTACCTGGCTTGACCTGATGTACCATGGTCTTACCTGTTACCTGATCTTGTGTCTAATGCCAACAAACCTGACCTGTTGTCCTTACGGACCGTTTCTGTTGTCTATCCAGACAAACCTGTACCTGCCTGATCCTGTGTTGGCATTAGCTCCAGATTATTTAAATACTTGACTTGAATACACAATCTGGGGGTATGGGGAAATCAATGATGAAACCTGACTTGTAATTCGACAGTTCGCTACCTTTACTGATCAGTTTTAGAGGCTGGGCCAGCCTTGGGATGATGCTGCTGACATCATCCATCGTTATCCATTACCTTTTAGAGGCTAGGCCAGCCTTGGGATGATGCCATGGACATCATTCATCATTACCTTTTTCCTTTAATGCCTAGCGGCATGTCTCGGTTTCAGCCCGAGAATCTTCACCGTGATCCCGGGCACGCACGGGATACTATTGAGTTACATCGATGATTCATCAAATTGATTTCAAAGACTTGAGAGTAGTTAACCCAATAGACCAGTTTAGATAACTCACTACACATTACCCCACCGTCCTTACTTATATCACTGTTATGCTTGTTTTACCATTTATACTCATACTTGCATGTATTGCTACCCCTGTTTTATTATTGCTTGATGTTATGACGTGCCGACGTCTGGGTTTTGCATGGCCCAGATCCTTCTACCTTTGTTGCAGACTGATCAGGAGTATTGCCGCTGTTAGACCGAGCGGTGAAGATCCTATCGGTATGCAGTTTTACTTTCCAGGTAGTTCATTTATTGTATCTTTTGCTTCCGCATATTATCATTTCTTGACTCATTTATTCTGGCTCATAGACATGTAGTAGATAGTTTAGTCTACTTTCCTGTTCTTGATATCTCTACAGCCGTAATGTGACTGTGGAAGGATTTTTCCTATCCACAGGTAGCATGGTTGGCTATGTCACGCGCTTATTTTAGCATACTCTGGGAAGCGGGGCGTGACATGGTTCTTTTGGTATCAGAGACAGAGGATATAGGTTAATCGAGTTTGATTCTTTTTGTAGTTGGGTATTGGACCCAATACACGAATCAGAATACTCGTGATTAGGAACATGTCCTGCCAGCTTGTTATCGTGATTCTTGAATCATATCTTTCTTTTATCCTTCGTCTTGACGATATGCAAACAACTGTGCATCTCGACTCGAAACCCTTTTGGTTCTCTATTGTTCCTCCCTGTTTCTTGATTCTGATACTAGGATTTGGGCGACTTGAGTGGAGTTATGTAATTGTACCCATGAACTGCAGCATGGTTACAATGCGGTACTCTATTTAAGTAACTTGGAGTCCTGGTATTGATTCACTTCCTTATTCCATGATCGTTATACTACCTTGCTTCTCTCGGTTTCATTGCTTAACAGTTATTGTTTTATCGCCAGCTTGGATCATGTTTACCGTGCTTAATCCTCTTTAGTATCTTGATTTCGGATGAAGTCATCTCGGTATCTTACTTGTTCATGTTTTTCCCGCATTAGAATTATTCAATTCTGGTGCATCCTTTTTTTTGTTGTTGTCTTGGGAATGGATTTTCGCGGCACTTTCCACGCTGATATTGATTGTAAGGAAAGGAAAGTGATTCTCTAGATTCCCGGACATCCGGAGCCTGTTTTGCTGGAGGAAGCGGTTCTGTCGGGCCAGTCGAGTTTAGGGTTAGGCCGACAACCAATGTTCTTTCATCGATGGAAGTTGATCAGAAAGAAGCGTCGGTTGATGTTCGAGATTTCATGGACGTGTTTGAAGACATATCGGGTTTACCGCCGAAGAGAGACGTGGAGTTTGCGATTGATCTTGTTCCTGGTATAGCGTCAAGCTCAAAGGCGTATTACCCGATGGAACCAGTGGAGTTGGAAGAAAGTCAAGAAGCAGGTTACCGAATTTCTAGAGAAGGAGTGGATTCACAGCAGCAACTCACTTTGGAGAGCTCCAGTTCTTCTAGTAAAGAAGAAAGATGGCACAAGGAGGATGTGCATCGATTATCGAGAATTTAGACCGGGTGACTATTAAGGACAAGTACCCGATCCCTCACATTGGAAAATTGTTTGAGCAGCTTGGTGGTGTTAGGGTAAAAATTTACACCCCGGTTGACCAAGTCAAAATCAAAGTCAACCCCAAGCCAAATGGGCCCAAGCCCAGATCCAGTGTGCCCATGTCCGGGTCGAGCCAGAACATGAAGCGGCCGGCCTCCCCCCATGCCAAGATAAAAATTTTGTAATAAATAATTTTGTTGCATTTCTTTTATTTTATTTTAGGGATGAATGTAAGAAAAATAGGCATAAAGCCAAATTTTTGTAAAGCCCATGGCTTATGTGCAAAAAGAAATGACACATGAGCCATGGGATAGGCAAAATGCCATTTTGTGAAGCCCAAGGGGCTATGTGTAAAGTGTATAGCCTATAAAGGCAAAGATAATGAAATATCTCAACAACTTTTTCTCTCTCTAAAAATTTTCCAGATCTGAGATCTTTATCCTTCTTCAAGGTTCCAAAACCTACTTCTTTCTCTTGAATTAAATCAAGAGTTTTACTCTTCCTTTTTCAAAACTAAATAGTTTTCCACCACAAAACCCACTAAGGGGAACTCAGATCTGCCATCAGATCTCAAAAAGAAAATATTTTTAAATCTCGCATCTCTTTATCTCCAAGATCCGGCCAGCAAAGGCAGAAGAAGAACCCATTTCCTTAACCCAAAGCATCTTAGGAGTTTAACTCCACCCTATTTTCTCTTTAGAGAATTTCCGGGGCTAAAAGCCCTCTTTTCCTCGTCGGTGCGCTAGCGCTCAAGCGCAAAGCATCCATGTGCCGACACGTGGCGCGCTTGCGCTCCAGCGCCCTGCGCTCGAGCGCAAAGCGCCCACGCGCCGACACGTGGCGCGCTTGCGCTCCAGCGCCCTGCGTTCGAGCGCAAAGCGCCCACGCGCCGACACGTGGCGCGCTTGCGCTCCAGCGCCCTGCGTTCGAGCGCAAAGCGCCCACGTGCCGACACGTGGCGCGCTTGCGCCCAAGCGCTCAGCGTCCGAGCGCAAGCGCCCACGTGCCGACACGTGGCGCGTTGCGCTCCAGCGCTCTGCGCTCAAGCGCTCAGTGTCCGAGCGCAAAGCGCCCACGTGCCGACACGTGGCGCGTTGCGCTCCAGCACCCTGCATTCGAGCGCAAAGCGCCCACGTGCCGACATGTGGCGCGCTTGCGCCCAAGCGCTCAGCGTCCGAGCGCAAGCGCCCACGTGCCGACACGTGGCGCGTTGCGCTCCAGCACTCTGCGCTCAAGCGCAAAGCGCCCACGTGCCGACACGTGGTGCGCTTGCGCTCAAGCGCTCAGCGTCCGAGCGCAAAGCGCCCACGTGCCGACACGTAGCGCGTTGCGCTCCAGCACTCTGCGCTCGAGCGCAAAGCGCCCACATGCCGACACGTGGCGCGCTTGCGCTCAAGTGCTCAGCGTCCGAGCGCAAAGCGCCCATGTGCCGACACGTGGCGCGTTGCGCTCCAGCACTCTGCGCTCGAGCGCAAAGCGCCCACGTGCCGACACGTGGCGCGCTTGCGCTCAAGTGCCCAGCGTCCGAGCGCAAAACGCCCACGTGCCGACACGTGGCGCGTTGCGCTCCCGCACTCTGCGCTCGAGCGCAAAGCGCCCACGTGCCGACACGTGGCGCGCTTGCGCTCAAGCGCCTAGGCGCTGGCCCCATGCATCCTTTGGATGTCTTTTCCCCGGTCTCTAAATCTGAATAAATATACAAGTTTAGTTGATGGAGTCACTAGATACAACTGAATAAAATAAAGGTACAATAGTGGTCACGATACAAGTGAACCCACCTACCAAAACAATCACCCAGAAAGGAAGCAGTGTGCCAGCAAAGCCGTAACGGAACCTGTATGGCAAAACCTGCAAGAAACTGTAGCACAACGGGGGTGAGTTGCCAACTCGTGAGTAGAAAACATCACAGAGCAGAAATCGTATGTATGACTCAATCCTAGGTCATACGATCAGTATATATAATCCTCAAATGATAAAGTCTGAAGCATGAAGAGGTGGTAAAGGTAAACATCTAACCAAAGCGTAATACCGAGTGCTCGTGTCAGTGCCTCAGGTAGCAACATATCATATGAATGAGGTATGAATGCATGAAAATAGAATACATGTAATTGAAGAACCGCTTTCATAACTAAGTGAGATTTCTGTATATTTAAAACGAGGTATCATCAAGGAAATCAACATAAACAGTGTCTAGCATCGACACGAAACATAAATCCCAATATCTCAATATCTCAGGCTCCGGCTATCCGGACTGGCCTGTATCATTAAATATCAATACCTCAATATCTCAAAATATCAGTGTCTCAATCTCACTATCTAGGGCGCCGTCAAGTCCGGATTGGCCCTTAACATCAATCACACGACCACGACGGTATCCTCCGGATATTCGACGCGTCAGGTAAAATCACCGGTAGGCAGTCTGCCCCTGCCGGGCTCATCGTCTACACCTCGACCTTCTTGCCCCGGGGTACCTTACCGGGTCCACCATGTACCCACAGACGGTTCATCCAACTTCTCGAATCGGGTCTCGAAATCCATCTTATAACCGAGAAAACATCATGGTGGACGACTCATACATCATGAGAAAACCATACTTTTCATTTTAAAAAGAGAGAGAGAGAGAAGTTTATACATATTCTTGCGGTTTTCTCCCAAATCCTGGAATTCTCACGAAAATCCGAAATCCAATCATCAATAGTGAGTAAACAGTGAATATAAGCATAAAACTCCATAATACTGCATAACAGTGAATAATAATATGCATGAAGTAGCAAGTGATAACTGCAATGTCTAAACTGGCATGTAAGGCAAGTACACTAATATCATGTCGAAACTATCAGCTAACAAGCTATGACAATGAAATAGTATTCTCTAAAGTGTACGTGACATGGCAATTACCGATGATGATGTGTGTGAGCCGGCAAGTAAGTGTAACTGGAACATACACATCATCGGTAATGGTGCTGGTGTCCTGATAGCATGATATCAATAATGGTATATGAAAACATAATATAAGCATGTGATGCGAAGCGAACAACAATAAAGTGCAGGAGCTGAATGATAAATACAATGATAACTAATCTGCATTTATATAAATATGAGTCATGCAGTGGTGCCATTTGAAATAATACAAATCGTGTGTTTAGAAAATAGGGACTACAACGTTTTTAAGAAAATATACGTCCTTTGAAATATCCGTAGAATCTCTTGGCCTATCTTTAAAAATACTCATGATTCGTTAGTTTTGAAATATGTATGACTCTAATCTAATCTATCATTTACGAGTAAACTGCAGGGCTAAACTAAAAGGCTGATCGAAAGGTAAGGAAACCGCCTAACATCTGAGTCGATACATACATACATACATATATATATACATACATACACATATTATATATATATATATATATATATATATATATATATATATATATATAAATATAACAGTCAGTGATCCCGCCTCAAAAGTATCCCATACGATACAATATTTATAATATGACATTCTCAAGTCAAGAGTGCAGATCTATCATCAATATATAACTCGTACGTAAATCCGTCGTACGATATCCCAATCTGGGTACGGGTCAAATATCACATTCATCACATTATTCATCTGGTATCCTCTTTATCAAAAATCATGATCCGGGGTACTGATCTACGTCTAGTACAATACTGATACCATCTATATAAAAGCATGTGTGTGTATGAAAACACCACGTCAAAGGACCCGCTAAAACATCATGTCGTATCTCAAATACGAACCCTGTCATATCACCGATCTCACGGCCTCAAATCCAATCTCATCGACTCATCTCCAATCCCAAGTACTATCCTCATAATCCAGTATATGTACACATAGTCCCATACCCATGTGTGTGTATATATATACATATCCCCATATATGCGCATGTAAAAGAATGAATGTATGCGAGTGTGTGTGCGTGTGTGGGTGCAACAACTACTATAGGGTTTCGCAAGTAACACTACTAATCCATGAACACTTAACCATATCCTGAATATCCATGTCCCATATAAAAGATATCATAAATATATATAGTATATATATAGCATACTATATATCGAACTGCGGGGGTGCTATACGCCATCCACCCGACTTCTCCCCGTAGATATAAATCTACTCACATTGCTTTTTGTGTGCCTATGCCGACGCCGCCACGCGCTTGCTTGTCGTCTCGAAGTCTTCGTGGGGGTACCTACACATCACAACATATCATATCGCATCATAATCCCAAATCAAAGCCAAAACGACACACGAAAACCAAAATGCTGCACGAATCATCCATAGGTCAAAACCTATGGTCTACATCTTGCAATTCAACCAAATATCAATCGATATAAATGTACAAACGTCAAATAATCGAATACAATACCAAATATCCAAACTTAAATCCATAAACATCATGAAACACATGGCAGCAACCTAGAAAACATGCTCCGAATTTTGTCTCAGGTGAAAACAAGGTAAGCAGACAAGGCTAGGGTGTAGTATATGATGTATATAAGCTACTGGACCAACCTCGACACCCTACCCCACCAAGTGGCCGGCCCCTACCCCTATAATTCCGGCCAGGACGGGTTTGGGATGGAATTGGGTTGTCGTTTTGCTACAGTGGGTTCCTATGGTCAATTCTAGTCTACTGGGGTTGTTTGTTTAACTCGTAAAATTCCCAGGTCATCCAAGATTCACCTGCACACTCCAATTCCTCACAAACCGACATGAAAGTTCTGAAATTCCGTATTTTGGGTTTTCAGTTGGGTTTGGTCTGGGTTCCTATCATTATAGGGGGTCTAAGGTCATCTCTAAAGCCCAATTACACCATCTCTACTCAAATCAAACCTAAATTCCCATCTTGAGTTTTCAAGGTTCACTAAACTTCGCCAAATCAATTTTAAACTTGAAAAGAGGCTTAAACATATGAAATACTACACTAATTGTGAAAGGATTACCTCATTAGGGACCCAAGAATCCCCTACAGCACCAAAACTCAAACTTTCTTGGTCCAAAGGGTAGCTTGTAAGCTTGTGCACAACTTTTGTGAAGTGGGAATGGGTTTTTGAGGTTGTTTTGATGATGAAGTGAGGGGGTGAAGGTGGTGGAGGAGAGGGGGATGCCATGGGCTTGAGGAGAGGAAAACAAAAGATGAAGATGATGAAGGAAGTGAAGAGAGAAGACAATGGTCAAAGGTCAAGAAACCCCTCTCCTTCTCTCTCTTGCCCATACCATTCACTATGCAACATTTTCTATTTCTTTCTCTTCTCAACTAAATTGTAAACCCAAAACAAGAATGAAAAATGAAGATAAAGCCATGTAGGAAAATGTAACACAAGTATGAAATGATATGGTGCATGTTTTGCACAAAACACGCTTAAAGTCCGATTAGCGATTTTTAATCGCGATTAGCACAAAATTAGTGTCAAATAAATCATAAACTCTCATAATTTGCTTAAATCACATAAAGTACCCTCTTTTTGGTAATTTCTATAATTTTCTAAATTTTTCCCAATTTATCGGTATTTAATTATACCAAAGTATTAAAATATTCATTAAAATTACTATTAAATTATAAAAATTCCTAAAAATAATATTTTATTTTTCTGAAATGTTACAGTCTCACATAATAATAGGCATTCCAGATCACAGATCACAACACAGATGAATATATTGGATATACTAGGAATTCTGTGTTTCGTTTTAGCCTAGAACGAAAAACGAATTTCACTGTCATGATGAATAGCTAAACCCCTCTCTAGACCCCTATGGGTGTGGCAAACTACTGGTCGCACGCTTTTGGCGTGTCGGATGTTCAAAGATTTAAAGTGTAACCGCGATCAGGACGGTGTCGCTATGCAGCTAGCCGGTTGAGCACGGGTCGGTCCACAGGGAGATGGTGGTACTTTACCTTCTTGTCTTAGACGAGTCAATAAAGAATCTGTATGTTTGTTTTGTCTAACCTATGTGTTTATCTGCAAGTATAAGGTTGTTAAGAAAATACGAGATTGTAAGCTAAGAAATCCGTACTCAAAACCTTTGAGCCGAGTCTTGACCAATTGAAGCTAAGCAATCGGCAACAACGTGGATTAGGGGATTTAAGCGCGGTATTCGTGGAATCCGGCTTATTTACCCTTGTCCTTCCGTTCTTGTCTCTTGCCTTCGCCTCTCTGAAACTTGATTGGAATGATTACACACCAAACCCACTAAACACGTCTTTTATCCAAAAAAATAATTGAACTGCCGGTTATATCTCCGTTCGTATTAAATCATCTGATTTTCACGTCAAACTGTCTTTTGTTTTTGGACCTAGGTAACTTGAGTAATTAAGTCCGCTGGGGTGTTTCTACACCTAATGCCCTAAAACCAACTGGTTTGGGTGCATTGGCCCAAAGCTCGCTAAGAAGCCTAGAAAGTCCAGTTTAAAACAAAGTCAAGCAAGTGTTCTCTCCGAGTTAAAATTCCTAACGGTTCTTTGTGTGAGAATAATCTTGATAAAAGACAGGCTTTTTATAAAAAAAAATTTAGCGGAGATATGAAGGTTTTATTCTATGATAAAGACTATTGCACGTTCACAGAGGTGTGTATGAAATGAAAACAAGAAAAAGGTGGAGTGAAAAATACGACTTAGTTTCCCGTTATGGAAGATAGAAATTCTGAAGTTGAAACCTTACTGGAAAACAAAACTTGAAAAATGCTTAACTCTTTATAAAACTTATATGATCCTTTTAAAATTGTTATCTGAGCTTTATTGTGCGACGTGATGACTTTATTCGACCTTTCGGGAACTTAACGACACTATTTGCACTGCACGTAAAGACATATAAAATCTGTAGTTAAATATGAAGCGAGGTGTGAAAAATAAAGGTTCGATAGTCTAGACTTAGGATAATAGAATTGTTATTTTCTGAAACAAAACTTTAGGGGTTTGAATCTTAGTTATTTTACAAAACTAGCTTGACGGGATTTTGTGGGTAGTATCCGCTGAAAACCCTCAGGAGACAACACTCCTCCTACTAGGGACACCTAGAGGTTTAACGGCTTGTTGCACATGCTCAGTGCAATCGCGTTCCCTGCGAAAGTGCGGTTAGGATTTTATTTTTGTGAATAATTGGTTTTGCTCGGGACGAGCAAAAGTTAAGTTTGGGGGTATTTGTTCACAACAGAATACTGCATTTTATACCGCCCATTCTTACGCTCGTGTGTTTATAGGTAGGTGCTTTTGATCTGTGTTTGTTACATATTTACAGAGTACAGGTTTTCAGTCCAAATATTGCAAATCATGACAAAATCTCCACAGTTACACCAAATACAGAACATCTGTTGACAACAGATAAAAGCCGGGTTCCGGTCATCCATATCCGTCCGGTGCTGCGTACCGGTTCCAGGGACAAGACATATGACAGCAGTCATTCGTGTCTCGGACAAGCACGGAGCACGAGAGGGGCTGCACAAGAATCAATGGGTGCGCGGAGCTCAAGAGAGATAAAGTCAAAAGTGAAGAAAAGATAACAATCTTGGACTATGAATTCTGCTGATATTCTGGAAGAAATTATCAGAAAATACATGTACCAGACAAGAGGGGACAGGAGACCAGGAAAACATTCAGAAGCCCACACCCTAAACCCACAGTAGGGGCGCGGATCCGCGGCCATAGGGGGCTATAGGCGGCGGATCCGCGGCGGATCCGCGGCCGTACAGTGGCCTTGTTCTGTCGTTTTTCAGGGGCTTTTTGGTAATCTTATTTTGGGTCTGGTGGTTGCCCTAGAACTCCATTCTCCTGCCTATAAATACAGCAGTTTTGAGCTTAACCAAGGGACCTTTTCTTTGTTCTCTTCTTTGTGTAATTTTGTTCTTCTTCCTCTTCTTCATTCTTTCTCCATGACATTGTAGTGAGAGCTTTTGAGTGGAAGATTAATGAAGATGAGGGCTTGTTATCTTTTTTGTTAGTTTGCTCCCCCTTGAGATTCTTGCTTTCTCTTGCTCATTCAACCTCTTCATTGAGCTTGAACGGGTAAGAGTTAGTTATTGATCTCAAGGGTCGTATTTTCTCACGGGACTAGTTCTTCACTTCACATGCGTTCTCTACCCTTCCCTTGATCTTGCAACCTCTTCATTGAGCTTGCAAGTTTAAGGGTTGGCTATTGAGCACATGCTTGGCTTGGGTTCTACTTCCGTGTTCTTTTTATCGCTTATTTATTACTTGCATTTATTACCTTGTCTTTTATTACTTGCAATTTTATTCATGCAATTTTATTACTTGTATCTTTTCTTTTCTTTGTTCTTTTCTTTTTGTTCTCTTTTGTTCATATTGTGAATGTTGTAATTATTGTTATTGTTAAGAATTAATACGGTTTTATAAGTTAACATTTCTTTGCCAATTCCTTTTCCCGTTATTTTCCATTTGAACTTCGCCCAAACCGAACGCAACCGGTCGTGGTTAGGAATCACCGTTACCTTGTCAGGGTACGGTGCCTAACGGAGCGCTTGCGTATGGTTTGGGCGAAGTTCAAATGGAAAATAACGGGAAAAGGAATTGGCAAAGAAATGTTAACTTATAAAACCGTATTAATTCTTAACAATAACAATAATTACAACATTCACAATATGAACAAAAGAGAACAAAAAGAAAAGAACAAAGAAAAGAAAAGATACAAGTAATAAAATTGCATGAATAAAATTGCAAGTAATAAAAGACAAGGTAATAAATGCAAGTAATAAATAAGCGATAAAAAGAACACGGAAGTAGAACCCAAGCCAAGCATGTGCTCAATAGCCAACCCTTAAACTTGCAAGCTCAATGAAGAGGTTGCAAGATCAAGGGAAGGGTAGAGAACGCATGTGAAGTGAAGAACTAGTCCCGTGAGAAAATACGACCCTTGAGATCAATAACTAACTCTTACCCGTTCAAGCTCAATGAAGAGGTTGAATGAGCAAGAGGAAGCAAGAATCTCAAGGGGGAGCAAACTAACAAAAAAGATAACAAGCCCTCATCTTCATTAATCTTCCACTCAAAAGCTCTCACTACAATGTCATGGAGAAAGAATGAAGAAGAGGAAGAAGAACAAAATTACACAAAGAAGAGAACAAAGAAAAGCTCCCTTGGTTAAGCTCAAAACTGCTGTATTTATAGGCAGGAGAATGGAGTTCTAGGGCAACCACCAGACCCAAAATAAGATTACCAAAAAGCCCCTGAAAAACGACAGAACAAGGCCACTGTACGGCCGCGGATCCGCCGCGGATCCGCCGCCTATAGCCCCCTATGGCCGCGGATCCGCGTCCCTACTGTGGGTTTAGGGTGTGGGCTTCTGAGTGTTTTCCTGGTTTCCTGTCCCCTCTTGTCTGGTACATGTATTTTCTGATAATTTCTTCCAGAATATCAGCAGAATTCATAGTCCAAGATTGTTATCTTTTCTTCACTTTTGACTTTATCTCTCTTGAGCTCCGCGCACCCATTGATTCTTGTGCAGCCCCTCTCGTGCTCCGTGCTTGTCCGAGACACGAATGACTGCTGTCATATGTCTTGTCCCTGGAACCGGTACGCAGCACCGGACGGATATGGATGACCGGAACCCGGCTTTTATCTGTTGTCAACAGATGTTCTGTATTTGGTGTAACTGTGGAGATTTTGTCATGATTTGCAATATTTGGACTGAAAACCTGTACTCTGTAAATATGTAACAAACACAGATCAAAAGCACCTACCTATAAACACACGAGCGTAAGAATGGGCGGTATAAAATGCAGTATTCTGTTGTGAACAAATACCCCCAAACTTAACTTTTGCTCGTCCCGAGCAAAACCAATTATTCACAAAAATAAAATCCTAACCGCACTTTCGCAGGGAACGCGATTGCACTGAGCATGTGCAACAAGCCGTTAAACCTCTAGGTGTCCCTAGTAGGAGGAGTGTTGTCTCCTGAGGGTTTTCAGCGGATACTACCCACAAAATCCCGTCAAGCTAGTTTTGTAAAATAACTAAGATTCAAACCCCTAAAGTTTTGTTTCAGAAAATAACAATTCTATTATCCTAAGTCTAGACTATCGAACCTTTATTTTTCACACCTCGCTTCATATTTAACTACAGATTTTATATGTCTTTACGTGCAGTGCAAATAGTGTCGTTAAGTTCCCGAAAGGTCGAATAAAGTCATCACGTCGCACAATAAAGCCCAGATAACAATTTTAAAAGGATCACATAAGTTTTATAAAGAGTTAAGCATTTTTCAAGTTTCGTTTTCCAGTAAGGTTTCAACTTCAGAATTTCTATCTTCCATAACAGGAAACTAAGTCGTATTTTTCACTCCACCTTTTTCTTGTTTTCATTTCATACACACCTCTGTGAACGTGCAATAGTCTTTATCATAGAATAAAACCTTCATATCTCCGCTAAATTTTTTTTTATAAAAAGCCTGTCTTTTATCAAGATTATTCTCACACAAAGAACCGTTAGGAATTTTAACTCGGAGAGAACACTTGCTTGACTTTGTTTTAAACTGGACTTTCTAGGCTTCTTAGCGAGCTTTGGGCCAATGCACCCAAACCAGTTGGTTTTAGGGCATTAGGTGTAGAAACACCCCAGCGGACTTAATTACTCAAGTTTCCTAGGTCCAAAAACAAAAGACAGTTTGACGTGAAAATCAGATGATTTAATACGAACGGAGATATAACCGGCAGTTCAATTATTTTTTTGGATAAAAGACGTGTTTAGTGGGTTTGGTGTGTAATCATTCCAATCAAGTTTCAGATGGGTTATTTTTCAGACTTAGTTCCAATTACGGCATCAATAACATTCTTTCACTCACTTCATAAACAATTCTTGATATATTACTTATTTCAGAACAAACCTATTTGATCCTCAGAAAATCATTTATCTATTTAAAAGTTTTTAAACATAAAAGACTTGTCATCTAATTTCCAAGACTCACAACACGTGTAGTGTGATGTAAAGACGTATATCAACTATAGTTAACTTCAAAGGAGAGTTATCTTTCAGGTTTTCACAATCCAAACATAGTATTTAGTTATTCCTATTTTTTCAAACAAAAACCGTCGAATGTTGAATCAGAGTTCTTCCACAAGCTAACTTGACAAAAAAGTTTTTATATTTTTAGAAAATTTTTAAATTTTTATGGGTTTTTAAATAAGGTATGCAAATGCAAAATATACAAATGAATGCGAAGAAAGAAAGCTTACCGAGCACACCCCCAAACTTAAACTTGACAGTGCCCTCACTGTCAGGCTATACCAAGAGGGTCAAAATAGTCGGCGCTCCTCCTAAAAACAAATTATATACAAAAACAGAAAAAAAAACAAAAAATATATACAAAAAAAAGTGTCCCCCCCAAACTTAAGTAAAACAGTGTTTCCACTGTTAAGCGATGAAGTTCAGGATTGGGGGGGGGGGAAAGAACAGTATCCATCTATACAAGGCCTTACACAGGCCAAAAGTTAACACCAACCATTCAAAGATTTTATCATGGTACAGCAGTGGTTGGTGAAAGAAGGTGAAGAGGTAAGAAATGAAGATTACGCGAGACCGCTTGTGGAGAGAAGTGGAATGCGGTCTCGGTAGATGAGGGGAAGAAGAATGGCGGAAGGGAAAAAGAAGTGGAATACGAACTTGAGGGTGCAAATGGAGTAAATAGATTAGCACAATTTGTGATGACCGATGTGTGAAAAGTGATTGTGCTAATATATTTACCCGTCGAGAGATTGGGTCAAATCCCTCAAGGTTCGTGAGAAACCATGGGTACGCCGAACTTGGTAAACCAGACATATGAAATGTAAGTGATACGGGTTCTTGCAAGGTCGGAACGATGGAAAGGATGGAGGGAAGTGGTTGAGGAAGGGTATCGGTTAAGGGTTCAGGAGGGTGTACACAGTCAGTGGAAGGATTAGGATGAATTGGAAAATCCGACTCATCAATTAAAACTGTATCATCCTCAGTGCTATCCTCAATATTCTCCTCAAAATTCAGCTTATCCATGCAAATTTCATCAAAATCAAGACGCATATGGGGTTCGGGAAAAACATTTAAAGAATCGGGATGATGATTTGAAGAGAAAAACTCAGCCAAATCT
The DNA here is from genome assembly GCA_030015575.1 of Agapanthus africanus. Classification (NCBI taxonomy): domain Eukaryota; kingdom Viridiplantae; phylum Streptophyta; class Magnoliopsida; order Asparagales; family Amaryllidaceae; genus Agapanthus; species Agapanthus africanus. The sequence goes on from CM057343.1 coordinate 476,209,658, forward strand.
ACGGGTTCATCATCCAAAATGTTCCCAGCGTTAATATCCTCAATCAAGTGAAAATCAAAATTCTCTGACACCTCAACCAAAGCATGGATATTAATCAATTCAGGTTCTAAGATGGAGGTGTAAAGGTCAAAAGGTTTAGGATTGGTTTCACTTGGAAGAGACCCTTCGCAATCGGGCAAATCAAACACTACGAAGTCGCACAACTCATTAATCATTCTATCTTCAACTGATAATTCATTTGGGACACTTGATAGACTTTCAAAACAAGAGTTGTGGGATTCAACTTGAGACGGGTAGGTTTGATTTGGAAGGGGGTACATCTCACTCTCTCCACTCAAATTCACAGCCTGTCCTGCCGCCTCATCATACATTGAAAAAGTTGGAGCTAGTTGAAAACTAGCTACCGGGTCACTAGGTTGTATGAGAGCGGCCATGGACGCATTCAAATCCATCATCTGTTGGCTTGACGCTACCCTAAAGTCTTCCAACGACTGTTCCAGACTAGACATGGGTTGTGAAGGGGTTTCAGTAAAAGATTCACAGTTGTATGGATACTGAAAACTCCCAAATGGCGGTTCTGAAGCAATGTCTAGGGAAGGTGCAAAAGTAGGGTAGGATTGGTAGGAATTGAATGGCTGGACAGGAGTGGGATCAACATTGGGATAAGAAGGTGAATGGAATTGTTGATCCCGAGAATTTGAAGTGGTGAAAGGAGTGAAAGATCGGTTACGGGATTGTTCAATACGTTCAGCAAGAGACAAGGGTCTGGTGGCTACAACTGGACTTTCAAAAGGGGTATCAACGTAAGAAGGGGTGAATGTTTGAAATGGTTGGTACGAAGTGGATTACGGGGTCCAGTTGTTCGTCCTAGACGCGTCTATCCGATCTTTCAAAGAAATTTTTGGCATGGAGGGGTCGTTCGAAGTTCGACCAAAACAAGAACCGTAGGAAGTTATGTCTGGTTATGGGTACCAAAGTTCGGCAAGAGTTTTTCGAGGTGGGGTACCCATGATATGAAGAGAGAAAGAGAGAAAGAGAGAAAGGCAGAGAGAAGGAGGGGAAAAAGAATGTGATAATTTTTTATTTTTATTTTTTATTTTTATATAGAAATATATTAACAAAAGAATGAAATATACACACAAAAAGAATATTGACAAAAACAATCACGACACGAAAATACCACACACCTAATCGTTCTAGGGTTCACCTAGGTCAACTAGACCTGCTCCAGAACTTGATTGTCGAAGTAAAACTGTGTCGAGAAACAGGCTCAAGATACACTGATCACGAGGCCAGGTAAGTGCAGAGATAAGGGGAGGTTTTCCAACGCTTTCGCGAAGTTCCTTAATTAAATAACCCTTTCTCTTTTGGCGGTTTCGCCGTTAACACTTTCCTAGACACCCCGTAAACAATATACCGTTAAGCAAGCTTCTAAATACAGTTAACTCCTCCTAGCGAGCGCGAAGTCCTTAAGGCTTAAAGTCTAATTTCTTTTAAAATTTGTGTGGGTAAACGTTATGCTCAAGTTCGTGATTTGTGGGCCACGGAAAAGGTGATGAAATCCTTTACCGTATGTTGTGGGGTTCGCTTGCCCTTAAGTCCGTATTAATTGATGCAATGCGCAATTCAAAAAAAATTCTATAAAGAATAGAACAATCGTTTTTTATTTTAAGCGTGGCGCTGCAACAAATACGGGTTAGTCAAGTTTTAGCGTTTGCTAGCGAACTTGCAAAGAATCCTGCAAAAGAATAGTATATTGGAAGCGTCGGATTTGAGAAGAAGGTGTTAGTAAAGTACGTACCGTTTAAGTTTTGGGTTAGGAAACCCCCGTTGAATCAAATCCGGTAAGCTTGAAAGGTTCGCTTGCGCGGGTCAAACTACCCGGATCTTTGGCACTGTACTCCGTAATCACCTAAACTTTGAATGTACACTTTGCTCCCACAATCGCAGTTTGCAAATCTGCAAAAATTCTGCACACTTGCCCACAAAAATGATCAAAAAAAACAAAATGATTTTTTTTTATATATACAAAAAGAATATTAACCCGAATAACAAGAAAGAAAATACGCTACCGTCTCCCCCGCAACGGCGCCATTTGGTCGCACACTTTTGGCGTGTCGGATGTTCAAAGATTTAAAGTGTAACCGCGATCAGGACGGTGTCGCTATGCAGCTAGCCGGTTGAGCACGGGTCGGTCCACAGGGAGATGGTGGTACTTTACCTTCTTGTCTTAGACGAGTCAATAAAGAATCTGTATGTTTGTTTTGTCTAACCTATGTGTTTATCTGCAAATATAAGGTTGTTAAGAAAATACGAGATTGTAAGCTAAGAAATCCGTACTCAAAACCTTTGAGCCGAGTCTTGACCAATTGAAGCTAAGCAATCGGCAACAACGTGGATTAGGGGATTTAAGCGCGGTATTCGTGGAATCCGGCTTATTTACCCTTGTCCTTCCGTTCTTGTCTCTTGCCTTCGCCTCCGGCCAAACCGAACGCAACCGGTCGTGGTTAGGAATCACCGTTACCTTGTCAGGGTACGGTGCCTAACGGAGCGCTTGCGTATGGTTTGGGCGAAGTTCAAATGGAAAATAACGGGAAAAGGAATTGGCAAAGAAATGTTAACTTATAAAACCGTATTAATTCTTAACAATAACAATAATTACAACATTCACAATATGAACAAAAGAGAACAAAAAGAAAAGAACAAAGAAAAGAAAAGATACAAGTAATAAAATTGCATGAATAAAATTGCAAGTAATAAAAGACAAGGTAATAAATGCAAGTAATAAATAAGCGATAAAAAGAACACGGAAGTAGAACCCAAGCCAAGCATGTGCTCAATAGCCAACCCTTAAACTTGCAAGCTCAATGAAGAGGTTGCAAGATCAAGGGAAGGGTAGAGAACGCATGTGAAGTGAAGAACTAGTCCCGTGAGAAAATACGACCCTTGAGATCAATAACTAACTCTTACCCGTTCAAGCTCAATGAAGAGGTTGAATGAGCAAGAGAAAGCAAGAATCTCAAGGGGGAGCAAACTAACAAAAAAGATAACAAGCCCTCATCTTCATTAATCTTCCACTCAAAAGCTCTCACTACAATGTCATGGAGAAAGAATGAAGAAGAGGAAGAAGAACAAAATTACACAAAGAAGAGAACAAAGAAAAGCTCCCTTGGTTAAGCTCAAAACTGCTGTATTTATAGGCAGGAGAATGGAGTTCTAGGGCAACCACCAGACCCAAAATAAGATTACCAAAAAGCCCCTGAAAAACGACAGAACAAGGCCACTGTACGGCCGCGGATCCGCCGCCTATAGCCCCCTATGGCCGCGGATCCACGCCCCTACTGTGGGTTTAGGGTGTGGGCTTCTGAGTGTTTTCCTGGTCTCCTGTCCCCTCTTGTCTGGTACATGTATTTTCTGATAATTTCTTCCAGAATATCAGCAGAATTCATAGTCCAAGATTGTTATCTTTTCTTCACTTTTGACTTTATCTCTCTTGAGCTCCGCGCACCCATTGATTCTTGTGCAGCCCCTCTCGTGCTCCGTGCTTGTCCGAGACACGAATGACTGCTGTCATATGTCTTGTCCCTGGAACCGGTACGCAGCACCGGACGGATATGGATGACCGGAACCCGGCTTTTATCTGTTGTCAACAGATGTTCTGTATTTAGTGTAACTGTGGAGATTTTGTCATGATTTGCAATATTTGGACTGAAAACCTGTACTCTGTAAATATGTAACAAACACAGATCAAAAGCACCTACCTATAAACACACGAGCGTAAGAATGGGCGGTATAAAATGCAGTATTCTGTTGTGAACAACTACCCACCAAATTCCCGAAGTGATGCAACCTCCCTCAATAAAATGAGTAGGCCACTTGACACTTCAAGAACCCGGTTGTTTGTGCACCCCATCTTGGGTCTATCCTAGATGCAAGAAAAAGTAAATGAAATAATACAACGGTTGATACAACCTCAACCCGGATGTGCCCCGCAAAATAATATTACATCAACTTACAATATTACATGAATGAAAGTAAAGAAAACACTCTTCTCACATTCCCCGACTATTCATCCACGACGATCTAATACTTCATATATACAAACCATCAAGATGCTAATATGTGCAACCCCCACTAATTGACATATAGTAATTAGCGGACGTTTAGCAACATATATACAAACCGAAACTTATAAACGATGTAAAACCGCGACTTCGAAATACTCCATATTGCCCCAACACAAAGATAACGGAATATGCAATCTGGGCAAAAACAAACAACACCTGAAAACCTAAATCCAAGATTCCAGAACACCACCAAAAAACCAAGACCCAACTTCCTACATGAACCGGCCAGGTCGGGAATTTTAAATATTTGGCCGGCCAAAAAGTTGAATCTGGGTCTTGTTTTTCTCTGGTGTTCTACATACAACAAGAAGAGAACTATGCAATTGTTTAAATAATTTTTAGAGCCTCTTTGAAAATCGACAGAAACTTGGATTTCGTTTCGACTGTTTCGGAGTTATTTCGGTTTCGTAATTGTAAATATCGTCTGACAATCTAGTTAAGGTATGAGTAGGCTCTGATACCACTGTAAGTCGATGTCACGCACCCTACAGGTTCGTAGGAAGGCGGAATATACAAAAAACAATTTTTCTTACTTCGCAACACCGACATTAACTCCAGGATCAATATGGAAACCTGAACTAGCTATATCTACTGGGAGGTTTAACTATTCGGTAAGAGTTTTATACCTCCTTATTTACAAGTCTTTCAGGTCTTCTTCTTCTCCTCCTCTTCTTAAGCTCTTCGATGATCGGATCACGCTTGAAACGTCGGCCTCCTCACGTCAAAAACGATCCACCCGAGAGTATGTATTTCAAGTTCCAACCTCTAAACCGAGATAACAAAGGTACCTAGTTTGCTAAGCTAGATAGCTTAGATTATGTAGAGAATGATTATGGATTAATTTGTCTCAATTACCCTAGGTTTCTCAACTTATGAGAGTGTTTAGGGTTTGAGGAAGAAGAAGAGAGCCAAGAAGAGATGAGAGTGTTATGATAAGAATAATGTGTAGAATGGCTAAGTGTTGACGACTATGAACCATTTGATATCAATAATAATAATCATAATAAATCAACCATGCTTCATACTCATCAAAAAATCAATGAGTCACCCAAGTATCCATGCTTCAATAATGGTCAAGTAACACCTCACCTCTCGACCTTACTATCCATTTAAATAAATGGATTAAAACATAAATGAGGTGTTTTCTTCTAGAAGCACTCTTTTGAAATTACAAGAATATCCCTCACTGTATAACATACCTGTATTCATACTACGAATACTATGGGACAAAAATAATCCAAAAATCTAATACTAGGATCCGGCTTAAACCAAAACCTACTAGTATTATCCATTCAAACAACATCCGTGCAACTAGTACACGTATATGATCGAAACCCTGCCGTAAAACTATACGGCCTCTACATCGTTTTTCCCGAAGCAGGAAAACCCTCTGTTTGGGACTCTAAAGACTCGACAGTACACTAGCAGTGGGTTTAACCACAAGTCCGTCAGCGGTACTAGCTGCATGTAATGGCTACCCAGGTATCTGTCGATAAGAAGGCCGACGAGTAAACTCATCTGAACTCCTACTGAGCCTATCTGTGACAATCTTCGTACCGTCTGGTCTGTTTGTCTAAGATACTCGCATATCGGGCCTAGGGGGTGGCAAAAGTCAAACCCCTAACAGCACAATAAGTCGTGCCGGGATAGAGCTCAATACACCCTGAGAAACTACTGGAGTGCCTACCAGTAAATCTCGCTTGCCCTGGCCAGGGACTTTGTGTAATGGCTTTCCGAACACAGCGCGATATCAACCCCCAATACTGGGAGAGACGAATCCTATCTAACCACTACTGCTTCTCAGTGCTTCGGGACTGCACCCAACCACTACCTGTTTGCATAACTCATTTGAGTCGTGGTAGGGCAGTGATCTAAGTACAGTGGGAACACACTCAAGACGAATAGTGATGTCAAGTCAGCGGACTAACCTGTACTCATGCCACCCGGGAACTGCTGCCTGATGATAGGTATAATACCAACCAGCAGTTCCCAACGAGTCCATCCAGTGTAACCTATAACTCAATGAGCACCCGTATACTATCTTCGGTACAACGTACCAATGGCTGTGGGACAGACCATCTCCCCTGCTGGGATGAGAAGCGTATACAATAGTCTACTTCGGAGTATCGATGCCCCGTCTCGATAATCCTACGACTAGGGACCTATATAAGGATGTGCTTATAGACTACCCACCCCCGTAAAAACTCTGCGTGGCTCCCGATATATCCAAAACCCCCCTTTCAAAACACAACACACGTACACTGCACATTGAGTTCGCATGACCAATTTAACCCGTCAATCGGAGGCTCCCTCGCTCCAAAAGCGAGGGGTAATTATTGAAAGCTTATTCCGCGGCTGCCGGAGATTCGGATCCCCATAATCATTAAACCCTGGCCTACTCTAGGCAGGGGGAATCTGTAGTACGCCTGACAAGCGCGCGCGTATTCCCATCTCAATGGGGTGACGAAAAACACCCTACAGATTTTGGCACGCCCGGTGGGACCAATCTCTCCTCCCATATTTCGGGTTAAACGTTCATGCGAACTCAATCAATATACACATCGATTACCTATACTGAAATGATGTTTTTTTTGTCCAGTAATCAACCTTCGACGACAATGTCTCCCCAGACGAATTCAGCTTCCAACGTGACCCCGATTCCATATGTGGTCAAGATCAACGTTCGTGTGGTTCTCCCTACAAGCCTTAGTCGACAGTGGGAGGAACCGCCCTGCCAGTTTGGCTCCGTCATCATCTACCCTGCCGGAAGCGCTCATCTGGCGAAAATCCCGGCAGAACAGGTGGCCAAGCCGGTCCCAAGGGGCAAGAGGCCGAATATTGTGATTGCTAAGGCACCACAGCCGAAACTTAAGATGGTGTCTGAACGACTCCCTGGAGCTCTAGCTGGGGGCAAGACTTCCGGTGCGAAGGGCAACATCAAATGTTGCGGACGAGCTCAGGCGATGACTCCAACAAATGCACAATCGAGCGTATCTCCAAGGCCCTCCATCGCCCGGTCTGCGGCGTCTTCCTAAAGAGCCGAAGTCTGCTAGGTGCTTAGAACAGAAAAATTAAGGCAGAAGCTTCTCAGGTATCGAGCTAATAGAGGGACAAGGCTTCGGCCAAATGGAATCATATGAAGTTCCAAGTGCAGGGTTGCCCTGCGACGATGGCTGAGTCGGATGTAAGAATCAACAATTCCTTCGAGCCTCTGAAGTGGGTTCAGAAAAATGCCATGACCGCCAGAATCAAGAAGACAGCGGTCCGAACAGTGCTATAAAGAGACGTGTCCCGGCCCCAACAGAAAAGGTATGACACTATCTCTTCAAGGGTCTATCAGGCGCTCTGTGCCGCACGAAAGCAGCGGGGCAAATCCAGAAAAGAAGCGCCAGCACCATTCAAGAACCTGGTTAGGCCAGCCGCCTTCAATCGACTACCAGCTACCGAAACAAGGGGGTCAAGACAGCGATCCGTGAAATCAGCTGCCAATGATAGAAAGACGACCGGATATATCATCCATACGGTCTATATGGCGGGCGGGTGCCCCAGCGACAACCTTCGCAGCAAAAGCAAGGATGGGGCCACCACATCCTAAGCCCAATATAGCCTGAATGTGGTTGCCGTTGTCCAAGAACAGCTGCCCCCGCTGGATGAAGAAAACCCTCTCGATGAGGATGATAGGCAGATAGACCCCTCGGTCCATGTAGAGTCAAGCACGGACAGCGAGGAAGAGCCGGCTTTCCGCCCCAGGACTGCGGAGCAGGAGCTGCTTCAAGAGCTTCGAAAACAGCTCAGGAGCAAAGATAAAGAGATGGCCAAGCTCTATTCGAAGATTGACGACTTAACGAACGTGGTGATGCAGCTTACGGCTCAAATTGCTCGAGCGCCTCCCAATCACGCACAAGCCGCTACTAATCAGCCGGGTGATGACAATCTGAGGCAGCCAATGCCTGTTCCTTTGGGACCAAGACTGGTCGAGCCGAATGAAAGCCGGCCTCATTTCGCTTCTGGGGACGCCTTGGCCCCAGATAGCACTATCCCGCTAACACAGGATCGGATAATGGATTTGGTCACCAGCAAGGTTAAAACATTGGTGGCCGAATCTGAAGCTCAGAAAGAAATCGGCAGTAGTGGGCGGCCATATCCCGCGCAGTACGATCTGATTGAGTTCCTAAGCGGCTACGTCATTCCTAAGTTCGGAAGATTTGATGGAACGGGGAATGCAAATCAGCACGTCGCCCACTTCAAAGCATCGTGCGAAAATACAGGGGGCAATGACGCGCTCCTTCTTCGTCAGTTTGTCAACAGCCTGACCGGTGTCGCTTTTGACTGGTACGTGAGCTTACTAGACGGGTCCGTCATTACCTTTGCCCAAATGGAGTCTCTGTTCGGGCAAAGGTTTATGAGCGTCAGCGATAAAATCTCCATAGCCGACCTTGTGAGGACCAAGCCGGGGAAGAATGAAAGCAACACTGACTTTATCGCCCGATGGCGTAATCTCACGGTCAAGTGCGAACCGCCGCTGGAGCAGGACCAGTCCTTCAGCCTTCTCATTGGGAACCTCAGCAATTGGATGGTCCCATTCTTGTGTACAGCGGACCTCAAGACATTTCAGGAGCTAACCAAGAGAGTCCAAATGCTGGAACACTCGAAGCAGGAGTCCCCGCCGGATTCTCAGAGAGAGAAAACTTGGAAAAGCAAGCGGGACGACAACCGTAGAAGCGGGAGTTCCAGCAGTACCAATGTCTTCAATGCGTCCGACAATGAAGAAAAGCGAAGGGCTGCCGAATCCAAAACTAACCGGCCTCGAAAGCCATTGCTAGGAGGAAATGGGCCTTCCTTAGGGGAGAAAAAGAACAAGGTTTACTCTTTCAGAAGGGACAAGGTCCGCAAGATATTTAAAGATGCCTTGAACAACGGCCTACAATTGCCGGAGTCGAAAAGACCCCAAGAAGCAAAAATGACTGACAATCCTCTGTATTGCCCGTACCACCGAGTAGTGAGCCATGCGATCGAGGATTGCTATATCTTCAAAGACTGGGTCGAGAAGCAGTACAAGGCTGGAGAGATCGAGCTGTCCAAAAGTGTGTTGGTGAACAATCAAGTTGCAACCACCAACATTATACAGACAGAAACTGGAGCCTTCTGGGAGCAAACAGCCGAACCTGCTGCCCTGAGAAATGAAACGGACTCATCACGGCCTCCGTAGAGTACGCACATATCTAATAAGACGAAGAAGATGATAAAGCTACTTCGGAAAGAACCCAGGATGGAATGGGAAGGGCAGAAGAAGCCTACTAGCCCAGCTGCCAATGCGGCTCCATCAGGCTCAAAATCCAAGAAGCTCAAGAAGAAGAAAAGTGCAGCTCGGCGTGAAAAGGAGTCTGCAGGGAGATCGACCATTCAAAAATATATCGATTCCCTCGAAGAATATGAACAAATGGAAAGAACATTGATTCAATTGAAGGAGTTCTTCCCTATACAAGCGGCTGAAATTCTGGAGGAGTTAGAAGAAGACTCCAATGAAGAGATCCTAGTAGTGACCTGCTACGCCATCCATCTTGGCAGCGACTCTGAGGATGAGCTCTGTTTTCCCGAAGAGGACGAGGAGCTCACCACAAAAGCCAATCAAATCCAGCTCAGAAGCGGCAGGGCTCTACCGCAAAATCAGGGCAAAGCCCCTAAAGGGAAGGAAAAACAAGTCGCTAGTGAAGAAGATGGCAGAGAACCGGCTGATGAAAATATAAGTCCTTCATCGGTGGACTATAATGTCTTGGCACATCTCCGGAAGCTTCCGTCTCTCCTGAGCATCTACGACGCCTTGGTCCTATCTAAGGAGCTTAAAGATGTTCTCATTCAGGCTCTACAAAACCCCGAGCGGTATCAGGCTCACTTTGCGGAAATTAATATGAAAGAAGCCCATCATGCTTTGAATGCCGCCGCAGTCACATTTACGGATGAAGACTTGTTACTGGGAACGACTGAGCATAATAGGCCGCTTTACGTGACCGTGTACAGCGACGGAGATCGAATTAATCGCATATCGATTGATCCGGGGTCCTCAGTGAACATCATGAACTTGCGAACTCTGAAGAGTTTGTCAATGGACATCCGACACCTGTCAAGGGAAAGGATTGTCATTCAAGGCTTCAATCAAAACTGCCAGCAAGTTCTGGGGTCTATAGCTTTGCCAATCAAATTCGGGGATCTGCAAACTGAAGCTAAGATATACGTGATCGACACCGACACGTCTTATAAGATTCTCTTGGGACGGCCGTGGCTCCACGATTACGGCATCGTCCCATCAACTCTCTATCAATGCATGAAGTATACTAAAAATGGCGAAGAAAGACGCATTGACGGAGACATCCAGCCGTTCGGTGTGTATGAAGTCCGATATGAAGATTCTCAGTACTTTATGAACCACCAAAATGCTAAGCCACAAATGACTGAGGATAGACCGGCCCCAAGACTCAAAAGAAAATCTGCGCCGGCTGTCGCTTTCAAAAGCAAAAATACCCAAGTGTGCCCGCATTTCGGCAGCGACACTGATGAGTCCGACGCTGGAAGCCCGTCCTTCCGTAAAACTCGCCCTCATTTCGACAGTGATACAGACGAATCTGTTACTGAAGGCCCATCTAGCAGCAAAGTCCGCCCTCATCTTGGCAGTGACACTGAAGAGTCAGAAGAAGAGGACCTGCCGTGCAACAGCTGTGCAGATTGGCCCCCATGCAGCAAGCGAAACTACGAGAGACCTTCGAAGTCGCAGAAGGGTCCCTGGCCATCACAAGGGTGCCGGAACGGATGTGCAAAGAGCTCGACGCATTGTCAGTCTTTACCGTGGACCAGCTGAAAACTTTTTACGTGCCCGGGAGGAAAAATGGACAGAAGGGCATCCTGTTTTACAGGTCAAACCCCGTTGTGCACCCGGACGATCTTTCTGTCGCGTGCCTTCCCTATGAGAGAGGCATAAGAGCCGTCCTCAATCCCAGATACTATGCGCCCGAGATGCGGGAATACTTTAAGAAGTGCGGATGCCGGTTATATCAAACGGAGTCCGAAGCAAAGTTTTACGAAGGGCTATGGTAGCCGCCCCAGGTCCGAGCATTCATCGAGGGACGAATTCTAGATAGACGTGGCATAGGCTACATTCAACCTGATTCCAAAGCGTGTTACATGATCCATGTTGGTGAGGCCAGCGAAAGATCAAATGATGATGACGAGATAGCCGAGCCAGAAGAAGCTCCTCAAGAGTTCGAAGATGGCGGACAAGCAACCTTTGACGAGCTAACCGAGATTGACTTAGGAACGCCCGATAATCCAAGGCCGACCTACATCAGCTCGCTCTTGTCAGAGGAAATGAAAGCGCAGATAATTGCCCTGCTGCATGAGTTCGTCGACTGCTTCGTATGGACATACAAAGAAATGCCTGGCCTTTCCTCTGAAGTGGCCGTACATAAGTTGGCTATATCTCCTGATGCTAAGCCAGTCAAACAAGCTCCTCGAAGAATGAGAAGGGAACTAGAAGAAAAGGTCATCGAGGAAGCTAAGAAGCTCATCGATGCCGGCTTCATCAGGGAAGAGAAATATGCGGACTGGATCGCATGCATAGTCCCAGTGAAGAAGAAAAATGGGCAGATCCGAGTTTGTGTCGATTTCAGGGACCTCAACAAGGCATGTCCTAAAGACGACTTTCCGCTACCGGTCATGGAAATGATGGTCGATGACACTTCAAATTACGAGCTGTTCACCTTTATGGATGGCTCGTCTTGATACAATCAGATCAAGATGTCGCCTGAGGATGAGAAGCACACAGCATTTCGAACCCCGATCGGAATATATTACTACAAGGTGATGCCATTCGGATTGAAGAAAGCAGGTGCTACATATCAAAGGGCAATGACCAATATCTTCGATGACCTAATTCATAAAGTCGTCGAATGTTATGTTGATGATCTGGTCGTTAAGACTAAAACCAAGGCCGATCATATCCAGGATCTTAGGACCGTTCTCACCAGACTGAGGGAATTTGACCTGAAGATGAATCCTCTGAAATACGCTTTTGGCGTGTCATCGGGAAAATTCCTGGGCTTCATAGTCCGACATCGAGGGATCGAAGTTGACCCATCAAAGATAAAGGCCATCATGGGATGCCCCCTCCGAAGAGTTTGACGCAGCCAAGATCTTTTCAAGGCAAGCTTGCTTATATACGGAGGTTTATCTCAAATTTATCGAGAAGGTATAGGCCCTTCTCAAAGCTCATGAAGAAAGGAGCTCCTTTTATCTGGGATACCGAATGTCAAGCAGCGTTCGGAAGAATCAAACAATACTTGTTGCACCCCCCAGTGCTGGCCGCTCCCATTCCAAATAAACCACTGATTCTCTACATTGCCGCGCTAGATGAGTCACTCGGTGCGCTCCTTGCCCAGAATAACGAGGAAGGAAAAGAAAATGCCCTCTACTACCTCAGTCGAACTCTAGTCGGGGCGGAACACAACTACTCCCCAATCGAAAAGCAATGCCTGGCTCTAATATTTGCTGTGAAGAAGTTGAGGCACTATCTGCTCGCTCATTGGGTTATGCTGATCTCCAAGGTCGACCCGCTCAAACACTTGATGACCAAAGCAAGCCTAGCCGGCAGAATGGCAAGATGGGCTGTCATGCTACTTGAGTTTGACATAGTTTATACTCCTCAGAAAGCAGTAAAAGGGCAAGCACTTGCAGACTTTCTCGCTGCTCATCCCATACCAGAAGGGTCGCCGCTAAATTATGAGTTACCCAACGAACAAGTGCTGCACCTCGAGGAAGATGAGCCATGTTGGGAGCTCTACTTCGATGGAGCCTCATCAATAAGGAGCTCCGGCAGATCAAGCGTCCCGGAGGTAAAAGCGGGGATAGGATTGGTGTTCATCATGCCATCAATGGGAACCCTACGGCGTTCTTTCGCTCTCACCGAGCCTCGAACGAACAACGAAGCTGAGTATGAAGCTCTGATAGCTGGTTTGGAGCTCGCCATAGAAATGGAAATCCTTCGGCTACGAGTTTACGGTGACTCCCAGCTTGTCGTCAACCAAGTAATCGGCAATTATAAGATATACAAACCCGAACTAGCTCGGTACATAGGCCGAGTGGTGGAACACATGAAACGGTTCACTCACATTGAACTAATGAGAGTCCCTAGAGCGTTGAATGGAAAGGCTGATGTAATCGCTCGCTTAGCCAAGGAGCTGGCTGATCCTGACATGGACGAAATTCTGATCACAGTCAGGAGCCGAAAAATCCTACCCCAAGTATCTTTATGAGAAGATGAAAGCGCAGAACAGAAGAGCAGTCCTGCCGAAGAAGCTTCGATCATCTAAGACGAGCCCGATTGGAGAGAAACCTTCATAGAGTACCTCCGATACGACAAGCTGCCCGAAGAAAAATCTGCGAGGATTCATCTGAAGAAAAGAGCTCTCCGATACGTGTTTGTAAATGACACGTTATACCGCAGGTCATATGACCAACTCTGGCTCAGGTGTCTGTCATTGGCCGAAGCCCAAAAGGTCATGAAAGATGTTCACTCGGGCGTTTGCGGTGCTCACCAATCTGGCCGCAAGATGCGACTTCAAATCAAGCGGCTTGGGTATTACTGGCCCACCATGATACGGGATTGCGGAGAGAATGCAAAAAAATGTCAGATCTGCCAAATCCATGGTGATTTCATTCACAAGCATCCTAATCCGTTGCATCCTACGGTGGCGTCGTGGCCCTTCGAAGTCTGGGGTACCGACATTGTTGGCCCAATTGATCCTTCGTCATCCAAAGGCCACCGGTTCATACTGGCCACAACAGACTACTTCTCCAGATGGGCTAAAGTTGTCCCGCTAAAAGAAGTCAAGACAAAAAATATTCTGACGTTCTTCCAGCATAATATTCTATACCGCTTCGGTACACCAAAAAGAATCATTTCTGACAACGGGCCTTCTTTCAAGAGCTTCAAAGTCTCAAGATTCGCTACTCAACACAAGATAGACTGGTGATATTCCTCCATCTATAATCCAAGAGCCAATGGGCTAGCCGAAGCCTTCAATAAGACTCCATGCAAGCTCCTGAGGAAAAATGCTTCAGCCAACAAGAGAGACTGGAATCTCAAACTTCACGAGGCGTTGTGGGCATATCATACCATGCACTGTACTCCAACTCAATCAACTCCATACTCATTGCTCTTCGGAGTGGAGGCGGTCCTCCCCCTCGAAGTCGAAGTTCCAAGCTTAAGAATGGTCGTTCAGCACGAGTTGACGGAGGAGGAAAACGTGCTCCTTCGACTTGAAGAACTCGATGCCCTCGAAGAAAAGAGGCTCGCGGTGCAGCAAAGTCTGGAGCTATAACGGGCCCAAATGTCACGGGCCTATGACAATAACCCGTCTCCGCGCTTTTAAGAAAGGTGAATTGGTGTTGGTCCTCAAAAGACCGATCATCCCTAATCGACATGCCAAGGGAAAATTCGAGCCAAACTGGGAAGGACCATACGTCATTGAGAAAGTGTTCGACGGAGGATCCTACCAACTAATAAGTGCCGAGGGAGAAAGGCCCATGCCACCCATCAATGGCCGATATCTTAAGAAATACTATACGTGAATGCTCCAAGTCGCAGGCGAATTGAGCGCATCAGCCCTACGGTCTGGATCATACATCCTGCAAAACCGTATACAATCCACGGGCGTAAATGACCCCTATCTCTCCCAAATCTTGCCGGTGAGACTACTTTTAAAGTCCCACCAGTGGTTAAAAAAAACGGTATGTCCACAAGCAAAACGGGCACGGATGAAAACCCGAAAGGGCTCCGTGAGTAAAAACAGCAGGACTACCGGCGAGTCTGTGAAAACCCAAAAGGGCGCAAACTCGTGAGAAGAGATGAAATACATTTGCAAAGTCCTCTCGACCTTGTGAGGAGAAAACCCTACGTGAGATCTTTACGACTCACAAAGGAGCAACACACTTAGGAATCCTCACGATTCCTAAGGAGAAAATACACCTGCGGGATCCTTACGACTCGTAGGGAGAAAATACTTTTATGGGACCCTCACAGCCCATAAAATTGAAAAGCCTTAGGTGATAGGGACCCAAACCTGTCTCCTAAGCCATCGTTCCCCGACGGGCAATGGCAAATGATGAGTCGCTCCTGGCATTTCGCTTCAGTGTTAGCGGTGCTGATGCCGACCAAAAACCCAAATCCCAAGTCCTCCCAAGGCAAATGATGAGTTGCTCCTGGCATTATTCCAGTGCAGCAATGATGATGCCAAACAAGATCCAAATTCCAAGTCCCCAAACGGCGAATGATGAGTCGATCCTGGTACCACATTCCAGTGCAGCGATGCAGACGCCAACCAAAAGCCAATTTCTCAAAATTCTCCCAGCCCTACGGTTGGTCCTCAAGTTGACTACCGTATACAATCCACGGGCTCAAATAATCCTCGTCATACCCATGCCCTACCACAATTACCAGTTACGCGGCTGGTCTCCGCCTTTGGAATTATGCTCCATTGAGAAGACCCACTCATGTGTCCTTACGATACATGAGGAGAACAAACCTTTCTAGGATCCTTACGACTCATAAAGGAAAAACACACTTAGGAGTCCTCACGACTCCTAAGGAGAAAATACACCTGCGGGATCCTTACGACTCGTAGGGAGAAAATGCTTTTATGGGACCCTTACGGCCCATAAAATTGAAAAGTCTTAGGTGACAGGGATCTAAACCTGTCTCCTAAGCCATCGCTCCCCAACCCCAAAGTGGCGAATGATGAGTCGCTCCTGGTACCACATTCCAGTGCAGCGATGCAGACGCCAACAAAGCCCTGAAATTTTTCCGGCCCTACGGTCTGGATCATACATCCTGCAAAACCGTATACAATCCACGGGCATAAAACAATCCCGATCTCTCCTAAAAAAAAGAGAAAAAGAAGAAGGAGAAGAAAAAAAGAGAACGGTATGTCCACAAGAAAAACGGGCACGGATGAAAACCCGAAAGGGCTCCGTGAGTAAAAACAGCGGGACTGCCGGCGAGTTCGTGAAAACCCGAAAGGGCGCAAACTCGTAAAAAAGAAAAGAAATGAAATGCACTCACAAAGTCCTCTCGACTTTGTGAAGAGAAAATTCCCGCGTGAGATCCCCACGACTCACAAAGGAGCAACACACTTAGGAGTCCCCACGACTCTTAAGGAGAAAATACACCTACAAGATCCTTTCGACTCGTAGGGAGAAAATGCTTTTATGGGACCCTTACGGCCCATAAAATTGAAAAGTCTTAGGTGATGGGGATCTAAACCTGCCTCCTAAGCTATCAATTCCCAAATCCTCTCGGGGCAAATGATGAGTTGCTCCTGGCATTATTCCAGTGCAGCAATGCAGATGCCAAACAAAAACTAATTCCCAAACCCTGTCATGACAAAAGATGATTCGCTCCTGATACCATATTCCAGCGTAGCGATACTGATGTCAACCCAAATCACATCAGGTCGGCAAAACAACCAATGACCTCTCTGGCAGAACCAAATTCCACCTCGGAAACAAGTCAACTTCATCCCTGACGCCGCAAGAAGCGGGGCAAGTCAAATCCAGAATCGACCGTCCACGTCGCTAAAATGGAAGCATCGACCGTCCAAGTCGCAAAAAGGGCAGCATCGACCGTCCAAGTCGCAAAAAGGGCAGCATCGACCGTCCACGTCGCTAAAATGGCAGCACCGACCGTCCACGTCGCAAAAAGGGCAGCACCGACCGTCCAAGTCGCTAAAATGGCAGCACCGACCGTCCAAGTCGCAAAAAGGGCAGTACCGACCGTCCAAGTCGCTAAAATGGCAGCACCGACCGTCCAAGTCGCAAAAAGGGCAGTACCGACTGTCCAAGTCGCTAAAATGGCAGCACCGACCGTCCAAGTCGCAAAAAGGGCAGCACCGACCGTCCACGTCGCTAAAATGGCAGCATCGACCGTCCAAGTCGCAAAAAGGGCAGTATCGACCGTCCAAGTCGCAAAAAGGGCAGCGCAGGATTCCTACAAAGCGGGAACCAGATCACTCCGGGCCAGGGAAAACGTCTATCACGGACACTCCATCTCGGTGACATGTCAAGCAACGACCGTCCATGTCGTAAAAAGGGCAGTGCCAGCTTCCCAAAAAGCGGTAACCAAATCAAGTCGCCTCTACGTGAAAGAAGATCCATCAATTTCATGCACACGACCCACATATGTGGTGTGCATTTATTGATGGGGGGCAATTTGTTGAGGTAAAAATTTACACCCCGGTTGACCAAGTCAAAATCAAAGTCAACCCCAAGCCAAGTGGCCCAAGCCCAGATCCAGTGGGCCCATGCCCGGGTCGAGCCAGAACATGAAGCGGCCGGCCTCCCCCCATGCCAAGATAAAAATTTTGTAATAAATAATTTTGTTGCATTTCTTTTATTTTATTTTAGGGATGAATGTAAGAAAAATAGGCATAAAGCCAAATTTTTGTAAAGCCCATGGCTTATGTGCAAAAAGAAATGACACATGAGCCATGGGATAGGCAAAATGCCATTTTGTGAAGCCCAAGGGGCTATGTGTAAAGTGTATAGCCTATAAAAGCAAAGATAATGAAATATCTCAACAACTTTTTCTCTCTCTAAAAGTTTTCCAGATCTGAGATCTTTCTCATTCTTCAAGGTTCCAAAACCTTTTCTTTCTCTTGAATTAAATCAAGAGTTTTACGCTTCCTTTTTCAAAACTAAATAGTTTTCCACCACAAAACCCATTAAGGGGAACTCAGATCTGCCATCAGATCTCAAAAAGAAAATATATTTAAATCTCGCATCTCTTTATCTCCAAGATCCGGCCAGCAAAGGCAGAAGAAGAACCCATTTCCTTAACCCAAAGTATCTTAGGAGTTTAACTCCACCCTATTTTCTCTTTAGAGAATTTCCGGGGCTAAAAGCCCCCTTTTCCTCGTCGGTGCGCTAGCGCTCGAGCGCAAAGCGCCTACGTGCCGACACGTGGTGCGCTTGCGCTCCAGCGCCCTGCGCTCAAGCGCAAAGCACCCACGCGCCGACACGTGGCGCGCTTGTGCTCCAGCGCCCTGCGTTCGAGCGCAAAGCGCCCACGTGCCGACACGTGGCGCGCTTGCGCCCAAGCGCTCAGCGTCCGAGCGCAAAGCGCCCACGTGCCGACACATGGCACGCTTGCGCCCCAGCACTCTGCGCTCAAGCGCAAAGCACCCATATGCCGACACATGGCGTGCTTGCGCTCAAGCGCTCAGCGTCCGAGCGCATAGCGCCCACGTGCTGACACGTGGCGCGTTGCGCTCCAGCACTCTGCGCTCGAGCGCAAAGCGCCCACGTGCCGACACGTGGCGCGCTTGCGCTTAAGCTCTCAGCGTCCGAGCGCAAAGCGCCCACGTGCCGACACGTGGCGCGTTGCGCTCCAGCACTCTGCGCTCGAGCGCAAAGCGCTCACGTGCCGACACGTGGCGCGCTTGCGCTCAAGCGCCCAGCGTCCGAGCGCAAAGCGCCCACGTGCCGACACGTGGCGCGCTTGCGCTCAAGCGCCCAGCGTCCGAGCGCAAAGCGCCCACGTGCCGACACGTGGCGCGCTTGCTCTCAAGCGCCTAGGCATTGGCCCCACGCATCCTTTGGATGTCTTTTTCCCCCTTTATTTATATATACATGTATATATATACATATGTACACATACACATACTCGGCGACACTGCCCCCGTTGAAAAAAATTTCTAACGGGGCGCTGCCCCGCACCCCGCAAGGGGGCTGCTAGCCCCCTTGACCCCAGCCCGCTATCCGGATAGCGGGACCCCCGTAAAAACTCTACGTGGCTCCCGATATATCCAAAACCCCCATTTCAAAACACAACACACGTACACTGCACATTGAGTTCGCATGACCAGTTTAACCCATCAATCGAAGGTTCCCTCGCTCCAAAGGAGAGGGGTAATTAACGACAGTTTAGTCCGCAGCTGCCGGAGATTCGGATCCCCATAATCATTAAATCCCGGCCTACCCTAGGCAGGGGGAATCTGTAGTACGCCTGACAAGAGCGCGCGTATTCCCATCTCAATGGGGTGATGAAAAACACCCTACAGGTGGCGCGAGGGTATTCTCGAAGCTGGATTTGCGGTCCGGATATCATCAGGTCCGAGCTAAATCAGAAGATATTTGCAAGACTGCGTTCCGAACTCGGTATGGACATTTCGAGTATTTAGTGATGCCCTTCGGAGTAACGAATGCACCGGCGATATTTATGGACTTGATGAACCGAATCTTTCTCCATTCTTGGACCAGTTTATAGTAGTGATCATCGATGATATTCTGGTCTACTCAGGGAGCAAGGAAGAGCATGTAGAATACTTGAAGATCGCACTGCAGATATTGAGGCAAGAAAGATTGTATGCAAAGATGAGCAAGTGCGAGTTTGGCTTGAAGAAGTAAAGTTTGAGCATATCGTAGCTGGAGGTGGAATCGCCGTTTATCCAGGGAAGATTGCAGCAGTTCAAGACTGGCCGATTCCGAAGAACGTTGTAGGGATCAGAAGTTTTCTTGGGCTGCAGGATATTATAGAAGGTTCGTGGAGAATTGTACTCGTTTGGTTGAGCCTCTGACCAAGCTTACATGCAAGGAGGTACCATTTGTGTGGACGGATAATTGTGCGTCAGCTTTTGAGGCGTTGAAGCAGAGGTTGATAACCGCACCTGTTTTAACCGTACCGGACAGTGCCGGAGGATTGGTGATTCACAGCGATACATCTGGAAAAAGATTGGGTTGTGTTTTGATGCAACATGGAAAGGTTATAGCCTACACATCGAGACAATTGAAGACCCAAGAGAAGTATTGCCCAACTTCTGACTTGGAGCTAGCAGCTGTGATGTTCGCCTTGAAGATCTGGAGACACTACTTATTTGGCCGAAAGGGTCGAAGTTTTCACCAATCACAAAAGCCTGGAGTATGTGTTCACACAGAAGGAGCTTAATATAAGACAGCGTAGATGGTTGGAGCTGATGGATGACTACGATCTTGATCTTGAATACCATCCGGGGAAAGTTAATGTTGTGCCGGATGCGCTTAGTCGGTTGCCAGCAATTCAGATGTTGACTACACAGAAGGAACTTATTGAAGACTTTCGGAGATTCAATTTGGAAGTTGTGCTACCGCATTCTTCGGGACAGTTGATGCAGCTGCAAGTACAATCGTCACTGATCGAGAGTATTAAAGCAGCGCAGTCGAAGGACCCAAGATTGCAAAGGTTCGAGAACAGGTTGAAGCTTGACTTCGAACGGACTTGTTGATTCATGAAGATGGTTCGTTGCGTTATGGTAGCCGTTTATGTGTGCCAAAAAGAGACATTCGTGAAGAACTTATGAAGGAGGCGCACGGCTCAGCATATTCCGTACATCCAGAAGGCACGAAGATGTACCGAGATATACGACAACATTTCTGGTGGGAAGGCATGAAACGAGAGATTGCCCGCTTTTAGCAAAGTGCTTGGTGTGTCAGCAAGTTAAAGCTGAACATTAACGGGTTGCTGGTTTATTGCAACCACTTCCGATTCCTCAATGGAAGTGGGAACATATAACCATGGATTTCGTGACGGCTCTACCGAGGAGTCCGAAAGGCAACAATGCAGTTTAGGTGATTGTTGATCGATTGACCAAGGCAGCTCATTTCATACTATTTCGAGTTGGTCAATCAACAAAAGATTTGGCAGAACGGTACATGCAGGAGATTGTAAGATTGCATAGAGTGCTGGTGAGCACCGTGACGCCCATTTCTTATCACATTTTGGAGGAGCTTACAAGAAAGTTTGGGGACTCGATTGAAGTTTAGTACAGCTAATCATCCTCAGACAGATGGCCAGTCGGAGAGAATGATCCAAACTCTTGAAGACATGTTGAGAGCTTGCTGTTAGTGTACATGCCCTAGAGGCCATTACTGTATTATACTAGTATGTATATTACTTGATGGAAGCTTGGGATATTCACAGTTGTATATAAATCTTGCTCGAAATGGTAGTATGCTACTTGGTTTGTCTCTGCTTTAATATGTGCATGTGTTTATTTTAGCATATCGCTTATATACATATTAGTAGAGCCCTTAGGATCTTTGCTTGATTACCAGCGTTGTGATGGCGCTCACACTCGTGGGGCCTGGGTAATCCATAAGCACATCCTTATACAGGTCCCTAGTCGTAGGACTATCGAGACAGGGCATCGATAGTCCGGAGTAGACTAGCTTATGCGCTTCTCATCCCAGCGTGGGAGACGGTCTGGCCTACAGCCATTAGTACGTCGTACTTGAGATAGTATGCAGGTGCTCGTTAGGTTACGAGTACACTGGACAGGACTCGTCAGGAACTGTTGGTTGGTATTATACCTATCGTCAGTTATCAGTTCCCAGGTGACATGAGTACGGTTTAGTTCGCTGACTTGACACTGTCACTTTGCCTCGAGTGTGTTCCCACTGTACTTTGATTACTACCCTACCATGGCTCAAAGGAGTCGTGCAAACAGGTAGTAGTTGGGTGCAGTCCCGAAGCACTTGGAGGCAGTGACGGTTAGACAGGATTCGTCTCTCCCGGTATTGGGGGTTGACATCGCGCTGTGTCTAGGAGAGCCATTACACAAGTAGTCCCTGGCCAGGGCAAGCGAGATATACTGGTAGATTTCCAGTGTTATCTAGGGTGTTCTGAGCTACACTCCGACACGACTTGTACCGCTATTAGGGGACTGACGTTTACCGCCCCCTAAGCCCGCCATGCGATGTATCGGACGAACAGACCGGACTGTATGGAGACTGTCACATTCAGGCTCAGTAGGAGTTCAGATGGGTTCACCTCGTCAGTCTTCTTATCGGCATCTACCTGGGGACCGTTACGTACAGCTAGTGCCGCTTGCAGTCTGTGGTTAAACCCACTTCCAGCATAGTGTCGAGTCTTTAGAGTCCCACACAGAAAGTTATTCGCCTTTAGGCAAAATGAGTAGAGGTCGCATGGTTTTGCGACAGGGTTCGTTCACATCCGCGCACTTGTGCGCGTTTGCTGTCCGGACAGCTTATACTAGCGGGCTTTGGTTTAAGCCGGATCCTAGTATATGATTTGGGATTGGTTTTATCTCATTGTATTCGTGTTCCTCGGATCACGAATACGGGTGCGTATGCACAGTTGAATGAGACAGAGGGAGAGGGCTTTGATTAGGGTTGATGACCATTGTCATTTTCTTAACCCTAATGCTTATGTGTGTATTATGATTAATTGATATTAGTAAAATATAATTGTGCATGGTTAGGGTTGTTGACCATTTGACTATCTTGACTTGTTGACTTAGGTTGACATGTTGACCATCATCATTCCATATAAAAGATGCTCTTTGATCCTTGCAATTTGCATTTAATGTGAAATGATAATGGTCAAGTCTTGATTAACCATGACAATTATCTTGCTAATTATCTATTTTCATAATTCACACATATATGAGAGAATGGTTCATTATTCTTTTCATTCTATCATATAGATTCTCTCTCCTCCTTTTCCTCTCTCTCTCTGGCTCTCCCCTCTCATGAGTTGAGAAACACTTGAGTTTGAGATAAACCTCTCTAAAATAATCTCTACTCTCTTCTAAGGTTCTAGGATTAGCACTTCTAGCATCTTAGTTACTTCTAGTTTGAAGTTGAAGCCATAGGTTGAGGCTCTCGGGTGGATCCTTCTTCGACTAGAGAAGACGACAAGGAGATCACTTCCGTTCACTCCAAGGAGCAAGGAGAGAAGGACATAAAGCCCTAGGTATAACCTTTCTTCCATGTAGCTAAAACTAGTTAGCTTTGTAGTTAGTTTTTGTTTAGCCAAGATCCTTCTTTTGATAGTCCATGTTGCCTAGCTCGATAAAAATCCGATTTTTATACCGTTTCCGCCTCCCCGCAAGCACCGGGGTGGGCAACGTGGACTTACAGTGGTATCAGAGCCTAACTAAACATAAACTAACTAGTTAGTAAAGTGTATAGAAGTTCGATCGGTAAAAATCACAAAACGTTTTTCAAAAAATCCTAGTTTCTGCCGATTTTTAAATCTGCTTTAAAAATAATAAATCACACCTTAAAAATCGGCTCAGGGTTTTTACAGTACACCCTGTTAGTTATATGTATGCCCTAGAGGCCATTACTGTACATAGGATGTATATTGTAGTGGATGCTGGGACGTATATAGGGAGGACTTTCTTGCTCGACATGATAGTATGCTATCTGGTTGATCTTTACCTTAACGTGTATACTGATTGTCTCTCTGTTACATGTTGGTAAGCCCTTAGGATCTGTACTTAACTACCTGGACTATGATGCGGATCATGCTAGTGGGGACATGGTAGTCCATAAGTACATCCTTCAAAGTCCCTAGTCATGGGTGTATCGAGACGGAGCATCGATATACCAGAGTAGACTAGCGTATGCCTTCTCGACCCATACAAATGGGCGATGGATGATCCCATATCCACTGGTGTTTGACATCAGAGATGATATACGGGTGCTCAGTAGAGACTGGGTACACTGGACGGACTCGCCGAGAACTCCCAGATGGTATTATACCTCACGTCAGATGGCAGTTCTCTGGTGACACTGGTACAGAGTAGTCTGTTGACCCGAGATCGTCATAGAGTCTTGTGTGGTTCCCACTGTGCTTTGATTTCCATCTTACCACGTCCAAGAGGGCGTGCAAAACGGTGGTTTTTGGGTACAGTCCCGAGTCACATGGAGGCAATGAGCGATAGGAGGGGATTCGTCTCTCCCGGTATAGGGAGTTGATGTTGCGCTGTGTTCGATTGGCTATAACAGGAAATCCCTGGCCAGGGTTGCTGAGATTTACTGGTAAGTGTTACCAGTAGTTTCTCGAATTGTTATAGACCTCATATCGACACGATTTATCGAGCTATTGGGGTCTGACGTTTACCACCCCTAGGCGAGATATGCGACATATCAGACGATCAGACCGGACTGTACGGTAGTGTTACTGGTTGGATTCACTGGAGTGTAAGCGGGCTTGCTCGTCGATCTTCAGATCGCTCAATACCCGGGTGGCCGTTACGTTTAGCAGACCGCTTGCGGCTTGTGGGTGTTTGATATGATCATCATCTACTGCCGGCGTATTGACGAGTCTTTAGAGTCCTACACAGAGGTTTTCTGGCTCAAGCGAAACGAAATAGGAGCGCATATGAGATATGTGCGGGACCGAGAATAATGCGTGTATGTGATACCGTATTCCATTCTCACGATGAATGTGTCGAATGGTTATATGCGATATAACCTAGTTATCGAATCGAGGGTTGATTCGATAAGCCGATACATTGGATACTAGTCGGTTATATGCGATATGACCGGATCGTTAAATCAAGTGTTGATTTAATGATTTGATGCATAATTATATATTTGATATATTACTTTGCGTTAACTAGTATCGGTTCACTTAAGATGGATTTTCTCACTCAGATGTGCGCATTGTATATGCGATATACTTTTGTGCACTTGTTTGTATCATGTTTGATGATGCATGTTTACTTGGTTAAGTGTAAAGAATAAACCATGGTTAAACTAATGATTAGGGTTTTATTTATCCATTACTTATTTATTCATTTATTAATTTGTTTATTCTTTTTGGAAAATAAATGGCATGAATATAAAATGGTGGCTTGATTTGTTTTGTAGTTGAATCTTCATGAAGGTTTGACTTTGTAAACATTTTGTCTTCATGCTTAACCCTAACCATTTAATCAAACCATGGTCTACTCTCTACACTTAACTAGGGTTAAGAGATGATAAGTATTCTTATTATTTTCTTTTTAGAAAATAACTTATCATAACTTTTATCTTCTTCTTGCTCTTCTTCTTCTTCATGAAGAAGCTTGTCTTCATCAATGGCATATTGAGCATATGAGTGAGAAATCCAATTCTAAAGTGAACCCACTTCCTATTTCTTCATCCTCTACCTCTTGCCAAGTAGTAGAGTGTGTTTCCTTCACAAGTATGCATGGCAAGGTGAAGGTGGAGCTTGATCTAGCGATGCCTCGACGTAGATCATCTTCGGCATGGACATCGACGACCTAGCTCGCTTATTCTTCGACGAAGCCGACGCTAGAGCCCAGGAGTTCACTTGGACAGCGAAGTGACTTCGTTGCGGAGCTATGGAGGTGGAGAACCGGATCTACAAAGGTTGTATTTCCGTATCCCATTAGTTAAGTGTTAACTAGATTTTTTCTTCGCCTAGATTTCTAGCCAACGATCCATAGTCGGGTCTCTCGGCACCCGTAAAATTTTATATTGGCATGTTCGATGCCTTGCGAGACCTCCCTAGGGTGCCTAGGAACCCTACAGTGGTATCAGAGCCTAGCTAGAGTCTTAGACGAAGTCTAGACGGATTTTGAAGTCCGAACGACCCGAAACCCCAACCGGAAAATGCTCTCTGGACGTTTTCTGAAAACGTGGATTTTTTCAAATTAAAAATTGCTAAAAAATTCAGCAGGGAAAAATAAGAATTATGATGCAAAATTTTTCCGATGAACAGTACAAACCGCGGCGGAACCGCGGCAGAAGCCTGCCTTCTGCGGCGGTTCCGCGGCGGAATGATGACGTCATCGTACACTGTTTGCACAGTAACTCCTATTATTTTATGCTGGATTTTCTGGGTATTTTTAAAATTTATTCTAGAGTTGAATTTTCTGGAGTTGTTTTGGGGATTCGGTGTTTTGATCGGAGTATCAAATTTTGTCTGTGTGGCTTTCCGGATTAATTTTAGAATATGTTAAAAAGTTCGACCGGATATAAATACCCAATTTTTCCCCTGTCGGGAAATTTCCAAGTGTTGGATTTTTCCGTAGTTTAACGATGTTCTAAGTAGTGCAAGTAACGCGATGGTCCCTCTAGAAGACAACAAACCTTAACTCGATTATGTGACCGTCTTGAACTGCCCTTTGAACCTTCGGGTTTGGGGCAGTACAGCGTGCCACATGTGAGGCGTTGGCTTGACCCTTCTACGGCTGGACCGTTGGTACTGAGGCACGAACTGAATGTTGTTAGACTTATTTCATGTGTTGATCTGTATCGGGAAAACTTGGGTGTTCGAATATTCAATCGGAAGGTTTAACATTTTCTATTTATCTGGAATGGGATACAATAATTGGAATTCACAAGAAGTTATGAGATAACTGAATGAATGTTATAAACATAGCAGTTTAGTCTCACTTGATCGGTTGCCACGGAATTTTGATGTGATCAAAAGTCCGTCGCAATCACGTAGCGTACGCGGATACTCGCCGGGTAAACTTAATAGACAGCCTCACTCCACAGCCCCGACCAAGTGACTGTAGGAGAACCCCGTCGCCGAAAGCATCCGTTCGGGTGCTAGCGGTAGCGGTGTTTCGCCTTGGTGCACTTCGTCGACGGCATCGGGGGTGTGGCCGCCTACTGAAGTTTGCGACGAGCATTCGATCAAATTGTCGGGAATCCTGCTGAGTTGCCCGACTTGATATTGAAAAGAGTTTTCGATATAGAGACTAAAATGCGGGGTTTATAATTGTTAGGCATGTGATGTCTAAGGAATTCATTTGGTCAGGCATGTGATGTCTGAGGTGGTTGCGGATTCCAACTGTTGTAGTTTTACACTTTCTTTTCTGTGACCGTAAGTGTAATATGTGATATCGCCGGTTTCGTTGCTATATGTCAACGACAATTGGGATGTGCATATTTACTTACGTTGATGACATGTGATGTTATGTGTTGCTGGATATGTTATATTGGATCGTCGTGTTTGAATAGCCGGGGTTTTTTATGTGAGATGAGTGTTTTTCATTTTCATTCATGTAAAAACTTGTATGTAATATTCTTTTATTTGGGGCACTTCCAGGTAGCGGAAGATGTCACCCTTTGTATATTATTTACTTTTCCGCACTAGGATAGACCCAAGGAGGAGGGCACAAGTAACCGGGTTCTGGAGTTCAGTGGGAGACCAACTCGAGGTGTCGAGTCCGGGTCTCCTAACTCCAGAATTGGTAGGGTTGCTTGCCGCTCTCGTAGGGGTCTAGGGGTGTGGGTTTGGCTATTCATCACGACCGTAGAATCCGTGTTTTATACTGGCTCGTATTGAAAACACGGACGTCCTAGTATATCCAATATTTCATATGATTCTTCTGCTGCGTTATCTGTGATGTGTTATGTGATAGATACAGTATATAGTATATATGATATATTATATAGACGTTACTTATGTTTTACACCCGCGCTAGCCCTGCCCCGCTCTGCCGTTAGTCACCTAACCTAACGGTGCACGAGGGGACATCGAGGAGAATGCGGATGGCATAAGTGTACGTCGTATTTATCTGTGATGTTTAGGTACATAATTGATGGGACTTCATTAATGTGATTAATGAAAGTAAAAGAAACCTAAGATGTTGTAGAATCGAATTTCAAAATAAAACAGGTAGCTACAGTTCTTGCTTTGCACAGAGGTATATGTGATATATCCTGCACCTTATTCGATGAGGAAAGGACCGAGATCCCTTCACCGGGAGTGACTCCTTTAGCAATAACTGGCAGATGCTACACACTCGGTTTGTCTTTTGATTGCTTTTAAGTGTTTTTGCTTTGCACAGTGATAAATATGATATATCCCGCACCTCATTCGACGAGGAAAGGACCGACGATCCCTTCACAGGGAGTGACTCCTTTAGCAAAACTAGAAAAGCCTCAAAAGCACTCCATTTTTAAAATCATTCGATCCTACAACGATATCAAGTTCATTACGCAATAGGTTTTCAGAAAAAACCTGTCGTAGCCCTCCGTCATTTCAGATAAGTCCTATTTAGTATTCGTGCTACGTTTGTTGACCTCCGTCAAGGCGTAGTGTGCGGTAGCTAACTAGTATTTATCTGTTTATGCATATGATGCAGATTGAGTTAGGGTAGTCGTGCGGCCTTGTTGACCTCCGTCAAGGGTCGTGCGGGTGGGTTTAATTCGATCAAGAAATGACGGGTTGAACTTGACTAGTAGCCTATGGTTTGTTGACCTCCGTCAAGGTCATAGGGTGCTAGGGCCAAAATATTATCGGGAATTTCAAGTGTTGAAATTTGCAATGAGATTGCATACCTTCTATGAGATAGTTGGATCCCGATACCCGCTGCGAGTAAGAGTTACTCCTGGGAGAGTTTTATACATTACAATTAGCCGATCAAGTAGGTGTCTAGAAAGGTGTCAACGGGGTTACGCCTCTGGGAAAACGAGGTTTACATTAATTAGGTTCGTGCGAAAGCACGGGGGACCTCCCTCAAAGTACCGACACTGGCCTGGCTGAAAGATTAGCGAACTTGTAGTGTGTAATTAATCCCGGCTAGTCTTTCCTTTTAGGGTTTGAAGGAAGATTTGATAAAAAGCAGTGGAAGCCATCCTGATTAGATAAAATAATAACCAATCTATTCTTGCAAGAGCGCAAGCTGAGTGTTTTCTTCTCTCTCTCTCCAGGTAGCAACCATATCACGCCTTAATCAAGATAATAATACGGATATTTGACCGAACCCGCTTGTTATACTGAGCTGGGGAACGTTGGTCCCGCTCCAACTTATAATTGTTATAAGACATAGCAGAAAATTGGGGAATACCAGATTTCCCGTGCCGCCCAAACGAAGAGAGTGCATGATGATGCATCATCTTCGGGTGTGTTCATTACAGAGAACTGTTTCTCAGTATCCTTTACGTCCTGGGTATGTGATACCAGATCAGGATCCCAGATATGTAATCTGTTATATAGGGCTAAAGATAGGTAGAAAGACTGAGAACGGGTGATAAGTTTCTTGAGACAGAAAACAGGGCAAGAGTTGCAGCCAAGTCTGTCGGTCACTGTCACCCTGTATTGTAATACATTGATTCTGAACGAATGTTATTAGATACCGAACCTGATATACCAAATCATATCACTCTCTTTGTTAGAAAAGAAAGGATATAATTTTGTATTGCTGGATAATGTTTTGAACATTTCCTATATCAAAAGTTGATCGGTTCAGGCACGTTATCTAAAAGCATTAATGTTCTAAATCAAACTACAGTTCTTAGTATATGGAACACACAAAAGAGGAAGAGTTCAGAAATGAACGAATTCTTCTTGAGGTATTGTAGACTAGGTCATATCAATGCGACCCGACTAGCTAGAGTTACATAAAGATGCATATTTAAATTAGTTTGAACTTACATCTTGTGAAACTCGCCAGTCATGTCACAAAGATAAGATGACCGTAGCTCCGTTGACTGCAAACAGAGAAAGAGTTAGTGAACTCTTGGGATGATACATGTTGATGTATGTAGGTCCCCAGTCTATAAATGCCAGGACTGATTCTTTATACTTCATTATATTCTCTGGTAATCTTTCGAGATTCAGACCTATGTTCCTGTTGAAACACAAGTCCGAACCTTTTGAGATATTCACAGAATATAAGTTAGAAGTAGAGAACCAAAATACGGGTAAAAGTATTATGTCCTATGATGAGATCAGGGAGGAGAATACTTGTGCATGGAATTCCTGAACTATTCTAAAGGAGAATGGGATTCTCTCTCAGCATTACTCCTCCGTATACACCATTGCACGATGGTATGTCGGGGCGGAGCAGATACACCCTATCTGATATGGTGTGCTCTATGATGAGTACTACTGAGTTACCTTTTTTCTTTTTGGGAGTTATGCACTTGAGAAGTTGCATACCTATTGAATAGGGTTCAAATCAAATCAGTTGCCTACCACTCCATATGAGATATGGTATGGGAAGAGCCCATGTCTTAAGTCAGTTAAGATTTGGGGTTGTCCGGCCTACGTCTAAAAGCAAAATCTGGACAAGCTCGAGGCAAAGTCTGTTATGTAGAACTGGAAATGTTCCAGCCAAACAAACTGCAGCTGATGATTTGATAGATCCAAAGGATTCAGTAGATTCCAACGAACCTCAGCCTCTCCGCCGATCTAGTAGGGTTCCTCACCCGCCTGAGAGATACTTCGGTTTCTCTATGACAGTGGGAGCGAGGATTACATCATGAGATGATGACCCAACTAGTTTCGAGCTGGCCATCAGGAGTGTGACTCTGTAAGAATGGCTGGATGCTTAGCGATCTGAGATGGAATCCTTATACACCAACAAAGTATGGACTTTGGTTGCTATATCTGAAGGGTTAAATCCCCATCAGGAGCACGTAAATCTTGAGAAGATTACTTGGTGTAGATGGAAAAGTTGAGAATTTCAAAGCTAGACTTGTGAAAGGTTTTTCGTCATCGACCAGGCGTGGATTATGATGAAACCTTTTCAAGTGAGTATGCTTAAGTCCATCCAGATCCTACTTGCCACGGCTACATACCATGACTATGATATCTGGCGGTTGGGTGTCATGACTGCTTTTCTAAATGATGTTTTAGAAGAGAACGTCTATAAGAACACAGCCAGAGGGCTTCGTAGACAGTGGGAGCAGCGGAAACGTGTGCAAGATGTTTTATATGATAAAGCAGGCATCGCGGAGTTGGAACGTCTGTTTTGATGTAATAGTCAAAGAGTTTGACATCATCAAAATGGTAGATGAACCTTGTATAAACAAAAAGGTAGTAGGGAGTATGGTGGTGATCCTCGTAGAGTACGTGGATGACATACTCTTGATAAGAAAGGAGTTTCATATGCTACGCTCGATCAATCTCCGTTTATCACAATGATTCTCCATATAGGATCAAAGTGATACCACCTAAATCCTAGGTTTTGGATCTATGAGATAGATCTAAATGGATGTTAGGATTCTCACTAGTTGTAGTGAGAAGGTATCAATCGACCCTGGGGAGAATCACTGGAATGGTTCCAGGGTGATAAAGACGACTGAATGTCAGTCACAGGCATTGTCTTTACCCTCAATCGAGGGACGGTATGTTGGAAGAGTTCCAAGCAAGATACCGTGGCATACTAGAAGATAAAGGCTGGATACATCGCTACTTAAGATGCTACCAAAGAGGCTGTTTGGGTATATATTGGTTCATAAGATGAACCATGTTCCTCCCATTGTGTGACAATGGAGTTGTGGCTTATGCCAAGGAACGTCCGTCCCATCAGTGATCCAGACATATTCTAAGGCAGTATCACCTGATCATGGAGATGGTTGATCTCCAAGGGATCGAGGTTAGGAGAGTAGACTCAGAGGACAACACAGCGGATCCACTCACAAAGGCCTTTTCCCAGAGAGAGATTTTTATGGGATGGTTGAGTATGAGATACTACAACCACTGCTACAGATGGCCCTAGTGCAAGTGGGAGATTGTTAGTTATATGTATGCCCTAGAGGCCATTACTGTACATAGGATGTATATTGTAGTGGATGCTGGGACGTATATAGGGAGGACTTTCTTGCTCGACATGATAGTATGCTATCTGGTTGATCTTTACCTTAACGTGTATACTGATTGTCTCTCTGTTACATGTTGGTAAAGCCCTTAGGATCTGTACTTGACTACCTGGACTATGATGCGGATCATACTAGTGGGGACATGGTAGTCCATAAGTACATCCTTCAAAGTCCCTAGTCATGGATGTATCGAGACGGGGCATCGATATACCAGAGTAGACTAGCGTATACCTTCTCGACCCATACAGATGGGCGATGGATGATCCCATATCCATTGGTGTTTGACATCAGAGATGATATACGGGTGCTCAGTAGAGACTGGGTATACTGGACGGACTCGCCGAGAACTCCCAGATGGTATTATACCTCACGTCAGATGGCAGTTCTCTGGTGACACTGGTACAGAGTAGTCTGTTGACCCGAGATCGTCATAGAGTCTTGTGTGGTTCCCACTGTGCTTTGATTTCCATCTTACCACGTCCAAGAGGGCGTGCAAAACGGTGGTTTTTGGGTACAGTCCCGAGTCACATGGAGGCAATGAGCGATAGGAGGGGATTCGTCTCTCCCGGTATAGGGAGTTGATGTTGCGCTGTGTTCGATTGGCTATAACAGGAAATCCCTGGCCAGGGTTGCTGAGATTTACTGGTAAGTGTTACCAGTAGTTTCTCGAATTGTTATAGACCTCATATCGACACGATTTATCGAGCTATTGGGGTTTGACGTTTACCACCCCTAGGCGAGATATGCGACATATCAGACGATCAGACCGGACTGTACGGTAGTGTTACTGGTTGGATTCAATGGAGTGTGAGCGGGCTTGCTTGTCGATCTTCAGATCGCTCAATACCCGGGTGGCCGTTACGTTTAGCAGACCGCTTGCGGCTTGTGGGTGTTTGATATGATCATCATCTACTGCCGGCGTATTGACGAGTCTTTAGAGTCCTACACAGAGGTTTCCTGGCTCAAGCGAAACGAAATAGGAGCGCATATGAGATATGTGCGGGACCGAGAATAATGCGTGTATGTGATACCGTATTCCATTCTCACGATGAATGTGTCGAATGGTTATATGCGATATAACCTAGTTATCGAATCGAGGGTTGATTCGATAAGCCGATACATTGGATACTAGTCGGTTATATGCGATATGACCGGATCGTTAAATCAAGTGTTGATTTAATGATTTGATGCATAATTATATATTTGATATATTACTTTGCGTTAACTAGTATCGGTTCACTTAAGATGGATTTTCTCACTCAGATGTGCGCATTGTATATGCGATATACTTTTGTGCACTTGTTTGTATCATGTTTGATGATGCATGTTTACTTGGTTAAGTGTAAAGAATAAACCATGGTTAAACTAATGATTAGGGTTTTATTTATCCATTACTTATTTATTCATTTATTAATTTGTTTATTCTTTTTGGAAAATAAATGGCATGAATATAAAATGGTGGCTTGATTTGTTTTGTAGTTGAATCTTCATGAAGGTTTGACTTTGTAAACATTTTGTCTTCATGCTTAACCCTAACCATTTAATCAAACCATGGTCTACTCTCTACACTTAACTAGGGTTAAGAGATGATAAGTATTCTTATTATTTTCTTTTTAGAAAATAACTTATCATAACTTTTATCTTCTTCTTGATCTTCTTCTTCTTTATGAAGAAGCTTGTCTTCATCAATGGCATATTGAGCATATGAGTGAGAAATCCAATTCTAAAGTGAACCCACTTCCTATTTCTTCATCCTCTACCTCTTGCCAAGTAGTAGAGTGTGTTTCCTTCACAAGTATTCATGGCAAGGTGAAGGTGGAGCTTGATCTAGCGATGCCTCGACGTAGATCATCTTCGGCATGGACATCGACGACCTAGCTCGCTTATTCTTCGACGAAGCCGACGCTAGAGCCCGGGAGTTCACTTGGACAGCGAAGTGACTTCGTTGCGGAGCTATGGAGGTGGAGAACCGGATCTACAAAGGTTGTATTTCCGTATCCCATTAGTTAAGTGTTAACTAGATTTTTTCTTCGCCTAGATTTCTAGCCAACGATCCGTAGTCGGGTCTCTCGGCACCCGTAAAATTTTATATTGGCATGTTCGATGCCTTGCGAGACCTCACTAGGGTGCCTAGGAACCCTACACACCCAAGAAAAATGAACCAGCAAACCGACCAACTCACCGCGGTTCCGCGGCCGAGTTGACTCGGCCGCGGCTCGTTTCTCTTGCAGTGTTCTTATTTTATGGTTTTGGGATTTTTAAGATATTTTATTTCTTCCCAGATTTTCCAGAATAGAAATTTGATTTTGGGGTGGCTATAAATCCGTATTTTTGATCGAACTTCACTATACTTTGACTATTGGGTTATATCTGTGATGTTTATATGTATTTAACGTCTGCTAATCGCTATACGTCGATTAGTGGGGGTTATACATATCTGTGATCTGTAATGCTTATTGGTTTGTGTATATGAACTCGGTGGATTGTCGCGGATGAATAGCCGGGGTGGATGTGAGATGAGAGTTTCTTTTTTCTTTCATTCATGTAATATGTAAATTGATGTAATATTATTTGTTTGGCCGCATAACCGGGTCGGGGTTGTAGCCGTCATTGTATAATTTCTTTTTACTGTTTTTGCTCCTAGGATAGACCCATGGTGGGGTGCATAAACTATCGGGTATCTCGAAGTGCCGAGTGGCCTACTCACGTCGTTGAGGGAGGTTCCTTCGCTTAGGGTACTTGGCGGGTAGTTTGCCGCACCCGTAGGGGTCTTGGGTGGGGTATTGGCTATTCATCGCGACCGTGTAATCCGCTTTTCGTTGCAGGCTCGAACGAATCGCGGATTCCTAGTATATCCAAAGTGTTCATCTGTGATCTGTAATGGCTATCATTGCTATATATTTATATATGATAACTATTTAGGTGTTGCTTATATTTTGCATCCACGCTAGTCCAGCCCCCGCTCTGTCGTTAGTTAAGTAACCTAACGGGTGATGACGGGGCCCCGTGGCGAATGCGGATGGCATAAGCGTACACCATATTTTGGTTGTTTTCTACAATGGTAGGATTAAATGATGGGACGCATTAAGATTGATGCAAGAAAATAAATCAAGTAAAAGTCGATTGGAACACTTTGAAAACCACTCGGTTCTTTTCAAAACTAAATTTTTAAATGCGGAGCTTGAACCACTCCTTTTAAAAGCTATCTCGTTCCATCGATTATATCAAGTTCACTACGTTCACAGTTTCGCCAAAACCATTCGTAGCCCTCCGTCTTTCCACATGAATGGTCAAAAAGTATTCAAGTTATGTATGTTGGCCAAAGTCAAGCCATAGTGATTGGTAGCTATTGGGTATTCATGTGCAGCATAGGTAGATACGTTGGTTTGGGACAGTCGTGCTGCCATTTTGGCCAAAGTCAAGGGTAGGTACGGGTGGGTCCAAATTAACCAGGAGAATGACGGGTAGAACTTGACATGTGACTTATGATATTTTGGCCAAAGTCAAGGTCATAAGAGCATGGGGCAAAAATCCACATCGGGAGTTTCATAAGTACTGAAACTTGCTAGCGCTGCATACCATTTGGAGTGTGATGATTCTGGTAGGATTCCTTCGGTTTTATCACGCGATGATATTTGGATCCCGATCCTACTGTGAGTATATGCTACTCCTCGGGAAATCTCTCACTTAACGATCAATGCTATAAACCTAGTAGGTGTCTAGAAAGGTGTTAGCGGGGCTACGCCCACAGGGAAAAGATGTTACTTAATTAAGGAACTTCACGAAAGCGTTGGAAAACCTCCCTCGAAGTACCGACACTGGCCTGGCTGAACGGTTAAGCAAGTATTGTACGGTGAGATTGATCCCGACTAATTCTTCCTTTATGGTTTGAGGAGGGATTCAAGAGACAGTGGGAGCCATCCTGTTTAGACAAACTAAAAACCACTCTAAACTTGCAAGAGCATCATGCTAAAGTGTTTCTTTTCTCTCTCCTAATTGCAGCGACCATTCAACATGACCGGACTTGAGTTATTACTAGATAAAAACATACTGACAGGGCCAAACTATAAAGATTGGCTCAGGAATGTCAAGATGGCAATCACTTACGACAAGTTGGGGTATGTCCTTACCACCAAAGCTCCCCCTGTCCTAGGTCCCACCTCCAGCGTCGCGGATATAGAAATCCGTAAGACATGGGAGATCGATTGCGCGAAGGCCAAATGCCTCGTGCTTGCCTCGATAGACAACGAACATCAGAGGAGGCACGAGAATATGGACCCAGAGTCCATATTTCTCCATACAAAAGATCTGTATGGAGAGCAGTCTCGTATCGCAAAATACGAAGTGTCGAAGAAGCTATTTTCGGCAAGATTGGCCATCGGATCATCGGTAGCGGAACACGTGCTTAAGATGATTGGCTACATAGAGGAGCTCACGGACCTTGGGACCACGTTGGAGAATGAACTCTACACTGACTTGATTCTCCAGTCCCTTCCTTCCACTTACGCCCAGTTTATCCTTAACTTCAACATGCAAGGAAAGGAGGTTGAACTTTCCGAACTTCTGAACATGTTGAGGAGTGCTGAGGGCACCCTACAGAAAGGTAGGGAGACATCCACTTTGTTTGTAGGAGGATCTTCCTCTTCTAGGTCCAGGGCGAAAGCCAAGGGAAAGAAGAAGAAAGCCCCCGCCAAACCAAGGGGCGGTGTCAGTAAAGTGGATACGAAGGGAAAGGGAAAGGCAACAAAGGTAGCAGGAAAGCTGGTGGGAAAGGAAGAATGCTTCTACTATCGCAAAAGTGGACACTGGAAACAGGATTGCAAGGCTTGGAAAACTAGAACCCAGGATCTGAAGCGAGTTGCGGCTTCAGCTTCAGGTGTGTATGTTATTGAAAACTGTCTATCAATAAACTCTACTTCCTGGGTATTGGATACCGGATCAGGATCTCATATCTGTAATTCTTTGCAGGCGTTGAGAAAGCGTAGGGTTTTGAAGACAGGTGATATGACCCTCAAAGTTGCAAACGGAGCTAGCATGGATGCTGAGGCCGTGGGGGACTATCACCTGGGATTGTCAGATGGACACTTTTTGGTTTTGCGTAGTTGTTATTTTGTACCAAATGCAACTTGTAATATCATTTCTGTATCTTTATTATCTAAAGAAGGTTATGAATTTGCATTTGTAAGTAATGTAGTGAACATTCACCTTAATCAAGTTTTGATTGGGTCAGGTACATTAAACAACGGTATATACGTATTAAACCAACCACAGATTTTCAATGTCCAGAATACACACAAAAGTAAGTCTCCAGAAATCAATAAAACTTTCTTATGGCATTGTAGACTCGGTCACATTAATGAGAGAAGGTTGAATAAGTTACATACTGAAGGATATTTGGATCCGTTCGAATATCAATCATATGCAACTTGTCAATCCTATCTCAAAGGAAAGATGACAAAGACTCCGTTCACTGGACACGGAGTAAGAGCGAGCGAGCTCTTAGGACTCGTACACAGCGACGTGTGCGGTCCAATATCTACGCATGCACGAAGTGGTTATTCTTACTTCATTACTTTTACGGATGACTTTTCAAGGTATGTATATGTCTTCTTAATGAAACATAAATCCGAGGCCTTTGAAAAATTCCAGGAATAAAAAAATGAAGTAGAAAAACAAACAGGCAAAAGTATCAAGGCACTGAGATCTGATCGAGGTGGTGAATACTTGAGTGCCGAGTTCCTGGGTTACTTAAAAGAGAATGGAATTCTCTCTCAGCTTACTCCTCCATACACTCCGCAACATAATAGTGTATCGGAGAGACGGAACCGAACCCTATTGGATATGGTACGGTCCATGATGAGTAACGCTGAGTTGCCGCGATCGTTCTGGGAATATGCGCTAGAATCAGCTGCATACCTTTTGAACCGAGTTCCAGCTAAGACTGTGCCTACTACGCCATATCAGATGTGGTGTGGGAAGAGACCTTATCTTAATCACATTAAGACATGGGGATGTCCAGCTTTTGTCAAAAAGCAGCATGCGGACAAGCTCGAGGCACGCTCAATACAGTGCAAGTTTAAGGGATATCCAAAGAACTCCAAGGGATATTTCTTCTATTGCGAAGAAGAACAAAAGGTTTTTATTTCTCGCCATGCCCACTTTCTAGAACACCAGTTCTTGGAAAAGGAAATTAATGGGAGCGCAATAGAATTGGAAGAAATTCTAGAACCACGAGCTATTACTGAAAGCTTAGTAGAACCAGAGGGTTCGAAAGATCAGGACATTCCCACGCCACTCCGCAGGAGTAGTAGGCAGTCTCATCCGCCCGAAAGATACTACGGTTTTCTCATAGACGGGGATATAGAGGATTGCATCATAGATTGTGATGAGCCTACTAGCTTCCAGCAAGCCATTCAGAGCGTTGACTCGGTAAAATGGCTGGATGCAATGCGGACCGAAATTGAGTCCATGTACACCAACAAAGTATGGACGTTGGACATTGCTCCAGATGGGGTAAACCCGTAGGATGCAAGTGGATCTTCAAAAGGAAGATTGGTGTAGATGGACAGGTCGAGACTTATAAAGCTAGACTTGTTGCAAAGGGTTTTCGTCAAAGACCTGGTTTGGACTATGACGAAACCTTTTCTCCAGTGGCTATGCTGAAATCCATTCGGATCCTTCTTGCCATTGCTGCCTTCCACGATTATGAGATTTGGCAGATGGACGTAAAGACCGCTTTTCTAAATGGAAATTTAGAGGAGTGTGTCTATATGGACAAGCCAGAAGGTTTCATTCAGAGTGGGAGCAGCGGAAAGGTGTGCAAGTTGCTTAAGTCCATTTATGGACTAAAGCAGGAATCGCGGAGTTGGAACATCTGTTTTGATGAGACGGTCAAGGAATTTGACTTTATCAAAAATCCAGATGAACCATGCATCTATAGTAGATTTGTAGCGAGAACTGTAGTATTCCTCGTTTTATACGTGGATGACATTCTCTTAATAGGAAATGACATTCCTATGCTACAATCTGTCAAGGGGTTCTTGTCACACAGGTTCTCCATGAAAGACCTGGGTGATGCCTCATATATTCTGGGTATCCGGATCTACCGTGACAGATCCAAAAGGATATTAGGACTTTCGCAGTCCAGGTACATCGACACCATACTGAAAAGATTTAGTATGGAAGATTCCAAGCGCGGTAATCTACCGGCTTGTCACGGGATCACCCTCTCCAAAGAGATGTCTCCCAAGGCTGATTTGGAGAGGGATCGCATGTCTATTATACCCTACGCTTCTGCGGTAGGATCTATAATGTATGCGATGTTGTGTACCAGACCAGATGTGGCTTATGCACTGAGTGTGGTAAGCAGGTATCAGTCAAACCCTGGGGAGAAACATTGGATAGCGGTAAAGAACATTCTCAAGTACCTGAGAAGGACTAAGGAGATGTTCTTGGTGTATGGCGGAAAAGACCTCCAGATTGAGGCCTTTGCTGACTCCAGCTTCCAGAGTGACAAGGATGATTCCAAGTCCATGTCGGGTTTTGTCTTTACCCTCAATGGAGGGGCGGTGTGTTGGAAGAGTTCCAAACAGGAAACCGTTGCTGACTCGACTATGGAAGCGGAATACATCGCTGCATCTGATGCCATAAAAGAAGCTGTCTGGATGAGGAAGTTCTTGAAAGAACTTCAGGTGGTTCCGTCCATTGTTGATCCAATACCTCTGTATTGTGACAACAATGGGGCTATAGCTTTAGCGAAGGAACCCAGGTCCCATCAGAAATCCAGACACATCTTGAGGCGGTATCACCTGATCAGGGAGATCGTGGATCGCCAGGAGATCGAGGTTCGGAGGGTTGCTTCAGAAGATAACACTGCAGATCCATTCACGAAGGCCTTACCCCAGACTCAGTTCGAGTGGCTGATCGAGATGATAGGTCTTCGATACGCCAGTATATGGCCTTAGTGCAAGTGGGAGATTGTTAGTGTATATGACCTAGAGGCCATTACTGTATCATACTAGTATGTATATTACTTGATGGAAGCTT
Source organism: Agapanthus africanus (assembly GCA_030015575.1). Lineage (NCBI taxonomy): Eukaryota > Viridiplantae > Streptophyta > Magnoliopsida > Asparagales > Amaryllidaceae > Agapanthus > Agapanthus africanus. The sequence continues at coordinate 476,249,230 of CM057343.1, forward strand.
GGGATATTCACAGTTGTATATACAATCTTGCTCGAAATGGTAGTATGCTACTTGGTTTGTCTCTGCTTTAATATGTGCATGTGTTTCTTTTAGCATATCGCTTATATACATATTAGTAGAGCCCTTAGGATCTTTGCTTGATTACCAGCGTTGTGATGGCGCTCACACTCGTGGGGGCTGGGTAATCCATAAGTACATCCTTATACAGGTCCCTAGTCATAGGACTATCGAGACAGGGCATCGATAGTCCGGAGTAGACTAGCGTATGCGCTTCTCATCCCAGCGTGGGAGACGGTCTGTCCCACAGCCGTCAGTACGTCGTACTTAAGATAGTATGCGGGTGCTCGTTAGGTTACGAGTACACTGGACAGGACTCGTCGGGAACTGTTGGTTGGTATTATACCTATCGTCGGTTATCAGTTCCCAGGTGACATGAGTACAGCTTAGTCCGCTGACTTGACACTGTCACTTCGTCTCGAGTGTGTTCCCACTGTACTTTGATTACTACCCTACCACGGCTCAAAGGAGTCGTACAAACAGGTAGTAGTTGGGTGCAGTCCCGAAGCACTTGGAGGCAGTGACGGTTAGACAGGATTCGTCTCTCCCGGTATTGGGGGTTGACATCGCGCTGTGTCTAGGAGAGCCATTACACAAGTAGTCCCTGGCCAGGGTAAGCGAGATATACTGGTAGATTTCCAGTGTTATCTCAGGGTGTTCTGGGCTACACTCCGACACGACTTGTACCGCTATTAGGGGACTGACGTTTACCGCCCCTTAGGCCCGCCATGTGATGTATCGGACGAACAGACCGGACTAGTACGGAGACTGTCACATTCAGGCTCAGTAGGAGTTCAGATGGGTTCACCTCGTCAGTCTTCTTATCGGCATCTACCTGGGGACCGTTACGTACAGCTAGTGCCGCTTGCAGTCTGTGGTTAAACCCACTGCCAGCGTAGTGTCGAGTCTTTAGAGTCCCACACAGAGAGTTATTCGCCTTTAGGCAAAATGAGTAGAGGTCGCATGGTTTTGCGACAGGGTTCGTTCACATCCGCGCACTTGTGCACGTTTGCTGTCCGGACAGCTTATACTAGAGGGCTTTGGTTTAAGCCGGATCCTAGTATATGATTTGGGATTGGTTTTATCTCATTGTATTCATGTTCCTCGGATCACGAATACGGGTGCGTATGCACAGTTGACTGAGACAGAGGGAGAGGACTTTGATTAGGGTTGATGACCATTGTCATTTTCTTAACCCTAATGCTTATGTGTGTATTATGATTAATTGATATTAGTTAAATATAATTGTGCATGGTTAGGGTTGTTGACCATTTGACTATCTTGACTTGTTGACTTAGGTTGACATGTTGACCATCATCATTCCATATAAAAGATGCTCTTTGATCCTTGCAATTTGCATTTAATGTGAAATGATAATGGTCAAGTCTTGATTAACCATGACAATTATCTTTCTAATTATTTATTTTCATAATTCACACATATATGAGAGAATGGTTCATTATTCTTTTCATTCTATCATATAGATTCTCTCTCCTCCTCTTCCTCTCTCTCTCTAGCTCTCTCCCCTCATGAGTTGAGAAACACTTGAGCTTGAGATAAACCTCTCTAAAATAATCTCTACTCTCTTCTAAGGTTCTAGGATTAGCACTTCTAGCATCTTAGTTACTTCTAACGTGAAGTTGAAGCCATATGTTGAAGCTCTCGGGTGGATCCTTCTTCGACTAGAGAAGACGACAAGGAGATTACTTCCGTTCACTCCAAGGAGCAAGGAGAGAAGGACATAAAGCCCTAGGTATAACCTTTCTTCCATGTAGCTAAAACTAGTTAGCTTTGTAGTTAGTTTTTGTTTAGCCAAGATCCTCCTTTTGATAGTCCATGTTGCCTAGCTCGATAAAAATCCGATTTTTATACCGTTTCTGCCTCCCCGCAAGCACCGGGGTGGGCAACGTGGACTTACACTTGCATGTTAGACTTCAAGGGTTCATGGGATCATCTACAATTGGTGGAGTTTTCTTACAATAACAGTTTCCAGGCGACTATTCTGATGGCTCCATTCGAGGCTTTTTATGATCGCAAGTGTCGTTCACCTGTTTGTTGGGATGATGTCGGTGAACGAAGATTTCTGGGACCGGAATTGGTCGTGCAGACAGTAGAGAAGGTTAATACTATCCGGAATCATATGAAGGCAGCACAAGACCGAAAAAAGAGTTGGGCAGTTACGTTGAGAAGACCTCTAGAGTTCGCCATTGGTGATTTGGTATTCTTGAAAATATCAACGACTAGAGGGGTGATTCGTTTTGGGAGTCGAGGCAAGTTTAGTCCTCGACTCATTAGACCTTTTGAGATTTTGGAGCGTATTGGAGAAGTGGCGTATCGTTTGGCGTTACCGTAATCTTTGGAGATGTTCATGACATGTTTCACGTATCTCAACTCCGTAAGTATGTTCTAGATGAAGCACACGTGTTGGATCTTTCAGAGCTTACTGTACAAGAAGATTTGAATTGTGAGGAGCGACCGATGTCGACTGTGGATCGAAGAGGAAAAGTTTTAAGACCAGAGTTATCCCTCTTGTACTTGTTTCGTGGGGTAAATCGCTCATATGGAGAGTCAACTTGGGAACGAGTTTATGAGAGCCGACTGAAGTTTCCACATCTATTCTTGTAGTTTCTTGATTGTTTATCCTTTCTTGTTCTTGGAATTTCGAGGACGAAATTCTTTTTGTAGTTGGGTATAATGTAACACCCTAGTTCGTTTATACCAATTCCAGTTCTCGTGTTTCTTTATTCGTGGTGTTTTCTTGATTTATCGTATTTTTGGGTGCGAATGGTATTTTACATTTTACATTGCATTCGACCCTACCCGCTTGCTTGAACTTGTTTGATTCATATTTATGAATCTCCCTGACTTGTTATGTAGACTTGTGCATTTTCAACTTTATCGCATACTGGCATTTTACCCAGCATGTCATCTCTTACCATATAACATTTTAAGTCACGGAAAATAAATTAAAATTGCATTTCATGGCCTGCTTGATACTCCTAACCCCGTGGTAGCATCCGCACATCTTGTTCTCGTCCCGTTCAGTGAAACGGACATGTTTGGATGGCTACGCACGCGTACGTGCGTCCGTTCTTGGGGGTATGCATTTTCGTTACCTAAGCATCCGTTTTGAATTTTGAAAGTCTCATATATTTTTCATATTTAAAATCTGAATTTTTGACCCGACTCGGGCGTATTTTGGACTAAATTTGTATTTACCAGAAAATCAAATTTTATTCAATTTAATATCTTTATATTTTTATCCACAGCTTTTAAATTTAATTACCTAACTAAAATCGGTTTCAATTTAAAATCTTTTCTTAAACAACCCCAACTTCTCTCTCTCTCTTTCTCCAGCCAATCAAAATTTTCTTTTTAATTGCGCCGACCCCACTCTCCCCCCCCTCTCTCTTCCTTCCTCTTTCCTTTCTCTCTCTTACTCTCTCTCTCCCTCACCGCTATCTCTTTCTCTCTCCCCGAATAAGTCCAAATTTCTCTCTCCTTCCTATTCACCACTCCCTCTCTCTCACCTCTTGATCTCTCTCTTCTCTCTCTCTCATCTCGGAACTCTTTCTCTCTCTCCCTTTTCTCTCTCATTTTCGTCTCTCTCTCTCTCTGGTTGGTTTCAAATTTTCCCTGAAACCCTAGGATCTTCTTCCTCTCTGGAACCTTAATGTGATGCCGCTGTTCACCTCCGACGATGAGTTCCGCCTCATCGCCCATGACGACGACGACGACGACGCTGCCGACCGCGCGTTCGCATTCATCCGCGACGTCCGCCGCCAGCTCGGCACCGTGCGGGCCGAGGCTGACGACTGCTCCGACCTCGGGGGCTTCGGCTCCGCCACCGGCAAGGTGCAAATAGTTCAGCAGATAAATCATGAAGGAGAAGTTAATAGAGCTTGCTTTATGCCTCAGAACCCTTTTATAATTGCAACAAAGACGGTTGGTGCAGAGGTGTACCTATTTGATTACAGCAAACATCCATCGAAGCCTCCTCTGGATGGTGCATGCAATCCTGATTTGAGGTTGAAAGGCCACAACTCTGAAGGATATGATTTATCATGGAGTGTTTTTAAACAAGGTCATCTGCTGAGTGGTTCAGATGATGCCCAAATATGCTTGTGGGACATCAATGCAACACCTAAATATAAGTCTCTTGACGCCCTTCAAATATTCAAGGTACATGAAGGTGTTGTTGAAGATGTTGCTTGGCATTTGAGGCATGAATACTTATTTGGCTCAGTTGGTGATGATCAGCATTTGCTTATCTGGGATCTTCGAACACCAACAACTAACAAGCCTATCCAGTCTGTAGTTGCTCATCAAGGTGAGGTTAATTGCTTGGCATTCAACCCCTTCAACGAGTAGGTGGTTGCAACAGGTTCAACTAATAAAACCGTCAAGTTGTTCGACCTCCGTAAACTAAATAGTGCCCTTCACACCTTTGATTCTCACAAAGAGGAGGTTTTCCAAGTGGGATGGAGCCCGAAGAATGAGACAATTCTAGCTTCTTGCTGTCTTAGGAGGAGGCTTGTGGTGTGGGACCTTAGCAGGACAAGCAAGGGTTTTAATGGAGAAAAAGGTGAAGAAGGAGGAGGAGACAACTGAAGGGCAGGCTCCCTTTAGCATGAGCAAGTTCGGATTGTTTGGATCAGTACACGTTATATTAGCCCTTAGTATTGTAAGTCGATGTACCACACCCCACGAGTTACGGGGCGGCGGAAATATGAAAAACAATCAAGTTCTTTGGATTAACATCGACTAACCGAAGAATCTTTGCTAGACTATAACTAAAATATACATAGGAGTTCTTAACTACTATGAAAAGAGATTATACCTAGGGAACCTGGTCCTTCGTCTTTTCGTTATCAACCTCCTCCTCGGCCTCCTCTACGTAATAGACGATCCACCCGAGAGCTTCTATTCCAAGCTTCACCTCTAAACTTGAGTTAAATAGGTTTCTTTAGTTGCTAATCAAAGGCACCTAGGTGATATAGAGATAGGTTACGGATTAATTAGTCTATCTAATCCTTGATCTCAACACATGAGAGGGGAGGATTAGGGTTTGAAGAGAGATAGAGCTTGAGGAGAGAGAAGGTGAGCAAGAGAATGAGAATGAGATAATGATCTCTCTTGAATATATGAAGCATAATGATTTAAATAAATAAATAAATAAAATGATTAATCATCATGCTTCATTTATTCATATGAGTGATTCATCTACATGAGTCATTAACCATTTAATGATGCATTAATGACATGGATGAATCACACAAATGAGTCACTAAATCATTTAATGCTTATGCCACCTAAACCCCCAAGTCATCATCCTTCTAGAAGCTTCCCGCCAAATTACGAGAATGCCCCTCCTATCCGTGAAAACACGGAAAAACTTTAGACTGTATAAATCCAATAACCCGATACTAGAATCTGGCTTAAACCAAAGCCGGCTAGTAAAAACTGTCCGAACGTCGTACGTGCGTTTAAACACGTATGCGTCCGAACCCTTGTCGTAAAACCATACGACCTCTATATCGTTTCGCCTGGAGCAGGGAAACTCTCTGTGTGGGACTCTAAAGACTCGACTACTATGCTGGCAGTGGGTTTAACCACAGACCGCAAGCGGTACTAGCTGTACGTAACGGTCCCCGGGTAGATGTCGATAAGAAGGCCGATGAGAAAACCGATCCGAACTCCTACTGAGCCTGATGTGACAATCTCCGTACAGTCCGGTTTGTTCGTCTAGGACTATCGCATATCGGGCCTAGGGGGGCGGCAAGCGTCAGTCCCCTAATAGCGGTATAAGTCATGTCGGAGCGTAGCCCATTACACCTTAAGAAACTACTAGAACTTACCAGGAAATATCGCTTGCCCTGGCCAGGGACTTTGCGTAATGGCTCTCTGACACAGCGCGATATCAACTCCCAATACCGGGAGAGACGAATCCTGTCTAACCACTACTGCCTCCAAGTGCTCGGGACTGCACCCAACTGCTACCTGTTTGCACGACTCCTTTGAGCCGTGGTAGGGTAGCAATCTAAGAACAGTGGGACACACTCGAGGCGAAGTAGCAGTGTCAAGTCTGCGGACTATGTTGTACTCATGCACCTGGGAACTGTTAACTGACGACGGGTATAATACCAACCAACAGTTCCCCGCGAGTCCTGTCCGGTGTATCCGTAACCCAACGAGCACCTGTATACTATCTCCAGTACGACGTACTGATGGCTGTGGGACAGACCATCTCCACAACTGGGATGAGAAGCGTACACACTAGTCTACTCCGGAGTATCGATGCCCTGTCTCGATAATCCTACGACTAGGGACCTGAAAAAGGATGTGCTTGTAGACTACCCAGCCCCCACTAGTGTGACTGCCATCACAACGCTGGTAGTCAAGCAAGATCCTAAGGGCTCTATTAATACGTACACACATATTAAGATAGATAAAACCAAGTAGCATACTACCATATTTAGCAAGACTGTTATATAACTTTGAATATCCCAAGCTTCCATTAAGTAATATACAAGCTAGTATGATACAATAATGGCCCCTAGGGCATATACACTAACAATCTCCCACTTGCACTAGGGCCATGTACTGGCATATCGAAGACCGATCATCTCGAGTAGCCTCTCGAACTGAATCTGATGTAAGGCCTTTGTGAATGGATCAGCAATGTTCTCCTCTGTAGCAACTCTCTGGACCTCGATCTCCCGGCGATCAATGATCTCCCTGATCAGGTGATGCCGCCTTAAGATGTGTCTGGACTTCTGATGGGACCTTGGTTCCTTTGCTAAAGCTATAGCTCCGTTGTTGTCGCAATACAGAGGTATTGGATCAACAATGGTAGGAACTACTTGAAGTTCTGTTAGGAACTTCTTCATCCAGACCGCTTCTTTTGCGGCATCGCAAGCAGCAATATACTCTGCTTCCATCGTCGAGTCAGCAACGGTGTCCTGCTTGGAACTCTTCCAGCACACTGCCCCTCCATTGAGGGTAAAGACATAACCTGACATGGACTTGGAATCGTCCTTATCACTCTGGAAGCCGGAATCAGCAAAGGCCTCCATCTTGAGGTCTTTTCCGCCGTAAACCAAGAACATCTCCTTAGTCCTTCTCAGGTACTTGAGAATGTTTTTTACTGCTATCCAGTGCTTCTCCCCTGGGTCTGACTGATACCGGCTTACCATGCTCAGTGCATAAGCTACATCTGGTCTGGTGCACAACATCGCATATATTATAGAGCCTACCGCAGAAGTGTAGGGTATAATCGACATGCGATCTCTTTCCAAATCAGTCTTGTGAGACATCTCTTTGGATAGGGTGATTCCGTGACAAGCCGGTAGATTACCGCGCTTAGAATCTTCCATACTGAATCTTTTCAGTATAGTGTTGATATACCCGGACTGCGAAAGTCCCAACATCCTCTTGGATCTATCACGATAGATCCGGATCCCCAGAATGTAAGAGGTATCACCCAGGTCTTTCATGGAGAACCTGTGTGACAAGAATCCTTTAACAGATTGTAGCATAGGAATGTCATTTCCTATCAATAGAATGTCATCCACGTACAAGACGAGGAATACGACAGTTCGTGCTACAATTTTACTATATATACATGGTTCATCTGGATTTTTGATATAGTCATATTCTTTGACCGTTTCATCAAAACAGATGTTCCAACTCCGCGATGCATGCTTTAGTCCATAAATGGACTTAAGCAACTTGCACACTTTCCCGCTGCTCCCACTCTGATTGAAGCCTTCTGGCTGATCCATATAGACGCACTCTTCCAAATTACCATTTAGAAAAGCCGTCTTTACGTCCATCTGCCAGATCTCATAATCATGGAAGGCAGCAATAGCAAGAAGGACCCGAATGGATTTGAGCATAGCCACTGGAGAAAAAGTTTCGTTATAGTCCAAACCAGGTCTTTGACGAAAAACCTTTGCAACAAGTCTAGCCTTATAGGTTTCCACCTGTCCATCTACACCAATCTTTTTCTTGAAGATCCATTTGCATCCTATGGGTTTTACCCCACCTAGAGCAAATTCTAAAGTCCATACTTTGTTGGTGTACATGGACTCCATCTCGGTCCGCATTGCATCCAACCATCGTACCGAGTCACCGCTCTGGATGGCCTGCTGGAAGCTAGTAGGTTCATCATCATCAATGATGCAATCCTCTCCATCCCTATCTATGAGAAAACCATAGTATCTCTTAGGCGGATAAGACGGCCTACTACTCCTGCGGAGGGGTGCGGGAATGTCCTGTTCTTCTTGAACTACTGGTTCTACTAAACTTTCAGTAGTAGTTTGTGGTTCTGGAATTTCTTCCAGTTCTATTTCGCTCCCACTTATTTCCTTTTCTAAAAACTGATATTCTAGAAAAAGGGCATTACGAGAAACAAAAACCTTTTGTTCCTCTGCGTAATAGAATAGATACCCCTTGGAGTTCTTTGGATATCCCACAAACTTACACTGTACTGATCGTGCCTCGAGCTTGTCCACATGCTGCTTTTTAACAAAAGCTGGACAACCCCATATCTTCAGATACTGAAGATAGGGTTTCTTCCCACTCCACATCTGATATAGCATGGTAGGCACAGTCTTGGTAGGAACCATGTTCAAAAGATATGCCGCTGATTCTAGCGCATAACCCGAGAAAGATTGTAGTAACTCAGCATTACTCATCATGGAACGTACCATATCCAATAGGGTTCGATTCCGTCTCTCCGATACACCGTTATGCTGTGGAGTGTATGGAGGAGTAAGATGAGAGAGAATTCCTTTTTCTTTTAGGTGGCCTAAGAACTCGGCACTTAAGTATTCACCACCTCGATCAGATCTTAGTGTCTTGATACTTTTGCCGGTTTGGTTTTCTACTTCATTCTTATACTCCTGGAATTTCTAAAAAGCCTCGGATTTATGTTTCATCAGATAAATGAATCCGTACCTTGAGTAATCATCCGTAAAAGTAATGAAATAGGAAAAACCACCTCTTGCATGTGTAGACATTGGACCACATACATCGCTGTGTATGAGTCCTAAGAGCTCGCTCGCTCTTACTCCATGTCCAGTGAATGGAGTCTTTGTCATCTTTCCTTTGAGACATGATTGACAAGTGTCATAAGATTGATATTCGAACGGATCCAAATATCCTTCTCTATGTAACTTAGTTAACCTTGTCTCATTGATGTGACCTAGTCTACAATGCCATAAGAAAGCCTTATTTAAATCTGGAGACTTTCTTTTTAGTGTGTTCTGGACATTGAAAATCTGTAGTTGGTTTAAGACATATATACCGTTATCCAGTGTACCGGACCCAATCAAACTATGATTAAGGTGGATGTTAACAACATCACTTACAAACGTGAAATCATAACCTTTATTTGATAACAAGGAAACTGATATGATATTACACGTTAAGCTAGGTACACAAAAACAGTTATGTAAAACCAAAATGTGTCCACTTGTCAATCCCAGGTGATAATCCCCTACAGACACAGCTTCCATGCTAGCTCCGTTAGCAACCTTTAGGGTCATATCACCATCCTTCAGCACCCTACGGTTTCTCAGTGCCTGCAATGAATTGCATATATGAGATCCTGATCCGGTATCTAATACCCAGGAAGTAGAGTTGATTGACAGACAATTCTCAATTACAAACACACCTGAAGTCGAAGCCACAACTTGCTTCGGTCCCTGGTTCTTGGCGTTCCACGCCTTGCAATCTTTCTTCTAGTGCCCTTTCCTATTACAATGGAAGCACTCATCCTGGGCCACTACTGGCACCACAATCTTTTTCTTTCCCTTCGCTCCCACCTTACTAACACCTCCTCTAGGTTTGGTGGCGGCCTTCTTCTTCCTTCCTTTGGCCCTAGCCTCGGACCCGGAAGAAGAAGCACCACTAACAAACATAGCGGGTGTTTCCCTTGCCTTCTGCAAGGTGCCCTCTGCACTCCTCAACATGTTAAGGAGTTCTGGAAGTTCAACTTCTTTTCTTTGAATGTTAAAATTCAGAATAAATTGGGCGTAGGTGGAAGGAAGGGTTTGGAGAATCAAGTCTGTATAGAGCTCATTATCCAAAGTCGTCCCAAGGTCTGCGAGCTCTTAAATATAGTCAATCATCTTTAGGACATGTTCTCCTACCGATGATTCGACGGCCAACCTCGCTCGAAACAAGTTCTTTGAGGTCTCGTATCTTTCTATACGAGATTGCTCTCTATAAAGTTCTTTTGTATGGAGAAATATGGCATCAAGATCCATATCCTCGTGCCTCCTCTGATGTTCATTGTTCATCGAGGCAAGCATGATGCACTTGGCCTTCGCGCAATCATACTCCCAGGTTTTGCAGATTTCCTTATCCGCATTACTGGATTTGCGACCCGGGACTGCAGGTGCCTTAGCGGTGAGGACATACCCCAACTTGTCATAGGTCAAAGCCATTTTGACATTCCGCAGCCAATCTTTATAGTTTGGCCCTGTCAGTATATTTTTTCTAAAAGTAACTTAAGTCCAGTCATTTTCAGGGTCGCTGCAAGTAGGAGAGAGAGAAGAAACACTTTAGCATGATGCTCTTGCAAGTTTAGAGTTGTTTTTAATTTATCTAAACTGGATGGCTCCCACTGTTTCTCGAATCCTTCCTCAAACCATAAAAGAAGAATTAACCAGGACTATTCTCACCGTACAATACTTGCTTAACCGTTTAGCCAGGCCAGTGTCGATACTTCGAGGGAGGTTTTCCAATGCTTTCGCGAAGTTCCTTAATTAAATAACCTCTTTTCTCTGGGGGCGTATCCCCGCTGACACCTTTCTCGGCACCTACTTGATTTATAGCATTGATCGTTAAGTGACGAATCTCCTGATGAGTAGCATATACTCACAGTAAGATCGGGATCCAAATATCATCGTTTGATAATGTTGAAGGATTCCTACCAACATTCATCAAACTCCAAATGGTATGCATCTCTTTGCAAATTTCAGTTTCTTTAGAAATTCCCGATATAAATTTTTGCCCCATGCTCTTATGACCTTGGCGTTGGTCAAAATGTCATAAGTCACATGTCAAGTTCTACCCATCATTATCTTGTTAATTTGAACCCATCCGTACATATCCTTTGTTGCGCCACGGCAGCGCCCCGGCCGTCTATCCGAGGCCAAAATGCGGAATCAAAATTTTTCTTAACTTTTAAACTGGCGCTACCGCGGACAATAAACCCGGATCGTAACCATTAACCGATACTAGCTAACAAGAGAAAGGGTGAGAGATATACCGAGTGATCCGAGTCCTTCGGTCTTCTCGTCGTCGTCCCGATCTCTCGCGGAAACTCCGGTCGTCGCATCCTTGCCGGAAGGGCACCACATCGTCTGCATCTTTTACGGGCTCCCACCTCAATACCGAGGCAACTCGGGCGCGAAGTTGGCTAGCCGACGCGTCCAAGATTTGCTGTGGAATGTGTAGTGTAGAGGCTATGTCTCATTTGGGGTTTGTTGCCATTGAGGATGATGGAGGAATCAAGATAAGAAAAATGGTGCTTGCATTTTTCTAGCATGGAAGAATGAGATCAAGAATGCCACACTCTCAAGAATGAAAACCTCTTCTTCTCTTCTCTCAAAAATGAAACCCTTGTTCTCTTAGAATGGTGGAGGAAAGTATATATAGCATGAAGGGAGGTGAGTGTAGGATAAAGAGAATGGTGACCATATCCAAAAACATCATCATAACAAACTTACATCAACACCATAACCTTTCACAATCTCAATTAATGCAAGAAAAGATGATAGAAAAGAAAGGAATAAAAAGATGCTTTCATAATCAAACCATTTGCATGAAACCCCTCCACAATGTGTTATTTGCAAACTTGCAAATAACACCCTCCATCGGAAAAGTCCGGCCGGGAAAGAACAAAGGAAAACCGGCCGGAACAGAATGCAAACTGGCAACTCCAGAAAACTGGTCCCGTAATAAATTACAGGAAAACCCCGTTACTGTGCATACACACCCACATCTGTATTCCTACCGGATACAAATGCAATGATACAAAATCTACACTGTACTAAACTAGGATCCGGCTTAAACCAAAGCCGGCTAGTAATGTTCGTCCGATCCTGATCCGTGCAATACCGCACGTATCTGATCGAACCCTGCCATATAACCATAGGCCACTAGTACAAACCGTCCGATCCTGATCCGTGCAATACCGCACGTATCTGATCGGACCCTGCCATATCTCCATACGGCCTCTACAGCGTTTCGCCCGAAAACTTGAGTAACTGAAAGTGTGGTGGACTCTAAAGACTCGTCAATACAATGGCTGTGGATTTAACCACTAGCACGTCAGAGGTATAAGCCAATACGTGACGGGCCACCAGCTATTGACCAAAAGGGACGTCGATGAGCGAACTCATCCTGACATCCTACTGAGCCTGTCAGTGACAATATCCGTACAGTCCGGTCCGTTCGTCTATGAGTATCGCATGGCGGGCCTAGGGGGTTGGTAAAAGTCAGACCCCCAAAAGCGGTACAAGTCGTGTCGGAGTGTAGCCCAGAACACCCTGAGATACTACTGGAATACCTACCAGTAAATCTCCTGCCTCGGCCGAGGGCTTTGTGTAATGGCTCTCCTAGACACAGCGCGACCTCACCCCCAATACCGGGAGAGACGAACCCCTGAAGATCCGCTCACTGCCTCCATGTGGCTCGGGACTGTACCCAACTAAAACCTGTTTGCACGACTCCTTTGAGCCGTGGTAGGGTAGTAATCAAAGCACAGTGGGAACTCACACGAGACAAATGACGACCTCAGGTCGATGAACTAACCTGTACACATGTCACCAGGGAACTGCTATCTGACATCTGGTATAATCCCAACTAGCAGATTCCCGGCGAGTCCTGTCCGGTGTACTCATAACCCAATGAGCACCTGTATACATCTTAGGTGAACCAACTGACACCAGTGGCTTGTGAGACCGGCCACCGCCCCTCGTCGGGGTCTCGACTGTATACACTAGTCTACTAATGGAGTATCGATGCCCTGTCTCGAAACTCCCACGACTAGGGACCTTTTAAGGATATGCTTATAGACCCCAGCTCCCACGTATATGATCGCCATCATACTGCTGGTAGTCAAGCAAGAATCCTAGGGGCTCTATCAGCGTGTAATAGCGACCTGTAAGGTCACCTGAAGCAGTACACGATGATAAAGGTAAACCAGATAGCATACTATCATCTCGAGTAAGACTGTCCTATCGGGATAGGTCCTCCCTCAATCATTGCAATCACGTGCTTGTGATCCAATAATTGACTCTGAGGGCACTATCTCCAACAATCTCCCACTTGCACTCAAGGCTAATTATTGCGATGTCGCATACTCACAGCCCGTGTGATACCGAACACCCAACTCCTCTACAAGTCAGTCTCACAAAACTCGTTTGCGAAACTATTGCATTCGAGGAATAGCCTCAGTGAGTGGATCCGCCTTGATGTTTCTTTCTATGTCTCTCTATATCTCAAGTTCGCAGAGAAAGCCATCTCCCGAAATGAGCAATACCTGTCTTAGAGTATGTCTGGATATCTGATAGGACCTAGCTCATAAATGAACTCCAAATCCAAACTTCTTAGACTGTATCGATAACTGAACTTAATCAGTACCCAGCGCCATGCCTCCCTCAGTATTGCCTTGGACCACCTGTTCAAAATACTGCCCCTCGTCAGAAGGAGAAACTATAACTCTGACGGCCACTCTGCCATCCATGTCACCTTGGAAGCCTGGAATGATAACCGTCTCCTAAAAGAGGCTGTCGTTATCACATCCCTAGAACATCAACTTATGCTCTAAAACTGCTTCCGATTGTTTCCCCAGGATTGGATTAATATCAACTTATTGCACCTACTGCAAGAACAACATCTGGTGTGGTACTTGACATCTCATGATTGACTCAATTGCCTAAGCAAGTGACCTGTCAATCATGCGTATCCCCCTCCCCTTTAGTCTGTAAGACACCTTTTAGAGAGGGTGACTCCATTACCTGCAGGTGTACTACCGTGCCAGGAGTCGTCCATTCTAAATACTCATAGAATGCTGTCAAGGTACCCAGATTAGGAAACCACCCAAATCTAGATCTAAAACTATAGATCTAGTAACCAGAATGTCTGATATAATATCCAAGTCCCATGTGGAGAAACCACTGTGTGACGACCAAAGTATAACCGATCGTAGTATAGGAGTTTCCTTTCCTACTCTGTGTATGTCATCCAAAACCAGGACATTACACCCTACTACCTTCTTAACAGATCCATCCCCTATTCTGATGACGTCAAACCTATGACTGTCACATCAGAAATAGATGATCTATCTCCGCTATATCTGCTTTAGTCTATAGACATAAGCCTGATGTCCACCAATGCTTCCGCTGCTCCCACTGACTACGACAACCCTCTGGCAGAGTCATATAGACGTGCACTTCTAAAGCTAGTTTAGAATGACGCTATACTCATCCTCTTGCCGGGTCTCACAGTCTGGAACAACAGCAATGGTAAGTCTGGGTAAACAAGAACCTCCCTGCCACCGTCCTTGAGCATACCGAAGTACCTCTCGAGTGCCTGAGGTTACCAACCATATCTGCGGAGTGGCTAATGGAATGTCAATCCAGATTGAATCTTTAGGTTCCTTATCAAATCTTCAGTAATCGTTTGTGGTTCTGGAATTACTTCCAGTTCTACCATACTCCCACTGCTGTTTTTGAAAAAATCCATTTTTATTTAAAACTGTGGCGAGTCTAGAACAATATCACTATTGATCTCCCAGATGGTAGAAAGTCAACCCTCGTCATAGCCTGGGTCAACCCACAAACAGCCATTACAGAAACGTGCCTTGAGTTATCCAGAGTCTGGTTTTAATCATAAGCTGGACAACTCCCCGTACCTTAACAATGTTAAGATATGAACTGTACTATATCCAATATAGAAACAGAGGCACTGATTTAATTGAACCAGATTCAAATCATGCAGCTGTCTCCAGTGCATGTCAACTAAATGGAGAGAGGCCGATCAGCGTTACTCAACTTAGGAATGCTTCCAATTATGAGTAACCTGAAAGAGAAGCAATTTCTCTTTATCATTACTATCAACTGAATACCATACACAAGTATCTACATCTTCGATCACCTTGAAGAATCCTGATACTTGCTACACCTGGTTCTCTACTCTATTCAAATACCTATAACTCCTCAAAACTTAGACCCTGTGATTCTACGAAACAAATGTCTAAGAACTAGAGAAGTTAAAAGTAAACAGAATATAGTATGAGGACCAACCCCTCTGTCCTAATGGACACTGGACAACATACAATACTCTGTATAAGTCCGCCGAGTCTAACAACTCTTTCACTGTGTGTCGTAGGTTGAAAACTGTACTTATGGTTAAGAAGAATTACACCGCTGTTTAATGCTCCTTACCTAACCATCCACTGATATAGGTAAATGTCATCGACATAATATCAAAAGGTATATCTCACTCTATGAAAATAGACGTACAGATATATCAATTTGAAATTGGTGCACAACAGCGGATATTCAAAACCAAATATTTGCCGACCGGCAAACAGCCCAGGTGATCTCCTCAAATATCACCGATTACAACGAATCCCGATATAATGAGGATGATCACCCAATTCCCAATAACTTACTCCCACTCATCATCTGTAAAACCATACGGATGTGAGAATCAAACCTGGTAAATACATACCCTGGAGCAAGTGTCTAATCGGGAAATCAGTTTTCTTTTAACAGTACACAGTTGAACTGAAACATTGAAATGTTTCGATGGGGTATCCTGGTATTCGTAGTAATGCCTCTACCATTATCCAGATTCACAACTATAACCGTATAATTCTTTGCCACCTCTCCAAATCCCTTTATATGTCTTTAGTCATTACCTTCTGCACACCCCTTAGGCCAAATGGTTTTCTTCCTTCCCTACCGTTCGGCACCAGCCTATGGTTTGGAAGAAGACTATCCAATAAGCATAATGGGTGTACTGTCCTAGTCCTAGGAGCACTTGCAATGCGAGAGAAGGTGAGGATAAAAGACAACCGAATAAACCGTATTCCTATTTCTCCTGGACCAGAATCCATCCCCGAACTGGAACAAGTTCCTTTCGAGTTCGTATATAACCATACGATGGAGTATCCAAAAACTTGGGATCTTCGTAGTGATACGGAGTGTCCTGGAGAAATACAAAGGTGATTTAGGATTGGCGAAGAAATACTCGGTTTGGTCGTGAATAGCAGTCGCAATTTACTTTGCCCTCTTACTAATCCCTTTCTTTGTCTTAACTTAATACCTTCTGCACACCATCGTTATGCTAATTGGTTTTCTTCATTCCCCACCGTTCGGCACCAGCCTAAGGTTTGGAAGAAGACTATCCAATTTGCATAATAGGTGTACTATCTCCTAAACCAAGGAGTACTCGCAATGAGAGAAGGTGAAAAGAAAAGACAACTGAATAATCCTATTCGTTTTCTCCAGAACCAGAAACCATTCTCAAAGTCCTTCGAGTTCGTATATAACCATACGATGGTTTTGTCCAATGGAAGTGGACGTTCGTAGTAATACGGGGTGTCCTGGAGAAAAGGGTAAAAGTAGGAGTGGCAATGAGGTTTGCAACTCTGACAATCCAAAAGCCAGTGTTAAGAAGGTTCGGTCAACTTGGTCACTGAGTCATAGTCCAGGGTCGGGTCAATGGTCGCTGTCAGAGAGAGAGAGAAAAGAAACACTCAGCGTGCACTCTAACCTAGATCAGAATGGTTATCACTTTATCTAATCTAGAAACCTCCCACTGTATCTCAAATTCTCCTCCAAACCTGAAAGAAGAATTAGTCGGGATCACCCGAGGAGTAAACCAACTCATCAGTGGAAATCGGGATCCAACTATCATCGCATGATAACTTGACGGAATCCACTCAAGTCACCACACTCCAGAAGGTATGCGCATGCCTGGCAAGTTTCAGTTTCTTTAGAAACTCCCGATGTGATTTTTACCCCTAGGACCCAAGTGACCTTGACGAATAATTAACAAATCAAAAGGTCCTAGTCAAGTTCAACCCGTCATTATCTTGATTGCGTTAAACCCACCCGCACGACCCTTTACGAATAATCAACAAAGTCGTACGACTGTCCTAACCAATCCACATATCCATGCGACAGAATAGCATAACAAAGCTACCGCACACTACGCCTCGGCGAATAGCAACGACAAACGCAGCGCGAATACTAAGCAATACTGATCTGAAATGACGGAGGGCTACGACTGGTTTTTGGCGAAAAAACCTTTAACGTAATGAACTTGATATTGTTGAAGGAACTGGATAACTTTTTATAAAAATATAATGACGAAAACCTTTACTAAAGAGGTCACTCCCGGTGAAGGGATCTCGGCTCTTTCCCCGTAGAATGAGGTGCAGGATATTCCAACTGAATACCACGATGCAAAGCAAAAGTAATCGGCTATAGTGAAGTTATTGCCCTGACGCAAACTTCTGTCCAAGGGGTCACTCCCGGTGAAGGGATCTCGGCCCTTGCCTCGTCGACTGAGGAGCAGGATATTCCAAATGAATACCACGATGCAAAACAAAAGTGAACGTCCTTGCAATAACAGCTTTTTTTTTGAAAAATGTTCCAACAACATCAGAATAGGTTTGTTTAGCTTGCATTGATCTGAATCAACGCAGTCCCATCAATTGATCACACCACAAAGAACGAAAATATACTGATGTACATATATGCCATCCGCATTCGCCACTGGGTCCCGTCATTACTCGTTAGGTTAGCTAACTAACGACAGAGCGGGGACTGGACTAGCGCGGATGCAAAACATATACAACATCTACTAATATATATATACCAATATATTATGTTCGCTCAAGGTGTGATAAAATGCAACATCACAGAAATGTACAACATTACAGATATCTGGAAGCCCCGGGTTTCACAGAGCCGCTGCTGAAACCCGACGTTCCCCTGGTCGTGTGGATAGCCTGTGCAATGAAATCCTAGACCCTTACGGGCGCGGCAAGTCACCCGCCAAAACCTGAAGCGAGGCAGCCCCCTTCAGCACCGTGAATGGACCACTCAGCACTTCACGGAATCCGGTAACTTGGGTACCCCTCCTGGGTCAACCTGTACCCCCTACGAGTGCGGCGAATAGCCCGCCAATCCTAAAGTGAAGCCCCCTCCGTCTCAATGCCATGAGATGCGGGCCCGTTGCCCTCTAGAACCCGGCTATCCGTGCACCCCTCCGCGGGGTAATCCTAGTACAGAAAGTAAAATATACATACAACGGGTACATCGACCGCAACCAGGTCGTGCCCCAAAAGAATAATACAAACAGGCAGTGACGGCAGTCCACATGTCGGACGCTCGCCCCGCAATATCAAATGTACATATAAAACAAAACTGTACTAACATTGCATCCAGGCTATCCCCCACGACCGATCCGCAACATCACAGCAATACACAGAACATCAACGTGAAAGTCACGTTCGCAAATCCGTCTAACCGGGCTATAGCAGTTAGACAGGATTTACCGATCAAGTGACATTCACGGTCGCAGATATAATGTAAATACTGTGAAATAATGTGTTTAAAATATCCAATCGATCAAAAATTAAAAAGCGGGCCCCCAAGTAATACTGTAGCACTCACAGAAATTCTGGGCCCAATATTAATATTCCAAAACCCCAAAAATTAGCCCAGAAGCCCACTTGAAAAATATGATATAGTGAAGACACCAATGCGCGGCGGAACCGCGGCCCAATGAGGGGTTTGGCCGCGGTTCCGCGCATGAGTGATCGACTGACTGTGTCGAATTTTTCCAATAGTCTTAGAATTTCCAGTACATTAGTTTTTTACAACGTGAAAAATTTTTAGAGCCCGGAAAAAATCGACAGAAAACTGATGCACACGAAATGGGTTTTTTTTTTTTTTTTGGATTTTGTTCGATCGGAAATGTGAAACACACTAGAACAAGCTAGGCAAGGTTAATGGCGTGGCTCTGATACCATGTTGCGCCACGGCAGCGCCCCGGCCGTCTATCCGAGGCCAAAATGCGGAATCAAAATTTTTCTTAACTTTTAAACTGGCGCTACCGCGAACAATAAACCCGGATCGTAACGATTAACCGATACTAGCTAACAAGAGAAAGGGTGAGAGATATACCGAGTGATCCGAGTCCTTCGGTCTTCTCGTCGTCGTCCCGATCTCTCGCGGAAACTTCGGTCGTCGCATCCTTGCCGGAAGGGCACCACATCGTCTGCATCTTTTACGGGCTCCCACCTCAATACCGAGGCAACTCGGGCGCGAAGTTGGCTAGCCGACGCGTCCAAGATTTGCTGTGGAATGTGTAGTGTAGAGGCTATGTCTCATTTGGGGTTTGTTGCCATTGAGGATGATGGAGGAATCAAGATAAGAAAAATGGTGCTTGCATTTTTCTAGCATGGAAGAATGAGATCAAGAATGCCACACTCTCAAGAATGAAACCGCTTCTTCTCTTCTCTCAAAAATGAAACCCTTGTTCTCTTAGAATGGTGGAGGAAAGAATATGTAGCATGAAGGGAGGTGAGTGTAGGATAAAGAGAATGGTGACCATATCCAAAAACATCATCATAACAAACTTACATCAACACCATAACCTTTCACAATCTCAATTAATGCAAGAAAAGATGATAGAAAAGAAAGGAATAAAAAGATGCTTTCATAATCAAACCATTTTCATGAAACCCCTCCACAATGTGTTATTTGCAAACTTGCAAATAACACCCTCCATCGGAAAAGTCCGGCCGGGAAAGAACAAAGGAAAACCGGCCGGAACAGAATGCAAACTGGCAACTCCAGAAAACTGGTCCCGTAATAAATTACAGGAAAACCCCGATACTGTGCATACACACCCGCATCTGTATTCCTACCGGATACAAATGCAATGAGACAAAATCTACACTGTACTAAACTAGGATCCGGCTTAAACCAAAGCCGGCTAGTAATGTTCGTCCGATCCTGATCCGTGCAATACCGCACGTATCTGATCGAACCCTGCCATATAACCATACGGCCACTAGTACAAACCGTCCGATCCTGATCCGTGCAATACCGCACGTATCTGATCGGACCCTGCCATATCTCCATACGGCCTCTACAGCGTTTCGCCCGAAAACTTGAGTAACTGAAAGTGTGGTGGACTCTAAAGACTCGTCAATACAATGGCTGTGGATTTAACCACTAGCACGTCAGAGGTATAAGCCAATACGTGACGGGCCACCAGCTATTGACCAAAAGGGACGTCGATGAGCGAACTCATCCTGACATCCTACTGAGCCTGTCAGTGACAATATCCGTACAGTCCGGTCCGTTCGTCTATGAGTATCGCATGGCGGGCCTAGGGGGTTGGTAAAAGTCAGACCCCCAAAAGCGGTACAAGTCGTGTCGGAGTGTAGCCCAGAACACCCTGAGATACTACTGGAATACCTACCAGTAAATCTCCTGCCTCGGCCGAGGGCTTTGTGTAATGGCTCTCCTAGACACAGCGCGACCTCACCCCCAATACCGGGAGAGACGAACCCCTGAAGATCCGCTCACTGCCTCCATGTGGCTCGGGACTGGACCCAACTAAAACCTGTTTGCACGACTCCTTTGAGCCGTGGTAGGGTAGTAATCAAAGCACAGTGGGAACTCACACGAGACAAATGACGACCTCAGGTCGATGAACTAACCTGTACACATGTCACCAGGGAACTGCTATCTGACATCTGGTATAATCCCAACTAGCAGGTTCCCGGCGAGTCCTGTCCGGTGTACTCATAACCCAATGAGCACCTGTATACATCTTAGGTGAACCAACTGACACCAGTGGCTTGTGAGACCGGCCACCGCCCCTCGTCGGGGTCTCGACTGTATACACTAGTCTACTAATGGAGTATCGATGCCCTGTCTCGAAACTCCCACGACTAGGGACCTTTTAAGGATATGCTTATAGACCCCAGCTCCCACGTATATGATCGCCATCATACTGCTGGCAGTCAAGCAAGAATCCTAGGGGCTCTATCAGCGTGTAATAGCGACCTGTAAGGTCACCTGAAGCAGTACACGATGATAAAGGTAAACCAGATAGCATACTATCATCTCGAGTAAGACTGTCCTATCAGGATAGGTCCTCCCTCAATCATTGCAATCACGTGCTTATGATCCAATAATTGACTCTGAGGGCACTATCTCCAACATCCTTGACATTGGCCAAAATGATAATATGACTGTCCCAAACTAACTCATCTATCTATGCAACAAATGAATACCCAGCAGCTACCAAACACTATGCCTTGGCGTTGGTCAAAATACATAGCTTGAATACTACTGAATACCCAAATGAAATGACGGAGGGCTACGAATGGTTTTGGCGAAACCGTGAACGTAGTGAACTTGAAATGACCGAAGGAACCTGATAGCTTTTAAAAGGAGTGGTTAAAGCTCCGCAATTAAAAATATCTTTTGTTTTTAAAAATAATCGAGTGGTTTCTTTTAAACTGTTCCAACGATTCAACTTTGGTTGATTTTCTTTGCATTAATAATAATGCGTCCCATCATTAACCTATCATTGCAGAAAACAACGAAAATACAACGTCCTCTTATGCCATCCGCATTCGCCACTGGGTCCCGTTATCACCCGTTAGGTTACTTAACTAACGACAGAGCGGGGGCTGGGCTAGCACGGGTGTAAAACATAAGTGACGTCTAAATAGCTATCATATATAGATATTGTACATTCTTCAGACGCAATAATTGGCATTCCAGATCACAGATGAACATTATTGGATGTGCAAGCAATCCGCGTTTCTTTTGAGCCTGCAACGAAAGACGGATTACACAGTTGTGATGAATAGCCATTACCCCACCCTAGACCCCTACGGGTACGGCAAACTACTCGCCATGTACCCGAAGTGAAGCGGTCTCCCTCAACAACGTGAGTAGGCCACTAAACACTTCAAAGTACCCGGTAGTTTGTGCACCCCACCTTGGGTCTATCCTAGGAGCAAAAACAGTAAAATGAAATAATACAACGGTGGCTACAACCACAACCTGGATGTGCCCCGCAAAATAATATTACAACATATTACAGTTACATCGAATGAATGAATATAATAACCCATCTCAAACCCCGGCTAATCATCACAACAATCCAATCAAGTTCACAATCACAAACTGTTAAAAACATTACAGAAATGTGCAACCCCCTGCCAACCGACATACTAGCAGTTAGGGGAAGTTTACGAACACATTATACAGTTCACAGATATAATCTTATTAGCCAAACATCATATAATTTCGATCGAGCAAACACATTAGATTCTACTCTGAAACATCTCTGTGCACCCGAGATTTGAGCAGAAAATAAACATTCCAGAAAATACAAAAACATCACAGAAGAGTTACTGGGTTAAACTGGGCTGAATCGGCTTCGACTCGGCCGCGGATCCACGGCGGATCGGTGGGATTGGCCGTGGTTCCGCGGCGGTTTGGCCGATTCATGGACCCATTTTTCTCCAGTAATCATAAAATTCCCTGCTTGTATTTTTAGAGGTCCCCGAAAAATTTTTAGGGCCTGTTTTAAAATCGACAGAAACATAGTGATTTTGATGTTTTTTCCGGTTCGTTTTGCGTTCGAAATTCTTACGACTTTACTAGTGAGTTAATTATTGTTTAGCGAGGTTCTGATACCACTGTAAGTCGATGTACAACACCCCACGAGTTGCGGGGAGGCGGAAATATGAAAAACAATCAAGTTCTTTGGATTAACATCGACTAACCGAAGAATCTTTGCTAAACTATAACTAACATATACATAGGAGTTCTTAACTACTATGAAAAGAGATTATACCTAGTGAACATAGTCCTTCGTCTTTTCGTTATCAACCTCCTCCTCGGCCTCCTCTACGTAATAGACGATCCACCCGAGAGCTTCTATTCCAAGCTTCACCTCTAAACTTGAGGTAACTAGGTTTCTTTAGTTGCTAATCAAAGGCAACTAGATGATATAGAGAGAGGTTATGGATTAATTAGTCTATCTAATCCATGATCTCAACACATGAGAGGGGAGGATTAGGGTTTGAAGAGAGAGAGCTTGAGGAGAGAGAAGGTGAGCAAGAGAATGAGAATGAGATAATGATCTCTCTTGAATATATGAAGCATAATGATTTAAATAAATAAATAAATAAATAAAATGATTAATCATCATGCTTCATTTATTCATATGAGTGATTCATCTACATGAGTCATTAACCATTTAATGATGCATTAATGACATGGATGAATCACACAAATGAGTCACTAAATCATTTAATGCTTATGCCACCTAAACCCCCAAAGTCATCATCCTTCTAGAAGCTTCCCGCCAAATTACGAGAAAGCCCCTCCTATCCGTGAAAACACGGAAAAACTTTAGACTGTATAAATCCAATAACCCGATACTAGAATCTGGCTTAAACCAAAGCCGGCTAGTAAAAACTGTCCGAACGTCGTACGTGCGTTTAAACACGTATGCGTCCGAACCCTTGTCGTAAAACCATACGACCTCTATATCATTTCGCCTGGAGCAGGGAAACTTTCTGTGTGGGACTCTAAAGACTCGAGTACTGCGCTGGCAGTGGGTTTAACTACAGACCGCAAGCGGTACTAGCTGTACGTAACGGTCCCCAGGTAGATGTCGATAAGAAGGCCGATGAGGAAACTCATCCAAACTCCTACCGAGCCTGATGTGACAATCTCCGTACAGTCCGATCTGTTCGTCTAGGACTATCGCATATCGGGCCTAGGGGCGGCAAGCATCAGTCCCCTAATAGCGGTATAAGTCGTGTCGGAGCGTAGCCCATTACACCTTGAGAAACTACTGGAACTTACCAGTAAATCTCGCTTGCCCTGGCCAGGGACTTTGCGTAATGGCTCTCTGACACAGCACCATATCAACTCCCAATACTGGAAGAGACGAATCCTGTCTAACCACCACTGCCTCCAAGTGCTCGGGACTGCACCCAACTGCTACCTGTTTGCACGACTCCTTTGAGCCGTGGTAGGGTAGCAATCTAAGAACAGTGGGACATACTCGAGGCGAAGTAGCAGTGTCAAGTCTGCGGACTATGCTGTACTCATGTCACCTGGGAACTGTTAACTGACGACGGGTATAATACCAACCAACAGTTCCCCGCGAGTCCTGTACGGTGTACCCGTAATCCAACGAGCACCTGTATACTATCTCCAGTACGACGTACTGATGGCTGTGGGACAGACCATCTCCCCAACTGGGATGAGAAGCATACACACTAGTCTACTCCGGAGTATCGATGCCCTGTCTCGATAATCCTACGACTAGGGACCTGAAAAAGAATGTGCTGGTAGACTACCCAGCCCCCACTAGTGTGACTGCCATCACAACGCTGGTAGTCAATCAAGATCCTAAGGGCTCTATCAATACGTACACACATATTAAGATAGATAAAACCAAGTAGCATACTACCATGTTTAGCAAGATTGTTATATAACTGTGAATATCCCAAGCTTCCATTAAGTAATATACAAGCTAGTATGATACAATAATAGCCTCTAGGGCATATACACTAACAAGTATCACCACCAGATCGTGTCCAGATCGCACCAGGCCACCTGCATATCGACCATTATTCCGAGGCAAGTGAAACTTGCTACATGCTATTTATAGTATTCCATATTTATTTGCATATATATATATATATATATATATATATATATATATATATATATTAAGCATGAAGTTTGAATTTGGTACCCTATATCATATTTTACCATCCGATGTCTGTTTATATCATTTTTGAGTTAATTATGAAAACACACCCGGTTGCATGTTAGATTACAATATTGTATGCCCATGCCTATATTTATAACATAGTTCTTGGTTGCATAACCATAGTACCCTTTAAATAGTGTATAACTGTTCAACACCCGTTTGCATCCATCTAACATGTTTTATATATAATTGCATCCCTAGGCCATTTAATACATGTTAATGTGATCTTAATATTCCCTATTCATTTAAGTGTAAGATACTTAATGTTGGAACCATAACCCTGACTCTAATCGATAACCGTACATCCATATAGTTTAATTTGTACTTATTTGCATATCATGTTACATGTTCCAGTTTATTGCTTCATTAGTACCCATACTTGTTTATATATATACCCATGCTTATGCTAGTTTGATTATGAGCACCCAATTGACATCTTATGCACCCTGACATGACTTGTTACACCTATTACTTGACACGACATGGTACCGTGCAACTCTTGACATGACATGACACCTTTATACATTACCTGGCTTGACCTGATGTACCATGGTCTTACCTGTTACCTGATCTTGTGTCTAATGCCAACAAACCTGACTTGTTGTCCTTACGGACCGTTCCTGTTGTCTATCCAGACAAACATGTACCTGCCTGATCCTGTGTTGGCATTAGCTCCAGATTATTTAAATATTTGACTTGAACACACAACCTGGGGGTATGGGGAAATCAATGATGAAACCTGACTTGTAATTCGACAGTTCGCTACCTTTACTGATCAGTTTTAGAGGCTAGGCCAGCCTGTAAGTCTACGGTAGCGCCCCGGCCGTCTACAGACGCCAAATGCGGAACAAAAACTTTTTAACTGGCGCTATCGTATACTTTAACCCGGATCTGCCATTATTTCTAAACTAACAAACTGTAAAGAGTGTAGAAAGGTTATACCGAATGATCCGAGTCCTTCATTCTTTAACCATCATCCCACGCTCCGTTGCGGCTGCTCCGATCTCGTCGATCTCCGATCTGCTCGTCCAGGTGGCACCACGTCGACGATTCTTTAAACGGGCTCCCGCCTCTGACTTGAGGCAACTCGGTCGTCAAGTTTGCTAAAAGAGACGACCAAGAATGATGTAGAGAATGAGTAGAAGACTTTGTCTCGTTCCGTCCAAAGCTATGGACGAACGGTTAATGAAGTTGGCACTCGAATCGGGTGATGGAATGAAATGAGCTGTGAAATTCCATACACCCCAAAATCTATCATAATCTTTTTACCAGATGAAAACTCAAGTGTGTGAGAGTGAGAGAGAGGGGGAAGGGGCCGGCCACATATATAGTGGTAGGGGGGTGAGTGTAGGAGAGGGGGATGTGACAATAAGAAAATATCTCAAGTGTGAACACAAAGTGTGAACACACTTAATGAAATGATGAATCATTAACCTAGTCATCAAGCATTAATGAAACCATTAAATGCAACCATGACTCACTAAACACCTCACCACTTCTAGAACCTTCTAGAAGCTTCCACACTCATCTCAAGAAAAGATAAAATCCGTATTTAACCAAATGTAAATACGGCTGATAGAAAACTGAAAACTGGCAACTTCCAAAAGTGATCCCGAAACGAATTTCAGGACAACCCCGTAACTGTATAAATATACCCGTATTTGTATTACGACCGAATACAAATGCAACTGAGACAAATATATTATATCTACTCAATACAATACTCGGATCCGGCTTAAACCAAAGCCGACCAGTATCATCTGTCCGAAAACCGACACGTGCGTAAACACACGTGCATTTTCCGAACCCTGCCATAAAACCATACGGCCTCTACAACGTTTCGCCCGAACTTGGAAAACTGTCTGTGGGGGACTCTAATGACTCGTCAGTACCCTGGCAGTGGGTTTAACCACAAACCGTCAGCGGCACTAGCTATGCGTAACGGCTGCCCATGGACTGACCTCAAGGGAGGCCGATGAGCGAACTCATCCGGAAACCCTACTGAGCCTAACAGTGACAATGTATATACAGTCCGGTCCGTTCGTCTATGAGTATCGCATATCTTCCTAGGGGGCTAGTAACGTCAGACCCCCAATAGCAGTATAAGTCGTGTCGGAGTGTAGCCCAATAACACCCTGAGATACTACTGGAGTACCTACCAGTAAATCTCCTGCCACGGCCGTGGGCTATGTGTAATGGCTCTCCTAGAAACAGCACGACCTCACCCCCAATACCGGGAGAGACGAATCCCCTGCCGATCCGCTCACGTGCCTCCATGTGGCTCGGGACTGTACCCAAAAACTACCTGTTTGCACGACTCCTTTGAGCCGTGGTAGGGTAGAAATCAAAGCACAGTGGGAACTCACACGAGACAAATGACGACCTCAGGTCGATGAACTAACCTGTACACATGTCACCAGGGAACTGCTATCTGACGATATGTATAATACCAACTAGCAGATTCCCGGCGAGTCCTGTCCAGTGTACTCATAACCCAATGAGTACCTGTATACATCTTAGGTGATCCAACTGACACCAGTGGCTTATGAGACCGGCCACCGTCCCTCATCGGGGTCTCGACTGTATACACTAGTCTACTCTGGAGTATCGATGCCCTGTCTCGAAACTCCCACGACTAGGGCCCACTATTAAGGATATGCATATAAACTACCCAACTCTCACATATATGATCGCCATCATACTGTTGGTAGTAAAGCAAGATCCTAAGGGCTCTATCAAAGTGTAACATGTAATCAGTCACCTGAACATGTACACGACTGATAAAGGCAAACCAGATAGCATACTATCATCTCGAGTAAGACTGTCCTACCGGTATAGGTCCTCCGCAATCATTGCAATCACGTACCTGCGATCCAATATTTGACTCTGAGGGCACTATTGTTAGTTATATGTATGCCCTAGAGGCCATTACTATACATAGGATGTATATTGTAGTGGATGCTGGGACATATATAGGGATGACTTTCTTGCTCGACATGATAGTATGCTATCTGGTTGATCTTTACCTTAACGTGTACACTGATTGTCTCTCTGTTACATGTTGGTAAAGCCCTTAGGATGTGTGCTTGACTACCTGGACTATGATGCGGATCATACTAGTGGGGACATGGTAGTCCATAAGTACATCCTTCAAAGTCCCTAGTCGTGGGTGTATCGAGACGGGGCATCGATATACCAGAGTAGACTAGCGTATACCTTCTCGACCCATACAGATGGGCGATGGATGATCCCATATCCATTGGTGTTTGACATCAGAGATGATATACGGGTGCTCAGTAGAGACTGGGTACACTGGACGGACTCGCCGAGAACTCCCAGATGGTATTATACCTTACGTCAGATGGCAGTTCTCTGGTGACACCGGTACAGAGTAGTCTGTTGACCCGAGATCGTCATAGAGTCTTGTGTGGTTCCCACTGTGCTTTGATTTCCATCTTACCACGTCCAAGAGGGCGTGCAAAATGGTGGTTTTTGGGTACAGTCCCGAGTCACATGGAGGCAATGAGCGATAGGAGGGGATTCGTCTCTCCCGGTATAGGGGGTTGATGTTGCGCTGTGTTCGATTGGCTATAACAGGAAATCCCTGGCCAGGGTTGCTGAGATTTACTGGTAAGTGTTACCAGTAGTTTCTCGAAGTGTTATAGACCTCATATCGACACGACTTATCGAGCTATTGGGGTCTGACGTTTACCACCCCTAGGCGAGATATGCGACATATCAGACGATCAGACCGGACTGTACGGTAGTGTTACTGGTTGGATTCACTGGAGTGTGAGCGGGCTTGCTCGTCGATCTTCAGATCGCTCAATACCCGGGTGGCCGTTAAGTTTAGCAGACCGCTTGCGGCTTGTGGGTGTTTGATATGATCATCACCTGCTGCCGGCGTATTGACGAGTCTTTAGAGTCCTACACAGAGGTTTCCTGGCTCAAGCGAAACGAAATAGGAGCGCATATGAGATATGTGCGGGACCGAGAATAATGCGTGTATGTGATACCGTATTCCATTCTTGCGATGAATGTATCGATTGGTTGTATGCGATATAACCTAGTTATCGATTCAAGGATTGATTCGATAAGCCGATACATTGTATACTAGTCGGTTGTGTGCGACATGACCGGATCATTGAATCAAGTGTTGATTTAATGCTTTAATGCATAATTATATATTTGATATATTACTTTGCATTAACTAGTATTGGTTCACTTTAAATGGATTTTCTCACTTGGTTTGTGCACATTGTATATGTGATATATGATTTTGTGCACTTGCTTGTATCATGTTTGATGATGCATGCCTTTTGGTTAAGTGTAAAGAATTAAACCTTGGTTAATGAAATGGTTAGGGTTTACTTTTTCCTTATTCATTTTATTCATTTATTTATTCTTTTGGAAAAAGAAAAGCAAATGAGAAAATGGTGGCATGTTTTGTTTTGTTCATGAAGCTTCATGAAGACTTTGACCAAGTGACCATTTTGTCTCATGCTTAACCCTAACCATCCCACTAACCATGATTTATTCTCTACACTTGACCATGGTTTGGTTATGATAAGTATTCTTTTAATTTTCCTTTTTGAATTAACTTGTCATAACATTTACATTCTTCTTCTTCATTTCTTCAAGTGAAGAAAGCTTGCCTCCATCAATGGCAAGTGATGAAAATGAGTAAGTAAATAAAACATAACCCTAACCATCACATAACCATGGTTTAATCTTAACATACACTGTCCGTCGCAATCACGTAGCGTACGCGGATACTCGCCGGGTAAACTTAATAGACAGCTACACCCCATAGCCCCGACCAAGTGACTGTAGGAGAACCCCGTCGCCGAAAGCATCCGTTCGGGTGCTCGCGGTGGCGGTGTTCCGCCTTGGTGTACTTCGTCGACGGCGTCGGGGGTGCGGCCGTCTATTGAAGTTTGCGACGAGCATTCGATCAGGATGTAGGGAATCTTGTTGAATTGCCCGACTTGATATTGAAAAGAGTTTTCGATTTTGAGACTAAAATGCGGGGTTTATAATTGTTAGGCATGCGATGTCTAAAGAATTCATTTGATTAGGCATGCGATGTCTATGCAGATTGCGGATTCCAACTGTTGTAGTTTTACACTTTCTTTTCTGTGACCGTAAGTGTAATATATGATATCGCCGGTTTCGTTGCTATATGTCAACGACAATTGGGATGCGCATATTTACTTACGTTGATGACATGTGATGTTATGTGTTGCTTGATATGTTATATTGGATCGTCGTGTTTGAATAGCCGGGGGTTTTTATGTGAGATGAGTGTTTTTCATTTTCATTCATGTAAAAACTTGTATGTAATATTCTTTTATTGGGGCACTTCCAGGTTGCGGAAGATGTCACCGTTTGTATATTATTTACTTTTCTGCACTAGGATAGACCCAAGGAGGAGGGCACAAGTAACCGGGTTCTGGAGTCCAGTGGGAGACCAACTCGAGGAGTCGAGTCCGGGTCTCCTAACTCCAGAATTGGTAGGGTTGCTTGCCGCTCTCGTAGGGGTCTAGGGGTGTGGGTTTGGCTATTCATCACGACCGTGGAATCCGTGTTTTATACTGGCTCGTATTGAAAACACGGACGTCCTAGTATATCCAATATTTCATATGATTCTTCTGCTGCGATATCTGTGATGTGATCATGTGATGTTCTGTGATAGATACAGTATATAGTATATATGATATATTATATAGATGTTACTTATGTTTTACACCCGCGCTAGCCCTGCCCCGCTCTGCCGTTAGTTACCTAACCTAACGGTGCACGAGGGGACATCGAGGCGAATGCGGATGGCATAAGTGTACGTCGTATTTATCTGTAATGTTTAGGTACTTAAATGATGGGACTTCATTAATGTGATTAATGAAATAAAAGAAACCTAAGATGTTGTAGAATTGAATTTCAAAAATAAAAAGGGTAGCTACAGTTCTTGCTTTGCACAGCGGTATATACGATATATCCTGCACCTTATTCGATGAGGAAAGGACCGAGATCTTTTCACCGAGAGTGACTCCTTTAGCAATAACTGGCAGATGTTACACACTCGGTTTGTCTTTTGATTGCTTTTAAGTGTTTTTGCTTTGCACAGTGATATTTATGATATATCCCGCACCTCATTCGACGAGGAAAGGACCGACGATCCTTTCACCGGGAGTGACTCCTTTAGCAAAACTAGAAAAGCCTAAAAAACACTCCATTTTTAAATCATTTGATTCTACAACGATATCAAGTTCATTACGCAATAGGTTTTCAGAAAAACCTGTCGTAGCCCTCCGTCATTTCAGATAAGTGGTAGTTAGTATTCGTGCTACGTTTGTTGGCCTGCGTCAAGGCGTAGTGTGCGGTAGCTAACTAGTATTTATCTGCTTATGCATATGATGCAGATTGGATTAGGGTAGTCGTGCGACTTTGTTGGCCTGCGTCAAGGGTCGTGCGGGTGGGTTTAATTCAATCAGGAAATGACGGGTTGAACCTGACTAGCGCACTATGGTTTGTTGGCCTGCGTCAAGGTCATAGGACGCTAGGGGCAAAATATTATCGGGAATTTCAAGTGTTGAAATTTGCAATGAGATTGCATACCTTCTATGAGATAGTTGGATCCCGATACCCGCTGCGAGTAAGAGTTACTTCTGGGAGAGTTTTATACATTACAATTAGCCGATCAAGTAGGTGTCTAGAAAGGTGTTAACGGGGTTACGCCTCTGGGAAAATGAGGTTTACATTAATTAGGTTCGTGCGAAAGCACGGGGGACCTCCCTCAAAGTACCGACACTGGCCTGGCTGAAAGATTGGCGAACTTGTAGTGTGTAATTAATCCCGGCTAGTCTTTCCTTTTAGGGTTTGAAGGAAGATTTGATAAAAAGCAGTGGGAGCCATCCTGATTAGATAAAATAATAACCAATCTATTCTTGCAAGAGCGCACGCTGAGTGTTTTCTTCTCTCTCTCCAGGTAGCGACCATATCACGCCTTAATCAAGATAATAATACGGATTATTGACCGAACCCGCTTGTTATACTGAGCTGGGGAATGTTGGTCCCGCTCCAACTTATAATTGTTATAAGACAGAGCAGGAAATTAGGGATTACCAGAATTCCCGTGCCGCCCAAACGAAGAGAGTGCATGCTGATGCATCATCTTCGGGTGTGTTCATAATACAGAACTGTTTCTCAGTATCCTCCGCATCCTTGGTATATGATACCGGATCAGGATCCCAGATATGTAATCTGTTACATAGGGCTACAAAAGGGTAGAAAAACTGAGAACGGGTGATAAGTTTCATGAGACAGAAAACGGGGCAAGAGTTGCAGCCAAGTCTGTCGGTCACTGTCACCCTGTATTACCAATACATTGATTCTGAACGAATGTTATTAGATACCGAACCTGATATACCAAATCATATCACTCTCTTTGTTAGAAAAGAAAGGATATAATTTTGTATTGATGGATAATGTTTTGAACATTTCCTATATCAAAAGTTGATCGGTTCAGGCACGTTATCTAAAAGCATTGATGTTCTAAATCAAACTACAGTTCTTAGTATATGGAACACACACAAGAGGAAGAGTTCAGAAATGAACGAATCCTTCTTGAGGTATTGTAGACTAGGTCAGATCAATGCGACCCGACTGGCTAGAGTTACATAAAGATGCATATTTAAATTAGTTTGAACTTACATCTTGTGAAACTCGCCAGTCATGTCACAAAGATAAGATGACCATAGCTCCGTTTACTGGAAACAGAGAAAGCGTTAGTGAGCTCTTGGGATGATACATGTTGATGTATGTAGGTCCCCTGTCTACACATGCCAAGACTGGTTCTTTGTACTTCGTTACATTCTCTGATAATCTCTCAAGATTCAGTCATATGTTCCTGTTGAAACACAAGTCCGAACCTTTTGAGATATTCACAGAATATAAGTTAGAAGTAGAGAACCAAAACACGGGTATAAGTATTATGTCCTTTGATGAGATCAAGGAGGAGAATACTTGGGCACGAAATTCTTGGACTTTTCTAAAGGAGAATGAGATTCTCTCTCAGCATTACTCCTCCGTATACACCATAGCACGATGGTATATCGGGGCGGAGCGATCACACCCTATATGATAAGGTGTGCTCTATGATGAGTACTACTGAGTTACCTGTTTCCTTTTTGGGAGTTATGCACTTGAGAAGCTGCATACCTATTGAATAGGGTTCAAATCAAATCAGTTGCCTACCGCTCCATATGAGATATGGTATGGGAAGAGCCCATGTCTTAAGCTAGTTAAGATTTGGGGTTGTCCGGCCTATGTCTGAAAGCAAAATCCGGACAAGCTCGAGGCAAAGTCTGTAATGTAGAACTGGAAAGGTTCCAGCTATACAAACTGCAGCTGATGATTTGATAGAACCAAAGGATTCAGTAGATTCCAACGAACCTCAGCCTCTCCGCCGATCTAGTAGGGTTCCTCACCCACCTGAGAGATACTTCGGTTTCTCTATGACAGTGGGAGCGAGGATTGCATCATGAGATGATGACCCAACTAGTTTCGAGCTGGCCATCAGGAGTAAGACTCTATAAGAATGGCTGGATGCTTAGTGATTTGAGATGGAATCCTTATACACCAACAAAGTATGGACTTTGGTTGCTATATCTGAAGGGTTAAATCCCCATCACGAGCAAGTATATCTTGAGAAGATTACTTGGTGTACATGGAAAAGTTGAGACTTTCAAAGCTAGACTTGTTAAAGGTTTGCATCATTGACCAGGTGTGGATCATGATGAAACTTTTTCTAAGGATCTATGCTTAAGTCCATCCAAATCCTACTTGCCACGGCTACATACCATGACTACGATATCTGGTGGTTGGGTGTCATGACAGCTTTTCTAAATGATGTTTTAGAAGAGGGAGTCTATAAGTACACAGCCAGAGAGCCTCGTAGACAGTGGGAGCAACGGAAACGTGTGCAAGATGCTTTATAGGATAAAGCAGGCATCGCGGAGTTGGAACATCTGTTTTGATGGAGTAGTCAAAGAGTTTGACATCATCAAAATGGTAGATGAACCTTGTATAAACAAAAAGGTAGTAAGGAGTATGGTGGTGATCCTCGTAGAGTACGTGGATGACATACTCTTGATAAGAAAGGAGTTTCTTATGCTACGCTCGATCAATCTCCGTTTATCACAATGATTCTCCACATAGGATCAATGTGATACCTACTAAATCCTGGACTTTGGATCTATGAGATAGATCTAAATGGATGTTAGGATACTCACTAGCTGTAGTGAGATGGTATCAGTTGATCCTGGGGAGAATCACTGGAAGGGTTCCAGGGTGATAAAGACGACTGAATGTCAGTCGCAGGCATTGTCTTTACCCTCAATAAAGGGACAGTATGTTGGAAGAGTTCCAAGCTAAATACCGTGACATACTAGACGATAAAGGCAGGATACATCGCTACTTAAGATGCTACCAAAGAGGCTGTTTGGGTGTATATTGGTTCATTAGATGAACTATGTTCCTCCCATTGTGTGACAATGGAGTTGTGGCTTATGCCAAGGAACGCAGGTCCCATCAGTGATCCAGACATATTCTAAGGCAGTATCACCTGATCATGGAGATAGTTGATCTCCAGGGAGATCGAGGTTAGGAGAGTAGACTCAGAGGACAACACAGCGGATCCACTCACAAAGGCCTGTTCCCAGAGAGAGACTTTTATGGGATGGTTGAGTATGAGATACTGCAACCACTGCTATCAGATGGCCCTAGTGCAAGTGGGAGATTGTTAGTTATATGTATGCCCTAGAGGCCATTACTATACATAGGATGTATATTGTAGTGGATGCTGGGACATATATAGGGAGGACTTTCTTGCTCGACATGATAGTATGCTATCTGGTTGATCTTTACCTTAACGTGTACACTGATTGTCTCTCTGTTACATGTTGGTAAAGCCCTTAGGATGTGTGCTTGACTACCTGGACTATGATGCGGATCATACTAGTGGGGACATGGTAGTCCATAAGTACATCCTTCAAAGTCCCTAGTCGTGGGTGTATCGAGACGGGGCATCGATATACCAGAGTAGACTAGCGTATACCTTCTCGACCCATACAGATGGGCGATGGATGATCCCATATCCATTGGTGTTTGACATCAGAGATGATATACGGGTGCTCAGTAGAGACTGGGTACACTGGACGGACTCGCCGAGAACTCCCAGATGGTATTATACCTTACGTCAGATGGCAGTTCTCTGGTGACACTGGTACAGAGTAGTCTGTTGACCCGAGATCGTCATAGAGTCTTGTGTGGTTCCCACTGTGCTTTGATTTCCATCTTACCACGTCCAAGAGGGCGTGCAAAACGGTGGTTTTTGGGTACAGTCCCGAGTCACATGGAGGCAATGAGCGATAGGAGGGGATTCGTCTCTCCCGGTATAGGGGATTGATGTTGCGCTGTGTTCGATTGGCTATAACAGGAAATCCCTGGCCAGGGTTGCTGAGATTTACTGGTAAGTGTTACCAGTAGTTTCTCGAAGTGTTATAGACCTCATATCGACACGACTTATCGAGCTATTGGGGTCTGACGTTTACCACCCCTAGGCGAGATATGCGACATATCAGACGATCAGACCGGACTGTACGGTAGTGTTACTGGTTGGATTCACTGGAGCGTGAGCGGGCTTGCTCGTCGATCTTCAGATCGCTCAATACCCGGGTGGCCGTTACGTTTAGCAGACCGCTTGCGGCTTGTGGGTGTTTGATATGATCATCACCTGCTGCAGGCGTATTGACGAGTCTTTAGAGTCCTACACAGAGGTTTCCTGGCTCAAGCGAAACGAAATAGGAGCGCATATGAGATATGTGCGGGACCGAGAATAATGCGTGTATGTGATACCGTATTCCATTCTCGCGATGAATGTATCGATTGGTTGTATGCGATATAACCTAGTTATCGATTCAAGGATTGATTCGATAAGCCGATACATTGTATACTAGTCGGTTGTGTGCGACATGACCGGATCATTGAATCAAGTGTTGATTTAATGATTTAATGCATAATTATATATTTGATATATTACTTTGCATTAATTAGTATTGGTTCACTTTAAATGGATTTTCTCACTTGGTTTGTGCACATTGTATATGTGATATACATTTGTACATATGATTGTATCATGTTTGATGATACATGATTGTTTAAGTGTATGTTAAGATTAAACCATGGTTATGTGATGGTTAGGGTTATGTTTTATTTACTTACTCATTTATTTATTTATTTATTTCATTTTGGCAAAAGAAAAGAAATGGTGGCTAGCTTTGTTTTACATTGAAACTTCATGAAGGTTTGAAAAGTCCACCATTTTTGTTTCATGCCTAACCTAACCATTGACCTAACCCTAGTTTATTCTCTACACTTGACCATGGTTGATTATGATAATTATTCTTTTATTTTCTATTTTGAAATTAACTTATCATAATATTTATCTTCTTCTTCTTCCTTTCTTCACTTGAAGAAAGCAAGCTCCATCAATGGTGATTGATGGAAATGAGTGAGAAATCCAATTCTAAAGTCTACCCACTTCCTATTTCTTCATCCTCTACCTCTTGCCAAGTAGTAGAGTGTGTTTCCTTCACAAGTTTTCATGGCTTGGTGAAGGTGGAGCTTGATTTAGCGATGCCTCGACGTAGATCATCTTCGGCATGGACATCGACGACCTAGCTCGCCTATTTTCCGATGAAGCCGACGCTAGAGCCCGGATTCCTTTTGGACAGCAAAGGACTTCGTTGTGAAGCTATGGAGGTGGAGCACCGGATCTACAAAGGTTGTATTTCCGTATTCTTTATAGTTAAGTTGTTAACTAGTTACTTTGTTCGCCTAGAAATCTAGCCAACGATCCGTTCTAGGGTTTCTCGGCACCGTTTAAATTTGAAATTGGCATGGTTGAT
This sequence comes from Agapanthus africanus, assembly GCA_030015575.1. Lineage (NCBI taxonomy): Eukaryota > Viridiplantae > Streptophyta > Magnoliopsida > Asparagales > Amaryllidaceae > Agapanthus > Agapanthus africanus. Next base: position 476,286,120 of record CM057343.1, read on the forward strand.
GCCTTGTGAGACCTCATTAGGATGCCTAGGAACCCTACAACTATCCCCAACAATCTCCCACTTGCACTCAAGGCTAATTATTGCGATGTCGACTACTCACAGCCCGTGTGAAACCGAACATCCAACTCCTTTACTAATCAGTTTCACAAAGCCCGTTTATAAAACTATTGTGTTCGAGAAATAGTCTCAGTGAGTGGATCCGCCCAGATGTTTCTTTCTATATCTCTCTTAATCTCAAGTTCGTGGAGAAAGCCATCTCCCGAATTGAGTAATACTTGTCTTAGAATATGTCTGGATATCTGATGGGACCTAGTTCATAAATGAACTCCAAATCCAAACTTCTTAGACTGTATCGATCACTGAACCTAATCAGTATCCTGCACCAAGCCTCCCACAGTATCCTCTTGGACCACCTGTCCATAATACTGTCCCTCGTCAGAGGGAAAACTGTAACTCTGACAATCACTCTGTCATCCATGTCACCTTTGAAGCCTGGAATGATAATCGTCTCCCGAAGGAGGCTGCCGTCATCAAATCCGTAGAACATGTTCTTATGTTCTAAAACTGCTTCCTTATGTTTCTCCAGGATTGGATTAATACAAACTTATTGCATTTAGTGCAAAAACAACATCTGGTGTGGTACTTGACATCTCATGATTGACTCAATTGCCTAAGCAAGTGATCTGCCAATCATGCACATCCCTCTCCCCTTTAGTCTGTAAGACATCTTTAGAGAGGGTGACTCCATCACCTGCAGGTACACCACCATGCCAGGAGTCATCTATTCTAAAAACCATTAGAATACTGTCAAAGTACCCACATTGGGAAACTACCCAAATCCAGATCTAAAACCATAGATCTAGAAACTAGAATGTCAAATATTATATCCATATCCTGTCTGGAGAAACAACTGTGTGACGACCACAGTACAACCGATTGTAGTATAGGAATTTTACTTCCTACTGTGGGTATGTCATCCTGTGTGTATGTCATCCAGATACTATGACATCACACCCTACTACCTTCTTAACAGATCCATCCCCTATTCTAATTGAAGTCAAACCCATGACTGTCACATCAAAAATAGATGATCTATCTCCGCTATAACTGCTCAAGTCTATAAATAGATATGAGCATCTTGCCCACTATGCTTTCGATGCTCCCACTGACTACGACAACCCTCCTACTGGGTCTCATAGCCTGGAACAACAGTAGTGTCAAGTCTGGGTAAACAAGATCCTCCATGTCACCGTCTTTGAGGCTACCGGAGTACTTCTCGGGTGTCTGAGGTTACCCATCATATCTGCGGAGTGGCTATTGGAATGTCAAACCTGATTGAATATATAGGTCCTATTAAATTTTCCGTAATCGTTTGCGGTTCTGGAATCGCTTCCAGTTCTACCATACTCCCACTACTGTTTTCTGAAAAAGTCCATTTTACTAAAACTGTGGCGAGTCAAGAACAATATCACTATTGATCTTCCAAATGGTAGAATATCAACCCTCGTCATAGCCAGGGTCAACCCACAAACAGCCATTACAGAAACGTGCCCTGAGTTATCCAGAGTCTGGTTTTAAGCATAAGCTGGACAACTCCCCGTACCTTAACATCTTTTAAGGTATGAACCATTCTATATCCAATATAGAAACTTTGGCACTTATTTAATTGGAACCAGATTCAAATCATGCAGCTGTCTCCAGTGCATATCATCTTAATGGAAAGAGGCTAATCAGCATTACTCAACTTAGGAATCCATCCAATTATGAGTAACCTGAAAGAGAAACACGTTTCTTAAAACCATCACTATCATCTGAATACCAATCACAAGAATCTACATCTTCGATCTCTTTGAAGAATCCCGATACTTGTGACACCTGGTTCTCTACTTTATTCTTATACCCACAACTTCTCAAAACTTAGACCTTGTATTTCTACGAAACACTTGTCTAAATACTAGAGAAGTTATAAGTAAACAGAACATAGTACGAGGACCTACCCCTTTGTCCTGATGGATACTGGACAACATACAATACTCTGTATAAGTCCGCTGAGTTAAACAACTCAAAACCTGTGCGTCGTAGGTTGAAAACTGTACCCTGGCGATTTCCTCAAATATCACCAATTACAACGAATTCCGATATAATGAAGATGATCACCTAATTCCCAATAACTTACTCCCACTCATCATCTGTAAAACCATACAGATATGAGAATGAAACTTGGTAAATACATACCCTGGAGTAAGTATCCAATCGGGAAAACAGTTTTCTTTTAACAATGCACTGAAATATGAAAATGTTTCGTAGGGGTATCCTGGTATTCATAGCAATGCCTCTTCCATAATCCAATTCATGACTTTAACCGTATATTTCTTTGCCATCTGTCCAAATCCCTTTATTTGTCTTTAGTCATTACCTTCTGTACACCATTGTTAGGCTAAATGGTTTTCTTCCTTCCCTACCGTTCGGCACCAGTCTATGGTTTGGAAGAAGACTATCCAGTAAGCATAATAGGTGTACCCTCCTAAACCAAGGAGTACTCGCATCTTGAGAAAAGGTGATGATAAAAGACAACTGAATAATACCTTATTCATTTAAAGGTGAAATAGGAGTGGCGATGAAGTACGCGGGTTGGTCGTGAATGATATCAGTCGCAATTTACTTTGCCCTCTTTCTAATCACTTTATTTTGTCTTTACATATTACTTTCTGCACACCCTACTTAGGCTGATTGGTTTTCTTCATTCCCTACCTTTCGGCACCTGCCTATAGTTTGGAATAAGACTATCCAATAAGCGTAATAGGTGTACTCTCCTAAACCAATGAGCCCTCGCAACCTGAGAGAAGGTGATAATAAAAGACAACTGAATAAACCAATTCTTTTTCTCCTGAACCTAGATTCATCCTCGAAGAAGTCCCTTCGAGCTCGTATATAACCATACGATGGATCTATCCAATGGAAGTGGATGTCCGTAGTAATACGGGTGTTCTGAGAAATTCAAAGGGTAAAAGAAGGAGTGGCAATGACTTATGCAACTCAGACAATCCAAAAGCCAGTATTTTAAAATGGTTCGGTCAACTTGGTCACTGAGTCATAGTCTAGGGTCGGTCAAAGGTCGCTGCCAAAGAGAGAGAGAAAAGAAACACTCTGCGTGCACTCTAACCTAGATCAGAATGGTTATCACTTTATTTAATCCGGAAACCTCCCACTGTCCTGTCAAATTCTTCTCCAAACCTAAAAGAAGAATCAATCGGAATCACCCGAAGAGTAAACCAACTCATCAGTGGGAATCGGGATCCAACTCTCATCGCATGATAACGTGATGGAATGCATCCACGTTACTCATACTCCAGAAGGTATGCGCATACTTGGCAAGTTTCAGTTTCTTTAGAAACTCCCGATATGATTTTTTCCCCATGCTCTTATAACCTTGGCGTTGGTCAAAATGTCATAAGTCACATGCCAAGTTCTACCAGTCACTATCTTGTCAATTTGAACCCACCCGCACATGCCCTTGACGTTGGCCAAAATGGCAGAACGACTGTCCCAAACCAACTCATCTATCTATGCAATAATTGAATACCCAGCAGCTACCAAACACTATGCCTTGGCGTTGGTCAAAATACATAGCTTGAATACTACTGAATACCCAAAAGAAGTGACGGAGGGCTACGGCTGGTTTTTGGCGAAAAACCTTTAACGTAGTGAACTTGATATCGCTGAAGGAACCTGATAGCTTTTTAAAATATAGTGGCGAAAACCTTTTGCTAAAGAGATCACTCCCGGTGAAGGGATCTCGGCTCTTTCCTCGTGGAATGAGGTGCAGGATATTCCACTGAATACCGTGGTGCAAAGCAACTTGTAATCGACTATAGTGAAGTTATTAACCTGACGCAAACTTCTGCCCAAGGGGTCAGTCCCGGTGAAGGGATATCAGCCCTTGCCCCGTCGAATGAGGTGCTGGATATTCCATTGAATACCGCTATGCAAAACAAAAGGAAACGTCTTTGAAATAACACTTTTTAAATTTGTTCCAACAACTGCAAACAGGTTTGTTTTCCTTTGCATTGATCAGAATCAACGCAGTCCCATCAATCAATCACACCAGAAAAGCACGAAAATAAAATGTAAGTATATGCCATCCGCATTCGTCACTAGGTCCCGTCATCACCCGTTAGGTTACTTAACTAACGACAGAGCGGGGACTGGACTAGCGCGGGTGTAAAACATATACAACATCTAATAGTATATAAACCAATATGCAATAATCGCTCCAGGCGTGATAATATGCAACATTACAGAAAAGTAATAAGCATCACAGAACAATACAGATAATTTGGGATACCCGGGTTTCACAGAGCCGCTGCTGAAACCCGACGTTCCCCTGGTCGTGTGGATAACCCATGCAATGAAACCTAGACCCCTACGGGTGCAGCAAGTTACCCGCCAAAACCTGAAGCGAGGCAGCCCCCTACAGCAAAGTGAATGGACCACCCTGCACTTCACGGAATCCGGTAACTTGAGCACCCCTCCTTGGGTCAACCTGTACCCCCTATGAGTGCGGCGAATAGTCTGCCAATTCTAGAGTAAGGCCCCTCTGCCTCTCAAAGCCATGAGATGCGGACCCGTTGCCCCCCAGAACCTGGCTATCCGTGCACTCCGTCGCGGGGCAAAACCTAGTACAGTAATGAAAAATAGTACAACAGATACATCGACCATAACCTGGTCGTGCCCTAAAAGAATATTATACATCAGGCAGTGACGGCAGTCCACAAGTTGGACGCTCGCCCCGCAATATCAAATGTACAAATAAACTCAAACTGCACTACTATTGCACACTGCTATCCACCACGACAAATCCGCAACATCACAGCACAACACAGAACATCAACGCGAATGTCACGTTCGCAAACCCGTCTAAAAGAACTATAGCAATCAGACGCGGTTTACCGATCAAATGACATTCCCGGTCGGAGATATAATGTAAGCACTGTAAACTAACATGTTTAAATTTCGATCGACTAAATATCATGAAGTGGGCCCCACGAACATCTGTTGAACAGTAACAAAATCTGGGCCCAAAAGATATATACCAAAAACCCCAAATTCCAACAGAGATGACACTGTGCAAATTTGGTGCACTGATTCAATAGAACGGCCGCGGATGCTCAAATTTGGTCGGTGTGCTTCTAAAACCCTGCACAACTTTCTGTGATATGTAGAATAATTTTAGGACATCATTTAAAATCTACAGAAACTGTGAAATTGTAAAATGCGGTTTTTGATTTTCGGTTCGATCGATATTTTAAACACGTTAGCACAAGTTAGTATAGCAAAATGGTGAGGCTCTGATACCACTGTAAGTCTACGGTAGCGCCCCGGCCGTCTACAGACGCCAAATGCGGAACAAAAACTTTTTAACTGGCGCTATCGTATACTTTAACCCGGATCTGCCATTATTTCTAAACTAACAAACTGTAAAGAGTGTAGAAAGGTTATACCGAACGATCCGAGTCCTTCGTTCTTTAACCATCATCCCACGCTCCGTTGCGGCTGCTCCGATCTCGTCGATCTCCGATCTGCTCGTCCAGGTGGCACCACGTCGACGATTCTTTAAACGGGCTCCCGACTCTAACTTGAGGCAACTCGGTCGTCAAGTTTGCTAAAAGAGACGACCAAGAATGATGTAGAGAATGAGTAGAAAACTTTGTCTCGTTCCGTCCAAAGTTATGAACGAACGGTTAATGAAGTTGGCACTCGAATCGGGTGATGGAATGAAATGAGCTGTGAAATTCCATACACCCCAAAATCTATCATAATCTTTTTACCAGATGAAAACTCAAGTGTGTGAGAGTGAGAGAGAGGGGGAAGGGGTCGGCCACATATATAGTGGTGGGGGGGTGAGTGTAGGAGAGGGGAAGGTGACAATAAGAAAATATCTCAAGTGTGAACACAAAGTGTGAACACACTTAATGAAATGATGAATCATTAACCTAGTCATCAAGTATTAATGAAACCATTAAATGCAACCATGACTCACTAAACACCTCACCACTTCTAGAACCTTCTAGAAACTTCCACACTCATCTCAAGAAAAGATAAAATCCGTATTTAACCAAATGTTAAATACGGCTGATAGAAAACTGGAAACTGGCAACTTCCAAAAGTGATCCCGAAACGAATTTCAAGAAAACCCCATAACTGTATAAATATACCCGCATTTGTATTACGACCGAATACAAATGCAACTGAGACAAAGATATTATATCTACTCAATACAATACTCGGATCCGGCTTAAACCAAAGCCGACCAGTATCATCTGTCCGAAAACCGACACGTGCGTAAACGCACGTGTATTTTCCGAACCCTGCCATAAAACCATACGGCCTCTACAACGTTTCGCCCGAACTTGGAAAACTGTCTGTGGCGGACTCTAATGACTCGTCAGTACCCTGGCAGTGGGTTTAACCACAAACCGTCAGCGGCACTAGCTATGCGTAAGAGCTGCCCATGGACTGACCTCAAGGGAGGCCGATGAGCGAACTCATCCGGAAACCCTACTGAGCCTAACAGTGACAATGTATATACAGTCCGGTCCGTTCGTCTATGAGTATCGCATATCTTCCTAGGGGGCTAGTAACGTCAGACCCCCAATAGCAGTATAAGTCATGTCGGAGTGTAGCCCAATAACACCCTGAGATACTACTGGAGTACCTACCAGTAAATCTCCTGCCACGGCCGTGGGCTATGTGTAATGGCTCTCCTAGACACAGCATGACCTCACCCCTAATACCGGGAGAGACGAATCCCCTGCCGATCCGCTCACGTGTCTCCATGTGGCTCGGGACTGTACCCAAAAACTACCTGTTTGCACGACTCCTTTGAGCCGTGGTAGGGTAGAAATCAAAGCACAGTGGGAACTCACACGAGACAAATGACGACCTCAGGTCGATGAACTAACCTGTACACATGTCACCAGGGAACTGCTATCTGACGATATGTATAATACCAACTAGCAGATTCCCGGCGAGTCCTGTCCGGTGTACTCATAACCCAATGAGCACCTGTATACATCTTAGGTGATCCAACTGACACCAGTGGCTTGTGAGACCGGCCACCGCCCCTCGTCGGGGTCTCGACTGTATACACTAGTCTACTCCGGAGTATCGATGCCCTGTCTCGAAACTCCCACGACTAGAGACTACTATTAAGGATATGCATATAAACTACCCAACTCTCACGTATATGATCGCCATCATACTGTTGGTAGTAAAGCAAGATCCTAAGGGCTCTATCAAAGTGTAACATGTAATCAGTCACCTGAACATGTACACGACTGATAAAGGAAAACCAGATAGGATACTATCATCTCGAGTAAGACTGTCCTACCGGTATAGGTCCTCCTCAATCATTGCAATCACGTACCTGCGATCCAATAATTGACTCTGAGGGCACTATCTCCAACACAGCCTTGGGATGATGCTGCTGACATCATCCATCGTTATCCATTACCTTTTAGAGGCTAGGCCAGCCTTGGGATGATGCCATGGACATCATTCATCATTACCTTTTTTTCCTTTAGTGCCTAGCGGCATGTCTCGGTTTCAGCCCGAGAATCTTCACCGTGATCCCGGGCACGCATGGGATACTATTGAGTTACATCGATGATTCATCAAATTGATTTCAAAGACTTGAGAGTAGTTAACCCAATAGACCAGTTTAGATAACCCACTACACATTACCCCACTGTCCTTACTTATATCACTGTTATGCTTGTTTTACCATTTATACTCATACTTGCATGTATTGCTACCCCTGTTTTATTATTGCTTGATGTTATGACGAGCTGACGTCTGGGTTTTGCGTGGCCCAGATCCTTCTACCTTTGTTGCAGACTGATCAGGAGTATTGCCGCTGTTAGACCGAGCGGTGAAGATCCTATCGGTATGCAGTTTTACTTTCGAGGTGGTTCATTTATTGTATCTTTTGCTTCCGCATATTATCATTTCTTGACTCATTTATTCTGGCTCATGGACATGTAGTAGATAGTTTAGTCTACTTTCCTGTTCTTGATATCTCTACAGCCGTAATGTGACTGTGGAAGGATTTTTCCTATCCACAGGTAGCATGGTTGGCTATGTCACGCGCCTATTTTAGCGTACTCTGGGAAGCGGGGCGTGACACTTGCACTCGCATACGGTTATCAATTGGTATCAAGTGCTTAGTATTATATTGCTTTCAATTGGTATCTTTGTTATGAGAGTTGCTTACCTTCATATGCTAGTATAACTTGTTTATCTTTTTCATGTGATTGGTTTTGATCAATTCATGAGTTTGTATCATCTAATTTCTATCATTTGTATTCCATTATACTTTATATTTGAGCTCTAATGGTTTAGTATTCAAGTGATTGTAAGATAGGAATCATGAATCGATTGCTTGGGCTTGCTTCTCAATTTTGGGAGATTCAAGCGATTGGGATATATAAGTGTTGCGCTATTGAGATATAATATTTCATATTTACAATCCCAATCTTGTGTTGTGCACCTTTTAAATAATATTCTTATTTTAAATACATGCACACACTTAGTACATGCGTAATATGATTAAGATTTTCATTGTTATCCTATGGTTCGTATTACGACATGTATTTTAACTCATAAGTTTCAAAACTTATTTTACTTTTTAAGAGTTAGCGCATATTTTTGAGTTTTTCACTGAATATCGTTTTCAAAAGATGCTTTTGTGTATGAGCTAAGCTCCGCTTCGAAAATTATTCATTTTCAATTGGTATCAACTCATACTTGCCTCCACATGCCATTAGAACTTATTTATATTTTGTTCATGCGGATATTTGTGCATGCATCCTTACTTTACTTTGCATATCTTTTATATACATGCTTTTGGATACGAGTTGAGCTTCATTTTCAAAATTTGCATTTTACTTGTGTTCGTATCCATTTCCTAGTGTTCTCCTATGCATACATTTAAGAGGAGTGATTCAAACGTTTGATTCACTTTAGGTGAACGCATATGTTAAGGCGGAGTAGTTCAAACATTCTTAATTCCCTAAATATCCTTTTAATTATGTCAAAAGGGGGGAGAATAATAGGAGTTTTAGTATATCGATATCAGATATTTGGTTTTATTTGATATAGATATACAATTTCCTATTCATATTTTGCCATCATAAAAAAGGAGGAGATTGATAGCTTATGGATTTTCATTATCCATTCTCGTTTTGATGATAGTTTAAACATGAATAGTTGTTTGGTGTCTCATGTTTTATCTCGTTTATCTTATCGACACCAAACTCGTATACACTTGATATTTAGCTTGCATATCCTATATCTTGTGTATACCGAGTAACATATCAATATCTCTTGCAATACTTGTGTTAAATTCTGGATATCGATATATTAATCTCATTCATTGTTTTGGTAATTCACAATATGAATTTGTATATACATGTGATTTTTATCTTGTTTCTTTTATACCATGTATATATATTTGGTATATTAATACTCATGCTTTGAGTTTGAGTTATATCTTGAAATTGATATACTATTCATGATTGTGATATCAAGACAATGAACGTTTCATATACTTGTGTTTAATTTATTGTTTATTTCATAACACTGTATATGATATGCTTGGTCGTGTTTGAGATTGGTTTTCAGGATATTTTCACGACACAAGCATACAATGGAGGATGGAGGAAAATAAGCTTAAATGATATATTTAATGGAGGTTGGAGGAATATAGACAAGACCTTCTCAAATTGCCAATTCAAGCTTTATGAGTTTAAGCTACATAGCCGAGAAACAAGAGTTCAAGAATTCAAGCTACGAATAACTAAGAAGCTAGAAACTAAGTCCAAGTTCAAGCGTCAAAGTCAAGTCCGAGATTTGAAGATCAAAATATCGACTTCAAGATGCAAGTGAGTGGAATGGCATATTCGAGTTTGAAGTGTCAAGTGTCGAAGCTAACTGAACATCAATCGACCAACGCATTTAAGTGAAGCGTTAAAGTTTCAAGAACTCGAGTCGAGATGTTAAGGATTTAAGATTTTGAAGATTTGCATATACCAACATAGGAATCTTTGTAAGTACTTGATCGAATTATGGTTATATCATTTATAGCTCTTGACCACTCACATACACATGTACAAACATTTTACAAACATCGGGTTTTTCGATTTCAAAGTTTTTCTATTTTATAAAAACCCAATTTTCAATTTTTGTGCTTGTCCAGACTTTAGTCCCATTTGCCTTCAAATGTCTGTTCTATTCTGTTTTTCAAAATATCTGAAATATCTGAAAAACAAAGTTTTTGAACTTCAAACTTCTGTCCATTTGTGCTCCAGACGTATGTCTACTTACCGCCTTTTTGATTTACACCATTTTCTTTAAATAAAGATATTTATGCATCTTTTTGAACTTCAGACGTTTGTCAAAATATACTTCAGACGTCCGTCGACAAGACTGACGTCTGTTTCTTCGGCAAATGTCTGTCTCGGGTTGCTTTTTTTTGTTCTTCAGATGTCTGTTGGTTTGTACTTCAGACGCCTATTGTATGTAGGTATATAACCACTCGATGTTTAAGTAAAAATATTTTTGGGAACTTTGGTTCACTGAAAACGTCTGAAAAAGGACTCGACAATCGTCCGGCAACGGTCAAAAATGACAGTTTTGAGCTATAACTTCTAGTTTTTTATTGGGGCTATAAAATGTGTTTTGGGTTGGTTTTTTTGAGTTCTATTCACTCCATATTTTAGTTTCTATTATTCATAAGTGATCAAGAGCTAAAAATTTCATTTCTTATGAGAGTTTAAAAGAGTTTTCCATTTGCAATTCAAATCACTCTCACACACAAAATAAAGAGCTTTCATTTGATTATCCATACTTTATAGAATATCAGTTTGAGCTTGAAAGATACTCCATTTATGAGTATTGTGCTTATTGTAAACCCTCTTTTTTTCTTTGTGTGAGAACTCTTGAGTGCAAAAGTGTCTTTGTAAGAGAAGAGTGAGAGATATGTATTTCTTTCTTTGTGTGAGGACCGAGATGTTATCGGTGCCTTTGTAAGAGAGGAGTGCAAGTTCTTGTAAGAGAGAAGAGTTGCTCGTGTGTCAAGCAACGTGATTGTATCGGTGGAGACGTGTTGTTGCGGGTGCGCAACGTGATTGTCTCGGTGGAGACATGATTAGTGGAACGGGATCATACATCTAAAGAAAGTGGACTAGGGGATCTCTAAACAACTATAAAAACGATGTGTTTATGATTTCTCTATACCTCTTTCTTTACATCCATAGCTTATAAATTGCTCATTGCATGCTTAAATTGCTCATTACTTGCTTTTAATATTGTGCTTACTTGCTATATGCTTATGGGTTCACAATTGTGATTAGCTTAGCAACTTATCTATATTGGTATATCCTTTGCTTAGCTATTCAATTGTGATATTTATGCAAGTGTAGTTTAGATTTTTTTTTAATTTGGGTATATTAGTTGTATAGTCCTATTCACCCTCTCTAGGGCTATTTGTGTAACCTTCCGCGTTATTTCAGTTATGGTATGCTTGGATGTGATTTGCTGCATCGAGCTATCTTTCATCCAGAAGGTCTAATTGTTCCAGCAGTGCTCCTCTTTGTTGGTCCACGTCTAATTCTTTGTCCAGCTGAATTCGGAGTGATGGTATTATGAGCTTGTACGTTACAACTGCTTCCATTCCGTATGTGAGTGAATAGGGCGTTTGCCCCGTTGGGTTCGTATCGAAGTATGATAAGCCTACAATGCATGTGTAAGTTTCTCTGGCCAATCTGAGCATGTTCTTGTGGTTACTGTTTTCCTGATGATGGAAATGAGCATCTTATTCGCTGCCTTAGCTCGTCTGTTTCCTTGAGGATAATAAGGCGATGAATGATGTAGCTCTATCTTGAACTTCATACAGAGTCTTTTAAGTTCATCGTAATTAAATTATGGTCTGTTATCGGTGATGATCATCTTAGGAATGCCAAACCGTGCAATAATATTTCTTTCGATGAAATGACAGATAGTCATAGCTTAGATCTCTTTGAAGGTTTCTGCCTCGGCCCATTTGGTGAAATATTCTGTGGCTGTGAGGATGAAAGCTTTTTGATTCACGTTTTTCGTTGTTTCTTGTAGTGGTTTGATTACATCGAAGGCTCACATGAAGTGGCAAGAGAGTGTAGGGATGATGCAAGGGCGTGTATCTTTTTCGCATGGAGTTGAAACAGTTGACATTTTTTTACCAGAGTGGTGGAATCTTCTTCAATCGTGGGCCAATAGTATCCTATTCACATTACCAGAGTGGTGGAATTTTTAGAGCTTCGTCTTCATCCACTCATCGAAGAAGTATCCTTTGGAATGATCATTTGTAGAGCACTTCTCCTAAAATGACATATCGAGTAGCAGTTTTCTTAACGACGTTTCGATCTTTAGAAGTGGCATACGAAGGGAAAGTTCCATCTATTAGGTAGTTCTTAATGTTATAATACCATGGATACCCATCATCAAATTCGTCTATAGAGTTGACGAGGTCTTTTCCCGTCTCGATTGCCTGAGTTTGCTCATATTTCCGTTTGATAGCGGCTACCCAAGAATCTGATGAACTAGTAATTGGCTCTGCGAGACGCTGTATATAGACCATATCACTTTGTATTGTCATTGGCATATCTAGTGCAGAGCCGAGGGAGGCCAAAACATCAGCAAGAATGTTCAAATTTCGTGGAATATGAATGTATTGTACTTCTTTGAAGAGGCTGAGAAGGTGTTTTGCAAAATCTCGATATGTTTTGAGGTGCTCTTTGTTGCATTGGTACTTTTCGAGACTTTGTCGGATAATGAGTTGAGAATCGCCAATTACTTCCAAATATTCTACTCCGAGATTAAGGACCATGCGTATTCCTGCAATGAGGGCTTCATACTCCACCAAGTTATTCGATGTTTTGAAAGTGATCTTAAAGCCTACAGGGATGATTACTTTTTCTGGAGATTGGAGCGCAACACCTACTCCGCTTCCTTGAGAATTTAGGGCTCCATCGAAGTACAACTTCCATAATTTGGATTTTTCTTCCAGAACATTCATTATTTCTTCATCGAGAAAATCTGTTTTGACTGGTGTTACGTCCGGATACGGGCATTCAGCGAGTTGATTTGCGATCGCTTGTTCTTTTACTGCTTTAAGCGTTTTATATACCAATAAACAATGAGTTGCAATCTTGATAGTCGCCCTAAAAGGTGGGCTTTCTCGAAGAGGTATTTGATTGGATCGTGTTTACCGTCGAAAACATAGACGAACTAGGTTGGAACGTCTTGCCTGAATTTAGGGGCAGATGCATAGGTTTGATACATCCACTCTCTAAAGACACTAAGTTGATGTATAACGCCGTATATCGGAGGTTTGGATGAATGCGACAGATGTAGCCGACTTTCAGATTCCCTCTCAAGGTGAGAGGTTTATTGATTATGGGGATGTATCTTTCCTGCAGGTGCAAGCTTCTGCAGTTAATTACATTATCGCGAACGATAAAAACTTTCTGCACTTCAGGTTTTTTGCTTCGTGTATCATATTTTAAGTTTTGTTTATTTTGGGTTGCCCTTGGATTATATACAGAGACTAATTTATGTCGTCACTCGTAGGGCTCGGATTAGTCCAAATTCATACTTTATATTTTAATGATTTAGGTCCACATTGGTGTCTTGGTTTGCCAACGGGAGTGAACTTAGATAGCATTTCTCACATTTTTTAGGTCCGTCAGTTCATAAGAGAGCATATGCTTTATTTAAGGATCGTTAGTTTCAATTGGAACTAAGATCGAACTTAGAGGGTTTGGGTCAAGGAATTGCTTTACAAAGTCTACGATGGTATCTTGGTTTGCCAACAGCAGTTAACTTAGGGCGCATTTCTCATATTTGTGCGGTCCATCGGTTCAGATGAAACTTAGGTTTTATCTAAGGGTCATTAATCTTATTTGAGATTAAGAACAAATTAGATAACTTGGTCATATCTTGAGAACATGTTCTCGATTGATCATTTGATCATACATGAAGTATAAGCATATAGACTTGGCCAATAGGCTAAATTTCAAGTTTTAGCATAGTAATCAGGTGCTCTTGCGCACTTAGGATGCGCAAGGTATCAGCTCTACGTGCGCAGCATATGGTACGCATGATTTTGCATGGTGTGCAGTAAGACCAAATTTCATTTGAAGTTGGCACGCATGCCTAGCACTTTTGCACGTGTGCATGGCACAGTTCTCTTATGGGGTGCGCTCCAGGTATTGGAGCACATTTTTGCATGCGGTACATATGTTTTTATGAATGCGCTCCTGATATTGGATCACATGTTTTGCACGCGGTGCGGAGCATGGTGCGTAACAATTTTGAGAAAGGTGTTTTGTCTTTCGAGAAAACTTGGATTTCAATGAAGTCAAAACTTCTGTTTATGAACTTTTGGGTGCACTTTTATGGTACGTATATGTTATGGGATGCGTCCAAGGTTAAGGTAGACCCTAGTCTTATGAAAGTTAATATTTTTCAAGAAAAATATTGCTTTCAATGAAGCCTATGTTTCGGTTCTTGAGAGTGCATGCTCCTGTTCTAGACCTTTGTCCATGTTTGTGAAGCAAAATTTCGATTTTTATGCATTTTAAACATATTTTAATGGGAGCTTTCTCCCCAAGATCTTAGATCTTAGGATTAATCCTTTCATAAAAGCTTATGCTTTCGTCAAGAAGGTATAAATCCAATAATGTTTTGATCTTGCTTATGACGAGTCGAAACCCTAAGGAAGCCTATGCTTCTAAAAGAAGAGACTTTTATCTTATTTTTATCTAATTGGAACTAGAGTTTCTTTGAGAAGATATGGAGGTGCATGCCTTGAGAACTCTTTCTCGGTTGATAAAGAAGATGGAGATCCAAGTTTTTTAAAGATGGATTCAATATTCTAAGATTTCCATATTGAGATTTTTCTCCTTAGAGGCTCCTGTTTACCACCGGAAACCGGACTGGAGCGCGAGGAGCATGTCCATGCCTTTGGGATCTGGGGACAGATGCTATATGGAACATACCCGTCCATTTCTTTGAAGATACCAAGTTGATTTATGGCACCGTATATCGGAGGTTTGGACAGATGAGACCGTTGTAGCAGACTTATCATATTCCCCCTTGTATGTGAGGTGTTTTTTTATTGTGGGGATACTTTTTCCTGCAGGCGCAAGCCCCTGTAATTAATTACGTTATCGCCAAGCGATAACAACTTTCTCTACTCCATAAATTATTGTGTGTCATGTTATATATTGTTTATTTTAGAGTTGCCCGTGGATTGTATACAGAGACCAATATATATATTGTAGTCGTCCGTAGGGTGCGGATTAGTCCAAATCCGTAAATGCCAGATTTGGGTTGAACCTAGGTCATGTGTTCCATCAGTTCATGGTATATGTCTAAGGACCATTAGTCGTATATGAGACTAAGATCAACTTAGAATGAATATATTTAATGGCCGTTAATCTTGTTCTAGATTAAGGTCAACTTAAAATATATGAGTATATAGGCTCAGGAAATTGTTGGGGTAAAAAATTACACGCCGGTTGACCACGTCAAAGTCAAAGCCAACCCCAAGCCAAGTGGGCCCAAGACCAAGTTAAGTGGGCCCATGTTCAAATCAAGCCCGAACACGAAGCGACCGGCCTCCCCCATGCCAAGAAGAAAATTATGTAATGAATAAGTTTGATAAAATTTTCATGCATGAATGTAAAATAAATGGGCAAAAAACCGAATTTTTGTAGAGCCCATAGCTCATGTGCAAAAGAAATAAGTACATGAGGTATGGGATGGACAAAATACCATTTTGTAAAGCCCAAGGGGTTATGTGTAAATTTGCAAGCCTATATAAGGAAACATCATAATAAAATGAAGGATAATAATTCATTCTCCTCAAAAGTTAGGTTTTCTGTGCCTCCTTCTCCTTCCTCAAGGTTCTAAACCTTCTTCCCCTTTTCGAATTAAATCAAGAGTTTAATTCTTCTTTTTCCAAAAAGAAGCAGTTTTTCATCATAAAACTCTTGAAGGGGAGCTCGGGTCTTCCATCAAATCTCCAAAATGGGAGATTTTTAAATCTTACCCTCTTTCTCCAAGATCCAGCCAATAGAGAGAAGGAAGAGAGAGACCCATCTCTAAAAACCCCACTTTGGGAAGATCCAAGACTCAAAAGAAGATCCAGGACTAAAGGGAAGAAGAAAGGGGCACCCCTTTGATCATCTCCAAAGATTTCCGAGAGTTCAACTCCATTTGTCAAGATCTTTTGGAGTTTAACTCCATAAATAAAACCTTTTTAGGAGTTTAACTCCATTCAAAATCTTTTGGAGTTTAACTCCATAAATAAAAAAAATCCCTTTTGGGGAGTTTAACTCCACTCAAAATCTTTTGGAATTTAACTCCATAGATAACAATTCTTTTCGGGAGTTCAACACTTAATTCCGGGGCTAAGCCCTTTCTTTCTACAGGCGCTCAACGGCCACGTGCCGGGCGCATGAGGCACCGACGCCCAGCAACCAGCACCCAGCACCCACACGTCCTTAGGTCGTTACCCATCATTTTTTTCTTTTTTCCCCCATATACTCCACACTCAAAACACGTCCCCCGCTAGAAAAAATTTCTAATGGGGAACTGCCCTGCACCCTGCATGGGGGCTGCTAGCCTCCTTGACCCCCAGTCCGCTATCCGGATAGCGGGACCCCTTAAACTCTGCGAAGCACCCGATATACCCAAAACCTCTCAAGACACACATACGCATACTGCACATTGAGTTCGCATGACTAGTTGACCCGTCAATCGGAGGTTCCTTCGCTTCAAAGGCAAGGGATAATTAACGGCATCTTAGCTCGCAGCTGCCGGAGAATCGGATCCCCGCAATCAATAAACCCTGGCCTACTCTAGGCAGGGGGTATCTATAATGTGCCTGACAAGCGGCGCGTATTTCCCATCTCAATGGGGTGACGAAAAACACCCTACAGATTCTAGCACGCCCGGTGGGACGTTTCTCTCTTCCTATATCTCGGGTCAAGTGTTCATGCGAACTCATTTAACATATATACCGATGTTTGTACTAAAATAATGCTTTTCCGTGCAGCAATCAACTTTCAACGACGATGCCTCCTAAGATGAATTCAGCTTCCGACGCGACCCCGATCCCGTACATGGCCAAGATCAATGCTCGCGTGATTCTCCCTGCAAATCTCAGCCGGTAATAGGAGGAGCCACCCCGCCAATTTGGTTCCGTCATCATCTACCCTGCCGGAAGCGCTCATCTGGCAGAAATCCCGACAAACTAGGTGGCCAAGCCGGTCTCAAAGGGCAAGAGGCCGAACGTTGTGATCGCTAAGGTACCATAACCCAAGATGGTGTCTAAACGACTCTCTAGTGCTCCAGCTGAGGGCAAGACTACCGGAACAAAAGGTATCATCAAACGTTGCGGACGAGCTCGGGCGACGACTCCAACAAGTGCACAATCAGGTGTATCTCTAAAGCTCTCCATCGCTCAATCTACGGCGGCTTCCCGAAGAACCAAAGCTTGCCAAGTTCTCAAAACAAAAAGGTTGAGACAGAAGCGGCTCAGGTATTGAGCCAACAAGAGGACCATGACTCTGGCTAAGAGCAATCTTATGAGGTTCCAAGTGCATGGTTACCCCGCGATGACGGCTGAGTCGACCGTAAAATTCAGCAATTCCTTTGAATCTCTGAAGTGGGTTCAGAAAAACGCCATGATCGTCAGAATCAAGAAAACAACAGTCCGAACAATGCTACAAAGAGACGTGTCCCAGCCCCAACAGAGAAAGCATGACACCGTCTCTTCGAGAGTCTATCAGGCACTTTGTGCCGCGCGAAAGCATCGGGGAAAAGTAAAAAAGGAAGCGCTAGCACCATTCAAAAACCCGGTCAGGCCAACCGCCTTCAATCGATCGTCCGTTACCGAAAAAGAAGGGCCACGACATCAATCCGCAAAATCAGCTGCCAATAATGAAAAGACGGTTGGATATGCATCCATACGGTCTATATCGCGGGCGCGCGTCCCAGCGACAACTTGCACAGCAAAAGCAAGGATGGGGCCACTACATCCCAAACCCAATCTGGCTTGAAAGTGGTTTCCGTTTCCTAAGATCAGCCGCCTCCACTGGATTATGAAAACCCTCTCGATGAGACCGTTAGGCAGAAGGGTCTCTCAGTCTATGTGGAGTCAAGCTCAGACAGCGAGGAAGAGCCGACTTTCCATCCCAGGACCGCAGAGCAAGAGCTGCTTCAAGAGCGTCAAAAATAGCTCATGAGCAAAGATAAAGAGATGGCCAAGCTCTACTAAAAAATTAATGACCTGATGAATGTTATGATGTAGCTCATGACTCAAATTGCTTGGGCGCCTTCCAATTAGGCACATGTTTCTACGCATGAGCCGGGTGATAACAACCCGAAGCAATCGATGCCTGTCCCCTTGGGTCCAAGATTGGGTGAGCCGCACGAAAGCCGGACACATTCGGCTTCTGGGGACGCCTTGGCCCCAGATAGCACTATCCCGCTAACATAAGATCGGATAAAAGATTTAGTCACCAGCAAGGTTAAAATATTGGTGGCCGAAGCCAAAGCTCAGAAAGAAATTGGCGGTAGTGGGTAGCCATATCCTGCACAGTATGATCTGATCGAGTTCTCGGGCGGCTACGTCTTTCCTAAGTTCGGAAGATTTGACGGGACAGGAAACGCAAATCAGCAAGTCACCCACTTTAAAGCGTCGTGCGGAAATACAAGGGGCAATGATGCGCTCCTTCTTCGTCAGTTTGTCAACAGCCTGACTGGTGTCGCTTTCAACTGGTACGCAAGTATACTAGATGGGTCTGTCACTACTTTCGACCAAATGGAGTTTCTGTTTCGGCAAATATTCATGAGTGTTAGTGACAAAATTTCCATTGCTGACCTCGTGAGAACCAACCCGGGTAAAAACGAAAGCAACATGGACTTTATTTCCCGATGGCGCAACCTCACTATCAAGTGCGAACCGCCTCTAGAGTAGGGCCAGTCCGTCAGCCTCCTCATTGGGAACCTCAGCAATTGGATGGTCCCATTCTTATGTACAGCAGGACTCAAGACTTTCAGGAGCTGACCAAGAAAATCTAAATGCTAGAACGCTCGAAGCAAGAGTCTATCCCAGACTCTCAGAGAGACAAGACTTGGAAAAGCAAGAGGGATGATAACTGTAGAAATGGGAATTCCAGCAATACCAATGTCTTCAATGCGTCCGACAATGAAGACAAGCGAAAGGCAGGCGAATCCAAAACTAACCGGTCTCGAAAGCCAGTGCTGGAAGGAGAAGGGCCTTCCTTAAGGAGAAAAAGAATAAAGTTTACTCTTTCAGGAGGGACAAAGTCCGCAAGATATTCAAAGATGTCTTGAACAACGGTGTTCACCACCAGAAGACGGACCGGGACATTGGGACGTCTGTCCTGAATTCTGGGGGTAGATACTATTTGGATTTATCCGTCTACCTCTCTAAAGACGCCAAGTTGATTTATGGCACCGTATATCGAAGGTTTGGACAGACGTGACTGCTGTAGCAGTTTTTTTGATTGTGGGGAAGCTCTTCCCTGCAGGCGCAAGCCTCTCCAATTAATCACGTTACCGCATTGCGATAACCACTTTCTCATGCTTCGGAAGTTCACTTCGTGTCGTGTGTGTTTTTATTTGTTTTGGTTGCCAATGGATTGTATACGGAGACTAGTTTGCGTCATCGCCCGTAGGGCGCGGATTAATCCAAATTCGTATATTTTAGATTTGGGCTTGAGTTGATTTAAGGATCGTCAATCTGGTTTGAGATTAAGATCAACTTAAAACATAAGAGCATTTGGGCCCAATTATCTTAGCTTAAAGACCTCATGGTCCATTATCGCCATGTTTGCGGTGAAATTTTAGTTTAGGGACATTTCGGTCCATTATAGCCGTATTTGGGGGTGAATGTTAGTTTAAGGACATTTCGGTCCAACATTCCTATTTTGGGGACGAATATTAGTTTAAGGACATTTCGGTCCATTATCGCCATGTTTGAGGTTGGTATTTGAGGTATGCGTCAATCTAGAAATGCATCAATGTATGACAAGAGGAGTTGTTGGTTGTCGGGACCTGCTACCTCTCTGAAGACGTTGAGGAATTACAAAGACATATATCAGAGGTGTGTAAAGATGTACTATCGAACCAAATCCCATATTTGAGGGGAAAGGGGTTGTGATGGAAGTAAGAATCGTTAGTCATATTTGAGACTAAAATTAGCTTAGGAGATATAGGATGGATATCAATTTTGATATCATCAAGGAGAGATCATTAATCATGTTTGAAACTAAGATCATCTCAATAATGTTTTTAAGGGTCATTTTTACTTATGGTCCATCAAAAGAGCATTTGGGCTCAGCTGCAAGGAACTTCAGAAGATTAGTCAATTTGGGCTTAGTCTGCCTACTCTTATTCAAAGAGTGCTAAGCACTCATTTGGGCTCTGTCTGGTCAGCCTTTTTCTTTTTATGAAAAAGTGCTAAGCACTTATTTGACGCTCTGAAACTCACATGGGTGTCATGTGAAGCATTTGATTATGGGCGCCACCCAATGAGCGCTAAGCACTCTGCCACTTTGGCTGTTTATGGAGTGCTGGGCACTTTTCTCTCTTCTTTTCTTTTTTGCTGGCGCCCATACGAGGAGCACGTGAGGCGCTGGGGCGCTGCCCAATCAGTGCTAAGTACTTGGTCGTTTTGGCTGTATGTGAAGTGCTAAGCACTTTTATGTAGCGCCTGCGTGAGGAGCACGTAAGGCGCTAGGGCGCTACCCAATCAATGCTAAGCACTTGGCCGTTTTGGCTGCATACGAAGTGCTAAGCACTTTTATGTGGCGCACGCGTGAGGAGTATGTAAGGCGCTAGGGCGCTGCCCAATCAGTGCTAAGCACTTAGCCGTTTTGGATGCATGTGAAGCGCTAATCACTTTTATGTGGTGCCCGCATGAGGAGCACATGCGGCGCTGTTAAAGAGGGGCGCTCACATGGGAAGCACTTAAGGTGTTAGTTTCTTTTATATAGAGATTTAATTTCTGTTGATGGTATTTTGACCATTAACAATCACCAAGATCACTATTTTGAGGATCCGGGATCTTGTTCTTTTTAAGAACTAAGTTCGTGATTCGAAGGAACTGAGTTCCTGGAGTATTATGGACTCCATATTCTTTCTCTTCTAAATTTGTCCTTCCCTGAATCTTTGATTCTCAAGAACAAGATCTTTCCGATGAGAATTAAATTCTCAATTTGTGGGAGACTTGTCTTATGGATCTCAGATCCAGAGAAAGAACTAAGTTCTTTTAGAAGGGTTCAACCCTTAGATATGTTAGGTAAAGGAGATATTTTGATCTCGATGTTTTCTTTACTTAGGGTTTCGAGAATGGAGCTCTCCTTCTTCCTTGAGAATTTAATTCCCTGTTCTTTTTGTTTGTGGTCTCCCTCAGTTTTTTCTTTTTTCGTCTTTTTCTGTGTGCCTCTGTTCTCCCCCTCTCTCTTCGTCTATCTGCTGAGACTTGAAGTCTCAGGTCCTTTATATAGGTAAAGCAAATTGTTGATTAGTTTTGAGAAAATCTCTCATTGAGAGATTCTAACTGATTTAATTGGTCTTAAAATTGATTTAGGGAATTTTACCCACCATTGAATGTTTGATCTAAGGACTTCTGTTTTTACAGAATATGATTTTGGGTTTTTAACGAGATTGGGGAAATATTTTCCCTATACAGAATTTATTCCGTAAAACGGTGATTTTTAATCACCATTGGATTTTTAATCCAACGGTTCTCGGTTTTACAGAGAGCAATCTTTTTTATTTAGAAAGATTGAGGGAATATATTCCAGAATAGAATTTTATTCTACAATTGGATCTTTAATCCTACCAAGAGTACCTTTCTTATTTCGGAAAGATTTGGGAAATATTTTTTCCCAACAGAATTTATTTTTGTATTTTTGTGATTTATCGTCTCCGTTGGACCTTTGATCCAACGACTCTATTTAACAGAGAGTATTGTAGAATTTGAATTATACCTAGGCGCTGGCACTCACATATCGTGCACGTGGGCGCCACTTAAGAATTTAATTCTTAAGATAGGTATTCCCGTGCTTTGCATATTGGCGCCCGCGTGAAGAGCGCGTGAGGCGCCACCATAGGATTTAATCCTATAAGATTGGCTCTGGTGCTGGCGCTCTTGTGGAGAGCAAGTGGGGCGCAACCTTATTGAATTTTGAACAGAGCTTTGCTCTTTTATTAGGTTAAATATTGGAGGAACAAATACCCCCCACCATTGTGCTCACGTGGCTCACATGTGGGTGCAACGGTGTCACCTTTTCCACCATTCAATCTCCCGAGGAGTTGAACCGTCCCTTCATGTCTTATAAATAGGGTCTTTGGCCCTTGAGATGACTACCGTTTCATCATCCTCTTGAGTCTTCTTCTTCCTTTAGAATTTAATTCTCTTTTCAGAGCTTAGATCTATATTCCCAAAACTTTCTCAGAGTCAAACTCTATCAAAATTTGATAAGAAACATGACCTTGATTTAACTCTTAAGAAATTTTTAGAAGAACCTCTTCTCATTTTGGGTTTCTAACCCATTAACAGAGTTTTGCTCTTTTCTTGGAACGATCTCTTAGAGATCTTAAAACTGTTAGTTGGGTAGACCATGGGTCTTAGAGATTTTAGGGTTTTTCCTTGTTAGTGACTTTGATCTTTGAGGGTTGTTTGGAATTTAATTCCATTTCCAGTGGGGATTTCTAGGACTTCATCCCCTTATCAGAGGAATTTAATTCCAGTTTGTTCTATAGAGCTTAGCTCTGAGAAAATTCTTTTGGGAATTTTACTCCTTTTTCATATTTTCTTTTTAGGGTTCTTCTTGCAGATTTGAATCTGCTGTAGAACTCGTTTTTCGAGGGCATTGGGAGTTTAACTCCACAGTTTAATGAGATTTTTCATTAAATAAGAATCCTTTTAGATTTTTACAATGGTGCCTTCCTCATCATTGATGGGGGCATTACCTTGATTTTGTGAGGTCCATTATAATGATTTTGGTATTTTGATTGCTAACCCTTTACTGGTTTTTCTTTTCAGATACTATGGCTTCTCATCTGTATGATCTTGAAGAGATTATTTCATATGAGGACATTCGCGTCCAAGGCCGCTGTCAGGGCCAGGAGTTTACTGACGCTCGATGCGCCGAGGTGATGCGTCGCTTCAACGATTACAACGGTCGATTTCTCCCCCGCTGTTATGCCCTTTTGAAGATTATCGTTGGGTCGATTTGGGAAGCACTTCCTGCGCTTGATGAGGCCATGCCGCTCGAGGTACTAATGATGCTGAAGACAAGGTGTATTCTGTATATCGGGCCTGATCTCAAAGAAGCGGAGAGATGATCTAGTCATTATTTTGTATCGCGTCTTCCAACAGAAGGCGACAATATCCGCGTACCAGAGGATGGACGACATCAGCCAAGATCCCGACGCTTGCATTCGCGAGAAAATGCATAAGAGGATGGTCAACGAAGCTAGAAGCGCCTTACTCAAACTTTCCTCTAAGTTTATGAATCCGTGACCAGAATTCAGCGTCTTGCCGTTGTAAACATTTTGATGATGTTTTTTTTATCACCAATGTATAAATTTCTTTGAAGTATGAATGACAAAACTCTCCTTTCCCTTTATGCCAATGCTCATATGTGCCTCACGTGAAATGTCGTTATACATATATAAAAATTGTTGCCGGCGCCCACATGTCATGCACGTGAGGTGCTGCTGAAGATTTTAATCCTGAACTAGCCCGGCGCTTACGCGTTACGCACGGGAGGCGCCTTTACAGGTTCTAAACCTGCAAAGAATCGGCGCTGGGGCTCACGTGTCATGCACGTGAAGCGTTGTTGAGAGGGATCGTTTCACCTTCTTGCTCTGATTCCCATGAGTCAACATTTTCTTTTCCAATGCCCTTTTTGTCAGGACTTGGAAATAGTTCCACCATGCACAACATTTTCTGTGCCTAGACTTGAATGTTTCTTTTTATAATCTGAATCTATGTTTTCTTCTTTCTTCACAAGGAGAATGCCATTTTTTTAACAAACCAAGAGTTATGGCTTTCAATCGTCCCCATGCTCGTCGGCAACCATGGGAAGTACCTATCGAGGGAATTGTTCCCCGTTTTGCTGTGCGACTAGTGGATCCCGTTCTCACTGATGACCAGTGGACATGGTGATGCATGAGCTTCTGGCTCGTAAGGGCTCTCCTCTTCCTGTCGGTTCCATTTGGTTCCGGATGCTCTTCTCGTTTGTGCTCGCTGATATCTCCCCTCATCCAGCGGAGATGACTCCGGCGATGCTCGACGCAGCGGAGGACAAGATCGAGGGCTTTTATGAGGCGTATTGATTTCCCAGCCTCTAAAGAACCGCTATGTTCAATTGCTAAGTCAGATGCGGGCTCGGCGGGCCGTCATGTCTGCCTTCGCTGATAGGCATGGCGCTGATCGATGGGGAGCGGCCCCTCATGAAGATCGCCGCTTCGACATAGTAGAGAAGGCGAAGAGGGAGTTAGAGAATTTTGTTTATTGTTTTATTTATCCCTATATCTTTGATCCCATATTTGGTGATCTTTTTTCTGTGGAATAAATAAATAAAAATTTGTTGACTGCTGAACGTTTCATCCCCAGCACATATTCATGTGGGTATCTTGCCTCTGCATGTATACTTTGTATTTTAAACTTTAGAAGTTTCTGATGCATGCATCTTGACATAGGTGAGTACTGGACTGATGTGAACAAATTCTTCATCATGACACCTTGCTCACGATGGTATACCCATGAGTGAAGCGTCGTCATCCATACCTAACTTAGGTCTTGATCCTTAAGAAACGTAATCCCGAGCCCCGAAACCTATGAATTGCGCCTTTCTGTTCCTTGATGTCTTAATTTTAGCGCCCATTAGTTTACTTAATCGTTTCGGAGTTTCTATTTTATTCACGCATTTCGGAGTTTCTAGTTTATTCACTCGTTTTGGAGTTTCTACTTTATTCACTCGTTTCGGAGTTTCTAGTTTATGTACTCATTTCGGAGTGGTTTTAGTTTACCTCCCTTGGGTTTACAGGCAAACTTGTCCTAACGTTATATGCAGATAACCTCCATTCTTTATGTCAGAGGTCCATTAGGTTTGTGGTACTAGGGTTTTAGTCCGTGGTACCGTTGCGTTGGCTGATGTATTCCTTGATATGCGGTCTTTAAGTCGTTGTTCGAGTAGCCCCGCGACTGTCATGTCGCTGATCCCTTCGGGGGCTGGACAAGACGTCTTCAAGTAATCTCCTTAGGTCATATTACCGTCAGAAGAGCAAACGTTAGGAATTTACCATAACGCTTTTTACTTGAGGTTAGGCTCAGTTTGGAGCCCCGATGAATCATAACCACTCCGCACTGGTGTAGGATGATCTTCGATAGTCTTTTAAGCTTTATATGAGTTGCCTTCAAGGCCCGAAGCTGGGAATATGTCGTTGCTTCATTTTTGTTTGACAATTTCGCACCGATTCTTTGCTGAAGTAGGGTAGACGTCTGTAAGACTTCTATGCTGTATGTATCGCAGTTGAAGTCCGGAGCTAGGAATATGCCATTACACCAATTTCATTTGATAGTTGCGTCCGTATCCTGCTGAAATGAGGGGGAACGTCGAGATAGTCTTTGGGTTGTATATGAACCGTCAAGACTTGGAGCTAGGATTTTGCTGTGACTCCATTTTTGTTTGACCTTCGGGTCTTTGATGACGTTGCGTCTACATCCTGCTGGCATGAAAAACACGTTGAGCTAGAGTTAGGATTTTGCCGTCACTCCTTTTTGATTTGGCTCCTTAGAGTGTAGCATTTTGAAAATTTAGAAATAAATAAAATTAATTAATTTAATAATAATATGATAAATCACAAAGTTATCGAAAACAAATAAGTCAATTTCATGAGTTGTATGTAAAACAATTTAAATTAAAATTTTAGTATGCAACATAAATAAGTTATAAGGGTTTTAGTGATATTTTAGCTTCATTTTTATAAATTGTGTGTTTTATAATAAACTAAGTTGTGAGGGGTTTTTAGGTAAAGTTTAGGATTATTGTGCAAATGGAAAATTGTTAGGGGTGTAAATGAAAAAGTGATGGAAAATCATTTAGTTCAGAATTTAATTTCAAATTAAAACAAAATTAAAGGATAATGCAAGCACACCTCTTACTTGCATGCACACACTCACCTCACACATTCTCCTTGCATGAAACCAACACATCTAGCTTGATGGCACCTCCTCCTTCACCTTGTCCCTTTCATTTGCCATATATAAACCTGATTCAAATCTATAGTTAATTAAAATTCTGAAAATTTCTGAAAGAAAAAAAAACTAAAGAGAGAAAGAAAGAACAAGAGGAAGAAGATGAAGAAAGAAACTAGGTTCTAGGTTTTCTTCACCATCAAGCTAGGACAAGGGTCTTAGCATCTTGGAGGGGTTATTCCAACAACTTTTGTGGGTAAAATTCTTAATCACAGTAGGAGATTTAAATTCTGTAGCTAGTTTAAATTGAAATGAACAAGTTCCATAATATCGTATTTTAGTTAATTATAGACTCTGTTGAAATCTGCTTTTGTTTGGAAGATAATTAACTCAACTAAACAAGACCTAAATAATGTATGTAACACCCAGAGCAAACCATAGGATCATGAACCAGAGGGTTCGGATTTGGGCCGGCGATAAAAAGGGAAAATCCGGCGTCATCGGTTTTGTAGGTAGCTAGGTAGTTTTGGATGGTTGGGTGTATTTCAGTGTATAATTTTGGTCATTTTAGTGTTATTTAAACAAATTAGTTTCACTGCAGATAGAATCTGAAAGCGTATATCGGAAAAGATATCTAAAAACACAAAATACGACACGGTTAAAACGCATCACGATTTAAATTCTGTAGTGATGCAGGTTAGGGTTAAAATCCAGTAAGGTTATGTGTTTATTAGCTCGATATAGTCGTATACAATATAACTAGTGCATGGGAACGGGTGTTTTCATTTTCTGTCATGTCGGAGTAGCCGTTTCCTTATATAAGTTAAATTGTGATGTTAGATTCGAATACGGGATTTTCGGAGGCAGCGAGGAAAGGGAAAGGATTGTCAATTCCTGAATAGATTCGATGTTTTTCGGTGAGTAGACTAAACATCTACCGGGGAATTTTATAAAGATAGCGTTTTACGCCCGTAGCGTTATTTAAATAAATGAGTTATTTGATATGCTAAATTAACAATATGCATTTGTAATTTCATACATACCTTGCTTAGTTGCTAGAACACTACACAAGTATCGACGAGTCATGCCACGTGCACATCTTATATGTTACACACACCTCGTCGATATTACCATGTCACTTTACACTTAGCACATTTCTTATTAAAATGATTCATATCGTATCTTACATATCAATAATAGTAGTAAATTGCATCATTAATATCATGTTTAGTATCTGAGTATTTCATGTTGATATAAGAGGTAAATGTATTATTGAGGATTTATGGTTTTGAGTTTTGAATACTATTCCATAAATCCAGTGATTTTCATGATTAATGTGTCATGTACACCATGAGATGTTTTATGATTGGTTTAATTCCAAACTGAGTCGGTGGATATACGGTTATGGATTTATAGTTTTATTCCGAACCGAGTCGGTAGATATACGGTTACGGATTTACAGTTTTATCCAGACTGAGTCGGTAGGGAATACAGTTGGATACATAGTGGACTTTGTTGATTTCAGGATCATTCGAGGAATGATGCCTATGAGAAATGGAAGTTTTGTGTCGATGATGGACACGGAGAAATGAATTTTATTGGGAATAAATGATGAGATTTCAGTTTTGACTATGAGATTCGTATTAGAGATTCCTGATTTTCACATATAATTACACATTATACTTGTTCACATTTCAGTTAGTATGATCGTCATATTTACATTATTAACCGTTATATGTTAGTTATATTCACTGAGTTGGCAACTCACCCCCGTTGTGCCACAGTTCCTTGCAGGGGTAGAGTGGACAGTTAGCAGCGGTGCAGATCTACTTTGTGCAGCTTTTTCATATCTTTTGATAGGTGGGTTACATATGTAGTAACCTCCTATTTTGGGTATTGTATTTTGTATCTAGAAAATCTCCATCAGACCTGTATATGACTTAGAGTGAGAGATGATATGTATATTATTTGACCGTTGAGATCGTTTAATTCTATAAATTGTTATTTCTTTTCTTTATGTCTGGGATTCGTATTGATGTCCTATATACTGAGATTTATTTTCTGCTGTTGATATTGTTGATCCCAACTAGGGATGCAACTAAACTTAGTATCTTATACTTGTTTAATATTTAACTTCATAAACTGTGATTTTTACTAAAAACTAAATTTTCTATATAAAGATTTCCTCAATAAGGATTTTGATCTTAGTTGTCGGCTTACTTGGACTGTGTCCATATCTTTAGATATTATACAATCTAAGTGCCGGTCACATCCAAACTTAGAGCCTTTGTTGACGTCGCGTTTGCATCGAGAAGAAACATCGAGCTGGAGCTGGGATTTTGACATTACTCCATTTTTGTTTGACCCTTAGGTCTTTGATGATGTTGCGTCTATATCCTACTTCATGAGAAGCACGTCGAGCTGGAGTTAGGATTTTGCCATCACTCCTTTTTGATTTGGCTCCTTGGAGCCTTTGTTGACGTCGCATCTGCAACGAGAAGGAACGTCGGGATGACCTCTAGGCTGTACATGTTGCCATTAAGATCTGGCTCTCCCTTTGATGGAGCCTGGTAGGAAAATATGGTACCCTTTCTTTCATTTGTGCCAATGTATTGTATACAAGGGTTAGTGTGGACCTACCTACAGAGCAGAGGAAATTTCAATTTATATATTTTTTTATTCCTGCGATGCTCTATCTTTTCAGCTTCTATGTCGCGAAAGTCGCAATTGCCCAATCATTTCGGCTATTTATCGTGGTGCCCAATCATTTCGCTATTTTTTTATCTCTGCTTTTTATTGCGAGTTGCCCAAACATTTCAGTTGTTTTTATATGCATATTTTTTGCTCGCTGATTTTTTTTGCAAGTTGCTCCATCATTTCGGCTATTTCATATGCAATTTTTGCTACTCGCTGTTGTTTTTTTATTGCAAGTTTGGAATCTGATACCAACCTTGGTATCAGCATCGCTACAACTGGAATATTGTCAGGAGCGAATCATCATTTGCCGTGAAATGACTTAGAGTTTGACACCCGTTTAGGCATCAGCATCGCTGTGACTGGGATATTTCCAGGAGCGAATCATCATTTGCCTTGAGAGGACTTGAAGTTTGATACCTTTTGAGGCATCAACATCGCTGCAACTAGGATATTGCCAGGAGCAAATCATCCTTTGCCTTAGCAAACAGGGTTAGGATCCTGTCGACTAAGGCTTTTAACTTTATGAGTCATAAGGGTCTCATAAAGGTATTTCTCCCTATGAGTCGTGAGGATCTCGTAGGTGTATTTTTTCCTTAGGAATCATGTGGATTCCTAAGTGTATTTTCTCTTGTATGTCGTAAGGATCTTACAAGAGTGTTTTCTTCTTATAAGTCGAGAGGACTTACAAGTGTCGTTCACCATACGGGGACATTTCTCGTCGTTGGTGGAACTTGGTGGGGGAATATTTATTCGTTCCCATGGATCGTATACAAGGGTCAATATTGGACCACCTGTAGGGCAACCTGGAAGATACGACGGCTTAAGAACAGGTTCGGATCCCTGTAACTTAAGGCTTTTGAATCCTACGGGCCGTGAGGGTCTCATAGAGGGGAATTCTCCTTACGAGTCATGAGGATCTCATAAGTGTATATATATTTTTATATATTTTTTACGAGATTGCACCCTATTCGGGTTTTCACAAACTCACCGGCAGTCCTTCCGTTTTTACTCACGGCGTCCTCTCGGGTTTTCATCCGTGCCCATTTTTCTTGTGGACATACCGTTTTTTTACTCTCGGAAGTAGCTTCATCGCAGGTGACCCATCTATTTTCCGGTAGGATTTGGGGGTGGCTTCATCACTGGAGTAGCCGTGTTGCCGGTACGACTTGAGTTGCAATCCTCATCGTCGAGATTTCGATTGCAATATAGATCTCAAGGGTGCGTATTGCCGTATTTGGGGCGATGCGCTAGTTTGGGGACGTTTTGGTCCTATATCGCCATGTTTGAGGCTAAATTTTAGTTTAGGGACATCTCGGTCTTGTTCGCCATGTTTGAAGCAGATAATTAGTTTAAGTACTTCTCGGTCCTATATTAATTTAGGGACATCTCGGTCCGTTGTCGCCATATTTGAGACGGATTATTAGTTTAATGACTTCTCAGTCCTTTGTTGCCATGTTTGAGGAGAATTTCTAGTTTAAGGACATCTCGGTCCTTTGTCGCTGTGTTTGAGGTGACTTTCTTCTTTGAAAACCACTCTCAGAGTTTTGACTCAGGAAGGTAGCGAGCGGACATGAGCGCCGTCATCTATCTTAGGCCTAAGTCGTGACTCGTCAAGCGTAGTATTTTTTGAGGAATCGACCATTTATTGGCCGGAAGGGTATTTCGCCATGCATATCCATGAGCAGGTAGGCTCCACCTTGGTAGAATTTGTCTACGATGTACTAGCCTTCATAGTTCGGCTCGAATTTCCCCCATTTTGCACGATTGGGGATCATCGGTCTTTTGACAACTAGCACGAGCTCTCCTTGGCGGAATGTTCTCGGCCTAGTCAGTCTTTCGTATGACTTTGTCATCCTTGCCTTATAAGCCTCCAGGTTTTGTTGTGCTTTAAGGCGAGTTTCATCGAGGGCATCGAGCTCCTCAAGCCGAAGGTGTGCGTTTTCTTCATCTGTCAGCTCGTATCGAACCGCTACTCGTAGAGAAGGGAGTTCTATTTCCAGGGGAAGCACTGCTTCCGTGCCGAATACCAACATGTATGGTGTTGTATTCATAGCCGTTTTGAACATTGTTCGGTACGCCCTGAGAGCTTCATGCAGCCTTTCGTGCCAGTCTCTTTTGTTTCTGGACACTGTTTTCTTTATAATCTTTGTCAAGGTCTTATTGAAAGTTCAGCTAGACCATTGACAAGAAGATTATAGACTGAAGAGTATCTCCAATCTATCTTATACTGTTCTGCGAAGCGGCTGATTTTATAGCTCCTGTAGGCTGGCCCATTGTCCGAGATAATTCGTCGCGGAGTGCCAAACCTGTAGATGACATGTGTCCTGAAGAAATGGAGGATATGCTCCGTCTTCACCTCCCTTAGTGGTACTGCTTCTGCCCACTTAGAAAAGTAGTTAGTCGTTGCCAATATGAACCAATGTCCTTTGGACGATGCTGGTTCAAGGGGGTCAATTATATCGGTTCCCCACATTTCGAACGGCCAGCTAGCTACTGTTGGGTGTAGCGGGTTCGGATGCTGGTGGAAGAAGTCCCCATGAATTTGGCACGAGTGACACTGATTCGCATATTAGAGGCAGTCCTGAATCATTGTGGGCCAATAATAACCCATTCTTTTGATCTTCAGCTTCATTTTTGGCCCAGTTTGGTGAGAACCGCAGAGTCCGTCGTGAGTTTCTTGGACGACTTTCTTTGCTTCTTTCGGTCCCAGGCATCTTAGCCACAGACAGTCGAACGATCTTTTATATAGATATCATTGATGAAGGCGAAGGACATAGCTCGTTTTACGAGTAGATGTCTAGACGACGCATTTTTGGGCGTTCGTTGGGATTTAAAGTAGTCTATGAAGACTTCCCTCCAATCGTTGACCTTTTCCTCGTCCCTTATTTGAAGGGCCACTTGTTCGGTCGTTTCTTTTCCTTCTGATGGTTCTGTTAAGTCTTCCGAAGATATTTCTGTTGGCGCAAGGATCCTGCGACTTTGCACGATGATCTTTATGTCATTGAGGTCTTTGTCGGCTAATTCCTTAGCCAATTTGGCCAACGCATCCGCCTTGCTGTTTTCTGCACGCGGTATACTCTCCAGGATATAGGAGGGGATTTGTGTCAACATTTGTTTCACTCTTTCGCCATACTTTATCAGCTCCGGTTTGTATGTCTGATAGTCGTGATTTACTTGGCTAACGATCAGCTGGGAGTCTCCATATATGAGGAGGTCTTTGATTCCCATGTCGATAGCGATCTCGAGACCTGCTATCAAGGTTTCATATTCAGCTTCG
The DNA here is from genome assembly GCA_030015575.1 of Agapanthus africanus. NCBI lineage: Eukaryota > Viridiplantae > Streptophyta > Magnoliopsida > Asparagales > Amaryllidaceae > Agapanthus > Agapanthus africanus. The sequence continues at coordinate 476,318,441 of CM057343.1, forward strand.
TTATTAGTCCTCGGCTCCGTTAAGGAAAGGGCATAACGCATCATCCCTCCTTGTGGAGTCACGAAGATAAAACTCACCCCGACTTTGATTATGGGGGTGTTTTGCTTTCGCCTCTTCATGGAAGATGCTCCATTGAAGTAGAGTTCCCATCGGGAATCATTTTCTTCCTTTTCTCCTTCGATTGTGTCGAACGCATGTTCATTCGGCAACTTGCAATTTAAGGGAGAGTCGGCTGGTATCGGATGCTCGGCGAGAAAGTCGGCGATAGCCTGGCCTTTCACTGCTTTGAGAGGTCGATACGTTATCGAGAATTCCATCAGGAGGAGGGCTCATTTGGCAAGCCTTCCTGTTAATATGGCCCTTGACATCAGATATTTGAGAGGATCCATTTTTGATATGAGATGGACCTCACATGCCAAGGTGTAATGTCTGAGCTTCGTTATCGCAAAGATCAGTGACATGCAATACTTTTCGATAGGGGAGTAGTTGTTTTCTGCCCCCAGGAGAACTCGGCTCAAATAGTACAAAGCTCTCCTCTTTCCCTGATCGTTCTCTTATGCCCATAGCGCGCCTAGAAAACCTTCAAGGATTGTTGTATATAGGATAAGGGGTTTTCCTTTAACCGGAGTGGTCAATACCGGTGGATTTTGCAGGTATTTCTTGATTTCATGTAGTGTGTTTTGGCACTTTTAAGCCCAGACGAACGTGGTCCCCTTTTTTATTAGATGGCTGTAGGGACGACATTTTCCGAAAAGGTTGGTTATGAACCATCGGATATACGCGAACTTTCTTTAAAGAGATCTCAACTGTTTGAGAGTTCTTGGTGTGGGTATTTCCGTAATCGCCTTGATCTTTGAGGGATTTATTTCGATACCCCGGTGCCGTATGATGAATCCTAAGAATTTGCCTGAGGAGACTCCAAATGCGCATTTTAAAGGATTCAATCTTCAGATTATACTTCCGAAGACATTGGAACACTATGTTTAGATGTTCCCAATGTTCCTTATAAGACTTGATCTTCACCACAAGGTCGTCGATGTAGCATTCGACAATCTCATGGATGAGGTCATCGAAGATCTTCGTCATGGCCCTTTGGTAGGTAGCGCCAGCTTTCTTTAAACTGAAAGGAATCACCTTATAACAGAATATCCCCAGCGGAGTCCGGAAGGCAGTATGTTTTTGGTCTTCCGGATGCATTTTTATTTGGTTGTATCCTGAAGATCCATCCATGAAAGAGAAGACCTCATGCGTAGACGTGTTATCGATCATCAGCTCGGTAACAGGTGCTGGGAAATCATCCTTCGGGCTAGCTTTGTTATGGTCCCAAAAGTCCATGTAGATGCACACCGTCCCATTTTTCTTCATCACCGGAACGATGTTAGCGATCCAGTCAGGATATTGAACTTCTTGGATGAAGACGGAATCAATTAGTTTCTTGACTTCAGCATTGATACTCATCTCAAGTTCGAGCCGCATTCTTCTTGGCGCTTGTTTGACTGGCTTTATGTCCGGCGATATGGCCAGTTTATGTATAGCTACCTTTGGATCTAGACCCAACATCTCAGAATAGTTCCATAAGAAGCAGTCTTTATATTGCATGAGCATGTCTTTTAACGTGGCTACCTGTTTTTCAGATAGCAGCTCACTAACGAATGTCGGCATCGGATCATTTTCTGTCCCTAAGTCAATTTTCCTTAGGTTGCCTGTCGTAGTATGTATCCCGTCTTCCAGCTCCTTTGGTGCTGGTGGAAACTCGGAGATCACCTCGTCCTCATCTTCATTTACAAAGCACATGTGGAGGTCATCCATAGTCTCATGCCTTCTCTCGTTTGAGAGTGTTATCATATGGTAGGTACGAGTTCGCTTTCTTTCTTGACGTTGAGCTGGTCCTATCCTTATGGTATATGTCTTCTTTGGCTCATGCTTTTGCGGTGGGATACCTTCCAGCTGTCGGATAAAGCGAACATGCCTTGTTGATACTGGTCTTCGACCCAGTCTTTGAAGGTGAAGCAGTCTTCAAGGAGATGACCTATGGCTCAGTGGTAAGAGTAATAATCCGGGTGATGGATCTCGTTTATTTGTTCGGGGTGCCGAGACTCCGGAAGCATCATCATTTAGTGCTTCATGACAAGGTTGAATATTTTCCCTGTCTTGTCTTAGGGGAAGGAGTATTCCCGGCCTATCTTCTTTATAAAGGACAAGTTCCAACCGAGTTTTTCTTGATAGCGTGGCTTCTAAGATCTGCCTTGTTGTTTGCAAACGTTGTTTGCGCTCTTTGTTCTGTTTTTTCCTCTATTTTGGGATTTTTTCTTTTTGCCAGGACATACAGCGGGCTGGGGATAAAGGGCATTGTAGTCTTCTTTATTCGCAGATTGCTGATTGAGACGCTGCGTCCTGGCCTTCTCATAAATGGCCATTTCGCGGCTGTGATTGTCTTGGCTCCTTTGACGAGCTTCTTTTATTAGCTTGTCTATTTGTTCTTCAAGCGACGGACTTAACATTCTTAGAGCGGGATTTCGCTCTGTTTCAACGTCACGGCCATTTGGAACACTGTTTTCCTCTTCGCTGGAGCTGTTTATGACGCGACAGATGTGGAACTGCTTCCGTTTCTTGGACCGCACGTATCCAAGCCCCGTTGTCTCCATCTTCCCGTTGGGCATTTTTCGCTGAGTCTCGGGAACATCCCAAATCTTTTTGTAGAATTGGGCTTGTCGAACAGTTTGTTCGAGGGGTATACCTTGGCGTCTTAACAACCTTTTCAATCCCTCCGCGTAGTATCTTAGCAGATGGATTGGTTGAAGCCTATCGAGTGCAAAATCGGCACCATGCCAGACTTCTTTTTCTACTTTGGTCTCCGTCGATTGGTAGAAGAGGATCGCCTTTTCACCTCTTCGCCTGGGGGGACGTAGAAAGTCTGTAGTTCTTGTACGCTGTATATATCGAGCACATCAAGTTCCTTGTAATGCCGAGGCGGAGCCATTGTGATTTGTAGACTCTGATCTACTTCGTCAAGGGTTTACACTAACGGGCGGATGAAGAATGCTGTGTTGGCCTCGTCCTTAGAGTCGTTGCCAGAGACCAGAATAGGGGTAAATGGTCTGGGCCTGTTGTTTTCTTTTAGGGGTTTCCCCTAGTAGATTATTTCTTCATCTTCCTCGGAATCGCTCCCAAAGATCGGGATAGTGACGATGGACTTCTGTTTATCCTCTGGCTTATGACACCTTTCTGTATCTTCGAAGTCTGGTAGGAAGTACTTTGCGTCTTCATATTTCCGGACCTCATTTACGGAGAACGGATTCAGCTCCCCTGTGACGGTGCATTCTAAACCATCCTTGAAATACTTCATACACTGATGTTGTGTAGAAGGGATGACATTGTACTCATGCAGCCAAGGCCTGCCGAGCAAAGCGTTATAGCAAGTCTTGGAGTCAATGACATGAAATTTGATGTCGGTGATGAGGAACCCGAAGCGTAACGTCAATTTTATGGACCCAAGCGTCCGTGATGACTGTGAGTCGAACCCGAAGATGATAATTTTGTCTTGGGCTAAGTACTGAACGTTCATGCAAATCTCCTTCAGCACTTTCATGTTGAGAAAGTTGACGGAGGATCCGTTGTTGACAAGGATTTTCCCTATCTTGATATCGTAGCAGTACTCGGTGACATATAACAGGCGGTTATGCTCTCACATACCAAGGAGGAGGTCTTCATCGCTGAATGTAATGTCAGCTGTGTGAACCTCCGCCAGCTCATCTTTCATCTTCTCTTCTGTGAGGAAAGCTTGGAACTGATCGGGCTCTTGTAATGCCTTGATCAGAGACTCTCGTGCTTCTTTGGGCAAGAGGAGAGCATCCAATATGCTCAGTTGTGAGAGTATTTTCCTCAAATGTGCCAGGACATTATAATCCACCTTATTTTTCTTAGGCGGGTCCCTCACTGCGAGCTCGTTGACAACTCCACTGTCGAGGGCAATTTCTTTAGAGATTTTTTCTTTCCCTTTGTCTTTTCTGCTTGAACCTTTGTTTGTAGGTCCAAGGTTTTTCTTAGGTAGCGTGCGGTTACGCAGCTGAATATTCTCACAGTTTTTCTCCTCTTGTTCTTTTTCAGAGGTGGATGTTCTCCGCCGAAAGACGCGACCGGGACATTGGGACGTCCGGCCTAAATTTTGCGGGGCAGATGCTATTTGGTGCTATCCGTCCACCTCTCCGAAAATGCCAGGTTGATTTATGACACCATGTATCGAAGGTTTAAACGGATGCGGCCGATGTAGCAAACTTCGTCAGATTCACCCTCGTTGAGGGGTTTTTGATTGTGGGGATGCTCTTCCTTACAGGCGCAAGCCCCTGCACTTAATTACGCTACCGCATCGCGGTAACCACTTTCTCCTTCTCCAGATTATCAGTTCTTATCATGTGTGTTTGTTTTTGTTTTTGGTTGCCCATGGATTGTATACGGAGACTAATTTATGTTGTCGCCCGTAGGGCGTGGATTAGTCAAAATCCGTATTTTCTTATATTTGGGTTTGGGTTGGGTGTAAGGATCGTTAATCTCATTTGAGAATAAAATCAAATTAAACGTTTGTTAAGGATACGTTAGTCTAATTTTAGACTAAGATCTACTTAATAGGATCATTTAGATTCAACAAAAGAGCATTTGGGCTCTATTGTTTAGTTTAGGACATTGCGGTCCAAAAGTTTAAGGACATCATAGTCTATGAAGTTTAAGGACATCATAGTCTATAGTTTAAAGACGTCATAGTCTGTAAAGTTTAAAGACGTCATAGTCTATGAGTTTAAGGACCTCACAGTCCATGGCAGTTTAGAGACATCATAGTCTGTAAAGTTTAAAGACATCATAGTCCATGAGTTTAAGGACCCCACAGTCCATGGAATGTCTGGTTGTCGGGACCCGTTACCTCTCTGAAGACGTTGAAGGATTACAACGACATATATCAGAGGTATGAAGAGATGTACCCTTGAACCAATGTTCGTTGGGAGTCTCTGGGAATCACTTTGAATGCCATATGAGATGATCAATTTTGGAAGTCAAGAGTATAATTGGGGTTCAGTTTCAAGGGATCTTGCCTCTGGAAAAATTAGCTAATTTAGGCTAAGATTGGCTTGAATATAGTGTTAAACACTAGAGTACATTCGGCGCTCACGTGCTCCCACGTGGGGCACTTATAGAAGTGTTAAACACTATGACTGAAGCGCTCACGTGGGGTCACGTGAGGCGCCTGAAGATTGGGCCTTGCTTCTTTTATTTTACTCCCAGAATATATAAGTTTTAAACACGTGATCTTTATGTCCATCACGTGTGGGCACATGATGGGTACCCATGCATTGGATATTAAAAGTATTTGTTAGGGGTCACGTGGGGCCACGTGAGGGCGCCCATGCGTTGGATATTAATCCTTCAGTTTTACCCCATCTTTAAAATGGTGTTTGTCAGGGGCTACGTGAAGACACGTGAGGAATCCTTTAGGTGGGCATTGCCCTTGGGTAGAATCCTCTTTTGTTTGATAATTGCTAAGGGTCACGTGGGAACACGTGAGATGCCCAAAATCTGTTCTGCCTTGGCTTTACTCCCTTTTTATTTTGAGAAGTTTGTTCAAGGTCACGTAGGAGCACGTGATCCAATTTCATTCGTTCTCTTTCGATTATTGAGGGGGGAGTCACGTGGACACACGTGATCATGTTGGGCACCGATCTCTTTTACGTGCATGGAGATTTAAATCCCTTGTTTAAGAATTAAATTCTTTGATAGGGTTAAACCCTAATTTTATTTAGAGGAATTAAATTCCTATGTGTTTGAAAGAATTAAATTCTTTAAACCCAATTCTCCCTCTAAGTTTTAGATCTTCATGGCAGAATCTTCCCGATGAGAATTAAATTCTTAACTTGTGGGGAGATCCGCTTCTGTAGATCTTCAACCAGAGGAAGAACTTAGTTCTTTTTAGAAGAGTTAAACTCTTGGTTTTGAGAATTAAATTCTTTTTTTTTGTGGGAGCTTATAGAATGGTCTCCTTTTTCTCTTACCTAGAGTTTTCTTTCTCTGAAGAGATCTTCTTTTCTCTCTGGAGAATTAAATTCTTTTTTTTCTGTATTCTCTCTCTGCTGTTGTATCTCTTCTCCTTTTCTTCTTTTCTTGGCTCCTATTTATAGGAGAAAGAAAAGAATCAGTTTGTTTAGTCAATCTTTCATTGAAAGATTTTGATTGATTTTATAACCAACATGATCTTTTAGATCACTCGGTGAATTTTATTCACCATTGGATTTTTAATCCAAAAGATATTTTATTTGTTGTTCCTGGCAAATTTTCGGAAAATAATTCCTTGTATAAAATCTTTCTATAAATTGGTGATTTTTTGTCCCCATTGGATTGTTAATCCAACGGTGCTCCGCTTTACAGAGTGCAATCTTTTTTGTTTGGAAAGATCTAGGAAAATATTTTTCCAATTAGGGCTTTTGATTCCCTTTGTAACGCTTCGAAAATCGTTTAGGCAGTTTTTCGATAATCGGTAAAATAATCAGTCTTTTCCGTAAAAAGTCAAAATAATTATTTTTCAATATAGGCCTAATTATAAAAAATTTAGATAAGAAATTTCTAGAAATTGATTAATAAATTGTCACTTAAAAATTTCTAGTCATTTAAAATTTTTTCCTTAATTAATTATTTTTAATATTATTTTAAGCTTTTAAAAATATATTAAATCAGTGATAAATACAAATTTAAATGGGTAAATTACACACTTAGGAAACATTATAAACTAAAGTCTAGTGTTAACAAAAATTTTATCAAAACTTTCCAAGATTGTAGTTCTATGGTTGAAAAATAGAATTAAAATGGGGTTTTTTTTTGTAAAAATTCATGTGATATGCATTAAATGAGTTTAGAAGATACTTTTTATGTAGAATTTTCTACACAATTCTCTCTCACTTTCCCCCTCTTGCTCAGGCCGAGCCTCTTGCAGCAGATTTCCCCATTTTCCCCCACTTCTTTGCTTCTCAATTCATTCAAAAATCCACCGAAATCCACAAAATTCTTCTCAAATTCAAAACAAAACCTTAAGCTATCCCTTCTCAAACCTAAATTGGTTTAAAACAAGGCGAAAAGAGGCAACTTTAGAGGTCAAGTGCAAGCTACGGTTCAACTTGTAAGGTATAATTCTAATCTAGTTGTTAAATTGGTAGTTTAAATATGCTAATTTAGAATTTTAAAGTGTTAATTTGGTTTTAAATTCTTGTTTAGGAAATTCTAGAAAAGGTTTGAAATTTTAATTAGGGTTTGAAGCATTGTTAATAGATTAAATTAGGTGTAGTGGTTATCTAGTGGGTTAGATTGGATATTTGTGCGATGTTGTGATCGCAATATTGTTAAGTCGCGATGTTTGCATCAAAATTGAGTTGTTAATGCTTACTAGTTTTTTTATAAAAATTAGGAGGTGATTTAATTGCGATATATTGATGATATTTATAGCATCTCCCACGACTTTTAGGGTGTGCGAATGCGGAATTTGGTTTAGTCGGGCTTTAGTTTTGACGGTTGTCCCGAAACGACGATTTTAGTTAAGGCTTAGTGATTTTCGTGTGTTTTCCGCGCACAGAGTGCAAGTTGTGCCTAACTTATGAGCGTCGATCTTTTCATATTGTGACTTGTGTTATTTCATGATGTGTAACCTTATGTTGTGTGTTATGCAATTTTAGGATCGGTTGCGGAAGTATCGGACGCGGCGCGCAAAGGCAAAGCGGTGATTGGATCAGATTAGCGAGGCGTCCGGGTGAGTAGATGTATACATCTATGGGGAAATCGTCTGGATGGCGCGAGGCGCCCCATAGTTAGGATCACTTTATTATTTGCAAACTATATGCATTGTTATTTAGTTAACCATCTCATTCATATGCATAGCTTTCTGGTTATCTATATACACATGTGTGATATCACCCCTTAAGACACTTACATCATTACCATTGGCTCATGTTGCACGCGCACTACTCATGTGAACATACACGCCTTGGTAATTGACATGTCACAAGCACCTTAGAACCTGCTTAGTCTAGTATCAACACTTGCATCATATATGATACATTGAATTGCATAGCACGTATATACCTCATTCCATCATCATGCTTATATAGATTCCTAGCCATAAATCATATTGCATACCCTTGATATCATACGCATTTATCATATACAACATGTTGGGTATTATGATTTTTCTTAAGGATTTCAGTATTGATGAGATTTCTGGATTTTGGGGAAAACCACAAGGATTTAACAAAAGTTTATTATCATCATTTTTTTAAAAATAAAGTTGCGGTTTTCTCGTGATGTATGTGTCGTCCACCATGAATTTTCATGTTTTCGGTTGGATTTCGAGACCCGATTCGAGGAGTGGATGAACCGTCTCGGGTACATGGTGGGCCCTGTATGGTACCCCGGGGCAAGAAGATCGAGTTGTAGACGATGAGCCTGGCAGGGGAAGACTACCTACCGGTGATGTCTGGCACGGCGGATATCCAGAGGATACCGATCATTGTCGTGAAATTTGATGATATGGGCCGATCCGGACTGACGGAGCCCGATGTATTGAGACATTGATATAGTGAGACATTAAGACAGATATATTTCCATATTTGGTGTCGATGCTTGACACGCGTTTCAGATGATTTCATTGATGGTACTTTAGCTATTGCACAGATATTCTTTTTCTAAGTTAAGAATGCAAAGATCATCGTATTTAGGCACTTAAAGATTTAGTATTGATTTTGCATCCATGTGCATACATATTAGTAGCATCACATTATACTTAGATATGCAGATTGCGACGCATTGTGTGCATTCATACGATAGCCTTATTAGATGTTATATTCTACTCAAGAGCTGGCAACTCACCCCCGTTGTGCCACAGTGTCTTACAGGTCGGACCCGTCAACTTTGCAGCGGCGGGCGTATCTTATCATTGGCTTCTTTTGCTCAGACTCGTGACATTGCTCTTAGGTGGGTTGCGAGGACACTTTTATCTTTTGTACTATCTTTGTATCTAGTATTCTCCATCTACCACTTCTTATTTGTATATGCGACCTAGTGATGAGACTGAGAGGTTTGTGTATATGTGGTTTCTTTGGGGTCGAGCTCACTTGAGCCGACGTTGTATTTATCTTATTTTTGTGCTTTCTTAAGCCTTTTTGCTTGATATTGCATATATATTGTGTGTGGTTGTGATCCGCCTAGGGCGAAGAGCTAGCTCCCGCTTGGGAATGCCATTTTGTTATTACAGGTTATATATCTTGTTGTACCCATTTTTAGGGGCCAGTATTTACAAAGGAGATTCTGCCGAAATTTTCGGAAAATTTTGATGTTTTTTTAAAAAGGAGATTAATATAACATAATTGGTTTAAAAAATCGTTTTCATAAAAGTTTTTCTTTCACTCTTATGGTTTTTGGTTTAGATTTTCTGGACTTTGGCTGGCTTAGGTTACGTTACGCCTTTAGACATCTCGTAATCTAAGTGCCAGTCACGTTCCGTACCTTCGGGTCGTGACAAAGTTGGTATCAGACCTAGGTTTTACCTTTCTGAGTGTAGGACGACCTTTGGTCGATGGAGTAGGTGACTTAAGTAGAGTGGCGTAGCGTGGGTATGTTCCGCGGCATACTTACGATACGGTACTCCGCCTAAGTGACCTTAGGACATAATTTCTTGTATTTCCCCTCTTAATTCCTTGCATTCCTTGATTCAATTGCAATGTTCTTATTGCTCCTGTTTCTTATTCCAGCTTTGATGCCGCCAAAGACTACGAGAGCTCAGCGGGCTGCCGCTAAGGATGAGCTTCGAGCGGGCTCGTCTGAGGCGAGGATCGAGCAAGATGATACGCCTATCCCTCAGGTTCTGATTGATCCGCCTTCTCCAGACCGTATTGCCAGATTAGAGGCCGGTATGCAGGAGTTGTGATAGATCATGGGATCTTTAGTTGAGTCCAGTCGGGCACAGAGATCCGAGGACGTTCCTTTCACCGCACAGACCACGATTGTACCTGCTGCCCAGAAGGTTACTCCTGCTACTACTGCGACTATCCCCATTTCACTACAGGAGTTTATGAGACTGAGACCTCCAGCTTTTACCGGTACGGATGCGACCGAGGACCCACAGGCATTTCTTGATAGGATGGCTAGGATTTGTCGTTCGTTGAGGTGTTCTGATGATAGATGGGTGGAGTTCGCGAGTTTTCATCTGGAGGGCCTTGCCCAGACCTGGTACGATTCAGTAGAGAGGGGCCGACCTGCAGGTCTACCTCCTGTGACCTAGGATGAGTTCACAGCTGCATTTCATTCCCGTTTTCTTCCGGAGAGTGTCCGAAATGCTCGAGCCCGTAGTTTTGAGTCTTTGCACAAGACTCCTGCGATGACAGTGTCTGAGTATGATATACAGTTTACTCAGTTAACTCGATATGCTCCGTACCTAGTAGACACTGAAGGGAAGAGGATAAAGAGGTTTGTGCGAGGGCTTGACACACAGCTATTCCTTGCCATCGGCACCCAGGACTTTGACACATACGCAGCCGCGATGGATGCAGCCTTACTTTTGGAAGAGCGCATTTCTGAGACTCCGGTCATTTCTGGGCCGAAGAGGATTCATACTGATACACCAGCCCATCGGCAGATGGGTAGACACCGTGATAAATTCTTTCCGGAAGATGGTGGCGACAGAGGATTAAGACGGGGTCAGTTATTTGGTTCATATCCGCAGACCCAGTAGTCGTCGCCAGGATGGTTTCGGTGCGGGAGTCAGTACCATCGTATCAGAGACTGTACCATGGGGTGCCAGGGCACGGCGACAGTGCCATATGTGACCTTACCACCTTCACTACCTCCCCAGAGAGCTCTACTTCCTACCCCTGATGATGATCCACGCCAGGCAGATGCTCCTAGAGGTCATGGGCGTGGCGGTCCGGTTCAGAGAGGATGAGGCGACAGAGGCAAAGGCAGAGGCAGAGGTAGAGGCAGAGGACAGCCAGCTATTAGTGGTGGACAGGCCCGAGTGTTTGCGTTGACTCCTCAGGATGCGCAGGCATCCAATACCTTCGTGACAGGTACTCTGCCAGTATGTTCTTTTGATGCACGGGTATTATTTGATACAGGCTCCACACATTCTTATGTATCCACATACTTTGCACCGAGGTTGGGCCGAGAATCTACTTTATTAGATCAGCCGCTTGTTGTTATTACTCCGGTAGGCGAGTGTTTATCACATAATATTGCATTTTGTATGCCCCATTCTTATGCATTTAAGAGTAAAAACAGGTGCTTTTGACCCATGTCTGCTGCATGTTACAGGTTACAGGTTCTTGGCGCGGAAACAGTGAAAAACACAAAAGACGACACAAAAGAAGGATTTTGACCAGCAAATAGGAAGATCTTAGTAAAGCTCAGCAAAAGAACGGTTCACCACCAACAAAACAACAAAAGATCCAAATTTGCAAGAAAGACGGTTGCAAGAATCATTGCAAAGTGTTCGTTAAAAATCTGGTATCACTGTAGAAGCCCAAATGATAATCTGAATACAGAACCAAGAAGCCCAGAGTTATACCAAGCAACCCAAGAAAAATACAAAGAGGAGCTCATCATTGCGCCGCGGAAGCGCGGCCCAAAGCCCATATACGCGGCGCTTCCGCGGTGGAAAGAAACCCTAATGCGCAGAAATTTTACCAAAATTTTGTGACGGCTATGGAGAGATCTTTTTAGGGGTATAATTGTAACTTTAGACATGCGGTGCAATCTGTAGCCCTAGGGTTTCTATGTCCTATAAATAGAACCCAAGACCTTGTATTTTCTCATGCCTCTTCTCATGAAATAAAATTCTGTTTTTCTTGAAATAAGAGTGCATCAAAAGTAAGTAGGTTATTTTCTTTGCAATAATTGTAGTTTTTTATCTGTTCTTATTTTCTCGCCTTAGTTTAGTTTTTATTAACTTGCAATCGATGACTTCTTTCTTTAATAAATTCTTGTTTTCTTTCATCCCCTCAATGAGCGAGTAATTTCCTCGCTTGTTAGGGTTAGGAATAGGGAAGGATTTGAGAGATGAAGATCTCTCATCTCTTTTCATCGCTAAACTTTTATGAATATTAGAACTCCATGCATACCTTTTGATTCCGCTCCCTACGGCACTTTTACCTTCAAGGTAACGGTGAACTCCGTAGTCTAAAGGCCCGGATCTTAAGGTTTTCCATGGAGGTTAGGGTGAAGATTAAGAAAGGAGGACAAGGATCTAGAGGAAGAATCAATCTTCCCAATCATCCTAATCACCTTTGTTAATATTTACCATAACTCTAATATGATTGATTTAATTGATGGCAATGAAAAGAGATGTAAATCTTTAATTACCAAATTTTCCCTAAACCTAATCCTAGCAAGTTTCTAATTCTACCTTCATACAACTTCGATTTTTAGATTTAATTAAAACTTCCAAACACCATTTGGAATTAACTCGTAAGAACTTAAAGAAGATTTACACATCCCTGTGGACTGACCCGTATTCACCGGCTAGCTGCAAAGCGACGCCGTTCTTGATTGCGGTAAATATTTTTGATCGACAAAATCTCTCTTAATCAAATGGCGCCGTTGCCGGGGATGGCGTAAAATTTTCTTTTTGTAATTTCGGGTTAATCTAAAACATAAAAATCATAAAAATCTAAAAAAATAAAAAAAAAATATAAAAAAAAAATATATCATCTTTTATTGTTTGAAGGGTTTCTTTGTGAATCTTTGCAGGCTTGACGGATCTGAAGCAACACTGAAAGGGAAACAGAGAACTATACATCAGAAAAGGAGGATATTGGAATTCCAGAGCAGCTGAAGAAAGTTGGAGACCTGAAGCCCCCATAGCGCCGCGCTTCCGCCGCATAACCCTAGCTCGTGCCGCGCTTCCGCCGCAGCTTGGAGCCTTCTCTGCGAGATTTTTGCACTGTTTGTTTCCTTATTCTTCCCCTCTTCAAATCTCCATAAATCTCTGTCAAATCTTCTGCAGGATTCTTCGCGCTAAAAATCTTCTTCCCCCTTCCAATAATTGATTTTCTGCAGGATTCTTTGCGCCGCGCTTAAAAGCAAATTGATTGCAAGTGATTTACTGCTTTGCATACTTTAATCTGACTTTAAGGGGCTATTGACCAATTCAGATTGGGTGGGGATTTCATTACCCTTCCCAGGACCCCAGAAATCACTTAAAGCATCTGCATTGACCACTTTTAATCTAAAAAATATTAGACTCAGCCCTAAGGACGTCGAGCTCAATAGGACAGAGGACTAGTATAGGCATCGGCCGTTTATCCTAACCGACATTGCGGTGACTAGGCTAGTGGTTTTTAATTAGGCCCACTGTAGTGGTGGTTCCTTCCCACTTACCTGGCCGTACTTGTCCGTGAAGAGGCGGTTTGAGGTTCTATATCTAGCCCTTTGGAACAGTTAGGAGCTGTCTAGCTGACCTAGGCAACCCTAGACTTAGGCCTGATTGTGCATGTGTGGTTAATTGCAGTTGTGTCACTAGTCTCTTTTCAAAATCTTTTTGCAAAAGCACACTTAAAAAGAAAAAAAGATAATCTTTTCAAAACTTGCAACTTGTCGCTAAAGAATCTTTGCACTCACATTCTGTCTCGACTACACTAACCCTTTTGGTGTATGTCCGGTTGGACTAGGGACCCTAGCGCCCGATTAGTCCGTGTTTCGTTGGTACCGACCGACGAACCTTTCGACTCCGAAGTCGAAATCTTGTCCACTTCTTCACTTTCACCATCACATTCTTTCGAAGGTATGTCGGGACACGACCCAAACTATACCTTGCCGACGGGAATGATTCCGCCTCCGTTAGGTGCGAATAACCCGAATCTCCCGCCTGTCGAAGCGCCCGCACGAGTCGCGCTCCAGGATCTTTTCTACCCCATCCGCACCGCCCTTCCCACTTGTCTTTCCCTTCCACCGGCTAATGGGGACAACTTTGAGATCAAACCCCACTTCATCAACATGCTGCCTAAGTTTCATGGTTTGGAATCCGAAGATGCATATATCTTTATCAACAAATTCCAAAACGTTTGCGCCATGATGAAAACTACCCAATTAAGTGATGACGCTATAAGGCTAAGGGTCATTCCTTTCACCTTATGTGACCTAGCCGAGAAGTGGCTATACAGCACCGCATCACACTCAATCAGAAATTGGGACGAGTTTGTGAAAGCTTTTCTTAAAAAGTTCTATCCTCATCACAAAACTGCAAAAATCCGTAATGAAATCATTCAATTTTCACAGCTTCCTGCCGAACCATTTTGGAAATGTTTTGAAAGATTCAAAGACCTTCTCGTTCAATGCCCTCACCATGGAATCGAAAGATGGCAACTTTGCCAAACATTATACGAGGGATTGAACCCGGCAACGAAGCAGTTGCTAGAAACCCTAAGTCAAGGTCACTTTCTGTCCAAATCAAGTGATGAAGCGTGGCAGTTTCTTGAGGATCTTAGTGAGCAAACGATTCAGTGGGAGAGCACCAAGACCACATCATCTTCTTCCATTGGTCAACCTAGGGCAGGTATACATCAAGTAGAGATGTCAATTGCTATGAAGGCCGAGATGGCCACTCTTATGAAAAAGATAGAGGCGCTTGAGACCAAAATCTCAGCACCTTCTCCTGCCCCTGTTGTGCCCCCACGAACTATTTGTGCGTGTTGTTCGGATCCGTCACATCTCACTGAAGAGTGTCCTTACACTGCATCCACTCAAGGACAAGATCAAGTCAATGCTGCCTTTCAGCAACGACAAAGAAATGATCCATACTCTTCAACATACAATCCGGGTTGGAAGAGCCACCCTAATTTCGCTTGGAACCACAATCAACAAGTCCAAGGAAACAACAATTTTCAAAGAGCTCCTCCTCCACAACAACAACAAGCACCTCCACAAACTCAATTTCAGCAGCCTCCCCAACAGCAACCTTACCCTAATCAGATGAACAATTTTGTTCCCAACAATTTTGTTCCCCCTCAAAATGCTGTTAGCTCGCTCGAAAGAAGTCTAGAAGCATTCCTAAAGCAATCTGCACAAACTTTGGTGCAATCACAACAATCCACAGCTAGGATAGAGACTTCTGTTCAATCTTTGGTGCAAAACAGTGCCTCACACGATCAAAGCATCAAGGCTATTGAGGCACAAATTGCACAACTCAACGCAGCATTGAAAGAGCGAGAGAAAGGAAAGCTTCCGTCTCAACCACTCCCAAATCCCGGTCACGCACATGTTGCACATGAACAGCAGAATCATAACGTGAATGCTGTGACCACGTTGAGATCCGGAAGAGTGCTGCAAAACAATGTGGGTATTAACCATGACACCTCGGCCGGTGGTTCTTCATCTTCTTCACCTTCTTCATCTTCCTCTTCTTCTTCGTCAGAGCCTATTCTCCATCCTTCACACGGCTCTACTTCTTTTAGCTCGAATGGACCCTCTTCTCACAACACGAACACATCTACACGGGGATCCGTTCCAACTCAACAATCTGATCCGCAAAAATTGGACTCAACAACTTTTCAAAATGTTCCTTTTCCAAATCGGTTGAGATCCAATAAACCAACTCCACAGATGGAGAAGATTGTAGAGTTATTCAAACAGGTTAGCATAAATATCCCTCTTTTGGATGCAATCCAACAAGTTCCTTCATATGCAAAAATCTTAAAGGACTTATGCACCAAAAAGAGGAAGTCACAAGTACCAAAGAAAGTTTTTGTAGCTAGTGCTGTTAGTGATGCTCTTGTCAATTCTTTACCCCCAAAGCACAAGGACCCCGGTTGTCCTACTATTTCGATCACAATTGGGAACAAGACCATCAATAGAGCACTATTAGATCTTGGTGCTAGTGTCAATTTGCTACCTTATTCGGTGTACGAACAATTAGGCGTTGGAGAGCTCAAGCCTACTCATTGCACTCTCCAAATGGCCGACCGATCAATCACCCACCCTAGGGGAGAGTTGGAGGATGTGTTAATTAGAGTAGGGGATTTCATTTTCCCCGTGGACTTTATTGTTATGGATACACAGCCTGTCGCTAACCCCCGTAATCAAATTCCGGTGATACTTGGTCGACCATTCCTCGCGACTTCTAACGCGGTAATCAACTGTCGTAATGGTTCAATGAATTTATCTTTTGGCAAGATGACAGTTGAACTCAACATTTTCAAGTTAGGAAGTCAGCCTTGCGAGCCTAATTCTAGCGTACTTGATGTGTGCTCGATCGATGAGATCGCGGAGGAGGACTGTGAGTTCGAGAATTTCATGTTTGATCACAGTAATATTGACGCCACTAGTGCGTTCCTCCTAGAATCCGACACAGCTTTCACGTCGGACAAAGATTATGAGTGTTTCACCTTTGTTGATGATCTTGAAGACTCTCCACCCGAGTTTGAGTCTTTTGCTTTTTCGGATGAGTTAGTTGAACCATCCGACTCGGTAGCGTACACTCAATTTGAACCTTTGATGGAATCCTTCGAGTTTGAAACAGTTACTCCATTGTTACCATCTATTGTTTCACCACCAAAACTCGAACTAAAGCTTTTGCCGTCGCACCTAAAATATGCTTATCTAGGTGAAGATGAGACCTTACCCGTTATCATATCGGCCTCTCTAGCTCTTGAGCAAGAGAAGGCTCTTTTAACGGTCTTATACAATAATCGGCAAGCTTTCGGCTGGTCTATGGCGGACATCAAGGGGATTAGTCCCCTCATAGTCGAACATCATATACACTTGATGGATGATGCCAAGCCGGCAAGGGATCCACAAAGACGCCTCAACCCCATCATGAAGGAGGCGGTTAAGAAGGAGATTGTTAAGTGTCTTGATAGCGGTATCATTTACCCTATCTCGGATAGCCAATGGGTTAGCCCCATTCATGTCGTGCCAAAGAAATCGGGCATCACGGTCATCACCAATGAGGCAAATGAGTTAATTCCTACTCGCACCCAAACTGGGTGGCGAGTTTGCATCGACTACCGGAAACTCAATGCCGCGACAAGGAAGGACCACTTTCCTTTACCATTCATTGACCAAATGCTAGAACGATTAGCGGGGCACGAATTCTACTGCTTTTTAGATGGCTATTCCGGTTATAATCAAGTCCCCATAGCCAAAGAGGATCAAGACAAGACTACATTTACTTGTCCCTTTGGCACTTTTGCTTATCGTCGCATGCCCTTTGGGTTGTGCAATGCACCCGCTACATTTCAGCGGTGTATGATGGGGATCTTTTCGGACATGGTGGAGAAGTTTTTAGAAATCTTTATGGATGATTTCTCCATTTTTGGTGACTCCTTCGATGAGTGTTTACGACATCTTGACGCGGTTCTCACCCGCTGTAGGGAAAAGAACTTGACCTTGAATTGGGAGAAGTGCCACTTTATGGTACGTGAAGGCATTGTCTTAGGACATGTGATCTCGCAAAACGGCATAGAGGTTGATAGAGCTAAAATCGAAGTCATTTCTAATCTTCCTCCTCCTAAATGCGTCAAAGATATCCGAGCTTTCCTTGGCCATGCCGGTTTTTATAGACGGTTCATCAAGGACTTTAGCAAGATTGCTAGACCCTTGACTCTCTTGTTGGCCAAGGACACTACTTTTGTTTTCGACTCAACTTGCATGAAAGCGTTCGAGTCTTTGAAACACTCACTCATTTCTGCGCCCATCCTTTCATCTCCAGACTGGACGCATCCCTTCGAAATTATGTGCGACGCATCAGATTTTGCCATTGGTGCTGTTCTTGGACAGCACATTAACAAAATGCCGCATGTAATTTACTACGCTAGCCGAACATTAAATGAGGCCCAATTAAACTACACAACAACAGAAAAAGAGTTTTTAGCGGTTGTGTTTGCACTTGAAAAATTTCGGCCTTATTTAATCGGCTCTCCAGTTATAGTGTACACGGATCACTCAGCTCTTCGCCACCTTTTTGCGAAGAAGGATGCTAAGTCTAGGCTCATACGTTGGATCCTCTTGCTCCAAGAATTTGACCTTATCATACGGGACAAGAAGGGATGTGAAAACGTAGTGGCCGATCACCTTTCACGACTTCCTTCGTCGCCCACGCTTGAACTGCCCATCACTGATGCTTTCCCCGATGAGCAACTCTTGACTGTTTCTTGCGAACCATGGTTCGCCGATATTGTAAACTACTTAGCCACCGGCTTGATACCTAACGATTGGTCGAAACAAGACAAACTACGATTTTTGTCCCAAGTAAAGCATTTTTACTGGGATGAACCTTATCTTTTTAAATATTGTTCCGACCAAATCATTCGCCGGTGTGTACCTGAAAATGAGGTTAAGAGTGTGCTGTCTTTTTGCCACGATCAAGCATGTGGCGGGCACTTTGGCCCAAAGAAGACAGCCGAGAAAGTTTTGCAGTGTGGTTTCTATTGGCCACGACTCTTCAAAGATGCATTCGAATACTGCAAAACTTGCTCCCGGTGCCAACACTTGGGCCGGATATCGCGGAGAAATGAAATGCCGCTCCAACCGATTTTGGTTGTAGACATTTTTGATGTTTGGGGTATAGACTTCATGGGACCATTTCCCAACTCTTTCGGAAATGTGTATATTCTTTTGGCTGTTGACTATGTTTCAAAGTGGGTCGAGGCTGTGCCTAGTCGAACGAATGACAACAAGGTCGTCGTTCGATTTCTTAAAGATTACATCTTTTCTCGATTTGGGCACCCTCGCGCAATAATAAGTGATAATGGTTCTCACTTTTGCAATAGGACTTTTGAGTCCTTAATGCGCAAATACTCTATCACTCATAAGCTGTCAACGCCATACCATCCCCAAACATGTGGGCAAGCCGAGATCTCGAATCGACAAATTAAACAAATCTTGGAGAAAACGGTTTCTAAAAACCGTAAAGATTGGTCATTAAAATTGATCGATGCACTATGGGCTTTCCGTACTGCATACAAGACCGATCTTGGCATGTCTCCATACCGGCTTGTTTACGGGAAAGCCTGCCACCTTCCAGTAGAAATTGAGCATAAAGCATTTTGGGCCATTAAGGAGCTGAATTTATCTTTAGGAGATGCGGGCAGCAATCGAAAGCTGCAGTTGAATGAATTGGAGGAGCTGCGGGATGAGGCATATGATAATGCCGTGATTGCTAAGAACCGAGCTAAAGTTTTTCATGATAAAAACCTTTTGCGAAAGACATTTAAACCGGGTCAACAGGTTTTATTATATGATACTCGGTTACACTTTCATCCCGGCAAGCTCCGTTCTAGATGGAGAGGACCTTTTGTAGTCCGCACCGTTTATCCGCACGGTGCGGTTGATCTTGAGAATCCTGAAGACGGTACTTTATTCAAAGTAAATGGACATCGTTTGAAACCGTTCTTCTCAGCGGACCCTTCGGAGGAGCTCCTGTTCTTGCAGGAGCCAATTTACACCGATTGATTTTCCTCCACCTTCACCCTCGAATTTCCTTTTTTCCAAAACTTTATTTAAAATAAGTTTGGGGGTGTGTATACTATGTAAATATAATAATGAGCAGGAACTCGCCGATATTATCAACCCATTTGGTGCAGAATGACAGTGAGGACACTGTCCATTATAAGTTTGGGGGTATATGTTCGGTAAGTTTTCCTTTTGCATTCATATGTAAATTTCTGCATTGCATCTTTATATAAAAATCATAAAAATTTGAAATCTTTATATAAAAATCATAAAAATTTGAAATATTTGAATAATAAAAAAAAAATTAGAAAACAGAAAAACCCATAAAAATTGAAAAAATTCAAAAATTATAAAAATTAATGTATTCAATTCTGGTTAATTGACTTGAGTTTGATAGATAGGTTAACTGGCTAGGAAAAACTAAATCTTAGACTTAGCAAATTAAAAACCCTAAAAATAACCTTCCTTAGAGTTTAACTGTGGAAAGCATATGTCTTTGTAGGTTATTTAGAAATAGGCAAATTTTGGGTTCAGTTCTTGGGCTAAGTCGAAACGAAGGAAAAGTATTAAAACTTTTATTAGAGTATAAGTTTGAAAAATAGTTCCTAGCTTAAGTCTAGATTCTGAAAATGTATACCCTACAAAATTGCACAAACACGCACCTTGAAACTTGGATTAGTAGAAGAGACCTTGAAATACTCTTGTCTAACGTCCTTAGCACAATGAAAAAGAAAAAAGAGTGGATAAAAAAAAAAATGGACACTGGTTTTTGTGATTACTTAAGGCTAAAAAAAAAAGAGAGAAAAAAAAAAATAGAAAAATATTTAGCAAAGGTGCTATTGCTAAAAGCCTTGGGTGTTGCAAAACTAGGAAGTACGCCTTAAAGTGCTAACGCATCTGGTAATCGGTTGTTGGTACCTCAAGAAGTATTAACAGTCGCATGAAGGATGCGAAAGCGAAGTCTCACGAGTGCTTTGGACAATGGGCGGGAGTACGATTGCTTGATTTGAATTTCCAAGTGTAGGGGTGATATTTACACACACGTGGGGATATGTGATTAGAGTTTAGATAGGAGAAAGGAATGAAAAATAGAACTTGTGTCTTTAATAGAGTTGATAGAAATTCCTAAGCGGAGATGGAACTCTAGAAGGAAAACTTAAGAAATGCCGAAAGCTAGGTAATTCTACAGGATATATGTAATCTTAAGTTAAATAATGAGGAAGTGTGAAGAATATGGGTGGATAATTTGCGGGTCGACGATAATAGAATTCCTTGTTAGAAAACCTAAATGGAGAACAAAAGTCGAGAAACCAAGTTGATAGGATTTTGTGGGTAGTATCCGCTGAAAACCCTCAGGAGACAACACTCCTCCTACTAGGGACACCTAGAGGTTTAACGGCTTGTTGCACATGCTCAGTGCAATCGCGTTTCCCTGCGAAAGTGTGGCTAGGTTAGATTTTTAAATAATAAGTTTGCTCGAGGGCGAGCAAAAGATAAGTTTGGGGGTATTTGTTTATCACATAATATTGCATTTTGTATGCCCCATTCTTATGCATTTAAGAGTAAAAACAGGTGCTTTTGACCCATGTCTGCTGCATGTTACAGGTTACAGGTTCTTGGCGCGGAAACAGTGAAAAACACAAAAGACGACACAAAAGAAGGATTTTGACCAGCAAATAGGAAGATCTTAGTAAAGCTCAGCAAAAGAACGGTTCACCACCAACAAAACAACAAAAGATCCAAATTTGCAAGAAAGACGGTTGCAAGAATCATTGCAAAGTGTTCGTTAAAAATCTGGTATCACTGTAGAAGCCCAAATGATAATCTGAATACAGAACCAAGAAGCCCAGAGTTATACCAAGCAACCCAAGAAAAATACAAAGAGGAGCTCATCATTGCGCCGCGGAAGCGCGGCCCAAAGCCCATATACGCGGCGCTTCCGCGGTGGAAAGAAACCCTAATGCGCAGAAATTTTACCAAAATTTTGTGACGGCTATGGAGAGATCTTTTTAGGGGTATAATTGTAACTTTAGACATGCGGTGCAATCTGTAGCCCTAGGGTTTCTATGTCCTATAAATAGAACCCAAGACCTTGTATTTTCTCATGCCTCTTCTCATGAAATAAAATTCTGTTTTTCTTGAAATAAGAGTGCATCAAAAGTAAGTAGGTTATTTTCTTTGCAATAATTGTAGTTTTTTATCTGTTCTTATTTTCTCGCCTTAGTTTAGTTTTTATTAACTTGCAATCGATGACTTCTTTCTTTAATAAATTCTTGTTTTCTTTCATCCCCTCAATGAGCGAGTAATTTCCTCGCTTGTTAGGGTTAGGAATAGGGAAGGATTTGAGAGATGAAGATCTCTCATCTCTTTTCATCGCTAAACTTTTATGAATATTAGAACTCCATGCATACCTTTTGATTCCGCTCCCTACGGCACTTTTACCTTCAAGGTAACGGTGAACTCCGTAGTCTAAAGGCCCGGATCTTAAGGTTTTCCATGGAGGTTAGGGTGAAGATTAAGAAAGGAGGACAAGGATCTAGAGGAAGAATCAATCTTCCCAATCATCCTAATCACCTTTGTTAATATTTACCATAACTCTAATATGATTGATTTAATTGATGGCAATGAAAAGAGATGTAAATCTTTAATTACCAAATTTTCCCTAAACCTAATCCTAGCAAGTTTCTAATTCTACCTTCATACAACTTCGATTTTTAGATTTAATTAAAACTTCCAAACACCATTTGGAATTAACTCGTAAGAACTTAAAGAAGATTTACACATCCCTGTGGACTGACCCGTATTCACCGGCTAGCTGCAAAGCGACGCCGTTCTTGATTGCGGTAAATATTTTTGATCGACAAAATCTCTCTTAATCAGCGAGTCGTTTGTTGCTCGTTTTGTGTACCGATCGTGTCATGTTCATATCGGGGAGAGAGATTCTTCAGTTGATTTGATTCTTCTCGATATGCTAGACTTCGACGTTCTTCTTGGTATGGACTAGCTAGCCACCTGTTATGCATCTATGGACTTCCGTGAGAAGGCAGTCAGATTCAGTTTTCCTGATGAGCCGGTTCTTGTTATTCAGGGAGATCGTAGCGCTACCCTTCCCAGCTTGATTTCTTCTCTTCACGCTGGTCAGCTCTTGCGAAAAGGGTGTCAGGGATTCTTAGCCTATGTTTGTGATACTAGCGCCACAGAGGTTCTGTTGGACCAGGTCCCTATTGTGAGAGAGTTTCCCGATGTATTCCCTGACGAGCTGCCTGGTCTTCCACCAGAGCGTGAGATTGAGTTCTGCATTGACTTGATCCCCGGTACGGGGCCTATTTCTATACCGCCTTATCGGATGGCCCCGGCGAAGCTTAGAGAGCTGAAGGATCAGTTGCAGGACTTGCTGGACAAAGGGCTTATCCAACCGAGTGTGTCACCTTGGGATGCTCCCTTCCTGTTTGTTAAGAAGGAGGACGGCAGTATGCGCTTATGCATTGATTATCATCAGCTGAACCGGGTTACTGTGCAGAACAGATATCCCCTATCCCGCATTGACGACTTATTCGATCAGCTCCAGGGTGCAGGGTATTTCTCGAAGGTTGATTTACGGTCAGGTTATCACCAGTTGCGGGTTCGAAAGGAGGATATTTCGAAGACCGCTTTTCGTACTCGATATGGTCATTATGGGTTCTTGGTGATGTCGTTCGGGCTCACTAATGCCCCGGCAGCATTTATGGACTTGATGAACCGTGTATTCAGGCCATATCTTGATCAGTTCATCATTGTGTTCATTGACGATATCTTGGTTTATTCTTGGAGCCGGGAGGAGCACGAGCAGCACTTGCGTATCACATTACAGACTTTGAGGGAGCATCAGTTGTTCGCCAAATTTTCCAAGTGCCCATTCTGGCTAGACAATGTCGACTTCTTGGGTCACGTGGTGACGAGAGATGGTATTTGTGTAGACCCGAAGAAGATCGAGGCAGTTCAGCGTTGGCCCATACCGGTATCGGTTACAGAGGTTTGCAGCTTTCTAGGTCTGGCCGGCTATTATCGACGTTTTGTCCAGGACTTCTCCCGTATTGCTGCACCGTTGATCGGGTTGACCCGGAAGGGGGTTCCTTTTGATTGGACCGAGGAATATGAGGATAGCTTCCAGCAGTTGAAGACTCGTCTGACTACTGCACCAGTGTTATCATTGCCTTCAGGATCGGACGGTTTCATGGTATATTGTGATGCTTCTCGAGTGGGGCTGGGCTGTGTATTGATGCAGCACGATAGAGTCATCGCGTATGCTTCTCAGCAGTTGAGGAAACACGAACAGAACTACCCCACTCATGATTTAGAGATGGCTGCAGTGGTGTTTGCACTTAAGATCTGGAGACATTACCTATACGGCGAGTCGTGCCAGTTATTCACAGACCACAAGAGCTTGAAGTATATCTTTCAGCAGCGAGATCTAAATCTGAGACAACCCCGTTGGATGGAGTTGGTCAAAGACTATGACTGCGAGATTCTATACCATCCGGGCAAGGCGAATGTGGTGGTAGATGCATTGAGTAGGAGGCCCGGAGGTAGCTTATCTTGTTTGAGCACAGTACAGATGCAGTCGATGGCGGATTGGCAGGTTTTATATGACAACAGAGTGCAGTTCAAGTTTACTCCTACAGGGGGACAGTTGGCCCATTTCAGAGCATGCCCACAGTTACTTGACCATATCCGTAAGGCACAGTCCAGCGATGCCCGTATTGTAGAGATTATCGAGCAGATTCGGCAGGGCAGAGTTTCCGAGTTCGTGATTGATGATCAGGGGATACTTCGATTTGGGACTCGACTATGCGTACCAGGTTCTGGGGGACTGAGGCATGATATTCTTGAGGAGGCTCATAGATCAGTGTATAGTGTGCATCCAGGTTCCACCAAGATGTACCGTGATTTGAGAGAGGTTTACTGGTGGGACGGGATGAAGAAGGATGTTACAGACTTTGTATCGAGATGCCTGACTTGTCAGCAAGTCAAGGCCGAGCACCAGACGCCAGCCGGCGAGTTACATCCTTTGCCCATCCCTGAGTGGAAGTGGGAACAGGTCTCCATGGATTTCATTGTGGGTCTACCCAGGACCAGTCGAGGGTATGACTCTATTTGGGAGATTGTGGATCGACTGACCAAAGCGGCTCACTTTCTGCCAGTGAAGACCACTTTTGGATTTGCTCAGTACGCCCAGATTTATATTAATGAGATCGTGCGACTGCATGGCGTCCCGACTTGCATCGTGTCCGACCGGGGCACCCAGTTTACCAGCCGATTATGGCAGAAACTTTAGGAGGCTTTGGGCATCCGATTGAGTTTTAGCACAGGTTTTCATCCGTAGACCGACGATCAGTCAGAACGTACTATTCAGACTCTTGAGGACATGCTCAGAGCTTGTGTTTTAGATTTCGGTGGTAGCTGGGATCGTCATTTGCCCTTGATCGAGTTCTCCTACAATAATAGCTTCCAGGAGATGATTCAGATGTCACCTTTCGAGGCTTTATATGGGAGGAGATGTCGATCGCCTGTATGTTGGACAGAGCTCAGAGAGAGAGCAGTATTTTGGGGCCGCAGAACGTACAGGAGACGACCGAAAAGATACAGCTGATTCGGGACAGGATGAGAGTGGCCCAGAGTAGGCAGAAATCATATGCTGACAGGCGTCGTCGCCGACTCGAGTTCGCTGTTGGCGATCATGTTTTCCTGAGGGTCTCTCCGATGAACGGCGTAATGAGATTCAGGCGGAAAGGGAAGCTTAGTCCTAGATATATTGGTCCCTTCGAGATCCTAGAGCGTGTCGGTTCGATAGCTTATCGGTTGGCTCTTCCGCCCAGCTTCCCCGATGTTCACCCCGTGTTCCATGTTTCGATGCTCCGCAAGTACCTTCATGACCCTTCCCATGCGATTCAACACCAGATGATCCAGCTAAAGCGCGATCTTTCATTCACCGAGCAGCCGGTGATCATTTTGGATCGGCAGGTGAAGAAATTGAAGTCGAAGGTTATACCGTCCGTCAAGGTTCTTTGGCGTGGCCCGAACAGCGAGGAGGTCACCTGGGAGACCGAGGACGTTATGAGAAAGAAATATCCCCATCTTTTTGAAGGTACGCGTAGTTAAATTCTAAATTCGGGGACCGAATTTCTTTAAGGGGGGAAGATTGTAACACTTCGAAAATCGTTTAGGCAGTTTTTCGATAATCGGTAAAATAATCAGTCTTTTCCGTAAAAAGTCAAAATAATTATTTTTCAATATAGACCTAATTATACAAAATTTAGATAAGAAATTGCTATAAATTGGTTAATAAATTGTCACTTAAAAATTTCTAGTCATTTAAATTTTTTTCCTTAATTAATTATTTTTAATATTATTTTAAGCTTTTAAAAATACATTAAATTAGTGATAAATACAAATTTAAATGGGTAAATTACACACTTAGGAAACATTATAAACTAAAGTCTAGTGTTAACAAAAATTTTATCAAAACTTTCCAAGATTGTAGTTCTATGGTTGAAAAATAGAATTAAAATGGGGTTTTTTTGTAAAAATTGATGTGATATGCATTAAATGAGTTTAGAAGATACTTTTTATGTAGAATTTTCTACACAATTCTCTCTCACTTTCCCCCTCTTGCTCAGGCCGAGCCTCTTGCAGCAAATTTCCCCATTTTCCCCTACATCTTTGCTTCTTAATTCATTCAAAAATCCACCGAAATCCATAAAATTCTTCTCAAATTCAAAACAAAACCTTAAGCTATCCCTTCTCAAACCCAAATTGGTTTAAAACAAGGGGAAAAGAGGCAACTTTAGAGGTCAAGTGCAAGCTAGGGATCAACTTGTAAGGTATAATTCTAATATACTTGTTAAATTGGTAGTTTAAATATGCTAATTTAGAATTTTAAAGTGTTGATTTGGTTATAAATTCTTGTTTAGGAAATTCTAGAAAAAGTTTGAAATTTTAATTAGGGTTTGAAGCATTGTTAATAGATTAAATTAGGTGTAGTGGTTATCTAGTGGGTTAGATTGGATATTTGTGCAATGTTGTGATCGCTATATCGTTAAGCCGCGATATTTGCATCGAAATTGAGTTGTTAATGCTTACTAGGTTTTAATAAAAATTAGGAGGTGATTTAATTGCGATATATTGACGATATTTATAGCATCTCCTATGACTTTTAGGGTGTGCGAATGCGGAATTTGGTTTAGTCGGGCTTTAGTTTTGACGGTTGTCCCGAAACGACGATTTTATTTAAGGCTTAGTGATTTTCGTACGTTTTCCGCGCACCGAGTGCACGTTGTGCCTAACTTGTGAGCGTCGATCTTTTCATATTGTGACTTATGTCATTTCATGATGTGTAATCTTATGTTGTGTGTTATGCAATTTTAGGATCGGTTGCGGAAGTATCGGACGCGGTGCGCAAAGGCAAAGCGGTGGTTGGATCAGATTAGCGAGGCGTCCGGGTGAGTAGATATATACATCTATGGGGAAATCGTCTGGATGGTGTGAGGCGCCCCATAGTTAGGATCACTTTATTATTTGCAAACTATACGCATAGTTATTTAGTTAACCATCTCATTCATATGCATAGCTTTCTGGTTATCTATATTCACATGTGTGATATCATCCCTTAGGACACTTACACCATTACCATTGGCTCATGTTGCATGCGCACTACTCATGTGAACATACACGCCTTGGTAATTGACATGTCACGAGCACTTTAGAACCTGCTTAGTCTAGTATCAACACTTGCATCATATATAATACATTGAATTGCATAGCACGTATATACCTCATTTCATCATCATGCTTATATAGATTCCTAGCCATAAATCATATTGCATACCCTTGATATCATACGCATTTATCATATACAACATGTTGGGTATTATGATTTTTCTTGAGGATTTCAGTATTGATGAGATTTCTGGATTTTGGGGAAAACGGCAAGGATTTAACAAAAGTTTATTATCATCATTTTTTTTAAAAATAAAGTTGCGGTTTTCTCGTGATGTATGTGTCGTCCCCCATGAGTTTTCATGTTTTCGGTTGGATTTCGAGACCTGATTCGAGGAGTGGATGAACCGTCTCGGGTACATGGTGGGTCCGGTATGGTACCCCGGGGTAAGAAGATCGAGTTGTAGACGATGAGCCTGGCAGGGGAAGACTACCTACCGGTAATGTCTGGCACGGTGGATATCCGGAGGATACCGACCGTTATCGTGAGATTTGATGATATGGGCCGATCTGGACTGACGGAGCCCGATGTATTGAGACATTGATATAGCGAGACATTGAGACAGATATATTTCCATATTTGGTGTCGATGCTTGACACGCGTTTCAGATGATTTCATTGATGGTACTTTAGCTATTGCACAGATATTCTTTTTCTAAGTTAAGAATGCAAAGATCATCGTATTTAGGCACTTAAATATTTAGTATTGATTTTGCATCCATATGCATACATATTAGTAGCATCACATTATACTTGGATATGCAGATTGCGACGCATTGCGTGCATTCATACGATAGCCTTATTAGATGTTATATTCTACTCACGAGCTGGAAACTCACCCCCGTTGTGCCACAGTGTCTTGCAGGTCGGACCGTCAGTTTTGCAGCGGCGGGCGTATCTTATCATTGGCTTCTTTTGCTCAGACTCGTGACATTGCTCTTAGGTGGGTTGCGAGGACACTTTTATCTTTTTGTACTATATTTGTATCTAGTATTCTCTATCTACCACTTCTTATTTGTATATGCGACCTAGTGATGAGACTGAGAGGTTTGTGTATATGTGGTTTCTTTGGGGTCGAGCTCACTTGAGCCGATGTTGTGTTTTTTTTATTTTTGTGCTTCCTTATGCCTTTTTGCTTGATATTGCATATTTATTGCATGTGGTTGTGATCCGCCTTGGACGAAGTGCTAGCTCCCGCTTGGGGATGCCATTTTGTTATTACAGGTATATATCTTATTGTACCCATTTTTGGGGGGCCAGTATTTACAAAGGAAACTCTGCCGAAATTTTCGAAAAATTTTGATGTTTTTTTAAAAAGGGGATTAATATAACATAATTGGTTTAAAAAATCGTTTTCATAAAAGTTTTTCCTTCACTCTTATGGTTTTTGGTTTAGATTTTCTGGGCTTTGGCTGACTTAGGTTACGTTATGCCTTTAGACGTCTCGTAATCTAAGTGCCAGTCACGTTCCGTACTTTCGGGTCGTGACACCCTTTAATTAGAATTTAATTCTATTAGTTCAGAGGGTTTAGTAGTCTATCACGTGTTGGCACGTGACCTCACTGATTTAGAATTTAATTCTATTGGTTCAGAGAGTTTAGGTGTCTATCACGTTTTGGCATGTAACCTCACTGATTAAGCAATTAATTAGAATTTAATTCTATTGGTTCAGAGGGCTCAGAGACCCGTCACGTGTTGACATGTGACCCCACTGACACAGCATTTCCAATTGTTTATTTTATTCAGCGCATATAGGCTTTGCCTGTAAAAGGGTCACGTGTTTGCACGTGAGACCTGGTCACGTGTGGGCACGTGATGCCACTGATTAACTATTTCAAATTGTTTATTTTATTCAGCGCATATAGGCTTTGCCCGTAAAAGGTCACGTGTCTGCACGTGAGACCAGGTCACATGTGGGCACGTGATGCCACTGATTAAGTATTTCCAATTGTTTATTTTATTCAGCGCATATAGGCTTTGCCTGTAAAAGATCACGTGTCTGCACGTGAGACCAGGTCACGTGTGGGCACGTGATCCCTCCCTTTGGGGTTTTTCCTTGCTGCTTTATTTATATATTTTATTCAATTCCTATGAGGGAACAAATGCCCCTACAGCGTTGTTCTCATGTGTTTGCACGTGAGTGCAACGCTGTCACCTTTGTGGCCGTTGGATTTACCTAGGGAACAGGAAAGATGAACCGTTTCCTATCACGTCTTATAAATGTAAGGGCCTCTTCAGCAGCGCCTCCACTACTTCATCTTCTTCCTTCCTCGTTCTTGCCTTGAGAATTTAATTCTCTTCCTTAGAGCTCAGTTCTCTGTTTAACGAAACAAAATCCAGAGTTTAGCTCTGTCTACAAAAAGAATCATTTTTCAGGTAGGGATCTTGAACGGCCGAGGAACTTTTCTTCTTCTTTCAAAAAATTCTCTTTGGATTTTAAATCTACACCCAGGGTTTTTCCTTTTAATAAGAACTCATCTTTCCAAGTTCTAAGAATGCACGATCTTTAGGGAGTAAACCCCCAATGTTAGGCGTTTTTCTGATCTCAGGGGATTGATGATGGTGCTTATTTCCTTCTGGAATTTAATTCCATTCCAAAGAGCTTAGCTCTGAAAATTTTCTTGGAATTTAATTCCTCTGTTCAAAAGGAATTTAATTCCCCAGAGAACTTAGTTCTAACAAGAAGACTTCTTGGGATTTCTATCCCGAGTTGTTCTTGACAAAATTTTAGGAGAGATTTTGCTTGATTTGCACAGAGTACATGATGGGCTTTTCCTTGGGGGAATGTGCAGAGATGTTTGAAATCCACTTATTCATTTATTGAGAATCTTCCTTTTGTTCTCATAATGATTACCCTGCCTTATCATTAGTGAGCCGCCATATTTATTTTGTGGGGCCCATGTGTTTTGCAACCAATGGTCCCATGAAATAAGTTGTTTGTCATTTTCTTCCACTGTCTTATATATATATATACACACATGTGTGGGTTTCATTAACAGTTTTCCCCTCCTTTATTTTAGGAACAATGGCTTCTCTTCTATACTTCCCTTTTACTCGCTCGGCGGCTGCCTTTCCTCAGTCACCGTTTGACGAAGAAATGATGGCAATGATTTGGGCCTATGACCTGGATTGCACCAATCTGCTTTTGTGGGGAACCTGGTATGGTCATATCATCCGTGGTCACCGAAGTTTTATTTCCAGGGAGCCGATGGAGCCTTTTCGTCCTATATTGCCGATGGAACGCCTACAGACTGCTTACGCAGTGGAAGTGACCAATTGGACTCTTTCGGGCCGGCTTGAGCCTTCTACCTCTGGGATACTTAACCAGCCCCTGCCAGCTATAGACATCTTGGGGTATCGGATTTGCCAAGGTGAAGCTCGACTTTGGGGGAAGGTTTATAAAGTGGGTATCACCCCCCGGCATCCAGTGGGATACCTTATTTAGGCTTGCTATATTCTTTCTGCCCACCGCGCAAGACTGCAGAAGGTTGGACTATATCATGCGGTATATGTATCGCTCTTTCATTACCATGTTCCTCACGTCTGGTGGATCAAAGCCTTCTTGAACCAGTGGAATCTGCCCACCAACACCTTCTTGCTAGGGGATCGAGAGGTGTCTATCTCATTGGATGAATTCCGTGAGATTTCAGGATTGCCCATTAGGGGGGAGCATTACGAGGAACTACTGCCTCCTGATGAATATGTTTTCTCCACCATGCCGGCTGTGCTTGATGGTCTGACAGCCGAAACCGCCGTCCGTCATAAGTATCCCAGTCTGATCAGGGCCCTGGGTATTTTCGACAGATTGTTTGCGAAGTCAGAAGGACAGGGTGTCACTTTTGAGAGTTTTATCGCCTGTTTCATCTGGGAGGATATTTTATCTAAGGAGGCCCCGAAGTTTGCGAGCATTGATGACCCATTTAGGTTTGGTCTGGATAAATGACCGGTCAAAGAAGAAGATTTACCACAGTTTTACATCCCGATTTTGTCAATCGTTCCTTTTGATTCGATTGTGGCTCCCGGCATGGATGAAGAGACCTTCTTTGTCGGTTTTATCAGCCTTTGGCTCAGCTGGTTTGTGATACCGTCACACCGACGCTTCATGAGAGCTTCCGTCTTCTATCCCGCCCATCGTGTAGCTGAAGGGGCAAAGTTGGCCGTGGGCATCGCGGGATTATCACATCTTTATCACGGGTTAAGTGTTGTGGCCAACACTTCGACTCCAGGTGTTGATGTTGTGAATCTCCCCCTTCATTACTTCACATCTTGGATCGAAATGCATGTGCTGGGGGCATTCGCGGTACATCAACGGCCGAACTTTTATGACTCTTACACCTTCCCTCGAGTTATGAGATTTGTGGATGCCTCCGCTCCCGATCTGACTCAATTAGGGGCCCTTCGTGTTCTGCTCAACACATACCCATGAAGGAGGAATGGTGTTTATTGACCGCGTTCTTTCTGCTCCCGCGGGGCCTCTCTAGCAGCTATTCGACATGTCGAAAGGGGGAGCACCTTCTTTAAAGCCTAGGGAGATTATGCATCTGTACTCGATCAGGACGGACTACTTGGTGTTCCTCCAGAATGATACGGCTCTCCTTATGCGGTATAATCCGCACCGCTTTGACCGGCAACTGGGCTATGATCATGGCGTCCCCTTCGAAGCGTTCTTGGATGAGCTTACTTCGTCGTTGGGAGTTATTCGCGATGTTATTCATCATTTTTTGCGGCTGAATACTGGCTCCGTGTTCATGATCCCAGAACCTGACTATCTCCCCAGGTCTGTAGGCTCCTTTATGGGCTGGTATCGCCACCGGGTTGGTCCTATCATTGCTGAGGAAAGGCGGGTGCTTTTTGAATATAAAACTCCTACCCCAACCCAAGATGCTGGCGTTCCATTGCGACCGCGGTCAGTCGTTCGCCCTCTTTTGAGGGATAGTGTTGTGGTCCTCATCTCGCAGGCCGTAGAAACTGAGTCGATTCCTTCCACTGCAGGGATGCCGATGCGCACTAGAGCTCGAGCAAAGGCTTCCGCCGAAGTGCTACCGGCCCCTCCATTAGTGGCGATGTTATCAGCAGGGGTATCGCCAAAAGGGGACAGTGGAGGCGAAGTGGGTCAACATCGCGCCAAAGCGCCGAAGGGAAGGAAGCGATCATCTTCTAGCGTTAGTTCTGGGTCAAAGAGAAGAAAGCAGACGGTCACCGGTCTGCATGACCTTTTGGTGGAATCCGAGCCTATTGTTCAAGACGAACCAATATCCATGCAAGATCCGGATGATGGTCTTCTCTTTCTGGGTTCGTCTGCCAAGAAAGCCGCACAATTGGCTGAGGCTATAAGGCGTTCCCAGGATGAGATCGAGAACGTGCGCGTCCCGAAGAGTTGTTATCCTGTCGTCATATTCTACGAAGATCCTCCATCAATACGGCGAATATTTATAGTGTCACGACCCGCAAGGTACGGAACGCGACCGGTACTTAAGTTACGAAGCGTCTCAAGAAGCCCGTAAGGTAAGTAAGCCGAAGCCCAGAATACAAAACCCAAATAAGAATTAGAGTGAAAGAAGACAATTTATTTAAAGCATTTTACTCCATTAAACCACATCAAGTTTCTTTTTAAAAAACAACTTTCCCTTCTTCCAAAAATTCCGGCAGAACCTCTTTTGTAAAAACAAGCCCCCAAACGGGTGCAAACAGGAAAAAGGCATCCCCAAGCGGGAGCTAACTCTTCGCCTCAAGGCGGTCACAAATCCCACGCAATATAAATACAGTGTGCATAAATAAGAATGAAAGCACAGATAAAATAACATGTCGACTCAAGTGAGCTCGACCCCACATAACATAAATCCATAAGTCTCACAATCTCGTCTCTAGGTCAACATACAGTAATCCAAATAAACTGGTACAGCTGAAATAGTAGTAGTAGATGGAGTACTCTAGATACAATGATCATAATAAGGTGGTACAAAATGATAACAACCCACCTATGAGCAAAAGCCTCGAATCCAGGCACAGAGAGCAAAAGAGGCAAAAGTGTCCGCCGCTACAGTGCTGACGGAACGGACCTGCAGAAATAGGGATAGGGGTCCCCGTGTTTTGTGTGGGTGTTTCTGCTAAGGTCACTGAGCTACAGTCTTCACAAATTTTACCTGAGTGGATCGGGTCAAAAGCAGGTTTCAGAAAGGCTAAAAAGTCGCTAAAACTGCCAATTTACGCCAAGTCGGATAGATCGGGTATCTTTGTGAAATCTGGGGCAATCCTCTGGTTAACTGGTCTCAACAGCACCTACTTGGGTTACTCTAACCATCACAACTATTACATTCTAAAAATTCCCCTAATTTACCCCAAAACTACTACTAAATATAAAATAAACACAAAAATAAGCTAGATATCCATAACTTTAGTAATTAGGAGTTGGGTTAAGGGGGTTATACCTCTAGAGACCCTAGATGAAGGAGAAGAGAAGATGTAAGAGGGTGTGTGCGTGCTGCTACAGCTCCTGGTGCTACAAACTTGGGCTGAGATGAGCTGATCTTCTCCACTAATCAGGTTCTGAATAGGCTGAAGTTGCTGTTGCTGCTATGGTGATGTGGGTGGTGTTGTGTTGGTTTCAGGTGTTGCTGTTTGAAGTAGTAGCAGCAGCAGGGGGTTGGCGTATTGTTGAGGGAAGGGTTGAGTGATAGTGGAGGAAGGGTTTTATAAGAGGTTGGGGCTGTAGTAGCAGCTGTGTGGCTGAAGCTTGGTTCAGAGAAACTTTTCAGAGTTGCTGCGTAACAGCAAGTGAAGAAAAGTTGAGGTATTTGTGGTGTGGGGTTGTGAATTAGGAGATGGTGTGGGTGTGTGTTGTTTTAAGAAATGGGGGGGCTGTTATGCAGCAACTCAAGCTGAGTTAGGGCTGAATTGGTGGCTAAATGCTGATGTTCTGAGGGTTGATGCTGTTGTTGCTCAGCAGGTGTTGGTTTGGTGGCTGATTTGAGTTGAAAGTGGGCAGATGTGAGAGCTGGAACTAGGCTGCTGATGTTGGGTTCGCTGTTAGCAGCAGCTACTGTTGCATTAGGGGCTAATGTTGGGGATGCTGCTGCTGCTGGTGCAGCCACTGCTGAGCTAGGGGTTTAGGTAGATGTTGATGCTGATGTTGTGGCTGAGGTAAGGTTGATATGGGCTGATGTGTGTGAGTGAGCTGAGTTGAGAGGTAAGAAAAGTTTTGAAAAGAAGGTAGTGTGACACAAACCAAGAGCCATCATTTCCTCACTCTCATTAAAAGCAACAAGACACCCATCATAATCTCTCCTTTCTCAACACAAAACAACCATAACCCTAATCCACTTTTAAAACAAAAAACTCCTTAATTAACACCAAATAACTTAACAAAGGGGCCTAACCCACCATGGTTGGCTAAACATGGTTAACCCACCATGCACACCCAAACTTGGTAACCCTAGGCTTAACCCTAGTTATCATGCACAAGTGTGTGTAGTCAAGATAAAATTCTACAAAAATAACCATAAAACCAGATAAATTATTAGAACCCAATTTTGGTAAACTTTTTACCAAAAACCCCACATTAACACACAATTACCACTAACCTTAAACTCAGGTGTTACAGTCTTCCCCCCTTAAGAAAATTCGTCCTCGAATTTAAAAATATGCAACTACGCGTACCTTCAAAGAGATGAGGGAATTTCTTCCGCATCTCTCCCTCGGCCTCCCAAGTGATCTCCTCACCATTCGGGCTATGCCAAAGAACCTTCACTGACGGCAGGTCCTTTGATCGAAGTTTCTTCACCTACCGATCCAATATCTCAACTGGCTGTACGGTGAACGAAAGGTCGGGCTCGAGCTGAACGGTCTAATGCTGAATCATGTGGGAAGGGTCATGAAGATATCTGCGTAGCATCGACACATGGAAGACGGGATGAACATCTGAAAAGCTGGGTGAAAGAGCCAAACGATATGCAACAGCGCCGATGCGCTCGAGGATCTCGAAGGGACCTACGAACCTAAGGCTAAGCTTTCCCTTTCGCCCAAATCGCATCACGCCCTTCATCGGAGAGACCCTCAGAAAAACATGATCGCCAACTGTGAACTCTAATCTGCGACGGCGTCTGTCTGCATACGATTTCTGCCTGCGCTGCGCTGCTCTCATCCGGTCTTGAATCAACTGCACCTTCTCGGTCGTCTTCTGCACAACCTGCGACCCGAAAATACTGCTCTCGCTCAGCTCAGTCCAACAGACGGGAGATCTGCATCTCCTCCCAGACAAGGCCTCGAAAGGAGCCATCTGGATAGTATCCTGGAAACTGTTGTTGTAGGGGAACTCCACCAAAGGTAAATGACGATCCCAGCTACCGCCAAAGTCCAAAACGTACGCTCTGAGCATGTCTTCGAGAGTCTGAATAGTCCGCTCTGACTGTCCGTCGGTCTGCGGATGAAATACTGTGCTGAAGCTCAAATGAGTGCCCAAAGCCTCCTGAAGTCTCTGCCATAGTCGGCTGGTAAACTGGGTGCCTCGGTCTGATACGATGCAAGTCGGTACGCCATGCAACCGGATGATCTCGTCGACGTAAATCTGGGCATACTGAGAAAAACTGAAAGTGGTCTTCACTGGCAGGAAGTGAGCCGCTTTCGTCAATCGGTCCACGATCACCCAAATGGAGTCGCACCCTCGACTGGTCCTGGGTAGTCCCACCACGAAGTCCATCGAAATCTGCTCCCATTTCCACTCCGGAATGGACAAAGGCTGCAACTCTCCTGCTGGCCTCTGGTGCTCGGCCTTGACTTGCTGACAAGTCAGGCATCTTGATACGAAATCGGTGACCTCCCTCTTCATCCCGTCCCACCAATAGACATCTCTCAAGTCGCGGTACATCTTGGTGGAACCTGGATGAATGTTGTACGTAGATCTATGCGCCTCCTCCAGAATCTCACGTCACAGCCCCTCCAAATCTGGTATGCACAATCGAGTCCCAAATCGTAGTACTCCCTGATCGTCGATCATGAACTCGGAATCTCTGCCCTGCCTGATCTACTCCATGATCCCTGAAAGTCGGTCATCACTGGGTTGTGCCTCTCGAATGCGGTAAGTAACCGCGGACGTGCACGAACGTGCGCAAGCTGCCCCCCTGTCGGAGTGAACTCAAACTCCACCCGGCTGTCGCATAAAATCTTCCAGTCTGCTGACGACTGTCTCTGCACTGCGTGCAAGCAAGATAGACTACCCCCGGGTCTCCTGCTCAAAGCATCCGCCACTACGTTCGCCTTGCCCGGGTGGTACAAGATCTCACAGTCGTAGTCCTTCACCAGCTCCATCCAACGACGTTGTCTCAGATTCAGGTCTCGCTGCTGAAATATATACTTTAGGCTCTTGTGGTCAGTGAATATTTGGCACGACTCGCCGTATAGGCAATGTCGCCAAATCTTAAGTGCAAAGACCACAGCACCCATCTCCAAATCATGAGTGGGGTAGTTCTGTTCATGTTTCTTCAATTGTCGCGAAGCATATGCGATCACCCTGTCATGCTGCATCAACACGCATCCTAACCCCACCCGTGAAGCGTCACAATAAACCACGAATCCGCCTGATCCCGAGGGCAAAGATAATACCGGCATCGTAGTCAGGCAAGTCCGCAGCTGCTGGAAACTGTGCTCGCACTCCTCCGTCCAAACGAAAGGAACTCCCTTCCGGGTCAAACCGGTCAAAGGTGCAGCAATACGAGAGAAGTCCTGAACAAAATGCCTGTAGTAGCCCACCAGGCCTAGAAAACTACGGATCTCCATAACCGATGTCGGTCTGGGCCACTGCTGAACGGCCTCAATCTTCTTTGGGTCCACACATATGCCATCTCTCGTAATCACGTGACCCAAGAAACCAACGTTGTCCAACCAGAATGCACATTTAGAAAATTTTGCGAAGAGCTGGTGCTCCCTCAGAGTCTGCATCGTAATCCGCAAGTGCTGCTCGTACTCCTCTCGGCTCTGGGAATACACCAAAATATCGTCGATGAACACTATGATGAACAAGTCTAGATACGGCCTGAATGCACGGTTCATCAAGTCCATGAATGCAGCTGGGGCACTGGTGAGTCCCAACGACATTACCAGAAACTCATAGTGGCCATAGCGTGTACGGAAAGCTGTCTTCGGTACATCCTCCCCTCGGACTCGCAGCTGATGGTATCCTGATCGTAAGTCGATCCTCGAAAAATAACCCGCACCCTGAAGCTGATCGAATAAATCATCAATGCGCGGAAATGGATATCTGTTTCGCACGGTAACCTTGTTTAGCTGGCGGTAGTCGATACATAAGCGCAAACTTCCGTTCTTCTTCTTGACAAACAGGACCGGAGCACCCCATGGAGAAACGCTGGGTCGAATAAGTCCCTTATCCAGGAGATCTTGCAGCTGAACCTTCAACTCTCTAAGCTCCGTGCCGGGGCCATCCGATAAGGCAGTATAGAAATAGGCCCCGAGCCGGGAATCAAATCAATACAGAACTCGACATCGCGCACAGGCGGTAGTCCTGGCAGCTCATCAGGGAAAACATCGGGGAACTCGCATGCAATCGGAACCTGGTCCAATGGAACATCTGTAGATCTAGTATCGCATACATTGGCTAGAAATCTCCGACATCCCTTCCTCAACAGTTGATCAGCGCGAAGAGAAGAAATCAACATGTGAGGGGTGGCACCACGGTCCCCCTGCACAACAAAAGCCGACTCGCCGGGAAAACAAAATCTAACTGTTTTCTCGCGGCAGTCCACGGACGCGTAGCACGTGGCCAACTAATCCATGCCCAAAAGAACGTCGAAGTCCAACATCTCAAGAAGGATCAAGTCGACAGGCAGCTCTCGCTCGCCAATACGGACGGTACAGGATCGGAACACGTGCCTAGCAACAAATGACTCTCCTACAGGAGTGGTCACAACAAGCGGCTGATCAAGCAAACCGGACTCTCTACCCAAACTCGGCATGAAGTGTGTGGCAATATAAGAGTGCGTAGATCCGGGATCAAACAACACGTGTGCACCAACAGAGTAAATAGATAGGGTACCTGTCACGACGGCATTGGATGCCTGTGCATCCTGGGGTGTCAACGCAAAAACTCGGGCCTGACCTCCGCCAATAGCGGGCTGACCTCGGCCTCGGCCTCTGCCTCCTCGTCCTCTCTGGATAGGTCCGCCGCGTCCACGGCCTCTGGGTGCACCTAACTGGCATGGAGCATCGCCTGTGGCGGAAAGTAGAGCTCTCTGAGGAGGGGGTGGTAATAGTGGTAGGGTCACATGTGGAGCTGTCGCCACTCCCTGTCATCTCGCTGGACAATCTCTAACACGGTGGTGCAGGCTCCCGTACCCAAAGCATCCTGGCGACACCTGGTGTCCCTGTGGATACGAACCATACAGCTGACCTCGTCCAAACCCCCTGCCGGCCCTATCTCTCGGAAAGAATCTGGCATGCTGCCCCTGATCTGGCGTGCCGGTACGAATCCTCTTCGGCGTGGGAACAGCCGAAGTCGCTGAAATACATACCTCCATCCGCAACGCTGTATCCATAGCTGCTGAATAGGTATTAAGTGCTGGGCGCCAATGACAAGAAATAGCTGGGCATCCAGTCCCTGTATGAACCTCTTCACCCTCTTCGCTTCGGTATCCACCAGATACGGAGCATATCGAGAAAACTGTGTAAACTGGACGTCATACTCAGACACCGTCATCCCCGGGGTCTTGATCAAGGCCTCAAAACTACGAGCTCGGGCGTCACGAATGCTCTCCAGAAGGAAACGAGCCAGAAAGACTGCTGTAAACTCGGTCCGGGTCATGGGCGGTAGACCTGCAGCTCGGCCTCTCAGAACTGACTCCCACCATATCTGCACAAGGCCCTCTAGTCTAAAACTCGCCAGCTCTACCCATCGGTCATCAGAACACCTCAGCGAGCGGCAGATCCTGGCCAAGCTGTCAAGGAACGTCTGCGGGTCCTCTGCTGCATCGGTACTCGTGAAGACTGGAGGTCTCAGCCTCATGAACTCCTATAGCGAAACTGGAATGGTCGTGGTGGTAGTAGTAGGAGCAGGTACCATAGTAGTCTGGGATGTAGTGGGTACGTCCTCCGGCCTCGGTGCACGACTGGCCGCAACTAAGGATCCCACCATCTGGCGCAGCTCCTGCATACTCCCCATCATCTGTCGCAGCTCCTCCATACCAGTCTCAAGCCTATCCACACGGCCTGGGGAAGGAGGATCGGTCTGTCCCTGTGGTGTAGGCATACCACCCTTCTCAGTCCTAGTCTCGGACAAGCCAGCTCGAATCTCGTCTCGGGCGGCAGCCCTCTGCGCTCTGGTAGCCCTCCGTGG
This sequence comes from Agapanthus africanus, assembly GCA_030015575.1. Taxonomy (NCBI): domain Eukaryota; kingdom Viridiplantae; phylum Streptophyta; class Magnoliopsida; order Asparagales; family Amaryllidaceae; genus Agapanthus; species Agapanthus africanus. The sequence continues at coordinate 476,358,003 of CM057343.1, forward strand.
CATAGTGACTGATACAGGAAACAGGATAATAAGAACGGTGCAATAGAATCGTAGGATACACGGAATTGAAGAAGGAATTTCAAACAAGTATATCCTAAAGTTTTAGGGTTCCTAGGCACTCCAATGATCCCTCACAAGGCATCAACCATGCCAATTACAAAAATTATGGTGCCGAGAAACCCTAGACTAGATCGTTAACTAGAATTTTAGGCGAGACAAGAAACTAGTTAACAACTTAACTAAATGGTAAACGGAAATACAACCTTTGTAGATCCGGTACTCCACTTCCTTAGCTCCACATAGACGTCCCTCCGCTGTACAAATCGGATCTTGGACTCTGGTGTCGGCTTCATCGGAGAAATGGGCGGGCTAGGTCATCGACTACGATGCCGAAGATGATCTACGTCGAGGCATCACAAGATCAAGCTCCAACTTCACCAAGTCATGAAACTTGTGAAGAAAACACCCTATACTACTTGGCAAGAAGTAGAGGATGAAGAAATAGGAAGTGGGTTCACTTTAGAATTAGATTTCTCACTCTTTTTCACTAGTTGCCATTGATGGAGGCAAGCTTTCTTCATGTTGAAGATGAAGAAGAAGAAGAAAGAATATCATAAGTATTATCAAAAAAGGAAAATAATATCAATACTTATCATATACTAACCATGGTTATGTGTAGAGAATAGACTATGGTTAAGTGGAATGGTTAGGGTTAAGCATGAGACAAAATGGTCATTTAGTCAAAGCTTCATGAAGCTTCAACTACAAACAAAGAAATCCACCATTTTCTCTTTATCATTTTCTTTTGCCAAAATAAACAAAATGAATAATAAATAAATAAATAGATAATAAAAAGAAAACCCTAACCATTACACAACCATGGTTTAATCTTTACACAAACTCAAGTGAGCATGTATCATCAAACATGATACAATCAAGTGCACACAAAAATATATCACATATACAATGTGCAATGCAAGTGAGAAAATCCATTTAAAATGAACCAATACTAGTTAATGCAAAGTAATATATCAAATATATAATTATGCATTAAATCATTAGATCAACACTTGATTTAACGATCCGGTCATATCGCATATAACCGACTAATATCAAGTGTATCAATGTATCGAATCAACACTTGATTCGGTAACCCGGCTATATCACATATAACCGACCAATGATACAATTCGCGAGAATTAAATACGGTATCACATACACGCATTATTCTCGGTCCCGCACATATCTCATATGCGCTCCTATTTCGTTTCGCTTGAGCCAGGAAACCTCTGTGTAGGACTCTAAAGACTCGTCAATACGCCGGCAGCAGGTGATGATCATATCAAACACCCACAAGCCGCAAGCGGTCTGCTAAACGTAACGGCCACCCGGGTATTGAGCGATCAGAAGATCGACGAGCAAGCCCGCTCACACTCCTGTGAATCCAACCAGTAACACTTACCGTACAGTCCGGTCTCGTCGTCTGATATGTCGCATATCTTGCCTAGGGGTGGTAAACGTCAGACCCCAATAGCTCGATAAGTCATGTCGATATGAGGTCTATAACAGTTCGAGAAACTACTGGTAACACTTACCAGTAAATCTCAGCAACCCTGGCCAGGGATTTCCGGTTATAGCCAATCGAACACAGCGCAACATCAACTCCCTATACCGGGAGAGACGAATCCCCTCCTATCGCTCATTGCCTCCATGTGATTCGGGACTGTACCCAAAAGCCACCGTTTTGCACGCCCTCTTGGACGTGGTAAGGTGGAAATCAAAGCACAGTGGGAATCACACAAGACTCTATGACGATCTCGGGTCTACAGACTAGCCTGTACCAGTGTCACCAGAGAACTGCCATCTGACGTAAGGTATAATACCATCTGGGAGTTCTCGGCGAGTCCGTCCAGTGTACCCAGTCTCTACTGAGCACCCGTATATCATCTCTGATGTCATACACCAATGGATATGGGATCATCCATCGCCCATCTGTATGGGTCTAGAAAGTATACGCTAGTCTACTCTGGTATATCGATGCCCCGTCTCGATACACCCACGACTAGGGACCTTGAAGGATGTACTTATCGACTGCCATGTCCCCACTAGTATGATCTACATCATAGTCCAGGTAGTCAAGTACACATCCTGAGGGCTTTACCAACATGTAACAGAGAGACAATCAGTATACACGTTAAGGTAAAGAGCAACCAGATAGCATACTATCATGTCGAGCAAGAAAGTCCTCCCTATATATGTCCCAGCATCCACTACAATATACATCCTATGTATAGTAATGGCCTCTAGGGCATACATATAACTAACAAAAGTCACTTAAGCGGATTACCGTATCGCATGTATGCCGCGGACATACGTACGCTACGCTACCCTGCTTAAGTCACTTACTCCATCAACTAAGGGTCATCCTACACTCGGAAAGATGAAACCTATCGCTCTGATACCAACTTTGTCATGACCCGCAAGGTATGGAACGCGATCGGCACTTAAGTTACGAAGCGTCTCAAGGCGCCCGTAAGGTAAGTAAGCCGAAGCCCAGAATACAAAACCCAAATAAGAATTAGAGTGAAAGAAGCCAATTTATTTAAAGCATTTTACTCCATTAAACCACATCAAGTTTCTTTTTAAAAAACAACTTTCCCTTCTTCCAAAAATTCCGGCAGAACCTCTTTTGTAAAAACAAGCCCCCAAACGGGTGCAAACAGGAAAAAGGCATCCCCAAGCGGGAGCTAACTCTTCGCCTCAAGGCGGTCACAAATCCCACGCAATATAAATACAGTGTGCATAAATAAGAATGAAAGCACAGATAAAATAACATGTCGACTCAAGTGAGCTCGACCCCGCATAACATAAATCCATAAGTCTCACAACCTCGTCTCTAGGTCAATATACAGTAATCCAAATAAACTGGTACAGCTAAAATAGTAGTAGTAGATAGAGTACTCTATGTACAATGATCATAATAAGGTGGTACAAAATGATAACAACTCCCCTATAAGCAAAAGCCTCGAATCCAGGCACAGAGAGCAAAAGAGGCAAAAGTGTCCGCCGCTACAGTGCTGACGGAACGGACCTGCAGAAAAGCTGAGGCACAACGGGGGTGAGTTGCCAGCTCGCGAGTAAAAAATAGCATCTACAAAGGCTATCGCATGTATGCACACAAGTATACTAGCATCTCTAAACAGGTATGGCTATAGGCACTAGCAGATATCTATGCATCATCAGTGTGCTAACAAGTATGAATGTCACATGGATGTACTAAAATGTATGTATGCTATATGAGTCAACTCAAGGTCTCAACATGTAAGTACAAGAACTATCCTTTCTTTGTTTTTGAAACTCTTTTTAGTGCTAGCTTAATATCCGTGAAATCAACAAAATCCGTGTCTAGCAACGACACCTCAAAACTGTCCCAAACTCATGTATCCATGTCAAATATCTCTGATCTCAGCCATCCGGCTGATCCAATCCCAAATATCCATATTTCAAACTAGCGGCCGCGGTCGGTATCCTCTGGATATCCGCCAGGCCAAATGAAGTCACCAGTAGCTAGTCCGTCCCCTGCCAGGCTCAACGCCATCTCCTGCGATCTTCTTGCCCCGGGGTACCATACCGGGCCCACCATGTACTCGAGACGGTTCATCCACCTCCTCGAAACGGGTCTCGAGAACACAGTAAACTCATGGTGGACGACACTTTACATCATTAGAAAACCGCAACTTTTATTTTTAAAGGATCATAAGTTTCAAATCTTGCGGCTTTTCCTCAAAATCCAGAAATATCATAAATCTCGTGAAATCATCATGGGTGCATATGTCAATGATAATGGATGCAAATGGTATCAATGTTCAAGTTGCAATGTATGATTTATACTAGGCATGAGCAAGTGATGTAACGATATATATGCATAAGAATGGCAATTCTTATGATTTCATCTTTATTATTTATTGCAATAGTACAGGTTTAAACAATTAACATGTTCATATTCATAGTTATCTAGTGTCGTGACATGGCAATTACCAGGGTGTGGGTGTACACATGAATAGTGCTCGTGCTGCATATAAAAACCTGGTATTGGTGCATGTGTCCTACCTAATGAGTTGTGGGTACAACATATAGATTTTAACTGCAGCAATTATTATGCAAGTACTATCATTTCTAATGTCACAAGCAAGTGTTAAAGTTCAATTTTCAAGTTTACTAATCTATCGGGCGACTTACGCCATCCAAACGATCGTCCCCCGTAGATGTTAAATCTACTCACCCGTGATCCCGCGATCTACTCACCCGTGATCCCGCACTAGGTGTGTCCGACCACCTGCTTTCCTTTCTCTGCCGCGCTTGAAGTCCCTGCCGGCGAACCTAGAATTTACAACAGTCACAATATATCAGGAAAATCCTGCAAAAGACGATATATCGATAAAAGGATACGCGAGCGTGAAACTAAAACGCGCGTGCACACGACACGTCGCGATGCGCACAAACCCACCAGAACCCACCTGACACGCTGTGTCGCGCAGCGCGCCACAGAACCACGCTTATCACGCGCGTGTCGTACAAGACTTAAAACATCGGAAACACGACACAAGTTCCAGATTTTGCCTCTGGACCCAACTTGAAAAGTTACAGATACCAAAAATCCTAGCTACCCAGAGTAAACCCACACACCAAAACCCAACACCCCCACCCCCATTCTGGCCGCAATTTACGGCCAGAAATAATAAATCTACGGCCAAAATAGGGAGAGGGGTCCCCGTCTTTTGTGTAGGTGTTTCTGTAAGGTCACTGAGCTACAGTCTTCACAAATTTTACCTGAGTGGATCGGGTCAAAAGCAGGTTTCAGAAAGGCTAAAAAGTCGCTAAAACTGCCAATTTATGCCAAGTCGGATAGATCGGGTATCTTTTTGAAATCTGGGGCAATCCTCTGGTTAACTGGTCTCAACAGCACCTACTTGGGTTACTCTAACCATCACAACTTTTACATTCTCAAAATTCCCCTAATTTACCCCAAAACTACTACTAAATATAAAATAAACACAAAAATAAGCTAGATATCCATAACTTTAGTAATTAGGAGTTGGGTTAAGGGGGTTATACCTCTAGAGACCCTAGATGAAGGAGAAGAGAAGATGTAAGAGGGTGTGTGCGTGCTGCTACAGCTCCTGGTGCTACAAACTTGGGCTGAGATGAGCTGATCTTCTCTACTAATCAGGTTCTGAATAAGCTGAAGTTGTTGTTGCTGCTATGGTGATGTGGGTGGTGTTGTGTTGGTTTCAGGTGTTGCTGTTTGAAGTAGTAGCAGCAGCAGGGGGTTGGGGTATTGTTGAGGGAAGGGTTGAGTGATAGTGGAGGAAGGGTTTTATAAGAGGTTGGGGCTGTAGTAGCAGCTGTGTGGCTGTAGCTTGGTTCAGAGAAACTTTCCAGAGTTGCTGTGTAACAGCAAGTGAAGAAAAGTTGAGGAATTTGTGGTGTGGGTTTGTGAATTAGGAGATGGTGTGGGTGTGTGTTGTTTTAAGAAATGGGGGGCTGTTATGCTGCAACTCAAGATGAGTTAGGGCTGAATTGGTGGCTAAATGCTGATGTTCTGAGGGTTGATGATGTTGTTGCTCAGCAGGTGTTGGTTTGGTGGCTGATTTGAGTTGAAAGTGGGCTGATGTGAGAGCTGGAACTAGGCTGCTGATGTTGGGTTGGCTGTTAGCAGCAGCTACTGTTGCATTAGGGGCTAATGTTGGGGATGCTGCTGCTGCTGGTGCAGCCACTGCTGAGCTAGGGGTTTAGGTAGATGTTGATGCTGATGTTGTGGCTGAGGTGGGGCTGATATGGCTGATGTGTGTGAGTGAGCTGAGTTGAGAGGTAAGAAAAGTTTTGAAAAGAAGGTAGTGTGACACAAACCAAGAGCCATCATTTCCACACTCTCATTAAAAGCAACATGACACCCATCATAATCTACCCTTTCTCAACACAAAACAACCATAACCCTAATCCACTTTTAAAACTAAAAACTCCTTAATTAACACCAAATAACTTAACAAAGGGGCCTAACCAACCATGGTTGGCTAAACATGGTTAACCCACCATGCACAGCCAAACTTGGTAACCCTAGGCTTAACCCTAGTTATCATGCACAAGTGTGTGTGGTCGAGATAAAATTCTACAAAAATAACCATAAAACCAGATAAATTATTAGAACCAAATTTTGGTAAATTTTTTACCAAAAACCCCACATTAACACACAATTACCACTAACCCTAAACTCAGGTGTTACATATAGGTTCTCTAGAAGAGGGAGGCGAGATAGCCCTCAGACAGCATATCTCAGCCGCTTCTGAAGATGAGTTGTCGTTGTGGACCGGCGGCCATGAATCTACCTTGAACCCCGCCGAGCATACCTTCTCAAGAAGGAACGTCGGCTTGAAAAAGCCATACTAGAGGCATCCTGGCGTATCGGTATGCATGATTTCTGTATTTTCTCTTTAGCAAGTAATTTGTATCGCTTTTTATATCTCCTCATCTTCATAAAACTTTGCAAAGACTTCAGCAATGGCAGAGAATCTGAGTTCAAGTTGCGTCCTGACTTTGGACTCTGTAAATATTCCTGATGAGACACCAGTAGGTGTAGAGAGGGTCGGTACAGCTGTTATTCTTGCTGCGAAGCTTCCTCCGGCAGTCGCTGTTCCCCCGGCGTCCTTTCTCCCGGAAGAGGTGCCCTTACCGATCGTAGATTTAATAGACCTTTCTGGTGATGGCCCAGAGATTGTGGAACAGGTAATTGAGATTGTCGTTCCTGAAGTGGCGGCCGCTGCCCCTCAGCTGGAAGCTGTTACACCAGTCCACGTCCCCGATGATGTGCCTGAGGATATGGAGGAGGCTGCCGAAGCTGCTATCCCTCCCGTTCAAAGCGGGAGGAGCATCGAAGGTATTCTTCTATATTTTGTTTTAATGATCTCTTTATTATCTGAATCTTTCTGTGTTTTCATAATTACGAGGATTGGCGGCGTCCATCGCGGATCTATCCCCCAGAAAGTCTTTTCAACGTCTGCTCGAGATGGCTGCTCCGCAGGCAATATCCCTGCAACGCATCGTCTTCTCTTCTGGGCAAGGTCAGTGTTATTTGACCCCCTCATTGCATTATCATTATTTCATATAACGATGTTAATGCTTTCTGTAGTTCTGGAAGCTGACGACGAAGTTAAGATCCTCGACGGGCCTGGGGATCTTTTAAACCCTCCTTGCATGACTGTGGGTAAGTAAAGTTTTGAAGTTGTCCCATCTATTCTTTGTTTGCAAATCTCGCTGATTGTTTATGAATCTTGACAGCTTTTCCTGTTCTTATCCCGCTGGAATCTCGTGTCATTATGCCACCTGGCCCTTATGCCCTACGTGCATCTGAACGGATGGCGAAGCAAAGCCTTCACTCTTTGTCGGCTTTCATCGAAGATCTTCTTGCTGGTAGCTCGATCACGGCCGGAGAATTCGCTGCTGAAGCCAACATTTCTCTTCCCTTTCTTGCTGCTTACCATGATAAGACATTGGTGCATGTCTGGGTTCAGTTTTGTCGTCGGGTGGAGGCTTGCTTACATAGTCTTGAGTGCACGCGCCTTCCTTCAGTGGTCGTGGCTGCAAAGGCGAGCTTGCGGGGGCTGGTTGAACGGTGTGCCGTAAATATGCAGTCATGTGAGAAGAGGCTCTGCCGAAAGCTTTCGAAGAGGTAGCTGGCTTCCAATGCGCCGAGGGAACTTCAAGCTGAACTCACGGCCAAGACCACTCGTGCGTATGAACTTTGGCGGGTGCTTTAAGAAGCTATCAGAGAGGTGGTAGCTATTGATAAAGCCGTCATTTTTACTCGCGAGATAGTTGAAGCTCACAAAGTTACCGAAAAGGAGCTTGAAAGTCGGCTCGCCTCGTACCAGGCCTAACAGTCTCAAGCGGAAGCCCGTCTCATATTAATAACGAATCATGAAGTTGAGACCCAGCGGAAAAAGATGAACCGACGAATCTACTAAATCATCCGCCGGTTTGAAAAATTGTATATGTTTCTTTTTATTCTCCTTTTGTACTTACTCCTGAATGAGAGTATTTTTTGATTCTTTTATAGATTGTACTTTGTATTCATTTTGATTCATGAATAAAAGACATATTTTATTTCATGGTGGTGTTCCCTTTTAGAAAATGCATTTTGTGGATAATCTATTTTGATATCATTGTAGGACAGCGATGGCTTAGGAGTCAGGTTCAGATCTGCCTCCTAAGGCTTTCCAAGTTTATGAGCCGCGAGGGTCTCATAAAGATTTTTCTCCCTACGAGTCGAGAGGATCTCGTCGGTGTATTTTCTTTTTAGGAATCGTGAGGATTACCAGGTGTGTTTTTCTCTTGAGAGTCGTAAGGATCTCACAAGAGGATTTTCTTCCTTATAAGTCGAGAGGACACGTAAGTGATTGATGCGTTGACCTGCTCCCGAATCAAAGCATTTCTTTGATGGGAAGGTCGAGGGTTGACTTTGGCCATATGGGGTCAGGATTGACTTTAGCCATATGGGGTCAGTTGATGACGTATTTCCGCGACGGGGTCATTGGATGACGTATGATCAGTCGAAAATATTGCAATTTTAACACATCAATTTACCTACTCTTTGTAATCATCTAAAGGTGTTTGGTATAAATATATCACATATTAGCAATTCGTCTGCAAAATATCAAATAACATGTGTTATACATTATAACCAACATTCTAGAGGGAAATTGAGTGTTTATTACTACATGCATGATTTTGTATATTTCAACACTTGTATCAAGATTGTGTGCAGGAAATCCTTCAGGTCAAAGAGCCGGAATCACAAAAGTGCCGACAAAATACAGCAAGTCCAAGACTTGAGATCTGGCAGCAAACAAGAAAGAAATATAATATTCCAGGCATCAGAAAAGTACCCAAAAGATAATAGAAAACACCCCTGAAGATTGAAGGCAGCAAGCCCACTATTTAGCCGCGGATCCGCAGCTAAATAGTGGCCGATCCACTGCAGTTCCGCGGCCTGGTTAGCTCCTTGGCGCTCCAAAATCCTCTGGAATATTCCCTGTAACAACCTTAGCTTTCAGAAGACTCTCAATTACCACGTGGCTTCTTTCAGAAGGCTCTGCATAACAAACTTCTTCTAGAATGCTCCTCTAACAAACTCATTCTAGAATATTCTCTCTAACAAACTCATTCTAGTAGGCTCTCTGCAACAACCTAGCTTTTGGGAGGGAAATTTAAATTTGAATTTAAAAGGAGATCTAGATCTAGGGTTTAGGGGGTTCATTCATTCATTAATTGAGAGTTCAATAATTTCACATACAAGTTGAGTGACACAACTTGTGATCCAATCCAAACCCTAACCCCAAATCCAATTCCAAAGCCAAATCAAGATCCATTGAGAAACAAATCAAGAGAGCAATCAACGATCCTTCATTGCAACGTCGATCATCATCCGAGCAAGAGATCCACGACGATCCAAGACTCACGGCGATCGATCTTCGCAAAGATCGACGACAAATACACCTCTTCAAAGGAGCGATCAAGAGCTTAATCTTGTACTTCGAATTGAGGAGTTGTATAAATTTGAAGAAGATTTAATGAAGGTGATAAATTGTTAATTCTCGTTTTCATTACATTCTTGCATTATGAAATATTTCATTTATGATTCGTTAATTTTCATGATGTGTGGGTGAAATCTCCGCTTGTGGAAGATTCGAGAGAATCGGTAGATCTAGTGATGATAAGATCATTTTACTAATTTTAAGTCTTATGAGATTTGTGAACTTTAGGAAAAACGATCATCAATGACCTAATTTGAAGCGAGATCACGTTCTTGATAATTTCATTGCAAACTAGGGATTAAACGATTGATGATTCTCTTTGCTAAAGGCTAGATCCAAATGATGATCAATGAAAAGACAAGGGATAGAGAAGGAGAAACCCTAGTTTCTTCAATAGATCCCTAATCTTCATTCGTCACCATCGTTCTAGCTACAAATTATCAATAGATAAGATTAGTCATCTCTAGATTCATCACTACTACTAATTTGATCGAATCCTACAAGTTATTCTACAAATCTCGATAACTAAATTGATTTGGAAATCTTCTTGATTCTTGATTCTAGATCTATTTTCTTTATGTTTCTTAAAATCAATTCTCACAAATCTTGAATCAACATTCTTGCATTTTCTTTTATATTTTCATTTCGACTCATCTAAGGCAAGATCAAACAAATTCACGCATCTCAGTGGACGATCCGTATTTATTAACGCGCTACATCGACACCGTTAATTGATCGGTATAAATTTCTTTGGTTGTGATTAAAACTTTTCCAAATACACACGAAGATGATCAATCAACGTATTTCCACGACGGGGTCATTGGATGACGTGTTTTCGTGACGGGGTCATTGGGTGACGTGTTTCCGCGACGGGGTCATTGGCTGACGTGTTTCCGCGACGGGGTCATTTGCTGACGTGTTTCCGCGACGGGGTCATTGGATGACGTTTTCCGCGACGGGTTCATTGGCTGACGTATTTCCACGACGGGGTTATTGGCTGATGTGTTTCCGTGACGGGGTCATTGGCTGACGTATTTCCGCGACGGGGTCATTGGATGACGTATTTCCGAAACGGGGTCATGTGCTGACGTGTTTCCGCGACGGGGTCATTTGCTGACGTATTTCCACGACGGGGTAATTTGCTGACGTGTTTCCAAGACGGGGTCATTTGCTGACGTATTTCCGTGACAGGGTCATTTGATGACGTGTTTCTGTGATGGGGTCATTGGATGACGTAATTCCGCAAAGGGGTCATGTTCTGACGTGTTTCCGCGACGGGGTCATTTTTTCCAAGACGGGGTCATTTTCCGACGTATTTCCGTGATGGGGTCATTGGATGACGTAATTCCGCAATGGGGTCATGTGTTGACGTGTTTCTGCGACGGGGTCATTGGATGACGTAATTCCGCAACGGGCTCATTGGATGACGTGTTTCCGCTTTCTACGGTGTCGTGGTTGACTTGCTCCGTTTTCTGCGGTGTCGAAGCTGACTCTAGGTTGTCCGTGAACCGTAGAGTCTTGGAACTGGGAACTTCGTCGTGGCTCCGATTGGTGATGTCGCGTCCGTGCCCTGCCGGCAGGAGGAGGAACGCAGTTGTTGGTCTTCTGGGATGCGGATGTTGCTGTTGAGATCTGACTTTTCCTTTTGACAGGATCTGGTGGGGGACATGTGGTTCCCTTTTCGTTTATGCCCATGGATTGTATATAAGGGTCAGTATGGACTCGCTTGTAGGGTAAAAGTTTCATTCTTTTATTTTTTTATTTCTTTCCGCGATGCTCTATCATTTCAGCTTTTTATATCGCGAAAGTCGCAATTGCCTAATCATTTCCGCTATTTTTCGCGATGCCCAATCATTTTGGTTATTTTTTATTTTACTCACTGTTTTTTATTGCGAGTTGCCCAACCATTTCGGCTATTTTGTATGCATATATTTTTACTTCCTGATTTTGTTGCAAGTTGCCATATCATTTTGGCTATTTCATATGCATTTTGGGCTCGCTGATTTTTATCGCGAGTGTGAAACTTGGAATCTGGTGCTAATTTCAGCATCAGCATCGCTGTGACTGGAATATTACCAGGAGCGAATCATCATTTGCCATGAAAGGACTTGGGATTTGATACCGATTTAGGCATCAGCATCGCTACCACTGGGACATTGCCAGGAGTGAATCATCATTTACCTCTGTCGATGTCGAACAAAGGTGGCTTAGAAAACAGGGTTAGGATCCTGTTGACTAAGGCTTTTTTGACTTTACGAGCCGTAAGGGTCTCATAAAGGTATTTCTTCCTACGAGTCGTGAGGATCTCGTAGGTGCATTTTCTCCTTAGGAGTCGTGAGGATTCCTAAGTGTGTGTTCTCTTATAAGTCATAAGGATCTTACAAGAGTGTTTTCTCCTTATAAGTCGAGAGGACTTACAAGTGTCGCTCGTCATATGAAGATATCTCTCGTCGGTGGTGGGACTCTGTTAGAGAAACGTTTATTTGTACCCGTGGATTGTATACAAGGGTCAGTGGTGAACCGTTTGTAGGGCAATCTGAGGATTGTGATGGCTTAAGAACGGGTTCAGATCCCTATAGCTTAAGGCTTTTGAATCTTATGAAACGTGAGGGTCTCATAAGAGGATTCTCCTTACGAGTCATGAGGATCTCGTAAGTGTAATTTCTCCTTAGGAATCGTGGAAATCCCTAAGTGTGTTGCTCCCTTGTGAGTCGTAAGGATCTCACGTAGGTATTTTCTACTTAAAAGGTCGAGAGGACCTTGTAAGTGTCTTTTAAAGAGATTGCGCCCTTTCGGGTTTTCACAAAACTAGCCGGTAGCCCTGCTATTTTTACTCACGGAGCCCTTTCGGGTTTTCATCCGTGCTCATCTTGCTTATGGACGTACCGTTTTTTTTTTTGCGTCAGTCTTGGGATGCTGTGGTCCGTAGTAGTTTATAGAAGTCTCAGTCAGGCGTAGTATTTCTTCAAGAAACGGTCGTTTATTGGCCTGAAGGGTCTTTTGCCATGCATATCCATGAGCAAGTAAGCCCCACCCTGGTAGATTTTGTCTATGATGTATGGGCCTTCATAGTTCGGCTCGAATTTCCCCCGTTTGGCACGATTGGGGATCATAGGTCTCTTGACTACTAGCACGAGTTTGCCTTGGCGGAATGTTCTCGGCCTAGTCAGTCTCTCGTATGAGCGTGTCATCTTTGCTTTGTAAGCTTCCAAGTTTTGTTGCGCCATGAGCCGGGTTTTGTCAAGGGCATCGAGTTCCTCAAGCCGAAGATGAGCATTCTCTTTGTCCGTTAGCTCGTAATGGACCGCCACTCGTAGGGAGGGTAGCTCTATCTCCAAGGGGAGTACTGCTTCTGTGCCGAATACCAATGCATACGGCGTTGTGTTTGTGGCCGTTTTGAACGTAGTTCGATACGCCCAGAGAGCTTCATGCAGTCTCTCGTGCCAGTCCTTTTTATTTTTGGACACCGTCTTTTTCATGATCTTCGTCAAGGTCTTATTGAAAGCCTCAGCCAGACCATTAGCTCGGGGATTACAGACCGAAGAGTATCTCCAGTCTATATTATATTGTTGTGCGAAGCGGCTAATTTTATGACTTCTGTAGGCTGGCCTGTTATCGGAGATAATCCGTCGCGGAGTGCCGAACCGATAGATGACGTGTGTCTTGAAGAAATAGAGAATATTCTCCGTTTTCATTTCTCTTAGCGGTATGGCTTCTACCCACTTAGAGAGGTAATCGGTTGTCGCCAATATGAACCGATGTCCTCTGGATGATGCTGGTTCGATAGGCCTGATTATGTCAGTTCCCCACATTTCGAACGGCCAGCTAGCCACCATTGGGTGTAATGGATTTGGATGCTGGTGGATGAAATCCCCGTGAATCTGGCACGAGTGGCACTGCTTCATGTATTCGAGGCAGTCTTGGATAATTGTGGGCCAATAGTAGCATATCCTTTTGATCTTCAATTTCATCTTCGGCCCGGCTTGGTGAGAACCGCAGAGTCCTTCGTGAGTTTCTTGGACGACTCTCCTTACTTCTTCAGGTCCCAGGCATCTTAGCCATAGAGAATTAAATGATCTCTTATATAGAGTGTCATTGACAAAGTCGAAGGATAGAGCTCGTTTCATGAGCCGATGTCTTGACGACGCATCTTCAGGTGTTCGACGGGATTTGAAGTAGTCTATAAAGACTTCTCTCCAATCCTTAGCCTTTTCCTGGTATTTTATTTGTAAGGTCGTTTACTCGGTCGCTCCCTTTTCTTCGGACGACTCTGGAGATTTTTCTGCCGGTGCAAGAACCCGACGGCTTTGCATAATGATCCTTACGTCATCGAGGTTCTCTTTGGCCAGTTCTTTAGCGAGCTTAGCTAACGCGTCCGCTTTTCTATTCTCCGCTCGCGGTATGCTTTCTAGGGCGTAGGAAGGGATTTGAGTCAGTAGTTTTTGCACTCTCTCACCGTACTTTACCAACGCTGGTATGCACATTTGATAGTCGCCATTTACTTGACTAACGACCAGCTGGGAGTCTCCGTATATCAGAAGGTTCTCGATTCCCATGCCGACAACGATCTCAAGACCCGCTATCAAAGCTTCATATTCGGCCTCATTGTTTGTCCTCAGCTCTGTTAAGGAGAAGGCAAAGCGCATTATCCCTCCTTGTGGAGTCACGAAGATAAGACCTACCCAAGATTTGATTATAGGGGTGTTGTGTTGTCGCTTCTTCATGGAAGATGCCCCGTCGAAATATAGTTACCATCGAGTGTCACTCTCTCCTTTCTCCCCGTTGATTGTGTCAAACGCGTGCTCGTCTGGCAATTCGCAATTTAGGGGTGAATCGGCAGGTATCGGATGCTCAGCAAGGAATTCGGCGATGGCCTGGCCTTTCATTGCCTTGAGCGGACGATAAGTTATCGATAACTCCATCAAGAGCAGGACCCATTTAGTGAGTCGTCCTGTTAGTATGGCTCTTGACATCAAATATTTGAGAGGATCCACTTTTGATATGAGGTGGATCTCATGCGCCAACGCATAGTGCCAGAGCTTCGTTATCGCGAAGATTAACGCTAGACAGTGTTTTTCGATAGGGGAGTAGTTGTTTTCTGCCCCCAGGAGAACTCGACTCAAATAGTAGAGGGCTCTCTCTTTTCCTTGGTCGTTTTCCTGTGCGCACAGTGCGCCTAAAGAACCTTCGAGGGCTGTTGTATACAGGATGAGAAGTTTTTCCTTGACCGGAGCAGTCAGTACTGGCGGATTCTACAAGCATTGCTTGATTTCGTCCAAAGCGATTTGGCATTTGCGATCCCATACGAAAGGGGTCCCTTTCTTCATTAAGTGGCTGTAGGGGCGGCATTTGCCGGAGAGATTGACTTGGAGTTTGACACCTGTTTAGGCATCTGCATCGCTACAACTGGGATATCGCCAGTAGCGACTCATCATTTTCCCCTGTCGATTTGGACAAAGGTGGCTTAGTAGATAGGGCTAGGACTCTGTCGACTAAGACTTTTTGACTTTATGAGCCGTAAGGGTCACATAAAGGTATTTCTCCCTATGAGTCGTGAGGATCTCGTAGGTGTATGTTCTCCTTAGAAGTCGTGAGGACTTCTAAGTGGTGTTTTCTCTTGCAAGTCGGAAGGATCTTCCAAGCGTGTTTTCTCCTTATAAGTCGAGAGAACCTACAAGTGCTATTCACCATATGGGGACATTTCTTGCCATTTGTAGAACTTGGCAAAGAAATATTTATTCATGCCCTTGGATTGTATACAAGGGTCAATATGGACCGCCTGTAGGGTAATTTGAGAGATATGACGGCTTAAGAACAGGTCTAGATCCTTGTAACTCAAGGCTTTTGAATCCTATGAGCTGTGAGGGTCTCATAGGGGAATTCTCCTTACGAGTCGTGAGGATCTCGTAAGTGTAACTTATCCTTAAAAATCATGGGGATCCCTAAGTGTGTTGCTCCCTTATGAGTCGTAAGGATCTCACGCAGGTATTTCCTCCTTACAAGGTCGAGAGGACCTTGCAAGTGTCTTTTAACGAGATTGCGCCCTTTCGGGTTTTCACAAACTCGCACGTAGCCCTGCTGTTTTTACTCACGGAGCCCTTTCGGGTTTTCATCCGTGCCCATTTCGCTTATGGACGTACAGTTTTTTTTGAGAGCGTGATTTAGGAAATCAATATCCAACTCGTGCTTTACTCTTTCCTCGGGTGTGTCCTTAGGATTTCTCTTAAGCGATGGATTAGCGTTTGCCACCGCCTGAGCGAGCATCTCCTACAGCTTTTCACGTTGCAGTTGAACTTTTGTCAGGGACCGAGTTTGAGGTCGGTGACTAGTAGAAGCTCGAACTTCGTCTTTGGCATTCACCACATAGACTATGCGAACTACCATGCCCCCAGGCTTGAGGTGCTTAGAGTTTTGGCCTTTGGAGTTTGCTTCGGGCACTTGAGCTTTATTGGGCCTCTCTTTTTTGTGAAAAGCCGCTTTGGTTTTGGGAGGAACCACTGTGTCAGGATCCGTCTTAGGATGAGTCCCCTTTACCCGCTTCCACACCTTATATATAGATGATGAAAGCTGTCTCAGGGAGCGAACTAGTTTCTGCTCTCGTAGGATCTCCATGGGCTGCAGAGACTTTTTCAATATTGCGGTAGGAGAATTTTTTCTGACCCTTTGCAACAGTTTGAAGCTGTTCCCAGTTGGAACAATAACATTCACCACTGGGGTTAAAACCGGATCATACGGAGAACTGCCCCCAGCTCATTTTGTATGATGCTGATATCGACGTTGACCGTTTCTTATAGCCTGGATTTGATTAGCTTCAGGATTTTGCCGAGCCTGCCCCCTGTTTCTTTTGAGAGCTTGAATATTCTGCCCCCTGTGTCGACCTTGGTCCTTGGCATGTGCCACTTGTTTAAGGAATGATTCCATCGGCAAATCTGCTGCTTGGGGAGCCCGCCTGTGGAAGACAGACTTCCTCTGGGCTTCCTCCATCGGCGTTGAGGTACTGAGGGTGGGAGGTGGGAGTATCGACCTAAAGATAAGCCTGTTGATTTTTTGAAGAGCCGGATTGCAGAGATTTGAGGCTGCAAGTGGCCCATACTTGACTCCACCAGATCTGGCAGAGCCTGAGTTGCTAAGGTGGGAGCAAACGCCATTCTTCATAGAGACGAAACGCCGGCTTCAGTAGCCCCTCCCCTAAGGGCAACTACAAACATATATACCGTGATTATTTGATCACGGAAAAACACGACACACGAAGTGTGGAGTGGAAAGAGGAAAAGGTCCTACCGGGAATGCCGGAATATGTTCTCCGCCGAAAGACGCGGCCAGGACGTTGGGACGTCCGGCCTGAATTTTAGGGGGCAGATGCTATTTGGTGCTATCCGTCCACCTCTCCGAAGATGCCAAGTTGATTTATGACACCATGTATCGAAGGTTTAAACGGATGCGGCCGATAAAGCAAACTTCGTCAGATTCCCCCTCGTTGAGGGGTTTTTTATTGTGGGGACGCTCTTCCCTGCAGGCGCAAGCCCCTGCAGTTAATTACGCAACCGCATTGCGGTAACCATTTTCTCCTTCTCCTGATGATCACTTCGTGTCGTGTGTGTTTGTTTTTGTTTTTGGTTGCCCGTGGATTGTATACGGAGACTAATTTATGTTGTCGCCCATAGGGCATGAATTAGTCCAAATCCGTATTTTCTTAAATTTAGGTTTGGCTTGGGTTTAAGGATCGTTAATCTCATTTGAGATTAAGATCAACTTAAACGTTTGTTAAGGATACGTTAGTCTAATTTTAGACTATGATCTACTTAACATGATCATTTAGATTCAACAAAAGAGCATTTGGGCTCTATTGTTTAGTTTAGGGACATTGCGGTCCAAGAGTGTAAGGACATCATAGTCCATGGAGTTTAAGGACATCATAGTCCATAGTTTAAAGACGTCATAGTCTGTAAAGTTTAAAGACATCATAGTCTATGAGTTTAAGGATCTCACAGTCCATGGCAGTTTAGAGACATCATAGTCTGTAAAGTTTAAGAACATCATAGTCCATGAGTTTAAGGACCCCACAGTCCATGGAATGTCTGGTTGTCGGGAACCATCACCTCTCTGAAGACGTTGAAGGATTACAACAACATATATCAGAGGTATGAAGAGATGTACCCTTGAACCAATGTTGGTTGGGAGTCTCTGGGAATCACTTTGAATGCCATATGAGATGATCAATTTTGGAAGTCAAGAGTATAATTGGGGTTCAATTTCAAGGGATCTTGCCTCTAGAAAAATTAGCTAATTTAGGCTAAGATTGGCTTGAATATAGTGTTAAACACTAGATTACATTCGGCGCTCACGTGCTCCCACGTGGGGCACTTACAGAAGTGTTAAAAACTAAGACTGAAGCGCTCACGTGGGGTCACGTGAGGCGCTTGAAGATTGGGCCTTGCTTCTTTTATTTTACTCCCAGAATATATAAGTGTTAAACACGTGATCTTTATGGCCATCACGTGTGGGCACGTGATGGGTACCCATGCATTGGATATTAAAAGTATTTGTTAGGGGTCACATGGGGACACGTGAGGGCGCCCATGTGTTAGATATTAATCCTTCAGTTTTACCCCATCTTTAAAATGGTGTTTGTCATGGGTCACGTGAAGAATCCTTTAGGTGGGCATTGCCCTTGGGTAGAATCCTCTTTTGTTTGATAATTTCTAGGGGTCATGTGAGAACACGTGAGATGCCCAAAATCTGTTATGCCTTGGCTTTACTCCCTTTTTATTTTGAGAAGTTTGTTCAAGGGTCACGTGGGAGCACATGACCCAATTTCATTCGTTCTCTTTCGATTATTGAGGGGGGAGTCTCGTGGACACATGTGATCATGTTGGGTACCGATCTCTTTTACGTGGATGGAGATTTAAATCCCTTGTTTAAGAATTAAATTCTTTGATAGGGTTAAACCCTAAATTTATTTAGAGGAATTAAATTCCTATGTGTTTGAAAGAATTAAATTCTTTAAACCCAATTCTCCATCTAAGTTTTGGATCTGCATGGCAGAATCTCCCCGATGAGAATTAAATTCTTAACTTGTGGGGAGATCCACTTCTGTAGATCTTCAACCAGAGGAAGAACTAAGTTCTTTTTAGAAGAGTTAAACTCTTAGTTTTGAGAATTAAATTCTCTTTTTTTGTGGGAGCTTATAGAATGGTCTCCTTTTTCTTTTACCTAGAGTTTTCTTTCTCTGAAGAGATCTTCTTTTCTCTTTGGAGAATTAAATTCTCTTTTTTTCTGTATTCTCTCTCTGCTGTTGTATCTCTTCTCCTTCTCTTCTCTTCTTGGTTCCTATTTATAGGAGAAAGAAAAGAATCAGTTTGTTTAGTCAATCTTTCATTGAAAGATATTGATTGATTTTATAACCAACATGATCTTTTAAATCACTCGGTGAATTTTATTCACCATTGGATTTTTAATCCAAAAGATATTTTATTTGTTGTTCCTGGAAAATTTTAGGAAAATATTTCCTTGTATAGAATCTTTCTATAAATTGGTGATTTTTTGTCACCATTGGATTTTTAATCCAATGGTGCTCCACTTTACAGAGTGCAATATTTTTTGTTTGGAAAGATCTAGGGAAATATTTTTCCAATTAGGGCATTTGATTCCCTTTAATTAGAATTTAATTCTATTAGTTGAGAGGGTTTAGTAGTCTATCAGTGTTGGCACGTGACCTCACTGATTTAGAATTTAATTCTATTGGTTCAGTGAGTTTAGGAGTCTATCACGTGTTGGCACGTGACCTCACTGATTAAGAAATTAATTAGAATTTAATTCTATTGGTTCAGAGGGCTCAGAGACCCGTCACGTGTTGACACATGACCCCACTGACACAGCATTTCCAATTATTTATTTTATTCAGCGCATATAGGCTTTGCCTGTAAAATGGTCACGTGTTTACACGTGAGACCTGGTCACGTGTGGGCACGTGATGCCACTGATTAAGTATTTCCAATTGTTTATTTTATTCAGGGCATATAGGCTTTGCCCGTAAAAGGTCATGTGCCTGCACGTGAGACCGGGTCACATGTGGGCACGTGATGCCACTGATTAAGTATTTCCAATTGTTTATTTTATTCAGCGCATATAGGCTTTGCCTGTAAAAGGTCACGTGTCTGCACGTGAGACCAGGTCACGTATGGGCCCGTGATCCCTCCCTTTAGGGTTTTTCCTTGCTGCTTTATTTATATATTTTATTCAGTTCCCATGAGGGAACAGTGGAGTCTTTGAAGAGAGGGATGAGGGATATTTCATCCTCAGAATCGCTCCCGAAAGTAAGAACTTGGGGCTTTTCCCTTTCTGGACTGGTATCAACCATATGACAGTTGCCAGTCGTTTTTTCAGACGCATCTGTCGCACTCTTTTGCAGTCGACGAGCTTCGCCCTTCATCCTCTTGAAGTGTTTTTGATGGGCAATGCATCCTTGCCACCACTTCTTGAAGGCTATGCATTCCTCGGTGGGGTGCGTAACCCTCCGATGATATAGGCAGTAATCTGGATGTGAATTCTCTCTATTGAGGCATATGACCTCGGGAGTGTTTTCTACTGGAGGTGGCAGCTTCATTCCTATTGACTGGGCTTTGGCGAACCGCTTCTCTGCCTTGATCCTGCTCTTATTTTTCACAGATATGCTTTGGTTTGGTTGGAGTACTTTACGGCTCCTCCTTGCTGCAGCTTCTTCATCCTGACGCTGACGCTTAGCCTTTTCGTATATGGTTGTTTCGCGTTCTCGGTCAGATTTGCTTTTTCGAAAGGCTTCGTTTAACTGCCTATCGATCAGGTCTTCTGGCAGTTCCGGGGATTTTAGTGCTGACTCTGCCCCCAGTTCCTCTGCGTTGTTTTCTGACGCTGAGAGAGTTTCTTCGTCATTTAACAACGAATGGGAGACCATGTGGCAACTTGCTGCACGGTCCCCGGTATCTCCTGATGAGTTATTTTCCTCATCGTTGTCATTATCTCCATCCTCAAGAATATGCTTGAGGAACTCTTCGAGTTTGACCGGTGTCCGTGCCTTCTGGTTGTACTCCTCCAGCGCGTCAATGTACTTTTGTAGGTCTGTGTGCTTGTCTTCATACCGTGCGGGATGCATAGGCTTCTTGGACTTCTTCTTTTTCTTTGAAGACTTTGAAAGCTTGACCTGGGAGTTTTGCCCCTTGTCAACAATTTCGGTGCGGGACGTGGTTTTAGCATCCCTTCGATGATTTCAGGTTCAAGTGGGCTTTTCCACCTGACTGCCGGACACGCCAGTAGATCCTTCAGCATTCTTTTGGTTTTAGCTAAAAGGACGACTTCCCATGGAGTTTCTTCCACGAGCGAGCATGATGCCCCCGGCACATCCACCTTTTTTGGAGTGTGTTTCTGTGGTGTGTTCAGACATTGCGAATTTTGATACTGGTCCTCGACCCAGTTCTTGAAGACATAGCAATCCTCAATTGGGTGGCACACCATTCTGTGATAGGAGCAGTAGTTGGGGTTGTTGATGTCGCCGGGTTGCGGTGGACGCCGTGGGTTTGGAAATGTGATGAGTTTGTTGCGTACTGCCAGCTCAAATAATCTCCTCGTCTTGTCGTGGGGAAATGAGTAAGCGTTTCCTAGCTTTTCTTCCAAGGATAGGCATGGACGTGCATTGTTTTGGCGAGCCGCGTTTTTGGGTCGCTCGGTTGTTGTTGAGTGTTGGCAACGAAAGCCGCTTTCCCTTTACCCTTGGCGTTTCGAGGGTCCTTACTTGAGGAGGAAGGCCCGTAGCCCATCTGGTCCATTTGGGCCCGTTTATCGATCAGAGCCTGGAAGGTGGTTGGCTTGAAGAATTTCATGAATTGGGACACAGTTGTTTGAGGATCAAGAGTCCCGATGAACATGCCCACGGCGGAGGATTCTTCAATGCGCCATTCGCACTTTGACCATAGTTTCCGCCACCGGATCGCATACTGTACCTAGGTTTCTCCTGGCTTTACCCTGGCATTGATTAATGCTGTGATCGGGGTGCCCTCACTTTCACTGGCGAACCGCTGTGTGAACAACAGTTCCATCTCTATGAATGTTCTCACGGAGTCATTTGGGAGCTCCGAGTACCATTCAAAGGCCGTTTCTGACAGGCTGCCAACGAACTGGCGAAGCAACAGTTTGTCGTCGCCTCCAGTGTTGCTGCACAGAGCTCTGAACTTCGCGACGTGCTGATGTGGGTTGCCTGTCCCCTTATACACATGGAACTTGGGGATCGTATATCCCGGCAGGTATTTAATTTGGTCATACCAACTTGGATACGGTCGCCCGGTTCTGACGATTTGGCCCGCGGCTTCATTAGCTTGATGAGCTCGTATTTGTTGAGTGATATAATCATCAAGAGCAGCCTTGGAGATCGTTTCTTCCTTGGCTGTTGATAAATCCGGAAGAGCATTTGATGTTTCCCCCTTGTCAACCTCGATGATTGTCGGTGGATCCTCAGCCGGGGGTTCTGGCTGGATCATCATTCCAACCATGTCTTGGAACAAGAGAGACATCTGCTTTATGTTAGCAGCATGCTCAGCAGCTTCCTTTTCCTGTCTTTCAGCACTCTTCGCAGGAACTCTGTATTGGTCTCCTGCTCCTGGCGCTGTTCGACTGTTGTGTCCGGGCTTTCTTTCTGCCCGGTAAGTGCTGCCATTTTGGTCAGCATTTCTTGGAGCTTTTGTCAGCGACCGAGTTTGCGGTCGATGAGTTACGGAAGCACGACTCTCTTCTTTCCCGGAAGCCATGTGGACCATATGTACGATCATGCCCCCACACTTAGGGCGTTTGGGTCTATCACCTTTGGAATTTGCCACAGGAGGTGGGATTATCTCCGGCCTCATCCTTTTATGGGAGGTCGAAGTTGGAGCCGTTGTAACAGCCACCTGTGTAGAAAAGTCCCTCACTGTATGATGGAGGGATGGTCTTTCTTTTGTCAAGCCTTCGATTTCTTCGGTCGACGAGAGTAGTCTTTGTTGATCACAGAGTCCTGGACTTTTCGCCAGAATCTGTGAATTTGGGAGGAGAGCCGTTGATAGGGGCGCTCCGGCTTTTCCTGCACTGTGGCTTCTGCAGGCGAGGGAGATTTCTTTAGCACCACCGTTGGAGAGTTCTTGCGCACCTTCCTGAGCAAATCAAAAGTGTTCCCGGTTGGAACAATAGCGTCAACTTCCACCATTGGAGCTGGTGGGGTAAGTCCAGAGGGGGAGTTGCCCCCAGCTTTTCTCACTCGGCGCCAGTGGCAACGTCGAGCGTGTCTTGCAAAAGGGACCGCCTCAGTTTTGGAAGCGGCTTCTTCGTGCCCCCGGCTTTGGTGAGGGGCTGCTATTGGCATCAACCTGTTGAAGACTGACGTCCATATCAGAGTTTGAGGAGGAACGGCCAATCTTTCAAAGACCGACTTTCTGGTAGGGGAAGCACCTTTGACGGTTTCGCCCGTAGCAGGAGTTGGGAGGGCTATCTGTTTTGGGGCAGCCCCTTCAGGTATCACGAGCCTCTTTGCGGCCTGTTTGGGTTCTTGCCCAGCCTGTTGAAGACTGAGACGTCAGCTTTGGATGGCCCATTGAGAAGGGCCATTGTGGTCGCTAGTCGATCGAAGACCGACCTTTTAGGAGCTTCCTCTTGCGACGCTGAGGCACCGAAACTCACTGGTGGGAGTATGGTCCCGAAGAACAACCCAGTTGTGGCTTGTGTAACTTGCCCCACCGGCATTGAAAAGATTGAGGCCGCGTTGGGCCCGTAGGTTACTCCTCCAGCTGGGGTGGAGCGAGAGTTGCTGTTGCAAGAAGTGCAATTGGAAGCCATCGATCTTTCTCTGCACAAGAGCAAGACACAAAATCTTAGTACCTTAAATCCAAGGTCAACCATAGCGAACCGCGATTTTGTTCGCGAAACACGACACACGAAATGTGGAGTAGAAAGAGGAAAAGGTCCCACCGGGCATGCCAGAATCTGTTCACCGCCGGAAGACGGACCGGGACGTTGGGACGTCTGGCCTGAATTCTGGGGGCATATGCTATTTGGATTTATCCTTCCACCTCTTCGAAGATGCCAAGTTGATTTATGGCACCGTATATCGGAGGTTTGGACAGACATAACCGTTGTAGCAGACTTTATCAGATTCCCCCTCATTTTATGAGGGGTTTTTTTATTGTGGGGACGCTCTTCCCTGCAGACGCAAGCCCCTGCAGTTTATTACGTTACCACGTTGCGATAACCACTTTCTCCTGCTCCGGAAGTTCACTTCGTGTCGTGTATGTTTTTGTTTGTTTTGGTTGCCCCTGGATTGTATATGAAGACTAGTTTTCATCGTCGCCCGTAGGACGCGGATTAGTCCAAATCCATATATTTTAGATTTGGGCTTGAGTTGATTTAAGGATCGTTAATCTAGTTTGAGATTAAGATCGACTTAAAACATAAGAGCATTTGGGCCTAATTATCTTAGTTTAAAGACCTCATGGTCCATTATCGCCATGTTTGAGGCGAAATTTTAGTTTAGGGACATTCGGGTCCATTATCGCCGTATTTGGGGGAGAATGTTAGTTTAAGGACATTTCGACCCATTATCGCCGTATTTGGGGCGAATATTAGTTTATGGATATTTCGTTCCATTATCGCCGTATTTAGGGGCGAATGTTTGTTTAAGGACATCCCGGTCCATTATCGCCATGTTTAAGGCGGGTATTTGAGGTATGTACGTCAATATAGAAATGCATCAATGTATGACGAGAGGAGTTGTTGGTTGTCGGGACCTGCCATCTCTCTGAAGACGTTGAGGAATTACAACGACATATATCAGAGGTGTGTAAAGATGTACCTTCGAACCAAATCCCGTATTTGAGAGAAAAAAGGTTGTGATGGACCTAAGAATCGTTAGTCATATTTGAGACTAAGATTACCTTAGGAGATATATGATGAGTATCAATTTTGATATCATCAAGGATAGATCATTAATCATGTTTGAGACTAAGATCGGCTCAATAATGTTTTAAGGGTCATTTTTACTTAAGATCCATCAAATGAGCATTTGGGCTCAGCTGCAAGGAACTTCAGAAGCTTAGCCAATTTAGGCTTAGTCTGCCTACTCTTATTCAAAGAGTGCTAACCACTCATTTGAGCTCTGTCTGTTCAGCCCTTTTCTTTTTATGAAAAAATGCTAAGCACTTTTTTGATGCTCTGACACTCACATGGGTGTCATGTGAAGCATTTGATTATGGGCGCCGCCCAATGAGCGCTGAGCACTCTGCCACTTTGGCTGTTTACGGAGTGCTGGGTACTTTTCTCTCTTCTTTTCTTTTATGCCGGCGACCACATGAGGAGCACGTGAGGCGTTAGGTGCTGCCCAATCAGTGTTAAGGACTTGGCCATTTTGGCTGTATGTGAAGTGCTTGTAAGTCTACGGTAGCGCCCCGGCCGTCTGTCCAAAGCCAAAATGCGGAAACAAAACTTTTTCAAACTAGAAACCGGCGCTATCATATACTTTAAATCCGGATCGAACCATTAACCTACAACTAGCTAACAAGAGAAGGGTTGGAAAAGCTATACCGATCGATCCGTGTCCTTCGGTCTTGGCCACCATCCCAAGCTCCTCGCGGCATCTCCGGTCTCGATCTCCTCATCGGAAAGGGCACCACATCTTCAAGTCTTTTTACGGGCTCCCGCTTCATCCGAAGCAACTCGGGCACGAAGTTCGCTAGCCGACGTGTCCAAGGTGAAGTAGAGAATGTGTGTCATCACTTTGTCTCTTGAGGATTTATTAGATGCCATTAGTGAGGAGATAATGAGCTCAAGAAAGAGGAGGAGGAAGAAGAATCTTTCCTCTCTTTTTCTTTTGTTGAGATGATCAAATGAGAGTGAGAGTGTGTTAGAAAATACAAGAGTTAACCATGAGATTATGGCTGCCCTTTCTCTCTCTCCCTCTCATTTCAACACTTAAATCCATCAACAATGTGACATATAAAGAGACCATGACTCATCACTTGTGCATGTGTCACAATTAATGCACCTAATAATGATTATGAGCTCATTATTTGCTTATGCAAACATTAATCCAAATGTTTGCAACAATAAAAAGAGAATGTCATCTACTAAAGTAAACTCGTGACGGATCACAAGAGTACCCCTCACCTGTATATACATACCTGCATACGCATTCCGACCGAATGCGAATGCGATGAGACTAAAGTAATCCAACAAATCTAATACTAGGATCCGGCTTAAACCAAAGCCCACTAGTATGATCCGTCCGATCATGATCCGTGCACTACTGCACGTATATGATCGAACCATGCCATAATACCATACGGCCTCTACAACGTTTCGCCCGAAACTTGAAAACTGTCTGTGGGGGAAAGACTCGTCAATAATTTAGCTGTGGATTTAACCACTAGCACGTCAGAGGTACTAGCCGTACGTAACGGGCTACCAGGTATTGACCAAAAAGGAGGTCGATGAGCGAACTCATCCTGACACCCTACTGAGCCTGTCAGTGACAATATCCGTACAGTCCGGTCCGTTCGTCTATGAGCATCGCATGTCGGGCCTAGGGGGTTGGTAAAAGTCAGACCCCCAAAAGCGGTACAAGTCATGTCGGAGTGTAGCCCAGGACACCCTGAGATACTACTGGAATACCTACCAGTAAATCTCCTGCCTTGGCCAAGGACTTCGTGTAATGGCTCTCCTAGACACAGCGCGATCTCACCCCCAATACCGGGAGAGACGAAACCTCTGTCGATCCGCTCACTGCCTCCATATGGCTCGAGACTGTACCCAACTAAAACCTGTTTGCACGACTCCTTTGAGCCGTGGTAGGGTAGTAATCAAAGCACAGTGGGAACTCACACGAGACAAATGACGATCTCAGGTCGATGAACTAACCTGTACACATGTCACCAGGGAACTGCTATCTGACGTCAGGTATAATACCAACTAACATGTTCCCGGCGAGTCCTGTCCGGTGTACTCATAACCCAATGAGCACCTGTATACATCTTAGGTGAACCAACTGACACCAGTGGCTTGTGAGACCGGCCACCGCCCCTCGTCGGGGTCTCGACTGTATACACTAGTCTACTAATGGAGTATCGATGCCCGGTCTCGAAACTCCCACGACTAAGGACCATTTAAGGATGTGCTTATAGACCCCAGCTCCCACGTATATGATCTCCATCATACTGCTGGTAGTCAAGCAAGAATCCTAAAGGCTCTATCAACGTGAAATAGTGACCTGTAAGGTCACCTAAAGCAGGACACGATGATAAAGATAAACCAGATAGCATACTATCATCTGGAGTAAGACTGTCCTACCGGCATAGGTCCTCCTTCAATCATTGCAATCACGTGCCTGTGATCCAATAATTGACTCTGAGGGAACTATATCCAACAATCTCCCACTTGCACTCAAGGCTAATTATTGCGATGTCGCATACTAACAGCCCATGTGATACCGAACACCCAACTCCTCTACTAATCAGTTTCACAAAGCCCGTTTGTGAAACTATTGCGTTCGAGGAATAGCCTCAGTGGGTGGATCCGCCCTGATGTTTCTTTCTATGTCTCTCTTTATCTCAAGTTCGCGGAGAAAGCCATCTCCCGAAATGAGCAATACCTGTCTTAGAATATGTTTGGATGTCTGATGGGACCTAGTTCATAAATGAACTCCAAATCCAAACTTCTTAGATTGTATCGTCAACCGAACTTAATCAGTATCCTGCGCCACACCTCCCTCAGTATCCGCTTGGACCACTTGTCCAAAATACTGCCCCTCGTCAGAGGGAAACTATAACTCTGACAACCACTCTGTCATCCAGGTCACCTTGGAAGCCTGGAATGATAACGGTCTTCTAAAAGAGGCTGTTGTTATCATATCCCTAGAACATCCACTTATGTTCTAAAACTGCTTCCGAACGTTTCTCCAGGATAGGATTAATATCAACTTATTGTATCTAGTGCAAAAAACAACATCTGGTGCGGTACTTGACATCTCATGATTGACTCAATTGCCTAAGCAAGTGATCTGCCAATCATGCACATCTCTCTCCCCTTTAGTCTGTAAGACACCTTTAGAGAGGGTGACTCCATTACCTGCAGGTACACTACCGTGCCAGGAGTCGTCCCTTCTAAAACACTTTTAGAATGTTGTCTGAGTACCCAGATTAGGAAACTATCCAAATCTAGATCTAAAACCATAGATCTATTAACCAGAATGTCTGATATAAAATCCATGTCCTTTGTGGAGAAACCACTGTGTGACAACCAAAGTATAACCGATCGTAGTATAGGAATTTCACTTCCTACTCTGTGTATGTCATCCAAATACCAGGACATCACACCCTACTACCTTCTTAAAAGATCCATCCCCTATTCTGATGAAGTCAAACCTATGACTGTCACATCAGAAATAGATGATCTCCACTATATCTGCTTTAGTCTATAAATAGACATAAGCTACTTGTCCACTATGCTTCCGCTGCTCCCACTGACTACGACAACCCTCTGGCAGAGTCATATACATGTGCACTTCTAAAGCTAGTTTAGAACGACGCTATACTCATCCTCCTGCCGGGTCTCACAGTCTGGAACAACAGCAATGGCAAGTCTGGGTAAACAAGAACCTCCCTGTCACCGTCTTTGAGCATATCGAAGTACCTCTCGAGTGCCTGAGGTTACCCACCATATCTGTGGAGTGGCCAATGGAATGTCAATCCAGATTGAATCTTTAGGTCCTATTAAATTTTCAGTAATCGTTTGTTGTTCTGGAATCACTTCCAGTTCTACCATACTCTCACTACTGTTTTCTGAAAAAATCCATTTTACTAAAACCGTGGCGAGTCAAGAACAATATCACTGTTGATCTTTCAGATGGTAGAAAATCAACCCTCGTTATAGCCCGGGTCAACCCACAAACTGCCATTACAGAAACGCGCCTTGAGTTATCCAGAGTCTGGTTTTAAGCATAAGCCGGACAACTCCCCGTACCTTAACAATGTTAAGATATGAACTACTCTATATCCAATATAGAATCAGAGGCACTGATTTAATTGGAACCAGATTCAAATCATGCAGCTGTCTCCAATGCATGTCAACTAAATGGAGGGAGGTCGATCAGCATTACTCAACTTAGGAATACATCCAGATATGAGTAACCTGAAAGAGAAGCAAGTTCTTATTATCATTACTATCAATTGAACACCATACACAAGTATCTACATCTTCGATCACCTTGAAGAATCCCGATACTTGCAATACCTGGTTCTCTACTTTATTCTTCTACCTATAACTTCTCAAAACTTAAACCTTGCATTTCTACGAAACAAATGTCTAAGAACTGGAGAAGTCACAAGTAAACAGAATATAGTACGAGTACCAACCCCTCTGTCCTCATGGACACTGGACAACATACAATACTCTGTATAAGTCCCCTGAGTCTAATAACTCATTCCCTGTATGTCGTAGGTTGAAAACTGTACTTATGGTTAAGAAGAATTACACCGCTGTTTAATGCTCCTTACCTAACCATCCACTGATATAGGTAAATGTCATGGACATAATTTCAAAAAGTCATATCTCACTTTATAAAAATAAACGTACAGATATATCAATTTGAAATTGGTGCATAACAACGGATATTCAAAACCAGATATTTGTCGTCCGGCAAACAACCCAGGCGACTTCCTCAAATATCACCAATTACAACGAATCCCGATATAATGAGGATGATCACCCAATTCCCAATAACTTACTCTCACTCATCATCTGTAAAACCATACAGATGTGAGAATCAAACCTAGTAAATACATACCCTGGAGCAAGGGCTAATTGGGAAATCAGTTTTCTTTTAACAATACACAGCGAAACTGAAACATATAAATGTTTCGAAGGGGTATCCGGGTATTATTAGTAATGCCTCTTCCATTATCAGATTCACAACTGTAACCTTATATTTCTTTGCCATCTCTCTAAATCCCTTTATATGTCTTTAGTCATTACCTTCTGTACACCCATTTAGGCTAAATGGTTTTCTTCCTTCCCTACTGTTTGGCACCAGCCTATGGTTTGGAAGAAGACTATCCAATAAGCATAATGGGTGTACTCTCCTAATCCTAGGAGTACTCGTAATCTGAGATAAGGTGAAGATAAAAGACAACTGAATAAAACCTTATTCCTATTTCTCCTGAACCAGAATCCATCCCCGAACTGGAACAAGTCCCTTCAAGTTCGTATATAACCATACGATGGAGTATCCAATAAACTATGGATCTCCGTAGTGATACGGAGTGTTCTGGAGAAATAAAAGGTGATGTAGGATTGGCGAAGAAATACTTGCTTTGGTCGTGAATAGCAGTCGCAGTTTACTTTGCCCTCTTACTAATCCCTTTATTTGTCTTTACTTAAAACCTTCTGTACACTTTTTAGGCTAAATGGTTTTCTTCATTCCCTACCATTCGGCACCTGCCTATAGTTTGGATGAAGACTATCCAATTAGCGTAACAGGTGTACCGTCCTAATCCAAGGAGCACTCGCAACCTGAGATAAGGTAAAAGGAAAAGACAACTGAATAGTCCTATTCGTTTTCTCCAGAACCGGAAACCATCCTCGAATCTGGAACAAGTTCCTTCGAGTTCGTATATAACCATACGATGGTTTTATCCAATTGAAGTGGATGGTCGTAATAATACGGAGTGTTCTGGAGAAAAGGGTAAAAGTAGGAGTGGCAATGAGGTATGCAACTCAGACAATCCCAAAACTAGTGTTTTAAGAAGGTTCGGTTAATCTTGGTCACTGAGTCATAGTCTAGGGTCGGGTCATGGTCGCTGCCAAAGAGAGAGAGAAAAGAAACACTCAGCGTGCACTCTAACCTAGATCAGAATGGTTATCAATTTATCTAATCAGGAAACCTCCCACTGTATCGTCAAATTCTCCTCCAAACCTGAAAGAAGAATTAGTCGGGATCACCCGAAGAGTAAACCAACTCATCAGTGGGAATCGGGATCCAACTATCATCGCATGATAACGTGATGGAATCCACTCACGTTATCACACTCCAGAAGGTATGCGCATAACTGGCAAGTTTTAGTTTCTTTAGAAACTCTCAATGTGATTTTTACCACATGCTCTTATGACCTTGACGAAGGCCAACATATCATAAGTCACATGTCAAGTTCTACCCGTCATTATCCAGGTTAATTTGAACCCACCCATACATACCCTTGACGAAGGCCAAAATAGTAGTACGACTGTCCCAAACCAACGGATCTATCTATGCAGCAGAAAAGTAACAAATAGCTACCATACACTATGCCATGACGAAGGCCAACAAACATAGCATGAATACTAAGTGCTACCTGTCTGAAATGACGGAGGGCTACGAATGGTTTTTGGCGAAAAACCTTTAACGTAATGAACTTGATATCGTTGAAGGAACTGGATAGCTTTTTATAAAAATATAGGGCGAAAACTTTTGCTAAAGAGATCACTCCCGGTGAAGGGATCTCGGCTCTTTCCCCGTAGAATGTGGTGCAGGATATTCCAACTGAATACCACGATGCAAAGAAAAAAGTAATCGGCTATAGTGAAGTTATTACCCTGACGCAAACTTCTGTCCAAGGGGTCACTCCCGGTGAAGGGATCTCGGCCCTTGCCTCGTCGACTGAGGTGCTGGATATTCATAACCGAACACCACTGTGCAAAACAAAAGAGAACATCCTTACAATAACAGCTTTTTGAAAAAAGTTCCAACAATATCAGAATAGGTTTGTTTAGCTTGCATTGATCCGAATCAATGTAGTCCCATCAATTAATCACACTACAAAAGAACGAAAATATGATGTACGTATATGCCATCCGCATTCGCCACTGGGTCCCGTCATCACCCGTTAGGTTACTTAACTAACGACAGAGCGGGGACTGGACTAGCGCGGGTGTAAAACATATACAACATCTACTAGTATATATATCAATATATAATAATCTCTAATGGCGTGAAAAAATGCAACATCATAGAAATGTAATAAGCATCACAGAACAATACGGATAATCTGGGATTCCTGGGTTTCATAGAGCCGCTACTGAAACCCGACGTTCCCCTGCTTGTGTGGATAGCCTGTGCAATGAAATCCTAGACCCCTACGGGCGTGGCAAATTACCCGCCAAAACCTAAAGCGAGGCAGCCCCCTTCAACAAAGTGAATGAACCACCCAGCACTTCACGGAATCCGGTAACTTGAGCGCCCCTCCTTGGGTCAACCTGTACCCCCTACGAGTGCGGCGACTAGCCCGCCAATTCTAAAGTGAATCTCCCTCCGTCTCAAAGCCATGAGATGCGGGCCCGTTGCCCTCTAGAACCCGGCTACCCGTACACCCCTCCGCGGGGTAATCTTAGTACATAAAGTAAAATATACAATGGGTACATCGACATCAGCCCGGTTGTACCCCAAAAGAATAATATACAAACAGGCAGTGACGGCAGTCCACATGTCGGACGCTCTCCCCGCAATATCAAATGTACAAATACAACCATACTGTACTACCATTGCATCCAGGCTATCCACCACGACAAATCCGCAACATCACAGCACAACACAGAACATCAACGTGAATGTCACGTTCGTAAATCCGTCTAAGAGGGCTATAGCAATTAGACAAGATTTACCGATCAAATGACATTCACGGTCGCAGATATAATGTAAATACTGTGAACTAACATGTTTAAAATTTTCGATCGACAAAATTTCCCGAAGTGTGCCCCAAGTACTATTCCCAGTGCTCAAAATAATCTGGGCCAAAACAAAAATTACCAGAAACCCCAATTCCAACTCAGAGACAACTGTAGAAAATTTGGTGCGGTGATGACATAGAATGGCGGCGGAACTGCGGCCAAAACATGGGTAAGGCCGCGGTTCCGCGGCGCAACAGTAACAACAGGCTACCAAATTTTCACAGATATCTAAGAAAAGCCTGCACGTATTTCTGCAACACTCAAAATAATTTTTCGATGACAAAAAAATTTCGACAGAAACTGCACAAATTGGAATCACGGTTTTGGAAAATTTGGCTGATCGATATTCTAAACACGTTAAAGCAAGCTAGTAAAGGTTAATGGCATGGCTTTGATACCATGTAAGTCTACGGTAGCGCTCCGGCCGTCTGTCCGAGGCCAAAATGCGGAAACAAAAGTTTTTCAAACTAGAAACCGGCGCTATCGTATACTTTAAATCTGGATCGAACCATTAACCTACAACTAGCTAACAAGAGAAGGGTTGGAAAAGCTATACCGATCAATCCGTGTCCTTCGGTCTTGGCCACCATCCCAAGCTCCTCGCGGTATCTCCGGTCTCGATCTCCTCGTCGGAAAGGGCACCACATCTTCGAGTCTTTTTACGGGCTCCCGCTTAATCCAAAGCAACTCGGGCACGAAGTTCACTAGACGACGTGTCCAAGGTGAAGTAGAGAATGTGTGTCATCACTTTGTCTCTTAAGGATTTAGTGGATGCCATTAGTGAGGAGATAATGAGCTCAAGAAAGAGGAGGAGGAAGAAAAAGATTTCCTCTCTTTTTCTTTTGTTGAGATGATCAAATGAGAGTGAGAGTGTGTTAGAAAATACAAGAGCTAACCATGAGGTTATGGCTGCCCTTTCTCTCTCTCCCTCTCATTTCAACACTCAAATCCATCAACAATGTGACATATAAAGAGACCATAACTCATCACTTGTGCATGTGTCACAATTAATGCACCTAATAATGATTATGAGCTCATTATTTCCTTATACAAACATTAATCCAAATGTTTGCAACAATAAAAAGAGAATGACATCTACTAAAGTAAACTCATGACGGATCACAAGAGTACCCATCACCTGTATATACATACCTGCATACGCATTCCGACCGAATGCGAATGCGATGAGACTAAAGTAATCCAACAAATCTAATACTAGGATCCGGCTTAAACCAAATCCCACTAGTATGATCCGTCCGATCATGATCCATGCATTACTGCACGTATATGATCGAACCCTGCCATAATACTATACGGCCTCTACAACGTTTCGCCCGAAACTTGAAAACTGTCTGTGGGGGACTCTAAAGACTCATCAATACTTTGGCTGTGGATTTAACCACTAACACGTCAGAGGTACTAGCCATACATAACGGGATACCAGGTATTGACCAAAAAAGAGGTCGATGAGCGAACTCATCCTGACACCCTACTGAGCCTGTCAGTGACAATATCCGTACAGTCCGGTCCGTTCGTCTATGAGCATCGCATGTCGGGACGAGGGGGTGGTAAAAGTCAGACCCCCAAAAGTGGTACAAGTCGTGTCGAAGTGTAGCCCAGAACACCCTGAGATACTACTGGAATACCTACCAGTAAATCTCCTGCCTTGGCCAAGGACTTCGTGTAATGTCTCTCCTAGACACAGCACGATCTCACCCCTAATACCGGGAGAGACGAAACCCCTGCCGATCCGCTCACTGCCTCCATGTGGCTCGGGACTGTACCCAACTAAAACCTATTTGCACGACTCCTTTGAGCCGTGGTAGAGTAGTAATCAAAGCACAGTGGAAACTCACACGAGACAAATGACGATCTCAGGTCGATGAACTAACCTGTACATATGTCACCAGGGAACTGCTATCTGACGTCAGGTATAATACCAACTAACATGTTCCCGGTGAGCCATGCCCGGTGTACTCATAACCCAATGAGCACCTGTATACATCTTAGGTGAACCAACTGACACCAGTGGCTTGTGAGACCGGCCACCGCCCCTCGTCAGGGTCTCGACTGTATACACTAGTCTACTAATGGAGTATCGATGCCCAGTCTTGAAACTCCCACGACTAGGGACCATTTAAGGATGTGCTTATAGACCCCATCTCCCATGTATATGATCTCCATCATACTGCTGGTAGTCAAGCAAGAATCCTAAGGGCTCTATCAACGTGCAATAGTGACCTGTAAGGTCACCTGAAGCATACACAATGATAAAGATAAACCAGATAGCATACTATCATCTCGAGTAAGACTGTCCTATCGGCATAGGTCCTCCCTCAATCATTGCAATCACGTGCCTATGATCCAATAATTGACTCTGAGGGTACTATATCCAACAGTGCTAAGCACTTTATGTGGCGCCCGCGTGAGGAGCATGTGAGGCGCTAGGGCGCTGTCCAATCATTGCTAAGCACTTGACCGTTTTAGCTGCATGCGAAGTGCTAAGCACTTTTATGTAGCGCCTTTTATGTGGCACCCGCGTGAGTTTCACGTAAGGCGCTAGGGCGCTGCCCAATCAGTGCTAAGCACTTAGCCATTTTGGATGCATATGAAGTGCTAAGCACTCTTATGTGGTGTCCGCGTGAGGAACACGTGCGGCGTTGTTAAAAAGGGGCGCTCATGTGGGAAGTACGTAAGGCATTAGTTTCTTTTATATAGAGATTTAATTTCTGTTGATGGTATTTTGACCATTAACGATCACCAAGATCACTATTTTGAGGATCCGGGATCTTGTTCTTTTTAAGAACTAAGTTCTTGATTCGATGTAACTGAGTTCCTGGAGTATTATGGACTCTATATTCTTTCTCTTTTAAATTTGTCCTTCCATGAATCTTTGATTCTCAAGAACAGGATCTTTCCGATGAGAATTAAATTCTCAACTTGTGCGAGACTTGTCTTGTGGATCTCAGATCCAGAGAAAGAACTAAGTTCTTTTAGAAGGGTTCAACCTTTAGATATGTTAGGTAAAGGAGATGTTTTGATCTCGATGCTTTCTTTACTTAGGGTTTCGAGAATGGAGCTCTCCTTCTTCCTTGAGAATTTAGTTCTCTGTTCTTTTTGTTTGTTGTCTCCCTCAGTTTTTTCTCTTTTCGTCTCTCTGTGTGTGCCTCTGTTCTCCCCCCTCTCTCCGTCTATCTGCTGAGACTTGAAGTCTCAGGTCCTTTATATAGGTAAGGCAAATTGTTGATTAGTTTTGAGAAAATCTCTCATTGAGAGATTCCAACTGATTTAATTAGTCTCAAAATTGATTTGGGGAATTTTACCCACCATTGGATATTTGATCTATGGACTTCTGTTTTTACAGAATATGATTTTGGGTTTTTAACAAGATTGGGGAAATATTTTCCCAATACAGAATTTATTATGTAAAACGGTGATTTTTAATTACCATTGAATTTTTAATCCAACGGTTCTCTGTTTTACAGAGAGCAATCTTTCTTATTTAGAAAGATTGAGAGAATATGTTCCAGAATAGAATTTTATTCTACAATTAGATTTTTGATCCAATCGAGAGTACCTTTCTTATTACGAAAAGATTTGGGAAAATTTTTCTCCCAACAGAATTTAATTCTGTATTTTGATGATTTATCGTCTTCGTTGGACCTTTGATCCAACGGTTCTGTTTATCAGAGAGTATTGTAGAATTTTAATTCTACCTGGACACTGGTGCTCACGTGTCGTGCATGTGGGCTCCACTTAAGAATTTAATTCTTAAGATGGGTATTCCTGTGCTTTGCACATTGGCGCCCGCGTGAAGAGCACTTGAGGCACCACCATAGGATTTAATCCTATAAGATTGGCTCTGGCGGTGGCGTCTCGTGGAGAGCACATAAGGAACAGAGCTTTACTCTTTTATTAGGTTAAATATTGGGGGAACAAACGGTCTAAAATTGCCGTAGTCGAAAAGACCTCACAAAGCAAAAACGACCGACAATCCTCTGTATTACCCGTATCACAGAGTAGTGAGCCATGCGATCGAGAATTGTTATATTTTCAAAAACTTGGCCGAGAAGCAGTACAAGACGGGGGAGATCGAGTTGTCTAAGAGTGCGTTGGTGAATAATCAAGCTGCAACCACCAACTTTGCACAGACAGAAGCTGAAGCCTTCTGGGAGCAAATGGATGAATCCGCTGTCCCGACAAATGAATCCGACTCGCCGCTGCCTCTGTGGAGTATGCACATCTCTAATAAGACAAAGAAGATGCTAAAGCTACTTCAGAAAGAGCCCAGAACAGAATGGGAGGGGCAGAAAGAGCCCACCGTTCCAGCTACCACTTCGGCTCAATCGAGCTCAAAATCTAAAAAGTTAAAGAAGAAGAAAAGGAAAGGTGCAGCTCGAAGCGAAAAAAAGTCTGCAAGGAGATCAGCCATTCAAATCACTTGAAGACTATGAACAAAAGGAAAGAACTCTAATTCAATTGAAGGAGTTCTTCCCTATAGAAGCGGCTGAGATTCCCGAAGAGATGGAAGAAGGATCAAATGATGAGGTCCCTGTCATGACCTGCTACGTCATCCACCTTGGTAGCGACTCTGAGGAAAATCTTTGCTTTCCCGAAGAGGACGAGGTGTTCGCCACAAAGGCCAACCAAATCTAGCTCAGAAGCGGCAGGGCTCTACCGCCAAATCAGGGCAACGCCCCAAAGGGAAAGGAAAAACAAGTCGCTAATGAAGAAGATGGTGGAGAGCCGGCTTATGAAAACTCGAGTCCTTCCTCAGTGGACTATAGTGTCTTGGTTCATCTCCGTAAGCTTCCGTCTCTCTTGAGCATCTACGATACCTTAGTCCTATCTAAGGAGCTTAGAGATGTTCTCATTCACGCTCTACAAAACCCCGAGCAGTACCAGGCTCGCTTTGCGGAAATTAATATGAAAGAATCCCAGTACACTCTATATGCCGCTGCGGTCACGTTTAAGGACGAAGACCTGCTACTGGGGACAGCTGAGCATAACCGGCCGCTTTACGTGACCGGGTACAACGACGGAGATCAGATTAATTGAATATTGATCGATCCGGGATCCTCAGTGAACATCATGAACTTGCGGACTCTGAAGAGTTTGTCAGTGGACATCCGATACCTGTCAAGGGAAAGGATTGTCATTCAAGCCTTCAATCAAAATTGCCAGCAAGTTCTGGATCCATAGCTTTGCCAATCAGATTTAGGGACCTACAAACCGAAGCTAAGATATACGTGATCGACGTCGACACATCTTGTAAGATCCTCTTGGGGCGACAATGGCTTCACGATTATGGCATCGTTCCATCAACACTCCATCAATGCATGAAGTATACCAAAATTGGCGTAGAAAGATGTATTGACGGAGACATCAAGCCGTTTGGTATGTATAAAGTCCGATACGAAGATTCTCGGTACTTTGTGAACCCCCAAAGTGTTGAGCCATGACTAACCAAAGATATAACTGTTTCGAAACTCAAAAGAAAATCTGAGCTGGCTATCACTTTCAAAAGCGAAAACCCCCAAGTTCGTCTGCGTTTCGGCAGTGACACTGATGAATACGACGCTGGGAGTCCATCTTTCTGTAAAATTGGACCTCATTTCGGCAGTGACACCGAAGAATCAGAGGAAGAGGAGTCGTCTTGCAACAGCTGTGCAAATTGGGCTCTCATGCAAAAAGCGAAGTTAAGAGAGACCTTTGAAGTTACGGAAGAGTCCCTAGCCGTCAAAAAGGTGCCGGAACAAATGTGCAAGGAGCTAGATGCTTTGTCGGTCTCTACCGTGAACCAATTGCAAACTTTCTACATTCCAGGAAGGAAAAGTGGACAGAAGGGCATCCTATTTTATGGGTTAAATCCTGTCGTGCACCCAGACGATTTGTCGGTCACGTGCCTTCCTTATGAAAGAGGCATAAGAGCCATCCTTAATTCTAGATATTATGCACCTGAAATGCGGGAATATTTTAAAAAGTGCGGATGTCGATTATATCAAACGGAATTTGAAGCGAAGTTTTATGAGGGGTTGTGGCATCCACCTCAGGTCTGAGCACTCACGATGGACGAATCCTAAACAGACATGGCATAGGTTTCATTCAACCTGCTGTCAGAGCATGCATCATGATCCATATTGGTGAAGCCAGCGAAAGGTCAAATGATGACGATGAGCTAGCCGAGCCAGAAGAAGCCCCTCGAGAGCTTGAAGATGGCGGACAAGCAACCTTCGATGAGCTAACCGAGGTTGATTTGGGAACGCCCGATAATCTAAGGCCGACCTACATCAGCTCACTCTTGTCTGAGGAAATAGAAGAGCATATAATCGCTCTGCTGCATGAGTTCGCCGACTGCTTCGCATAGACATACAAAGAAATGCTTGGTCTCTCCCTTGAAGTGGCCGTGCATAAGCTGGCTATTTCTCCTAATGCCAAGCTAGTCAAACAAGCTCCACGAAGAATGAGAAGAGAACTGGAAGAAAAGGTCATCGAGAAAACCAAGAAACTCATCGATGCTGGTTTCATCAGAGAAGAGAAATATGTGGATGTTGGGGTCGAAAATTGCACCCCGGTTGACCAAGTCAAAGTCAAGGTCAACCCCAAGCCAAGTGGGCCCAAGCCCAGATCAAGTGGGCCCGTGCACAAGTCGAGCCCTGCGGCCGGCCTCGCCTCATTCCAAAATAAAATCATGTAATAAATAATTTTTATGTAATTTTTTATGCAACTTTTTATGCATGAATGTAAGCAAAATGGGCATAAAGCCAAATTTTTGTAAGCTCATGGCTGAATGTAAGCTATTGAATCAAGTTCCGTATAAATCAGTGCCTACCACACCATATGAGATATGGAGTGGGAAGAGACCATATTTTAAACGAGTTAAGATATGGGGTTGTCCGGCCTATGTCAAAAGGAAAAATCCAGACAAACTCGAGGCACGGTCAGTTCTTTGCAAGTTTGTGGGATATCCTAAGAATTCCCAAGGATATTTTTTCTACCACGCTGAAGAACAAAAAGTGTTTGTTTCTCAATATGCCACCTTTTTGGAAAAGGAATTTCTTGCAAAAGAAATTAGTGGCAAAGAGGTAGAGCTGGAAGAGGTTCCAGAAACACAAATTGCAACTGAAGATTTAGTAGAACCAGAGGATTCAGTAGTACCCGACGAACCCCAGCCTCTCCGCCGATCTAGTAGGGTTTCTCGTCCACCTGAGAGATACTACGGTTTTCTCATTGATGGTGGAAGCGAGGATTGCATCATGGAAGATGATGACCCGACTAGTTTCGAGCAAGCCATCACGAGTGGTGACTCTGTGAAATGGCTGGATGCAATGCGATCTGAGATGGAATCCATGTACACCAATAAAGTATGGATTTTAGAAAATGCTCCTGAAAGGGTAAAACCCATTGGGAGCAAGTGGATTTTTAAAAAGAAAATTGGTGTAGATGGAAAAGTTGAGACTTTCAAAGCTAGACTTGTAGCAAAGGGTTTTCGTCAACGACCAGGTGTGGATTATGACGAAACTTTTTCTCCAGTGGCTATGCTTAAGTCCATCCGGATCTTACTTGCCATTGCTGCATACCATGACTACGAAATCTGGCAAATGGATGTTAAGACCGTCTTTCTAAATGGTGATTTAGAAGAGTGCGTGTACATGACTCAGCCAGAGGGCTTCGTAGATAGTGGGAGCAGCGGAAAGGTGTGCAAGCTGCTTAAATCCATTTATGGGTTCAAGCAAGCATCGCGGAGTTGGAACATCTGTTTTGATGTAGTAGTCAAAGAGTTTGACTTTATCAAAAACATAGATGAACCTTGTATCTATAAGAAGGTAGCAGAGAGTAAGGTTGTCTTCCTCGTATTGTACGTGGATGACATACTCTTGATAGGAAATGATATTCCTATGCTGCAATCAGTCAAGCTCTTCTTATCACAAAGATTCTCAATGAAAGATCTAGGTGATGCCTCCTGCATATTGGGGATTAGGATCTATAGAGATAGATCCAAAAGGATACTGGGATTGTCCCAATCCAGGTACATTGACACCATACTAAAGAGGTTTAGTATGGAAGAATCCAAGCGTGGGAACCAACCCATGATCTCTGGACTCACTATCTCCAAAGAGATGTCTCCCAAGACTGATTTGGAGAGAGCTCGCATGCAAGGGATACCCTATGCTTCGGCAGTAGGCTCTATCATGTATGCGATACTATGTACCAGACCCGATGTTGCATACTCACTAAGTGTAGTGAGTCGGTATCAAGCAGATCCTGGAGAGAGTCACTGGACAGCTGTGAAGAACATTCTCAAGTACTTACGAAGGACTAGAGACATGTTCTTGGTGTATGGTAACGGAGAACTCCGGGTGGAGTCCTTTACCGATTCCAGCTTCCAAAGTGATAAGGACGACTCTAAGTCGCACTCGGGATTTGTCTTTACCCTCAATGGAGGGGCGGTATGTTGGAAGAGTTCCAAACAGGATACCGTTGCAGACTCGACAATGGAGGCTGAATACATCGCTGCCAACGATGCTACCAAAGAGGCTGTCTGGATAAAGAAGTTCATTAGTGAACTTGGTGTGGTTCCATCCATTGAACATCCAATACCTCTGTATTGCGATAACAATGGAGCTGTGGCTTTGGACAAGGAACCCGGATCCCATCAGAAGTCCAGACATATTCTGAGACGGTATCACCTGATCAGGGAGATAGTTGATCGCCGGGAGATCGAGGTCAGGAGAGTAGATACGAAGGATAACACTGCGGATCCACTCACGAAGGCCATTCCCCAGATACAGTTTGAGAGATTATTCGGGATGCTAGGTATGAGATACTACAGCAGCCGGCCTTAGTTCAAGTGGGAGATTGTTAGTTATGTATATGCCCTAGAGGCCATTGTTGTACATATGATGTATATTATGATGGATGCTTGGATATATACAGAGAGGACTTTCTTGCTCGTCATGATAGTATGCTATTTAGTTTCACTTTATCTTAACATGTTGACTTGTATTGGTTTACTGTCTTACTCTCACATGTTGATAAAGCCCTTAGGATCTGTACTCGACTACTAGAACTATGATGAGATCATACTAGTGTGGCCATAGTAGACGATGAGTACATCCTATAACAGTTCCTAGTCGAGAGTATATCGAGACAGGGCATCGATACACCAGAGTAGACTAGTGTATACGCATCTTGACCCATATGATGGGCGATGGATGATCCCATATCCATCGGTGTTTGACATCAGAGATGGTGTACGGGTGCTCAGTGGAGACTGGGTACACTGGACGGACTCGCCGAGAACTCCCAGATGGTGATATACCACACATCAGATGGCAATTCTCCGGTGATACTGGTACAGGGTAGACTGTAGACCCGAGATCGTCATAGAGTCATGTGTGATTCCCACTGTGCTTTGATTTCCACCTTACCACATCCAAGAGGGCGTGCAAAACGGCGTCTTTTGGGTACAGTCCCGAATCACATGGAGGGAATGAGCAATAGGAGGGGATTCGTCTCTCCCGGTATAGGGAGTTGATGTCGTGCTGTGTTCGATTGGCTATAACTGGAAGTCCCTGGCCAGGGCTGATATAGA
This sequence comes from Agapanthus africanus, assembly GCA_030015575.1. Taxonomy (NCBI): domain Eukaryota; kingdom Viridiplantae; phylum Streptophyta; class Magnoliopsida; order Asparagales; family Amaryllidaceae; genus Agapanthus; species Agapanthus africanus. The sequence goes on from CM057343.1 coordinate 476,399,931, forward strand.
GATATACTGGTAAGTGTTATTAGTAGTTTCTCGACCTGTTATGAGCCTCACATCGACACGACTTATCGGTTACTGGGGTCTGACGTATACCACCCCTAGACTTGATATGCGACATATCGGACGAACAGACCGGACTGTACGGGAGTGTTACTGATTGGATTCATAGGAGAACGGACAGGCTAGCTTGTTGATCTTCTGATCGCTCAATACCTGGGTGGCTGTTACGTTTAGCTGACCGCTTGCAGCTTGTGGGTGTTTGATATGATCATCACCTGCTACCGGCGTATTGACGATTCTTTAGAGTCCTACACAGAGGTTTCTTGGCTCAGGCAAAACGGAGTAGAGGCACATATGTGATATGTGCAGGACCGAGGATAATGTGATATGAGATACCGTATTATATTCTCGCGATATTTAGATATGAACCGGGACATCGGATCAAGTGTTGATTCGATGCATCGGTACATGATATATTAGTCGGTTATATTTGATATAGCCGGATCGTCGGATCAAGTGTTGATTCGATGATTTAATGTATAATGATATATATGATATATTGTATTCCATTATCTAATATTGGCTCGCTTTATTATTTCATTTTCTTACCGGATTAATACATTGATATATATGCGATATATGTTAATTGTATTATTTTCTTTTGTTGCAAATATATAATATATATGTGATATATATTATTGTGACATGATATGATTTATTATGAAACATGTTTAAGGATGATAAAAAGAGATTAGGGTTTGATTAGGGTTAGCTCTTTCTTGTTTATTCTAGAAGGGTTTCCTTTTTATCTTGGTTAAGATATTATGGTTGATACTTATCCTTAACCTAACCAAACCCTAGCTCTAGTTTATTCTCTACAAAGGTTAAGCCCATCATCCTTGACCATGGTTCAATATCAATCATATATTCTTATCTACTATTCATCACAAAAGGATTATTCTATTTCCATTCTTCATCTTCTTCTCTCTTTAGTTTTTGAGAGAGAGCTCACTAGTTAATCCTTTTGTGATGATTTCTTATGAGAAAGTGAATTAAAAAGATAGCATAAATACTACTCCATCATCATCATCTAATCTAGCCCATTAGATTAGGGTGTTCATCTCTTTAGAGTAAGAAAGCTTGGGTTATAGCAACTTCGACGTAGATCATCGGAGAAGCGGAACACTTCAAGCTAGCATGGATCGTTCGAGTCGTGGAGCCTCTCTTGAGTCCGTGAGATCGTGGATCGCGGCAAAGGGACTTCTACTCGGAGCTTGTGAAGCGAAGGAGCGGACTACAAAGGTTGTAATCCCTCACACTTAGGTTTAAAGATGTTATCTTGCATGTTAAACCCTAATAATCTAGCAAAGATCCCGTCTTTGGGTTGTTCGGCACATGAAAAATTTTATTCGGGCATGTTTGATTCTTTATGAACCTTCACAAGTGTGCCTAGGAACCCTACAAGAAATAGCACATGAGACATAGGATGGGCAAAATGTCATTTCGTAAAGCCTAAGGGGCTATGTGTAAATGTGCAAGCCTATATAAGGCAACATGATGATGAATAAAGGAGATACTTTTCATTCCTCAAAAAAGGTTAGTGTTTTTGTGCCTCTTTCTCCTTCCTCAAGGTTATAAACCTTCTTCTTTTTTTGGTTTAAATCAAGAGTTTTACTCTTCCTTTTCCAAAACTAAATAGTTTTTCGCCACAAAACCTACAAAAGGGAACTCAGATATCCCATCAGATCTCAAAAAGGAGAGATTTTTAAAATCTCATACTTCTTGTTCTTCAAGATCCTGCCAACAGAGGAGGAAGAAGGGGACCCACCTCTAAGAACCCCACTTTGGGGATGATCCAGGGCTCAAGGGAGAAGCCCCTTTCATCAGTTCCAAAATATCTTAGGAGTCCAACGCCTCAATATATATATATATATATATATATATATATATATATATATAAACAAAATAATAAATATTTCCTTTTAGGAGCACAGCTCCCCGTGCAGGGACTAAGCCCCTTTTGCAGTTAACGCCCAGCGCCCGCGTGCCAAGCACGTAGGGCGCTGGCGCTCGGGCGCCCAACGCCCGCGTGCCAAGCACGTGGGGCGCTGGCGCTCGGGCACCCAACGCCCGCATGCCAAGCACGTGGGGCGCTGACGCTCCGCGCATAGCGCCCAGCGCCTGCGTGCTAGGCACGTGAGGCGTTGGCACCCATGCGTCCTTTGGACGCCATTTTCCCCCCATTTTACACAAACTACACACTAAAAATATCTCCCCGTAAAAACTCCGCGGGGCCCCCGATATATCCAAAACCCCTTTAAAACACGCCACTGCACATTGAGTTCGCATGATCGGTTTAACCCGTCAATCGGAGGTTCTCTCGCTCCAAATGCGAGGGGTAATTAACGGCAGTTTAGTTCGCGGCTGCCGGAGATTCGGATCCCCACAATCAATAAACCCCAGCTTACCCTAGGCAGGGGAATCTTTAATGTGCCTGACAAGCACACGCGTATTCCCATCTCAATGGGGTGACGAAAAACACCCTACAGATTCTGGCACGCCCGGTGGGACCTTTCTCTCCTCCCATAGTTCGGGTTAAACGTTCATGCGAACTCAATCAATATACATATCTATATTTATACTAAAATAATGATCTTTCATGCAGGTTTTCAAGCAATCAATTTTCAACAATGTCTCTAAAGATGAACTCAGCCCCCATCTCCTACACGATGAAGTTGGACGCCAGGACGGTTCTTTCGGCCAGTCTTGGGCGACAGTGGGAGGAAACGTTGCTACCATTTGGCTCTATTCTGTTCGTGCCAGCTAGCGCCATCCCAGCTCCTCAAGCTTCGGTAACAGACAAACCGGCCTCGAAAGGCAAGAGGCCAAATATGGTGATCTCGAGGGCATCACTACCCAAACGCAAGTCGGTGTTTGAACGACTTTCCTTGGCCCCAGCTAAGGGCAAGGCTATCAACTCCAACAAAGCAACAAGGCATCTCGGGCAAGCTCCAGCGGCACCCCTGACAACTGCTCAATTGGGTATCTTCTCTAAGCTCCCCTCTAATCGGCTCACGATGGATTCCTGGATGACGGATGCCCGCCAAGCCCTCAAAATCGAGAAGTTAAGACAGAAAAGGCTAAGATATAGAGCCAACAAAAGGGCTAGGGCTCCCGCTAGGCTGAACTTCATGAGGTTCGAAGAACAGTGTTACCCCGCCAAAGATAAGAAAATGGATGGATATATGGTCCACACTGTCTACATGGTGGGCACGCGCAGCAAGGGCAAGGACGGGGCCACCACATCTCAAACCCAATCTGGCTTGAATGTGGTTGCCGCTTCCCAAGAACAGCTGCCTCCGCTGGATGATGAAAACCCTCTCGATGAGGATGATAGGCAGAAAGACCCCTCAGTCCATGTAGAGTCAAGCTCGGACAGCGAGGAAGAGCCGAATTTCTGCCCCAGGACCGCGGAGCAAGAGCTGCTTCAAGAGCTCCAAAAGCAGCTCAGAAACAAAGACAAGGAGATGGCCAAACTATACTCCAAAATTGACAACTTGACGAATGTCGTCTTGCAGCTCACGGCCTGACTTGCCTCTCAGCCGCCCAATCAAGCGCAGGGCTCTGCTCATGAACCGGGAAACGGTGTTCCAAGACAGCCGACGCTTATTCCCTCAAATCCAAAGGTGGGCGGACCGCATGAAAGTTAGTCGCATCCTATCTCGGGAAATGTCCTGGCTACCGATGACAGCAACCCGCTAACTCAAGATCAAATCATGTATTTGGTTGCCAACAAAGTCAAAACATTGGTAGCTAAAGTCGGAGAGCAAAAAGATGTCAGCAGTAGCGGGAAACCATGTCCTGCTGTCACGCCCCGCTTCCCAGTGTACGGCGAAGGGGACGCGACGAGGTCCGCTACGTATATACTCAGAAGTACATACGCTAAGCGTATCTAAGCAATATAAAATAAATACACAAGAGACAAGATATAAAAAGAACAGCAACTTTTATTTATTAACATTCTTTGTACAATGCATGAAAGGAAATACAACTGAAATAAAAAGATGCCTAAACAGTGGCAAAACAGGAAATGAAAAGTACTGAATGGAAAATGTACAACGAAACTAGAGCTCTGGTTCTTCAGCAAACTGGTCCAAGTCTTCTGTAGATGGCTCGATCTCCGCCGGGTCCAAACCACCTGACGACATTCAAAGAAGAAAGAAATAGAATGTCGTCAGCAAACAGGTCGTTCGGTAAATCCCAAAGATAAGGGAGAAATAGACAGAGAGTAAGAGAGAGAGAGAGAGAGTAGCTTTTAATGTTGTATTATAATGTTGTATTAACGCTGTTGTTTGTAGCCTGGTACAGAAGATGCCAGTGTATACGAGTGGAGTCCCACTTACACCGGGGACCTTGGTAACCTGTAGTACAAGGCTCCGTCGATAATACCACGGAACAACGGCATGGATGTAATTACGTCTTAAGTGACCACCGCGTGCCACCTTTAACATATTCCATACCGGTCTACCCCTTAAACCCCGCAGTGTTTTGATTGTATTGTTTGTCTTGTAAACTGTATTGATTGTATAATTGATTGACTGACCGAAACCATGATATCGATAAATGGATATAACTGTAGAGTCATGTAAATGTAATAACTGAGAATCATGTAAAAGGAATATATCCATGGTTCGGTTCGGTCAAATTGTATAAATTGATAATTGGATTCATGTGTTTATATTGAATTGGAATCTTGTAGATTATAGATTGACTTGAATCATATTCAAGTCAGATTAATCAGACTCAAACACGAGTCAGACAATCAGGAATGTAAATCGAAGTCTTATAATTTCTAGGGTCCTTAGGGTAATTTATAAAACTTGAGGGGGTTTTATGTAAAAATACTTTTATATACTTTTCAAAATACACATCAAGTATTTATTACTCGTCTTTAAAGTTGTAATGAGGGTGGATTTTATATTGTGACATTTCTAGTGAAATATCCTAGTTTTTTATAAATAAAGGTATTTATCTATAATATTGATTTATTTGAAGTTCATGGTATTTTAATGTAAAATTTATTCTTATGATTTTTAGAAAAAGGTGGAATATTTATATTATAATAAAATAGATATTTAAATAATAAATATACATATATTTATACAAAAACAATTTTAATAAATATTTTATATTCCAAAAATCTCATTTTCTTAAGATGTCGTATTTTAAACCTTTCGAGACCGAATGCTCCTTGCGGAGGTCTGAATCTCGCACTACTAAGCCCGAGAATATGCGATAATCCGCACCATGCCGAATGGGTTCCCCAAAATGGGTTGTAGCGGTGCTTTGCAAAGGTTGTAAAATACTAAATCCTTTAGAAAACGGTTTTATAAAGTAAAAGGTATTTATTTGTAAAAATGTCAATTTTCCGTATTTTAGATTCTAGGGTTTCCTAAGTCAACTAGCCTATTTCTAAATGGTCTAAATGACAAGTCGTTAGATACCTCAAATCGCCTCTTCACCGCCAATTGTGGCCAGGTAAGTACAAATGAGGAAAGGAGTGATCCGCTCACGAATCACCGTGAGACGGGCCTTTTAAAGTTACCTTTCTCACTTGTCTAGCCTAGACACCACAAAGTCAGGTTTAGATAAACGACCGATGTCCACAACTTATCGTATTATTCCTAGTAAAAGGTATTTGTTTTAAAAGTGTATCAAAGCTAAAACTTTTAGAAATGGTTTTATTAAGAATATGGTATTTACATGAAAGTATTGTTTTATCGTATTCTAAGTTTTTGATGATATCGTTTAGTGTTGTATTTGCGTGTGTGGGGAGGTTTGTCATTACCTCGTGCTCTACATTAAATATATAGCAAAGTTAAGGGGATTAAATGTGAAATCGAAATATTGTGGTATTTAAGTGAAAAATACGATAATTTGAAAAGGCTATCATTTCATGTGATGAAACTTGTTCAAATTATTTGTTAAATGTTTAATAGTTAACAATAAGATGTTTAAGTATGATTGAATTGGTGAGAAATGAAATTTTATAGAAAACCGAATCGGAAATCGGATTTGTTCCGATTCCGTCGGGTTTTGTAATTTCGTACTTTAGAGAATAAGAAAGAGGGATAGAATGGGACTTACGGGTTTCGATTAAGCAAGGGATTGAGGGGGGACTAAAGGGGTTGTCGAGGCGTTGCTTCGTCGCCGGTTGTTCCTCAAAACGTCGCCGGAATTTCCTCCGGAATTTTGTCGGAGCTTCGCCGCGAGCTTGTTTTCAAAGTAAACAACTCTTGGAAAATTTTGAGAGAGTGGGCTTAGGGTTTTAGGATGAGAGGGTAGAGGGGAGGGGGTGTATTTATAGGGTAGGCTAGGGGTAGCATAGGTGAAGGGTTTTTAATAAAAAAAATGTAAAAATATAGAAAATTCATTAAAAATTGGAGTAATTAGGTGTTAATGGGTATTCTGGAACCGACCATTAATTTAAAGTGTGCAGGGGGGTTAGGAAGGCGAAGAGCCCCAACTTTCATGTTGGGGACTTGGCCGTCCGGCCGAGTCCGGCCGGCGGCGCCGGCCGACTCGACCGATCCCGGCCGAGTCAGGGGTCAAGGAGGTGGGGGGTCTCGTGGGGTAAGCACTAGTATATTTATATTTTGAAGTTCAGTTCAAGTTTTGGGAGTTATAGTGTGTGGACTGTTGGGCTTCCAAAGAATTTAAAACAAAATAATATTAAAAATAATATGGGTATGGGATTTGAACTCTGGTGGCTTGGTTCAGCAGTGCAAGGACACAAGCTCCTTCTTGTAATTAAATTGCTAATTAATTACTTAAGTCTTGTGCTCAGGCAATAAATACCCCTTTATGGATTTTTGAAAAAATTAATTTAAAAATTTGTATAGGAAAAAGTGTATAAGAAAATTAGGGTTGTTACACCTGCCCGGTACGATCTTATGGAGTTTCCCACTAGCTATGTCATCCCTAAATTTGAAAGGTTCGATGGGACGGGAAATGCGAACCGGCACATTGCCCTATTTAAAGCATCATGCGCAAATACTGGGGGCAATGATGCGATCCTTCTCCGTCAGTTTGTTAATAACTTGACGGATATTGCTTTCGATTGGTATGCAAGCATACCAGATGACTCGATCACGATGTTCGCTCAAATAGAATCCATGTTCAAGCAAAGGTTCATGAGTGTTAGCGATAAAATCACCATTGCCGACCTCGTAAGGACCGAGCCAAAGAACAACGAAAGCAACATAGATTTTATAGTCCAATGGCGCAGTCTCTCTGTCAAATGTGAACCGCCGTTGAAGCAAGACCAATCCGTCTGTCTTCTTATAGAAAATCTGAAGGATTGGATGAAACCTTTCCTGTGCACCGCAGGCCTTAAAACATTCCAAGAGCTGACCAAAAAGGTCCAAATGTTGGAACGCTCAAAGCCCGAGTCCACTCAGGACCTTCAGTTCACAAACAGACCGGAACCTTGGAGGGACGGCAATCGAAAAGGCTAAAGTTCTAACAGCACGATTCTCTAAATAAGCAGAGAGCAGGCAAAGAAAAAACTAACAAATCTCGAGAGCCAACTTTGGAGGAAAGAAGAAATAAGGTCTACTCTTTCAGAAGGGATAAGGACCACAAAATTTTCAAAGATGCTCTGAAGAATGGCCTGCGGCTACCAGAACCAAAAAGGCTAAGTGAAGCGAGCAGGACTGATCATCCCAATTTTTGTCCATACCACCGAGTTCTAGGGCACATTATTGAAGATTGTTGCATCTTCAAGGATTGGGTCGAGAAACAATACAAGGCGGGAGAAATATCATTGTCCCCTGGCCTGTTAACAAACAATCAAGCTGCGACCGCCAATTTCATACAAACGGAGACCGAAGTCCTTCGTGAAACTAATTCTCTCAGACATCTGCCTTTCTCTAAAAAGAGCAGACCAAGGCAACAAGCTAAGAGCCAAGCGAGCAACATTTCCAATGAAGAAGCAATAGACGGGTACACAACCCATACGGTCTATATGATGGAGCTCAGAGGAACAAGTCCTCCTATGCCTTATAGCCATGACGATGACGTGGTTGTTGCCATCCGACACCGGCTCGATCCAAATGATGAAGAGCCCGTTCAGGCCATTGAGCCAAAAGAACCTGTGGTTCTTGTTCAATTAAGATCAGGCGGTAAGGATGACCCCGTTGTTGTACCCGGGACTATAGAACAAGCATTATTCCAATGGCTTCAAAAGCTGCTTCAGGACAGGGACAAGAAGATGGCCAAAGTCCATTCAAAAGTCGACGAGTTGGCAAACGTCGTGGCAGATCTCACAACCCAAGTCGCTCGATTGCAATTACAGCAAAATCAAATTTTGGTTCGTGAGCTAGGGATTGATATTCGGAAGCAGCCAACCGATACTCCCTCCGGCCCAAAAGCGGAACACATTTGCGAAAAACGGCCGCGGTCAGCATCCAGTCCCTCTAATACATACACTGAACGTGGTAAGCGGACAGTAGGCGAACCAAAGACCGATCGTCCTCAGGGTCCAGCATCAGTAAAGGCACCTACTCTAATGGAGAGAAAGAAGAAATTATACTCCTTCAGGAGGGATGAAGTCCGCAAAATATTCGAGGACGTCCTGAACAACGGTCTTCAACTTCCTGTTCCAAAGAGGCCACATGAGATGAACATAACCGGCAATCCCATATACTGCCCATATCATAGAATGGTGAGTCATACCATTGAAGACTACTATGTTTTTAAAGATTGGGTGGAGAACCAATACAAACTTGGGAAAGCCTCACAGTCGTCAGATGTAGCGACAAGCCATAGAGCTATGGTCATCAACACAGCTCCGCCAGGATCAAAGTTCGAGGAGCTGGGATAAGCAAATAACAGACCGCCACGTCTTTAAACTGGGAATAAATGATCTCTAAGTCGCTAAACTGGGAACAATCGACCTCTAAGTCGTTAAACTGGGAATGTAAATAAATAAGTAAAAAATAGCTGAAATGATGGGGCAACTCGCAATAAAAATCAGCAAGCAAAACAAATAAGAAAATAAAGCCTGTGTGATGGGTCAACCACGAATAAAAAGCCAAAATGATTGGGAAATCGCGACCTTCGCGATAAGAAAAACTGAAATGATAGAGCAATCGCGGTAAAAAAACAAAAAAACAAAAAAAAGTGGCGAATGATGTGTCACTCCTGGTACCGTATTCCAGTGCAGCGATGTAAACGCCAACCAAATTCCAAACTCAAATCCCCAACGGCGAATGATGAGTCGCTCCTGGTACCATATTCTAGTGCAGCGATACAGATGCCAACAAAAATTCAAATTCCCAAAATTCTTCCAACCCTACGGGTGGTTCCCAAATTGACTACCGTATACAATCCACGGGCCCGAATAATTCTCCTCACACCCATACCCTACCGCAGTCACCAGTCCAGCGGCCGGTCTCCGTCCTTGGAATTATGCTCCATTTGGGAAGACCCACTCATGTGTTCTCACGATACATGAGGAGAAAAAACTTACGAGATCCTTTCGACTCGTAAGAAAATGCCTTTGTGGGATCCTTACGACTCACAAAGGAAAAACACACTTGGGAGTCCCCACGACTCCTAAGGAGAATACACCTACGGGATCCTTTCAACTCGTAGGGAGAATACTTTTATGGGACCCTTACGGCTCATAAAATTGAAAAGTCTTAGGTGATAGGGACCTAAACCTGTCTCCTAAGCCATCGCTCCCCAACAGGGAAAGGCAAATGATGAATTGCTCCTGGCACCTGTGCTTCAGTGTTAGCAACGCTGATGCCGACCCCTACCCCCAAAATTCCAAACTTCCGATCCAATAGACCTCTAAGTCGTTAAACTGGAAACAGATGACCTCTAAGTCGTTAAACTGGGCACAATAGACCCCTGAGTCTTTAAACTGGGAACAGATGACCTCTAAGTCGTTAAACTGGAAACATATGACCTCTAAGTCGTTAAACTGGGCACAATAGACCCCTGAGTCTTTAAACTGGGAACAGATGACCTCTAAGTCGTTAAACTGGAAACAGATGACCCCTAAGTCATTAAACTGGAAACGAGGGAAGTCCACTCATGTGTCCTCACGATGCATGAGGAGAACAAAACTTGCGAGATCCTTACGACTCGTAAGAAAACACCTTCATGGGATTCTTACGACTCACAAAGGAAAGCCACACTTGGGGGTCCTCACGACTCCTAAGGAGAAAATACACCTACGGGATCCTTACGACTCGTAGGGAGAAAATTCTTTTATGGGACCCTTACGGCCCATAAAATTGAAAAGCCTTAGGTGATAGGGATCTAAACCTGTCCCCTAAGCCATCGCTTCCCAATGGGCAAAGGCAAATGATGATTCGCTCCTGGTACCATATTCCAATGTAAGCGGTGCTGATGCTAAACCAAAACCAAAATCCTAAGTCCTCCCGGGGCAAATGATGAGTTGCTCCTGGCATTATTTCAGTGCAGCAATACTGATGCCAAAAAAAATTCCAAATTCCTCTCAAATTCAAAAGTCCTGCCGAACAAGGAAAAAATCAAACAAATCAAACCAACCAATTCCAAAATCGACCTCAACATCAAGCAGACACTCCGTTCCAGGGACACGTCAACCAGCGACACTCCGTGCCGGGGAAACGTCGACCAGCGACACTCCGTACCGGGGACACGTCGACCAGCGACACTCCGTACCGGGGAAACGTCGACCAGCGACACTCCGTACCGGGGAAACGTCGACCGATGACACTCCGTGATGGGGAAATGTCAAGCAAACACTCAGTTCCGGGAACACGTCAACCAACGACACTCCGTGCCGGAGAAACGTCGACCAGCGACACTCCATGTCGGTGAAACGCCAATCAGCGACACTCCGTGCCGGGGACACGTCGACCAGCGACACTCTATGCCGGGGAAACGTCGACCAGCGACACTCCATACGGGGGAAACGTCGACCAGCGACACTCCGTGCCGGGAAAACGTCACATACAGACACTCCGCCTCGGGGAAACGTCACAAACAGACACTCCATGTCGGAGACACGTCAACCAGCGACACTCCGTGCCGGGGAAACTTCACATACAGACACTCCGTCTTGGGGAAATGTCCAACATTGACACTTCGTCTTGGGGATACGTCATACACTGACACTCCGTCTCGGAGACACGTCAATCATCGACCGTCCATGTCGTAAAAAGGGCAGTTCCATCTTCCTACAAAGCGGGAACCAAATCACTTCGTGCCGGGGAAACGTCTACTACGGACACTCCGTCTCGGAGAGGCGTCAAGTGTCGACCGTCCATGTCGTAAAAAGGGCAGTGCATCCCAAAAAGCGGGAACCAAAGCAAGTCGCCTCCACGCGAAAGAAAATCCATCAATTTCATGCACACAACCCACATATGTGGTGTGCATTTATTGATGGGGGGCACTTTGTTGGGGTCGAAAATTACACCCGGTTGAACAAGTCAAAATCAAGGTCAACCCTAAGCCAAGTGGGCCCAAGCCCATATCAAGTGGGTCTATGCCCAAGTCGAGCCCCGCGGCCGGCCTCGCCTCATTCCAAAATAAAATCATGTAATAAATAATTTTTATGTAATTTTTTATGCATGAATGTAAGAAAAATGGGCATAAAGCCAAATTTTTGTAAGCCCATGGCTTATATGCAAAAAGAAATAGCACATGAGACATGGGATGGGCAAAATGCCATTTTGTAAAGCCCAAGGGGCTATGTGTAAATGTGCAAGCCTATATAAAGCAACATGATGATGAATAAAGGAGATACTTTTCATTCCTCACAAAAAGGTTAGGGTTTTTGTGCCTCGTTCTCCTTCCTCAAGGTTCTAAACCTTCTTCTTTTTTTGAATTAAATCAAGAGTTTTACTCTTCCTTTTCCAAAACTAAATAGTTTTTCACCACATAACCCACAAAGGGGAACTCAGATCTCCCATCAGATCTCAAAAAGGAGAGATTTTTAAAATCTCATACTTCTTTTTCTTCAAGATCCTGCCAACAGAGGAGGAAGAAGAAGACCCACCTCGATCCAGGGCTCAAGGGAGAAGCCCCTTTCATCAGCTCCAAAATATATTAGGAATCCAACTCCTCGAAAATATATATATATATAAACAAAATAATAAATATTTCCTTTTGGGAGCACGGCCCCCCGTGCAGGGACTAAGTCCCTTTTGTTGCTGACGCCCAGCGCCCGCATGCCCGGCACGTGGGGCGCTGGCGCTCGGGCGCCCAGCGCCCGCGTGCCCGGTACGTGGGGCGCTGGCGCTATGGCGCACAGCGCCCGCATGCCCCGCACGTGGGGCGCTGGCGCTTTGGCGCACAGCGCCCGCGTACCCAGCACGTGGGGCTCTAGCGCTCTGGCGCACAGCGCCCACATGCCCACCAAGTGGGGCACTGGCGCTCAGCGCCCGCTTGCCCAGCACGTGGAGCGCTGGTGCCCAGCGCCCATGTGCCAAGCACGTGAGGCGCCAGCGCCCAGCGCCTGCGTGCTAGGCACGTGAGACGCTGGCACCCATGTGTCCTTTGGACGCCATTTTCCCCCCATTTTACACACACACCACACTAAAAATATCTCTCCCGTTAGAAAAAATTTCTAACGGGCCCTGCCCCGCATCCCGCAAGGGGGGTGCTAGCCCCCTTGACCCCCAGCCCGCTATCTGGGTAGCGGGACCCCCATAAAAACTCTGTGATTCCCCCGATATATCCAAAACCCCTTCAAAACACGCCACTGCACATTGAGTTCGCATGACCAGTTTAACCCGTCAATCGGAGGTTCTCACGCTCCAAATGCGAGGGGTAATTAACGGCAGCTTAGTCCGCGGCTGCCAGAGATTCGAATCCCCACAATCAATAAACCCCAGTCTACCCTAGGCAGGGGGAATCTGTAATGCGCCTGATAAGCGTGCGTGTATTCCCATCTCAATGGGGTGACGAAAAACGCCCTACAACGGACTGGATCGCATGCATCATCCCAGTAAAAAAGAAGAATGGGCAGATCTGAGTCTGCATCGATTTCAGAGAGCTTAACAAAGCATGTCCTAAAGATGATTTCTTGCTACCTCAAATTACGAGCTGTTCACTTTCATGGATGGCCCGTCTGGATATAATCAGATCAAGATGTCTTCCGAGGATGAGAAACACACAGCGTTTCGAACCCCGATCGGGATATACTGCTATGAGGTGATGCCGTTCGGACTGAAGAATGTGGGCGCCACATATCAAAGGGCAATCACCAAAATCTTTGATGACTTGATCCATAAGGTCGTCGAATGTTATGTTGATGATTTGGTCGTCAAGACAAAAGCCAAGGCTGATCACATCCGAGATCTCAGGACCGTTTTCACCCGACTGAGGGAACACGATATGAAAATGAATCCTCTGAAGTGCGCTTTTGGCGTGTCGTCGGGAAAATTCTTAGGCTTCATAGTCCGACATCGAGGGATCGAAGTTGACCCATCAAAGATAAAGGACATCATGGAGATACTTCCTCCGAAGAATCTGACACAGCTAAAATCCTTTCAAGGCAAACTCGCTTACATATGAAGGTTCATCTCGAACCTATCGGGGAGATGTCGGCCTTTCTCAAAGCTCATGAAGAAGGGAGCTCCCTTTGTCTGGGATTTCGAATGTCAAGAAGCATTCAAAAGTATCAAACAGCACCTGTTGCACCCTTCAGTGCTTGCTGCACCTATTCCAAATAAACCGTTGATTCTTTATACTGCCGCGCTAGTTGAGTCACTCGGTGTGCTCCTTGTCCAGAACAATGAGGAGGGAAAAGAAAATGCCCTCTACTATCTCAGTCGAACTTTAGTTGGGGTGGAACACAACTATTCCCAGATCGAAAGTCAATGCCTGGCTCTGATATTCAGAGTGAAGAAGCTGAGGCACTATCTGCTTGCTCATCGGGTTATGCTGATCTCTAAGGTCAACCCGCTTAAACACTTAATGACCAAAGCAAGTCTAGCTGGTAGAATGGCAAGATGGGATGTCATGCTGCTTGAATTCGATATAATTTATACTCCCCAGAAAGCAGTAAAAGGGCAAGCCCTCACCGATTTCCTTACTGCTCATCCCATACCAGAAGGGTCACCGCTCAATTGCGAGTTACCCGATGAACAAGTGCTGCACCTCGAGGATGATGAGCCATGTTGGGAGTTCTACTTCGATGGAGCCTCATCAATAAGGACCTCCAGCAAATCAAGCATCCTGGAGATAAAAGCAGGGATAGGATTGGTGTTTTTCACGCCATCAGGAGGAACCCTACGACGTTCCTTTGCTCTTACCGAGCCTCGCACCAATAACGAGGCTGAGTACGAAGCTCTGATAGCTGGTCTGGAGCTCGTTATAGAAATGGAAATCCTTCAGCTATGGGTTTACGGTGACTCCCAGCTTGTCATCGACTAGGTGAGCGGCGACTACAAGATATATAAGCTCAAGTTAGCTTGATACAGAAGCCGGGTGCTGGAACTCACGAAATAGTTCACTCACATTGAACTAATGAGAGTCCCTAGGGCGTTGAACGGAAAAGCCGACGTACTTTCTCATCTATCCAAAGAGCTGGCTAATCCCGATATGAATGAAATTCTGATCACAGTCAGAAGCCGGTAAATTCTGCCCCCAGTCTCTTTACGAGAAGAGGAAAGTGCAGAACAAAAGAGCAATCGTGCCGAAGAATCTCTGATCATTCAAGATGAGCTTGATTGGAGAGAACCCTTCATAGAGTACCTCCGATACAACAAACTGCCTGAAGAAAAATCTGCGAGGGTTCGGTTGAAGAAAAGAGCCCTTTAATATGTGTTTGTAAATAATACGCTATACCACAGATCATATGACCAACTCTGCCTCAGGTGTCTGTTATCGGCCGAAACCCAAAAAGTCATGAAAGAAGTTCACTCGGGTATCTGCGGAGCTCACCAATCTGGCCCCAAAATGCGGCTTCAAATTAAACGGCTTGGGTATTACTGGCCTACTATGATAAGAGACCGCGAAGAGCATGCGAAGAGGTGTCATCTCTACCAAATTCACGGTGACTTCATTCATAAGTATCCCAATCCGCTGCATCCTACGGTGGCGTCATGGCCCTTCGAAGTTTGGGGCACCGACATAGTTGGTCCAATTGATTTTCCGTCATCTAAAGACCACCGGTTCATATTGTCCGTAACTGACTACTTCTCCAGATGGGCTGAAACTGTCCCGCTAAAAGAAGTCAAGACAGAAGATATTCTGACATTCTTCCGACATAATATTCTATACCGCTTTGGTACACAGAGAAGAATCATATCTGACAATGGGCCTTTTCTCAAGAGCTTCAAACTCTCTAGGTTCGCTGCTCAGCACAAGATAGAATGGAGATACTCCTCCATCTATAATCCAAGAGCCAATGGGTTAGACGAAGCCTTCAATAAAACTCTATGTAAGCTCCTGAGCAAAAATGTTTTAGCCAACAAGAGAGACTGGAATATCAAGCTCCATGAGGCTCTGTGGGCATACCATACCACGCACCGCACTCCAATTCAGTCCACTCCATACTCACTACTCTTTGGAGTGGAGGCAATTCTCCCGCTCGAAGTCGAAATTCCAAGCATAAGAATGGCTGTCCAGCATGATTTGACAGAAGAGGAAAACGTCCACCTTCGGCTCGAAGAGCTCGACGCCCTCGAAGAAAAGAGGCTCACCGTACAACAAAATCTGGAGTTGTACCGAGCCCAAATGTCACGGGCGATCCAATATAACTACCGGCTGCTCAATGAACGAAAGATCGCGTTCCAGCTGGATGGTTTGGTGCTGAATCAAGTGAGAAGGGTCATGAAGGTACTTGCGAAGTATCGATACATGAAATACGGGGTGAACATCCGGAAAACTGGGCGGAAGTGCCAAACGATAGGCAACGGTACCAACTCGCTCAAGGATCTCAAAAGGACCCACAAATCAGGGACTGAGCTTCCCTCTCTTCCCAAATCTCATCACACCTTTCATCGTAGAAATCCGTAGGAATACATGATCACCCACCGCGAACTCAAGTCTGCGACGACGACGGTCGGCATAAGACTTCTTCCTGCACTGGGATGCTCTCATTCTGTCCTTATTCAGCTGGATCTTCTCCGTAGTCTCTTGAATTAGCTATGGTCCCAAAATTCTACTCTCGCTGAGTTCGGTCCAACAGACCGGCGATCGACACTTTCTCCCATACAAAGCCTCAAAAGGTGCCATCTGAATCGTCTCCTGAAAGTTATTATTGTAGGAGAACTCTATCAACGGCAAGTAACGATCCCAATTGCCACCAAAATCAAGCAAGCACACACGAAGCATATCCTCGAGAGTCTGTATAGTCCGCTCTGACTGACTATCGGTCTGCGCATGGAAAGTGGTGCTGAAACTCAATCGGGTATCCAAAGCTTCCTGAAGTTTCTGCCAAAGACGGCTGGTAAACTGGGTGCCTCTGTTGGATACAATGCATGTAGGAACGCCGTGCAAACGTACAATCTCATCAATATACAGCTGAGCATACTCAGCATATCCGAAAGCGGTCTTCACTGGAAGGAAGTGAGTCGCTTTCATGAATCGGTCAACAATCACCCAAATGGAGTCATACCCTCGACTGGACCTGGGTAGACCCACAACGAAATCCATGGAGATCTGCTCCCATTTCTATTCCAGAATGGGTAAAGGCTGCAACTCTCCTGTCGGTCTCTGATGCTCAGCCTTGACCTGCCGGCAAGTCAGGCACCTCGAAACGAAGTCTGAAACATCTTTCTTCATCCCTTCCTACCAGTAGACATCTCTCAAATCACGATACATCTTGGTGGAACCTATATGAAAACTGTATGCTGACTGATGTGCCTGCTCTAGGATCTCGCGTCTCACCCCCTCGGAATCTGGTACACATAGATGAGTCTCAAAACGTAGCACACCCTGGTCATCAATCACAAACTCCGACTCTCTACCCTGCCGAACATGCTCTAAAATCTCAGACAAACGAGCATCGTCGGGTTGCGCCTCACTGATACGATCAAGTAGAAGTGGACGAGCGCGAACATGAGCAAGCTGCCCTCCAGCAGAAGTGAACTCGAACTGTACTCTACTATCGGACAAGATTACCAATCTGTAGAAGACTATCTCTGAACTGTGCTCAAATGGAACAAGCTACCTCCGGTCCTACGACGCAAAGCATCAGCTACCGCATTCGCCTTGCCCGGGTGATAAAGGGTTTCACAATCATAATCCTTCACAAGCTCCATCCAACGGTGCTGCCTCAAATTCAAATCTCGCTGCTGGAAGATGTACTTCAAGCTCTTGTGGTCCGTGAAGATCTGACACGACTCTCCTTACAAGTAGTGCCTCCAAATCTTAAGCTCAAAGACCACCGCGACAATCTCAAGATCATGAGTGGGATAGTTCTACTCGTGCTTCTTCAACTGCCGAGAAGTATAACCGATAACTCTATCATGCTACATCAACACGCAACCGAGCCCCACTCGAGAAGCATCACAATAAACGACATAGCCACATGATCTTGAAGGGAAAGATAGAACTGGTGCAGTCGTCAACCGAGTCTTCAACTGCTGAAAACTCTGCCCACATGCCTCAGTCCACAGAAAAGGAACTCCCTTCCGGGTCAGTCCGGTCAGCGGTGCAGCGATACTCGAGAAATCCTGCATAAAATGGCGGTAATAACCAGCTAAGCCCAAAAAGCTGCGGACCTCTGTCATTGATACAGGTCTGGGCCAAAGATGTACTGCCTCGATCTTCTTCCGGTCCACTTGTATACCGTTTCCCATAACCGCATGACCCAAGAAGTCAACACTATCAAGCCGGAATGCACACTTTGAGAATTTAGCAAACAGCTAGTGCTCTCTCAATGTCTACAAAGTAATCCTCAAGTGCTGCTCATGCTCCTCACGACTTCTGGAATAGACCAGAATGTCATCAATAAATACAATAATGAACTAGTCGAGGAATGGCCTGAAATTACGGTTCATTAAATCCATGAACGCTGCTGGGGCATTGGTGAGTCCAAACGACATCACCAAAAACTCATAATGCCCATAGCGCGTACAAAAAGCAGTCTTCGGAATGTCATCATTCCAAACCCGCAACTGATGATAACCCGACCTCAAATCAATCTTGGAAAAATGTCCCAAACCCTGGAGCTGATCAAACAAATCTTCAATGCGAGGTAAAGGATACCTATTCCGCACCGTAACTCGGTTCAATTGACGATAATCAATGCACAATCTCATATTGCCGTCCTTTTTCTTGACAAACAGAACAGGAGCTCCCCAAGGAGAAACACTCGGACGAACAAGTCCCCTGGCAAGAAACTCTTTTAACTGATCCTTAAGCTCTTTAAGCTCCGTCGGGGCCATCCAATAAGGCGGTATTGAAATAGGCCCCGTGCCAGGAATCAAATCGATGCAAAACTCGATATCGCGCTCTGGCGGCAATCCATGTAACTCATCAGGAAATACGTCGGGAAACTCTCTCACAATAGGAACCTGGTCCAATGGATCTACTGTGGCTCCAGTATCATGAATAAAGGCTAAGAATCCCCGACATCCTTTCCTCAAGAGCCGACTAGCGCAAAGGGAAGAAATCAAACTATGAGGGGCGGCATTGCGGTCCCCCTGCACAACAAGAACTGACTCATCCGGAAAACAAAACCTGACTGCCTTCTCACGGCAGTCCACAGACGCATAGCAAGCGGCTAACTAGTCTATGCCAAGGAGAACGTCGAAGTACAACATATCAAGAAGGATCAAATCGACGGACGAATCTCTATCTCCAATATGAACGGCACACGACCAAAACATATGTCACGCAACAAAGGACTCACCAACGGATGTAATCACGACAAGTGGCTGATCTAGCAAGGACGACTCTTGGCCCAACCTCAGTACGAAGTGTGTGGAAACATACGAGTGCGTAAATCCTGGGTCGAACAATATGCACACATTAAAAGAACACACTGGAAGAGTACCTGTCACTACTGCATGCGACGCCTGCGCATCCTGAGGAGTCAACGCAAAAACTCGGGCATGTCCTCTACCGGCATCCGGCTGTCTTCCGCCTCTGCCACCACGTCCCCTATGAACAGAACCACCGCAACCACGACCTCTCTGATCATAGGTCTGGCATGAAGCAACAACAGGCGTAAGAGGTAACGCTCTCTGAGGTGGAGAAGGTGGTAAGGTAACATGTGGAATTGCTTCCTCTCCCTGGCGTACCTCAGTATAATCTCTGACGCGATGATACTGACTCCCATACTGAAAACATCCAGACGACGGCTGTTGACCCTGTGGGTAAGAGTTATATAACTGGCCTCGTCTCAAGCCTCTACTACCCCCACGACCTGAAAGGAATCTATCACGGCGTCTACCTATCTGCCTCCGGGCTGATATATCAGTACGAATCCTCTTCGGTCTCAGAACGACCGAAGTCTCGGAAATACGCTCCTCTACCAGTAGGGATGCGTCCACCGCGGCTGCATACGTATCAAAATGCTGGGCGTCAATAGAGAGAAACAACTAGGTAACCAGGCCTCGTACAAATCTCTTGACCTACTTCTCTTCAGTATCCACTAAATAAGGAGCATAAACGGATAGCTGGGTGAACTGAATATCATACTCCGCCACTGTCATATCCGGAGTCTGGCGCAATGACTCAAATCTGCGAGCTCGAGCATCTCTGATGCTCTGTGGAAGAAAACGAGCAAGAAACACAGCCGCGAACTCATCCCAGGTCATAGGAGGAAGACCTGCGGCTCGACCTCTCTCCAAAGACTCGCACCAAGTCTCAGCAACACCCTTCAGACGAAAACTAGCGAACTCTACCAATCTCTCATCGGAGCATCTCAACAAACAACGAAACCTGGGCATCCGATCGAGGAACGACTGTGGATCCTCAGCTGCATCGGTACCGGTGAAAACCGGAGGCTTCAGCCTCATAAACTCTAATAAAGATACGACGATAATCCCGGTAGCGGTAGGTACGACTGTCTGAGCAGTAGGTACCATCATGGTCCCCGTAATAGGTGGAACAACCTCCGATCTCTATGCCCGACTGGTCTCAACCAACAATCCCACCATCTGTCGCAAATCCTGAATACTAGCCTATAGCCTAGCAATACGACCTGGAGAAGGTGGATCAATCTGCTCCTGAAGAATAGGCATACCGCCCTGGTCAGTCCTCGTCTCAGACGAGCCTGCCCTGACCCCGGCTCTAGCGGCAGCACTATTTGCCCTCGTAGTCTTTGGCGGCATAGTGGCTGGAATAAGAAAACAGAATTTGGTAAGAATATAGAATCGAATTATAAGGATATATAGAATCAAGGAAGGAATTAAAAGAAAATATGTCCTAAGGTCACTTAGGCGGAGTACCGTGTCGTAAGTATGCCGTGGAACATACACACGCTACGTCACTCTGCTTAAGCTACCTACTCTATCATACCAAGAGTCATCCTACACTCCGAAAGGTAAAATCTAGCGCTCTGATACCAACTTTGTCACGACCCAAATTAGGAACGCGACCGGCACTTAAATCACGCGACGTCGAAAGGCGTAACACAATTCAAGTAAGCCGAAAATCCAGAAATCTAAACCAAGAAAAGAAATAAGTGATAAAAACATTAGTAACAACAAAAAAAACATTTAAAAATCTCAAGTTAAAATCTCAAAACATAAATTTATTTTCTTAAAAATTTTGGCAGCATCTCCTTTGTAAAAACTAGCCCCAAACGGGTACAAACATAGAATATATAAAAAAACATCCCCAAACGGGAGTAACTCACGCCTAAAGGTGGAACACAACCGCAACAGGTATATACGACGCCGTAGCGAAGGAAAGCAAATAAGAAGTGAAAACAGCATAATAAAAGGTAAAAAACATCACAAAATAAATAAAAGCCGGCTTACACGAGCTCGAAACCCAGAGTCACAAATAATATACAATATCGAATCTCACAACCTCGTCTATAAGTCAAATACATATAAGTGGTAGATAGAGAATACTAGATACAAAATAAGATATACAATAGAATCATATGGATAACCGCAAAACCCACATACACCAAAATCACGACCAACAGCAGCGATATCCGCAGAAGTAGATGCAATAAGGAGCCCTGCCGCGACTACACTGAGGGTCAAGCCTGCAAAATACTGTGGCACAACGGGGGTGAGTTGCCAACTTGTGAATAGTAAATAACATCGTACTGATAATCGCAAGCATGCACGAAAAGCGATAATCTAAAATATGCGATCATATGGCATAAGTATAACAGTACGGATATGCAGCAAAATCATGATCAAGGTACACCGCCAGGGTACAACAACTATATGAAACAGTGCATGTCAAATAAATCCTGAGTATGGGATAAAACATAAAACCTCATCAATGAATCATCATCATGGAGAACCGGTGTCCATCAACGACACCCCAAATCCCAATATCTCAGACGCCGCATATTTAGATCGGCCCTCATATCTATCTCATCTCATAACTCCAAAACGGTATCCTCCGGATATCCGTCGAGTTTCCATACAATTACTGGTAGGTGGTACTCCCTTTTCCAGGCTCATCGTCTACTGCACAACAATCATTTCTTGCCCCGGGGTACCATACCGGGTCCACCATGTACCCACAGACGGATCGTCCAGCTCCTCGAATCGGGTCTCGAAAACAAGCTCAGAATCGAGAAAACTCATGGTGGACGCCTCGAAATCACATCACAAGAAACCGCGTTTTTTTTAAAACGGTTTATAATTTCCTTTGAAAAATATATCTGCGGTTCTCAAATCCAGAAATCTCATGGAAACGGTATCTCAATGCATATATCCATGAAGTACGATGTATGCAACATAGAACAGTAATATTAGCATATCAAGGGAAAACCGTTCTTTTTAAATATATCAAGTTTCAAAAGTATCTTGCAGTTTCCCAAATCCACGAAATCGAAATACAACATCATATGAGAGTGAATATGTGACTATAGCAATGTATGTATGCATGCATGTATATATGTACATATGATGCAATTCATATGCGCAATAGAAAAAGAACCAATATCTAACCGTTAATAATAATGGAAGCGGTACAATATATATTATCCATGGTAATTTCTATAGTGTGCGTGTCATGGCAATTAATACCGGTGTGTGTGTGGCATACAATTCGGTGCTCGTGCAACATGAACCGTAAGTAATAGTGCAGTGTCCAATTAATACTGTGTCAATGTACAATAGGTAATGAGATGTGCAAAATGGTGCTCATGCACAATCAATATATATACATATAAATATGGGGTTATATCACTGAATCTAGCCCTCGACGTTTAGCGCCATACAGGCGATTCCCTCGTAGATGTTAAATCTACTCACCGGACGATCTCGAGCTAGGTGAATCCGATCAACCCTTTACCCTTCCTGGCTGTGTCCGAAGTCCCCGCCTGTGATCCTATTATCACACAACACAATAACGCATGAAATTAGTAAACTATCCGATAAAATAAGGAAACAACGCCAAACCAACGAATCGGTTCCTACAAGCTACCAAGAGTTAGCTTAGCGGGCTAAACGCGTGCAGCGACTCCTTAGACCTACCCTACGGCTGTTAAACGCGTTAAACACTTAAACGAAGGTCGGATAAATCCGTATTGTACGATACCGAAACGCTTGAATTCTAACTAAACGATCCCAGATTTTTATACGAAATGAATTAGAGAAAGTTGCACTAGCCAAAAGCCTACAATTTTCCCCAGAGACCCCATGATGAAAATTCACCCTAATGCTCTCTACTCTGGCCGAAAATTGCGGCCAGAATGAGTATATTTGTGACCACAAGATGGGGAAGGAGGCTCAGGTTTCTTGGGTGTGTTCCAGGCTTCTAAACTAGGTCTCTGTCATGGCAACTTCTCAAACTAAAACTTGGGTCGATAGCAGATTCAACAGAGAACCCTAACTTAAACCAAAATACGATATTAACACTAATTTTAAAACATTAAGGTATAATACTGAAACTATATAACACATAAACCATCCTTAAAGCCTAAACAAGGGTTTAAGAACATTACCTCACCAAAACTTGGGAAAACCCTAGCCATCCAAGCTCCAAGATAACTCAAGAGAGTTAAACATGCATAGTTGGGGTTTAGTGAGGTTTGATGTGTTTTAGGCTTAAGATTTTGTGGAGAAAAATGAGATCAAGAGAAGATTTTTGGTGAAGGAGAAGACGAAGAAGAAAATGAGAGGGCGAGAGTTGTGAGGGAAAATGAGATATGAGAGGGTGAGAGTGAGAATGAGAGCCATGCTCTTCTCTCACCTCATTAAATGCCCCCCATGCTTGTCCCATACCTCATTATTCTACTCTTTTCCTTTCTTTTATCATTTTAAAACAAAACCCTTTTTACTTAAAAACAAAAATAGATATGTGTATAAATGTAACATGACATAATATGGTTAGGGTGCTATGGCTAGCCAAGCATGGTTAACACTTCCTTAACCCAAGATTAACATGCACATGTGTGTGTGAGTTCAAAAATATTTAAATAAAATATTAATTAATTATAATAAAATATGTGAAAACAATTATTAGTTAAATTTATTAAAAACCCGCATTATATCGCTTAATTAACTCTAATCGCATTCTAACGTGTTACAGAAAGATTAGGAAAATGTTTTCCCAAATTTATAATTTAATTCTATTATTGGATTTTTGATCCAATGGTTCTCTGTTTAACATAGAAAATCATTTTCATTTAAAAAAAAGTCAGGGAGACATTTTTCCCCTAATAGAATTTAATTCTACCATCAGATCTTTGATCCAACGGCTCTATTTAACAGAGAATATCCCAGTTTTTAGGAAAATATTCCTCATGTAGAATTTAATTCTACCCTCTTTAATTTGGGCGCTGGTGCTCACGTGTTATGCACGTGAGCGCCGCCTAAGAATTTAATTCTTATATAAACAGGCGCTCATGTGCCTTGCACGCCAACGCTCACATGTGTTTCTTGTGAGGCGCCAGTATAAACGCTAGCGCTGGCACTCACGTGGAAAAAACGTAAGGCGCTGCCTGATTGATCTTTAATTCGAAAGTAATTTTTTATGAGGGAACATGCATGTGACCGGCACTTGAGTCACATGAAATCTATAGGACCCCACCGTAACCCAAGTAAGCCGAACATCAGGAATCTAAATCTATTTTTAAGAAAATAGTGAAGGTGGAGTTTTGAAAGGGGCATTAATGAAATCAAGTTCGGCTTTTAAAGTATAAGTAAAGTTTATAGAAATACAAATAGGTAGTGTACTAAAGTTTTAAACGTTTTCGTCATTTGAAATTTGGGCAGCACCTGCTTTGTAAATTTTGATCAAAACAGTACATAAACAACAATAATACTGGCATCCCCAAGCGGGAGCTAACTCTTCGCCAACTGGTGGAAACACAACCATGAAAGTAAGTATAAGACGCCCAACTCGAAGATCAATCACAGAAAAGAATAAGGAAAACCATAACATCATCGAACTCAAGTATAAAGAATATATACAGCTTTCACTTGAAGTCCAACAGAATATACAAGTCTCTGGTTTCTAAGTCTACCAAATATACATAGTCTGGTTGATAGAGTTTTTAACTAGATTACAAAAGAATATAATATACAATGGTGGTTATGATCTGTAGTGTAACCCACCTATCAAGCAAATCACCAGGAAGAAGAAGGTGCCAGCAAGCCGCTACTGATCCGAGCGGTTGATCCTGCAAGAAAACTATGGCACAACGGGGGTGAGTGCTAACTCATGAGTAGAAGATATCATCAGGTAGAAATCGAATATACAATGATCTACTTAGGTCATACAGTAATATGATAACGTCATACCATGTGGTATCGAAGGTGAACGTGTATACATATGTATATAAATATATAATATCGTGCATGTATCAATATATGGTACCATGTCATCCATATCGTGTATATATGTGTCACACACTGAGTGTCTATCAACAACACTCGAAATCATCATAAAATTCTGAGTGGAAATCATCATAAATCCCGCGTCCAGCATCGACACGTAAATCCTTCTATTTCAGGCGCCGTCTCATCGGATCGGCCCTCATATCTCAGGCACCGCCTCATCAAATCGGTCATCATATCCATTTGTCTCATATCAATCCGATTGGTATCGTCCGGATATCCACCGAGTCCAATACTGTCACCGGTAGTCAGTGTTCCCCTGCCAGGCTCAACGCCTTTCTATAATATCTTTTTGCCCCGGGGTACCGTACCAGGTCCACCATGTATCCGCAATCGGTTTCTCCCCCTGCCTCGATTCGAATAATTATCAAAGCTTAGAACCGAGAAATCTCTTGGTGGACGTCGAAATATCATATCAAAAGAAAACCGTGTTTTTAAAACATTCACAAGTTTTTAAATAATATTTATGGTTTTTCAAATCCAGAAATCTCATAAGATTGTGGCGATAAAGAAAAGATATGTGCATGCACAGAATAATACTGTAATGCATAGCAAGTGTGTTCATATAAGCGTGTCGTATAGCACTAATCATGCTAAAAGGTTATAGTATGATGTGGTAGAGTAGCAAGTTCTATCTGTGTATGTGGCATGGCAATTACCGATGATGTGTGTGTAAGCATGCGAATATGTGCACGTGCAACATGTAAATCATCGGTAATGGTGCATGTATCCTAATACAAGGTCAAGTAACACTAAAGTATAAATGCGATATACATCGTAAAAGATCAAAACGCGAGCGTATGCAGAAATAAGAAATCGAAATGCGAGCGTAAACGGGATAAAAAAATAGTAACGCGGATAATTATAAAAATACGCAACTACGTATGAACCATACAGTTATAGTTTAAAATAGTACGAAACGTTGTTTTAGAAAATAGAGGCTACAATATTCTTGAAGAAGATAACATTTGAAAAGTCGTAGAGTCCTCTTGAAGTTATCATTTAAAAGTATGTAACGGTCCGTTAGTTTTGAAAGTAGGTATGGCTCTAAACATATCATAATATCTACTTTAATGATATTAAATAAGATTCTTGAGTTGAAATAAATATCGGTGATTCATCCTCATCATATCACGTACGGAATATCCATCGTACGATATCATCAAATCAATAGTACAGATCTATAGTCGCGTACATCATCTCATCTCATATCATGACATATCATCTAATGTCATCTCGTATCATATCATATCACATTGCCTCATATCATCATATCGTATCATATCGACTCATAACATCATATCGTAAATATCCTTATATCATTAGTAAACTTATATCGTATAAGGTAATCATATGTATATATACTTACATAAGTAGATATAGCTCATAGGCTAAGAAATAGTATCAGGGGTATATTATTCTACAAGATATAGACTTATACGAATATGGTAGTCTAACAAAACCTATAGACTAAGTATTCTATTTTAATATCTATATCGTATCCTAATTCTATGGTTGCGGGGGTGCTATACGTCATCTACCCGACTTTCCCCATAAATATACATCTACTCACCTTATTGTCTTGCCCTAGTCAAAGTCGACGAACACCTTGCTCTTCTTCGTCATCTCGGAAGTCCACGTGAATGTATCTACAATCAATCCATAGCGAAAATCGCATAAAACCTGAATTGAATTGAAATCACAAGCGAAGTACACATAGGTTAGAACATATGGTCAACGCGTGCTAAAACAACAAAATACTCCTCGACGTCGACGTACGAACGTCAAACGACCGAGTCAAAACACAAATATCCAAAAACCAAGTTTCACATATCGCGCAACATTGCCAAAAACCAAGTAAAACAACTCTGAATTTTTCTTAAGGTGATCTTAGACTTTTTAGCATATAGGGTAGTCTTAGTTATCTAATGAGTGGACTACAGAACAAATTTCAAAGCCTAATTCTAAAATTGACCCGCAAATTGCAGTCAAAGCGAATAAAACGGGGGTCAAAGAAAAGAGATAGAGGCTCGGGTTTCTACGGTGGCTTTCTACTGATCTATGCATCTCTCTGTATGCTCTATTAAATTTTCAGAGATCCCAAGTAATACCAGATTTCCTTTGATCCTCAAAACTCAATCAAAACCGACATCGGAAAATTCTAAACTCATCTTTGAAGCTTCTAAACTCATCTAAACCAGGGATTCTATCAATAATAGGTTAGTAAGCACTCACTAAACCCCCTACTACAACACTACTACAAGTTATACTCATTAAATCTCATCTTAGAATTTTCAAGACTTGAAAACATGTACATTTTATCTCTAACCTAGTTGTGAAGGTAAGGATACTTAAAAACTTATCTAAAAGTATGATTATTACCTCATAAAGCAACTTAAGAAAATTCCAAGATGGCCAAAAGAGCTCAAAACAAAAACTTGATCCCACCATGAGGTTTAGGATGAGGCTGTGAACAATTTTAGTTAAGGTTATAAGAGGTTTTGAGGTGGATTGGAGGGTGTTTTGTGGTAGTAGAAGATGATGGAAGGAGGCGGAAGAAGTGGAGGAAGAAGAAGATGAAGGAGAGATGAAGATGATTGAAGAATGAAGCAAACAAATAGTTGGACGCAACTATCTCTCTCTCTCTCTCTCTCTCTCTCTCTCTATCTCTCTCTCTCACCTCTGTGTCCCCTTGTCCCTCTTTCATATCCTTTTCTTTTCATTTTCCTCTTTTCTTTTCTTTTTTTTCTTTACATAAAAGCACAAAACCAAAATATAATTCATAAATAAATTGTTAACATGTCATGACATTTAAACATGGTTAACAAGAATAAAATTAGATTTAGTGCGCAATTAGTAAAACACTAATTAAGTTAAATATCAACTTATATGGATACAATCATATACTAACTTATAAAAAGCCCAAATCAAATAAATGCCTTCATAATTAATAATTCATTTTAAATTTTAATTATTTTCTAAAATAGAGGTATATAATTATACCATTCTACGAAAACTCAAATTTATATTCGTATAATATCCATAAAATTCATTATTTTATTATTTAAATTCCAAAATAATATTTTCTATTTTCTGAAATGTTACAAAGTGGGAACATATAACCATGGACTTCATGACAGTTTTACCGTGGAGTCTAAAGGGCAACAATGCTATATGGGTGATCATGGATCATCTAACTAAAGTAGCGCACTTTATACCACTTCTAGTTGGTCAGTCGACAGAGACGTTAGCGGAGAGGTACATGCAGGAGATCGTGAGATTGCATAGGGTACCTGTTAGTATCGTTTCTGATCGTCATACGTGATTTCTATCGCACTTCTAGAGAAGTTTCCAAGAAAGCTTGGGAACTCAATTGAAGTTTAGTACGACATATCATCCTCAAACTGACGGATAGTCCGAGCGAATAATCCAAACTCTTGAAGACATGTTGAGAGAATGGATGTTGGACTTCAAGGGTTCATGGGAGGATCATTTGCACTTGGTGAAGTTCTCATATAACAATAGTTTCCAAGCAAGTATACATATGGCTCCATTTGACGCGTTGTACAGACGTAAATGTCATTCGCCGGTATGTTGGGACGATGTTGGAGAAAGAAGATTGTTGGGACCAGAGTTGATTGTGCAAATCGTGGATAAGTTCCGTTTGATTCGAGATCACATGAAGAAGCGCAGGATCGACAAAAGAGTTGGGACGATACTGGAAGAAGACCATTAGAGTCTACAGTTAGTGATCACGTGTTCTTGAATATATCACCGATAAGAGGAGTGATACGGTTTAGGAGTCGAGGAAAGCTTAGTCCTCGATTTGTGGGGCCTTTCGATATTATCGAGCATGTTGGAGAAGTAGCATATCGATTGGCATTACCACCATCCTTGACGGGTGTACATGACGTGTTTCATGTATCTCAACTTCGCAAATATGTTCGAGATGAGACTCACGTCTTAGACCACTCGGAGTTGACATTGGGAAATGATTTGTTATATAAAGAGCGACCGGCAGCTATATTGGATTGACGAGAGAAGGTTCTCAAGAATAAAGTGATTCCTTTAGTGCTTGTTTCATGGGGAGGTCATTCGCATAGACAATCTATGTGGGAACGTGAAAAAGAGATGCGACAGAAATTCCCACACTTGTTTCTATATCATGAGATCGATTGTACCCGCATTCCATTGTCCTTATTCTTGTTATCGTTCTTATTTTTGTTCTTTTGTACTTTGTGAATTTCGAGAACGAAATTCTTTTTGTAGTTGGGTATAATATAACACCCTAGAATGATCGTACAATATTTGGTTATATAAAATGAATTTATTAATATGCTGGTTATTTTGAGCTTTGGCTTTGGGGTATTTTAAGCCGGCTCAAGATTGTGTGAGCCGTCTCTTGCACCCAAAGAGCAATTGATTATTGGAGAAAATTTGTAAGCCGGCTCAGGCTAATATTGAGTCGTCTCTGTTAGGAATATGTATGCCCTAAAGGCTATTATTGTATATTATAGTGGATACTTGAACATATATATAGAGGACTTTCTTGCTCGACATAATAGTATGTTATCTGGTTGCTCTTTATCTTAACATGTACACTTGTTTTATTATTCTGTCTCTCTGATACATGTTGATAAATCCTTTAGGATGTAGGCTTGACTACCAGGACTATGATGCAGATCATACTAGTGGGGCTTGTTGTCACGACCCGCAGGGTACGGAACGTGACTGGCACTTAAGTTTACGAAACGTCTAAAGACGTCCGTAAAATAAGTAAGCCAAAGCCCAGAAAACCAAACCAAATAAGCAAAAGAGTGAAGAGAACCCAATCAATTGAAAACAAGTTTATCAATAAGTCATATAAAACCCTTTTTGAAAACAATATCAATTTTTCCAAAAATTTCGGCAGAGTCTCCTTTGTAAATACTGGCCCCCAAAATAGGTACAACAAAAATATATATGAATCCAACAAATAAGGCATCCCCAAGCGGGAGCTAGCTCTTCGCCACAAGGCGGTCACAAATCCCACGCAAAATACAGCAACAACATGCGAAATAATCAAAATGAAGCATAAGAAAAACAGCATGTCGACTCAAGTGAGTTCGACCCCAAAATACAGCATAAAAGTCCACAAACCTCACAGTCTCATCTCTAGGTCAATATACAATAATACTGGTAGATACAGTAGATGGAGTGCACTAGATACAAAGAATATACAAGGTGGTACAAAAATAATGATATAACCCACCTAAGAGCAAAACCTCGAGTCCAGGCAAAGGAGGCAAAAGAACAAGTGCGCCCGCCGCTACTGTACTGACGGAGCGGACCTGCAAAAGGCTGTGGCACAACGGGGGTGAGTTGCCAACTCGTGAGTAATAAATAACATCTACAAAGGCTATCGTATGCATGCACACAAGCATCCTAGCATCTAAAATACAGGTATGACTGGATGCACTAGCAGGTGTGTATACAACATCAGTGTACTAGCAGGTGTATGTATGCAACATGAATATCTGAGGTCTCGATAGGTATATATATAAGAAACATTTTATCTCTTTTTGTTTTTGAAACTCTTTTAAAATGCCAGCATAATACTCATTGAATCGACAACAATCTGTGTCCAGCAACGACACCTAAAAACTGTCTCAAATCTCATAAATCCATGTCATAGTGTCTCTGGCCTCAGCCATCCGGCTGACCCATCTCAATATCAATATCACATCCTCTCGCGGCCCCGGTCGGTATCCTCTGGATATCCGCCGTGCCCAATGAAGTCACCGGTAGGTAATCCGTCCCCTGCCAGGCTCATCGTCAGCACCACGAGCTTCTTGCCCCGGGGTACCCTACCGGGCCCACCATGTACCCGAGACGGTTCATCCAACTCCTCGAAACGGGTCTCGAAAACCACAGCAAACTCATGGTGGACGACACTTACATCACCAGAAAACCGCAATTTACATATTTTAAAAATATAATAAGTTTAGAAATTTTTGCGGCTTTTCCCCGAAATCCAGAAATATCATAAAATCTCAAGAAATCCTCATAAGTGCATATGTCAATGATAATGAATGCATATGATATCAATAATCAAGTTGCGATGCGTGATTAATAGACTAAGCATGAACAAATAATATGATGAGGTACATGCACATGAATAGCAATCCTACGATTTCATTTTAAGGAATTAAAGCAATAGCGCGAGTTTAAGTATCAATTATAGTAAAAGGTTTCAATTTAAAGGTTATCTAGTATGGTACATGGCAATTACCAGGGTGTGTTTGTAAGCATGAATAGTGCTCGTGCTGCATATAAAAACCCTGGCAATGGTGCAGGTGTCCTATAACATGGTTTCGTATATGTATGTCAATATAAGACATGAATGTAGCAAATAATCATACAAGTATTACACCCCTAATTACTAACATTACTAAGAATCTTTTTAAGGTACTAAACTATCGGGCGACTTGCGCCATACAACGATAGTCCCCCGTAGATGTTACATCTACTCACCGGAATCCCTAGCTAGCTGTGTCCAATCACCGCTTTCCCCTTTCGTGCCGCGTCTGACGTCTCCGCGACCGAACCTGGAATTTACATCAATACCAAACATAAGGTTACATATCAAGAATAACGCAAAACCCAAACGAAAATACTAATGTTCACTAGCTAGGTACAACGTGCACAAGGTGCGCGGAACACACGCGAAAATCGCAAAAACTGCAAAAATCGCCGATTTGGTCGCCCGGCAAAACTAAAACCCGACTACTCAAAAATCCGCACACACGTATCCTAAATGTCATAGGATACGCTAAAAATGTCATCAAGACATCGCAATTAATTCATCACAACATTTTAGTAAAAACTAGTAAGCTAGAATAGCAATTTGGTGCAAACATCGACAATAGCGACAAAGTTATCACGGCCCAACACAACCATCCAATCCACACAACTAGTTAGCCACAAAAAACACAATTTTAACTTATTTACCATGCTACAAAACCCACATTCCATACACAAACCTCTTCTTGATTTTGGTAATTAGCAAACTTAATGAAAATTTCACACAAGTTTAACATAGATTAGCTTAATATGAAGCCACTTAAGCAAAGTAACCATATAGATTGGTTAAGTAACAACTAGATTAATTAAAAAAATTTAATTAACTAAAACATGGCTTCAAGAAACCCTAGTTTAATTTTCAACCATAACCCTAAAAAAAACTAGATTAGAACTAACACTAAATTAACACTACAACAATTTAACTTAAGAAACTTAATCAAAAGAATTTAATTAGCAAGAAATTATACCTCAACTAGAGATCTAGCAAGAATAATTTGCCTCCAAAGATGCCTCCTTTCCACAAGATTTAAACTAAGGTGGGTGTGAGAAGAGATGGATTAAGGTTTTGTTGTTGAAATAGTGAAGGATTTGTTGATTTTTGATGGTTTTTGAGATGAATTTGTGAACAAAATAGAGAGGAAAATGAAGGGGGGGAGCTGCTGATTTTCTGGACAGAAATGAGGGAGAGGGGAGTGGTGTGGGTGTGGGTGTGGGAAAAAGTCTCAAGTCAAACTCCCCCAAAGTCAAAGCACCATACCCAATTAACAATTCAAAAACCTTTAAAAAAAACCCTCATTTCCACACAATAACACAAGTCAAAGAGCATGGAATTTTTTTTCCCATGTGCTGCTGGAAATGGCCGGCCTAGGGTGAGGGAGAAGTGAGAGGGAGTGCACAAAAAAAATTTTATGCAAAAAGACCCCCTACAAGTCCAAAATTGCAAGTTTAAGCTTAAATTCAATAAATTTCGTTTTCTATAATAAAAATTAGTTAAAAATCAAAATAAAATACTAAAAATTTATGTTACAACTAGATTTTAATTAACATAATTTTAAATATTAAAATTAGCCCAGAAAAATTTGTATTTATCGCTAATTTAATGTATTTTCTTACCGGCTTAAAATAATATTAAAAATTGAAAAATTAGGGAAAATTTTTAAACGACCAGAATTTCATATGTAACTCATTAGCTACTAAAAACAAGCAATTACCTATCCATTTTAGGTATAATTAGTCCTAAACTGCAAAATAACAAGAAAGACGGTTTTCGGAAAAATACCGAATTTTCACCGATTTTCAGGAAAACACCAAAACGACTTTTCAAGGCGCTACACTTGTGTAGTCAACAAGCACATCCTTTAACCGTTCCTAGTCGAAGGAATATCGAGACAAGGCATCGATATTCCAGAGTAGACTAGTGTGTACGTTTCTTGACCTTGTATGGGGCGATGGTTGATCCCATATCTATTAGTGTTTGACATCAAAGATTGTACACAGGTGCTCATTAGAGAATGGGTACACCGAACAGGACTCGCCGAGAACTCCTAGATGGTACCATACCTATCGTCAGATAACAGTTCTCTGGTGACACTTGTACAGGTTAGTCTGTAGACCCAAGATCGTCATAGTATCTTGTGTGGTTCCCACTGTGCTTTGATTTCCTCCCTACCAGGGCTCAAAGGAGTTGTGCAAACAGGTGGATTTTGGGTACGGTCTCGAGTCACATGGAAGCAGTGAGCGATAGGAGGGGTTTCATCTCTCCCGGTATAGGGAGTTGATGTTGCGCTATACTCGATTGGCTATAACAGCAAGTCCCTGGCCAGGGCTGATGAGATTTACTGGTAAGTGTTATCAGTAGTTTCTCAAAAGGTAATAGGCCATACCTCGGAATGAATTATCAAGTTACTGGGGTCTGACGATTTCACCCCTAGACTCGATATGAGACATATCAGACGAAGAGACCGGACTGTACGGTAAGTGTTGCTTATAGGCTTTACGAGGGTTTGGATAAGCTTCCTTGTTGATCTTATATTCGTTCAATATCTGGACAGCCGTTACGTCCAGCTAGTACCGCCGACGGCTTGTGGGTATCTGATATGATCATTACCTACTGCTAGCGTATTGACGAGTGTTTAGAGTCCCACACAGAGGTTTCCTAGCTCAAGCGAAACAAAGTAGGGCACATATGGTGATATGTGCGGGAGCTTGATTAAATACGAGTATGTGATACCGTATTCTAATCTTGCGATATTTGATATCGGTTAGATTATATGTGATATAACCTGATTATTGAATCAAGTGTTGATTCAATAATTTGTTATATGTGATATGACCGGATTATTGAATCAAGTGTTGATTTGATATTGAATATTAATATTGGTGGTTATATGTGATATAACCGGATTATTGAATCAAGTGTCGATTTGATAATTTGATATATATATATATATGATATTAGTCGATTATATATGATATGACCGAATTATTGAATCAAGTGTTGATTTAATAATTTGATATATACTTATATTTGGTATATTTATATATTAACTAATATTATTGCTCACTTTTAATTTTCTTCTCTTGATATATAATTGTATATATGTATATTTGATATATATATTTATTTATTTATATATAAAATGGATTATTGTATCATAGTTGATGATACATAGAACATGGATGTATGAGACTCACACCTAGGATTTAAGATAATTGGGATGAATTTATTTAAAGAGAAAATAAAAGGATTAGAAATGAGTCATTGCTTGGATGCTTGGAGAAGCATTGAGAAGCCATGACTCATCTCTTGTGTTTTGTTTTACTCTTAGATATTTGTTGATCCCACTCTTATCTTTAGCCCATGGTTTATTCTCTCATTATTGATCACAAATAACTCTCACTCACCCAAGTTCATCTTCTTCCTCAAGTGAGCTCTAGGGTTTTTCTTGAGTTGGAAAAAGAGAGTGGAAAATATTTCTAAGTGAGCCAAATCTCCTACTTCATCAACCTATACTAATTTAGCTCGTTAGTTTAGGTTGTTGGGTTCACTAATACCTTGATTAGTGAAGAGTTGGGTTGACCTAGAGAGGCTTCAAGATGGATCATCTTCGGCTTCGAAGATCACATAGAAAGTTCATTCCTTTTTTCAAGTGGGGCCAAGAAGAGTTCTAGGGACTACTACTTGGAGCTTAGGGACTACTACTTGGAGCTATAGAAGTGAAGGACTTGATCTACAAAGGTTGTAATCCTCTTCACTTAGCTTAGAACTTGCTTTCTTGCTTAACATACCCTAATTCTCTAGTTCGATTCTTGGTTAATGTAGCTTAGTCCTCTAGAATTTTTAAAATTGCATACTTGATGCATGTGGAAACCTAGTAGAGGTCCTAAAATACACTTTCATGGTATCAGAGCCATGCTAGAGCTTTAGGCGAAGTCTAAACGACGTTAAAGTGTTCGATCGAAGTTCGAAACCCATAAAATTACAAGTTTCTGTCCATTTTTCAATAGTTGAAATTTTTCAGATTAAAAATATCCAGTAAATCATGCAGGGTTTTGTATGGAGCCTCAAGAAGTACGAGATCCTAGCTTGACCAAATGGCCGCGAAACCGCCGCATAACTTAAGGATTTGCCGCGGTTCCGCCGCACTTTTGGAGAGATTTAGATTGTATTTCTTGTTCTGCTCCATTATGTGATTTTGCTCTTTCTAAGAATTTTTAGTGAGGCTCAAGTTGTTGAGATCTCTATGATTTTCAGGTGTTTGAAAAATCGATCAAAATGTTTAACATCGTCTAGATAGTTTAGATATGTGATACAATTTTTGGAATCCACATTAATTAGTTTTGTGAAAACTAGTTTGTGTTTTGTAAATCTAGCATTTTAGTTTCATTTAATCGATTGCCACGGAGTTTCGATTTGGATCAAAACTCCATCGCAATCTCGTATTGTACGCAAACACTTGCCGGGAAACACTACTAGATAGCCACGCCCCATAGCCCCGACCAAGTGACTATAGGAGAACCCCGTAGCCAAAAGCATCCACTCGGATGCTCGCGGCCGCGGTATTCTACCCAAGTGCACTTCGTTGATGGCATCAGGGGTGCGGCAACCTACTAAAGTTCTCGACGAGTATTCGATCATTTAATCGGGAATTGTGTTGAATTACCCGACTTGTTATTGAAAAGTATTTTCAATTCGAGACTTAAATGCAAGGTTTATTAGGTTAGGAATGAAATCAGAAA
This sequence comes from Agapanthus africanus, assembly GCA_030015575.1. Lineage (NCBI taxonomy): Eukaryota > Viridiplantae > Streptophyta > Magnoliopsida > Asparagales > Amaryllidaceae > Agapanthus > Agapanthus africanus. Next base: position 476,436,008 of record CM057343.1, read on the forward strand.
TATGAGAAATTCCGGGTTTATGATGTCTAAAGTATATGCGGATTCTAATTATTGTATTTTTATTTCTTTTCTGCGACCATAAATGTAATATGTGGTGTATCCCCAATCTCGTTGCTATACGTCAACAACATTAGGAATATGCATATTTACTTATGTTGATGACATATAATATTATGCGTTGCTTCTGATATGTTATATTGGGTCGTCGTGATTGAATAGCCAGAGTTTTTTACGTGAGATGAGAGTTTATATATTTTCAATCATGTAAATGTGTATGTAATATTCTTTTATTGGGACACTTCCGGGTTGAGGTTGTTGTCTCCATTGATGTATATTATTTACTTTTCCGTATTAGGATATACCCAAGACGGAGAGCACAAGTAACCGGAATCTAGAGTCCAATGGGAGACCAGCTCGAGGAGTCGAGACCGGGTCTCCTAACTCTAGAATTGGGAGGATTGCTTGCCACTCTTATAGAGGTCTAAGGATGTGGGTTTGGCTATTCATCACGACCGTGGAATCCGTGTTTTTCATTACTGGCTAAATTTAAAACACGGACCTCCTAATATATCCTATATTTCATATGTTTTCTTCTGCTGCTAAAGTTCTGTGATGTGATCATATAACTGCGAAAGATGAATGCTACATATATATGATATATAATAAACGTTGCTTATGTTTTGCACCCGCGCTAGTCCAGCCCCCGCTCTGCCGTTAGTTAAGTAACCTAACGGTGCATGACAGGGCCCCGTGGCGAATGCGGATGGCATAAGCGTACGTTCTATTTTCGTTTCTTCTGTGATATTTAGGAAACATAAATGATGGGACATCATTAATGAGATTAATGAAAAGAAAAGAAACCTAAAGATGTTGTAGAATCAAATTTTTCAAAAAGGGTAGCTCTAGTTCTTGCTTTGCATAGAGTTATTCCATTATGAATATTCAACACCTCATTCGATGAGGAAAGTGCCTAAATCCCTTCACCGGGAGTGAACTCTTTAGTAAATGCTACAACCCACTCGGTTTGTTTTAAAAACTACTCGATTTTAAAAGCAGAGCTTAAACCACTCCTTTTTCAAATCACAAGATTCTACGACGATATCAAGTTCAATACACTAAAGGTTTTCTTCAAAACCGTTTGTAGCCCTCCGTCATTTCAGATAACGACTATTCAGTATTCGTGTTGCGTTTGTTGGCCTCCGTCAAGGCATAGTGTGCTGTAGCTGATTAGTGCTTATCTGCCGTATATGATGCGATTGGATTAGGGTAGTCGTATGGCTTTGTTGGCCTCCGTCAAGGATCGTGCGGATGGGTTTAATTCAATCAAGAAATGACGGGTTGAACTTGACTAGCGACCTATAGTTTGTTGGCCTCCGTCAAGGTCATAGGTCGTTAGGGGTAAAAAACAGATATTGGGAATTTCAAGTGCTGAAATTTACAATAAGATCGCATACCTTCTATGAGATATTTGGATCCCGATACCCACTGCGAGTAAGAGTTACTTCTGGGAGAGTTTTTCACTTTACAATTAGCTAATCCAGTAGGTGTCTAAGAAAGGTGTTAACGGGGTTATGCCCCTGTGGAAACGAGGTTATTTAATTAGTTCCATATGAAAGTATGGGGAGACTCCCTCGGAGTACCAATACCTGCCTGGCTGAACGATTGGCGAACTTGTAGGGTGTAATTAATCCCGGCTAATCTTACCTTTCAGGGTTGAAGGAAGATTTGATAAAAATAGTGGAAGCCATCATGATTAAATAAGATAATAACCAGTCTAATCTTACAAGAGCGCACGCTAAAGTGTTTTCTTCTCTCTCTCTCTCTCTCTCTGTAACCCTTCGGAAATCGTTTAGGCAGTTTTTCGGTAATCGGCTAATTTTTCGGCTTTTTCCGTAAAAAGTCAAAATAGGTATTTTTCATTGTAGACCTAATTATACAAAATTTAGATAAGATATTACTATAATTTTGTCACTAAAATGTCACTTATAATTTTCTAGTTAAATAAAAAAAAATCGTAATTAATTATTTTTATTATTATTTTAAGCCTTTTTAAATACATTAAATTAGGGATAAATACAAATTTAATTAGGTAAATTTCATAATTAGGAATCTTTATAAGCTAAAATATGGTGTTAATAAAATTATATCATGTCTTGCAAACTTTTGGTTTTAGGGTTGGAAATTTAATGGAAAAATGATGTAAAATGAGGTTTTTTTTTGTAAATTGTTGATGTGAAAGCATTACATGATAACATATGATGTTTATTGACCTAGAAACTTCTCCAAATTTCTCCACAACTCCCTCCCTCACCTGCTGGCCGAGCTCACTGCAGAAAATCCCCTCTCTTCTCACTTCATTTTGCTTCATTTTTCATGTCAAAATTCATACAAAATTCATAAATTTCCATCTCCATTCAACACTAAACCCTAATCCACTCTCTCTTCAACCCAAATTAGTTCAAAAACTTGATGAAAGGAGGCTTCTTGGTGACTTGATCAAGCTAGGATTCAAGCTTGTGAGGTGAAGATTCTAATCTTTTTGTTAACTTGTAGTTTAAATATGCTAGAATTGAAATTTGAAGCATTAGTTTAGTAGTAAATGTTTGTTTAGGAAAATCAAGAGAAGGATTTGATTTTAAATTAGGGTTTGTAGCATGGTGGTTGGATTAAGTTAGGGTTTTGTTATCTAATTGATTGGAGTGGTTAATTGTGTAGTGTTATGCTCGCTAAATCGACAAAATGGCGATGTTTGTATCGAATCGGTAAGCAAATTGCTTACTAGATTTTTTCAAAAATTAGAATGCGATCAAATTGCGTTATGTTAGCGATATAATTAGCTTCGTATAGGACTATTAGAGTGCGCGAACGCGGGGTTTTGTCTAGCCGGATTTTAGTTTTGTCGATTTCCCCGAAATGACGATTCTAGTTAACGATTAGCGATTTTCGTGCGTTTTCCCGCGCACCGAGTGCATGCTATGTTTAATTCGAGAGCGTTGATAATTGTATATTGTGACTTGCATCGTTTTAGATTTTGTAATCTTATCCTTGGTGTTGTGCAAATATAGGATCGGTCGGGGAAACATCGGACACGGCACGTAAAGGCAAGGCGGTGGTCGGATCGGATTAGCAAGGCAACTCAGGTGAGTAGATGTATTCATCTATGGGGGAATCGTCTGGATGGCGCGATGCGCTCCCCCTAGTTAGGATTACCCTACTTTTTGCAAGATTTATTTTGTTAGCTAGCTTATCCATCCATGTACACTGCATACCCTTATAGCGAACAGTATATTAAATTGCATGGACATTCATCTATACTTATGCGATATCATTTCGTAGGACACGAACACCTTACCATTGGCATCTGTTGCACGCGCACTATTCATGTGACACATACGCCTTTGGTAAATGCCATGCCACGTGCACTATAGAACCTGTTTATCATAATACCGCCACTTGCATTCATACTTGATATATGAAATTGCATAGCATAAGTATACCTCGCATCATCATCATATTTATATAGATTTCTAGCCAAAATTCACATCGTATGCATTGATATCATAGACATTTATCATATATAACATGTGGACATTATGATTTTCTTGAGGATTTCAGTATTGCTGCGATTTCTGGATTTTGGGGAAAACCGCAAGAATTTAACAAAACCTTATATTTATCATTTTCAAAACAAAGTTGCGGTTTTCTCGTGATGTATGTGTCGTCCACCATGAGTTTTCATGTTTTCTGTTGGATTTCGAGACCCGATTCGAGGAGTGGATGAACCGTCTCGGGTACATGGTAGGCCCGGTATGGTACCCCGGGGCAAGAAGATCGAGTTGTAGACGATGAGCCTGGCAGGGGAAGACTACCTACCGGTGATGTCTGGCGCGGCGGATATCCGGAGGATACCGACCGTTGTCGTGAGATTTATGATATGGGCCGATCCGGACTGACGGAGCCCGATATTGAGACAGATATGATTCCTATTTGGTGTCGATGCTTGACACGGGTTTTCAGATGATTTCTTGATGGTATTTAGCTATTATACAGATATTCATGTTCTAAAGTTAAGAATTCAATACCCTTAGCATTTAAAACACTTAAAGACTTAATAATGACATTGCATACCTGTGCATGCATACTAGAGATATTATATCACATATGGACATGCATGTTGTGGTGCATTGCGTGCATTTTACGATTGCCTTATTAGATGTTATATTTACTCACGAGCTGGCAACTCACCCCCGTTGTGCCACAGTGTCTTGCAGGTCGGACTCATCAGTCTTGTAGTGGCGGCTATCTTATCATCAGCTCATTTTGCTCAGACTCGCGACATCGCCCGTAGGTGGGTTGCGAGCACACTTTATTTCTTTTTGCTTTATCATTGTATCTAGTATTCTCCATCTACCACTTTATATTGTATATGTGACCTAGTGGTGAGACTGAGAGGTTGTATATTTATGGTTTCTTTTGGGTCGAGCTCACTTGAGCCGGCGATGTGTTTTCTGATATTTTGCGTTTCTTTTATACTCTTTTCTTGATATTGCTATTATATTGCATGTGGTTGTGATCCGTCTTGGGCGAAGAGCTAGCTCCCGCTTGGGGATGCCATTTTATGATTACAGGTTTATTATCTTGTTGTACCCATTTTGGGGGATAGAAAATACAGGGGAGACTCTGCCGAAATTTTCTAAAATTTTTGATGTTTTTTTTTTCTTTTAAAAAGGGATTCTATGCAACTTAATTGATTTCAAAACCGTTTTCATTTAAGGTTTTCCTTCACTCTCTTTTGTTTTTGGGTTAGATTTTCTGGGCTTTGGCTGACTTAGGTTACGGTACGCCTTTAGACGTCTCGTAATCTAAGTGCCAGTCACGTTCCGTACCTTCGAGTCGTGACAAAGTTGGTATCAGAGCGTAGGTTTTACCTTCCTGAGTGTAGGACGACCTTGGTAGATGGAGTAGGTGACTTAAGCAGAGTGGCGTAGCGTGGGTATGATCCGCGGCATACTTACGATACGGTACTCCGCCTAAGTAACCTTAAGACATAATTGCTTGTATTTCCTTTCTTGATTCCTTGCAATCCTTGATTCAATTGCAATGTCCTTATCGGTCCTGTTTCTTATTCCAGCTTCGATGCCGCCAAAGACTACGAGAGCTCAGCTGGCTGCCGCTAGGGATGAGATTCGGGCGGGCCCGTCTGAGGCGAGGATCGAGCGGGAGGATACGCCTACCCCTCAGGGTCATACTGATCCGCCTTATCCTGACCGTATTGCCAGATTAGAGGCCGGCATGCAAGAGTTGCGGCAGATGATGGGATCTTTAGTTGAGTCCAGCCGGGCACAGAGATCCGAGGACGTTCCTTCCACCGCACAGACCACGATCGTACCTGCTGCACAGATGGTCGCTCCTGCTGCTACTACGGAGACTATCCCTGTTTCACTACAGGAGTTCATGAGATTGAGACCTCCAGCTTTTACCGGTACAGATGCGACAGAGGACCCACAGGCATTTCTTGATAGGATGGCTCGGATTTGCCGTTCGTTGAGGTGTTCTGATGATAGATTGGTGGAGATTGCGAGTTTTCGTCTGGAGGATCTTGCCCAGACATGGTACGACTCAGTAGAGAGAGGCCGAGCTGCAGGTCTGCCTTCTATAACCTGGGATGAGTTTACATCTGCATTTCTTGCCCGTTTTCTTCCGGAGAGTGTCCGAGATGCTCGAGCCCGTAGTTTTGAGTCTTTGCGCAAGACTCCTGGGATGACAGTGTCGGAGTATGATATACAGTTTACCCAGTTGTCTCGATATGCTCCGTACCTATTCGACACAGAAGAGAAGAGAATAAAGAGGTTTGTACGAGGGCTTGATACACAGCTATTCCTTGCCATCGGCACCCAGCACTTTGATACATACGCAGCAGCGATGGATGCAGCCTTACTTTTGGAGGAGCGTATTTCTGAGACTCCGGTCGTTTCTGGGCCGAAGAGGATCCGTACTGATACGCCAGCTCAGCGGCAGATGGGCAGACACCGCGATAGATTATTTCTGGGAGATGGTGGAGGCAGAGGATTGAGACGAGGTCAGTTATTTGGTTCATATCCACAGACCCAGCAGTCGTCTCCAGGATGTTTTCGGTGCGGGAGTCAGTACCACCGTGTCAGAGACTGTACCATGGGACGCCAGGGCGCGGCGACAGTCCCATATGTGACTTTACCACCCTCACCACCTTCTCAGAGAGCTTTACTTCCTACTCCTGATGATGCTCCACGCCAGCCAGATGCTTCTAGAGGCCGTGGGCGTGGCAGTCCGGTTCAGAGAGGACGAGGCGACAGAGGCAGAGGCAGAGGCAGAGGCAGAGGCCGAGGTAGAGGCAGAGCACAGCCAGCTATTAGTGGTGGACAGGCCCGAGTGTTCGCGTTGACTCCTCAGGATGCACAGGCATCCAATGCCGTCGTGACAGGTACTCTGCCAGTATGTTCTTTTGATGCACGGGTATTATTTGATCCAGGCTCCACACATTCCTATATTTCCATGTATTTTGCACCGAGGTTGGGCCGAGAGTCTTCTCCGTTAGATCAGCCGCTCGTCGTTATTACCCCGGTAGGCGAGTCTTTTGTTGCCCGTTTTGTGTACCGATCGTGTTCCGTTCGTATCGGGGAGAGAGATTCTTCAGTTGATTTGATTCTCCTCGATATGCTTGACTTTGACGTTCTTCTTGGTATGGACTGGCTAGCCACCTGTTATGCATCCGTGGACTGCCGTGAAAAGGCAGTCAGATTCAGTTTTCTTAGTGAGCCGGTTCTTATTATTCAGGGAGATCGTAGTGCTACCCTTCCCAGCTTGATTTCTTCTCTTCGTGCTGGTCAGCTCTTAAGGAAGGGGTGTCAGGGATTCTTAGCTTATGTTTGTGATACTAGCTCCACAGAGGTTCCGTTGGACCAGGTCCCTGTTGTGAGAGAGTTTCCTGATGTATTCCCTGACGAGCTGCCTGGTCTGCCACCAGAGCGCGAGATTGAGTTCTGTATTGACTTAATCCTCGGCACGGGGCCTATTTCTATACCTCCTTATCGGATGGCCCCGGCGGAGCTGAGAGAGCTAAAGGATCAGTTACAGGACTTGCTGGACAAAGGGCTTATCCGACCGAGTGTGTCACCTTGGGGTGCTCCCGTCCTGTTTGTTAAGAAGAAGGACGGAAGTATGCGTTTATGCATTGATTATCGTCAGCTGAACCGGGTTACTGTGCGGAACAGATATCCCCTACCCCGCATTGATGACTTATTTGATCAGCTCCAGGGTGCAGGGTTTTTCTCGAAGGTTGATTTACGATCAGGTTATCACCAGTTGCAGGTTCGGAAGGAGGATATTCCGAAGACTGCCTTCCGTACTCGATATGGTCATTATGAGTTCTTGGTGATGTCGTTCGGGCTCACCAATGCCCCGGCAGCATTTATGGATTTGATGAACCGTGTATTCAGGCCGTATCTCGATCAGTTCATTATTGTGTTCATTGACGACATCTTGGTTTATTCTCGGAGCCGGGAGGAGCATGAGCAGCACTTACGTATCACATTGCAGACTTTGAGGGAGCATCAGCTGTTCGCCAAATTCTCCAAGTGCGCTTTCTGGCTAGATAGTGTCGATTTCTTGGGTCATGTGGTGACGAGAGACGGTATTTGTGTGGACCCGAAGAAGATCGAGGCAGTTCAGCGTTGGCCTAGACCAGTATCAGTTACATAGGTTCGTAGCTTTCTAGGTCTGGCCGGCTATTATCGACGTTTTGTCCATGATTTCTCCTGCATTGCTGCACCGTTGACCGGGTTGACCCGGAAGGGGGTTCCTTTTGATTGGACCCAGGCATGTGAGGATAGTTTCCAGCAGTTGAAGACTCGTCTGACTACTGCACCAGTGTTAGCATTGCCTTCAGGATCTGGCGGGTTCGTGGTATATTGTGATGCTTCTAGAGTGGGGCTGGGATGTGTATTGATGCAGCACGACAGAGTTATCGCGTACGCTTCTCGGCAGCTGAGGAAACACGAACAGAACTACCCCACCAATGATTTAGAAATGGCTGCAGTGGTATTTGCACTTAAGATCTGGAGACATTACCTATACGGTGAGTCGTGCTAGATATTCACTGACCACAAGAGTTTGAAGTATATTTTCCAGCAGCGAGATCTGAATCTGAGACAGCGCCGTTGGATGGAGTAGGTGAAAGATTATGACTGCGAGATTTTATACCATCCGGGCAAGGCGAATGTGGTGGCTGATGCTTTGAGTAGGAGACCCGGAAGTAGCTTATCTTGTTTGAGCGCAGTACAGATGCAGTCGACGGCGGATTGGCAGGTTTTATATGATAGCAGAGTGCAGTTCGAGTTTACTCCTACAGGGGGACAGCTAGCCCATTTCAGAGCATGCCCACAGTTACTTGACCGTATCCACGAGGCACAGTCCGGCGATGCCCGTACATTAGAGATTATTGAGCAGATTCGGCAGGGCAGAGTTTCCGAGTTCGTGATTGATGATCAGGGGATACTTCGATTTGGGACTCGACTGTGCGTGCCAGATTCAGAGGGGCTGAGGCGCGATATTCTCGAGGAGGCACATAGATCAGTATACAGTGTGCATCCAGGTTCCACCAAGATGTACCGTGATTTGAGAGAGGTTTACTGGTGAGACGGGATGAAGAAGGATATTACAGACTTTGTGTCGAGATGCCTGACTTGTCAGCAAGTCAAGGCCGAGCACCAGAGGCCAGCCGGCGAGTTACAGCCTTTGCCCATCCCTGAGTGGAAGTGGGAGCAGGTCTCCATGGACTTCATTGTGGGTCTACCCAGGACTAGTCGAGGGTATGACTCTATTTGGGTGATTGTGGATCGACTGACGAAAGCGGCTCACTTTCTGCCAGTGAAGACCACTTTTGGATTTTCTCAGTACGCCCAGGTTTATATTGATGAGATAGTGCGACTGCATGGTGTTCCGACTTGCATCGTGTCCGACCGTGGCACCCAGTTTACCAGCCGATTGTGGCAGAAACTCCAGGAAGCTTTAGGCACCCGATTGAGTTTTAGCACAGCCTTTCATCCGCAGACTGACGGTCAGTCGGAGCGTACGATTCAGACTCTTGAGGACATGCTCAGAGCTTGTGTTTTAGATTTCGGTGGTAGCTGGGATCGTCATTTGCCTTTGATCGAGTTTTCCTACAATAATAGCTTTCAGGAGACGATTCAGATGGCACCTTTCGAGGCTTTATATGGGAGGAGATGTCGATCGCCTGTATGTTGGACAGAGCTTAGGGAGAGCAGTATTTTGGGGCCTCAGATTGTATAGGAGACGACCGAGAAGATACAGCTGATTCGGGACAGGATGAGAGCGGCACAGAGCAGGCAGAAATCTTATGCTGACAGGCGCCGTCGCCGACTCGAGTTCGCTGTTGGCGATCATGTTTTCCTGAAGGTCTCTCCGATGAAAGGTGTGATGAGATTTGGGCGGAAAGGGAAACTGAGTCCTAGATATGTTAGTCCTTTCGAGATCCTAGAGCGTGTTGGTCCAGTCGCTTATCGGTTAGCTCTTCCGCCCAGCTTCCCCGATGTTCACCCCGTATTCCATGTCTCGATGCTCCGCAAGTACCTTCATGATCCTTCCAAGGCGATTCAGCACCAGACGATCCAGTTAGACCGTGATCTTTCTTTCACCGAGCAGCCGGTTGTCATCTTGGATCGGCAGGTGAAGAAATTGAGGTCGAAGGTCATACCGTCCGTCAAGGTCCTTTGGCGTGGCCCGAACAGCGAGGAGGTCACCTAGAAGACCGAGGTCGAGATGAGGAAGAGATATCCCCATCTTTTTGAAGGTACGCATAGTTAAATTCTAAATTCGGGGACCGAATTTCTTTAAGGGGGGAAGATTGTAACCCTTCGGAAATCGTTTAGGCAGTTTTTCGGTAATCGGCTAATTTTTCGGCTTTTTCCGTAAAAAGTCAAAATAGGTATTTTTCATTGTAGACCTAATTATACAAAATTTAGATAAGATATTACTATAATTTTGTCACTAAAATGTCACTTATAATTTTCTAGTTAAATAAAAAAAAATTCGTAATTAATTATTTTTTTTATTATTTTAAGCCTTTTTAAATACATTAAATTAGGGATAAATACAAATTTAATTAGGTAAATTTCATAATTAGGAATCTTTATAAGCTAAAATATGGTGTTAATAAAATTATATCATGTCTTGCAAACTTTTGGTTTTAGGGTTGGAAATTTAATGGAAAAATGATGTAAAATGAGGTTTTTTTTTTGTAAATTGTTGATGTGAAAGCATTAAATGATAACATATGATGTTTATTGACCTAGAAACTTCTCCAAATTTCTACACAACTCCCTCCCTCACCTGCTGGCTGAGCTCACTGCAGAAAATCCCCTCTCTTCTCACTTCATTTTGCTTCATTTTTCATGTCAAAATTCATACAAAATTCACAAATTTCCATCTCCATTCAACACTAAACCCTAATCCACTCTCTCTTCAACCCAAATTAGTTCAAAAACTTGATGAAAGGAGGCTTCTTGGTGACTTGATCAAGCTAGGATTCAAGCTTGTGAGGTGAAGATTCTAATCTTTTTGTTAACTTGTAGTTTAAATATGCTAGAATTGAAATTTGAAGCATTAGTTTAGTAGTAAATGTTTGTTTAGGAAAATCAAGAGAAGGATTTGATTTTAAATTAGGGTTTGTAGCATAGTGGTTGGATTAAGTTAGGGTTTTGTTATCTAATTGATTGGAGTGGTTAATTGTGTAGTGTTATGCTCGCTAAATCGACAAAATGGCGATGTTTGTATCGAATCGGTAAGCAAATTGCTTACTAGATTTTTTCAAAAATTAGAATGCGATCAAATTGCGTTATGTTAGCGATATAATTAGCTTCGTATAGGACTATTAGAGTGCGCGAACGCGGGGTTTTGTCTAGCCGGATTTTAGTTTTGTCGATTTCCCCGAAATGACGATTCTAGTTAACGATTAGCGATTTTCGTGCGTTTTCCCGCGCACCGAGTGCATGCTATGTTTAATTCGAGAGCGTTGATAATTGTATATTGTGACTTGCATCGTTTTAGATTTTGTAATCTTATCCTTGGTGTTGTGCAAATATAGGATCGGTCGGGAAAACATCGGACACGGCACCTAAAGGCAAGGCGGTGGTCGGATCGGATTAGCAAGGCAACTCAGGTGAGTAGATGTATTCATCTTTGGGGGAATCGTCTGGATGGCGCGATGCGCTCCCCCTAGTTAGGATTACCCTACTTTTTGCAAGATTTATTTTGTTAGCTAGCTTATCCATCCATGTACACTGCATACCCTTATAGCGAACAGTATATTAAATTGCATGGACATTCATCTATACTTATGCGATATCATTTCGTAGGATACGAACACCTTACCATTGGCATCTGTTGCACGCGCACTATTCATGTGACACACACGCCTTTGGTAAATGCCATGCCACGTGCACTATAGAACCTGTTTATCATAATATCGCCACTTGCATTCATACTTGATATATGAAATTGCATAGCATAAGTATACCTCGCATCATCATCATATTTATATAGATTTCTAGCCAAAATTCACATCGTATGCATTGATATCATAGACATTTATCATATATAACATGTGGACATTATGATTTTCTTGAGGATTTCAGTATTGCTGCGATTTCTGGATTTTGGGGAAAACCGCAAGAATTTAACAAAACCTTATATTTATCATTTTCAAAACAAAGTTGCGGTTTTCTCGTGATGTATGTGTCGTCCACCATGAGTTTTCATGTTTTCTGTTGGATTTCGAGACCCGATTCGAGGAATGGATGAACCGTCTCGGGTACATGGTGGGCCCGGTATGGTACCCCGGGGCAAGAAGATCGAGTTGTAGACGATGAGCCTGGCAGGGGAAGACTACCTACCGGTGATGTCTGGCGCGGTGGATATCCGGAGGATACCGACCGTTGTCGTGAGATTTATGATATGGGCCGATCCGGACTGACGGAGCCTGATATTGAGACAGATATGATTCCTATTTGGTGTCGATGCTTGACACGGGTTTTCAGATGATTTCTTGATGGTATTTAGCTATTATACAGATATTCATGTTCTAAAGTTAAGAATTCAATACCCTTAGCATTTAAAACACTTAAAGACTTAATAATGACATTGCATACCTGTGCATGCATACTAGAGATATTATATCACATATGGAAATGCATGTTGTGGTGCATTGCGTGCATTCTTACGATTGCCTTATTAGATGTTATATTTACTCACGAGCTGGCAACTCACCCCCGTTGTGCCACAGTGTCTTGCAGGTCGAACTCATCAGTCTTGTAGCGGCGGCTATCTTATCATCAGCTCATTTTGCTCAGACTCGCGACATCGCCCGTAGGTGGGTTGCGAGCACACTTTATTTCTTTTTGCTTTATCATTGTATCTAGTATTCTCCATCTACTACTTTATATTGTTTATGTGACCTAGTGGTGAGACTGAGAGGTTGTATATTTGTGGTTTCTTTTGGGTCGAGCTCACTTGAGCCGGCGATGTGTTTTCTGATATTTTGCGTTTCTTTTATACTCTTTTCTTGATATTGCTATTATATTGCATGTGGTTGTGATCCGCCTTGGGCGAAGAGCTAGCTCCCGCTTGGGGATGCCATTTTATGATTACAGGTTTATTATCTTGTTGTACCCATTTTGGGGGATAGAAAATACAGGGGAGACTCTGCCGAAATTTTCTGAAATTTTTGATGTTTTTTTTTCTTTTAAAAAGGGATTCTATGCAACTTAATTGATTTCAAAACCGTTTTCATTTAAGGTTTTCCTTCACTCTCTTTTGTTTTTGGGTTAGATTTTCTGGGCTTTCACTGACTTAGGTTACGGTACGCCTTTAGACGTCTCGTAATCTAAGTACCAGTCACGTTCCGTACCTTCGGGTCGTGACACTCTCTCTTTCCAGGTAGCAACCATGACATGCCTTAATCAAGATAATAATATGGATGTATTGACCGAACCCGCTTATTATACTAGGCTGAGGAACATTGGTTCCGCTCTATTTTATGATTGTCATAAGTCTGAGTAAGGAATAGGAGAATATCAGGATTCCCACGCAACCCGAATGAAGAAAGAGCATGTTGATGCATCGTATTCGGGTGTGTTCGTTATTGAGAAATGTTTCTCAGTTTGCTCTACGTCATGGGTATTAGATATCGGATTAGGATCCCATATTTGTAATATGTTACAAGGGTTAAGAAGAGGTAAAGAACTCGTAAAGGGTGATATGTCTCTCAGAGTAGGGAACAGAGCAATTGTTGCTGCCGAAGCTTTCGGCGAATATCACCTAGTATTGTCAAATGGTAATACATTGATTTTGAACGACTGTTATTATGTACCTTTGATGAAATGCAATATAATATCCATCTCTTTATTAGATAAAGAAAGATATAACTTTGCACTAGAGAAAAATGTTATGAACATTTTCCTTAATCAAATTGATTGGGTTCGGTACGTTGTGTAAAGATATATACGTTCTAAATCAAAACGCGGTTCTAAATATACAGAACACACACAAGAGGAAAAGTTCAAAAATGAACGAAGCCTTCTTGTGGTATTGTAGACTTGGCCATATCAATATGACAAGACTAGCGAAGTTGCATAAAGATGGATATTTGAATCCGTTCGAATTTATATCTTATGAAACTTGCGGGTCATGTCTCAAAGGCAAGATGACCAAAACTCCGTTTACAGGACATGGAGAAAGAGCTACTGAACTCTTGGGACTGATACATAGTGATGTATGCAGTCCTATGTCTACACATGCCAGGAATGGTTTCTCGTACTTCATTACATTCACCGATGATCTCTCAAGATTCGGACATGTGTTCTTGTTGAAACACAAATCTGAAACTTTTGAGAAATTCAAGAAATATAAGAACGAAGTAGAGAACCGGATGGGTAAAAGTATTAAAATCCTTCGATCTGATCGAGGAGGAGAATACTTAAGCACGGAATTCCGAGATTATTTGAAAGAGAATGCGATTCTCTCTCAACTTACTCCTCCGTATACACCACATCACAATGGAGTATCAGAGCGGAGGAATCGCACCCTATTAGATATGGTGCACTCAATGATGAGTATTGTTGAGTTACCTATTTCCTTTTGGGGTTATGCACTTGAGACGGATGCATACCTATTGAATATGGTTCCTACCAAATCAGAGCCTACCACTCCATATGAGATATGGAAGGGGAAGAGGCCATGTCTTAATTTTATTAAGATATAGGGTTGTCCGTCTGATGTTAAAACACAAAATCCGAACAAGCTCGAGGCAAGATTTGTTCTGTGTAAGTTTGTTGGATATCCTAAACATTCGCGAGGGTATATCTTCTACCACACCGAGGAAAAAAGGTGTTTGTTTCTCGACATGCCATCTTTTTTGAAAAGGATTTTCTTATGACGGAAATTAGTGGTAATGAGATAGAACTAGAAGAAGTTCCAGAAACACAAACTACAACTGATGATTTGGTAGAACCAGAGGATTCGATAGTCCCCGACAAACCTTAGCCACTCCGCAGATCTAGTACGGTTCCTCATCCACTTGAGAGATACTATGGTTTTCTTATTGACGGTGTAAGTGAGGATTGCATCATGGAAGATGATGACCCAACTAGTTTTGAGCAGGCCATCACAAGTGGAGACTCTGTGAAATAGTTTGATGCTATGTGATCTGAGATGGAATCCATGTACACCAACAAAGTATGGACTTTGGAAATTGCTCCTGAAGGGGTAAAACCCATTGGGAGCAAGTGGATCTTTACGAAGAAAATTGATGTAGATAGAAAGGTTGAGACCTTCAAAGCTAGACTTGTAGCAAAAGGTTTTCGTCAACGACCAAGTGTCGACTATGATGAAACCTTTTCTCCAATGGCTATGCTTAAGTCCATCAGGATTCTACTTTCCATTGCTGCATACCATGACTACAGATGGACATCAAGACTGCTTTTCTAAATGGTGATTTAGAAGAGAGCGTGTACATGACACAACCAGAGGGCTTCGTAGACAGTGGGAGAAGCGGAAAGGTGTAGAAGCTGCTTAAATCAATCTACGGATTAAATCAGGCATCACGGAGCTGGAACATCTGTTTTAATGTAGCAGTCAAAGAGTTTGATTTCATCAAAAACGTAGATGAACCTTGATATACAAGAAGGTAGTAGACAGTAAGGTCGTCTTCCTCGTATTGTACGTGGATGACATACTCTTAATAGGAAATGATGTTCATATGCTACACTCGGTCAAGCTCATCTTATCACAAAAGTTCTCCATGAAAGATCCGGGTGATGCCTCTTACATCATGGGGATTAAGATCTATAGAGATAGATCTAAAAGGATGTTAAGATTGTTCCAATCCAGGTACATAGACACCATATTAAAGAGGTTTAGTATGGAAGATTCTAAGCGTGGTAATTTACCCACTTGTTCACGAATCACTCTCTCCAAAGAGATATCTCTCAAGACTGATTTAGAGAGGGATCGCATGACCGTGATACCCTATGCTTCTATAATTGGGTCTATCATGTACGCGATGTTATGCACCAGATCGGATGTAGCTTACGCACTTAGTGTGGTAAGTAGGTATCAATCAGACCCAGGAGAGAAGTATTGGATAGCTGTGAAGAACATTCTTAAGTACTTGAGAAGGACTAAAGAAATGTTCTTGGTGTATGGTAATGGAGAACTCCAGGTAGATTCCTCTACCGATTCGAGCTTGCAGAGTGATAAGGACGACAGTAAGTCGGTCTCGGGATTTGTCTTCACCCTCATTGGAGGGGCGATATGTTGGAAGAGTTCCAAGCAAGATACATGTTTCCCCCCAATAAGAGAGCAAGGCCATGTTCAAAATTTGAACTGAGGCAGTGCCTCACGTGCAAAGCACGAGAGCGCCAGCGCCAAGAGTTAAAAACTCTGAGGCAGCGCCTCACGTGCAAGGCATGAGAGTGCTAGCGCCAAGGGTTAAAAACTCTGAGGCAGCGCCTCACGTGCAAGGCACGAGAGCGCCAGCGCCAAGAGTTAAAAACTCTGAGGCAGCGCCTCACGTGCAAGGCACGAGAGCGCCAGCGACCAAGAGTTAAAAACCCTGAGGCAACGCCTCACGTGCAAGGCACGAGAGCGCCAGTGCTAAAAGTTAAAAAACTCAGAGGCAGTGCCTCACGTGCAAAGCACGAGATCGCCAGTGCCAGAACTAAATGTTCTCCACCCTCGGATCAAAGATCCAACAGAGATGATAAATTATCAGAGTACAGAATTAAATTCTGGCTGAGGAAATACTCCTTAAATCTTTCTAAACCAGAAAGATTGTGCTCTGTAAATTATAGCACCGTTAGATCAAAGATCCAATGGTGATTAAAAATCACCAAGATACAGAATTAAATTCTGATTGAGGAAATACTCCTCAAATCTTTCGAAACAAAAAAGATTGTGCTCTGTAAATCAGAGCACCATTGGATCAAAAATTCAATGGTGATTAAAAATCACCAAGATACAGAATAAGCTCTGTATGGGAAAATATTTTCCCAACCTTGTTAAAAACAAGAAAAATGTCTTCTGTAAAACAAAAGTCCTTGGATCAAAGATCCAACGGTGGATAAAATCCCCAAATCAATCAGAGATCTCTCAATGAGAGTTTTCCTTAAATGATTCAACAAATCATCATCCCCTATATAAAGGACCGAAGACTTCAAGTCTTATAGAGAAGAACCTCCCATAAACTTCAAACTTCAAAGACGAGAGCAATTTCTTCTCAAGGTAAATAACAAGAAGAGAGATCATAGCATCTTCTCCATATTTAAGAGTTTAACTCTCACAACATAATAACTTAGTTCTTTTTCCAGATCACAGATCTATAAGACAAATTCTTTCATAAAAGTAAGAGAGATCATAGCATCTCCTCCAGATCAAAAAGTTTAACTCTCACATCAGAAGAACTTAGTTCTTTTCCAGATCTCAGATCTATAAGACGAAGCCTTTCACAAGTGAGAATCAAATTCTAAGAGAATTGAATTGGGCAGAACAAAAAACTCAGTGCTTAGTACTCAAAGTCTGACGCTCAGCGCCGAGCGCTCCACGTACTCCTCACGTGAGCGCTATTTGAGCAGGAGTGCTTATCACTCAGTGGTTGGCACTCAACGCCAAGCGTTCCACGTGCCCCTCATGTGGGCGCTGATAAAATAAAGAGTGCTTAGCACTCAGTGGTTGGCGCCCAGCGCCAAGCGCTCCACATGCCCCTCATGTGGACCCTGATAAAATAAAGAGTGCTTAGCACTCAGTGGTTGGCGCTCAGCGCCAAGCACTCCACGTGCCCCTCACGTGGGCGCCGCTTAATAAAAAGTACTTAGTACTCATTGTCTGGCGCTCAGCGCCAAGCGCTCCACGTGTTCCTCACGTGAGCTCTATCAAGTGTTTAAACACTCCAATTGTTGGATATATATGCCCTATAGGCCTTCATTGTATAGAATGCTAGGGATATGTATGTACATGACAATCTTGCTTGATATGATAGTACGCTATTTGGTTTGTCTTTATCTTAACGTGTGATATATTTTACTTTGTATTTATAAACATGTTGATAAAGCCCATAGGGTGTTTGCCTGACTACTGGCGTTATGATGGCAGTCATACTTGTAGGAGCTGGATAGTCAATAGGCACATCCTTAAATGTCCCTGGTCGCAGGAGTATCGAGACTGGGCATCGATGCTCCAGAGTAGACTAGTGTATACATATCTAGACCCTGACGAGGGGCGATGGATTGGTCTCGCAGCCATTGGTGATGTGCACCTAAGATTGTATTCAGATGCTCACTAAGAGTGAGTACACCAGACAAGACTCGCAGAGAACTGACTGGATGGTATTATACCTAACGTCAGATAGCAGTTCTCAGGTGATATGTGTGCAGATAGTCTGTTAACTTAAGGTCGTCATTTGTCTCGTGTGAGTTCCCGCTGTACTTTGATTACTACCCTACCACGGCTCAAAGGAGTCGTGCAAACAGGTTTTAGTTAGGTACAGTCCCGAGCCACGTGGAGGCAGTGAGCGACTATTAGGGATTCGTCTCTCCCGGTATAGGGAGATGATATCGCACTATGATCGGTTGGTCATTACCATAAGTCCCTGGCCAGGGCTGATTGAGAATTACTGGTGGACTGATCAGTAGATTCTCGGATGGTCTTGAGCCATACCGGCATGACTTGTACGGTTATTAGGGTTTGACGTTCTCCACCTCCATAGACCATACATACGATACTCGTAGACGAACAGACCGGACTGCGCGGATATTGTCACGGACAGGCTCAGTATGAGTTCGGATGGGTTTCCTCATCGGCCTTCTTATCGACATCTACCTGGGGACCGTTACGTACAGCTAGTGCCGCTTGCGGTCTGTGGTTAAACCCACTGCCAGCGCAGTAGTCGAGTCTTTAGAGTCCCACACAGAGAGTTTTCCTGCTCAAGGCGAAACGATATAGAGGTCGTATGGTTTTACGACAAGGGTTCGAACGCATACGTGTGTTTACGCACGTACGACGTTCGGACAGTTTTTACTAGCCGGTTTTGGTTTAAGCCAGATTCTAGTATCGGATTATTGGATTTATACAGTCTAAAGTTTTTCCGTGTTTTCACGGATAGGAGGGGCGTTCTCGTAATTTGACGGGAAGCTTCTAGAAGTATGGTGACTTGAGAGTTTAGGTGGCATTTTCATTAAATTCTTTTGTGACTCATTTGTGTGATTCATCCATATCATTAATGCATCATTAAATGATTAATGACTCATGTAGTGAATCATACATATAGAATTAATGAAGCATGATGATTAATCACTTTTATTTATTTATTTGATAAATCATTATGCTTTATATATTCAAGTGAGAAACATTTTCTAGAGAATGATGTTGTTCATCTTCTCTCCTCTCAAGCTCTCACTCTCTTCAAACCCTAATCCTTCCCTCTCATGTGTTGAGATCAAGGATTAGATAGACTAATTAATTCATAACCTCACTCTATATCACCTAGGTCCCTTTGATTAGCAACTAAAGAAACCTAGTTACCTCAAGATTAGAGGTGAAGCTTGGAATAGAGGCTCTCGGGTGGATCATCTATTACGTAGAGGAGGCCGAGGAGGAGGTCGATTACGAAAAGACGAAGGACTTGGTTCACTAGGTATAATCACTTCTCATAGTAGTTAACAACTCCTATGTTTTTGTTAGTTATAGTTTAGCAAAGATTCTTCGGTTAGTCGATGTTTATCCAAAGAACAAGACTGTTTTTCATATTTCCGCCTCCCCGCAACTCGTGGGGTGTTGTACATCGACTTACACCATATACAAGAATACAAATAAAACAAAAAGAATAAAGGGTGCAGAACCCATTTCAATGCTCAGCACTGCTGATGTAGAAAGGGGACCAAGCCCAATTAAATAATCAAATGGGCTGAGCCCAAGGTTGGTCAAATCCCAAATTAACCCAACCCATATGCTTTTAAATTGGACTTAGTCCCAAACAAGATCATCAAATCTTTGATGAACATTCACTGGTTCAAGGGTACATCTCTTCATACCTCTGATACATGTCGTTGTAATTCTTCAACGTCCTCAGAGAGATGGAGGGTCCCAACAACCAATAACTTTTGGCACATCCCCAAACTGTTAAATCAAAACCCCACAGACTATGATGTCTTTAAACACAGACTATGATGTCTTTAAACCCTATAGACTATGATGTCTTTAAACCCCACAAACTATGACATCTTTAAACATAGACTATGATGTCTTTAAACCCTATAGACTATGATGTCTTTAAACACAGACTATGATGTCTTTAAACCCCACAGACTATGACGTCTTTAAACGCAGACTATGATGTCTTTAAACCCTACAGACTATGATGTCTTTAAACTCTACAGAGACTATGACGTCTTTAAACACAGACTATGATGTCTTTAAACCCTACAGACTATGATGTCTTTAAACACAGACTATGATGTCTTTAAACCCTACAAACTATGATGTCTTTAAACACAGACTATGATGTCTTTAAACCCTATAGACTATGATGTCTTTAAACCCCACAGACTATGACATCTTTAAACACAGACTATGATGTCTTTAAACCCTACAGACTATGGTGTCTTTAAACATAGACTATGATGTCTTTAAACCCTACAGACTATGATGTCTTTAAACCCTACAGACTATGATGTCTTTAAACACAGACTATGATGTCCTTAAACCCAATGGACCGCAACGTCCCTAAACTAAACTCTATGGACTATGATGTCCTTAAACCTGCATGGACTATGTTGTCCTTAAACCCAATGGACCGTGATGTCCTTAAAACTAAAACGATAGAGCCCAAATGCTCTTTTGTTGGATCAAAAATGATCCTGAACCCCCATTGAGTAAATCTTAGTCTAAAATTAGACTAACGTATCCTTATAAACATTTAAGTTGATCTTAATCTCAAACGAGATTAACGAGCCTTAAAACAAACCAAACCCAAATCTAAAAATATACGGATTTGGACTAATCTCCGCCCTATCGGCGGCAACATAAATTAGTCTCCGTATACAATCCACGGGAAACCAACAATAAAAACAAACACACATGACACGAAGTGAACATCTGGAGAAGGAGAAAGTGGTTATCGCTACGCTGTAACGTAATTAACTGCAGGGGCTTGCGCCTGCAGGGAAGAGCGTCCCCACAATCAAAAACCCCTCGTCAACGAGGGGGAATCTGACGAAGTCTGCTACAACGGCCGCATCTGTCTAAACCTTTGATATATGGTTCCATAAACCAGCTTGGCATCTTCAGAGAGGTGGACGGATAAACCCAAATAGCATCTGCCCCCCAAAATTCAGGCCAGACGTCCTAACGTCCCAGTGGGACTTTTTTCCTATTTCCACTCCACACTTCGTGTGTCGTGTTCGCGAATGGATCACGGTTTAATATGGTTGCCCCTGGATTCGAGATACTAAGATTTGGTGTCTTGCTCCATGCAGAAGAGAAGATGACATCGATGGCTTCCAACTGCACCAATTGCAGCAACAACTCCCACTCCGTCACTGCTGGAGGAGTGACTTATGGGCCCCAAGCGGCCTCCATCTTTGCAATGCCAGTGGAACAGGTGACTCAGGCGACCACTGGACTGTTCTTCGGGACCATGCTCCCGCCAATGAGCTTCAATGCTTCAATATCATCACAGGAAGCCCAAAAGAAGTCGGTCTTTGATCGGCTCACAACCACCATGGCCCCTCTCAACGGGTCATCCAAGTCTGCCGCCTCAGTCTTCGATAGGCTGAGCTAAAACTCCACTAGGCCCGTAAAGAGACCCGCAATACCTGAAGGGGTTATCCCGAAGCGGATAGCCATTCCAGCTCCAGTAAACGAAGTCATCAAAGGGACTTCTCCTTCTAAGGGATCGGTCTTCGCAAGACTGGCCGTTCCAACTCCTGCTACGGGTGAGGTTGTTACAAGTGCTTCTCCTACCTGAAAGTCAGTCTTCGACAGGTTGGACATTTCTTCTCAGCGGACGTCGATCTTCGATAGGCTGGCACCAACAGCAGCCCTTCACCATAACAGGGGGCATGATGAAGCCACCCTCGTAGCTGAGCCAGTCCCCATCTGCAAGACATGCTCGACGTTGCTACTGGCGCCGAGTGAGGAAAACCGGGGGCAGCTCTCCCTCTGAACTGACTCCACCAGCTCCAATAGTGGAAATTGACGCTGCTGTTCCGACTGGGAACAGCTTTGACCCACTCAGGAGGGTGCGAAAAAACTCTCCAACTACTGTACTAAAGAAGTCACCTCCACAGGATGAAAACGCGGTACAGGCAAAGCCAGAGCAACCCCCTCAGCGGTTGTCCTCCAAGATCCATAGAGTCTGGCGAAGAGTCCAAGACTCTGTGATCGACAAAGACTACTCCCGCAAATCGAAGAAAATCAAGGTCCGGTAAGAGGAGGATCATCCAGCCGTCGTACCACGAAAAATATAGTCTGCAACAGCCCCCTCAACTTCGACCGCCCATAAAAGGAGAAGGCCGGAGAAGATCCCTGTATCTACTATAAATCTCAAAGGCGCTGAATCCAAACGCCCCAAGTCTTAGTGCATGGTAGTGCACACCATCTACATGGCTTCCAGAAAAGAAGAAAGTCGTGCTTCTACGGGTCATCGACCACTTATGCGGTCCGTAACAAAGGCTCAGGAGCAACAACAGAAACTTCAGTAGAGGATGACAAAGATGGTCGCACTCACTGGGCAGAAGGAAAGTCCGAAAGCATCATCAGATCAACTCCAGGAGCAGGAAACCGACGCCGAGTTCCTACAAAGAATGCTCAAGAAAAAAGATAAAGAGGCCGCGGAACAAGCGGATAACATAAAACAGATGGCACTCCTGTTCCAAGATATGGTGGGTATGATGATCCAGCCGGACCCTCCAGCCGAAGATCCCCCAATAATCATTGAAGATGACAAAGGGAAGGCATCAAACCCTCTTCCGGCTTTATCAGCAGCCAGGGAGGAGACGAACTCGAAAGCTACGCTTGATGACTACATAGCTCAACAGATACGGGCTCATCAGGCAAGCAAAACTGCGAGCCAAGTCGTCAGAACTGGACGACCCTTTCCAAGCTGGTACGATCAAATTAAGTACCCACCAGGATATACGATCCCTAAATTTCATGTGTATAAGGGGACATGCAACCCTCATCAGCACGTCGGTCAGTTCAGGGCTCTTTGCGGCAATACTGGAGGTGATGACAAACTGCTACTTTGCCAATTCGTCGGCAGCCTAGCGGAGACAACTTTTGAATGGTACTCGGAGCTTCCGAATGACTCCATCAAAACATTCACAGAAATGGAGCTACTGTTCACCCAGCGTCTTGCAAGCGCCAACAAATGCACCCCAATCACAACATTGATCAATACCAGGGTGAAGCCAGGAGAGACTTGGGTTCAGTATGCATTTCGGTGGTGGAACCTATGGTCAAGATGCGAACAACGCATAGAAGAAGCTCCTGTCGTAGACATGTTCATGGGGACCCTGGATCCGCAGGAAACTATATCCCAATTATGATGTTTTTCAAGCCGACCACTTTCCAAGCCTTGATCGACAAGCTGGCCCAAATGGACCAGATGGGCCATAGACCGCTCTCCTCGAAAACGGAGCTTCGAAATGAAAAAGGCAAAGGGAAAGCGACCTTCGTCGCCAACGCTCAGCAACAGCCGAGTGATCCGAAACTAGCTGCTCGCCAAGGCAACAAACCGTGATTCCTCGACGAGAAGTTAAGACGTCCTTACTCATTTCCCCGGGATAAAATGAGAAGACTGTTCGAACTAGTGGTGTGCAACAGGCTCATCATCCTGCCGGATCCGAAATGCCCACTGCAGCCCGGTGACGTCAACAGTCCCAACTATTGCCTCTACCACCGAATATTAGGTTATCCAATCGAAGATTGCTTTGTCTTCAAAAACTGGATTGAGGACCAGTACCAGCAAGGCAAATTCACGCTGTCTGAAAACTGGAGGGTAAACCCGCCACAACCACATGCTCTGAAAAAGATGGAAATGTCGGGGGCATCATGCTCATATATAGAGGAAGCTCCATGGGAAGTTGTTCTTTCAGCAAAAACTAAAAGAATGCTGAAAGATCTTCAAGCATGTCCGGCGATCAGGTGGAAAAGCACGCTAGAGCCAGAGGTTATCGAAGAGATGCTAAAACCGCGCCCAACACCGAGAGTTGGTAGCGATAGGCAAAACACCCAGGCCCAGCCGTCGAAGTCTTCGAAAAAGAAGAAGAAGACCAAAAAGCCCATGCAGTCTGACGACAAACGCACGGACCTACAAAAGCATATTGACGCACTGGAGGAATATAACTAGAAGGTGCGAACCCCGGTCACACTCCAAGAGTTTCTCAATCATATCCTTGAAGGCGGAGATACTGACAATGATGAGGGAGAAGACTCGTCAGAAGAACCTGAGGATTATGTGGAAAGTTGTCACATGATCTCTCATTCACCAATAAATGACAAAGAAGCTCACTCAGTATCAGAAGATAATGTAGAGGAGCTAGGGGCAGGATCGATGCCAAAATCCTTGGAACTGTCAGACGAGATGATTGACATGCTGCTGAACGAAGCCCGTCAGAAGAGCAAAGCTGATCAAGAGCGTGAAATAGCCATATTCGAAAGAGCCAGGCGTCGGCATCAAGTTGAAGAAGTCAAGGTAGGGATGAGTTGCAAAGCACTCCAACCAGACCGAAGCACGCCTACAGCGGACAAAAACAGGCTTAAGACAAGGAAATGGTTCGCTAAAGCCCTGTCAATGGGAGTGAAGCTGCCATCTTTAAAAGGAGATACTCCTGGTGGTATACATCTTGACGAAGCAGATATACATCCTAACTACTGCCTATACCATCAGAGGATTGCACACCTCACTGAAGAATGCATGGCCTTTAAAAAGTGGTGGCAGGGATACGTTGCTCACCGACATCAGTTCAAGCGGATGAAGCGCAAAACTCATCGGGAGCAGAGAAATACGACAGATGAGCACAAAAGAACTGTCGGCAACTGTCACATGGTTGATACCAGGGGATCGCAAGTTCTCACCTTCGGAAGCGATTCTGACGAAGAAGTAGCCTTCGGCCCTCTCTTCAAAGAATCCACCTCAGGAGAAGAGGAAGAGGTAAAGAACTGTAAGAATATTCAGCTGCGTAACCGTACATTGCCTGAGAAGAATCTCAGACCTACAAACAAGGGATCGAACAAAAAAGATAAGGGGAAGGAAAAAGTCCCTGAGGATATCGCCCTCGATGATCGAGTCGTCAAAGAGATGGTAGCCAAGGACCCGCCTAAGAAAAACAAAGTAGATTACAATGTCCTGGCACATTTGAGGAAGATACCCTCACAACTGAGCATACTGGATGCTCTCTTCCTGCCCAAAGAGGCATGAGATTCTCTGATCAGGGTATTGTAAGAGCCCGGGCAGTTTCAAGCTTTCCTTGCCGAAGAAAAGATGAAGGACGAGCTGGAAAAAGTGCACACAGCAGACATCACTTTCAGCGATGAAGATCTCCTCCTCGGAACGTGCGAGCACAACCGTCCCCTGTATGTCACCGGGTACTGCC
Source organism: Agapanthus africanus (assembly GCA_030015575.1). Lineage (NCBI taxonomy): Eukaryota > Viridiplantae > Streptophyta > Magnoliopsida > Asparagales > Amaryllidaceae > Agapanthus > Agapanthus africanus. The sequence goes on from CM057343.1 coordinate 476,461,210, forward strand.
ATGACATTAAGATAGGGAAGATCTTAGTTGACAACGGGTCCTCTGTCAACATCCTAAATGTGAGGGTGCTAAAAGAAAGCTGCATGAGCGTTCAGCACCTGCTCGGGATAAAATCACCATCTCCGGGTTCGACTCCCAGACATCACGGACGCTTGGGTCTATAATACTGACGTTACGCTTTGGGCTGCTCATCACTGACATCAAGTTTCATGTCATTGACGCCAAGACCTTCTACAACGCTTTGCTCGGCAGGCCTTGGTTACACGAATACAACATCATCCCTTCTACACAACATCAGTGTATGAAGTATTTCAAAGATGGTCTCGAGTATACCGTGATAGGGGAACTAAACCAATTCTCCGTAAATGAAGTCCAAAAGTACGAAGATGCAAAGTATTTCCTACTAGACTTTGAAGACACGGAAAGATGCCACAAACCGGAGAATAAGCAAAAAGCTATCACCACTATTCCGGTCTTCGAGAGCGATACCGAGGAGGAAGAAGAGATAGGCTATTCGTGGCCGCCCCAATGCAACAGGCCGGGACCATCTACCCCTATTCTGGTCTTTAGCAGTGACTCTAAAGACGAAGTCAACGCAGTATTCTCGGTCCGTCCATCAATGCAGGCCTTCACTGGAGATGATCAGAGTTTGCAAATCGCCATAGTTCTGCGGCAGCACTACAGAGAGCTTGATGCGCTTGAGACATATAATGTGCAAGAGCTGCAGACATTCTACGTCTCTCCCATGCGAAGAGGTGAAAAGGCGATCCTATTCTATCGATCCACGGAGACTAAAGTCGAAAAAGAAGTCTGGCATGGTGCCGATTTTGCGCTCGACAGCCTCCAACCCATCCGTCTGTCCAGATACTACACGGAGGGATTGAGAAGGTTATTAAGATGCCATGGCGTACCTTTCAAACAGACTGCTCGACAAGCTCAGTTCTACAACAGGATTTGGAACGTCCCCGGAACCCAGCGAAAATTGTCCAACGGAAAAATGGAAACGATCGGTCTTGGATATGTCCAGTCTAAGAAACGAGAGCAGTTCCATGGCTGCCATGTCATAAAGGACCTTGATAAAGAAGAGGATGCTCTTTTAAAAGACGCCGACGCTGAACCAGAACGCGGTCCTGCCATAAAAATGTCGAGTCCGTCGTTTGAAGAATAGATGGACATGCTAGTGAGGGAAGCGAGTCAAAAGGTTCGGAACGACCACAGCCGCGAAATGGACATTTACGAGAAAGCCAAGACACAACGCCTCCTTCAACAGTCTACGGAGGATGACAATGCCCTCCACCGTCAGCCCGCCATGCATTCCCAAGACCAGAAAAGGCCCGACGCGGAGGCAAAAACAACTTAAAGAACGGAAAAAATGTTCGACGGCGGCAAAATGGATCCAAAAGGCCACACGATTAAGAAAGGGTCAGCCAGAATCCGTCTTTTATGAAAAAGATGGGTCGAGCATATTCTTTCCCTTGAGACAAGACAAGGAGAATTTTTTACATTGTCATGAAACATCAGATGATGACACTCCCGGAGTCTCGACACACCGATCAAGCAAACGAGGTTCATCACCTGGATTATTGTTCCTATCACCGAGCGATAGGACATCATCTTGAAGACTGCTTCACTTTCAAAAACTGGGTCGAAGACCAATATCAACTCGGCAGGTTCGCTCTATCCAACAGTTAGAGGGTAGCCCCACCGCAAAGGCATGTGCCAAAAGCAACGTATATGGCGAGAGTAGAACCAGATCAACATCAGTCTTGGAAACGAGCTCGTACCTGTCACGTGATAACGCTGTCGGAAGAAGAAATACCCGAGAATATGGATGACCTCTCCTGGTGCTTCGAAAATGAGGAGAAAGATGAATTGATCTCAGAATTTCCACCGGCGCCAAAAGAATTGGAAGATGGAATACAAACTACTGCTGACAACCTAAGAAGAATCGACTTGGGAACGGCAAACGACCTGCGGCCTACGTTCGTCAGTGAGCTGCTATCTAAAGAACAGGTGGCTACACTAAAAGACGTGCTCATGCAGTATAAGGATTACTTCGCATGGAACTATTCCGAGATGCCGGGGCTAGATCCAGAAATAGTTGTGCATAAATTGGCGATATCTTCGAACGTCAAGCCAGTCAAATAAGCACCAAGAAGAATGCGGTGCAAACTTGAAATGAGTATCAACGCCGAAGTCAAGAAGCTAATCGACTCCGGTTTTATCCAAGAAGTTCAATACCCCGATTGGATCGCCAACATTGTCCCAGTGATGAAGAAAAATGGGACGGTGCGCATCTGCGTAGACTTTCGGGACCTCAACAAAGCCTGCCCGAAGGATGATTTTCCCGTACCGGTTACCGAGCTGATGATAGATAACACGTCCACTCACGAAGTCTTCTCCTTCAAAGACGGATCATCAAGGTACAATCAAATAAAGATGCATCCCGAAGACCAGAAGCTTACAGCTTTCCGGACTCCTCTGGGCATATTCTGCTATAAAGTGATACCTTTCGGTTTGAAGAATGCAGGCGCTACCTATTAGAGGGCAATGACAAAGATCTTTGATGACCTCATACACGAGATCGTCGAATGCCATATCGATGACCTCGTAGTGAAAAGCAAATCGCACGAGCATCTGAAGATAGTGTTTCAACGCCTTCGGAAATACAACCTGAAGATGAACCCTCTGAAATGCGCATTCGGAGTTTCTTTAGGCAAATTCCTAGGATTCATTGTACGACATCGGGGCATCGAAATAGACCAGTCAAAGATCAAGACGATTATGGAAATGCCTTCGCCCAGAACTCTCAAGCAACTGCGGTCTCTACAAGGGAAGCTTGCGTATATTCGATGATTCATAGCCAACCTGTCCAGCAAATGCCGTCCCTACAGTCACCTGATGAAGAAGGGAACCCCGTTCGTTTGGGATCGTAAATGCCAAATTGCACTCGAAGAAATCAAGCAATACCTGCAGAATCCGACGATATTGACCGCTCCAGTCAAGGGAAAGCCCCTCATCCTGTACACAACCGCCCATGAAGGTTCTTTAGGCGTGCTATGGGCACAGGAGAATGACCAAGGAAAAGAGAGAGCCCTCTACTATTTGAGTCGAGTTCTCATGAGAGCAGAAAACAACTACTCCTCTGTCGAAAAACACTGCCTGGCGTTAATCTTCTCTATAACAAAGCTTCGGCATTATGCTTTGACGCATGAGGTCCATCCCATATCAAAAGTGGATCCTCTGAAATATTTGATGTTAAGAGCCATAGTAACGGGACGGCTCGCTAAATGTCCCTACTCTTAATGGAATTCTCGATAACATACCGACCTCTCAAGGCAGTGAAAGGCCAGGCCATCGCCGACTTCCTCATTGAGAATCCGATACCTGCCGATTCACCCCTAAATTGCGAATTGCCAGACGAGCACACGTTTGACACGATCGACGGGGAGAGAGTGATACTCGATGGGAACTCTACTTCGATGGGGCATCTTCCATGAAGAGGCGAAAGCATAGCTCCCCCATAATCAAATCTGGGGTAGGCCTCATCTTTGTAACTCCACAAGGAGGGATAATGCGCTTTTCCTTTTCCTTAACAGAACCGAGGACAAACAATGAAGCAGAATATGAGTCTTTGATAGAAGATCTTGAGATCGCTGTCGACATGGGAATCGAAAACCTCCTTATATACGGAGACTCCCAGCTGGTCATTAGTCAAGTAAACGGCGACTATCAAACGTGCAAACCAGAGTTGGTAAAGTACGGCGAGAGAGTGCAACAATTGCTGACTCAAATCCCTTCCTACGCCCTAGAAAACATACCGCGTGCGGAATATAGCAAGGCGGATGCGTTAGCCAAGCTCGCTAAAGAACTGGCTGACGAAAACCTCAATGACGTAAGGATCGTTGTGCAAAGCTGTCGGGTTCTTGCACCAACAGAAATATCTCCGGAGTCGTCTAAAGAAAAGGAAGCGATCAAGAAAATAGCCCTACAAATAGAGGACCAGGAAAAGGCTAAGGATTGGAGAGAAGTCTTTATAGACTACTTCAAACCCCGTTAAACACCTGAGGATGCATCCTCAAGACATCAGCTCATAAAACGAGCTCTGTCTTTCGCCTTCGTCAATGATACTCTATATAAGAGATCGTTCGACTCTCTGTGGCTAAGATGCCTGGGACCGGAAGAAGCAAGGAAAGTCGTCTAAGGAACTCACAACGGACTCTGCGGTTCTTATCAAACCGGCCCAAAGATGAAGCTGAAGATCAAAAGGATGGGCTATTACTGGCCCACGATGATTCAGGACTGTCTTGAATACGCGAAGCAATGCCATTCGTGCCGAATTCATGAAGACTTCATCCACCAGCATCCAAACCCGCTACACCCAACAGTGGATAGCTGGCCATTCGAAATGTGGGGAATCGACATAATTAGGTCCATCGAACCGCCGTAATCCAAAGGACATCGGTTCATATTGGCGACAATCGATTATTTCTCTAAGTGGGCAGAAGCAGTACCGCTAATAGAAGTGAAGACGGAGAATATTCTCCATTTCTTCAAGACACACGTTATTTATCGGTTCGGCATTCCGCGACGGATTATCTCCGATAACGGGCCAGCTTACAGAGGTCACAAAATCAGCCGCTTCACACAACAGCATAATATAGACTGGAGATACTCTTCGGTCTATAATCCCCGAGCTAACGGTCTAACTGAAGCTTTCAACAAAACCTTAACAAAGATCATAATGAAAACGGTGTCCAAAAATAAAAAGGACTGGCACGAGAGACTGCATGAAGCTCTCTGGGCGTATCGAACTACGTTCAAAACGGCTATGAATACAACGCCATTCGCGTTGGTATTTGACACGGAAGCAGTACTTCCCCTCGAGATAGAGCTGCCCTCTCTACGAGTGGCGGTTCATTACGAGCTAACAGACAAAGAGAATGCTCATCTTCGGCTTGAGGAGCTCGATGCCCTCAATAAAACTCAACTCATGGCGCAGCAAAACTTGGAGGCTTACAAAGCAAAGATGACACACTCATACGAAAGATTAACTAGGCTGAGAACATTCTGCCAAGGTGAACCGTGCTAGTTGTCAAAAGACCTATGATCTCCAATCGTGCCAAACGGGGGAAATTCGAGCCAAACTACGAGGGCCTATACATCATAGACAAAGTCTACCAAGATGGGGCTTACTTGCTCATGGATATGCATGGTGAAAGACCCTTCCGGCCAATAAACGACCGATTCCTTAAGAAATACTACGCCTGACGAGTCACGCCCAGGTTAATGATAGATGACGACGCTGGTGTTTCCCTCGCTGTCTTCCTGAGTCTAAACTCTATATTCGGCAAAACTTCACCTCGAAGCAACAACGGACCGAGATGTCCTTAAACTAGCTGCGGACCGAAACTTCCCTAAACTAACAATAGACCGCAATGTCCTGAAACTAACAACGGACCGAAACATCCATAAACTACTACGAACTGCAGCATCCTTAGGCTAACGCGGAAAAAAATTAAAAAAATATAATAATTAAAAAAACGGTTCGTCCATAAGCGAAATGGGCACGGATAAAAACCCGAAAGGGCCCCGTGAGTAAAAACAGCAGGGCTACCGGCGAGTTTGTGAAAACCCGAAAGGGCGCAGACTCGTAGAAGAAATTCATGCACACTTACAAGACGCTCTCGACCTTGTAAGGAGAAAGTACATGCGTGATATCCTTACGACTCACAAGGGAGCAACACACTTAAGGATCCCCATGATCTCTAAGGAGAAATTACACTTACAAGATCCTCACGACTCGTAAGGAGAATCCCCTTATGAGACCCTCACGGCTCATAGGGTTCAAAAGGCTTAAGCTACAGGAATTTGAACCTGTTCTTAAGCCATCACATCCCCTTTTGCCCTACAAGCGGTTCAATATTGACCCTTGTATACAATCCATGGGCACAAATAAACGTCTCCCCCATCAATTTCCGCCAATAGCGCGAAATGTGCTCATGTGGTGAACGACACTTGTAAGTCCTCTCGACTTATAAGGAGAAAACGCTCTTGTAAGATCCTTACGACTTATAAGAGAACACACACTTAAGAATCCTCACGATTCCTAAGGAGAAAACGCATCTACGAGATCCTCACGACTCGTAGGGAGAAATATCTTTATGAGACCCTTACAGCTCATGAAGTCAAAATCCTTAGTTGACAGGATCCTAACCGTGTTTGCTAAGCCACTTTTGTTCGAATGGACAAAGGCAAATGATGATTCGCTCCTGGCAATATCCCAGTTGTAGCGATACTAATGCCTAAATCGGTAACAAATTCTAAGTTCTTTCATGGCAAGGGACGGTTCGCTCCTGGCAATATTCCAGTCACAGCGATGCTGATGCTAAGATCGGTATCAGATCTCAGGTCCATACTCGCAACAAAATCAGCGAGCCAAAAAAAATACAAAAGAAATATATATAGCCGAAATGATTAGGCAACTCGCGATAAAAAGCATCGAGTAAAAAGAAAAATAGCCGAAATGATTGGGCACCGCGAAAAATAGCAGAAATGATTGGTCAATCGCGACTTTCGCGATATAAAAAGCTGAAATGATAGAGCATCGAGGAAGGGGAAAAAAATAAAAATAAATAAAAGAATGAAAGAATGAAACTTTTGCCCTACAGGCGAGTCCATACTGACCCCTATATACAATCCATGGGCATAAACGAGAAGGGAACCACATGTCCCAATAAACTCTGTCAAAGTGAAAATCAGATCTCGACGGCAACATCTACAGAAGATCAACGCGGCGTTCCTTCTCGACACCGCAGAAAGCGGAGCAAGTCAACTAATGACCTCCTTGCCGGAACAACGCTCCGTCTCGGAAACAAGTCAGCCAATGACCTCCCAGCCGGAACAACGCTCCGTCTCGGAAACAAGTAAGCCAATAACCTCCCAACCGGAACAACGCTCCGACCCAGAAACAAGTCAACCAATGACATCCCCGCCGGATCAACGCTCCGTCTCGGAAATAAGTCAATCAATGACCTCTCCATCGGAACAACGCTTCGACCCGGAAAAAAGTTAGCCAATGATCCCCCCCCCCGCCGGAACAACGCTTCTACCTAGAAACAAGTCGGTCAATGGCCTCCCCATCGGAACGACGCTTCGACCCGGAAACAAGTCAGCCAATGACCTCCCTGTCGGAACAACGCTTCGACCCGGAAACAAGTCAGCAAACGACCTCCTCGCCGGAGCAAGGCTCCATCTCGGAAACAAGTCAGCCAATGACTTCCCTGCCGGAACAACGCTCCGTCTCGGAAACAAGTCACCAATAATCCCTCAATTCGTCTCGACTCGTAGGGGAAAGCCTTAGGCAATAGGGATAAGGACCTGTTTCCTGAGCACTGGGGCCCTGTAAGTCGGCCCAAGATGGGTCGTTGCATACTATTCACGGGCCACACTCTCTAAAGTCCAATCTCGACAATGAGGGAAACAACTACTTACGAGTCCTCTCGACTTGCAAGGGGGTAAAAATTCTCTTGTGAGATCCTTACGATTCTTGAGAGAAAATACATACTTAGGAATTCTCATGATCCCTAAGGAGAAATTACACCTACGAGATCCTCTTGACTCGTAGGGAGAAAAGGTTTTATGAGACCCTCACGGCTCATAAAGTTGAAAAATCTTAGGCAGCAGACCTGAACCTGTTTCCTAAGCCATCGCTACCCCACAAGGACGTTAGATGGACTGCTATCTAATATCTACAGGGCACATTTGCTAAAGTAACATGCCAATGACACAGCAAAGAAAAGAAAGCGATAGTACAAGATAAAAAAAATGTGTCTTTTATTCATGAATTCAATTGAGTACAAAATACATCATATACAAGAAAAAAATGAATGAATGAATGTTATTCATAGATTAAAAAATTTTAGTCGATACAAAGACGGCTACTGAGAAGGAGGCATCTTCAGTAAGTCAGCAAGCCACTCGCGCACTCCTCTCAACTCCTTTTCATGGTCAGCCACCGTGGCCAACTCCGCTTCTATTCGAGGTCGTTGCTGCAAAAAGGATGAAAGTTTCTCATCGATTTTTTGCTGAGAAGCTTCGCGACTCTGCGTAACCCGCTCAGTGAAGTCGTGCTTCTGCCTCAGTACCAGCCCATCAGAAATACATCGTTGGAGACCTTCAAAAATAGCTTTCAGCTGCACAGCATTCGTTTCGACCTGGGCATGCAATTGGACAGACTCGATGGAAGCCGCCTCACATTCCTTCCGTCTCAGGGTCGCCTCTTGTTCAAAATGGCGAAGGAAAGGAACACTCTGCTCAACACATGCAGCCCGCTGGGAGTTCAAAGCTAATACTTCAGGAGCGAGACGCTTGAGCTCAATCTCATGCAGGCAAGCCTCAAACTTTCTGCAGTAATTAACCCAAGACTCGACGACACCTTCGTCATGGAAGTTCACGAGCGTCTCCAGCATAGGATTAACTTCAGCAGCAAAATGCGAGGGCCTCGGCGTCAAGATCCTCGACAAATTCGCTCAACATCCACAAGCTAATCGCAGCGCCTCTGGAAGATGGACGCTTAGCAAAGGGCCCTATCGGCATTAGGATGCAAGACTCAAACGGAGCTGGAGCCGGGGCGATTGCTGCAAAACAAATTATGGTTAAAAGTCGACTTGGGAGGTAAAGAAAATACACGAGCGATGGAGTCTACTATACCGGCTGTGGCAGATGGCAAAATTGGGAGTGCCAGAGGCACGGCCATTCTCTCGTCTCCACCTTCGATCCGTGACGCTGCAATCAATATAAAGAAGACTTAGCAACAATACGGCTATTCATAAAAGAAAAAAGGAAACAGTAGCTGAAGGATATACTAACCAGTACCAGGAGGCGGAATGACTTCCGACTGGAAAGAGAAATGCGGGTTCAACACCTGGTATAGATGGTCGAAAAGGACTCCTGCAGAATTGCGACAATATACTGTCAATATAAGAAAGATAGTATCCACAGTTAAACTAAATAAGTCGCAAACCCATACCTTCCAACATTTGAGGGAACACGGGAGAAGACGAAGGGACGGCTACTGTCAGAGCAGCGATTGGAGACGCTTTTTTAGATGGCACAACCTCAGGATTCACCGTGCCTGCACTCAAGACAAACAACATATCATTAGAAGGGATGAACAAGATTGAAAAGCTTGAAAATAGCGACTCGGCAATTACCTGACAAATCAGGGACCGAAACCATGGCGGAGGAATCACCGGGTGTAATGGTTTCTTTGCTCTCTCTCAGAGGAGTAGATTCCGCGCCCATAGCTTCATCCGCTGACTCGACGAGGGCCGTCGTGACGCTTGCAACACCCGCCGATACCAAGGAATCGCAGGGAGAAAAGGCAGCGATCTGGACAGTCCCAGATTCCAGAGAAAGGGTAGCAACTTCGGACACGGTAATCGCCAGGGTTTCACCCGTCATCCTATCGCCGAGACTTGGACCTGCAGAAAATGCATATGTCAAAATTCGAAGATCTAGCTCTAGTAAAAGACTCAGCGTTACGCTACCTTGGAGCAGCTTTTCAGTCTCTTCCCGAGCTGCACGCGCAACCTGACTACGGCGGTAGACAACGCAGGGGGAACATCCGCCGAAGGGGTATCTGCAAGGGGAATGCTGCTTAAGCCTGCGCCCATGGCCAAACTGGCATCGCGTTCCCTCACCGCACACTTCCTACGCTTCTTTTCGGTCTGAGCAATGAGAAGCGATCTCCTCAAGACCTCTGACAAGGGGACGTCATCGTCCGAACCAAGCTCTGCCTCTGGAGCCGTTATGGCATCCTTCATTGGCTGCTTCAGTAAAGCCTCCTGCTGGGATGTTGGAAGAGCTGGGGCCACAACAGCTGGCTCCGGAAGTTTTGCCGCATCGCTGCTCGGGATCGGCACTACACTTGGAATAATCCGAGTCAAGGTAGTCCCTGCAATAAGATGAAAGAAAGGGTCAGAGCACGAATAAAGAATAAAGGCATAATGAACGGAATTTTTCCAAGGCCCAAAGAAACGTGGAGCCTCTCTACCTCTTCGAATGTCTTGAAGGAAGCCGCGAGAGCCTCTTCGGCAGAAATACCTGTTGAAGAACAAAGTGTCAGTAGAAGCATAATAAAAGAATATAGCTACGGAATAATGTAACCGAAATATACCTGACTTCGTGATAGTGATCAGTGCCGCTTTATCGTGAGCCAGTCACTTGGAAGCCACAAGGGCGGCCTGGAGATCGGTATCATCCGCAGGCGCGATGGATAAACCCTCATTGGTCCCATACTAGCACAAACCCTCGCTATAGGGAGCATGAGGCTCCTGGCCGAGTACGACGTCGGTACAAAACAATGACTTCTTCTTCTTTTGCGAGCGAGCGCCGGCAGCCAATGGCAAAAGCTTGCGCTTAACGGGCATTTTTTGGCGACGAGTCCCAATTTCTGTACCCACTCTAGACTCCGGGGACGCTGCAGCTGCCGTTTCTACAGGAACACGAGGTAGAGGCTTCTCAGGCAAAGCGCGTGGGACCGCAACCGCAGCAGCTTCTCTTAAGGAAGGACGAACAATGGTCCGTCGCTTTAAGGGGACAGCTGGATTACCAGCAGGGGCTGCACCCTTTCGATCAAGCAGTAACCGTTTTTCTTCCCTAATAACAGCACCCGTCGTATGCTGGTACCATGATCAGTCGAAAATATTGCATTTTTAACACGTCAATTTCCCTTCCATTTGCACTCATCTATAAGTATTCGGTATTAATATAGCACATATTAGTAAAACAGCCGTAAAATACCAAATAACATGTGTTATATATTATAACCGACATTTTTGAGGGAAATTGAGTGTTTATCATTGCATCGCATAATTTTTGTGTAGCGCAACACTTGTCTCGAGAATCTGCCCAGGAAATTCCAGGAGAAGAGACGAAACAGTTAAAAGTGTTGAGAAAAAATACGCCAAGTCCAAGACTTGAGATCTGGCAGTGATCATGGAAGAATTATGAGATTCAACATATCAGAAAATGTACCTAAAGCCAGAACAAAGCAACCCCAGAATTTCCATGCACCAAGACCACTATTGGGCCGCGGATCCGCGGCGAAAAGGCCCTTGGAGCCGCAAATCCGCGGCACAATGATGACATCATCACTCCATATTTCTTTCACGTGGCTCCTGTAACGGCCTCAGCTTCCAGAAGATTCCAGAATGACCACGTGGCTTCATCCAGAAGGCTCGGCCTAACAACCTTACCCAAGAATATTCCTCATTCTAGAATATTCCCTCCAACAAACTTTTTCTAGAAACCTCCTTATAACAACCTTTTCCTAGAAGCCTCCTTGTAACAACCTCATTCTAGAATATTCCATCAAACAAACTTTTTCTAGAAGATTCTTTTTAACAATCTCATTTTGGAGGGAAAATTCAAATGAGGTAGTTCATTTTGGAGGGAAAATTCAAATGAGGTAGTTCATTTTGGAAGGAAAAGTTGTTCATTTTGGAGGGAAATTTGAAATTTGAATTCTAGATCTAGGGTTAAGATGGCTATAAAAGGAAACCTATATCTAGGGTTTTGGGTTGTTCAATGTTCATCAATTCCTAATACAAGTTGAGTGACACAACTTGTAAACCCTAATCCCCAATTCAAAATCCAAGCCAAAAATCAAGAACACCGAGTACAATTCAAGCAAGAAGCCTTCAACCTTTTAGGAGCGAAGCCGATCTTCATCCGAGCAAGTGATCCAAGACGATCCGCGACTCACGAAGACGAGCGAAGCCAAATCGACGATCGAGTTCTTTCCTCATTGTAGATCTTGAGAGAATTGTAACAAAATTGTTGATAAATAAAAGGTGAAATTCTTTATCTTGCTTTCTTTACATTCTTGCATCATGATTAGATCTCGATTTTTGATTGTGTTTCTTGTTATGATATTTGAGTAAAACTCCGCTCGTGAAGGAGTCGAGAGAATCAATAGATGATGATGTTACAAATCTTGAAACGATTCTTAAGTCCTATGAGTTTTGTAAACTTTAGCAAATTGAAGAATCGACGACCTAGTTTCGAGCGATACTTTCTTGATTGTGTTCGCTCTTAATTAGGGATCCATGATCGATTCTTGAATTTACTAGAGGCTAGAATGTGAATGAAATCAACGAAAGGACAAGAGATAGATGATGAAACCCTAGTTTCCACAAGAAATCCCTAATTCTCGTTGATCATCATCGATCTAGTATCAAATCATCGATGGATAAGAATACGTAATCAATAGATTTCATCACGTCTATAGATTCGATCGATTCCTACGAGCCTAACTTCGATTCTTGATTATTGGATTGGATATCATCAATTCTTAATTCTTGATTTTAAATATTTTCTTGATTTTAGATTTAGATCTAGATAATTCTTGAACTTCAATTTTATAAATCTTGAATTGAATTGTCTTTTCTCTTTTCTTTAATTTTCAATTCATCTAACTCAAATTCGAACGGATCTCACTTTCCCTGTGGACGATCCGCACTCGCTAACGTGCTACAATCGACACCGTTATTGATTGCGGTCAAAATATTTTTGGTTGTGATTTCTATACATTTTCTACATACACACCGAGAATTCATTCAATCAAATGGCATCGTTGCCGGGGATCGTGTGCTAATTTGTTCGTTTTTGAAATTTGAGTCGAAAAATTTATTCCATCAAAATTTTGAGATCAAAATTCGCGCAAACACTAAACGATTCGTTGTGATTTGTTGCAAGGAAATCTGGAGTCTGCTGTGCAATTGGAAAAAATATTTGGAATATTCCAGAGAGCTTGGGGAGTGAACAGAAGCCTTCTGTGAAATTTTTGTGCAGAGTTCTTGTTGAACCGCGGCGGATCCGTGGTGTAAGGCCTTGATTGTGGCGGAACCGCGGTCTTACTGTTGCATCTCTGTACGAAAATTCTCTGGTATCTTCTCACTTTCTTATCTCCTTCCTGAATCTGCTCCAATAACAAATTTGCTGCAGGTTTCTTTGCAAATAATTCGCAGCGCCGCAAAAAGCAATAAAAATTGTGCGTGTTTTGATTTTTGGTTGTTTGCATATTAATACGGAATTTAAGGGGCACGGCCAAATTTAAATTAGGTGGGGAGTTCATTACCCTTCCTAAGCCCCGAAAATCACAAACTTGCATCCGCATTACCCTCATTAACTAAAAAATATCTAGACATGACTCTAAGGACCGTCATGCTCACTTAGGACAAGAGAAGGCCGTGGCTAATTCATTGCTTATCCGCGTTTCTTTTGTGGTGTCTAAGGCAAGTGTGTCTAAGGCAGGTGGTTACTTAATTAGGCCCACTACTTACGTAGTGGAGAACCTCCCACTTACCTGGCACTTACCTGGCCACAGGAGAGACAAAGAGGCAGTGGAGGATTGATCCTGTGACTTGTTTTTTGGCAGTTAGGAGCGGTCTAGAGCCTTGACCTAGGTGACCACTAGACTTAGGGTTGCTTGCTGCATTTGTTGTGATTTGCATCATTTTTTCAAAAATCCGTATATTTTTCAAAACAAACACCACTTCATTCATTTCCTCTAATTATATTAACGTTGCCACTTGTACTAAACCCTTTAGTGCAAGATAAGCTGGACACGGGATTCTAGTGCCCGTTTAGTCCGCGTTCCCCTGATCGACTCCGAAGTCGGTATTTCTACATTTACTTCTTCTTTACCCACCGCCACTCCCACATCGATGGATCCTTCTCCATCGAACTTCTTTACCACTAATCTGCCGTCGTCCGTAGGTACGCAAAATCCACCTCGCATCTCTCTCCAAGAGAGGTGCTATCCTACACGAGGTCCTCTTTCGACCTGTCTCTCCATTCTACCAGCCAACGGGGACAATTTTCAGATTAAACCCCAATACATCAACCTTCTACCCAAATATCACGGTCTCGAGTCTGAAGACGCATATGTCTTTATCACCAAATTTGAAAATGTATGCACAATGATGGGTACCTCACAGTTTTCTGTGGATGCTATGTGTCTTTGTCTTCTCCCATTTACCTTGTGTGATATAGCCGAGAAGTGGCTTTACAACACAACCGCACATTCCATTTCAAACTGGGAAGAATTCGTAAAAGCATTCCTAAAGAAATTCTACCCAAATCATAAGACAGCTCGAGTCCGTAGCGAAATAAATCAATTCACCCAGCTTCCAAATGAAACATTCTCGAAATGTCTTGAACGCTTCAAGGATCTGTTAGTTCAATGTCCTCATCACGGAATCCCCAGATGAGATCTGTGCCGAATCATATATGAGGGCATTAATCCTAACACAAAACAGACTCTTGAATTAATGTGTCAAGGCAACTTCATGACCAAAGATGATGGGGAAGCCTGGAAATTCCTAGAAGATTTCGCTGAAAAATCTTTACAGTGGGAGGGTGTGAGTCAAACATCTAGGGGTGGCAATAACCAATCGGAAGTTTCCATAGGAGTTAGAGCTGACATTTCAGCTATGCAAAAGAAACTCGAGACTATGGAAAATAAATTTTTAGCCGCCGCCCTAAATCAAATGTCACTTTCCAAAACTGTATGTGGATGTTGTTCTGATCCTTCTCATTTGACGGAAGAATGTCCATTGAATTCTCCGTTTCAAGGTCAAAAGCATACTAATGCCGCTTTTCAAAGACCTAAAAACGATCCATTTTCTTCCACATATAATCAGGGTTGGAGGAATCACCCTAATTTTGCTTGGAACCAATCACAAACTCAAAACACGGTTCCAAATCAAAACAATTTCCAAAGGGTCCCTCCACCACAACAGCAACCACTTCAATTGAGTCAGCACCCCTACCAATCACAAAACTTCCAAAATCCGGCCAACACTTTTGCACCACTTGAAAACTCTTTGCAATTGACCGGTACAGATAATACCTCTGCACTAGCACAAACTTTGGATACTTTCATGAAACAATCCATTCAAGGGATGGCAAAAATGCAATCTTCCTTCGATAATGTGATCAAGATCATTGTCTCTCAAAATGAGAATATTAAATCGATGGAAGAACAAATTGCACAATTAAAAGCCGAAATGAGTGCAAGAGAGAAAGGGAAACTTCCAGCTCAACCTTTGCCCAATCCTGGCTATTCACATCATGTGAATGCAATCACGTTGAGATCTGAAAGAGTGCTTGATAATCACATTGGGGAAGAGATTGATGACACAGAAAAATCTATCGATGATACCCCGGCTGAGACCTTTCCTTCCACTTCTTCTTCTAATTCTGACCCCAGTTCGTCTACTCCACCACCTTCTTCCGAGCCTATTCTCTATTTTCCCCAAGGCTCGACACCTCAGCCCATCTCTTCTAGTCCACCGAAAATGATCCACACTCCTATTCTTAGATCGTTTCCACCCACACGATCTTCTCCAATATTGGACCCCGACCTTATTGCTCAAGCTCCCTATCCAAATCGGTTAAGGGGAAACAGACCAAGTCCACAAATGGAGAAGATCACTGAAATCTTGAAACAGGTTAACATCAACATCCCTCTTCTAGATGCTATCCAACAAGTCCCCGCTGATGCGAAAACTCTTAAGGACTTGTGCACTAGAAAGAGGAAGACTCAAGTGCCCAAGAAGATTTTTATGGCAAAAAACGTAGACACGGCCTTTCCCCAGCAATTACCAAGGAAACGTAAGGATCCTGGCTATCCTACTATTTCCATTTCTATCGAGGAAAAACACATTAACCGTGCTCTACTCGACCTTGGCGCAAGTGTTAACCTGCTTCCTTTCTCAGTCTATGAGCAGTTAGGGATCGGAGAGTTGAAACCAGCCCATTGCACTCTTCAGATGGCTGACCAATCTAGCACCAAACCTAGGGGTGAAATGGAAAATGTGTTAATAAAAATCGGTGAATTTGTATTCCCTGTGGACTTTATTGTAATTGATACACGGCCTGTTGTCACGACCCGAATATTTCGACTCGTGACCGGCACTTAACCACGCTACGTCTACAGGCGTAACGCGACTAAGTAAGCCGAACCCAGAAATCAAAACCATTTAACAGTAGTGAGTGTTGAAAACATTTAATGAAAACCTTAATTAGTTAAATGAGGTTATTTTTAAAGTTAAATTATCCTTATAATAATTTTGGCAACATTTCCTTTGTAAAAGTAAACCCGAAAATCGGGTAAAAACAGGATATAAGTGAAAATGAGATATAATGTACAAAGCATCCCAAACCGGGAGCAATCACGCCCAACGGCGGAAACCATCACCACAAGAGTAATATACGACGCCGTAGCGAAGAATGAGCAAAAAGTATCATCCCAGAATAATAACTGCAAATATAAAGTCGGCTCCCACGAGCTCGACACCAGAATACAAAAATATACATCATCGTCCTCACACTGTCTCTAAGTCAAGTACATATATGGTAGATGGAGAGTACTATATACAAAAGTGTATACAATAAAAGTAACCAGATACCACAACCCACCTAAATAGCAAAATAGCTCTCGCACCAACTGTAGTGGTATCTGAAGCCAAAAGATGCAAAAAGGCAGCCTGCCGCGACTACTCTGAGGGGCAACCTACAAATACTGTGGCACAACGGGGGTGAGTTGCCAACTCGTGAATAGAGATAACATATAAAGGTAATCATGAGCATGTACGTACTGCGCTACTCTATCATATGCCAGCAGGTAAATCTATATGCGACAAGCAGTAAGTGCAATAATCATGCAAATGCTCTGTCAGGTAAATTAACTACAGGATGAGATACATAATAATCACAGCTGAGCATGGGATAAACAACATCTACACGAAATATCTATCATGGAAAAATAATCGATGCCCAAGCTGCACCCAAATCCCAAATAAACTCAGGCGCCGGCACTCTCCTCGACCCTCGAATCCTGTACATCTCTGAGAATCACGAGTGCCCAACATCGGCACCCAAAATATCATAAATACTCGTGTCCAGCATCGACACGCAAATCCTCATACATCGGGCTCCGTAGGTCCGGATCAGCCCATGGGCTCCGTCTGCGGTATCGGCCCTAGGCCCCGGCAGTACGGATCATCCCGCATCTATCTCTCGACTCTGGTCAGTATCCTCCGGATAACCGCCAGGTCCAACCAATCACCGGTAGGTACTCGCCCACCTCCAGGCTCAATCGACAAAGTCCATCGATCATCTTGCCGAGGGGAATCATACCGGGTCCACCACGAACCCGCAAACGGATCATCTACTCCACGAATCGGGTTTCAAGCACACGTCTCAGCACCGAGAAAACGCGTGGTGGACGCACCAAAATATCATATCACGAGGAACCGGGTTTTCAAATAGTGCATCTTTTCTTAAATAATTCCACAGTCCTCAAAACCAGAAATCATATAAAAATCCAACACCAATGAGTAAATCAAATACGATGTGCTAAGTGCAACAAGTCATCATAATATAGGTACAAGGGAG
The DNA here is from genome assembly GCA_030015575.1 of Agapanthus africanus. NCBI lineage: Eukaryota > Viridiplantae > Streptophyta > Magnoliopsida > Asparagales > Amaryllidaceae > Agapanthus > Agapanthus africanus. The sequence continues at coordinate 476,478,679 of CM057343.1, forward strand.
AAACCGCGTTTCTTAAGATAGTTCAGTTTTTAAAGACAGCATACGGCTTCCAATTTCTATCAAATCATATCGAATCATATGTGAAATGAACTACAGTATAATGATCATGGCAATTCTACAGTGAGTGTGTCATGGCAATTACTAACGGTGTGTGTGTAACATGCTGATTAGTGCTCGTGCAACATAAACCGTTAGTAATAGTGCGGTGTTCTATCAATTCTAGGTTTTCATACATATAGCAGGGAATGCAGTATGCAACAACAGTATCCATGAACAGTCAATGTAGGTAAATGCAATGTATAGCTATAAAGTCATATCAGCCCTGACGTAGAACGCCATGTGGGCGATATCCCCGTAGATGTTAAATCTACTCACCGAAGTCTCACGGTAAGTGTAGCCGACGACTTGTTTCTCCTTCTTCGCAGCGTCCGTCTCACTCGCCTGTGAACCTAGAATTACACAATATATCACACATAAGCTCAAATCTACCAAAAACGCAATGTTAAGGCCAAACTAGAAACCCACGTCGCAAACCAGGCGCGCGTGTGCGCGATACGCTAAAACGTGTGATTACGCTCCTGAAGCTAACCTGACGCGTCGCGAAACGCAGCACAACCCAAACCCACACACGTATCACGTGTGTCGCGAAGAATTAAAATACGGAAAATAGGGTAATAGGTCCCAGATTTTGATACAGAAAGAGTTTTATAAAAATAAATATATCATGAAACCCCAAATATCAGCAGACACCAACCACCAAAACCCCAACCCAATACCCTCCCATCTGGCCGCAAATTGCGGCCAGAATGAGTTTTTCGGCGGCCTGGGTAGGGGGGTGGGCTCCCGGGTTTGGTGTGTACACTCCATACATACTGTGTATATCCCAGTAATTACAATTTTATTCTAAAACACCCCGGGTAGTAGCAGTTTCAACAGAACCCAATTTCAAGTTAAAAAAATCACACTTTGCACTAAATTGAAACTTTAGGGTATTTTTCTGAAATCTGAAACAAACCTAAGTCTAAAATCACCTATATAACTCATCACCAAGCTAATCAAGCCATAAAAAGTTAATTTTTATCACAACCTCACTAAATCCCTTTATAACGCACAAAACATGCATAAAATGTGATATTTTGCTAGAAATACTATAAGTTATGAACAAGAGGTGCTAAGGGTGAGTTAATACCTTCAAAACACCTTATAAAACACCAAAAGCTCCAGATCTAGCCTCAAGTATGCAGTCTTGCCACTAAACACCTCAAATGAGCCATTAAACCAAGGTTTTGTGAAGGAAAAAGATTGGATTTGTGTAGGGTTTGTGCATGAATCAAAAGAGAAGTGAAAAGAGAAGAGAAGATGAAGAAAATACTGTGTTTTGGCTGCTGCTCTCTGCTGAAATTCCAGAAATTGAGAAGAGAGAGAGAAGAGAGAAAGAAAATGGTCAAAAGTTAAGTTTCTTACCTACCCACCATACCTCTCCATTTCTCATACAATTAAAAATGAAAAGGGGTTTTAACTTGTTGAAATGGGGGGAAAATAGATTATCAACCATGCATCAAATGAAGGATTAACATGATACATTTCTCACCTAGTCTCAAAAGAAAAAGTGCTAAGTGTGCATGTGTACACTAACACAATTTCCAATTAGGGTAAACACAACTAAAAATAACTAACAACCCTATATATATATATATATATATATCTATAAGAACACTTCACAACACAAAAGACCACTAGCCAAGAAGAAAAATAAGATATCCATTTTTACAAAAAACACGCACACTTGCTAATTAACCCGAAAACATTCTAAACGAATTTCAAGGCGTTACAATCTACCCCCCCTTAAAGAAATTCGGTCCTCGAATTTAAAAATCTAACAATACATACCTTCAAAAAGATGGGGATACCTCTTCCTCATCTCGCTCTCGGTCTCCTAAGTGACCTCCTCGCCGCTCTGGCCACGCCAAAGTATCTTGACTGACGGTATGTCCTTCGATCTCAATTTCTTCACTTGTCGATCCATGATCATCACCGGCTGCTTTGCATAGGAAAGGTCACGCTCAAGCTGGATCGTCGGGTGCTGAATCGCATGCGAAGGATCATGAAGATATCTGCGGAGCATCGAAACATGAAATACCGGGTGCACGTCTGGAAAACTGGGCGGAAGGGCTAACCGATACGCAACCACACCAACGCGCTCGAGGATCTCGAAGGGGCCTACATATCTGGGACTAAGCTTACCCTTCTTCCCAAATCTCATCACACCTTTCATTGGGGAGACCCTCAAGAAAACATGATCACCAACAGAAAACTCAAGTCTGCGCCGACGACGGTCCGCATAAGATCTCTGCCTACTCTGGGCTGCTCTCATCCTATCGTGAATCAACTGGATCTTCGCGGTCGTCTCTTCCACAATCTGCGGCCCCAAGATACTGCTCTCACCGAGCTCTGTCCAACAGGCGGGCGATCTACATCTCCTCCCATAAAGAGCCTCAAACGGTGCCATCTGGATGGTCTGCTGGTAGCTGTTGTTATAGGAGAACTCCACTAAGGGCAAATGATGATCCCAGCTACCTCCGAAGTCTAATACGCATGCTCTGAGCATGTCCTCGAGAGTCTGAATAGTCCGCTCTGACTGTCCGTCGGTCTGCGGATGAAATGCTATGCTGAAACTCAAGCGGGTGCCCAAAGCCTCCTGAAGCCTCTGCCATAGTCGGCTGGTAAACTGGGTGCCTCTGTCGGACACAATACATGTCGGAACTCCGTGTAGTCGTACAATCTCATCAATGTAAATCTGGGCATATTGAGCAAATCCGAAAGTCGTCTTCACCGGTAGGAAGTGAGCCGTTTTCGTCAAACGATCCACGATCACCCAGATGAGTCATACCCTCGACTAGTCCTGGGTAGACCCACAATAAAGTCCATAGAAATCCGTTCCCATTTCCACTCCGGAATGGGCAACGGCTGTAGCTCTCCCGCGAGCCTCTGATGCTCAGCCTTGACTTGCTAACAAGTCAGGCATCTCGACACAAAATCTGCGATGTCCCTCTTCATCCCGTCCCACCAGTAAACATCTCTCAAATCATGGTACATCTTGGTGGACCCTGGATGAACACTATACACCGATCGATGTGCCTCCTCGAGAATCTCGCGCCGCAGTCCCTCAGCATCTGGTATGCACAATCTAGTCCCAAATCGTAGTATCCCCTGATCATCGATCACGAACTCGGAAAATCTGCCATGTCCCATCTGCGTCCTGATCTCTGAACAACGGTCATCACTGTGCTGTGCCTCATATATACGGTCAAGCAACTGTGGGCGTGCACGAACATGCGCAATCTGTCCTCCGATCGGCGTAAACTCGAACTGTACCCGGCTGTCGCATAAGATCTGCCAATCTGCCGACGACTGCCCCTGTACTGCGCTCAAGCAAGATAGACTACCCCCGGGCCTCCTGCTCAAAGCATCCGCCACTACATTAGCCCTGCCCGGGTGGTACAAGATCTCGCAGTCGTAGTCCTTCACTAACTCCATCCATCGGCGCTGTCTAAGGTTCAGGTCTCGCTGCTGGAAGATATACTTTAAGCTCTTGTGATCAGTAAATATCTGGCACGACTCTCCATACAGATAATGTCGCCAGATCTTAAGTGCAAAGATTACTGCAGCCATCTCCAAATCGTGAGTGGGGTAGTTCTGTTCATGTTTCTTCAATTGCCGCGAAGCATACGCGATCACCCTGTCATGCTGCATCAGAACACACCCTAGCCCCACTAGAGAAGCGTCGCAATATACCACAAATCCGCCTGACCCTGAAGGCAATGATAATACTGGCGCCGTAGTCAGTAGAGCCCGTAACTGCTGAAAACTGTGCTCACACTCCTCTGTCCAAACGAAAGGAACTCCCTTCCGGGTCAACCCGGTCAAAGGTGTAGCAATGCGAGAGAAATCCTGCACAAATCGCCTGTAGTAGCCGGCCAGCCCTAGAAAGCTGCGAATCTCCGTAACTGATGTGGGTCTGGGCCAACTCCGAATGGCCTTGATCTTCCTCGGGTCTACACATATACCGTCTCGTGAAATCACGTGCCCCAAGAAGTCTACGCTGTCCAGCCAGAAAGCACACTTGGAGAATTTGGCGAAAAGCTGATGCTCTCTCAAGGTCTGCAGTGTAATCCGTAGGTGCTGCTCGTGCTCCTCTCTACTCCGAGAATACACCAGAATATCGTCAATGAATACAATGATGAACAGATCAAGATACGGCCGTAAAATACGGTTCATCAAATCCATGAATGCTGCTGGCACATTGGTGAGTCCGAACGACATCACCAAAAACTCGTAATGGCCGTAGCGCGTGCGGAAAGCCGTCCTAGGAATGTCCTCCTGTCGAACCCGCAGCTGATGATAGCCTGATCGCAAATCGATCCTCGAAAAGTATCCTGCCCCCTGAAGCTGGTCGAACAAATCGTCGATACGCGGCAAAGGATATCTGTTCCGCACTGTAACTCTGTTCAGCTGGCGATAATCGATACACAGACGCAAACTGTCGTCCTTCTTCTTGACGAACAGGACCGGAGCACCCCAAGGAGAAACACTGGGTCGAATAAGTCCCTTATCCAGCAAATCTTGCAACTGACCCTTCAATTCTCTAAGTTCCGCCGGGGCCATCCGATAAGGCGATATAGAAATAGGCCCCACGCCAGGAACCAAATCAATACAGAAAGAAATGTCGCGCTCGGGCGGTAGCCCAGGAAGCTCGTCAGGGAACACATCAGGGAACTCACTAACAACCGGAACCTGATCCAGAGGAACCTCTGTAGCTCTAGTATCACAAACATAGGCGAGAAATCCCTGGCATCCCTTCCTCAAAAGCTGTCCAGCGCGAAAAGAAGAAATCACACAGTGTGGGGCGGCACCACGGTCCCCCAACACAACAAAAACCAACTCGCCGGGAAAACAAAATCTAACTGTCTTCTCACGGCAGTCCACAGAAGCATAGCACGTGGCCAACCAATCCATGCCCAAAAGAACGTCGAAGTCCAACATCTCGAGAAGGATCAAATCGACAGGCAACTCTCTCTCGCCAATACAGACGGTACAGGATCGGAACACGTGCCTAGCAACAAACGACTCTCCCACAGGAGTAGTCACAACAAGCGGCTGATCAAGCAACCCGGACTCTCTACCCAAACTCGGCACAAAGTGTGTGGATACGTACGAGTGCATGGATCCGGGATCGAACAACACGTGTGCATCAACAGAACATACTGGAAGGATACCTGAGACCACCGCATTGGACGCCTGCGCGTCCTGATGCGTCAAGGCAAAAACTTATGCCTGCCCTCCACCTGTGACTGACAGTCCTCTGCCTCGGTCATCCCGTCCTCTCTGAGCAACTCCTCCACGTCCACGACCTCTCTGTGTATGAGTCTGACGCGGAGTAACAGTAGGAACAACAGGCAACGCCCTCTGGGGTGGTGAAGGTGGTAAGGTGATGTGCGGTGCTGCTGTCTCCCTCCGGTGTATCTCAGGACAATCTCTGACGAGGTGAAGTAAACTGCTGCATCTATAGCAACCTCGCGACCACTGCTGACTCTCCTGTGGATACGAACTAAACATCTGGCCTCGTCCCGAATCTCGGCCACTCCTCGTGCCTGAACGATACCTGTCGCGGCGTCTGAATGTCTGTCTCCGTGCTGATATACCAGTACGAACTCTCTTCGGCTCTGGAACTACCGAAGTCTCAGCAAGGCGCTCCTCAACTAATAGAGCTGCATCTACCGCTGCTGCATAGGTCTCATAGTGCTGCGCGCTGATCGCAAGGAACAGTGGTGTAAGCAAGCCTCGAACAAACCTCTTGACTCGTAACTCCTCGGTAGCCACTAGATACGGCGCATCGATAGATAGCTCTGTGAACAGCACATCATACTCTGCCACTGACATCTCTGGAGTCTGGCGTAAGGACTCGAACCTGCGTGCTCTAGCATCTCTGACACTCAGTGGGAGAAAGCGGGCAAGGACTAGCGCCACGAACTCTGTCCAGGTCATAGGAGGAAGACCCGCTGCTCTGCCCTTCTCGACTGATTCACACCATTTCTGCGCAAGACCTTCCAGGCGAAAGCTCGGGAACTCAACCCATCTCGCATCTGCACATCTGAGGGAACGACATATCCGAGCCATCCTATCAATGAAGGACTGTGGGTCTTCGGCTGCATCGGTGCCTGTGAAGACCGGAGGCTTCAGCCTCATGAACTCTGATAGCGATACTGTAATCACCTCCGTAGCTGCAGGGGCAACTGGCTGTGCGGTAGGTACCATCGTGGTCTCTGTAACGGGTGGAGCTACCTCTGGTCGCTGCGCTCGAAGAGTCTCAACTAGCGATCCTATCATCTGGCGCATCTCCTGCATGCTGGATCCCACCGTCTGGCGCATCTCCTGCATACCAGCCCCTAACGTGGCGATCTGATCTGTCACGGGAGGAACAACCTGCTCGGGTACAACCGGTGTACTGCCTGGATCATTCCTCGTCTCAGACGAATCAACTCGAATCTCGGCCCTCGCGGCCGCTCTCTGCGCCCTCGTAGTCTTTGGCGGCATAATGGCTGAAAGGAAAATAGGATTCGATAAGGATGCAGAAATCGAATCGCAAGAATGTATATACACAAAAGGAATTTAAATCAACAAGTCCTAAGGTCTCTTTGGCGAAGTACCGTGTCGTGAGTATGCTGCGGAACATACGCACGCTACGCCACTCTGCTTCAGTTACCTATTCCATCATACCAGGGTCATCCTAGGAACACTCCGAAAGGTAAAACCTACGCTCTGATACCAACTTTGTCACGACCCGAATATTTCGACTCGTGGCCGGCACTTAACCACGCTACGTCTACAGGCGTAACGCGACTAAGTAAGCCGAACCCAGAAATCAAAACCATTTAAAAGTAGTGAGTGTTGAAAATATTTAATGAAAACCTTTAGAAAACCTTAATTAGTTCAATGAGGTTCTTTTTAAAGTTAAATTATCCTTATAATAATTTTGGCAACATTTCCTTTGTAAAAGTAAACCCGAAAATCAGTAAAAACAGGATATAAGTGAAAATGAGATATAATGTACAAAGCATCCCAAACCGGGAGCAATCACGCCCAACGGCGGAAACCATCACCACAAGAGTAATATACAACGCCGTAGCGAAGAATGAGCAAAAAGTATCATCCCAGAATAATAACTGCAAATATAAAGTCGGCTCCCACGAGCTCGACACCAGAATACAAAAATATACATTATCGTCCTCACACTGTCTCTAAGTCAAGTACATATATGGTAGATGGAGAGTACTAGATACAAAAGTGTATACAATAAAAGTAACCAGATACCACAACCCACCTAAATAGCAAAATAGCTCTCGCACCAACTGTAGTGGTATCTGAAGCCAAAAGATGCAAAAAGGCAGCCTGCCGCAACTACTCTGAGGGGCAACCTACAAATACTGTGGCACAACGGGGGTGAGTTGCCAACTCGTGAATAGAGATAACATATAAAGGTAATCACGAGCATGTACGTACTGCGCTACGCTATCATATGCCAGCAGGTAAATCTATATACGACAAGCAGTAAGTGCAATAATCATGCAAATGCTCTGTCAGGCAAATTAACTACAGGATGAGATACATGATAATCACAGCTGAGCATGGGATAAACAACATCTACACGAAATATCTATCGTGGAAAAATAATCGGTGCCCAAGCTGCACCCAAATCCCAAATAAACTCAGGCGCCGGCACTCTCCTCGGCCCTCGAATCCTGTACATCTCTGAGAATCACGAGTGCCCAACATCGGCACCCAAAATATCATAAATACTCGTGTCCAGTATCGACACGCAAATCCTCATACATCGGGCTCCGTAGATCCGGATCAGCCCACGGGCTCCGTCTGCGGTATCGGCCCTAGGCCCCGGCAGTACGGATCATCCCGCATCCATCTCTCGACTCTGGTCAGTATCCTCCGGATAACCGCCAGGTCTAACCAATCACCGGTAGGTACTCGCCCACCTCCAGGCTCAATCGGCAAAGTCCATCGATCATCTTGCCGAGGGGAACCATACCGGGTCCACCACGAACCCGCAAACGGATCATCTACTCCACGAATCGGGTTTCAAGCGCACGTCTCAGCACCGAGAAAACGCGTGGTGGATGCACCAAAATATCATATCACGAGGAACCGGGTTTTCAAATAGTGCATCTTTTCTTAAATAATTCCACGGTCCTCAAAACCAGAAATCACATAAAAATCCAACACCAATGAGTAAATCAAATACGAAATGCTAAGTGCAACAAGTCATCATAATATAGGTACAAGGGAGAAACCGCGTTTCTTAAGATAGTTCAGTTTTTAAAGACAGCATGCGGCTTCCAATTTCTATGAAAATCATATCGAATCATATGTGAAATGAACTACAGTATAATGATCATGGCAATTCTACAGTGAGTGTGTCATGGCAATTACTAACGGTGTGTATGTAACATGCTGATTAGTGCTCGTGCAACATAAACCGTTAGTAATAGTGCGGTGCTCTATCAATTCTAGGTTTTCATACATATAGCAGGGAATGCAGTATGCAACAACAGTATCCATGAACAGTCAATGTAGGTAAATGCAATGTATAGCTATAAAGTCCTATCAGCCCTGACGTAGAACGTCATGCGGACAATATCCCCGTAGATGTTAAATCTACTCACCGAAGTCTCACGCTAAGTGTAGCCGACGACTTGTTTCCCCTTCTTCGCAGCGTCCGTCTCACTCGCCTGTGAACCTAGAATTACATAATATATCACACATAAGCTCAAATCTACCAAAAACGCAATGTTAAGGCCAAACTAGAAACCCGCGTCACAAACCAAGCGCGCTTGTGCGCGATACGCTAAAACGTGTGATTACGCTCCTGAAGCTAACCTGACGCGTCGCGATACGCAGCACAACCCAAACCCACACATGTATCACGTGTGTCGCGAAGATTTAAAATACGGAAAATAGGGTAATAGATCCCAGATTTTGATACAGAAAGAGTTTTATAAAAATAAATATATCATGAAACCCCAAATATCAGCAGACACCAACCACCAAAACCCCAACCCAATACCCTCCCATCTGGCCGCAAATTGCGGCCAGAATGAGTTTTTCGGCGGCCTGGGTAGGGGGGTGGGCTCCCGGGTTTGGTGTGTGCACTCCATACATACTGTGTATATCCCAGTAATTACAATTTTATTCTAAAACACCCCGGGTAGTAGCAGTTTCAACAGAACCCAATTTCAAGTTAAAAAAATCACACTTTGCACTAAATTGAAACTTTAGGGTATTTTTCTGAAATCTGAAACAAACCTAAGTCTAAAATCACCTATATAACTCATCACCAAGCTAATCAAGCCATAAAAAGTTAATTTTTATCACAACCTCACTAAATCCCTTTATAACGCACAAAACATGCATAAAATGTGATATTTTGCTAGAAATACTATAAGTTATGAACAAGAGGTGCTAAGGGTGAGTTAATACCTTCAAAACACCTTATAAAACACCAAAAGCTCCAGATCTAGCCTCAAGTATGCAGTCTTGCCACTAAACACCTCAAATGAGCCATTAAACCAAGGTTTTGTGAAGGAAAAAGGTTGGATTTGTGTAGGGTTTGTGCATGAATCAAAAGAGAAGTGAAAAGAGAAGAGAAGATGAAGAAAATACTGTGTTTTGGCTGCTGCTCTCTGCTGAAATTCCAGAAATTGAGAAGAGAGAGAGAAGAGAGAAAGAAAATGGTCAAAAGTCAAGTTTCTTACCTACCCACCATACCTCTCCATTTCTCATATAATTAAAAATGAAAAGGGGTTTTAACTTGTTGAAATAGGGGGGAAATAGATTACCAACCATGCATCAAATGAAGGATTAACATGATACATTTCTCACCTAGTCTCAAAAGAAAAAGTGCTAAGTGTGCATGTGTACACTAACACAATTTCCAATTAGGGTAAATACAACTAAAAATAACTAACAACCCTAAATATATATATATATATATATATATATATATATATATATATATATATATATCCATAAGAACACTTCACAGCATAAAAGACCACTAGCCAAGAAGAAAAATAAGATATCCATTTTTACGAAAAACACGCACACTTGCTAATTAACCCGAAAACATTCTAAACGAATTTCAAGGCGTTACACCTGTAGCGAACCCACGGAATCAAATTCCGGTGATTTTAGGTCGCCCATTTTTGGCCACTTCCAATGCTATAATCAACTGTCGTAATGGCTCTATGACCCTATCCTTCGGGAATAGGTCAATAGAGCTGAAAATTTACAGGTTGGGAAGTGTACCCTCCGAACCTACTGCTCAGGTCTGTTCTGTGGACTTAATGGATGTCGACAGCAGCGAAATTGATGATCCTCATGATACCGATCTAGACTCTTTTCATATGTTGCTGTTTGACCCAACTATGTATCATACACATACGGACTCTTCCACCGAGATGTCAGGGTCAACAACTAACACTGATTATGAACTGCTTTTAGAGTCGGAAGATCATCCCGCACTTTGTGATGACATTATTCTTCGGGGTATTGATGAGACTTTTGAGGAGATCTTCGCTGATGAACTCGCATTTTTGAATGACACGGGTGTTGAGATGAATCATCTCCCAATCAATGAAATTGAACCTCCACCCCTTCTTTTGAACTGTAAAAAGAATGCGAGTAATCCATCACATTCACTGCATCGTCTCTCCAAAACGAGACGCAAACACATTCTATTCCACCACTTACCTTTTCCCCACTTCTTTCTGGCTCCATATAACATGTCTTTCCACCAACCCGAGCACTACATTGATAAAATCTTCGAATGGTTGGTGTTAACCTTCGGTCTTTGCAAAGCTTGGCATCGACCAATAATCTTTTGACCCCCACTTGTGATTTTCAAAGATTAACATGGCTTAACTCAAGTTTGGGGGGGTATAATCTGGCTCTTGAAAAGAAAATTTTTTACACCAAAATGATGAGCCAAAAATAAGTTTGGGGAAGGATTTTCACTTATATATTTTGCCCCCATTAATAAATTTCCTCCCAGGCTTACAGGTTTTTGAGATATAGCGGATGGCAACAGTGAGGACACTGTTGAAAACAAGTTTGGGGAAGGTTTGTGCTTATTTTCGCATCATTTGCATTACACTTTGCATAAACACAAAACATTTTAAAAACCTATAAAAACTTCAAAATTTTCAAAAAAATAAAATTTTTGTACATAAATAAGATAATAAAAGATTAGATAGTGAAAAATTACATCCAAAAGATTAGAAAAATTTAAGAAAACCAAGAAAATTAGAAATTTTCTTATACGAACTAGTAATAAGTAGTTATGAGCCGTTGTCCTAAGGGTTAGTAAGATCAAGGAAGTCACTAATCTGAGGATAAAAATAAGTCTGAAAAATAGTTCCTATTCTGGAAGCCAAATATTTGAACGTTGATACCATACTATTCGCACTTACACACGTCTTGAAACTCGGGATAGTAAAGGATACCTTGAAATGCTCTTGTCTAAAAGCCAAAGTATGAAGAAAATAAAAAAAAATGAATAAAATATAAAGTGGTGAGAAAAATGAACACTGGTTTTGTTATAGCCAAGGCAGCAGTAAAAAAATATAGCGAAGGTGCCTCTTCACCTAGTGCCTTAGACCAACTGGTCTGGGAGTCACTGCTAAGCCTTAGGTGGTGCAAGACAAGGAAAATACACCGTATAAGCAAGCACATGAGTAATCGGTCGGTTATTACCTCAAGAAGTATTAACGGTCGCATGAAAGTGTGAGAGCAAATTCATCTAAATATTCATCAAATTAAAAAGTACTGAGGCAGATGGACAAGAGTATGATAGCTTGAATTGAATTCTCCGGGTGTAGAGATGTTCTTTACACACACGTAGGGTTATATGATTGATGTTTGGAAGAAAAATAGGAATGAAGAATAAAGACGATGTTTTATTGAGGGATGATGTGATTTCTGACATCTTTTCATGACTATTAAGATAGGGCTCATGACAACCGAAAAGCTAGCATAGTTGGAAACTGTAATTTTCAAAGATTTTCTTTTACAATTCTTATCTTTATATGTAACTTTCACGGTCTTCCTTTTATTATTGGATTTTGTAGGTGCAATCCGCTGAAAACCCTCAGGAGACAACACTCCTCCTACTAGGGACACCTAGAGGTTTAAAGGCTTGTTGCACGTGCTCAGTGCAATCGTGTTGCCTACGAAAGTGTGCTAGTTAGTTTTTCTCTTTCTTTATTTTCTCCTTCTCTTTTTAATAAAACAGTTCGCTCGAGACGACCGAAAATAAGTTTGGGGGAATTTGATCAGTCGAAAATACTGTACTTTTAACACGACAATTTCCCTACCATTTGCACTCATCTATAGGTGTTCGGTATTAATATAGCACATATTAGCAAAACAGCCGTAAAATACCAAATTACATGTGTTATACCTTAAAACAGACATTTTGAGGGAAATTGAGTGTTTATCATGGCATCGCATCATCTTTGCATAGCGCAACACTTGTTTCAAGAATCTGTGCAGGAAATTCCAGTAGAAAAGCCAAATCTGTGAAAAAGTGCTGATAAAAATACGCCAACTCCAAGACTTGAGATCTGGCAATGAACTGAAGATAAATAAAAGATTCCACACATCAGTAAACATCACTAAAGCCAACATCCAGCAGTACAGGAATTCCCACACAGAGAGGTAGCCAAACGGCCGCGGATCCGCGGCCGGAGCAGGGAATGTGCCGTGGATCCGCGGTCACGTGAGGGTGACGTCAGCAGATGTTTACTCCAGTATTCTCAGTTCAGCCTCAGAACCTCATCAAGCCACTGCAAATTCCAGAATTCTCCAGAATATTCTACCAGAACATCAAGGCTCCTTGGTACAAGATAAACACCCTCAAGCTTCCAAAGCAAGCTACTTAACAACCTAAGCCTAGAAGCTTCTCCCTAACCTCCAAGCTTATGAAGGAAGCTAAAGCCTAACTAACTACCTCTAGAAGTTTCTACCTAACTACCTAGCTTACAAGGGAAGCTAAACTAAACCTAGCTTCTAAAGGAAGCTAATCCTAATCAAAACTATAAAAGGAACCCTAAAGCTTCTTCTCAAAGGTTGTTCAATAATTGGTTGTTGATCCTTCCATCAATTCACCCACAAGTTGAGTGACACGACTTGTGCATTTAAACCCTAATCCCCAATTCAAAATCCAAGCAAAAATCAAGAACTCCGAGTACCAAATCAAGCATGAAGCCTTCGATCCTTTAGAAAGCGACGCCGGACTTCATCGGATCAAGTGATCCAAGGAGATCCGGGACTCAAGGAGACGAGCGAAGCCGAAATCGACGATCGAGTTCTTTCCTCTTGTAGATCTTGAGAGAATTGTAACGAAATTGTTGATAAATAAAGGTGAAATTTCTATATCTTGCTTTCTTTACATTCTTGCATCATGATTCGATCTCAATTCTTGATTGTCTTTCGTGTTATGATGTTTGAGTAAAACTCCGCTCGTGAAGGAGTCGAGACGATCAATAGACGATGATGTTACAAATCTTGAAACAATTCTTAATTCCTATAAGTTTTGTAAACTCGTGTAAATTGAAGAATCGGCAACCTAGTTTCGAGCGATGCTTTCTTGATTGTGTTCACTCTTAATTAGTGATCCACGATCGATTCTTGAATTTACTCGAGGGTAGAATTTGAATGTGATTCATCGAAAGGACAAAGGATGAGATGAAGAAACCCTAGTTTCTTCGAAAGATCCTTAAACCTCGATCAATTGGCATCTATCTAGTATCAAATCATTAATGGATAAGAAAACGTAATCAATAGATTTCATCACGTCTATAGATTCGATCGATTCCTACGAGCCTTACTTCGATTCTTGATTATTGGATTGGATATCATCAATTCTTGATTCTTGATTTTAATGTTTTCTTGATTTTAGATTTAGATCTAGTTAAGTCTTGAACTTCAACTTTAAAATCTTGAATTGAATTGTCTTTTCTCTTTTCTTTAATTTTCAATTCATCTAATTCAATTACGAACGGGTCTCACTTTCCCTGTGAATGATCCGCACTCGCTAACGCGCTACAATCGACACAGTTATTGATTGCGGTCAAAAATTTCTTTGGTTGTGATTTCTATACATTTTCTAACTACACATCGAGATTTCATTCAATCATACCACGCCACATATGCGTTCGACACTTTCGGAATGCAGCTCGACTCACTGATAAAAAAAGTTAAACCCGGTGTTTAACCGCATGAAATGGTGCAGCACGCTGCGGATACCCTCTTCCGTAACAACCGGCTCAGCTAAAAAAGGCCTCAAGCGGGACACCCTGATCGTAACTCGACTGTTAAGAAAAACAGTGCGGGTTGTACCTCATGAACAGCGCTGAGTCATTCTGCCTGAACACTAAGAAGCCCGGCCTGATTGAATACAAATGCAGAATCTCCCGAGCCTTCAATGTAGAAGCCCCGTCTTTAAAAGTATCGTGCAGCGGCTGCACCGTTTTAGTGGATTCCTTGCCGATAGTTAAGACCTTATCGACGAAGGTCATGCTATCCCCGACCATACGCAGGCGAAGGACCAGACCCCGAGCCTCTTGTTGTGATGGATCTAAAGCAGAGACGTCAACTAGGGACATAACCCGAGGGAAGTTATAACTATCGTAGAAACAGGGCCGTTTGTGGACTCCAAAGGCGCCGAGCACATGCAGCTCGATCCACGACGTGAAATAGTGCAGCGGGAGAGTTATGGGCTGTACCCCCGGCTGAGTGGTGTCTGCCGCTAAGCTGAGACCATGATACAGGTGAGCCAGCCCAGCGATCCCGACGGCCACTCGCGTCCCGGCAACCATTCAGTGAGCCGGATAGAAGACGGATGGCCTCATATAGCGAGGGTGCATTGGGAGCACGAACCAGCTTAACCATAGGCCGAGGAACCCCAAAAAGAATGCCTCTTCGTCGATATCTGAAGCTGCGAGCTCTGCAAAGGGGACGACTGGGGTATCTGGGAGGAAGAAGTTCCTTTGATCTGCTTCCGCTGTCGGCTGGTTGTCCAAGCCAAAACCAAAAAGATCGTCAAGCTTGGCGAACTTTGCAGCTTGCTTTGACAAGACTTCCGGGCGAAGAAAGCGGGTGATGAAATCCGCGAAGCTGACCCCTTGCCCTCTAGACTCGAGAAACAGACTCCCATAAATATTCAACACCTTTATTAGACTCGGGAATCCATGTTGAATAGCATTTTCCGGAGTGAGGCCCATCATCACTGATTTGGTGGCGACGATGTATTCGTCAGGGGGAAGTATTTCCTTGTAACGTTCCCCTCTGACGGGTAGACCGAAGATCTCCGCGAACTCCTCCAAGGAAATTGAAACTTCCCGATCCGATAGAAGAAAGGTGTGAGCCGGGATGTTCCATTGTTCCAAGAAATCTTTGACCCACCATACAGGGGGCGCGGAATACTGGAAAAGAGATGCATAAATTGCGGGGTACAACCCGAGCTTCAGCAACAGCGGATTCTTGGCCAACAGGATGTATCGAGCCCACTGCAGGTAGCCGGCTGAATGGCGAGGAGTCAAACAAATCATATATACTTGTCCCCAAGGGCGCGACTCGCCTTGACATATGCGTCGCCCCAAGATATCCAAAGCCATCGGAGGCTGTATGGGTATTGAAGCCATAGAAGGCTGAAGACGACCCTCCAAGGTCCAGTTAACCTCCTCTACAGCGTAATTCACTTAAGGCGGGTCGGCGTAGTGAATTGCTAAAATGGGCTCTGAGGGTACTGCACAAGAGAAACTGCGCCGACCTTGAATGATTTGGTTGTACCACAAACCCCATAAGTGAAAGGACTGCTGCTCCGGGTCATGATCTTTAATCAGTGCAAAAACATCCCGATCCACAGGTGCGTCGGCGTATGCACTCTCTGGGCGAACAAACGGGAAAGAAGAGTCAAAATACATAGTACCTGCGCGGAAAGAAATGAAGGTTAGATGTCAATACTACATTACAAGTTCTGACATTTGGTACCATACTGCAATACAGGAAAAAGGGACCAAGGGGGACCCACAAAGTCAAAGTGACGGCTCATCATTGATGAGACAGTCACTCATTAAGGAGGAAATCCTAAAAGGATTCTCATTTAATGAGAGGCTCATTGGACCAAGGAGTTGAACTTTCTCGAGAGCAGTGCTCTGCAGACAGAGTTTACATCTGTCAATTTAGAAGGGAATAAAATTCCCCAAAAATTTTCAAAAGAGCTATTCTCTGAAAAACCACAAGATCTTTAAAGATCTAAAGTAAAAATCTTAGAAATCCTAAGAGTTCTTCATCAACGGGTTAAGAAATCCTAAAAATATTTCTTTAGATTTATAATCTAAGAAGAGCAAAGCTCTGTTCAAACTAACGGTTTAAAGAAACCCTAAAAAAGATTTTTTTTAGATCTATGATCTAGTAAGAGCAAAGATCTGTTTAATGGAGTCGAACATGATTCTTACCAAATTTTTGAACAAAGTTCTAACTCAAAAGGAATTTTCCTTGGGGAGAGATCTAAGCTCTGAAGGGAGAATTAAATTCTCAAAAACAAGAAGGGATGAAGATGAACAGAAATCATCTCAAGGGCCAAAGCCCCTATTTATAGGCGCTGGAAGTCGATCCAACTTCAAAGACAATCCAACGGTGGAAAGGGTGCCATCATTGCACTCACGTATGAGCCACGTGAGCGCAATGGTGGGGGGAATTTGTTTCCACCCAATAAGTGAGCAAGACTCTGTTCAAAATTTGAACTGAGGCAGCGCCTCACGTGCAAGGCACGAGAGCGCCAGCGCCAAGAGTTAAAAACTCTGAGGCAGCGCCTCACGTGCAAAGCAAGAGAGCGCCAGCACCAAGAGTTAAAAAACTCTGAGGCAACGCCTCACCTGCAAAGCACGAGAGCGCCAGCACCAGAACTAAAATTTCTCCACCCTCGGATCAAAGATCCAACGGAGATGATAAATCATCAGAGTACAGAATTAAATTCTGACTGAAAAAATACTCCTCAAATCTTTCTAAACCAGAAAGATTGTGCTCTGTAAATCAGAGCACCGTTGGATCAAAGATCCAATGGTGATTAAAAATCACCAAGATACAGAATTAAATTCTGATTGAGGAAATACTCCTCAAATCATTCTAAACAAAAAAGATTGTTCTCTGTAAATCAGAGCACCGTTGGATCAAAGATCCAATGGTGATTAAAAATCACCAAGATACATAAAACCTCTGTATGGGAAACTATTTTCCCAACCTTGTTAAAAACAAGAAAAATGTCTTCTGTAAAACAAAAGTCCTTGGATCAAAGATCCAACGGTGGATAAAATCCATAAATCAATCAAAGATCTCTCAATGAGAGATTTTCTTAACTGATTCAACAAATCAGCCTCCTCTATATATAGGACCCAAGACTTCAAGTCTTATAGAGAAGAACCCCCCCTAAACTTCAAACTTCAAAGACGAGAGCAATTTCTTCTCAAGGTAAATAACAAGAAGAGAGATCATAGAATCTCCTCCATATTTAAGAGTTTAAGTCTCACAACAGAAGAATTTAGTTCTTTTTCCAGATCACAAATCTATAAGACAAAGTCTTTCATAAAAGTAAGAGAGATCATAGCATCTCCTCCAGATCTAAGAGTTTAACTCTCACATCAGAAGAACTTAGTTCTTTTTCCAGATCTCAGATCTATAAGACGAAGACTTTCACAAGTGAGAATCCAATTCTAAGAGAATTGAATTGGGCAGAACAAAAAACTCAGTGCTTAGCACTCAAAATCTGGCGCTCAGCGCCGAGCGCTCCACATGCTCCTCACGTGAGCGCTATTTAAGCAGGAGTGCGCCACTTAATAAAAAGTACTTAGTACTCATTGTCTGGCGCTCAGCGCCAAGCGCTCCACGTGTTCCTCACGTGGGTGCTATCAAGTGTTTAAACACTCCATATACAAGAATACAAATAAAACAAAAAGAATAAAAGGTGTCAGAACCCATTTCAGTGCTCAACACTGCTGATGTAGAAAGGGGACCAAGCCCAAATAAATAATCAAGTGGGCTGAGCCCAAGGTTGGTCAAATCCCAAATTAACCCAACCCATATGCTTTTAAATTGGACTTAGTTCTAAACAAGATCATCAAATCTTTGATGAACATTCACTGGTTCAAGGGTACATCTCTTCATACCTTTGATACATGTTGTAATTCTTCAACGTCCTCAGAGAGATGGAGGGTCCCAACAACCAATAACTTTTGGCACATCCCCAAACTGTTAAACCAAAACCCTACAGACTATGATGTCTTTAAACCCCATAGACTATGACGTCTTTAAATACAGACTATGATGTCTTTAAACCCTACAGACTATGATGTCTTTAAACACAGACTATGATGCCTTTAAACCCTACAGACTATGATGTCTTTAAACCCTACAGACTATGATGTCTTTAAACTCTACAGAGACTATGACGTCTTTAAACACAGACTATGATGTCTTTAAACCCTACAGACTATGATGTCTTTAACACAGACTATGATGTCTTTAAACCTTATAAACTATGATGTCTTTAAACACAGACTATAATGTCTTTAAACCCTATAGACTATGATGTCTTTAAGCCCTACAGACTATGACGTCTTTAAACACAGACTATGATGTCTTTAAACCCTACAGACTATGATGTCTTTAAACATAGACTGTGATGTCTTTAAACCCTACAGACTATGATGTCTTTAAACACAGACTATGATGTCTTTAAACATGGACTATGATGTCCTTAAACCCAATGGACCGCAACGTCCCTAAACTAAACTCCATGGACTATGATATCCTTAAACCTGCATGGACTATGATGTCCTTAAACCCAATGGACTGTGACGTCCTTAAAACTAAAACGATAGAGCCCAAATACTCTTTTGTTGGATAAAAAATGATCCTGGACCTCCGTTGAGTAGATATTAGTCTAAAATTAGGCTAACATATCCTTAACAAACATTTAAGTTGATCTTAATCTCAAACGAGATTAACGAGCCTTAAAACAAACCAAACCCAAATCTAAGAAAATACGGATTTGGACTAATCCCCGCCCTACGGACGACAACATAAATTAGTCTCCGTATACAATCCACGGGCAACCAAAAATAAAAACAAACACACACGATACGAAGTGAACATCTGGAGAAGGAGAAAGTGGTTATCGCTACGCGGTAACGTAATTAACTGCAGGGGCTTGCGCCAGCAGGGAAAAGCGTCCCCACAATCGAAAACCCCTCGTCAACGAGGGAGAATCTGACGAAGTCTGCTACAACGGTCGCATTCGTCTAAACCTTCGATATACGGTGCCATAAATCAGCTTGGCATCTTCGGAGAGGTGGACGGATAAACCCAAATAGCATCTGCCCCCCAAAATTCAGGCCAGACGTCCTAACGTCCCGGTCGCGTCTTTCGTCGGAGAACAATATCGTGGCAGACTCGACGATGGAGGCTGAATACATCGCTGCCAACGATGCTGCAAAGAAGCTGTCTAGATGAAGAAGTTAATTGCTGAACTTGGTGTGGTTCCATCCATTGAGCATCTAATACCCTTGTATTGTGATAACAATGGAGCTGTGGTTTTGGCCAAGGAACTCAGGTCCCATCAGCGATCCGGACATATTCTGAGGCGGTATCACCTGATCCGGGAGATAGTTGATCGCCGGGAGATCGAGATCAGGAGAGTTGATACGAAAGATAACACAGCGGATCCACTCACGAAGGCCCTACCCCAGACGCAGTTTGAGAGACTTTTTGGGATGTTGGGTATGAGATACTACAACAACCGGCCTTAGTGCAAGTGGGAGATTGTTAGGAATATGTATGCCCTAGATGCCATTATTGTATATTATAGTGGATGCTTGGACAAATATATAGAGGACTTTCTTGCTCGACATGATAGTATGCTATCTGGTTGCTCTTTATCTTTACATGTACACTTGTTTTATTATTTTGTCTCTCTGATACATGTTGATAAAGCCCTTAGGATGTAGGCTTGACTACCAGGACTATGATGCAGATCATACTAGTGGGGCTTGTGTAGTCCACAAGCACATCCTTTAACCGTTCCTAGTCGAGGGAATTTCGAGACAGGGCATCGATATTCCAGAGTAGACTAGTGTGTACGCTTCTTGACCCTGTATAGGGCGATGGTTGATCCCACATCCATTGGTGTTTGACATCAAAAATTGTACACAGATGCTCATTAGAGAATGGGTACACTGAACAGGACTCGCCGAGAACTCCTAGATGGTACCATACCTATCGTTAGATAGCAGTTCTCTGGTGACACTTGTACATGTTAGTCTGTAGACCCGAGATCCTCATAATGTCTTGTGTGGTTCCCACTATGCTTTGATTTCCTCCCTACCACGGCTCAAAGGAGTCGTGCAAACAGGTGGATTTTGGGTACAGTCCCGAGTCACATAGAGGCAGTGAGCGATAGGAGGGGTTTTGTCTCTCCCGGTATAGGGAGTTGATGTTGCGCTATACTCGATTGGCTATAATAGCAAGTCCTTGGCCAGGGCTGATTAGATTTACTGGTAAGTATTATCAGTAGTTTCTTGAAAGGTTATAGGCCACACATCGGCATGACTTATCAAGTTACCGGGGTCTGACGATTCCACCCCTAGACTCGATATGCGACATATCAGACGAAGAGACCGGACTGTACGGTAAGTGTTGCTTATAGGCTTTACGAGAGTTTGGACAAGCTTGCTTGTTGATCTTCTATTCGTTCAATACCTGGGTAGCCGTTACGTCCAGCTGGCACCGCTGACGGCTTGTGGGTATTACCTACTGCTGGCGTATTGACGAGTCTTTAGAGTTCCACACAGAGGTTTTCTAGCTCAAGCGAAACGAAGTAGGACACATATGGTGATATGTGCAGGAGCTTGATTAAATATGAGTATGTGATACCATATTCTAATCTTGCGATATTTGATATCGGTTAGGTTATATATGATATAACCGGATTATTGAATCAAGTGTTGATTCAATAATTTGTTATATGTATATATATTTGATATTGGCCGGTTATATATGATATGACCGGATTATTGAATAAAGTGTTGATTTGATATTGAATATTGGCGATTATATGTGATATAACCGGATTATTGAATCAAATGTTGATTTGATAATTTGATATATATATATATATATATATATATATTTATGATATTAGTCGGTTATATATGATATGACTGGATTATTGAATCAAGTGTTGATTTAATAATTTGATATATATTTATATTTGATATATTTATATATTAACTAATATTATTGCTCACTTATAATTTTCTTCTCTTGATATATAATTGTATATATGTATATTTGATATATATTTATTTATTTATTTATAAAATGGATTATTATATCATGGTTGATGATACATAGAACATGGGTGTATGAGACTCACACCTAGGGTTTAAGATAATTAGGATGAATTTATTTAAAGAGAAAATAAAAGGATTAGAAATGAGTCATGGCTTGGATGCTTATAGAAGCATTGAGAAGCCATGACTCTTCTCTTGTGTTTTGTTTTACTCTTAGATATTTGTTGATCCCACTCTTATCTTTAGCCCATGGTTTATTCTCTCATTATTGATCACAAATAACTCTCACTCACCCAAGTTCATCTTCTTCCTCAAGTGAGCTCTAGGGTTTTTCTTGAGTTGGAAAAAGAGAAAGAAAAATATTTCTAAGTGAGCTAAATCTCCTACTTCATCAATCTATACTAATCTAACACATTAGTTTAGGATGTTGGCTTCACTAATACCTTGATTAGTAAAGATTTGGCTTGACCTAGAGAGGCTTCAAAGTGGATCATCTTCGGCTTCGAAAATCACATAGTAAGTTCATTCCTTTCTTCAAGTGGGGCCAAGAAGAGTTCTAGGGACAACTACTTGGAGCGTAGGGACTACTACTTAGAGTTTTAGAAGTGAATGACTTGGTCTACAAAAGTTGTAATCCTCTTCACTTGGCTTAGAACTTGCTTTCTTGCTTAACATACCCTAATTCTCTAGTTCTATTCTTGGTTAGTGTATGTTAGACCTCTAGAATTTTTAAAATTGCATACTTGATGCATGTGGAAACCTAGTAGAGGTCCTAAGACACACTTTCATGTCTCAAACCTGACATGCAACCTGATATTTTTCCTGACATGATTTCTGACTTGGCTTTAATTGCCATGGGTTTGTTCTTGGTTATTAGTATGATATGGTAAATTTATTGGGTTTAAAACAGTTCAATAAATAAACATATAGTGGATTAGCATATTGAATATAATTTTACTTTATCTCTCTAATCCCTTTTCCTACTTGATTTAGGATACCCAGCCCATTGATAGCATATAAATCCCCATAAACTTCATGCAAACCCTAATCTAAAACAATTCCTCTCAAACCCTAGCCTCCATCTCTCTTTCCCAAACCAAAAACCCCAACCCTAGTTCAAGTCGTGCACATTATCATTGTCACCGAGCATCTTCATCTTGTGGCCGATCCCATTGCCATCATCAACATCGTCGTAGTTAAGAATCTTACGTGGATTCAAGATCGTATCTTCTTCATCTATGTGGTTATGGCGAAATTGAAATCGAGGCAAGTATTTGATGCTTACTACATGCTAAAGCAAGATTTGAATCTTGATTAATATCATAGTAATTAGACTTATAAACCTTAATACCTATGCATATTAATACCATCCAAAACATAATCATTCTTGTTTATTGTTGTAGTTTATTATATGTTGCTTGACCATATCTAGATCTTACTACATGGTGTTCCCGCCAAAAAAAATTAGCTAAGAACTATTTGTTCCCTTATAAAAAAAGGGGAGAGAAAAGAAGGAGAAAAAGAATTCTCATAGTTTGGCATCACGTGTTCAACACGTGGGTGCTTATATGCAAAACATATAAGCGCTGAAAATAAATAACTAAAGGCCAAACATGCCTCATGTGTTAAACACGTGAGCGCTCATATGTAAAGTATATGAGCGCTGAAAATAAATAGGCTAAAACCCATACTATGAGTCACGTGTTAAGCACGTGAGTTCCTTTGCCGTATTCTTTTGGCAGCGCTCACATGCAAACTACGTGAGCGCCGCAACCTAAAATGCTCTCTAAGAATTGAATTGAATTCTATATAAAATTAAATTCTATTTTTGGGAAATATTTTCCCTGATCTTTTTAATCTTTTTCTAACAGAGAATGTTTGGATTTAGAATCCAATGGTGATAAAATATCACCAATTAAAATATTTGATAGAATTAAATTCTATATGGGAAATATTTTCCTGATCCTTCTCAAACTAAAAAGATCTTCTCTGTTAAACAGAGGAATCTTGGATTAAAAATCCAACGGTGATTATAAAATCACCAATCATTTATATGATAGAATAAAATTCTATGATACGAAAATATCTTCCTCATCTTGTTAAATTAACAGATATTCATATGATAGAATTAAATTCTATATTAGAAAAATATCTTCCTAATCTTGTTAAACTAACAAAATATCCATATGATAGAATTAAATTCTATATGATAAAATTAAATTCTATGTTAGAAAAATATATTCCTAATCTTGTTAAACTAACAAGATATTCATATGATAGAATTAAATTCTATATTAGGAAAATATCTTCATAAACTTTGTAAGCTAACAAGATATTCATATGATAGAATAAAATTCTATCTTAAGAAAATATTTCCTAATCTTATTAAACAAACAAGAAATCTTCTCTGTTAAATAGAGAGCCTTTGGATTAAAAATCCAACGGTGAATAAAATTCACCGATTGATCTAAAAAATCATTTTTGATTGATTATGAAATCAATCATGACTTCACAACGAGAGATTTTCTCAACAAATTGATTTTTCTCTTCTCCTATAAATAGAAGTAAATAGATTAATCAAAAGGAGGAACTCAATAAAAAAGGAGGAAAAAAAGAGGAGACCGCCCTATAAACTTCTGTAAAAATACAGAAGCTCTCCAAAAGGTTCCACAAAAATAAACAGAGAATTTAATTCTCAATAAAAGAAGAAAATCTTCCTCCTCAAAACCTTAGAAAAAGAAAAGGTTAGAGATCAAAATATCTCATTTACCAATCATACCATATCTAAGGGTTTAACCCTTCTCAAAGAACTTGGTTCTTTCTCTGGATCTAAGATCCATAAGACAAGTCTCTCACGGGTTGAAAATTTAATTCTCATTGGGAAGATCTTGTTCTTGAGAATCAAAGATTCATGGGAGAACATGGATAAAAAAAAATAAGATGGAGTATATAATACTCCAGGAACTTAGTTCCATCAAATCGAAAACTTAGTTCTTAAACAAGCCGATCCAAGATCCACAAAATAGTGATTTTGATGATCGTTAATGGTCAAAACACTATTAACAGGGATTTAAGTTCTCTAAAAAACATCTACAGAGATTAGATCTCCAAAAGAACTCAGCGCCTCACGTGAAAAGTATGTGAGCACCCAAGACCAAGTTACATAGCGCCTCACGTAAAACACACGTGAGCGCCAGAGAAAATTAGTGCTTAGCACCGTTGTAGCGCCTCACGTGAAAAGCACGTGAGCGCCCAAGGCTAAAAACTCGGCGCCTCATATGAAAAGCACGTGAGCGTTCAAGGTCAAAAGCGCCAGCGCCTCGCGTGAAACACACGTGAGCGCCAGAAAAGATTAGTGCTCAGCACTATTTCAGCGTCTCACATGAAACACACGTGAGCGCTACATATCTCAGTGCTTAGCACTGTTGGGTAGTATAGAATCCAACCTTATCCCCAAATTGGCTAAGTCTGTGAAGCTTGTGCAACCTTTTTAATTTTAAATCAAGTGAGCACATATGCTCGTGATTTCCAAACTGATTTTAGTCTCAAACATAACTAATGATCTCTCATTGATGATATCCAAAATGATATTCATCCTATATCTCCTAAGATAATCTTAGTCTCAAATATGACTGACGATTTTTAGGTCCAATACGACCTCTTTCCTCAAATACGGGATTTGGTTCAAGGATACATCTTTCCACACCTCTGATATATGTCGTTATAATTCCTCAACATCTTCAGAGAGGTGGCGGGTCCCAACAACCAACAACTCCTTTCTCGTCCCAACTTAATATAAAATTTCATCAAGACAGGGAATGATGCATCCCACATTGATGCACTTCCAAATTGACGTACACACCTCAAATGGGATCGCACCCCAAATTGGGTGCATTCCATGTCACCATCGTTCATTCCGCCACGTAACAAATACATGTGCGCACAAGATGAATGTTGGACCAAAATGTCCTTAAACTAATATTCGTCTCAAACAATGGCGATAATGGACTGAAATGTCCTTAAACTAATATGCGTCCTCAAAATAGGAATGATGGACCGAAATGTCCTTAAACTAATATTCACCCCAAATACGGCGATAATGGACCGTGATGTTCTTAAACTAAAATAATTGAGCCTATATACTCATTTGTTTCGAAGTTGATCTTGGTCTCAAATATTACTAATGATGCTTAAATCAAACCTAAATATCCCATGAACTGAAGAACCTCACAAATGTGAGAAATGCGTCCTAAGTTCATTCCCGTTGGCAAAACAAACTACCAACGTGGACCCCGTCAAGCAAATCCTTGACCCAAACCCAAATATACGGATTTGGACTAATCCGCACCCTACGGGAGACAACATAAATTAGTCTCCGTATACAATCCACGGGCAACCAAAACAAACAAATATAATATGACACGAGGTGAATTACTGGAGCAGGAGAAAGTGGTTTTCGCAATGCGATAACGTAATTAACTGCAGGAGATTACGCCTGCAGGGAAGAGCATCCCTACAATCAAAAACTCTTCACAAATGAGGGGGAATCTGATAAAGTCTGCTACATCGGTCGCATCTATCCAAACCTCACAAATATGGTACCATAAATCAACTTGGTATCTTCAGAGAGGTGGGTGGATAAGTCCAAATAGTATCTGCTCTCAAATTCAAGCTAGACGCTATCCGCTTCTCAGTCCGGTCTTTCGACTGTAAACACATGTTATTATGATATCGCGCTATCGTGTACAAATTGCTTGAAATTGGAAGTTCTAAACTTAATTAAAAATTCGTCGTGATCTGAATCACGATGCATCGACAAATCTAATTTAAATACAATAGGTATCGTTAAACTCTAAATGATATCACTTTTATGACGACCTTGATAGATCTAGAAAACCTAAAAAATTAGATGTTATAGTGGTTTTATATTATATGCATTAGTTTCACTTTGAAACCCTAATAGAGAACCTAATCGTCTCAGAAAAGAGTCGACGAGACAGCTCAACATTACATGAGCCGTCTCATACAAACAGAGAATTAAAATATCATTCCAGAAGACTTTTGAGCCGTCTCAACCTTATTTGAGTCGTCTCAACTTGCCATAAACTGATCTGAACACCTTATCTTGTAAAATTCATTATAAATTACAAAAAAAAATTACCACGTGTTCTTTAGTTCGTTGCAAAGCTAACTCAGAATACTTTAACTCTATAAAATTTTCCCTACAAAATAAATTGTTTAAATAACACAAATTGTGAAGGAACGCACCTCTGGACTGCTGTCTAGGGAATTTCCAGTACCAAACTTTTAACTTGGAACATTCATAACTTTCTATAGGAATAACCTGAGATGCCCTAATTTATAATAATAATAAAAACCTTATTGAACTAGCTTTGTTTTGATGTATGACACATCCTTTTTAGTGAACGGTTGTTATTTTTAAGGTATTTTACAAATCAGAGTGATGCTGAATTTCATGAACTGAACTTTCTTGTGCATGGTGAATACACACTACTTTTTTTATTGAGCTGATTGAATATGCTATTCATTTTAATGATAATACCTTAATCATGCACATGATATGCCTATAATGGTCCTGACATGCCAGTTATTGATTGTATACATGCATTCTTGATATATGACATGCATCGTTGCTATCTTGTCTTATTATTATCATGTCTATCTTACTTGAAACACAATGTTTACCTAGATGCCGACAATTTCATGATATCTCTTGACTTGACCTGTTGTCTGGATAGACGCACGTTGCACATGCTTGTTCCTGTGTTGCCATTAGGAAACATACTATATTAACATTTGACATGAACATGAAACTTGGGGAAAAGGGAAAATCAATAATGGAACCCTAATTATAACTCAATAGTTCATTACTTGCCAGAGGCTGATCAGTCGATACGAGCTTCGAGCTCCGGGATGATGAGCTGGCATCATTCATCGATCTATTTATCTTATTTTACTGCCTAGCGGTACGTCTTGGATTCAGCCCTGAGAATCATGCAGTGGTCCCGGGAACGTACGAAATACTATTGAGTTACAAGAAAGATTACATTAATTGTTTTCAAATATCTGTCGGATAGATAACCTAGCGACATAGACCCAGAGAATACACATTGACACGATTGCCCTATTCTACATTGTCATGATATTATTTGTAAATGCTATTGTCTATCGATATGCTTACTTGACATTAATTCTGGCTATATTCATTATGATATGATATTCGACGCTCTGATGTCTGGGTTTTGCATGGCCCAGACATTTTGGTTTTGGAATAGAAGGACAAGGACTACTTCATGAAATTTGCTGAGCAGTGAGGATTACTAGTTTTCTATTTATTCTATGGTTTAGGTTTATTTATCATTTAAAACTATTGCTTAGATTCCTATTGTGAGCCCATAATGGACAACTATTTATTGTTCTTATTTTTCTTGGATAATGATATTTGATTGTTTATTATTGTTTCTGCTATTATTTTAATTAGTGTTTATTATTCTCGTGGCATATTAGACATGTGATAATTAGTTATACATTTTATTTATTGTGCTTGATTACTGCATAACAGCCTTAATATGACTATAGAAGGATAGTTTCTTACCGTATATACCATGATTGGATTTGTTACGTTCCCATATTTGTGTATATTGGGAAGCAAGACGTGATAGTTTCTTACATTCATTACGACTACATTATATAGAAAACAAATAAAAGAAGTGGAGAGTCGGTCTCCTAAAATAAAGAAAGCATAAAAGAAAATGCAAATATAGCCTAAATAGTTAAGAACATGTGTTGGTAGGAAGTGGGTTGGAATAATGAGTTTCATGCACACATCATAATACCACTAATTGCATCATTTATTATAAATTTAGAAAAAACTATAGATATGTTAAGGAATTTTCTATGTAACTGCTAAGATAAAAAAATTTACACAGGCTTTCAGTATATTTATATTGTAACAACTCCAATTTTAGTGTACAAAAAATTTGTTTAAAAATAAATGTATGCTTGGAGTAATTGCAATTATGTGAGTACCATAAATATTTGTTTTGCTAATTAATTACAAGAAGGAGCTTATAGCTTATTGGTAATACCTTGCACTGCTGAACCAAGCCACCAGAGTTTAAATCCCATACCCCACATTATTCTTAATATTGTTTTATTTTGAATTTTTAGAATACCACGGGTCTACAGGTGCATATCTCACAAAAATCCCACTACCCTAGAAAACTTAACTGTGCCGGAAGGATCACCAACCGACGGGGCACCCTCCGACCATCGGACTCGGCCCGGATCGGCCAACTTGGCCAGCGGACCGGCCGATTCGGGCCGCCGCCGCCGGCCGGAGTAGCCGATTCCGGCGAGTCACCAACAGGAAAAACTTGACTCTTGGCCTCCCCTGCACACCTGTATGGTTTAAATACATAGACCGGTAACAGAGCCCCTTTAAATCACATTAAACCCAATTTTATTACATTTTATTATATTTTATTCAATTAAACCTTTCATCTACCCTAACCCTAGCCTAACCCTATAAATACAACCCCTACACACTACTCCCTCACTCCAAAATTCTGAGCAAACTCTCAAGAAATTTCCTATAACCCTAGTGTACTTTGGAAGAAGCGAAAGGCGAAGCTCCGGCGATTTTTCCGGCGACAACCTTATAAGTTTCCGGCGCCTCCTCTCGTTCCCTATTCCTCTTGTATAAGTCCTAAACCCGTAAGTCCCACTTCCCTCTTTCTCTACTCTTTTCTAAAATACGTATTTCTAAAACCCGACGGAATCGAAGCAAATCCGATTTCCGATTCGGTTCTTCCTAAAACTATCACTTTAATACAATCATGTTAAACCATTACATGTTGACTATTAAATATTAATAAATATGTTGAACAAGTTTCATGACAATCTATTTCAATTTGTAACTTTTACCATACTTTTTCACTAAAATACCATGTAGTTTTATTTCGACATTAAAACATCACAAACTTGCTATACCTTTAAGTAGATCACAAGGTAATGACCTACCTTCTCACAACACTCATATGAACATAGCACAATACTTTTGGGGAATATAGAATACGGGAAACGAACCTTTACATATAAATATCCTTACTAATAAAACCATTTTTACAAGATTTAGTATTTTTAAACAAATCTTTGCAAAGTACCGCTACAACTCATTTTGGGGAACCCGTTCAGGATGGTGCGGATTATCTCACATCCTCGGGCTTAGTAGTGCGAAATACAGACCTCCGCAAGGAGCATTCGGTCTCGAAAGATTTACAAAATACAAAATCTTAAGAAAATGAGATTTCTAGAAATATATATATATTAAAAAATTATTTTATATAAAATTATATATATGTATAATTAAAATATCTATTTTGTGATAATATAAATATTCCAACTTTTTCTAAAATCATAAGAGTCACTTTACATTAAAATACCATGAATTACATACAAAGTGCAATATTACAATTTAATACACTATATTATGAAATTAGGTTAATTTCACTAGAAACATTACATATATAAAATCTACATTTATTACAACTTTAAAGACGATAATTAAACACTTGGGATGTATTTTCAAAGTTATACAACAGTATTTTTTACATAAAACCCCCTCAAGTTTTATAAATTACCCTAAGGACCCTAGTAAATATAGGTTTAAGCGGGACCAGTCTCTTGAGACTCAAGGAGCCAGAGATATGGGTGCTTGCCTATCTAAGGTATATAACTTACCAACGGTGTTATCAATACGGTAATCGTTTTTGAAAAAAGACACAAATCCTGCCGCCCATGTGCAGCGGTTACCGATAACATCAAAACAATCAGGACTTCAATTTCTTTCCTAATTGTTCTGACTCAGAATGAGTCTTAATATAATCTGACTTGAATATAATTCAAGTACAATCTACAATCTACAATATTACAATTCAACATGAATTCATATATTCAATCTGTTCAAACTATTCAATCTATATTGACTAAACCGAACCACGGATATACTTCCATTTACATGATTATCCAGTTACATCCATGATTCTCCAGTTACATCTATTTACTGATATCGTGGTTTCGGTAAGTCACCCAATTATACAATCTATACAATTTACAATACAAGACAATACAATACCACTATACAACAAGACATCTCGGGGTTTAAGGGGAAGATTGGTACGAAAGGTGTTAGAAGTGGCACGAGATAGTAAGATTTAATACACCTAACCTGAATCCAGTTGTTGTTGTACCGTGGCATAAACGGTTCCTTATACTACACTTGCCTCCAGTCTCTGGCATATAGAGACTCCTCTCGTATACAATGGTATCCTTCTGTACCAAGCTACAAACAACAGCGTTAACAATGTAATACAACTTTAAAAGCTACCTTATCTTTCCGTATATTCTATTTATCCCTTATCTTCGGGACTTACCGAGCAATTTGTTCGCTGACGACATTCTCTTTTTTTCTTCTTTAAATGTCGTCAGATGATCTGGACACTCTAGAGATCGAGCCCACTAGTGAAGACTTGGACCACTTCATTGAAGACCCAGAGTTTTAGTTCATTGTACACTTTTATTTCAGTGCTTTTCCTTTTCTGTTATGCCATTATTTAGGCATTGCTTTATCCAGTTGTATTTACTTTTCCATGCATTGTATAGAAAGAATATCAATAAATAAAGTTGTTGTTTTATTATATCATTCCTCTTATGCATTTATATTTATATTGTTTAGATACGCTTAGCGTATTTACTTCATAGTAAATACGTAGCGGCCTCGTCGCGTCGTCTGCCCCTATATTGGGAAGCTGGACGTGACAGGTTTTTTTGGTGGCCCATGCAGGTCAGAGCTGTATAGAACCATACTATGCAGTTCTGTTCTGCGTAAACAACCTAAACAATATAACACAAGAACCAGCAACTAAAACATTCTTTACAATTCATATTCCTTGAATCTTACAATTTCATATCCCTTGAATCATATACTTTGAATGTCCTAACCTAAATTTTTCATTCAAGATTATGGATTCCCCAAACAACACCAGCACCAACTTCAACAACACTCCACCTCCACTACCAATCACACCTGTCGTTCCTGCTCCACCCAACGAGCAAACGGTTCTGCTTAAGGCAATCCGCAGCCTCCTAGAGGGACAGCAGCAACTCTTGAACCGTCCCGAGGCTGAAGCACCTGGGGTAAAACAATTCAGAGATTTACATCCCAAACAGTTCTCAGGAAAGGGGAGCCTACTGGAAGCTGAGGAATGGGCTGAGAGTACAGAAGATGGTCTGGCAGTGGCACAAGTGCCAGAAATATCTTGGGTTCGTGTTGCAAAATTACAGCTCACGGACAATGCACGGAACTGGTGGAAGGCGGAAGAAAGCCGTCTTGAACAAACCATCGAATAGAAGACTTTCCGCAATATGTTCTACGCGAAGTACTTCCATGAGACGGCCAAGTTCGACATGGAACAACAGTTCATCCATCTGCAATAAGGTTCGATGTGGACCAAGTCGGTAGATGAGTATGACGTTGAGTTCACCATGCTCAGTCGGTAAGATATGTCTCAATAATTGAATTTTTAAATATCACATATTACACAGCTAACACCATACTTTAAACAGATTTGCAGCACACCTGATACCGACGGATGAGATGAGCCCGTCGATTTCAACAGGGTTTGGATTCGGAGATCCAGGCTGCACTAGCCACAGGAGATTTTTCGACCCATGAATCGGCTCTGAAAGTTGCCCTCCATTATGAGGCAGTGATAAAAGCGAGTGGCAGACCTCAGTCTGCAGGAGTTAAGCGCCCTGTCAACCAGATGGCAGGAGGAGCCTTGTCCAGGCCACCTTTTGTACCAAGGCGACCAGGAGTACCAAACAACAGGCCCAGCCCAGCCTTTTGTAACTACTGCAAGAGAAATAGGCATCTGGCGAAAGATTGCCGGCGTGCGAACAACCTTTGCTTAATATGCGGCTCAGCTGCTCATGATATTGGGTTTTGTCCTTATAGACAAAATCCAATTGCTGCATCCAGGCCAGCAAACACTTACCCACAGCGCCCAGCCATCCAAACACCTGCTCTAAGACTTGCACTACCTGCTCCACCACCTAGAGGACCACAAGCTGCACCTCCTCCTCGTCAGTTCCATCAAGCTCAAAGGAACGTTCTGAAGAATGCTCCTCAGGCCAGGAGGAATGTACCACAGCGCCAGGCTTTCACGATGACCGTGGAAGAAGCTGAGGCCACTGGCCAAGTTATTACTGGTAACCCTTTTCTTCTCAAACTTTTCTTTCCTACCCACAAATTTTCCTATACCCAAAACATATCCCACAAACCTTAGGTACAATCTTAGTAGACTCACTACCTGCACTAGCACTGTTCGATACTGGAGTATCTCACTGCTTTATGTCGCAACGGTTCTTCCGAACCCATGCGATTCCAGTCACACCGCTTGTATCCAGCCGGAATGTCAGTTCAGGAAATGGCGTTCTAAAGGCAACAATGGGATACAACTTGTGTCCAGTAGTCGTCTGTGGCAGAGAATTCTACGCTGACTTTAAAGTGCTGGACATACCGAACTTCGATGTGGTTCTAGGTATGGATTGGTTCGGAACTTTTTATGCTACCATCGACTGTCGTCAAAGGAGGGTAGTATTCGAGATTCCGGATCATCCGGTCTTCTATTTCAAAAGCGGAGACCGTACCCTGGATCCAAGTACATACAAAGCGAAGCCAAGGAAGGCAGTGATTGCAGCAACTCAAGCGGAGGAAGAATCAAGGCCAGAAGTGGTTCGAGAGTTCGACAATGTGTTTCCTGAAGATATATCAGGTTTGCCTCCCGATCGAGCTCTTGAATTCAGCATTGATTTAGTAGCAGGAGCACAACCGGTGATCAAAGCACCTTATCGATTAAGTCCGGAAGGTTTGAAGGAAGTCCGAACTCAGTTGGACGAATTATTGGCGAAAGGATGGATTCGTCCCAGCACTTCAAGTTGGGGATCAACTGTATTACTTATGAAGAAGAAGGAAGGTTCATACAGAATGTGCATTGATTATAGAGCCTTGAACGAAGTCACTATAAAGAACAAGTATCCGCTACCGCGAATCGATGATTTATTCGATCAGCTAAGTGGATCTTGTGTTTTCTCTAAACTAGATCTTCGTTCAGGTTATCATCGGGTGAAGGTCAAGGAAGCTGATATTCATAAAACGGCTTTCAGAACTCGTTATGGTCATTACGAATTTCTTGTGATGCCATTTGGAGTGACCAACGCACCAGCAATTTTCATGAACCTGATGAACCAAGTGTTCCGGGAGTATTTAGACAGGTTTGTTGTCATCTTCATCGACGATCTCCTAGTGTATTCCAAGAGTCGGAAAGAACATGCTGAGCACCTATGAATTTTCCTGGAAACTCTACGACAACATCAATTATATGCCAAGTATAGCAAATGCGAGTTTTGGCTAAAGCATGTTGGTTTTCTTGGACATGTCGTATCAGGCGAAGGAATCTCTGTGGATCCAGCGAAAGTTTCAGCAGTAAGCGAATGGCCGACACCAAAATCAGTGAAGGACGTTCGGAGTTTCTTGGGTTTAGCTGGATATTACAGAAGGTTCATTGAAGGCTTTTCAAAGATAGCAACACCCCTGACCAAGCTCACATGTAAAGATGAAGAATTTGTGTGGTCAGAAGCATGCGGACAAGCTTTTGAAGAACTCAAGTCAAGGTTGACATCAGCGCCTATTCTCGTTATACCGGACCAATCTGGAGGTTTCGAAGTGCATTGCGATGCATCCGATAAGGGATTAGGATGTGTTCTACATCAGCACGGTAAGGTTGTGGCTTATGCTTCAAGACAGCTGAAGACTCATGAGCGCAATTATCCGACGCATGATTTGGAATTAGCAGCCGTCATCTTTGCTCTCAAGATTTGGCGCCATTATCTTCTTGGTGAACGAGTGAACATATACACAGATCACAAGAGTCTAAAATATGTGTTTACTCAGAAAGAGTTGAATATGCGGCAGAGACGATGGTTAGAACTCATGGCGGACTTTGACATCAACCTGCAATATCACCCAGGGAAGGTGAATGTGGTTCCAGATGCTCTTAGTCGTCAACCATTAGCAATGCATCTCACCTCTCAGTGGAAGCTTCAACAGGATTTGCATCAGATGGAGATTGAAGTAGTCATGCCAGCTAACACTTCAAGCTTGATGAATTTACATGTTCAATCAACAATTGTCAATCAGATCAAAGCAGCTCAAGCAAGTGATGCTAAGTTGCAAAAGATCCGAGAACAAGTGGAGAATGGACTCAGAACAGACTTCATCATCTATGAAGACGGATGTTTGAGATACGGCAGCAGATTATGTGTACCAAAAGGTCCTGTTCAGGAAGAGTTAATGAAAGAAGCTCACAGCTCTCCCTACTCAGTACACCCTGGAGGTACAAATATTTACAAAGATCTACGTCAGAATTACTATTGGCATGGAATGAAGCGTGAAGTAGCCAGAAGCGTCGCAAAATGCTTGGTGTGTCAGCAAGTAAAGGCTGAACATCACAGGACTGCTGAATTACTTCAACCGTTACCTATCCCAGAATGGAGGTGGCAACACATCACGATAGATTTTGTGACTGCTCTTTCTCGCAGCACAAAGGGTAACGATGCGGTATGGGTCATTGTGGATCGACTCACAAAGTCGGCTCACTTCATCCCATTTCGAGTTGGCCGATCAACTGAGATAATAGCAAAGAAGTACATGGAGGTAATAATCTACTTAAGATTTAAACTTTTAAATATGTACAATCGCTGATACCCATGAACTCATACAGGAAATTGTGAGACTTCATGGAGTACCGGTCAGCATTGTCTCCGATCGTGACACCAGGTTTCGATCGCAATTTTGGTAGAGTCTGCAAGCAAGCTTGGGAACAAATCTGATTTTCAGCACGGCTTATCATCCACAAACAGATGGTCAGTCTGAGTGAACTATTCAAATCTTGGAGGATATGCTCAGAGTATGTATGTTAGACTTCAAAGGATCGTAGGAAGATCACCTACATCTTGTGGAGTTTCCGTATAACAACAGCTACCAAGAAAGCATAGGAATGACACCTTTTGCAGCACTGCATAGAAGGAAGTGTCGATCGCCATTAAGTTGGGACGACATCGGAGATAGAGAACTTCTTGGACCGGAGATGATAGTAGCGACTGTTGATGTGGTTCGTACTATCAGAGAAAAGATGCGCATAGCCCAAGATCGACGTAAGCATTGGGCTGATGCAAAGAGACGTCACTTGGAGTTCCAGCCAGGAGATCGCGTATTCTTAAAGATATCTCCGAACCGCGGAGTGATCCGATTTGGAAGACGGGGTAAGCTAAGTCCAAGGTACATTAGACCGTTCGGCATACTCGAACGAATCGGTGAAGTGGCATACCGCTTAACACTTCCATCTTCATTGGAAGGAGTGCATAATGTGTTCCACATATCCCAACTCAGAAGGTATGCGAGTGACCACAGCCATGTACTTGATCATTCCGAGCTCACTATACAGCCCGACTTATCTTGCGAGCAACAACCTGTGGAGATCATGGACAGGAAAGTGAAGTCACTTCGGAACAAGGAAGTCAACTTGGTCCGAGTGATGTGGAGAAAAGACACTCCAGGAGAGTCCACTTGGGAAAGGGAAGATGAGATGCGTGCAATATATCCTCACCTCTTTGTAAACTAGTCCTTAAAATAAAAGTTGTAAATTTCGAGGACGATTTTTTTTAAGGAGGGTAGACTGTAACAACTCCAATTTTAGTGTACAAAAAATTTGTTTAAAAATAAATGTATACTTGGAGTAATTTCAATTATGTGAGTACCATAAATATTTGTTTTGCTAATTAATTACAAGAAGGAGCTTATAGCTCATTGGTAATACCTTGCACTGCTGAACCAAGCCACCAGAGTTCAAATCCCATACCCACATTATTTTTAATATTGTTTTATTTTGAATTTTTAGAATACCAAGGGTCTACACGTGCATATCTCACAAAAACCCCACTACCCTAGAAAACTTAACTGTGCCAGAAGGATCACCAACCGACGGGGCACCCTCCGACCACCGGACTCGGCCCGGATTGACCAACTCGGCCGGCGGACTGGCCGATTCGGGCCGCCGCCGTCAGCTGGAGTAACCGATTCCAGCGAGTCACCAACAGGAAAAACTTGACTCTTGGCTTCCCTTGCACACCTGTATGGTTTAAATACATAGACCAATAACAGAGCCACTTTAAATCACATTAAACCCAATTTTATTACATTTTATTATATTTTATTATATTTTATTCAATTAAAGCTTTCACCTATCCTAACCCTATAAATACAACCCCTACACACTACCCCCTCACTCCAAAATTCTGAGCAAATTCTCAAGAAATTTCCTAGAACCCTAGTGTACTTTGGAAGAAGCGAAAGACGAAGCTCCAGCGATTTTTCCGGCGACAACCTTAGGAGTTCCCGGCGCCGAAACGACTCAGCGGCGCCTCCTCACGTTCCCTATTCCTCTTGTCTAAGTCCTAAACCCGTAAGTCCCACTTCCCCCTTTCTCCACTCTTTTCTAAAATACGTATTTCTAAAACCCAACGAAATCGAAGCAAATCCGATTTCCGGTTCGGTTCTTCCTAAAACTATCACTTTAATACAATCATATTAAACCATTACATGTTGACTATTAAACATTAATAAACATGCTGAACAAGTTTCATGACAATTTATTTCAATTTGTAACTTTTATCGTACTTTTTCATTAAAATACCATGTCGTTTTATTTCGACATTAAAACATTACAAACTTGCTATACTTTTAAGTAGATCACGAGGTAATGACCTACCTCCTCACAACACTCATATGAAATATAGCACAATACTTTTTGGGAATATAGAATACGGGAAACGAACCTTTACATATAAATACCCTTACTAATAAAACCATTTTTACAAGATTTAGTATTTTTAAACAAATCTTTGCAAAGCGTCGCTACAACCCATTTTGGGGAACCCGTTCAGGATGGTGCGGATTATCGCACATCCTCGGGTTTAGTAGTGCGAGATACAGACCTACGCAAGGAGCATTCGGTCTCAAAAGATTTACAAAATACAAAATCTTAAGAAAATGAGATTTCTAGAAATATATATATATATATATATATATTAAAAAATTATTTTATATAAAATTATATATATGTATAATTAAAATATCTATTTTATGATAATATAAATATTTCAACTTTTTCTAAAATCACAAGAGTCACTTTACATTAAAATATCATGAATTACATACAAAGTGCAATATTACAATTTAATACACTATATTATGAAATTAGGTTAATTTCACTAGAAACATTACATATATAAAATCTACATTTATTACAACTCTAAAGACGATAATTAAACACTTTGGTGTATTTTCAAAGTTATACAAAAGTATTTTTTTACATAAAACCCCCTCAAGTTCTATAAATTACCCTAAGGACCCTAGTAAATATAGGTTTAAGCGGGGCCAGTCTCTTGAGCCTTAGGGAGCCGGAGATATGGGTACTTGCCTATCTAAGGTAGACAACTTAACAACGGTGTTATCAATACAGTAGTCATTTTTGAAAAAGACACAAATCATGCCGCCCATGTACAGCGGTTACCGATAATATCAAAATAATCAGGAATTCAATTTCTTTTCTAATTGTTCTGACTCGGAATGAGTCTCAATATAATATGACTTGAATATGATTCAAGTACAATCTACAATTTACAATCTACAATATTACAATTCAACATGAATTCATATATTCAATCTGTTGAAACTATTCAATCTATATTGACTAAACCGAACCATGAATATACTTCCATTTGCATGATTATCCAGTTACATCCATGATTCTCCAGTTATATCCATTTACTGATATCATGATTTCGGTAAGCCACCCAATTATATAATTTATACAGTTTACAATACAATACCACTATACAACAAGACATCTCGGGATTTAAGGGGTAGATTGGTACGGAAGGTGTTAGAAGTGGCACGAGACAGTAAGATTTAATACACCTAACCTGAATCCAGTTGCTGTTGTACCGTGGCATAAACGGTTCCTTGTACTACACTTACCTCCAGTCTCTAGCATATAGAGACTTCTCTCGTATGCACTGGTATCCTTCTGTACCAAGCTACAAACAACAGCGTTAACAATGTAATATAGCTTTAAAAGCTACCTTCTCTTTCTGTCTATTCTATTTATCCCTTATCTTCGGGACTTACGGAACAATTTGTTCGTTGCCGACATTCTCTTTCTTTCTTTTTTAAATGTCGTCAGGTGATCTGGACACTCTGGAGATCGAGCCCACTAGTGAAGACTTGGACCACTTCATTGAAGATCCAGAGTTTTAGTTCATTGTACACTTTTATTTCAGTGCTTTTCCTTTTCTGTTATGCCATTATTTAGGCATTGCTTTATCCAGTTGTATTTACCTTTCCATGTATTGTACAGAAAGAATGTGAATAAATAAAGTTGTTGTTTTATTATATCATTCCTCTTGTGCATTTATATTTATATTGCTTAGATACGCTTAGCGTATTTACTTCATACTAAATACGTAGCGGTCTCGTCGCGTCCTCTGCCCGTATACTGAGAAGCGGGACATGACATATATTGTTCAAGATATACACACGTGCATTGCATGTGCAAAATACTGGTAACCATGAAAGTAAGCAGGAAGGTTTTTGACAGCGAAAGCATTGATTAGGGGGTTTATGCCAAGGGTGCGCTTGGTAGAAGGTAATTTAGATAGCAATCCTAAATTACCATAAAATATAACCATACTTATTTAAGTGTAAAAGATATTCCCACGAATATAGAATTACCATGACAATTAAATGACCCCATTTCATTTCAGGGTAATCCTATTTCTCCCAAAATATATGTATATCCTAAATTACCACGAAATATTCCGGCATAGCATCAAATGAGCCATGACCATCAGCTGACCAGCCTGCCGTCCGTCATCGGTTGTCCGTCGGCCCGTCCGCCGGACGACGCCGGCGCAGCCGTTCATCGCCGATCGTTCACCGGCTGGCCCGCCACCAATCAGATGTTCGTCACCGGCCGGCCGTAGTTCGTCGCGGATCTTGCCACCATCCACCTGCTCTCTTCTGGTCTTGCCGCCGATTGACGGTTGCACATAAATATATTACCGGAAATAATTAAAGTGTACCAAGCATGTTAATGTAAGATTTTTTGGAATTAGATGTCCGGTCAACCCATTCCCACGAATGCGAGGATACCCGATATCCATCCCGTGCACCAAGCGCAGTAAAGAGCCTTGGGGGCCAGGTTTTTTTTGACTGCAAGAAAAGGAGCCAGAGGTATTTTTGACAATTTACACAAAGTTAAAACTAAATTGCTTCCAAGAACTCTACAGAACATTCTATCAGCTTCCACCGTTTTCATTTTTTGCTTCTTTAGCTCCACTTAAACCCCTTCCCCAAGCTTCCTATTTTCCCATTCCAATTCCCATTCCCTTCAAAACAAAAAAAAACCCTAAAATCCTCGAAATTCTAACTCAATGGTGGTTCGAACCGCCGCCGCGAGGCTCGTGCGCTCGGCCGCCGCCCGCCGCCGCCCGCCGCCGCTCCATCCCCTCGCCGCCCTCTCGTCCGTCTACCACGCGGGGCCCGCCCCCCTCCACGTCAGCGCCCAGCCCGCGCCCTGGGCTGGGAATCGAGACAAGATAATGGCGATGGGGCGCTTCAATCGCCATTTCCATTCGACTTCCCCTTCTCAGTCGAGCTACGGCAGCTCATCTCAGGTCTATTTCGATCGCTTACTTGATCTTTTGTGTCATTTTTTAGAATACTAAATTTTGATATCGAGTTGTTATATTCGATATATAAGCATTGTCTTAATTGGCCCCTTCTATACTGTGAATTTTAAGTCAAGTTGTAGTTATTATTATTTTTCCCGATGACTGCCATATTTCACAACAATCACCATAGTTTGAAACATAGATGTACGTTCATGTGATTTTGATACTTGTTGCTGTTGATGCAGCGGTGTAAAATAGTTAATTGCCAAGAACCACTTTACCGAAAACTTAAGCTGGTAGGTTGTGGGATGACAATGTTTATCAAGACAATATGGTACTTTTACACCAGAGGAATCTCTTGCTAGTACAGGTTTAAACCCAAGACCTTTTCAACCTGGTGCGTTCAGATACCATGTCAATAAGAAAATAACCACTTTATCCAAAAGTTTAAGCTGTTAGGTTATGAGATAACAATCTACATCAAGACAATTTACTGCTTATAACGCATATGAAAGAAAAAAGAGTGAAAATTAAACCGTCTTTAGTATATCTATTTTAGCCATGAAGACAAAGATGAACTATTTTTCATGTGAATGCATGAATATGTCGTATACCACAAATTTTAGATCAATTTATTAATTTTTGTGGAATTTTCCATCACACCATAATTAATGGTTTAACACATCCAAGCTGCTTGCAACCATGGTAGAGAAGTTAACATCGAAAAGGTTGTTTCCTTATCTCCTACATGCAGAAAATTATGTTGTTTTAGTTCAGTTCTACTCAATATATATTCTTTTTGATAGGGCTGCATTGCGAAAAATCTACCACCAGTTGTTTTTTTAGTTCTTGTATATTATTTGAAAGGAAAACCATTTTTTTATGGAGCTGCATGCCACATTAAATTAGACAATATGTGACGGTAGGGTTGCATCCGGATTGGATACGGAGTGGATTTGAGTATTATCATATCCGTTTTTAAGCGACGGATATGGATACAAATATAGTTCGGTAATAAAAGATCAAATCCATATTTGAAAAAATCGGATACGAATAAGAAACTGATATTAAAGAGACATGGATACAAATCAGAAATGGGCATGATAAAGATTTAAGATAAAGCCAATATGGATGCAATGTAGTAATGTGTATGTAATCAATACATTTTAATTATTTAATATGATAATATTTGATAGAGACAAATATGCATGCAAATGTATATTTTATTAATTAATAAAAATCTTAACAAATATGCTACTAGCCTATTTTGCATGTTTTAAAAAAATTATGAAATAATATTCTCTTAAACGCGTAGAAAATAAAATGAGTAAAACATGTATGGTTTAAATAAGCATTATTAACTCAAATATAAATTTGAAATAATATATTTTCTTGTATTTGTCTACGGATGCCCTTATTGTATATGTATCCTAATTCATATATCCGGATATCCGTATCCGAATTCTGTCAAAACTGTATCCATATCCGAAAAAATATTTAATATATATCCTTATCCGGATCTGAAAATCCGTATCTGTAACCGGGAAATATCTCTGGATCCATATGCAACCCTAGGTGACACCCAACAAGGTGTTACCAGTCGGCTGCAACCTACATTGATAATGTTGATTAGTTCTTCTCTACGCACATGTATGTATGATATGTTTACGTTGAACTTATATCGAACTTTCCATCAGCAGATTAATCCTAATGAATTCACCGAAATGGCATGGGAGGGAATCATTGGCGCAATAGACGCAGCAAAGCAGTGCAAGCAGCAAGTAGTGGAATCGGAGCATTTGATGAAAGCTCTTCTTGAGCAGAGGGATGGTTTGGCTCGAAGAATTTTCACCAAAGCCGGTGTTGACAACACATCTGTTTTGCAAGCTACAGACCTGTTTATTTCTGGGCAGCCCAAGGTACATCTAGTGAGCATTATTCATCCAATATCAAAATTTCATTCACTTTGAGAAGACCATAAAGAAATGGTTCTTTCCATATTAGGTAACCGGTGATACCAGCGGTCCAATAATTGGGTCAAGTATAGCTAATCTCTTGGACAATGCCCGGAAGCAAAAGAAGGACTTGGGTGATGAGTTTCTTTCAGTCGAACACTTTATGCTAGCATTTTGCTCAGACAAGAGGTTTGGGCAGCAGCTATTGA
This sequence comes from Agapanthus africanus, assembly GCA_030015575.1. Lineage (NCBI taxonomy): Eukaryota > Viridiplantae > Streptophyta > Magnoliopsida > Asparagales > Amaryllidaceae > Agapanthus > Agapanthus africanus. The sequence continues at coordinate 476,521,198 of CM057343.1, forward strand.
AAAACCTCCAACTTTCTGAGAAAGATCTGAAGGACTCTATACTAGCCGTGCGTGGAAACCAAAGAGTCACTGATCAGAGTAAGATTTTTATATCTTCTGTATTATAGTGATATAAATACATTTTGTGCATCATCGCATATCATATTCAATTGTTTCATTAACATAGAATGTTTATTTAGAGCTTTCAACAGGCCAAGATGCTTTTTACAGTGGAAAAAGTAGAGTTGTTAGCTGATGCATCTTCCCGTAAAATATAACCCCAATAATCAATGTCTCTCCCTACATCTTCCATACTTAATAGTTGTTTGCTTCTCTGGAGTGGAGATGCTAATAGACCAGTACTGATGAATGTTTCATCCAACCCAGAAAGCGTAACTTTGTAGTTCTTATAGTAAGTAGGCCCATTTGAATGTGGATGGCTGCACTTGTAACAGACTAGTTGTTTTGGACATGCGATGCTCATGAATATATGTTAATATTATATAATTCCTAATTGATTTGAAAATTGTAATTCTAAAATGAAATCGTAGAGAAGTCTCTAGAAATATAGGAAGGGATGACTTAGATATTAAAGGGGGAGGGGATTCGAATTTAAGAAAGTCTCAAAATATTTAGATGATGAGGTGGACATCTTTAAATAAGGAATAGTTTGGAAGATTTTTCTCATTACTAAAAATTCTTTTATTAAAAAAGAGAGAACATCATTTGATGGCATGATCTACAACTTGGGAGTTTGCATTATAATAGTAGAGGTTTTTTATTTAATTAAGGAATGACTCTTAGCAGGCTGGATAGGAGAGAGAGATTCATGTATCTGACCCCAAAAGTTTGGGAGAAATACATGCTGCTGTCGTCGTTGATTTAGAATTTGCTAAAGGTATGTGCTGAGGCAGACTGGTAGGTGAAAAGGTTATGACTTGCTTGCATATATGCTGGCTCATAGAACTTAACGGTGTTGCATTGGCACATTAACCAGATTTTTGCTGATATGCCAAAACACTAACTTTAGCGTTTGAACTTTATTCGAGCTTGGTGGAAAAAATATATTAGCACTCAATTTTAATTGAGGAGATTGCCCATAAAAGAGCCAAGTGGAAGAGAAGGTTTCATAGAGCCAAACCCAAAACTTTGGATAAAGGTATCTTGTTGTTATGCTTATGAAGAGTAAGGCTGTCAGCCTGTTCTAAAAACCATCTGTGGAAACATGTACAAAATAACCATTTGGTTGCAACCTAATTCAGATTGTACGATTCTTCCCTTTTTTCCATTGCTTCCATATGCAGGGGCCAAGGCACTTCAAAATGGACTTTTCAGTCCATACTAATTCTATGACTCATTTTTGTTATATAGCTTGTTTGCTGTTTGATATGTCATTGTTGGACTTACCCCATTTGACTGACAGCATGTTCATCGTAGACAGTTTTTATATTTCAATTCGAATTGCTAGATTCTGGTAGAACCACATTCTTTTTCTCATTATAATTGACATGAGCTGCTACTGCTGTGGTATCGCTCCTTTGGTTAGGCCGTGCAGATAAATCCCATGAACTTTGTACTCAGTGATTATATTTAGAAGGTAGACCATTATATCCCCCAATAAAAAATATTTGAGATTAGAAGCTGCTCGTGTGCATTTAGGTTTCGAAACCTTGGTTTCCCTGTCTATATGTTATATATTTCTTCACAGAGGGCTAGTCTTAGTCATAAGGTAAGGTAGTTCCTTGTTTGGCTGTAACCTGGACGTCACACAGGCTTATGTAGAAAAGAAGTTTTCCAAGATCAAGGGATAAACTGTGTATATTGAGCCCTTTTTATTGTTATGTTTCTTTATTTTCTTCTAAATATGACTTAATAGTTTCTCTGACCACATTATTACCGGCTGCGACTTCTAGAATTTTAAAACCATCTGATGACCTTTCTCTTACTGTAGATCCTGAAGGAAAGTACGAGGCTTTAGAGAAATATGGGATTGACTTAACAGAGCTTGCCAAGCGAGGAAAATTGGATCCTGTTATAGGCCGTGATGATGAGATACGGCGATGTATCCAAATATTATCTAGGAGAACAAAGAACAACCCTGTTATTATTGGCGAGCCTGGTGTTGGAAAAACTGCTATTGCTGAGGGGTACATCTCTTGAACTTTACCTTGTTGCAATGTGATAGCTAGTTCCTCTCTCTTTTTAAATTGGTTTTCTGCGTTGTGCATTTGGGAACAAACTTCATATATTGCATTCAACCCTATTTCAGTATTGTAGCTGTAGTGCGATGTGCTAGAGTTATTCACACCTGCTTTTTAGAAGATTTGATTTCATTCAATTATTTATATAAATAATGGTATCAAAAGCCTTTTCTTGTGTGACGGAAAGTGGAAATCTTATTTTATGTTGTATTACTACTGCAGATTAGCTCAGCGTATTGTTCGAGGCGATGTTCCTGAACCTTTGTTGAATAGAAGGGTAATCTTTTTCCTCCTCACTGCAACCCTTTTTCCTTTCATTTGTGTGATGTTTACGATGACCATCTTGGTCTTCCTGTTGCCATCTGTTTATTAAACAGAGAACCATTTCCTGGCTTATAATCCTTGACATAACCCACATCTTATGTCAGTGTACAATCACATCCGAAACACTTCATAGATCTTATTATCTGTCACCTTTATATGCTGTTTTTGTTATAAAAAAATTGTATCTTAGAGTGGTTTAGTTAATGCAGTAGTATGAACATTTATAGAGACAAAGATATGCTCATGAAGATGTTGATATACTTGAACTTGAATCGTCATGTTTTGGCAGTTACTGCAGAGGTTCCACTTACCCTATTGCTATCTTAAATTATAGATAACTGTATTATGTATGTGAGTTTCTGCACTAGAACTTCTTTTCCATCATGGTCATGTTTGTCAGCCGGAAGGCATATTTGTTCTCTTGAATATGACAAACAGAATAAGCTCATATACCTTTAAGAAACATCATGCACGGTTGTTAAATTATACAGACAGCCTCGTAGTCAGTACATGTGATTATAATATGCCTTCTTATTCGAAAAAATTCCATGCAAATCAAAAGTAGCATAAGCAGACCTCTGGGACACTCGCACGTGCATACACGCACTCACGGAACACATCGTTTATTAAAACCGGTTAAATAAAATGCTAAATCTCAGTGCGAAAATACACCTCCTTTTGTATCGTCGGCACTTTTCTTATCGTAAAGCACATGAATGTTCACCTGTACATAATATGACATGTTATATTCATTCTATATCCAAGATATAATTATTTTTTTATGGAAGCTTATTCCTCCGTCAGTCAGTTGGTTTTCTCAATATTTCACACTTAACTAACCTCGAATTTTAATACAGCTCATCTCATTGGACATGGGTTCACTCCTTGCTGGGGCAAAATATCGTGGTGACTTTGAGGAGAGATTAAAAGCTGTATTGAAAGAAGTCAGCACCTCAAATGGTCAAATAATTCTATTTATTGATGAAATCCACACTGTTGTTGGTGCAGGTCAGTCCCTCGTTTGATAATGTTGACTTCAAAACTGTTGTGGTTTCATATCAATCTTCTTGATCTTTGTAGGTCGTGCAATTCTATACTTTTCTAGCTTCCCTTTTAGACTGTATTTATAATTTATATTCAATTTTAAATCTGTTGGATGAACATTACTAGAAGTAAAACCCAATACAAGAAGTGATGGTGCATATTTAATATAAATACTGTTTTCACTTTCAGTGTTTGTAATATGCTTATATTATCCTATAAGCAAAATAAAATAGGTTTGGATGTGGATCTTGAAGTTGGTATATTTATTTTTGGACAAATAATTTTGGGAATCATCACTGAGTAACAAGATATGTGCCGTAGAGTTGAATATAATTCCATATAATAAAGATATCATATTTTCTCTTTCTTTCAGACTTCTTCATTGAGAATTTGGAAGATATTAACTTGTCATGTAGGACTATTACAAGTCCATCTCTTGTCCGAGTTTTCTAAACCAAGAACTTGATACTTATTTGGAGAGGGTTGGCATTACATCAACGATGAATCATAAAATTTTGTCAGATTTACTTTGTCAGATCTATTACTGGAGCTTTGCTTCATAACTGACCACACTTGGATTGTAGAAGGCTTAGATGATAATGGTGATCACCGAGTAACTAGATAATCTAATTGAAATGAAATGCGTTCATCGTGGATTTGTGGTTTAAATGTTTACTGTTCTTTCATTCGTAAACAATGGCCTTAATCAGCTTTTTTAGTCCTCCAGGCGGCTGTTCTTATGAATATGTCCAACTCTTGTTTTAGATTATTATAAACCACAGAATACATGACGGATAGGCATGCTTACGGAAAAAACGGCCATGTGTGGGATTGGCTGGTAAAGAGCTTATTCACAGCATATTTAGTTATGCAGTTACATATGAGAGGAATGTGCATCACATATGAGTTTTGAGACATGAAAATCAGTTCATTGGACTGGTCATTACCGACCATTTGCTTCATGTGGTTATTGACTTTATCCATTGATGAAAAGTGAAAACCTCTTCACTTTGTGATATACAACATATACAATTTAGTAATAGCAGTATGGCATGCACTTCATTTATCCATTATAAAATATCTGATATGAAATTAATGTTGCGAACTCGTAGTAGCAATTCCCTTCTCTTTTCTTATTAATTTTTTTTGAAATCTCTTAAACGCTCTAGTAGACTTATATTAATCTTTTGCTATTTTATATTGCCGATCCCTATAGGTTCTCTTTTCTTATTAATTTTTTTAAATCTCTTAAACGCACTAGTTGACTTATATTAATCTTTTGCTATTTTATATTGCTGATCCCTATAGGTGCTAGTGGTGGAGCAATGGATGCCAGTAACCTTCTCAAACCAATGCTGGGTCGAGGGGAGCTTCGCTGTATTGGGGCAACAACATTAACTGAATACAGGAAATACATCGAAAAAGACCCTGCCTTGGAGCGTAGATTTCAGCAGGTTTATTGTGGCCAGCCTTCGGTTGAAGACACCATATCCATACTCCGTGGACTTCGGGAGCGCTATGAGTTGCATCATGGAGTTAAAATATCCGATTCCGCTCTTGTTGCGGCTGCAGTTTTATCAGACCGGTACATCACAGAGCGTTTCTTGCCTGACAAAGGTACATAAATATGACCTAACATATATGAGACATTTGACCTCTCTGTTGTAGATTACCTATAGGGAACTATGCTTGATTCATATTTACTGATTTATTGAGCTAATTCGCTCCTGTAAATGCTGATCACTTGTTTCTGGTTTTGTATGCAGATTAGAACGAGTGATATATCAACCTAGTTTGGCAACATAGCTTCTACTTTCTAAAACCATAGTTTCCTTCCAGTTTAATGCAATTGGTGCTGTATTTATACAAAACCCAGTTTCTATAAACTGAGGTTCTGCTAATTTTATTTGGGTGTTTGAATTGGAGTTTGAAAAATCCAGCTGGATTGGATTTTCCGGTGCCCCGGTTTCACTAAGTGTGAGGGCTCTCAAATTCCATGTTTGGGAAACTATATTTTTGGTTCTGAAACACAACCCAGATTCACCCCCAACCCCCCCCCCCCCTCCTTTTCCCTTCCAAACTTGATAAAGTATAAACCATGGATTCAGTGATTGGAGTTGTGTTGCCAAACCAGGCCTTCAAGGTTCCACCCTTTTTTCTCATATTTGAGTGAGTTACTTGGATTTATGTAGATCTCCTAGATCGGCAGCGCAAGGTGTTTTTCGTCATCCCATTGAGATGAGAATACACGTCGCTTGTCAGGCGCATTAAAGATTCCCCTGTCTAGGGTATGCTGGGGTTTATTGATTGTGGAGATCCAAACCTCCGGCAGCCGCGGACTAAGCTGCTCGTAATTACCCTCGTCTTTAGAGTGAAGGAACCTCCGATTGACGGGTCAAACTGGTCATGCGAACTTAATATGCAGTGTGCGTATATGTGTCTTGAGGGGTTTTGGATATATCGAGGGTCTCGCAGAGTTTACGGATGTCCCGCTACCCGGATAGCGGGCCGGGGGTCAAGGGATCTAGCAGCCCCTTTACGGGGTGTTAGAAATTTTTTCTAACGGGGAAAGTGTTGTGGAGTGTGTATATATATATATAAAAAGGAGAGGGAAATAGGATCCAAAAGACGCGCGAGCGCCGGCGCCGACGCCAGCACCTTGCATGGAAATATATATATATATATATATATATATATATAATAATAATAATAATAATAATAATAATAATAAATCTTTCTTTTAGAACTCCCAAGATATTTTCGAAGATGATGAAAGGAGACCCCTTTCTTCTCTCTTGAGTCCTGGTTTTCTTTTGAGCCTTGGATCTTTCTAAAGTGGGATTTTGGGAATGAGTCTCCTTCCTCCTCTCTATTGGCTGGATCTTGGAAGAATGAGGTTGGGATTTAAAAATCTTCTCTTTTGGAGATTTGATGGAAGATCCGCGTTCCCCTTCAAAGGTTTTGTGGTGAAAAATTATTTCTTTTTGAAAAAAAAAGAGTGGAACTTTTGATTTAATTCAAAAAAATGAGAAGGTTTAGAATCTTAGCTTTTAAGGGAATGAATTATTCTTTTTATTTCATCATCATGTTGCTTTTTATAGACTTATAAATTTACACAGCCTCTTGGGCTTTACAAAATGGCATTTTGCTCATCCCATGCATCATGTGCTCATTTCTTTTGCACATGAGTCATGGGCTTTACAAAAATTTGGCTTTATGCTCATTTTTCTTACATTTATTCATAAAAATTATATCAAAATTATTTATTACATAATTTTCATTTTGGAATGGGAGAGGCTGGCCGCGGGGCTCGACTTGGGCATGGGCCCATGACCTGGGCTTGAGCCCGTTTACTTGGGGTTGATTTTGACTTTGACTTGGTCAACCAGGATGTAATTTTTTACCCCAACAGGTAGGAGCATGATGAGGTCTCATTATTCTTAAACTAGTGCACTAATTTGCAAATGGGCAGGGGGTTGGGTGTTATATAAAATGTTTGCCGGGTTTTTATATTTGTACATTTATTAGTCTGAGTGATATTTTTTTCCCTCTGTAAAGCATTTTCTAATAACTCAAATTTTCGTTTGTTGTAGCCATTGATCTTGTTGATGAAGCAGCTGCAAAGCTAAAGATGGAAATAACTTCTAAGCCCACTGAGTTAGATGAGATAGACCGAGCTGTATTGAAATTGGAGATGGAAAAACTATCTTTAAAGAATGATACTGACAAAGCGTCAAGAGAGCGGCTAAGCAAGCTAGATGCTGACCTTGATGCTCTCAAAGAGAAGCAGAAGGATCTCACACAACAGTGGGAGCATGAAAAATCTCTAATGACTCGAATCCGATCAATTAAAGAGGAGGTAATATTCTTAGGCAGCAGAATAAATGAAACAAAGTGACATAAATATCTACAACTATAGCGCAAGCTCTCTCTCTCTCTCTCTCTCTGGGGGGGGGGGCTGCCACCATGTGCCGTTCTCTACCAAAGACTGTCCATTAATAAAATAAAAATATATTTATTCCCTTTCTTTTATCTAAAGTTTGTAAACTTTTAAGATTTCATAGGAAAATGCTTCTAGTAATTTATTTTATTGTGTGTATATAAGCCCTTAGAGACAATAGATAATGTCTTTAAAGTAATTAATTCTATCAAAGCATGCCATAATTCTTTACGGGATTCTTTTTTTCTTTTCTATTTTTTCAGTTTTCAAATCCTGTTCAATGTTTTGTAGATTGATCGAGTAAACTTAGAAATGGAAGCAGCAGAACGAGAGTATAACCTGACTCGAGCCGCCGAGCTTAAGTACGGAACCTTAATGTCACTCCAAAGACAACTCGAGGAAGCCGAAAAGAACCTCGCTGAATTCCGTCAATCTGGCAAATCCATGCTCCGAGAAGAAGTCACAGATCTTGATATCGCCGAAATAGTAAGCAAATGGACCGGCATTCCAGTCTCAAACCTCCAACAATCAGAACGTGACAAACTAGTATCTCTAGAACAAGTTCTCCATAAAAGAGTAGTAGGCCAAGATATGGCTGTAAAATCCGTGGCTGATGCTATTCGCCGCTCACGGGCAGGTCTATCGGATCCGAACCGGCCTATCGCGAGTTTCATGTTCATGGGGCCCACCGGCGTGGGCAAGACTGAGCTTGCCAAAGCCCTAGCCGGCTATTTATTTAATACCGAAAACGCCCTCGTAAGAATCGATATGAGCGAGTATATGGAGAAGCATGCAGTTTCTAGATTAGTTGGGGCCCCACCGGGTTATGTTGGCTATGAAGAAGGTGGTCAGCTCACTGAAGTTGTTAGAAGAAGGCCTTACTCTGTTGTGCTCTTCGATGAGATAGAGAAAGCACACCATGACGTGTTTAATATTTTATTGCAATTGTTGGATGATGGAAGAATAACCGATTCACAAGGACGGACGGTGAGCTTTACTAATTGTGTTGTGATAATGACGTCGAACATTGGGTCACATTACATTTTGGAGACTTTGAGGAACACTCACGATACAAAAGAAGCAGTGTATCAGTTGATGAAGAAGCAGGTGGTGGAGCTCGCAAGGAAAACTTTCCGTCCAGAGTTTATGAATAGGATTGATGAGTATATTGTGTTTCAGCCGCTGGATACCAAAGAAATCAATCGTATTGTGGAGATTCAGGTACTTCTTTCATACTTTCAGTACTCATATTAAAGTTGGGAAATATGTTATATTACTCTTGGCTTTATCCTTGCCTTAGAGTTGAGCATAACTTTTTTATGCATGTCACCTTTCCCCTTTCTAGATTTTTCCTTTAGTCGGGGAGAACTTGGAGGTTATGTAAGATAATGAGTAGACACTCTCTTGGCATATATTTCATAACTAGAAATCCATCACATATCAATCAATGATTGACATGAGGTCAACACATGAAATTTCGTCTAATCTTTCAGGAGCTTTGCTTCAAGCCTATCATATTTTTACTGAATTTCAACATTTTTCCAAGTGTTATCAGAAGAGTTTACATGATTGGTTAATTTTGTTATGATAAAATCACTTTATGTTAAAACTGCTTCATAAATGGAGCAAAGGACCTGCACATTGGAAGCCCCTGTTCCTGGAACCATATCGTTTTCCTGTTATGTTAGGGACATTAACTTTCAAGACAGAAAAAAATACTTAATTTTTCCATTACAGAAATGCATGTGGACGATTGACACTGCTATGATCTCAATTAACCTGCATTTTGCCCCTACTTAACACAAACTGCGTCAAAAAGATGGTCGTTAATTGAGAAAATAGTTTGAACAAAGATGCATACCATTTGGGGTCAGGAACCATCCTGCTTTTATCCGATACTAAGGGGGTATACTGCAATATGCCATTTTTCCATTTGCCAACCTCCTGAAATGACATCAATAGGTATGATAGTTACTTCAACCGAGATTAAATAATAGATTTTAAATCCATAAAAGCCTTTATTTTTTGATCCAAAAAAGTCTGGCAATCTATATCTATATATTACATATAAAAAGCTATATGGAAGAATATCCCATAGAATATTCGAGCCCATAGCTTGGACAGATACACTGGGATGTGCTGGAAAATTTGTTACAGCCCCATCCTTCCAATTCCAGTGAGCATAAAAACCGTAATTTGGTCTGTAAAATTTGCTCAATCCCTACCCATATTTGTTTTGCCAAAGTCCATTATCTAAGGCCCGTCTAGCTTAGAAGTTTCCTTGCAATATTTTCTTGCACCCCCTGTAATTTCTTTTTTGAAATCATCAGCCCCTTCCTCTATATGCAACATCAGCATACATTGGAAAGAATACATTCAGCCCCAGTTCCACATATATATGTGGCCTCATGATTATTTCTAAGTTTAAAACTTTGATTGCTTAGATATTGATAGTTGTTTCCTATATCATACACGACCAATATATTTAGCCCCATGATAGTTGGTTGTTGATCTTCAGCTAGGAGTTTACTGTGTCATATCGACCTTCAAATATCATATACCGACGGATATTCAATTATATCAATGTCAGATATCGACGGATATGCAATTATATTAGCCGATAATTTAAATATCGGTCGATATATTGACAAAGTTATATCAGTTTTATTTGGGTCAAATGTTCAGATATTAAATATGGACAATACACAATTATATCGAATGGTTGTTTCTATATCACATGACAATATATTTGCTGGTAATCTTAGTATCGGTCTATATATATTGGCAAAGTTATATCGGTTTTATAGTATCGTGATGGGGCCCCAATCGAATGTATTTAGCATCATCATTATTGTGGTGGTGTTGATCCTTGCCTGGGAGTTTTTTGTGGCATATTCACCTTCTTAATAATTTTGGCCAAATTTTCAGATTTCAGATATCGACGGATATGCAATTATATCGATATCAGATGTCAACGGATATGCTATTATATTTGGATAATTTAAATATTGGTTGATATATTGGTAAAGTTATATCAGTTTTATGGTATCTTTGAGCCATTTTTTTCAAATATGAGATATCAGATATCAACAAATATGCAATTATATCAAATAACTGTTTCTATTTCACATGCTGCTAATATATTTGGATTTTAGGCACGCTATATAGGTTTTTTCTTTGACAGAAAAAAACAGGATAAGATGTCCTGAATAAAAAATACACGCGCAAAAAAAAATTTAATTAATTCAACATGAGACGTCGATGATTGCAACTTATCATAAAAATTAATTGACAGAATATCGAGAGAGGGCGCTTATCATTTCGCTATTCTGACTAGGCTAAATTTCCTGATAAAAGTAAGTTCGTTCTATAATAATCTCTCTGCGCCTGCGCTTGCGAGTGCAGGACAACTTGCTAGTTATAGAATATTACAGTGCAAATTTAATTTCATAGCCTCTATCCAATAGTAACTTGAAGCCCTGTTACTTGTATGACTGTTCATCATTAATCGATAGCCTTAAGGGTTACATAATCCATTGGAGATGGCTTTTTTATCCATTGAGAACATAAAAAAATTTGCACTGCCCTAAAGCTTCTGACTAGAATTAAAGATTGTGCCTCATGAGAGTAATAAGCAACTTTTATAATGCATGCTTGTATTTTTGCAGTTGAATCGTCTAAGGGACCGACTCAAGCAAAAGAAGATCGATCTCCATTTCAGTCAAGAAGCAATCGAGCTCCTTGGAAATCTTGGCTTTGACCCTAATTTCGGAGCAAGGCCAGTGAAGAGAGTGATACAGCAAATGGTGGAGAATGAGGTGGCGCTTGGACTTTTGAGGGGCGACTTCAAAGAAGACGACTCAATCATTGTGGATGCTGATCTTTCTCCATCTTCCAAAGAACGCCCTCCGAGCGAAAAACTTGTTATTAGGAAAATAGAGAGCGATTCGGCGGGTGATGCACTGCTCGCAAATAATTAGATGCATTTGCACTTTGCTTCACTTTGTGTCTCTTGTGTAAATTTTGGCTCCTCAATATTTTTACAGTATTTTTTGTCTTCTGTAGTATTAGTTTGTGCGTGGTCAAGTTATGCTGAAGTGCGGACTCGAGTCTTGAACCTTTTCTGGTCTCAACTAGTAAGAGTTGTGTGATGTTTGTAAATGCGTTCTTGGACTGTATTTGTTCCTCATTGTTTCCTAAGCTTTCAATTTAAGCTTGCTTAGATTATACTCAGTTTCATGTGTTATATATTGAGTTATTTGGTACCTAGAATGTTCCTGGCAAATTTTTCCTATGAACGGTTTAATAAGTCATTATCAACTATTTTTTCGACACTGTTCGGCTTGTTCTTCATGGTCAACTTTCATGTCGTTTGTGTATTTTTTGCTTCTTGTTTCAAAAATGTAATATATTGTTTGCGTATTTTGTGCTTCTTGTTTCAAAAATGTAATATGTTGTATGGTTGAGAAACCGTCAATTTTGCTATTAAAAAAACATAAATAATCAGTGTATCCATTTATTTGGTAATGAAAATCATGATGAACAGAGTTGATTATCTGGAAAAATAACTGATATTAATTATTCAAGACATTTTGGAGAAATTCTCTGCAAATAACATTAGCAGGAAATATATATATATATATATATATATATATATATATATATATATATGGTGCAAATTTAGATTAATAGACTATCAATGTCGGTATGCAGACAAACTGAAACTTTTTCTCCGATTCTTCTCGGCGAAAAAAGAACCTTTTTTGGACTTGAGTTATAACAATAGGGATGATGTATGGTATTTGTTCAATGGTTTGCTATCTCATGAAGATACCAGGACAGGGGTGAATATATTTGAAAATATATAAATGTCTTAGATTAGTACTTTATACGTGCTGGTCTCATGTGACTTGAAGCTTAAAGTTGTTAATTTCATGTACTTGGACTCTTTCACTATGTAGATGTCACGGCATTTATTAATTCAAGATTGTAGGAGTAAATAGTATGATAAGCCTGAAGCTGATTCCTAATATATTTATTTAAGAGAGAAAGAGAGCAGCAGCGATGTGACTCAGGGTCAGAGGAATGTCACGAGACACAAATTTTATCAATATCAATAAATAAATAACAACGTAGCTCTCATTCATTACCCCTTCCCCCGATAATCACGTAAAGACCTGTCCTCAGATGTCAACACCAGCATTAACAAAAGTTATCATTAAATTTAGAACATAAACATACAGTAAGTTCATTCGGTTAAGAAAAACTAAATAAAAGCAGTTGAAAGAACGTTGAGCCTTAGATTTACAATCAAAGGGTGAACTAAACCGTATTTGATTTCATTAAAATACCTTAAATGATTTTAATTAAGCCGCATACATTAGCCTGCCGTCGATTTTATGCTAAAATACATTTCTCTGCGTTATGCCCCGTCATTCAATTTTTTTGATGATAGGATCTTTTGAAAACCAAAATAACTTTTGTCTACATTGCCTCCATCTCCGCCGCAGCCTCCCAATCTGAACTCCTTCCTTTTCATTAAAAGTCAACTCTACCCACACCCAGCTTTCCAACTAACACTTCCAGCTAATGGAAAATAAATTATTTGATGTGCTGAATATAGTACATCCCGACATGAGAGAGAAAAAGATTGAGAATTTTAAACACTCTTCGGTTAGCTCAGTGGGATCGGTGTTCTTATCTTTCTTTCTCATGACCGGAGACACCCGGCACACTGTTGAGCTTTTTCAACAAAAATACATTTGATTCCTATTGTAATTTACCTTGCTTGCAAGTAGTCCAAACATGTTAGTTGCCTCGTCACCAAACCCAAATTCTACCTGATGTATCATAAAATTTGACATCTTATCCGAACACATTTACAAAACCACCCCTGACCCATCTTCAAACTTTTCCCCACCTCCAAAAAACAATCGAATAAGTTGTATCCCAGATCCCAAAACAGCGACGTCACGCTCTCACTGCTCTGTAGTCTCTCCCTCTCTTATTAAAAACTCAACAGTTCTCACCCTCATTTTTTTCTCTCACTGCGATGTGAGCGGCTCCCAAATGGCGAAATGCCACCGCCTCGGCGCCGGGTCCCGCAGCTGGACGCCAGCGATCTCCGCCTCCGCGATCCGCCGCAGGATCCTCGAAGCCGTGGCCTGCGGCTGCGGTTCCCGTCACAGCAACCGCCGGTGGGATCGCGAACCGAAACCGAAACCAAATCTCAGATCCGATAGCTTATCGGAGCTCTTGAAGGCGGCGATCTCGGATTCGAGCTCCGACGACGAGGCCGACACCGAGACGAGGAGGAAGATCGAGGCGTCTGAGGAGCTTAAGAATGTGGTGAAGGGGCTGCAGTGGGAGCGATGCGGAGAGAGGAGGAGAGAGGCGGCGACGCGAGTGAGGAAGCTGGCGAGGGACGACGGCGATATGAGGGAGGCGATCGCGGTGCTCGGAGCGATCCCGCCGTTGATCGCGATGATCGATTGCGGCGACATCGAGTCGAAGATCGAGGCGCTGTATGCGCTGCTGAATCTAGGGATCGGCAACGATGCGTAAGTGTACTAGATCTTACACTGTTTTGATTTCTGTGTTTTTTAAAATAAATTTTTTGTTACAGTGATTTCCATTTCTTAATAACAGAATTTTCAAAAACTATTAATTTCTTATTTTGAGAAAAAAATAATTATTAGATGCTTTTCACTAAACCACCTTAAAGTTTTTCTCCCTTCTGTTTTACAGAAGATTATGGCGATATTTTAACAAATTTCTAGCGATTTTCATTTCTTACAAAATTTTCTTAAACTACTGATCTCCAGTATTGGGGTTTTCGCTAAACTACCGGAAAGTTTCTTTTATTGCAGTAAATTACTATAAGTGTAATTTTGAGGGTATTTTAGTGAAAAAGTCTCTTACAAACCATAGCTTAGGAAAATTTACCGAAACAGAAAACTTTAAGCTTGTTTGGTATAATAGGTGTTTTAGTGTAATCCACCCATTTGCTTGTCACAAACTTTTTAATGACTTTTGCAAAAGAAATCTCTCTTTTTCGATTTTGTTGCGTTTTCCAAAAGTTACGATCTATCTTAAAATTCAACTAAAATACCCTTAACTATCACGATGATTCACTGACCATCTTAAAGTGTGGTATTTGAAGGATTCATTCTCACTAAAATACCCTTCAAATAGCACTTAGGCATTCTTCTGTAATTTAAAACTTTATAAAGAATTTTAGTGAAATAACACTGTATTTAAGGATAGTTTGGTGTAATTTACCCTTTCTAAAATGCGATAAACCATCGATACACCAAGTGCAATGCATCCATATAGTAAAAATAAATAAATAGAATTTTTTGAACACTTTGCTGAGACCCGCGCTTTTATTCATTTTCGTTTGGTTGCAGGGTTATGGATTTGGATTTTGGATTGTGGAATGCTGGGATTCCATAATTTTGTGTTTGGTTGATGAATTTGGATTTCTATGATTCCTTTGTTTTTTATGGGACATCACAAAATAAGGATTCTTGAATCCTAAAATATTTCAAGGATTTTTAAGGATTTGCCACGTATTTTTAGATCGGATCCGTGTACTTTATTTATTTAATAATCATTTCTCTATCTCTCTTTCTAAAATTCTCAACTCCAAATCTCACTTCTTTTCACCAACCAAATAAAGATTAAAAGGATCTACAAATCCAAGAAATCCAAAACCAACCAAACAACAAATTACCAAATCCAGAAATTTCAACCGTACTATTTTGGAATCCAAACTCCATAATCCTGCGGCCCTTGTTATGAGCTGACTCATATGACCGGTGCACATAATAATATTTCCTAAACCCCAAGCTAAAATTTTAGGACCATTTTGTCTAGCCAATTAAACTCTCCAAATTTCTTATTTTTGGTTTAAATTCCCAAATTTGAACAGGAATAAAGCAGCGATTGTGAAAGCAGGAGCCGTCCACAAAATGCTGCACCTACTCGAACTCCTGGAAACACTACTCCCACCTTCGATTTCCGAGGCCATCATCGCAAACTTCTTCAGCCTCACCGCCCTCGACGCCAACAAGCCCATCGTCGGCTCCTCCTCAGGCGCCATCGCCTTCCTCATCTCCTCCTTCAAGTCCCCGACCTCGTCCCAGTCCCAACACGACTCGCTACGCGCGCTCCTCAACCTCTCCCTCTCCCCCTCCAACCTCCCTCTCCTCACCAGGTTGGACCTCGGTCTCGTCCCCGCACTCTTCTCCTCCATTTGTGACCCGCTCTTGTCGGATCGGGTCCTATCCGTCCTCTCCAATTTGGTGCCTACATTCGAAGGAAGACAAGAAATCTCTAAATGCAACGAGTCTATCCCCATCTTGCTTGACGCACTTAACTGGATCGATGCACCCGCGTGCCAAGAAAAGGCGGCGTACATCCTGATGGTGATCGCGCACAAGTCAGAAAGCAACCGGGCGCTCATGATCAAGCTGGGGATAGAGTCGGCCCTTCTAGAACTGATTCTCGTGGGAAGCACGCTGGCGCAGAAGCGGGCATCGAGGATCCTGGAGATTCTGAGGGTGGAGGATGGGAAAGGGAAGCAGCACGTGAGCGAGGGGTGGCTACAGTTACCGCTGGCGGTCATGAGCGCACCACTTGAGGAGAAGGAAACTGAGGCTGGGGCCAGTGAGGAGAGGAGAGGAGAGCTGTTAAGGAGTTGGTGAATGAGAGCTTGGAGAAGAATTTGAAGCGGATTGTGAAGCGGGCAAATTTGGTTAGGGATTTTGGGCCCTTGGATCATGCCAAAGGGGTTGGGTTTTGCGCTTCCTCTAAAAGCCTGCCGTTTTAAGGAGACAAAGGTACATCGATTTGAAGAACATTGAGATGCAGTTTTCAAAAAAACGCAAAGAGTTTTATGGAGCTGCGGCGACTGCAGCAACATTAAATTCCGGCAAAATAGATGCAAGGGTGGAACGCCTTCATGCTTTTGTCTTACACTGTGGCAAATAAAGCAACTATCAACTTTCCCCCATCTCGAATCGAACAGAACTTGGATATGCAAGATTAATGATACCTAAAATGACATTTAGACCGAAACTACTCAATGCGAAAAAGCTAGCAACTAGACTAAGAGCTGAAAATGTTGTTAATAACAAATACTTTAAATGAACCAGCGAAGATTTTATGATGTATTCTATTTGTTATCCTCAGGAATCTGGGCTCAAGAGAAAGAACGTACCGAAGCATCATTGATTAAATAATGCATGTACATGTTCAGCTATCAAGCTTTTCAGCATCTTCCATGTGTAACTATGTTACAGTTTCTGTGAAGGTTGTAAAAGTAGCTAGCCTTTTTAAATCTAAACCTTTCCTTCTTTCCATTTATTTATTTTAGTGTAGAAATTTATAAATAAGAGAAGGTATGGGGTCAATTCTTATAAACATGGCAGGATAAAGGGAGTTGTCTCTCCTTTTCACCTGGTTCCCTTTTTTGTCCCCACCTTTCTTAAATGATGCCTAGGCTTATTATATCCCCCGCCATTATATGGTTGTCACGTTTGCTGAAAGGAGAAAGAGAGCTGAGGGTACTGACGGCTCACACCTATGTGCTATCATATCTAGTAATTAAAAAACTATGACAAATATTGGATGTATGTCGAATAAGGATGGCTAGATGGCTAAATTGAGTACTGATGATGCTCAATATTGGCGATGCGAGATCAGGACACGTGGCAAATGACATGTCCCAAGACCCAGAGGGAAGGGCCCATAAAGGCTGACCAGGCCACCCTTGTATCCGACCTGTAAGCACAAGCTGGCCCTCCTCGGGGCCCCCTGCAAATTTGCCTCCTCGGCCCCTCAGCTCGTCCCGAGCTGCCACAGGACCAAGACTCCTCGGCCCTCTTGCTCGGTTCCGTGCTCCTCAGCCGAGGCCGTCTTCCTCGGTCCCTCCGATCGACCAACTCCACCACTCACAGGCGTAACCGCCGCTCCGCAAATCTCGCCACGCGCAGATTCTTCGTCAGTAACGTCCCACGTTCCATGCCATCACGATCCCCATTAATGTGCGATCCGCTCTTTACGCGGACGTGACGTCGGGAGCGTAACTGCCGGCGAGATTCTCGCGCCTGCTGCTGCGTCCCGCCGCCGCTATATAAACCCCCATCACAGAGGGGTCAAGTAAGCCATTTTTAATTCACTAGGCCGTTACTTTGCTCGGATTTCCTCTCTAACTTGATCGTCGGAGGGTCCTCGGTGTACCAAACCACCCGGGACTTCTTTGCAGAATTGCAGGTACTCGACGCTAAACTCCTCAAATCACCAATCTCCTCAAAACCCATTGAGATCCACACGCAACAGAAGATCACCACCAAAATCCACCGGGAGATCAACGGAAGACAACATCTGACGGAGACCCGAAAAGGACCTCCATCAGTTGGCGCCGTCTGTGGGAAAGCAAACTCCACAAAAACAAAGTTGGCCTTCCGATCTCCGTCCGCATGGCGAGCAACCATTCTGAAGATCCCGGTACTAGCCGCCGTCTTTCCCTCACCGGAGGCGTGGATGTGCCTCCTCCAGCGATCATCATCAACGCCCTCGCCAGCCGGATAGATCGGCTACAGTCCCTTGTGGAGACGCTCGTCCGCGTCCAAGCGGCTGGGCCTGGGCCCCAGATCGCCGCTCCACCGCCTCCAGAAAGCTCTGCCCCCGTCGGGACGGCTGACCACCAGCAAGCTACAGCTCCTGGCCATAAATCTCTCGAGCCGATACTCCCTGAGGCCCGCTAGGCGCCCTACGGCTCCACGCCAAGGTCCGCCGCCAGAACGCCTCGCCTAGAGCCTCCTCACGACCCTTACCCCCCTGAGGAGATGTCAGTCACCTCGCCTGTCCACAGGCATGGTCGACACCACTTCCCTCGGCGGTGTCACGCCCCGCTTCCCGGTATACGGTGAAGGGGACGCGACGAGATCCGCTACGTATTTACTGTGAAGTAAATACGCTAAGCGTATCTAAGCAATATAAAGGTAATTCATAAGAGACAAGAGATATAAAAATAACAGCAACTTTATTAATAACATTCTTTTGTACAATGCATGGAAAGTAAATATATCTGATATAAAAGCGATGCCTAAACAATGTCATAACAGGAAATGAAAAAAATACTGAATAGAACAAGGTACAATGTCTAGAGCTCGGGGTCTTCGTGGAACTGATCCAAATCTTCACCAGTGGGCTCGATCTCTGACGGGTCCAAAACACTTGACGACATTCAAAGAAGAAAGAATAGAATGTCGTCAGCGAACAGGTCGCTCGGTAAGTCCCAAAGATAAAGGAAAATTAGAAAAAGACAGAATAAGAGATATCTTCTAAAGTATAATATTGTAGGATATTGTGTTTACGCTGTTGTTTGTAGCTTGGTACGGAAGGATGCCAGTGTATACGAGAGGGGTCTCAGTATGCTAGAGATCAGGGCAAACGGAATGTACAAGGAACCGTTAAGCCACGGTACAACAGTAACGGAATATAGGTTAGGTGTCTTAATCTTACCGTCTCGTGCCACTTCTAACACCTTCCGCACCAATCTACCCCTTAAACCCCATAGTGTTTTGATTGTATTGTTGTATTGTATTGTATAAGTTGGATGATTGACCAAAACTATGATATCAGTAAACAGATTGTAACTGCATAATCAGGTAATGGAATAACGGAATAATGGATGTATATCCATGGTTTGATTCAGTCAAGTTGTATAGATTGATAACGGGATTCTGGGATTCATGTGTTCATATTGAGTTGGAATATTATAGATTTATATAGTACTTGAATCATATTCAAGTCGGATTATGATCAGACTCAAACCCGAGTCGCACAGAAGAAATGTAATCGAAGTCCTATATTTACTATGGTTCTTATTGTAATTTATAAAACTTAAGGGGGTTTTATGTAAAAATACTTTTGTATAGTTTTCAAGATACACCCTAAGTATTTATTATTCGTCTTTTAAGTTATGATGAGTGTAATTTTATTTTGTAATACTTCTAGTGAAAATATCCTAATTACATAAATAAAGGTATTTATCTGTAATATTGATTTATTTGAAATCCATGGTATTTTAATGTAAAATTTAGTCTTGTGATTTTTAGAAAAAGTGGGATTTTTATATTATAACAAAATAGATCTTTTAATGATAATTATACATATATTTATACAAAAATAATTTCAATAAATATTTTATATTTTAAAAGTCTCATTTTCTTAAGATGTCGTATTTTAAATCTTTCGAGACCGAATGCTCCTTGCGAAGGTCTGAATCTTGCACTACTAAATCCGAGGGTGCACGATAAACCGTACTATCCCTAACGGGTTCCCTAAAGGTGGGTTGTAGTGGCGCTTTGCAAAGATTGTAAAAATACTAATCCTTTAGAATACGGTTTTATTAAAGCAAAAGGTATTTATTTGCAAAAGTCGATTTTCCGTATTTTAGATTTTAGGGTTTTCTATTTCAACTAGACTATTTCTAAATGATCTAAACAACATGTTGTTAGAAATCTCAAATCGCCTCTTCACCGCCAATTGTGGCCAGGTAAGTACAAGTGAGGAAGGAGGGATCCGCTCACGAATCGTGAGACGGGCCTTTTAAAGTTACCTTTGCTCACTTGCCTAGCCTAGACACCACAAAATCAGGTTTAGATAAACGATCGATGTCTACAACTTATCGCATTTTCCTATTAAAAGATATTTGTTTTAAAAGTGTAGCAAACCTAAAACTTTTAGAAAAGGTTTTATTAAGAAAATGGTATTTAAATGTAAAATCTTGTTTTATCGTATTCTAAGTTTTCAAGGTAGCGTGTTATGTTTGCATATGAGTGTGTGAGGAGGTAGGTCATTATCTCGTGATCTACTTTAAGGTATAGCAATGTTAAGGGGGTTAAATGTGAAAACGAAACGTTGTGGTATTTAAGTGAAAAAAATACGATAAATGGAAACGTTATCATTTCATGTGATATAACTTGTTCAAATTGTTTGTTAAATGATTAATAGTCAACATAAAGATGTTTAAGCATTATGGAATTGGTGATAAGTGAGATTTTATAGAAAACCGAACCGGAAATCGGATTTCTTCCGATTCCGTCGGGTTTGTAAATTCGTATTTTTATGAGAGAAAAGAAAGAAAGAAAAGGGGGGACTTACGGGTTTGGACAACACTAGAGAGTGAGAGGAAAGTAGAGGGTTTGTCGATACGTCGAATCGTCGTTGAGAGTCCCTAGCACGATCACCGGAATTTCGCCGTCGATTTCGTCAGCGCTTCGCCTTTCGGTCGTTTTCCAATGTACCAAAGTTCTCTTGGAATTTTGAGAGAGTGGACACAGAAATTTAGGATGAGAGGATAGAGGGTAGGGGGTGTATTTATAGGGTTAGGCTAGGGTTAGGGTTTTTAATTAAAAAATGTAAAAATTATATAAAAATCATTAAAATTTGGAGTAAAAGAGGTTTAATGTGCTCTCTGTAACCGATCTAGAAATTTAGTGTGTGCAGGGGGGTTGACTAGGTCAAGATGCTCAACTTCTATGTTGGCGACTCGGCCGTCCGGCCGAGTCCGGCCGACGGCGCCGGCCCGAGTCGGGCCGAGTCGGAGGGTCGATGGGTGTGGGGTCTCCTAGGGTGATTTATGGTGCATCTAACTTTTTATGTGTAGAAGGAATTTTGTGAGAAACGCACGTGTAACGGTTGGTATTCTAAAAAATCAAAAACAAAATAATATTAAAAATAATGTGGGGCATGAGATTTGAACTTTGGTGGCTTGGTTCAGCAGTGCAAGGTATTACCAATGAGCTACAAGCTCCTTCTTATAATTATGGAGTGAAATAAATACTTAAAGAGATATCAGCAACAATAAATACTCCAAGTATATATTGAATTTAAATCAATTCTTTGTACATTATAAATGGAGTTGTTACAGTCTACCCTCCTTACAAAAATTTCATCCTCGAAATTTACAACTTTTATTTGAGGACTAGTTTACAAAGAGATGTGGATATCTAGTACGCATTTCATCCTCCCTTTCCCAAGTGGACTCTCCTGGAGTGTCTTTCCTCCACATCACTCGAACCAAGTTAACTTCCTTGTTCCGAAGTGTCTTCACTTTCCTGTCCAGGATCTCCACAGGCTGTTGCTCACAAGACAAATCGGGCTGTATCGTGAGCTCGGAATGATCGAGAACATGACTGGGGTCACTCACATACCTTCTGAGTTGGGATATGTGGAATACGTTATGCACTCCTTCCAATGAAGGTGGAAGCGCTAAGCGGTATGCCACTTCACCGACTTGTTCGAGTATGTCGAACGGTCCAATATATCTCGGACTTAGCTTACCCCGTCTTCCAAATCGGATCACTCCGCGGTTCGGAGATATTTTCAAGAACACATGATCCCCTAGCTGGAACTCCAAGTGTCGTCTCTTCGCATCAGCCCAGTGCTTCTGTCGATCTTGGGCTATGTGCATTCTTTCCCTGATAGTACGAACCACATCAACAGTCGCTACTATCATCTCTGGTCCAAGAAGTTCTCTATCTCCAATGTCGTCCCAACTTAATGGCGATCGACACTTCCTTCTATATAATGCTGCAAAAGGTGCCATTCCTATACTTGCTTGATAGCTATTGTTGTACGAAAACTCCACAAGATGTAGGTGATCTTCCTACGATCCTTTGAAGTCTAGCATACACGCTCTGAGCATATCCTCCAAGATCTAAATAGTCCGTTCCGACTGACCATCTGTTTGTGGATGATAAGCCATGCTGAAGTTCAGACTTGTTCCCAAGCTTGCTTGCAGACTCTGCCAAAATTGCGATCGGAACCTGGTGTCACGATCGGAGACAATGCAGACCGGTACTCCATGAAGTCTCACAATTTTCTCTATGTACTTCTTTGCTAGTGTCTCAGTAGATTGGCCAACTCGAAATGGGATGAAGTGAGCCGACTTTGTGAGTCGATCCATAATGACCCATACAGCATCGTTACCCTTTGTGCTGCGAGGAAGAGCAGTCACAAAATCCATCGTGATGTGTCGTCACTTCCATTCTGGGATTGGTAACGGTTGAAGTAATCCAGCAGTTCTGTGATGTTCAGCCTTTACTTGCTGACACACCAAGCATTTTGCGACGCTTCTGGCTACTTCACGCTTCATTCCATGCCACCAATAATTCTGACGTAGATCTTTGTACATTTTGGTACCTCCAGGGTGTACTGAGTAGGGGGAGCTGTGAGCTTCTTTCATTAACTCTTCCCGAACAGGACTTTTTGGTACACACAATCTGCTGCCGTATCTCAAAGATCCGTCTTCATGGATGATGAAGTCTGTTCTGAGTCCATTCTCCACTTGTTCTCTGATCTTTTGCAACTTAGTATCACTTGCCTGGGCTGCTTTGATCTGATTGACAATGGTTGATTGAACTTGTAAATTCATCAAACTTGAAGCATTACCTGGCATGATTACTTCAATCTCCATCTGATGCAAGTCTTGTTGAAACTTCCACTGAGCGGTGAGATTCATTGCTAATGGTTGGCGACTAAGAGCATCAGGTACTACATTCACCTTCCCTGGGTGATATTGCAAGTTGATGTCAAAGTCCGCCATGAGTTCTAACCATCTTCTCTGCCGCATATTCAACTCCTTCTGAGTAAACACGTACTTCAGGCTCTTATGATTTGTGTAGATATTCACTCGTTCACCAAGTAGATAATGACGCCAAATTTTGAGAGCAAAGATGACGGCTGCCAATTCCAAATCATGCGTCGGATAATTGCGCTCGTGAATTTTCAGCTGTCTTGAAGCATAAGCCACAACTTTACCGTGCTGATGTAGAACACATCCTAATCTCTTACCGGATGCATCGCAATGCACTTCGAATCCTCCAGATTGATCCGGTATGACGAGAATAGGTGCTGATGTCAACCTTGACTTGAGTTCTACGAAAGCTTGTTCGCATGCTTCTGACCACACAAATTCTTCATCTTTACATGTGAACTTGGTCAGGGGCGTTGCTATCTTTGAAAAGCCTTCAATAAACCTTCTGTAATATCCAGCTAAACCCAAGAAACTTCGAATATCCTTCACTGACTTTGGTGTAGGCCATTCGCTAACTGCTGAAACTTTCGCTGGACCCACAGAGATTTCTTCTCCCCTGATACGATATGTCCAAGAAAACCAACTTGCTTTAACCAAAACTCGCACTTGCTGTACTTGGCATAAAGCTGATGTTGTCGAAGAGTTTCTAGGACAATTCGTAGGTGCTCTGCATGTTCTTTCCGACTCTTAGAATACACCAGGATGTCGTCGATGAAGATGACAACAAACCTGTCTAAGTACTCCCGGAAAACTTGATTCATTAGGTTCATGAATATTGCGGGTGCGTTGGTCACTCCAAATGGCATCACTAGAAATTCGTAATGTCCATAGCGAGTTCTGAAAGCTGTTTTGTGAATATCAGCTTCCTTGACCTTCACTTGATGATAACCTGAACGAATATCCAATTTAGAGAAAACACAAGATCCACTTAGCTGATTGAATAAATCGTCGATGCGCGGAAGTGGATACTTGTTCTTTATAGTGACTTCGTTCAAGGCTCTGTAATCGATGCACATTCTGTATGAACCTTTCTTCTTCTTCACAAGTAGTACAGGTGATCCCCAACTTGAAGTGCTGGGACGAATCCATCATTTCGCCAGTAATTCGTCCAACTGTGTTCGGACTTCCTTCAAACCTTCCAGACTTAAACGATAGGGTGCTTTGATCACCGGTTGTGCTCCTGGTACTAAATCAATACTGAATTCAAGAGCTTGATCGGGAGGCAAACCTGATATATCGTCAGGAAATACATCGTCGAACTCTCGAACTACATCTGGTCTTGATTCTTCCTCTGCTTGAGCTGCTGCAACTACTGCTTCTCTTGGCTTCGCTTTATAGGTACTTGGCTCCAGTGTACGGTCTTCGCTTTTGAAATAGAAGACCGGATGGTCTGGAATCTTGAATACTACCCTCTTTTGACGACAGTTTATGGTAGCATAAAAAGTTTCAAGCCAATCCATTCCTAGAACCACATCGAAATTCGGTATGTCCAACACTTTGAAGTCAGCATAAAACTCTCTGTTGCAGACGACGACTGGACACAAGCTGTATCCCATAGTTGCCTTTAGAACGCCATTTCCTGAACTGACATTCCAGCTGGATACAAGCGGTGAGACTGGAATCGCATGGGTTCGAACAAACCGTTGCGACATAAAGCAGTGTGATACTCCAGTATCAAACAGTGCTAGTGCAGGGATTGAGGATACTAAGATTGTACCTAAGGTATGTGGGATATGTTTTAGGTATAGAAAATATGTAGCTAAGTAGCAGCAAAGTTTGAAAAGAAAAGTTTACCAGTGATGACTTGGCCAGTGGCCTCAGCTTCTTCCACTGATATAGTGAAAGCCTGGCGCCTTAGTACATTCCTCCTGGCCTGAGGAGCATTCTTCGGAACGTTCCTTTGAGCTTGATGGAACTGACGAGGAGGTGGTGCAGCTTGTGGTCCTCTGGGTGGTGCAGGTAGTGCAGGTCTTGGAGCAGGTGTCTGAAGAGCTGGTCGCTGCGGATAGGTAATTGCTGGCCTGGATGCAGCAACTGGGTTTAGTCTTTGGGGACAAGACCCAATATCATGAGTAGCTGAGCCGTAGACTAAGCAAAGACGGTTGGCTCGATGGCAGTCTTTCACCATATGTCCAGTTCTCTTGCAGTAGGTGCAAAAGGCTGGGCTGGGACGATAGTTCGGTACTCCGGGTCGCCTTGGCACGAAAGGTGGCCTGGACGAGGCTCCACCTGCTATCTGGTTGGCAGGGCGCTTGACTCCTGCAGACCGAGGTCTGCCCCTTGCTTTTATCACTGCCTCATAACTGTGGGCAGCTTCCAGAGCATCCTCATGAGTCAGAAATTTTCCCGTGGCTAGGGCAGCCTGAATCTCCGTGTCCAGACCTTGTTGAAAGCGACGGGCTCTGATCTCGTCCGTCGGTATCAAGTGTGCCGCGAATCTGTTTAAGAATTGTGTTAGCTGTGTAGTATGTGAGTTTTAAAAATTGAACTGTTGTGACATATCTTATCGGCTTAGCATGGTGAATTCAGCGTCGTACTCATCTACTGATTTGTCCCACATCGAACCCTGTTGTAGATGAATGAACTGCTGCTCCATAGCAAACCTGGCAGTCACAGGGAAGTATTTCGCGTCGAACTTCTCGCGAAAAGTCTTCCATTCAATAGGCTATACCAGACGGCTTTCTTCCGCCTTCCACCAGTTGTGAGCATTGTCCGTGAGCTGTAGTTTCGCCACACGAACCCAAGCGATGTCTGGCACTTGAGCTGCTGCCAGATCGTCTTCTATGCTTTGTGCCCATTCTTCTGCTTCAAGAGGGCTTCCTTTTCCAGAGAACTGCTTGGGATGTAAAGCCCTGAATTGCTTTACTCCCGGTGCGTCGGTCTCGGGACGGTTCAGGAATTGTTGCTGTCCCTCGAGAAGGCTGCGGATCGCCTCAAGTAGCACTGCTTGCTCGGTGGGTGGCGCAGGAACAGCTGGTGTGAGAGGTAATGCTGGAGGTGTGTTGTTGACGTTGGTGCTGGTGTTGTTCGGGGAATCCATAACCTTGAAGAAAAATTTGGGTTAGGACAGATTCAAATACATGAAATGATAAGATTTAAGGAATAGAAATTTATAAGATTCAAGAAACATGAATTGTAAAGAATGTTTTAGTTGCTGGTTCTTGTGTTATATTGCTTAGGTTGTTCACGCAGAACAGAACTGCATAGTATGGTTCTATACAGCTCTGACTTGCATGGGCCACCAACAAAACCTGTCACGCCCCGCTTCCCGGTATACGGCGAAGGGGACGCGACGAGGTCCGCTACGTATTTACTGTGAAGTAAATACGTTAAGCGTATCTAAGCAATATAAAGGTAATTCACAAGAGACAAGAGATATAAAAATAACAGCAACTTTATTAATAACATTCTTTTGTACAATGCATGGAAAGTAAATACATTTGATATAAAAGCGATGCCTAAACAATGGCATAACAGGAAATGAAAAAAATACTGAATATAACAAGGTACAATGTCTAGAGCTCGGGGTCTTCGTGGAACTGATCCAAGTCTTCACCAGTGGGCTCGATCTCTGACGGGTCCAAAACACCTGACGACATTCAAAGAAGAAAGAATAGAATATCGTCAGCGAACAGGTCGCTCGGTAAGTCCTAAAGATAAAGGAAAATTAGAAAAAGACAGAATAAGAGGTATCTTCTAAAGTATAATATTGTAGGATATTGTGTTTACGCTGTTGTTTGTAGCTTGGTACGGAAGGATGCCAGTGTATACGAGAGGGGTCTCAGTATGCTAGAGACCAGGGCAAACGGAATGTACAAGGAACCGTTAAGCCACGGTACAACAGCAACGGAATATAGGTTAGGTGTCTTAATCTTACCGTCTTGTGCCACTTCTAACACCTTCGGCACCAATCTACCCCTTAAACCCCGTAGTGTTTTGATTGTATTGTTGTATTGTATTGTATAAGTTGGATGACTGACCAAAACCATGATATCAGTAAACATATTGTAACCGCATAATCAGGTAATGGAATAACGAAATAATGGATGTATATCCATGGTTTGATTCAGTCAAGTTGTATAGATTGATAACGGGATTCTGGGATTCATGTGTTCATATTGAGTTGGAATATTATAGATTTATATAGTACTTGAATCATATTCAAGTCAGATTATGATCAGACTCAAACCCGAGTCGGACAGAAGAAATGTAATCGAAGTCCTATATTTACTATGGTCCTTATTGTAATTTATAAAACTTGAGGGGTTTTTATGTAAAAATACTTTTGTATAGTTTTCAAGATACACCCCAAGTATTTATTATTCGTCTTTTAAGTTATGATGAGTGTAATTTTATTTTGTGGTACTTCTAGTGAAAATATCCTAATTACATAAATAAAGGTATTTATCTGTAATATTGATTTATTTGAAATTCATGGTATTTTAATGTAAAATTTAGTCTTGTGATTTTTAGAAAAAGTGGGATTTTTATATTATAACAAAATAGATCTTTTAATGATAATTATACATATATTTATACAAAAATAATTTCAATAAATATTTTATATTTTAAAAGTCTCATTTTCTTCAGATGTCGTATTTTAAATCTTTCGAGACCGAATGCTCCTTGCGGAGGTCTGAATCTCGCACTACTAAGCCCGAGGGTGCACGATAAACCGTACTATCCCTAACGGGTTCCCCAAAGGTGGGTTGTAGTGGCGCTTTGCAAAGATTGTAAAAATACTAATCCTTTAGAATACGGTTTTATTAAAGCAAAAGGTATTTATTTGCAAAAGTCGATTTTCCGTATTTTAGATTTTAGGGTTTTCTATTTCAACTAGACTATTTCTAAATGATCTAAATAACAAGTTGTTAGAAGTCTCAAACCGCCTCTTCACCGCCAATTGTGGCCAGATAAGTACAAGTGAGGAAGGAAGGATCCGCTCACGAATCGTGAGACGGGCCTTTTAAAGTTACCTTTGCTCACTTGCCTAGCCTAGACACCACAAAGTCAGGTTTAGATAAACGATCGATGTCCACAACTTATCGTATTTTCCTATTAAAATATATTTGTTTTAAAAGTGTAGCAAACCTAAAACTTTTAGAAAAGGTTTTATTAAGAAAATGGTATTTAAATATAAAATCTTGTTTTATCGTATTCTAAGTTTTCAAGGTAGCGTGTTATGTTTGCATATGAGTGTGTGAGGAGGTAGGTCATTATCTCGTGATCTACTTTAAGGTATAGCAATGTTAAGGGGGTTAAATGTGAAAACGAAACGTTGTGGTATTTAAGTGAAAAAATACGATAAATGGAAACGTTATCATTTCATGTGATAAAACTTGTTCAAATTGTTTGTTAAATGATTAATAGTCAACATAAAGATGTTTAAGCATGATGGAATTGGTGATAAGTGAGATTTTATAGAAAACCGAACCGGAAATCGGATTTCTTCCGATTCCGTCGGGTTTGTAAATTCGTATTTTTATGAGAGAAAAGAAAGATAGAAAAGGGGGGACTTACGGGTTTGGACAACACTAGAGAGTGAGAGGGAAGTAGAGGGTTTGTCGGTGCGTCGAATCGTCGTTGAGAGTTCCTAGCACGATCACCGGAATTTCGCCGTCGATTTCGTCAACGCTTCGCCTTTCGCTCGTTTTCCAACGTACCAAAGTTCTCTTGGAATTTTGAGAGAGTGGACTCAGAAATTTAGGATGAGAGGGTAGAGAGTAGGGGGTGTATTTATAGGGTCAGGCTAGGGTTAGGGTTTTTAATTAAAAAAATGTAAAAATTATATAAAAATCATTAAAATTTGGAGTAAAAGAGGTTTAATGTGCTCTCTGTAACCGATCTAGAAATTTAGTGTGTGCAGGGGGGTTGACTAGGTCAAGATGCTCAACTTCTATGTTGGCGACTCGGCCGTCCGGCCGAGTCCGGCCGGCGGCGCCGGCCCGAGTCGGCCGGTCCGCCGGCCGACTCGGCCGAATCGGGCCGAGTCGGAGGGTCGATGGGTGGGGGGTCTCCTGGGGTGATTTATGGTGCATCTAACTTTTTATGTGTAGAAGGAATTTTGTGAGAAACGCACGTGTAACGGTTGGTATTCTAAAAAATCAAAAACAAAATAATATTAAAAATAATGTGGGGCATGGGATTTGAACTCTGGTGGCTTGGTTCAGCAGTGCAAGGTATTACCAATGAGCTACAAGCTCCTTCTTGTAATTATGGAGTGAAATAAATACTTAAAGAGATATCAGCAACAATAAATACTCCAAGTATACATTGAATTTAAATCAATTCTTTGTACATTAAAAATGGAGTTGTTACCGGCGGGGTCGCACAGAAGGGGTTCTCCTCGGCGGCTCGAGAGCCACCTCGCCCAGGGATTTGAGGCACCTCATCGAGAGGAACCGGGGCCGCTCCCAGACGCAGGTCACCCGCAGCAGAGGCCAGGGATCCCAAGGCGCCGATTCCTCAGGATACCACGGGCGACTCGACGCCCTCGAGAAGAAGATCGAGGGCATGCGCCGGGAGGCTCACCACTCGAGCGACGGGGCTAAATACGCCTTCGATTCGCTTACAAAGCCGTTCACCGAGGAATTGCTCGCCATCCACGTCTCCTCGCGCAACAAGCCCCCAAAGGTCTCTCTATTCAACGGGAAAACCGACCCGAAGGACCATTTGGATGCTTTCACCGTGGGGATGAGCTTCCAGGACCACTCCGACGCCGCCCAGTGCTGGGCCTTCCCAGCCACCCTCATCCGCACAGGTCGGGACTGGTTCCGAGGGCTCGAGCCCCGCTCAATCTCGATCTTCGACAAGCTGACTACTCAGTTTCTCGGCCACTTCGTTGGGAACCGTCGGCAGCAGCGCACGGTTGACTACCTATTCACGGTTAAGAGTGGGGACAAAGAGACGTTCAAGGCCTACATCACCCACTTTTACAACGCCCTTATCGAGGTCCCCGAGTACCGGGACGAGACCGTCATCACGACGCTCAGATCTGGTCTGAGGCACAAGGAGTGGTTGCGCTCCTTTGCGTTGGCACAACCTAAGACCATGGCCGGGGTCAAGGCATGGACTGAAAACCTTCCTGAAACGATTCAGCTTGCTGCTGGATCAGCTCGGTCTGTCTCTTTTGATTCTCCAGCATTCCCCGTATCACTCCAAGCATAGCGGCTTCGTCAACACGCCTTTGGTAAGTCTTCAGATTCTTGTCTGCCATATTCCTGAAATTAAAACACCCAAGGATTAGCATGATAACAGATTCAACATATAGATCAAGACTAGAACTCCGAGTTACTTAAATAGAGTACCGCATTGTAACCATGCCGTGGTATCATAGCTACAATTACATAACTCCACCCAAGTCGCCTAAGTTCTAGAGATACCAAGGAATCAGGTTTCGAGTCGATATGCAAAGGAAGTTTGCACACCGTAAAAGATATAATCAGGAAGAACTTAGATTCAAGAATGGTAAAACGGCAAGGTGGCAGGACATGTTTCCTAAACACGGGTATTCTGATTCGTGTATCGGGTACAATACCCAACTACAAAAGAATCAACCCGACTAACCTATGGCTCTGATACCAAAAGAACCATGTCACGCCCCGCTTCCCAGGGTACGCTAAATTAGGCACGTGACATAGCCAACCATACTACCTGTGGGTAGGAAGTATCCATCCACAGTCACATTACGGCTGTAGAGATATCAAGAACAAAATATAACTATCCAATACATGTCCATAAACCAAGATAACATGAGTCAAGAATAACAGAAATGCGGAAGCAAAAGATCCAATACAAAATAACTGGAATGTATGTCCCATAATGCGGGCTCACATCAGGAATAAAATGCAGAAAATAAAAGAACTAACTACTACAGAAACCTCACTGCTCAGCCTGTTGGCTGAAGTACTCCTACTCGAACTGCAGCAAAGGTACGGAATTTAGGCCATGCAAAACCCAGACGTCAGCGCGTCATGTCATCAAGTAATAAAATATAAACAGGGTAACAGGCAATGCAAATATAATCATGAATGAAAAGCAGGTGTAACAGTAATATAAATCAGGGCAGTGAAGGGTAATGTACAGTGAGTAAACTAAACTGGTCTATTGGGTTATCCACTCTCAAATCTTTGAAATCAATTTGATGAATCATCATGTTCCCCTCCGAAAGACGACGCACAAGACTACGAAGTCCTGACGCTGAGATTCGGGGCAGATGCTATATGGTTTTATCCGTCCACCTCTCCGAAGATGCCAAGTTGATTTATGGCACCGTGTATCGGAGGTTTAGATGGATGCGGCCGATGTAGCAGACTTCGTCAGATTCCCCCTCGCTTGAGGGGTTTTTGATTGTGGGAACGCTTTTCCCTGCAGGCGCAAGCCCTTGCAGTTAATTACGCTACCGCATCGCGGTAACAACTTTCTCCTTCTCCAGAATTTCACTTCGTGTTGTGTGTGTTTGTTTTGTTTGTAGTTGCCCGTGGATTGTATACGGAGACTGAGTAATGCCGTCGCCCGTAGGACGTGGATTAGTCCAAATCCGTATTTACTTAGATTTGGGTTTGGTGTTTTTAGTTTAAGGATGCATTAGTCGCGTTGCGGCTAAGATCAACTTAAACGTTCGTTAAGGATACGATAGTCCTGTTTGAGACTAAGATCAACTTAACGTGATAATCCATTTAATATTTGGCCATCGGGACTCGTCACCTCTCTAACGTCGTTGAAGGATTACAACGGCAAATGTCAGAGGAGTTCAGAGATGTACCCTTGAACCAAGCTTGATTTAGAGTTTTATAGTCCGTTTGAATGTTTAAGGATACGTTAGCCGTGTTTGGGGGCTAAGATCAACTTAAACGGGATCGTTTAGATCCGGCAAAAGAGCATTTGGAGGCTCTATTGTTCCAGTTTAGGGACATGGTGGTCCATATTCCAGTTTAGGGACATGGTGGTCCATGTTCCAGTTTAGGGACTGCGGGATCCGACATTAGTTTAAGGACGTTTCGGTCCAACATTAGTTTAAGCTCCGGTCCACGAGTTTAAGGACCCCGCAGTCCGTATTGATGTGTGGTTGTTGGGACCCGTCACCTCTCTGACGTCGTTGAAGGATTACAACGATGGGTGTCAGAGGAGTTCGGAGATGTACCCTCGAACCGGAGGTAAATTGATTTAAGAGAGCAATTTTGGTCAGTCAATTTAACTTAAGAACTTACGGCCAAAATTGGGCTAAGTCCAGTTGAAAATATTCAACATTTTATTTGCTTTTGGCCTTTGTCTGGGCTTTCCCCTTTTTAGAATAATGCATAGCATTACTTTAGGCCATTTATGCCCATTTTGACTGGGCTCTGCCCTTTTTTTATTATAATGCAGAGCATTTGTTTTGGTCCATTGGACCTCTCAATTGGGCTCTGCCCTTTTAAGTAATGCATAGCATTTTTGTTATTTTGTTTGGGCTCTGCCCATTTATAAATGATGCAGAGCATCAATTTAATTAGGCATGCTTGGTCTTTTTGATTTGGGCCTGGCCCTTTAGGAAATGCATTGCATTTTCAGGCGCTTTGCGCCAATCAGAGAGCGCAAGCGCTTGTGATGACGACACGTGTCATGCAAGCGCAGTGCGCTGCGCTAGTGCGCTGCGCTAGCGCTGTTGACACGTGGCGCACCTTGGTAAGTTGCGCCAATTACAGAGAGCAAAACTCTATCTCAAAGCTCATAGCGTAAGTGATTCAGATGCTGACACGTGGCGCTTTCCCAAGAGCGCAACAGCGCAGTTTGGAAGTGCAGAGCACTAAGAATCTTTTAGATTCAAGAACAGAAGTGCAAAGCACTATTTGATTTCTTGATCTAATTTAGATCAAAGAAAAATAAGTTTTTCTTTTTATTTCAAGAACTAGAGGTTCATAAAAGTGCAAAGCACTATTTTTTTTTATTTTTGTTGTTTTCTTGTTTTAAAGAACCAGTGGTTCATAAGAAGTGCAAAGCACTGTTTATTATGTGAAGATCATTGATCTAGTTTTTAGATCAATGATCTATTAGAAGAAATTTCTTCTCCCTTGTGAAGGTTTTTATCTTTTTCTTGAAATTTTTCTCAGAGTTCTCTCTGTTTGAAGTTCTTGACTTTTTTAAAGAAAAATGTTGATGCCTTTGAACTGAGGCCTAGGGTCCTTTTTATAGTGCCCATAAATTAGTTAAATTTGTTAAAGAGATTTTTCTCAGAGTGATTTGGGGAATTTTCCCCACCGTTGGATCTTTGATCCAAGGGCTTCTGTTTTACAGAAAAAAATCTTCTTGTTTTAATAAGAACAGAAAGATTTCTTTAAAATCTTTATTCTGTTTGGCGCAAATGCCCCAGCGCGTGACACGTGTCACGCAGCGCACAGAGCAGCGCGGCTGCGCTAGCGCATCTGCGCTAGCGCATCTGCGCGTGACACGTGTCGCGCAGCGCGACTGCGCTAGCGCATCTGCGCTGACACGTGTCGCGCAGCGCACAGCGCAGCACGACTGCGCTAGCGCGACTGCGCTAGTGCATCTGCGCTGACACGTGTCGCGCAGCGCAGTGCTTGCGCAACTGAAGCGTTACTTCCTTTAATTTTTCTTAAAATAAAGCTTTGCTCTGATTGGGCGCGCCTTCTTGGGCGCTGCGCTGACGTATCAGCGCCGGACATGTGGCGCGTTGCGCCCGAGATTTGAAGCGTTGCTTCAAAATTTTGAATTTTGAATTTCAACAGAGGTTTGCTCTGATTGGGCGAAACAAATGCCCCCCCACCATTGCGCTCACGTGGCGCACACGTGAGTGCAGCGGTGGCAAACTCCTGATCGTTGAATCAAAGGGTGAGCTCAAAGGGCGCAAGCGCCTTATAAATAGGACCTCTGGCCCTTAGAAAAATCTTACCGTTTTAAGATTTTTATTTTCCAGAGCTTTGCTCTCACTCAAGAACTTCAGAGCTTTGCACATTTCTAAAGTCAGAAACTTTAGGTAAAAAAAATTAATTTAAATCAAATTAATTTAACTTAATCTCAACCAAAGAGCTTTGCTCTCACAGATCTTTTGATCTAAAGAGATCCCCATTGGGGTTTCATAAACAGAGCTTTGCTCTCAAAACTTATAGATCTACAGGGATCTTGTTCATGGGTTTTAATCCATGAACAGAGCTTTGCTCATAGATCTAAAAAATAGCTCTTTTAGATTTGAAAAATGAAGAGTCTTTTTATAAATTTTTCATGAATCTTTCAAGATTCCAAATTTTTTTAATTCTTTTAAGTGTAAAAAATTTTCTGATGGACCTTTTCCATTATTACCACAGAGCCATGCTTCTTTAAGGAATCTTATTTCCCTGGGACCAGAATTTGACAAGTGTCACTCTGTGACAGAGTTTTGCTCTGAAAGAGAAGATTTTCTCCTTGTCTCTAGGGATTCTTCCCCCCCGTTTTTTTAAATGGGAATGTTTTCCTGGGGACCAATTGACAATCGCATCCAATGATGAGGTTGTCTTATTAACTGACGTATTGTCATCCAGATTTTGTGGGTCCCCCTTTGGTCTCCTACTCACTGCACTGCTGTGTGGTGTAATTAATTAATTTTAATTTAATTAATGCATTTTCTTTTTTTAGACGCCAAACGTTGAAATTACAACACTGACGGCTAAATTGTTCTTTTTGCAGCGATCATGTCTCTAGACACTTCATTCCCGTTCGTCCGCTCGGAGGAGGGATTTCCCGAGGCGCCCTCAGACCATAAAGTCCTGACCATGATTAGAGAATACGACCCGGAGTACAAGAATCTTCACCTTTGGGGGTCCTGGTATAACCAGATCATTATGGGTCGACGCAGCTTCACATGCGCAGTGCCGTCTGAGCCCATTACGGCGATTCATTATGCTACCCCACTCTCGGTGCAGTATGCCGTGGAGTTGGTGGATTGGATATCGAAGGGCTTTCTACATCCCGCCATAGATGCGATACCGGTTCAGCGTCCTATGGTTTTGGACATCCTAGGACACCGTATCTGTCAAGGTGAAGCACGACCTTGGGGGCAATCGTATAACCTTGGTCTGATCCCCTGCCATCCGATTGGCTATCTGCCGTGGGCCCGGTACATCCTGTCGATGAAGAAGTCGCAGTTGATAAGATTAGGACTGTACACCGCGGTCTACGTCTCTCTTTTCCAGTATCCCACGCTCCCCACCTGGTGGTTCAAGGCTTTCTTGGAGCAATGGAATATTCCTACCCATACTTTCCTTGCCATGGATCGGGAAGTGTCAATCTCCTTGGAGGAGTTCGCGGAGGTATCCGGTTTACCAGTGATGGGGGAACATTATGAGGAGCTGCTCCCGACAGATGTGTACGTCTTTGGTGCTAGGCCGATGGTAAGGGGGGTCACACCGGAGAATGCCGTTCAACATCAATTCCCAAGCTTGATTAAAGTGTTGAACATATATGAGTCCCTCTTCGTCGAACATGGGAGTCGGGGAGTTAACTTTGAGGACTTCATTGCTCGTTTCCTTCGTCCAAGCGTCATTTCATCAGAAGCTGCCAAGTTTGCCACCCTGGATGACCCTTTCGGTCTAGGTGTGGACAACCTACCGGAGAAGGATATAGATCAAAAAGGTTTTTTTCTTCCGGACTTCCCTACTATGTCATTTGCAGAAATTGCGGCCCCTGGAATGGATGAGGAGGTCTTTTTCTTAGGATTTCTTGGATTGTGGCTGAGCTGGTTTGCGATCCCAATGCACTCTCATCGGATGCGACCCTCTGTCTTTTATCCAGCCCACCGGATGGTCATCGGGGTAAAGGTGGCTGTTGGGATCGCTGGCTTGGCGCATTTATACTATGGCCTCAGTCGAGCAGCGGATGCTAATGAGCCCGGGGTACTGCACGTGGTCTTCCCGATGCATTACTTTGCATCGTGGCTCGAGCTACACACAGCGGGTGTCTTCGGCATGCATAAAAGGCCCTCGTTCTTTGACAAGTGCGGTTTTCCTCGCATTACACAGCTGATCGGCGCATCAATTGCAACCCCATCACCACGGAACGCCAGGGGCTTACTCCTTCGCCCTCATACCGTTGGAGCCGGGATGTCCTTTGTCGATAAGGTATTGACCATTGGAAAGGTGTCTACCACTGTGACGCGGCCATTACAAGATGTCTTTAGGGATGGAGCCTCAGTTTTGACGGCTCGGGAGACCCTTCACTTATATTCCATTAGACCGGGTTTCTTAGTTTTTAGGCAGAATGGTGTGGCAATTTTTATGAGGTACAACCCGCATCGTTTTTCTCAACAACTGGGCTACGATCAAGGGGTCCCCTTGGAAGCCTTCTTGCTGGAACCCACTGCCACTGAAGAAGGGATGGAGAACGCACTACACCATTTCATGCGCCTGAATACGAGCTCTCATTTTTTTATCAATGCGCCGGCTTACGCTCCGAGACTCCTCAATGTGTACAAAGACTGGTACAATTATGCAACAGGAGCAGTTATAAAGGAGGAAAGGCGACTGTTGGTCGATCGTAAGGGTGTGCCTCCAGGTACTGATCGCAACGCTCCTTTGGTCCCGAGGACTCCAGTAGTTGCCCCTCTAAAAGAGGTCAGAACTGGACCATCGCGTGCGCAGAGTCCTCCGCACGGATTGCCGCTCCCTGATATTGCGGATGCACCAACAGCGCCTTGTGCTCCAGTGGAGACAGTGGTTACAGCCTCACCGGAGTCTGGCGTGGGTGCGGACATCGGGACCCGCCGTCCCAAGGTGGCTGCTAAACGGAAGTCGATCCCACGTGCACCTCGGGTCGGAGGGCAAAAGAAAAAGAAGTCGCTCTTCGCTGCGGACGTCGTGTTCGGTCAGGAACCCCATGCTCCCTATGCCGAGGGCCTGATCGAATACGGGACTAACGAAGGATTAGTGATGCCGCCGCCGGACGATACAGACTTGGAGGCTGCTCTCGAAGCTTCAGCGTGGTTGGCGAGACGTGACGCGTGGCTAGCTAAGCTTGCGCAATCAGGTAACTACTAGTCGCCTTTTCTTTATTGCAACATCTCCTCTTCATTGCCTTTGACTAACGCTTTTCTTTCTTTTCTTTCAACAGGCATCACTGATGAAGAAGCCATTGCCGCTTCTCTGAAGACTTTCCAGGAGGAGGAACGTTTTAGAGCATCCATGGGCCTTAGTAAGTTTCGATTCATCAAGTTTTCATTTCCCTTGTGTTATGGTCAATCTAACCTTTCCCTTTTAATAATAGGAACCTCAATGCCGCTCCCGCCAAGTGACGCAGATGTCCTACCGGCTGCCGACGTTCCTGCTTCCTCGGGGTTACCGCAAGAAGTCCGTCTTGAGGAGCCAATGAGAGACGCCTTAAAGGCTCTGGAGGTGTCTTTGTTTACGGATGACGATGCCGCGGTGAAAGAGGCGTCACAGAGGTCCATTGTGACAGCTCGGGAGGAAAGAAAGCGGCTAAGGCGTGAGGCGAAGGCGCGCAGGGCTGCCTTGGCTGTGGGAGCGGGCCCCAGCACCGTCCCTCGCGCTGATACTCCATCCGAAGAGGCCCCTGTCGCCCTATCCACTGCCCGCAGAGAGGTGGCGCGTGCAGTTCGGAGCGCAAACGGTAAATCCGCTTTAGGTAATATTTCTCTCAGAGTTTTTGTTATAAGGATTTTAATGCCATTGGTCCTTATATCTCTTATCTTGCAGGGCCAAGTCCGATCGAGGGGGAGGCGGAAACCGTTGATCCCAAGGAGACAGAGGAGGCAGCTCCTACCGAGCCTGAGCCGACGGTGGGCAACGTCGCCGAGGCTTCGGGGCCCGAGATGGAGGTTGAGGGGTCTACAGCTGAGAGGGTCATTGATGCCCAGCCTAAAGTGGCGGCAGATGAAATGATCATTACAACTGAAATGAGGGTGTTGGCGGACGAGGCGCTTGAGGCCGGCGACTTCGTGGTGACGGTGGATGAGCCGATGGAGACGGCGGAGCCCGAAGAAGTAGCGGGTGAGATGGGTACAACTCTTGGGGAAGAGTTAGCCGCTTCCTTCCAAGAATCCGGCAACGCTCCAATCATCGCCCTCCCTGCTTACGATCTCCTGCTGTCTCCTGGTCGCGCTAGCACGACGACTGCCCCCATTGAGTCAGGCGATGAGGCCACGGGCGGTGGTCTCATATCGATAGAGGAGGGAATCGCCTCCGTTTCAGCCGGGAGCTCCTCAGGTAAACCCCAAGTTGCTGTTTTTCGTTACTTTGCTTTACAATCTTTCTGACAAATTTACCTTTTTTGTAACTCAGGTGCAGCCAGCGCCGATGCCCCACTGTTCGAGGGAGCGCCTTCAATGACTGCCTTGGCGGTGGTCACCTCTCAACCCTCTCTCATACCCTCGAAGATGTTGGAAGGTATGGGTTTGCACTTTATTAATCTTATCTTCCAGACGCATAATTTGTGTACTAAAGTCACACTATTGTGTCTTTCAGGAGTACTTTTTGACCATCTTTACCAGATGTTGCTCCCACACTTCTCCTTCCCATCCGAACTCGCTTCTTCCTCTGGTGGCGTTGGTGAGTATGATTTCCAATGATATCCTTCTTTCTTCATTGATGGAATTACTTCTAAACCCTTTTTTCTCATCTCGACTGCAGTGTTACAAATCGAAGGAGGGGATGAAAGATGGGCTGCACCGCCGACCCTTCCGGCCCTGCCACCTGCCTCAGCTGGTACAGCGGCTATCACATTGATAAATCCCCCCTTTTTTATTTTCTGAACTGTTATCTGATCATATCTTATTTCTTTTCAGCTATCGTTCCGGTCTCGGCGCCCTTCGAATCTCGCATCATAATGCCAGCAGGTCCTTACCAGAGACGTCCATCTTCGAAAGGCGCCGCGAACAGCTTTCGTATGTTGAGCGATTACATTGAGGAGCTTGACGTCGAGACCCCTACTTCTGCTGCGGATTTTGCTACAACGGTTAACCCGATGCTGGTTGTTGGGGTAAAAATTTACACCCCGGTTGACCGAGCCAAAGTCAAGGTCAACCCCAAAGCTAGGTGGGCCCAAGCCCAGGTCAAGCGGGCCCATGCCCAAGTCGAGCCCGCGGCCAGCCTCCTCCATGCCAAAATATAAACCATGTAATAAATAATTTTTATGTAATTTTTTATGCATGAATGTAAACAAAATGGGCTTAAAGCCAATATTTTGTAAGCCCATGGCTTATGTGCAAAAATGAAATGGCACATGAGCCATGAAATGGCTAAAAAGCCATTTTGTGAAGCCCAAGGGACTAAATGTAAACATGTAAGCCTATATAAGGCAAAATGATGATGAATAAAGAATAACTTTTTCTCTCTCCAAAAAAAAAGTTTTAGATCTGAGATCTTTCTTCCTTCTCCAAGGTTCCAAAACCTTCTTCTTTCTTTTGAATTAAATCAAGAGTTTTACTCTTCCTTTTTCAAAACTAAATAGTTTTCCACCACAAAACCCATTAAGGGGAACTCAGATCTGCCATCAGATCTCAAAAAAAGAGAGATTTTGACATTTCACATCCCTTGATCTTCAAGATCCAGCAAACAACAGGAGGAAGAAGAAGAACCCCTTCCATTAACCCCAAAACACCTTCAGGAGTCCAACTCCTCTCTGATTTCTCTTTTGAGAAATCTTTTTTCCGAGGCTAAAAGCCTCTTATCCTCGCCGGCGCGCAGCGCTCATGCGCAAAGCGCCCGCGTGCCGACACGTGGCGCAGGCGCTTGCGCTCCAGCGCGCACGCAAGTGCGCAAAGCGCCCGCGTGCCGACACGTGGCGCGCGCGCTTGCGCACCTGCGCGCTTGCGCACCTGCGCGCTTGCGCAAGTGCGCAAAGCGCCCGCGTGCCGACACGTGGCGCGCGCGCGCTTGCGCACCTGCGCGCAGCGCTCATGCGCAAAGTGCCCACGTGCCGACACGTGGCGTGCTTGCGTCTGAGCGCACAGCACCTAAAGCGCACAGCGCCCAAGGTGCTGCCCCACGCATCCTTTGGATGCCTTTTCCCCTTTATTTATGTATACATGTATATATATACATATGTATATAAATATACACATACACATACTCCGCGACACTGTCCCCCTCAAAATTTTTTTTGGGCCGGGGCGCTGCCTCGCACCCCGTACGGGGGCTGCTAGCCCTCTTGACCCCCAGCCCGCTATCCGGGTAGCGGGACCCCCGTAAAAACTCTGCGTGGCTCCCGATATATCCAAAACCCCCCTTTCAAAACACAACACACGTACACCGCACATTTAGTTCGCATGACCAGTTTAACCCGTCAATCGGAGATTCCCTCGCCCCAAAGGCGAGGGGTAATTAACGGCAGCTTAGTCCGCGGCTGCCGGAGATTCGGATCCCCATAATCATTAAAACCCGGCCTACCCCAGGCAGGGGGAATCTGTAGTACGCCTGACAAGCGCGCGCGTATTCCTATCTCAATGGGGTGACGAAAAATACCCTACAGATTCTGGCACGCCCGGTGGGACCAATCTCTCCTCCCATATTTCGGGTTAAGCGTTCATGCGAACTCAATCAGTATACATACCTGTATTTATACTAAAATAATGCTTTTTCATGCAGGTTTTCAAGCAATCACTTTCCAACAATGTCTCCAAGGACGATCTCAGCTCTCAGCACGGCTCCTATCTCCTATACGATGAGGATAGACTCCAGGACGGTCCTTCCGGCCAGTCTCGGGCGACAATGGGAGGAGCCGCTGCTGTTAGTTATATGTATGCCCTAGAGGCCATTACTATACATAGGATGTATATTGTAGTGGATGCTGGGACATATATAGGGAGGACTTTCTTGCTCGACATGATAGTATGCTATCTGGTTGATCTTTACCTTAACGTGTATACTGATTGTCTCTCTGTTACATGTTGGTAAAGCCCTTAGGATCTGTACTTGACTACCTGGACTATGATGCGGATCATACTAGTGGGGACATGGTAGTCCATAAGTACATCATTCAAAGTCCCTAGTCGTGGGTGTATCGAGACGGGGCATCGATATACCAGAATAGACTAGCGTATACCTTCTCGACCCATACAGATGGGCGATGGATGATCCCATATCCATTGGTGTTTGACATCAGAGATGATATACGGGTGCTCAGTAGAGACTGGGTACACTGGACGGACTCGCCGAGAACTCCCAGATGGTATTATACCTCACGTCAGATGGCAGTTCTCTGGTGACACTGGTACAGAGTAGTCTGTTGACCCGAGATCGTCATAGAGTCTTGTGTGGTTCCCACTGTGCTCTGATACCACTGTAGGGTTCCTAGGCACCCTAATGAGGTCTCACAAGGCATCAACCATGCCAATTTCAAAAATTCTAGGTGCCGAGAAACCCGACTACGGATCGTTGGCTAGAAAACTAGGCGAAAAAGCTAACTAGTTAACACTTAACTAAAATATACGGAAATACAACCTTTGTAGATCCGGTTCTCCACCTCCATAGCTCCGCAATGAAGTCTCCTCGCTGTCCATAACAAGTCCCGGGCTCTAGCGTCGGCTTCATCGGAGAATAAGCGAGCTAGGTCGTCGATGTCCATGCCGAAGATGATCTACGTCGAAGCATCGCTAGATCAAGACTCACTTCACCAAGTCAAGAAACTTGTGAAGAAAACACACTCTACTACTTGGCAAGAGGTAGAGGATGAAGAAATAGGAAGTGGGTAGACTTTAGATTTGGATTTCTCACTTGTTTCATCAATCCACCATTGATGAAGAAAGCTTTCTTCTTTGAAGATGAAGAAGAAGAAGAAGATAAAGTTATGATAAGTTAATTAAAATAGATAATAAAATGAACACTTATCATAATCTTAACCTTAGTTAAGTGTAGAGAATTAACTAAGGTTGGGTTGAGTGGTTAGGGTTAAGGATGAGAACAAAAAGGTCAATTGGTCAAAGCTTCATGAAACTTCAACTAAAAACAAAAGAAGCCACCATTCAATTATCTTTCAATTTATTCAAAATGAATAAATAAATAAGATAAATGAATAAGTAAAAACCCTAATCAACAACTTAACCAAGGTTAATTCTTTACACTTAACCTAAAAAGCATGTATCATCAAACATGATACAATCTTGTGTACAAAAGTATATCACATATACACTGTGCACAAACCAAGTGAGAAAATCCATTTAAAGTGAACCAATACTAGTTAATGCAAAGTAATATATCAAATATATAATTATGCATTAAATCATTAAATCAACACTTGATTTAACGATCCGGTCATATCGCATACAACCGACTAATATCCAATGTATCGGTTTATCGAATCAATCCTTGATTCGATAACTAGGTTATATCGCATACAACCATTCGACACATTCTTCGCGAGAATGGAATACGGTATCACATACACGAATCATTCTCGGTCCTGCACATATCTCATATGCGCTCCTATTTCGTTTCGCTTGAGCCAGGAAACCTCTGTGTAGGACTCTAAAGACTCGTCAATACGCCGGCAGCAGATGATGATCATATCAAACACCCACAAGCCGCAAGCGGTCTGCTAAACGTAACGGCCACCCGGGTATTGAGCGATCTGAAGATCGACGAGCAAGCCCGCTCACACTCCAGTGAATCCAACCAGTAACACTACCGTACAGTCCGGTCTGATCGT
The DNA here is from genome assembly GCA_030015575.1 of Agapanthus africanus. Classification (NCBI taxonomy): domain Eukaryota; kingdom Viridiplantae; phylum Streptophyta; class Magnoliopsida; order Asparagales; family Amaryllidaceae; genus Agapanthus; species Agapanthus africanus. The sequence continues at coordinate 476,563,925 of CM057343.1, forward strand.
CTGATATGTCGCATATCTTGCCTAGGGGTGGTAAACGTCAGACCCCAATAGCTCGATAAGTCGTGTCGATATGAGGCTCATAACGGGTCGAGAAACTACTGGTAACACTTACCAGCAATTCTCTGAGCAGCCCTGGCCAGGGACTTCCTGTTATAGCCAATCGAACACTGTGCAATATCAACTCCCTATACCGGGAGAGACGAATCCCCTCCTATCGCTCATTGCCTCCATGTGACTCGGGACTGTACCCAAAAACCACCGTTTTGCACGCCCTCTTGGACGTGGTAAGATGGAAATCAAAGCACAGTGGGAACCACACAAGACTCTATGACGATCTCGGGTCAACAGACTACTCTGTACCAGTGTCACCAGAGAACTGCCATCTGACGTGAGGTATAATACCATCTGGGAGTTCTCGGCGAGTCCGTCCAGTGTACCCAGTCTCTACTGAGCACCCGTATATCATCTCTGATGTCAAACACCAATGGATATGGGATCATCCATCGCCCATCTGTATGGGTCGAGAAGGTATACGCTAGTCTACTCTGGTATATTGGACGGACTCGCCGAGAACTCCCAGATGGTATTATACCTCACGTCAGATGGCAGTTCTCTGGTGACACTGGTACAGAGTAGTCTGTTGACCCGAGATCGTCATAGAGTCTTGTGTGGTTCCCACTGTGCTTTGATTTCCATCTTACCACGTCCAAGAGGGCGTGCAAAACGGTGGTTTTTAGGTACAGTCCCGAGTCACATGGAGGCAATGAGCGATAGGAGGGGATTCGTCTCTCCCGGTATAGGGAGTTGATGTTGCACAGTGTCGATATGAGGCTCATAACGGGTCGAGAAACTACTGGTAACACTTACCAGCAATTCTCTGAGCAGCCCTGGCCAGGGACTTCCTGTTATAGGGTATTCGTACGGCGTTGTTTGGCATGCGTCAAGGGTCGTGCGGGTGGGTTTAATTAAATCAAGAAATGTACGGGTTGAACTTGACTAGCAGACTATGGGTTGTTTGGCATGCGTCAAGGTCATAGCGAGCTAGGGGCAAAATATTATCGGGAATTTCAAGTGTTGAAATTTGCAATGAGATTGCATACCTTCTATGAGATAGTTGGATCCCGATACCCGCTGTGAGTAAGAGTTACTCCTGGGAGAGTTTTACACATTACA